>JAMKCF010000026.1:0-2738427 GCA_023634235.1 Pisaster brevispinus
TCTTTTGGCAATTTTATGGTTTCAAATGATAGAGCACGGACTCCTGAAGACCGTTTACTGGTGTAATCTGGAAAAATGATGCATAGTTGTCAGATAATGAGAATTTTATGAGTTTAGTTATTGGTCTGAAAAACCAAAAAATCAACCATGCCGGCATGGTCAAAATTTCAAGATTTTCGGTCAAAAATCTTTTGGCAGTTTTATGGTTTCAAATGATAGAGCACTGACTCCTGAAGACCGTTTACTGGTGCAATCTCGAAAAATGATGCATAGTTTGTCAGATAAGAAGAATTTTGTGAGTTTAGTTATGGGTCCGAAAAACCCAAAAATCGACCATGCCGGCATGGTCAAATTTTCATGATTTGAGATCAAAATTCTTTGCGAATTTTATGGTTTCAAATGATAGAGCACGGACTCCAGAAGACAGTTTACTGGTGCAGACTATAAAAATGATGCATAGTTTTTCAGATATTGAGAATTTTGTGAGTTTAGTTATGGGTCCGAAAAACCAAAAAACCGACCATGCCGGCATGGTCAAAATTTCAAGTTTTGGGTTGACAATTTTTTGGCAATTTTATTGTTTCAAATGATTGATCACGGACTCCTGAAGACAGTTTACTGGTGCAGACTGGAAAAATAACTCAAAGTATGAGATGTATCAGGAATTTTGTAAGTTTAGTTATGGGTCAGAAAAACCAAAAAATCGACCATGCCGGCATGGTCAAAATTTCAAGATTTTGGGTCAAAAATCTTTTGGCAGTTTTATGGTTTCAAATGATAGAGCACTGACTCCTGAAGACCGTTTACTGGTGCAATCTCGAAAAATGATGCATAGTTTGTCATATAAGAAGAATTTTGTGAGTTTAGTTATGGGTCCGAAAAACCAAAAAATCGACCATGCCGGCCATGGTCAAATTTTCATGATTTGAGATCAAAATTCTTTGCGAATTTTATGGTTTCAAATGATTGAGCACGGACTCCAAAAGACAGTTTACTCTAGCAGACTATAAAAATGATGCATAGTTTGTCAGATATTGAGAATTTTGTGAGTTTAGTTATGGGTCCGAAAAACCAAAAAACCGACCATGCCGTCATGGTCAAAATTTCAAGATTTGGGTTGACAATTTTTTGGCAATTTTATTGTTTCAAATGATTGATCACGGACTCCTGAAGACAGTTTACTGGTGCAGACTGGAAAAATAACTCAAAGTATGGGATGTATCAGAAATTTTGTGAGTTTAGTATGTGTCCGAAAAACCAAAAAATTGACCATGCCGGCATGGTCAAAATTTCAAGATTTTGGGTCAAATTTTGTTTGGCAATTTTATGGTTTCAAATGATAGAGCACAGACTCCAGAAGACAGTTTACTGGTGCAGACATAAAAATGATGCATAGTTTGTCAGATGATGAGAATTTTGTGAGTTTAGTTATGGGTCTGAAAAAACAAAAAATAGACCATGCCGGCATGGTCAAAATTTCAAGATTTTGGGTCAAAAATCTTTTGGCAATTTTATGGTTTCAAATGATAGAGCACGGACTCCTGAAGACTGTTTACTGGTGTAATCTGGAAAAATGATGCATAGTTTGTCAGATAATGAGAATTTTATGAGTTTAGTTATTGGTCCGAAAAACCAAAAAATCGACCATGCCGACATGGTCAAAATTTCAAGATTTTGGGTCAAAAATCTTTTGGCAGTTTTATGGTTTCAAATGATAGAGCACTGACTCCTGAAGACCGTTTACTGGTACAATCTCGAAAAATGATGCATAGTTTGTCAGATAAGAAGAATTTTGTGAGTTTAGTTATGGGTCCGAAAAACCAAAAAATCGACCATGCCGGCATGGTCAAATTTTCATGATTTGAGATCAAAATTCTTTGCGAATGTTATGGTTTCAAATGATAGAGCACGGACTCCAGAAGACAGTTTACTCTAGCAGACTATAAAAATGATGCATAGTTTTTCAGATATTGAGAATTTTGTGAGTTTAGTTATGGGTTCGAAAAACCAAAAAACCGACCATGCCGGCATGGTCAAATTTTCATGATTTTGGGTCAAAAATCTTTTGGCAATTTTATGGTTTCAAGTGATAGAGTTTTGGGTCCGAAGAACCCAAAAATCAACCATACCGGCATGGTCAAAATTTCAAAATTTCGGTTTGAAATGTTTTTGGCCATTTTTTTATTCCAAATGATATAGAACAGATCCTGAAGACAGTTATCTGGTGCATACTGGAAAAACAATGCATATTTTGAGATATATCAGAATTTTGTAAGTTTAGTTTTGGGTACGAAGAACCAACAAAATAAACCATGCCAGCATGGTCAAAATTTCAAGATTTGGTTCCCAAATTTTTGAAATTTTTGTGTTCACAAGTCTTGGTCTTATTTGTTGAAACTTCTTTACCACAGAATTCTGTGCATCTGGTGCTCAATGAAATGTATGGTTTTAATGGGTTGTAAAAGCAGATTACCCATTAAGCAGTCCCATGAATTTTTGACAATAACCCCTGAAAAATGGAGTTTATGAGCATGGAATGCTCCGGTGGATATTAACTTGAGAGCGCTCCAACATTTTTCCGGGTCAAATAAACCTTCCACCATATGCCAGATGGGAAAAATTTGGCCAACATACATGTCATACAACTTGAATTGGTTAATAGACCCTGCAAGTCTGGCGTATATTCAAACATTTTTGGGACTGCTTTGGCCCATCGTACATTGCCTTAATGCGTAAAAGAAACAAACTTTTGCACATTAAACAGGTCCCAAAGTTTGTATATGCGTGAGACTTGCACAGTCCATAGTAAATATAGTTTTGATCTTGATGTGCCATAATAATCAACACTAACTTCAGGCACAAATTTCAGCATGTGAACATAATATTGTCACTAATTTTAGGTTTTCAGTTACAGTTTTGTGGAATATGACTTCATTTCAGAGTTATATAAAACAATACAAAAATGGTTTTTACATATTTAGTAAGCTTTCAGACTAAACAATGATGTTTTTAATCCTTAACAATCCTGTATTAAATACTGTTAAAATGAATGATTGAATAACTAGTTCAGTCATTTTCATCTTGTATTTTTGAATGCCAAGGATGTTTGTTTTTGTCACAATGCATATTACATTTTGCTTTTATTTTCACTTACCCGTGGACAAAATGAGTTAGTCCAAAGTACATCTTACCTTTTGAACTAAATAGAGCAACCTTATTTGTATATTTTCCCAACTAGTTCTGACTCCCAAGTGGAATGTGATCAGGCCATGGACTTCCAATGTACCTCTTTGTTTGCATGTGACTTTTGGTAAAACACATTCTTTTGTTGTACATTGTATATCTGCACTTACTTTGGTTCTATAGTGTAGTTCTTTGGATAGGTACTGTATAAAGTTTATAGGGGTTAACCTAGAATTACTAAGAGGATGGAAGTAACAATAAAGTAGCAGTTCTATCTGGGCTGCAGAACCTAGTTTGTAATTGTCTCCTTATTGTAGCATAATTAGTGTAGAAGGAAACAGTCCAATAATGAGTTAGATTATATAAGAGGGGTGCGGTTCAGTACAAAGAATGAGTGAAAACCAGCGAGGGAGTTACAGTATGTAGATGAAATGTGAGTTTCAGTGTGAACCAAAATCTAAGAGTGAGAGGTTGTGAGAGGGACTGCTAACCACTGACCATCCGACAGTAGATTTGTGTGTCAGTTGACACAGATTCGGATGTCAAAGCCTTTGCCCAGTAGATACTGCAACTGGGGCAAATCAAAATCTGCATGCGGCATACTGGCCGTATAGTACACATGTATGGAGGCAGCACGACCCAACCAGCACAACTTTATAGTGACGGACGTCGCATTGGAAATCCGTTAGTTCTGACCCTATACTCTTAATTTTTGTAAGGGAACCTGCATTGATTAATTTGTGAACTAAATTTGCGTAAGCTCAAAGAGATGCGGAATTGCAGAATTGCTGAATTGCTGAATTGCTGAATTGCTGAATTGCTACAGATAAAATTGTATGTTGAATCAATACCAAAGAAATGTGGAAGTGCATTGAAAGATGTATTATTCAAAGTAATTATCTTTTGCTGTGCAACCAAATCATGTATTTCCAATGTTTCAATAGTTTGGGTTGGTTACTTTAACTTATAGATGGCCGTTGATAACGGGAGAGTTTGACGGAAGAGAGGACAGATACCTACCGAGAGACGGGCTAAAGACTGTTAAACGGACTGGAGAGCCGTCATTGCCAGACTGAGTGTGCTAGGCAGAGAAAGAGCAGGCTCCAAGACAGAGAGCACAACTCGTAGTCTACTCCCCAAACCAATTACAGTTATCGGCAGAGTATCATTTTTTTAAATGAACAATTAAGTTTATGTATGAATGTTGCGAGGTGCCAGCCAGTACAAACACGAACGTTAAAAACCGAGAGTAGTTTTATGTACTGTATGGGTTGCAGAGACAACCTTATTAAGTTGCGTGGAAAGCTCCAAGTAACTGCGGCTCAGTTCATGTAACTACTAGAGCCAAGCAACTGTGAGAAAGTAGAAATAAGAAACGAGGGTGAATTAACTTTTGCTGAAGTTTCTTTTGAGCTGTTATTTTAAGTCATAGTTTATGTGTAAATATTTGTAATCATTGAATAAATGTGTAAATTCATGTTTAAGAAGAAAAGGACAGGATTCTGGCATTGGAACTTATTTTCTATCTGTTTATTTTGACCCGGTACTGACAGTTTTATCATTTTGTGCAGGTTCACCACTTTGTTCTGAACGAAGGCATAGAACTATCATGACTTCTCCTCAACCATACGGCCAGGCCATGCCAATGCAGCAGGGTGAGCTCAAACCATTGAGTTGCTGAAGAATTCCAAACCTAGGCCTGTGATTTCTCAGGCTTTTTCCTGGTTTCAGGATTTTCCATTGACCTCCCTTGGGCTTCAGAGTTTCTTGAAAGAGGCAAACTTGCAAACATTTTGTTTAATCACAGGATGTGGCAAATATTGTACACATGGTCATTTTATATGATGGCCACACACAGGCTCAAACCTTTGACCTCCATGAGTGTGTGCTCATCTTGTGTTGATGAACATGACCATATGTACACAGTGTAAGCTACATCCTGTGATTAGTGTCGCAGCAAAAAGTTACAAAGTCAAACCAGAACTGATAAGAATAAAGTCATTAGTGTAGTTAGCTCCGCCTTGAACAAAAGGATCAAGGCGCAATAATGAATAGTCATTCACATTGTACTGTATGTACAAGCTCATATACCCACAAACAGTTTATGTATACAGTACGTAAGCACATGTCTGTAACAGTGTATCCGAGCAGCAAGCATGGGGTGTGCTGTGTGCGGGGCAAAATGCGACTTTAATCATTCCATGCAGCTGACATGCCTTCATCAAGGCTACAGTTCATCAAGCCTTCCTTAAGCATTCCTGAAACCATCTCAACTCCTTAGGCATATTCAGCACTGGCAACCAAATTGGTGTTCAGCCTGCAAGTCAAGCAATAAACCACAAATGAAACTGACTGGTTAAGTTTTCAATAGATTTTGGGTTGAACAAAGAAAACTTGACTAGAGCCGGACTTGAACCTGAGACCTCCGCATTAACAGTCTTGCACTAAAGAGCAAGAGGAATCCGCACCTCTATTGAATACTCAAATGACAGACAAGTCGTAACATCTTTTTCCCTCTTCAGCCTACATTCAGCAGCCTGGACATCCCCAACAGATGCAGGGCTATGCCATTTCACCGCCGCAGGCCTACCATGCTCCACCCTCCAACATGGCCCCCCGGCTTGCCTTATGTGGGAACCAATACCCCGCAGTTCCGCCTCCGTACTACCAGTTAGAGGAAAAGCCGGGAACCACCTTGCCTGAACCTCAGGCATAAAGATGGACTGTCAAGAGATAGCCATAGGGGGGGCAGCAGACTGACAACAGGTAGCACGAGTAACCTTGCAACTCAAAAATTCATATCAAGCAAAACGAGTGACGTATTCACAATTTTTAAAACTAATTAACAAGATTATGCAGGGGTGTGGGGCAGACATGAAGAAAAAATGTTAAGAACATACCTCCCAAGAAGTAGTTCAGCTTAGAAGAAAAGGTTTCCAATGTAAATGGTATGGAATTTAAACCTGTTTGAGTACTCAGTATGAACAAGTATTAAATCTAGTGGCTTGTTATTTTGACCAAATCAGAATCCTTTCACCCAACACTTACAAAAAGTATACAGAAAAACACGTATGGTTTTTAATCGTTTTTTAAAAAGGTTTTTAACGGACTTTAAATAGAGTAAGATATTGACTAATAGGGAGACCGCCAACATAGGGCTGGATAGCTCAGTTGGTAGAGCGCCGGTACGTTAATCCGGAGGTCGTTGGTTCAAGTCCCGCTCCAGTCAATTTTTCTTTGTTCAAACCCAAATTATTTAAATAGAGTAATGAGTGTAATTTTGTGTGTGGATCGGGGGTGGGGAAAATGTTTGTGTTTGGATTGTTTTTGACCTGAAATGTAAGTTAAACCACGTCACACCATAACAAATTAAAGTGTTGTTGCTGTCTTGTTGGACAGGTTGTTAAAAACTAACCTTGCCTAGGTCAGCTTGTGTAAACTAAGTAGGGACGATCACACACACATGGTTTAACACCACTAAACCATGTCGAGTGGGCCGGTTTCAGTTTACCAACGAGGTAAACTAACTAGGGACGACCACACATGGTTTAACACCACTAAACAATGTCGAGTGGGCCGGTTTCAGTTTACCAACGAGAGTAAACTAACTAGGGATGACCACACTTGGTTTAACACCACTAAACCAATTCACCTGATGTCATTATCACAATCATCTTGGTTGCTCCATTCTGGGTGTCAATGTCCTTGTGTTCTACAGTGTATAGTGTAGTGCCAATTCCAGGGCCAAATTTAATAAAGCTGCTTGATTTTCTGCTAAGCAAAAAGAAGCAGGATACCAGTCATAAATGGTACATGTGGAATGCTATTTTGGCTGGTCACCTTATTCTTGAAAGCATGATGTTATTGTTCTTAGCTACTTTTTGCACTTAAGCAGCTCTATGAAATTTGGCCCAGGCGACGGCGTTTACATGCTTACCTTAAATTTTTACTTCCATTTTGACTCCCAAAATGTGAGCATGGCCAACAGTAACCATGAGTGACATTGGTGTAAGGGGTCAATTCATGGGTTAATATGATTCGACCATTCCATTAACAACAGGACCCAATTTCGTAACTCTGCTTACCACAGAACTGTTTGCTTGTTAACAAATGGCCCATCTTTAAGCACTGTAAGCATGGATTTCTGTAGAAAGAGGCACCGTGAAATTGGGCACTTGGCAAGTGGTAAATGCCCAGTTATGAAAGAAGTATTCAGTTACAATTGAAGGGTGATTACCTCCATGCCCTGGTTTTTGCCTCGGTGGATCTTGAAATGTTCTTGAACAAATTGTTCAATTCTCTCATAGAGGTGCCCTTTTTGACAGAGGAAGAACTGTGTTGCCCTCAAGAACAAAGTAGCAGGCTTGTGTGTGTGTGTGGGTAGGTATTCACAATCAAACCAGGAACCAGGGCTTGAGTTTGAGAAGAAAATCCTAAACACTGCGGGGCTTGTACCTCAAAACTTTTACTGGACTAGAAATGTGTTTACAAGACCAGAACAAAAACGAGAAAAAAAGTTATTTTCACAGTTTAAACTGTTTTATTTGTACAGACACTGAGAGAAAATTTCTCTCATTTGTCTTTTTATCTAGGTAAGTAATTTTCAATACTCAACAGCAGTGAAACATATTTATCAGCCTCAAAGTCAACATTTGAACATTACTTTTAAAAAAAGAAGACAATCCACTGTGTAGTATCAATAATTATTCAATTGAAAAACACAAGTCTTTAATTTACTGTCCCACAAAGCTAAAATCACTGGCCTGGGGCCTGCGTTGTAGTGTTAATTTTGAGCCCTGGGGACCTATAACCAAAGAGGACATTTGGGTTCCTGCTTGGGTAAAGATCCCCAGTTGGAAAGTGTGTATAAAACTAAAGAGGGACAACAGGAGGTTGCCGGTTGCAGGTGTTTACACACTTGTGTGTCGGGGGGGGGGGGGTGGGGAGAGGGGGATGTCTACCCATCATTGGAACCGAAAACATTAACAACTATTGACAATTTTTTTTTCAGTATTCAGTGCTGTAGGCGAGTCCATGTTGCCCGAGTCCGAGGCACAGTGCCCCCCCCCCCCGAGGGGGAGCCCTCCAGCACTAGTCATATTGATTGACACACACCTTTGTATACAACTTGTGTAATATATTCTTAAGAACTGTTTTGTGACTACAATTGTCCAAAAAGTATGAAGTTTAAACTTTACCGAGGAGTTTGAGCTCATATGTTCACCAGTACTTTTTCAGTTGCTTTTAGCAAGACACAATTTCTTTTGTAGCCATTTGACAACATTTTGACAAATCAACAGTGTAATTTTAATTGGTTATAATATGTCAGACTATATATAGACTATATAAATATATTCAGTTGTTATAGCATATAAACTGTTAGGGTGACACATCAAGGCCTGGAGCAGG
Organism: Pisaster brevispinus; assembly: GCA_023634235.1. Classification (NCBI taxonomy): domain Eukaryota; kingdom Metazoa; phylum Echinodermata; class Asteroidea; order Forcipulatida; family Asteriidae; genus Pisaster; species Pisaster brevispinus. Next base: position 8,593 of record JAMKCF010000026.1, read on the forward strand.
TTTCACAATAAGCTAAGATTGATCTTAACTGTGTATCAATCTCAGTTGCCAAGCAAAGTGTCGTAAAACAAATCACTTTACTGTAATTCTTGTCAAAACATCTTAAGATGAATCTAAGTACTTTGTGAAATCATAGAGAAAGGACCACGGAAGGACTTTCTCTATGGTGAAATCAAGCTCTGGAATTCTACCTTGAAATGAGCACGGCCATTTTCAGTTTGCAAAGGGCATTCCCAACAATATTAAAGTCTATTGGAAATTTTTAGGCATCAAGGCCAAGACCAGGGCAACACTGAAGGCCTCGCGCTTTGTGGCCTCTATGAAAAGCCCGGCTCATACTTTCTGTGAGTACGATTTCTCAAGAGTTGAGCTGTGCTCTTGCAAAACATTCGCAGCGAAAACAGAGTTGTGACGCAAACATTTGGAAGTATGAACCAGGCTTAATTCCTGGCATGCACATCTTCTTCCTGTAGTTCAACAAGAGTTTAAAGGTTTATTAGTTTAAAGGTTGTAGTTTAAAGGTTTATTATCCCAATGTTTGACTATGATTCCATTTATACATGGTTTTGCTTTTTAGCTGTTGACACATTCCGACTTTATTCATTAAACACGGCACTGTAATAAAAGTTGTCCCGTTTCTTATGATATTTGATTAATTTATCTTCGTACCAAAGAGGCGTGTTCGTATGGCTGAACCAATTGAGTGTGGGTTCGATTGCGAGTGTCCTTGAGCTAGGCACTTCCTTGAGCTAGGCACTTGACACTATTGAGTCCTATGAAACATGCTAATAGACCTTTTGCATTGGCGTCATACAGCCGCCATTTAGAGGTAAACCGATGACGAAACAATGGAAATGCACAGTTTTGTATGCGTGGTGCTCAGGATTGACCGATGAACAACCTCCATTTGACCTCTAGGCGAGGGCGCCCATCTCAAATGACGTCATGTGCATCAGGTCTATTACACTTACTCGTGCGAACAGACAGTTGTTGGTAGGACTTTGTCAGTTGTGGGGGATTGTTGCCCCCCCCCCCCCCCGGCTACCCAGCTGTACTCTAATTCCGACAGACCTTAACCCTAACCCTTATGTATAAGAGGGGGGTTATCGCGGGAAGATTTTTTAATGACTACTTTTCAAGTGAAAATGGTGTATTTTTTTATAGTAAATTTGCTTGCAGGTCTTTTTTATGCACTAGTTTAATTAGTTTGGCTGAGCTAATTAGTGAACCAATTTGACTGGGTGCCTACGGATGATGGTTTGGGATATAAGGAAGACAGTAATGAAAAGATTAAGGAATTCCGTTCTGTCTGTCAAAGCCGGTCGTTGACAAGGTTTTTAAAAATTTGGTGCTAGCACCAAATTTGTGCCAGCACCATTTGGTGCCGGCACTAAAGTTAGTGCTGACTTGAGTCTGGTCTTCTTCATCACAAACAAGGAATCCGCAGAAAAAGCAAGTTTGTAAACTAAAGGTAGTAAGTTCTCATTCTAAATTTCGATATTATTGTAACTTATAAGCAATCGTTTTAAAGAATGCGATGAGATATATATTTAAATGTTAAACACTATTTTGCTGGGGGTTTCTCTGACCATAGCCAGGAACTAGGAACTCATCGCTCTGAAGTATGACTCTGATGTCTTTTTGATGATGTCTCGGCTCTTTCGCTGGCTGGCTCTGCCCCATTGTTGTTGGCTCATTTAAATTCTATCTCTTCAAGGTTCTTGTTTTCCAAACAGCACACACAGTACACAGTACACAGTACAGAGTACAGGTTTTTTCCCCTAGAGAAAGCCTGCATTTTGAAAAAATCCTTAACTTTGTATTTTTAAAACGGCGGACTGGAATAAACAAGTTAAGTTTGTTTTTCTATGCCTTAACAAGGAAAGCCTGCGTTTCGAAAATACCCTACAGTGGGTATTTTCGAAACGGCGGACGAATTACCAGGTTTTTAGGTCTTTCAAAGCCTGAAGAGGAAAAGCTTGCATTTCGAAAATGCCCGATTTGGGTATTTTCGAAACGGCGGATCAGAATAACCAGGCTCTGAGGTTTTTCACAAAGCCTGAAGGAGGAAAGCCTGCGTTTCGAAAATACCCATCAGGGTTATTTCGAAACGGTGGACTGTAATTGCCAGGCTTTTAGGTTTTTTCAAAGCCTGAAAAGGGTAAGCCTGCGTTTCGAACATACTCTAAAGTGGGTATTTTCCAAACGGTGGGCTGGAATTTCCAGGCTTTAACAAAAAATTCAAATCCCAAACAACTACATGTATTTTGTGAAACAATTATTTCATCGGGACGCTTTTGGATTATGATTTGGGATGTACGAAAGACATGCAATTGCGAGTACAAACAATTTCAGATTTGACGATTTTACAGCTTCAGGGTTACGTTCGCACTGTCAATGACGGTCGTTAACAAGGTTTTGGAAATTTTTCTGCTGGCACTAAATGTAGTGCCGACTTCAGTCTGGTCTGTGTGGGCCTTTGTAGACACAATCACAGACCGCAGATCCACTGAAAACCTGCCGTAGATTTTCAACTTTCAAAATTTATAATGATCCGTCTGGAATCCTTTATTGACATTAAATACACGTTAAGCATAAAGTATTGCTGTAAGTGTAAGTCATGGGCAAACACAATAAAGGCAGGCCTGCCAGGCGCTATGAAACCAATGGAAAGAAAGACGCCCACGTTAAACCAAAACAAATTCATGACAGTGGAATGGAGTCGGATATGGAGACGGACACGGTTGCTCCCACAGAGACACAGGTAAAATCATAACACCAGCACTTGCTACTATTTATTACTTATTCCTACAATGACCAGTGGTCATATACATAACTAGTATTTAGGCAGTGTACATATGTGAAAGATTAAGAACAATCGTATTCAGCTAACCCGTTTTTAACCAGCTTTCACTTTTATTATAATTATATAAACATTCTAAAATAGTAATTAGTATTTCAAAAAAGACCCCAGGCATACCGGGCCGGCTAACTGGGGCGCTGTACTCCTTTAAAAATGTTTTTAACAACTTCGGTAGTTCGATGGAAGATGTAAAAAATTTATTGAAGAGATATACTTGCAATTAATGACTGAACAGTGGATGTCAAATGTTCATGACATTAGGTAGCTATGGCCTAAGTCGCCCCTAGCAAAGCCGCCCCCTGACTACAGAGTCGCCCCCGACAAAGCTGCCCCGTGTTAAAGTTTGAGTGATAAAGTCATTTTACAAAGTGACTATGCAATTTTTTTTGTTTAGGCCTGACGTTTCAACTTTTGTTTCGAGTCTTTCATGATCGAAGGCTTTTGCTTTAGCTTCCAAGAGAGGCTCCAAGTTTAATCTGCTAGAGTTGTTAACAAGTTCGTAAAAAACAATGGGGTGCCTACCCTTAATTAAAAGTAAATAATAAACAAGTTTAAAAAAAGGTACAAAATTTAATGAAAATTTAAACACATAAACTATGTTCCATGAACGTACACCAAAACCAAGTAATACAATTTATTGCAACCTTTGTGGGAGGGGGTCTACCAGCGTTGGATGGTAAGATTTAAATGTTTCTTGTTTTTTATCACTTTAACAGCCCCGAAGGACTTCATCATCCAGGAGATCCTAAACAGGTCCATTCCACATATCTTAGATGGGGGGGGGGGGTTAGTTCCCAGAGTTGTGTAAAAAAAAAATTATGGGCTGTGAAATGTTTTCCTTGCATACAAATGTACACAAAATCTGGTATACCAGTGCACATAAGCACAGAGCTACACAGATCTAACCCTCTGATAAGTGAAACAATCTGTTCAGCTGTCTCTTCTCTGTATGCTTGGCTTGTCAAGTCTTGTCAACTGGTTGTTGAAGGCCACCACTCAATCAGTGCAATGAATTGAGCAATTTTTAGCCAATAGGGCGAGGCGTTTCTTTCTGCCAATCACACAAAATTTGGGGATGCAAAAGCAAAGGCCCTTAGTTCTGGCAACAAGTACTTTCAGGACTCCTTGGAAAGATGACTGAAAACAACAAAAGAAGTAAATAAAGTAAATACACATTTCCTATCACCCCAAAACATTGTGGCTTATTACTTGATATTTATTATTAAAAAGTCGCATCCCCTTAAGGTGATCCCATCAATTGTTGCCGCTTCCCAGGTTGTATCGTAAACTTGAGTGTGATCCCTGGCTGCACGGCAGCTAACAGTTGAATGGCTTCTGACTGGCACCCCCGAACAAAGATATTGACTTATAGGGAGACCGCCAACATATGACTGGATAGCTCAGTTGGTAGAGTGCCGGTAGTTAATCCGGAGGTCGTTGGTTCAAGTCCCGCTCCAGTCAATTTTTCTTTGTTCAAACCCAAATTACCCCAATAAAGTAGGGGGCGACTTTTTCATTTTACGACTTTGCTAGGGGGCGACTTTCTAGTGGCCGACTTTTCTGGGGGGCGAGATGACTGGTTTCCAAGAGTGTTATGGCTCTTTTTAACATAGGTCTTGTCATACTCATAGTCGTAATGGTGACTATGATAATACCAAAGTTAAAAGAGAGCCATAACAACAGTCCAACAAGTTTGGCTACAGTACATGTACATCATACATGTTCATGTCATACAAGTTGCTGCTGATACATACACAGTTTACCGAAGTTACAATAATTGAAAAACTGCCAATGGACAGCATGTTCTATGTACAAACTATTTAGTTTTTCAGTGAAACTCAAAATATCATAATTGTGTACAACACTAGTCAACAGTAAAGAATTCAAATTCTTGTTCTTACCCCCCCCCCCCCCCCAGCCTGGAAGAGTGTCCATTGGTTTTCCCAAGCTAGACGGTTACACTTTAGATGCAGAGCCCGATACAAGAGAACTTGTTAAACAGATGAACAGGAAGAAGAAGAAGTCTGGAGGTTTCCAGTCGATGGGTGAGACATTTCTTTCTTTAAATGTAGGGTCGCTGATTGGTTTTTGTCATCTACTAATTTACAGGCAACATTTTAACAAAAGATACAATAAAAGTTACATGTGAAATTTTCAGCTGAACACAGTGTCTATTTGCTTAGAAAAAAAAGAAAAAAAAACTGTCACTGTATTTGTACTGTGATGATGTTGAATCCTTAGCAACAGTCGCAGCCGTAGCTGTAGCAACCTATTCAGTTAGGGTCTTATCCACATTTTGTGATAAGAGGTCAAATATTAATTGTTTGAGCTGATCTGTGTCTTTGTAGGTTTAAGTAATCCAGTGTTTAACGGAATTATGAAGAAAGGTTACAAGATTCCAACACCAATCCAGAGAAAGGTTAGTCATCCCCTTAAGGTGATCCCTCTCCTGCAGCTTCCAAGGTTGTATTGAAATCTGGGTGTGATCCCTGGCTTTACGGCAGTTACAGGTTGAATGGCCTCTGACTGGCACCCCTGAACAAAGATATTGTCAAAATAGGGAGACCACCAATATCAGGGCTACGTAGCTCAGTTGGTCGAGCGCCGACACATTAATTCAGAGGTCACAGGTTCAAGGCCTGAGCCCCTAGTCAATTTGTCTTTGTTCAGCCCCAAATTATTGTAAATGAGTTCATCACATGATATCATGCTGGAGGCTGGCATACATGTAGTGCATCTATCTTTCCAAACCGCAGTGGATGGTATCAAAATGGTCAGACAGTAGGAGGGTTGACTGTGTACTGTGTACAACCATTCATTGCATGATATCATAATTCAGGCTGGTGTAGTTTATTTATCATTCCAAACCACAATGGATGACATTTTACCTTCAGTGTGTAGTAGGTTTTCATTATAAAGAAAACCAGCAAAAGTTTTGTTGAGTTTGCCAAGACTGGACTGAACGACCCAACCCTCATACGGCTTGACATGGAGATGAAGATGTCAGATCAACTCAAGGTATGAAAATCATTTGTGTCTTGGGGCAAAAGTGCTCAGTGCAAAAATCGTTATATCTTTATAGTGTGTACTTGTATTGTGTGTACATTTGGGTTACTTTAAGCAAGGTACAACGTTTTGACAATTCAAACTCACGTATAACGTAAATGCTCTTTTAGTTTTTGCACTAACACTACTGTTTGTTCTTCCTCTGTTGGTATCATTTTTAGCAAGCTTACTGACCATTTTACAACACCTCTGCACTGAACCAACTGTGTACATTTGTGTACCACATGATTTCATATTGCAGGCTGACATATCTATCATTCAAAACTACAGCGGATGGTATTAAATGGTCCAAGAGTAGAAGGGTTGACTGTGTTCTGTGTTCTGTGTTTGCTTTCATCACATGATATCAGACATATTACAGGCAGGCTTGCTGCATCTATCATTCCAAACTATAGTGGATAATGACGATAAATGGTCAAACAGTAAGAGGGTTGAATGTGTACTGAGTAGATGCATTCAACACAGGATGTCACATTATGCTTAGCAAAAAATGAGTGGGGCACCAGTCAAAACAATATAAACTTTATGGAATTTTTGCTTGTAACCAGTTTTTGCTAAGCATTATTTTTTTGTGCTTGGGAAGTTTTTACATTACAAGTTTTATGAAATTGGGCTCTTATGAATTGACGTCATCCAGCCACCTTCTTAGCGGTAAGCCGATGATGAAACAATGGAAAATGTACAGATTTGTACGTGCGGCACACATGACTGGCCAATGAGCAACGTGCTTTTGACCTCTACATGTAGGTGAGGGGCCCCACTCAAATAACGTCATATGTATAAGGTCTATTACAACATGTTATACTAATTTGGGGGGCTAATCATCTTCACTCGCAGCTGATAAGCTGATTTGCGAAAGACGCGTCTACAACGTGTTGGAGCCCCAGGTACGCATATGCACCCTTTGGCAGCCTGCTACATGGACCTATAAAATGACCAGGAAGCACAGCCAGAGATTGAAAGTGTTAGAATTTTCTGGAAGGAAGAAGACTGGGCCCAGAGAAAAACCCTTGGTGTCATAGGAGAGAACCATCGCACAACTCCAGTCATATATGGCCTTAGCCTGTAATCAAACCAGGGCCACACTGGTGAGAGGCGATCTGACCGTCGTCTTCATGGCAACCAAACACCATGTGGAATATGTGAAAGAGGTGAGGAATCACTGTACACCGCAAACACTGAATGAAATATGAGCACTGCGAGGCCAAACTAGCCCTCCCTCTATCGGTAGTGGCTTGTCTTGACCGAGCGCTCTAGAGCAGTTCTGGGGTTGTCAGAGTGTGGGTTTGATTCCCAGTCATGGCACTTGTGTCCTTAAGCAAGGTACTTAACCATAGTTGCTTCTCTTAGCCCAGGCGTGTAAATGGGAACCTGAATAAAAATGGTGCAAACAAATTGGAAAACCACGGGGTGTAGAGACAGTTGTTTGCCGTTTTTGTTTTTTAGAGAACTTAGGCAAATTTATTAATAATAGTAGTGGCTTCTTACATCAGTCACTCAGTGACGCTTAAGGCACTTCAACATTCCGTATTTTCCTGCAAGGTACGTGTAGCTACGTTTCTGAAGTATGAGACCTACTCTTTTACATAGCACCGTGTAATGGTTTACAAGGTGCTGTGGCGCAATATGTAGCCAATCAAACCAGGAACACCGGGGCGAACCCCTTCTCTTTTCGAGAAGTGCACTGTGTTCTTTTACTTGCATTCACAACACACGGGACCAACGGCTTTACGTCCCATCCTAAAGGACGCCGCAACAGTGGTCAAGTGTCTTGTTTCAGAACACAAGTGTCAGGACCAGGACTCGAACCCATCCACACTCTGCTGATCAGAAACACCACGGTTAGCGCCTCCTTCTCCTGTCCCCCTTCTTCCTCTTAAACAATCGGCCACTGATTATGTTCCTGAAGGTCTGAGCACAGGTGGGAAGCAGCATCCTGAAAAGTTTGTCCCCCACTATTTTTGTGTCATCCAACTGGTCTTAAACATTTCCTACTACAAATTCAATGGTGATTTAAGAGCGGTGAAACTAGCACGTGATCACATCTTGACCAATCGGAATGAATAAACTCTCCAAGGTATTTATGAATACTGATTCGCGCTGGTCGCTTTTTGGTCCAGTTCCAAAGAAATTTTGCACTTTTGCAAGTTTTTCATAAAAAAAAAAAAATTCCTGTCATTTTTTCCCCTCAGATCCTTACAATGGCTGGTATTAACTGCACATACACCTACAGTGACCTGGATCATGCGGCAAGAACAATCAACGTGGCTTACTCGCAAGAAGACCAAAGTCATGCTGGTGACAGACGTGGCTGCCCGTGGTATAGACATTCCAATGCTGGACAATGTCATCAACTTCAATATCCCTGGCAAGCCCAAGCTTTATGTTCAACCAGTTGGTAAGTCAGGGTTTTGTTTTTTTTAGGGGGTGTACATCTTTGAAGGCCACTGTTTTCAGCGGGGGCAAAGTCATTGTATCACAGACTTGTAGAAAAAAATAATTTAATCAATTTGTGGCCCACCGCACTCATACCCATCTTCCAGCATGTCCAGTGTGTTGTGTAATGCGTGTAAAAGAACCCAGTACACTTATCATTAAGAGAAAAGGTTTACCCTGGTGTTTTCGGGGGTATGTTTGGCTGCAGGTTGCGCCACCTTTTAAACCGTTACATGGTGCTATGTAAATAAGTGGGTTTTATGTTTGGAATATAGCTCTGCAAACCTTGTAGCAAAAAAAAAAGGACAAGCTTTGAAACACCCTCAGGTGTGGTAAAGCTTTATATAAGACCCGCATACAACCTCCTGACATTCAAAGCACTTCATGGTTCAGCCCCCTCCCTACCTTCAGAGCATGCTTCAGCACCAGCATGTCAGTGCCAGGTCTGAGGTCATCGGGCAGCATGCTGTTTGTTCCCCGGACTCCCCTTGCCACTTATGGTGAGAGGGTCTTTTCTAACATTGCCCCCCGCCCCCTGCCTCTGGAACTCTCTGCCTAAATATCTAAGAGACACACATGACATTTCCAACTTCCAACAATCTCTTAAAACACATCTTTTCAGATTGGCCTATGAGCACATCTGAGAATTCTCTGAATGTTTCACAGAGAAAGTGTGCCATACAAATGCTGTGTTATTATTATGACTAGTATTATTTCATTCTATTACAGCATGCAAAAGAAAGATCACATTTTCCTTTGTGCCGGTAACTCCTCGAGTCAGGCTACGTCCCGTAGCCTTAGATCTCAAGGGTCTTTCTGAGAATCCTCGCTGTTCCCAAAAGTGTCGCCTTCTGTAATAGATCTACCCTCACACTTTTCCCTATTTCCTCTAGATGTTTCCCAAGTGCTTTCGGAATGGTGCCAAGTGCTCCAACCACCACAGGGACTACTTTCACCTTCACCTGCCAAATCTTACGAAATTCCCTGGCCAGGTCTTTGTACTTTTGGATCTTTTGTGTCTCCTTCTTAGCGACCCCTATATCACCCGGCACAGCTATGTCAATAAGATGACACATCTTCTTCGTCTTATCTAAGACTTCAACATCCGGACGCCTATGTTCTATAACATGATCAGTCTGAATGTTAAAGTCCCAGAGGATCTTGACCTGGTCGGTCTCTACAACTTTATCCGGAACATGCTCGTGCCATTTTGCAGTCACTTGGACACCATTCTTTTTACACAGATCCCAGTGAATCAATTTGGCCAAATTGTCGTGTCTTCCTTTGTACTCCGTCTTGGCCATCATACTACATTCACTGACAATATGAAATACAGTCTCCTCTGCCTTATTACACATTCTGCACATAGGAGAGACGTTTGCTTTCTCTATCCTTGCCTTCATTACATTTGTCCTTAGAGACTGGTCTTGTGCCGCAGTAATCAAGCCCTCTGTTTCCATTTTAAGTTCTCCTTCTTAACGCCTTCAGTGCATCTCAAGAACCGGCCATGAAGTGGTTTGTTCCGCCAATCTTGATGTCTTTCCTCTTTCCTTTGCCTCTTGTACTCCTTCGGCCCAACTTCGCCTGCCTTTGTGTACTTCTGCGCAACTTTCAACAAGTTCTCCTCAGTCCTCCTAATATGACAATGTAAGCTCCTGCGCTCGATGTTGACACTGTCTGCCACACTTAGCAACCCCCTATCGCCCTCTGACCTCGGAAGATAAAGTCTGCTCACATTCGCACGCGGATGAAGCATACCATTCATGGTCATCAGTTTTCTCATTCTCCTGTCCATGACATCTAGATCTTCCTTAGTCCACTCGACAATACCCGCACTATACCTCATCAAAGACACGGCCCATGTGTTATTTGCCTTAACCATGTTCCCCCTGTTCAGTTTTGACTTCAAACATTTCTTTACCTGTCTGATGTACTCTGTCCTCAACCTCACCTTTGATTCCTCGTGAAGGACATGGTTCGATTCAAGTACACCAAGATACCGATAACTCTCTTCCTCACCCAAAGCCCTCATCTGTGCACCATCTGGCAGAACAATACCGTCGGAATGTACCCTTTTTCCCCTCTTCATGGTCATTGAAGCACATTTCTCCAGGCCAAACTGCATCCCGATGTCATCGCTGAAAATCCTGACAGTCTGTACCAAAGAATCGATCTCCACTTATTCTTTGCAAATCGTCCATAAAAAGCAGATGGTTGATCTTACATCCGTCCTTCTTCATTTCATAACCTGCACTCACCTTCCTCAGAATCATCGACAGGGGCATCAATGCCAGAACAAACAGGAGCGGAGACAGAGAGTCACCTTGGAAAATCCCTCTTCTTATGCATACCTTGCCCAGACTAGCAATTTTTGGCCAACAGATTAGTTCGCCATGTCTTCATGCTCTCACTTAGAAGACGCTTTACTGCATCAGCCAGTCCAACCATATCCAGGCATTCCATTATCCACATGTGCGATACCATGTCATACGCCTTCTTGTAATCGATCCACGCCATTGCCAAGTTCGTCTTTCTGCTCCTGCAGTCCTTCAGTACAGCCTTATCGTTGATAAGTTGATCCTTCGTACCTCTGGACCGCTTCTTTCAGCCTTTCTGCTTCTCTGGAAACAACTGCTGGTCATCCATATGACGATAGAGGTCTTCTGCAATCATACTGGTCCAGAGTTTATACATCACAGGTAAGCACGTGATTGGTCTATAGTTACGAGCAATGTTAATGCACCTTTCTTGATGTCCTTCATGATCAGAACCGTTCTTGCCTCAGTCATCCAACATGGGACCTTACCATGTCCTAGACAGTCTTGCAATTGTAGGGCCATTCGCTCATGCAAACTGCGAATGAACTATTCTGTTTTTGTTCTAATATTATTAAACAGCTACTCGAGCAAGTAATTCTTAACGGTAATGCTATTAAAATGTGTTTATAATGTGTTTGTTTATAATTTAATTGTAATTTTAAAAATACCGTTACTCTTCTGAATTTTCATATTTTTTGATCAAAATATTACGCCCCAATCTCAAGGTTTTGAAAAACTAGCTATACCTCTACCACTGATGGCATGCGTCAAAATAACAACTCCTTGACGTCATGTGTGGGATGTTGCGTTGTTATACCTCCATGTTGCAACAAAGCAGCTATACAAAATGGAGCGCCCTTATATGACGCAATAGGAGTGATGATGTAACAGAGCTTTTCACAAATCTTTCTGAAGTAAAGCACAGAACAAGGGTTTTCAAAAATTATTGGGGTTTTTTTTTACATTTAAAATCTTAAATCTCAAGTGAACTCAATTTCCTTATTGATTGGAAACATTTTAAATGAATTTCAGCAAAGATGAGTTGTATCTGTTTTTTGTTTGAGCTGGTCTTTAACGATTAACCTCTTTTGGTAGCACTGTTTTGTACTTTGTACAGTTTTGCTTGTTTTGATAAATGCCATTTTCTTGTGTAGTTTGTATTACTCGATTCCAGATGGCCCGTCAACAAAAAGTGGAACAGCGAAGTAAAGAGTAGATGGAGAAGAGAGCTCGAGAAAACCAAAAACATCCTTGTGGTTACTGAACCCAAACCAGTCCGCAAAGGAGGTGGTGGTAGGCGTGGAAAAGTTGGACAAATTTGATTTCAATTATTTGTAAAACGAATGCTCATAGGAATTTCTTTATTTATTCATGATTACTTTTGACCTAGATTAGTCCTTTATTTCTGTGTAAACCGAGAAAAATTGTTTATTCTGAGGTATATAGAGAATACATAACACAACAGTTTAATGTAAGATTATTAAATTTGTATGAGTAACTATGACAAAAATATTTATGAGGCTGAATTAGTTACGATTGAAATAGCAAAATGATTCATTTGAAAGGTTCTCTGGATCATATGAAACAGTGTAATGAATAATCATGGATGATTCTATGGATAATCATGGTTGAGTCTATGAATAATCATGAATGAATCATGAGGCATTAATACTCATGAGGTTGAATTATTCATGATAAAAATCCAACGGCGAGATATATAGCGAGGGCAGTGACAGTGAGATGGACACGGGAGAAGCCAAACCCCAAAAGAAGCGAAAGAAGCAGCGAAGTGACGAAGAAGGAGACGGCGATGGGAAATGAGAAAATAAGGCCAAGAAAAGAAGGTTAGAAATAAACTAACAAAGAAACTTGTAAAATTTGTAAACAAATGTTTTCAGCTATGACCATTAGAACACGAGAAATTTTCAAAAACTGAGTCAGGGCAAAAGTTTTAAGGACTCTAGTAGGTTTGTTGATTTGGTTATTTTCCAGTAGATAAGATTCTTATGAAAATATGGGGGGTGGAAGTGTCTCCAACCTCATGTCAAAACTGATCATGAAAGTAAGAAAGCAAAAGTCCAAAGAAGAATTTTCAGGTATAACATGATTTTGAAGAGTGTCTTCTTAACACAAATGAACTATTTACTTTATCTTCTCATTAAACCAAATCTCGTAAGACATGAGACGGTGAGGAATCGGCCCTGCACAAGCGCAAGGAGCGCAAGTCCGGCGAGAGCAGAGCATCTCGCAACCGAAAAGGGATCCGAGAATCCCGGATTGAAGAGGAGAAGCCTGGCAAGTTTAAGTCCAAGGCTATCGTGTCTTCTAGTGAGTCGGACTCAGAGGGAGAGAGGCTTCAGATTGATCAGACCAGTTCATTTCAGTTTTTGTCTATCTCTTTCTATTAAAGGGACACATTGGGCGCTCTAGGATGTAAAAAACATTTGTTTTGAAATGAATGTGGTTGGAAAAGTATTTTAAAAGTAGACTACAGTGATTCGCAGAAATATTCCTTGAATTTTTTGTGTGGGTTTTGTGTAAACAGAACACAGTCTTCTGTTTTCTAGAACCAAAGTTTTTTTACTCTACAAAATGGCAGTTTGTATGTTCCGTTTGTTGTATTTCAAAAGGAAAACTTGTGGCGTGTCGTGGCCGAGTGGATAAGATCACTGGACTCGAGCTCTGGTGTTTCTGATCAGCAGAGTGTGGGTTCGAGCCCCGGTCGTGACACTTGTGTCCTTAAGCAAGACACTTAACCATGATTGCTTCGTCCTTCGGATGGGACGTAAAGCCGTTGGTCCTGTGTGTTGTGTAACGCACGAAAAAGAACCCAGTGCACTTATCGAAAAGAGAAGGGGTCCGCCCCGGTGTTCCTGGTTTGATCGGCTGCATATTGCGCCACAGCACCTTGTAAACCATTACATGGTGCTATGTAAAGGAGTAGGTCTCATACTTCAAACGAAGCCCCACATACCTTGCAGGAAACATGAATGTTAAGCGCTTAGAGGCTGGCCTGCAGTAGGCGCTATACAAATACAATATATTATTATTATTATTATTATTATTTTTCAATCACAACTCACTAATGAAAAAACACATCATTAGGACACCAGACCAAGTAATTTATGGCTTGATGTCATTCTGCTTAGAAAAATTGATATTCTTCAAAACAAAGCATTAAGATTTATGAAGTTTTACAAAATTACATCCTCTTAAATGATGGCATTCGTTATTTTATTTCCTTTTTATTTTAGTGACATAGAGGAAATGTCCGGTAGTCAGAAACCGTCACCGTCTAAGAGTTGTGGTCGCATCCGCCGTATCGCCTCGGACGCCAGCGACTCCGATGAAAGGAAGTCAAGATCCAAAGGTCAAGATCAAGCTTCTGGGTCTGAGTCCGAGGGGGAGAGTAAACCTCGTAGCAAGGCACTTCAGTCAGACAGTGATGAGGAATCAGGGGGTGAGGGTCAGAGGTCAGGTAGCAAAGCACAGAGGTCAGGCAGTGAGGGTCAGATATCAGATGCTGGATCAGGAAACGAGGAGGCAGCATCGGAAGGAGAGGGGTCCGGCGGGGAAGAAGCAGGGTTGGACGGAGCGGCGTCTGGTAATGAAGGGGTCGCTGACTGAGGAGACCTCCTGTCTGTCAACTTTCATTGGACTATCCACCAGATGCCAAGTGTCAGTGGCTGAAACACTCGCAATTAGACGTCAGGGTTCAGATTGTTTTCAGTGAGTTCAAGTTGGAAAAACTTGGCGGGAAGCTGCACATCTGACTACCTCAAGATCAGAATCTTTCTCCTTAAGATTTAAACAACTTGTGAAATATGTTTCAAATATTTCCCATTGAATTTGATTGGCTGAGAGAACAATTTTTTATAACCTGCCCACACTTTTTTGTTCACATAAGCAATTTTCAATCCATTTGTTCTAGAGACAATCTTACAATGCTGAAATGATCTTTGATTTTTAATTTTAAAGATGTTGATCATTTTTTTGCAAATCCACTTATCAGTGAAATAATGTTTACATTGTTTCCCACTTCTTGAAGAAAATTGTTTGAAAGATCTTCAGATGTATTTTTGACAATTCTTGATTTGATTGTGTCATTTACAGCTGCATGATTTGAGGACAGGCCAGAACATCAACCTGTGCAGCCAGCTTGGCCCAATCGACCGGTCAACCATCTGGAGGGAAGTCCTGCTGGAGTTTGTCTCTGATGAATCAAACTCCTTTCCAGGATACTCAGCTTGTTATACGGTGTTGCCATGGATCCCTGACTCTCCATGTTTGTTGAGAAATGGGTGTTAAATCTCAGTGTAGGCAGTAAAATTACCTTATTTTCCTTCATACTTGACGCGGCTTATCTGACTTCCACAGGTGCAACAAAATCACTGCGTCTTTTCTAATGGTGTGTCTTATCTGGTATCACTATAGATCATTGTGATGATCACTGTGTGAAATTAAATTCATCCTCTAAAATGAGCCTTTCATTTGCTCATGGTAATGTTGTCACATTATTTAAAATAACGCAGTGTGTAGTTATAAATTGTAGTTTTTAAGGTTTAGCGTAGTTTTGAGGTAAGCAGCTGTACATGAGATTGGACCTTTAGCCTAATTTCATTAAGCCTGTTATAGCACACGCAAAATGTTATGCGCGCAGTATAAAATTGCTGAGCAGAAATAGGTTATCAGCCTTAATGCCATAGTAAAGGTTGCTACGCCTGGTACCTAATTGTTCACTTATCTGACTTTCAAATGTGCAACAAAAATCACTGCGTCTTATCTAATGATGGGCCTCTGGTATCACTATAGATCATTGTGATGATAACTATGTGAAATTAAATTTATCGTGTGAAATAAGCCTTTCATTTGCTCAGGGTAACGTTGTCATATTATTTAAAATAGCAGTTATTGCTGCATTGCAAATAAACATATCCAAAGAAACTGATTACTGTTGGAGAGAGCACAGCAGTCTTTTGAAGGTGATATCTAATTTTGTCATCTTTACCATCTTATATTACTAGTAGTTGAGTACAAAGAAAGACACAGGTTTTCTCGTAGTTAGGCGCTAACAGCGTTTGTGTGTTCTATGGGAAATCGTGTAGGTATGGGTTCAAGACAAAAGCCTTGAGTTTTAAAACCGATTATCTCTGAACTTTTCAAATTTCAGCGTAGTGTGTAAACGTCTTCCATGTGCCAGCCCTTGCCATATCTCTGACCGAAGACCTGCCTACACTACACCTCCCAGCAGACTGCGGCTGTCAGATCCTCTTTACTCTCCCTCCTGAAGAGACTGCACTTCTCGTCATTCATGAGCTTGTGATACCCGATGCTGACTGCGAGAAACATTATTTTGAGGTACTTTTCATCAAGTTAATGTTGCAAAGCAATTTTTTTATACTGGAGTGTACAGACTAGCAATGTTACGCACAGAGTGGAGGCTTCTGGGAATAATAGCAGGCAGTAGACTTACCAGGTACATCCATTGTCTTCGGAGATGTGTGCATGCTCAGTACTATGTCAACAATGGAAAATAACCCAGTGTGTTTGCTGCCACCTAGAGTTCCAGTGATGGAAACTAGAGATAAACCTTCCCTTTATAATTCTATTGGTGTTTGGCAGATTACCTTCATTCCCACTTGATGGTATCTGACATCCACAAAACGTCAACAAACATTCTCAAGAAAAGTGCAAATAACAAGGTAATGTCTGCAAACCTTTCCTTTTTATGTAAAATTTGCAAATGGAATTTGGAAGTTCTGAAGGTCAGTTTTCTTGTGCAAGGTATATTTGGAAACAACCACAATAATAAGTTGACTCTTGATCAGCAAAACTTGTTTTAAAAATATGCTTTTATTGTGGTGTTTTTCCGAGAATCTTCTCTTGTTTTTCTACTTTTTAAAGACTGACGATTTAGCCACCTTGTGCTACAATCGTTACTGTGAGAAATTATATTTATCCTGTAAAATGAGCCTTTTATTTGCTCAGGGTAATGTTGTCATATTGTTTAAAATAACGCAGCGTGTAGTTATAAAGTGTAGTTTTTAAAGTTACGCGTAGTTTTAAGGTAAGCATCTGTATAAGAGATTGAACATTTAGCCTAATTTCATGAAGCCTGTTAGCACACAAAAAATGCTATGCACAGTATAAAAATGCTGAGTAGAAATAGGTTATGATCAGCCAAAATGCATAATGACTGGCGTACCTAACTAATATTGTACTTTTCATCACTGTGATATTCTCTTCTTCTTTTTTCCGTCTATCATCGCGGTTGTAATATAATGCTGACATCAGAGCCTGGAATCATTCAATCTCCGAACAACGCTTCCAGCACCCGTTATATAACTGCTCCCTTGTGTGCTTTCAGCAATCGTTGTCAAACTGACGTCCCATGGCAGTACGTGATGCTTTCCTTTAGTCAACTCAAACTTGAATCCGATCTGCAATGCACGAAGGACTTCATTGAGGTAAGAACAGGGTTTTACTGTTAATTTGTCTCCAACTGATTTGACTGCTGGAAAAAATGTCTTTGGATTTCAATTATAAGATAGAATCAGAAGCACACTGTATTTGTTAATCTTGTTGGTAAAGGCATGGGATCAAAACTACAACTGCTTTCCCACAGAAGGTCTGTAGCCAGCCTCTGTCTTTTACACGGATGTTTGCAAGGTAAACGTGCTACCTGTGTGTCCGACCTGGTTCCTCCTATCAGGATGTTTGAGTGTTAAACCAGGCTTTCTGCTTGTTAATCTTGCTTGGCTGAGATGTAGAACAAAAAGCAATCCAACAGCTTTATTCCATATACATCTCTTTGGAACTCCTTACCTGTTAAATCAACATTTCTCTCCATCCTACAATCTAAACTGATTTCAGACGCAAATCTACCTTTAGCTCCCTGAGTTATTCTCATATTGAATGTTTTTTGTCTTGTACGTAACCCCCAAAACCAAGAGTGGCTTTAAGCCTTGTTTTGGGCAAACGTGCTTTAAAGTTATAAAAAAAACACAAGGTCATAACTTGACAGGTTGAAAGGTCATATCTAACACGCTATAGCAAGCACACATTTTGCTCCACGCGATAAGGTCGTATCTCTTTTAATTGTTTTTTGCCTACACTTATTGCACTACCAACAACAATTTCAATTGCAACCTGGCTCCACTGACATAGTGAAATCTTTTCTTTTTTTGTGTGTGTTCAGATTCAGGACGTGATACCCAAGAAGCGTCTGTCTTCTGTAGGGATGCAAATACTTTCACTTGGATCACCGAGGGAAGTGAAGTCATCGCAAAATTCCAAACAGACGACGAGTAGTGCTTCCAAAGTTGCAGAGAGCTCGAGAGAAAGAGACATTTTCCTGTAAAGTGTTGGACATCAGAGTGGTTGGACGGCAGCTTTTTCCATGTATGAACTGAATTATGGCTATCAGTACAGGTAGTGGTCAGCCTACTGGTCTTTATTTTTTGTATAGTTTATTATCTGCTTGTCGACCGACCAGGTTCATATTGTAATATTAATAATAGTATTAATAATTATGTGTATTATTTTAAATGGAATGCATGGGTGTGTTGACTGCGGTTTGGCTGGTGGGATTCAACTTGGAGGCATAGGTTTGTGAGTTTGTTGTGTGAATGATGATGATTAGTGGGCCCTGTGTGTTAGGTAACTTATGCCTTCTTGCCCATCCAGTGTCATGCTATATATTCTATGTTCTCCAATCACGCACTCATGCATTTGCTTTCTTCGAGATAATAATTATTTGGTAGAGACTGAATATCTAGGAGTTGCCTTCATTTTTATTGACATTTTATCGACATATTTGCATTGTATAAGATAATTAAATGTACATGTATGTGTTTTATTGACCGCCTGCACAACTCTCAACAGTTTGTACAGGTGTTTACAGAGAGAATAAATCCCAGCCAGATCCACAGTCAACATCCAAAAGCTGGATATAGCTGTGTAGGGCGTCACTTTAATCTTTCTAATCACTCCATTTCTCTCATGATTTTACAGGGCTTTGAGGCACTAGGAAACCACAAGATTGTTCGTATGAGTAGGGAGAAGCTATGGATAAGGCGTCTTCAGACCATTCAACCCCATGGTCTAAACATCCAAGAAGGAAATGTCTAATAACCTTTTGTCTTTGCCTTCTCCTTTTTACCACAGATTCTCCTCTCCAGTCTGCCTCATTCACTAATCAATTACTTTTGTCTCCCTCTTCCCATCATTTATTTTATACTTTTTGAGGCTTTGCATGATGAGGTATCAATGTATATTCAGTTTGCATTAACACCGTATGTATATCTACTAGCCTTGTAGATTTGTTCTAATGAACTAGGTCTTGCTTTTTTAACATTTTTTATTCTACTGCCGCAGAGTAGATTTGGAAATCGGAAGACTACTTCGGGAGACTACTTAGTTCTGAAAAGAACTGTCCAGCTTATTAGCTACTACCTGGGCGGTGGGTAGGAAATTGGCCGGGACTACTACTTTGGCTTCATAGTGAATTCGATCGAGGGGACTTCTCAGTATTAACTTCATTGCCGCGGAGTGAGTTCTTAATTGGTCTCAACATTTAGACTAGCTTCCTCTAGTCATCGTCTCCGGACAATGACTAGAGCAAGCTAGTCAGTTTCGACTAGCTTGCTCCAGTCATCGTCTCCTAACGATGAGACGATGACTAGAGCAAGCTAGTCGAAACGTTGAGACCAATTAAGAACTCACTCCGTGGCAGTGAAGTTAATAACGAGAAGTCCCCTCGATCCTATCCACTATGAAGCCAAAGTAGTAGTCCCGGCCGATTTCCTACCCTCCGCCCAGGTAGTAGCTAATAAGCTGGACAGTTCTTTTCAGAACTAAGTAGTCTCCCGAAGTAGTCTCCCGATTTCCAAATCTACTCTGCGGCAGTAGAATAAAAATAAAATAAAAAGCAAGACCTAGTTCTTTAAGAACAAATCTACATAGCTAGTAGATATACACACGGTGATTACTGCAAACCGAATATACATCATTTATTTTGTCTTTTGTATTCGTTCCTCTTGTGGTCAAACCAGCCCCTCCCCCACCCCACCCCCTTTTGTTACCCTCCTTTTTGTTCATCCTCCTGCTTTCTCTGTGTGCTTTCATCTCTAACGTCTATCTCCACTCCACTTTTTATGTTTGTAGTCTTGTCATTTTGCCTTCAAGAAAGACTCTGCTAGGGTCGAAACGTCAGGCCACTATCTATTTTTGTGTGTGTAGTAGTTTTTCCATGATTTTTAGAGCCAATTTGTAATAAGTTTTTTGCTGAGAATTTTTTATTCATGCTCATTTGTATTTAGAACAACTGATTTAATGTCTGGTCATATTGCTACTTTCAGTGCATATAATTATATACAGTATATTTTTCTTAAGTGTGAGGGACTGTTTATGTATAATTTTCTTGTGTATGAATCTCACAAGTAAGTCAAATTGTGAGTTTGAGGTGCATATATAGTTTAAAGGTGTAAATCAATGAAAATCATGGTTGATATTTTTTGACAATTTGCTTGATTCAGCCATGGTTTCTTATTTTCCCTTGAAAAGCTACAAGAGCCGTGTTAATGACAAGCCTTGGCTTACACCTCACATAATGTTTTTGACCGTCAAATTATGTTGGGTAATAGTTATTATTGGTATGACTCTGCTCTTTCATCGCTTAGCCTTGACTCTCTGGCTGGTAGGAGAGAGGCACACTGCAGGCGTTTTGCTAATGAACTTGCTAATAACCCTCACACTAAAGACCTCCTTCCCCCTACCAGGCATGAGAGTCATGGTCGAAATCTCCAAAATAGTCATCATGTTTCAACCATCCCCACCAGATCCAGTCGTTTTAAAAATAGCCCTGTTCCTTATTTCATAGGTTTAATTCATTCTTAATTATTTCTCCATTTTATTGTGTGTGGTGGTCTGAGTGAGGTTCTTATTTAATTTTATGTTTTATTGAAACATTTATGTCCCTGTTAATTATTCCATTTCCCTTTTAAACTACAGTGAGGTGTTTCTTTTGTTTATGTGGTTCTGTTTTTGTTTTAAAGGCGAGTGTGCAATCTGTTTTTCTTATCTATTTTTTTCTATTTAGGTGTCCTTAAAAAAAAAGTATGTCTTATCGATTTTTTACTATTGTAATGACTCTGTAATTTGACCTTAAAGTCACGAAGTTTGTCAATTTTAATAAATTTTAAAATCTTAATCATATATAAATGTCATTTTCATAAATCCTTTCTAGGTCACACTTGTTTGTTTTTATGGACCACTCGGGTCGCATGGTCGTAAAGTAGGGAACCCAAGTGCGTCCTCAATGTTCAATTGTCTCCTCCAACTTGGTTGTTAGAATATTTATAGTGAAAAGTTAAGTTTGAAGTCTCGACCTTTAGGCTCATTCTCTTTTTCGTTTTAGCTTTAAGCAAGAGAGATCAAGAGCACATTTATTTTCTCACGTTATTTTTCTTTATTTTGTACGAAGCATGACTCTGGCCATGCTCCAAATGCATTTCAGTAGGGAGGGATAGGGTCATAGAGCTATTTGTGAGTATCTGTATCAAAACATAATTTTATTCCAGAAATAATTTTTAAATAGAAGGCCGGCCTCCTTCCTTGTCTCTACATTAACTGTTAATTAAGTGAGGAGGGTCCTCATGAATTCCTTCATCTCTGCCAATTGCTTTGTTTTGCTTTATTAATTGACTTTATATTTATAATATTGTATTTTGTTATGTTCCCTTCGGGGGAGAATTACAAGATGAGCGAGTACCTGCATTTCTGTTTCCATTTTGGAGTAATTTGTTTGTTTCTGAGTTTAGCGGGTAGTCCGCTCCCCTTCTGGCAGATAGGGATGAGCTCTTACAATACGTTGAGCCACTTTTTATAGCTCTTACATCCTTTTAAAGATTCTTTTGCAAAAAAGTATAGTCCCTGCATAAATAGGCAAAGAGTAAAAATGGCATCTGAAAAACTGTGGTTAATTAACCACTAATTAGTGAGCCAAATTAGCCAGCTTCTATTCATAATGAAGGGTACAAATTCTTTTCAGAAAGGTAGTTGACTCGAAAGCACAGGCATTATAAATGGAAATGGTGTCTGTATATAGTTGTGGCTATTTTTGAGCTGCCTTATTTGGTTCACTAATTAGTGGTTAAATACAGTTTTACAGAAGCTATTTTCCATCTATAGCAGGTACAATGCACATGCGGTTGAGTAAAACTACCCTTAAAAAAAAATTGTATCCTTCATTATCAGTAAAAAAAAAATAGCCCAGGATCTTGAAGACTGTTATAACCTGGACACACCACTTTTTTGAAGTAGCTTAATTGGTCCAGTAATTAGTGGTTAATTAAGTACAGTTATACAGACGCCATTCTCCATCTATAACACGCAAAATGGCCCATGCACTTTAATTAGTCAACTGCCTCTTTGAACTGCTGGTTCAATCTGAGTTCGATCGGAGACTAACAATATTCAAACTGCTCAAAATGCTCTGACATGAATTCTGTACTAAGACAAGTGGGTGTTCTGAAGCAGCCAGTTCAATCTCATTAAACGAGTGTTACACTGGGCACCACATTTTGGAGTTAATTAACCACATCTACGCAGATGTCATTTGCGTTTGCCTTATGCGGTTGAGTAATAACTACCTCTAAGAATGTACTCTTCGTTATTAGTAAAAGTGTAAGTTTAATCCCAGAATCTTGAAAACTGTCAAACTGAACATACCAAATTTTTGAGCTGGCAAATTTGGTCCATTGATTAGTGGTTATAGTATCACAGTTACATACGCCATTTTCCATCCATAACACGCACAATTACATAACGCGGTTGAGTAAACTACTTTTCGATATTTTATACTTTATTGAAAACAAACACAGATGGATGCGTTCATACAAACATGTTTAAAAGGTACGACAAGTGGTTAAGAAAAATATTAATTGTTGGGAAAAAATATTGATGTTAGTATAAAATGTATTATTATTATTCCAACGAAAAACTACAAAAAGGAAAACAACTTTTTGATAAGTTCAGAAGTCCCCACCATGGCAATAGTGAGAAAGAAACCCGTTCTGTGACTATTAATGCAAGAGTAGTTCAATTTCAACACTTCCAATTTAATTTGTTAATTTAATTAACGTAAAGGTTGCCGATTACAAATTTAAGATTGACAACATATTTTCATCTGCAAAAAAAACTATTATTAGTTCTTGAATGACGAAAGTGGTTAAATTTACGATATGCAGTTTTCAGATTACGACAACATGCAAATTATTTTACTTTTACTTATTTAATCTTAATTACTGAACTCAGAAAAGTTGAAAGATCAAGGATGACTAGTTTCTCAAATGTTTGAAGTACCCCCCCCCCCCCATTCATTTGCACTTACTTTGATGACGTTGCTGACGTCGCATTCAAGTGACGTAATTTTTACTTGTCATGTAGCTTATTTTATTGTACAGCGCCCTCACAGCGTTTGGAATTTTCGCGGGGTTTCTCCAGCATTATTTTGCTTTACGAAGACAAGATGACACCTCGGGTTTCTGGCTACGTTTTTGCTGTTGTTCTTTTTCATTTTGAATGCAGCCTTCGAATGATTGAAGATGTAGGCACTGCATGTGTGCGAGTGTTCAGGTAAATATCACTTTATTCTACTCTTATTCTACGGTTTATCATGTTCGTTTGTGCAGTTAGGTTTGTTTCTCTACGATCATTACAACTTTTGGGCGAAAACAAAGACTAAACAGTGACGGCAGCAACGTTTGTCAGTGAAGACAGTGGCGAGAATGCTAATATTAGTCAAGTCGGGAGCACTCATTCTGGTTTAGTCTGGTTTGGAAATTATGTCTGCAGCACAGAATAATATAACTTTATTCATCTCTATCATCATCTATGAATTCCAGTTCTCAGAGACATTTTGTGAACTAAATCAACACTCCCAACAGTTCAGTTTCCGGTAGGTTTCTTCTGATCTCTGACTCTGCTCTGGTCAGTCCCTCCTGCTACCAATTGTCCACTTGCCGCTTGTGTGCATATACCATTCTACATTGACTTGCCACAGTCCTAAAGAAAAGTTATACTTACAAAATCTGTGTCTGCAGTTTCTTCCCAGAACTTAATTATTTCCAAACTTTTTATATGTTTTTTTAAAAATTGTCTTTGTCCAGTAGGCACAGCTATTTCTTCATGAGTTTGTGCTGTCTGTGTCAGCTCTTCATCCCATGGCTCATGAAAAGGTACGATTGAGTATTATTAAAGGTATAATACAGGATTGGTAGATCTGGTAGAAGAGAGAGTTTCTGACCTAAATCAACAGTTCAGTTTTCAGAAGGTTTCTTCTTCCCCATATTTTTTTCTGACGGTATTCATCTTGAAAAGCCCTATGGAATTTGCCCCTTGTTCCAGGGCTTGAATTTGTTGGGGAAATCCACAAGAATGCAGGGCTTGCATGTTGCTTAAACTATGCACTAGACAAGAATTTCTGGTACAAGACCAGAATCAAAGAGAAAAATCCATTATCTTCACAGTTTAACATGTAAACTGTTGTTACAAGCACTGACACAAGAGTGATTTCATTTGTCTGCAGTTTCTTCCCAGAACTTGATTATTTCGAAACTTTTTATATGTGTTCTTTTGAATTGTCTTTGTCCAGTAGGCACAGCTATTTCTTCATTAGTTTGTGCTGTCTGTGTCGCCTCTTCATCCCACGGCTCATGAAAAGGTACAAATTTTATAAGACCTTTGGACTGGTCTGGTCATTAGTTTACTGGCCAGACTCTAAAATTATTGGCCTCGAGTCTGCGTTTCAACTCATAATGATGGCCTTTGCTCCTGCAGGGTTTTGACGTTGCTTACCACTCGTCAGAGTTTAGTGTGTGAGAGCTGAATTTAATTTCCAAATATACACTTTCATCTGTGTCTAGCTGTTTGTTGGAGGTGAATTTGCCTCGCAATCCAGCTAATATACATTGTCAAAGAACTGTTTTGTTGCCATCCTTAGAGCAGCCAACTCTCCCTGTTTCTGCAGATAGTTCCCTGAAAATAAATTCATCTTTCCATGTTCAGATTAACAAATTTGAAAATCTCCCCAATTATTGTAGGTTTTCCGCCATGTTCTTCATATCGCCCAGATTATTGTAGAAAATTTCCTTGACTGCAAGATGAAAATGTTGGCAGCTTGACCTAGAGTGGATGTTCGCGTATAAGATCTTCTCTTGAAATCGTACACTTCCGAACTTAATTCTTGAAGCTTGTTAAACCCTATCAATATTTGAAGTTTATTGATAATTTGCTAAATGAATCAAGTCTTATATTAGTGGGATCTTGTTTGAATTCTTGATTGCACCTGAGAAAGTTCAGGCTTTTTGAGTTTTTTGACATTCACTTATAGTTTGGAGACTTTCAGATCATAACATATGCAGGCGACGCAGGCTAATGGAACCACATTTAAAGTGTCCTTTTGTGTTGTTATGATAACAAACCCAGTCTGTTCTGTGAGGTCTGCATCACTGGACTGCTAGGCCACAACACTCCACTAATTATTGTAGAACAGAACAAGGGATGAATGCATAGTCAGATTATGGGTCAGGCTCATTCCAGATTGGATTTCGAGCAGCGAAGGCAAACTTATAATTTCAAAATCCGTTGGAGTTAAGTGACCAAGTGTAATAAAAACTTGATTCGGTCAGACGTCGCCACTGATCTCTGGTCAGTCCCTCCTGCTACCAATTGTCCACTTGCCACTTGTGTGTGCATATACCATTCTATCTTGACTTGCCACAGTCCTAAACAAAAATGTTACTCTTACAAAATCTGTATCTGCAGTTTCTTCCCAGAACTTAATCATTTCCAAACTTTTCATATGTGTTCTTTTGAATTGTCTTTGTCTTGTAGGCACAGCTATTTCTTCATGGGTTTGTGCTGTCTGTGTCGGCTCTTCATCCCACGGCTCATGAAAAGGTACGATTGAGTATTATTAAAGGTATAATACAGGATTGGTAGATCTGGTAGAAGAGAGAGTTTCTGACCTAAATCAACAGTTCAGTTTTCAGGAGGTTTCTTCTTCCCCATATTTTTTTCTGACGGTAGTCAGCTTGAAAAGCCCTATGGAATTCGCCCCTTGTTCCAGGGCTTGAATTTATTGGGGAAATCCACAAGAATGCAGGGATTGCATGTTGCTTAAAATATGCACTAGACAAGAATTTCTGTTACAAGACCAGAAATAAAGAGAGAAATCCATTATCTACTCAGTTTAACATGTAAACTTTTTTTATCTGAACAAGCACTGACACAAGAGTGATTTCATTTGTCTGCAGTTTCTTCCCAGAACTTAATTATTTCAAACTTTTTATATGTGTTCTTTTGAATTGTCTTTGTCCAGTAGGCACAGCTATTTCTTCATGAGTTTGTGCTGTCTGTGTCGCCTCTTCATCCCACGGCTCATGAAAAGGTACAAATTTTATAAGACCTTTTGACTGGTCTGGTCATTAGTTTACTAGCCAGACTCTAAAATTACTGGCCTCGAGTCTGCGTTTCAACTTGAAATGATGGCCTTTGCTCCTGCAGGGTTCTGATGTTGCTTGCCACTTGTCAGAATATAGTGTGTGAGAGCTGAATTTAATTTCCAAATAGACACTTTCATCTATGTCTAGCTGTTTGTTGGAGGTGAATTTGCCTCGCATTTCAGCTCATACACATTGTCAAAGAACTGTTTTTTTGCCATCATTAGAGCAGCCAACTCTCCCTGTTTCTGAGGATAGTTCCCTAAAAATTAATCCATCTTTCCATGTTCAGATAAACAAATTTGAAAATCTCCCCAATTATTTTAGGTTCCCCCCCCCCTGTTCTTCATATCGCCCAGATTATTGTAGAAAATTTCCTTGACTTCAAGATGAAAATGTTGGCAGCTTGACCTTTTAGAGTGGTTGTTCGCGTAAAAGATCTTCTCTTAAAATTGTACACTTCCTAACTAAATTATTGGTGCTTGTTAAACCCTATCAATATTTTCAGCATGTAAATACCTTGTCCTTTTTTGTTGTTGTACCAACCATTTTCAGATTGGAGTGTGGAGTTCGGAGGTTGGAGTTTGGGGTTTGCAGTTTGGAGTTTGGAAATTGGAGATTTGAGGTTGGTGTTTGGAGATTGGGGCATCTGGTTGATAGCTTCCAGTTGTAGTCTCAGTTGTAGTCGCAGTTGTAGTCTCAGTTGTAGTCTCAGATGTAGTCTCAGATGTAGTCTCAGTTGTAGTCTCAGTTGTAGTCTCAGTTGTAGTCTCAGTTGTAGTCTCAGTTGTAGTCTCAGTTGTAGTCTCATTTGTAGTCTCAGTTGTAGTCTCAGTTGTAGTCTCAGATGTAGTCTCAGATGTAGTCTCAGATGTAGTCTCAGATGTAGTCTCAGATGTAGTCTCAGATGTAGTCTCAGATGTAGTCTCAGTTGTAGTCTCAGTTGTAGTCTCAGTTGTAGTCTCAGTTGTAGTCTCAGTTGTAGTCTCAGTTGTAGTCTCAGTTGTAGTCTCAGTTGTAGTCTCAGTTGTAGTCTCAGTTGTAGTCTCAGTTGTAGTCTCAGTTGTAGTCTCAGTTGTAGTCTCAGTTGTAGTCTCAGTTGTAGTCTCAGTTGTAGTCTCAGTTGTAGTCTCAGTTGTAGTCTCAGTTGTAGTCTCAGTTGTAGTCTCAGTTGTAGTCTCAGTTGTAGTCTCAGTTGTAGTCTCAGTTGTAGTCTCAGTTGTAGTCTCAGTTGTAGTCTCAGTTGTAGTCTCAGTTGTAGTCTCAGTTGTAGTCTCAGTTGTAGTCTCAGTTGTAGTCTCAGTTGTAGTCTCAGTTGTAGTCTCAGTTGTAGTCTCAGTTGTAGTCTCAGTTGTAGTCTCAGTTGTAGTCTCAGTTGTAGTCTCAGTTGTAGTCTCAGTTGTAGTCTCAGTTGTAGTCTCAGTTGTAGTCTCAGATGTAGTCTCAGATGTAGTCTCAGTTGTAGTCTCAGTTGTAGTCTCAGTTGTAGTCTCAGTTGTAGTCTCAGTTGTAGTCTCAGTTGTAGTCTCAGTTGTAGTCTCAGTTGTAGTCTCAGTTGTAGTCTCAGTTGTAGTCTCAGTTGTAGTCTCAGTTGTAGTCTCAGTTGTAGTCTCAGTTGTAGTCTCAGTTGTAGTCTCAGTTGTAGTCTCAGTTGTAGTCTCAGTTGTAGTCTCAGTTGTAGTCTCAGTTGTAGTCTCAGTTGTAGTCTCAGTTGTAGTCTCAGTTGTAGTCTCAGATGTAGTCTCAGATGTAGTCTCAGATGTAGTCTCAGATGTAGTCTCAGATGTAGTCTCAGATGTAGTCTCAGATGTAGTCTCAGATGTAGTCTCAGTTGTAGTCTCAGTTGTAGTCTCAGTTGTAGTCTCAGTTGTAGTCTCAGTTGTAGTCTCAGTTGTAGTCTCAGTTGTAGTCTCAGTTGTAGTCTCAGTTGTAGTCTCAGTTGTAGTCTCAGTTGTAGTCTCAGTTGTAGTCTCAGTTGTAGTCTCAGTTGTAGTCTCAGTTGTAGTCTCAGTTGTAGTCTCAGTTGTAGTCTCAGTTGTAGTCTCAGATGTAGTCTCAGATGTAGTCTCAGATGTAGTCTCAGATGTAGTCTCAGATGTAGTCTCAGATGTAGTCTCAGATGTAGTCTCAGTTGTAGTCTCAGTTGTAGTCTCAGTTGTAGTCTCAGTTGTAGTCTCAGTTGTAGTCTCAGTTGTAGTCTCAGTTGTAGTCTCAGTTGTAGTCTCAGTTGTAGTCTCAGTTGTAGTCTCAGTTGTAGTCTCAGTTGTAGTCTCAGTTGTAGTCTCAGTTGTAGTCTCAGTTGTAGTCTCAGTTGTAGTCTCAGTTGTAGTCTCAGTTGTAGTCTCAGTTGTAGTCTCAGTTGTAGTCTCAGTTGTAGTCTCAGTTGTAGTCTCAGTTGTAGTCTCAGTTGTAGTCTCAGTTGTAGTCTCAGTTGTAGTCTCAGTTGTAGTCTCAGTTGTAGTCTCAGTTGTAGTCTCAGTTGTAGTCTCAGTTGTAGTCTCAGTTGTAGTCTCAGTTTTTAGTTTCTAGTTCAACCAAAAGCCTGCCTACACTTCCTTTCCTCCAAGCAGACTGCGGCTGTCAGATCCTCTTTACTCCTCCACCAGATTTTGCGCTTCTTGACATTCCTGGGCCTGTGATACCCGATGCTGACTGAGAGCGACATTATTTGAGGTACTTTTCATTAAGTTACTGTTAATGTCATTTGTTATATATTTGAGTGTACACCATTTTGATTTTTTTGCACAGAGCGGAGCATTCTCTGAGGCATGGGTCAGTAGACTTACCAGGTCATTCAATGTCTTAAAGATGTGTGCATGCTCAGTACTGTCAACAGTAGAAGATATCACAGTATGTTTGCTGCCACCTAGAGTTCCAATGATGTAAACTGGAAATAAATCTTCTCTTAGTAATTCTATTGGCTTTTGGAAGAGTACTTTCATTTCCTCTTGATGGTATCTGACAACCACAAAATGTCAACCAACATTTTCTAGAAAAGTGCTAATAACAAGTTAATGTCTGCTAACCTTTCCCGCTGATGTAAATTTCAGAGTGCAGCAAGGTCCTGACCGCTGACTGAGGAGCCTTCCAGTCTGTCAACTTCCATGGTGGGAAGCTTCACAACTGACTACTTCAAGGTCAGAATCTAACTCCTCAACATTTCAACAACTTTTGAAATATTTTCCAAATATTTCCCATTGAAATTTATTGGCTGAATCTTTGTTCATGCTTAGGTTCAAGAGATCAATCTTCAATAACCTGCCTACACTTTTTTTGTTCATAAAGCAATTTTCAATCAATTTGTTTTAGAGACATCACAATGCTGAAAGATCTTATATTTTTAATCATAAAAAATGCAAATATTTATTTGGCAAATCCACTAATGGTGAAACAATTTTCCTTTTTTCCCCCACTTCTAAAAAAATGTTTTTTTAAAAGACCTTCAGATGTATTTTTGACAATTCTTGATTTTATTGTCTGAATTACAGCCGAGTGATTTGACGACAGGCCAGAACGTCAACCTGTGCAGCCAGCTTGGCCCTATGGACCCGTCATCCATCGGGAGTGAAGTCCTGCTGGAGTTTGTCTCTGATGAAACGAACTATTTCCCAGGATACTCAGCTGATCATACAGTGTTGCCATGGGTCCCTGACTCTCCAGGTTTGTTGAGAAATGGGTGTTAATCTGTGTATGCAGTTAACGTACATTATTTTCCTTCATGCATGACGCGGCTTATCTGACTCCAAATGTTCAACAAAAATCACTGCCTCTTAACTATTGATGGGCCTTATCTGGTATCACTATAGATCACTGTGATGATAACTGTGGGAAAATGAAACTTATCCTGTGAAATAAGCCTTTCATTTGCTCAGGTAATGTTGTCACATTATTTAAAATAACACAGTGTGTAGTTATGAAGTGTATTTTTTAGGGGTTTACTGTAGTTTTAAGGTAAGCAGCTGTACATGAGATTGGACCTTTATTAGCCTATTAGCACAAAAGAAAATGAAAAAAAAATGATATGCGCGCAGTATAAAATAACTGAGCAGAAATAGATTATCAGCCATAACGTCCTACTTAATTAGGTTGTTACGCCTGGTACCTAACTGTACCTAACTGTTTATCATCCCTGTGATATTCAGGTATTTTTCGTCTATCATTAAGGTAAACATGCTACCAGTGTGTCCGACCTGGTTTCTCCTATCAGGATGTTTGAGTGTTAAACTAGGCTTTCTGCTTGTTAATCTTGCTTGGCTGAGATGTACAACAAAAACCCACTCCAACAGCTTTATTCCATGTACATGTCTTTGTAGCTCCTTGCCTTTAACTTCAACAAATTTCTCCATCCTACAATCTAAACTGATTTCAGATGCAATTCCTACCTTTAGTTCCCTGAGTTATTCTCATCTTGTACATAACCTGTTACCAAGAGTGGCTTTTAGCCATGTTTTAGGCAAACGTGCATTAAAGTTATACAAAAACACAGGGTCGTAACTTGATAGGTCGAAAGTTCATATCTAACACACTATAGCAAGCACACAATTTGCTGCACGCGATAAGGTTGTATTTCACTTAATTTTTGTTTGCGTTCACTTATTGCACTACTCAAAAAATTTAATCGCAACCTGGCTCCACTGACATAGTGAAATCTTTTCTTTTTTGTGTGTGTTCAGAAGCGTCTGTCTTCTGTGGGGATGCAAACACTTTCACTTGGATCTCGGAGGGGAGTGAAGTCATCGAAAATCCCAAACTGACGACGACGAGTGTTTCCAAGATTGCAGAGAGCCTGAGAGAAGGAGACATTTTCCTGTAAAGTGTCGAACATCAGGGTGGTTGGACGGCAGCTTTTTTCTATGTATAAACTGAATGTATTTATTTCTGTATAATTTATTATCTGCTTGTCATCCGACCAGGTTCATATTGTAATATTATTGTTAATAATAATAATAATAATAATTATGTGTTATACTTTAAATGGAATGCATGGGGGTGTTGACTGCGGTTTGGCTGGTGGGATTCAACTTGGAGGCATAGGTTTGTGAGTTTGTTGTGTGAATGATGATGGTTAGTGGGCCCTGTGTGTTAGGTAACTTATGCCTTCTTGCCCATCCAGTGTCATGCTTTATATTCTATGTTCTACGATCACGCACTCATGCATTTGCTTTTTTTTAGATGATAATTATTTGCTAGAGACAGAATATTTAGGAGTTGCCTTCATTTGTATTGACATTTTATTGACATACTTGCATTGTATAAGATAATTAATTGTACATGTATGTGTTTTATTTTCTGCCTGCACAACTCTCAACAGTTTTTTTGCAGGTGTTTACAGAGAGAATAAATCCTGGCCAGATCCAGAGTCAACATCCACTAGCTGGATACACCCGTGTGGGACGTCACTTCAATGTTCCTAATCACTCCATTTCTGTCATAATTACAGGGCTTTATGAGGCACTAGGAAACCACAGAGACTGTTCGTCTGAGTAGGGAGAAGCTATGGATAATGCGTCTCCAGACCATTCAACCCCATGGTCTAAATCATCCAAGAAGGAAATGTCTAATAACTTTTTGTCTTTGCTATCTCCTTTTTATCACAGATTCTCCTCTCCAGTCTGCCTCATTCACTAATCAATTACTTTTCTCTCCCTGTATATTCAGTTTGCGGTAACACCATGTGTATATCTACTATCTATGTAGATTTGTTCATGTAGAACTAGGTCTTGCTTTTTATTCTACTGCCGCGGAGTAGATTTTGGAAATCGGGAGACTACTTCAGGAGACTACTTAGTTCTCAAATGAACTGTCCAGCTTATTAGCTACTACCTGGGCGGAGGGTAGGAAATCGGCCGGGACTACTACTTTAGCTTAATAGTGGATCGGATCAAGGGGACTTCTTGTTATTAACTTTACTGCCGCGGAGTGAGTTCTTATTTGGTCTCAACGTTTCGACTAGCTATCTCTAGTCATCGTCATCGCCGTTGAGACCAAATAAGAACTCACTCCGCGGCAGTGAAGTTATAACGAAAAGTCCCCTTGATCCGATCCACTATCAAGCTAAAGTAGTAGTCCCGGCCGATTTCCTACCCTCTGCCCAGGTAGTAGCTAATAAGCTGGACAGTTCTTTTGAGAACTAAGTAGTCTCCCGAAGTAGTCTCCCGATTTCTAAAATCTACTCCGCGGCAGTAGAATAAAAAGCAAGACCTAGTTCTACAAGAGACTACTTAGCTCTCAAAAGAACTGTCCAGCTTATTAGCTACTACCCGGGCGGAGGGTAGGAAATAGGCCGGGACTACCACTTTAGCTTGATAGTGGATCGGATCAAGGGGACTTCTCGTTATTAGCTTCACTGCCGCGAAGTGAGTTCTTATTTGGTCTCAACTGCGATGACGATGATTAGAGCAAGCTAGTCGAAACGTTGAGACCAAATAAGAACTCACTCCGCGGCAGTAAAATTAATAACGAGAAGTCCCCTTGATCCGATTCACTATCAAGCTAAAGTAGTAGTCCCGGCCGATTTCCTACCCTCCGCCTGGGTAGTAGCTAATAAGCTGGACAGTTCTTTTGAGAACTAAGTAGTCTCCTGAAGTAGTCTCCCGATTTCCAAAATCTTCTCCACGGCAGTAGAATAAAAAGCAAGACCTAGTTCTTTAAGAACAAATCTATATAGCTAGTACATATACACATGGTGTTACCGCAAACCGAACATACATGTATATTTATACTTCACACATGCAAAGCCTTAAAAAGTTTTCTCTCCCTCTTCAAATCATTTATTTTGTCCTTTGTTTTCCTTACCTTTTGTGGTCAAACCAGCCCCTCCCCCAACCCCCTTTTGTTTTCCTCCTCTCTGTTCATCCTGCCTCCCTCTCTGTTTGCTTTCATTTCTAACATCTATGTCCACTCGACTGCTTTTTTTACACCTGTATTGTTATGTTGTTACCTGTTTATGTTTGTAGTCTTGTCATTTAGCCTTCGAGAAAGACTCTGCTGAGGTCAAAACGTCAGGCCACTAACTATTTTTTTAATGTAGTAGTTCATCCATGATTTTTAGAGCCAACTTGTAATAGGTTTTTGCTGAGGATATTTTATCCATGCATAATTATTTGTTTTTAGATATTGTTGTATTGCCATTAATAATAAGTCATTGCTGTGTATTGTGTATTGTGTGCTGGAGGATTAAAAATAGTACAGGAGATTGTTTTATAATTTGTGACGTCATCGTGGTGTTTTTTGTTGTTGGTGTGTTTTGGTGGTGTTCGTCCTTTTTAAATAGAGGTCCAGCCTCCTTCCCGTGTCTCTAGTTGCAACAATAAAGTCCTGAGCCGTTTTAGTATGATGTTTTTGCACGATAGAGTTGCAATGATCGTTTGTGGTTTGCAAGCGTGTAAGTTCTCGACATCTAATAATAATGGCTTATATAGCGCTCATATCCGTCACTCAGTGACGCTCAAGGCGCTTCAACATTAATTTCCTGCAAGGTATGTGGGGCTTCATTTGAAGTATGATACCTACTCTTTTACATAGCACCATGTAATGGTTTACAAGGTGCTGTGGTGCAATATGCAGCCAATCAAACCAGGAATACCGGGGCGAACCCCTTCTCTTTTCGATAAGTGTACTGGGTTCTTTTACGTGCATTACACAACACACGGGGCCAACGGCTTTACGTCCCATCCGAAGGACGAAGCAATAATGGTTAAGTGTCTTGCTTAAAGACACAAGTGTCGCGACCGGGACTCGAACCCACACCCTGCTGAGTCGGAAACACCAGAGCTTGAGTCCGGTGCTCTTATCCGCTCGGCCACGACACGCCACGTCTAACGGACCATCGACCAACATGATGCCTTGCGCCTGCGCATGTGTTGTGACACTGCCACGGGTTGAAGTCTGCTGATTGTGTAGAATAGTAGGCAAGGTCAGGTCGTGTTTTTGACAAACTTGGAGCCGATGGTCAGGTTAAACAGTGGTTACGAAGCAGAGAATGGGGGTGGGAGGTTGGTATAGGGACAGAGAAACGGAAGCCCGGTTTGGGTGACCTAGATCAAGGTCAGAATGACGTCAAAGTTCATGTGGTATTATAATACTGCCTGTCAATTTTTCACCAATAGAGGGCTGCTTCCGCAAATCATTAAAACTGATAACAAATGACCATATAGCTTCTATTTCAGACACTCACTGGCAAAGCTATATGTGGAAAAAGTTGATCCCTTTAGTTTACTGACCTGGCCCAATTTCATGGCTCTGCTTACCGTAAGCAAAGAATCGGCGCTTATGGAAGCAGGGAATTCTTTGCTTACGTCAAGCATATTTCACGGGTTAGCAGAGAATTTTGCTTGTGCGCATGCGTACTCCACATTTCAAGACATTCTTGGCTTACACAGCTAGCGGAGAAATTCGGTGCCTGCAGAGTAAGCGGAGAATGGTGATTGTAAGCACAGAGTTCGGCGGTAAGCAGAGCCATGAATTTGGGCTCGGAGATGACAGACCAGGAACCCCCCTATCTAATAATTATGCTTCTATGGGACCCCTAAAACAAGTGTGCAAAGTTTGGTGCTTTAATCCGGCGTGTCACGATTTTTTCATTAAGCCCCTGGACTAATAGGTAAGAAGAGGTGTAGGTCCTATGAAGATAAAAGATTGAACGGGTTGGCTGGAGGGTTGTTAATAGAAAAAATGGGAAAACCAACACTTGAAAGTAAAAATGTTTTATAGAGGGATATAAAATCCAGGTGTTTTACGAACAGATTTACCATGTGGTGATCGTCAACGTTCGAGTTTTCATGGGATAACGTATAGATGGAAAATGGGGTTGTTATAACCATAGAGAACTGTGCATAATTAACCACTGATTAGAGGACCAAATTAGACAGCTCAAAAGTTTGGTGTGCCCAGTGTAACAGTCTTCAAGACTCTGGGCTTTAACTTACACTTTAACTCAAAACGAAGAGTAGGCTACAAATTCTTTTCAAAATATGTTTTAGTGTTATTTAAAGCCTATCAATCATGTAGGCCCTACATAACAAGAAGACATCCGCATACGCATATTGTCTCTGGCTTATTTTCTAGCATTCACCGATGTTGTTTTCTTTGTTTACAGTTTTGGAATGATTTTATAGCTATAGAATGTCAATATTCTCAAATAAAAATTGTTAATTTATAACCAGTTTTTCAGTTTTCGTTCGGATAAAATAAGGGATTCACCGACAGAAAGTAGCCAAATGAGAGTTTTTTCACCTCCCTGTACTGCATGTGTTTTAATTTTCTTATTGAAGTCACCGCAGCTCAGTAGACGCCATTTTGAAACAGCCGTAACAACCACACAAACAGCGTGGGGCATGCTCATCTGTGCAGATAATCCTGTTTTTAGCCGAAATTATTTAGCAAAATGCCTACTTGTGCGGCATTAAACTGCACTAACAGATACTCCCGTGGATGTGGAAAGACATACCATCTGTAAGTATCTATTTATTTTTCGTGAATGTTTATTTTAGGGGAATTTCAGGCTGACATATGAATTTGTCATGTAAACTTTCTGTTGAATACATTCGCCGGTTCGCGTGCACATTCGTTACGGGTACAAATTTACTGGAAAACACAAGTTTGGTGGATAAATGCAATCATATCTCTGGAACCCTTTATCGTACAAACTAGTTCAAAACGGTAAAATAATCTTGAATATCTACTCCTTCGTCATGTCATATTTATTTTACATTCAGAAAACATTTTGCCACGTCATTTTGAGGGTTTTACGTCCAGTCTTGGTCAATTTTGTATGGAGAAATTCCTAAAGTCTACCTAATCTAGCCACATGAGGGCTCTTATGTTAACTTATTTCAGCAACCCGACGGCTAATTGCTTAGTTCAAAACGGATTTGGGAAGTGTACATCCTGACCAAAACACTGCTCTAACAAATTTTCTGATTGGACAAGTTTTTCCAACGTCATTTTTTAGTTGAAATTCAGACCAATGAAAAGTTATTTCACAGCTTCAAAACAGCCGTTGCTATTAAACATCTGTGTCCAAACTTCCGCAGTGTCAACTCTAAAACTCCAACGCATGTTTCTAAAATGGTAAATTCATGCACTTTTTTTTATCGGAAGGTTTAACTGGAAAAACTTATATGAACAGAATCATTAATGTAAACATTTTGTTCTACATATGGAAAAGTTTCATTGCAGTCAGTCTCAAATAATCAGTTGTGTGTGTGCGTGACCTTCTGACTAAACCACGCATCCACTGAATGATGTCAACACACATTCATGTATTATGCATATAGCCCATGTGTGTAGACCATGCCCTTGTGGTCAAAACGGACGAGTCCATTTTGGCAGACGGGTAAATTACAAGGTCTAACTCCAATAAACAAAACTACACACAATGTAAGTTGCTTGTGTTTCAAGGCTGGCAAAGTACATTTTATTAAATACACAACAATGAAAATGTATAACAGCTACAGAACATACTGAGGCTTTGGCATGTTAGCTGAGTGAAACATTTCTGACAATTTTAAAAACCATAATAGCAACTTGTTTGGTAGATACAGAAATACATGTAACTTCATTACAACTTTACAAGAGTTCCACAATGGCAAGTGTATGCATAAGTAAACCTTTGAATCATATTAAACTGTGACCCTTGATGGCAATATTATATAGTAATAAGTTGTTTACCTCAAGATTTACAACATGTGTATATTCTGAACTAGCCTGTGGTAGCCCTTGCACAAGCAAAACAACACAGGCAAGAGCAGTTACTGTCTCAATCATACAGTGCTCAAATTTACCATGGTGAAAGTTACACTTACACATCAATAGGAGTTAAGCTTTATAGGAGTCACTCATTTTGAACATTGATGTTTGAAACAAAGTTTTGGAAGTCCTTCTTGTTGCCAAGCTGGCGTTGAAATTTCAGGAGAAGTGAAAATCCTTGGTGCTTGAAGTGTGGAGTTTCTTTAACAGAATACTCTTCAAGGGGTTTCCGTTCAACAAGATGGAATGATGATGTCCCTTCCCTGATGTAGGAAAAGTCCCCGGCCTTATTAAACATACGGTAGTACCACTGGTCAGGGCTCGAATTTGGGGAAAAAATCCACAAGACCCCTGGGCTTGTAGCTCAAAACTTTTACTGGACCAGAACATTTGTTACAAGACCGGAGTCAAAATGAAAAGAACACTCTACACAGTTTCACATTTGAGCTGTTTTTTGTACCAAGCACTAAGAGAAGAATTATCAAGTTTTTCTTGTGGGTAATGCTTCAATACTCAATTGATCAGTTTAATTTAAAAATACAGTGACGTGTTATTATTAAAAAACACAAGACCTCCGGACTTGTACAGTCATAAGTTTACTGGCCCGACACTAAAATCACTGGCCTCGGGCCTGCGGTCCAGTGTCAAATTCGAGCCCTGCTGGTACCCTAGAACTTGACTAAAGTCCTGAAAGTTGTTCACAATAACAGTTTCTTTTTTCGATGGATGGGGTTGCGCGAACTGACTTAAGTCCTCGTAGATGTCTTTTACGACAGCAAACGAAGTTCAACGAAACTGTTTACCTTTCGTTGACCATGTAGCAACTCCTTAATAACAAATTGGAGATTTTTGTAGAACAGTTTTTTTGCTGCCTCATCAGAAGAAAGGAACTCTGCAGGAATGTCTATAACATCAGCAGCATCCCTCCATTCTTCGTACTTCTTTTGCCAACCAGTGTAGTGAACGTATACTTTTAAGATGCGGTCTTCTAATTTTGAGTCAATAAGAGGGTACAAATCGAAGATGACCACGACTCAGGTTTTACACTGTTGTATCGAAGTGATGGCCACTTGAAAGTTCACGATAGTTGATTCGAGGTCTTTTTCTTAAGTTTGCCATTCAGTATACATGTCGCAAAGTAGCTGTCATGCCTCAGTCATGCCTCATGGGATGACACGTGCCTGTAAAATTAGAAAACAAATTACATATTTTTGAGAATGACAGAAAAGATGTTGTAACTGACTGCCACGTTTTCACTCGTAATACCTTATATGTAATCTTACCTGTGCAAAAAAAGATTACGTTTGGAAAAAGGGTGAAAAAGTGGAGGTCGGATACATCTTATCATGATCTTATTCGTACCCCGTACGTTAGCACATGGAGGAAGGAAATCCATGGTTAGCATCAGACATGTCTGATCATTCATCAGCTGATTCATCATGATCATTCATGGCCTCACTTAAGTTAAAATCATGACATGAAAACTAAGTACTACTAGCCTAACAAAATATACTTTACAGTGGAGCATTAATTGATTTTATTATTATTAATATTGATCTATTTATTTATCTTAGGAATTAAACATATTACTTTTTAAAATTAAAGTGAACGCGTACACGATCAGTGAGTCTCCAGCATTGACCGTCGTGTATGCGTGTGAACCACGCTGTGTGTGGCAGGAGATTTTGTAGTTATTCAAAATGCCTAACTTCATCGTTCAAATGTAGACCCTAAGTCCTGATCTTCTGGGGCCCCTCACGGCCTGCGTATTATTTTATTTCTTGCCCCGGGTATCCTTTTGCCAGATTCACACGTAACGACTGCCCTGTATCGGTGTGTTGTGTGATATTAGTGTCCCTTTAGTGTAATGGTATGGTCCGCCCTCCTCCGAGGCAAAATAGCTGCTGATTTCGTAGAGCTGCTCATTAGGAGAGTTTTTTGTGAACTGAAAATGGCAAATTTTAGACATTTAACCTCCTGTTGTTAAGCCAAATGTCAAATTGACCAGTATTTAAGGTTCCAATACTGCTTCTGCTGAATTATAACGTTTTTTGGATATGTTGACAGTGTGTTGACGGTGTGTAGACGGTGTAATTCATGTTGATGGTATTTAGTAGGACCCGGTTTAACAATGTGACTAAGAGCCCATGCAGAACCGACAGTATTTGACTTTCCATTCCATCTCCAGCAGGTATGTTTTTTACTTTTACTTGGCTTTAAGCATTTCAATCATAATCAACATGTACATCAAGCCAAGGTTTTTTAATCAAGAATATTTATTTTCTAAAGGCAACTTAGATCCTATGTTTACAGAAAAATGATGAAAAAAGTTGTATTTGTCCCCAATTTGTCATGAGCAAGATGGTCACTATTCATTTCTCATTTCCCACAATTGTTGCTTATTAAGCTGTTAACATATGAACATCTGAAATTATGTGGATAGGTTTTTCATGAATTGATTCATTGATTGATTATGGTTACATATGTTGTGGCATATCATTTCCTGATGTCACATCTTTGTTCTACGAAAGTTCATACAATTGAGGTTTTTCACTTTGTTAATAATACTTATTTAGTTTGGGTAGCACTTTGCATCTGTGTTTCAAGGGAAATGGGTGTAAACAAATTGATTCATCACTGTTTGCATCGCCATGACAATCGAGCAAACTGCTAGCACAAAATTGGAAAATAAAGAGAGAGTGTAGAGCACTAGCGCAAAAGGTCACAAAAGCAATGATATGGACATTTGGTTGAGATGATCTAAAAAATTTCAAACAAAATAATTTTCCCTTTTAATCAAAGGTGCATGTTATAATTTCAGTTCTACAGAATCAAGACAATTGCAAAACTTGTTCTTTGTTTCCCCTTTTTAATCCAAACTGCATGTTAAAACTTCAGTTATACAGCATCAAGAAATTTAAGTTTCCTGGTCTGCAATTTTCCACTTCCTTTAGGAAAAGCTTGTATAACCTTCAATAAGAAAGACTACCGAGGAGCGTTGGCGTTCTACAAGAAGGCTCTGAGGACAAACCCTAGCTGCCCAGGTGCAATCTTAATCAGCTGTCTCCAAGTTGTTCCTTTATTGAAGAGAAACTCTTCAGGGATGAGAAATTTCAGACTTTTGCCCGAGTTGAGACTTTTTACGTCTGCCAATTCAATTCAATATAACATTTATTTCCATTCTTAACAGTGCATATAACAGAATGCAAAAGACAATATTTTGGAGGCACGATCCTCATAAGCCAAGGCTTGTAGTGGAGTGCCTTTAGAAGAAAACAAGAAAAAGAAAGAAAAAAACTTAATTAATTAATGAAATAGTTAACTTAGTTAATTAATTATTACAAGACAAAGATGGGGACAAATAATCTGACAAGACAGAAGTTGAGATAAGTAACTACTAAAAAAAATGTGAAAACTGCTGGGGAGGAGGCAACTCTGGAGAATATGAAACCAAAGGGATAAAATTATGCTACATATTGGGAGATAAGATACTCTGAAAATGGCTGTTATTTTCTTCCTAAGAGAACCATTATCTTTGATGTACTTCTCTAGTGCTGAGGGTACAGCTCGTAAAAGCTCCTTGAAATCTAGTGGAAAGCCATTGTTTCAACATGCCTCCTAGAATTGGGGTCCTAGTTTCAGAACTTTTCATCGGCGATGTCTCTCAGTTGTTACTGGATTCATCTAGTGATCAACGACAGTTATTGACATTTTAATATTTTTGATACTATTAAACACAGCTGCTGTTCGCCTTGGCATTGGCCACTGCTTCAATAAGTTAAACAAACCGGAGAAAGCACGCCTGGCCTTCTAGCGGGCCCTGGAACTCGATCTGAAGTGTGTGGGCACCATCGTTGGCCTCGCCATCCTAGAAATCGACAGTAAAGCAACAGATTCCATACGGACTGGAGTCCAGCTTCTCTCCAAGGCGTACACGATAGACTCCAGCAACCCTATGGTGCTCAACCATCTTGCAAATCGTTTCTTCTTTAAGAAGGTAACGTCCCTCAAGAAGCTACTTCCAAACCTCGGCTCAGGCCAAAAATGTACACTGCTCCAAGATTGATGGCGAAGTCCAAGTCTAGATTTTGAAAAAGCCCCAAAAGTTGGTTTTCATTTTCAAATTTCTATTATCCAATTGCAGGAAAGAATCAAACTCATGGAGTTAAACACATCCCCCATAGTTATTGGTTATGGATTATTAATATTGGTCACTGGTTATTGGTTGTTGGTTATCGGTTATGACTCACTTCACGTAACCATGTTTAATAGTTATACTTTTCAGTATCGAATGATAGCCAGGTTTAATTTTATCATTGACCAGTTTTAGCACATCACTAATCAGGATGAATTTGTCACTAACAAGGACGAATTTGTCATCGACAAAGCTTTATTTGTAATTAACCTGGACTAACTCGTCATTAACCAGGATTAATTCATCATTTACCAAGTTTTATTTGTAATTATCTAGGATTATACGAAGGTGCAACATCTTGCTCTGCATGCATTCCACGGTACAGACAATGAAGCAACGCAGGCGGAAAGCTGCTACCAACTCACAAGAGCCTTCCGTGTACAGGCAGTGTTGTATGACTCGAGTCCAGGACTCGGACTCGAGTCCGTCTCGAGTCCCAATTTCGGTGACTCGGACTTGACTCGAGTCACGTCTGCAAAAGACTCGGACTCGGACTCGGATTCGACTATCGTGACTCGGACTTGTCCCCGAGGACTCGTGACTTGCGAGTCACGTATTTTCACAAACAATACCTTTTTTCAATATTAAAAACGATTCCGATGATCCGATTGTCATTCCCGGAGTGCACATGGATGGAGGAATATTAACGTCTTAGCACAAGAAGTACACTGTAGTATGGTGTTGCGAGTAATAGTGTTCGTGATTATTGTAGTAGTATTGTGTAGTAGATGGCACTGTACATACAGCGCGTGTATGTTCGATTCGTATGTTCAATACGCACAATAATTATCACTGAGATGCACGACACCAATATTAATGCTGGTTATCTGTCAACGTTAACACCATAGCCACTGCTTGCGTGAAGCAATTGTGCATATTACCAGGGAAATGGCATGTCTGGTACCTGTAAAACACTGCTTGCATTATTGCACTGTGATGGCTGTGTGTTATTTGCACCAGTTTC
Organism: Pisaster brevispinus; assembly: GCA_023634235.1. NCBI lineage: Eukaryota > Metazoa > Echinodermata > Asteroidea > Forcipulatida > Asteriidae > Pisaster > Pisaster brevispinus. Next base: position 50,687 of record JAMKCF010000026.1, read on the forward strand.
CACACATGGTTAACACGCACACGCGAAACTTGGTCAGGAAACTTTTTTAATCATGGCATCCGCCGTTCCGCCCCGTATCGTTTCTTTGACAATTACCAAAGGTGTCCAGTGTCTTTAAGGATTAAGTTTTTAAGAATTTAAGGATTTAAAATAATTTTTTTCTCTTCAAAATAACCAATTATATACTGATTTATTTATTTCAGAAAGGTAGGTGGCCAACAAGGTTTATGGTTTAGAGAAAGTTTCTTTAAATTTGTTGGCTATTAACCTTTCTGAAATAAATAAATCAGTACATAATTGGTTATTTTGAAGAGAAAAAAAAATCATTTTAAATCCTTAAAAGATATTCTGGATAAGGGGCAAGGAGTTAAACCTCAAATAAAATTGTAACTGCAGGTACAGAACTTTGTTTAAATTAAATGTGTTTTATTTTGTCATTTCCAATGCTTATTTTACAACATTTGGTTTGCCATCAATATTTAAACAAGTGACTCGTGACTCGGACTCGGACTCGGACCAAGTGACTCGTGACTCGGACTCGGACCTAATGACTCGTGACTCGAACTCGGACCTAATGACTTGTGACTCGAACTCGGACTCGACACAGGTGACTCGACTACAAAACTGTGTACAGGTAAGGATTCCCACCCCACTCATGGTTCTCCCCATGTACAAGCCAGCGTATTGTTTGGATTAAGTGCCAAATCAAACCCAAATACTAGGGAAAACCCCCTCTCTTTACAATTAAGTGTACTAGGTTCTTCTACACTCATTACACAAAACACTTTTTTACATCCCGTCCAAAACATGAAGTGATAATGCTCAAGTGTCTTGCTTAAGGAATGTAAGCAGGTAAGGACGCAAATATCAAGACCGAGACTCAAATCAAACTCTGGGCCCAATTTCATAGAGCTGCTTAAGCAGAAAATATTGCTTAACATTTTTCTGCTTAGCAGAAATGAGCAGGATACCAGTCATGGTAGTTTGGCTGGTAATCTTATTCTGGTAAGTATCATTTTGTTGTGCTTAGCTGGTTTTTGTGCTTAAGCAGCTCTATGAAATTGGGCCCAGATCAGAAACACCAGAGCTTGTGTCTGGTGTGGTTGACTGCTCGGCCAGGACGCGGCTGCTGAATTCTGACGGATTTATGTGGACAATAACCTTCTGCGTTCCTCTCTACAGTGACCACGACCAAGCTTTCCAGTACTACTACCATGCAAGCCACCCAGTTTGCATCCACAGCTAATCGTTTTGCCGCACTTTGGTTTGGGGCAGATGTACATCCACCGGGGGGAATGTGAGAGTATGCGAACGTGAGTCAAGAGAATGATTGTAAATCTCTGTAATGTATTACTGTAAGGACTCCTGCAGTGTTGTAGTCCAGACCTGGAAGTCTGAGATCGAGACCAGTGACCGAAATCTGAACATCTGAGACCCGGAACTGAGACCAGCCCTTCCCAGACCGAGACTTTTGTAGACCAAGACTGAGGTCTCAAGATGGTCTCGAGAACAGACCTGCGGGTCTTGAGACCTTCAACACTGGACTCCTGTAAAACTGGATTTGTCATTTTTGTCTCCTGACGATGACTAGAGCAAGCTAGTCGAAACGTTGAGACCAATTAACCAATTAAGAACTCACTCCGTGGCAGTGAGGTTAATAGCGAGAAGTCCCCTCGATCTGATCCACTATTAAGCTAAAGTTGTAGTCTGGCCGATTTCCTACCCTCTGCCCAGGTAGTAGCTAATAAGCTGTAAGTAATCTCCCGAAGTAGTCTCTCAATTTTTCCGGCAGTAGAATAAAAAGCAAGACCTAGTTCTTTAAGAACAAATCTACATAGCTAGTAGATATATGTAAATGAGGCCCCCTCATTTATGAAATGTTGTTGTTGTATGTTAACCCCATTTAATCCATAGGTCTTATTCACTCATTACAAACTCTATTGTTTTGGTAACCCCTGCTGGAAAGTGGACTGTCTATGTTGACCTCTGAACTGGTTGATCCAGTGGTGGGGTTGGTGGGGCCTAGCATGCTGGCTTCTGTGCTGTTATATCCCACCTACTCCAACAGCTGTTTCTCCATCCCCTCTCCTTTCCAGGTAGGAAAAGTTACTTTGTATTTTTTTTTATCTAGTGTTCAACATTTAATAGAAGAAGATAGTGTATAGATAGAGTGGACATATTTTTTGATCAACTTTAAATTGAAGAATTGGCATACACTAACTTTGAAGTGTTTACAGTTTTTATAAATTGTTCATTATACGATTTAACAGCCTTTTGGTCAGGAGTGAAATTATATGCGTATAAGTTCTCTTCAAACAGGAGTGTATTCTTAGGATTGTCTTTTGTTCTAGGTTTTCCTTTCGAGTTATAGGATCCATTAATTTTTACTTTACTGTACAGACTTTTATTTAACTTTGAGTATTTTAGGAGTACCTACATGTAGATATTGGTTTGATGTTTTAGCCTGTGCCCCCATTTGATTGTATACTATAGGTTATGTAGTGTATGAGATGCATGGCAGGGTAGCCCCAGCCCTAGGTGGCCATAGGATTAGTAGTGACCACAGTAGGGTAATAACTCTATGCCCTGGGGGCCTGATTTAACATGCAGAAGGCCTGGCTCTGGCCTGTTGTTTATTTTAGTGGTTTTTATCTCTGTTAAGTTTTTCTTTGCTTGTCTTATGTCTTTCTTTATTTTAGTCTAGTGTAGATAAAGTGACCAGAGAGAGGGCGAGAACTGCTCATTCTTATTTATTATAAGAGAGGTTTATTTTTTGGGTCTAACAGTAAACCCATTAGCTGCAGTGTTAAATTACCAAGTGTTTCTTTACAATAGTAAAGTTTCTCATTATTTCTTTTATAGAGATTGTTCATTTGGGGATAAGTTTGCTTTTCATTTTTTTGTATCTTTTGTTTTAATTTATCTATCTTTTATTCTGAATTGAAGTGAGATCAACAATTAAGTGTTTACTTTTTAAACCCTTCAACTTCTTGAACCTTTATGGTTTAGTGTAATGTGATTATGGATGGACACATTTTTACAGTAATAGCTGTGAATGTATTTGGTTAGTTGTTTGTTTCTTTAATTAATCAAAGTGCTGTTATATCCCACCAACTCCAACCGCTGTTTCTCCATTCCCTCTCCTTTCCAGCCAGAATAAAGTACAGAACAGAGCGCACCCAGCTCACATATACACGTGGTGTTACCGCAAACCGAATATACATTTATACCTCACCATGCAAAGCCTCAACAAGTTTATTGTTGAAATTTATTTTTATTTTTTTTTTCATTTTCTCAAAAAGTTGACATTATTCAGCTGAAAGTTTCACTGGTGACTTTTATTGTTTCTTTCTTGATTTTTGCCTGTAAATCAGCACTATGTTGACCAAAACCAAATGCACTCCTCTTGTTTCAAACCAGGCTGCCCAGTGCTTCGAGAAGGTACTGAAAGCCCAGTCAGGTAACTATGAGACCATGAAGATTCTTGGGTCTCTCTATGTGACATCCAGTGATGAGACCAAGAGGGAGACTGCCAAGGGTCACCTCCAGAAGGTCGTCGATCAGTTCCCGGAAGATGTCGAGGCATGGATTGAGTTAGCTCAGATCTTGGAACTCACCGAAGTACCGGTATGTTCTTTCACATTTTTAAAAGTTGTTTTTGTCGTCTCGATCGAAGCAGTCCTGTGGCTGTACATGGAATTGTGATCTCTCACCCAGTTACTTTGCGAGCACATGCACCCTGCTAGGGCTCGAATTTTACACTGGACAACAGACCCAAGGCCAGTAGTTTTGGTGTCGGGCCAGTAAACTTTTGGCTCGACAAGTCATGCGGTCTTGTGTTTTTTTATTTAATATTATTGAAGAATAATACCTCACTATGTAACATCTTGACCCAAAAAGTAATATGTTCAAATGTTGACTTTGAGTCTGATAAAATACCTTTCAATTCTACTGAGTACTGACATCATGAACTATACTTAATACCCATGAAGACAAATAAAAATCAATCCTCTCTTACATGTCAATAGCGCTTAAGTTCAAATAAATGCAGTTAACTTAAATGCACAGTAAAACTGGGTCAGGAAGGTTTTTCTTATTTTGATTCTGGTCTTGTAACTAAAAATTCTGGTTCAGTAAAAATGTTGAGCCACAAGACGTGTACGTGGTCGTGTGGATTTTTCCCCCAAAGTTCAAGCTTCGCCTGCATAGATACTATGTGGAGGGAGTGCGTGCACGTGCAGTAACTCTGTGAGAGCTCATAATTCTATGTACAGTCTCCAATGAGATTGGATACGCATTCCAGCACGTGCTCATTCTTCATAAAGCCGTTCAGCAGAAAATTCTGCTTAGCAAATTTCTTTACTTAGTAAGAGATGAGCAGGGTACCAGTGGCAACAATATAAACTTAATGGAATGTTGGTTGGTAACCTGTTTCTGCTGAGCAAGTTTTTGTGATTACAGGTTATATGAAATAGGGCCTTGGTCTGTTGAGCTGCTGGAACATTCAATGATCCGGTTAATCAGAATGTTCTGGGGGTCTAATGGATTTCGGGCTCTGTGCCAACGGAAACATTCTTCAAAGCCAAAAACATACCCGACTTTTGAGATGCTCCCGTAACAGTTCTTTTTCTTCAGAATCATTCCAGCAGATCTGTAATGACTATTCACAAATATTGGCTTGTTTTTGTTTTCTTTTGTAACATGTTTTAGGGAGCCCTGACTGCTTATGGCACAGCAACTCATACTCTTAAACAAAAGGTCCAGGCAGATGCCCTACCAGAAATTCTGAACAACGTTGGAGCTTTGCATTTTCGTCTTGGCAACCAGCCAGAGGCAAAGGTAGGAAGAAAAAGTGGTAGATCTTCATCATACTGCTGCCATCTTGGTCATGTTCCCTGTACCGAATAACATTAATGGAATGTGCTATGCATCGTGCGTAAAGGAACCAGACTATTTCTCCTTCCAGCCTTGGTTTGGTGTTCTTGATATGAATGGGAGACACATCAAGATGGCCGCATTTTGACAAAGGTCTATTTGGCTTGGAATTTTTGTATTAAATTCCTTGATATACATCCTGAATCTGACTCTGAATTATATAGTCTGCAACGCATCCTAATGGAAACATCACACCAACTTTTGTGAAGAAGACAATCAAGAAGTTTCAGTTGTAGAAGTGGGATGAAAACCCACGTTGTCGGGCGGGGACTGAATACCCAATCCACATGCAAGGCTTTGGTCCGGGAATCAAATTGGGATCCACAGAGGTGAAAGACAGGGAAGAAACCACTGAGCCCATCCTGACTGCCCTTTACATTAATATTGAAAAACTTGGAGCGAACCAACCTTCAAAAGTTTCAACCCATTTCATGTTTTTTTCTTGTGGGCGTATTTCATCTAAGGACTTCCTTTCTTTCGAAACACAAAGATGTTGTCAATCTGTCCTTTTTCAAATCTGATTCTTGTTCTCCTGTAGTGCTACTACGAAGCCTCTCTCAAGCGTGCCATTTTGAGGCGGAGCATGATGATACGTACTACGGCGCCATCTCAGTCTTGATGTCTTACAACCTCGCTTGGTCTCTTTGAGAGCATGTTTAAATTCGACAAGGCTGAGAAATTCTATAAAGACGTCCTGAGAGAGCATCCTAACTACGTTGATTGTGAGTTGGTCTTGGTGCCGGGGGGTGGGGGGTGCGGAAATACTGTAAAGGGACACGATTAGAAACAAAAAGTTGTAAATTACTTCCTCTTTTTTTTGGTGGGGAGATGAAACAGGTGGGTGAATTTAAAATACTATTCCCATTCCTATTGCTAATTACAGGTGATGTTCTTCCTACTTTAATCTGATTTCCAGTTTTTTGCCCCCAGAAAAATCAACAAAACTATTATTAAGTAGCCTGAACAAAATTCTACAAGCCTAAACATGTACTGTATGTAGGTCAGCCCTTGTACTACTCAAAATTGCCCTGCTTTTTTCCAAGCATCAAGTCTTATGCCTCTATTTATTTTCAATTATTGCGTGGTTATGTATTGATTATAGGTTGTTGAGTAGTTACACATTGATTTAGATCACATTAACTTAGCAGCTCTCACTTGATCATTTGGTTATTGACTATTGAGTATTGAAAATCAACTATTGATTACTATTGACTTGCCACACAACCTAAGCAATGAACATAACTGCAAGTCTGACTTGTTCATTGATTATTGCTAATTAGAAATTGATTATCATCGAACAGATGAATATTTTCTTTTTAGGCCACTTGCGTCTGGGCTGCGTGGCTCGGGATCCGTACAGATCTAGGCATACTAGGAGGCATCTGATTGGTTCAAAGAAGCTCTGCAAATCAACCAGGTATTGTACACCAATTATTCATATTCCTTGTGTTTCGCCAATACTCTTGGTTATGCAAATCTCCCTAAAGCGACCAAAAACGCTGCTAAGAACTTGAACACCGAGGGCACTCTTTTGTTCCCCCACTCATAGCCTTTTTGAGCTATTGTAGACACTGTAGGAGTGCACTGTTTAGTATGGGTGGGCACAGACAAACTTACCGAAACCAAGTAGTGCCCTAGTAGCGCGTCCACAAGGGTTCTCACCATGTCGAGCTAGCGTATCAGGCCTATACGCTTGGATTCGTGCCAATATGCCCGAATTTCGGCAGATAAGCAAAAAAAAAAGAAAGAAGATTATTATTATATTTTTCCCCCTTAATCCCCCCCAAAAATCGAGAAAAAAAGCATGAAGAATGCTCCAGATTGCACTTTAGATTGAACAGTAGAGCTTTGAAAGTAGAAAACAATCCGCAGATGTTGTTTCAATTTAGCGTGCTTTGGCCAAACATCTCCAAATTTTGGTCAAGAATGCCCCACAGCTTTGAACAAATCTGGGGAGAACCCTGTCCACCGTACCTCAAAATGCCTTCATTTTTTTACACTTCCTTCTGGTAAAATGATGATTTCCAAGTCTAGCCCACCTAGATTCTAGGCTGGTTTGATTATTTTGCTTTGGGAAAACTATTTTGTACTCTCCTCTGCCAATGAACAAATTTATCTTGAAGTCTGGTTCATTTTATAGACTCTCATTTTTACAGGCTCTTTTTTTCGGGCTCTATATAAAGCCTTGAGGTTTTTTGTAGGATTACCTGGGTTGTCCGGGGTTCAGCCTCGAGTTATCTTGACTTACAGTTTGTTTATTTCTGCATTTTTCCCTCTTGGTGTTTGTACCATAGGATCATCCCGATGCTTGGTCCCTCATCGGTAACCTCCATCTTGCTAAACAAGAATGGGGACCGGGGCAGAAGAAGTTTGAATGAATCCTCAAACAGACCGCCACCCAGAATGATTCCTACTTTCTGCTATCACTGGGTAATGTTTGGCTACAGACACTCTATCAACTCACAAGAGACAAGGAAAAGGTACAACGAGTTTGGATATAAAGGGTGTAAGTGGGTATGTTATTGATGTTAGTAGGAATATGATGGGTGTAAGTGGGAATTGCATGGGTGTTTCTGGAAATGTTGTGGTCAAGTCGGTATGTTTTGGGTGTTAGAAAGATTGTTACGGGCGTAAGTGGGTGTGTCATGGGTTTCAGTAGGAAAGGGTGGACCAGATTTTAGTACCAGAGAGGATTATTGCTACAACTACATGATGGTGTTTGGGTTCATTTGGGTTCATTTGGGTGATAATTGGGTGTTTTAAGGAGTTGTATCATATGGACAGGGATTTCAAATCTGGAATCTTTTATAATTGCATTTGAGGGATTTTGTGGGTACAACTGGAAGCTTTATTTGTGTTTATGGCAATAGTATTTGTTGGGCAGGGTTTAAAACAGGAACAACTGGGTATAACTGGGTATCATCCTGACATTAAACGTCACCAGGACAGAGCCCTGGCCATGTACAAACAAGTATTACGCAACGATGGCCGCAACCTGTTTGCAGCCAATGGAATTGGTGCAATTTTTGCTATGAAGGACTACATCCGAGAATCTAAGGACGTCTTCTCTCAGGTGAGTGGGCAACTTATAATAATAATAATAATACTTTATTCAGGCAAATTACAATACATACAAAATATTAAAAACATGAAAACCACCCCTATCCCAATATATGGCATGGATTGAAATCAACTGAAAAAACAAACGATAAAAAAAAAACCAAAACAAGGCAAAGAGAGAACACAAAAAGGGGCCACAAAAACAAAGGAAAAAGAAACTGGACAAACCAGGGAGCAACAGACAGGACAAAAGATGGGCTGCCTAGGAAAAAGACAAAAGTGAAATAAAACACTCACCAAAGGGGTGTGTCACACCAACTTCAATGGATACTGGACTGGCTAGTTGATGCACCTGATAATTTATATATAAACCCCCAACTCCCTTCAGAGATTTACCGCTCACCTCTCAAAAATGGCCCAGGTTCGATTCCCGACTAAGGCCATAGGTGAGTAGAGTTGTACGTTGGTTCCTTCTATGCCACAAGAATTTTTCTCTGGTTGTCCTCGGGGGGGTTGCAGCTGGTCTTCTGTTCAGATGGTAAGAAAACCTCACCTTGTCTCGTTTATTAACATCTCTGGTCGGAGATACATGTAGTTAGTGCATGGCAAAAAAAATAATGCTGGCTTTACCCACGTCACATTTGGAAAAAAAGCGCGTACTGATTATTGCGTCACTAAAAATTGGCTTCGCATTTGCATTGGCAATAAGTATGAACCGGGCTACACAAAGGAAAAACTGACAAAGGAAGAAAGATGTAATAATTATTGTGTTAAGAGAACGACAACATTAGGGGCTAGATAGCTCAGTTGGTAGACAAGGGTAGAGCACCAGCACATTCATCTGGAGGTGGCAGGTTCAAAATCCAGCTCTAATCAATTTTTCTTTGTTCAACCCCAAATAATTGGATCTCAATCCACCTTTCTGGATCTAGTGTAAACGCGGTGTTGGAATCTATACCTCCAGGTGTTACCAAAAGATGGAAATGCCACCATTTCAATGTACCTCCTAAGATCTGGATCCCAGTTTCAGACTTTTTTTGTCAGCATTGACTCTCACCCCTGATTTATATTTTATTATATTTTGGGTAATTTTTTTGTTTACACTCGCATGTTTACCAAAATTCCTCAAAATATATTTCATTCCATAGTTTTAACTTCTGATAATTTACTTTGTTTTAGTTGCTCATAATTATGCTCCTGGTTTAATGTGTGTGGAGGGATTGATCTTCATTGAGTTAATGTTTCTGTTTCTATTTTACATTCCTCAAAGTGTACATTATAGCATGAATGATGTCATTCCCACTCGTCTTGGAAGTGGTTTCGTGCACATGATTGCAGTTATATGCGTATTTTTAGTTAAAGGGGCTCACCTGTTCCTGTGTTTTTTATCATCATTTTTAATGGTTGCAGCTGGTCTTCTTTCTAATGTTAGCTAAATATTATTTTTGTATGTGTTTATTGTAGAATCTTAACTGTAGGATATTTTACAACATAATAACCTTTCGCAGAAGCGGACCAATCAGGTGCCGATTTAGGCTCCATTGATGCATGCCACTCATGTACTGTACACCGTGGCTGTCAACTGGCTGTGTGTTTGTCACGGCCGGCCGATTGGTTTAAGGTGATCGCAATGCAGCGGTTTTGCGTGTCAGCAAGCTTCCCAACACGGCTACTCGTTTGAGTGAGGCCTGGCGGAAGAAAGTCTGTGTCGAAGGAAACTTGAATCAGTGTTCCGAGCTGGGATCGAAGTTGCGTTCGTCCAGGATTTTTCAATTTTTGACAGGGCGGTTAATTATTATGGCAGGGTGGCCAATTCTTTGGCAGGGCGGCCTGAAATTTAAGGAGGGCGGCCCACCCTCCCAAGACCCGTCGGGTGGTCTAGGAAGTGGCCCGCGTGTTTCCAGATGGACCATCAGTTCAGGGAGTAATGTGCCGGCCAATCACTTAAAAAAAGGAAATAGGCCCACTTGACTGCAGATCATTCTTATTAACGATTTCAATAACGATCGATGGTGTTAACTTCAATAGATTTTGACTTCATTGCAATGCAACTCGCACTTTGTGGCGATGTACAATGACTGATGTACCGCCCGCCAGTCACTGTACATCTCCACAAAGGACCGCAAACACGCACGGCTCCTCTGTGTAAGCAGTCGCCACTGCGGCTTATACGCTGGGCGGCTTATACACTGAAACTGACAGTTGTTTTGACAATTTCTGGGTATTGCGGCTTATACACCGGGCAGCTAATATGCCGAAGATTACGGTAATATACAAATTGAAGTTCAAATGTTAACTTTTGAGTCTGATAAATATCTTTCAATTCTGTTGAGTGAGGAAACACTCTCGCCCATAATACAAATGAGATAAATCTTCTCTAAGCGTCCTTTTAGTTCAGCAACTGAAAGATCACTCCGCTGTGTCAAGTTGTTGACCCAACTGTTTTGAGGGCAACCTGGTCTTCTCCTTGTATGCACTGGAAACCTGCAATTGCTGTAGCTGAAAGACCAGCACTGCCCATGGCATGACCACACCAGTTTACTGTGCGCTCTGGCCTCTGGTCTAATTGTAAATCATAAGCTTTTTAGAGATATGGTGGACACATTACTAGGGCACCATTTGGTTTGGATGGATCTGTCTGCTTACACCCTAACAAAACAGTACACTCGTAAAATGACTGCCATATCTCAAAAGGGCTAATGGCACTCCTCTCGATAGATTTTTGTGCTTGCAGCCAAAAGAAATAAGCATTTTACAGTGCACTGTAAGGGCACAAATTTGTGGTAAAGTGACACCATGAAATCTGTTCCTGAGCATCTTTAAAAGCTGATGACTCTGCAGGAAGTTGCCTGAAAATAAACCAATCTTTCTATGTTGTGATGAACATTTTTGAAATTCTCCCTGATCATTAAAAAACTTTGTCCCTATTATGTTGAATGTAATTCCAAATATCTCTTTGATTCTTGTACAAAATCTCCCTGATTGCAACATGCAAATATTGGCGTCTGCAGTAAGCTTAAAAGTTGACATTGATGCTCAGCCAGATTGTTGGTTGGAAGCTAGAAAGATTGATATTTTCAAAAGGTCTTTTTCCCCTTCAGGATGTCAAGATGACAGAGCAGATGTCCAGACAGCTCTCATATCGGAGGCTCAGTTCATCAAACCCATCAAGAAGTTCATGGCTGGCTTAATCAGGAAGCAGGTAAAAATATAATCTTTTGTTTTATCTTTCTGTGACAACAGAACAACAATGTTAATTTTGTTCAAGTTGATCTTTAATGGATTTGCTCCAATTTACCCCAAATGAACTAGTGTGTCTATACTCATTCCAAATATCACTTCAGTTGTCTTTCCAAGGGGTCCTGAAAGTACTTGTTGCCAGAACTAAGGGCCTTTGCTTTTGCATCCCCAAATCTTGTGAGAATTGAAAGGGCCCTGTGTTCCAACGTATTGATTTAATGTGTATGACTTTGGATGGCATGGGTGGTGTGTGCATGAAGCACTCACCTCTCACCACTGTGACCCTGGTCCGAAGAACAACAAAATATCGACATTACCGGCATGGTCAAAATTCCAAGATTTGGGCCAAATTTTTTTGCAATTTTATGGTTTCAAATGATACAGAACGGACTCCTGAAGACAGTTTACTGGTGCAGACTGGAAAAATACTTCATGGAATGAGATGTACCGGGAATTGTGTGAGTTAAGTTTTGGGTCCGAAAAACAAAAATATTGACAATACCGGCGATGGTCAAAATTTCAAGATTGTAAAAATAACTCATAGTTTGAGATGTATCAGGAATTTTGTGAGTTTAGTTATGGGTCCAAAAAACCAAAAAATCGACCATGCCGGCATGGTTCAAATTTCTAGATTTGGGTCAAAATCTTTTTGCCAATTTTATAGTTTCAAATGATACAGACGGACTCCTGAAGACAGTTTACTGGTGCAGACTGGAAAAATACTTCATGGAATGAGATGTACCGGGAATTGTGTGAGTTAAGTTTTTATTGACAATACCGGCGATGGTCAAAATTTCAAGATTGTAAAAATAATTCATAGTTTGAGATGTATCAGGAATTTTGTGAGTTAAGTTATGGGTCCGAAAAACCAAAAAATCAACCATGCCGGCATGGTTCAAATTTCTAGGTTTGGGTTGAAATTTTTTGGGCAATTTAATAGTTTCAAATGATACAGAACGGACTCCTGAAGACAGGTTACTGGTGCAGACTGGAAAAATTAATCATAGAATGGGATGTATCGGGAATTTTGTGAGTTAAGTTTTGGGTCCGAAGAACAAAAATATCGACAATACCAGCATAGTCAAAATTTCAAGATTTGGGTTGAAGATTTTTGGGCAATTTTCTGGTTTGAAATGATACAGAATAGACTGCTGAAGACAGTTTACTGGTGCAGACTATTAAAATGATGCATAATTTTTCAGATATTGAGAATTTTGTGAGTTTAGTTATGGGTCCCAAAACCCTAAAAATCATCAAGATTTTTGGTCAAAAATCTTTTGGCAATTTTATGGTTTCAAATGATAGAGCACGCACTCCAGAAGACAGTTTACTGGTACAGACTGGAAAAATGATGCATAGTTTGTCAGATAATGAAAAATTTTTGAATTTAGTTGTGGGTCCAAAAAACCAAAAAATCAACCATGCCGGCCGGGTCAAAATTTCAAGATTTTGGGTCAACAATTTGTAATTTTATGATTTCAAATGATACAGAATGGACTCCTGAAGACAGTTTTCTGGTGCAGACTGGAAAAATACTTCATGGAATGAGATGTACCGGGAATTGTGTGAGTTAAGTTTTGGGTCCGAAGAACAAAAATATTGACAATACCGGCGATGGTCAAAATTTCAAGATTGTAAAAATAATTCATAGTTTGGGATGTATCAGGAATTTTGTGAGTTTAGTTAGGGGTCCGAAAAACCAAAAAATCGACCATGCCGGCATGGTTCAAATTTCTAGGTTTGGGTTGAAATTTCTTTGGCAATTTTATAGTTTCAAATGATACAGAACGGACTCCTGAAGACAGGTTACTGGTGCAGACTGGAAAAATAAATCATAGAATGGGATGTATCGGGAAATTTGTGAGTTAAGTTTTGGGTTCGAAGAACAAAAAAATTTAGACAATACCAGCATGGTCAAAATTTCAAGATTTGGGTTGAAGATTTTTGGGCAATTTTCTGGTTTGAAATGATACAGAATAGACTCCTGAAGACAATTTACTGGTGCAGACTATTAAAATGATGCATATTTTTTCAGATATTGAGAATTTTGTGAGTTATGGGTCCCAAAACCCTAAAATGCATCAAGATTTTTGGTCAAAAATCTTATGGCAATTTTATGGTTTCAAATGATAGAGCACGGACTCCAGAAGACAGTTTACTGGTGCAGACTATAAAAATGATGCATAGTTTGTTAGATGATGAGAAATTTGTGAGTTTAGTTATGGGTCTGAAAAACCAAAAAATCGAACATGCAGGCATGGTCAAAATTTCAAGATTTTGGGTCAAAAATCTTTTGGCAGTTTTATGGTTTCAAATGATAGAGCACTGACTCCTGAAGATCGTTTACTGGTGCAATCTCGAAAAATGATGCATAGTTTGTCAGATAAGAAGAATTTTGTGAGTTTAGTTTCGGGTCCGAAAAACCAAAAAATCGACCATGCCGGCATGGTCAAATTTTCATGATTTGAGGTCAAAATTCTTTGGGAATTTTATGTTTCAAATGATAGAGCACGGACTCCAGAAGACAGTTTACTGGTGCAGACTATAAAAATGATGCATAGTTTGTCAGATATTGAGAATTTTGTGAGTTTAGTTATGGTTCCGAAAAACCCAAAAACCGACCATGCCGGCATGGTCAAAATTTCAAGATTTGGGTTGACAATTCTTTGGGAATTTTATGGTTTCAAATGATTGATCACGGACTCCTGAAGACAGTTTACTTGTGCAGACTGGAAAAAAGATGCATAGTTTGTCAGATATTGAGAATTTTGTGAGTTTTAGTTATGTGTCCGAAAAACCAAAAAATTGACCATGCCGGCATGGTCAAAATTTCAAGATTTTTTGTCAAATTTTTTGTGGCAATTTTATGGTTTCAAATGATAGAGCACAGAATCCAGAAGATAGTTTACTGGTGCAGACATAAAAATGATGCATAGTTTGTCAGATGATGAGAATTGTTTGAGTTTAGTTATGGGTCTGAAAAACCAAAAAATAGACCATGCCGGCATGGTCAAAATTTCAAGATTTTGGGTCAAAAATATTTTGGCAATTTTATGGTTTTAAATGATAGAGCACGGACTCCTGAAGACCGTTTACTGGTGCAATCTGGAAAAATGATGCATAGTTTGTCAGATAATGAGAATTTTATGAGTTTAGTTATGGGTCCGAAAAACCAAAAAATCGACCATGCCGGCATGGTCAAAATTTCAAGATTTTGGGTCAAAAAACTTTTGGCAGTTTTATGGTTTCAAATGATAGAGCACTGACTCCTGAAGACCGTTTACTGGTGCAATCTGGAAAAATTATGCATAGTTTGTCAGATAAGAAGAATTTTGTGAGTTTAGTTATGGGTCCGAAAAACCCCAAAATCGACCATGCCGGCATGGTCACAATTTCAAGATTTTGGGTCAAAAAACTTTTGGCAGTTTTATGGTTTCAAATGATAGAGCACTGACTCCTGAAGACCGTTTACTGGTGCAACCTGGAAAAATGATGCATAGTTTGTCAGATAAGAAGAATTTTGTGAGTTTACTTATGGGTCCGAAAAACCAAAAAATCGACCATGCCGGCATGGTCAAATTTTCAAGATTTTGGGTCAAAAATCTTTTGGCAGTGTTATGATTTCAAATGATAGAGCACGGACTCCTGAAGACCGTTTACTGGTGCAATCTCGAAAAATGATGCATAGTTTGTCAGATAATGAGAATTTTGTGAGTTTAGTCATGGGTCCGAAAAACCAAAAAATAGACCATGCTGGCATGGTCAAAATTTCAAGTTTTTGGGTCAAATTTTGTTTGGCAACTTTATGGTTTAAAATGATAGAGCACAGACTCCAGAAGACAGTTTTCTTGTGCAGACTATAAAAATGATGCATAGTTTGTTAGATGATGAGAATTTTGAGAGTTTAGTTATGGGTCTGAAAAACCAAAAAATCGACCATGCCGGCATGGTCAAAATTTCAAGATTTTGGTTCAAAAAACTTTGGGCAATTTTATGGTTTCAAATGATACAGCACGGACTCCTGAAGACAGGTTACTGGTGCAGACTGGAAAAAAAAATCATAGAATGGGATGTATCGAGAATTTTGTGAGTTTAGTTATGGGTCCGAAAAACCAAAAAAAATCTACCATGCCGGCATGGTCACAATTTCAAGATTTTGGGTCAAAATTCTTTTGGCAATTTTATGGTTTAAAATGATAGAGCACAGACTCCAGAAGACAGTTTACTGGTGCAGACTATAAAATAGATGCATAGTTTGTCAGATATTGAGAAATTTGTGAGTTTAGTTATGGGTCCGAAAAACCAAAAAATCTACCATGCCGGCATGGTCGAAAATTGGGTTGACAATTTTTTGGCAATTTTGTGGTTTTAAATTATATAGAACGGACTCCTGAAGACAGTTTACCTGTGCAGACTGGAAAAATAACTCAAAGTATGAGATGTATCAGGAATTGTGTGAGTTTAGTTATGGGTCCGAAAAACCAAAAAATCGACCATGCCAGCATGGTCACAATTTCAAGATTTTGGGTCAAAAATCTTTTGGCAATTTTATGGTTTCAAATGATAGAGCACAGACTCCTGAAGACAGTTTACTGGTGCAGACTATAAAAATGATGCATAGTTTGTTAGATGATGAGAAATTTGTGAGTTTAGTTATGGGTCTGAAAAACCAAAAAATCGAACATGCAGGCATGGTCAAAATTTCAAGATTTTGGGTCAAAAATCTTTTGGCAGTTTTATGGTTTCAAATGATAGAGCACTGACTCCTGAAGATCGTTTACTGGTGCAATCTCGAAAAATGATGCATAGTTTGTCAGATAAGAAGAATTTTGTGAGTTTAGTTTCGGGTCCGAAAAACCAAAAAATCGACCATGCCGGCATGGTCAAATTTTCATGATTTGAGGTCAAAATTCTTTGCGAATTTTATGGTTTCAAATGATAGAGCACGGACTCCAGAAGACAGTTTACTGGTGCAGACTATAAAAATGATGCATAGTTTGTCAGATATTGAGAATTTTGTGAGTTTAGTTATGGTTCCGAAAAACCAAAAAACCGACCATGCCGGCATGGTCAAAATTTCAAGATTTGGGTTGACAATTTTTTGACAATTTTATTGTTTCAAATGATTGATCACGGACTCCTGAAGACAGTTTACTTGTGCAGACTGGAAAAAAGATGCATAGTTTGTCAGATATTGAGAATTTTGTGAGTTTAGTTATGTGTCCGAAAAACTAAAAAATTGACCATGCCGGCATGGTCAAAATTTCAAGATTTTGGTTCAAAAAACTTTGGGCAATTTTATGGTTTCAAATGATACAGCATGGACTCCTGAAGACAGGTTACTGGTGCAGACTGGAAAAAAAAATCATAGAATGGGATGTATCGAGAATTTTGTGAGTTTAGTTATGGGTCCGAAAAATCGACCATGCCTGCATGGTCAAAATTTCAAGATTTGGGTCAATTTTTTTGATTTTTAATGATATAGAACAGACTTCTGAAGACAGTTTACTGGTTCAGACTGGAAAAATAATTTATAGTATGAGATGTATCAGGAATTTTGTAAGTTTATAGTTATGGGTCCGATAAACCAAAAAAAGTGACCATACCGGCATGGTCAAAATTTCAAATTGTTGGGTCAAAAATCTTTTGGCAGTTTTATGGTTTCAAATGATAGAGCACAGACTCCTGAAGACCGTTTACTGGTGCAATCTCAAAAAATGATGCATAGTTTGTCAGATAATGAGAATTTTGTGAGTTTAGTTATGGGTCCGAAAAACCCAAAAACCGACCATGCCGGCATGGTCAAAATTTCACGATTTGGGTTGACAATTTTTTGGCAATTTTATTGATTCAAATGATTGATCACGGACTCCTGAAGACAGTTTACTGGTGCAGACTGGAAAAATAACTCAAAGTATGAGATGTATCAGGAATTTTGTGAGTTTAGTTATGGGTCCGAAAAACCAAAAAAAATCTACCATGCCGGCATGGTCACAATTTCAAGATTTTGGGTCAAAATTCTTTTGGCAATTTTATGGTTTAAAATGATAGAGCACAGACTCCAGAAGACAGTTTACTGGTGCAGACTATAAAATAGATGCATAGTTTGTCAGATATTGAGAAATTTGTGAGTTTAGTTATGGGTCCGAAAAACCAAAAAATCTACCATGCCGGCATGGTCGAAAATTGGGTTGACAATTTTTTGGCAATTTTGTGGTTTTAAATTATATAGAACGGACTCCTGAAGACAGTTTACCTGTGCAGACTGGAAAAATAACTCAAAGTATGAGATGTATCAGGAATTGTGTGAGTTTAGTTATGGGTCCGAAAAACCAAAAAATCGACCATGCCAGCATGGTCACAATTTCAAGATTTTGGGTCAAAAATCTTTTGGCAATTTTATGGTTTCAAATGATAGAGCACAGACTCCTGAAGACAGTTTACTGGTGCAGACTATAAAAATGATGCATAGTTTGTTAGATGATGAGAAATTTGTGAGTTTAGTTATGGGTCTGAAAAACCAAAAAATCGAACATGCAGGCATGGTCAAAATTTCAAGATTTTGGGTCAAAAATCTTTTGGCAGTTTTATGGTTTCAAATGATAGAGCACTGACTCCTGAAGATCGTTTACTGGTGCAATCTCGAAAAATGATGCATAGTTTGTCAGATAAGAAGAATTTTGTGAGTTTAGTTTCGGGTCCGAAAAACCAAAAAATCGACCATGCCGGCATGGTCAAATTTTCATGATTTGAGGTCAAAATTCTTTGCGAATTTTATGGTTTCAAATGATAGAGCACGGACTCCAGAAGACAGTTTACTGGTGCAGACTATAAAAATGATGCATAGTTTGTCAGATATTGAGAATTTTGTGAGTTTAGTTATGGTTCCGAAAAACCAAAAAACCGACCATGCCGGCATGGTCAAAATTTCAAGATTTGGGTTGACAATTTTTTGACAATTTTATTGTTTCAAATGATTGATCACGGACTCCTGAAGACAGTTTACTTGTGCAGACTGGAAAAAAGATGCATAGTTTGTCAGATATTGAGAATTTTGTGAGTTTAGTTATGTGTCCGAAAAACTAAAAAATTGACCATGCCGGCATGGTCAAAATTTCAAGATTTTGGTTCAAAAAACTTTGGGCAATTTTATGGTTTCAAATGATACAGCACGGACTCCTGAAGACAGGTTACTGGTGCAGACTGGAAAAAAAAATCATAGAATGGGATGTATCGAGAATTTTGTGAGTTTAGTTATGGGTCCGAAAAATCGACCATGCCTGCATGGTCAAAATTTCAAGATTTGGGTCAATTTTTTTGATTTTTAATGATATAGAACAGACTTCTGAAGACAGTTTACTGGTTCAGACTGGAAAAATAATTTATAGTATGAGATGTATCAGGAATTTTGTAAGTTTATAGTTATGGGTCCGATAAACCAAAAAAAGTGACCATACCGGCATGGTCAAAATTTCAAATTGTTGGGTCAAAAATCTTTTGGCAGTTTTATGGTTTCAAATGATAGAGCACAGACTCCTGAAGACCGTTTACTGGTGCAATCTCAAAAAATGATGCATAGTTTGTCAGATAATGAGAATTTTGTGAGTTTAGTTATGGGTCCGAAAAACCCAAAAACCGACCATGCCGGCATGGTCAAAATTTCACGATTTGGGTTGACAATTTTTTGGCAATTTTATTGATTCAAATGATTGATCACGGACTCCTGAAGACAGTTTACTGGTGCAGACTGGAAAAATAACTCAAAGTATGAGATGTATCAGGAATTTTGTGAGTTTAGTTATGGGTCCGAAAAACCAAAAAAAATCTACCATGCCGGCATGGTCACAATTTCAAGATTTTGGGTCAAAATTCTTTTGGCAATTTTATGGTTTAAAATGATAGAGCACAGACTCCAGAAGACAGTTTACTGGTGCAGACTATAAAATAGATGCATAGTTTGTCAGATATTGAGAAATTTGTGAGTTTAGTTATGGGTCCGAAAAACCAAAAAATCTACCATGCCGGCATGGTCGAAAATTGGGTTGACAATTTTTTGGCAATTTTGTGGTTTTAAATTATATAGAACGGACTCCTGAAGACAGTTTACCTGTGCAGACTGGAAAAATAACTCAAAGTATGAGATGTATCAGGAATTGTGTGAGTTTAGTTATGGGTCCGAAAAACCAAAAAATCGACCATGCCAGCATGGTCACAATTTCAAGATTTTGGGTCAAAAATCTTTTGGCAATTTTATGGTTTCAAATGATAGAGCACAGACTCCTGAAGACAGTTTACTGGTGCAGACTATAAAAATGATGCATAGTTTGTTAGATGATGAGAAATTTGTGAGTTTAGTTATGGGTCTGAAAAACCAAAAAATCGAACATGCAGGCATGGTCAAAATTTCAAGATTTTGGGTCAAAAATCTTTTGGCAGTTTTATGGTTTCAAATGATAGAGCACTGACTCCTGAAGATCGTTTACTGGTGCAATCTCGAAAAATGATGCATAGTTTGTCAGATAAGAAGAATTTTGTGAGTTTAGTTTCGGGTCCGAAAAACCAAAAAATCGACCATGCCGGCATGGTCAAATTTTCATGATTTGAGGTCAAAATTCTTTGCGAATTTTATGGTTTCAAATGATAGAGCACGGACTCCAGAAGACAGTTTACTGGTGCAGACTATAAAAATGATGCATAGTTTGTCAGATATTGAGAATTTTGTGAGTTTAGTTATGGTTCCGAAAAACCAAAAAACCGACCATGCCGGCATGGTCAAAATTTCAAGATTTGGGTTGACAATTTTTTGACAATTTTATTGTTTCAAATGATTGATCACGGACTCCTGAAGACAGTTTACTTGTGCAGACTGGAAAAAAGATGCATAGTTTGTCAGATATTGAGAATTTTGTGAGTTTAGTTATGTGTCCGAAAAACTAAAAAATTGACCATGCCGGCATGGTCAAATTTCAAGATTTTTTGTCAAATTTTTTGTGGCAATTTTATGGTTTCAAATGATAGAGCACAGAATCCAGAAGATAGTTTACTGGTGCAGACATAAAAATGATGCATAGTTTGTCAGATAAGAAGAATTTTGTGAGTTTAGTTATGGGTCTGAAAAACCAAAAAATCACGGACTCCTGAAGACAGTTTACTGGTGCAGACTGGAAAAATAACTCAAAGTATGAGATGTACCAGGAATTATGTGAGTTTAGTTATGGGTCCGAAAAACCAAAAAATCGACCATGCCGGCATGGTCACAATTTCAAGATTTTGGGTCAAAATTCTTTTGGCAATTTTATGGTTTCAAATGATAGAGCACGGACTCCTGAAGACCGTTTACTGGTGCAATCTGGAAAAATGATGCATAGTTTGTCAGATAAGAAGAATTTTGTGAGTTTAGTTATGGGTCTGAAAAACCAAAAAATCGACCATGCCGGCATGGTCAAATTTTCAAGATTTTGGGTCAAAAATCTTTTCGCAGTTTTATGGTTTCAAATGATAGAGCACTGACTCCTGAAGACCGTTTACTGGTGCAATCTGGAAAAATTATGCATAGTTTGTCATATAAGAAGAATTTTGTGAGTTTAGTTATGGGTCCGAAAAACCAAAAAATCGACCATGCCGGCATGGTCAAATTTTCAAGATTTTAGGTCAAAAATCTTTTGGCAGTTTTATGGTTTCAAATGATAGAGCACTGACTCCTGAAGACCGTTTACTGGTGCAATCTGGAAAAATGATGCATAGTTTGTCAGATAAGAAGTATTTTGTGAGTTTAGTTATGGGTCCGAAAAACCAAAAAATCGACCATGCCGGCATGGTCACAATTTCAAGATTTTGGGTCAAAAATCTTTTGGCAGTTTTATGGTTTCAAATGATAGAGCACTGACTCCTGAAGACCGTTTACTGGTGCAATCTGGAAAAATGATGCATAGTTTGTCATATAAGAAGAATTTTGTGAGTTTAGTTATGGGTCCGAAAAACCAAAAAATCGACCATGCCGGCATGGTCAAATTTCAAGATTTTGGGTCAAAAATCTTTTGGCAATTTTATGGTTTTAAATAATAGAGAACGGACTCCTGAAGACCGTTTACTGGTGCAATCTGGAAAAATGATGCATAGTTTGTCAGATAATGAGAATTTTATGAGTTTAGTTATGGGTCCGAAAAACCAAAAAATCGACCATGCCGGCATGGTCAAAATTTTAAGATTTTGGGTCAAAAATCTTTTGGCAGTTTTATGGTTTCAAATGATAGAGCACTGACTCCTGAAGACCGTTTACTGGTGCAATCTGGAAAAATGATGCATAGTTTGTCAGATAAGAAGAATTTTGTGAGTTTAGTTATGGGTCCGAAAAACCAAAAAATCGACCATGCCGGCATGGTCAAAATTTCAAGATTTTGGATCAAAAATCTTTTCGCAGTTTTATGGTTTCAAATGATAGAGCACTGACTCCTGAAGACCGTTTACTGGTGCAATCTCGAAAATTGATGCAAAATTTGTCAGATAAGAAGAATTTTGTGAGTTTAGTTATGGGTCCGAAAAACCAAAAAATCGACCATGCCGGCATGGTCAAATTTTCATGATTTGAGATCAAAATTCTTTGGGAATTTTATGTTTTCAAATGATAGAGCACGGACTCCAGAAGACAATTTACTGGTGCAGACTATAAAAATGATGCATAGTTTGTCAGATATTGAGAATTTTGTGAGTTTAGTTATGGGTCCGAAAAACCCCAAAACCGACCATGCCGGCATGGTCAAAATTTCAAGATTTGGGTTGACAATTTTCTGGCAATTTTATTGTTTCAAATAATTGATCACGGACTCCTGAAGACAGTTTACTGGTGCAGACTGGAAAAATAACTCAAAGTATGAGATGTATCAGGAATTTTGTGAGTTTAGTTATGGGTCCGAAAAACCAAAAAATCGACCATGCCGGCATGGTCACAATTTCAAGATTTTGGGTCAAAAATTTTTTGGCAAATTTATGGTTTCAAATGATAGAGCACGGACTCCTGAAGACCGTTTACTGGTGCAATCTGGAAAAATGATGCATAGTTTGTCAGATAATGAGAATTTTATGAGTTTAGTTATGGGTCCGAAAAACCAAAAAATCGACCATGCCGGCATGGTCAAAATTTCAAGATTTTGGGTCAAAAATCTTTTGGCAGTTTTATGGTTTCAAATGATAGAGCACGGACTCTTGAAGACCGTTTACTGGTGCAATCTGGAAAAATGATGCATAGTTTGTCAGATAATGAGAATTTTATGAATTTAGTTATGGGTCCGAAAAACCAAAAAATCGACCATGCCGGCATGGTCAAAATTTCAAGACTTTGGGTCAAAAATCTTTTGGCAATTTTATGGTTTCAAATGATAGAGCACTGACTCCTGAAGACCGTTTACTGGTGCAATCTGGAAAAATGATGCATAGTTTGTCAGATTAGAAGAATTTTGTGAGTTTAGTTATGGGTCCGAAAAACCAAAAAATCGACCATGCCGGCATGGTCAAATTTTCAAGATTTTGGGTCAAAAATCTTTTGGCAGTTTTATGGTTTCAAATGATAGAGCACTGACTCCTGAAGACCGTTTACTGGTGCAATCTAGAAAATTGATGCAAAATTTGTCAGATAAGAAGAATTTTGTGAGTTTAGTTATGGGTCCGAAAAACCAAAAAATCGACCATGCCGGCATGGTCAAAATTTCAAGATTTTGGATCAAAAATCTTTTGGCAGTTTTATGGTTTCAAATGATAGAGCACTGACTCCTGAAGACCGTTTACTGGTGCAATCTCGAAAATTGATGCATAGTTTGTCAGATAAGAAGAATTTTGTGAGTTTAGTTATGGGTCCGAAAAACCAAAAAATCGACCATGCCGGCATGGTCAAATTTTCATGATTTGAGATCAAAATTCTTTGCGAATTTTATGGTTTCAAATGATAGAGCACGGACTCCAGAAGACAGTTTACTGGTGCAGACTATAAAAATGATGCATAGTTTGTCAGATATTGAGAATTTTGTGAGTTTAGTTATGGGTCCGAAAAACCCAAAAACCGACCATGCCGGCATGGTCAAAATTTCAAGATTTGGGTTGACAATTTTTTGGCAATTTTATTGTTTCAAATGATTGATCACGGACTCCTGAAGACAGTTTACTGGTGCAGACTGGAAAAATAACTCAAAGTATGAGATGTATCAGGAATTTTGTGAGTTTAGTTATGGGTCCGAAAAACCAAAAAATCTACCATGCCGGCATGGTCACAATTTCAAGATTTTGGGTCAAAATTCTTTTGGCAATTTTATGGTTTCAAATGATAGAGCACGGACTCCTGAAGACCGTTTACTGGTGCAATCTGGAAAAATGATGCATAGTTTGTCAGATATTGAGAATTTTGTGGGTTTAGTTATGTGTCCGAAAAACCAAAAAATTGACCATGCCGGCATGGTCAAAATTTGGGTTGAAAATTTTTTGGCAATTTTGTGGTTTTAAATGATATAAAACGGACTCCTGAAGACAGTTTACCTGTGCAGACTGGAAAAATAACTCAAAGTATGAGATGTATCAGGAATTTTGTGAGTTTAGTTATGGGTCCGAAAAACCAAAAAATCGACCATGCCAGCATGGTCACAATTTTAAGATTTTGGGTCAAAAATCTTTTGGCAATTTTATGGTTTCAAATGATAGAGCACAGACTCCTGAAGACAGTTTACTGGTGCAGACTATAAAAAGATGCATAGTTTGTTAGATGATGAGAAATTTGTGAGTTTAGTTATGGGTCTGAAAAACCAAAAAATCGACCTTGCAGGCATGGTCAAAATTTCAAGATTTTGGGTCAAAAATCTTTTGGCAGTTTTATGGTTTCAAATGATAGAGCACTGACTCCTGAAGACCGTTTACTGGTGCAATCTGGAAAAATGATGCGTAGTTTGTCAGATAAGAAGAATTTAGTGAGTTTAGTTATGGGTCCGAAAAACCAAAAAATTGACCCTGCCGGCATGGTCAAAATTTCAAGATTTTGGATCAAAAATCTTTTGGCAGTTTTATGGTTTCAAATGATAGAGCACTGACTCCTGAAGACCGTTTACTGGTGCAATCTCGAAAATTGATGCATAGTTTGTCAGATAAGAAGAATTTTGTGAGTTTAGTTATGGGTCCGAAAAACCAAAAAATCGACCATGCCGGCATGGTCAAATTTTCATGATTTGAGATCAAAATTCTTTGCGAATTTTATGGTTTCAAATGATAGAGCACGGACTCCAGAAGACAGTTTACTGGTGCAGACTATAAAAATGATGCATAGTTTGTCAGATATTGAGAATTTTGTGAGTTTAGTTATGGGTCCGAAAAACCCAAAAACTGACCATGCCGGCATGGTCAAAATTTCACGATTTGGGTTGACAATTTTTTGGCAATTTTATTGTTTCAAATGATTGATCACGGACTCCTGAAGACAGTTTACTGGTGCAGACTGGAAAAATAACTCAAAGTATGAGATGTATCAGGAATTTTGTGAGTTTAGTTATGGGTCCGAAAAACCAAAAAATTGACCATGCCAGCATGGTCACAATTTCAAGATTTTGGGTCAAAATTCTTTTGGCAATTTTATGGTTTCAAATGATAGAGCACGGACTCCTGAAGACCGTTTACTGGTGCAATCTGGAAAAATGATGCATAGTTTGTCAGATAATGAGAATTTTATGAGTTTAGTTATGGGTCCGAAAAACCAAAAAATCGACCATGCCGGCATGGTCACAATTTCAAGATTTTGGGTCAAAATTCTTTTGGCAATTTTATGGTTTCAAATGATAGAGCACGGACTCCTGAAGACCGTTTACTGGTGCAATCTGGAAAAATGATGCATAGTTTGTCAGATATTGAGAATTTTGTGAGTTTAGTTATGTGTCCGAAAAACCAAAAAATTGACCATGCCGGCATGGTCAAAATTTGGGTTGAAAATTTTTTGGCAATTTTGTGGTTTTAAATGATATAAAACGGACTCCTGAAGACAGTTTACCTGTGCAGACTGGAAAAATAACTCAAAGTATGAGATGTATCAGGAATTTTGTGAGTTTAGTTATGGGTCCGAAAAACCAAAAAATCGACCATGCCAGCATGGTCACAATTTCAAGATTTTGGGTCAAAAATCTTTTGGCAATTTTATGGTTTCAAATGATAGAGCACAGACTCCTGAAGACAGTTTACTGGTGCAGACTATAAAAATGATGCATAGTTTGTTAGATGATGAGAAATTTGTGAGTTTAGTTATGGGTCTGAAAAACCAAAAAATCAACCTTGCAGGCATGGTCAAAATTTCAAGATTTTGGGTCAAAAATCTTTTTGCAGTTTTATGGTTTCAAATGATAGAGCACTGACTCCTGAAGACCGTTTACTGGTGCAATCTCGAAAAATTATGCATAGTTTGTCAGATTAGAAGAATTTTGTGAGTTTAGTTATGGGTCCGAAAAACCCCAAAATCGACCATGCCGGCATGGTCAAAATTTCAAGATTTTGGGTCAAAATTCTTTTGGCAATTTTATGGTTTCAAATGATAGAGCATGGACTTCTCAACCATACGGCCAGGCCATGCCAATGCAGCAGGGTGAGCTCAAACCATTGAGTTGCTGAAGAATTCCAAACCTAGGCCTGTGATTTCTCAGGCTTTTTCCTGGTTTCAGGATTTTCCATTGACCTCCCTTGGGCTTCAGAGTTTCTTGAAAGAGGCAAACTTGCAAACATTTTGTTTAATCACAGGATGTGGCAAATATTGTACACATGGTCATTTTATATGATGGCCACACACAGGCTCAAACCTTTGACCTCCATGAGTGTGTGCTCATCTTGTGTTGATGAACATGACCATATGTACACAGTGTAAGCTACATCCTGTGATTAGTGTCGCAGCAAAAAGTTACAAAGTCAAACCAGAACTGATAAGAATAAAGTCATTAGTGTAGTTAGCTCCGCCTTGAACAAAAGGATCAAGGCGCAATAACGAATAGTCATTCACATTGTACTGTATGTACAAGCTCATATACCCACAAACAGTTTATGTTTACAGTACGTAAGCACATGTCTGTAACAGTGTCTCCGAGCAGCAAGCATGGGGTGTGCTGTGTGCGGGGCAAAATGCGACTTTAATCATTCCATGCAGCTGACATGCCTTGATCAAGGCTACAGTTCATCAAGCCTTCCTTAAGCATTCCTGAAACCATCTCAACTCCTTAGGCATATTCAGCACTGGCAACCAAATTGGTGTTCAGCCTGCAAGTCAAGCAATAAACCACAAATGAAACTGACTGGTTAAGTTTTCAATAGTTTTTGGGTTGAACAAAGAAAACTTGACTAGAGCCGGACTTGAACCTGAGACCTCCGAATTAACAGTCTTGCACTAAAGAGCAAGAGGAATCCGCACCTCTATTGAATACTCAAATGACAGACAAGTCGTAACATCTTTTTCCCTCTTCAGCCTACATTCAGCAGCCTGGACATCCCCAACAGATGCAGGGCTATGCCATTTCACCGCCGCAGGCCTACCATGCTCCACCCTCCAACATGGCGCCCCAGCTTGCCTTATGTGGGAACCAATACCCCGCAGTTCCGCCTCCGTACTACCAGTTAGAGGAAAAGCCGGGAACCACCTTGCCTGAACCTCAGGCATAAAGATGGACTGTCAAGAGATAGCCATAGGGGGGGCAGCAGACTGACAACAGGTAGCCCGAGTAACCTTGCAACTCAAAAATTCATATCAAGCAAAACGAGTGACGTATTCACAATTTTTAAAACTAATTAACAAGATTATGCAGGGGTGTGGGGCAGACATGAAGAAAAAATGTTAAGAACATACCTCCCAAGAAGTAGTTCAGCTTAGAAGAAAAGGTTTCCAATGTAAATGGTATGGAATTTAAACCTGTTTGAGTACTCGGTATGAACAAGTATTAAATCTAGTGGCTTGTTATTTTGACCAAATCAGAATCCTTTCACCCAACACTTACAAAAAGTATACAGAAAAACACGTATGGTTTTTAATCGTTTTTTAAAAAGGTTTTTAACGGACTTTAAATAGAGTAAGATATTGACTAATAGGGAGACCGCCAACATAGGGCTGGATAGCTCAGTTGGTAGAGCGCCGGTACGTTAATCCGGAGGTCGTTGGTTCAAGTCCCGCTCCAGTCAATTTTTCTTTGTTCAAACCCAAATTATTTAAATAGAGTAATGAGTGTAATTTTGTGTGTGGACTTTTCAAAACAGAGGATCGGGGGTGGGGAAAATGTTTGTGTTTGGATTGTTTTTGACCTGAAATGTAAGTTAAACCACGTCACACCATAACAAATTAAAGTGTTGTTGCTGTCTTGTTGGACAGGTTGTTAAAAACTAACCTTGCCTAGGTCAGCTTGTGTAAACTAACTAGGGACGATCACACACACATGGTTTAACACCACTAAACCATGTAACGTTGGATGGTTTAGTTTACCATCGAGAGTAAACTAACTAGGGACGATCACACATGGTTTAACACCACTAAACCATGTCGAGTGGGCCGGTTTCAGTTTACCAACGAGAGTAAACTAACTAGGGATGATCACACATGGTTTAACACCACTAAACCATGTCGAGTGGGCCGGTTTCAGTTTACCAACGAGGTAAACTAACTAGGGACGACCACACATGGTTTAACACCACTAAACCATGTCGAGTGGGCCGGTTTCAGTTTACCAACGAGAGTAAACTAACTAGGGATGACCACACTTGGTTTAACACCACTAAACCAATTCACCCGATGTCATTATCACAATCATCTTGGTTGCTCCATTCTGGGTGTCAATGTCCTTGTGTTCTACAGTGTATAGTGTAGTGCCAATTCCAGGGCCAAATTTAATAAAGCTGCTTGATTTTCTGCTAAGCAAAAAGAAGCAGGATACCAGTCATAAATGGTACATGTGGAATGCTATTTTGGCTGGTCACCTTATTCTTGAAAGCATGATGTTATTGTTCTTAGCTACTTTTTGCACTTACGCAGCTCTATGAAATTTGGCCCAGGCGACGGCGTTTACATGCTTACCTTAAATTTTTACTTCCATTTTGACTCCCAAAATGTGAGCATGGCCAACAGTAACCATGAGTGACATTGGTGTAAGGGGTCAATTCATGGGTTAATATGATTCGACCATTCCATTAACAACAGGACCCAATTTCGTAACTCTGCTTACCACAGAACTGTTTGCTTGTTAACAAATGGCCCATCTTTAAGCACTGTAAGCATGGATTTCTGTAGAAAGAGGCACCGTGAAATTGGGCACTTGGCAAGTGGTAAATGCCCAGTTATGAAAGAAGTATTCAGTTACAATTGAAGGGTGATTACCTCCATGCCCTGGTTTTTGCCTCAGTGGATCTTGAAATGTTCTTGAACAAATTGTTCATTTCTCTCATAGAGGTGCCCTTTTTGACAGAGGAAGAACTGTGTTGCCCTCAAGAACAAAGTAGCAGGCTTGTGTGTGTGTGTGGGTAGGTATTCACAATCAAACCAGGAACCAGGGCTTGAGTTTGAGAAGAAAATCCTAAACACTGCGGGGCTTGTACCTCAAAACTTTTACTGGACTAGAAATTTGTTTACAAGACCAGAACAAAAACGAGAAAAAATTTATTTTCACAGTTTAAACTGTTTTATTTGTACAGACACTGAGAGAAAATTTCTCTCATTTGTCTTTTTATCTAGGTAAGTAATTTTCAATACTCAACAGCAGTGAAACATATTTATCAGCCTCAAAGTCAACATTTGAACATTACTTTTAAAAAAAGAAGACAATCCACTGTGTAGTATCAATAATTATTCAATTGAAAAACACAAGTCTTTAATTTACTGTCCCACAAAGCTAAAATCACTGGCCTGGGGCCTGCGTTCTAGTGTTAATTTTGAGCCCTGGGGACCTATAACAAAAGAGGACAATTGGGTTCCTGCTTGGGTAAAGATCCCCAGTTGGAAAGTGTGTATAAAACTAAAGAGGGACAACAGGAGGTTGCCGGTTGCAGGTGTTTACACACTTGTGTGTCGGGGGGGGGGGGGGGTGGGGAGAGGGGGTGTCTACCCATCATTGGAACCGAAAACATTAACAACTATTGACTACTTTTTTTGCAGTATTCAGTGCTGTAGGCGAGTCCATGTTGCCCGAGTCCGAGGCACAGTGCCCCCCCCCCCCCCCCCCCCCCCGAGGGGGAGCCCTCCAGCACTAGTCATATTGATTGACACACACCTTTGTATACAACTTGTGTAATATATTCTTAAGAACTGTTTTGTGACTACAATTGTCCAAAAAGTATGAAGTTTAAACTTTACCGAGGAGTTTGAGCTCATATGTTCACCAGTACTTTTTCAGTTGCTTTTAGCAAGACACAATTTCTTTTGTAGCCATTTGACAACATTTTGACAAATTAACAGTGTAATTTTAATTGGTTATAATATGTCAGACTATATATAGACTATATATAAATATATTCAGTTGTTATACCATATAAACTGTTAGGGTGACACATCAAGGCCTGGAGCAGGTTTCACAATAAGCTAAGATTGATCTTAACTGTGTATCAATCTCAGTTGCCAAGCAAAGTGTCGTAAAACAAATCACTTTACTGTAATTCTTGTCAAAACATCTTAAGATGAATCTAAGTACTTTGTGAAATCATAGAGAAAGGACCACGGAAGGACTTTCTCTATGGTGAAATCAAGCTCTGGAATTCTACCTTGAAATGAGCACGGCCATTTTCAGTTTGCAAAGGGCATTCCCAACAATATTAAAGTCTATTGGAAATTTTTAGGCATCAAGGCCAAGACCAGGGCAACACTGAAGGCCTCGCGCTTTGTGGCCTCTATGAAAAACCCGGCTCATACTTTCTTTGAGTACGATTTCTCAAGAGTTGAGCTGTGCTCTTGCAAAACATTCGCAGCGAAAACAGAGTTGTGACGCAAACATTTGGAAGTATGAACCAGGCTTAATTCCTGGCATGCACATCTTCTTCCTGTAGTTCAACAAGAGTTTAAAGGTTTATTAGTTTAAAGGTTGTAGTTTAAAGGTTTATTATCCCAATGTTTGACTATGATTCCATTTATACATGGTTTTGCTTTTTAGCTGTTGACACATTCCGACTTTATTCATTAAACACGGCACTGTAATAAAAGTTGTCCCGTTTCTTATGATATTTGATTAATTTATATTCGTACCAAAGAGGCGTGTTCGTATGGCTGAACCAATTGAGTGTGGGTTCGATTGCGAGTGTCCTTGAGCTAGGCACTTCCTTGAGCTAGGCACTTCCTTGAGCTAGGCACTTGACACTATTGAGTCCTATGAAACATGCTAATAGACCTTTTGCATTGGCGTCATACAGCCGCCATTTAGAGGTAAACCGATGACGAAACAATGGAAATGCACAGTTTTGTATGCGTTGTGCTCAGGATTGACCGATGAACAACCTCCATTTGACCTCTAGGCGAGGGCGCCCATCTCAAATGACGTCATGTGCATCAGGTCTATTACACTTACTCGTGCGAACAGACAGTTGTTGGTAGGACTTTGTCAGTTGTGGGGGATTGTTGCCCCCCCCCCTGGCTACCCCGCTGTACTCTAATTCCGACAGACCTTAACCCTAACCCTTGTATAAATGGGGGGTTACGCGGGAAGATTTTTTAATGACTACTTTTCAAGTGAAAATGGTGTATTTTTTATAGTAAATTTGCTTGCAGGTCTTTTTTATGCACTAGTTTAATTAGTTTGGCTGAGCTTATTAGTGAACCAATTTGACTGGGTGCCTACGGATGATGGTTTGGGATATAAGGAAGACAGTAATGAAAAGATAAAGGAATTCCGAATTCCGTTCTGTCTGTCAAAGCCGGTCGTTGACAAGGTTTTTAAAAATTTGGTGCTAGCACCAAATTTGTGCCAGCACCATTTGGTGCCGGCACTAAAGTTAGTGCTGACTTGAGTCTGGTCTTCTTCATCACAAACAAGGAATCCGCACAAAAAGCAAGTTTGTAAACTAAAGGTAGTAAGTTCTCATTCTAAATTTCGATATTATTGTAACTTATAAGCAATCGTTTTAAAGAATGCGATGAGATATATATTTAAATGTAAAACACTATTTTGCTGGGGGTTTCTCTGACCAAAGGAACTAGGAACTCATCGCTCTGAAGTATGACTCTGATGTCTTTTTGATGATGTCTCGGCTCTTTCGCTGGCTGGCTCTGCCCCATTGTTGTTGGCACATTTAAATTCTATCTCTTCAAGGTTCTTGTTTTCCAAACAGCACACACAGTTGGTAGAGTGCCGGTAGTTAATCCCGAGGTCGTTGGTTCAAGTCCCGCTCCAGTCAATTTTTCTTTGTTCAAACCCAAATTACCCCAATAAAGTAGGGGGCGACTTTTTCGGTGGGCGACTCTATCATTTTACGACTTTGCTAGGGGGCGACTTTCTAGTGGCCGACTTTTCTGGGGGGCGAGATGACTGGTTTCCAAGAGTGTTATGGCTCTTTTTAACATAGGTCTTGTCATACTCATAGTCGTAATGGTGACTATGATAATACCAAAGTTAAAAGAGAGCCATAACAACAGTCCAACAAGTTTGGCTACAGTACATGTACATCATACATGTTCATGTCATACAAGTTGCTGCTGATACATACACAGTTTACCGAAGTTACAATAATTGAAAAACTGCCAATGGACAGCATGTTCTATGTACAAACTATTTAGTTTTTCAGTGAAACTCAAAATATCATAATTGTGTACAACACTTGTCAACAGTAGATAATTCAAATTCTTGTTCTTACCCCCCCCCCCCCCCCCCAGCCTGGAAGAGTGTCCATTGGTTTTCCCAAGCTAGACGGTTACACTTCAGATGCAGAGCCCGATACAAGAGAACTTGTTAAACAGATAAACAGGAAGAAGAAGAAGTCTGGAGGTTTCCAGTCGATGGGTGAGACATTTCTTTCTTTAAATGTAGGGTCGCTCATTGGTTTTTGTCATCGTAATGCTAATTTACAGGCAACATTTTAACAAAAGATACAATAAAAGTTACATGTGAAATTTTCAGCTGAACACAGTGTCTATTTGCTTAGAAATTTACAAAAAAAAACTGTCACTGTATTTGTACTGTGATGATGTTGAATCCTTAGCAACAGTCGCAGCCGTAGCTGTAGCAACCTATTCAGTTAGGGTCTTATCCACATTTTGTGATAAGAGGTCAAATATTAATTGTTTGAGCTGATCTGTGTCTTTGTAGGTTTAAGTAATCCAGTGTTTAACGGAATTATGAAGAAAGGTTACAAGATTCCAACACCAATCCAGAGAAAGGTTAGTCATCCCCTTAAGGTGATCCCTCTCCAGCTTCCAAGGTTGTATTGAAATTTGGGTGTGATCCCTGGCTTTACGGCAGTTACAGGTTGAATGGCCTCTGACTGGCACCCCTGAACAAAGATATTGTCAAAATAGGGAGACCACCAATATCAGGGCTAGGTAGCTCAGTTGGTCGAGCGCCGACACATCAATTCAGAGGTCACAGGTTCAAGGCCTGAGCCCCTAGTCAATTTGTCTTTGTTCAGCCCCAAATTATTGTAAATGAGTTCATCACATGATATCATGCTGGAGGCTGGCATACATGTAGTGCATCTATCTTTCCAAACCGCAGTGGATGATATCAAAATGGTCAGACAGTAGGAGGGTTGACTGTGTACTGTGTACAACCATTCATTGCATGATATCATAATTCAGGCTGGTGTAGTTTATTTATCATTCCAAACCACAATGAATGACATTTTACCTTCAGTGTGTAGTAGGTTTTCATTATAAAGAAAACCAGCAAAAGTTTTGTTGAGTTTGCCAAGACTGGACTGAACGACCCAACCCTCATACGGCTTGACATGGAGACGAAGATATCAGATCAACTCAAGGTATGAAAATCATTTGTGTCTTGGGGCAAAAGTGCTCAGTGCAAAAATCGTTTTATCTTAGTGTGTACTTGTATTGTGTGTACATTTGGGTTACTTTAAGCAAGGTACAACGTTTTGACAATTCAAACTCACGTATAACGTAAATGCTCTTTTAGTTTTAGCACTAACACGACTGTTTGTTCTTCCTCTGTTGGTATCATTTTTAGCAAGCTTACTGACCATTTTACAACCATTCAACTGCTTGGGTTATGTAGTGTACGGTGGCACAACTCTGCACTGAACCAACTGTGTACATTTGTGTACCACATGATTTCATATTGCAGGCTGACATATCTATCATTCAAAACTACAGCGGATGGTATTAAATGGTCCAAGAGTAGAAGGGTTGACTGTGTTCTGTGTTCTGTGTTCTGTGTTCTGTGTTTGCTTTCATCACATGATATCAGACATATTACAGGCAGGCTTGCTGCATCTATCATTCCAAACTATAGTGGATAATGATGATAAATGGTCAAACAGTAAGAGGGTTGAATGTGTACTGAGTAGATGCATTCAACACAGGATGTCACATTGAAAAACCCAGTTGCAGTTTTTTTAAAAGGTGTAGTCCTCGTTGTTTCTGGCATGGTTTCAAATAAATGAACCTCGAATCTTGAACTTCTTCTTTAAAGACCTTGGCCCAATTTCATATAGCAACTTTCTATGCTTAGCAAAAAATGAGTGGGGCACCAGTCAAAACAATATAAACTTCATGGAATTTTTGCTTGTAACCAGTTTTTGCTAAGCATTATTTTTTTGTGCTTGGGAAGTTTTTACATTACAAGTTTTATGAAATTGGGCTCTTATGAATTGACGTCAACCAGCCGCCTTCTTAGCGGTAAGCTGATGATGAAACAATGGAAAATGTACAGATTTGTACGTGCGGCACACATGACTGGCCAATGAGCAACGTGCTTTTGACCTCTACATTTAGGTGAGGGGCCCCACTCAAATAACGCCATATGTATAAGGTCTATTACAACATGTTATACTAATTTGGGGGGCTAATCATCTTCACTCGCAGCTGATAAGCTGATTTGCGAAAGATGCGTCTACAACGTGTTCGAGCCCCAGGTACGCATATGCACCCTTTGGCAGCCTGCTACATGGACCTATAAAATGACCAGGAAGCACAGCCAGAGATTGAAAGTGTTAGAATTTTCTGGAAGGAAGAAAACTGGGCCCAGAGAAAAACCCTTGGTGTCATAGGAGAGAACCATCGCACAACTCCAGTCATATATTTATGGCCTTAGCCTGTAATCAAACCAGGGCCACACTGGTGAGAGGCGAGCGCTCTCCGCACTAGCCACCCATGCCGCTCATTAACATGACCTCATTTGATCCTTTCAGAGCTCCTTCTTCTTCTGAGACAGTCTGATAAGATAGCCACCCTGCTGTACCTTCTACGGGAGGTGGTCAAACCAGACGATCTGACCGTCGTCTTCATGGCAACCAAACACCGTGAGGAATCACTGTACACCGCAAACACTGAATGAAATATGAGCACTGCGAGGCCAAACTAGCCCTCCCTCTATCGGTAGTGGCTTGTCTTGACCGAGCGCTCTAGAGCAGTTCTGGGGTTGTCAGAGTGTGGGTTTGATTCCCAGTCATGGCACTTGTGTCCTTAAGCAAGGTACTTAACCATAGTTGCTTCTCTTAGCCCAGGCGTGTAAATGGGAACCTGAATAAAAATGGTGCAAAAAAGTTGGAAAACCACAGTGTGTAGAGACAGTTGTTTGCCGTTTTTGTTTTTTAGAGAACTTCTAGAAAATTAGGCAAATTTATTAATAATAGTAGTGGCTTCTTACATCAGTCACTCAGTGACGCTTAAGGCACTTCAACATTCCGTATTTTCCTGCAAGGTACGTGTAGCTACGTTTCTGAAGTATGAGACCTACTCTTTTACATAGCACCGTGTAATGGTTTACAAGGTGCTGTGGCGCAATATGTAGCCAATCAAACCAGGAACACCGGGGCGAACCCCTTCTCTTTTCGAGAAGTGCACTGTGTTCTTTTACTTGCATTACACAACACACGGGACCAACGGCTTTACGTCCCATCCTAAAGGACGCCGCAACAGTGGTCAAGTGTCTTGTTTCAGAACACAAGTGTCAGGACCAGGACTCGAACCCATCCACACTCTGCTGATCAGAAACACCACGGTTAGCGCCTCCTTCTCCTGTCCCCCTTCCTCCTCTTAAACAATCGGCCACTGATTATGTTCCTGAAGGTCTGAGCACAGGTGGGAAGCAGCATCCTGAAAAGTTTGTCCCCCACTATTTTTGTGTCATCCAACTGGTCTTAAACATTTCCTACTACAAATTCAATGGTGATTTAAGAGCGGTGAAACTAGCACGTGATCACATCTTGACCAATCGGAATGAATAAACTCTCCAAGGTATTTATGAATACTGATTCGCGCTGGTCGCTTTTTGGTCCAGTTCCAAAGAAATTTTGCAGTTTTGCAAGTTTTTCATTAAAAAAAATAAATTCCTGTCATTTTTCCCCTCAGATCCTTACAATGGCTGGTATTAACTGCACATACACCTACAGTGACCTGGATCATGCGGCAAGAACAATCAACGTGGCTAAGTTTACTCGCAAGAAGACCAAAGTCATGCTGGTGACAGACGTGGCTGCCCGTGGTATAGACATTCCAATGCTGGACAATGTCATCAACTTCAATATCCCTGGCAAGCCCAAGCTTTATGTTCAACCAGTTGGTAAGTCAGGGTGTTTTTTTTTTGGGGGGGTGTACATCTTTGAAGGCCACTGTTTTCAGCAGGGGCAAAATCATTGTATCACAGACTTGTAGAAAAAAATAATTTAATCAATTTGTGGCCCACCGCACTCATACCCATCTTCCAGCATGTCCAGTGTGTTGTGTAATGCGTGTAAAAGAACCCAGTACACTTATCATTAAGAGAAAAGGTTTACCCTGGTGTTTTCGGGGGTATGTTTGGCTGCAGGTTGCGCCACCTTTTAAACCGTTACATGGTGCTATGTAAATAAGTGGGTTTTATGTTTGGAATATAGCTCCGCAAACCTTGTAGCAAAAAAAAGGACAAGTTTTGAAACACCCTCAGGTGTGGTAAAGCTTTATATAAGACCCGCATACAACCTCCTGACATTCAAAGCACTTCATGGTTCAGCCCCCTCCCTACCTTCAGAGCATGCTTCAGCACCAGCATGTCAGTGCCAGGTCTGAGGTCATCGGGCAGCATGCTGTTTGTTCCCCGGACTCCCCTTGCCACTTATGGTGAGAGGGTCTTTTCTAACATTGCCCCCCGCCCCCCGCCTCTGGAACTCTCTGCTTAAATATCTAAGAGACACACATGACATTTCCAACTTCCAACAATCTCTTAAAACACATCTTTTCAGATTGGCCTATGAGCACATCTGAGAATTCTTTGAATGTTTCACAGAGAAAGTGTGCCATACAAATGCTGTGTTATTATTATGACTAGTATTATTTCATTCTATTACAGCATGCAAAAGAAAGATCACATTTTCCTTTGTGCCGATAACTCCTCTAGTCAGGCTACGTCCCGTAGCCTTAGATCTCAAGGGTCTTTCTGAGAATCCTCGCTGTTCCCAAAAGTGTCGCCTTCTGTAATAGATCTACCCTCACACTTGTCCCTATTTCCTCTAGATGTTTCCCAAGTGCTTTCGGAATGGTGCCAAGTGCTCCAACCACCACAGGGACTACTTTCACCTTCACCTGCCAAATCTTACGAAATTCCCTGGCCAGGTCT
Source organism: Pisaster brevispinus (assembly GCA_023634235.1). Taxonomy (NCBI): domain Eukaryota; kingdom Metazoa; phylum Echinodermata; class Asteroidea; order Forcipulatida; family Asteriidae; genus Pisaster; species Pisaster brevispinus. The sequence continues at coordinate 87,649 of JAMKCF010000026.1, forward strand.
TTGTACTTTTGGATCTTTTGTGTCTCCTTCTTAGCGACCCCTATATCACCCGGCACAGCTATGTCAATAAGATGACACATCTTCTTCGTCTTATCTAAGACTTCAACATCCGGACGCCTATGTTCTATAACATGATCAGTCTGAATGTTAAAGTCCCAGAGGATCTTGACCTGGTCGGTCTCTACAACTTTATCCGGAACATTCTCGTGCCATTTTGCAGTCACTTGGACACCATTCTTTTTACACAGATCCCAGTGAATCAATTTTGCCAAATTGTCGTGTCTTCCTTTGTATTCCGTCTTGGCCATCATACTACATTCACTGACAATATGAAATACAGTCTCCTCTGCCTTATTACACATTCAGCACATAGGAGAGACGTTTGCTTTCTCTATCCTTGCCTTCATAACATTTGTCCTTAGAGACTGGTCTTGTGCCGCAGTAATCAAGCCCTCTGTTTCCTTCTTAAGTTCTACGCTCTTTAACCAATTACAGGACTTGTTGCTGGCAACGCCTTCAGTGCATCTCAAGAACCGGCCATGAAGTGGTTTGTTCCGCCAATCTTGATGTCTTTCCTCTTTCCTTTCCTCTTGTACTCCTTCGGCCCAACTTCGCCTGCCTTCGTTTACTTCTGCGCAACTTTCAACAAGTTCTCCTCAGTCCTCCTAATATGACAATGTAAGCTCCTGCGCTCGATGTTGACACTGTCTGCCACACTTAGCAACCCCCTATCGCCCTCTGACCTCGGAAGATAAAGTCTGCTCACATTCGCCCGCGGATGAAGCATACCATTCATGGTCATCAGTTTTCTCATTCTCCTGTCCATGACATCTAGATCTTCCTTAGTCCACTCGACAATACCCGCACTATACCTCTGGCAGAACAATACCGTCGGAATGTACCCTCTTTCCCCTCTTCATGGTCATTGAAGCACATTTCTCCGGGCCAAACTGCATCCCGATGTCATCGCTGAAAATCCTGACAGTCTGTACCAAAGAATCGATCTCCACTTATTCTTTGCAAATCTTCCATAAAAAGCAGATGGTTGATCTTACATCCGTCCTTCTTCATTTCATAACCTGCACTCACCTTCCTCAGAATCATCGACAGGGGCATCAATGCCAGAACAAACAGGAGCGGAGACAGAGAGTCACCTTGGAAACTCCCTCTTCTTATGCATACCTTGCCCAGACTAGCAATTTTTGGCCAACAGATTAGTTCGCCATGTCTTCATGCTCTCACTTAGAAGACGCTTTACTGCATCAGCCAGTCCAACCATATCCAGGCATTCCATTATCCACGTGTGCGATACCATGTCATACGCCTTCTTGTAATCGATCCACGCCATTGCCAAGTTCGTCTTTCTGCTCCTGCAGTCCTTCAGTACAGCCTTATCGTTGATAAGTTGATCCTTCGTACCTCTGGACCGCTTCTTTCAGCCTTTCTGCTTCTCTGGAAACAACTGCTGGTCATCCATATGACGATAGAGGTCTTCTGCAATCATACTGGTCAAGAGTTTATACATCACAGGTAAGCACGTGATTGGTCTATAGTTACGAGCAATGTTAATGCACCTTTCTTGATGTCCTTCATGATCAGAACCGTTCTTGCCTCAGTCATCCAACATGGGACCTTACCATGTCCTAGACAGTCTTGCAATTGTAAGGCCATTCACTCATGCAAACTGCGAATGAACTATTCTGTTTTTGTTCTAATATAATTAAACAGCTACTCGAGCAAGTAATTCTTAACGGTAATGCTATTAAAATGTGTTTATAATGTGTTTGTTTATAATTTAATTGTAATTTTAAAAATACCGTTACACTTCTGAATTTTCATATTTTACGATAACAAAATTAGGCCCCAATCTCAAGGTTTTGAAAAACTAGCTACACCTCTGCCACTGATGGCATGCGTCAAAATAATAATTCCTTGACGTCATGTGTGGGATGTTGCGTTGTTATACCTCCATGTTGCAACAAAGCAGCTATACAAAATGGAGTGCCCTTATATGACGCAATAGGAGTGATGATGTAACAGAGCTTTTCACAAATCTTTCTGATGTAAAGCACAGAACAAGGGTGTTCAAAAATTATCGTGTTTTTTTTTATAAATTTAAAATCTGTAAACCTCAAGTGAACTCAATTTCCTTATTGATTGGAAACATTTCAAATGAATTTCAGCAAAGATGAGTTGTATCCGTATTTTGTTTGAGCTGGTCTTTAACAATTAACCTCTTTTGGTAGCACTGTTTTGTACTTTGTTTTTATGAATGCCATTTTCTTGTGTAGTTTGTATTACTCGATCCCAGATGGCCCGTCAACAAAAAGTGGAACAACGAAGTAAAAAGCAGATGGAGAAGAGAGCTCGAGAAAACCAAAAACATCCTTGTGGTTACTGAACCCAAACCAGTCCGCAAAGGAGGTGGTGGTAGGTGTGGAAAGGTTGGACAAATTTGATTTCAATTATTTGTAAAACGAATGCTCATTGGAACTTCTTTATTTATTCATGATTACTTTTGACCTAGATTAGCCCTTTATTTCTGTGTAAACCGAGACAAATAGTTTATTCTGAGGTATATAGAGAATATATAACACAACAGTTTAATGTAAGATTATTAAATTTGTATGAATAACTTTGACAAAAATAATTATGAGGCTGAATTAGTTACAATTGAAATAGCAAAATGATTCATTTGAAAGGTTCTCTGGATCATATGAAACAGTGTAATGAATAATCATGAATGAGTCTATGGATAATCCTGAGGCATTAATACTCATGAGGTTGAAACATTCATGATAGAAATCCAAGGGCGAGATATATAGCGAGGGCAGTCACAGTGAGATGGACACGGGAGAAGCCAAACCCAAAAGAAGCGAAAGAAGCAGCGAAGTGACGAAGAAGGAGACGGCGATGGGAAACGAGAAAATAAGGCCAAGAAAAGAAGGTTAGAAATAAACTAACAAAGAAACTTGCAAAATTTGTAAACAAATGTTTTCAGCTATGACCATTGGAACACAAGAAATTTTCAAAAGCTGAGTCAGGGCAAAAGTTTTAAGGACTGTAGTAGGTTTGTTGATTTGGTTATTTTCCAGTAGATAAGATTCTTATGAAAATAGGGGGGGTGGAAGTGTCTCCAACCTCATGTCAAAACTGATCATGAAAGTAAGAAAGCAAAAGTCCAAAGAAGAATTTTCAGATATAAAATGATTTTGAAGAGTGTCTCCTTAACACAAATGAACTTTTTACTTTATCTTCTCATTAAACCAAATCTCATAAGACATGAGACGGTGAGGAATCGGCCCTGCACAAGCGCAAGGAGCGCAAGTCCGGCGAGAGCGGAGCATCTCGCAGCCGCAAAGGGATCCAAAAATTCCAGATTGAAGAGGAGAAGCCTGGCAAGTTTAAATCCAAGGCTATCGTGTCTTCTAGTAAGTCGGACTCAGAGGGAGAGAGGCTTCAGATTGATGAGACCAGTTCATTTCAGGTTTTTTCTATCTCTCTCTATCAAAGGGACACATTGGGCACTCTGGGATATAAAAAACATTTGTTTTTAAATGAATATGGTTGGAAAAGTATTTCAAAAGTATTTCATAAGTGGCAAATTTGTAGCAATATCCCTCAAATTTCAGCGGGTTTTGTGTAAACAGAACACAGTCTTCTGTTTTCTAGAACCGAAGTTTTGACTCTACAAAATGGCAGTTTGTATGTTCCGTTTGTTGTATTTCAAAAGGCAAACTTGTGTTTTTCAATCACAACTCACTAATGACCAAACACATCATTAGGACACCAGACCAAGTAATTTATGGCTTGATGTCGTTCTGCTTAGAAAAATTGATATTCTTCAAAACAAAGCATTAAGATTTATGAAGTTTTACAAAATTACATCCTCTTAAATGATGGCATTCGTTATTTTATTTCCTTTTTATTTTAGTGACAATGAGGAAGCGTCCGTTAGTCAGAAACCGTCACCGTCTAAGAGTTGTGGTTGCATCCGCCTCGGACTCCAGCGACTCCGATGAAAGGAAGTCAAGATCCAAAGGTCAAGATCAAGCTTCTTGGTCTGAGTCCGAGGGGGAGAGTAAACCTCGTAGCAAGGCACTTCAGTCAGACAGAGATGAGGAATCAGGGGGTGAGGGTCAGAGGTCAGGTAGCAAAGCACAGGGGTCAGGCAGTGAGGGTCAGAGATCAGATGCTGAATCGGAGAACGAGGAGGCAGCATCTGAAGGAGAGGGGTCCGGCGGGGAAGAAGCAGGGCCGGATGTAGCGGCGTCTGGTAATGAAGGGGTCGCTGACTGAGGAGACCTCCTGTCTGTCAACTTCCATTGGACTATCCACCAGATGCCAAGTGTCAGTGGCTGAAACACTCGCAATTAGACGTCGGGGTTCAGATTGTTTTCAGTGAGTTCAAGTTGGAAAAACTTGGCGGGAAGCTGCACATCTGACTACCTCAAGATCAGAATCTTTCTCCTTAAGATTTAAACAACTTGTGAAATATGTTTCAAATATTTCCCATTGAATTTGATTGGCTGAGAGAACAATTTATTTATTTTTTTAATGTTGATCTTTTTTTTAGTGCAAATCCACTAATCAGTGAAATAATGTTTACATGTTTTTCCACTTCTTGAAGAAAACTGTTTTAAAGATCTTCAGATGTATTTTTGACAATTCTTGATTTGATTGTCTCAATTACAGCTGAGTGATTTGACGACTGTGCAGCCAGCTTGGCCCAATCGACCGGTCATCCATCGGGAGGGAAGTCCTGCTGGAGTTTGTCTCTGATGAATCAAACTCCTTTCCAGGATACTCGGCTTGTTATACGGTGTTGCCATGGATCCCTGACTCTCCATGTTTGTTGAGAAATGGGTGTTAAATCTCGGTGTAGGCAGTAAAAGTACCTTATTTTCCTTCATACTTGACGCGGCTTATCTGACTTCCACAGGTGCAACAAAATCACTGCGTCTTTTCTAATGGTGTGTCTTATCTGGTATCACTATAGATCATTGTGATGATCACTGTGTGAAATTAAATTCATCCTCTAAAATGAGCCTTTCATTTGCTCATGGTAATGTTGTCACATTATTTAAAATAACGCAGTGTGTAGTTATAAAGTGTAGTTTTTAAGGTTTAGCGTAGTATTGAGGTAATCAGCTGTACATGAGATTGGACCTTTAGCCTAATTTCATTAAGCCAGTTATAGCACACACAAAATGTTATGCGCACAGTATAAAATCAGCCTAAATGTCATAGTAAAGGTTGCAATGCCTGGTACCTAATTGTTCACTTATCTGACTTTCAAATGTGCAACAAAAATCACTGGGTCTTATCTAAAGATGGGCCTTTTCTGGTATCACTATAGATCATTGTGATGATAACTATGTGAAATGAAATTTATCCTGTGAAATAAGCCTTTCATTTGCTCAGGGTAATGTTGTCACATTATTTAAAGTAGCAGTTATTGCTGCATTGCAAATAAAAATATCCAAAGAAACTGATTACTGTTGGAGAGAGCACAGCAGTCTTTTGAAGGTGATATCTAATTTTGTCATCTTTACCATCTTATATTACTAGTAGTTGAGTACAAAGAAAGACACAGGTTTTCTCGTAGTTAGGCGCTAACAGCGTTTGTGTGTTCTATGGGAAATCCTGTAGATATGGGTTCAAGACAAAAGCGTTGAGTTTTAAAACCGATTATCTCTGAACTTTTCAAATTTCAGCGTAGTGTGTCAACGTCTTCCATGTGCCAGCCCTTGCCATATCTCTGACCGAAGACCTGCCTACACTACACCTCCTCCCAGCAGACTGCGGCTGTCAGATCCTCTTTACTCTCCCTCCTGAAGAGACTGCACTTCTCGTCATTCATGAGCTTGTGATACCCGATGCTGACTGCGAGAAACATTATTTTGAGGTACTTTTCATCAAGTTAATGTTGCAAAGCAATTTTTTTTATACTGGAGTGTACAGACTAGCAATGTTACGCACAGAGTGGAGGCTTCTGGGAATAATAGCAGGCAGTAGACTTACCAGGTACATCCATTGTCTTCGGAGATGTGTGCATGTCAACAATGGAAAATAACCCAGTGTGTTTGCTGCCACCTAGAGTTCCAGTGATGGAAACTAGAGATAAACCTTCCCTTTATAATTCTATTGGTGTTTGGCAGATTACCTTCATTCCCACTTGATGGTATGTGACATCCACAAAACGTCAACAAACATTCTCAAGAAAAGTGCAAATAACAAGGTAATGTCTGCAAACCTTTCCTTTTTATGTAAAATTTGCAAATCGAATTTGGAAGTTCTGAAGGTCAGTTTTCTTGTGCAAGGTATATTTGGAAACAACCACAATAATAAGTTGACTCTTGATCAGCAAAACTTGTTTTAAAAATATGCTTTTATTGTGGTGTTTTTCCGAGAATCTTCTCTTGTTTTTCTACTTTTTAAAGACTGACGATTTAGCCACCTTGTGCTACAATCGTTACTGTGAGAAATTATATTTATCCTGTAAAATGAGCCTTTCATTTGCTCAGGGTAATGTTGTCATATTGTTTAAAATAACGCAGCGTGTAGTTATAAAGTGTAGTTTTTAAAGTTACGCGTAGTTTTAAGGTAAGCATCTGTATAAGAGATTGAACATTTAGCCTAATTTCATGAAGCCTGTTAGCACACAAAAAATGCTATGCACAGTATAAAAATGCTGAGTAGAAATAGGTTATGATCAGCCAAAATGCATAATGACTGGCGTACCTAACTAATATTGTACTTTTCATCACTGTGATATTCTCTTCTTCTTTTTTCCGTCTATCATCGAGGTTGTAATATAATGCTGACATCAGAGCCTGGAATCATTCAATCTCCGAACAACGCTTCCAGCACTCGTTATATAACTGCTCCCTTGTGTGCTTTCAGCAATCGTTGTCAAACTGACGTCCCATGGCAGTACGTGATGCTTTCCTTTAGTCAACTCAAACTTGAATCCGATCTGCAATGCACGAAGGACTTCATTGAGGTAAGAACAGGGTTTTACTGTTAATTTGTCTCCAACTGATTTGACTGCTGGAAAAAATGTCTTTGGATTTCAATTATAAGATAGAATCAGAAGCACACTGTATTTGTTAATCTTGTTGGTAAAGGCATGGGATCAAAACTACAACTGCTTTCCCACAGAAGGTCTGTAGCCAGCCTCTGTCTTTTACACGGATGTTTGCAAGGTAAACGTGCTACCTGTGTGTCCGACCTGGTTCCTCCTATCAGGATGTTTGAGTGTTAAACCAGGCTTTCTGCTTGTTAATCTTGCTTGGCTGAGATGTAGAACAAAAAGCAATCCAACAGCTTTATTCCATGTACATCTCTTTGGAACTCCTTACCTGTTAAATCAACATTTCTCTCCATCCTACAATCTAAACAGATTTCAGATGCAAATCTACCTTTAGCTCCCTGAGTTATTCTCATATTGAATGTTTTTTGTCTTGTACGTAACCCCCAAAACCAAGAGTGGCTTTAAGCCTTGTTTTGGGCAAACGTGCTTTAAAGTTATAAAAAAAACACAAGGTCATAACTTGACAGGTTGAAAGGTCATATCTAACACGCTATAGCAAGCACACATTTTGCTCCACGCGATAAGGTCGTATCTCTTTTAATTGTTTTTTGCCTACACTTATTGCACTACCAACAACAATTTCAATTGCAACCTGGCTCCACTGACATAGTGAAATCTTTTCTTTTTTTGTGTGTGTTCAGATTCAGGACGTGATACCCAAGAAGCGTCTGTCTTCTGTAGGGATGCAAATACTTTCACTTGGATCACCGAGGGAAGTGAAGTCATCGCAAAATTCCAAACAGACGACGAGTAGTGCTTCCAAAGTTGCAGAGAGCTCGAGAGAAAGAGACATTTTCCTGTAAAGTGTTGGACATCAGAGTGGTTGGACGGCAGCTTTTTCCATGTATGAACTGAATTATGGCTATCAGTACAGGTAGTGGTCAGCCTACTGGTCTTTATTTTTTGTATAGTTTATTATCTGCTTGTCGACCGACCAGGTTCATATTGTAATATTAATAATAATATTAATAATTATGTGTAATACTTTAAATGGAATGCATGGGTGTGTTGACTGCAGTTTGGCTGGTGGGATTCGACTTGGAGGCATAGGTTTGTGAGTTTGTTGTGTGAATGATGATGATTAGTGGGCCCTGTGTGTTAGGTAACTTATGCCTTCTTGCCCATCCAGTGTCATGCTATATATTCTATGTTCTCCAATCACGCACTCATGAATTTGCTTTCTTCGAGATAATAATTATTTGGTAGAGACTGAATATCTAGGAGTTGCCTTCATTTTTATTGACATTTTATCGACATACTTGCATTGTATAAGATAATTAAATGTACATGTATGTGTTTTATTGACCGCCTGCACAACTCTCAACAGTTTGTACAGGTGTTTACAGAGAGAATAAATCCCAGCCAGATCCACAGTCAACATCCAAAAGCTTGATATAGCTGTGTAGGACGTCACTTTAATCTTTCTAATCACTCCATTTCTCTCATGATTTTACAGGGCTTTGAGGCACTAGGAAACCACAAGATTGTTCGTATGAGTAGGGAGAAGCTATGGATAAGGCGTCTTCAGACCATTCAACCCCATGGTCTAAACATCCAAGAAGGAAATGTCTAATAACCTTTTGTCTTTGCCTTCTCCTTTTTACCACAGATTCTCCTCTCCAGTCTGCCTCATTCACTAATCAATTACTTTTGTCTCCCTCTTCCCATCATTTATTTTTTACTTTTTGAGGCTTTGCATGATGAGGTATCAATGTATATTCAGTTTGCATTAACACCGTATATCTACTAGCTATGTAGATTTGTTCTAATGAACTAGGTCTTGCTTTTTTAACATTTTTTTATTCTACTGCAACAGAGTAGATTTGGAAATCGGAAGACTACTTCGGGAGACTACTTAGTTCTGAAAAGAACTGTCCAGCTTATTAGCTACTACCTGGGCGGTGGGTAGGAAATTGGCCGGACTACTACTTTGGCTTCATAGTGAATCGGATCGAGGGGACTTCTCAGTATTAACTTCATTGCCGCGGAGTGAGTTCTTAGTTGGTCTCAACAATTAGACTAGCTTGCTCTAGTCATCGTCTCCGGACAATGACTAGAGCAAGCTAGTCGGTTTGGACTAGCTTGCTCCAGTCATCGTCTCCTAACGATGAGACGATGACTAGAGCAAGCTATGCTCTAGACATCGTCTCCTGACGATGACTAGAGCAAGCTAGTCGAAACGTTGAGACCAATTAAGAACTCACTCCGTGGCAGTGAAGTTAATAACGAGAAGTCCCCTCGATCCTATCCACTATTAAGCTAAAGTAGTAGTCCCGGCCGATTTCCTACCCTCCGCCCAGTTAGTAGCCAATAACCTGGACAGTTCTTTTCAGAACTAAGTAGTCTCCCGAAGTAGTCTCCCGATTTCCAAATCTACTCTGCGGCAGTAGAATAAAAATCAAATAAAAAGCAAGACCTAGTTCTGAACAAATCTACATAGCTAGTAGATATACACACGGTGATTACCGCAAACCGAATATACATCATTTATTTTGTCTTTTGTATTCGTTCCTCTTGTGGTCAAACCAGCCCCTCCCCCACCCCCACCCCCTTTTGTTACCCTTCTTTTTGTTCATCCTCCTGCTTTCTCTGTGTGCTTTCATCTCTAACGTCTATCCCCACTCCACTTTTTATGTTTGTAGTCTTGTCATTTAGCCTTCAAGAAAGACTCTGCTAGGGTCGAAACGTCAGGCCACTATCTATTTTTGTGTGTGTAGTAGTTTTTCCATGATTTTTAGAGCCAATTTGTAGTAAGTTTTTTGCTGAGAATGTTTTATTCATGCATATTTGTATTTAGAAGAACTGATTTAATGTCTGGTCATATTGTTACTTTCAGTGCATATAATTATATACAGTGTATTTTCCTTAAGTGTGAGGGACTGTTTATGTATAATTTCCTTGTGTATGAATCTCACAAGTAAGTCAAATTGTGAGTTTGAGGTGCATATATAGTTTAAAGGTGTAAATCAATGAAAATCAAGGTTGATATTTTTGACAATTTGCTTGATTCAGCCATGGTTTCTTATTTTCCCTTTAAAAGCTACAAGAGCCATGTTAATTAATGACAAGGCTTGGCTTACACCTCACATAAATGTTTTTGACCGTCAAATTATGTTGGGTAATAGTTATTATTGGTATGACTCTGCTCTTTCATCGCTTGGCCTTGACTCTCTGGCTGGTAGGAGAGAGGCACACTGCAGGCGTTTTGCTAATGAACTTGCTAATAACCCTCACACTAAAGACCTCCTTCCCCCTACCAGGCATGAGAGTCATGGTCCAAACCTCCGAAATAGTCATCATGTTTCAACCATCCCCACCAGATCCAGTCGTTTTAAAAATAGCCCTGTTCTTTATTTCATAGGTTTAATTCATTCTTAATTATTTCTCCATTTTATTGTGTGTGGTGGTCTGAGTGAGGTTCTTATTTAATTGTATGTTTTATTGAAACATTTATGTCCCTGTTAATTATTCCATTTCCCTTTTAAACTACAGTGAGGTGTTTCTTTTGTTTATGTGGTTCTGTTTTTGTTTTAAAGGCGAGTGTGCAATCTGTTTTTCTTATCTATTTTTTGCTATTTAGGTGTCCTTAAAAAAAAGTATGTCTTGTCGATTTTTTACTATTGTAATGACTCTGTAATTTGACCTTCAAGTCACGAAGTTTGTCAATTTTAATAAATCTTAAAATCTTAATCATATATAAATGTCATTTTCATAAATCCTTTCTAGGTCGCACTTGTTTGTTTTTATGGACCACTCGGGTCTCGTGGTCGTAAAGTAGGGAACCCATGTGCGTCCTCAATGTTCAATTGTCTCCTCCAACTTGGTTGTTAGAATATTTATAGTGAAAAGTTAAGTTTGAAGTCTCGACCTTTAGGCTCATTCTCTTTTTCATTTTAGCTTTAAGCAAGAGAGATCAAGAGCACATTTATTTTCTCTTGTTATTTTTCTTTATTTTGTACGAAGCATGACTCTGGCCAAGCTCCAAATGCATTTCAGTAGGGAGGGATAGGGTCATAGAGCTATTTGTGAGTATCTGTATCAAATCATAACTTTATTCCAGAAATAATGTTTAAATAGAAGGCCGGCCTCCTTCCCTTGTCTCTACATTAACTGTTAATTAAGTGAGGAGGGTCCTCATAAATTCCTTCATCTCTGCCAATTGCTTTGTTTTGCTTTATTAATTGACTTTATATTTATAATATTGTATTTTGTCATGTTCCCTTTGGGGGAGAATTACAAGATGAGCGAGTACCTGCATTTCTGTTTCCATTTTGGAGTAATTTGTTTGTCTCTGAGTTTAGCGGGTAGTCCGCTCCCCTTCTGGCAGATAGGGATGAGTTCTTACAATACGTTAAGCCACTTTTTATAGCTCTTACATCCTTTTAAAGATTCTTTTGCAAAAAAAGTATAGTCCCTGCATAAATAGGCAAAGAGTAAAAATGGCATCTGAAAAACTGTGGTTAGGCCTAATTAACCACTAATTAGTGGCCAAATTAGCCAGCTTCTATTCATAATGAAGAGTACAAATTCTTTTCAGAAAGGTAGTTGACTCAAAAGCACAGGCATTATAAATGGAGATTGTGTCTGCATATAGTTGTGGCTATTTTTGAGCTGCCTTATTTGGTTCACTAATTAGTGGTTAAATACAGTTTTACAGATACCATTTTTCATCTATAGCAGGTACAATGCACATGCGGTTGAGTAGACTACCTTAAAAAAAAATTGTATCCTTCATTATTAGTAAAAAAAAATTTAGCTCAGGATCTTGAAGACTGTTATAACCTGGGCAAACCACTTTTTTGAAGTAGCTTAATTGGTCCAGTAATTAGTGGTTAATTAAGTACAGTTATACAGACGCCATTCTCCATCTATAACATTCTCCATCTATAAATTGCCCATGCACTTTAATTAGTCAACTGCCTCTTTGAACTGCTGGTTCAATCTGAGTTCGATCGGAGACGAACAATATTCAAACTGCTCAAAATGCTCTGACATGAATTCTGACTCAGACAAATGGGTGTTCTGAAGCAGCCAGTTCAATCTCATAAAACGAGTGTTACACTGGGCACCAAATTTGGGAGTTGGTTAATATTTGGGTCCACTAATCGGCTGTTAATTAACCACATCTACGCAAATGTCATTTGCGTCTCTCGTACATTTGCCTTATGCGGTTGAGTAATAACTACCTCTAAGAATGTACTCTTCGTTATTAGTAAAAGTGTAAGTTTAAGCCCAGAATCTTGAAAACTGTCAAACTGAACATACCAAATTTTTGAGCTGGCAAATTTGGTCCATTGATTAGTGATTAGTATCACAGTTACATACGCCATTTTCCATCCATAACACGCACAATTACATAACGCGGTTGAGTAAACTACTTTTCTTTTCGATATTTGATATTTTATTGAAAACAAACACAATTGGATGCGTTCATACAAACTTATTTAAAAGGTACGACAAGTGGTTAAGAAAAATATTAATTGCTGGGGAAAAAATTGATGTTAATATAACATTTATTATTCCAACAAAAAACTACAAAAAGGAAAACAACTTTTTGATAAGTTTAGAAGTCCCCTCCATGGCAATAGTGAGAAAGAAACCCGCTCTGTGACTAACATTGCAAGAGTAGTTCAATTTAGACGCTTCCAATTTAATTTGTTAATTTAATTAACGTAAAGGTTGTCGATTACAAATTTGACAACATATTTTCATCTGCATAAAAACTATTATTAGTTCTTGAATGACGAAAGTGGTTAAATTTGTCTTTGTGTAAACGTATGCAGTTTTCAGATTACGACAACATGCAAATTATTTTACTTTTACTTATTTAATCTTAATTACTGAATTCAGAAAAGTTGAAAGATCAAGGATGACTAGTTTCTCAAATGTTTGAAGTAACCCCCCCCCCCCCCCCTTCATTTGCACTTACTTTGATGACGTTGCTGACGTCGCATTCTAGTGACGTAATTTTTACTAGTCATGTAGCTTATTTTATTGTACAGCGCCCTCACAGCGTTTGGAATTTTCGCGGGGTTTCTCCAGCATTATTTTGCTTTACGAAGACAAGATGACACCTCGGGTTTCTGGCTACGTTTTTGCTGTTGTTCTTCTTCTTCTTCATTTTGAATGCAGCCTTCGAATGATTGAAGATGTAGGCACTGCATGTGTGCGAATGTTCAGGTAAATATCACTTTATTCTACTCTTATTCTACGGTTTATCATGTTCGTTTGTGCAGTTAGGTTTGTTTCTCTACGATCATTACAACTTTTGGGAGAAAACAAAGACTAAACAGTGACGGCAGCAACGTTTGTCAGTGAAGACAGTGGCGAGAATGCTAAAATTAGTCAAGTCGGGAGCACTCATTCTGGTTTAGTCTGGTTTGGAAATTATGTCTGCAGCACAGAATAATATAACTTTATTCATCTCTATCATCATCTATGAATTCCAGTTCTCAGAGACATTTTGTGAACTAAATCAACAGTTCAGTTTTCGGTAGGTTTCTTCTGATCTCTGACTCTGCTCTGGTCAGTCCCTCCTGCTACCAATTGTCCACTTGCCGCTTGTGTGCATATACCATTCTACATTGACTTGCCACAGTCCTAAAGAAAAAGTTATACTTACAAAATCTGTGTCTGCAGTTTCTTCCCAGAACTTAATTATTTCCAAACTTTTTATGTGTTCTTCTGAATTGTCTTTGTCCAGTCATGCCTATTGGCACAGCTATTTCTTCATGAGTTTGTGCTGTGTGTGTCGCCTCTACATCCCATGGCCCATGAAAAGGTACAGTTGAGTATTATAAAAGGTATAACACTTCCTAACTTAATTCTTGACGCTTGTTAAACCCTATCAATATTTGAAGTTTATTGATAATTTCCTTGATTGCACCTGAGAAAATTCAGGCTTTTTGAGTTTTTGACATTCACTTATAGTTTGGAGACTTTCAGTTCATAACATATGCAGGCGATGCAGGCTAATGGAACCACATTTAAAGTGTCCTTTTGTGTTGTTATAACAAACCCAGTCTGTTCTGTGAGGTCTGCATCACTGGACCGCTAGGCCACAACACTCCACTAATTATTGTAGAACAGAACAAGGGATGAATGCATATGCAGATTATTGGTCAGGCCCAATCCAGATTGGATTTCGAGCAGCGGAGGCAAACTTATAATTTCAAAATCCATTAGAGTTAAGTGACCAAGTGTAAAAAAAACTTGATTTGGTCAGACGTCGTCACTGATCTCTGGTCAGTCCCTCCTGCTACCAATTGCCCACTTGCCACTTGTGTGTGCATATACCATTCTATCTTGACTTGCCACAGTCCTAAACCAAAAAGTTAAACTTACAAAGTCTGTGTCTGCAGTTTCTTCCCAGAACTTAATTTTTTCCAAACTTTTTATATGTGTTCTATTGAATTGTCTTTGTCCAGTAGGCACAGCTATTTCTTCATGGGTTTGTGCTGTCTGTGTCGGCTCTTCATCCCACGGCTCATGAAAAGGTACGATTGAGTATTATTAAAGGTATAATACAGGATTGGTAGATCTGGTAGAAGAGAGAGTTTGTGAACTAAATCAACAGTTCAGTTTTCAGGAAGTTTCTTCTTCCCCATATTTTATTCTGACGGTAGTCAGCTTGAAAAGCTCTATGGAATTTGCCCCTTGTTCCAGGGCTTGAATTTGTTGGGGAAATCCACAAGAATGCAGAGCTTGCATGTTGCTTAAAATATGCACTAGACAAGAATTTCTATGACAAGACCAGAAATAAAGAGAGAAATCCATTATCTCCACAGTTTAACTTGTAAACTGTTTTTATCTGAACAAGCACAAGAGTGATTACATTTGTCTTTTGGGGTGGGTAGTTCAATAACAGAGTTAGAAGATACTTAGCAGATTGACTCAAAGTTAATAGTGGATTTATATCTTTCTTCCTCAAGTTACTACTTAGTGATGTACATGTACTTTTTGTATAATTTGCAACTGACAAATTTTTAAAGACATTCTGACTGGTCTGGTCATTAGTTTACTGGCCAGACTCTAAAATTACTCGCCTCGGGTCTGCGTTCCAACTCGAAATTATGGCCTTTGCTCCTGCAGGGTAATGACGTTGCTTGCCACTTGCAGAATTTAGTGTGTGAGAGCTGAATTTAATTTTCGAATAAATACTTTCATCTGTGTCTAGCTGTTTGTTGGAGGTGAATTTGCCCCGCAATCCAGCTCATATACAGTCGACTCCCGTTAATACAAGGTCCGCCGGACTGGCTCGTTTTCCTCGTATTATCCGAACCTCGTCTTAAACGCAGCGCACTATTTACACGTACAATAGCATGTACTGTATACACACGTCTTCATAGTGCATGCACTACACACGTGTCTAGGCTAGATCGGAGCGGTTGGCTACAGTTCTTACGAGCATCCTGTACACAAAAATATTAATGATAAATGCAATTTTGTTGACTACGATCATAGAAATTGAATATTTTGTATAACTCAAAATAAAAATCATAGCAAAGTCATGTCAAACTTGCCGTTCATGTGACCATGATGTGACAGATTCGATACTGCGTAGCGCCTATGCTGAACGTTGTTTTCGCTGGTAGTCGCTAGGCGTGTAGGCGAAGTAGTATTTCAAGCATATGTTACCAGCGTAATGTTTCTGATTTTCAGATCGGACTGAACCGTGTAGCCGGTCTGATCCGATAAATAGTTTGGCAACAAGCATGTAATTTCAGAAACTTAGCTGACTGAACGGTAAGCTTTTACGCAACAATATTTTTCCGATCTAGCTTTAAAAGTACGAAAAACAATACATTTTGTCATCATGGGGCCGCAAAAATACCTCGTATTATCCGTGTTCTCGTATTAACCGGCGTCTCGTATCTTCCGAGCTTGTATTAACGAGAGTCGACTGTACATTGTCAAAGAACTGGTTTTTTGCCATCCTTAGAGAACTCTCCCTGTTTCTGCGGATAGTTTCCTGAAAATAAATCCATATTTTCATGTTCAGATAAACAAATTTGAAAATCTCCCCAATTATTTTAGGTTTTCCCCCATGTTCTTCATATCGCAAGATTATTGTAGAAAATTTCCTTGACTGCAAGATGAAAATGTTGCCAGCTTGACCTTAGAGTGGTTGTTCGCGTATAAGATCTTCTCTTGAAATCGTACACTTCCTAACTTAATTCTTGACGCATGTTAAACCCTATCAATATTTGAAGTTTATTGATAATTGCCTTAATGAATCAAGTCTTATATCAGTGGGATCTTGTTTGAATTCTTGATTGCACCTGAGAAATTTCATATACCATTCTATCTTGACTTGCCACAGTCCTAAACAAAAAAGTTACACTTGCAAAATCTGTGTCTGCAGTTTCTTCCCAGAACTTAATTTTTTCCAAACTTTTCATATGTGTTCTTTTGAATTGTCTTTGTCCAGTAGGCACAGCTATTTCTTCATGAGTTTGTGCTGTCTGTGTCAGCTCTTCATCCCACGGCTCATGAAAAGGTACGATTGAGTATTATTAAAGGTATAATACAGGATTGTTAGATCTGGTAGAAGAGAGAGTTTGTGAACTAAATCAACAGTTCAGTTTTCAGGTTTCTTCTTCCCCATATTTTTTTCTGACGGTAGTCAGCTTAAAAAGCCCTATGGAATTCGCCCCTTGTTCCAGGGCTTGAATTTGATGGGGAAATCCACAAGAATGCAGGGCTTGCATGTTGCTTAAAATATGCACTAGACAAGAATTTCTGTTACAAGACCAGAAATAAAGAGAGAAATCCATTATCTACTCAGTTTAACATGTAAACTTTTTTTTATCTGAACAAGCACTGACACAAGAGTGATTTCATTTGTCTGCAGTTTCTTCCCAGAACTTGAATGTTTCCAAACTTTTTATATGTGTTCTTTTGAATTGTCTTTGTCCAGTAGGCCCAGCTATTTCTTCATGAGTTTGTGCTGTCTGTGTCGCCTCTTCATCCGACGGCTCATGAAAAGGTACAAATTTTATAAGACCTTTGGACTGGTCTGGTCATTAGTTTACTGGCCAGACTCTAAAATTACTGGCCTCAGGTCTTCGTTCCAACTCGAAAAAATGGCCTTTGCTCCTGCAGGGTAATGACGTTGCTTGCCACTCGTCAGAATTTAGTGTGTGAGAGCTAAATTAAATTTTCGAATAAACACTTTCATCTGTTTCTAGCTGTTTGTTGGAGGTGAAATTGCCCCGCAATCCAGCTCATATACATTGTCAAAGAACTGTTTTTTTGCCATCCTTAGAGCAGCCAACTCTCCCTGTCTGTGGATAGTTCCCTAAAAATAAATCCATCTTTCCATGTTCAGATAAACAAATTTGAAAATCTCCCGAATTGTTTTAGGTTTTCCCCCCTGTTCTTCATATTGCCCAGATTATTGTAGAAAAGTTCCTTGACTGCAAGATGAAAATGTTGCCAGCTTGACCTTAGAGTGGTTGTTTGCGTATAAGATCTTCTCTTGAAATCGTACACTTCCGAACTAAATTCTTGACGCTTGTTTAACCCTATCAATATCTGAAGTTTATTGATAATTTCTTTAATGAATCAAGTCTTACATCAGTGGGATCTTGTTTGAATTCTTGATTGCACCTGAGAAATTTCAGGCTTCTTTGAGTTTTTGCCATTCACTTATAGTTTGAAGACTTTCAGATCATAACATATGAAGGCGATGCATGCTAATGGAACCACATTTAAAGTGTCCTTTTGTGTTGTTATGATAACAAACCCAGTCTGTTCTGTGAGGTCTGCATCACTGGACTGCTAGGCCACAACACTCCACTAATTATTGTAGAACAGAACAAGGGATGAATGCATAGTCAGATTATGGGTCGGGCTCAATCCAGATTGGATTTCGAGCAGCGGAGGCAAACTTATAATTTCAAAATCCGTTGGAGTTAAGTGACTAAGTGTAAAAAAAACTTGATTTGGTCAGACGTCGTCACTTATCTCTGGTCAGTCCCTCCTGCTACCAATTGCCCACTTGCAAATTGTGTGTGCATATTCCATTCTATCTTGACTTGACACAGTCCTAAACAAAAAAGTTACACTTGCAAAATCTGTGTCTGCAGTTTCTTCCAAGATCTTAATTATTTCCAAAGTTTTCATATGCGTTCTTTTGAATTGTCTTTGTCCAGTAGGCACAGCTATTTCTTCATGAGTTTGTGCTGTCTGTGTCAGCTCTTCATCCCACGGCTCATGAAAAGGTACGATTGAGTATTATTAAAGGTATAATACAGGATTGGTAGATCTGGTAGAAGAGAGAGTTTGTGAACTAAATCAACAGTTCAGTTTTCAGGAGGTTTCTTCTTCCCCATATCTTTTTCTGACGGTAGTCAGCTTGAAAAGCCCTGTAGAATTCGCCCCTTGTTCCAGGGCTTGAATTTGTTGGGGAAATCCACAAGAATGCAGGGCTTGCATGTTGCTTAAAATATGCACTAGACAAGAATTTCTGTTACAAGACCAGAAATAAAGAGAGAAATCCATTATCTACTAAGTTTAACATGTAAATTTTTTTTATCTGAACAAGCACTGACACAAGAGTGATTTCATTTGTCTGCATTTTCTTCCCAGAACTTGATTATTTCCAAACTTTTTATATGTGTTCTTTTGAATTGTCTTTGTCCAGTAGGCCCAGCTATTTCTTCATGAGTTTGTGCTGTCTTCGTCGTTTCTTCATCCCACGGCTCATGAAAAGGTACAAATTTTATAAGACTTTTGGACTGGTCTGGTCATTAGTTTACTGGCCAGACTCTAAAATTACTGGCCTCAGGTCTGCGTTCCAACTCGAAATAATGGCCTTTGCTCCTGCAGGGTAATGACATAGCTTGCCACTTGTCAGAATTTTTTGTGTGAGAGCTGAATTTAATTTCCGAATAGACACTTTCATCTATGTCTAGCTGTTTGTTGGAGGTGAAATTGCCCCGCAATCTAGCTCATACACATTGTCAAAGAACTGTTTTTTTGCCATCCTTAAAGCAGCCAACTCTCCCTGTTTCTGCGGATAGTTTCCTGAAAATAATCTCATCTTTCCATGTTCAGATAAACAAATTTGAAAATCTCCCAAATTATTTTAGGTTTTCCCCCCTGTTCTTCATATCGCCCAGATTATTGTAGAAAATTTCCTTGACTGCAAGATGAAAATGTTGGCAGCTTGACCTTTTAGAGTGGTTGTTCGCGTATAACATCTTCTCTTAAAATCGTACACTTCCTAACTAAATTCTTGGCGCTTGTTAAACCCTATCAATATTTTTAGCATGTAATTACCTTGTCATTTATTTTGGTTGAACCAACCATTTTCAGATTGGAGTGTGGAGTTCGGAGGTTGGAGTTTGGGGTTTGGAGTTTGGAGTTTGGAAATTGGAGATTTGAGGTTGGTGTTTGGAGATTGGGGCATCTGGTTGATAGCCTCCAGTTGTAGCCTCAGTTGTAGCCTCAGTTGTAGCCCCAGTTGTAGCCCCAGTTGTAGCCCCAGTTGTAGCCCCAGTTGTAGCCCCAGTTGTAGCCCCAGTTGTAGCCCCAGTTGTAGCCCCAGTTGTAGCCCCAGTTGTAGCCCCAGTTGTAGCCCCAGATGTAGCCCCAGATGTAGTCTCAGTTGTAGTCTCAGTTGTAGTCTCAGTTGTAGTCTCAGTTGTAGTCTCAGTTGTAGTCTCAGTTGTAGTCTCAGTTGTAATCTCAGTTGTAGTCTCAGTTGTAGTCTCAGTTGTAGTCTCAGTTGTAGTCTCAGTTGTAGTCTCAGTTGTAGTCTCAGTTGTAGTCTCAGTTGTAGTCTCAGTTGTAGTCTCAGTTGTAGCCCCAGATGTAGCCCCAGATGTAGCCCCAGATGTAGCCCCAGATGTAGCCCCAGATGTAGCCCCAGATGTAGCCCCAGATGTAGCCCCAGTTGTAGTCCCAGTTGTAGTCCCAGTTGTAGTCCCAGTTGTAGTCCCAGTTGTAGTCTCAGTTGTAGTCTCAGTTGTAGTCTCAGTTGTAGTCTCAGTTGTAGTCTCAGTTGTAGTCTCAGTTGTAGTCTCAGTTGTAGTCTCAGTTGTAGTCTCAGTTGTAGTCTCAGTTGTAGTCTCAGTTGTAGTCTCAGTTGTAGTCTCAGTTGTAGTCTCAGTTGTAGTCTCAGTTGTAGTCTCAGTTGTAGTCTCAGTTGTAGTCTCAGTTGTAGTCTCAGTTGTAGTCTCAGTTGTAGTCTCAGTTGTAGTCTCAGTTGTAGTCTCAGTTGTAGTCTCAGTTGTAGTCTCAGTTGTAGTCTCAGTTGTAGTCTCAGTTGTAGTCTCAGTTGTAGTCTCAGTTGTAGTCTCAGTTGTAGTCTCAGTTGTAGTCTCAGTTGTAGTCTCAGTTGTAGTCTCAGTTGTAGTCTCAGTTGTAGTCTCAGTTGTAGTCTCAGATGTAGTCTCAGATGTAGTCTCAGATGTAGTCTCAGTTGTAGTCTCAGTTGTAGTCTCAGTTGTAGTCTCAGTTGTAGTCTCAGTTGTAGTCTCAGATGTAGTCTCAGATGTAGTCTCAGATGTAGTCTCAGATGTAGTCTCAGATGTAGTCTCAGATGTAGTCTCAGATGTAGTCTCAGATGTAGTCTCAGATGTAGTCTCAGATGTAGTCTCAGTTGTAGTCTCAGTTGTAGTCTCAGTTGTAGTCTCAGTTGTAGTCTCAGTTGTAGTCTCAGTTGTAGTCTCAGTTGTAGTCTCAGTTGTAGTCTCAGTTGTAGTCTCAGTTGTAGTCTCAGTTGTAGTCTCAGTTGTAGTCTCAGTTGTAGTCTCAGTTGTAGTCTCAGTTGTAGTCTCAGTTGTAGTCTCAGTTGTAGTCTCAGTTGTAGTCTCAGTTGTAGTCTCAGTTGTAGTCTCAGTTGTAGTCTCAGTTGTAGTCTCAGTTGTAGTCTCAGTTTTTAGTTTCTAGTTCAACCAAAAGCCTGCCTACACTTCCTCTCCTCCAAGCAGACTGCGGCTGTCAGATCCTCTTTACTCCTCCACCAGATTTTGCGCTTCTTGACATTCCTGGGCCTGTGATACCCGATGCTGACTGAGAGCGACATTATTTGAGGTACTTTTCATCAAGTTACTGTTAATGTCATTTGTTATATATTTGAGTGTACAGCCTTTTGATTTTTTTTGCACAGAGCGGAGCATTCTCTGAGGCATGGGTCAGTAGACTTACCAGGTCATTCAATGTCTTAAAGATGTGTGCATGCTCAGTACTGTCAACAGTAGAAGATATCACAGTATGTTTGCTGCCACCTAGAGTTCCAATGATGTAAACTGGAAATAAATCTTCTCTTAATAATTCTATTGGTTTTTGGAAGAGTACTTTCATTCCCTCTTGATGGTATCTGACATCCACAAAATGTCAACCAACATTTTCTAGAAAAGTGCTAATAACAAGTTAATGTCTGCTAACCTTTCCCGCTTATGTAAATTTCAGAGTGCAGCAAGGTCCTGACCGCTGACTGAGGAGCCTTCCAGTCTGTCAACTTCCATGGTGGGAAGCTTCACAACTGACTACTTCAAGGTCAGAATCTAACTCCTCAACATTTCAACAACTTTTGAAATATTTTTCAAATATTTCCCATTGAAATTTATTGGCTGAATCTTTGTTCATGCTTAGGTGCAAGAGATCAATCTTCAATAACCTGCCTACACTTTTTTTGTTCATAAAGCAATTTTCAATCAATTTGTTTTAGAGACATCACAATGCTGAAAGATCTTATATTTTTAATCATAAAAAAATGCAAATATTTATTTGGCAAATCCACTAATGGTGAAACAATTTTCCTTTTTTCCCCCACTTCTAAAAAAATGTTTTTTTAAAAGACCTTCAGATGTATTTTTGACAATTCTTGATTTTATTGTCTGAATTACAGCCGAGTGATTTGACGACAGGCCAGAACGTCAACCTGTGCAGCCAGCTTGGCCCTATGGACCGGTCATCCATCGGGAGTGAAGTCCTGCTGGAGTTTGTCTCTGATGAAACGAACTATTTCCCAGGATACTCAGCTGATCATACAGTGTTGCCATGGATCCCTGACTCTCCAGGTTTGTTGAGAAATGGGTGTTAATCTGTGTATGCAGTTAACGTACATTATTTTCCTTCATGCATGACGCGGCTTATCTGACTCCAAATGTTCAACAAAAATCACTGCCTCTTAACTATTGATGGGCCTTATCTGGTATCACTATAGATCACTGTGATGATAACTGTGGGAAAATGAAACTTATCCTGTGAAATAAGCCTTTCATTTGCTCAGGTAATGTTGTCACATTATTTAAAATAACACAGTGTGTAGTTATGAAGTGTATTTTTTAGGGGTTTACTGTAGTTTTAAGGTAAGCAGCTGTACATGACATTGGACCTTTATTAGCCTATTAGCACAAAAGAAAATGACAAAAAAATGATATGCGCGCAGTATAAAATAACTGAGCAGAAATAGATTATCAGCCATAACGTCCTACTTAATTAGGTTGTTACGCCTGGTACCTAACTGTACCTAACTGTTTATCATCCCTGTGATATTCAGGTATTTTTCGTCTATCATTAAGGTAAACATGCTACCAGTGTGTCCGACCTGGTTTCTCCTATCAGGATGTTTGAGTGTTAAACTAGGCTTTCTGCTTGTTAATCTTGCTTGGCTGAGATGTACAACAAAAACCCACTCCAACAGCTTTATTCCATGTACATGTCTTTGTAGCTCCTTGCCTTTAACTTCAACAAATTTCTCCATCCTACAATCTAAACTGATTTCAGATGCAATTCCTACCTTTAGTTCCCTGAGTTATTCTCATCTTGTACGTAACCTGTTACCAAGAGTGGCTTTTAGCCATGTTTTAGGCAAACGTGCATTAAAGTTATACAAAAACACAGGGTCGTAACTTGATAGGTCGAAAGTTCATATCTAACACACTATAGCAAGCACACAATTTGCTGCACGCGATAAGGTCGTATTTCACTTAATTTTTGTTTGCGTTCACTTATTGCACTACTCAAAAAAGTTAATCGCAACCTGGCTCCACTGACATAGTGAAATCTTTTCTTTTTTGTGTGTGTTCAGAAGCGTCTGTCTTCTGTGGGGATGCAAACACTTTCACTTGGATCTCGGAGGGGAGTGAAGTCATCGAAAATCCCAAACTGACGACGACGAGTGTTTCCAAGATTGCAGAGAGCCTGAGAGAAGGAGACATTTTCCTGTAAAGTGTCGGACATCAGGGTGGTTGGACGGCAGCTTTTTTCTATGTATAAACTGAATGTATTTATTTCTGTATAATTTATTATCTGCTTGTCGTCCGACCAGGTTCATATTGTAATATTATTGTTAATAATAATAATAATAATTATGTGTAATACTTTAAATGGAATGCATGGGGGTGTTGACTGCGGTTTGGCTGGTGTGATTCAACTTGGAGGCATAGGTTTGTGAGTTTGTTGTGTGAATGATGATGATTAGTGGGCCCTGTGTGTTAGGTAACTTATGCCTTCTTGCCCATCCAGTGTCATGCTTTATATTCTATGTTCTACGATCACGCACTCATGCATTTGCTTTTTTTTAGATGATAATTATTTGCTAGAGACAGAATATTTAGGAGTTGCCTTCATTTGTATTGACATTTTATTGACATACTTGCATTGTATAAGATAATTAATTGTACATGTATGTGTTTTATTTTCTGCCTGCACAACTCTCAACAGTTTTTTTGCAGGTGTTTACAGAGAGAATAAATCCTGGCCAGATCCAGAGTCAACATCCACTAGCTGGATACACCCGTATGGGACGTCACTTCAATGTTCCTAATCACTCCATTTCTGTCATAATTACAGGGCTTTATGAGGCACTAGGAAACCACAGAGACTGTTCGTCTGAGTAGGGAGAAGCTATGGATAATGCGTCTCCAGACCATTCAAACCCATGGTCTAAATCATCCAAGAAGGAAATGTCTAATAACTTTTTGTCTTTGCTATCTCCTTTTTATCACAGATTCTCCTCTCCAGTCTGCCTCATTCACTAATCAATTACTTTTCTCTCCCTGTATATTCAGTTTGCGGTAACACCATGTGTATATCTACTATCTATGTAGATTTGTTCTTGTAGAACTAGGTCTTGCTTTTTATTCTACTGCCGCGGAGTAGATTTTGGAAATCGGGAGACTACTTCAGGAGACTACTTAGTTCTCAAATGAACTGTCCAGCTTATTAGCTACTACCTGGGCGGAGGGTAGGAAATCGGCCGGGACTACTACTTTAGCTTAATAGTGGATCGGATCAAGGGGACTTCTTGTTATTAACTTTACTGCCGCGGAGTGAGTTCTTATTTGGTCTCAACGTTTCGACTAGCTATCTCTAGTCATCGTCATCGCAGTTGAGACCAAATAAGAACTCACTCCGCGGCAGTGAAGTTAATAACGAAAAGTCCCCTTGATCCGATCCACTATCAAGCTAAAGTAGTAGTCCCGGCCGATTTCCTACCCTCTGCCCAGGTAGTAGCTAATAAGCTGGACAGTTCTTTTGAGAACTAAGTGGTCTCCTGAAGTAGTCTCCCGATTTCTAAAATCTACTCCGCGGCAGTAGAATAAAAAGCAAGACCTAGTTCTACAAGAGACTACTTAGCTCTCAAAAGAACTGTCCAGCTTATTAGCTACTACCCGGGGCAGAGGGTAGGAAATAGGCCGGGACTACCACTTTAGCTTGATAGTGGATCGGATCAAGGGGACTTCTCGTTATTAGCTTCACTGCCGCGAAGTGAGTTCTTATTTGGTCTCAACTGCGATGACGATGATTAGAGCAAGCTAGTCGAAACGTTGAGACCAAATAAGAACTCACTCCGCGGCAGTAAAATTAATAACGAGAAGTCCCCTTGATCCGATCCACTATCAAGCTAAAGTAGTAGTCCCGGCCGATTTCCTACCCTCCGCCTGGGTAGTAGCTAATAAGCTGGACAGTTCTTTTGAGAACTAAGTAGTCTCCTGAAGTAGTCTCCCGATTTCCAAAATCTTCTCCACGGCAGTAGAATAAAAAGCAAGACCTAGTTCTTTAAGAACAAATCTACATAGCTAGTACATATAAACATGGTGTTACCGCAAACCGAACATACATGTATATTTATACTTCACACATGCAAAGCCTTAAAAAGTTTTCTCTCCCTCTTCAAATCATTTATTTTGTCGTTTGTTTTCCTTACCTTTTGTGGTCAAACCAGCCCCTCCCCCAACCCCCTTTTGTTTTCCTCCTCTCTGTTCATCCTGCCTCCCTCTCTGTTTGCTTTCATTTCTAACATCTATGTCCACTCGACTGCTTTTTTTACATCTGTATTGTTATGTTGTTACCTGTTTATGTTTGTAGTCTTGTCATTTAGCCTTCGAGAAAGACTCTGCTGAGGTCAAAACGTCAGGCCACTAACTATTTTTTTAATGTAGTAGTTCATCCATGATTTTTAGAGCCAACTTGTAATAGGTTTTTGCTGAGGATATTTTATCCATGCATAATTATTTGTTTTTAGATATTGTTGTATTGCCATTAATAATAAGTCATTGCTGTGTATTGTGTATTGTGTGCTGGAGGATTAAAAATAGTACAGGAGATTGTTTTATAATTTGTGACGTCATCGTGGTGTTTTTTGTTGTTGGTGTGTTCTGGTGGTGCTCGTCCTTTTTAAATAGAGGTCCAGCCTCCTTCCTGTGTCTCTAGTTGCAACAATAAAGTCCTGAGCCGTTTTAGTATGATGTTTTTGCAGTAAGCACGATAGAGTTGCAATGATCGTTTGTGGTTTGCAAGCGTGTAAGTACTCGACATCTAATAATAATGGCTTATATAGCGCTCATATCCGTCACTCAGTGACGCTCAAGGCGCTTCAACATTAATTTCCTGCAAGGTATGTGGGGCTTCATTTGAAGTATGATACCTACTCTTTTACATAGCACCATGTAATGGTTTACAAGGTGCTGTGGTGCAATATGCAGCCAATCAAACCAGGAATACCGGGGCGAACCCCTTCTCTTTTCGATAAGTGTACTGGGTTCTTTTACGTGCATTACACAACACACGGGGCCAACGGCTTTACGTCCCATCCGAAGGACGAAGCAATAATGGTTAAGTGTCTTGCTTAAGGACACAAGTGTCGCGACCGGGACTCGAACCCACACCCTGCTGAGTCGGAAACACCAGAGCTTGAGTCCGGTGCTCTTATCCGCTCGGCCACGACACGCCACGTCTAACGGACCATCGACCAACATGATGCCATGCGCCTGCGCATGTGTTGTGACACTGCCACGGGTTGAAGTCTGCTGATTGTGTAGAATAGTAGGCAAGGTCAGGTCGTGTTTTTGACAAACTTGGAGCCGATGGTCAGGTTAAACAGTGGTTACGAAGCAGAGAATGGGGGTGGGAGGTTGGTATAGGGACAGAGAAACGGAAGCCCGGTTTGGGTGACCTAGATCAAGGTCAGAATGACGTCAAAGTTCATGTGGTATTATAATACTGCCTGTCAATTTTTCACCAATAGAGGGCTGCTTCCGCAAATCATTAAAACTGATAACAAATGACCATATAGCTTCTATTTCAGACACTCACTGGCAAAGCTATATGTGGAAAAAGTTGATCCCTTTAGTTTACTGACCTGGCCCAATTTCATGGCTCTGCTTACCGTAAGCAAAGAATCGGCGCTTATGGAAGCAGGGAATTCTTTGCTTACGTCAAGCATATTTCACGGGTTAGCAGAGAATTTTGCTTGTGCGCGTGCGTACTCCACATTTCAAGACATTCTTGGCTTACACAGCTAGCGGAGAATGGTGATTGTAAGCGCAGAGTTCGGCGGTAAGCAGAGCCATGAATTTGGGCTCGGAGATGACAGACCAGGAACCCCCCTATCTAATAATTATGCTTCTATGGGACCCCTAAAACAAGTGTGCAAAGTTTGGTGCTTTAATCCGGCGTGTCACGATTTTTTCATTAAGCCCCTGGACTAATAGGTAAGAAGAGGTGTAGGTCCTATGAAGATAAAAGAGTGAACGGGTTGGCTGGAGGGTTGTTAATAGAAAAAATGGGAAAACCAACACTTGAAAGTAAAAATGTTTTATAGAGGGATATAAAATCCAGGTGTTTTACGAACAGATTTACCATGTGGTGATCGTCAACGTTCGAGTTTTCATGGGATACCGTATAGATGGAAAATGGGGTTGTTATAACTGTGCGTAATTAACCACTGATTAGAGGACCAAATTAGACAGCTCAAAAGTTTGGTGTGCCCAGTGTAACAGTCTTCAAGACTCTGGGCTTTAACTTACACTTTAACTCAAAACGAAGAGAAGGCTACAAATTCTTTTCAAAATATGTTTTAGTATTATTTAAAGCCTATCAATCAAGTAGGCCCTACGTAACAAGAAGACATCCGCATACGCATATTGTCTCTGGCTTATTTTCTAGCATTCACCGATGTTGTTTTCTTTGTTTAAAGTTTTGGAATGATTTTATAGCTATAGAATGTCAATATTCTCAAATAAAAATTGTTAATTTATAACCAGTTTTTCAGTTTTCGTTGGGATAAAATAAGGGATTCACCGACAGAAAGTAGCCAAATGAGAGTTTTTTCACCTCCCTATACTGCATGTGTTTTAATTTTCTTATTGAAGTCACCGCAGCTCAGTAGACGCCATTTTGAAACACCCGTAACAACCACACAAACAGCGTGGGGCATGCACATCTGTGCAGATAATCCTGTTTTTAGCCGAAGTTATTTAGCAAAATGCCTACTTGTGCGGCATTAAACTGCACTAACAGATACTCCCGTGGATGTGGAAAGACATACCATCTGTAAGTATCTATCTATTTTTCGTGAATGTTTATTTTAGGGGAATTTCAGGCTGACATATGAATTTGTCATGTAAACTTTCTGTTGAATACATTCGCCGGTTCGCGCGCGCATTCGTTACGGGTACAAATTTACTGGAAAACACAAGTTTGGTGGATAAATGCAATCATATCTCTGGAACCCTTTAGTTCAAAACGGTAAAATAATCTTGAATATCTACTTCTTCGTCATGCCATATTGACGATGTCCCTTCCCTGATGTAGGAAAAGTCCCCGGCCTTATTATTAAACATACGGTAGTACCACTGGTCAGGGCTCGAATTTGGGGAAAAAATCCACAAGACCCCTGGGCTTGTAGCTCAAAACTTTTACTGGACCAGAACATTTGTTACAAGACCGGAGTCAAAATGAAAAAAACACTCTACACAGTTTCACATTTGAGCTGTTTTTTGTACCAAGCACTAAGAGAAGAATTATCAAGTTTTTCTTGTGGGTAATACTTCAATACTCAATTGATCAGTTTAATTTAAAAATACAGTGACGTGTTATTATTAAAAAACACAAGACCTCCGGACTTGTACAGTCATAAGTTTACTGGCCCGACACTAAAATCACTGGCCTCGGGCCTGTGGTCCAGTGTCAAATTCGAGCCCTGCTGGTACCCTTGAACTTGACTAAAGTCCTGAAAGTTGTTCACAATAACAGTTTCTTTTTTCGATGGATGGGGTTGCGCGAACCGACTTAAGTCCTCGTAGATGTCTTTTACGACAGCAAACGAAGTTCAACGAAACTGTTTACCTTTCGTTGACCATGTAGCAACTCCTTAATAACAAATTGGAGATTTTTGTAGAACAGTTTTTTTGCTGCCTCATCAGAAGAAAGGAACTCTGCAGGAATGTCTATAACATCAGCAGCATCCCTCCATTCTTCGTACTTCTTTTGCCAACCAGTGTAGTGAACGTATACTTTTAAGATGCGGTCTTCTAATTTTGAGTCAATAAGAGGGTACAAATCGAAGATGACCACGACTCAGGTTTTACACTGTTGTATCGAAGTGATGGCCCACTTGCAAGTTCACGATAGTTGATTCGAGGTCTTTTCCTTAAGTTTGCCATTCAGTATACATGTTGCAAAGTAGCTGTCATGCCCCAGTCATGCCTCATGGGATGACACGTGCCTGTAAAATTAGAAAACAAATTACATATTTTTGAGAATGACAGAAAAGATGTTGTAACTGACTGCCACGTTTTCACTCGTAATACCTTATATGTAATCTTACCTGTGCAAAAAAAGATTACGTTTGGAAAAAGGGTGAAAAAGTGGAGGTCGGATACATCTTATCATGATCTTATTCGTACCCCGTACGTTAGCACATGGAGGAAGGAAATCCATGGTTAGCATCAGACATGTCAGATCATTCATCAGCTGATTCATCATGATCATTCATGGCTTCACTTAAGTTAAAATCATGACATGAAAACTAAGTACTACTAGCCTAACGTAATATACTTTACAGTGGGGCATTAATTTATTTTATTATTATTAATATTGATCTATTTATTTATCTTAGGAATTAAACATATTACTTTTTGTAATTAAAGTGAACGCGTACACGATCAGTGAGTCTCCAGCATTGACCGTCGTGTATGCGTGTGAACCACGCTGTGTGTGGCAGGAGATTTTGTAGTTATTCAAAATGCCTAACTTCATCGTTCAAATGTAGGCCCTAAGTCCTGATCTTCTGGGGCCCCTCACGGCCTGCGTATTATTTTATTTCTTGCCCCGGGTATCCTTTTGCCACATTCACACGTAACGACTGCCCTGTATCGGTGTGTTGTGTGATATTAGTGTCCCTTTAGTGTAATGGTATGGTCCGGCCTCCTCCGAGGCAAAATAGCTGCTGATTTCGTAGAGCTGCTCATAAGGAGAGTTTTTTGTGAACTGAAAATGGCAAATTTTAGACATTTAACCTCCTGTTGTTAAGCCAAATGTCGAATTGACCAGTATTTAAGGTTCCAATACTGCTTCTGCTGAATTGTAACGTTTTTTGGATATGTTGACTGCGTGTTGACGGTGTGTAGACGGTGTAATTCATGTTGATGGTATTTAGTAGGACCCGGTTTAACAATGTGACTAAGAGCCCATGCAGAACCGACAGTATTTGACTTTCCTTTCCATCTCCAGCAGGTATGTTTTTTACTTTTACTTGGCTTTAAGCATTTCAATCATAATCAACATACATAAAGCCAAGGTTTTTTAAACAAGAATATTTATTTTCTAAAGGCAACTTAGATCCTATGTTTACAGAAAAATGATGAAAAAAGTTGTATTTGTCCCCAATTTTTCATGAGCAAGATGGTCACTATTCATTTCTCATTTCCCACAATTGTTGCTTATTAAGCTGTTAACATAAGAACATCTGAAATTATGTGGATAGGTTTTTCATGAATTGATTCATTGATTGATTATAGTTACATATGTTGTGGCATATCATTTCCTGATGTCACATCTTTGTTCTACGAAAGTTCATACAATTGAGGTTTTTCACTTTGTTAATAATACTTATTTAGTTTGGGTAGCACTTTGCATCTGTGTTTCAAGGGAAAAGGGTGTAAACAAATTGATTCATCACTGTTTGCATCGCCATGACAATCGAGCAAACTGCTAGCACAAAATTGGAAAATAAAGAGAGAGTGTAGAGCACTAGCGCAAAAGGTCACAAAAGAAATGATATGGACATTTGGTTGAGATGATCTAAAAAATTTCAAACAAAATAATTTTCCCTTTTAATCAAAGGTGCATGTTATAATTTCAATTCTACAGAATCAAGACAATTGCAAAACTTGTTCTTTGTTTCCCCTTTTTAATCCAAACTGCATGTTAAAACTTCAGTTATACAGCATCAAGAAATTTAAGTTTCCTGGTCTGCAATTTTCCACTTCCTTTAGGAAAAGCTTGTATAACCTTCAATAAGAAAGACTACCGAGGAGCGTTGGCGTTCTACAAGAAGGCTCTGAGGACAAACCCTAGCTGCCCAGGTGCAATCTCAATCAGCTGTCTCCAAGTTGTTCCTTTATTGAAGAGAAACTGTTCAGGGATGAGAAATTTCAGACTTTTGCCCGAGTTGAGACTTTTTACGTCTGCCAATTCAATTCAATATAACATTTATTTCCATTCTTAACAGTGCATATAACAGAATGCAAAAGACAATATTTTGGAGGCACGATCCTCATAAGCCAAGGCTTGTAGTGGAGTGCCTTTAGAAGAAAACAAGAAAAAGAAAGAAAAAAACTTAATTAATTAATGAAATAGTTAACTTAGTTAATTAATTATTACAAGACAAAGATGGGGACAAATAATCTGACAAGACAGAAGTTGAGATAAGTAACTACTAAAAAAAATGTGAAAACTGCTGGGGAGGAGGCAACTCTGGAGAATATGAAACCAAAGGGATAAAATTATGCTACGTATTGGGAGATAAGATACTCTGAAAATGGCTGTTATTTTCTTCCTAAGAGAACCATTATCTTTGATGTACTTCTCTAGTGCTGAGGGTACAGCTCGTAAAAGCTCCTTGAAATCTAGTGGAAAGCCATCGTTTCAACATGCCTCCTAGAATTGGGGTCCTAGTTTCAGAACTTTTCATCGGCGATGTCTCTCAGTTGTTACTGGATTCATCTAGTGATCAACGACAGTTATTGACATTTTAATATTTTTGATACTATTAAACACAGCTGCTGTTCGCCTTGGCATTGGCCACTGCTTCAATAAGTTAAACAAACCGGAGAAAGCACGCCTGGCCTTCTAGCGGGCCCTGGAACTCGATCTGAAGTGTGTGGGCACCATCGTTGGCCTCACCATCCTAGAAATCGACAGTAAAGCAACAGATTCCATACGGACTGGAGTCCAGCTTCTCTCCAAGGCATACACGATAGACTCCAGCAACCCTATGATGCTCAACCATCTTGCAAATCATTTCTTCTTTAAGAAGGTAACGTCCCTCAAGAAGCTACTTCCAAACCTCGGCTCAGTCCAAAAATGCACACTGCTCCAAGATTGATGGCGAAGTCCAAGTCTAGATTTTGAAAAAGCCCCAAAAGTTGGTTTTCATTTTCAAATTTCTGATATCCAATTGCAGGAAAGAATCAAACTCATGGAGTTAAACACATCCCCCATAGTTATTGGTTATTTATTATTAATATTGGTCACTGTTTATTGGTTGTTGGTTATCGGTTATGACTCACTTCACGTAACCAGGTTTAATAGTTATACTTTTCAGTATCGAATGATAGCCAGGTTTAATTTTATCATTGACCAGTTTTAGCACATCACTAATCAGGATGAATTTGTCACTAACAAGGACGAATTTGTCATCGACAAAGCTTTATTTGTAATTAACCTGGACTAACTCGTCATTAACCAGGATTAATTCATCATTTACCAAGTTTTATTTGTAATTATCTAGGATTATACGAAGGTGCAACATCTTGCTCTGCATGCATTCCACGGTACAGACAATGAAGCAACGCAGGCGGAAAGCTGCTACCAACTCACAAGAGCCTTCCATGTACAGGTAAGGATTCCCACCCCACTCATGGTTCTCCCCATGTACAAGCCAGCGTATTGTTTGGATTAAGTGCCAAATCAAACCCAAATACTAGGGAAAACCCCCTCTCTTTACAATTAAGTGTACTAGGTTCTTCTACACTCATTACACAAAACA
The DNA here is from genome assembly GCA_023634235.1 of Pisaster brevispinus. Lineage (NCBI taxonomy): Eukaryota > Metazoa > Echinodermata > Asteroidea > Forcipulatida > Asteriidae > Pisaster > Pisaster brevispinus. Next base: position 120,258 of record JAMKCF010000026.1, read on the forward strand.
CTTTTTTACATCCCGTCCAAAACATGAAGTGATAATGCTCAAGTGTCTTGCTTAAGGAATGTAAGCAGGTAAGGACGCAAATATCAAGACCGAGACTCAAATCAAACTCTGGGCCCAATTTCATAGAGCTTCTTAAGCAGAAAATATTGCTTAACATTTTTCTGCTTAGCAGAAATGAGCAGGATACCATTCATGGTAGTTTGGCTGGTAATCTTATTCTGGTAAGTATCATTTTGTTGTGCTTAGCTGGTTTTTGTGCTTAAGCAGCTCTATGAAATTGGGCCCAGATCAGAAACACCAGAGCTTGTGTCTGGTGTGGTTGACTGCTCGGCCAGGACGCGGCTGCTGAATTCTGACGGATTTATGTGGACAATAACCTTCTGCGTTCCTCTCTACAGTGACCACAACCAAGCTTTCCAGTACTACTACCATGCAAGCCACCCAGTTTGCATCCACAGCTAATCGTTTTGCCGCACTTTGGTTTGGGGCAGATGTACATCCACCGGGGGGAATGTGAGAGTATGCGAACGTGAGTCAAGAGAATGATTGTAAATCTCTGTAGTGTATTACTGTAAGGACTCCTGCAGTGTTGTAGTCCAGACCTGGAAGTCTGAGATCGAGACCAGTGACCAAAATCTGAACATCTGAGACCCGGAACTGAGACCAGCCCTTCCCAGACCGAGACTTTTGCAGACCAAGACTGAGACCACAAAAAGGTCTCAAGATGGTCTCGAGAACAGACCTGCAGGTCTTGAGACTTTCAACACTGGACTCCTGTAAAAATGGATTTGTCATTTTTGTCTCCTAACGATGACTAGAGCAAGCTAGTCGAAACGTTGAGACCAATTAACCAATTAAGAACTCACTCCGTGGCAGTGAGGTTAATAACGAGAAGTCCCCTCGATCTGATCCACTATTAAGCTAAAGTTGTAGTCCTGGCCGATTTCCTACCCTCCGCCCAGGTAGTAGCTAATAAGCTGGACAGTTCTTTTCAGAACTAAGTAATCTCCCGAAGTAGTCTCTCAATTTTTCCGGCAGTAGAATAAAAAGCAAGACCTAGTTCTTTAAGAACAAATCTACATAGCTAGTAGATATATGTAAATGAGGCCCCCTCATTTATGAAATGTTGTTGTTGTATGTTAACCCCATTTAATCCATAGGTCTTATTCACTCATTACAAACTTTATTGTTTTGGTAACCCCTGCTGGAAAGTGGACTGTCTATGTTGACCTCTGAACTGGTTGATCCAGTGGTGGGGTTGGTGGGGCCTAGCATGCTGGCTTCTGTGCTGTTATATCCCACCTACTCCAACAGCTGTTTCTCCATCCCCTCTCCTTTCCAGGTAGGAAAAGTTACTTTGTATTTTTTTTTATCTAGTGTTCAACATTTAATAGAAGAAGATAGTGTATAGATAGAGTGGACATATTTTTGATCAACTTTAAATTGAAGAATTGGCATACACTAACTTTGAAGTGTTTACAGTTTTTATAAATTGTTCATTATACGATTTAACAGCCTTTTGGTCAGGAGTGAAATTATATGCGTATAAGTTCTCTTCCAGTTCTTTACACTGGACAACAGACCCCAGGCCAGTAGTTTTGGTGTCAGGCCAGTAAACTTTTGACTGGACAAGTCATGCGGTCTTGTGTTTTTTAATTGAATATTAATGAAGAATAATACCTCACTATGTAACATCTTGACCCAAAAAGTAATATGTTCAAATGTTGACTTTGAGTCTGATAAAATACCTTTCAATTCTACTGAGTACTGACATCATGAACTATACTTAATACCCATGAAGACAAATAAAAATCAATCCTCTCTTACATGTCAATAGCGCTTAAGGTCAAATAAATGCAGTTAACTTAAATGCACGTTAAACTGGGTCAGGAAGGTTTTTCTTATTTTGATTCTGGTCTTATTGTAATAAAACATTCTGGTTCAGTAAACATTTTGAGCCACAAGACCTGTATGTGGTCGTGTGGATTTTTCCCCCAAAGTTCAAGCTTCGCCTGCATAGATACTATGTGGAGGGAGTGCGTGCACGTGCAGTAACTCTGTGAGAGCTCATAATTCTATGTACAGTCTCTAATGAGATTGGATACGCATTCCAGCACGTGCTCATTCTTCATAAAGCCGTTAAGCAGAAAATTCTGCTAAGCAAATTTCTTTACTTAGTACGAATTGAGCGGGGTACCAGTGGCAACAATATAAACTTAATGGAATGTTGGTTGGTAACCTGTTTCTGCTGAGCAAGTTTTTGTGCTTACAGGCTATATGAAGTTGGGCCTTGGTCTGTTTAGCTGCTGGAACATTCAATGATTCGCTCAATCAGAATGATCTAGGGGTCTAATGGATTTCGGGCTCTGTGCTAACGGAAACATTCTTTGAAGCCAAAAACATACCCGACTTTTGTAACAGTTCTTTTTCTTCAGAATCATTCCAACAGATCTGTAATGACTATTCACAAATATTGACCTGTTTTTGTTTTCTTTTGTAACATGTTTTAGGGAGCCCTGACTGCTTATGGCACAGCAACTCGTATTCTTAAACAAAAGGTCCAGGCAGACGCCCCACCAGAAATTTTGAACAACGTCGGAGCTTTGCATTTCCATCTTGGCAACCAGCCAGAGGCAAAGGTAGGAAGAAAAAGCGGTAGATCTTCATCATGCTGCTGCCATCTTGGTCATGTTCCCTGTATCCAATAACATTAATGGAATGTGCTATGCATCGTGCGAAAAGGAACCAGACTATTTCTTCTTCCAGCCTCGGTTTGGTGTTCTTGATATGCATGGGAGACACATCAAGATGGCCACATTTTGACAAAGGTCTATTTGGCTTGGAAAAGGATTGTGTGAATTTTTGTATTGAATTCTTTTATATACATCCTGAATCTGACTCTGAATTATATAGTCTGCAACGCATCCTAATGGAAACATCACACCAACTTTTGTGAAGAAGACAATCAAGAAGTTTCAGTTGTAGAAGTGGGATGAAAACCCACGTTGTCGGGCGGGGACTGAATACCCAATCCACATGCAAGGCTTTGGTCCGGGAATCAAATTGGGATCCACAGAGGTGAAAGACAGGGAAGAAACCACTGAGCCCATCCTGACTGCCCTTTACATTAATATTGAAAAATTGTAAAACTTGGAGCGAACCAACCTTCAAAAGTTTCAACCCATTTCATTTTTTTTTTCTGGTGGGCGGATTTCATCTAAGGACTTCCATTCTTTCGAAACACAAAGATGTTGTCGATCAGTCCTTTTTCAAATCTGATTCTTGTTCTCCTGTAGCGCTACTCTGAAGCCTCTCTCAAGCGTGCCATTTTAAGGCAGAGCATGATGAGACGTACTACGGCGCCATCTCAGTCTTGGTGTCTTACAACCTCGCTCGTCTCTTTGAGAGCATGTTTAAATTTGACAAGGCCGAGAAACTGTACAAAGACGTCCTGAGAGAGCATCCTAACTACATTGATTGTGAGTAGGTCTTGGTGCCGGGGGTGGGGGGTGCGGAAATACTGTGATGGGACCCGATTAGAAACAAAAATTTGTTAATTACTTCTTCTTTTTTGGGTGGGGAGATGAAACAGGTGGGTGATTTTTAAATAATATTCCTGAGTCAGCTGATTGAAGGTTAACGATTGACGATAGATTATTGACTTTTGTTTAATATTAGTTATTGATTATTAGGTGGTTATAGATTGATTATACACTGTTGAGTTGTCACAGATTGAGTATTGATTACTTTAACATTGCAGCTCGAACTTGATTAATTTGTTATTGATTACGGAATGAATTGAAAAAGACTATTCTAATAGTCAGCTCATGGAATCTTAATAATTGCTTAATCATTTGTTATTGACTATTGCTAATTACAGGTGATGTTCTTCCTACTTTAATCTGATTTCCAGTTGTTTTGCCCCCAGAAAAATCAGCAAAACTATTATTAAGTAGCCTGAACAAAATTCTACAAGCCTAAACATGTACTGTATGTAGGTCAGCCCTTGTACTACTCAAAATTGTCCTGCTTTTTTCCAAGCATCAAGTCTTATGCCTTTAACTATTTATCATCGATTATTGCGTGGTTATGTATTAATTATAGGTTGTTGAGTAGTTATACATTGATTATTGATCACCTTAATTCAGCAGCTCTCACTTGATCGTTTGGTTATTGACTTGCAGCTCTCACTTGATCATTTGGTTATTGACTATTGAGTATTGAAAATCAACTATTGATTACTATTGACTTGCCACACAACCTAAGCAATGAGCATAACTGCAAGTCTCACTTGTTCATTGATTATTGCTAATTAGAACTTGATTATTGTTGAACAGATGAATATTTTCTTTTTAGGCTACTTGCATCTGGGCTGCATGGCTCGGGATCGGGGACAGATCTACGAGGCATCTGATTGGTTCAAAGAAGCTCTGCAAATCAACCAGGTATTGTACACCAATTGTTTATATTCCTTGTGTCTCTCCAATACTCTTGGTTATGCAAATCTCCCTAAAGTGGCCAAAAACGCTGCTAAGAACTTGAACACCGAGGGCACTCTTTTGTTCCCCCACTCATAGCCTTTTTGAGCTATTGTAGACACTGTAGGAGTGCACTGTTTAGTATGGGTGGGCACAGACAAACTTACCGAAACCAAGTAGTGCCCTAGTAGCGCGTCCACAAGGGTTCTCCCCGTGTCGAGCTAGCGTATCGGGCTTTACGCGTGGATTGCATGCCAATATGCCAGAATTTCTGCAGAAAAGCAAAAAAAAGAAGATTAATAATTTGTTTTCCCTTAGTTCAAAAGAAAAAATTCAAGAAAAAAATCATGAAGAATGCTCCAGAATGCACTGTACAGGTTTTAAAACAGTAGAGCTTTGAAAGTAGAAAACATTCCGCAGATGTTGTTTCAATTTAGCGTGCTTTGGCCAAACATCTCAAAATTTTGGTCAAGAATGCCCCACAGCTTTCAACAAATCTGGGGAGAACCCTGTCCACCGTACCTCAAAATGCCTTCAATTTGTTTACACTTCCTTCTGGTAAAATGATGATTTCCAAGTCTAGCCCACCTAGATTCTAGGCTGGTTTGATTATTTTGCTTTGGGAAAAATAGTTTGTACTCTCCTCTGCCAATGAACAAAATTATCTTGAAGTCTGGTTCATTTTATAGACTCTCATTTTTACAGGCTCTTTTTTTCAGGCTCTATATAAAGCCTTGAGGTTTTTTGTAGGTTTACCTGGGTTATCCGGGGTTCAGCCTCGAGTTATCTTGACTTACAGTTTGTTTATTTCTGCATTTTTCCCTCTTGGTGTTTGTACCATAGGATCATCCCGATGCTTGGTCCCTCATCGGTAATCTCCATCAAGAATGGGGACCAGGGCAGAGGAAGTTTGAACGAATCCTCAAACAGACCGCCACCCAGAAAGATTCCTACTCTCTGCTGTCACTGGGTAATGTTTAGCTACAGACGCTGTATCAACTCACAAGAGACAAGGAAAAGGTACAACGAGTTTGGGTATAAAGGGTGTAAGTGGGTATGTTATTGGTGTTAGTAGGAATATGATGGGTGTAAGTGGGAATTGCATGGGTGTTTCTGGAAATATTGTGGTCAAGTCGGTCTGTTTTGGGTGTTAGAAAGATTGTTACGGGCGTAAGTGGGTGTGTCATGGGTTTCAGTAGGAAAGGGTGGACCAGATTTTAGTACCAGAAAGGATTATTGCTTCAACTACATGAAGGTGTTTGGGTTCATTTGGGTGATAATTGGGTGTTTTAAGGAGTTGTATCATATGGACAGGGATTTCAAATCTGGAATCTTTTATAATTGCATTTGAGGGATTGTGTGGGTACAACTGGAAGCTTTATTTGTGTTTATGGCAATAGTATTAGTGGGGAAGGGTTTAAAACGGGAACAATTGGGTATAACTGGGTATCATCCTGACATAAAACGTCACCAGGACAGAGCCCTGGCCATGTACAAACAAGTATTACGCAACGATGGCAGCAATCTGTTTGCAGCCAATGGAATTGGTGCAATTTTTGCTATGAAGGACTACATCCAAGAATCTAAGGACGTCTTCTCTCAGGTGAGTGGGCAACTTATAATAATAATAATAATACTTTATTCAGGCAAATCACAATACATACAAAATATTAAAAATATGAAAACCACCCCATCCAAATATATAGCATGGATTGAAATCAACTGAAAAAAAAAATGAACCCCCCCCCCTAAAAAAACGAGGCAAAGAGAGAACACAAAAAGGGGCCACAAAAACAAAGGAAAAAGAAACTGGACAACAAACCAGGGAGCAACAGACAGGACAAAAGATGGGCTGCCTAGGAAAAAGACAAAAGTGAAATAAAACACTCACCAAAGGGGTGTGTCACTCCAACTTCAATGGATTCTGGACTGGCTAGTTGATGCACCTGATAATTTATATATAAACCCCCAACTCCCTTCAGAGATTTACTGCTCACCTCTCAAAAATGGCCCAGGTTCTAAGGTTCTATGACTAAGGCCATAGGTGAGTAGAGTTGTACGTTGGTTCTCTCCTATGCCACGATAATTTTTCTCTGGTTGTCCTTTGTGTGTGTGTGTGTGCTGTGGGCTTACAGGAGCGCCCTTGTGGGGTATTTTCAACAATGGACCCCAAAAGAGAATTCTTTGTTCAACCTGGACCCCACTAGAGAATTCTTTAGAAAAGGGAATAATAGAACAACAATAGCAGTATTCCACAAACCGGATCCGTAAGGTTGTGTGTGTGTGTGGACTGTGCGTGTGTGAAACGTTTTGTTGTTTTCAGCGTCCTTATACATACATCGTTACGTTCAGAGCTTGCCTTGTTGGTGTATTTTGTTAATTCCCATCTACAAAATATTTCTACCTGCAGGGTCGTTGTTATCCGTATCATTTGCTGTATTTTCTGCATTCTACTTTCGCATTGATAATATTTCTAGAAGTGGCACGTTGTAATCATGACCTTTGATCTTAGCCACATAACCCTTGAGCTCTTAGCGAGGAGCGCTGACGTCGTGACCAATATACATCTGGCTCAAAAGTGGGATCGGAGCCGGATCAAGCGCTGGTGTAAACGCAACACAGGATCTTGATCTGCGGTTGTTAAAATATTGCCGGGTCTCAATCCATCTTTCTGGATCTAGTGTAAACGCGGTGTTGGAATCTATAACTCCAGGTGTTACCAAAAGATGGAAATGCCACCATTTCAATGTACCTCCTAAGATCTGGATCCCAGTTTCAGACTTTTTTCATCAGCATTGACTCTCACCCCTGATTTATATTTTATTATATTTTGGGTAATTTTTTTGTTTACACTCGCATGTTTATCAAAATTCCTCAAAATATATTTCATTCCATAGTTTTAACTTCTGATAATTTACTTTGTTTTAGTTGCTCATAATTATGCTCCTGGTTTAATGTGTGTGGTGGGATTGATCTTCATTGAGTTAATGTTTCTGTTTCTATTTGACATTCCTCAAAGTGTACATTATAGCATGAATGATGTCATTCCCACTCGTCTTGGAAGTGGTTTCGTGCACATGATTGCAGTTATATGCGTATTTTTAGTTAAAGGGGCTCACCTGTTCCTGTGTTTTTTATCATCATTTTTAATAGTTGCAGCTGGTCTTCTTTCTAATGTTAGTTATAAAATATTATTTTTGTATGTGTTTTTTGTAGAATCTTAACTGTAGGATATTTTACAACATAATAACCTTTTGCAGAAGGGGACCAATCAGGTGCCGATTTAGGCTCCATTGGTTAATTATTTTGGCAGGGCGGCCAAATCTTTGGCAGCGCGGCCTGAAATTTAAGTAGGGCGGCCCACCCTCCTAAGACCCGTCGGGTGGTCTAGGAAGTGGCCCGCGTGTTTCCACACGGACCATCAGTTCAGGGAGTAATGCGCCGGCCAATCACTTAAAAAAAGGAAATAGGCCCACTTGACTGCAGATCATTCTTATTAACGATTTCAATAACGATCGATGGTGTTAACTTCAATAGATTTTGACTTCAATGCAATTCAACTCGCACTTTGTGGCGATGTACATTGACTGATGTACCGCCCGCCAGTCACCGTACATCTCCACAAAGGACCGCAAACACGCACGGCCCCTCTGTGTAAGCAGTCGCCACTGGGGCTTATACGCTGGGCGGCTTATACACTGAAACTGACTGTTGTTTTGACAATTTCTGGGCATTGCGGCTTATACACCGGGCAGCTAATATGCCGAAGATTACGGTAATATACAAATTGAAGTTCAAAGGTTAACTTTTGAGTCTGATAAATATCTTTCAATTCTGTTGAGTGAGGAAACACTCTCGCCCATAATACAAATGAGATAAATCTTCTCTAATATGCAAGTATTTGGGTGCGATTCTATTTTAAATGAGTCATGTTTTTGCACGGTCACGCTAAACTCTATACAGTTAGATATATCACAAAATCAAAGAAGAATGACAGAGGACCAGTTGCTTTTTGACTCGATGCCTCTTTTGCAGGTTACCATACTTGAGCACGCGCGTAGAATGGATCGGCCTCAGGCCTAATTAAAATTTTGCTAGATTTTCAATATATCTAAAACTATGGCTAATTTATCCAGTCTCCATGAGTAATCTTTTTCCAGTAGTCCGTTCAGTATCATTTGAAACCATAATTCTGCCAAATTTTTGACCGTGCCGGCATGGTCGATTTTGTTGGTTTTTCAGACCGAAAAATAAAACTCACAAATTTCTCAATATATTTCAAACTATTGCTAATTTACCCAGTCCGCCTAATTAAACTGTCTCCGGTAGTCTGTTCTGTATCATTTGAAACCATAAAATTGCCCCAAAAAATGAAATTTTGACCGTGCCGTCATGGTCGATTTTGTTGGTTTTTCAGACCAAAAAATTAAACTCACAAATTTCTCAATATATCTCAAACTTCTGCACCTTTACCCAGTGTGCAGAAAAAGATCAAAATGAGAAAAGACCATACACTATTAATTTAACATCTTTTTATTTAAAGAAGCACTAAGAAAAGATTTACCTCATTCATATCTGTGAGTATACTCATCAAAATTGAAAGATATTCACCAGACCCAAAGTCAACCTTTCTTTTTACATTTATAAGTCTCCATTATGAGGTATTATTGTTCAATTTCAAAACACAAGACCACACTGGACTTGTCTGGTCATTAGTTTACTGGCCGGCTCAAATATCACTGGTCTCGGGCCAGCGGCCCACTGTAAATTTTGAATTTAGGTTCTGTCGTAGTTTGTCAATTGTTATTTAAGTGCTGATATTCCACCACATGCGAAATTCCAAACCAACTACAGAAGTACTCATTTTTAACAAAGATGGATCTCAACACTGTAATATGGCAGCTCATCAAATGGTGCGATGAGTGGCTGGAGCGATGGGCCGTCATGTGGCTGACTCTGAGCTGTATTGCTTATGTAAACTGCTATTTTTCAAGGCCATTTTAATTTCCTTTGAGGGATAACAAGGTTTGAATCTAATCTATTCTAATCTTTACCTCCCCCTGGGTGATTTGGTCTCGGCCAACATCGTAGATGCCCTGCGGACCAAGTACAGCACCCTCCTGCGAATCCACCGACCACCGACCCCGCAGAGACAGGTCAGACACCAAACACCCAGGGGCAGGTCCTTCTGGCGTTGATCAGCGCAGCCTTTGCCAAGGTTGAGGCCAGCATTGCTGAGTTTGTACTCAAGATGGAGCAGTTGGTAGTGCCGACACAGTGGCAGAAAGTGGACGTGATCCAAGAAGCTAAAGGCTTGCAGGTAAAGATTTGAATGTAAAGAACTTTACTAAAAAGTGGAAGACCCCTTCCTAAAAAGGAGGCCTGCAACCACGCAATTAAGTCTGTGTGCTTACAGTTACTTTTGTATTAGTGTAACCGTTTTTGAATTGTTTGGTTACCAGAAACAAAATTAAGAGTTTAAAGAATATTGGTTGATAAAAAAAAATGGCTTCTTCATCACAGCAATTTGACGGCGAGCAATTCAGCCCTCCCCTCCCCCCTTCTTCAATAAAAACACAACAACAAAACAAAAACACACCAACAAAAGAAAAATGTTTAGCTACTCTTGAGCTACGCAGTGGTGTTTTCTTTTCTTTCTTTCTTTCTTTCAAGCCTATTTCACTGCAGGAGGAAAGCCTCTTCACCAATTCTCCATGTCACTCTATCCTGAGCGTCTGTTGACATGCGATGCCCTTACATGTTTCTAGTTCATCCCTCCATCTTCTGTTTTTATCCCCCTCTTTTTCAGGTTTGGTTTCTGGAGTCCATTTGGTTGTTTAGCATGTCCAGCTGTTGTCATACCTCCTTGTTTGGTGACCTGCCCCTCTCCACTTCTTTTATTTAATGGTCTTAATAATATTCTGCACTCTTGATTTCATTCTTAAGTCCTCATTTGTCACCCTGTCTTTCATTGTTACTCCTTTCATAATTTTTTCCGTAGCCCTCTCTGTCACCCTTAGTTTTAGTGGTATTTTACAGACAGTCAAATTGACCCAATTCACCAGACGTCATAATAATCATCTTGCTTGTGCCATTTTGGGAGTCCCTGTATGTTATACAGTGTAGTGTGCATTTAAGGCACACTTACTACAATTGGGACGTGCATTTTGACTCCCAAAATGGTGAGCATGGCCGACAGTAGCTGCAGGTGACATTGGTGCAAGGGGTCAGTAGAGAATGTTTACAGGGTTCGTCCTTTGTGTCTCATCACATCACACTGCCAAGAGTTGTTGTCTGGCCTGTAGGCGCCCACTTCTGTGAATTAGCTCTGTTGATAGTTTTTTATTTCAATTCTGCGCAGCCCAGCGTCCTTTTAGTTCAGCAACTGAAACATCACTCCGCTGTGTCAAGTTGTTGACCCAACTGTTTTGAGGGCAACCTAGTCTTCTCCTTGTATGCACTGGAAACCTGCAATCCCTGTAGCTGAAAGACCAGCACTGCCCATGGCATGACCACACCAGTTTACTGTGCGCTCTGGCCTCTGGTCTAATTGTAAATCATAAGCTTTTTAGAGATACGGTGGACACATTACTAGGGCACCATTTGGTTTGGATGGATCTGTCTGCTTACACCCAAACAAAACAGTACACTCGTAAAATGACTGCCATATCTCAAAAGGGCTAATGGCACTCCTCTCGATAGATTTTTGTGCCTGCAGCCAAAAGAAATAAGCATTTTACAGTGCACTGTAAGGGCACAAATTTGTGTTAAAGTGACACCATGAAATCTGTTCCTGAGCATCTTTAAAAGCTGTCGACTCTCCATGACTCTGCAGGAAGTTCCCTGAAAATAAACCAATCTTTCTATGTTGTGATGAACATTTTTGAAATTCTCCCTGATCATTAAAAAACTTTGTCCCTATTATGTTGAATGTAATTCCAAATTTCTCTTTGATTCTTGTACAAAATCTCCCTGATTGCAACATGCAAATATTGGCAGCTTTGCGTCTGCAATAAGCTTAAAAGTTGACATTGATGCTCAGCCAGATTGTTGGTTGGAAGCTAGAAAGATTGATATTTTCAAGAGGTCTTTTTCCCCTTCAGGATGTCAAGATGACAGAGCAGATGTCCAGACAGCTCTCATATTGGAGGCTCAGTTCATCAAACCCATCAAGAAGTTCATGGCTGGCTTAATCAGGAAGCAGGTAAAAATATAATCTTTTGTTTTATCTTTCTGTGACAACAGAACAACAATGTTAATTTTGTTCAAGTTGATCTTTAATGGATTTGCTCCAATTTACCCCAAATGAACTAGTGTGTCTATACTCATTCCAAATATCACAAGGGGTCCTGAAAGTACTTGTTGCCAGAACTAAGGGCCTTTGCTTTTGTATCCCCAAATCTTGTGAGAATTGAAAGGGCCCTGTGTTCCAACTTGCGTATTGATTTAATGTGTATGACTTTGGATGGCATGGGTGGCGTGTGCATGAAGCACTCACCTCTCACCACTGTGACCCTGGTCCGAAGAACAACAAAATATCGACATTACCGGCATGGTCAAAATTCCAAGATTTGGGCCAAATTTTGTTTGCAATTTTATGGTTTCAAATGATACAGAACGGACTCCTGAAGACAGTTTACTGGTGCAGACTGGAAGAATACTTCATGGAATGAGATGTACCGGGAATTGTGTGAGTTAAGTTTTGGGTCCGAAAAACAAAAATATTGACAATACCGGCGATGGTCAAAATTTCAAGATTGTAAAAATAACTCATAGTTTGAGATGTATCAGGAATTTTGTGAGTTTAGTTATGGGTCCGAAAAACCAAAAAATCGACCATGCCGGCATGGTTCAAATTTCTAGATTTGGGTCGAAATTTTTTTGCCAATTTTATAGTTTCAAATGATACAGACGGACTCCTGAAGACAGTTTACTGGTGCAGACTGGAAAAATACTTCATGGAATGAGATGTACCGGGAATTGTGTGAGTTAAGTTTTTATTGACAATACCGGCGATGGTCAAAATTTCAAGATTGTAAAAATAATTCATAGTTTGAGATGTATCAGGAATTTTGTGAGTTTAGTTATGGGTCCGAAAAACCAAAAAATCAACCATGCCGGCATGGTTCAAATTTCTAGGTTTGGGTTGAAATTTCTTTGGCAATTTTATAGTTTCAAATGATACAGAACGGACTCCTGAAGACAGGTTACTGGTGCAGACTGGAAAAATTAATCATAGAATGGGATGTATCGGGAATTTTATGAGTTAAGTTTTGGGTCCGAAGAACAAAAATATCGACAATACCAGCATGGTCACAATTTCAAGATTTGGGTTGAAGATTTTTTGGCAATTTTCTGGTTTTAAATGATACAGAATAGACTCCTGAAGACAGTTTACTGGTGCAGACTATTAAAATGATGCATAATTTTTCAGATATTGAGAATTTTGTGAGTTTAGTTATGGGTCCCAAAACCCTAAAAATCATCAAGATTTTTGGTCAAAAATCTTTTGGCAATTTTATGGTTTCAAATGATAGAGCACGGACTCCAGAAGACAGTTTACTGGTACAGACTGGAAAAATGATGCATAGTTTGTCAGATAATGAAAAATTTTTGAATTTAGTTGTGGGTCCGAAAAACCAAAAAATCAACCATGCCGGCCTGGTCAAAATTTCATGATTTTGGGTCAACAATTTGTAATTTTATGGTTTCAAATGATACCGAATGGACTCCTGAAGACAGTTTTCTGGTGCAGACTGGAAAAATACTTCATGGAATGAGATGTACCGGGAATTGTGTGAGTTAAGTTTTGGGTCCGAAGAACAAAAATATTGACAATACCGGCGATGGTCAAAATTTCAAGATTGTAAAAATAATTCATAGTTTGAGATGTATCAGGAATTTTGTGAGTTTAGTTATGGGTCCGAAAAACCAAAAAATCAACCATGCCGGCATGGTTCAAATTTCTAGGTTTGGGTTGAAATTTCTTTGGCAATTTTATAGTTTCAAATGATACAGAACGGACTCCTGAAGACAGGTTACTGGTGCAGACTGGAAAAATTAATCATAGAATGGGATGTATCGGGAATTTTATGAGTTAAGTTTTGGGTCCGAAGAACAAAAATATCGACAATACCAGCATGGTCACAATTTCAAGATTTGGGTTGAAGATTTTTTGGCAATTTTCTGGTTTTAAATGATACAGAATAGACTCCTGAAGACAGTTTACTGGTGCAGACTATTAAAATGATGCATAATTTTTCAGATATTGAGAATTTTGTGAGTTTAGTTATGGGTCCCAAAACCCTAAAAATCATCAAGATTTTTGGTCAAAAATCTTTTGGCAATTTTATGGTTTCAAATGATAGAGCACGGACTCCAGAAGACAGTTTACTGGTACAGACTGGAAAAATGATGCATAGTTTGTCAGATAATGAAAAATTTTTGAATTTAGTTGTGGGTCCGAAAAACCAAAAAATCAACCATGCCGGCCTGGTCAAAATTTCATGATTTTGGGTCAACAATATGTAATTTTATGGTTTCAAATGATACCGAATGGACTCCTGAAGACAGTTTTCTGGTGCAGACTGGAAAAATACTTCATGGAATGAGATGTACCGGGAATTGTGTGAGTTAAGTTTTGGGTCCGAAGAACAAAAATATTGACAATACCGGCGATGGTCAAAATTTCAAGATTGTAAAAATAATTCATAGTTTGAGATGTATCAGTAATTTTGTGAGTTTAGTTATGGGTCCGAAAAACAAAAAAAATCGACCATGCCGGCATGGTTCAAATTTCTAGGTTTGGGTTGAATTTTCTTTTGCAATTTTATAGTTTCAAATGATACAGAACGGACTCCTGAAGACAGGTTACTGGTGCAGACTGGAAAAATTAATCATAGAATGGGATGTATCGGGAATTTTGTGAGTTAAGTTTTGGGTCCGAAGAATAAAAATATCGACAATACCAGCATGGTCAAAATTTCAAGATTTGGGTTGAAGATTTGTTGGCAATTTTCTGGTTTTAAATGATACAGAATAGACTCCTGAAGACAGTTTACTGGTGCAGACTATTAAAATGATGCATAATTTTTCAGATATTGAGAATTTTGTGAGTTATGGGTCCCAAAACCCTAAAATGCATCAAGAATTTTGGTCAAAAATCTTTTGGCAATTTTATGGTTTCAAATGATAGAGCACGGACTCAAGAAGACAGTTTACTGGTACAGACTTGAAAAATGATGCATAGTTTGTCAGATAATGAAAAATTTTTGAATTTAGTTGTTGGTCCGAAAAACCAAAAAATCAACCATGCCGGCCTGGTCAAAATTTCAAGATTTTGGGTCAACAATTTGTAATTTTATGGTTTCAAATGATACAGAATGGACTCCTGAAGACAGTTTACTGGTGCAGACTGGAAAAATACTTCATGGAATGAGATGAACCAGGAATTTTGTGAGTTAAGTTTTGGGTCCGAAGAACAAAAATATTGACAATACCGGCAATAGTCAAAATTTCAAGATTGTAAAAATAATTCATAGTTTGAGATGTATCAGCAATTTTGTAAGTTTAGTTATAGGTCCGAAAAACCAAAAAATCGACCATGCCGGCATGGTTCAAATTTCTAGATTTGGGTCGAAATTTTTTTGGCAATTTTATAGTTTCAAATGATACAGAACGGACTCCTGAAGACAGGTTACTGGTGCAGACTGGAAAAATAAATCATAGAATGGGATGTATCGGGAATTTTGTGAGTTAAGTTTTGCGTCCGAAAAACAAAAAAATCTACCATGCCGGCATGGTCAAAATTTCAAGATTTTGGTTCAAAAAAATTTGGGCAATTTTATGGTTTCAAATGATACAGAACGGACTCGAGAATTTTGTGAGTTTAGTTATGGGTCCGAAAAATCGACCATGCCTGCATGGTCAAAATTTCAAGATTTGGGTCAATTTTAATGATTTTAAATGATATAGAACAGACAGTTTACTTGTGCAGACTGGAAAAAAGATGCATAGTTTGTCAGATATTGAGAATTTTGTGAGTTTAGTTATGTGTCCGAAAAACCAAAAAATTGACCATGCCGGCATGGTCAAAATTTCAAGATTTTTTGTCAAATTTTTTGTGGCAATTTTATGGTTTCAAATGATAGAGCACAGAATCCAGAAGATAGTTTACTGGTGCAGACATAAAAATGATGCATAGTTTGTCAGATGATGAGAATTGTTTGAGTTTAGTTATGGGTCTGAAAAACCAAAAAATAGACCATGCCGGCATGGTCAAAATTTCAAGATTTTGGGTCAAAAATAATTTGGCAATTTTTTTGGTTTTAAATGATAGAGCACTGACTCCTGAAGACCGTTTACTGGTGTAACCTGGAAAAAAGATGCATAGTTTGTCAGATAAGAAGAATTTTGTGAGTTTAGTTATGGGTCCGAAAAACCAAAAAATCGACCATGCCGGCATGGTCAAATTTTCAAGATTTTGGGTCAAAAATCTTTTGGCAGTTTTATGATTTCAAATGATAGAGCACGGACTCCTGAAGACCGTTTACTGGTGCAATCTTGAAAAATGATGCATAGTTTGTCAGATAATGAGAATTTTGTGAGTTTAGTTATGGGTCCGAAAAACCAAAAAATAGACCATGCTGGCATGGTCAAAATTTCAAGTTTTTGGGTCAAATTTTGTTTGGCAATTTTATGGTTTCAAATGATACAGCACGGACTCCTGAAGACCGTTTACTGGTGCAGACTGGAAAAAAAAATCATAGAATGGGATGTATCGAGAATTTTGTGAGTTTAGTTATGGGTCCGAAAAATCGACCATGCCTGCATGGTCAAAATTTCAAGATTTGGGTCAATTTTTTTGATTTTTAATGATATAGAACAGACTTCTGAAGACAGTTTACTGGTTCAGACTGGAAAAATAATTTATAGTATGAGATGTATCAGGAATTTTGTAAGTTTATAGTTATGGGTCCGAAAAACCCAAAAAAGTGACCATACCGGCATGGTCAAAATTTCAAGATTTAGGGTCAAAATTTGTTTGGCAATTTTATGGTTTCAAATGATAGAGCACGGACTCCTGAAGACAGTTTACTGGTAATGACTGGAAAAAAGATGCATAGTTTGTCAGATAAGAAGAATTTTGTGAGTTTAGTTATGTGTCCGAAAAACCAAAGAATTGACCATGCCGGCATGGTCAAAATTTCATGATTTGAGGTCAAAATTCTTTGCGAATTTTATGGTTTCAAATGATAGAGCACGGACTCCAGAAGACAGTTTACTGGTGCAGACTATAAAAATGATGCATAGTTTGTCAGATATTGAGAATTTTGTGAGTTTAGTTTTGGGTCCGAAAAACCAAAAAACCGACCATGCCGGCATGGTCAAAATTTCAAGATTTGGGTTGACAATTTTTTGGCAATTTTATTGTTTCAAATGATTGATCACGGACTCCTGAAGACAGTTTACTGGTGCAGACTGGAAAAATAACTCAAAGTATGAGATGTATCAGGAATTTTGTGAGTTTAGTTATGGGTCCGAAAAACCAAAAAATCGACCATGCCGGCATGGTCACAATTTCAAGATTTTGGGTCAAAATTCTTTTGGCAATTTTATGGTTTCAAATGATAGAGCACGGACTCCTGAAGACAGTTTACTGGTGATGACTGGAAAAAAAGATGCATAGTTTGTCAGATATTGAGAATTTTGTGAGTTTAGTTATGTGTCCGAAAAACCAAAAAATTGACCATGCCGGCATGGTCAAAATTTGGGTTGACAATTTTTTGGCAATTTTGTGGTTTTAAATGATATAGAACGGACTCCTGAAGACAGTTTACCTGTGGAGACTGGAAAAATAACTCAAAGTATGAGATGTATCAGGAATTTTGTGAGTTTAGTTATGGGTCCGAAAAACCAAAAAATCGACCATGCCAGCATGGTCACAATTTCAAGATTTTGGGTCAAAAATCTTTTGGCAATTTTATGGTTTCAAATGATAGAGCACAGACTCCTGAAGACAGTTTACTGGTGAAGATTATAAAAAGATGCATAGTTTGTTAGATGATGAGAAATTTGTGAGTTTAGTTATGGGTCTGAAAAACCAAAAAATCGACCATGCAGGCATGGTCAAAATTTCAAGATTTTGGGTCAAAAATCTTTTGGCAGTTTTATGGTTTCAAATGATAGAGCACGGACTCCTGAAGACCGTTTACTTGTGCAGACTATAAAAATGATGCATAGTTTGTTAGATGATGAGAATTTTGAGAGTTTAGTTATGGGTCCGAAAAACCAAAAAATAGACCATGCTGGCATGGTCAAAATTTCAAGTTTTTGGGTCAAATTTTGTTTGGCAATTTTCTGGTTTCAAATGATACAGCACGGACTCCTGAAGACCGTTTACTGGTGCAGACTGGAAAAAAAAATCATAGAATGGGATGTATCGAGAATTTTGTGAGTTTAGTTATGGGTCCGAAAAATCGACCATGCCTGCATGGTCAAAATTTCAAGATTTGGGTCAATTTTTTTGATTTTTAATGATATAGAACAGACTTCTGAAGACAGTTTACTGGTTCAGACTGGAAAAATAATTTATAGTATGAGATGTATCAGGAATTTTGTAAGTTTATAGTTATGGGTCCGAAAAACCCAAAAAAGTGACCATACCGGCATGGTCAAAATTTCAAGATTTAGGGTCAAAATTCTTTTGGCAATTTTATGGTTTCAAATGATAGAGCACGGACTCCTGAAGACAGTTTACTGGTAATGACTGGAAAAAAGATGCATAGTTTGTCAGATAAGAAGAATTTTGTGAGTTTAGTTATGTGTCCGAAAAACCAAAAAATTGACCATGCCGGCATGGTCAAAATTTCATGATTTGAGGTCAAAATTCTTTGCGAATTTTATGGTTTCAAATGATAGAGCACGGACTCCAGAAGACAGTTTACTGGTGCAGACTATAAAAATGATGCATAGTTTGTCAGATATTGAGAATTTTGTGAGTTTAGTTTTGGGTCCGAAAAACCAAAAAACCGACCATGCCGGCATGGTCAAAATTTCAAGATTTGGGTTGACAATTTTTTGGCAATTTTATTGTTTCAAATGATTGATCACGGACTCCTGAAGACAGTTTACTGGTGCAGACTGGAAAAAAAACTCAAAGTATGAGATGTATCAGGAATTTTGTGAGTTTAGTTATGGGTCCGAAAAACCAAAAAATCGACCATGCCGGCATGGTCACAATTTCAAGATTTTGGGTCAAAATTCTTTTGGCAATTTTATGGTTTCAAATGATAGAGCACGGACTCCTGAAGACAGTTTACTGGTGATGGCTGGAAAAAAAGATGCATAGTTTGTCAGATATTGAGAATTTTGTGAGTTTAGTTATGTGTCCGAAAAACCAAAAAATTGACCATGCCGGCATGGTCAAAATTTGGGTTGACAATTTTTTGGCAATTTTGTGGTTTTAAATGATATAGAACGGACTCCTGAAGACAGTTTACCTGTGGAGACTGGAAAAATAACTCAAAGTATGAGATGTATCAGGAATTTTGTGAGTTTAGTTATGGGTCCGAAAAACCAAAAAATCGACCATGCCAGCATGGTCACAATTTCAAGATTTTGGGTCAAAAATCTTTTGGCAATTTTATGGTTTCAAATGATAGAGCACAGACTCCTGAAGACAGTTTACTGGTGAAGATTATAAAAAGATGCATAGTTTGTTAGATGATGAGAAATTTGTGAGTTTAGTTATGGGTCTGAAAAACCAAAAAATCGACCATGCAGGCATGGTCAAAATTTCAAGATTTTGGGTCAAAAATCTTTTGGCAGTTTTATGGTTTCAAATGATAGAGCACGGACTCCTGAAGACCGTTTACTTGTGCAGACTATAAAAATGATGCATAGTTTGTTAGATGATGAGAATTTTGAGAGTTTAGTTATGGGTCTGAAAAACCAAAAAATCGACCATGCCGGCATGGTCAAAATTTCAAGATTTTGGTTCAAAAAACTTTGGGCAATTTTCTGGTTTCAAATGATACAGCACGGACTCCTGAAGACCGTTTACTGGTGCAGACTGGAAAAAAAAATCATAGAATGGGATGTATCGAGAATTTTGTGAGTTTAGTTATGGGTCCGAAAAATCGACCATGCCTGCATGGTCAAAATTTCAAGATTTGGGTCAATTTTTTTGATTTTTAATGATATAGAACAGACTTCTGAAGACAGTTTACTGGTTCAGACTGGAAAAATAATTTATAGTATGAGATGTATCAGGAATTTTGTAAGTTTATAGTTATGGGTCCGAAAAACCCAAAAAAGTGACCATACCGGCATGGTCAAAATTTCAAGATTTAGGGTCAAAATTCTTTTGGCAATTTTATGGTTTCAAATGATAGAGCACGGACTCCTGAAGACAGTTTACTGGTAATGACTGGAAAAAAGATGCATAGTTTGTCAGATAAGAAGAATTTTGTGAGTTTAGTTATGTGTCCGAAAAACCAAAAAATTGACCATGCCGGCATGGTCAAAATTTCATGATTTGAGGTCAAAATTCTTTGCGAATTTTATGGTTTCAAATGATAGAGCACGGACTCCAGAAGACAGTTTACTGGTGCAGACTATAAAAAATGATGCATAGTTTGTCAGATATTGAGAATTTTGTGAGTTTAGTTTTGGGTCCGAAAAACCAAAAAACCGACCATGCCGGCATGGTCAAAATTTCAAGATTTGGGTTGACAATTTTTTGGCAATTTTATTGTTTCAAATGATTGATCACGGACTCCTGAAGACAGTTTACTGGTGCAGACTGGAAAAATAACTCAAAGTATGAGATGTATCAGGAATTTTGTGAGTTTAGTTATGGGTCCGAAAAACCAAAAAATCGACCATGCCGGCATGGTCACAATTTCAAGATTTTGGGTCAAAATTCTTTTGGCAATTTTATGGTTTCAAATGATAGAGCACGGACTCCTGAAGACAGTTTACTGGTGATGACTGGAAAAAAAGATGCATAGTTTGTCAGATATTGAGAATTTTGTGAGTTTAGTTATGTGTCCGAAAAACCAAAAAATTGACCATGCCGGCATGGTCAAAATTTGGGTTGACAATTTTTTGGCAATTTTGTGGTTTTAAATGATATAGAACGGACTCCTGAAGACAGTTTACCTGTGGAGACTGGAAAAATAACTCAAAGTATGAGATGTATCAGGAATTTTGTGAGTTTAGTTATGGGTCCGAAAAACCAAAAAATCGACCATGCCAGCATGGTCACAATTTCAAGATTTTGGGTCAAAAATCTTTTGGCAATTTTATGGTTTCAAATGATAGAGCACAGACTCCTGAAGACAGTTTACTGGTGAAGATTATAAAAAGATGCATAGTTTGTTAGATGATGAGAAATTTGTGAGTTTAGTTATGGGTCTGAAAAACCAAAAAATCGACCATGCAGGCATGGTCAAAATTTCAAGATTTTGGGTCAAAAATCTTTTGGCAGTTTTATGGTTTCAAATGATAGAGCACTGACTCCTGAAGACCGTTTACTGGTGCAATCTCGAAAAATGATGCATAGTTTGTCAGATAAGAAGAATTTTGTGAGTTTATTTCGGGTCCGAAAAACCAAAAAATCGACCATGCCGGCATGGTCAAATTTTCATGATTTGAGGTCAAAATTCTTTGCGAATTTTATGGTTTCAAATGATAGAGCACGGACTCCAGAAGACAGTTTACTGGTGCAGACTATAAAAATGATGCATAGTTTGTCAGATATTGAGAATTTTGTGAGTTTAGTTATGGGTCCGAAAAACCAAAAAACCGACCATGCCGGCATGGTCAAAATTTCAAGATTTGGGTTGACAATTTTTTGGCAATTTTATTGTTTCAAATGATTGATCACAGACTCCTGAAGACAGTTTACTGGTGCAGACTGGAAAAATAACTCAAAGTATGAGATGTATCAGGAATTTTGTGAGTTTAGTTATGGGTCCGAAAAACCAAAAAATCGACCATGCCGGCATGGTCACAATTTCAAGATTTTGGGTCAAAAATCTTTTGGCAATTTTATGGTTTCAAGTGATAGAGCACCGACTCCTGAAGACCGTTTACTGGTGCAATCTGGAAAAATGATGCATAGTTTGTCAGATAATGAGAATTCTGTGAGTTTAGTTATGTGTCCGAAAAACCAAAAAATTGACCATGCCGGCATGGTCAAAATTTCAAGATTTAGGGTCAAATTTTGTTTGGCAATTTTATGGTTTCAAATGATAGAGCACAGACTCCAGAAGACAGTTTACTGGTGCAATCTGGAAAAATGATGCATAGTTTGTCAGATATTGAGAATTTTATGAGTTTAGTTATGGGTCCGAAAAACCAAAAAATTGACCATGCCGGCATGGTCAAAATTTCAAGATTTAGGGTCAAATTTTGTTTGGCAATTTTATGGTTTCAAATGATAGAGCACAGACTCCAGAAGACAGTTTACTGGTGCAATCTGGAAAAATGATGCATAGTTTGTCAGATATTGAGAATTTTATGAGTTTAGTTATGGGTCCGAAAAACCAAAAAATTGACCATGCCGGCATGGTCAAAATTTCAAGATTTTGGGTCAAAAATCTTTTGGCAATTTTATGGTTTCAAATGATAGAGCACGGACTCCTGAAGACCGTTTACTGGTGCAATCTGGAAAAATGATGCATAGTTTGTCAGATAATGAGAATTTTATGAGTTTAGTTATGGGTCCGAAAAACCAAAAAATCGACCATGCCGGCATGGTCAAAATTTCAAGATTTTGGGTCAAAAATCTTTTGGCAGTTTTATGGTTTCAAATGATAGAGCACTGACTCCTGAAGACCGTTTACTGGTGCAATCTCGAAAAATGATGCATAGTTTGTCAGATAATAAGAATTTTGTGAGTTTAGTTATGGGTCCGAAAAACCAAAAAATCGACCATGCCGCCATGGTCAAAATTTCATGATTTGAGATCAAAATTCTTTGCGAATTTTATGGTTTCAAATGATTGAGCACGGACTCCAGAAGACAGTTTACTGGTGCAGACTATAAAAATGATGCATAGTTTGTCAGATATTGAGAATTTTGTGAGTTTAGTTATGGGTCCGAAAAACCAAAAAACCGACCATGCCGGCATGGTCAAAATTTCAAGATTTGGGTTGACAATTTTTTGGCAATTTTATTGTTTCAAATGATTGATCACGGACTCCTGAAGACAGTTTACTGGTGCAGACTGGAAAAATAACTCAAAGTATGAGATGTATCAGGAATTTTGTGAGTTTAGTTATGGGTCCGAAAAACCAAAAAATCGACCATGCCGGCATGGTCACAATTTCAAGATTTTGGGTCAAATTTTGTTTAGCATTTTTATGGTTTCAAATGATAGAGCACAGACTCCAGAAGACAGTTTACTGGTGCAGACATAAAAATGATGCATAGTTTGTCAGATGATGAGAATTTTGTGAGTTTAGTTATGGGTCCGAAAAACCAAAAAATAGACCATGCCGGCATGGTCAAAATTTCAAGATTTTGGGTCAAAAATCTGTTGGCAATTTTATGGTTTCAAATGATAGAGCACTGACTCCTGAAGACCGTTTACTGGTGCAATCTGGAAAAATGATGCATAGTTTGTCAGATAATGAGAATTTTATGAGTTTAGTTATGGGTCCGAAAAACCAAAAAATCGACCATGCCGGCATGGTCAAATTTTCATGATTTGAGATCAAAATTCTTTGCGAATTTTATGGTTTCAAATGATAGAGCACGGACTCCAGAAGACAGTTTACTGGTGCAGACTATAAAAATGATGCATAGTTTGTCAGATATTGAGAATTTTGTGAGTTTAGTTATGGGTCCGAAAAACCAAAAAACCGACCATGCCGGCATGGTCAAAATTTCAAGATTTGGGTTGACAATTTTTTGGCAATTTTATTGTTTCAAATGATTGATCACGGACTCCTGAAGACAGTTTACTGGTGCAGACTGGAAAAATAACTCAAAGTATGAGATGTATCAGGAATTTTGTGAGTTTAGTTATGGGTCCG
The DNA here is from genome assembly GCA_023634235.1 of Pisaster brevispinus. Taxonomy (NCBI): domain Eukaryota; kingdom Metazoa; phylum Echinodermata; class Asteroidea; order Forcipulatida; family Asteriidae; genus Pisaster; species Pisaster brevispinus. Next base: position 143,782 of record JAMKCF010000026.1, read on the forward strand.
AAAAACCAAAAAATCGACCATGCCGGCATGGTCACAATTTCAAGATTTTGGGTCAAAAATCTTTTGGCAATTTTATGGTTTCAAGTGATAGAGCACGGACTCCTGAAGACCGTTTACTGGTGCAATCTGGAAAAATGATGCATAGTTTATCAGATAATGAGAATTTTGTGAGTTTAGTTATGGGTCCGAAAAACCAAAAAATCGACCATGCCGGCATGGTCAAAGTTTCAAGATTTTGGGTCAAATTTTGTTTGGCAATTTTATGGTTTTAAATGATAAAAAACGGACTCCTGAAGACAAGTTACTGGTGCAGACTATTAAAACGATGCATAATTTTTCAGATATTGAGAATTTTGTGAGTTTAGTTATGGATCCCAAAACCCCCAAAATCATCAAGATTTTTGGTCAATTTTTTTTGCAATTTTATGGTTTCAAATGATAGAGCACAGACTCCTGAAGTCAGTTTACTGGTGCAGACTGGAAAAAATGCTTAGTTTGAGATATTTCAGGAATTTTGTGAGTATAGTTTTGGGTCCGAAGAACCCAAAAATCAACCATACCGGCATGGTCAAAATTTCAAAATTTCGGTTTGAAATGTTTTTGGCCATTTTTTGATTCCAAATGATACAGAACAGATCCTGGAGACAGTTATCTGGTGCATACTGGAAAAACAATGCATATTTTGAGATATATCAGAATTTTGTAAGTTTAGTTTTGGGTACGAAGAACCAACAAAATAAACCATGCCAGCATGGTCAAAATTTCAAGATTTGGTTCCCAAATTTTTGAAATTTTTGTGTTCACAAGTCTTGGTCTTATTTTTTGAAACTTCTTTACCACAGAATTCTGTGCATCTGGTGCTCAATGAAATGTATGGTTTTAATGGGTTGTAAAAGCAGATTACCCATTAAGCAGTCCCATGAATTTTTGACAATAACCCCTGAAAAATGGAATTTATGAGCATGGAATGCTCCGGTGGATATTAACTTGAGAGCGCTCCAACATTTTTCCGGGTCAAATAAACCTTCCACCATATGCCAGATGGGAAAAATTTGGCCAACATACATGTCATACAACTTGAATTGGTTAATAGACCCTGCAAGTCTGGCGTATATTCAAACATTTTTGGGACTGCTTTGGCCCATCGTACATTGCCTTAATGCGTAAAAGAAACAAACTTTTGCACATTAAACAGGTCCCAAAGTTTGTATATGCGTGAGACTTGCACAGTCCATAGTAAATATAGTTTTGATCTTGATGTGCCATAATAATCAACACTAACTTCAGGCACAAATTTCAGCATGTGAACATAATATTGTCACTAATTTTAGGTTTTCAGTTACAGTTTTGTGGAATATGACTTCATTTCAGAGTTATATAAAACAATACAAAAATGGTTCTTACATATTTAGTAAGCTTTCAGACTAAACAATGATGTTTTTAATCCTTAACAATCCTGTATTAAATACTGTTAAAATGAATGATTGAATAACTAGTTCAGTCATTTTCATCTTGTATTTTTGAATGACAAGGATGTTTGTTTTTGTCACAATGCATATTACATTTTGCTTTTATTTTCACTTACCCGTGGACAAAATGAGTTAGTCCAAAGTACATCTTACCTTTTGAACTAAATAGAGCAACCTTATTTGTATATTTTCCCAACTAGTTCTGACTCCCAAGTGGAATGTGATCAGGCCATGGACTTCCAATGTACCTCTTTGTTTGCATGTGACTTTTGGTAAAACACATTCTTTTGTTGTACATTGTATATCTGCACTTACTTTGGTTCTATAGTGTAGTTCTTTAGATAGGTACTGTACAAAGTTTATAGGGGTTAACCTAGAATTACTAAGAGGATGGAAGTAGCAATAAAGTAGCAGTTCTATCTGGGCTGCAGAACCTAGTTTTTAATTGTCTCCTTATTGTAGCATAATTAGTGTAGAAGGAAACAGTCCAATAATGAGTTAGATTATATAAGAGGGGTGCGGTTCAGTACAAAGAATGAGTGAAAACCAGCGAGGGAGTTACAGTATGTAGATGAAATGTGAGTTTCAGTGTGAACCAAAATCTAAGAGTGAGAGGTTGTGAGAGGGACTGCTAGCCACTGACCATCCGACAGTAGATTTGTGTGTCAGTTGACACAGATTACAGATGTCAAAGCCTTTGCCCAGTAGATACTGCAACTGGGGCAAATCAAAATCTGCATGCGGCATACTGGCCGTATAGTACACATGTATGGAGGCAGCACGACCCAACCAGCACAACTTTATAGTGACGGACGTCGCATTGGAAATCCGTAAGTTCTGACCCTATACTCTTAATTTTTGTAAGGGAACCTGCATTTATTAATTTGTGAACTAAATTTGCGTAAGCTCAAAGAGATGCGGAATTGCAGAATTGCTGAATTGCTGAATTGCTGAATTGCTGAATTGCTACAGATAAAATTGTATGTTGAATCAATACCAAAGAAATGTGGAAGTGCATTGAAAGATGTATTATTCAAAGTAATTATCTTTTGCTGTGCAACCAAATCATGTATTTCCAATGTTTCGATAGTTTTGGTTGGTTACTTTAACTTATAGATGGCCGTTGATAACGGGAGAGTTTGACGGAAGAGAAGACAGATACCTACCGAGAGACGGGCTAAAGACTGTTAAACGGACTGGAGAGCCGTCATTGCCAGACTGAGTGTGCTAGGCAGAGAAAGAGCAGGCTCCAAGACAGAGAGCACAACTCGTAGTCTACTCCCCAAACCAATTACAGTTATCGGCAGAGTATCATTTTTTAAAATGAACAATTAAGTTTATGTATGAATGTTGCGAGGTGCCAGCCAGTACAAACACGAACGTTAAAAACCGAGAGTAGTTTTATGTACTGTATGGGTTGCAGAGACAACCTTATTAAGTTGCGTGGAAAGCTCCAAGTTACTGCGGCTCAGTTCATGTAACTACTAAAGCCAAGCAACTGTGAGAAAGTAGAAATAAGAAACGAGGGTGAATTAACTTTTGCTAAAGTTTCTTTTGAGCTGTTATTTTAAGTCATAGTTTATGTGTAAATATTTGTAATCATTGAATAAATGTGTAAATTCATGTTTAAGAAGAAAAGGACAGGATTCTGGCATTCGAACTTATTTTCTATCTGTTTATTTTGACCCGATACTGACAGTTTTATCATTTTGTGCAGGTTCACCACTTTGTTCTGAACGAAGGCATAGAACTATCATGACTTCTCCTCAACCATACGGCCAGGCCATGCCAATGCAGCAGGGTGAGCTCAAACCATTGAGTTGCTGAAGAATTCCAAACCTAGGCCTGTGATTTCTCAGGCTTTTTCCTGGTTTCAGGATTTTCCATTGACCTCCCTTGGGCTTCAGAGTTTCTTGAAAGAGGCAAACTTGCAAACATTTTGTTTAATCACAGGATGTGGCAAATATTGTACACATGGTCATTTTATATGATGGCCACACACAGGCTCATACCTTTGACCTCCATGAGTGTGTGCTCATCTTGTGTTGATGAACATGACCATATGTACACAGTGTAAGCTACATCCTGTGATTAGTGTCGCAGCAAAAAGTTACAAAGTCAAACCAGAACTGATAAGAATAAAGTCATTAGTGTAGTTAGCTCCGCCTTGAACAAAAGGATCAAGGCGCAATAACGAATAGTCATTCACATTGTACTGTATGTACAAGCTCATATACCCACAAACAGTTTATGTATACAGTACGTAAGCACATGTCTGTAACAGTGTATCCGAGCAGCAAGCATGGGGTGTGCTGTGTGCGGGGCAAAATGCGACTTTAATCATTCCATGCAGCTGACATGCCTTGATCAAGGCTACAGTTCATCAAGCCTTCCTTAAGCATTCCTGAAACCATCTCAACTCCTTAGGCATATTCAGCACTGGCAACCAAATTGGTGTTCAGCCTGCAAGTCAAGCAGTAAACCACAAATGAAACTGACTGGTTAAGTTTTCAATAGTTTTTGGGTTGAACAAAGAAAACTTGACTAGAGCCGGACTTGAACCTGAGACCTCTGCATTAACAGTCTTGCACTAAAGAGCAAGAGGAATCCGCACCTCTATTGAATACTCAAATGACAGACAAGTCGTAACATCTTTTTCCCTCTTCAGCCTACATTCAGCAGCCTGGACATCCCCAACAGATGCAGGGCTATGCCATTTCACCGCCGCAGGCCTACCATGCTCCACCCTCCAACATGGCGACCCAGCTTGCCTTATGTGGGAACCAATACCCCGCAGTTCCGCCTCCGTACTACCAGTTAGAGGAAAAGCCGGGAACCACCTTGCCTGAACCTCAGGCATAAAGATGGACTGTCAAGAGATAGCCATAGGGGGGGCAGCAGACTGACAACAGGTAGCACGAGTAACCTTGCAACTCAAAAATTCATATCAAGCAAATCGAGTGACGTATTCACAATTTTTAAAACTAATTAACAAGATTATGCAGGGGTGTGGGGCAGACATGAAGAAAAAATGTTAAGAACATACCTCCCAAGAAGTAGTTCAGCTTAGAAGAAAAGGTTTCCAATGTAAATGGTATGGAATTTAAACCTGTTTGAGTACTCGGTATGAACAAGTATTAAATCTAGTGGCTTGTTATTTTGACCAAATCAGAATCCTTTCACCCAACACTTTCAAAAAGTATACAGAAAAACACGTATGGTTTTTAATCGTTTTTTAAAAAGGTTTTTAACGGACTTTAAATAGAGTAAGATATTGACTAATAGGGAGACCGCCAACATAGGGCTGGATAGCTCAGTTGGTAGAGCGCCGGTACGTTAATCCGGAGGTCGTTGGTTCAAGTCCCGCTCCAGTCAATTTTTCTTTGTTCAAACTCAAATTATTTAAATAGAGTAATGAGTGTAATTTTGTGTGTGGACTTTTCAAAACAGAGGATCGGGGGTGGGGAAAATGTTTGTGTTTGGATTGTTTTTGACCTGAAATGTAAGTTAAACCACGTCACACCATAACAAATTAAAGTGTTGTTGCTGTCCTGTTGGACAGGTTGTTAAAAACTAACCTTGCCTAGGTCAGCTTGTGTAAACTAACTAGGGACAATCACACACACATGGTTTAACACCACTAAACCATGTAACGTTGGATGGTTTCAGTTTACCATCGAGAGTAAACTAACTAGGGATGATCACACATGGTTTAACACCACTAAACCATGACGAGTGGGCCGGTTTCAGTTTACCAACGAGGTAAACTAACTAGGGACGACCACACATGGTTTAACACCACTAAACCATGTCGAGTGGGCCGGTTTCAGTTTACCAACGAGAGTAAACTAACTAGGGATGACCACACTTGGTTTAACACCACTAAACCAATTCACCTGATGTCATTATCACAATCATCTTGGTTGCTCCATTCTGGGTGTCAATGTCCTTGTGTTCTACAGTGTATAGTGTAGTGCCAATTCCAGGGCCAGATTTAATAAAGCTGCTTGATTTTCTGCTAAGCAAAAAGAAGCAGGATACCAGTCATAAATGGTACATGTGGAATGCTATTTTGGCTGGTCACCTTATTCTTGAAAGCATGATGTTATTGTTCTTAGCTACTTTTTGCACTTAAGCAGCTCTATGAAATTTGGCCCAGGCGATGGCGTTTACATGCTTACCTTAAATTTTTACTTCCATTTTGACTCCCAAAATGTGAGCATGGCCAACAGTAACCATGAGTGACATTGGTGTAAGGGGTCAATTCATGGGTTAATATGATTCGACCATTCCATTAACAACAGGACCCAATTTCGTAACTCTGCTTACCACAGAACTGTTTGCTTGTTAACAAATGGCCCATCTTTAAGCACTGTAAGCATGGATTTCTGTAGAAAGAGGCACCGTGAAATTGGGCACTTGGCAAGTGGTAAATGCCCAGTTATGAAAGAAGTATTCAGTTACAATTGAAGGGTGATTACCTCCATGCCCTGGTTTTTGCCTCAGTGGATCTTGAAATGTTCTTGAACAAATTGTTCATTTCTCTCATAGAGGTGCCCTTTTTGACAGAGGAAGAACTGTGTTGCCCTCAAGAACAGGCTTGTGTGTGTGTGTGGGTAGGTATTCACAATCAAACCAGGAACCAGGGCTTGAGTTTGAGAAGAAAATCCTAAACACTGCGGGGCTTGTACCTCAAAACTTTTACTGGACTAGAAATTTGTTTACAAGACCAGAACAAAAACGAGAAAAAAAGTTATTTTCACAGTTTAAACTGTTTTATTTGTACAGACACTGAGAGAAAATTTATCTCATTTGTCTTTGTATCTAGGTAAGTAATTTTCAATACTCAACAGCAGTGAAACATATTTATCAGCCTCAAAGTCAACATTTGAACATTACTTTTAAAAAAAGAAGACAATCCACTGTGTAGTATCAATAATTATTCAATTGAAAAACACAAGTCTTTAATTTACTGTCCCACAAAGCTAAAATCACTGGCCTGGGGCCTGCGTTCTAGTGTTAATTTTGAGCCCTGGGGACCTATAACAAAAGAGGACAATTGGGTTCCTGCTTGGGTAAAGATCCCAAGTTGGAAAGTGTGTATAAAACTAAAGAGGGACAACAGGAGGTTGCCGGTTGCAGGTGTTTACACACTTGTGTGTCGGGGGGGGGGGGGGGAGAGGGGGAGTCTACCCATCATTGGAACCGAAAACATTAACAACTATTGACTACTTTTTTTGCAGTATTCAGTGCTGTAGGCGAGTCCATGTTGCCCGAGTCCGAGGCACAGTGCCCCCCCCCCCCGAGGGGGAGCCCTCCAGCACTAGTCATATTGATTGACACACACCTTTGTATACAACTTGTGTAATATATTCTTAAGAACTGTTTTGTGACTACAATTGTCCAAAAAGTATGAAGTTTAAACTTTACCGAGGAGTTTGAGCTCATATGTTCACCAGTACTTTTTCAGTTGCTTTTAGCAAGACACAATTTCTTTTGTAGCCATATGACAACATTTTGACAAATCAACAGTGTAATTTTAATTGGTTATAATATGTCAGACTATATATAGACTATATATAAATATATTCAGTTGTTATAGCATATAAACTGTTAGGGTGACACATCAAGGCCTGGAGCAGGTTTTACAATAAGCTAAGATTGATCTTAACTGTGTATCAATCTCAGTTGCCAAGCAAAGTGTCGTAAAACAAATCACTTTACTGTAATTCTTGTCAAAACATCTTAAGATGAATCTAAGTACTTTGTGAAATCATAGAGAAAGGACCACGGAAGGACTTTCTCTATGGTGAAATCAAGCTCTGGAATTCTACCTTGAAATGAGCACGGCCATTTTCAGTTTGCAAAGGGCATTCCCAACAATATTAAAGTCTATTGGAAATTTTTAGGCATAATAATAATAACGTTGAACATTTCTAGTGCGCCATTTAGAGGTAAACCGATGACGAAACAATGGAAATGCACAGTTTTGTATGCGTGGTGCTCAGGATTGACCGATGAACAACCTCCATTTGACCTCTAGGCGAGGGCGCCCATCTCAAATGACGTCATGTGCATCAGGTCTATTACACTTACTCGTGCGAACAGACAGTTGTTGGTAGGACTTTGTCAGTTGTGGGGGATTGTTGCCCCCCCCCCCTGGCTACCCAGCTGTACTCTAATTCCGACAGACCTTAACCCTAACCCTTATGTATAAGAGGGGGGTTATCGCGGGAAGATTTTTTAATGACTACTTTTCAAGTGAAAATGGTGTATTTTTTATAGTAAATTTGCTTGCAGGTCTTTTTTATGCACTAGTTTAATTAGTTTGGCTGAGCTAATTAGTGAAGCAATTTGACTGGGTGCCTACGGATGATGGTTTGGGATATAAGGAAGACAGTAATGAAAAGATTAAGGAATTCCGAATTCCGTTCTGTCTGTCAAAGCCGGTCGTTGACAAGGTTTTTAAAAATTTGGTGCTAGCACCAAATTTGTGCCAGCACCATTTGGTGCCGGCACTAAAGTTAGTGCTGACTTGAGTCTGGTCTTCTTCATGACAAACAAGGAATCCGCAGAAAAAGCAAGTTTGTAAACTAAAGGTAGTAAGTTCTCATTCTAAATTTCGATATTATTGTAACTTATAAGCAATCGTTTTAAAGAATGCGATGAGATATATATTTAAATGTTAAACACTATTTTGCTGGGGGTTTCTCTGACCATAGGAACTAGGAACTCATCGCTCTGAAGTATGACTCTGATGTCTTTTTGATGATGTCTCGGCTCTTTCGCTGGCTGGCTCTGCCCCATTGTTGTTGGCTCATTTAAATTCTATCTCTTCAAGGTTCTTGTTTTCCAAACAGCACACACAGTACACAGTACACAGTACAGAGTACAGGTTTTTCCCCCTAGAGAAAGCCTGCATTTTGAAAAAATCCTTAACTTTGTATTTTTAAAACGGCGGACTGGAATAAACAAGTTAAATTTGTTTTTCTATGCCTAAACAAGGAAAGCCTGCGTTTCGAAAATACCCTACAGTGGGTATTTTCGAAACGGCGGACGAATTACCAGGTTTTTAGGTCTTTCAAAGCCTGAAGAGGAAAAGCTTGCGTTTCGAAAATGCCCGATTTGGGTATTTTCGAAACGGCGGATCAGAATGACCAGGCTCTGAGGTTTTTTACAAAGCCTGAAGAAGGAAAGCCTGCGTTTCGAAAACACCCATCAGGGTTATTTCGAAACGGTGGACTGTAATTGCCAGGCTTTTAGGTTTTTCAAAGCCTGAAAAGGGTAAGCCTGCGTTTCGAACATACTCTAAAGTGGGTATTTTCCAAACGGTGGACTGGAATTTCCAGGCTTTAACAAAAAATTCAAATCCCAAACAACTACATGTATTTTGTGAAACAATTATTTCATCGGGACGCATTTGGATCATGATTTGGGATGTACGAAAGACATGCAATTGCGAGTAGAAACAATTTCAGATTTGACGATTTTACAGGTTCAGGGTTACGTTCGCACTGTCAATGACGGTCGTTAACAAGGTTTTGGAAATTTTTCTGCTGGCACTAAATGTAGTGCCGACTTCAGTCTGGTCTGTGTGGGCCTTTGTAGACACAATCACAGACCGCAGATCCACTGAAAACCTGCCGTAGATTTTCAACTTTCAAAATTTATAATGATCCGTCTGGAATCCTTTATTGACATTAAATACACGTTAAGCATAAAGTATTGCTGTAAGTGTAAGTCATGGGCAAACACAATAAAGGCAGGCCTGCCAGGCGCTATGAAACCAATGGAAAGAAAGACGCCCACGTTAAACCAAAACAAATTCATGACAGTGGAATGGAGTCGGATATGGAGACGGACACGGTTGCTCCCACAGAGAGACAGGTAAAATCATATCACCAGCACTTGCTACTATTTATTACTTATTCCTACAATGACCAGTGCTCATATACATAACTAGTATTTAGGCAGTGTACATATGTGAAAGATTAAGAACAATCGTATTCAGCTAACCCGTTTTTAACCAGCTTTCACTTTTATTATAATTATATAAAAATTCTAAAATAGTAATTAGTATTTCAAAAAAGACCCCAGGCATACCGGGCCGGCTAACTGGGGCGCTGTACTCCTTTAAAAATGTTTTTAACAACTTCGGTAGTTCGATGGAAGATGTCAAAAATTTGTTGAAGAGATATACTTGCAATTAATGACTGAACAGTGGATGTCAAATGTTCATGACATTAGGTAGCTATGGCCTAAGTTGCCCCTAGCAAAGCCACCCCCTGACGACAGAGTCGCCCCCGACAAAGCTGCCCCGAGTTAAAGTTTGAGTGATAAAGTCATTTTACAAAGTGACTGTGCAATTTTTTTTGTTTAGGCCTGACGTTTCAACTTTTGTTTCGAGTCTTTCATGAAGACTTTTGCTTTAGCTTCCAAGAGAGGCTCCAAGTTTAATCTGCTAGAGTTGTTAACAAGTTGGTAAAAAACAATGGGGTGCCTACCCTTAATTAAAAGTAAATAATAAACAAGTTAAAAAAAAGGTACAAAATTTAATGAAAATTTAAACACATAAACTATGTTCCATGAACGTACACCAAAACCAAGTAATACATTTTATTGCAACCTTTGTGGGAGGGGGTCTACCAGCGTTGGATGGTAAAATTTAAATGTTTCTTGTTTTTTATCACTTTAACAGCCCCGAAGGACTTCATCATCCAGGAGATCCTAAACAGGTCCATTCCACATATCTTAGATGGGGGGGGGGGGGGGGGGGTTAGTTCCCAGAGTTGTGTACAAACAAAATTATGGGCTGTGAAATGTTTTCCTTCCATAAAAATGTACACAAAATCTGGTATACCAGTGCACATAAGCACAGAGCTACACAGATCTAACCCTCTGATAAGTGAAACAATCTGTTCAGCTGTCTGTTCTCTGTATGCTTGGCTTGTCAAGTCTTGTCAACTGGTTGTTGAAGGCCACCACTCAATCAGTGCAATGCATTGAGCAATTTTTAGCCAATAGGGCGAGGCGTTTCTTTCTGCCAATCACACAAAATTTGGGGATGCAAAAGCAAAGGCCCTTAGTTCTGGCAACAAGTACGTTCAGGACTCCTTGGAAAGATGACTGAAAACAACAAAAGAAGTAAATAAAGTAAATACACATTTCCTATCACCCCAAAACATTGTGGCTTATTACTTGATATTTATTATTAAAAGTCGCATCCCCTTAAGGTGATCCCGTGGCTGCCGCTTCCCAGGTTGTATCGTAAACTTGGGTGTGATCCCTGGCTGTATGGCAGCTAACAGTTTAATGGCTTCTGACTGGCACACCCGAACAAAGATATTGACTAATAGGGAGACCACCAACATAGGGCTGGATAGCTCAGTTGGTAGAGCACAGGTACGTTAATCCGGAGGTCGTTGGTTCAAGTCCCGCTCCAGTCAATTTTTCTTTGTTCAAACCCAAATTACCCCAATAAAGTAGGGGGCGACTTTTTCGGTGGGCGACTCTGTCAGTTTACGACTTTGCTAGGGGGCGACTTTGTAGTGGGCGACTTTTCTGGGGGGCGAGATGACTGGTTTCCATTGGGTGTTATGGCTCTTTTTAACATAGGTCTTGTCATACTCATAGTCGTAATGGTGACTATGATAATACCAAAGTTAAAAAGGAGCCATAACAACAGTCCAACAAGTTTGGCTACAGTACATGTACATCATACATGTTCATGTCATACAAGTTGCTGCTGATACATAGACAGTTTACCGAAGTTACAATAATTGAAAAACTGCCAATGGACAGCATGTTCTATGTACAAACTATTTAGTTTTTCATTGAAACTCAAAATATCATAATTGTGTACAACACTAGTCAACAGTAGAGAATTCAAATTCTTGTTCTTACCCCCCCCCCCCAGCCTGGAAGAATGTCCATTGGTTTTCCCAAGCTAGACGGTTACACTTCAGATGCAGAGCCCGATACAAGAGAACTTGTTAAACAGATGAACAGGAAGAAGAAGAAGTCTGGAGGTTTCCAGTCGATGGGTGAGACATTTCTGTCTTTAATTGTAGGTTCGCTGATTGTTTTGTCATCATAATGCTAATTTACAGGCAACATTTTAACAAAAGATACAATAAAAGTTGCATGTGAAATTTTCAGCTGAACACGGTGTCTACTTGCTTAGAAATTTACAAAAAAAACCTGTCATTGTATTTGTACTGTGATGATGTCGAATCCATCCTTGTTTAGCAAGGTGACAGCGGGTACCAACTACTAAACGCATCTCTTGCTGCAGCATTCGTGAACAGACACCAACCCTCAGAAATCTGAGAAATGATTCATAGTGTGGATTTTGTCAACAAACTTTGTCAACAAACAAATTATGGGCTACTGATACAGCTAAGGCTGGATTGCAGCGTCATCATGCATTGAAGTAGAGGGCGTTTTTAGCAGAACACTTGGCAACAGTCGTAGCCGTAGCTGTAGCAACCTATTCAGTTAGGGTTCTTATCCACATTTTGTGATAAGAGGTCCAATAATTATTGTTGGAGCTGATTTGTGTCTTTTTAGGTTTAAGTAATCCAGTGTTTAACGGAATTATGTAGAAAGGTTACAAGATTCCAACACCAATCCAGAGAAAGGTTAGTCATCCCCTTAAGGTGATCCCTCTCCTGCAGCTTCCAAGGTTGTATTGAAATTTGGGTGTGATCCCTGGCTTTACGGCAGTTACAGGTTGAATGGCCTTTGACTGGCACCCCTGAACAAAGATATTGTCAAAATAAGGAGACCACCAATATCAGGGCTACGTAGCTCAGTTGGTCGAGCGCCGACACATCAATTCAGAGGTCACAGGTTCAAGGCCTGAGCCCCTAGTCAATTTGTCTTTGTTCAGCCTCAAATTATTGTAAATGAATTCATCACATGATATCATGCTGGAGGCTGGCATACATGTAGTGCATCTATCTGTCCAAACCGCAGTGGATGATATCAAAATGGTCAGACAGTAGGAGGGTTGACTGTGTACTGTGTACAACCATTCATTGCATGATATCATAATTCAGGCTTGTGTAGTTTATTTATCATTCCAAACCACAATGGATGACATTTTACAGTCAGTGTGTAGTAGGTTTTCATTATAAAGAAAATCAGCAAAAATACTTGGTATAGGTACATCAATGTATTATACAGAGCTGGTTGACCTGACAAAATAGTCACAGACAGTGCTCAAGTTTTGTGTGATAATTTGTGTACATGTACATGAAATAACCAACCTGTGACAATTTGGGCTTAATCCATTGTGTGAGTCAGGAGAAAAAAGTGAAAAACCACTCACAACTTCCAGCTTGTAAACACATTGTCCTTAATTTTGGTTGTGAAATAACTGAAATCAGCTGTGAAGCATTTTTAGGTTTTCAGATACAGTTTTCATGAATATGACTTCATTTCAGAGGGAAATATTTCACAGATAAAAATGCTTATGAACTTCATGTTTCTCCATTTAAAATTTGTTCGGTACACGTACACACAATAATTTGTTTATTCATTGCTGCTTTAGTTTTTATTGACCTTTCTTTACATTTTCTTGTTGTTAATTTTTTGACCCATTTCCAAGCCAGTCTGTTCCAGAGTCTTGGTTCCAAGGGGCCTGACCCATTTCCAAGCCAGTCTGTTCCAGAGTCTGGGTTCCAAGGGGCCTGACCCATTTCCAAGCCAGTCTATTCCTGAGTCTGGGTTCCAAGGGGCCTGACCCATTTCCAAGCCAGTCTGTTCCAGAGTCTGGGCTCCAGGGGGCCTGACCCATTTCCAAGCCAGTCTGTTCCAGAGTCTGGTTTCCAAGGGGCCTGACCCATTTCCAAGCCAGTCTGTTCCAGAGACTGGGTTCCAAGGGGCCTGACCCATTTCCAAGCCAGTCTATTCCTGAGTCTGGGTTCCAAGGGGCCTGACCCATTTCCAAGCCAGTCTGTTCCAGAGTCTGGTTTCCAAGGGGCCTGACCCGTTTCCAAGCCAGTCTGTTCCAGAGTCTGGGTTCCAAGGGGGCCTGACCCATTTCCAAGCAAGTCTATTCCAGAGTCTGGTTTCCAAGGGGCCTGACCCATTTCCAAGCCGCCAGTCTGTTCCAGAGTCTGGGTTCCAAGGGGCCTGACCCATTTCCAAGCCAGTCTGTTCCAGAGTCTGGGTTCCAAGGGGCCTGACCCATTTCCAAGCCAGTCTATTCCAAAGTCTGGGTTCCAAGGGGCCTGACCCATTTCCAAGCCAGTCTGTTCCAGAGTCTGGGTTCCAAGCCAGTCTGTTCCAGAGTCTGTGTTCCAAGGGGCCTGACCTAGTTCCTAGCCAGTCTGTTCCAGAGTCTGGGTTCCAAGGGGCCTTATTCTTTTTCAAGCCAGTCTGTTCCAGATTCTGGGTTCCCAGGGGCCTGACCCATTTCCAAGCCAGTCTGTTCCAGAGTCTGGGTTCCAAGGGGCCTGACCCATTTTCAAGCCAGTCTGTTCCAGAGTCTGGGTTTCAGGGGCCTGACCCATTTCCAAGCCAGTCTGTTCCAGAGTCTGGGTTCCAAGGGGCCTGACCCATTTTCAAGCCAGTCTGTTCCAGAGTCTGGGTTCCAAGGGGCCTGACCCATTTCCAAGCCGCCAGTCTGTTCCAGAGTCTGGGTTCCAAGGGGCCTGACCCATTTCCAAGCCAGTCTATTCCAGAGTCTGGGTTCCAAGGGGCCTGACCCATTTCCAAGCCAGTCTGTTCTAGAGTACGGGTTCCAAGGGGCCTGACCCATTTTCAAGCCAGTCTGTTCCAGAGTCTGGGTTTCAGGGGCCTGACCCATTTCCAAGCCAGTCTGTTCCAGAGTCTGGTTTCCAAGGGGCCTGACCCATTTTCAAGCCAGTCTGTTCCAGAGTCTGGGTTTCAGGGGCCTGACCCATTTCCAAGCCAGTCTGTTCCAGAGTCTGGGTTCCAAGGGGCCTGACCCATTTCCGAGCCAGTCTGTTTTAGAGTCAGACGCTCCTCTTTTCGGCGACACTTCCCAAATCTCTTGTTGAGTTTGCCAAGGCTGGACTGAACGACCCAACCCTCATACGGCTTGAAGTGGAGACGAAGATATCAGATCAACTCAAGGTATGAAAATCATTTGTGTCTTTTTGCAAAAGTGCTCAGTGCAAAAATCGTTATATCTTAGTGTGTACTTGTATTGTGTGTACATTTGGGTTACTTTAAGCAAGGTACAACGTTTTGACAATTCAAACTCATGTATAACGTAAATGCTCTTTTAGTTTTTGCACTAACACGACTGTTTGTTCTTTCTCTGTTGGTATCATTTTCCAGCAAGCTTACTGACCATTTTACAACCATTCAACTGCTTGGGTTATGTAGTGTACGGTGGCACAACTCTGCACTGAACCAACTGTGTACATTTGTGTACCACATGATTTCATATTGCAGGCTGACATATCTATCATTCAAAACTACAGCGGATGATATTGAATGGTCCAAGAGTAGAAGGGTTGACTGTGTTCTGTGTTTTGTGTTCTGTGTTTGCTTTCATCACATGATATCAGACATATTACAGGCAGGCTTGATGCATCTATCATTCCAAACTATAGTGGATGATGATGATAAATGGTCAAACAGTAAGAGGGTTGAATGTGTACTGAGTAGATGCATTCATCACAGGATGTCACATTGAAAAACCCAGTTGCAGTATTTTGAAAAGGTGTAGTCCTCGTTGTTTCTGGCATGGTTTCAAATAAATGAACCTTGAATCTTGAACCTCTTCTTTAAAGACCTTGGCCCAATTTCATAAAGCAACTTTCTATGCTTAGCAAAAAAAAGAGTGGGGCACCAGTCACAACAATATCAACTTCATGGAATTTGTGCTTGTAACCAGTTTTTGCTAAGCATTGTTTTTTTGTGCTTGGCAAGTTTTTACATTACAAGTTTTATGAAATTGGGCTCTTATGAATTGACGTTACCCAGCCACCTTCTTAGCGGTAAGCCGATGATGAAACAATGGAAAATGTACAGATTTGTACGTGCGGCACACATAACTGGCCAATGAGCAACGTGCCTTTGACCTCTACATGTAGGTGAGGGGCCCCACTCAAATAACGTCATATGCATAAGGTCTATTACAACATGTTATGCTAATTTGGGGGGCTAATCATCTTCACTCGCAGCTGATAAGCTGATTTGCGAAAGACGCGTCTACAACGTTTTCGAGCCCCAGACACGCAAGTGCGCCCTTTGGCAGCCTGCTACATGGACCTATAAAATGACCACGAAGCACAGCCAGAGATTGAAAGTGTTAGAATTTTCTGGAAGGAAGAAAACTGGGCCCAGAGAAAAAACCCTTGGTGTCATAGGAGAGAACCATCGCACAACTCCAGTCATATATGGCCTTAGCCTGGAATCAAACCAGGGCCACACTGGTGAGAGGCGAGCGCTCTCCGCACTAGCCACCCATGCCGCTCATTAACATGACCTCATTTGATCCTTTCAGAGCTCCTTCTTCCTGAGACAGTCTGATAAGATAGCCACCCTGCTGTACCTTCTACGGGAGGTAGTCAAACCAGACGATCTGACCGTCGTCTTTATGGCAACCAAACACCATGTGGAATTTGTGAAAGAGGTGAGGAATCACTGTACACCGCAAACACTGAATGAAATATGAGCACTGCGAGGCCAAACTATAGCCCTCCTTCTATTGGTAGTGGCTTGTCTTGACCGAGCGCTCTAGAGCAGTTCTGGGGTTGTCAGAGTGTGGGTTTGATTCCCAGTCATGGCACTTGTGTCCTTCAGCAAGGCACTTAACCATAGTTGCTTCTCTTAGCCCAGGCGTGTAAATGGGAACCTGAATAAAAATGGTGCAAAAAAGTTGGAAAACCACAGTGTGTAGAGACAGTTGTTTGCTGTTTTTGTTTTTTAGAGAACTTCTAGAAAATTAGGCAAATTGATTAATAATAGTAGTGGCTTCTTACATCAGTCACTCAGTGACGCTTAAGGCACTTCAACATTCCGTATTTTCCTGCAAGGTATGTGTAGCTATGTTTCTGAAGTAATGAGACCTACTCTTTTACATAGCACCATGTAATGGTTTACAAGGTGCTGTGGCGCAATATGTAGCCAATCAAACCAGGAACACCGGGGCGAACCCCTTCTCTTTTCGAGAAGTGCATTGTGTTCTTTTACTTGCATTACACAACACACTTGACCAACAGCTTTAGGTCCCATCCGAAAGGATGCCGCAACAGTGGTCAAGTGTCTTGTTCCAGGACACAAGTGTCAGGACCAGGACTCAAACCCACACTCTGCTGATCAGAAACACCACGGTTAGCATCTCCTTCTCCCGTCCCAATTCCTCCTCTTAAACAATCGGCCACTGATTATGTTCCTGAAGGTCTGTGAGCGCAGGTGGGAAGCAGCATCCTGAAAAGTTTGTCCCCCACTATTTCTGTGTCATCCAACTGGAAACACTAGTGGCGAAACACTAGCACGTGATCACATCTTAAACAATCGGAATGAATAAACTCTCCAAGGTATTTATGAATACTGATTCATGCTGGTCGCTTTTTGGTCCAGTTCCAAACAAATTTTGCAGTTTTGCAAGTTTTTCATACAAAAAAATAAATTCCTGTCATTTTTCCCCTCAGATCCTTACAATGGCTGATATTAACTGCACATACACCTACAGTGACCTGGATCATGCAGCAAGAACAATCAACGTGGCTAAGTTTACTCACAAGAAGACCAAAGTCATGCTGGTGACAGACGTGGCTGCCCGTGGTATAGACATTCCAATGCTGGGCAATGTCATCAATTTCAACTTAACCAATCGGAATGAATAAACTCTCCAAGGTATTTATGAATACTGATTCATGCTGGTCGCTTTTTGGTCCAGTTCCAAACAAATTTTGCAGTTTTGCAAGTTTTTCATAAAAAAAAATAAATTCCTGTCATTTTTCCCCTCAGATCCTTACACTGGCTGATATTAACTGCACATACACCTACAGTGACCTGGATCATGCAGCAAGAACAATCAACGTGGCTAAGTTTACTCACAAGAAGACCAAAGTCATGCTGGTGACAGACGTGGCTGCCCGTGGTATAGACATTCCAATGCTGGGCAATGTCATCAACTTCAATATCCCTGGCAAGCCCAAGCATTATGTTCATCGAGTTGGTAAGTCAGGGGTTTTGGGGGTTTTTTTTGGGGGGGGTGTGTGACAGACATCTCTGAAGGCCACTGTTTTCAGCGGGGGCAAAGTCATTGTATCACAGACTTTTAGACAAAAATAATTGAATAAATTTGTGGCCCACTGCACTCATACCCATCTTCCAGCATGTCCAGTGTGTTGTGTAATGCGTGTAAAAGAACCCAATACACTTATCATTAAGAGAAAAGGTTTACCCTGGTGTTTGGGGGTATGTTTGGCTGCAGGTTGCGCCACCTTTTAAACCGTTACATGGTGCTATGTAACTAAGTGGGTTTTATGTTTGGAATATAGCTCCGCAAACCTTGTAGCAAAAAATAGGACAAGCTTTGAAACACCCTCAGGTGTGGTAAAGCTTTCTATAAGACCCGCATACAACCTCCTGACATTAAAAACACTTCACGGTTCAGCCCCCTCCCTCACTTCAGAGCATGCTTCAGCACCAGCATGTCAGTGCCAGGTCTGAGGTCATCGGGCAGCATACTGTTTGTTCCCCGGACTCGCCTTGCCACTTATGGTGAGAGGGTCTTTTCTAACAGTGCCCCCCTGCCCCCCGCCTCTGGAACTCTCTGCCTAAATATCATGACATTTTCCACTTCCAACAAGCTCTTAAAACACATCTTTTCAGATTGGCCTATGAACACATCTGAGAATACTTTGAATGTTTCACAGAGAAAGTGTGCCATACAAATGCTGTGTTATTATAATGATTATTATTATTTCATTCTATTACAGCATGCAAAAGAAAGATCACATTTTCATTTGTGCCGGTAACTCCTCGAGTCAGGCTACGTCCCGTAGCCTTAGATCTCAAGGGTCTTTCTGAGAATCCTTGCTGTTCCCAAAAGTGCCGCCTTCTGTAATAGATCTACCCTCACACTTGTCCCTATTTCCTCTAGATGTTTCCCAAGTGCTTTCGGAATGGTGCCAAGTGCTCCAACCACCACAGGGACTACTTTCACCTTCACCTGCCAAATCTTACAAAGTTCCCTGACAAGGTCTTGGTACTTTTGGATCTTTTCTGTCTCCTTCTTAGCGACCCTTATATCACCCGGCACAGCTATGTCAATAAGATGACACATCTTCTTTGTCTTATCTAAGACTTCAACTTGGCATGCTATTTGGCTAGGTGCAGTTGTGGAACTTGGAATTTTTTTTAACTTTTGAAGAAAAAAATGGCGGATTACCGACTTTTTAATTAAAAACTGTTACTTAATAAGTAAGCGATGGTGTCATTGAGTGTTAACTAATTCCAGGACTTGCTGCTGGCAACTTCTTCAGTGCATCTCAAGAACTGGCCATGAAGTGGTTTGTTCCGCCAATCTTGATGTCTTTCCTCTTTCCTTTGCCTCTTGTACTCCTTCGGCCCAACTTCGCCTGCCTTCGTGTACTTCTGCGCAACTTTCAACAAGTTCTCCTCAGTCCTCCTAATATGACAATGTAAGCTCCTGCGCTCTATGTTGACACTGTCTGCCACACTTAGCAACCCCCTATCGCCCTCTGACCTCGGAAGATAAAGTCTGCTCACATTCGCCCGCGGATGAAGCATACCATTCATGGTCATCAGTTTTCTCATTCTCCTGTCCATGACATCTAGATCTTCCTTAGTCCACTCGACAATACCCACACTATACCTCATCAAAGACACGGCCCATGTGTTATTTGCCTTAACCATGTTCCCCCTGTTCAGTTTCGACTTCAAACATTTCTTTACCTGTCTGATGTACTCTGCCCTCAACCTCACCTTTGATTCCTCGTGAAGGACATGGTTCGATTCAAGTACACCAAGATACCGATAACTCTCTTCCTCACCCAAAGCCCTCATCTGTGCACCATCTGGCAGAACAATACCGTCGGAATGTACCCTCTTTCCCCTCTTCATGGTCATTGAAGCACATTTCTCCGGGCCAAACTGCATCCCGATGTCATCGCTGAAAATCCTGACAGTCTGTACCAAAGAATCGATCTCCACTTATTCTTTGCAAATCGTCCATAAAAAGCAGATAGTTGATCTTACATCCGTCCTTCTTCATTTCATAACCTGCACTCACCTTCCTCAGAATCATCGACAGGGGCATCAATGCCAGAACAAACAGGAGCGGAGACAGAGAGTCACCTTGGAAAATCCCTCTTCTTATGCATACCTTGCCCAGACTAGCAATTTTTGGCCAACAGATTAGTTCGCCATGTCTTCATGCTCTCACTTAGAAGAAGCTTTACTGCATCAGCCAGTCCAACCATATCCAGGCATTCCATTATCCACGTGTGCGATACCATGTCATACGCCTTCTTGTAATCGATCCACGCCATTGCCAAGTTCGTCTTTCTGCTCCTGCAGTCCTTCAGTACAGCCTTATCGTTGATAAGTTGATCCTTCGTACCTCTGGACCGCTTCTTTCAGCCTTTCTGCTTCTCTGGAAACAACTGCTGGTCATCCATATGACGATAGAGGTCTTCTGCAATCATACTGGTCAAGAGTTTATACATCACAGGTAAGCACGTGATTGGTCTATAGTTACGAGCAATGTTAATGCACCTTTCTTGATGTCCTTCATGATCAGAACCGTTCTTGCCTCAGTCATCCAACATGGGACCTTACCATGTCTTAGACAGTCTTGCAATTGTAGGGCCATTCGCTCATGCAAACTGCGAATGAACTATTCTGTTTTTGTTCTAATATTATTAAACAGCTACTCGAGCAAGTAATTCTTAACGGTAATGTTATTAAAATGTGTTTATAATGTGTTTGTTTATAATTTAATTGTAATTTTAAAAATACCGTTACTCTTCTGAATTTTCATATTTTTTGATCAAAATATTACGCCCCAATCTCAAGGTTTTGAAAAACTAGTTATACCTCTACCACTGATGGCATGCGTCAAAATAACAACTCCTTGACGTCATGTGTGGGATGTTGCGTTGTTATACCTCCATGTTGCAACAAAGCAGCTATACAAAATGGAGCGTCCTTATATGACGCAATAGGAGTGATGATGTAACAGAGCTTTTCACAAATCTTTCTGAAGTAAAGCACAGAACAAGGGTGTTCAAAAATTATTGGGTTTTTTTTTTTACATTTAAAATCTTAAATCTCAAGTGAACTCAATTTCCTAATGATTGGAAACATTTTAAATGAATTTCAGCAAAGATGAGTTGTATCTGTTTTTTGTTTGAGCTGGTCTTTAATGATTAACCTCTTTTGGTAGCACTGTTTTGTACTTT
Source organism: Pisaster brevispinus (assembly GCA_023634235.1). NCBI lineage: Eukaryota > Metazoa > Echinodermata > Asteroidea > Forcipulatida > Asteriidae > Pisaster > Pisaster brevispinus. The sequence continues at coordinate 164,669 of JAMKCF010000026.1, forward strand.
GTACAGTTTTGCTTGTTTTGATGAATGCCATTTTCTTGTGTAGTTTGTATTACTCGATTCCAGATGGCCCGTCAACAAAAAGTGGAACAGCGAAGTAAAGAGCAGATGGAGAAGAGAGCTCGAGAAAACCAAAAACATCCTTGTGGTTACTGAACCCAAACCAGTCCGCAAAGGAGGTGGTGGTAGGCGTGGACAAGTTGGACAAATTTGATTTCAATTATTTGTAAAACGAATGCTCATAGGAATTTCTTTATTTATTCATGATTACTTTTGACCTAGATAAGTCCTTTATTTCTGTGTAAACCGACAAAAATTGTTTATTCTGAGGTATATAGAGAATACATAACACAACAGTTTAATGTAAGATTATTAAATTTGTATGAGTAACTATGACAAAAATATTTATGAGGCTGAATTAGTTACGATTGAAATAGCAAAATGATTCATTTGAAAGGTTCTCTGGATCATATGAAACAGTGTAATGAATAATCATGGATGATTCTATGGATAATCATGGTTGAGTCTATGAATAATCATGAATGAATCTATGGATAATCATGAGGCATTAATACTCATGAGGCTGAATTATTCATGATAAAATTCCAACAGCGAGATATATAGCGAGGGCAGTGACAGTGAGATGGACACGGGAGAAGCCAAACCCCAAAAGAAGCGAAAGAAGCAGCGAAGTGACGAAGAAGGAGACGGCGATGGGAAACGAGAAAATAAGGCCAAGAAAAGAAGGTTAGAAATAAACTAACAAAGAAACTTGTAAAATTTGTAAACAAATGTTTTCAGCTATGACCATTAGAACACGAGAAATTTTCAAAAACTGAGTCAGGGCACTCTAGTAGGTTTGTTGATTTGGTTATTTTCCAGTAGATAAGATTCTTATGAAAATAGGGGGTGGAAGTGTCTCCAACCTCATGTCAAAACTGATCATGAAAGTAAGAAAGCAAAAGTCCAAAGAAGAATTTTCAGGTATAAAATGATTTTGAAGAGTGTCTCCTTAACACAAATGAACTATTTACTTTATCTTCTCATTAAACCAAATCTCGTAAGACATGAGACGGTGAGGAATCGGCCCTGCACAAGCGCAAGGAGCGCAAGTCCGGCGAGAGCAGAGCATCTTGCAGCCGCAAAGGGATCCGAGAATCCCGGATTGAAGAGGAGAAGCCTGGTAAGTTTAAGTCCAAGGCTATCGTGTCTTCTAGTGAGTCGGACTCAGAGGGAGAGAGGCTTCAGATTGATCAGACCAGTTCATTTCAGTTTTTGTCTATCTCTTTCTATCAAAGGGACACATTGGGCGCTCTAGGATGTAAAAAACATTTGTTTTGAAATGAATGTGGTTGGAAAAGTATTTTAAAAGTAGACCTACAGTGATTCGCAGAAATATTCCTTGAATTTGTGTGGGTTTTGTGTAAACAGAAAACGGTCTTCTTCCAAAGTTTTTTTACTCTACAAAATGGCAGTTTGTATGTTCCGTTTGTTGTATTTCAAAAGGAAAACTTGTGTTTTTCAATCACAACTCACTAATGACAAAACACATCATTAGGACACCAGACCAAGTAATTTATGGCTTGATGTCATTCTGTTTAGAAAAATTGATATTCTTCAAAACAAAGCATTAAGATTTATGAAGTTATACAAAATTACATCCTCTTAAATGATGGCATTCGTTATTTTATTTCCTTTTTATTTTAGTGACAATGAGGAAATGTCCGGTAGTCAGAAACCGTCACCGTCTAAGAGTTGTGGTCGCATCCGCCGTATCGCCTCGGACTCCAGCGACTCCGATGAAAGGAAGTCAAGATCCAAAGGTCAAGATCAAGCTTCTGGGTCTGAGTCCGAGGGGGAGAGTAAACCTCGTAGCAAGGCACTTCAGTCAGACAGTGATGAGGAATCAGGGGGTGAGGGTCAGAGGTCAGGTAGCAAAGCACAGAGGTCAGGCAGTGAGGGTCAGATATCAGATGCTGGATCAGGAAACGAGGAGGCAGCATCGGAAGGAAAGGGGTCCGGCGGGGAAGAAGCTGGGTTGGACGGAGCGGTGTCTGGTAATGAAGGGATCGCTGACTGAGGAGACCTCCTGTCTGTCAACTTTCATTGGACTATCCACCAGATGCCAAGTGTCAGTGGCTGAAACACTCGCAATTAGACGTCAGGGTTCAGATTGTTTTCAGTGAGTTCAAGTTGGAAAAACTTGGCGGGAAGCTGCACATCTGACTACCTCAAGATCAGAATCTTTCTCCTTAAGATTTAAACAACTTGTGAAATATGTTTCAAATATTTCCCATTGAATTTGATTGGCTGAGAGAACAATTTTTTATAACCTGCCCACACTTTTTTGTTCACATGAGCAATTTTCAATCAATTTGTATTAGAGACAATCTTACAATGCTGAAATGATCTTAGATTTTTAATTTTAAAGATGTTGATCATTTTTTTGCAAATCCACTTATCAGTGAAATAATGTTTACATTGTTTCCCACTTCTTGAAGAAAACTGTTTGAAAGATCTTCAGATGTATTTTTGACAATTCTTGATTTGATTGTGTCATTTACAGCTGCGTGATTTGAGGACAGGCCAGAACATCAACCTGTGCAGCCAGCTTGGCCCAATCGACCGGTCAACCATCTGGAGGGAAGTCCTGCTGGAGTTTGTCTCTGATGAATCAAACTCCTTTCCAGGATACTCGGCTTATTATACGGTGTTGCCATGGATCCCTGACTCTCCATGTTTGTTGAGAAATGGGTGTTAAATCTCGGTGTAGGCAGTAAAAGTACCTTATTTTCCTTCATACTTGACGCGGCTTATCTGACTTCCACAGGTGCAACAAAATCACTGCGTCTTTTCTAATGGTGTGTCTTATCTGGTATCACTATAGATCATTGTGATGATCACTGTGTGAAATTAAATTCATCCTCTAAAATGAGCCTTTCATTTGCTCATGGTAATGTCACATTATTTAAAATAACGCAGTGTGTAGTTATAAATTGTAGTTTTTAAGGTTTAGCGTAGTTTTGAGGTAAGCAGCTGTACATGAGATTGGACCTTTAGCCTAATTTCATTAAGCCTGTTATAGCACACACAAAATGTTATGCGAGCAGTATAAAATTGCTGAGCAGAAATAGGTTATCAGCCTAAATGCCATAGTAAAGGTTGCTACGCCTGGTACCTAATTGTTCACTTATCTGACTTTCAAATGTGCAACAAAAATCACTGCGTCTTATCTAATGATGGGCCTCTGGTATCACTATAGATCATTGTGATGATAACTATGTGAAATTAAATTTATCGTGTGAAATAAGCCTTTCATTTGCTCAGGGTAATGTTGTCATATTATTTAAAGTAGCAGTTATTGCTGCATTGCAAATAAACATATCCAAAGAAACTGATTACTGTTGGAGAGAGCACAGCAGTCTTTTGAAGGTGATATCTAATTTTGTCATCTTTACCATCTTATATTACTAGTAGTTGAGTACAAAGAAAGACACAGGTTTTCTCGTAGTTAGGCGCTAACAGCGTTTGTGTGTGCTATGGGAAATCCTGTAGGTATGGGTTCAAGACAAAAGCCTTGAGTTTTAAAACCGATTATCTCTGAACTTTTCAAATTTCAGCGTAGTGTGTAAACGTCTTCCATGTGCCAGCCCTTGCCATATCTCTGACCGAAGACCTGCCTACACTACACCTCCTCCCAGCAGACTGCGGCTGTCAGATCCTCTTTACTCTCCCTCCTGAAGAGACTGCACTTCTCGTCATTCATGAGCTTGTGATACCCGATGCTGACTGCGAGAAACATTATTTTGAGGTACTTTTCATCAAGTTAATGTTGCAAAGCAATTTTTTTATACTGGAGTGTACAGACTAGCAATGTTACGCACAGAGTGGAGGCTTCTGGGAATAATAGCAGGCAGTAGACTTACCAGGTACATCCATTGTCTTCGGAGATGTGTGCATGCTCACTACTATGTCAACAATGGAAAATAACCCAGTGTGTTTGCTGCCACCTAGAGTTCCAGTGATGGAAACTAGAGATAAACCTTCCCTTTATAATTCTATTGGTGTTTGGCAGATTACCTTCATTCCCACTTGATAGTATGTGACATCCACAAAACGTCAACAAACATTCTCAAGAAAAGTGCAAATAACAAGGTAATGTCTGCAAACCTTTCCTTTTTATGTAAATTTTGCAAATCGAATTTGGAAGTTCTGAAGGTCAGTTTTCTTGTGCAAGGTATATTTGGAAACAACCACAATAATAAGTTGACTCTTGATCAGCAAAACTTGTTTTAAAAATATGCTTTTATTGTGGTGTTTTTCCGAGAATCTTCTCTTGTTTTTCTACTTTTTAAAGACTGACGATTTAGCCACCTTGTGCTACAATCGTTACTGTGAGAAATTATATTTATCCTGTAAAATGAGCCTTTCATTTGCTCAGGGTAATGTTGTCATATTGTTTAAAATAACGCAGCGTGTAGTTATAAAGTGTAGTTTTTAAAGTTACGCGTAGTTTTAAGGTAAGCATCTGTATAAGAGATTGAACATTTAGCCTAATTTCATGAAGCCTGTTAGCACACAAAAAATGCTATGCACAGTATAAAAATGCTGAGTAGAAATAGGTTATGATCAGCCAAAATGCATAATGACTGGCGTACCTAACTAATATTGTACTTTTCATCACTGTGATATTCTCTTCTTCTTTTTTCCGTCTATCATCGAGGTTGTAATATAATGCTGACATCAGAGCCTGGAATCATTCAATCTCCGAACAACGCTTCCAGCACCCGTTATATAACTGCTCCTTTGTGTGCTTTCAGCAATCGTTGTCAAACTGACGTCCCATGGCAGTACGTGATGCTTTCCTTTAGTCAACTCAAACTTGAATCCGATCTGCAATGCACGAAGGACTTCATTGAGGTAAGAACAGGGTTTTACTGTTAATTTGTCTCCAACTGATTTGACTGCTGGAAAAAATGTCTTTGGATTTCAATTATAAGATAGAGTCAGAAGCACACTGTATTTGTTAATCTTGTTGGTAAAGGCATGGGATCAAAACTACAACTGCTTTCCCACAGAAGGTCTGTAGCCAGCCTCTGTCTTTTACACGGATGTTTGCAAGGTAAACGTGCTACCTGTGTGTCCGACCTGGTTCCTCCTATCAGGATGTTTGAGTGTTAAACCAGGTTTTCTGCTTGTTAATCTTGCTTGGCTGAGATGTAGAACAAAAAGCAATCCAACAGCTTTATTCCATGTACATCTCTTTGGAACTCCTTACCTGTTAAATCAACATTTCTCTCCATCCTACAATCTAAACAGATTTCAGATGCAAATCTACCTTTAGCTCCCTGAGTTATTCTCATATTGAATGTTTTTTGTCTTGTACGTAACCCCCAAAACCAAGAGTGGCTTTAAGCCTTGTTTTGGGCAAACGTGCTTTAAAGTTATAAAAAAAACACAAGGTCATAACTTGACAGGTTGAAAGGTCATATCTAACACGCTATAGCAAGCACACATTTTGCTCCACGCGATAAGGTCGTATCTCTTTTAATTGTTTTTTGCCTACACTTATTGCACTACCAACAACAATTTCAATTGCAACCTGGCTCCACTGACATAGTGAAATCTTTTCTTTTTTTGTGTGTGTTCAGATTCAGGACGTGATACCCAAGAAGCGTCTGTCTTCTGTAGGGATGCAAATACTTTCACTTGGATCACCGAGGGAAGTGAAGTCATCGCAAAATTCCAAACAGACGACGAGTAGTGCTTCCAAAGTTGCAGAGAGCTCGAGAGAAAGAGACATTTTCCTGTAAAGTGTTGGACATCAGAGTGGTTGGACGGCAGCTTTTTCCATGTATGAACTGAATTATGGCTATCAGTACAGGTAGTGGTCAGCCTACTGGTCTTTATTTTTTGTATAGTTTATTATCTGCTTGTCGACCGACCAGGTTCATATTGTAATATTAATAATAATATTAATAATTATGTGTATTATTTTAAATGGAATGCATGGGGGTGTTGACTGCGGTTTGGCTGGTGGGATTCGACTTGGAGGCATAGGTTTGTGAGTTTGTTGTGTGAATGATGATGATTAGTGGGCCCTGTGTGTTAGGTAACTTATGCCTTCTTGCCCATCCAGTGTCATGCTATATATTCTATGTTCTCCAATCACGCACTCATGCATTTGCTTTCTTCGAGATAATAATTATTTGGTAGAGACTGAATATCTAGGAGTTGCCTTCATTTTTATTGACATTTTATCGACATACTTGCATTGTATAAGATAATTAAATGTACATGTATGTGTTTTATTGACCGCCTGCACAACTCTCAACAGTTTGTACAGGTGTTTACAGAGAGAATAAATCCCAGCCAGATCCACAGTCAACATCCAAAAGCTGGATATAGCTGTGTAGGGCGTCACTTTAATCTTTCTAATCACTCCATTTCTCTCATGATTTTACAGGGCTTTGAGGCACTAGGAAACCACAAGATTGTTCGTATGAGTAGGGAGAAGCTATGGATAAGGCGTCTTCAGACCATTCAACCCCATGGTCTAAACATCCAAGAAGGAAATGTCTAATAACCTTTTGTCTTTGCCTTCTCCTTTTTACCACAGATTCTCCTCTCCAGTCTGCCTCATTCACTAATCAATTACTTTTGTCTCCCTCTTCCCATCATTTATTTTTTACTTTTTGAGGCTTTGCATGATGAGGTATCAATGTATATTCAGTTTGCATTAACACCGTATATCTACTAGCTATGTAGATTTGTTCTAATGAACTAGGTTTTGCTTTTTTAACATTTTTTTATTCTACTGCAACAGAGTAGATTTGGAAATCGGAAGACTACTTCGGGAGACTACTTAGTTCTGAAAAGAACTGTCCAGCTTATTAGCTACTACCTGGGCGGTGGGTAGGAAATTGGCCGGGACTACTACTTTGGCTTCATAGTGAATCGGATCGAGGGGACTTCTCAGTATTAACTTCATTGCCGCGGAGTGAGTTCTTAGTTGGTCTCAACAATTAGACTAGCTTGCTCTAGTCATCGTCTCCGGACAATGACTAGAGCAAGCTAGTCGGTTTGGACTAGCTTGCTCCAGTCATCGTCTCCTAACGATGAGACGCTGACTAGAGCAAGCTATGCTCTAGACATCGTCTCCTGACGATGACTAGAGCAAGCTAGTCGAAACGTTGAGACCAATTAAGAACTCACTCCGTGGCAGTGAAGTTAATAACGAGAAGTCCCCTCGATCCTATCCACTATTAAGCTAAAGTAGTAGTCCCGGCCGATTTCCTACCCTCCGCCCAGTTAGTAGCCAATAACCTGGACAGTTCTTTTCAGAACTAAGTAGTCTCCCGAAGTAGTCTCCCGATTTCCAAATCTACTCTGCGGCAGTAGAATAAAAATCAAATAAAAAGCAAGACCTAGTTCTGAACAAATCTACATAGCTAGTAGATATACACACGGTGATTACCGCAAACCGAATATACATCATTTATTTTGTCTTTTGTATTCGTTCCTCTTGTGGTCAAACCAGCCCCTCCCCCACCCCCACCCCCTTTTGTTACCCTCCTTTTTGTTCATCCTCCTGCTTTCTCTGTGTGCTTTCATCTCTAACGTCTATCCCCACTCCACTTTTTATGTTTGTAGTCTTGTCATTTAGCCTTCAAGAAAGACTCTGCTAGGGTCGAAACGTCAGGCCACTATCTATTTTTGTGTGTGTAGTAGTTTTTCCATGATTTTTAGAGCCAATTTGTAGTAAGTTTTTTGCTGAGAATGTTTTATTCATGCATATTTGTATTTAGAAGAACTGATTTAATGTCTGGTCATATTGTTACTTTCAGTGCATATGATTATATACAGTGTATTTTCCTTAAGTGTGAGGGACTGTTTTTGTATAATTTTCTTGTGTATGAATCTCACAAGTAAGTCAAATTGTGAGTTTGAGGTGCATATATAGTTTAAAGGTGTAAATCAATGAAAATCAAGGTTGATATTTTTGACAATTTGCTTGACTCAGCCATGGTTTCTTATTTTCCCTTTAAAAGCTACAAGAGCCATGTTAATGACAAGCCTTGGCTTACACCTCACATAAATGTTTTTGACCGTCAAATTATGTTGGGTAATAGTTATTATTGGTATGACTCTGCTCTTTCATCGCTTGGCCTTGACTCTCTGGCTGGTAGGAGAGAGGCACACTGCAGGCGTTTTGCTAATGAACTTGCTAATAACCCTCACACTAAAGACCTCCTTCCCCCTACCAGGCATGAGAGTCATGGTCCAAACCTCCGAAATAGTCATCATGTTTCAACCATCCCCACCAGATCCAGTCGTTTTAAAAATAGCCCTGTTCTTTATTTCATAGGTTTAATTCATTCTTAATTATTTCTCCATTTTATTGTGTGTGGTGGTCTGAGTGAGGTTCTTATTTAATTTTATGTTTTATTGAAACATTTATGTCCCTGTTAATTATTCCATTTCCCTTTTAAACTACAGTGAGGTGTTTCTTTTGTTTATGTGGTTCTGTTTTTGTTTTAAAGGCGAGTGTGCAATCTGTTTTTGTTATCTATTTTTTGCTATTTAGGTGTCCTTAAAAAAAAGTATGTCTTGTCGATTTTTTACTATTGTAATGACTCTGTAATTTGACCTTCAAGTCACGAAGTTTGTCAATTTTAATAAATCTTAAAATCTTAATCATATATAAATGTCATTTTCATAAATCCTTTCTAGGTCGCACTTGTTTGTTTTTATGGACCACTCGGGTCTCGTGGTCGTAAAGTAGGGAACCCATGTGCGTCCTCAATGTTCAATTGTCTCCTCCAACTTGGTTGTTAGAATATTTATAGTGAAAAGTTAAGTTTGAAGTCTCGACCTTTAGGCTCATTCTCTTTTTCATTTTAGCTTTAAGCAAGAGAGATCAAGAGCACATTTATTTTCTCTTGTTATTTTTCTTTATTTTGTACGAAGCATGACTCTGGCCAAGCTCCAAATGCATTTCAGTAGGGAGGGATAGGGTCATAGAGCTATTTGTGAGTATCTGTATCAAATCATAACTTTATTCCAGAAATAATTTTTAAATAGAAGGCCGGCCTCCTTCCCTTGTCTCTACATTAACTGTTAATTAAGTGAGGAGGGTCCTCATAAATTCCTTCATCTCTGCCAATTGCTTTGTTTTGCTTTATTAATTGACTTTATATTTCTAATATTGTATTTTGTCATGTTCCCTTTGGGGGAGAATTACAAGATGAGCGAGTACCTGCATTTCTGTTTCCATTTTGGAGTAATTTGTTTGTCTCTGAGTTTAGCGGGTAGTCCGCTCCCCTTCTGGCAGATAGGGATGAGCTCTTACAATACGTTGAGCCACTTTTTATAGCTCTTACATCCTTTTAAAGATTCTTTTGCAAAAAAGTATAGTCCCTGCATAAATAGGCAAAGAGTAAAAATGGCATCTGAAAAACTGTGGTTAGGCCTAATTAACCACTAATTAGTGGCCAAATTAGCCAGCTTCTATTCATAATGAAGAGTACAAATTCTTTTCAGAAAGGTAGTTGACTCAAAAGCACAGGCATTATAAATGGAGATGGTGTCTGCATATAGTTGTGGCTATTTTTGAGCTGCCTTATTTGGTTCACTAATTAGTGGTTAAATACAGTTTTACAGATGCCATTTTTCATCTATAGCAGGTACAATGCACATGCGGTTGAGTAGACTACCTTTAAAAAAAATTGTATCCTTCATTATTAGTAAAAAAAAATTTAGCTCAGGATCTTGAAGACTGTTATAACCTGGGCAAACCACTTTTTTGAAGTAGCTTAATTGGTCCAGTAATTAGTGGTTAATTAAGTACAGTTATACAGACGCCATTCTCCATCTATAACATTCTCCATCTATAAATTGCCCATGCACTTTAATTAGTCAACTGCCTCTTTGAACTGCTGGTTCAATCTGAGTTCGATCGGAGACGAACAATATTCAAACTGCTCAAAATGCTCTGACATGAATTCTGACTAAGACAAATGGGTGTTCTGAAGCAGCCAGTTCAATCTCATAAAACGAGTGTTACACTGGGCACCAAATTTGGGAGTTGGTTAATATTTGGGTCCACTAATCGGCTGTTAATTAACCACATCTACGCAAATGTCATTTGCGTCTCACGTACATTTGCCTTATGCGGTTGAGTAATAACTACCTCTAAGAATGTACTCTTCGTTATTAGTAAAAGTGTAAGTTTAAGCCCAGAATCTTGAAAACTGTCAAACTGAACATACCAAATTTTTGAGCTGGCAAATTTGGTCCATTGATTAGTGATTAGTATCACAGTTACATACGCCATTTTCCATCCATAACACGCACAATTACATAACGCGGTTGAGTAAACTACTTTTCTTTTCGATATTTGATATTTTATTGAAAACAAACACAATTGGATGCGTTCATACAAACATATTTAAAAGGTACGACAAGTGGTTAAGAAAAATATTAATTGCTGGGGAAAAAATTGATGTTAATATAAAATGTATTATTCCAACAAAAAACTACAACAAGGAAAACAACTTTTTGATAAGTTTAGAAGTCCCCACCATGGCAATAGTGAGAAAGAAACCCGCTCTGTGACTATCATTGCAAGAGTAGTTCAATTTGGACGCTTCCAATTTAATTTGTTAATTTAATTAACGTAAAGGTTGTCGATTAAAAATTTGACAACATATTTTCATCTGCATAAAAACTATTATTAGTGCTTGAATGACGAAAGTGGTTAAATTTGTCTTTGTGTAAACGTATGCAGTTTTCAGATTACGACAACATGCAAATTATTTTACTTTTACTTATTTAATCTTAATTACTGAATTCAGAAAAGTTGAAAGATCAAGGATGACTAGTTTCTCAAATGTTTGAAGTACCCCCCCCCCCCCTTCATTTGCACTTACTTTGATGACGTTGCTGACGTCGCATTCTAGTGACGTAATTTTTACTAGTCATGTAGCTTATTTTATTGTACAGCGCCCTCACAGCGTTTGGAATTTTCGCGGGGTTTCTCCAGCATTATTTTGCTTTACGAAGACAAGATGACACCTCGGGTTTCTGGCTACGTTTTTGCTGTTGTTGTTGTTCTTCTTCATTTTGAATGCAGCCTTCGAATGATTGAAGATGTAGGCACTGCATGTGTGCGAATGTTCAGGTAAATATCACTTTATTCTACTCTTATTCTACGGTTTATCATGTTCGTTTGTGCAGTTAGGTTTGTTTCTCTACGATCATTACAACTTTTGGGAGAAAACAAAGACTAAACAGTGACGGCAGCAACGTTTGTCAGTGAAGACAGTGGCGAGAATGCTAAAATTAGTCAAGCCGGGAGCACTCATTCTGGTTTAGTCTGGTTTGGAAATTATGTCTGCAGCACAGAATAATATAACTTTATTCATCTCTATCATCATCTATGAATTCCAGTTCTCAGAGACATTTTGTGAACTAAATCAACAGTTCAGTTTTCGGTAGGTTTCTTCTGATCTCTGACTCTGCTCTGGTCAGTCCCTCCTGCTACCAATTGTCCACTTGCCGCTTGTGTGCATATACCATTCTACATTGACTTGCCACAGTCCTAAAGAAAAAGTTATACTTACAAAATCTGTGTCTGCAGTTTCTTCCCAGAACTTTATTATTTCCAAACTTTTTATGTGTTCTTCTGAATTGTCTTTGTCCAGTCATGCCTATTGGCACAGCTATTTCTTCATGAGTTTGTGCTGTGTGTGTCGCCTCTACATCCCATGGCCCATGAAAAGGTACAGTTGAGTATTATAAAAGGTATAATACTTCCTAACTTAATTCTTGACGCTTGTTAAACCCTATCAATATTTGAAGTTTATTGATAATTTCCTTGATTGCACCTGAGAAAATTCAGGCTTTTTGAGTTTTTGACATTCACTTATAGTTTGGAGACTTTCAGTTCATAACATATGCAGGCGATGCAGGCTAATGGAACCACATTTAAAGTGTCCTTTTGTGTTGTTATGATAACAAACCCAGTCTGTTCTGTGAGGTCTGCATCACTGGACCGCTAGGCCACAACACTCCACTAATTATTGTAGAACAGAACAAGGGATGAATGCATAGTCAGATTATGGGTCAGGCCCAATCCAGATTGGATTTCGAGCAGCGGAGGCAAACTTATAATTTCAAAATCCATTAGAATTAAGTGACCAAGTGTTAAAAAAACTTGATTTGGTCAGACGTCGTCACTGATCTCTGGTCAGTCCCACCTGCTACCAATTGCCCACTTGCCACTTGTGTGTGCATATACCATTCTATCTTGACTTGCCACAGTCCTAAACCAAAAAGTTAAACTTACAAAGTCTGTGTCTGCAGTTTCTTCCCAGAACTTAATTATTTCCAAACTTTTTATATGTGTTCTATTGAATTGTCTTTGTCCAGTAGGCACAGCTATTTCTTTATGGGTTTGTGCTGTCTGTGTCGGCTCTTCATCCCACGGCTCATGAAAAGGTACGATTGAGTATTATTAAAGGTATAATACAGGATTGGTAGATCTTGTAGAAGAGAGAGTTTGTGAACTAAATCAACAGTTCAGTTTTCAGGAAGTTTCTTCTTCCCCATATTTTATTCTGACGGTAGTCAGCTTGAAAAGCCCTATGGAATTTGCCCCTTGTTCCAGGGCTTGAATTTGTTGGGGAAATCCACAAGAATGCAGGGCTTGCATGTTGCTTAAAATATGCACTAGACAAGAATTTCTATGACAAGACCAGAAATAAAGAGAGAAATCCATTATCTCCACAGTTTAACTTGTAAACTGTTTTTATCTGAACAAGTACAAGAGTGATTACATTTGTCTTTTGGGGTGGGTAGTTCAATAACAGAGTTAGAAGATACTTAGCAGATTGACTCAAAGTTAATAGTGGATTTATATCTTTCTTCCTCAAGTTACTACTTAGTGATGTACATGTACTTTTTGTATAATTTGCAACTGACAAATTTTTTAAGACATTCTGACTGGTCTGGTCATTAGTTTACTGGCCAGACTCTAAAATTACTCGCCTCGGGTCTGCGTTCCAACTCGAAATTATGGCCTTTGCTCCTGCAGGGTAATGACGTTGCTTGCCACTTGCAGAATTTAGTGTGTGAGAGCTGAATTTAATTTTCGAATAAACACTTTCATCTGTGTCTAGCTGTTTGTTGGAGGTGAATTTGCCCCGCAATCCAGCTCATATACAGTCGACTCCCGTTAATACAAGGTCCGCCGGACTGGCTCGTTTTCCTCGTATTATCCGAACCTCGTCTTAAACGCAGCGCACTATTTACACGTACAATAGCATGTACTGTATACACACGTCTTCATAGTGCATGCACTACACACGTGTCTAGGCTAGATCGGAGCGGTTGGCTACAGTTCTTACGAGCATCCTGTACACAAAAATATTAATGATAAATGCAATTTTGTTGACTACGATCATAGAAATTGAATATTTTGTATAACTCAAAATAAAAATCATAGCAAAGTCATGTCAAACTTGCCGTTCATGTGACCATGATGTGACAGATTCGATACTGCGTAGCGCCTATGCTGAACGTTGTTTTCGCTGGTAGTCGCTAGGCGTGTAGGCGAAGTAGTATTTCAAGCATATGTTACCAGCGTAATGTTTCTGATTTTCAGATCGGACTGAACCGTGTAGCCGGTCTGATCCGATAAATAGTTTGGCAACAAGCATGTAATTTCAGAAACTTAGCTGACTGAACGGTAAGCTTTTACGCAACAATATTTTTCCGATCTAGCTTTAAAAGTACGAAAAACAATACATTTTGTCATCATGGGGCCGCAAAAATACCTCGTATTATCCGTGTTCTCGTATTAACCGGCGTCTCGTATCTTCCGAGCTTGTATTAACGAGAGTCGACTGTACATTGTCAAAGAACTGTTTTTTTGCCATCCTTAGAGAACTCTCCCTGTTTCTGCGGATAGTTTCCTGAAAATAAATCCATATTTTCATGTTCAGATAAACAAATTTGAAAATCTCCCCAATTATTTTAGGTTTTCCCCCATGTTCTTCATATCGCCAAGATTATTGTAGAAAATTTCCTTGACTGCAAGATGAAAATGTTGCCAGCTTGACCTTAGAGTGGTTGTTCGCGTATAAGATCTTCTCTTGAAATCGTACACTTCCTAACTTAATTCTTGACGCATGTTAAACCCTATCAATATTTGAAGTTTTTTGATAATTGCCTTAATGAATCAAGTCTTATATCAGTGGGATCTTGTTTGAATTCTTGATTGCACCTGAGAAATTTCATATACCATTCTATCTTGACTTGCCACAGTCCTAAACAAAAAAGTTACACTTGCAAAATCTGTGTCTGCAGTTTCTTCCCAGAACTTAATTTTTTCCAAACTTTTCATATGTGTTCTTTTGAATTGTCTTTGTCCAGTAGGCACAGCTATTTCTTCATGAGTTTGTGCTGTCTGTGTCAGCTCTTCATCCCACGGCTCATGAAAAGGTACGATTGAGTATTATTAAAGGTATAATACAGGATTGTTAGATCTGGTAGAAGAGAGAGTTTGTGAACTAAATCAACAGTTCAGTTTTCAGGTTTCTTCTTCCCATATTTTTTTCTGACGGTAGTCAGCTTAAAAAGCCCTATGGAATTCGCCCCTTGTTCCAGGGCTTGAATTTGATGGGGAAATCCACAAGAATGCAGGGCTTGCATGTTGCTTAAAATATGCACTAGACATAAATTTCTGTTACAAGACCAGAAATAAAGAGAGAAATCCATTATCTACTCAGTTTAACATGTAAACTTTTTTTTATCTGAACAAGCACTGACACAAGAGTGATTTCATTCGTCTGCAGTTTCTTCCCAGAACTTGAATGTTTCCAAACTTTTTATATGTGTTCTTTTGAATTGTCTTTGTCCAGTAGGCCCAGCTTTTTCTTCATGAGTTTGTGCTGTCTGTGTCGCCTCTTCATCCCACGGCTCATGAAAAGGTACAAATTTTATAAGACCTTTGGACTGGTCTGGTCATTAGTTTACTGGCCAGACTCTAAAATTACTGGCCTCGGGTCTTCGTTCCAACTCGAAAAAATGGCCTTTGCTCCTGCAGGGTAATGACGTTGCTTGCCACTCGTCAGAATTTAGTGTGTGAGAGCTGAATTTAATTTTCGAATAAACACTTTCATCTGTTTCTAGCTGTTTGTTGGAGGTGAAATTGCCCCGCAATCCAGCTCATATACATTGTCAAAGAACTGTTTTTTTGCCATCCTTAGAGCAGCCAACTCTCCCTGTCTGTGGATAGTTCCCTAAAAATAAATCCATCTTTCCATGTTCAGATAAACAAATTTGAAAATCTCCCGAATTGTTTTAGGTTTTCGCCCCTGTTCTTCATATTGCCCAGATTATTGTAGAAAAGTTCCTTGACTGCAAGATGAAAATGTTGCCAGCTTGACCTTAGAGTGGTTGTTTGCGTATAAGATCTTCTCTTGAAATCGTACACTTCCGAACTAAATTCTTGACGCTTGTTTAACCCTATCAATATCTGAAGTTTATTGATAATTTCTTTAATGAATCAAGTCTTACATCAGTGGGATCTTGTTTGAAATCTTGATTGCACCTGAGAAATTTCAGGCTTCTTTGAGTTTTTGCCATTCACTTATAGTTTGAAGACTTTCAGATCATAACATATGCAGGCGATGCATGCTAATGGAACCACATTTAAAGTGTCCTTTTGTGTTGTTATGATAACAAACCCAGTCTGTTCTGTGAGGTCTGCATCACTGGACTGCTAGGCCACAACACTCCACTAATTATTGTAGAACAGAACAAGGGATGAATGCATAGTCAGATTATGGGTCAGGCTCAATCCAGATTGGATTTCGAGCAGAAGAGGCAAACTTATAATTTCAAAATCCGTTGGAGTTAAGTGACTAAGTGTAAAAAAAAACTTGATTTGGTCAGACGTCGTCACTTATCTCTGGTCAGTCCCTCCTGCTACCAATTGCCCACTTGCAAATTGTGTGTGCATATTCCATTCTATCTTGACTTGACAAAGTCCTAAACAAAAAAGTTACACTTGCAAAATCTGTGTCTGCAGTTTCTTCCAAGATCTTAATTATTTCCAAAGTTTTCATATGCGTTCTTTTGAATTGTCTTTGTCCAGTAGGCACAGCTATTTCTTCATGAGTTTGTGCTGTCTGTGTCAGCTCTTCATCCCACGGCTCATGAAAAGGTACGATTGAGTTTTATTAAAGGTATAACACAGGATTGGTAGATCTGGTAGAAGAGAGAGTTTGTGAACTAAATCAACAGTTCAGTTTTCAGGAGGTTTCTTCTTCCCCATATCTTTTTCTGACGGTAGTCAGCTTGAAAAGCCCTGTAGAATTCGCCCCTTGTTCCAGGGCTTGAATTTGTTGGGGAAATCCACAAGAATGCAGGGCTTGCATGTTGCTTAAAATATGCACTAGACAAGAATTTCTGTTACAAGACCAGAAATAAAGAGAGAAATCCATTATCTACTAAGTTTAACATGTAAACTTTTTTTTATCTGAACAAGCACTGACACAAGAGTGATTTCATTTGTCTGCATTTTCTTCCCAGAACTTGATTATTTCCAAACTTTTTATATGTGTTCTTTTGAATTGTCTTTGTCCAGTAGGCCCAGCTATTTCTTCATGAGTTTGTGCTGTCTTCGTCGTTTCTTCATCCCACGGCTCATGAAAAGGTACAAATTTTATAAGACTTTTGGACTGGTCTGGTCATTAGTTTACTGGCCAGACTCTAAAATTACTGGCCTCAGGTCTGCGTTCCAACTCGAAATAATGGCCTTTGCTCCTGCAGGGTAATGACATAGCTTGCCACTTGTCAGAATTTGTTGTGTGAGAGCTGAATTTAATTTCCGAATAGACACTTTCATCTATGTCTAGCTGTTTGTTGGAGGTGAAATTGCCCCGCAATCTAGCTCATACACATTGTCAAAGAACTGTTTTTTTGCCATCCTTAAAGCAGCCAACTCTCCCTGTTTCTGCGGATAGTTTCCTGAAAATAATCTCATCTTTCCATGTTCAGATAAACAAATTTGAAAATCTCCCAAATTATTTTAGGTTTTCCCACCTGTTCTTCATATCGCCCAGATTATTGTAGAAAATTTCCTTGACTGCAAGATGAAAATGTTGGCAGCTTGACCTTTTAGAGTGGTTGTTCGCGTATAACATCTTCTCTTAAAATCGTACACTTCCTAACTAAATTCTTGGCGCTTGTTAAACCCTATCAATATTTTTAGCATGTAATTACCTTGTCATTTATTTTGGTTGAACCAACCATTTTCAGATTGGAGTGTGGAGTTCGGAGGTTGGAGTTTGGGGTTTGGAGTTTGGAGTTTGGAAATTGGAGATTTGAGGTTGGTGTTTGGAGATTGGGGCATCTGGTTGATAGCCTCCAGTTGTAGCCTCAGTTGTAGCCTCAGTTGTAGCCCCAGTTGTAGCCCCAGTTGTAGCCCCAGTTGTAGCCCCAGTTGTAGCCCCAGTTGTAGCCCCAGTTGTAGCCCCAGTTGTAGCCCCAGTTGTAGCCCCAGTTGTAGCCCCAGTTGTAGCCCCAGTTGTAGCCCCAGTTGTAGCCCCAGTTGTAGCCCCAGTTGTAGCCCCAGTTGTAGCCCCAGTTGTAGCCCCAGATGTAGCCCCAGATGTAGCCCCATATGTAGTCTCAGTTGTAGTCTCAGTTGTAGTCTCAGTTGTAGTCTCAGTTGTAGTCTCAGTTGTAGTCTCAGTTGTAGTCTCAGTTGTAGTCTCAGTTGTAGTCTCAGTTGTAGTCTCAGTTGTAGTCTCAGTTGTAGTCTCAGTTGTAGTCTCAGTTGTAGTCTCAGTTGTAGTCTCAGTTGTAGTCTCAGTTGTAGTCTCAGTTGTAGTCTCAGTTGTAGCCCCAGTTGTAGCCCCAGTTGTAGCCCCAGATGTAGCCCCAGATGTAGCCCCAGATGTAGCCCCAGATGTAGCCCCAGTTGTAGCCCCAGTTGTAGCCCCAGTTGTAGCCCCAGTTGTAGCCCCAGTTGTAGTCCCAGTTGTAGTCCCAGTTGTAGTCCCAGTTGTAGTCCCAGTTGTAGTCCCAGTTGTAGTCCCAGTTGTAGTCCCAGTTGTAGTCCCAGTTGTAGTCCCAGTTGTAGTCTCAGTTGTAGTCTCAGTTGTAGTCTCAGTTGTAGTCTCAGTTGTAGTCTCAGTTGTAGTCTCAGTTGTAGTCTCAGTTGTAGTCTCAGTTGTAGTCTCAGTTGTAGTCTCAGTTGTAGTCTCAGTTGTAGTCTCAGTTGTAGTCTCAGTTGTAGTCTCAGTTGTAGTCTCAGTTGTAGTCTCAGTTGTAGTCTCAGTTGTAGTCTCAGTTGTAGTCTCAGTTGTAGTCTCAGTTGTAGTCTCAGTTGTAGTCTCAGTTGTAGTCTCAGTTGTAGTCTCAGTTGTAGTCTCAGTTGTAGTCTCAGTTGTAGTCTCAGTTGTAGTCTCAGTTGTAGTCTCAGTTGTAGTCTCAGTTGTAGTCTCAGTTGTAGTCTCAGTTGTAGTCTCAGATGTAGTCTCAGTTGTAGTCTCAGATGTAGTCTCAGATGTAGTCTCAGATGTAGTCTCAGATGTAGTCTCAGATGTAGTCTCAGATGTAGTCTCAGATGTAGTCTCAGTTGTAGTCTCAGTTGTAGTCTCAGATGTAGTCTCAGATGTAGTCTCAGATGTAGTCTCAGATGTAGTCTCAGTTGTAGTCTCAGTTGTAGTCTCAGTTGTAGTCTCAGTTGTAGTCTCAGTTGTAGTCTCAGTTGTAGTCTCAGTTGTAGTCTCAGTTGTAGTCTCAGTTGTAGTCTCAGTTGTAGTCTCAGTTGTAGTCTCAGTTGTAGTCTCAGTTGTAGTCTCAGTTGTAGTCTCAGTTGTAGTCTCAGTTGTAGTCTCAGTTGTAGTCTCAGTTGTAGTCTCAGTTGTAGTCTCAGTTGTAGTCTCAGTTGTAGTCTCAGTTGTAGTCTCAGTTGTAGTCTCAGTTGTAGTCTCAGTTGTAGTCTCAGTTGTAGTCTCAGTTGTAGTCTCAGTTGTAGTCTCAGTTTTTAGTTTCTAGTTCAACCAAAAGCCTGCCTACACTTCCTCTCCTCCAAGCAGACTGCGGCTGTCAGATCCTCTTTACTCCTCCACCAGATTTTGCGCTTCTTGACATTCCTGGGCCTGTGATACCCGATGCTGACTGAGAGCGACATTATTTGAGGTACTTTTCATCAAGTTACTGTTAATGTCATTTGTTATATATTTGAGTGTACAGCCTTTTGATTTTTTGTGCACAGAGCGGAGCATTCTCTGAGGCATGGGTCAGTAGACTTACCAGGTCATTCAATGTCTTAAAGATGTGTGCATGCTCAGTACTGTCAACAGTAGAAGATATCACAGTATGTTTGCTGCCACCTAGAGTTCCAATGATGTAAACTGGAAATAAATCTTCTCTTAATAATTCTATTGGTTTTTGGAAGAGTACTTTCATTCCCTCTTGATGGTATCTGACATCCACAAAATGTCAACCAACATTTTCTAGAAAAGTGCTAATAACAAGTTAATGTCTGCTAACCTTTCCCGCTTATGTAAATTTCAGAGTGCAGCAAGGTCCTGACCGCTGACTGAGGAGCCTTCCAGTCTGTCAACTTCCATGGTGGGAAGCTTCACAACTGACTACCTCAAGGTCAGAATCTAACTCCTCAACATTTCAACAACTTTTGAAATATTTTCCAAATATTTCCCATTGAAATTTATTGGCTGAATCTTTGTTCATGCTTAGGTTCAAGAGATCAATCTTCAATAACCTGCCTACACTTTTTTTGTTCATAAAGCAATTTTCAATCAATTTGTTTTAGAGACATCACAATGCTGAAAGATCTTATATTTTTAATCATAAAAAATGCAAATATTTATTTGGCAAATCCACTAATGGTGAAACAATTTTCCTTTTTTCCCCCACTTCTAAAAAAATGTTTTTTTAAAAGACCTTCAGATGTATTTTTGACAATTCTTGATTTTATTGTCTGAATTACAGCCGAGTGATTTGACGACAGGCCAGAACGTCAACCTGTGCAGCCAGCTTGGCCCTATGGACCGGTCATCCATCGGGAGTGAAGTCCTGCTGGAGTTTGTCTCTGATGAAACGAACTATTTCCCAGGATACTCAGCTGATCATACAGTGTTGCCATGGATCCCTGACTCTCCAGGTTTGTTGAGAAATGGGTGTTAATCTGTGTATGCAGTTAACGTACATTATTTTCCTTCATGCATGACGCGGCTTATCTGACTCCAAATGTTCAACAAAAATCACTGCCTCTTAACTATTGATGGGCCTTATCTGGTATCACTATAGATCACTGTGATGATAACTGTGGGAAAATGAAACTTATCCTGTGAAATAAGCCTTTCATTTGCTCAGGTAATGTTGTCACATTATTTAAAATAACACAGTGTGTAGTTATGAAGTGTATTTTTTAGGGGTTTACTGTAGTTTTAAGGTAAGCAGCTGTACATGAGATTGGACCTTTATTAGCCTATTAGCACAAAAGAAAATGACAAAAAAATGAT
The DNA here is from genome assembly GCA_023634235.1 of Pisaster brevispinus. Lineage (NCBI taxonomy): Eukaryota > Metazoa > Echinodermata > Asteroidea > Forcipulatida > Asteriidae > Pisaster > Pisaster brevispinus. The sequence goes on from JAMKCF010000026.1 coordinate 185,233, forward strand.
ATGCGCGCAGTATAAAATAACTGAGCAGAAATAGATTATCAGCCATAACGTCCTACTTAATTAGGTTGTTACGCCTGGTACCTAACTGTACCTAACTGTTTATCATCCCTGTGATATTCAGGTATTTTTCGTCTATCATTAAGGTAAAACATGCTACCAGTGTGTCCGACCTGGTTTCTCCTATCAGGATGTTTGAGTGTTAAACTAGCCTTTCTGCTTGTTAATCTTGCTTGGCTGAGATGTACAACAAAAACCCACTCCAACAGCTTTATTCCATGTACATGTCTTTGTAGCTCCTTGCCTTTAACTTCAACAAATTTCTCCATCCTACAATCTAAACTGATTTCAGATGCAATTCCTACCTTTAGTTCCCTGAGTTATTCTCATCTTGTACGTAACCTGTTACCAAGAGTGGCTTTTAGCCATGTTATAGGCAAACGTGCATTAAAGTTATACAAAAACACAGGGTCGTAACTTGATAGGTCGAAAGTTCATATCTAACACACTATAGCAAGCACACAATTTGCTGCACGCGATAAGGTCGTATTTCACTTAATTTTTGTTTGCGTTCACTTATTGCACTACTCAAAAAATTTAATCGCAACCTGGCTCCACTGACAGTGAAATATTTTCTTTTTTGTGTGTGTTCAGAAGCGTCTGTCTTCTGTGGGGATGCAAACACTTTCACTTGGATCTCGGAGGGGAGTGAAGTCATCGAAAATCCTGAACTGACGACGACGAGTGTTTCCAAGATTGCAGAGAGCCTGAGAGAAGGAGACATTTTCCTGTAAAGTGTCGGACATCAGGGTGGTTGGACGGCAGCTTTTTTCTATGTATAAACTGAATGTATTTATTTCTGTATAATTTATTATCTGCTTGTCGTCCGACCAGGTTCATATTGTAATATTATTGTTAATAATAATAATAATAATTATGTGTAATACTTTAAATGGAATGCATGGGTGTGTTGACTGCGGTTTGGCTGGTGTGATTCAACTTGGAGGCATAGGTTTGTGAGTTTGTTGTGTGAATGATGATGATTAGTGGGCCCTGTGTGTTAGGTAACTTATGCCTTCTTGCCCATCCAGTGTCATGCTTTATATTCTATGTTCTACGATCACGCACTCATGCATTTGCTTTTTTTTAGATGATAATTATTTGCTAGAGACAGAATATCTAGGAGTTGCCTTCATTTGTATTGACATTTTATTGACATACTTGCATTGTATAAGATAATTAATTGTACATGTATGTGTTTTATTTTCTGCCTGCACAACTCTCAACAGTTTTTTTGCAGGTGTTTACAGAGAGAATAAATCCTGGCCAGATCCAGAGTCAACATCCACTAGCTGGATACACCCGTATGGGACGTCACTTCAATGTTCCTAATCACTCCATTTATGTCATAATTACAGGGCTTTATGAGGCACTAGGAAACCACAGAGACTGTTCGTCTGAGTAGGGAGAAGCTATGGATAATGCGTCTCCAGACCATTCAACCCCATGGTCTAAATCATCCAAGAAGGAAATGTCTAATAACTTTTCGTCTTTGCTATCTCCTTTTTATCACAGATTCTCCTCTCCAGTCTGCCTCATTCACTAATCAATTACTTTTCTCTCCCTGTATATTCAGTTTGCGGTAACACCATGTGTATATCTACTATCTATGTAGATTTGTTTTTGTAGAACTAGGTCTTGCTTTTTATTCTACTGCCGCGGAGTAGATTTTGGAAATCGGGAGACTACTTCAGGAGACTACTTAGTTCTCAAATGAACTGTCCAGCTTATTAGCTACTACCTGGGCGGAGGGTAGGAAATCGGCCGGACTACTACTTTAGCTTGATAGTGGATCGGATCAAGGGGACTTCTCGTTATTAATTTTATTGCCGCGGAGTGAGTTCTTATTTGGTCTCAACGTTTCGACTAGCTATCTCTAGTCATCGTCATCGCCGTTGAGACCAAATAAGAACTCACTCCGCGGCAGTGAAGTTAATAACGAAAAGTCCCCTTGATCCGATCCACTATCAAGCTAAAGTAGTAGTCCCGGCCGATTTCCTACCCTCTGCCCAGGTAGTAGCTAATAAGCTGGACAGTTCTTTTGAGAACTAAGCAGTCTCCTGAAGTAGTCTCCCGATTTCTAAAATCTACTCCGCGGCAGTAGAATAAAAAGCAAGACCTAGTTCTACAAGAGACTACTTAGCTCTCAAAAGAACTGTCCAGCTTATTAGCTACTACCCGGGTGGAGGGTAGGAAATAGGCCGGGACTACCACTTTAGCTTGATAGTGGATCGGATCAAGGGGACTTCTCGTTATTAGCTTCACTGCCGCGAAGTGAGTTCTTATTTGGTCTCAACTGCGATGACGATGATTAGAGCAAGCTAGTCGAAACGTTGAGACCAAATAAGAACTCACTCCGCGGCAGTAAAATTAATAACGAGAAGTCCCCTTGATCCGATCCACTATCAAGCTAAAGTAGTAGTCCCGGCCGATTTCCTACCCTCCGCCTGGGTAGTAGCTAATAAGCTGGACAGTTCTTTTGAGAACTAAGTAGTCTCCTGAAGTAGTCTCCCGATTTCCAAAAACTTCTCCACGGCAGTAGAATAAAAAGCAAGACCTAGTTCTTTAAGAACAAATCTACATAGCTAGTACATATAAACATGGTGTTACCGCAAACCGAACTTACATGTATAATTATACTTCACACATGCAAAGCCTTAAAAAGTTTTCTCTCCCTCTTCAAATCATTTATTTTGTCGTTTGTTTTCCTTACCTTTTGTGGTCAAACCAGCCCCTCCCCCAACCCCCTTTTGTTTTCCTCCTCTCTGTTCATCCTGCCTCCCTCTCTGTTTGCTTTCATTTCTAACATCTATGTCCACTCGACTGCTTTTTTTACATCTGTATTGTTATGTTGTTACCTGTTTATGTTTGTAGTCTTGTCATTTAGCCTTCGAGAAAGACTCTGCTGAGGTCAAAACGTCAGGCCACTAACTATTTTTTTAATGTAGTAGTTCATCCATGATTTTTAGAGCCAACTTGTAATAGGTTTTTGCTGAGGATATTTTATCCATGCATAATTATTTGTTTTTAGATATTGTTGTATTGCCATTAATAATAAGTCATTGCTGTGTATTGTGTATTGTGTGCTGGAGGATTAAAAATAGTACAGGAGATTGTTTTATAATTTGTGACGTCATCGTGGTGTTTTTTGTTGTTGGTGTGTTCTGGTGGTGCTCGTCCTTTTTAAATAGAGGTCCAGCCTCCTTCCTGTGTCTCTAGTTGCAACAATAAAGTCCTGAGCTGTTTAAGTATGATGTTTTTGCAGTAAGCACGATAGAGTTGCAATGATCGTTTGTGGTTTGCAAGCGTGTAAGTACTCGACATCTAATAATAATGGCTTATATAGCGCTCATATCCGTCACTCAGTGACGCTCAAGGCGCTTCAACATTAATTTCCTGCAAGGTATGTGGGGCTTCATTTGAAGTATGATACCTACTCTTTTACATAGCACCATGTAATGGTTTACAAGGTGCTGTGGTGCAATATGCAGCCAATCAAACCAGGAATACCGGGGCGAACCCCTTCTCTTTTCGATAAGTGTACTGGGTTCTTTTACGTGCATTACACAACACACGGGGCCAACGGCTTTACGTCCCATCCGAAGGACGAAGCAATAATGGTTAAGTGTCTTGCTTAAGGACACAAGTGTCGCGACCGGGACTCGAACCCACACCCTGCTGAGTCGGAAACACCAGAGCTTGAGTCCGGTGCTCTTATCCGCTCGGCCACGACACGCCACGTCTAACGGACCATCGACCAACATGATGCCATGCGCCTGCGCATGTGTTGTGACACTGCCACGGGTTGAAGTCTGCTGATTGTGTAGAATAGTAGGCAAGGTCAGGTCGTGTTTTTGACAAACTTGGAGCCGATGGTCAGGTTAAACAGTGGTTACGAAGCAGAGAATGGGGGTGGGAGGTTGGTATAGGGACAGAGAAACGGAAGCCCGGTTTGGGTGACCTAGATCAAGGTCAGAATGACGTCAAAGTTCATGTGGTATTATAATACTGCCTGTCAATTTTTCACCAATAGAGGGCTGCTTCCGCAAATCATTAAAACTGATAACAAATGACCATATAGCTTCTATTTCAGACACTCACTGGCAAAGCTATATGTGGAAAAAGTTGATCCCTTTAGTTTACTGACCTGGCCCAATTTCATGGCTCTGCTTACCGTAAGCAAAGAATGGGCGCTTATGGAAGCAGGGAATTCTTTGCTTACGTCGAGCATATTTCACGGGTTAGCAGAGAATTTTGCTTGTGCGCGTGCGTACTCCACATTTCAAGACATTCTTGGCTTACACAGCTAGCGGAGAAATTCGGTGCCTGCAGAGTAAGCGGAGAATGGTGATTGTAAGCGCAGAGTTCGGCGGTAAGCAGAGCCATGAATTTGGGCTCGGAGATGACAGACCAGGAACCCCCCTATCTAATAATTATGCTTCTATGGGACCCCTAAAACAAGTGTGCAAAGTTTGGTGCTTTAATCCGGCGTGTCACGATTTTTTCATTAAGCCCCTGGACTAATAGGTAAGAAGAGGTGTAGGTCCTATGAAGATAAAAGAGTGAACGGGTTGGCTGGAGGGTTGTTAATAGAAAAAATGGGAAAACCAACACTTGAAAGTAAAAATGTTTTATAGAGGGATATAAAATCCAGGTGTTTTACGAACAGATTTACCATGTGGTGATCGTCAATGTTCGAGTTTTCATGGGATACCGTATAGATGGAAAATGGGGTTGTTATAACTGTGCGTAATTAACCACTGATTAGAGGACCAAATTAGACAGCTCAAAAGTTTGGTGTGCCCAGTGTAACAGTCTTCAAGACTCTGGGCTTTAACTTACACTTTAACTCAAAACGAAGAGAAGGCTACAAATTCTTTTCAAAATATGTTTTAGTATTATTTAAAGCCTATCAATCAAGTAGGCCCTACGTAACAAGAAGACATCCGCATACGCATATTGTCTCTGGCTTATTTTCTAGCATTCACCGATGTTGTTTTCTTTGTTTAAAGTTTTGGAATGATTTTATAGCTATAGAATGTCAATATTCTCAAATAAAAATTGTTAATTTATAACCAGTTTTTCAGTTTTCGTTCGGATAAAATAAGGGATTCACCGACAGAAAGTAGCCAAATGAGAGTTTTTTCACCTCCCTGTACTGCATGTGTTTTAATTTTCTTATTGAAGTCACCGCAGCTCAGTAGACGCCATTTTGAAACAGCCGTAACAACCACATAAACAGCGTGGGGCATGCACATTTGTGCAGATAATCCTGTTTTTAGCCGAAATTATTTAGCAAAATGCCTACTTGTGCGGCATTAAACTGCACTAACAGATACTCCCGTGGATGTGGAAAGACATACCATCTGTAAGTATCTATCTATTTTTCGTGAATGTTTATTATAGGGGAATTTCAGGCTGACATATGAATTTGTCATGTAAACTTTCTGTTGAATACATTCGCCGGTTCGCGCGCACATTCGTTACGGGTACAAATTTACTGGAAAACACAAGTTTGGTGGATAAATGCAATCATATCTCTGGAACCCTTTATCGTACAAACTAGTTCAAAACGGTAAAATAATCTTGAATATCTACTCCTTCGTCATGTCATATTTATTTTACATTCAGAAAACATTTTGCCACGTCATTTTGAGGGTTTTACGTCCAGTCTTGGTCAATTTTGTATGGAGAAATTCCTAAAGTCTACCTAATCTAGCCACATGTTGAGGGCTCTTATGTTAACTTATTTCAGCAACCCGACGGCTAATTGCTTAGTTCAAAACGGATTTGGGAAGTGTACATCCTGACGAAAACACTGCTCTAACAAATTTTCTGATTGGACAAGTTTTTCCAACGTCATTTTTTGCCATTGTCAACGTCAGTTGAAATTCAGACCAATGAAAAGTTATTTCACAGCTTCAAAACAGCCGTTGCTATTAAACATCTGTGTCCAAACTTCCGCAGTGTCAACTCTAAAACTCCAACGCATGTTTCTAAAATGGTAAATTCATGCACTTTTTTTATCGGAAGGTTTAACTGGAAAAACTTATATGAACAGAATCATTAATGTAAACATTTTGTTCTACATATGGAAAAGTTTCATTGCAGTCAGTCTCAAATAATCAGTTGTGTGTGTGCGTGACCTTCTGACTACACCACGCATCCACTGAACGATGTCAACACACATTCATGTATTATGCATATAGCCCATGTGTGTAGACCATGCCCTTGTGGTCAAAACGGACGAGTCCATTTTGGCAGACGGGTAAATTACAAGGTCTAACTCCAATAAACAAAACTACACACAATGTAAGTTGCTTGTGTTTCAAGGCTGGCAAAGTACATTTTATTAAATACACAACAATGAAAATATATAACAGCTACAAAACATAATATCAATTTACTAAAGTATAGAACATACTGAGGCTTTGGCATGTTAGCTGAGTGAAACATTTCTGACAATTTTAAAAACCATAATAGCAACTTGTTTGGTAGATACAGAAATACATGTAACTTCATTACAACTTTACAAGAGTTCCACAATGGCAAGTGTATGCATAAGTAAACCTTTGAATCATATTAAACTGTGACCCTTGATGGCAATATTATATAGTAATAAGTTGTTTACCTCAAGATTTACAACATGTGTATATTCTGAACTAGCCTGTGGTAGCCCTTGCACAAGCAAAACAACACAGGCAAGAGCAGTTACTGTCTCAATCCATACAGTGCTCAACTTGACCATGGTGAAAGTTACACTTACACATCAATAGGAGTTAAGCTTTATAGGAGTCACTCATTTTGAACATTGATGTTTGAAACAAAGTTTTGGAAGTCCTTCTTGTTGCCAAGCTGGCGTTGAAATTTCAGGAGAAGTGAAAATCCTTGGTGCTTGAAGTGTGGAGTTTCTTCAACAGAATACTCTTCAAGGGGTTTCCGTTCAACAAGATGGAATGACGATGTCCCTTCCCTGATGTAGGAAAAGTCCCCGGCCTTATTAAACATACGGTAGTACCACTGGTCAGGGCTCGAATTTGGGGAAAAAATCCACAAGACCCCTGGGCTTGTAGCTCAAAAACTTTTACTGGACCAGAACATTTGTTACAAGACCGGAGTCAAAATGAAAAGAACACTCTACACAGTTTCACATTTGAGCTGTTTTTTGTACCAAGCACTAAGAGAAGAATTATCAAGTTTTTCTTGTGGGTAATACTTCAATACTCAATTGATCAGTTTAATTTAAAAATACAGTGACGTGTTATTATTAAAAAACACAAGACCTCCGGACTTGTACAGTCATAAGTTTACTGGCCCGACACTAAAATCACTGGCCTCGGGCCTGCGGTCCAGTGTCAAATTTGAGCCCTGCTGGTACCCTAGAACTTGACTAAAGTCCTGAAAGTTGTTCACAATAACAGTTTCTTTTTTCGATGGATGGGGTTGCGCGAACCGACTTAAGTCCTCGTAGATGTCTTTTACGACAGCAAACGAAGTTCAACGAAACTGTTTACCTTTCGTTGACCATGTAGCAACTCCTTAATAACAAATTGGAGATTTTTGTAGAACAGTTTTTTTGCTGCCTCATCAGAAGAAAGGAACTCTGCAGGAATGTCGTTAACATCAGCAGCATCCCTCCATTCTTCGTACTTCTTTTGCCAACCAGTGTAGTGAACGTATACTTTTAAGATGCGGTCTTCTAATTTTGAGTCAATAAGAGGGTACAAATCGAAGATGACCACGACTCAGGTTTTACACTGTTGTATCGAAGTGATGGCCCACTTGCAAGTTCACGATAGTTGATTCGAGGTCTTTTCCTTAAGTTTGCCATTCAGTATACATGTCGCAAAGTAGCTGTCATGCCTCAGTCATGCCTCATGGGATGACACGTGCCTGTAAAATTAGAAAACAAATTACATATTTTTGAGAATGACAGAAAAGATGTTGTAACTGACTGCCACGTTTTCACTCGTAATACCTTATATGTAATCTTACTTGTGCAAAAAAAGATTACGTTTGGAAAAAGGGTGAAAAAGTGGAGGTCGGATACATCTTATCATGATCTTATTCGTACCCCAAACGTTAGCACATGGAGGAAGGAAATCCATGGTTAGCATCAGACATGTCAGATCATTCATCAGCTGATTCATCATGATCATTCATGGCCTCACTTAAGTTAAAATCATGACATGAAAACTAAGTACTACTAGCCTAACTTAATATACTTTACAGTGGGGCATTAATTTATTTTATTATTATTAGGTGTTCGGGCAATCCGCCCGGAACACCTCTTGTTTTTGTTCCGTTTTTTTTTTTTTTTAATACTTCTTCTTGTTCTTCTTATCCCCCGCGATTGTCCGCTAACAAAGACGCACTTCCCAAGCTCACACAACCTTTAAACTTCACATATAGTTAGATATGTATGAGTAGAAGACACCGCCTTAGTGATGTCATGATGACGCCATCTGGTGTCGAGTTACATTAAATCAAAGTTTAATATTTGAAAAAATCGTAACTCGAAAACTAAACAATGGATTTTCACAATCTATACATCATCGGATAGGCCTGGTATGACTCTAAAAACGCTACACTGAACGCGACCTCATTTGACCTTGACTTCCGGTTCAAACCGGAAATTGAACATTTTTAAAATTCATATCTCAAACACTACTGATCATTTCATCACAATTTTTACATCAGATTGTAGTTCTGTGATCCTTCCGAAACTTTTGCACAGAAATGATGCTAATATGACCTTAACTTCTGGGTGTTACAGCCAACGTTAGTATTAACGCGCATTTAATCTTTGTACATAGAAAAGCGCTGTGGCCGACTGTTCAGCACCATGAATCATAAGGTTCAAAGTCCACGAAGCCTGTGTGTGCAACACGAAGCCTGTGTGTACAGTCCCACGTAATGGAAACTCATAAGGTTCAAAGTCCACGAAGCCTGTGTGTACAGTCCCACGTAACGGAAACATTCCACAAGCGGGGGATGGCGCTATACCAAACAACTGTTCATGCTTTTATCCCGCTCTGGAATTTTATTATTTGCTCCCTCTGTGACAGATGCCGCCTCGGAAATCTACGTCATTTAAATGTTAAATCTTTGAAAATTCCCATTAATTCGAGGATAAGAGACCCTGGGTTGCTTTTTGCGGGATTATACAAAGGTAATATAGGTCTTCGATTTTAATTGTTTGCATGAAATTACGTGTCCTCTACTTCCAGTTAAAACCGAAAGTGCATTGTAATTAAAAGTGGCAACTTTTTTGGAGTTGATTTTAACGATGTTGCAGTCTGACAAGGGTCTGGTTAAAACAAAAAAATTAAGAGCGCCATCTGGCGGCAGGTTAAAAACAGTTCAAAATACAGTTTTACTAGAAGCCTTTGGCAGAGTCTTTATAATTGTTTCAACATGGGCTCCACATACTTCACAAAAATGAAAATGTTGGTGACCTTGTCTTGACATTTTAACAAACAACTGTTCATGCTTTTATCCCGCTCTGAAATATTATCTGTCGTACTAAGTTATGTTTTTTGGTTTTCTCTTTGAAAACACTACCTCTGCTAAGTCGAGAATGTCTACACCGAACACCTTGTTTTTGTTTCAACAAAAATTTACGTCTAGTTATTATTGATCTATTTATTTATCTTAGGAATTAAACATATTACTTTTTGTAATTAAAGTGAACGCGTACACGATCAGTGAGTCTCCAGCATTGACCGTCGTGTATGCGTGTGAACCACGCTGTGTGTGGCAGGAGATTTTGTAGTTATTCAAAATGCCTAACTTTACGTTCAAATGTAGGCCCTAAGTCCTGATCTTCTTGGGCCCCTCACGGCCTGCGTATTATTTTATTTCTTGCCCCGGGTATCCTTTTGCCAGATTCACACGTAACGACTGCCCTGTATCGGTGTGTTGTGTGATATTAGTGTCCCTTTAGTGTAATGGTATGGTCCGCCCTCCTCCGAGGCAAAATAGCTGCTGATTTCGTAGAGCTGCTCATTAGGAGAGTTTTTTGTGAACTGAAAATGGCAAATTTTAGACATTTAACCTCCTGTTGTTAAGCCAAATGTCGAATTGACCAGTATTTAAGGTTCCAATACTGCTTCTGCTGAATTATAACGTTTTTTGGATATGTTGACTGCGTGTTGACGGTGTGTAGACGGTGTAATTCATGTTGATGGTATTTAGTAGGACCCAGTTTAACAATGTGACTAAGAGCCCATGCAGAACCGACAGTATTTGACTTTCCATTCCATCTCCACATAATGAAAACTTTTGGCCCCAAACACGCAAAAGCTCAGTGTATGTGTGAGCCAACAGCCATGTGCATTCCATGCCACTGCACTATCTTGACCTTGCATTTAGCATATTCATACAACACAGGGCAAGCCCACACTGAGCTGGGAGACTTGGACCGCTCCATTGCATGTTTTAGGGGAGATCAAAGACAGGTGTTGTTTTTTAACAACACAAACATCAAGAGGGATACTGCTGCTTTTTTCTTTTTATCACAGTTGATTTATTTACTTCATGCAAAACTTATAAAGAATACATAAGACATAAAAACCAGTGTGTCCCCCCTTTTTTTAACAGCGATCTTGCGCCAAATGTTAAACACTGTTTATGTACAAATTATTCCGTTTACATAAGTGGAACAGTCCCACGCAGAATATGTCTCAGAATTCAGAGCCCTTCCATCAGAAAACGATGATGATTGACAAATTTTTCTTAAGTTTTCAAGGCCTCAATATGATGAAAATGACTATCCAATATACGGGTAAAGAAAATAATCATAAATTGCTGGTAAAAACTCAGAGAGGAGGCGAAACTTCGAAGAACAGTATCAGAATTCAGAGAACCATCGTGCAGGAAGCATGGTAATACGGGTCAAGTGTCACGTCACACGCTGGTATCACGTGATCAATGGACCGTCGCACGGGTCTATTTTGTAAGAAAAGTGCTGATTGGAAGAAAACTTTGAGGACAAAATGATCCCTGGATTTTGGGCCAATCATAGTCAGTTTTACATGAGTGATAGAGTAACTCTTCATCTCTACAAAACCGTTCACCCCAAAGTTTGATGACCCTTGGTTCTCTTGCCACGAGAAGATAAGGCGAATGGGGTCGGAAATCAGTGTTCGTTTGGGCTGTTTATCCGTGCTTCGCCATAGACAGTCGTGGCGGATTGGAAAACTTTGACGAAAAAATGATCCCAGGTTTTGTCCAAAAAGTTAACGAAACATACCCAACTAAAAAGGCTGAAATGTCTTCTTTCATATTCCGTTCACCCCAAGTTTGTACGATGTTCCGTTAAAAAAATACAGAGTTAAAATACAACAAAAATGCCTCAATTCCAACACGTTTTACCGTGTTGTAAGCTCTGTGTGTAACATCTGGGGAGCAGATGCACGCTAGTTTTCACTATGCAGGTATGTTTTTTACTTTTACTTGGCTTTAAGCATTTCAATCATAATCAACATGTACATCAAGCCAAGGTTTTTTAATCAAGAATATTTATTTCCTAAAGGCAACTTAGATCCTATGTTTACAGAAAAATTATGAAAAAAGTTGTATTTGTCCCCAATTTTTCATGAGCAAGATGGTCACTATTCATTTCTCATTTCCCACAATTGTTGCTTATTAAGCTGTTAACATATGAACATCTGAAATAATGTGGATAGGTTTTTCATGAATTGATTCATTGATTGATTATAGTTACATATGTTGTGGCATATCATTTCCTGATGTCACATCTTTGTTCTACGAAAGTTCATACAATTGAGGTTTTTCACTTTGTTAATAATACTTATTTAGTTTGGGTAGCACTTTACATCTGTGTTTCAAGGGAAATGGGTGTAAACAAATTGATTCATCACTGTTTGCATCGCCATGACAATCGAGCAAACTGCTAGCACAAAATTGGAAAATAAAGAGAGAGTGTAGAGCACTAGCGCAAAAGGTCACAAAAGCAATGATATGGACATTTGGTTGAGATGATCTAAAAAATTTCAAACAAAATAATTTTCCCTTTTAATCAAAGGTGCATGTTATAATTTCAGTTCTACAGAATCAAGACAATTGCAAAACTTGTTCTTTGTTTCCCCTTTTTAATCCAAACTGCATGTTAAAACTTCAGTTATACAGCATCAAGAAATTTAAGTTTCCTGGTCTGCAATTTTCCACTTCCTTTAGGAAAAGCTTGTATAACCTTCAATAAGAAAGACTACCGAGGAGCGTTGGCGTTCTACAAGAAGGCTCTGAGGACAAACCCTAGCTGCCCAGGTGCAATCTCAATCAGCTGTCTCCAAGTTGTTCCTTTATTGAAGAGAAACTCTTCAGGGATGAGAAATTTCAGACTTTTGCCCGAGTTGAGACTTTTTACGTCTGCCAATTCAATTCAATATAACATTTATTTCCATTCTTAACAGTGCATATAACAGAATGCAAAAGACAATATTTTGGAGGCACGATCCTCATAAGCCAAGGCTTGTAGTGGAGTGCCTTTAGAAGAAAACAAGAAAAAGAAAGAAAAAAACTTAATTAATTAATGAAATAGTTAACTTAGTTAATTAATTATTACAAGACGAAGATGGGGACAAATAATCTGACAAGACAGAAGTTGAGATAAGTAACTACTAAACAAAATGTGAAAACTGCTGGGGAGGAGGCAACTCTGGAGAATATGAAACCAAAGGGATAAAATTATGCTACATATTGGGAGATAAGATACTCTGAAAATGGCTGTTATTTTCTTCCTAAGAGAACCATTATCTTTGATGTACTTCTCTAGTGCTGAGGGTACAGCTCGTAAAAGCTCCTTGAAATCTAGTGGAAAGCCATCGTTTCAACATGCCTCCTAGAATTGGGGTCCTAGTTTCAGAACTTTTCATCGGCGATGTCTCTCAGTTGTTACTGGATTCATCTAGTGATCAACGACAGTTATTGACATTTTAATATTTTTGATACTATTAAACACAGCTGCTGTTCGCCTTGGCATTGGCCACTGCTTCAATAAGCTAAACAAACCGGAGAAAGCACGCCTGGCCTTCTAGCGGGCCCTGGAACTCGATCTGAAGTGTGTGGGCACCATCGTTGGCCTCGCCATCCTAGAAATCGACAGTAAAGCAACAGATTCCGTACGGACTGGAGTCCAGCTTCTCTCCAAGGCGTACACGATAGACTCCAGCAACCCTATGGTGCTCAACCATCTTGCAAATCGTTTCTTCTTTAAGAAGGTAACGTCCCTCAAGAAGCTACTTCCAAACCTCGGCTCAGGCCAAAAGTGCACACTGCTCCAAGATTGATGGCGAAGTCCAAGTCTAGATTTTGAAAAAGCCCCAAAAGTTGGTTTTCATTTTCAAATTTCTATTATCCAATTGCAGGAAAGAATCAAACTCATGGAGTTAAACACATCCCCCATAGTTATTGGTTATGGATTATTAATATTGGTCACTGGTTATTGGTTGTTGGTTATCGGTTATGACTCACTTCACGTAACCAGGTTTAATAGTTATACTTTTCAGTATCGAATGATAGCCAGGTTTAATTTTATCATTGACCAGTTTTAGCACATCACTTATCAGGATGAATTTGTCACTAACAAGGACGAATTTGTCATCGACAAAGCTTTATTTGTAATTAACCTGGACTAACTCGTCATTAACCAGGATTAATTCATCATTTACCAAGTTTTATTTGTAATTATCTAGGATTATACGAAGGTGCAACATCTTGCTCTGCATGCATTCCACGGTACAGACAATGAAGCAACGCAGGCGGAAAGCTGCTACCAACTCACAAGAGCCTTCCATGTACAGGTAAGGATTCCCACCCCACTCATGGTTCTCCCCATGTACAAGCCAGCGTATTGTTTGGATTAAGTGCCAAATCAAACCCAAATACTAGGGAAAACCCCCTCTCTTTACAATTAAGTGTACTAGGTCCTTCTACACTCATGTCACAAAACACTTTTTTACATCCCGTCCAAAACATGAAGTGATAATGCTCAAGTGTCTTGCTTAAGGAATGTAAGCAGGTAAGGACGCAAATATCAAGACCGAGACTCAAATCAAACTCTGGGCCCAATTTCATAGAGCTGCTTAAGCAGAAAATATTGCTTAACATTTTTCTGCTTAGCAGAAATGAGCAGGATACCAGTCATGGTAGTTTGGCTGGTAATCTTATTCTGGTAAGTATCATTTTGTTGTGCTTAGCTGGTTTTTGTGCTTAAGCAGCTCTATGAAATTGGGCCCAGATCAGAAACACCAGAGCTTGTGTCTGGTGTGGTTGACTGCTCGGCCAGGACGCGGCTGCTGAATTCTGACGGATTTATGTGGACAATAACCTTCTGCGTTCCTCTCTACAGTGACCACGACCAAGCTTTCCAGTACTACTACCATGCAAGCCACCCAGTTTGCATCCACAGCTAATCGTTTTGCCGCACTTTGGTTTGGGGCAGATGTACATCCACCGGGGGGAATGTGAGAGTATGCGAACGTGAGTCAAGAGAATGATTGTAAATCTTTGTAATGTATTACTGTAAGGACTCCTGCAGTGTTGTAGTCCAGACCTGGAAGTCTGAGATCGAGACCAGTGACCGAAATCTGAACATCTGAGACCCGGAACTGAGACCAGCCCTTCCCAGACCGAGACTTTTGCAGACCAAGACTGAGACCACAAAAAGGTCTCAAGATGGTCTCGAGAACAGACCTGCAGGTCTTGAGACCTTCAACACTGGACTCCTGTAAAACTGGATTTGTCATTTTTGTCTCCTGACGATGACTAGAGCAAGCTAGTCGAAACGTTGAGACCAATTAAGAACTCACTCTGTGGCAGTGAGGTTAATAAAGAGAAGTCCCCTCGATCTGATCCACTATTAAGCTAAAGTTGTAGTCCTGGCCGATTTCCTACCCTCCGCCCAGGTAGTAGCTAATAAGCTGGACAGTTCTTTTCAGAACTAAGTAATCTCCAGAAGTAGTCTCTCAATTTTTCCGGCAGTAGAATAAAAAGCAAGACCTAGTTCTTTAAGAACAAATCTACATAGCTAGTAGATATATGTAAATGAGGCCCCCTCATTTATGAAATGTTGTTGTTGTATGTTAACCCCATTTAATCCATAGGTCTTATTCACTCATTACAAACTCTATTGTTTTGGTAACCCCTGCTGGAAAGTGGACTGTCTATGTTGACCTCTGAACTGGTTGATCCAGTGGTGGGGTTGGTGGGGCCTAGCATGCTGGCTTCTGTGCTGTTATATCCCACCTACTCCAACAGCTGTTTCTCCATCCCCTCTCCTTTCCAGGTAGGAAAAGTTACTTTGTATTTTTTTTATCTAGTGTTCAACATTTAATAGAAGAAGATAGTGTATAGATAGAGTGGACATATTTTTTAATCAACTTTAAATTGAAGAGTTGGCATACACTAACTTTGAAGTGTTTACAGTTTTTATAAATTGTTCATTATACGATTTAACAGCCTTTTGGTCAGGAGTGAAATTATATGCGTATAAGTTCTCTTCAAACAGGAGTGTATTCTTAGGATTGTCTTTTGTTCTAGGTTTTCCTTTCGAGTTATAGGATCCATTAATTTTTACTTTACTGTACAGACTTTTATTTAACTTTGAGTATTTTAGGAGTACCTACATGTAGATATTGGTTTCATGTTTTAGCCTGTGCCCCCATTTTATTGTATACTATAGGTTATGTATTGTATGAGATGCATGGCAGGGTAGCCCCAGCCCTAGGTGGCCATAGGATTAGTAGTGACCACAGTAGGGTAATAACTCTATGCCCTGGGGGCCTGATTTAACATGCAGAAGGCCTGGCTCTGGCCTGTTGTTTATTTTAGTGGTTTTTATCTCTGTTAAGTTTTTCTTTGCTTGTCTTATGTCTTTCTTTATTTTAGTCTAGTGTAGATAAAGTGACCAGAGAGAGGGCGAGAACTGCTCATTCTTATTTATTATAAGAGAGGTTTATTTTTGGGTCTAACAGTAAACCCATTAGCTGCAGTGTTAAATTACCAAGTGTTTCTTTACAATAGTAAAGTTTCTCATTATTTCTTTTATAGAGATTGTTCATTTGGGGATAAGTTTGCTTTTCATTTTTTTGTATCTTTTGTTTTAATTTATCTATCTTTTATTCTGAATTGAAGTGAGATCAACAATTAAGTGTTTACTTTTTAAACCCTTCAACTTCTTGAACCTTTATGGTTTAGTGTAATGTGATTATGGATGGACACATTTCTACAGTAATAGCTGTGAATGTATTTGGTTAGTTGTTTGTTTCTTTAATTAATCAAAGTGCTGTTATATCCCACCAACTCCAACCGCTGTTTCTCCATTCCCTCTCCTTTCCAGCCAGAATAAAGTACAGAACAGAGTGCACCCATCTCACATATACACGTGGTGTTACCGCAAACCGAATATACATTTATACCTCACCATGCAAAGCCTCAACAAGTTTATTGTTGAAATTTATTTTATTTTTTTTTCATTTTCTCAAAAAGTTGACATTATTCAGCTGAAAGTTTCACTGGTGACTTTTATTGTTTCTTTCTTGATTTTTGCCTGTAAATCAGCACTATGTTGACCAAAACCAAATGCACTTCTCTTGTTTCAAACCAGGCTGCCCAGTGCTTCGAGAAGGTACTGAAAGCCCAACCAGGTAACTATGAGACCATGAAGATTCTTGGGTCTCTCTATGTGACATCCAGTGATGAGACCAAGAGGGAGACTGCCAAGGGTCACCTCCAGAAGGTCGTCGATCAGTTCCCGGAAGATGTCGAGGCATCGATTGAGTTGGCTCAGATCTTGGAACTCACCGAAGTACCGGTATGTTCTTTCACATTTTTAAAAGTTGTTTTTGTCGTCTCGATCGAAGCAGTCCTGTGGCTGTACATGGAATTGTGATCTCTCACCCAGTTACTTTGCGAGCACATGCACCCTGCTAAGGCTCGAATTTTACACTGCACAACAGACCCCAGGCCAGTAGTTTTGGTGTCGGGCCAGTAAACTTTTGACTGGACAAGTCATGCGGTCTTGTGTTTTTTCATTTAATATTATTGAAGAATAATACCTCACTATGTAACATCTTGACCCAAAAAGTAATATGTTCAAATGTTGACTTTGAGTCTGATAAAATACGTTTCAATTCTACTGAGTACTGACATCATGAACTATACTTAATACCCATGAAGACAAATAAAAATCAATCCTCTCTTACATGTCAATAGCGCTTAAGTTCAAATAAATGCAGTTAACTTAAATGCACAGTAAAACTGGGTCAGGAAGGTTTTTCTTATTTTGATTCTGGTCTTGTAACAAAAAATTCTGGTTCAGTAAAAATGTTGAGCCACAAGACGTGTACGTGGTCGTGTGGATTTTTCCCCAAAAGTTCAAGCTTTGCCTGCATAGATACTATGTGGAGGGAGTGCGTGCACGTGCAGTAACTCTGTGAGAGCTCATAATTCTATGTACAGTCTCTAATGAGATTGGATACGCATTCCAGCACGTGCTCATTCTTCATAAAGCCGTTAAGCAGAAAATTCTGCTTAGCAAATTTCTTTACTTAGTAAGAGATGAGCAGGGTACCAGTGGCAACAATATAAACTTAATGGAATGTTGGTTCGTAACCTGTTTCTGCTGAGCAAGTTTTTGTGATTACAGGTTATATGAAATAGGGCCTTGGTCTGTTGAGCTGCTGGAACATTCAATGATCCGGTTAACCAGAATGTTCTGGGGGTCTAATGGATTTCGGGCTCTGTGCCAACGGAAACATTCTTCAAAGCCAAAAACATACCCGACTTTTGAGATGCTCCCGTAACAGTTCTTTTTCTTCAGAATCATTCCAACAGATCTGTAATGACTATTCACAAATATTGGCTTGTTTTTGTTTTCTTTTGTAACATGTTTTAGGGAGTCCTGACTGCTTATGGCACAGCAACTCATATTCTTAAACAAAAGGTCCAGGCAGATGCCCTACCAGAAATTCTGAACAACGTTGGAGCTTTGCATTTTCGTCTTGGCAACCAGCCAGAGGCAAAGGTAGGAAGAAAAAGCGGTAGATCTTCATCATGCTGCTGCCATCTTGGTCATATTCCCTGTATCCAATAACATTAATGGAATGTGCTATGCATCGTGCGTAAAGGAACCAGACTATTTCTCCTTCCAGCCTTGGTTTGGTGTTCTTGATATGAATGGGAGACACATCAAGATGGCCGCATTTTGACAAAGGTCTATTTGGCTTGGAATTTTTGTATTAAATTCCTTGATATACATCCTGAATCTGACTCTGAATTATATAGTCTGCAACGTATCCTAATGGAAACATCACACCAACTTTTGTGGAGAAGACAATCAAGAAGTTTCAGTTGTAGAAGTGGGATGAAAACCCACGTTGTCGGGCGGGGACTGAATACCCAATCCACATGCAAGGCTTTGGTCCGGGAATCAAATTGGGATCCACAGAGGTGAAAGACAGGGAAGAAACCACTGAGCCCATCCTGACTGCCCTTTACATTAATATTGAAAAATTGTAAAACTTGGAGCGAACCAACCTTCAAAAGTTTCAACCCATTTCATGTTTTTTTCTTGTGGGCGTATTTCATCTAAGGACTTCCTTTCTTTCGAAACACAAAGATGTTGTCAATCTGTCCTTTTTCAAATCTGATTGTTGTTCTCCTGTAGTGCTACTACGAAGCCTCTCTCAAGCGTGCCATTTTGAGGCGGAGCATGATGATACGTACTACGGCGCCATCTCAGTCTTGATGTCTTACAACCTCGCTTGGTCTCTTTGAGAGCATGTTTAAATTCGACAAGGCTGAGAAATTCTATAAAGACGTCCTGAGAGAGCATCCTAACTACGTTGATTGTGAGTTGGTCTTGGTGCCGGGGGGTGGGGGGTGCGGAAATACTGTAAAGGGACACGATTAGAAACAAAAAGTTGTAAATTACTTCCTCTTTTTTTTGGTGGGGAGATGAAACAGGTGGGTGAATTTAAAATACTATTCCTGAGTCAGCTTATAGAAGGTTAACGATTGTTGATTGATTATTGACTTTTGTTTATTATTAATTATTGATTATTAGGTGGTTATAGATTGATTATACACTATTGAGTTGTCACAGATTGAGTATTGATTACTTTAACATTGCAGCTCGAACTTGATTACTTTATTATTGATTACGGAATGAATTGAAAAGGACTATTCCAATAGTCAGCTCATGGAATGTTAATAATTGCTTAATCATTTGTTATTGAGTATTGCTAATTACAGGTGATGTTCTTCCTACTTTAATCTGATTTCCAGTTGTTTTGCCCCCAGAAAAATCAGCAAAACTATTATTAAGTAGCCTGAACAAAATTCTACAAGCCTAAACATGTACTGTATGTAGGTCAGCCCTTGTACTACTCAAAATTGCCCTGCTTTTTTCCAAGCATCAAGTCTTATGCCTCTATTTATTTTCAATTATTGCGTGGTTATGTATTGATTATAGGTTGTTGAGTAGTTACACATTGATTTAGATCACATTAACTTAGCAGCTCTCACTTGATCATTTGGTTATTGACTATTGAGTATTGAAAATCAACTATTGATTACTATTGACTTGCCACACAACCTAAGCAATGAACATAACTGCAAGTCTCACTTGTTCATTGATTATTGCTAATTAGAAATTGATTATCATCGAACAGATGAATATTTTCTTTTTAGGCCACTTGCGTCTGGGCTGCGTGGCTCGGGATCCGGGACAGATCTAGGCATACTAGGAGGCATCTGATTGGTTCAAAGAAGCTCTGCAAATCAACCAGGTATTGTACACCAATTATTCATATTCCTTGTGTTTCGCCAATACTCTTGGTTATGCAAATCTCCCTAAAGCGACCAAAAACGCTGCTAAGAACTTGAACACCGAGGGCACTCTTTTGTTCCCCCACTCATAGCCTTTTTGAGCTATTGTAGACACTGTAGGAGTGCACTGTTTAGTATGGGTGGGCACAGACAAACTTACCGAAACCAAGTAGTGCCCTAGTAGCACGTCCACAAGGGTTCTCACCATGTCGAGCTAGCGTATCAGGCCTATACGCTTGGATTCGTGCCAATATGCCCGAATTTCGGCAGATAAGCAAAAAAAAAAAAAGAAGAAGATTATTATTATATTTTTCCCCCTTAATCCCCCCAAAAATCGAGAAAAAAAGCATGAAGAATGCTCCAGATTGCACTTTAGAGGTTTTAAAACAGTAGAGCTTTGAAAGTAGAAAACAATCCGCAGATGTTTCAATTTAGCGTGCTTTGGCCAAACATCTCCAAATTTTGGTCAAGAATGCCCCACAGCTTTGAACAAATCTGGGGAGAACCCTGTCCACCGTACCTCAAAATGCCTTCATTTTTTTACACTTCCTTCTGGTAAAATGATGATTTCCAAGTCTAGCCCACCTAGATTCTAGGCTGGTTTGATTATTTTGCTTTGGGAAAACTATTTTGTACTCTCCTCTGCCAATGAACAAATTTATCTTGAAGTCTGGTTCATTTTATAGACTCTCATTTTTACAGGCTCTTTTTTTCGGGCTCTATATAAAGCCGCAACCTGTTTGCAGCCAATGGAATTGGTGCAATTTTTGCTATGAAGGACTACATCCGAGAATCTAAGGACGTCTTCTCTCAGGTGAGTGGGCAACTTATAATAATAATAATAATACTTTATTCAGGCAAATCACAATACATACAAAATATTAAAAATATGAAAACCACCCCTATCCCAATATATGGCATGGATTGAAATCAACTGAAAAAACAAACGATAAAAAAAAAACCAAAACAAGGCAAAGAGAGAACACAAAAAGGGGCCACAAAAACAAAGGAAAAAGAAACTGGACAACAAACCAGGGAGCAACAGACAGGACAAAAGATGGGCTGCCTAGGAAAAAGACAAAAGTGAAATAAAACACTCACCAAAGGGGTGTGTCACTCCAACTTCAATGGATTCTGGACTGGCTAGTTGATGCACCTGATAATTTATTTATAAACCCCCAAGTCCCTTCAGAGATTTACCGCTCACCTCTCAAATATGGCCCAGGTTCGATTCCCGACTAAGGCCATAGGTGAGTAGAGTTGTACGTTGGTTCCTTCTATGCCACAAGAATTTTTCTCTGGTTGTCCTCGGGGGGGGGGGGGGGGGGGGGGGGTTGCAGCTGGTCTTCTGTTCAGATGGTAAGAAAACCTCACCTTGTCTCGTTTATTAACATCTCTGGTCGGAGATACATGTAGTTAGTGCATGGCAAAAAAAATAATGCTGGCTTTATCCACGTCACATTTGGAAAAAAAGCGCGTACTGATTATTGCGTCACTAAAAATTGGCTTTGCATTTGCATTGGCAAGAAGTATGAACCGGGCTTTACAAGGGAAAAACAGACAAAGGAAGAAAGATGTAATAATTATTGTGTTAAGAGAACGATAACATTTTGTTCCTGTGTTTTTTATCATCATTTTTAATGGTTGCAGCTGGTCTTCTTTCTAATGTTAGCTAAATATTATTTTGTTATGTGTTTATTGTAGAATCAAACAATAGAAACAATATATCAGCGCTGTTCAGATGGTAAGAAAACCTCACCTTGTCTCGTTTATTAACGTCTCTGGTCGGAGATACATGTAGTTAGTGCATGGCAAAAAAAATAATGCTGGCTTTATCCACGTCACATTTGGAAAAAAAGCGCGTACTGATTATTGCATCACTAAAAATTGGCTTCGCATTTGCATTGGCAAGAAGTATGAACCGGGCTTTACAAGGAAAAAACAGACAAAGGAAGAAAGATGTAATAATTATTGTGTTAAGAGAACGACAACATTAGGGGCTAGGTAGCTCAGTTTGTAGACAAGGGTAGAGCGCTAGCACATTCATCTGGAGGTGGCAGGTTCAAAATCCAGCTCTAATCAATTTTTCTTTGTTCAACCCCAAATAATTGTTTATTTACTCAGTCAGTTTCCCTTGTGGTATATAACTTGACGTACTGACGTACCTAGCTAGAGCGTACCCCAAAGCTGGAAAGCTCAAGGAATGCAAACAATCTCTACTCAAGGTAACGTCATTTATTTTAATTCGTCAATTTTGAATGAATTTTTGTGAGACATTTCTTTCCCTGACCTATTTATCAGGGATGAGAAAATTCAACCTGTTATCTGATTTCAGACTTTCTTAAGTCTGCCTGCTAAACTAAATGCTGTATTTTTCTCCAAATAAAAACGAGTCAGCCTCCTTGATCTTATTCTCTAGCACTGATGATACTGTTCCCAAAAGCTCCATGGACCTGTTTACACTAGATCCAGAAAGGTGGATCAGACCCGGGTCTGATCCGGCAGTGTGGATTAACGGCTAGTGTAAAGGCAAAAAAGCAGGATCAGACCCGGTTCAAGATCTGGCAATTTTAATCCACCTTTCGAGGAGGGTTGTATCTGGCAATTGGTGGATCAGATCCGGCAAAGTGGATTCCAAATACAAGTGTAAACGCAAAAGGGGATCAGACACCGCAATTCGATGTGGTCATTTCCGGTTTGGCTACGAATGGCGCGCTTTTTGCTTGTGCTTTGGTGGGTTATCCGTCGCTGGTTATATTTGTGTGTGTGTGTGCTGTGTGCACATGGGCTCATATTCGGAACCTTATGGAGACCAAGGACAAAACCAAAAAGGGAAAACAAAAGGTCTCCACATGGAAATTCTTAAGACCGGGGTGCTCCACAAGGAAATTTGTGTACAAAGTCTACGGGAAACTGTTAAGTGCAGGGACAAAGGAAAGAACAAAAGAATGCTCCACAAGGATGCATTTTTGAGAATGTGTGGACTGTGCGTGTGTGAAACATTTTGTTGTTTTCAGCGTCCTTATACATCAGCGTTACGTTCGGAGCTTGCCTTGTTGGTGTATTTTGTTAATTTCCATCTACAAAATATTTCTACCTGCATGGTGGTTATCCGTATCATTTGCTGTACTGTATTTTCTGCATTCTACCTTCGCATTGATAATATTTCTAGAAGTGGCGCGCTGTAATTGTGACCTTTGATCTTTGCCATGTAACCCTTGAGCTCTTAGCGAGGAGCGCTGACGTCGTGACCAATATACATCTGGCTCAAAAGTGGGATCGGAGCCGGATCAAGCGCTGGTGTAAACGCGACACAGGATCTTGATCTGCGGTTGTTAAAATATTGCCGGATCTCAATCCACCTTTCTGGATCTAGTGTAAACGCGGTGTTGGAATCTATAACTCCAGGTGTTACCAAAAGGTGGAAATGCCACCATTTCAATGTACCTCCTAAGATCTGGATCCCAGTTTCAGACTTTTTTCATCAGCATTGACTCTCACCCCTGATTTATATTTTATTATATTTTGGGTAATTTTTTTGTTTACACTCGCATGTTTACCAAAATTCCTCAAAATATATTTCATTCCATAGTTTTAACTTCTGATAATTTACTTTGTTTTAGTTGCTCATAATTATGCTCCTGGTTTAATGTGTGTGGAGGGATTGATCTTCATTGAGTTAATGTTTCTGTTTCTATTTTACATTCCTCAAAGTGTACATTATAGCATGAATGATGTCATTCCCACTCGTCTTGGAAGTGGTTTCGTGCACATGATTGCAGTTATATGCGTATTTTTAGTTAAAGGGGCTCACCTGTTCCTGTGTTTTTTATCATCATTTTTAATGGTTGCAGCTGGTCTTCTTTCTAATGTTAGCTAAATATTATTTTTTTATGTGTTTATTGTAGAATCTTAACTGTAGGATATTTTACAACATAACCTTTCGCGAAAGCGGACCAATCAGGTGCCGATTTAGGCTCCATTGATGCATGCCACTCATGTACTGTACACCGTGGCTGTCAACTGGCTGTGTGTGTGTCACGGCCGGCCGATTGGTTTAAGGTGATCGCAATGCAGCGGTTTTGCGTGTCAGCAAGCTTGCCAACACGGCTACTCGTTTGAGTGAGGCCTGGCGGAAGAAAGTCTCTGTCGAAGGAAACTTGTATCAGTGTTCCGAGCTGGGATCGAAGTTGCGTTCGTCCAGGATTTTTCAATTTTTGACAGGGCGGTTAATTATTATGGCAGGGCGGCCAATTCTTTGGCAGGGCGGCCTGAAATTTAAGGAGGGCGGCCCACCCTCCCAAGACCCGTCGGGTGGTCTAGGAAGTGGCCCGCGTGTTTCCAGATGGACCATCAGTTCAGGGAGTAATGCGCCGGCCAATCACTTAAAAAAAGGAAATAGGCCCACTTGACTGCAGATCATTCTTATTAACGATTTCAATAACGATCGATGGTGTTAACTTCAATAGATTTTGACTTCATTGCAATGCAACTCGCACTTTTTGGCGATGTACAATGACTGATGTACCGCCCGCCAATCTTGAAATTTTGACCATGACGGCATGGTCGATTTTGTTGGTTTTTCAGACCAAAAAATAAAACTCACAAATTTCTCAATATATCTCAAACTATTGCTAATTTACCCAGTCCGCTCAAGTCTTCAGTAGTCTGTTCTGTATCATTTGAAACCATAAAATTGCCAAAAAATTATGAAATTTTGACACTGCATGGTTGATTTTGTTGGTTTTTCAGACCAAAAAATAAAACTCACAAATTTCTCAATATATCTCAAACTTCTGCACCTTTACCCAGTGTGCAGAAAAAGATCAAAATGAGAAAAGACCATACACTATTAAATAGAAAGATGTTAAATTTTAACATCTTTTTATTTAAAGAAGCACTAAGAAAAGATTTACCTCATTCGTATCTGTAAGTATACTCATCAAAATTGAAAGATATTCACCAGACTCAAAGTCAACCTTTCTTTTTACATTTATAAGTCTCCATTATGAGGTATTATTGTTCAATTTCAAAACACTAGACCACACTGGACTTGTCTGGTCATTAGTTTACTGGCCTGCTCAAATATCACTGGTCTCGGGCCAGCGGCCCACTGTAAATTTTGAATTTAGGTTCTGTCGTAGTTTGTCAATTGTTATTTAAGTACTGATATTCCACCACATGTGATATTCCAAACCAACTACAGAAGTACTCATTTTTAACAAAGATGGATCTCAACACTGTAATATGGCAGCTCATCAAATGGTGCGATGAGTGGCTGGAGCGATGGGCCGTCATGTGGCTGACTCTGATCCTTTATGTAAAAAATCTACTAAATATATGTTTGCGTTTAAATATGTAAAAGTATTTTTTGTACTTGTTGTCCCTTTTGTTACTTGTCGGCTGTATTGCTTATGTAAACTGCTATTTTTCAAGGCCATTTTAATTTCCTTTGAGGGATAACAAAGTTTGAATCTAATCTATTCTAATCTTTACCTCCCCCTGGGTGATTTGGTCTCGGCCAACATCGTAGATGCCCTGCGGACCAAGTACAGCACCCTCCTGCGAATCCACCGACCACCGACCCCGCAGAGACAGGTCAGACACCAAACACCCAGGGGCAGGTCCTTCTGGCGTTGATCAGCGCAGCCTTTGCCAAGGTTGAGGCCAGCATTGCTGAGTTTGTACTCAAGATGGAGCAGTTAGTAGTGTCGACACAGTGGCAGAAAGTGGACGTGATCCAAGAAGCTAAAGGCTTGCAGGTAAAGATTTGAATGTAAAGAACTTTACTAAAAAGTGGAAGACCCCTTCCTAAAAAGGAGGCCTGCAACCACGCAATTAAGTCTGTGTGCTTACAGTTACTTTTGTATTAGTGTAACCGTTTTTGAACTGTTTGGTTACCAGAAACAAAATTCAGAGTTTAAAGAATATTGGTTGATAAAAAAAATGGCTTCTTCATCACAGCAATTTGACGGCGAGCAATTCAGCCCTCCCCTCCTCCCTTCTTCAATAAAAGCACACCAACAAAAGAAAAATGTTTAGCTACTCTTGAGCTACGCAGTGGTGTTTTCTTTTCTTTCTTTCTTTCTTTCTAGACTATTTCACTGCAGGAGGAAAGCCTCTTCACCAATTCTCCATGTCACTCTATCCTGAGCGTCTGTTGACATGCGATGCCCTTACATGTTTCTAGTTCATCCCTCCATCTTCTGTTTTTATCCCCCTCTTTTTCAGGTTTAGTTTCTGGAGTCCATTTGGTTGTTTAGCATGTCCAGCTGTTGTCATACCTCCTTGTTTGGTGACCTGCCCCTCTCCACTTCTTTTATTTAATGGTCTTAATAATATTCTGCACTCTTGATTTCATTCTTAAGTCCTCATTTGTCACCCTGTCTTTCATTGTTACTCCTTTCATTATTTTTTCCGTAGCCCTCTCTGTCACCCTTAGCTTTAGTGGTATTTTACAGACAGTCAAATTGACCCAATTCACCAGACGTCATAATAATCATCTTGCTTGTGCCATTTTGGGAGTCCCTGTATGTTATACAGTGTAGTGTGCATTTAAGGCACACTTACTACAATTTGGACGTGCATTTTGACTCCCAAAATGGTGAGCATGGCCGACAGTAGCTGCAGGTGACATTGGTGCAAGGGGTCAGTAGAGAATGTTTACAGGGTTCGTCCTTTGTCTCTCATCACATCACACTGCCAAGAGTTGTTGTCTGGCCTGTAGGCGCCCACTTCTGTGAATTAGCTCTGTTGATAGTTTTTTATTTCAATTCTGCGCAGCCCAGCGTCCTTTTAGTTCAGCAACTGAAAGATCACTCCGCTGTGTCAAGTTGTTGACCCAACTGTTTTGAGGGCAACCTGGTCTTATCCTTGTATGCACTGGAAACCTGCAATCGCTGTAGCTGAAAGACCAGCACTGCCCATGGCATGACCACACCAGTTTACTGTGCGCTCTGGCCTCTGGTCTAATTGTAAATCATAAGCTTTTTAGAGATATGGTGGACACATTACTAGGGCACCATTTGGTTTGGATGGATCTGTCTGCTTACACCCAAACAAAACAGTACACTCGTAAAATGACTGCCATATCTCAAAAGGGCTAATGGCACTCCTCTCGATAGATTTTTGTGCTTGCAGCCAAAAGAAATAAGCATTTTACAGTGCACTGTAAGGGCACAAATTTGTGTTAAAGTGACACCATGAAATCTGTTCCTGAGCATCTTTAAAAGCTGTCGACTCTCCATGACTCTGCAGGAAGTTCTCTGAAAATAAACCAATCTTTCTATGTTGTGATGAACATTTTTGAAATTCTCCCTGATCATTAAAAAACTTTGTCCCTATTATGTTGAATGTAATTCCAAATATCTCTTTGATTCTTGTACAAAATCTCCCTGATTGCAACATGCAAATATTGGCGTCTGCAGTAAGCTTAAAAGTTGACATTGATGCTCAGCCAGATTGTTGGTTGGAAGCTAGAAAGATTGATATTGTCAAGAGGTCTTTTTCCCCTTCAGGATGTCAAGATGACAGAGCAGATGTCCAGACAGCTCTCATATCGGAGGCTCAGTTCATCAAACCCATCAAGAAGTTCATGGCTGGCTTAACCAGGAAGCAGGTAAAAATATAATCTTTTGTTTTATCTTTCTGTGACAACAGAACAACAATGTTAATTTTGTTCAAGTTGATCTTTAATGGATTTGCTCCAATTTACCCCAAATGAACTAGTGTGTCTATACTCATTCCAAATATCACTTCAGTTGTCTTTCCAAGGGGTCCTGAAAGTACTTGTTGCCAGAACTAAGGGCCTTTGCTTTTGCATCCCCAAATCTTGTGAGAATTGAAAGGGCCCTGTGTTCCAACGTATTGATTTAATGTGTATGACTTTGGATGGCATGGGTGGTGTGTGCATGAAGCACTCACCTCTCACCACTGTGACCCTGGTCCGAAGAACAACAAAATATCGACATTACCGGCATGGTCAAAATTCCAAGATTTGGGCCAAATTTTTTTTGCAATTTTATGGTTTCAAATGATACAGAACGGACTCCTGAAGACAGTTTACTGGTGCAGACTGGAAAAATACTTCATGGAATGAGATGTACCGGGAATTGTGTGAGTTAAGTTTTGGGTCCGAAAAACAAAAATATTGACAATACCGGCAATGGTCAAAATTTCAAGATTGTAAAAATAACTCATAGTTTGAGATGTATCAGGAATTTTGTGAGTTAAGTTATGGGTCCAAAAAACCAAAAAATCGACCATGCCGGCATGGTTCAAATTTCTAGATTTGGGTCGAAATTTTTTTGCCAATTTTATAGTTTCAAATGATACAGACGGACTCCTGAAGACAGTTTACTGGTGCAGACTGGAAAAATACTTCATGGAATGAGATGTACCGGGAATTGTGTGAGTTAAGTTTTTATTGACAATACCGGCGATGGTCAAAATTTCAAGATTGTAAAAATAATTCATAGTTTGAGATGTATCAGGAATTTTGTGAGTTAAGTTATGGGTCCGAAAAACCAAAAAATCAACCATGCCGGCATGGTTCAAATTTCTAGGTTTGGGTTGAAATTTCTTTGGCAATTTTATAGTTTCAAATGATACAGAACGGACTCCTGAAGACAGGTTACTGGTGCAGACTGGAAAAATTAATCATAGAATGGGATGTATCGGGAATTTTGTGAGTTAAGTTTTGGGTCCGAAGAACAAAAATATCGACAATACCAGCATGGTCAAAATTTCAAGATTTGGGTTGAAGATTTTTTGGCAATTTTCTGGTTTTAAATGATACAGAATAGACTCCTGAAGACAGTTTACTGGTGCAGACTATTAAAATGATGCATAATTTTTCAGATATTGAGAATTTTGTGAGTTTAGTTATGGGTCCCAAAACCCTAAAAATCATCAAGATTTTTGGTCAAAAATCTTTTGGCAATTTTATGGTTTCAAATGACAGAGCACGGACTCCAGAAGACAGTTTACTGGTAGAGACTGGAAAAAAGATGCATAGTTTGTCAGATATTGATAATTTTGTGAGTTTAGTTATGTGTCCGAAAAACCAAAAAATTGACCATGCCGGCATGGTCAAAATTTCAAGATTTTTTGTCAAATTTTGTTTGGCAATTTTATGGTTTCAAATGATAGAGCACAGAATCCAGAAGATAGTTTACTGGTGCAGACATAAAAATGATGCATAGTTTGTCAGATGATGAGAATTTTTTGAGTTTAGTTATGGGTCTGAAAAACCAAAAAATAGACCATGCCGGCATGGTCAAAATTTCAAGATTTTGGGTCAAAAATCTTTTGGCAATTTTATGGTTTTAAATGATAGAGCACGGACTCCTGAAGACCGTTTACTGGTGCAATCTGGAAAAATGATGCATAGTTTGTCAGATTATGAGAATTTTGTGAGTTTAGTTATGGGTCCGAAAAACCAAAAAATCGACCATGCCGGCATGGTCAAATTTTCAAGATTTTGGGTCAAAAATCTTTTGACAGTTTTATGGTTTCAAATGATAGAGCACTGACTCCTGAAGACAGTTTACTGGTGCAGACTATAAAAATTATGCATAGTTTGTTAGATGATGAGAAATTTGTGAGTTTAGTTATGGGTCTGAAAAACCAAAAAATAGACCATGCCGGCATGGTCAAAATTTCAAGATTTTGGGTCAAAAATCTTTTGGCAATTTTATGGTTTTAAATGATAGAGCACGGACTCCTGAAGACCGTTTACTGGTGCAATCTGGAAAAATGATGCATAGTTTGTCAGATAATGAGAATTTTATGAGTTTAGTTATGGGTCCGAAAAACCAAAAAATCGACCATGCCTGCATGGTCAAAATTTCAAGATTTTGGGTCAAAAATCTTTTGGCAGTTTTATGGTTTCAAATGATAGAGCACTGACTCCTGAAGACCGTTTACTGGTGCAATCTGGAAAAATGATGCATAGATTGTCAGATAAGAAGAATTTTGTGAGTTTAGTTATGGGTCCGAAAAACCCAAAAATCGACCATGCCGGCATGGTCAAATTTTCAAGATTTTGGGTCAAAAATCTTTTGGCAGTTTTATGGTTTCAAATGATAGAGCACTGACTCCTGAAGACTGTTTACTGGTGCAATCTCGAAAATTGATGCATAGTTTGTCAGATAAGAAGAATTTTGTGAGTTTAGTTATGGGTCCGAAAAACCAAAAAATCAACCATGCCGGCATGGTCAAATTTTCATGATTTGAGATCAAAATTCTTTGCGAATTTTATGGTTTCAAATGATAGAGCACGGACTCCAGAAGACAGTTTACTGGTGCAGACTATAAAAATGATGCATAGTTTGTCAGATATTGAGAATTTTGTGAGTTTAGTTATGGGTCCGAAAAACCCAAAAACCGACCATGCCGGCATGGTCAAAATTTCAAGATTTGGGTTGACAATATTTTGGCAATTTTATGGTTTCAAATGATTGATCACGGACTCCTGAAGACAGTTTACTGGTGCAGACTGGAAAAATAACTCAAAGTATGAGATGTATCAGGAATTTTGTGAGTTTAGTTATGGGTCCGAAAAACCAAAAAATCGACCATGCCGGCATGGTCACAATTTCAAGATTTTGGGTCAAAATTCTTTTGGCAATTTTATGGTTTCAAATGATAGAGCACGGACTCATGAAGACCGTTTACTGGTGCAATCTGGAAAAATGATGCATAGTTTGTCAGATAATGAGAGTTTTATGAGTTTAGTTATGGGTCCGAAAAACCAAAAAATCGACCATGCCGGCATGGTCAAAATTTCAAGATTTTGGGTCAAAAATCTTTTGGCAGTTTTATGGTTTCAAATGATAGAGCACTGACTCCTGAAGACCGTTTACTGGTGCAATCTGGAAAATTGATGCATAGTTTGTCAGATAAGAAGAATTTTGTGAGTTTAGTTATGGGTCCGAAAAACCAAAAAATCGACCATGCCGGCATGGTCAAAATTTCAAGATTTTGGGTCAAAAATCTTTTGGCAGTTTTATTGTTTCAAATGATAGAGCACTGACTCCTGAAGACCGTTTACTGGTGCAATCTGGATAAATGATTCATAGTTTGTCAGATAAGAAGAATTTTGTGAGTTTAGTTATGGGTCCGAAAAACCAAAAAATCGACCATGCTGGCATGGTCAAATTTTCAAGATTTTGGGTCAAAAATCTTTTGGCAGTTTTATTGTTTCAAATGATAGAGCACTGACTCCTGAAGACCGTTTACTGGTGCAATCTCGAAAAATGATGCATAGTTTGTCAGATAAGAAGAATTTTGTGAGTTTAGTTATGGGTCCGAAAAACCAAAAAATCGACCATGCCGGCATGGTCAAATTTTCAAGATTTTGGGTCAAAAATCTTTTGGCAGTTTTATGGTTTCAAATGATAGAGCACTGACTCCTGAAGACCGTTTACTGGTGCAATCTCGAAAATTGATGCATAGTTTGTCAGATAAGAAGAATTTTGTGAGTTTAGTTATGGGTCCGAAAAACCAAAAAATCAACCATGCTGGCATGGTCAAATTTTCATGATTTGAGATCAAAATTCTTTGCGAATTTTATGGTTTCAAATGATAGAGCACGGACTCCAGAAGACAGTTTACTGGTGCAGACTATAAAAATGATGCATAGTTTGTCAGATATTGAGAATTTTGTGAGTTTAGTTATGGGTCCGAAAAACCCAAAAAACCGTCCATGCCGGCATGGTCAAAATTTCAAGATTTGGGTTGACAATTTTTTGGCAATTTTATTGTTTCAAATGATTGATCACGGACTCCTGAAGACAGTTTACTGGTGCAGACTGGAAAAATAACTCAAAGTATGAGATGTATCAGGAATTTTGTGAGTTTAGTTATGGGTCCGAAAAACCCAAAAATCGACCATGCCGGCATGGTCAAAATTTCAAGATTTTGGGTCAAAATTCTTTTGGCAATTTTATGGTTTCAAATGATAGAGCACGGACTCATGAAGACCGTTTACTGGTGCAATCTGGAAAAATGATGCATAGTTTGTCAGATAATGAGAATTTTATGAGTTTAGTTATGGGTCCGAAAAACCAAAAAATCGACCATGCCGGCATGGTCAAATTTTCAAGATTTTGTGTCAAAAATCTTTTGGCAGTTTTATGGTTTCAAATGATAGAGCACTGACTCCTGAAGACTGTTTACTGGTGCAATCTCGAAAATTGATGCATAGTTTGTCAGATAAGAAGAATTTTGTGAGTTTAGTTATGGGTCCGAAAAACCAAAAAATCAACCATGCCGGCATGGTCAAATTTTCATGATTTGAGATCAAAATTCTTTGCGAATTTTATGGTTTCAAATGATAGAGCACGGACTCCAGAAGACAGTTTACTGGTGCAGACTATAAAAATGATGCATAGTTTGTCAGATATTGAGAATTTTGTGAGTTTAGTTATGGGTCCGAAAAACCAAAAAACCGACCATGCCGGCATGGTCAAAATTTCAAGATTTGGGTTGACAATATTTTGGCAATTTTATTGTTTCAAATGATTGATCACGGACTCCTGAAGACAGTTTACTGGTGCAGACTGGAAAAATAACTCAAAGTATGAGATGTATCAGGAATTTTGTGAGTTTAGTTATGGGTCCGAAAAACCAAAAAATCGACCATGCCGGCATGGTCACAATTTCAAGATTTTGGGTCAAAATTCTTTTGGCAATTTTATGGTTTCAAATGATAGAGCACGGACTCATGAAGACCGTTTACTGGTGCAATCTGGAAAAATGATGCATAGTTTGTCAGATAATGAGAGTTTTATGAGTTTAGTTATGGGTCCGAAAAACCAAAAAATCGACCATGCCGGCATGGTCAAAATTTCAAGATTTTGGGTCAAAAATCTTTTGGCAGTTTTATGGTTTCAAATGATAGAGCACTGACTCCTGAAGACCGTTTACTGGTGCAATCTGGAAAAATGATGCATAGTTTGTCAGATAAGAAGAATTTTGTGAGTTTAGTTATGGGTCCGAAAAACCAAAAAATCGACCATGCCGGCATGGTCAAAATTTCAAGATTTTGGGTCAAAAATCTTTTGGCAGTTTTATGGTTTCAAATGATAGAGCACTGACTCCTGAAGACCGTTTACTGGTGCAATCTGGATAAATGATTCATAGTTTGTCAGATAAGAAGAATTTTGTGAGTTTAGTTATGGGTCCGAAATACCAAAAAATCGACCATGCTGGCATGGTCAAATTTTCAAGATTTTGGGTCAAAAATCTTTTGGCAGTTTTATTGTTTCAAATGATAGAGCACTGACTCCTGAAGACTGTTTACTGGTGCAATCTGGAAAAATGATGCATAGTTTGTCAGATAAGAAGAATTTTGTGAGTTTAGTTATGGGTCCGAAAAACCAAAAAATCGACCATGCCGGCATGGTCAAATTTTCAAGATTTTGGGTCAAAAATCTTTTGGCAGTTTTATGGTTTCAAATGATAGAGCACTGACTCCTGAAGACCGTTTACTGGTGCAATCTCGAAAATTGATGCATAGTTTGTCAGATAAGAAGAATTTTGTGAGTTTAGTTATGGGTCCGAAAAACCAAAAAATCGACCATGCCGGCATGGTCAAATTTTCATGATTTGAGATCAAAATTCTTTGCGAATTTTATGGTTTCAAATGATAGAGCACGGACTCCAGAAGACAGTTTACTGGTGCAGACTATAAAAATGATGCATAGTTTGTCAGATATTGAGAATTTTGTGAGTTTAGTTATGGGTCCGAAAAACCCAAAAACCGTCCATGCCGGCATGGTCAAAATTTCAAGATTTGGGTTGACAATTTTTTGGCAATTTTATTGTTTCAAATGATTGATCACGGACTCCTGAAGACAGTTTACTGGTGCAGACTGGAAAAATAACTCAAAGTATGAGATGTATCAGGAATTTTGTGAGTTTAGTTATGGGTCCGAAAAACCCAAAAATCGACCATGCCGGCATGGTCAAAATTTCAAGATTTTGGGTCAAAATTCTTTTGGCAATTTTATGGTTTCAAATGATAGAGCACGGACTCATGAAGACCGTTTACTGGTGCAATCTGGAAAAATGATGCATAGTTTGTCAGATAATGAGAATTTTATGAGTTTAGTTATGGGTCCGAAAAACCAAAAATCGACCATGCCGGCATGGTCAAAATTTTTTAGATTTTGGGTCAAAAATCTTTTGGCAGTTTTATGGTTTCAAATGATAGAGCACTGACTCCTGAAGACCGTTTACTGGTGCAATCTGGAAAAATGATGCATAGTTTGTCAGATAAGAAGAATTTTGTGAGTTTAGTTATGGGTCCGAAAAACCAAAAAATCGACCATGCCGGCATGGTCAAAATTTCAAGATTTTGGGTCAAAAATCTTTTGGCAGTTTTATGGTTTCAAATGATAGAGCACTGACTCCCGAAGACTGTTTACTGGTGCAATCTGGATAAATGATTCATAGTTTGTCAGATAAGAAGAATTTTGTGAGTTTAGTTATGGGTCCGAAAAACCAAAAAATCGACCATGCCGGCATGGTCAAATTTTCAAGATTTTGGGTCAAAAATCTTTTGGCAGTTTTATGGTTTCAAATAAAGGAGCACTGACTCCTGAAGACCGTTTACTGGTGCAATCTGGAAAAATGATGCATAGTTTGTCAGATAAGAAGAATTTTGTGAGTTAAGTTATGGGTCCGAAAAACCAAAAAATCGACCATGCCGGCATGGTCAAATTTTCAAGATTTTGGGTCAAAATTCTTTTGGCAATTTTATGGTTTCAAATGATAGAGCACGGACTCATGAAGACCGTTTACTGGTGCAATCTGGAAAAATGATGCATAGTTTGTCAGATAATGAGAGTTTTATGAGTTTAGTTATGGGTCCGAAAAACCAAAAAATCGACCATGCCGGCATGGTCAAAATTTCAAGATTTTGGGTCAAAAATCTTTTGGCAGTTTTATGGTTTCAAATGATAGAGCACTGACTCCTGAAGACCGTTTACTGGTGCAATCTCGAAAATTGATGCATAGTTTGTCAGATAAGAAGAATTTTGTGAGTTTAGTTATGGGTCCGAAAAACCAAAAAATCGACCATGCCGGCATGGTCAAATTTTCATGATTTGAGATCAAAATTCTTTGCGAATTTTATGGTTTCAAATGATAGAGCACGGACTCCAGAAGACAGTTTACTGGTGCAGACTATAAAAATGATGCATAGTTTGTCAGATATTGAGAATTTTGTGAGTTTAGTTATGGGTCCGAAAAAACCCAAAAACCGACCATGCCGGCTTGGTCAAATTTTCAAGATTTTGTGTCAAAAATCTTTTGGCAGTTTTATGGTTTCAAATGATAGAGCACTGACTCCTGAAGACTGTTTACTGGTGCAATCTCGAAAATTGATGCATAGTTTGTCAGATAAGAAGAATTTTGTGAGTTTAGTTTGGGTCCGAAAAACCAAAAAATCGACCATGCCGGCATGGTCAAATTTTCATGATTTGAGATCAAAATTCTTTGCGAATTTTATGGTTTCAAATGATAGAGCACGGACTCCAGAAGACAGTTTACTGGTGCAGACTATAAAAATGATGCATAGTTTGTCAGATATTGAGAATTTTGTGAGTTTAGTTATGGGTCCGAAAAACCCAAAAACCGACCATGCCGGCATGGTCAAAATTTCAAGATTTGGGTTGACAATATTTTGGCAATTTTATTGTTTCAAATGATTGATCACGGACTCCTGAAGACAGTTTACTGGTGCAGACTGGAAAAATAACTCAAAGTATGAGATGTATCAGGAATTTTGTGAGTTTAGTTATGGGTCCGAAAAACCAAAAAATCGACCATGCCGGCATGGTCACAATTTCAAGATTTTGGGTCAAAATTCTTTTGGCAATTTTATGGTTTCAAATGATAGAGCACGGACTCATGAAGACCGTTTACTGGTGCAATCTGGAAAAATGATGCATAGTTTGTCAGATAATGAGAGTTTTATGAGTTTAGTTATGGGTCCGAAAAACCAAAAAATCGACCATGCCGGCATGGTCAAAATTTCAAGATTTTGGGTCAAAAATCTTTTGGCAGTTTTATGATTTCAAATGATAGAGCACTGACTCCTGAAGACCGTTTACTGGTGCAATCTGGAAAAATGATGCATAGTTTGTCAGATAAGAAGAATTTTGTGAGTTTAGTTATGGGTCCGAAAAATCAAAAAATCGACCATGCCGGCATGGTCAAAATTTCAAGATTTTGGGTCAAAAATATTTTGGCAGTTTTATGGTTTCAAATGATAGAGCACTGACTCCCGAAGACCGTTTACTGGTGCAATCTGGATCAATGATTCATAGTTTGTCAGATAAGAAGAATTTTGTGAGTTTAGTTATGGGTTCGAAAAACCAAAAAACCGACCATGCCGGCATGGTCAAATTTTCAAGATTTTGGGTCAAAAATCTTTTGGCAGTTTTATGGTTTCAAATGATAGAGCACTGACTCCTGAAGACCGTTTACTGGTGCAATCTGGAAAAATGATGCATAGTTTGTCAGATAAGAAGAATTTTGTGAGTTTAGTTATGGGTCCGAAAAACCAAAAAATCGACCATGCCGGCATGGTCAAATTTTCAAGATTTTGGGTCAAAAATCTTTTGGCAGTTTTATGGTTTCAAATGATAGAGCACTGACTCCTGAAGACCGTTTACTGGTGCAATCTCGAAAATTGATGCATAGTTTGTCAGATAAGAAGAATTTTGTGAGTTTAGTTATGGGTCCAAAAAACCAAAAAATCGACCATGCCGGCATGGTCAAATTTTCATGATTTGAGATCAAAATTCTTTGCGAATTTTATGGTTTCAAATGATAGAGCACGGACTCCAGACGACAGTTTACTGGTGCAGACTATAAAAATGATGCATAGTTTGTCAGATATTGATAATTTTGTGAGTTTAGTTATGGGTCCGAAAAACCCAAAAACCGACCATGCCGGCATGGTCAAAATTTCAAGATTTGGGTTGACAATTTTTTGCAATTTTATTGTTTCAAATGATTGATCACGGACTCCTGAAGACAGTTTACTGGTGCAGACTGGAAAAAAAACTCAAAGTATGAGATGTATCAGGAATTTTGTGAGTTTAGTTATGGGTCCGAAAAACCAAAAAATCGACCATGCCGGCATGGTCAAAATTTCAAGATTTTGGGTCAAAAATCTTTTGGCAGTTTTATGATTTCAAATGATAGAGCACTGACTCCTGAAGACCGTTTACTGGTGCAATCTGGAAAAATGATGCATAGTTTGTCAGATAAGAAGAATTTTGTGAGTTTAGTTATGGGTCCGAAAAACCAAAAAATCGACCATGCCGGCATGGTCAAATTTTCAAGATTTTCGGTCAAAAATCTTTTGGCAATTTTATGGTTTCAAATGATAGAGCACAGACTCCTGAAGACAGTTTACTGGTGCAGACTATAAAAATGATGCATAGTTTGTTAGATGATGAGAAATTTGTGAGTTTAGTTATGGGTCTGAAATACCAAAAAATCGACCATGCAGGCATGGTCAAAATTTCAAGATTTGGGTTGACAATTTTTTGGCAATTTTATTGTTTCAAATGATTGATCACGGACTCCTGAAGACAGTTTACTGGTGCAGACTGGAAAAATAACTCAAAGTATGAGATGTATCAGGAACTTTGTGAGTTTAGTTATGGGTCTGAAAAACCAAAAAATCGACAATACCAGCATGGTCAAAATTTCAAGATTTGGGTTGAAGATTTTTTGGCAATTTTCTGGTTTTAAATGATACAGAATAGACTCCTGAAGACAGTTTACTGGTGATGACTGGAAAAAAGATGCATAGTTTGTCAGACATTGAGAATTTTGTGAGTTTAGTTATGTGTCCGAAAAACCAAAAAATTGACCATGCCAGCATGGTCAAAATTTCATGATTTGAGGTCAAAATTCTTTGCGAATTTTATGGTTTCAAATGATAGAGCATGGACTCCAGAAGACAGTTTACTGGTGCAGACTATAAAAATGATGCATAGTTTGTCAGATATTGAGAATTTTGTGAGTTTAGTTATGGGTCCGAAAAACCCAAAAACTGACCATGCAGGCATGGTCAAAATTTCAAGATTTGGGTTGACAATTTTTTGGCAATTTTATTGTTTCAAATGATTGATCACGGACTCCTGAAGACAGTTTACTGGTGCAGACTGGAAAAATAACTCAAAGTATGAGATGTATCAGGAATTTTGTGAGTTTAGTTATGGGTCCAAAAAACCAAAAAATCGACCATGCCGGCATGGTCAAATTTTTAAGATTTTGGGTCAAAAATCTTTTGGCAGTTTTATAGTTTCAAATGATAGAGCAATGACTCCTGAAGACCGTTTACTGGTGCAATCTGGAAAAATGATGCATAGTTTGTCAGATAAGAAGAATCTTTTGAGTTTAGTTATGGGTCCGAAAAACCAAAAAATCGACCATGCCGGCATGGTCAAAATTTCAAGATTTTCGGTCAAAAATCTTTTGGCAGTTCTATGGTTTCAAATGATAGAGCACTGACTCCTGAAGACCGTTTACTGGTGCAATCTGGAAAAATGATGCATAGTTTGTCAGATAAGAAGAATTTTGTGAGTTTAGTTATGGGTCCGAAAAACCAAAAAATCGACCATGCCGGCATGGTCAAATTTTCAAGATTTTGGGTCAAAAATTTTTTGGCAGTTTTATGGTTTCAACTGATAGAGCACTGACTCCTGAAGACCGTTTACTGGTGCAATCTGGAAAAATGATGCATAGTTTGTCAGATAAGAAGAATTTTGTGAGTTTAGTTATGGGTCCGAAAAACCAAAAAATCGACCATGCCGGCATGGTCAAATTTTCAAGATTTTGGGTCAAAAATCTTTTGGCAGTTTTATGGTTTCAAATGATAGAGCACTGACTCCTGAAGACCATTTACTGGTGCAATCTGGAAAAATGATGCATAGTTTGTCAGATAAGAAGAATTTTGTGAGTTTAGTTATGGGTCCGAAAAACCCAAAAACCGACCATGCTGGCATGGTCAAAATTTCAAGATTTGGGTTGACAATTTTTTGGCAATTTTATTGTTTCAAATGATTGATCACGGACTCCTGAAGACAGTTTACTGGTGCAGACTGGAAAAATAACTCAAAGTATGAGATGTATCAGGAATTTTGTGAGTTTAGTTATGGGTCCGAAAAACCAAAAAATCGACCATGCCGGCATGGTCAAATTTTCAAGATTTTGGGTCAAAAATCTTTTGGCAGTTTTATGGTTTCAAATGATAGAGCACTGCCTCCTGAAGACCGTTTACTGGTGCAATCTCGAAAATTGATGCATAGTTTGTCAGATAAGAAGAATTTTGTGAGTTTAGTTATGGGTCCGAAAAACCAAAAAATCGACCATGCCGGCATGGTCAAATTTTCATAATTTGAGATCAAAATTCTTTGCGAGTTTTATGGTTTCAAATAATAGAGCACGGACTCCAGAAGACAGTTTACTGGTGCAGACTATAAAAATATGCATAGTTTGTCAGATATTGAGAGTTTTGTGAGTTTAGTTATGGGTCCGAAAAACCCAAAAACCGACCATGCCGGCATGGTCAAAATTTCAAGATTTGGGTTGACAATTTTTTGGCAATTTTATTGTTTCAAATGATTGATCACGGACTCCTGAAGACAGTTTACTGGTGCAGACTGGAAAAATAACTCAAAGTATGAGATGTATCAGGAATTTTGTGAGTTTAGTTATGGGTCCGAAAAACCAAAAAATCGACCATGCCGGCATGGTCAAATTTTCAAGATTTTGGGTCAAAAATCTTTTGGCAGTTTTATGGTTTCAAATGATAGAGCACTGCCTCCTGAAGACCGTTTACTGGTGCAATCTCGAAAATTGATGCATAGTTTGTCAGATAAGAAGAATTTTGTGAGTTTAGTTATGGGTCCGAAAAACCAAAAAATCGACCATGCCGGCATGGTCAAATTTTCATAATTTGAGATCAAAATTCTTTGCGAGTTTTATGGTTTCAAATAATAGAGCACGGACTCCAGAAGACAGTTTACTGGTGCAGACTATAAAAATATGCATAGTTTGTCAGATATTGAGAGTTTTGTGAGTTTAGTTATGGGTCCGAAAAACCCAAAAACCGACCATGCCGGCATGGTCAAATTTTCAAGATTTTGGGTCAAAAATCTTTTGGCAGTTTTATGGTTTCAAATGATAGAGCACTGCCTCCTGAAGACCGTTTACTGGTGCAATCTCGAAAATTGATGCATAGTTTGTCAGATAAGAAGAATTTTGTGAGTTTAGTTATGGGTCCGAAAAACCAAAAAATCGACCATGCCGGCATGGTCAAATTTTCATAATTTGAGATCAAAATTCTTTGCGAGTTTTATGGTTTCAAATAATAGAGCACGGACTCCAGAAGACAGTTTACTGGTGCAGACTATAAAAATATGCATAGTTTGTCAGATATTGAGAGTTTTGTGAGTTTAGTTATGGGTCCGAAAAACCCAAAAACCGACCATGCCGGCATGGTCAAAATTTCAAGATTTGGGTTGACAATTTTTTGGCAATTTTATTGTTTCAAATGATTGATCACGGACTCCTGAAGACAGTTTACTGGTGCAGACTGGAAAAATAACTCAAAGTATGAGATGTATCAGGAATTTTGTGAGTTTAGTTATGGGTCCGAAAAATCGACCATGCCGGCATGGTCAAATTTTCAAGATTTTGGGTCAAAAATCTTTTGGCAGTTTTATAGTTTCAAATGATAGAGCACTGACTCCTGAAGACCGTTTACTGGTGCAATCTGGAAAAATGATGCATAGTTTGTCAGATAAGAAGAATTTTGTGAGTTTAGTTATGGGTCCGAAAAACCAAAAAATCGACCATGCCGGCATGGTCAAAATTTCAAGATTTTGGGTCAAAAATCTTTTGGCAGTTTTATGGTTTCAAATGATAGAGCACTGACTCCTGAAGACCGTTTACTGGTGCAATCTGGAAAAATGATGCATAGTTTGTCAGATAAGAAGAATTTTGTGAGTTTAGTTATGGGTCTGAAAAACCAAAAAATCGACCATGCCGGCATGGTCAAATTTTCAAGAATTTGGGTCAAAAATCTTTTGGCAGTTTTATGGTTTCAAATGATAGAGCACTGACTCCTGAAGACCGTTTACTGGTGCAATCTGGAAAAATGATGCATAGTTTGTCAGATAAGAAGAATTTTGTGAGTTTAGTTATGGGTCCGAGAAACCCAAAATCGACCATGCCGGCATGGTCAAAATTTCAAGATTTGGGTTGACAATTTTTTGGCAATTTTATTGTTTCAAATGATTGATCACGGACTCCTGAAGACAGTTTACTGGTGCAGACTGGAAAAATAACTCAAATTTTGAGATGTATCAGGAATTTTGTGAGTTTAGTTATGGGTCCGAAAAACCAAAAAATCGACCATGCCGGCATGGTCAAATTTTCAAGATTTTGGGTCAAAAATCTTTTGGCAGTTTTATGGTTTCAAATGATAGAGCACTGACTCCTGAAGACCGTTTACTGGTGCAATCTGGAAAAATGATGCATAGTTTGTCAGATAAGAAGAATTTTGTGAGTTTAGTTATGGGTCCGAAAAACCAAAAAATCCACCATGCCGGCATGGTCAAATTTTCAAGATTTTCGGTCAAAAATCTTTTGGCAGTTTTATGGTTTCAAATGATAGAGCACTGACTCCTGAAGACCGTTTACTGGTGCTATCTGGAAAAATGATGCATAGTTTGTCAGATAAGAAGAATTTTGTGAGTTTAGTTATGGGTCCGAAAAACCAAAAAATCGACCATGCCGGCATGGTCAAATTTTCATGATTTGAGATCAAAATTCTTTGCGAATTTTATGGTTTCAAATGATAGAGCACGGACTCCAGAAGACAGTTTACTGGTGCAGACTATAAAAATGATGCATAGTTTGTCAGATATTGAGAATTTTGTGAGTTTAGTTATGGGTCCGAAAAACCCAAAAACCGACCATGCCGGCATGGTCAAAATTTCAAGATTTGTTGTCAAATTTCGTTTGGCAATTTTATGGTTTCAAATGATAGAGCACAGAATCCAGAAGATAGTTTACTGGTGCAGACAAAAAAATGATGCATAGTTTGTCAGATGATGAGAATTTTTTGAGTTTAGTTATGGGTCTGAAAAACCAAAAAAATAGACCATGCCGGCATGGTCAAAATTTCAAGATTTTGGGTCAAAAATCTTTTGGCAATTTTATGGTTTAAAAATGACAGAGCACGGACTCCTGAAGACCGTTTACTGGTGCAATCTGGAAAAACGATGCATAGTTTGTCAGATAAGAAGAATTTTGTGAGTTTAGTTATGGGTCCGAAAAACCCAAAAACCGACCATGCCGGCATGGTCAAAATTTCAAGATTTGGGTTGACAATTTTTTGGCAATTTTATTGTTTCAAATGATTGATCACGGACTCCTGAAGACAGTTTACTGGTGCAGACTGGAAAAATAACTCAAAGTATGAGATGTATCAGGAATTTTGTGAGTTTAGTTATGGGTCCGAAAAACCAAAAAATCGACCATGCCGGCATGGTCAAATTTTCAAGATTTTGGGTCAAAAATCTTTTGGCAGTTGTATGGTTTCAAATGATAGAGCACTGCCTCCTGAAGACCGTTTACTGGTGCAATCTGGAAAATTGATGCATAGTTTGTCAGATAAGAAGAATTTTGTGAGTTTAGTTATGGGTCCGAAAAACCAAAAAATCGACCATGCCGGCATGGTCAAATTTTCATGATTTGAGATCAAAATTCTTTGCGAATTTTATGGTTTCAAATAATAGAGCACGGACTCCAGAAGACAGTTTACTGGTGCAGACTATAAAAATATGCATAGTTTGTCAGATATTGAGAGTTTTGTGAGTTTAGTTATGGGTCCGAAAAACCCAAAAACCGACCATGCCGGCATGGTCAAAATTTCAAGATTTGGGTTGACAATTTTTTGGCAATTTTATTGTTTCAAATGATTGGTCACGGACTCCTGAAGACAGTTTACTGGTGCAGACTGGAAAAATAACTCAAAGTATGAGATGTATCAGGAATTTTGTGAGTTTAGTTATGGGCCCGAAAAACCAAAAAATCGACCATGCCGGCATGGTCACAATTTCAAGATTTTGGGTCAAAATTCTTTTGGCTATTTTATGGTTTCAAATGATAGAGCACGGACTCCTGAAGACAGTTTACTGGTGATGACTGGAAAAAAGATGCATAGTTTGTCAGATATTGAGAATTTTGTGAGTTTAGTTTATGTGTCCGAAAAACCAAAAAATTTACCATGCCGGCATGGTTAAAATTTGGGTTGACAATTTTTTGGCAGTTTTGTGGTTTTAAATGATATAGAACGGACTCCTGAAGACAGTTTACCTGTGCAGACTGGAAAAATAACTCAAAGTATGAGATGTATCAGGAATTTTGTGAGTTTAGTTATGGGTCCGAAAAACCAAAAAATCGACCATGCCGGCATGGTCAAAATTTCAAGATTTTGGGTCAAAAATCTTTTGGCAGTTTTATAGTTTCAAATGATAGAGCACTGACTCCTGAAGACCGTTTACTGGTGCAATCTGGAAAAATGATGCATAGTTTGTCAGATAAGAAGAATTTTGTGAGTTTAGTTATGGGTCCGAAAAACCAAAAAATCGACCATGCCGGCATGGTCAAAATTTCAAGATTTTGGGTCAAAAATCTTTTGGCAGTTCTATGGTTTCAAATGATAGAGCACTGACTCCTGAAGACCGTTTACTGGTGCAATCTGGAAAAATGATGCATAGTTTGTCAGATAAGAAGAATTTTGTGAGTTTAGTTATGGGTCCGAAAAACCAAAAAATCGACCATGCCGGCATGGTCAAATTTTCAAGATTTTGGGTCAAAAATCTTTTGGCAGTTTTATGGTTTCAAATGATAGAGCACTGACTCCTGAAGACCGTTTACTGTGAAATCTGGAAAAATGATGCATAGTTTGTCAGATAAGAAGAATTTTGTGAGTTTAGTTATGGGTCCGAAAAACCAAAAAATCGACCATGCCGGCATGGTCAAATTTTCAAGATTTTGGGTCAAAAATCTTTTGGCAGTTTTATGGTTTCAAATGATAGAGCACTGACTCCTGAAGACCGTTTACTGGTGCAATCTCGAAAATTGATGCATAGTTTGTCAGATAAGAAGAATTTTGTGAGTTTAGTTATGGGTCCGAAAAACCAAAAAATCGACCATGCCGGCATGGTCAAATTTTCATGATTTGAGATCAAAATTCTTTGCGAATTTTATGGTTTCAAATGATAGAGCACGGACTCCAGAAGACAGTTTACAGGTGCAGACTATAAAAATATGCATAGTTTGTCAGATATTGAGAGTTTTGTGAGTTTAGTTATGGGTCCGAAAAACCCCAAAACCGACCATGCCGGCATGGTCAAAATTTCAAGATTTGGGTTGACAATTTTTTGGCAATTTTATTGTTTCAAATGATTGATCACGGAC
The DNA here is from genome assembly GCA_023634235.1 of Pisaster brevispinus. Taxonomy (NCBI): domain Eukaryota; kingdom Metazoa; phylum Echinodermata; class Asteroidea; order Forcipulatida; family Asteriidae; genus Pisaster; species Pisaster brevispinus. Next base: position 229,666 of record JAMKCF010000026.1, read on the forward strand.
TCCTGAAGACAGTTTACTGGTACAGACTGGAAAAATAACTCAAAGTATGAGATGTATCAGGAATTTTGTGAGTTTAGTTATGGGTCCGAAAAACCAAAAAATCGACCATGCCGGCATGGTCACAATTTCAGAATTTTGGGTCAAAATTCTTTTGGCAATTTTATGGTTTCAAATGATAGAGCACGGACTCCTGAAGACAGTTTACTGGTGATGACTGGAAAAAAGATGCATAGTTTGTCAGATATTGAGAATTTTGTGAGTTTAGTTTATGTGTCCGAAAAACCAAAAAATAGACCATGCCGGCATGGTTAAAATTTGGGTTGACAATTTTTGGGCAGTTTTGTGGTTTTAAATGATATAGAACGAACTCCTGAAGACAGTTTACCTGTGCAGACTGGAAAAATAACTCAAAGTATGAGATGTATCAGGAATTTTGTGAGTTTAGTTATGGGTCCGAAAAACCAAAAAATCGACCATGCCGGCATGGTCAAATTTTCATGATTTGAGATCAAAATTCTTTGCGAATTTTATGGTTTCAAATGATAGAGCACGGACTCCAGAAGACAGTTTACAGGTGCAGACTATAAAAATATGCATAGTTTGTCAGATATTGAGAGTTTTGTGAGTTTAGTTATGGGTCCGAAAAACCCAAAAACCGACCATGCCGGCATGGTCAAAATTTCAAGATTTGGGTTGACAATTTTTTGGCAATTTTATTGTTTCAAATGATTGATCACGGACTCCTGAAGACAGTTTACTGGTGCAGACTGGAAAAATAACTCAAAGTATGAGATGTATCAGGAATTTTGTGAGTTTAGTTATGGGTCCGAAAAACCAAAAAATCGACCATGCCGGCATGATCACAATTTCAAGATTTTGGGTCAAAATTCTTTTGGCAATTTAATGGTTTCAAATGATAGAGCACGGACTCCTGAAGACAGTTTACTGGTGATGACTGGAAAAAAGATGCATAGTTTGTCAGATATTGAGAATTTAGTGAGTTTAGTTATGTGTCCGAAAAACCAAAAAATTTACTATGCCGGCATGGTCAAAATTTCAAGATTTTTTGTCAAATTTCGTTTGGCAATTTTATGGTTTCAAATGATAGAGCACAGAATCCAGAAGATAGTTTACTGGTGCAGACAAAAAAATGATGCATAGTTTGTCAGATGATGAGAATTTTTTGAGTTTAGTTATGGGTCTGAAAAACCCAAAAAATTGACCATGCCGGCATGGTCAAAATTTCAAGATTTGGGGTCAAAAATCTTTTGGCAATTTTATGGTTTAAAAATGATAGAGCACGGACTCCTGAAGACCGTTTACTGGTGCAATCTGGAAAAATGATGCATAGTTTGTCAGATAATGAGAATTTTATGAGTTTAGTTATGGGTCCGAAAAACCAAAAAATCGACCATGCCGGCATGGTCAAAATTTCAAGATTTTGGGTCAAAAATCTTTTGGCAGTTTTATGGTTTCAAATGATAGAGCACTGACTCCTGAAGACCGTTTACTGGTGCAATCCTGAAAAATGATGCATAGTTTGTCAGATAAGAAGAATTTTGTGAGTTTAGTTATGGGTCCGAAAAACCAAAAAATTGACCATGCCGGCATGGTCAAATTTTCATGATTTGAGATCAACATTTTTTGCGAATTTTATGGTTTCAAATGATAGAGCACGGACTCCTCAACCATACGGCCAGGCCATGCCAATGCAGCAGGGTGAGCTCAAACCATTGAGTTGCTGAAGAATTCCAAACCTAGGCCTGTGATTTCTCAGGCTTTTTCCTGGTTTCAGGATTTTCCATTGACCTCCCTTGGGCTTCAGAGTTTCTTGAAAGAGGCAAACTTGCAAACATTTTATTTAATCACAGGATGTGGCAAATATAAACTAACTAGGGACGATCACACATGGTTTAACACCACTAAACCATGTCGAGTGGGCCGGTTTCAGTTTACCAACGAGGTAAACTAACTAGGGACGACCACACATGGTTTAACACCACTAAACCATGTCAAGTGGGCCGGTTTCAGTTTACCAACGAGAGTAAACTAACTAGGGATGACCACACTTGGTTTAACACCACTTAACCAATTCACCTGATGTCATTATCATAATCATCTTGGTTGCTCCACTCTGGGTGTCAATGTCCTTGTGTTCTACAGTGTATAGTGTAGTGCCAATTCCATGGCCAAATTTGATAAAGCTGCTTGATTTTCTGCTAAGCAAAAAGAAGCAGGATACCAGTCATAAATGGTACATGTGGAATGCTATTTTGGCTGGTCACCTTATTCTTGAAAGCATGATGTTATTGTTCTTAGCTACTTTTTGCACTTAAGCAGCTCTATGAAATTTGGCCCAGGCGACGGCGTTTACATGCTTACCTTAAACTTTTACTTCCATTTTGACTCCCAAAATGTGAGCATGGCCAACAGTAACCATGAGTGACATTGGTGTAAGGGGTCAATTCATGGGTTAATATGATTCGACCATTCCATTAACAACAGGACCCAATTTCGTAACTCTGCTTACCACAGAACTGTTTGCTTGTTAACAAATGGCCCATCTTTAAGCACTGTAAGCATGGATTTCTGTAGAAAGAGGCACGGTGAAATTGGGCACTTGGCAAGTGGTAAATGCCCAGTTATGAAAGAAGTATTCAGTTACAATTGAAGGGTGATTACCTCCATGCCCTGGTTTTTGCCTCGGTGGATCTTGAAATGTTCTTGAACAAATTGTTCATTTCTCTCATAGAGGTGCCCTTTTTGACAGAGGAAGAACTGTGTTGCCCTCAAGAACAAAGTAGCAGGCTTGTGTGTGTGTGTGGGTAGGTATTCACAATCAAACCAGGAACCAGGGCTTGAGTTTGAGAAGAAAATCCTAAACACTGCGGGGCTTGTACCTCAAAACTTTTACTGGACTAGAAATTTGTTTACAAGACCAGAACAAAAACGAGAAAAAAAGTTATTTTCACAGTTTAAACTGTTTTATTTGTACAGACACTGAGAGAAAATTTATCTCATTTGTCTTTTTATCTAGGTAAGTAATTTTCAATACTCAACAGCAGTGAAACATATTTATCAGCCTCAAAGTCAACATTTGAACATTACTTTAAAAAAAAGAAGACAATCCACTGTGTAGTATCAATAATTATTCAATTGAAAAACACAAGTCTTTAATTTACTGTCCCACAAAGCTAAAATCACTGGCCTGGGGCCTGCGTTCTAGTGTTAATTTTGAGCCCTGGGGACCTATAACAAAAGAGGACAATTGGGTTCCTGCTTGGGTAAAGATCCCCAGTTGGAAAGTGTGTATAAAACTAAAGAGGGACAACAGGAGGTTGCCGGTTGCAGGTGTTTACACACTTGTGTGTCGGGGGGGGGGGGTGGGGAGAGGGGGATGTCTACCCATCATTGGAACCGAAAACATTAACAACTATTGACTACTTTTTTTGCAGTATTCAGTGCTGTAGGCGAGTCCATGTTGCCCGAGTCCGAGGCACAGTGCCCCCCCCCCCCCCCCCCGAGGGGGAGCCCTCCAGCACTAGTCATATTGATTGACACACACCTTTGTATACAACTTGTGTAATATATTCTTAAGAACTGTTTTGTAACTACAATTGTCCAAAAAGTATGAAGTTTAAACTTTACCGAGGAGTTTGAGCTCATATGTTCACCAGTACTTTTTCAGTTGCTTTTAGCAAGACACAATTTCTTTTGTAGCCATTTGACAACATTTTGACAAATCAACAGTGTAATTTTAATTGGTTATAATATGTCAGACTATATATAGACTATATATAAATATATTCAGTTGTTATAGCATATAAACTGTTAGGGTGACACATCAAGGCCTGGAGCAGGTTTCACAATAAGCTAAGATTGATCTTAACTGTGTATCAATCTCAGTTGCCAAGCAAAGTGTTGTAAAACAAATCACTTTACTGTAATTCTTGTCAAAACATCTTAAGATGAATCTAAGTACTTTGTGAAATCATAGAGAAAGGACCACGGAAGGACTTTCTCTATGGTGAAATCAAGCTCTGGAATTCTACCTTGAAATGAGCACGGCCATTTTCAGTTTGCAAAGGGCATTCCCAACAATATTAAAGTCTATTGGAAATTTTTAGGCATCAAGGCCAAGACCAGGGCAACACTGAAGGCCTCGCGCTTTGTGGCCTCTATGAAAAGCCCGGCTCATACTTTCTGTGAGTACGATTTCTCAAGAGTTGAGCTGTGCTCTTGCAAAACATTCGCAGCGAAAACAGAGTTGTGACGCAAACATTTGGAAGTATGAACCAGGCTTAATTCCTGGCATGCACATCTTCTTCCTGTAGTTCAACAAGAGTTTAAAGGTTTATTAGTTTAAAGGTTGTAGTTTAAAGGTTTATTATCCCAATGTTTGACTATGATTCCATTTATACATGGTTTTGCTTTTTAGCTGTTGACACATTCCGACTTTATTCATTAAACACGGCACTGTAATAAAAGTTGTCCCGTTTCTTATGATATTTGATTAATTTATATTCGTACCAAAGAGGCGTGTTCGTATGGCTGAACCAATTGAGTGTGGGTTTGATTGCGAGTGTCCTTGAGCTAGGCACTTCCTTGAGCTAGGCACTTCCTTGAGCTAGGCACTTGACACTATTGAGTCCTATGAAACATGCTAATAGACCTTTTGCATTGGCGTCATACAGCCGCCATTTAGAGGTAAACCGATGACGAAACAATGGAAATGCACAGTTTTGTATGCGTGGTGCTCAGGATTGACCGATGACCAACCTCCATTTGACCTCTAGGCGAGGGCGCCCATCTCAAATGACGTCATGTGCATCAGGTCTATTACACTTACTCGTGCGAACAGACAGTTGTTGGTAGGACTTTGTCAGTTGTGGGGGATTGTTGCCCCCCCCCCCTGGCTACCCAGCTGTACTCTAATTCCGACAGACCTTAACCCTAACCCTCATGTATATAAGGGGGGTTATCGCGGGAAGATTTTTTAATGACTACTTTTCAAGTGAAAATGGTGTATTTTTTATAGTAAATTTGCTTGCAGGTCTTTTTTATGCACTAGTTTAATTAGTTTGGCTAAGCTAATTAGTGAACCAATTTGACTGGGTGCCTACGGATGATGGTTTGGGATATAAGGAAGACAGTAATGAAAAGATTAAGGAATTCCGAATTCCGTTCTGTCAGTCAAAGCCGGTCGTTGACAAGGTTTTTAAAAATTTGGTGCTAGCACCAAATTTGTGCCAGCACCATTTGGTGCCGGCACTAAAGTTTGTGCTGACTTGAGTCTGGTCTTCTTCATCACAAACAAGGAATCCGCACAAAAAGCAAGTTTGTAAACTAAAGGTAGTAAGTTCTCATTCTAAATTTCGATATTATTGTAACTTATAAGCAATCGTTTTAAAGAATGCGATGAGATATATATTTAAATGTTAAACACTATTTTGCTGAGGGTTTCTCTGACCATAGGAACTAGGAACTCATCGCTCTGAAGTCTGACTCTGATGTCTTTTTGATGATGTCTCGGCTCTTTCGCTGGCTGGCTCTGCCCCATTGTTGTTGGCTCATTTAAATTCTATCTCTTCAAGGTTCTTGTTTTCCAAACAGCACACACAGTACACGGTACACAGTACAGAGTACAGGTTTTTTCCCCTAGAGAAAGCCTGCATTTTGAAAAAATCCTTAACTTTGTATTTTTAAAACGGCGGACTGGAATAAACAAGTTAAATTTGTTTTTCTATGCCTAAACAAGGAAAGCCTGCGTTTCGAAAATACCCTACAGTGGGTATTTTCGAAACGGCGGACGAATTACCAGGTTTTTAGGTCTTTCAAAGCCTGAAGAGGAAAAGCTTGCGTTTCGAAAATGCCCGATTTGGGTATTTTCGAAACGGCGGATCAGAATGACCAGGCTCTGAGGTTTTACACAAAGCCTGAAGAAGGAAGCCTGCGTTTCGAAAATACCCATCAGGGTTATTTCGAAACGGTGGACTGTAATTGCCAGGCTTTTAGGTTTTTCAAAGCCTGAAAAGGGTAAGCCTGCGTTTCGAACATACTCTAAAGTGGGTATTTTCCAAACGGTGGACTGGAATTTCCAGGCTTTAACAAAAAATTCAAATCCCAAACAACTACATGTATTTTGTGAAACAATTATTTCATCGGGACGCATTTGGATTATGATTTGGGATGTACGAAAGACATGCAATTGCGAGTACAAACAATTTCAGATTTGACGATTTTACAGGTTCGGGGTTACGTTCGCACTGTCAATGACGGTCGTTAACAAGGTTTTGGAAATTTTTCTGCTGGCACTAAATGTAGTGCCGACTTCAGTCTGGTCTGTGTGGGCCTTTGTAGACACAATCACAGACCGCAGATCCACTGAAAACCTGCCGTAGATTTTCAACTTTCAAAATTTATAATGATCCGTCTGGAATCCTTTATTGACATTAAATACACGTTAAGCATAAAGTATTGCTGTAAGTGTAAGTCATGGGCAAACACAATAAAGGCAGGCCTGCCAGGCGCTATGAAACCAATGGAAAGAAAGACGCCCACGTTAAACCAAAACAAATTCATGACAGTGGAATGGAGTCGGATATGGAGACGGACACGGTTGCTCCCACAGAGAGACAGGTAAAATCATATCACCAGCACTTGCTACTATTTATTACTTATTCCTACAATGACCAGTGCTCATATACATAACTAGTATTTAGGCAGTGTACATATGTGAAAGATTAAGAACAATCGTATTCAGCTAACCCGTTTTTAACCAGCTTTCACTTTTATTATAATTATATAAACATTCTAAAATAGTAATTAGTATTTCAAAAAAGACCCCAGGCATACCGGGCCGGCTAACTGGGGCGCTGTACTCCTTTAAAAATGTTTTTAACAACTTCGGTAGTTCGATGGAAGATGTCAACAATTTGTTGAAGAGATATACTTGCAATTAATGACTGAACAGTGGATGTCAAATGTTCATGACATTAGGTAGCTATGGCCTAAGTTGCCCCTAGCAAAGCCACCCCCTGACGAGAGTTGCCCCCGACAAAGCTGCCCCGTGTTAAAGTTTGAGTGATAAAGTCATTTTACAAAGTGACTATGCAATTTTTTTTTGTTTAGGCCTGACGTTTCAACTTTTGTTTCGAGTCTTTCATGATCGAAGGCTTTTGCTTAAGCTTCCAAGAGAGGCTCCAAGTTTAATCTGCTAGAGTTGTTAACAAGTTGGTAAAAAACAATGGGGTGCCTACCCTTAATTAAAAGTAAATAATAAACAAGTTTTAAAAAAGGTACAAAATTTAATGAAAATTTAAACACATAAACTATGTTCCGTGAACGTACACCAAAACCAAGTAATACATTTTATTGCAACCTTTGTGGGAGGGGGTCTACCAGCGTTGGATGGTAAAATTTAAATGTTTCTTGTTTTTTATCACTTTAACAGCCCCGAAGGACTTCATCATCCAGGAGATCCTAAACAGGTCCATTCCACATATCTTAGATGGGGGGGGGGGGTTAGTTCCCAGAGTTGTGTACAACAAAAATTATGGGCTGTGAAATGTTTTCCTTGCATACAAATGTACACAAAATCTGGTATACCAGTGCACATAAGCACAGAGCTACACAGATCTAACCCTCTGATAAGTGAAACAATCTGTTCAGCTGTCTCTTCTCTGTATGCTTGGCTTGTCAAGTCTTGTCAACTGGTTGTTGAAGGCCACCACTCAATCAGTGCAATGAATTGAGCAATTTTTAGCCAATAGGGCGAGGCGTTTCTTTCTGCCAATCACACAAAATTTGGGGATGCAAAAGCAAAGGCCCTTAGTTCTGGCAACAAGTACTTTCAGGACTCCTTGGAAAGATGACTGAAAACAACAAAAGAAGTAAATAAAGTAAATACACATTTCCTATCACCCCAAAACATTGTGGCTTATTACTTGATATTTATTATTAAAAAGTCGCATCCCCTTAAGGTGATCCCATCATGGGTGCCGCTTCCCAGGTTGTATCGTAAACTTGAGTGTGATCCCTGGCTGCACGGCAGCTAACAGTTGAATGGCTTCTGACTGGCACCCCCGAACAAAGATATTGACTTATAGGGAGACCGCCAACATATGACTGGATAGCTCAGTTGGTAGAGTGCCGGTAGTTAATCCGGAGGTCGTTGGTTCAAGTCCCGCTCCAGTCAATTTTTCTTTGTTCAAACCCAAATTACCCCAATAAAGTAGGGGGCGACTTTTTCATTTTACGACTTTGCTAGGGGGCGACTTTCTAGTGGCCGACTTTTCTGGGGGGCGAGATGACTGGTTTCCAAGAGTGTTATGGCTCTTTTTAACATAGGTCTTGTCATACTCATAGTCGTAATGGTGACTATGATAATACCAAAGTTAAAAGAGAGCCATAACAACAGTCCAACAAGTTTGGCTACAGTACATGTACATCATACATGTTCATGTCATACAAGTTGCTGCTGATACATACACAGTTTACCGAAGTTACAATAACTGAAAAACTGCCAATGGACAGCATGTTCTATGTACAAACTATTTAGTTTTTCAGTGAAACTCAAAATATCATAATTGTGTACAACACTAGTCAACAGTAAAGAATTCAAATTCTTGTTCTTCCCCCCCCCCCCCTAGCCTGGAAGAGTGTCCATTGGTTTTCCCAAGCTAGACGGTTACACTTCAGATGCAGAGCCCGATACAAGAGAACTTGTTAAACAGATGAACAGGAAGAAGAAGAAGTCTAGAGGTTTACAGTCGATGGGTGAGACATTTCTTTCTTTAAATGTAGGGTTGCTGATTGGTTTTTGTCATCGTAATGCTAATTTACAGGCAACATTTTAACAAAAGATACAATAAAAGTTACATGTGAAATTTTCAGCTGAACACAGTGTCTATTTGCTTAGAAATAAAAAAAAAAAAAACTGTCACTGTATTTGTACTGTGATGATGTTGAATCCTTAGCAACAGTCGCAGCCGTAGCTGTAGCAACCTATTCAGTTAGGGTCTTATCCACATTTTGTGATAAGAGGTCAAATATTAATTGTTTGAGCTGATCTGTGTCTTTGTAGGTTTAAGTAATCCAGTGTTTAACGGAATTATGAAGAAAGGTTACAAGATTCCAACACCAATCCAGAGAAAGGTTAGTCATCCCCTTAAGGTGATCCCTCTCCTGCAGCTTCCAAGGTTGTATTGAAATCTGGGTGTGATCCCTGGCTTTACGGCAGTTACAGGTTGAATGGCCTCTGACTGGCACCCCTGAACAAAGATATTGTCAAAATAGGGAGACCACCAATATCAGGGCTACGTAGCTCAGTTGGTCGAGCGCCGACACATTAATTCAGAGGTCACAGGTTCAAGGCCTGAGCCCCTAGTCAATTTGTCTTTGTTCAGCCCCAAATTATTGTAAATGAGTTCATCATCATGCTGGAGGCTGGCATACATGTAGTGCATCTATCTTTCCAAACCGCAGTGGATGGTATCAAAATGGTCAGACAGTAGGAGGGTTGACTGTGTACTGTGTACAACCATTCATTGCATGATATCATAATTCAGGCTGGTGTAGTTTATTTATCATTCCAAACCACAATGGAGGACATTTTACCTTCAGTGTGTAGTAGGTTTTCATTATAAAGAAAATCAGCAAAAGTTTTGTTGAGTTTGCCAAGACTGGACTGAACGACCCAACCCTCATACGGCTTGACATGGAGACGAAGATGTCAGATCAACTCAAGGTATGAAAATCATTTGTGTCTTGGGGCAAAAGTGCTCAGTGCAAAAATCGTTGTATCTTAGTGTGTACTTGTATTGTGTGTACATTTGGGTTACTTTAAGCAAGGTACAACGTTTTGACAATTCAAACTCACATATAACGTAAATGCTCTTTTAGTTTTTGCACTAACACGACTGTTTGTTCTTCCTCTGTTGGTATCATTTTTAGCAAGCTTACTGACCATTTTACAACCATTCAACTGCTTGGGTTATGTAGTGTACGGTGGCACACCTCTGCACTGAACCAAGGTCTATTACAACATGTTATACTAATTTGGGGGGCTAATCATCTTCACTCGCAGCTGATAAGCTGATTTGCGAAAGACGCGTCTACAACGTGTTCGAGCCCCAGGTACGCATATGCACCCTTTGGCAGCCTGCTACATGGACCTATAAAATGACCAGGAAGCACAGCCAGAGATTGAAAGTGTTAGAATTTTCTGGAAGGAAGAAAACTGGGCCCAGAGAAAAACCCTTGGTGTCATAGGAGAGAACCATCGCACAACTCCAGTCATATATGGCCTTAGCCTGTAATCAAACCAGGGCCACACTGGTGAGAGGCGAGCGCTCTCCGCACTAGCCACCCATGCCGCTCATTAACATGACCTCATTTGATCCTTTCAGAGCTCCTTCTTCTTCTGAGACAGTCTGATAAGATAGCCACCCTGCTGTACCTTCTACGGGAGGTGGTCAAACCAGACGATCTGACCGTCGTCTTCATGGCAACCAAACACCATGTGGAATATGTGAAAGAGGTGAGGAATCACTGTACACCGCAAACACTGAATGAAATATGAGCACTGCGAGGCCAAACTAGCCCTCCCTCTATCGGTAGTGGCTTGTCTTGACCGAGCGCTCTAGAGCAGTTCATAGTTGCTTCTCTTAGCCCAGGCGTGTAAATGGGAACCTGAATAAAAATGGTGCAAAAAAGTTGGAAAACCACAGTGTGTAGAGACAGTTGTTTGCCGTTTTTGTTTTTTAGAGAACTTCTAGAAAATTAGGCAAATTTATTAATAATAGTAGTGGCTTCTTACATCAGTCACTCAGTGACGCTTAAGGCACTTCAACATTCCGTATTTTCCTGCAAGGTACGTGTAGCTACGTTTCTGAAGTATGAGACCTACTCTTTTACATAGCACCGTGTAATGGTTTACAAGGTGCTGTGGCGCAATATGTAGCCAATCAAACCAGGAACACCGGGGCGAACCCCTTCTCTTTTCGAGAAGTGCACTGTGTTCTTTTACTTGCATTACACAACACACGGGACCAACGGCTTTACGTCCCATCCTAAAGGACGCCGCAACAGTGGTCAAGTGTCTTGTTTCAGAACACAAGTGTCAGGACCAGGACTCGAACCCATCCACACTCTGCTGATCAGAAACACCACGGTTAGCGCCTCCTTCTCCTGTCCCCCTTCCTCCTCTTAAACAATCGGCCACTGATTATGTTCCTGAAGGTCTGAGCACAGGTGGGAAGCAGCATCCTGAAAAGTTTGTCCCCCACTATTTTTGTGTCATCCAACTGGTCTTAAACATTTCCTACAACAAATTCAATGGTGATTTAAGAGCGGTGAAACTAGCACGTGATCACATCTTGACCAATCGGAATGAATAAACTCTCCAAGGTATTTATGAATACTGATTCGCGCTGGTCGCTTTTTGGTCCAGTTCCAAAGAAATTTTGCAGTTTTGCAAGTTTTTCATAAAAAAAAATAAATTCCTGTCATTTTTCCCCATAGATCCTTACAATGGCTGGTATTAACTGCACATACACCTACAGTGACCTGGATCATGCGGCAAGAACAATCAACGTGGCTTACTCGCAAGAAGACCAAAGTCATGCTGGTGACAGACGTGGCTGCCCGTGGTATAGACATTCCAATGCTGGACAATGTCATCAACTTCAATATCCCTGGCAAGCCCAAGCTTTATGTTCAACCAGTTGGTAAGTCAGGGTTTTGTTTTTTGGGGGGGGTGTACATCTTTGAAGGCCACTGTTTTCAGCGGGGGCAAAGTCATTGTATCACAGACTTGTAGAAAAAAATAATTTAATCAATTTGTGGCCCACCGCACTCATACCCATCTTCCAGCATGTCCAGTGTGTTGTGTAATGCGTGTAAAAGAACCCAGTACACTTATCATTAAGAGAAAAGGTTTACCCTGGTGTTTTCGGGGGTATGTTTGGCTGCAGGTTGCGCCACCTTTTAAACCGTTACATGGTGCTATGTAAATAAATGGGTTTTATGTTTGGAATATAGCTCCGCAAACCTTGTAGCAAAAAAAAGGACAAGCTTTGAAACACCCTCAGGTGTGGTAAAGCTTTATATAAGACCCGCATACAACCTCCTGACATTCAAAGCACTTCACGGTTCAGCCCCCTCCCTACCTTCAGAGCATGCTTCAGCACCAGCATGTCAGTGCCAGGTCTGAGGTCATCGGGCAGCATGCTGTTTGTTCCCCGGACTCCCCTTGCCACTTATGGTGAGAGGGTCTTTTCTAACATTGCCCCCCGCCCCCCGCCTCTGGAACTCTCTGCCTAAATATCTAAGAGACACACATGACATTTCCAACTTCCAACAATCTCCTAAAACACATCTTTTCAGATTGGCCTATGAGCACATCTGAGAATGCTTTGAATGTTTCACAGAGAAAGTGTGCCATACAAATGCTGTGTTATTATTATGACTAGTATTATTTCATTCTATTACAGCATGCAAAAGAAAGATCACATTTTCCTTTGTGCCGGTAACTCCTCGAGTCTGGCTACGTCCCGTAGCCTTAGATCTCAAGGGTCTTTCTGAGAATCCTCGCTGTTCCCAAAAGTGTCGCCTTCTGTAATAGATCTACCCTCACACTTGTCCCTATTTCCTCTAGATGTTTCCCAAGTGCTTTCGGAATGGTGCCAAGTGCTCCAACCACCACAGGGACTACTTTCACCTTCACCTGCCAAATCTTACGAAATTCCCTGGCCAGGTCTTTGTACTTTTGGATCTTTTGTGTCTCCTTCTTAGCGACCCCTATATCACCCGGCACAGCTATGTCAATAAGATGACACCTTCTTCGTCTTATCTAAGACTTCAACATCCGGACGCCTATGTTCTATAACATGATCAGTCTGAATGTTAAAGTCCCAGAGGATCTTGACCTGGTCGGTCTCTACAACTCTATCCGGAACATGCTCGTGCCATTTTGCAGTCACTTGGACACCATTCTTTTTACACAGATCCCAGTGAATCAATTTGGCCAAATTGTCGTGTCTTCCTTTGTACTCCGTCTTGGCCATCATACTACATTCACTGACAATATGAAATACAGTCTCCTCTGCCTTATTACACATTCTGCACATAGGAGAGACGTTTGCTTTCTCTATCCTTGCCTTCATTACATTTGTCCTTAGAGACTGGTCTTGTGCCGCAGTAATCAAGCCCTCTGTTTCCTTCTTAAGTTCTACGCTCTTTAACCAATTCCAGGACTTGTTGCTGGCAACGCCTTCAGTGCATCTCAAGAACCGGCCATGAAGTGGTTTGTTCCGTCAATCTTGATGTCTTTCCTCTTTCCTTTGCCTCTTGTACTCCTTCGGCCCAACTTCGCCTGCCTTCTTGTACTTCTGCGCAACTTTCAACAAGTTCTCCTCAGTCCTCCTAATATGACAATGTAAGCTCCTGCGCTCGATGTTGACACTGTCTGCCACACTTAGCAACCCCCTATCGCCCTCTGACCTCGGAAGATAAAGTCTGCTCACATTCGCCCGCGGATGAAGTATACCATTCATGGTCATCAGTTTTCTCATTCTCCTGTCCATGACATCTAGATCGTCCTTAGTCCACTCGACAATACCCGCACAATACCTCATCAAAGATACGGCCCATGTGTTATTTGCTTTAACCATGTTCCCCCTGTTCAGTTTTGACTTCAAACATTTCTTTACCTGTCTGATGTACTCTGTCCTCAACCTCACCTTTGATTCCTCGTGAAGGACATGGTTCGATTCAAGTACACCAAGATACCGATAACTCTCTTCCTCACCCAAAGCCCTCATCTGTGCACCATCTGGCAGAACAATACCATCGGAATGTACCCTCTTTCCCCTCTTCATGGTCATTGAAGCACATTTCTCCGGGCCAAACTGCATCCCGATGTCATCGCTGAAAATCCTGACAGTCTGTACCAAAGAATCGATCTCCACTTATTCTTTGCAAATCTTCCATAAAAAGCAGATGGTTGATCTTACATCCGTCCTTCTTCATTTCATAACCTGCACTCACCTTCCTCAGAATCATCGACAGGGGCATCAATGCCAGAACAAACAGGAGCGGAGACAGAGAGTCACCTTGGAAACTCCCTCTTCTTATGCATACCTTGCCCAGACTAGCAATTTTTGGCCAACAGATTAGTTCGCCATGTCTTCATGCTCTCACTTAGAAGACGCTTTACTGCATCAGCCAGTCCAACCATATCCAGGCATTCCATTATCCACGTGTGCGATACCATGTCATACGCCTTCTTGTAATCGATCCACGCCATTGCCAAGTTCGTCTTTCTGCTCCTGCAGTCCTTCAGTACAGCCTTATCGTTGATAAGTTGATCCTTCGTACCTCTGGACCGCTTCTTTCAGCCTTTCTGCTTCTCTGGAAACAACTGCTGGTCATCCATATGACGATAGAGGTCTTCTGCAATCATACTGGTCAAGAGTTTATACATCACAGGTAAGCACGTGATTGGTCTATAGTTACGAGCAATGTTAATGCACCTTTCTTGATGTCCTTCATGATCAGAACCGTTCTTGCCTCAGTCATCCAACATGGGACCTTACCATGTCCTAGACAGTCTTGCAATTGTAAGGCCATTCACTCATGCAAACTGCGAATGAACTATTCTGTTTTTGTTCTAATATAATTAAACAGCTACTCGAGCAAGTAATTCTTAACGGTAATGCTATTAAAATGTGTTTATAATGTGTTTGTTTATAATTTAATTGTAATTTTAAAAATACCGTTACACTTCTGAATTTTCATATTTTACGATAACAAAATTAGGCCCCAATCTCAAGGTTTTGAAAAACTAGCTACACCTCTGCCACTGATGGCATGCGTCAAAATAATAATTCCTTGACGTCATGTGTGGGATGTTGCGTTGTTATACCTCCATGTTGCAACAAAGCAGCTATACAAAATGGAGTGCCCTTATATGACGCAATAGGAGTGATGATGTAACAGAGCTTTTCACAAATCTTTCTGATGTAAAGCACAGAACAAGGGTGTTCAAAAATTATCGTGTTTTTTTTTATAAATTTAAAATCTGTAAACCTCAAGTGAACTCAATTTCCTTATTGATTGGAAACATTTCAAATGAATTTCAGCAAAGATGAGTTGTATCCGTATTTTGTTTGAGCTGGTCTTTAACAATTAACCTCTTTTGGTAGCACTGTTTTGTACTTTGTTTTTATGAATGCCATTTTCTTGTGTAGTTTGTATTACTCGATCCCAGATGGCCCGTCAACAAAAAGTGGAACAACGAAGTAAAAAGCAGATGGAGAAGAGAGCTCGAGAAAACCAAAAACATCCTTGTGGTTACTGAACCCAAACCAGTCCGCAAAGGAGGTGGTGGTAGGTGTGGAAAGGTTGGACAAATTTGATTTCAATTATTTGTAAAACGAATGCTCATTGGAACTTCTTTATTTATTCATGATTACTTTTGACCTAGATTAGCCCTTTATTTCTGTGTAAACCGAGACAAATAGTTTATTCTGAGGTATATAGAGAATATATAACACAACAGTTTAATGTAAGATTATTAAATTTGTATGAATAACTTTGACAAAAATAATTATGAGGCTGAATTAGTTACAATTGAAATAGCAAAATGATTCATTTGAAAGGTTCTCTGGATCATATGAAACAGTGTAATGAATAATCATGAATGAGTCTATGGATAATCCTGAGGCATTAATACTCATGAGGTTGAAACATTCATGATAGAAATCCAAGGGCGAGATATATAGCGAGGGCAGTCACAGTGAGATGGACACGGGAGAAGCCAAACCCAAAAGAAGCGAAAGAAGCAGCGAAGTGACGAAGAAGGAGACGGCGATGGGAAACGAGAAAATAAGGCCAAGAAAAGAAGGTTAGAAATAAACTAACAAAGAAACTTGCAAACATTGTAAACAAATGTTTTCAGCTATGACCATTGGAACACAAGAAATTTTCAAAAGCTGAGTCAGGGCAAAAGTTTTAAGGACTGTAGTAGGTTTGTTGATTTGGTTATTTTCCAGTAGATAAGATTCTTATGAAAATAGGGGGGGTGGAAGTGTCTCCAACCTCATGTCAAAACTGATCATGAAAGTAAGAAAGCAAAAGTCCAAAGAAGAATTTTCAGATATAAAATGATTTTGAAGAGTGTCTCCTTAACACAAATGAACTTTTTACTTTATCTTCTCATTAAACCAAATCTCATAAGACATGAGACGGTGAGGAATCGGCCCTGCACAAGCGCAAGGAGCGCAAGTCCGGCGAGAGCGGAGCATCTCGCAGCCGCAAAGGGATCCAAAAATTCCAGATTGAAGAGGAGAAGCCTGGCAAGTTTAAATCCAAGGCTATCGTGTCTTCTAGTAAGTCGGACTCAGAGGGAGAGAGGCTTCAGATTGATGAGACCAGTTCATTTCAGGTTTTTTCTATCTCTCTCTATCAAAGGGACACATTGGGCACTCTGGGATATAAAAAACATTTGTTTTTAAATGAATATGGTTGGAAAAGTATTTCAAAAGTATTTCATAAGTGGCAAATTTGTAGCAATATCCCTCAAATTTCAGCGGGTTTTGTGTAAACAGAACACAGTCTTCTGTTTTCTAGAACCGAAGTTTTGACTCTACAAAATGGCAGTTTGTATGTTCCGTTTGTTGTATTTCAAAAGGCAAACTTGTGTTTTTCAATCACAACTCACTAATGACCAAACACATCATTAGGACACCAGACCAAGTAATTTATGGCTTGATGTCGTTCTGCTTAGAAAAATTGATATTCTTCAAAACAAAGCATTAAGATTTATGAAGTTTTACAAAATTACATCCTCTTAAATGATGGCATTCGTTATTTTATTTCCTTTTTATTTTAGTGACAATGAGGAAGCGTCCGTTAGTCAGAAACCGTCACCGTCTAAGAGTTGTGGTTGCATCCGCCTCGGACTCCAGCGACTCCGATGAAAGGAAGTCAAGATCCAAAGGTCAAGATCAAGCTTCTTGGTCTGAGTCCGAGGGGGAGAGTAAACCTCGTAGCAAGGCACTTCAGTCAGACAGAGATGAGGAATCAGGGGGTGAGGGTCAGAGGTCAGGTAGCAAAGCACAGGGGTCAGGCAGTGAGGGTCAGAGATCAGATGCTGAATCGGAGAACGAGGAGGCAGCATCTGAAGGAGAGGGGTCCGGCGGGGAAGAAGCAGGGCCGGATGTAGCGGCGTCTGGTAATGAAGGGGTCGCTGACTGAGGAGACCTCCTGTCTGTCAACTTCCATTGGACTATCCACCAGATGCCAAGTGTCAGTGGCTGAAACACTCGCAATTAGACGTCGGGGTTCAGATTGTTTTCAGTGAGTTCAAGTTGGAAAAACTTGGCGGGAAGCTGCACATCTGACTACCTCAAGATCAGAATCTTTCTCCTTAAGATTTAAACAACTTGTGAAATATGTTTCAAATATTTCCCATTGAATTTGATTGGCTGAGAGAACAATTTATTTATTTTTTTAATGTTGATCTTTTTTTTAGTGCAAATCCACTAATCAGTGAAATAATGTTTACATGTTTTTCCACTTCTTGAAGAAAACTGTTTTAAAGATCTTCAGATGTATTTTTGACAATTCTTGATTTGATTGTCTCAATTACAGCTGAGTGATTTGACGACTGTGCAGCCAGCTTGGCCCAATCGACCGGTCATCCATCGGGAGGGAAGTCCTGCTGGAGTTTGTCTCTGATGAATCAAACTCCTTTCCAGGATACTCGGCTTGTTATACGGTGTTGCCATGGATCCCTGACTCTCCATGTTTGTTGAGAAATGGGTGTTAAATCTCGGTGTAGGCAGTAAAAGTACCTTATTTTCCTTCATACTTGACGCGGCTTATCTGACTTCCACAGGTGCAACAAAATCACTGCGTCTTTTCTAATGGTGTGTCTTATCTGGTATCACTATAGATCATTGTGATGATCACTGTGTGAAATTAAATTCATCCTCTAAAATGAGCCTTTCATTTGCTCATGGTAATGTTGTCACATTATTTAAAATAACGCAGTGTGTAGTTATAAAGTGTAGTTTTTAAGGTTTAGCGTAGTATTGAGGTAATCAGCTGTACATGAGATTGGACCTTTAGCCTAATTTCATTAAGCCAGTTATAGCACACACAAAATGTTATGCGCACAGTATAAAATCAGCCTAAATGTCATAGTAAAGGTTGCAATGCCTGGTACCTAATTGTTCACTTATCTGACTTTCAAATGTGCAACAAAAATCACTGGGTCTTATCTAAAGATGGGCCTTTTCTGGTATCACTATAGATCATTGTGATGATAACTATGTGAAATGAAATTTATCCTGTGAAATAAGCCTTTCATTTGCTCAGGGTAATGTTGTCACATTATTTAAAGTAGCAGTTATTGCTGCATTGCAAATAAAAATATCCAAAGAAACTGATTACTGTTGGAGAGAGCACAGCAGTCTTTTGAAGGTGATATCTAATTTTGTCATCTTTACCATCTTATATTACTAGTAGTTGAGTACAAAGAAAGACACAGGTTTTCTCGTAGTTAGGCGCTAACAGCGTTTGTGTGTTCTATGGGAAATCCTGTAGATATGGGTTCAAGACAAAAGCGTTGAGTTTTAAAACCGATTATCTCTGAACTTTTCAAATTTCAGCGTAGTGTGTCAACGTCTTCCATGTGCCAGCCCTTGCCATATCTCTGACCGAAGACCTGCCTACACTACACCTCCTCCCAGCAGACTGCGGCTGTCAGATCCTCTTTACTCTCCCTCCTGAAGAGACTGCACTTCTCGTCATTCATGAGCTTGTGATACCCGATGCTGACTGCGAGAAACATTATTTTGAGGTACTTTTCATCAAGTTAATGTTGCAAAGCAATTTTTTTTATACTGGAGTGTACAGACTAGCAATGTTACGCACAGAGTGGAGGCTTCTGGGAATAATAGCAGGCAGTAGACTTACCAGGTACATCCATTGTCTTCGGAGATGTGTGCATGTCAACAATGGAAAATAACCCAGTGTGTTTGCTGCCACCTAGAGTTCCAGTGATGGAAACTAGAGATAAACCTTCCCTTTATAATTCTATTGGTGTTTGGCAGATTACCTTCATTCCCACTTGATGGTATGTGACATCCACAAAACGTCAACAAACATTCTCAAGAAAAGTGCAAATAACAAGGTAATGTCTGCAAACCTTTCCTTTTTATGTAAAATTTGCAAATCGAATTTGGAAGTTCTGAAGGTCAGTTTTCTTGTGCAAGGTATATTTGGAAACAACCACAATAATAAGTTGACTCTTGATCAGCAAAACTTGTTTTAAAAATATGCTTTTATTGTGGTGTTTTTCCGAGAATCTTCT
This sequence comes from Pisaster brevispinus, assembly GCA_023634235.1. Taxonomy (NCBI): domain Eukaryota; kingdom Metazoa; phylum Echinodermata; class Asteroidea; order Forcipulatida; family Asteriidae; genus Pisaster; species Pisaster brevispinus. The sequence continues at coordinate 249,047 of JAMKCF010000026.1, forward strand.
CTTGTTTTTCTACTTTTTAAAGACTGACGATTTAGCCACCTTGTGCTACAATCGTTACTGTGAGAAATTATATTTATCCTGTAAAATGAGCCTTTCATTTGCTCAGGGTAATGTTGTCATATTGTTTAAAATAACGCAGCGTGTAGTTATAAAGTGTAGTTTTTAAAGTTACGCGTAGTTTTAAGGTAAGCATCTGTATAAGAGATTGAACATTTAGCCTAATTTCATGAAGCCTGTTAGCACACAAAAAATGCTATGCACAGTATAAAAATGCTGAGTAGAAATAGGTTATGATCAGCCAAAATGCATAATGACTGGCGTACCTAACTAATATTGTACTTTTCATCACTGTGATATTCTCTTCTTCTTTTTTCCGTCTATCATCGAGGTTGTAATATAATGCTGACATCAGAGCCTGGAATCATTCAATCTCCGAACAACGCTTCCAGCACTCGTTATATAACTGCTCCCTTGTGTGCTTTCAGCAATCGTTGTCAAACTGACGTCCCATGGCAGTACGTGATGCTTTCCTTTAGTCAACTCAAACTTGAATCCGATCTGCAATGCACGAAGGACTTCATTGAGGTAAGAACAGGGTTTTACTGTTAATTTGTCTCCAACTGATTTGACTGCTGGAAAAAATGTCTTTGGATTTCAATTATAAGATAGAATCAGAAGCACACTGTATTTGTTAATCTTGTTGGTAAAGGCATGGGATCAAAACTACAACTGCTTTCCCACAGAAGGTCTGTAGCCAGCCTCTGTCTTTTACACGGATGTTTGCAAGGTAAACGTGCTACCTGTGTGTCCGACCTGGTTCCTCCTATCAGGATGTTTGAGTGTTAAACCAGGCTTTCTGCTTGTTAATCTTGCTTGGCTGAGATGTAGAACAAAAAGCAATCCAACAGCTTTATTCCATGTACATCTCTTTGGAACTCCTTACCTGTTAAATCAACATTTCTCTCCATCCTACAATCTAAACAGATTTCAGATGCAAATCTACCTTTAGCTCCCTGAGTTATTCTCATATTGAATGTTTTTTGTCTTGTACGTAACCCCCAAAACCAAGAGTGGCTTTAAGCCTTGTTTTGGGCAAACGTGCTTTAAAGTTATAAAAAAAACACAAGGTCATAACTTGACAGGTTGAAAGGTCATATCTAACACGCTATAGCAAGCACACATTTTGCTCCACGCGATAAGGTCGTATCTCTTTTAATTGTTTTTTGCCTACACTTATTGCACTACCAACAACAATTTCAATTGCAACCTGGCTCCACTGACATAGTGAAATCTTTTCTTTTTTTGTGTGTGTTCAGATTCAGGACGTGATACCCAAGAAGCGTCTGTCTTCTGTAGGGATGCAAATACTTTCACTTGGATCACCGAGGGAAGTGAAGTCATCGCAAAATTCCAAACAGACGACGAGTAGTGCTTCCAAAGTTGCAGAGAGCTCGAGAGAAAGAGACATTTTCCTGTAAAGTGTTGGACATCAGAGTGGTTGGACGGCAGCTTTTTCCATGTATGAACTGAATTATGGCTATCAGTACAGGTAGTGGTCAGCCTACTGGTCTTTATTTTTTGTATAGTTTATTATCTGCTTGTCGACCGACCAGGTTCATATTGTAATATTAATAATAATATTAATAATTATGTGTAATACTTTAAATGGAATGCATGGGTGTGTTGACTGCAGTTTGGCTGGTGGGATTCGACTTGGAGGCATAGGTTTGTGAGTTTGTTGTGTGAATGATGATGATTAGTGGGCCCTGTGTGTTAGGTAACTTATGCCTTCTTGCCCATCCAGTGTCATGCTATATATTCTATGTTCTCCAATCACGCACTCATGCATTTGCTTTCTTCGAGATAATAATTATTTGGTAGAGACTGAATATCTAGGAGTTGCCTTCATTTTTATTGACATTTTATCGACATACTTGCATTGTATAAGATAATTAAATGTACATGTATGTGTTTTATTGACCGCCTGCACAACTCTCAACAGTTTGTACAGGTGTTTACAGAGAGAATAAATCCCAGCCAGATCCACAGTCAACATCCAAAAGCTTGATATAGCTGTGTAGGACGTCACTTTAATCTTTCTAATCACTCCATTTCTCTCATGATTTTACAGGGCTTTGAGGCACTAGGAAACCACAAGATTGTTCGTATGAGTAGGGAGAAGCTATGGATAAGGCGTCTTCAGACCATTCAACCCCATGGTCTAAACATCCAAGAAGGAAATGTCTAATAACCTTTTGTCTTTGCCTTCTCCTTTTTACCACAGATTCTCCTCTCCAGTCTGCCTCATTCACTAATCAATTACTTTTGTCTCCCTCTTCCCATCATTTATTTTTTACTTTTTGAGGCTTTGCATGATGAGGTATCAATGTATATTCAGTTTGCATTAACACCGTATATCTACTAGCTATGTAGATTTGTTCTAATGAACTAGGTCTTGCTTTTTTAACATTTTTTTATTCTACTGCAACAGAGTAGATTTGGAAATCGGAAGACTACTTCGGGAGACTACTTAGTTCTGAAAAGAACTGTCCAGCTTATTAGCTACTACCTGGGCGGTGGGTAGGAAATTGGCCGGACTACTACTTTGGCTTCATAGTGAATCGGATCGAGGGGACTTCTCAGTATTAACTTCATTGCCGCGGAGTGAGTTCTTAGTTGGTCTCAACAATTAGACTAGCTTGCTCTAGTCATCGTCTCCGGACAATGACTAGAGCAAGCTAGTCGGTTTGGACTAGCTTGCTCCAGTCATCGTCTCCTAACGATGAGACGATGACTAGAGCAAGCTATGCTCTAGACATCGTCTCCTGACGATGACTAGAGCAAGCTAGTCGAAACGTTGAGACCAATTAAGAACTCACTCCGTGGCAGTGAAGTTAATAACGAGAAGTCCCCTCGATCCTATCCACTATTAAGCTAAAGTAGTAGTCCCGGCCGATTTCCTACCCTCCGCCCAGTTAGTAGCCAATAACCTGGACAGTTCTTTTCAGAACTAAGTAGTCTCCCGAAGTAGTCTCCCGATTTCCAAATCTACTCTGCGGCAGTAGAATAAAAATCAAATAAAAAGCAAGACCTAGTTCTGAACAAATCTACATAGCTAGTAGATATACACACGGTGATTACCGCAAACCGAATATACATCATTTATTTTGTCTTTTGTATTCGTTCCTCTTGTGGTCAAACCAGCCCCTCCCCCACCCCCACCCCCTTTTGTTACCCTTCTTTTTGTTCATCCTCCTGCTTTCTCTGTGTGCTTTCATCTCTAACGTCTATCCCCACTCCACTTTTTATGTTTGTAGTCTTGTCATTTAGCCTTCAAGAAAGACTCTGCTAGGGTCGAAACGTCAGGCCACTATCTATTTTTGTGTGTGTAGTAGTTTTTCCATGATTTTTAGAGCCAATTTGTAGTAAGTTTTTTGCTGAGAATGTTTTATTCATGCATATTTGTATTTAGAAGAACTGATTTAATGTCTGGTCATATTGTTACTTTCAGTGCATATAATTATATACAGTGTATTTTCCTTAAGTGTGAGGGACTGTTTATGTATAATTTCCTTGTGTATGAATCTCACAAGTAAGTCAAATTGTGAGTTTGAGGTGCATATATAGTTTAAAGGTGTAAATCAATGAAAATCAAGGTTGATATTTTTGACAATTTGCTTGATTCAGCCATGGTTTCTTATTTTCCCTTTAAAAGCTACAAGAGCCATGTTAATTAATGACAAGGCTTGGCTTACACCTCACATAAATGTTTTTGACCGTCAAATTATGTTGGGTAATAGTTATTATTGGTATGACTCTGCTCTTTCATCGCTTGGCCTTGACTCTCTGGCTGGTAGGAGAGAGGCACACTGCAGGCGTTTTGCTAATGAACTTGCTAATAACCCTCACACTAAAGACCTCCTTCCCCCTACCAGGCATGAGAGTCATGGTCCAAACCTCCGAAATAGTCATCATGTTTCAACCATCCCCACCAGATCCAGTCGTTTTAAAAATAGCCCTGTTCTTTATTTCATAGGTTTAATTCATTCTTAATTATTTCTCCATTTTATTGTGTGTGGTGGTCTGAGTGAGGTTCTTATTTAATTGTATGTTTTATTGAAACATTTATGTCCCTGTTAATTATTCCATTTCCCTTTTAACCTACAGTGAGGTGTTTCTTTTGTTTATGTGGTTCTGTTTTTGTTTTAAAGGCGAGTGTGCAATCTGTTTTTCTTATCTATTTTTTGCTATTTAGGTGTCCTTAAAAAAAAGTATGTCTTGTCGATTTTTTACTATTGTAATGACTCTGTAATTTGACCTTCAAGTCACGAAGTTTGTCAATTTTAATAAATCTTAAAATCTTAATCATATATAAATGTCATTTTCATAAATCCTTTCTAGGTCGCACTTGTTTGTTTTTATGGACCACTCGGGTCTCGTGGTCGTAAAGTAGGGAACCCATGTGCGTCCTCAATGTTCAATTGTCTCCTCCAACTTGGTTGTTAGAATATTTATAGTGAAAAGTTAAGTTTGAAGTCTCGACCTTTAGGCTCATTCTCTTTTTCATTTTAGCTTTAAGCAAGAGAGATCAAGAGCACATTTATTTTCTCTTGTTATTTTTCTTTATTTTGTACGAAGCATGACTCTGGCCAAGCTCCAAATGCATTTCAGTAGGGAGGGATAGGGTCATAGAGCTATTTGTGAGTATCTGTATCAAATCATAACTTTATTCCAGAAATAATGTTTAAATAGAAGGCCGGCCTCCTTCCCTTGTCTCTACATTAACTGTTAATTAAGTGAGGAGGGTCCTCATAAATTCCTTCATCTCTGCCAATTGCTTTGTTTTGCTTTATTAATTGACTTTATATTTATAATATTGTATTTTGTCATGTTCCCTTTGGGGGAGAATTACAAGATGAGCGAGTACCTGCATTTCTGTTTCCATTTTGGAGTAATTTGTTTGTCTCTGAGTTTAGCGGGTAGTCCGCTCCCCTTCTGGCAGATAGGGATGAGTTCTTACAATACGTTAAGCCACTTTTTATAGCTCTTACATCCTTTTAAAGATTCTTTTGCAAAAAAAGTATAGTCCCTGCATAAATAGGCAAAGAGTAAAAATGGCATCTGAAAAACTGTGGTTAGGCCTAATTAACCACTAATTAGTGGCCAAATTAGCCAGCTTCTATTCATAATGAAGAGTACAAATTCTTTTCAGAAAGGTAGTTGACTCAAAAGCACAGGCATTATAAATGGAGATTGTGTCTGCATATAGTTGTGGCTATTTTTGAGCTGCCTTATTTGGTTCACTAATTAGTGGTTAAATACAGTTTTACAGATACCATTTTTCATCTATAGCAGGTACAATGCACATGCGGTTGAGTAGACTACCTTAAAAAAAAATTGTATCCTTCATTATTAGTAAAAAAAAATTTAGCTCAGGATCTTGAAGACTGTTATAACCTGGGCAAACCACTTTTTTGAAGTAGCTTAATTGGTCCAGTAATTAGTGGTTAATTAAGTACAGTTATACAGACGCCATTCTCCATCTATAACATTCTCCATCTATAAATTGCCCATGCACTTTAATTAGTCAACTGCCTCTTTGAACTGCTGGTTCAATCTGAGTTCGATCGGAGACGAACAATATTCAAACTGCTCAAAATGCTCTGACATGAATTCTGACTCAGACAAATGGGTGTTCTGAAGCAGCCAGTTCAATCTCATAAAACGAGTGTTACACTGGGCACCAAATTTGGGAGTTGGTTAATATTTGGGTCCACTAATCGGCTGTTAATTAACCACATCTACGCAAATGTCATTTGCGTCTCTCGTACATTTGCCTTATGCGGTTGAGTAATAACTACCTCTAAGAATGTACTCTTCGTTATTAGTAAAAGTGTAAGTTTAAGCCCAGAATCTTGAAAACTGTCAAACTGAACATACCAAATTTTTGAGCTGGCAAATTTGGTCCATTGATTAGTGATTAGTATCACAGTTACATACGCCATTTTCCATCCATAACACGCACAATTACATAACGCGGTTGAGTAAACTACTTTTCTTTTCGATATTTGATATTTTATTGAAAACAAACACAATTGGATGCGTTCATACAAACTTATTTAAAAGGTACGACAAGTGGTTAAGAAAAATATTAATTGCTGGGGAAAAAATTGATGTTAATATAACATTTATTATTCCAACAAAAAACTACAAAAAGGAAAACAACTTTTTGATAAGTTTAGAAGTCCCCTCCATGGCAATAGTGAGAAAGAAACCCGCTCTGTGACTAACATTGCAAGAGTAGTTCAATTTAGACGCTTCCAATTTAATTTGTTAATTTAATTAACGTAAAGGTTGTCGATTACAAATTTGACAACATATTTTCATCTGCATAAAAACTATTATTAGTTCTTGAATGACGAAAGTGGTTAAATTTGTCTTTGTGTAAACGTATGCAGTTTTCAGATTACGACAACATGCAAATTATTTTACTTTTACTTATTTAATCTTAATTACTGAATTCAGAAAAGTTGAAAGATCAAGGATGACTAGTTTCTCAAATGTTTGAAGTAACCCCCCCCCCCTTCATTTGCACTTACTTTGATGACGTTGCTGACGTCGCATTCTAGTGACGTAATTTTTACTAGTCATGTAGCTTATTTTATTGTACAGCGCCCTCACAGCGTTTGGAATTTTCGCGGGGTTTCTCCAGCATTATTTTGCTTTACGAAGACAAGATGACACCTCGGGTTTCTGGCTACGTTTTTGCTGTTGTTCTTCTTCTTCTTCATTTTGAATGCAGCCTTCGAATGATTGAAGATGTAGGCACTGCATGTGTGCGAATGTTCAGGTAAATATCACTTTATTCTACTCTTATTCTACGGTTTATCATGTTCGTTTGTGCAGTTAGGTTTGTTTCTCTACGATCATTACAACTTTTGGGAGAAAACAAAGACTAAACAGTGACGGCAGCAACGTTTGTCAGTGAAGACAGTGGCGAGAATGCTAAAATTAGTCAAGTCGGGAGCACTCATTCTGGTTTAGTCTGGTTTGGAAATTATGTCTGCAGCACAGAATAATATAACTTTATTCATCTCTATCATCATCTATGAATTCCAGTTCTCAGAGACATTTTGTGAACTAAATCAACAGTTCAGTTTTCGGTAGGTTTCTTCTGATCTCTGACTCTGCTCTGGTCAGTCCCTCCTGCTACCAATTGTCCACTTGCCGCTTGTGTGCATATACCATTCTACATTGACTTGCCACAGTCCTAAAGAAAAAGTTATACTTACAAAATCTGTGTCTGCAGTTTCTTCCCAGAACTTAATTATTTCCAAACTTTTTATGTGTTCTTCTGAATTGTCTTTGTCCAGTCATGCCTATTGGCACAGCTATTTCTTCATGAGTTTGTGCTGTGTGTGTCGCCTCTACATCCCATGGCCCATGAAAAGGTACAGTTGAGTATTATAAAAGGTATAACACTTCCTAACTTAATTCTTGACGCTTGTTAAACCCTATCAATATTTGAAGTTTATTGATAATTTCCTTGATTGCACCTGAGAAAATTCAGGCTTTTTGAGTTTTTGACATTCACTTATAGTTTGGAGACTTTCAGTTCATAACATATGCAGGCGATGCAGGCTAATGGAACCACATTTAAAGTGTCCTTTTGTGTTGTTATAACAAACCCAGTCTGTTCTGTGAGGTCTGCATCACTGGACCGCTAGGCCACAACACTCCACTAATTATTGTAGAACAGAACAAGGGATGAATGCATATGCAGATTATTGGTCAGGCCCAATCCAGATTGGATTTCGAGCAGCGGAGGCAAACTTATAATTTCAAAATCCATTAGAGTTAAGTGACCAAGTGTAAAAAAAACTTGATTTGGTCAGACGTCGTCACTGATCTCTGGTCAGTCCCTCCTGCTACCAATTGCCCACTTGCCACTTGTGTGTGCATATACCATTCTATCTTGACTTGCCACAGTCCTAAACCAAAAAGTTAAACTTACAAAGTCTGTGTCTGCAGTTTCTTCCCAGAACTTAATTTTTTCCAAACTTTTTATATGTGTTCTATTGAATTGTCTTTGTCCAGTAGGCACAGCTATTTCTTCATGGGTTTGTGCTGTCTGTGTCGGCTCTTCATCCCACGGCTCATGAAAAGGTACGATTGAGTATTATTAAAGGTATAATACAGGATTGGTAGATCTGGTAGAAGAGAGAGTTTGTGAACTAAATCAACAGTTCAGTTTTCAGGAAGTTTCTTCTTCCCCATATTTTATTCTGACGGTAGTCAGCTTGAAAAGCTCTATGGAATTTGCCCCTTGTTCCAGGGCTTGAATTTGTTGGGGAAATCCACAAGAATGCAGAGCTTGCATGTTGCTTAAAATATGCACTAGACAAGAATTTCTATGACAAGACCAGAAATAAAGAGAGAAATCCATTATCTCCACAGTTTAACTTGTAAACTGTTTTTATCTGAACAAGCACAAGAGTGATTACATTTGTCTTTTGGGGTGGGTAGTTCAATAACAGAGTTAGAAGATACTTAGCAGATTGACTCAAAGTTAATAGTGGATTTATATCTTTCTTCCTCAAGTTACTACTTAGTGATGTACATGTACTTTTTGTATAATTTGCAACTGACAAATTTTTAAAGACATTCTGACTGGTCTGGTCATTAGTTTACTGGCCAGACTCTAAAATTACTCGCCTCGGGTCTGCGTTCCAACTCGAAATTATGGCCTTTGCTCCTGCAGGGTAATGACGTTGCTTGCCACTTGCAGAATTTAGTGTGTGAGAGCTGAATTTAATTTTCGAATAAATACTTTCATCTGTGTCTAGCTGTTTGTTGGAGGTGAATTTGCCCCGCAATCCAGCTCATATACAGTCGACTCCCGTTAATACAAGGTCCGCCGGACTGGCTCGTTTTCCTCGTATTATCCGAACCTCGTCTTAAACGCAGCGCACTATTTACACGTACAATAGCATGTACTGTATACACACGTCTTCATAGTGCATGCACTACACACGTGTCTAGGCTAGATCGGAGCGGTTGGCTACAGTTCTTACGAGCATCCTGTACACAAAAATATTAATGATAAATGCAATTTTGTTGACTACGATCATAGAAATTGAATATTTTGTATAACTCAAAATAAAAATCATAGCAAAGTCATGTCAAACTTGCCGTTCATGTGACCATGATGTGACAGATTCGATACTGCGTAGCGCCTATGCTGAACGTTGTTTTCGCTGGTAGTCGCTAGGCGTGTAGGCGAAGTAGTATTTCAAGCATATGTTACCAGCGTAATGTTTCTGATTTTCAGATCGGACTGAACCGTGTAGCCGGTCTGATCCGATAAATAGTTTGGCAACAAGCATGTAATTTCAGAAACTTAGCTGACTGAACGGTAAGCTTTTACGCAACAATATTTTTCCGATCTAGCTTTAAAAGTACGAAAAACAATACATTTTGTCATCATGGGGCCGCAAAAATACCTCGTATTATCCGTGTTCTCGTATTAACCGGCGTCTCGTATCTTCCGAGCTTGTATTAACGAGAGTCGACTGTACATTGTCAAAGAACTGGTTTTTTGCCATCCTTAGAGAACTCTCCCTGTTTCTGCGGATAGTTTCCTGAAAATAAATCCATATTTTCATGTTCAGATAAACAAATTTGAAAATCTCCCCAATTATTTTAGGTTTTCCCCCATGTTCTTCATATCGCAAGATTATTGTAGAAAATTTCCTTGACTGCAAGATGAAAATGTTGCCAGCTTGACCTTAGAGTGGTTGTTCGCGTATAAGATCTTCTCTTGAAATCGTACACTTCCTAACTTAATTCTTGACGCATGTTAAACCCTATCAATATTTGAAGTTTATTGATAATTGCCTTAATGAATCAAGTCTTATATCAGTGGGATCTTGTTTGAATTCTTGATTGCACCTGAGAAATTTCATATACCATTCTATCTTGACTTGCCACAGTCCTAAACAAAAAAGTTACACTTGCAAAATCTGTGTCTGCAGTTTCTTCCCAGAACTTAATTTTTTCCAAACTTTTCATATGTGTTCTTTTGAATTGTCTTTGTCCAGTAGGCACAGCTATTTCTTCATGAGTTTGTGCTGTCTGTGTCAGCTCTTCATCCCACGGCTCATGAAAAGGTACGATTGAGTATTATTAAAGGTATAATACAGGATTGTTAGATCTGGTAGAAGAGAGAGTTTGTGAACTAAATCAACAGTTCAGTTTTCAGGTTTCTTCTTCCCCATATTTTTTTCTGACGGTAGTCAGCTTAAAAAGCCCTATGGAATTCGCCCCTTGTTCCAGGGCTTGAATTTGATGGGGAAATCCACAAGAATGCAGGGCTTGCATGTTGCTTAAAATATGCACTAGACAAGAATTTCTGTTACAAGACCAGAAATAAAGAGAGAAATCCATTATCTACTCAGTTTAACATGTAAACTTTTTTTTATCTGAACAAGCACTGACACAAGAGTGATTTCATTTGTCTGCAGTTTCTTCCCAGAACTTGAATGTTTCCAAACTTTTTATATGTGTTCTTTTGAATTGTCTTTGTCCAGTAGGCCCAGCTATTTCTTCATGAGTTTGTGCTGTCTGTGTCGCCTCTTCATCCGACGGCTCATGAAAAGGTACAAATTTTATAAGACCTTTGGACTGGTCTGGTCATTAGTTTACTGGCCAGACTCTAAAATTACTGGCCTCAGGTCTTCGTTCCAACTCGAAAAAATGGCCTTTGCTCCTGCAGGGTAATGACGTTGCTTGCCACTCGTCAGAATTTAGTGTGTGAGAGCTAAATTAAATTTTCGAATAAACACTTTCATCTGTTTCTAGCTGTTTGTTGGAGGTGAAATTGCCCCGCAATCCAGCTCATATACATTGTCAAAGAACTGTTTTTTTGCCATCCTTAGAGCAGCCAACTCTCCCTGTCTGTGGATAGTTCCCTAAAAATAAATCCATCTTTCCATGTTCAGATAAACAAATTTGAAAATCTCCCGAATTGTTTTAGGTTTTCCCCCCTGTTCTTCATATTGCCCAGATTATTGTAGAAAAGTTCCTTGACTGCAAGATGAAAATGTTGCCAGCTTGACCTTAGAGTGGTTGTTTGCGTATAAGATCTTCTCTTGAAATCGTACACTTCCGAACTAAATTCTTGACGCTTGTTTAACCCTATCAATATCTGAAGTTTATTGATAATTTCTTTAATGAATCAAGTCTTACATCAGTGGGATCTTGTTTGAATTCTTGATTGCACCTGAGAAATTTCAGGCTTCTTTGAGTTTTTGCCATTCACTTATAGTTTGAAGACTTTCAGATCATAACATATGAAGGCGATGCATGCTAATGGAACCACATTTAAAGTGTCCTTTTGTGTTGTTATGATAACAAACCCAGTCTGTTCTGTGAGGTCTGCATCACTGGACTGCTAGGCCACAACACTCCACTAATTATTGTAGAACAGAACAAGGGATGAATGCATAGTCAGATTATGGGTCAGGCTCAATCCAGATTGGATTTCGAGCAGCGGAGGCAAACTTATAATTTCAAAATCCGTTGGAGTTAAGTGACTAAGTGTAAAAAAAACTTGATTTGGTCAGACGTCGTCACTTATCTCTGGTCAGTCCCTCCTGCTACCAATTGCCCACTTGCAAATTGTGTGTGCATATTCCATTCTATCTTGACTTGACACAGTCCTAAACAAAAAAGTTACACTTGCAAAATCTGTGTCTGCAGTTTCTTCCAAGATCTTAATTATTTCCAAAGTTTTCATATGCGTTCTTTTGAATTGTCTTTGTCCAGTAGGCACAGCTATTTCTTCATGAGTTTGTGCTGTCTGTGTCAGCTCTTCATCCCACGGCTCATGAAAAGGTACGATTGAGTATTATTAAAGGTATAATACAGGATTGGTAGATCTGGTAGAAGAGAGAGTTTGTGAACTAAATCAACAGTTCAGTTTTCAGGAGGTTTCTTCTTCCCCATATCTTTTTCTGACGGTAGTCAGCTTGAAAAGCCCTGTAGAATTCGCCCCTTGTTCCAGGGCTTGAATTTGTTGGGGAAATCCACAAGAATGCAGGGCTTGCATGTTGCTTAAAATATGCACTAGACAAGAATTTCTGTTACAAGACCAGAAATAAAGAGAGAAATCCATTATCTACTAAGTTTAACATGTAAATTTTTTTTATCTGAACAAGCACTGACACAAGAGTGATTTCATTTGTCTGCATTTTCTTCCCAGAACTTGATTATTTCCAAACTTTTTATATGTGTTCTTTTGAATTGTCTTTGTCCAGTAGGCCCAGCTATTTCTTCATGAGTTTGTGCTGTCTTCGTCGTTTCTTCATCCCACGGCTCATGAAAAGGTACAAATTTTATAAGACTTTTGGACTGGTCTGGTCATTAGTTTACTGGCCAGACTCTAAAATTACTGGCCTCAGGTCTGCGTTCCAACTCGAAATAATGGCCTTTGCTCCTGCAGGGTAATGACATAGCTTGCCACTTGTCAGAATTTTTTGTGTGAGAGCTGAATTTAATTTCCGAATAGACACTTTCATCTATGTCTAGCTGTTTGTTGGAGGTGAAATTGCCCCGCAATCTAGCTCATACACATTGTCAAAGAACTGTTTTTTTGCCATCCTTAAAGCAGCCAACTCTCCCTGTTTCTGCGGATAGTTTCCTGAAAATAATCTCATCTTTCCATGTTCAGATAAACAAATTTGAAAATCTCCCAAATTATTTTAGGTTTTCCCCCCTGTTCTTCATATCGCCCAGATTATTGTAGAAAATTTCCTTGACTGCAAGATGAAAATGTTGGCAGCTTGACCTTTTAGAGTGGTTGTTCGCGTATAACATCTTCTCTTAAAATCGTACACTTCCTAACTAAATTCTTGGCGCTTGTTAAACCCTATCAATATTTTTAGCATGTAATTACCTTGTCATTTATTTTGGTTGAACCAACCATTTTCAGATTGGAGTGTGGAGTTCGGAGGTTGGAGTTTGGGGTTTGGAGTTTGGAGTTTGGAAATTGGAGATTTGAGGTTGGTGTTTGGAGATTGGGGCATCTGGTTGATAGCCTCCAGTTGTAGCCTCAGTTGTAGCCTCAGTTGTAGCCCCAGTTGTAGCCCCAGTTGTAGCCCCAGTTGTAGCCCCAGTTGTAGCCCCAGTTGTAGCCCCAGTTGTAGCCCCAGTTGTAGCCCCAGTTGTAGCCCCAGTTGTAGCCCCAGTTGTAGCCCCAGATGTAGCCCCAGATGTAGTCTCAGTTGTAGTCTCAGTTGTAGTCTCAGTTGTAGTCTCAGTTGTAGTCTCAGTTGTAGTCTCAGTTGTAGTCTCAGTTGTAGTCTCAGTTGTAGTCTCAGTTGTAGTCTCAGTTGTAGTCTCAGTTGTAGTCTCAGTTGTAGTCTCAGTTGTAGTCTCAGTTGTAGTCTCAGTTGTAGTCTCAGTTGTAGTCTCAGTTGTAGCCCCAGATGTAGCCCCAGATGTAGCCCCAGATGTAGCCCCAGATGTAGCCCCAGATGTAGCCCCAGATGTAGCCCCAGTTGTAGCCCCAGTTGTAGTCCCAGTTGTAGTCCCAGTTGTAGTCCCAGTTGTAGTCTCAGTTGTAGTCTCAGTTGTAGTCTCAGTTGTAGTCTCAGTTGTAGTCTCAGTTGTAGTCTCAGTTGTAGTCTCAGTTGTAGTCTCAGTTGTAGTCTCAGTTGTAGTCTCAGTTGTAGTCTCAGTTGTAGTCTCAGTTGTAGTCTCAGTTGTAGTCTCAGTTGTAGTCTCAGTTGTAGTCTCAGTTGTAGTCTCAGTTGTAGTCTCAGTTGTAGTCTCAGTTGTAGTCTCAGTTGTAGTCTCAGTTGTAGTCTCAGTTGTAGTCTCAGTTGTAGTCTCAGTTGTAGTCTCAGTTGTAGTCTCAGTTGTAGTCTCAGTTGTAGTCTCAGTTGTAGTCTCAGTTGTAGTCTCAGTTGTAGTCTCAGTTGTAGTCTCAGTTGTAGTCTCAGTTGTAGTCTCAGTTGTAGTCTCAGTTGTAGTCTCAGTTGTAGTCTCAGATGTAGTCTCAGATGTAGTCTCAGATGTAGTCTCAGTTGTAGTCTCAGTTGTAGTCTCAGTTGTAGTCTCAGTTGTAGTCTCAGTTGTAGTCTCAGTTGTAGTCTCAGATGTAGTCTCAGATGTAGTCTCAGATGTAGTCTCAGATGTAGTCTCAGATGTAGTCTCAGATGTAGTCTCAGATGTAGTCTCAGTTGTAGTCTCAGTTGTAGTCTCAGTTGTAGTCTCAGTTGTAGTCTCAGTTGTAGTCTCAGTTGTAGTCTCAGTTGTAGTCTCAGTTGTAGTCTCAGTTGTAGTCTCAGTTGTAGTCTCAGTTGTAGTCTCAGTTGTAGTCTCAGTTGTAGTCTCAGTTGTAGTCTCAGTTGTAGTCTCAGTTGTAGTCTCAGTTGTAGTCTCAGTTGTAGTCTCAGTTGTAGTCTCAGTTGTAGTCTCAGTTGTAGTCTCAGTTGTAGTCTCAGTTGTAGTCTCAGTTTTTAGTTTCTAGTTCAACCAAAAGCCTGCCTACACTTCCTCTCCTCCAAGCAGACTGCGGCTGTCAGATCCTCTTTACTCCTCCACCAGATTTTGCGCTTCTTGACATTCCTGGGCCTGTGATACCCGATGCTGACTGAGAGCGACATTATTTGAGGTACTTTTCATCAAGTTACTGTTAATGTCATTTGTTATATATTTGAGTGTACAGCCTTTTGATTTTTTTTGCACAGAGCGGAGCATTCTCTGAGGCATGGGTCAGTAGACTTACCAGGTCATTCAATGTCTTAAAGATGTGTGCATGCTCAGTACTGTCAACAGTAGAAGATATCACAGTATGTTTGCTGCCACCTAGAGTTCCAATGATGTAAACTGGAAATAAATCTTCTCTTAATAATTCTATTGGTTTTTGGAAGAGTACTTTCATTCCCTCTTGATGGTATCTGACATCCACAAAATGTCAACCAACATTTTCTAGAAAAGTGCTAATAACAAGTTAATGTCTGCTAACCTTTCCCGCTTATGTAAATTTCAGAGTGCAGCAA
Organism: Pisaster brevispinus; assembly: GCA_023634235.1. Taxonomy (NCBI): domain Eukaryota; kingdom Metazoa; phylum Echinodermata; class Asteroidea; order Forcipulatida; family Asteriidae; genus Pisaster; species Pisaster brevispinus. The sequence goes on from JAMKCF010000026.1 coordinate 264,112, forward strand.
GGTCCTGACCGCTGACTGAGGAGCCTTCCAGTCTGTCAACTTCCATGGTGGGAAGCTTCACAACTGACTACTTCAAGGTCAGAATCTAACTCCTCAACATTTCAACAACTTTTGAAATATTTTTCAAATATTTCCCATTGAAATTTATTGGCTGAATCTTTGTTCATGCTTAGGTGCAAGAGATCAATCTTCAATAACCTGCCTACACTTTTTTTGTTCATAAAGCAATTTTCAATCAATTTGTTTTAGAGACATCACAATGCTGAAAGATCTTATATTTTTAATCATAAAAAAATGCAAATATTTATTTGGCAAATCCACTAATGGTGAAACAATTTTCCTTTTTTCCCCCACTTCTAAAAAAATGTTTTTTTAAAAGACCTTCAGATGTATTTTTGACAATTCTTGATTTTATTGTCTGAATTACAGCCGAGTGATTTGACGACAGGCCAGAACGTCAACCTGTGCAGCCAGCTTGGCCCTATGGACCGGTCATCCATCGGGAGTGAAGTCCTGCTGGAGTTTGTCTCTGATGAAACGAACTATTTCCCAGGATACTCAGCTGATCATACAGTGTTGCCATGGATCCCTGACTCTCCAGGTTTGTTGAGAAATGGGTGTTAATCTGTGTATGCAGTTAACGTACATTATTTTCCTTCATGCATGACGCGGCTTATCTGACTCCAAATGTTCAACAAAAATCACTGCCTCTTAACTATTGATGGGCCTTATCTGGTATCACTATAGATCACTGTGATGATAACTGTGGGAAAATGAAACTTATCCTGTGAAATAAGCCTTTCATTTGCTCAGGTAATGTTGTCACATTATTTAAAATAACACAGTGTGTAGTTATGAAGTGTATTTTTTAGGGGTTTACTGTAGTTTTAAGGTAAGCAGCTGTACATGACATTGGACCTTTATTAGCCTATTAGCACAAAAGAAAATGACAAAAAAATGATATGCGCGCAGTATAAAATAACTGAGCAGAAATAGATTATCAGCCATAACGTCCTACTTAATTAGGTTGTTACGCCTGGTACCTAACTGTACCTAACTGTTTATCATCCCTGTGATATTCAGGTATTTTTCGTCTATCATTAAGGTAAACATGCTACCAGTGTGTCCGACCTGGTTTCTCCTATCAGGATGTTTGAGTGTTAAACTAGGCTTTCTGCTTGTTAATCTTGCTTGGCTGAGATGTACAACAAAAACCCACTCCAACAGCTTTATTCCATGTACATGTCTTTGTAGCTCCTTGCCTTTAACTTCAACAAATTTCTCCATCCTACAATCTAAACTGATTTCAGATGCAATTCCTACCTTTAGTTCCCTGAGTTATTCTCATCTTGTACGTAACCTGTTACCAAGAGTGGCTTTTAGCCATGTTTTAGGCAAACGTGCATTAAAGTTATACAAAAACACAGGGTCGTAACTTGATAGGTCGAAAGTTCATATCTAACACACTATAGCAAGCACACAATTTGCTGCACGCGATAAGGTCGTATTTCACTTAATTTTTGTTTGCGTTCACTTATTGCACTACTCAAAAAAGTTAATCGCAACCTGGCTCCACTGACATAGTGAAATCTTTTCTTTTTTGTGTGTGTTCAGAAGCGTCTGTCTTCTGTGGGGATGCAAACACTTTCACTTGGATCTCGGAGGGGAGTGAAGTCATCGAAAATCCCAAACTGACGACGACGAGTGTTTCCAAGATTGCAGAGAGCCTGAGAGAAGGAGACATTTTCCTGTAAAGTGTCGGACATCAGGGTGGTTGGACGGCAGCTTTTTTCTATGTATAAACTGAATGTATTTATTTCTGTATAATTTATTATCTGCTTGTCGTCCGACCAGGTTCATATTGTAATATTATTGTTAATAATAATAATAATAATTATGTGTAATACTTTAAATGGAATGCATGGGGGTGTTGACTGCGGTTTGGCTGGTGTGATTCAACTTGGAGGCATAGGTTTGTGAGTTTGTTGTGTGAATGATGATGATTAGTGGGCCCTGTGTGTTAGGTAACTTATGCCTTCTTGCCCATCCAGTGTCATGCTTTATATTCTATGTTCTACGATCACGCACTCATGCATTTGCTTTTTTTTAGATGATAATTATTTGCTAGAGACAGAATATTTAGGAGTTGCCTTCATTTGTATTGACATTTTATTGACATACTTGCATTGTATAAGATAATTAATTGTACATGTATGTGTTTTATTTTCTGCCTGCACAACTCTCAACAGTTTTTTTGCAGGTGTTTACAGAGAGAATAAATCCTGGCCAGATCCAGAGTCAACATCCACTAGCTGGATACACCCGTATGGGACGTCACTTCAATGTTCCTAATCACTCCATTTCTGTCATAATTACAGGGCTTTATGAGGCACTAGGAAACCACAGAGACTGTTCGTCTGAGTAGGGAGAAGCTATGGATAATGCGTCTCCAGACCATTCAAACCCATGGTCTAAATCATCCAAGAAGGAAATGTCTAATAACTTTTTGTCTTTGCTATCTCCTTTTTATCACAGATTCTCCTCTCCAGTCTGCCTCATTCACTAATCAATTACTTTTCTCTCCCTGTATATTCAGTTTGCGGTAACACCATGTGTATATCTACTATCTATGTAGATTTGTTCTTGTAGAACTAGGTCTTGCTTTTTATTCTACTGCCGCGGAGTAGATTTTGGAAATCGGGAGACTACTTCAGGAGACTACTTAGTTCTCAAATGAACTGTCCAGCTTATTAGCTACTACCTGGGCGGAGGGTAGGAAATCGGCCGGGACTACTACTTTAGCTTAATAGTGGATCGGATCAAGGGGACTTCTTGTTATTAACTTTACTGCCGCGGAGTGAGTTCTTATTTGGTCTCAACGTTTCGACTAGCTATCTCTAGTCATCGTCATCGCAGTTGAGACCAAATAAGAACTCACTCCGCGGCAGTGAAGTTAATAACGAAAAGTCCCCTTGATCCGATCCACTATCAAGCTAAAGTAGTAGTCCCGGCCGATTTCCTACCCTCTGCCCAGGTAGTAGCTAATAAGCTGGACAGTTCTTTTGAGAACTAAGTGGTCTCCTGAAGTAGTCTCCCGATTTCTAAAATCTACTCCGCGGCAGTAGAATAAAAAGCAAGACCTAGTTCTACAAGAGACTACTTAGCTCTCAAAAGAACTGTCCAGCTTATTAGCTACTACCCGGGGCAGAGGGTAGGAAATAGGCCGGGACTACCACTTTAGCTTGATAGTGGATCGGATCAAGGGGACTTCTCGTTATTAGCTTCACTGCCGCGAAGTGAGTTCTTATTTGGTCTCAACTGCGATGACGATGATTAGAGCAAGCTAGTCGAAACGTTGAGACCAAATAAGAACTCACTCCGCGGCAGTAAAATTAATAACGAGAAGTCCCCTTGATCCGATCCACTATCAAGCTAAAGTAGTAGTCCCGGCCGATTTCCTACCCTCCGCCTGGGTAGTAGCTAATAAGCTGGACAGTTCTTTTGAGAACTAAGTAGTCTCCTGAAGTAGTCTCCCGATTTCCAAAATCTTCTCCACGGCAGTAGAATAAAAAGCAAGACCTAGTTCTTTAAGAACAAATCTACATAGCTAGTACATATAAACATGGTGTTACCGCAAACCGAACATACATGTATATTTATACTTCACACATGCAAAGCCTTAAAAAGTTTTCTCTCCCTCTTCAAATCATTTATTTTGTCGTTTGTTTTCCTTACCTTTTGTGGTCAAACCAGCCCCTCCCCCAACCCCCTTTTGTTTTCCTCCTCTCTGTTCATCCTGCCTCCCTCTCTGTTTGCTTTCATTTCTAACATCTATGTCCACTCGACTGCTTTTTTTACATCTGTATTGTTATGTTGTTACCTGTTTATGTTTGTAGTCTTGTCATTTAGCCTTCGAGAAAGACTCTGCTGAGGTCAAAACGTCAGGCCACTAACTATTTTTTTAATGTAGTAGTTCATCCATGATTTTTAGAGCCAACTTGTAATAGGTTTTTGCTGAGGATATTTTATCCATGCATAATTATTTGTTTTTAGATATTGTTGTATTGCCATTAATAATAAGTCATTGCTGTGTATTGTGTATTGTGTGCTGGAGGATTAAAAATAGTACAGGAGATTGTTTTATAATTTGTGACGTCATCGTGGTGTTTTTTGTTGTTGGTGTGTTCTGGTGGTGCTCGTCCTTTTTAAATAGAGGTCCAGCCTCCTTCCTGTGTCTCTAGTTGCAACAATAAAGTCCTGAGCCGTTTTAGTATGATGTTTTTGCAGTAAGCACGATAGAGTTGCAATGATCGTTTGTGGTTTGCAAGCGTGTAAGTACTCGACATCTAATAATAATGGCTTATATAGCGCTCATATCCGTCACTCAGTGACGCTCAAGGCGCTTCAACATTAATTTCCTGCAAGGTATGTGGGGCTTCATTTGAAGTATGATACCTACTCTTTTACATAGCACCATGTAATGGTTTACAAGGTGCTGTGGTGCAATATGCAGCCAATCAAACCAGGAATACCGGGGCGAACCCCTTCTCTTTTCGATAAGTGTACTGGGTTCTTTTACGTGCATTACACAACACACGGGGCCAACGGCTTTACGTCCCATCCGAAGGACGAAGCAATAATGGTTAAGTGTCTTGCTTAAGGACACAAGTGTCGCGACCGGGACTCGAACCCACACCCTGCTGAGTCGGAAACACCAGAGCTTGAGTCCGGTGCTCTTATCCGCTCGGCCACGACACGCCACGTCTAACGGACCATCGACCAACATGATGCCATGCGCCTGCGCATGTGTTGTGACACTGCCACGGGTTGAAGTCTGCTGATTGTGTAGAATAGTAGGCAAGGTCAGGTCGTGTTTTTGACAAACTTGGAGCCGATGGTCAGGTTAAACAGTGGTTACGAAGCAGAGAATGGGGGTGGGAGGTTGGTATAGGGACAGAGAAACGGAAGCCCGGTTTGGGTGACCTAGATCAAGGTCAGAATGACGTCAAAGTTCATGTGGTATTATAATACTGCCTGTCAATTTTTCACCAATAGAGGGCTGCTTCCGCAAATCATTAAAACTGATAACAAATGACCATATAGCTTCTATTTCAGACACTCACTGGCAAAGCTATATGTGGAAAAAGTTGATCCCTTTAGTTTACTGACCTGGCCCAATTTCATGGCTCTGCTTACCGTAAGCAAAGAATCGGCGCTTATGGAAGCAGGGAATTCTTTGCTTACGTCAAGCATATTTCACGGGTTAGCAGAGAATTTTGCTTGTGCGCGTGCGTACTCCACATTTCAAGACATTCTTGGCTTACACAGCTAGCGGAGAATGGTGATTGTAAGCGCAGAGTTCGGCGGTAAGCAGAGCCATGAATTTGGGCTCGGAGATGACAGACCAGGAACCCCCCTATCTAATAATTATGCTTCTATGGGACCCCTAAAACAAGTGTGCAAAGTTTGGTGCTTTAATCCGGCGTGTCACGATTTTTTCATTAAGCCCCTGGACTAATAGGTAAGAAGAGGTGTAGGTCCTATGAAGATAAAAGAGTGAACGGGTTGGCTGGAGGGTTGTTAATAGAAAAAATGGGAAAACCAACACTTGAAAGTAAAAATGTTTTATAGAGGGATATAAAATCCAGGTGTTTTACGAACAGATTTACCATGTGGTGATCGTCAACGTTCGAGTTTTCATGGGATACCGTATAGATGGAAAATGGGGTTGTTATAACTGTGCGTAATTAACCACTGATTAGAGGACCAAATTAGACAGCTCAAAAGTTTGGTGTGCCCAGTGTAACAGTCTTCAAGACTCTGGGCTTTAACTTACACTTTAACTCAAAACGAAGAGAAGGCTACAAATTCTTTTCAAAATATGTTTTAGTATTATTTAAAGCCTATCAATCAAGTAGGCCCTACGTAACAAGAAGACATCCGCATACGCATATTGTCTCTGGCTTATTTTCTAGCATTCACCGATGTTGTTTTCTTTGTTTAAAGTTTTGGAATGATTTTATAGCTATAGAATGTCAATATTCTCAAATAAAAATTGTTAATTTATAACCAGTTTTTCAGTTTTCGTTGGGATAAAATAAGGGATTCACCGACAGAAAGTAGCCAAATGAGAGTTTTTTCACCTCCCTATACTGCATGTGTTTTAATTTTCTTATTGAAGTCACCGCAGCTCAGTAGACGCCATTTTGAAACACCCGTAACAACCACACAAACAGCGTGGGGCATGCACATCTGTGCAGATAATCCTGTTTTTAGCCGAAGTTATTTAGCAAAATGCCTACTTGTGCGGCATTAAACTGCACTAACAGATACTCCCGTGGATGTGGAAAGACATACCATCTGTAAGTATCTATCTATTTTTCGTGAATGTTTATTTTAGGGGAATTTCAGGCTGACATATGAATTTGTCATGTAAACTTTCTGTTGAATACATTCGCCGGTTCGCGCGCGCATTCGTTACGGGTACAAATTTACTGGAAAACACAAGTTTGGTGGATAAATGCAATCATATCTCTGGAACCCTTTAGTTCAAAACGGTAAAATAATCTTGAATATCTACTTCTTCGTCATGCCATATTGACGATGTCCCTTCCCTGATGTAGGAAAAGTCCCCGGCCTTATTATTAAACATACGGTAGTACCACTGGTCAGGGCTCGAATTTGGGGAAAAAATCCACAAGACCCCTGGGCTTGTAGCTCAAAACTTTTACTGGACCAGAACATTTGTTACAAGACCGGAGTCAAAATGAAAAAAACACTCTACACAGTTTCACATTTGAGCTGTTTTTTGTACCAAGCACTAAGAGAAGAATTATCAAGTTTTTCTTGTGGGTAATACTTCAATACTCAATTGATCAGTTTAATTTAAAAATACAGTGACGTGTTATTATTAAAAAACACAAGACCTCCGGACTTGTACAGTCATAAGTTTACTGGCCCGACACTAAAATCACTGGCCTCGGGCCTGTGGTCCAGTGTCAAATTCGAGCCCTGCTGGTACCCTTGAACTTGACTAAAGTCCTGAAAGTTGTTCACAATAACAGTTTCTTTTTTCGATGGATGGGGTTGCGCGAACCGACTTAAGTCCTCGTAGATGTCTTTTACGACAGCAAACGAAGTTCAACGAAACTGTTTACCTTTCGTTGACCATGTAGCAACTCCTTAATAACAAATTGGAGATTTTTGTAGAACAGTTTTTTTGCTGCCTCATCAGAAGAAAGGAACTCTGCAGGAATGTCTATAACATCAGCAGCATCCCTCCATTCTTCGTACTTCTTTTGCCAACCAGTGTAGTGAACGTATACTTTTAAGATGCGGTCTTCTAATTTTGAGTCAATAAGAGGGTACAAATCGAAGATGACCACGACTCAGGTTTTACACTGTTGTATCGAAGTGATGGCCCACTTGCAAGTTCACGATAGTTGATTCGAGGTCTTTTCCTTAAGTTTGCCATTCAGTATACATGTTGCAAAGTAGCTGTCATGCCCCAGTCATGCCTCATGGGATGACACGTGCCTGTAAAATTAGAAAACAAATTACATATTTTTGAGAATGACAGAAAAGATGTTGTAACTGACTGCCACGTTTTCACTCGTAATACCTTATATGTAATCTTACCTGTGCAAAAAAAGATTACGTTTGGAAAAAGGGTGAAAAAGTGGAGGTCGGATACATCTTATCATGATCTTATTCGTACCCCGTACGTTAGCACATGGAGGAAGGAAATCCATGGTTAGCATCAGACATGTCAGATCATTCATCAGCTGATTCATCATGATCATTCATGGCTTCACTTAAGTTAAAATCATGACATGAAAACTAAGTACTACTAGCCTAACGTAATATACTTTACAGTGGGGCATTAATTTATTTTATTATTATTAATATTGATCTATTTATTTATCTTAGGAATTAAACATATTACTTTTTGTAATTAAAGTGAACGCGTACACGATCAGTGAGTCTCCAGCATTGACCGTCGTGTATGCGTGTGAACCACGCTGTGTGTGGCAGGAGATTTTGTAGTTATTCAAAATGCCTAACTTCATCGTTCAAATGTAGGCCCTAAGTCCTGATCTTCTGGGGCCCCTCACGGCCTGCGTATTATTTTATTTCTTGCCCCGGGTATCCTTTTGCCACATTCACACGTAACGACTGCCCTGTATCGGTGTGTTGTGTGATATTAGTGTCCCTTTAGTGTAATGGTATGGTCCGGCCTCCTCCGAGGCAAAATAGCTGCTGATTTCGTAGAGCTGCTCATAAGGAGAGTTTTTTGTGAACTGAAAATGGCAAATTTTAGACATTTAACCTCCTGTTGTTAAGCCAAATGTCGAATTGACCAGTATTTAAGGTTCCAATACTGCTTCTGCTGAATTGTAACGTTTTTTGGATATGTTGACTGCGTGTTGACGGTGTGTAGACGGTGTAATTCATGTTGATGGTATTTAGTAGGACCCGGTTTAACAATGTGACTAAGAGCCCATGCAGAACCGACAGTATTTGACTTTCCTTTCCATCTCCAGCAGGTATGTTTTTTACTTTTACTTGGCTTTAAGCATTTCAATCATAATCAACATACATAAAGCCAAGGTTTTTTAAACAAGAATATTTATTTTCTAAAGGCAACTTAGATCCTATGTTTACAGAAAAATGATGAAAAAAGTTGTATTTGTCCCCAATTTTTCATGAGCAAGATGGTCACTATTCATTTCTCATTTCCCACAATTGTTGCTTATTAAGCTGTTAACATAAGAACATCTGAAATTATGTGGATAGGTTTTTCATGAATTGATTCATTGATTGATTATAGTTACATATGTTGTGGCATATCATTTCCTGATGTCACATCTTTGTTCTACGAAAGTTCATACAATTGAGGTTTTTCACTTTGTTAATAATACTTATTTAGTTTGGGTAGCACTTTGCATCTGTGTTTCAAGGGAAAAGGGTGTAAACAAATTGATTCATCACTGTTTGCATCGCCATGACAATCGAGCAAACTGCTAGCACAAAATTGGAAAATAAAGAGAGAGTGTAGAGCACTAGCGCAAAAGGTCACAAAAGAAATGATATGGACATTTGGTTGAGATGATCTAAAAAATTTCAAACAAAATAATTTTCCCTTTTAATCAAAGGTGCATGTTATAATTTCAATTCTACAGAATCAAGACAATTGCAAAACTTGTTCTTTGTTTCCCCTTTTTAATCCAAACTGCATGTTAAAACTTCAGTTATACAGCATCAAGAAATTTAAGTTTCCTGGTCTGCAATTTTCCACTTCCTTTAGGAAAAGCTTGTATAACCTTCAATAAGAAAGACTACCGAGGAGCGTTGGCGTTCTACAAGAAGGCTCTGAGGACAAACCCTAGCTGCCCAGGTGCAATCTCAATCAGCTGTCTCCAAGTTGTTCCTTTATTGAAGAGAAACTGTTCAGGGATGAGAAATTTCAGACTTTTGCCCGAGTTGAGACTTTTTACGTCTGCCAATTCAATTCAATATAACATTTATTTCCATTCTTAACAGTGCATATAACAGAATGCAAAAGACAATATTTTGGAGGCACGATCCTCATAAGCCAAGGCTTGTAGTGGAGTGCCTTTAGAAGAAAACAAGAAAAAGAAAGAAAAAAACTTAATTAATTAATGAAATAGTTAACTTAGTTAATTAATTATTACAAGACAAAGATGGGGACAAATAATCTGACAAGACAGAAGTTGAGATAAGTAACTACTAAAAAAAATGTGAAAACTGCTGGGGAGGAGGCAACTCTGGAGAATATGAAACCAAAGGGATAAAATTATGCTACGTATTGGGAGATAAGATACTCTGAAAATGGCTGTTATTTTCTTCCTAAGAGAACCATTATCTTTGATGTACTTCTCTAGTGCTGAGGGTACAGCTCGTAAAAGCTCCTTGAAATCTAGTGGAAAGCCATCGTTTCAACATGCCTCCTAGAATTGGGGTCCTAGTTTCAGAACTTTTCATCGGCGATGTCTCTCAGTTGTTACTGGATTCATCTAGTGATCAACGACAGTTATTGACATTTTAATATTTTTGATACTATTAAACACAGCTGCTGTTCGCCTTGGCATTGGCCACTGCTTCAATAAGTTAAACAAACCGGAGAAAGCACGCCTGGCCTTCTAGCGGGCCCTGGAACTCGATCTGAAGTGTGTGGGCACCATCGTTGGCCTCACCATCCTAGAAATCGACAGTAAAGCAACAGATTCCATACGGACTGGAGTCCAGCTTCTCTCCAAGGCATACACGATAGACTCCAGCAACCCTATGGTGCTCAACCATCTTGCAAATCATTTCTTCTTTAAGAAGGTAACGTCCCTCAAGAAGCTACTTCCAAACCTCGGCTCAGTCCAAAAATGCACACTGCTCCAAGATTGATGGCGAAGTCCAAGTCTAGATTTTGAAAAAGCCCCAAAAGTTGGTTTTCATTTTCAAATTTCTGATATCCAATTGCAGGAAAGAATCAAACTCATGGAGTTAAACACATCCCCCATAGTTATTGGTTATGGATTATTAATATTGGTCACTGTTTATTGGTTGTTGGTTATCGGTTATGACTCACTTCACGTAACCAGGTTTAATAGTTATACTTTTCAGTATCGAATGATAGCCAGGTTTAATTTTATCATTGACCAGTTTTAGCACATCACTAATCAGGATGAATTTGTCACTAACAAGGACGAATTTGTCATCGACAAAGCTTTATTTGTAATTAACCTGGACTAACTCGTCATTAACCAGGATTAATTCATCATTTACCAAGTTTTATTTGTAATTATCTAGGATTATACGAAGGTGCAACATCTTGCTCTGCATGCATTCCACGGTACAGACAATGAAGCAACGCAGGCGGAAAGCTGCTACCAACTCACAAGAGCCTTCCATGTACAGGTAAGGATTCCCACCCCACTCATGGTTCTCCCCATGTACAAGCCAGCGTATTGTTTGGATTAAGTGCCAAATCAAACCCAAATACTAGGGAAAACCCCCTCTCTTTACAATTAAGTGTACTAGGTTCTTCTACACTCATTACACAAAACACTTTTTTACATCCCGTCCAAAACATGAAGTGATAATGCTCAAGTGTCTTGCTTAAGGAATGTAAGCAGGTAAGGACGCAAATATCAAGACCGAGACTCAAATCAAACTCTGGGCCCAATTTCATAGAGCTTCTTAAGCAGAAAATATTGCTTAACATTTTTCTGCTTAGCAGAAATGAGCAGGATACCATTCATGGTAGTTTGGCTGGTAATCTTATTCTGGTAAGTATCATTTTGTTGTGCTTAGCTGGTTTTTGTGCTTAAGCAGCTCTATGAAATTGGGCCCAGATCAGAAACACCAGAGCTTGTGTCTGGTGTGGTTGACTGCTCGGCCAGGACGCGGCTGCTGAATTCTGACGGATTTATGTGGACAATAACCTTCTGCGTTCCTCTCTACAGTGACCACAACCAAGCTTTCCAGTACTACTACCATGCAAGCCACCCAGTTTGCATCCACAGCTAATCGTTTTGCCGCACTTTGGTTTGGGGCAGATGTACATCCACCGGGGGGAATGTGAGAGTATGCGAACGTGAGTCAAGAGAATGATTGTAAATCTCTGTAATGTATTACTGTAAGGACTCCTGCAGTGTTGTAGTCCAGACCTGGAAGTCTGAGATCGAGACCAGTGACCGAAATCTGAACATCTGAGACCCGGAACTGAGACCAGCCCTTCCCAGACCGAGACTTTTGCAGACCAAGACTGAGACCACAAAAAGGTCTCAAGATGGTCTCGAGAACAGACCTGCAGGTCTTGAGACTTTCAACACTGGACTCCTGTAAAAATGGATTTGTCATTTTTGTCTCCTAACGATGACTAGAGCAAGCTAGTCGAAACGTTGAGACCAATTAACCAATTAAGAACTCACTCCGTGGCAGTGAGGTTAATAACGAGAAGTCCCCTCGATCTGATCCACTATTAAGCTAAAGTTGTAGTCCTGGCCGATTTCCTACCCTCCGCCCAGGTAGTAGCTAATAAGCTGGACAGTTCTTTTCAGAACTAAGTAATCTCCCGAAGTAGTCTCTCAATTTTTCCGGCAGTAGAATAAAAAGCAAGACCTAGTTCTTTAAGAACAAATCTACATAGCTAGTAGATATATGTAAATGAGGCCCCCTCATTTATGAAATGTTGTTGTTGTATGTTAACCCCATTTAATCCATAGGTCTTATTCACTCATTACAAACTTTATTGTTTTGGTAACCCCTGCTGGAAAGTGGACTGTCTATGTTGACCTCTGAACTGGTTGATCCAGTGGTGGGGTTGGTGGGGCCTAGCATGCTGGCTTCTGTGCTGTTATATCCCACCTACTCCAACAGCTGTTTCTCCATCCCCTCTCCTTTCCAGGTAGGAAAAGTTACTTTGTATTTTTTTTTATCTAGTGTTCAACATTTAATAGAAGAAGATAGTGTATAGATAGAGTGGACATATTTTTGATCAACTTTAAATTGAAGAATTGGCATACACTAACTTTGAAGTGTTTACAGTTTTTATAAATTGTTCATTATACGATTTAACAGCCTTTTGGTCAGGAGTGAAATTATATGCGTATAAGTTCTCTTCCAGTTCTTTACACTGGACAACAGACCCCAGGCCAGTAGTTTTGGTGTCAGGCCAGTAAACTTTTGACTGGACAAGTCATGCGGTCTTGTGTTTTTTAATTGAATATTAATGAAGAATAATACCTCACTATGTAACATCTTGACCCAAAAAGTAATATGTTCAAATGTTGACTTTGAGTCTGATAAAATACCTTTCAATTCTACTGAGTACTGACATCATGAACTATACTTAATACCCATGAAGACAAATAAAAATCAATCCTCTCTTACATGTCAATAGCGCTTAAGGTCAAATAAATGCAGTTAACTTAAATGCACGTTAAACTGGGTCAGGAAGGTTTTTCTTATTTTGATTCTGGTCTTATTGTAATAAAACATTCTGGTTCAGTAAACATTTTGAGCCACAAGACCTGTATGTGGTCGTGTGGATTTTTCCCCCAAAGTTCAAGCTTCGCCTGCATAGATACTATGTGGAGGGAGTGCGTGCACGTGCAGTAACTCTGTGAGAGCTCATAATTCTATGTACAGTCTCTAATGAGATTGGATACGCATTCCAGCACGTGCTCATTCTTCATAAAGCCGTTAAGCAGAAAATTCTGCTAAGCAAATTTCTTTACTTAGTACGAATTGAGCGGGGTACCAGTGGCAACAATATAAACTTAATGGAATGTTGGTTGGTAACCTGTTTCTGCTGAGCAAGTTTTTGTGCTTACAGGCTATATGAAGTTGGGCCTTGGTCTGTTTAGCTGCTGGAACATTCAATGATTCGCTCAATCAGAATGATCTAGGGGTCTAATGGATTTCGGGCTCTGTGCTAACGGAAACATTCTTTGAAGCCAAAAACATACCCGACTTTTGTAACAGTTCTTTTTCTTCAGAATCATTCCAACAGATCTGTAATGACTATTCACAAATATTGACCTGTTTTTGTTTTCTTTTGTAACATGTTTTAGGGAGCCCTGACTGCTTATGGCACAGCAACTCGTATTCTTAAACAAAAGGTCCAGGCAGACGCCCCACCAGAAATTTTGAACAACGTCGGAGCTTTGCATTTCCATCTTGGCAACCAGCCAGAGGCAAAGGTAGGAAGAAAAAGCGGTAGATCTTCATCATGCTGCTGCCATCTTGGTCATGTTCCCTGTATCCAATAACATTAATGGAATGTGCTATGCATCGTGCGAAAAGGAACCAGACTATTTCTTCTTCCAGCCTCGGTTTGGTGTTCTTGATATGCATGGGAGACACATCAAGATGGCCACATTTTGACAAAGGTCTATTTGGCTTGGAAAAGGATTGTGTGAATTTTTGTATTGAATTCTTTTATATACATCCTGAATCTGACTCTGAATTATATAGTCTGCAACGCATCCTAATGGAAACATCACACCAACTTTTGTGAAGAAGACAATCAAGAAGTTTCAGTTGTAGAAGTGGGATGAAAACCCACGTTGTCGGGCGGGGACTGAATACCCAATCCACATGCAAGGCTTTGGTCCGGGAATCAAATTGGGATCCACAGAGGTGAAAGACAGGGAAGAAACCACTGAGCCCATCCTGACTGCCCTTTACATTAATATTGAAAAATTGTAAAACTTGGAGCGAACCAACCTTCAAAAGTTTCAACCCATTTCATTTTTTTTTTCTGGTGGGCGGATTTCATCTAAGGACTTCCATTCTTTCGAAACACAAAGATGTTGTCGATCAGTCCTTTTTCAAATCTGATTCTTGTTCTCCTGTAGCGCTACTCTGAAGCCTCTCTCAAGCGTGCCATTTTAAGGCAGAGCATGATGAGACGTACTACGGCGCCATCTCAGTCTTGGTGTCTTACAACCTCGCTCGTCTCTTTGAGAGCATGTTTAAATTTGACAAGGCCGAGAAACTGTACAAAGACGTCCTGAGAGAGCATCCTAACTACATTGATTGTGAGTTGGTCTTGGTGCCGGGGGTGGGGGGTGCGGAAATACTGTGATGGGACCCGATTAGAAACAAAAATTTGTTAATTACTTCTTCTTTTTTGGGTGGGGAGATGAAACAGGTGGGTGATTTTTAAATAATATTCCTGAGTCAGCTGATTGAAGGTTAACGATTGACGATAGATTATTGACTTTTGTTTAATATTAGTTATTGATTATTAGGTGGTTATAGATTGATTATACACTGTTGAGTTGTCACAGATTGAGTATTGATTACTTTAACATTGCAGCTCGAACTTGATTAATTTGTTATTGATTACGGAATGAATTGAAAAAGACTATTCTAATAGTCAGCTCATGGAATCTTAATAATTGCTTAATCATTTGTTATTGACTATTGCTAATTACAGGTGATGTTCTTCCTACTTTAATCTGATTTCCAGTTGTTTTGCCCCCAGAAAAATCAGCAAAACTATTATTAAGTAGCCTGAACAAAATTCTACAAGCCTAAACATGTACTGTATGTAGGTCAGCCCTTGTACTACTCAAAATTGTCCTGCTTTTTTCCAAGCATCAAGTCTTATGCCTTTAACTATTTATCATCGATTATTGCGTGGTTATGTATTAATTATAGGTTGTTGAGTAGTTATACATTGATTATTGATCACCTTAATTCAGCAGCTCTCACTTGATCGTTTGGTTATTGACTTGCAGCTCTCACTTGATCATTTGGTTATTGACTATTGAGTATTGAAAATCAACTATTGATTACTATTGACTTGCCACACAACCTAAGCAATGAGCATAACTGCAAGTCTCACTTGTTCATTGATTATTGCTAATTAGAACTTGATTATTGTTGAACAGATGAATATTTTCTTTTTAGGCTACTTGCATCTGGGCTGCATGGCTCGGGATCGGGGACAGATCTACGAGGCATCTGATTGGTTCAAAGAAGCTCTGCAAATCAACCAGGTATTGTACACCAATTGTTTATATTCCTTGTGTCTCTCCAATACTCTTGGTTATGCAAATCTCCCTAAAGTGGCCAAAAACGCTGCTAAGAACTTGAACACCGAGGGCACTCTTTTGTTCCCCCACTCATAGCCTTTTTGAGCTATTGTAGACACTGTAGGAGTGCACTGTTTAGTATGGGTGGGCACAGACAAACTTACCGAAACCAAGTAGTGCCCTAGTAGCGCGTCCACAAGGGTTCTCCCCGTGTCGAGCTAGCGTATCGGGCTTTACGCGTGGATTGCATGCCAATATGCCAGAATTTCTGCAGAAAAGCAAAAAAAAGAAGATTAATAATTTGTTTTCCCTTAGTTCAAAAGAAAAAATTCAAGAAAAACATCATGAAGAATGCTCCAGAATGCACTGTACAGGTTTTAAAACAGTAGAGCTTTGAAAGTAGAAAACATTCCGCAGATGTTGTTTCAATTTAGCGTGCTTTGGCCAAACATCTCAAAATTTTGGTCAAGAATGCCCCACAGCTTTCAACAAATCTGGGGAGAACCCTGTCCACCGTACCTCAAAATGCCTTCAATTTGTTTACACTTCCTTCTGGTAAAATGATGATTTCCAAGTCTAGCCCACCTAGATTCTAGGCTGGTTTGATTATTTTGCTTTGGGAAAAATAGTTTGTACTCTCCTCTGCCAAAGAACAAAATTATCTTGAAGTCTGGTTCATTTTATAGACTCTCATTTTTACAGGCTCTTTTTTTCAGGCTCTATATAAAGCCTTGAGGTTTTTTGTAGGTTTACCTGGGTTATCCGGGGTTCAGCCTCGAGTTATCTTGACTTACAGTTTGTTTATTTCTGCATTTTTCCCTCTTGGTGTTTGTACCATAGGATCATCCCGATGCTTGGTCCCTCATCGGTAATCTCCATCAAGAATGGGGACCAGGGCAGAGGAAGTTTGAACGAATCCTCAAACAGACCGCCACCCAGAAAGATTCCTACTCTCTGCTGTCACTGGGTAATGTTTAGCTACAGACGCTGTATCAACTCACAAGAGACAAGGAAAAGGTACAACGAGTTTGGGTATAAAGGGTGTAAGTGGGTATGTTATTGGTGTTAGTAGGAATATGATGGGTGTAAGTGGGAATTGCATGGGTGTTTCTGGAAATATTGTGGTCAAGTCGGTCTGTTTTGGGTGTTAGAAAGATTGTTACGGGCGTAAGTGGGTGTGTCATGGGTTTCAGTAGGAAAGGGTGGACCAGATTTTAGTACCAGAAAGGATTATTGCTTCAACTACATGAAGGTGTTTGGGTTCATTTGGGTGATAATTGGGTGTTTTAAGGAGTTGTATCATATGGACAGGGATTTCAAATCTGGAATCTTTTATAATTGCATTTGAGGGATTGTGTGGGTACAACTGGAAGCTTTATTTGTGTTTATGGCAATAGTATTAGTGGGGAAGGGTTTAAAACGGGAACAATTGGGTATAACTGGGTATCATCCTGACATAAAACGTCACCAGGACAGAGCCCTGGCCATGTACAAACAAGTATTACGCAACGATGGCAGCAATCTGTTTGCAGCCAATGGAATTGGTGCAATTTTTGCTATGAAGGACTACATCCAAGAATCTAAGGACGTCTTCTCTCAGGTGAGTGGGCAACTTATAATAATAATAATAATACTTTATTCAGGCAAATCACAATACATACAAAATATTAAAAATATGAAAACCACCCCATCCAAATATATAGCCTGGATTGAAATCAACTGAAAAAAAAAATGAACCCCCCCCCCCCTAAAAAAACGAGGCAAAGAGAGAACACAAAAAGGGGCCACAAAAACAAAGGAAAAAGAAACTGGACAACAAACCAGGGAGCAACAGACAGGACAAAAGATGGGCTGCCTAGGAAAAAGACAAAAGTGAAATAAAACACTCACCAAAGGGGTGTGTCACTCCAACTTCAATGGATTCTGGACTGGCTAGTTGATGCACCTGATAATTTATATATAAACCCCCAACTCCCTTCAGAGATTTACTGCTCACCTCTCAAAAATGGCCCAGGTTCTAAGGTTCTATGACTAAGGCCATAGGTGAGTAGAGTTGTACGTTGGTTCTCTCCTATGCCACGATAATTTTTCTCTGGTTGTCCTTTGTGTGTGTGTGTGTGCTGTGGGCTTACAGGAGCGCCCTTGTGGGGTATTTTCAACAATGGACCCCAAAAGAGAATTCTTTGTTCAACCTGGACCCCACTAGAGAATTCTTTAGAAAAGGGAATAATAGAACAACAATAGCAGTATTCCACAAACCGGATCCGTAAGGTTGTGTGTGTGTGTGGACTGTGCGTGTGTGAAACGTTTTGTTGTTTTCAGCGTCCTTATACATACATCGTTACGTTCAGAGCTTGCCTTGTTGGTGTATTTTGTTAATTCCCATCTACAAAATATTTCTACCTGCAGGGTCGTTGTTATCCGTATCATTTGCTGTATTTTCTGCATTCTACTTTCGCATTGATAATATTTCTAGAAGTGGCACGTTGTAATCATGACCTTTGATCTTAGCCACATAACCCTTGAGCTCTTAGCGAGGAGCGCTGACGTCGTGACCAATATACATCTGGCTCAAAAGTGGGATCGGAGCCGGATCAAGCGCTGGTGTAAACGCAACACAGGATCTTGATCTGCGGTTGTTAAAATATTGCCGGGTCTCAATCCATCTTTCTGGATCTAGTGTAAACGCGGTGTTGGAATCTATAACTCCAGGTGTTACCAAAAGATGGAAATGCCACCATTTCAATGTACCTCCTAAGATCTGGATCCCAGTTTCAGACTTTTTTCATCAGCATTGACTCTCACCCCTGATTTATATTTTGTTATATTTTGGGTAATTTTTTTGTTTACACTCGCATGTTTATCAAAATTCCTCAAAATATATTTCATTCCATAGTTTTAACTTCTGATAATTTACTTTGTTTTAGTTGCTCATAATTATGCTCCTGGTTTAATGTGTGTGGTGGGATTGATCTTCATTGAGTTAATGTTTCTGTTTCTATTTGACATTCCTCAAAGTGTACATTATAGCATGAATGATGTCATTCCCACTCGTCTTGGAAGTGGTTTCGTGCACATGATTGCAGTTATATGCGTATTTTTAGTTAAAGGGGCTCACCTGTTCCTGTGTTTTTTATCATCATTTTTAATAGTTGCAGCTGGTCTTCTTTCTAATGTTAGTTATAAAATATTATTTTTGTATGTGTTTTTTGTAGAATCTTAACTGTAGGATATTTTACAACATAATAACCTTTTGCAGAAGGGGACCAATCAGGTGCCGATTTAGGCTCCATTGGTTAATTATTTTGGCAGGGCGGCCAAATCTTTGGCAGCGCGGCCTGAAATTTAAGTAGGGCGGCCCACCCTCCTAAGACCCGTCGGGTGGTCTAGGAAGTGGCCCGCGTGTTTCCACACGGACCATCAGTTCAGGGAGTAATGCGCCGGCCAATCACTTAAAAAAAGGAAATAGGCCCACTTGACTGCAGATCATTCTTATTAACGATTTCAATAACGATCGATGGTGTTAACTTCAATAGATTTTGACTTCAATGCAATTCAACTCGCACTTTGTGGCGATGTACATTGACTGATGTACCGCCCGCCAGTCACCGTACATCTCCACAAAGGACCGCAAACACGCACGGCCCCTCTGTGTAAGCAGTCGCCACTGGGGCTTATACGCTGGGCGGCTTATACACTGAAACTGACTGTTGTTTTGACAATTTCTGGGCATTGCGGCTTATACACCGGGCAGCTAATATGCCGAAGATTACGGTAATATACAAATTGAAGTTCAAAGGTTAACTTTTGAGTCTGATAAATATCTTTCAATTCTGTTGAGTGAGGAAACACTCTCGCCCATAATACAAATGAGATAAATCTTCTCTAATATGCAAGTATTTGGGTGCGATTCTATTTTAAATGAGTCATGTTTTTGCACGGTCACGCTAAACTCTATACAGTTAGATATATCACAAAATCAAAGAAGAATGACAGAGGACCAGTTGCTTTTTGACTCGATGCCTCTTTTGCAGGTTACCATACTTGAGCACGCGCGTAGAATGGATCGGCCTCAGGCCTAATTAAAATTTTGCTAGATTTTCAATATATCTAAAACTATGGCTAATTTATCCAGTCTCCATGAGTAATCTTTTTCCAGTAGTCCGTTCAGTATCATTTGAAACCATAATTCTGCCAAATTTTTGACCGTGCCGGCATGGTCGATTTTGTTGGTTTTTCAGACCGAAAAATAAAACTCACAAATTTCTCAATATATTTCAAACTATTGCTAATTTACCCAGTCCGCCTAATTAAACTGTCTCCGGTAGTCTGTTCTGTATCATTTGAAACCATAAAATTGCCCCAAAAAATGAAATTTTGACCGTGCCGTCATGGTCGATTTTGTTGGTTTTTCAGACCAAAAAATTAAACTCACAAATTTCTCAATATATCTCAAACTTCTGCACCTTTACCCAGTGTGCAGAAAAAGATCAAAATGAGAAAAGACCATACACTATTAATTTAACATCTTTTTATTTAAAGAAGCACTAAGAAAAGATTTACCTCATTCATATCTGTGAGTATACTCATCAAAATTGAAAGATATTCACCAGACCCAAAGTCAACCTTTCTTTTTACATTTATAAGTCTCCATTATGAGGTATTATTGTTCAATTTCAAAACACAAGACCACACTGGACTTGTCTGGTCATTAGTTTACTGGCCGGCTCAAATATCACTGGTCTCGGGCCAGCGGCCCACTGTAAATTTTGAATTTAGGTTCTGTCGTAGTTTGTCAATTGTTATTTAAGTGCTGATATTCCACCACATGCGAAATTCCAAACCAACTACAGAAGTACTCATTTTTAACAAAGATGGATCTCAACACTGTAATATGGCAGCTCATCAAATGGTGCGATGAGTGGCTGGAGCGATGGGCCGTCATGTGGCTGACTCTGAGCTGTATTGCTTATGTAAACTGCTATTTTTCAAGGCCATTTTAATTTCCTTTGAGGGATAACAAGGTTTGAATCTAATCTATTCTAATCTTTACCTCCCCCTGGGTGATTTGGTCTCGGCCAACATCGTAGATGCCCTGCGGACCAAGTACAGCACCCTCCTGCGAATCCACCGACCACCGACCCCGCAGAGACAGGTCAGACACCAAACACCCAGGGGCAGGTCCTTCTGGCGTTGATCAGCGCAGCCTTTGCCAAGGTTGAGGCCAGCATTGCTGAGTTTGTACTCAAGATGGAGCAGTTGGTAGTGCCGACACAGTGGCAGAAAGTGGACGTGATCCAAGAAGCTAAAGGCTTGCAGGTAAAGATTTGAATGTAAAGAACTTTACTAAAAAGTGGAAGACCCCTTCCTAAAAAGGAGGCCTGCAACCACGCAATTAAGTCTGTGTGCTTACAGTTACTTTTGTATTAGTGTAACCGTTTTTGAATTGTTTGGTTACCAGAAACAAAATTAAGAGTTTAAAGAATATTGGTTGATAAAAAAAAATGGCTTCTTCATCACAGCAATTTGACGGCGAGCAATTCAGCCCTCCCCTCCCCCCTTCTTCAATAAAAACACAACAACAAAACAAAAACACACCAACAAAAGAAAAATGTTTAGCTACTCTTGAGCTACGCAGTGGTGTTTTCTTTTCTTTCTTTCTTTCTTTCAAGCCTATTTCACTGCAGGAGGAAAGCCTCTTCACCAATTCTCCATGTCACTCTATCCTGAGCGTCTGTTGACATGCGATGCCCTTACATGTTTCTAGTTCATCCCTCCATCTTCTGTTTTTATCCCCCTCTTTTTCAGGTTTGGTTTCTGGAGTCCATTTGGTTGTTTAGCATGTCCAGCTGTTGTCATACCTCCTTGTTTGGTGACCTGCCCCTCTCCACTTCTTTTATTTAATGGTCTTAATAATATTCTGCACTCTTGATTTCATTCTTAAGTCCTCATTTGTCACCCTGTCTTTCATTGTTACTCCTTTCATAATTTTTTCCGTAGCCCTCTCTGTCACCCTTAGTTTTAGTGGTATTTTACAGACAGTCAAATTGACCCAATTCACCAGACGTCATAATAATCATCTTGCTTGTGCCATTTTGGGAGTCCCTGTATGTTATACAGTGTAGTGTGCATTTAAGGCACACTTACTACAATTGGGACGTGCATTTTGACTCCCAAAATGGTGAGCATGGCCGACAGTAGCTGCAGGTGACATTGGTGCAAGGGGTCAGTAGAGAATGTTTACAGGGTTCGTCCTTTGTGTCTCATCACATCACACTGCCAAGAGTTGTTGTCTGGCCTGTAGGCGCCCACTTCTGTGAATTAGCTCTGTTGATAGTTTTTTATTTCAATTCTGCGCAGCCCAGCGTCCTTTTAGTTCAGCAACTGAAACATCACTCCGCTGTGTCAAGTTGTTGACCCAACTGTTTTGAGGGCAACCTAGTCTTCTCCTTGTATGCACTGGAAACCTGCAATCCCTGTAGCTGAAAGACCAGCACTGCCCATGGCATGACCACACCAGTTTACTGTGCGCTCTGGCCTCTGGTCTAATTGTAAATCATAAGCTTTTTAGAGATACGGTGGACACATTACTAGGGCACCATTTGGTTTGGATGGATCTGTCTGCTTACACCCAAACAAAACAGTACACTCGTAAAATGACTGCCATATCTCAAAAGGGCTAATGGCACTCCTCTCGATAGATTTTTGTGCCTGCAGCCAAAAGAAATAAGCATTTTACAGTGCACTGTAAGGGCACAAATTTGTGTTAAAGTGACACCATGAAATCTGTTCCTGAGCATCTTTAAAAGCTGTCGACTCTCCATGACTCTGCAGGAAGTTCCCTGAAAATAAACCAATCTTTCTATGTTGTGATGAACATTTTTGAAATTCTCCCTGATCATTAAAAAACTTTGTCCCTATTATGTTGAATGTAATTCCAAATTTCTCTTTGATTCTTGTACAAAATCTCCCTGATTGCAACATGCAAATATTGGCAGCTTTGCGTCTGCAATAAGCTTAAAAGTTGACATTGATGCTCAGCCAGATTGTTGGTTGGAAGCTAGAAAGATTGATATTTTCAAGAGGTCTTTTTCCCCTTCAGGATGTCAAGATGACAGAGCAGATGTCCAGACAGCTCTCATATTGGAGGCTCAGTTCATCAAACCCATCAAGAAGTTCATGGCTGGCTTAATCAGGAAGCAGGTAAAAATATAATCTTTTGTTTTATCTTTCTGTGACAACAGAACAACAATGTTAATTTTGTTCAAGTTGATCTTTAATGGATTTGCTCCAATTTACCCCAAATGAACTAGTGTGTCTATACTCATTCCAAATATCACAAGGGGTCCTGAAAGTACTTGTTGCCAGAACTAAGGGCCTTTGCTTTTGTATCCCCAAATCTTGTGAGAATTGAAAGGGCCCTGTGTTCCAACTTGCGTATTGATTTAATGTGTATGACTTTGGATGGCATGGGTGGCGTGTGCATGAAGCACTCACCTCTCACCACTGTGACCCTGGTCCGAAGAACAACAAAATATCGACATTACCGGCATGGTCAAAATTCCAAGATTTGGGCCAAATTTTTTTTGCAATTTTATGGTTTCAAATGATACAGAACGGACTCCTGAAGACAGTTTACTGGTGCAGACTGGAAGAATACTTCATGGAATGAGATGTACCGGGAATTGTGTGAGTTAAGTTTTGGGTCCGAAAAACAAAAATATTGACAATACCGGCGATGGTCAAAATTTCAAGATTGTAAAAATAACTCATAGTTTGAGATGTATCAGGAATTTTGTGAGTTTAGTTATGGGTCCGAAAAACCAAAAAATCGACCATGCCGGCATGGTTCAAATTTCTAGATTTGGGTCGAAATTTTTTTGCCAATTTTATAGTTTCAAATGATACAGACGGACTCCTGAAGACAGTTTACTGGTGCAGACTGGAAAAATACTTCATGGAATGAGATGTACCGGGAATTGTGTGAGTTAAGTTTTTATTGACAATACCGGCGATGGTCAAAATTTCAAGATTGTAAAAATAATTCATAGTTTGAGATGTATCAGGAATTTTGTGAGTTTAGTTATGGGTCCGAAAAACCAAAAAATCAACCATGCCGGCATGGTTCAAATTTCTAGGTTTGGGTTGAAATTTCTTTGGCAATTTTATAGTTTCAAATGATACAGAACGGACTCCTGAAGACAGGTTACTGGTGCAGACTGGAAAAATTAATCATAGAATGGGATGTATCGGGAATTTTATGAGTTAAGTTTTGGGTCCGAAGAACAAAAATATCGACAATACCAGCATGGTCACAATTTCAAGATTTGGGTTGAAGATTTTTTGGCAATTTTCTGGTTTTAAATGATACAGAATAGACTCCTGAAGACAGTTTACTGGTGCAGACTATTAAAATGATGCATAATTTTTCAGATATTGAGAATTTTGTGAGTTTAGTTATGGGTCCCAAAACCCTAAAAATCATCAAGATTTTTGGTCAAAAATCTTTTGGCAATTTTATGGTTTCAAATGATAGAGCACGGACTCCAGAAGACAGTTTACTGGTACAGACTGGAAAAATGATGCATAGTTTGTCAGATAATGAAAAATTTTTGAATTTAGTTGTGGGTCCGAAAAACCAAAAAATCAACCATGCCGGCCTGGTCAAAATTTCATGATTTTGGGTCAACAATTTGTAATTTTATGGTTTCAAATGATACCGAATGGACTCCTGAAGACAGTTTTCTGGTGCAGACTGGAAAAATACTTCATGGAATGAGATGTACCGGGAATTGTGTGAGTTAAGTTTTGGGTCCGAAGAACAAAAATATTGACAATACCGGCGATGGTCAAAATTTCAAGATTGTAAAAATAATTCATAGTTTGAGATGTATCAGGAATTTTGTGAGTTTAGTTATGGGTCCGAAAAACCAAAAAATCAACCATGCCGGCATGGTTCAAATTTCTAGGTTTGGGTTGAAATTTCTTTGGCAATTTTATAGTTTCAAATGATACAGAACGGACTCCTGAAGACAGGTTACTGGTGCAGACTGGAAAAATTAATCATAGAATGGGATGTATCGGGAATTTTATGAGTTAAGTTTTGGGTCCGAAGAACAAAAATATCGACAATACCAGCATGGTCACAATTTCAAGATTTGGGTTGAAGATTTTTTGGCAATTTTCTGGTTTTAAATGATACAGAATAGACTCCTGAAGACAGTTTACTGGTGCAGACTATTAAAATGATGCATAATTTTTCAGATATTGAGAATTTTGTGAGTTTAGTTATGGGTCCCAAAACCCTAAAAATCATCAAGATTTTTGGTCAAAAATCTTTTGGCAATTTTATGGTTTCAAATGATAGAGCACGGACTCCAGAAGACAGTTTACTGGTACAGACTGGAAAAATGATGCATAGTTTGTCAGATAATGAAAAATTTTTGAATTTAGTTGTGGGTCCGAAAAACCAAAAAATCAACCATGCCGGCCTGGTCAAAATTTCATGATTTTGGGTCAACAATATGTAATTTTATGGTTTCAAATGATACCGAATGGACTCCTGAAGACAGTTTTCTGGTGCAGACTGGAAAAATACTTCATGGAATGAGATGTACCGGGAATTGTGTGAGTTAAGTTTTGGGTCCGAAGAACAAAAATATTGACAATACCGGCGATGGTCAAAATTTCAAGATTGTAAAAATAATTCATAGTTTGAGATGTATCAGTAATTTTGTGAGTTTAGTTATGGGTCCGAAAAACAAAAAAAATCGACCATGCCGGCATGGTTCAAATTTCTAGGTTTGGGTTGAATTTTCTTTTGCAATTTTATAGTTTCAAATGATACAGAACGGACTCCTGAAGACAGGTTACTGGTGCAGACTGGAAAAATTAATCATAGAATGGGATGTATCGGGAATTTTGTGAGTTAAGTTTTGGGTCCGAAGAATAAAAATATCGACAATACCAGCATGGTCAAAATTTCAAGATTTGGGTTGAAGATTTGTTGGCAATTTTCTGGTTTTAAATGATACAGAATAGACTCCTGAAGACAGTTTACTGGTGCAGACTATTAAAATGATGCATAATTTTTCAGATATTGAGAATTTTGTGAGTTATGGGTCCCAAAACCCTAAAATGCATCAAGAATTTTGGTCAAAAATCTTTTGGCAATTTTATGGTTTCAAATGATAGAGCACGGACTCAAGAAGACAGTTTACTGGTACAGACTTGAAAAATGATGCATAGTTTGTCAGATAATGAAAAATTTTTGAATTTAGTTGTTGGTCCGAAAAACCAAAAAATCAACCATGCCGGCCTGGTCAAAATTTCAAGATTTTGGGTCAACAATTTGTAATTTTATGGTTTCAAATGATACAGAATGGACTCCTGAAGACAGTTTACTGGTGCAGACTGGAAAAATACTTCATGGAATGAGATGAACCAGGAATTTTGTGAGTTAAGTTTTGGGTCCGAAGAACAAAAATATTGACAATACCGGCAATAGTCAAAATTTCAAGATTGTAAAAATAATTCATAGTTTGAGATGTATCAGCAATTTTGTAAGTTTAGTTATAGGTCCGAAAAACCAAAAAATCGACCATGCCGGCATGGTTCAAATTTCTAGATTTGGGTCGAAATTTTTTTGGCAATTTTATAGTTTCAAATGATACAGAACGGACTCCTGAAGACAGGTTACTGGTGCAGACTGGAAAAATAAATCATAGAATGGGATGTATCGGGAATTTTGTGAGTTAAGTTTTGCGTCCGAAAAACAAAAAAATCTACCATGCCGGCATGGTCAAAATTTCAAGATTTTGGTTCAAAAAAATTTGGGCAATTTTATGGTTTCAAATGATACAGAACGGACTCGAGAATTTTGTGAGTTTAGTTATGGGTCCGAAAAATCGACCATGCCTGCATGGTCAAAATTTCAAGATTTGGGTCAATTTTAATGATTTTAAATGATAAAGAACAGACAGTTTACTTGTGCAGACTGGAAAAAAGATGCATAGTTTGTCAGATATTGAGAATTTTGTGAGTTTAGTTATGTGTCCGAAAAACCAAAAAATTGACCATGCCGGCATGGTCAAAATTTCAAGATTTTTTGTCAAATTTTTTGTGGCAATTTTATGGTTTCAAATGATAGAGCACAGAATCCAGAAGATAGTTTACTGGTGCAGACATAAAAATGATGCATAGTTTGTCAGATGATGAGAATTGTTTGAGTTTAGTTATGGGTCTGAAAAACCAAAAAATAGACCATGCCGGCATGGTCAAAATTTCAAGATTTTGGGTCAAAAATAATTTGGCAATTTTATGGTTTTAAATGATAGAGCACTGACTCCTGAAGACCGTTTACTGGTGTAACCTGGAAAAAAGATGCATAGTTTGTCAGATAAGAAGAATTTTGTGAGTTTAGTTATGGGTCCGAAAAACCAAAAAATCGACCATGCCGGCATGGTCAAATTTTCAAGATTTTGGGTCAAAAATCTTTTGGCAGTTTTATGATTTCAAATGATAGAGCACGGACTCCTGAAGACCGTTTACTGGTGCAATCTTGAAAAATGATGCATAGTTTGTCAGATAATGAGAATTTTGTGAGTTTAGTTATGGGTCCGAAAAACCAAAAAATAGACCATGCTGGCATGGTCAAAATTTCAAGTTTTTGGGTCAAATTTTGTTTGGCAATTTTATGGTTTCAAATGATACAGCACGGACTCCTGAAGACCGTTTACTGGTGCAGACTGGAAAAAAAAATCATAGAATGGGATGTATCGAGAATTTTGTGAGTTTAGTTATGGGTCCGAAAAATCGACCATGCCTGCATGGTCAAAATTTCAAGATTTGGGTCAATTTTTTTGATTTTTAATGATATAGAACAGACTTCTGAAGACAGTTTACTGGTTCAGACTGGAAAAATAATTTATAGTATGAGATGTATCAGGAATTTTGTAAGTTTATAGTTATGGGTCCGAAAAACCCAAAAAAGTGACCATACCGGCATGGTCAAAATTTCAAGATTTAGGGTCAAAATTCTTTTGGCAATTTTATGGTTTCAAATGATAGAGCACGGACTCCTGAAGACAGTTTACTGGTAATGACTGGAAAAAAAAAACATAGTTTGTCAGATAAGAAGAATTTTGTGAGTTTAGTTATGTGTCCGAAAAACCAAAAAATTGACCATGCCGGCATGGTCAAAATTTCATGATTTGAGGTCAAAATTCTTTGCGAATTTTATGGTTTCAAATGATAGAGCACGGACTCCAGAAGACAGTTTACTGGTGCAGACTATAAAAATGATGCATAGTTTGTCAGATATTGAGAATTTTGTGAGTTTAGTTTTGGGTCCGAAAAACCAAAAAACCGACCATGCCGGCATGGTCAAAATTTCAAGATTTGGGTTGACAATTTTTTGGCAATTTTATTGTTTCAAATGATTGATCACGGACTCCTGAAGACAGTTTACTGGTGCAGACTGGAAAAATAACTCAAAGTATGAGATGTATCAGGAATTTTGTGAGTTTAGTTATGGGTCCGAAAAACCAAAAAATCGACCATGCCGGCATGGTCACAATTTCAAGATTTTGGGTCAAAATTCTTTTGGCAATTTTATGGTTTCAAATGATAGAGCACGGACTCCTGAAGACAGTTTACTGGTGATGACTGGAAAAAAAGATGCATAGTTTGTCAGATATTGAGAATTTTGTGAGTTTAGTTATGTGTCCGAAAAACCAAAAAATTGACCATGCCGGCATGGTCAAAATTTGGGTTGACAATTTTTTGGCAATTTTGTGGTTTTAAATGATATAGAACGGACTCCTGAAGACAGTTTACCTGTGGAGACTGGAAAAATAACTCAAAGTATGAGATGTATCAGGAATTTTGTGAGTTTAGTTATGGGTCCGAAAAACCAAAAAATCGACCATGCCAGCATGGTCACAATTTCAAGATTTTGGGTCAAAAATCTTTTGGCAATTTTATGGTTTCAAATGATAGAGCACAGACTCCTGAAGACAGTTTACTGGTGAAGATTATAAAAAGATGCATAGTTTGTTAGATGATGAGAAATTTGTGAGTTTAGTTATGGGTCTGAAAAACCAAAAAATCGACCATGCAGGCATGGTCAAAATTTCAAGATTTTGGGTCAAAAATCTTTTGGCAGTTTTATGGTTTCAAATGATAGAGCACTGACTCCTGAAGACCGTTTACTGGTGCAATCTCGAAAAATGATGCATAGTTTGTCAGATAAGAAGAATTTTGTGAGTTTATTTCGGGTCCGAAAAACCAAAAAATCGACCATGCCGGCATGGTCAAATTTTCATGATTTGAGGTCAAAATTCTTTGCGAATTTTATGGTTTCAAATGATAGAGCACGGACTCCAGAAGACAGTTTACTGGTGCAGACTATAAAAATGATGCATAGTTTGTCAGATATTGAGAATTTTGTGAGTTTAGTTATGGGTCCGAAAAACCAAAAAACCGACCATGCCGGCATGGTCAAAATTTCAAGATTTGGGTTGACAATTTTTTGGCAATTTTATTGTTTCAAATGATTGATCACAGACTCCTGAAGACAGTTTACTGGTGCAGACTGGAAAAATAACTCAAAGTATGAGATGTATCAGGAATTTTGTGAGTTTAGTTATGGGTCCGAAAAACCAAAAAATCGACCATGCCGGCATGGTCACAATTTCAAGATTTTGGGTCAAAAATCTTTTGGCAATTTTATGGTTTCAAGTGATAGAGCACCGACTCCTGAAGACCGTTTACTGGTGCAATCTGGAAAAATGATGCATAGTTTGTCAGATAATGAGAATTCTGTGAGTTTAGTTATGTGTCCGAAAAACCAAAAAATTGACCATGCCGGCATGGTCAAAATTTCAAGATTTAGGGTCAAATTTTGTTTGGCAATTTTATGGTTTCAAATGATAGAGCACAGACTCCAGAAGACAGTTTACTGGTGCAATCTGGAAAAATGATGCATAGTTTGTCAGATATTGAGAATTTTATGAGTTTAGTTATGGGTCCGAAAAACCAAAAAATTGACCATGCCGGCATGGTCAAAATTTCAAGATTTAGGGTCAAATTTTGTTTGGCAATTTTATGGTTTCAAATGATAGAGCACAGACTCCAGAAGACAGTTTACTGGTGCAATCTGGAAAAATGATGCATAGTTTGTCAGATATTGAGAATTTTATGAGTTTAGTTATGGGTCCGAAAAACCAAAAAATTGACCATGCCGGCATGGTCAAAATTTCAAGATTTTGGGTCAAAAATCTTTTGGCAATTTTATGGTTTCAAATGATAGAGCACGGACTCCTGAAGACCGTTTACTGGTGCAATCTGGAAAAATGATGCATAGTTTGTCAGATAATGAGAATTTTATGAGTTTAGTTATGGGTCCGAAAAACCAAAAAATCGACCATGCCGGCATGGTCAAAATTTCAAGATTTTGGGTCAAAAATCTTTTGGCAGTTTTATGGTTTCAAATGATAGAGCACTGACTCCTGAAGACCGTTTACTGGTGCAATCTCGAAAAATGATGCATAGTTTGTCAGATAATAAGAATTTTGTGAGTTTAGTTATGGGTCCGAAAAACCAAAAAATCGACCATGCCGCCATGGTCAAAATTTCATGATTTGAGATCAAAATTCTTTGCGAATTTTATGGTTTCAAATGATTGAGCACGGACTCCAGAAGACAGTTTACTGGTGCAGACTATAAAAATGATGCATAGTTTGTCAGATATTGAGAATTTTGTGAGTTTAGTTATGGGTCCGAAAAACCAAAAAACCGACCATGCCGGCATGGTCAAAATTTCAAGATTTGGGTTGACAATTTTTTGGCAATTTTATTGTTTCAAATGATTGATCACGGACTCCTGAAGACAGTTTACTGGTGCAGACTGGAAAAATAACTCAAAGTATGAGATGTATCAGGAATTTTGTGAGTTTAGTTATGGGTCCGAAAAACCAAAAAATCGACCATGCCGGCATGGTCACAATTTCAAGATTTTGGGTCAAATTTTGTTTAGCATTTTTATGGTTTCAAATGATAGAGCACAGACTCCAGAAGACAGTTTACTGGTGCAGACATAAAAATGATGCATAGTTTGTCAGATGATGAGAATTTTGTGAGTTTAGTTATGGGTCCGAAAAACCAAAAAATAGACCATGCCGGCATGGTCAAAATTTCAAGATTTTGGGTCAAAAATCTGTTGGCAATTTTATGGTTTCAAATGATAGAGCACTGACTCCTGAAGACCGTTTACTGGTGCAATCTGGAAAAATGATGCATAGTTTGTCAGATAATGAGAATTTTATGAGTTTAGTTATGGGTCCGAAAAACCAAAAAATCGACCATGCCGGCATGGTCAAATTTTCATGATTTGAGATCAAAATTCTTTGCGAATTTTATGGTTTCAAATGATAGAGCACGGACTCCAGAAGACAGTTTACTGGTGCAGACTATAAAAATGATGCATAGTTTGTCAGATATTGAGAATTTTGTGAGTTTAGTTATGGGTCCGAAAAACCAAAAAACCGACCATGCCGGCATGGTCAAAATTTCAAGATTTGGGTTGACAATTTTTTGGCAATTTTATTGTTTCAAATGATTGATCACGGACTCCTGAAGACAGTTTACTGGTGCAGACTGGAAAAATAACTCAAAGTATGAGATGTATCAGGAATTTTGTGAGTTTAGTTATGGGTCCGAAAAACCAAAAAATCGACCATGCCGGCATGGTCACAATTTCAAGATTTTGGGTCAAAAATCTTTTGGCAATTTTATGGTTTCAAGTGATAGAGCACGGACTCCTGAAGACCGTTTACTGGTGCAATCTGGAAAAATGATGCATAGTTTATCAGATAATGAGAATTTTGTGAGTTTAGTTATGGGTCCGAAAAACCAAAAAATCGACCATGCCGGCATGGTCAAAGTTTCAAGATTTTGGGTCAAATTTTGTTTGGCAATTTTATGGTTTTAAATGATAAAAAACGGACTCCTGAAGACAAGTTACTGGTGCAGACTATTAAAACGATGCATAATTTTTCAGATATTGAGAATTTTGTGAGTTTAGTTATGGATCCCAAAACCCCCAAAATCATCAAGATTTTTGGTCAATTTTTTTTGCAATTTTATGGTTTCAAATGATAGAGCACAGACTCCTGAAGTCAGTTTACTGGTGCAGACTGGAAAAAATGCTTAGTTTGAGATATTTCAGGAATTTTGTGAGTATAGTTTTGGGTCCGAAGAACCCAAAAATCAACCATACCGGCATGGTCAAAATTTCAAAATTTCGGTTTGAAATGTTTTTGGCCATTTTTTGATTCCAAATGATACAGAACAGATCCTGGAGACAGTTATCTGGTGCATACTGGAAAAACAATGCATATTTTGAGATATATCAGAATTTTGTAAGTTTAGTTTTGGGTACGAAGAACCAACAAAATAAACCATGCCAGCATGGTCAAAATTTCAAGATTTGGTTCCCAAATTTTTGAAATTTTTGTGTTCACAAGTCTTGGTCTTATTTTTTGAAACTTCTTTACCACAGAATTCTGTGCATCTGGTGCTCAATGAAATGTATGGTTTTAATGGGTTGTAAAAGCAGATTACCCATTAAGCAGTCCCATGAATTTTTGACAATAACCCCTGAAAAATGGAATTTATGAGCATGGAATGCTCCGGTGGATATTAACTTGAGAGCGCTCCAACATTTTTCCGGGTCAAATAAACCTTCCACCATATGCCAGATGGGAAAAATTTGGCCAACATACATGTCATACAACTTGAATTGGTTAATAGACCCTGCAAGTCTGGCGTATATTCAAACATTTTTGGGACTGCTTTGGCCCATCGTACATTGCCTTAATGCGTAAAAGAAACAAACTTTTGCACATTAAACAGGTCCCAAAGTTTGTATATGCGTGAGACTTGCACAGTCCATAGTAAATATAGTTTTGATCTTGATGTGCTATAATAATCAACACTAACTTCAGGCACAAATTTCAGCATGTGAACATAATATTGTCACTAATTTTAGGTTTTCAGTTACAGTTTTGTGGAATATGACTTCATTTCAGAGTTATATAAAACAATACAAAAATGGTTCTTACATATTTAGTAAGCTTTCAGACTAAACAATGATGTTTTTAATCCTTAACAATCCTGTATTAAATACTGTTAAAATGAATGATTGAATAACTAGTTCAGTCATTTTCATCTTGTATTTTTGAATGACAAGGATGTTTGTTTTTGTCACAATGCATATTACATTTTGCTTTTATTTTCACTTACCCGTGGACAAAATGAGTTAGTCCAAAGTACATCTTACCTTTTGAACTAAATAGAGCAACCTTATTTGTATATTTTCCCAACTAGTTCTGACTCCCAAGTGGAATGTGATCAGGCCATGGACTTCCAATGTACCTCTTTGTTTGCATGTGACTTTTGGTAAAACACATTCTTTTGTTGTACATTGTATATCTGCACTTACTTTGGTTCTATAGTGTAGTTCTTTAGATAGGTACTGTACAAAGTTTATAGGGGTTAACCTAGAATTACTAAGAGGATGGAAGTAGCAATAAAGTAGCAGTTCTATCTGGGCTGCAGAACCTAGTTTTTAATTGTCTCCTTATTGTAGCATAATTAGTGTAGAAGGAAACAGTCCAATAATGAGTTAGATTATATAAGAGGGGTGCGGTTCAGTACAAAGAATGAGTGAAAACCAGCGAGGGAGTTACAGTATGTAGATGAAATGTGAGTTTCAGTGTGAACCAAAATCTAAGAGTGAGAGGTTGTGAGAGGGACTGCTAGCCACTGACCATCCGACAGTAGATTTGTGTGTCAGTTGACACAGATTACAGATGTCAAAGCCTTTGCCCAGTAGATACTGCAACTGGGGCAAATCAAAATCTGCATGCGGCATACTGGCCGTATAGTACACATGTATGGAGGCAGCACGACCCAACCAGCACAACTTTATAGTGACGGACGTCGCATTGGAAATCCGTAAGTTCTGACCCTATACTCTTAATTTTTGTAAGGGAACCTGCATTTATTAATTTGTGAACTAAATTTGCGTAAGCTCAAAGAGATGCGGAATTGCAGAATTGCTGAATTGCTGAATTGCTGAATTGCTGAATTGCTACAGATAAAATTGTATGTTGAATCAATACCAAAGAAATGTGGAAGTGCATTGAAAGATGTATTATTCAAAGTAATTATCTTTTGCTGTGCAACCAAATCATGTATTTCCAATGTTTCGATAGTTTTGGTTGGTTACTTTAACTTATAGATGGCCGTTGATAACGGGAGAGTTTGACGGAAGAGAAGACAGATACCTACCGAGAGACGGGCTAAAGACTGTTAAACGGACTGGAGAGCCGTCATTGCCAGACTGAGTGTGCTAGGCAGAGAAAGAGCAGGCTCCAAGACAGAGAGCACAACTCGTAGTCTACTCCCCAAACCAATTACAGTTATCGGCAGAGTATCATTTTTTAAAATGAACAATTAAGTTTATGTATGAATGTTGCGAGGTGCCAGCCAGTACAAACACGAACGTTAAAAACCGAGAGTAGTTTTATGTACTGTATGGGTTGCAGAGACAACCTTATTAAGTTGCGTGGAAAGCTCCAAGTTACTGCGGCTCAGTTCATGTAACTACTAAAGCCAAGCAACTGTGAGAAAGTAGAAATAAGAAACGAGGGTGAATTAACTTTTGCTAAAGTTTCTTTTGAGCTGTTATTTTAAGTCATAGTTTATGTGTAAATATTTGTAATCATTGAATAAATGTGTAAATTCATGTTTAAGAAGAAAAGGACAGGATTCTGGCATTCGAACTTATTTTCTATCTGTTTATTTTGACCCGATACTGACAGTTTTATCATTTTGTGCAGGTTCACCACTTTGTTCTGAACGAAGGCATAGAACTATCATGACTTCTCCTCAACCATACGGCCAGGCCATGCCAATGCAGCAGGGTGAGCTCAAACCATTGAGTTGCTGAAGAATTCCAAACCTAGGCCTGTGATTTCTCAGGCTTTTTCCTGGTTTCAGGATTTTCCATTGACCTCCCTTGGGCTTCAGAGTTTCTTGAAAGAGGCAAACTTGCAAACATTTTGTTTAATCACAGGATGTGGCAAATATTGTACACATGGTCATTTTATATGATGGCCACACACAGGCTCATACCTTTGACCTCCATGAGTGTGTGCTCATCTTGTGTTGATGAACATGACCATATGTACACAGTGTAAGCTACATCCTGTGATTAGTGTCGCAGCAAAAAGTTACAAAGTCAAACCAGAACTGATAAGAATAAAGTCATTAGTGTAGTTAGCTCCGCCTTGAACAAAAGGATCAAGGCGCAATAACGAATAGTCATTCACATTGTACTGTATGTACAAGCTCATATACCCACAAACAGTTTATGTATACAGTACGTAAGCACATGTCTGTAACAGTGTATCCGAGCAGCAAGCATGGGGTGTGCTGTGTGCGGGGCAAAATGCGACTTTAATCATTCCATGCAGCTGACATGCCTTGATCAAGGCTACAGTTCATCAAGCCTTCCTTAAGCATTCCTGAAACCATCTCAACTCCTTAGGCATATTCAGCACTGGCAACCAAATTGGTGTTCAGCCTGCAAGTCAAGCAGTAAACCACAAATGAAACTGACTGGTTAAGTTTTCAATAGTTTTTGGGTTGAACAAAGAAAACTTGACTAGAGCCGGACTTGAACCTGAGACCTCTGCATTAACAGTCTTGCACTAAAGAGCAAGAGGAATCCGCACCTCTATTGAATACTCAAATGACAGACAAGTCGTAACATCTTTTTCCCTCTTCAGCCTACATTCAGCAGCCTGGACATCCCCAACAGATGCAGGGCTATGCCATTTCACCGCCGCAGGCCTACCATGCTCCACCCTCCAACATGGCGACCCAGCTTGCCTTATGTGGGAACCAATACCCCGCAGTTCCGCCTCCGTACTACCAGTTAGAGGAAAAGCCGGGAACCACCTTGCCTGAACCTCAGGCATAAAGATGGACTGTCAAGAGATAGCCATAGGGGGGGCAGCAGACTGACAACAGGTAGCACGAGTAACCTTGCAACTCAAAAATTCATATCAAGCAAATCGAGTGACGTATTCACAATTTTTAAAACTAATTAACAAGATTATGCAGGGGTGTGGGGCAGACATGAAGAAAAAATGTTAAGAACATACCTCCCAAGAAGTAGTTCAGCTTAGAAGAAAAGGTTTCCAATGTAAATGGTATGGAATTTAAACCTGTTTGAGTACTCGGTATGAACAAGTATTAAATCTAGTGGCTTGTTATTTTGACCAAATCAGAATCCTTTCACCCAACACTTTCAAAAAGTATACAGAAAAACACGTATGGTTTTTAATCGTTTTTTAAAAAGGTTTTTAACGGACTTTAAATAGAGTAAGATATTGACTAATAGGGAGACCGCCAACATAGGGCTGGATAGCTCAGTTGGTAGAGCGCCGGTACGTTAATCCGGAGGTCGTTGGTTCAAGTCCCGCTCCAGTCAATTTTTCTTTGTTCAAACTCAAATTATTTAAATAGAGTAATGAGTGTAATTTTGTGTGTGGACTTTTCAAAACAGAGGATCGGGGGTGGGGAAAATGTTTGTGTTTGGATTGTTTTTGACCTGAAATGTAAGTTAAACCACGTCACACCATAACAAATTAAAGTGTTGTTGCTGTCCTGTTGGACAGGTTGTTAAAAACTAACCTTGCCTAGGTCAGCTTGTGTAAACTAACTAGGGACAATCACACACACATGGTTTAACACCACTAAACCATGTAACGTTGGATGGTTTCAGTTTACCATCGAGAGTAAACTAACTAGGGATGATCACACATGGTTTAACACCACTAAACCATGACGAGTGGGCCGGTTTCAGTTTACCAACGAGGTAAACTAACTAGGGACGACCACACATGGTTTAACACCACTAAACCATGTCGAGTGGGCCGGTTTCAGTTTACCAACGAGAGTAAACTAACTAGGGATGACCACACTTGGTTTAACACCACTAAACCAATTCACCTGATGTCATTATCACAATCATCTTGGTTGCTCCATTCTGGGTGTCAATGTCCTTGTGTTCTACAGTGTATAGTGTAGTGCCAATTCCAGGGCCAGATTTAATAAAGCTGCTTGATTTTCTGCTAAGCAAAAAGAAGCAGGATACCAGTCATAAATGGTACATGTGGAATGCTATTTTGGCTGGTCACCTTATTCTTGAAAGCATGATGTTATTGTTCTTAGCTACTTTTTGCACTTAAGCAGCTCTATGAAATTTGGCCCAGGCGATGGCGTTTACATGCTTACCTTAAATTTTTACTTCCATTTTGACTCCCAAAATGTGAGCATGGCCAACAGTAACCATGAGTGACATTGGTGTAAGGGGTCAATTCATGGGTTAATATGATTCGACCATTCCATTAACAACAGGACCCAATTTCGTAACTCTGCTTACCACAGAACTGTTTGCTTGTTAACAAATGGCCCATCTTTAAGCACTGTAAGCATGGATTTCTGTAGAAAGAGGCACCGTGAAATTGGGCACTTGGCAAGTGGTAAATGCCCAGTTATGAAAGAAGTATTCAGTTACAATTGAAGGGTGATTACCTCCATGCCCTGGTTTTTGCCTCAGTGGATCTTGAAATGTTCTTGAACAAATTGTTCATTTCTCTCATAGAGGTGCCCTTTTTGACAGAGGAAGAACTGTGTTGCCCTCAAGAACAGGCTTGTGTGTGTGTGTGGGTAGGTATTCACAATCAAACCAGGAACCAGGGCTTGAGTTTGAGAAGAAAATCCTAAACACTGCGGGGCTTGTACCTCAAAACTTTTACTGGACTAGAAATTTGTTTACAAGACCAG
Organism: Pisaster brevispinus; assembly: GCA_023634235.1. Taxonomy (NCBI): domain Eukaryota; kingdom Metazoa; phylum Echinodermata; class Asteroidea; order Forcipulatida; family Asteriidae; genus Pisaster; species Pisaster brevispinus. Next base: position 301,596 of record JAMKCF010000026.1, read on the forward strand.
AACAAAAACGAGAAAAAAAGTTATTTTCACAGTTTAAACTGTTTTATTTGTACAGACACTGAGAGAAAATTTATCTCATTTGTCTTTGTATCTAGGTAAGTAATTTTCAATACTCAACAGCAGTGAAACATATTTATCAGCCTCAAAGTCAACATTTGAACATTACTTTTAAAAAAAGAAGACAATCCACTGTGTAGTATCAATAATTATTCAATTGAAAAACACAAGTCTTTAATTTACTGTCCCACAAAGCTAAAATCACTGGCCTGGGGCCTGCGTTCTAGTGTTAATTTTGAGCCCTGGGGACCTATAACAAAAGAGGACAATTGGGTTCCTGCTTGGGTAAAGATCCCAAGTTGGAAAGTGTGTATAAAACTAAAGAGGGACAACAGGAGGTTGCCGGTTGCAGGTGTTTACACACTTGTGTGTCGGGGGGGGGGGGGGGAGAGGGGGAGTCTACCCATCATTGGAACCGAAAACATTAACAACTATTGACTACTTTTTTTGCAGTATTCAGTGCTGTAGGCGAGTCCATGTTGCCCGAGTCCGAGGCACAGTGCCCCCCCCCCCCGAGGGGGAGCCCTCCAGCACTAGTCATATTGATTGACACACACCTTTGTATACAACTTGTGTAATATATTCTTAAGAACTGTTTTGTGACTACAATTGTCCAAAAAGTATGAAGTTTAAACTTTACCGAGGAGTTTGAGCTCATATGTTCACCAGTACTTTTTCAGTTGCTTTTAGCAAGACACAATTTCTTTTGTAGCCATATGACAACATTTTGACAAATCAACAGTGTAATTTTAATTGGTTATAATATGTCAGACTATATATAGACTATATATAAATATATTCAGTTGTTATAGCATATAAACTGTTAGGGTGACACATCAAGGCCTGGAGCAGGTTTTACAATAAGCTAAGATTGATCTTAACTGTGTATCAATCTCAGTTGCCAAGCAAAGTGTCGTAAAACAAATCACTTTACTGTAATTCTTGTCAAAACATCTTAAGATGAATCTAAGTACTTTGTGAAATCATAGAGAAAGGACCACGGAAGGACTTTCTCTATGGTGAAATCAAGCTCTGGAATTCTACCTTGAAATGAGCACGGCCATTTTCAGTTTGCAAAGGGCATTCCCAACAATATTAAAGTCTATTGGAAATTTTTAGGCATAATAATAATAACGTTGAACATTTCTAGTGCGCCATTTAGAGGTAAACCGATGACGAAACAATGGAAATGCACAGTTTTGTATGCGTGGTGCTCAGGATTGACCGATGAACAACCTCCATTTGACCTCTAGGCGAGGGCGCCCATCTCAAATGACGTCATGTGCATCAGGTCTATTACACTTACTCGTGCGAACAGACAGTTGTTGGTAGGACTTTGTCAGTTGTGGGGGATTGTTGCCCCCCCCCCCCTGGCTACCCAGCTGTACTCTAATTCCGACAGACCTTAACCCTAACCCTTATGTATAAGAGGGGGGTTATCGCGGGAAGATTTTTTAATGACTACTTTTCAAGTGAAAATGGTGTATTTTTTATAGTAAATTTGCTTGCAGGTCTTTTTTATGCACTAGTTTAATTAGTTTGGCTGAGCTAATTAGTGAAGCAATTTGACTGGGTGCCTACGGATGATGGTTTGGGATATAAGGAAGACAGTAATGAAAAGATTAAGGAATTCCGAATTCCGTTCTGTCTGTCAAAGCCGGTCGTTGACAAGGTTTTTAAAAATTTGGTGCTAGCACCAAATTTGTGCCAGCACCATTTGGTGCCGGCACTAAAGTTAGTGCTGACTTGAGTCTGGTCTTCTTCATGACAAACAAGGAATCCGCAGAAAAAGCAAGTTTGTAAACTAAAGGTAGTAAGTTCTCATTCTAAATTTCGATATTATTGTAACTTATAAGCAATCGTTTTAAAGAATGCGATGAGATATATATTTAAATGTTAAACACTATTTTGCTGGGGGTTTCTCTGACCATAGGAACTAGGAACTCATCGCTCTGAAGTATGACTCTGATGTCTTTTTGATGATGTCTCGGCTCTTTCGCTGGCTGGCTCTGCCCCATTGTTGTTGGCTCATTTAAATTCTATCTCTTCAAGGTTCTTGTTTTCCAAACAGCACACACAGTACACAGTACACAGTACAGAGTACAGGTTTTTCCCCCTAGAGAAAGCCTGCATTTTGAAAAAATCCTTAACTTTGTATTTTTAAAACGGCGGACTGGAATAAACAAGTTAAATTTGTTTTTCTATGCCTAAACAAGGAAAGCCTGCGTTTCGAAAATACCCTACAGTGGGTATTTTCGAAACGGCGGACGAATTACCAGGTTTTTAGGTCTTTCAAAGCCTGAAGAGGAAAAGCTTGCGTTTCGAAAATGCCCGATTTGGGTATTTTCGAAACGGCGGATCAGAATGACCAGGCTCTGAGGTTTTTTACAAAGCCTGAAGAAGGAAAGCCTGCGTTTCGAAAACACCCATCAGGGTTATTTCGAAACGGTGGACTGTAATTGCCAGGCTTTTAGGTTTTTCAAAGCCTGAAAAGGGTAAGCCTGCGTTTCGAACATACTCTAAAGTGGGTATTTTCCAAACGGTGGACTGGAATTTCCAGGCTTTAACAAAAAATTCAAATCCCAAACAACTACATGTATTTTGTGAAACAATTATTTCATCGGGACGCATTTGGATCATGATTTGGGATGTACGAAAGACATGCAATTGCGAGTAGAAACAATTTCAGATTTGACGATTTTACAGGTTCAGGGTTACGTTCGCACTGTCAATGACGGTCGTTAACAAGGTTTTGGAAATTTTTCTGCTGGCACTAAATGTAGTGCCGACTTCAGTCTGGTCTGTGTGGGCCTTTGTAGACACAATCACAGACCGCAGATCCACTGAAAACCTGCCGTAGATTTTCAACTTTCAAAATTTATAATGATCCGTCTGGAATCCTTTATTGACATTAAATACACGTTAAGCATAAAGTATTGCTGTAAGTGTAAGTCATGGGCAAACACAATAAAGGCAGGCCTGCCAGGCGCTATGAAACCAATGGAAAGAAAGACGCCCACGTTAAACCAAAACAAATTCATGACAGTGGAATGGAGTCGGATATGGAGACGGACACGGTTGCTCCCACAGAGAGACAGGTAAAATCATATCACCAGCACTTGCTACTATTTATTACTTATTCCTACAATGACCAGTGCTCATATACATAACTAGTATTTAGGCAGTGTACATATGTGAAAGATTAAGAACAATCGTATTCAGCTAACCCGTTTTTAACCAGCTTTCACTTTTATTATAATTATATAAAAATTCTAAAATAGTAATTAGTATTTCAAAAAAGACCCCAGGCATACCGGGCCGGCTAACTGGGGCGCTGTACTCCTTTAAAAATGTTTTTAACAACTTCGGTAGTTCGATGGAAGATGTCAAAAATTTGTTGAAGAGATATACTTGCAATTAATGACTGAACAGTGGATGTCAAATGTTCATGACATTAGGTAGCTATGGCCTAAGTTGCCCCTAGCAAAGCCACCCCCTGACGACAGAGTCGCCCCCGACAAAGCTGCCCCGAGTTAAAGTTTGAGTGATAAAGTCATTTTACAAAGTGACTGTGCAATTTTTTTTGTTTAGGCCTGACGTTTCAACTTTTGTTTCGAGTCTTTCATGAAGACTTTTGCTTTAGCTTCCAAGAGAGGCTCCAAGTTTAATCTGCTAGAGTTGTTAACAAGTTGGTAAAAAACAATGGGGTGCCTACCCTTAATTAAAAGTAAATAATAAACAAGTTAAAAAAAAGGTACAAAATTTAATGAAAATTTAAACACATAAACTATGTTCCATGAACGTACACCAAAACCAAGTAATACATTTTATTGCAACCTTTGTGGGAGGGGGTCTACCAGCGTTGGATGGTAAAATTTAAATGTTTCTTGTTTTTTATCACTTTAACAGCCCCGAAGGACTTCATCATCCAGGAGATCCTAAACAGGTCCATTCCACATATCTTAGATGGGGGGGGGGGGGGGGGTTAGTTCCCAGAGTTGTGTACAAACAAAATTATGGGCTGTGAAATGTTTTCCTTCCATAAAAATGTACACAAAATCTGGTATACCAGTGCACATAAGCACAGAGCTACACAGATCTAACCCTCTGATAAGTGAAACAATCTGTTCAGCTGTCTGTTCTCTGTATGCTTGGCTTGTCAAGTCTTGTCAACTGGTTGTTGAAGGCCACCACTCAATCAGTGCAATGCATTGAGCAATTTTTAGCCAATAGGGCGAGGCGTTTCTTTCTGCCAATCACACAAAATTTGGGGATGCAAAAGCAAAGGCCCTTAGTTCTGGCAACAAGTACGTTCAGGACTCCTTGGAAAGATGACTGAAAACAACAAAAGAAGTAAATAAAGTAAATACACATTTCCTATCACCCCAAAACATTGTGGCTTATTACTTGATATTTATTATTAAAAGTCGCATCCCCTTAAGGTGATCCCGTGGCTGCCGCTTCCCAGGTTGTATCGTAAACTTGGGTGTGATCCCTGGCTGTATGGCAGCTAACAGTTTAATGGCTTCTGACTGGCACACCCGAACAAAGATATTGACTAATAGGGAGACCACCAACATAGGGCTGGATAGCTCAGTTGGTAGAGCACAGGTACGTTAATCCGGAGGTCGTTGGTTCAAGTCCCGCTCCAGTCAATTTTTCTTTGTTCAAACCCAAATTACCCCAATAAAGTAGGGGGCGACTTTTTCGGTGGGCGACTCTGTCAGTTTACGACTTTGCTAGGGGGCGACTTTGTAGTGGGCGACTTTTCTGGGGGGCGAGATGACTGGTTTCCATTGGGTGTTATGGCTCTTTTTAACATAGGTCTTGTCATACTCATAGTCGTAATGGTGACTATGATAATACCAAAGTTAAAAAGGAGCCATAACAACAGTCCAACAAGTTTGGCTACAGTACATGTACATCATACATGTTCATGTCATACAAGTTGCTGCTGATACATAGACAGTTTACCGAAGTTACAATAATTGAAAAACTGCCAATGGACAGCATGTTCTATGTACAAACTATTTAGTTTTTCATTGAAACTCAAAATATCATAATTGTGTACAACACTAGTCAACAGTAGAGAATTCAAATTCTTGTTCTTACCCCCCCCCCCCCAGCCTGGAAGAATGTCCATTGGTTTTCCCAAGCTAGACGGTTACACTTCAGATGCAGAGCCCGATACAAGAGAACTTGTTAAACAGATGAACAGGAAGAAGAAGAAGTCTGGAGGTTTCCAGTCGATGGGTGAGACATTTCTGTCTTTAATTGTAGGTTCGCTGATTGTTTTGTCATCATAATGCTAATTTACAGGCAACATTTTAACAAAAGATACAATAAAAGTTGCATGTGAAATTTTCAGCTGAACACGGTGTCTACTTGCTTAGAAATTTACAAAAAAAACCTGTCATTGTATTTGTACTGTGATGATGTCGAATCCATCCTTGTTTAGCAAGGTGACAGCGGGTACCAACTACTAAACGCATCTCTTGCTGCAGCATTCGTGAACAGACACCAACCCTCAGAAATCTGAGAAATGATTCATAGTGTGGATTTTGTCAACAAACTTTGTCAACAAACAAATTATGGGCTACTGATACAGCTAAGGCTGGATTGCAGCGTCATCATGCATTGAAGTAGAGGGCGTTTTTAGCAGAACACTTGGCAACAGTCGTAGCCGTAGCTGTAGCAACCTATTCAGTTAGGGTTCTTATCCACATTTTGTGATAAGAGGTCCAATAATTATTGTTGGAGCTGATTTGTGTCTTTTTAGGTTTAAGTAATCCAGTGTTTAACGGAATTATGTAGAAAGGTTACAAGATTCCAACACCAATCCAGAGAAAGGTTAGTCATCCCCTTAAGGTGATCCCTCTCCTGCAGCTTCCAAGGTTGTATTGAAATTTGGGTGTGATCCCTGGCTTTACGGCAGTTACAGGTTGAATGGCCTTTGACTGGCACCCCTGAACAAAGATATTGTCAAAATAAGGAGACCACCAATATCAGGGCTACGTAGCTCAGTTGGTCGAGCGCCGACACATCAATTCAGAGGTCACAGGTTCAAGGCCTGAGCCCCTAGTCAATTTGTCTTTGTTCAGCCTCAAATTATTGTAAATGAATTCATCACATGATATCATGCTGGAGGCTGGCATACATGTAGTGCATCTATCTGTCCAAACCGCAGTGGATGATATCAAAATGGTCAGACAGTAGGAGGGTTGACTGTGTACTGTGTACAACCATTCATTGCATGATATCATAATTCAGGCTTGTGTAGTTTATTTATCATTCCAAACCACAATGGATGACATTTTACAGTCAGTGTGTAGTAGGTTTTCATTATAAAGAAAATCAGCAAAAATACTTGGTATAGGTACATCAATGTATTATACAGAGCTGGTTGACCTGACAAAATAGTCACAGACAGTGCTCAAGTTTTGTGTGATAATTTGTGTACATGTACATGAAATAACCAACCTGTGACAATTTGGGCTTAATCCATTGTGTGAGTCAGGAGAAAAAAGTGAAAAACCACTCACAACTTCCAGCTTGTAAACACATTGTCCTTAATTTTGGTTGTGAAATAACTGAAATCAGCTGTGAAGCATTTTTAGGTTTTCAGATACAGTTTTCATGAATATGACTTCATTTCAGAGGGAAATATTTCACAGATAAAAATGCTTATGAACTTCATGTTTCTCCATTTAAAATTTGTTCGGTACACGTACACACAATAATTTGTTTATTCATTGCTGCTTTAGTTTTTATTGACCTTTCTTTACATTTTCTTGTTGTTAATTTTTTGACCCATTTCCAAGCCAGTCTGTTCCAGAGTCTTGGTTCCAAGGGGCCTGACCCATTTCCAAGCCAGTCTGTTCCAGAGTCTGGGTTCCAAGGGGCCTGACCCATTTCCAAGCCAGTCTATTCCTGAGTCTGGGTTCCAAGGGGCCTGACCCATTTCCAAGCCAGTCTGTTCCAGAGTCTGGGCTCCAGGGGGCCTGACCCATTTCCAAGCCAGTCTGTTCCAGAGTCTGGTTTCCAAGGGGCCTGACCCATTTCCAAGCCAGTCTGTTCCAGAGACTGGGTTCCAAGGGGCCTGACCCATTTCCAAGCCAGTCTATTCCTGAGTCTGGGTTCCAAGGGGCCTGACCCATTTCCAAGCCAGTCTGTTCCAGAGTCTGGTTTCCAAGGGGCCTGACCCGTTTCCAAGCCAGTCTGTTCCAGAGTCTGGGTTCCAAGGGGGCCTGACCCATTTCCAAGCAAGTCTATTCCAGAGTCTGGTTTCCAAGGGGCCTGACCCATTTCCAAGCCGCCAGTCTGTTCCAGAGTCTGGGTTCCAAGGGGCCTGACCCATTTCCAAGCCAGTCTGTTCCAGAGTCTGGGTTCCAAGGGGCCTGACCCATTTCCAAGCCAGTCTATTCCAAAGTCTGGGTTCCAAGGGGCCTGACCCATTTCCAAGCCAGTCTGTTCCAGAGTCTGGGTTCCAAGCCAGTCTGTTCCAGAGTCTGTGTTCCAAGGGGCCTGACCTAGTTCCTAGCCAGTCTGTTCCAGAGTCTGGGTTCCAAGGGGCCTTATTCTTTTTCAAGCCAGTCTGTTCCAGATTCTGGGTTCCCAGGGGCCTGACCCATTTCCAAGCCAGTCTGTTCCAGAGTCTGGGTTCCAAGGGGCCTGACCCATTTTCAAGCCAGTCTGTTCCAGAGTCTGGGTTTCAGGGGCCTGACCCATTTCCAAGCCAGTCTGTTCCAGAGTCTGGGTTCCAAGGGGCCTGACCCATTTTCAAGCCAGTCTGTTCCAGAGTCTGGGTTCCAAGGGGCCTGACCCATTTCCAAGCCGCCAGTCTGTTCCAGAGTCTGGGTTCCAAGGGGCCTGACCCATTTCCAAGCCAGTCTATTCCAGAGTCTGGGTTCCAAGGGGCCTGACCCATTTCCAAGCCAGTCTGTTCTAGAGTACGGGTTCCAAGGGGCCTGACCCATTTTCAAGCCAGTCTGTTCCAGAGTCTGGGTTTCAGGGGCCTGACCCATTTCCAAGCCAGTCTGTTCCAGAGTCTGGTTTCCAAGGGGCCTGACCCATTTTCAAGCCAGTCTGTTCCAGAGTCTGGGTTTCAGGGGCCTGACCCATTTCCAAGCCAGTCTGTTCCAGAGTCTGGGTTCCAAGGGGCCTGACCCATTTCCGAGCCAGTCTGTTTTAGAGTCAGACGCTCCTCTTTTCGGCGACACTTCCCAAATCTCTTGTTGAGTTTGCCAAGGCTGGACTGAACGACCCAACCCTCATACGGCTTGAAGTGGAGACGAAGATATCAGATCAACTCAAGGTATGAAAATCATTTGTGTCTTTTTGCAAAAGTGCTCAGTGCAAAAATCGTTATATCTTAGTGTGTACTTGTATTGTGTGTACATTTGGGTTACTTTAAGCAAGGTACAACGTTTTGACAATTCAAACTCATGTATAACGTAAATGCTCTTTTAGTTTTTGCACTAACACGACTGTTTGTTCTTTCTCTGTTGGTATCATTTTCCAGCAAGCTTACTGACCATTTTACAACCATTCAACTGCTTGGGTTATGTAGTGTACGGTGGCACAACTCTGCACTGAACCAACTGTGTACATTTGTGTACCACATGATTTCATATTGCAGGCTGACATATCTATCATTCAAAACTACAGCGGATGATATTGAATGGTCCAAGAGTAGAAGGGTTGACTGTGTTCTGTGTTTTGTGTTCTGTGTTTGCTTTCATCACATGATATCAGACATATTACAGGCAGGCTTGATGCATCTATCATTCCAAACTATAGTGGATGATGATGATAAATGGTCAAACAGTAAGAGGGTTGAATGTGTACTGAGTAGATGCATTCATCACAGGATGTCACATTGAAAAACCCAGTTGCAGTATTTTGAAAAGGTGTAGTCCTCGTTGTTTCTGGCATGGTTTCAAATAAATGAACCTTGAATCTTGAACCTCTTCTTTAAAGACCTTGGCCCAATTTCATAAAGCAACTTTCTATGCTTAGCAAAAAAAAGAGTGGGGCACCAGTCACAACAATATCAACTTCATGGAATTTGTGCTTGTAACCAGTTTTTGCTAAGCATTGTTTTTTTGTGCTTGGCAAGTTTTTACATTACAAGTTTTATGAAATTGGGCTCTTATGAATTGACGTTACCCAGCCGCCTTCTTAGCGGTAAGCCGATGATGAAACAATGGAAAATGTACAGATTTGTACGTGCGGCACACATAACTGGCCAATGAGCAACGTGCCTTTGACCTCTACATGTAGGTGAGGGGCCCCACTCAAATAACGTCATATGCATAAGGTCTATTACAACATGTTATGCTAATTTGGGGGGCTAATCATCTTCACTCGCAGCTGATAAGCTGATTTGCGAAAGACGCGTCTACAACGTTTTCGAGCCCCAGACACGCAAGTGCGCCCTTTGGCAGCCTGCTACATGGACCTATAAAATGACCACGAAGCACAGCCAGAGATTGAAAGTGTTAGAATTTTCTGGAAGGAAGAAAACTGGGCCCAGAGAAAAAACCCTTGGTGTCATAGGAGAGAACCATCGCACAACTCCAGTCATATATGGCCTTAGCCTGGAATCAAACCAGGGCCACACTGGTGAGAGGCGAGCGCTCTCCGCACTAGCCACCCATGCCGCTCATTAACATGACCTCATTTGATCCTTTCAGAGCTCCTTCTTCCTGAGACAGTCTGATAAGATAGCCACCCTGCTGTACCTTCTACGGGAGGTAGTCAAACCAGACGATCTGACCGTCGTCTTTATGGCAACCAAACACCATGTGGAATTTGTGAAAGAGGTGAGGAATCACTGTACACCGCAAACACTGAATGAAATATGAGCACTGCGAGGCCAAACTATAGCCCTCCTTCTATTGGTAGTGGCTTGTCTTGACCGAGCGCTCTAGAGCAGTTCTGGGGTTGTCAGAGTGTGGGTTTGATTCCCAGTCATGGCACTTGTGTCCTTCAGCAAGGCACTTAACCATAGTTGCTTCTCTTAGCCCAGGCGTGTAAATGGGAACCTGAATAAAAATGGTGCAAAAAAGTTGGAAAACCACAGTGTGTAGAGACAGTTGTTTGCTGTTTTTGTTTTTTAGAGAACTTCTAGAAAATTAGGCAAATTGATTAATAATAGTAGTGGCTTCTTACATCAGTCACTCAGTGACGCTTAAGGCACTTCAACATTCCGTATTTTCCTGCAAGGTATGTGTAGCTATGTTTCTGAAGTAATGAGACCTACTCTTTTACATAGCACCATGTAATGGTTTACAAGGTGCTGTGGCGCAATATGTAGCCAATCAAACCAGGAACACCGGGGCGAACCCCTTCTCTTTTCGAGAAGTGCATTGTGTTCTTTTACTTGCATTACACAACACACTTGACCAACAGCTTTAGGTCCCATCCGAAAGGATGCCGCAACAGTGGTCAAGTGTCTTGTTCCAGGACACAAGTGTCAGGACCAGGACTCAAACCCACACTCTGCTGATCAGAAACACCACGGTTAGCATCTCCTTCTCCCGTCCCAATTCCTCCTCTTAAACAATCGGCCACTGATTATGTTCCTGAAGGTCTGTGAGCGCAGGTGGGAAGCAGCATCCTGAAAAGTTTGTCCCCCACTATTTCTGTGTCATCCAACTGGAAACACTAGTGGCGAAACACTAGCACGTGATCACATCTTAAACAATCGGAATGAATAAACTCTCCAAGGTATTTATGAATACTGATTCATGCTGGTCGCTTTTTGGTCCAGTTCCAAACAAATTTTGCAGTTTTGCAAGTTTTTCATACAAAAAAATAAATTCCTGTCATTTTTCCCCTCAGATCCTTACAATGGCTGATATTAACTGCACATACACCTACAGTGACCTGGATCATGCAGCAAGAACAATCAACGTGGCTAAGTTTACTCACAAGAAGACCAAAGTCATGCTGGTGACAGACGTGGCTGCCCGTGGTATAGACATTCCAATGCTGGGCAATGTCATCAATTTCAACTTAACCAATCGGAATGAATAAACTCTCCAAGGTATTTATGAATACTGATTCATGCTGGTCGCTTTTTGGTCCAGTTCCAAACAAATTTTGCAGTTTTGCAAGTTTTTCATAAAAAAAAATAAATTCCTGTCATTTTTCCCCTCAGATCCTTACACTGGCTGATATTAACTGCACATACACCTACAGTGACCTGGATCATGCAGCAAGAACAATCAACGTGGCTAAGTTTACTCACAAGAAGACCAAAGTCATGCTGGTGACAGACGTGGCTGCCCGTGGTATAGACATTCCAATGCTGGGCAATGTCATCAACTTCAATATCCCTGGCAAGCCCAAGCATTATGTTCATCGAGTTGGTAAGTCAGGGGTTTTGGGGGGTTTTTTTTGGGGGGGTGTGTGACAGACATCTCTGAAGGCCACTGTTTTCAGCGGGGGCAAAGTCATTGTATCACAGACTTTTAGACAAAAATAATTGAATAAATTTGTGGCCCACTGCACTCATACCCATCTTCCAGCATGTCCAGTGTGTTGTGTAATGCGTGTAAAAGAACCCAATACACTTATCATTAAGAGAAAAGGTTTACCCTGGTGTTTGGGGGTATGTTTGGCTGCAGGTTGCGCCACCTTTTAAACCGTTACATGGTGCTATGTAACTAAGTGGGTTTTATGTTTGGAATATAGCTCCGCAAACCTTGTAGCAAAAAATAGGACAAGCTTTGAAACACCCTCAGGTGTGGTAAAGCTTTCTATAAGACCCGCATACAACCTCCTGACATTAAAAACACTTCACGGTTCAGCCCCCTCCCTCACTTCAGAGCATGCTTCAGCACCAGCATGTCAGTGCCAGGTCTGAGGTCATCGGGCAGCATACTGTTTGTTCCCCGGACTCGCCTTGCCACTTATGGTGAGAGGGTCTTTTCTAACAGTGCCCCCCTGCCCCCCGCCTCTGGAACTCTCTGCCTAAATATCATGACATTTTCCACTTCCAACAAGCTCTTAAAACACATCTTTTCAGATTGGCCTATGAACACATCTGAGAATACTTTGAATGTTTCACAGAGAAAGTGTGCCATACAAATGCTGTGTTATTATAATGATTATTATTATTTCATTCTATTACAGCATGCAAAAGAAAGATCACATTTTCATTTGTGCCGGTAACTCCTCGAGTCAGGCTACGTCCCGTAGCCTTAGATCTCAAGGGTCTTTCTGAGAATCCTTGCTGTTCCCAAAAGTGCCGCCTTCTGTAATAGATCTACCCTCACACTTGTCCCTATTTCCTCTAGATGTTTCCCAAGTGCTTTCGGAATGGTGCCAAGTGCTCCAACCACCACAGGGACTACTTTCACCTTCACCTGCCAAATCTTACAAAGTTCCCTGACAAGGTCTTGGTACTTTTGGATCTTTTCTGTCTCCTTCTTAGCGACCCTTATATCACCCGGCACAGCTATGTCAATAAGATGACACATCTTCTTTGTCTTATCTAAGACTTCAACTTGGCATGCTATTTGGCTAGGTGCAGTTGTGGAACTTGGAATTTTTTTTAACTTTTGAAGAAAAAAATGGCGGATTACCGACTTTTTAATTAAAAACTGTTACTTAATAAGTAAGCGATGGTGTCATTGAGTGTTAACTAATTCCAGGACTTGCTGCTGGCAACTTCTTCAGTGCATCTCAAGAACTGGCCATGAAGTGGTTTGTTCCGCCAATCTTGATGTCTTTCCTCTTTCCTTTGCCTCTTGTACTCCTTCGGCCCAACTTCGCCTGCCTTCGTGTACTTCTGCGCAACTTTCAACAAGTTCTCCTCAGTCCTCCTAATATGACAATGTAAGCTCCTGCGCTCGATGTTGACACTGTCTGCCACACTTAGCAACCCCCTATCGCCCTCTGACCTCGGAAGATAAAGTCTGCTCACATTCGCCCGCGGATGAAGCATACCATTCATGGTCATCAGTTTTCTCATTCTCCTGTCCATGACATCTAGATCTTCCTTAGTCCACTCGACAATACCCACACTATACCTCATCAAAGACACGGCCCATGTGTTATTTGCCTTAACCATGTTCCCCCTGTTCAGTTTCGACTTCAAACATTTCTTTACCTGTCTGATGTACTCTGCCCTCAACCTCACCTTTGATTCCTCGTGAAGGACATGGTTCGATTCAAGTACACCAAGATACCGATAACTCTCTTCCTCACCCAAAGCCCTCATCTGTGCACCATCTGGCAGAACAATACCGTCGGAATGTACCCTCTTTCCCCTCTTCATGGTCATTGAAGCACATTTCTCCGGGCCAAACTGCATCCCGATGTCATCGCTGAAAATCCTGACAGTCTGTACCAAAGAATCGATCTCCACTTATTCTTTGCAAATCGTCCATAAAAAGCAGATAGTTGATCTTACATCCGTCCTTCTTCATTTCATAACCTGCACTCACCTTCCTCAGAATCATCGACAGGGGCATCAATGCCAGAACAAACAGGAGCGGAGACAGAGAGTCACCTTGGAAAATCCCTCTTCTTATGCATACCTTGCCCAGACTAGCAATTTTTGGCCAACAGATTAGTTCGCCATGTCTTCATGCTCTCACTTAGAAGAAGCTTTACTGCATCAGCCAGTCCAACCATATCCAGGCATTCCATTATCCACGTGTGCGATACCATGTCATACGCCTTCTTGTAATCGATCCACGCCATTGCCAAGTTCGTCTTTCTGCTCCTGCAGTCCTTCAGTACAGCCTTATCGTTGATAAGTTGATCCTTCGTACCTCTGGACCGCTTCTTTCAGCCTTTCTGCTTCTCTGGAAACAACTGCTGGTCATCCATATGACGATAGAGGTCTTCTGCAATCATACTGGTCAAGAGTTTATACATCACAGGTAAGCACGTGATTGGTCTATAGTTACGAGCAATGTTAATGCACCTTTCTTGATGTCCTTCATGATCAGAACCGTTCTTGCCTCAGTCATCCAACATGGGACCTTACCATGTCTTAGACAGTCTTGCAATTGTAGGGCCATTCGCTCATGCAAACTGCGAATGAACTATTCTGTTTTTGTTCTAATATTATTAAACAGCTACTCGAGCAAGTAATTCTTAACGGTAATGTTATTAAAATGTGTTTATAATGTGTTTGTTTATAATTTAATTGTAATTTTAAAAATACCGTTACTCTTCTGAATTTTCATATTTTTTGATCAAAATATTACGCCCCAATCTCAAGGTTTTGAAAAACTAGTTATACCTCTACCACTGATGGCATGCGTCAAAATAACAACTCCTTGACGTCATGTGTGGGATGTTGCGTTGTTATACCTCCATGTTGCAACAAAGCAGCTATACAAAATGGAGCGTCCTTATATGACGCAATAGGAGTGATGATGTAACAGAGCTTTTCACAAATCTTTCTGAAGTAAAGCACAGAACAAGGGTGTTCAAAAATTATTGGGTTTTTTTTTTTACATTTAAAATCTTAAATCTCAAGTGAACTCAATTTCCTTAATGATTGGAAACATTTTAAATGAATTTCAGCAAAGATGAGTTGTATCTGTTTTTTGTTTGAGCTGGTCTTTAATGATTAACCTCTTTTGGTAGCACTGTTTTGTACTTTGTACAGTTTTGCTTGTTTTGATGAATGCCATTTTCTTGTGTAGTTTGTATTACTCGATTCCAGATGGCCCGTCAACAAAAAGTGGAACAGCGAAGTAAAGAGTAGATGGAGAAGAGAGCTCGAGAAAACCAAAAACATCCTTGTGGTTACTGAACCCAAACCAGTCCGCAAAGGAGGTGGTGGTAGGCGTGGACAAGTTGGACAAATTTGATTTCAATTATTTGTAAAACGAATGCTCATAGGAATTTCTTTATTTATTCATGATTACTTTTGACCTAGATAAGTCCTTTATTTCTGTGTAAACCGACAAAAATTGTTTATTCTGAGGTATATAGAGAATACATAACACAACAGTTTAATGTAAGATTATTAAATTTGTATGAGTAACTATGACAAAAATATTTATGAGGCTGAATTAGTTACGATTGAAATAGCAAAATGATTCATTTGAAAGGTTCTCTGGATCATATGAAACAGTGTAATGAATAATCATGGATGATTCTATGGATAATCATGGTTGAGTCTATGAATAATCATGAATGAATCTATGGATAATCATGAGGCATTAATACTCATGAGGCTGAATTATTCATGATAAAAATCCAACAGCGAGATATATAGCGAGGGCAGTGACAGTGAGATGGACACGGGAGAAGCCAAACCCCAAAAGAAGCGAAAGAAGCAGCGAAGTGACGAAGAAGGAGACGGCGATGGGAAACGAGAAAATAAGGCCAAGAAAAGAAGGTTAGAAATAAACTAACAAAGAAACTTGTAAAATTTGTAAACAAATGTTTTCAGCTATGACCATTAGAACACGAGAAATTTTCAAAAACTGAGTCAGGGCACTCTAGTAGGTTTGTTGATTTGGTTATTTTCCAGTAGATAAGATTCTTATGAAAATAGGGGGTGGAAGTGTCTCCAACCTCATGTCAAAACTGATCATGAAAGTAAGAAAGCAAAAGTCCAAAGAAGAATTTTCAGGTATAAAATGATTTTGAAGAGTGTCTCCTTAACACAAATGAACTATTTACTTTATCTTCTCATTAAACCAAATCTCGTAAGACATGAGACGGTGAGGAATCGGCCCTGCACAAGCGCAAGGAGCGCAAGTCCGGCGAGAGCAGAGCATCTTGCAGCCGCAAAGGGATCCGAGAATCCCGGATTGAAGAGGAGAAGCCTGGTAAGTTTAAGTCCAAGGCTATCGTGTCTTCTAGTGAGTCGGACTCAGAGGGAGAGAGGCTTCAGATTGATCAGACCAGTTCATTTCAGTTTTTGTCTATCTCTTTCTATCAAAGGGACACATTGGGCGCTCTAGGATGTAAAAAACATTTGTTTTGAAATGAATGTGGTTGGAAAAGTATTTTAAAAGTAGACCTACAGTGATTCGCAGAAATATTCCTTGAATTTGTGTGGGTTTTGTGTAAACAGAAAACGGTCTTCTTCCAAAGTTTTTTTACTCTACAAAATGGCAGTTTGTATGTTCCGTTTGTTGTATTTCAAAAGGAAAACTTGTGTTTTTCAATCACAACTCACTAATGACAAAACACATCATTAGGACACCAGACCAAGTAATTTATGGCTTGATGTCATTCTGTTTAGAAAAATTGATATTCTTCAAAACAAAGCATTAAGATTTATGAAGTTATACAAAATTACATCCTCTTAAATGATGGCATTCGTTATTTTATTTCCTTTTTATTTTAGTGACAATGAGGAAATGTCCGGTAGTCAGAAACCGTCACCGTCTAAGAGTTGTGGTCGCATCCGCCGTATCGCCTCGGACTCCAGCGACTCCGATGAAAGGAAGTCAAGATCCAAAGGTCAAGATCAAGCTTCTGGGTCTGAGTCCGAGGGGGAGAGTAAACCTCGTAGCAAGGCACTTCAGTCAGACAGTGATGAGGAATCAGGGGGTGAGGGTCAGAGGTCAGGTAGCAAAGCACAGAGGTCAGGCAGTGAGGGTCAGATATCAGATGCTGGATCAGGAAACGAGGAGGCAGCATCGGAAGGAAAGGGGTCCGGCGGGGAAGAAGCTGGGTTGGACGGAGCGGTGTCTGGTAATGAAGGGATCGCTGACTGAGGAGACCTCCTGTCTGTCAACTTTCATTGGACTATCCACCAGATGCCAAGTGTCAGTGGCTGAAACACTCGCAATTAGACGTCAGGGTTCAGATTGTTTTCAGTGAGTTCAAGTTGGAAAAACTTGGCGGGAAGCTGCACATCTGACTACCTCAAGATCAGAATCTTTCTCCTTAAGATTTAAACAACTTGTGAAATATGTTTCAAATATTTCCCATTGAATTTGATTGGCTGAGAGAACAATTTTTTATAACCTGCCCACACTTTTTTGTTCACATGAGCAATTTTCAATCAATTTGTATTAGAGACAATCTTACAATGCTGAAATGATCTTAGATTTTTAATTTTAAAGATGTTGATCATTTTTTTGCAAATCCACTTATCAGTGAAATAATGTTTACATTGTTTCCCACTTCTTGAAGAAAACTGTTTGAAAGATCTTCAGATGTATTTTTGACAATTCTTGATTTGATTGTGTCATTTACAGCTGCGTGATTTGAGGACAGGCCAGAACATCAACCTGTGCAGCCAGCTTGGCCCAATCGACCGGTCAACCATCTGGAGGGAAGTCCTGCTGGAGTTTGTCTCTGATGAATCAAACTCCTTTCCAGGATACTCGGCTTATTATACGGTGTTGCCATGGATCCCTGACTCTCCATGTTTGTTGAGAAATGGGTGTTAAATCTCGGTGTAGGCAGTAAAAGTACCTTATTTTCCTTCATACTTGACGCGGCTTATCTGACTTCCACAGGTGCAACAAAATCACTGCGTCTTTTCTAATGGTGTGTCTTATCTGGTATCACTATAGATCATTGTGATGATCACTGTGTGAAATTAAATTCATCCTCTAAAATGAGCCTTTCATTTGCTCATGGTAATGTCACATTATTTAAAATAACGCAGTGTGTAGTTATAAATTGTAGTTTTTAAGGTTTAGCGTAGTTTTGAGGTAAGCAGCTGTACATGAGATTGGACCTTTAGCCTAATTTCATTAAGCCTGTTATAGCACACACAAAATGTTATGCGAGCAGTATAAAATTGCTGAGCAGAAATAGGTTATCAGCCTAAATGCCATAGTAAAGGTTGCTACGCCTGGTACCTAATTGTTCACTTATCTGACTTTCAAATGTGCAACAAAAATCACTGCGTCTTATCTAATGATGGGCCTCTGGTATCACTATAGATCATTGTGATGATAACTATGTGAAATTAAATTTATCGTGTGAAATAAGCCTTTCATTTGCTCAGGGTAATGTTGTCATATTATTTAAAGTAGCAGTTATTGCTGCATTGCAAATAAACATATCCAAAGAAACTGATTACTGTTGGAGAGAGCACAGCAGTCTTTTGAAGGTGATATCTAATTTTGTCATCTTTACCATCTTATATTACTAGTAGTTGAGTACAAAGAAAGACACAGGTTTTCTCGTAGTTAGGCGCTAACAGCGTTTGTGTGTGCTATGGGAAATCCTGTAGGTATGGGTTCAAGACAAAAGCCTTGAGTTTTAAAACCGATTATCTCTGAACTTTTCAAATTTCAGCGTAGTGTGTAAACGTCTTCCATGTGCCAGCCCTTGCCATATCTCTGACCGAAGACCTGCCTACACTACACCTCCTCCCAGCAGACTGCGGCTGTCAGATCCTCTTTACTCTCCCTCCTGAAGAGACTGCACTTCTCGTCATTCATGAGCTTGTGATACCCGATGCTGACTGCGAGAAACATTATTTTGAGGTACTTTTCATCAAGTTAATGTTGCAAAGCAATTTTTTTATACTGGAGTGTACAGACTAGCAATGTTACGCACAGAGTGGAGGCTTCTGGGAATAATAGCAGGCAGTAGACTTACCAGGTACATCCATTGTCTTCGGAGATGTGTGCATGCTCACTACTATGTCAACAATGGAAAATAACCCAGTGTGTTTGCTGCCACCTAGAGTTCCAGTGATGGAAACTAGAGATAAACCTTCCCTTTATAATTCTATTGGTGTTTGGCAGATTACCTTCATTCCCACTTGATAGTATGTGACATCCACAAAACGTCAACAAACATTCTCAAGAAAAGTGCAAATAACAAGGTAATGTCTGCAAACCTTTCCTTTTTATGTAAATTTTGCAAATCGAATTTGGAAGTTCTGAAGGTCAGTTTTCTTGTGCAAGGTATATTTGGAAACAACCACAATAATAAGTTGACTCTTGATCAGCAAAACTTGTTTTAAAAATATGCTTTTATTGTGGTGTTTTTCCGAGAATCTTCTCTTGTTTTTCTACTTTTTAAAGACTGACGATTTAGCCACCTTGTGCTACAATCGTTACTGTGAGAAATTATATTTATCCTGTAAAATGAGCCTTTCATTTGCTCAGGGTAATGTTGTCATATTGTTTAAAATAACGCAGCGTGTAGTTATAAAGTGTAGTTTTTAAAGTTACGCGTAGTTTTAAGGTAAGCATCTGTATAAGAGATTGAACATTTAGCCTAATTTCATGAAGCCTGTTAGCACACAAAAAATGCTATGCACAGTATAAAAATGCTGAGTAGAAATAGGTTATGATCAGCCAAAATGCATAATGACTGGCGTACCTAACTAATATTGTACTTTTCATCACTGTGATATTCTCTTCTTCTTTTTTCCGTCTATCATCGAGGTTGTAATATAATGCTGACATCAGAGCCTGGAATCATTCAATCTCCGAACAACGCTTCCAGCACCCGTTATATAACTGCTCCTTTGTGTGCTTTCAGCAATCGTTGTCAAACTGACGTCCCATGGCAGTACGTGATGCTTTCCTTTAGTCAACTCAAACTTGAATCCGATCTGCAATGCACGAAGGACTTCATTGAGGTAAGAACAGGGTTTTACTGTTAATTTGTCTCCAACTGATTTGACTGCTGGAAAAAATGTCTTTGGATTTCAATTATAAGATAGAGTCAGAAGCACACTGTATTTGTTAATCTTGTTGGTAAAGGCATGGGATCAAAACTACAACTGCTTTCCCACAGAAGGTCTGTAGCCAGCCTCTGTCTTTTACACGGATGTTTGCAAGGTAAACGTGCTACCTGTGTGTCCGACCTGGTTCCTCCTATCAGGATGTTTGAGTGTTAAACCAGGTTTTCTGCTTGTTAATCTTGCTTGGCTGAGATGTAGAACAAAAAGCAATCCAACAGCTTTATTCCATGTACATCTCTTTGGAACTCCTTACCTGTTAAATCAACATTTCTCTCCATCCTACAATCTAAACAGATTTCAGATGCAAATCTACCTTTAGCTCCCTGAGTTATTCTCATATTGAATGTTTTTTGTCTTGTACGTAACCCCCAAAACCAAGAGTGGCTTTAAGCCTTGTTTTGGGCAAACGTGCTTTAAAGTTATAAAAAAAACACAAGGTCATAACTTGACAGGTTGAAAGGTCATATCTAACACGCTATAGCAAGCACACATTTTGCTCCACGCGATAAGGTCGTATCTCTTTTAATTGTTTTTTGCCTACACTTATTGCACTACCAACAACAATTTCAATTGCAACCTGGCTCCACTGACATAGTGAAATCTTTTCTTTTTTTGTGTGTGTTCAGATTCAGGACGTGATACCCAAGAAGCGTCTGTCTTCTGTAGGGATGCAAATACTTTCACTTGGATCACCGAGGGAAGTGAAGTCATCGCAAAATTCCAAACAGACGACGAGTAGTGCTTCCAAAGTTGCAGAGAGCTCGAGAGAAAGAGACATTTTCCTGTAAAGTGTTGGACATCAGAGTGGTTGGACGGCAGCTTTTTCCATGTATGAACTGAATTATGGCTATCAGTACAGGTAGTGGTCAGCCTACTGGTCTTTATTTTTTGTATAGTTTATTATCTGCTTGTCGACCGACCAGGTTCATATTGTAATATTAATAATAATATTAATAATTATGTGTATTATTTTAAATGGAATGCATGGGGGTGTTGACTGCGGTTTGGCTGGTGGGATTCGACTTGGAGGCATAGGTTTGTGAGTTTGTTGTGTGAATGATGATGATTAGTGGGCCCTGTGTGTTAGGTAACTTATGCCTTCTTGCCCATCCAGTGTCATGCTATATATTCTATGTTCTCCAATCACGCACTCATGCATTTGCTTTCTTCGAGATAATAATTATTTGGTAGAGACTGAATATCTAGGAGTTGCCTTCATTTTTATTGACATTTTATCGACATACTTGCATTGTATAAGATAATTAAATGTACATGTATGTGTTTTATTGACCGCCTGCACAACTCTCAACAGTTTGTACAGGTGTTTACAGAGAGAATAAATCCCAGCCAGATCCACAGTCAACATCCAAAAGCTGGATATAGCTGTGTAGGGCGTCACTTTAATCTTTCTAATCACTCCATTTCTCTCATGATTTTACAGGGCTTTGAGGCACTAGGAAACCACAAGATTGTTCGTATGAGTAGGGAGAAGCTATGGATAAGGCGTCTTCAGACCATTCAACCCCATGGTCTAAACATCCAAGAAGGAAATGTCTAATAACCTTTTGTCTTTGCCTTCTCCTTTTTACCACAGATTCTCCTCTCCAGTCTGCCTCATTCACTAATCAATTACTTTTGTCTCCCTCTTCCCATCATTTATTTTTTACTTTTTGAGGCTTTGCATGATGAGGTATCAATGTATATTCAGTTTGCATTAACACCGTATATCTACTAGCTATGTAGATTTGTTCTAATGAACTAGGTTTTGCTTTTTTAACATTTTTTTATTCTACTGCAACAGTAGATTTGGAAATCGGAAGACTACTTCGGGAGACTACTTAGTTCTGAAAAGAACTGTCCAGCTTATTAGCTACTACCTGGGCGGTGGGTAGGAAATTGGCCGGGACTACTACTTTGGCTTCATAGTGAATCGGATCGAGGGGACTTCTCAGTATTAACTTCATTGCCGCGGAGTGAGTTCTTAGTTGGTCTCAACAATTAGACTAGCTTGCTCTAGTCATCGTCTCCGGACAATGACTAGAGCAAGCTAGTCGGTTTGGACTAGCTTGCTCCAGTCATCGTCTCCTAACGATGAGACGCTGACTAGAGCAAGCTATGCTCTAGACATCGTCTCCTGACGATGACTAGAGCAAGCTAGTCGAAACGTTGAGACCAATTAAGAACTCACTCCGTGGCAGTGAAGTTAATAACGAGAAGTCCCCTCGATCCTATCCACTATTAAGCTAAAGTAGTAGTCCCGGCCGATTTCCTACCCTTCGCCCAGTTAGTAGCCAATAACCTGGACAGTTCTTTTCAGAACTAAGTAGTCTCCCGAAGTAGTCTCCCGATTTCCAAATCTACTCTGCGGCAGTAGAATAAAAATCAAATAAAAAGCAAGACCTAGTTCTGAACAAATCTACATAGCTAGTAGATATACACACGGTGATTACCGCAAACCGAATATACATCATTTATTTTGTCTTTTGTATTCGTTCCTCTTGTGGTCAAACCAGCCCCTCCCCCACCCCCACCCCCTTTTGTTACCCTCCTTTTTGTTCATCCTCCTGCTTTCTCTGTGTGCTTTCATCTCTAACGTCTATCCCCACTCCACTTTTTATGTTTGTAGTCTTGTCATTTAGCCTTCAAGAAAGACTCTGCTAGGGTCGAAACGTCAGGCCACTATCTATTTTTGTGTGTGTAGTAGTTTTTCCATGATTTTTAGAGCCAATTTGTAGTAAGTTTTTTGCTGAGAATGTTTTATTCATGCATATTTGTATTTAGAAGAACTGATTTAATGTCTGGTCATATTGTTACTTTCAGTGCATATGATTATATACAGTGTATTTTCCTTAAGTGTGAGGGACTGTTTTTGTATAATTTTCTTGTGTATGAATCTCACAAGTAAGTCAAATTGTGAGTTTGAGGTGCATATATAGTTTAAAGGTGTAAATCAATGAAAATCAAGGTTGATATTTTTGACAATTTGCTTGACTCAGCCATGGTTTCTTATTTTCCCTTTAAAAGCTACAAGAGCCATGTTAATGACAAGCCTTGGCTTACACCTCACATAAATGTTTTTGACCGTCAAATTATGTTGGGTAATAGTTATTATTGGTATGACTCTGCTCTTTCATCGCTTGGCCTTGACTCTCTGGCTGGTAGGAGAGAGGCACACTGCAGGCGTTTTGCTAATGAACTTGCTAATAACCCTCACACTAAAGACCTCCTTCCCCCTACCAGGCATGAGAGTCATGGTCCAAACCTCCGAAATAGTCATCATGTTTCAACCATCCCAACCAGATCCAGTCGTTTTAAAAATAGCCCTGTTCTTTATTTCATAGGTTTAATTCATTCTTAATTATTTCTCCATTTTATTGTGTGTGGTGGTCTGAGTGAGGTTCTTATTTAATTTTATGTTTTATTGAAACATTTATGTCCCTGTTAATTATTCCATTTCCCTTTTAAACTACAGTGAGGTGTTTCTTTTGTTTATGTGGTTCTGTTTTTGTTTTAAAGGCGAGTGTGCAATCTGTTTTTGTTATCTATTTTTTGCTATTTAGGTGTCCTTAAAAAAAAGTATGTCTTGTCGATTTTTTACTATTGTAATGACTCTGTAATTTGACCTTCAAGTCACGAAGTTTGTCAATTTTAATAAATCTTAAAATCTTAATCATATATAAATGTCATTTTCATAAATCCTTTCTAGGTCGCACTTGTTTGTTTTTATGGACCACTCGGGTCTCGTGGTCGTAAAGTAGGGAACCCATGTGCGTCCTCAATGTTCAATTGTCTCCTCCAACTTGGTTGTTAGAATATTTATAGTGAAAAGTTAAGTTTGAAGTCTCGACCTTTAGGCTCATTCTCTTTTTCATTTTAGCTTTAAGCAAGAGAGATCAAGAGCACATTTATTTTCTCTTGTTATTTTTCTTTATTTTGTACGAAGCATGACTCTGGCCAAGCTCCAAATGCATTTCAGTAGGGAGGGATAGGGTCATAGAGCTATTTGTGAGTATCTGTATCAAATCATAACTTTATTCCAGAAATAATTTTTAAATAGAAGGCCGGCCTCCTTCCCTTGTCTCTACATTAACTGTTAATTAAGTGAGGAGGGTCCTCATAAATTCCTTCATCTCTGCCAATTGCTTTGTTTTGCTTTATTAATTGACTTTATATTTCTAATATTGTATTTTGTCATGTTCCCTTTGGGGGAGAATTACAAGATGAGCGAGTACCTGCATTTCTGTTTCCATTTTGGAGTAATTTGTTTGTCTCTGAGTTTAGCGGGTAGTCCGCTCCCCTTCTGGCAGATAGGGATGAGCTCTTACAATACGTTGAGCCACTTTTTATAGCTCTTACATCCTTTTAAAGATTCTTTTGCAAAAAAGTATAGTCCCTGCATAAATAGGCAAAGAGTAAAAATGGCATCTGAAAAACTGTGGTTAGGCCTAATTAACCACTAATTAGTGGCCAAATTAGCCAGCTTCTATTCATAATGAAGAGTACAAATTCTTTTCAGAAAGGTAGTTGACTCAAAAGCACAGGCATTATAAATGGAGATGGTGTCTGCATATAGTTGTGGCTATTTTTGAGCTGCCTTATTTGGTTCACTAATTAGTGGTTAAATACAGTTTTACAGATGCCATTTTTCATCTATAGCAGGTACAATGCACATGCGGTTGAGTAGACTACCTTTAAAAAAAATTGTATCCTTCATTATTAGTAAAAAAAAATTTAGCTCAGGATCTTGAAGACTGTTATAACCTGGGCAAACCACTTTTTTGAAGTAGCTTAATTGGTCCAGTAATTAGTGGTTAATTAAGTACAGTTATACAGACGCCATTCTCCATCTATAACATTCTCCATCTATAAATTGCCCATGCACTTTAATTAGTCAACTGCCTCTTTGAACTGCTGGTTCAATCTGAGTTCGATCGGAGACGAACAATATTCAAACTGCTCAAAATGCTCTGACATGAATTCTGACTAAGACAAATGGGTGTTCTGAAGCAGCCAGTTCAATCTCATAAAACGAGTGTTACACTGGGCACCAAATTTGGGAGTTGGTTAATATTTGGGTCCACTAATCGGCTGTTAATTAACCACATCTACGCAAATGTCATTTGCGTCTCACGTACATTTGCCTTATGCGGTTGAGTAATAACTACCTCTAAGAATGTACTCTTCGTTATTAGTAAAAGTGTAAGTTTAAGCCCAGAATCTTGAAAACTGTCAAACTGAACATACCAAATTTTTGAGCTGGCAAATTTGGTCCATTGATTAGTGATTAGTATCACAGTTACATACGCCATTTTCCATCCATAACACGCACAATTACATAACGCGGTTGAGTAAACTACTTTTCTTTTCGATATTTGATATTTTATTGAAAACAAACACAATTGGATGCGTTCATACAAACATATTTAAAAGGTACGACAAGTGGTTAAGAAAAATATTAATTGCTGGGGAAAAAATTGATGTTAATATAAAATTTATTATTCCAACAAAAAACTACAACAAGGAAAACAACTTTTTGATAAGTTTAGAAGTCCCCACCATGGCAATAGTGAGAAAGAAACCCGCTCTGTGACTATCATTGCAAGAGTAGTTCAATTTGGACGCTTCCAATTTAATTTGTTAATTTAATTAACGTAAAGGTTGTCGATTAAAAATTTGACAACATATTTTCATCTGCATAAAAACTATTATTAGTGCTTGAATGACGAAAGTGGTTAAATTTGTCTTTGTGTAAACGTATGCAGTTTTCAGATTACGACAACATGCAAATTATTTTACTTTTACTTATTTAATCTTAATTACTGAATTCAGAAAAGTTGAAAGATCAAGGATGACTAGTTTCTCAAATGTTTGAAGTACCCCCCCCCCCCTTCATTTGCACTTACTTTGATGACGTTGCTGACGTCGCATTCTAGTGACGTAATTTTTACTAGTCATGTAGCTTATTTTATTGTACAGCGCCCTCACAGCGTTTGGAATTTTCGCGGGGTTTCTCCAGCATTATTTTGCTTTACGAAGACAAGATGACACCTCGGGTTTCTGGCTACGTTTTTGCTGTTGTTGTTGTTCTTCTTCATTTTGAATGCAGCCTTCGAATGATTGAAGATGTAGGCACTGCATGTGTGCGAATGTTCAGGTAAATATCACTTTATTCTACTCTTATTCTACGGTTTATCATGTTCGTTTGTGCAGTTAGGTTTGTTTCTCTACGATCATTACAACTTTTGGGAGAAAACAAAGACTAAACAGTGACGGCAGCAACGTTTGTCAGTGAAGACAGTGGCGAGAATGCTAAAATTAGTCAAGCCGGGAGCACTCATTCTGGTTTAGTCTGGTTTGGAAATTATGTCTGCAGCACAGAATAATATAACTTTATTCATCTCTATCATCATCTATGAATTCCAGTTCTCAGAGACATTTTGTGAACTAAATCAACAGTTCAGTTTTCGGTAGGTTTCTTCTGATCTCTGACTCTGCTCTGGTCAGTCCCTCCTGCTACCAATTGTCCACTTGCCGCTTGTGTGCATATACCATTCTACATTGACTTGCCACAGTCCTAAAGAAAAAGTTATACTTACAAAATCTGTGTCTGCAGTTTCTTCCCAGAACTTTATTATTTCCAAACTTTTTATGTGTTCTTCTGAATTGTCTTTGTCCAGTCATGCCTATTGGCACAGCTATTTCTTCATGAGTTTGTGCTGTGTGTGTCGCCTCTACATCCCATGGCCCATGAAAAGGTACAGTTGAGTATTATAAAAGGTATAATACTTCCTAACTTAATTCTTGACGCTTGTTAAACCCTATCAATATTTGAAGTTTATTGATAATTTCCTTGATTGCACCTGAGAAAATTCAGGCTTTTTGAGTTTTTGACATTCACTTATAGTTTGGAGACTTTCAGTTCATAACATATGCAGGCGATGCAGGCTAATGGAACCACATTTAAAGTGTCCTTTTGTGTTGTTATGATAACAAACCCAGTCTGTTCTGTGAGGTCTGCATCACTGGACCGCTAGGCCACAACACTCCACTAATTATTGTAGAACAGAACAAGGGATGAATGCATAGTCAGATTATGGGTCAGGCCCAATCCAGATTGGATTTCGAGCAGCGGAGGCAAACTTATAATTTCAAAATCCATTAGAATTAAGTGACCAAGTGTTAAAAAAACTTGATTTGGTCAGACGTCGTCACTGATCTCTGGTCAGTCCCACCTGCTACCAATTGCCCACTTGCCACTTGTGTGTGCATATACCATTCTATCTTGACTTGCCACAGTCCTAAACCAAAAAGTTAAACTTACAAAGTCTGTGTCTGCAGTTTCTTCCCAGAACTTAATTATTTCCAAACTTTTTATATGTGTTCTATTGAATTGTCTTTGTCCAGTAGGCACAGCTATTTCTTTATGGGTTTGTGCTGTCTGTGTCGGCTCTTCATCCCACGGCTCATGAAAAGGTACGATTGAGTATTATTAAAGGTATAATACAGGATTGGTAGATCTTGTAGAAGAGAGAGTTTGTGAACTAAATCAACAGTTCAGTTTTCAGGAAGTTTCTTCTTCCCCATATTTTATTCTGACGGTAGTCAGCTTGAAAAGCCCTATGGAATTTGCCCCTTGTTCCAGGGCTTGAATTTGTTGGGGAAATCCACAAGAATGCAGGGCTTGCATGTTGCTTAAAATATGCACTAGACAAGAATTTCTATGACAAGACCAGAAATAAAGAGAGAAATCCATTATCTCCACAGTTTAACTTGTAAACTGTTTTTATCTGAACAAGTACAAGAGTGATTACATTTGTCTTTTGGGGTGGGTAGTTCAATAACAGAGTTAGAAGATACTTAGCAGATTGACTCAAAGTTAATAGTGGATTTATATCTTTCTTCCTCAAGTTACTACTTAGTGATGTACATGTACTTTTTGTATAATTTGCAACTGACAAATTTTTTAAGACATTCTGACTGGTCTGGTCATTAGTTTACTGGCCAGACTCTAAAATTACTCGCCTCGGGTCTGCGTTCCAACTCGAAATTATGGCCTTTGCTCCTGCAGGGTAATGACGTTGCTTGCCACTTGCAGAATTTAGTGTGTGAGAGCTGAATTTAATTTTCGAATAAACACTTTCATCTGTGTCTAGCTGTTTGTTGGAGGTGAATTTGCCCCGCAATCCAGCTCATATACAGTCGACTCCCGTTAATACAAGGTCCGCCGGACTGGCTCGTTTTCCTCGTATTATCCGAACCTCGTCTTAAACGCAGCGCACTATTTACACGTACAATAGCATGTACTGTATACACACGTCTTCATAGTGCATGCACTACACACGTGTCTAGGCTAGATCGGAGCGGTTGGCTACAGTTCTTACGAGCATCCTGTACACAAAAATATTAATGATAAATGCAATTTTGTTGACTACGATCATAGAAATTGAATATTTTGTATAACTCAAAATAAAAATCATAGCAAAGTCATGTCAAACTTGCCGTTCATGTGACCATGATGTGACAGATTCGATACTGCGTAGCGCCTATGCTGAACGTTGTTTTCGCTGGTAGTCGCTAGGCGTGTAGGCGAAGTAGTATTTCAAGCATATGTTACCAGCGTAATGTTTCTGATTTTCAGATCGGACTGAAACGTGTAGCCGGTCTGATCCGATAAATAGTTTGGCAACAAGCATGTAATTTCAGAAACTTAGCTGACTGAACGGTAAGCTTTTACGCAACAATATTTTTCCGATCTAGCTTTAAAAGTACGAAAAACAATACATTTTGTCATCATGGGGCCGCAAAAATACCTCGTATTATCCGTGTTCTCGTATTAACCGGCGTCTCGTATCTTCCGAGCTTGTATTAACGAGAGTCGACTGTACATTGTCAAAGAACTGTTTTTTTGCCATCCTTAGAGAACTCTCCCTGTTTCTGCGGATAGTTTCCTGAAAATAAATCCATATTTTCATGTTCAGATAAACAAATTTGAAAATCTCCCCAATTATTTTAGGTTTTCCCCCATGTTCTTCATATCGCCAAGATTATTGTAGAAAATTTCCTTGACTGCAAGATGAAAATGTTGCCAGCTTGACCTTAGAGTGGTTGTTCGCGTATAAGATCTTCTCTTGAAATCGTACACTTCCTAACTTAATTCTTGACGCATGTTAAACCCTATCAATATTTGAAGTTTTTTGATAATTGCCTTAATGAATCAAGTCTTATATCAGTGGGATCTTGTTTGAATTCTTGATTGCACCTGAGAAATTTCATATACCATTCTATCTTGACTTGCCACAGTCCTAAACAAAAAAGTTACACTTGCAAAATCTGTGTCTGCAGTTTCTTCCCAGAACTTAATTTTTTCCAAACTTTTCATATGTGTTCTTTTGAATTGTCTTTGTCCAGTAGGCACAGCTATTTCTTCATGAGTTTGTGCTGTCTGTGTCAGCTCTTCATCCCACGGCTCATGAAAAGGTACGATTGAGTATTATTAAAGGTATAATACAGGATTGTTAGATCTGGTAGAAGAGAGAGTTTGTGAACTAAATCAACAGTTCAGTTTTCAGGTTTCTTCTTCCCATATTTTTTTCTGACGGTAGTCAGCTTAAAAAGCCCTATGGAATTCGCCCCTTGTTCCAGGGCTTGAATTTGATGGGGAAATCCACAAGAATGCAGGGCTTGCATGTTGCTTAAAATATGCACTAGACATAAATTTCTGTTACAAGACCAGAAATAAAGAGAGAAATCCATTATCTACTCAGTTTAACATGTAAACTTTTTTTTATCTGAACAAGCACTGACACAAGAGTGATTTCATTCGTCTGCAGTTTCTTCCCAGAACTTGAATGTTTCCAAACTTTTTATATGTGTTCTTTTGAATTGTCTTTGTCCAGTAGGCCCAGCTTTTTCTTCATGAGTTTGTGCTGTCTGTGTCGCCTCTTCATCCCACGGCTCATGAAAAGGTACAAATTTTATAAGACCTTTGGACTGGTCTGGTCATTAGTTTACTGGCCAGACTCTAAAATTACTGGCCTCGGGTCTTCGTTCCAACTCGAAAAAATGGCCTTTGCTCCTGCAGGGTAATGACGTTGCTTGCCACTCGTCAGAATTTAGTGTGTGAGAGCTGAATTTAATTTTCGAATAAACACTTTCATCTGTTTCTAGCTGTTTGTTGGAGGTGAAATTGCCCCGCAATCCAGCTCATATACATTGTCAAAGAACTGTTTTTTTGCCATCCTTAGAGCAGCCAACTCTCCCTGTCTGTGGATAGTTCCCTAAAAATAAATCCATCTTTCCATGTTCAGATAAACAAATTTGAAAATCTCCCGAATTGTTTTAGGTTTTCCCCCCTGTTCTTCATATTGCCCAGATTATTGTAGAAAAGTTCCTTGACTGCAAGATGAAAATGTTGCCAGCTTGACCTTAGAGTGGTTGTTTGCGTATAAGATCTTCTCTTGAAATCGTACACTTCCGAACTAAATTCTTGACGCTTGTTTAACCCTATCAATATCTGAAGTTTATTGATAATTTCTTTAATGAATCAAGTCTTACATCAGTGGGATCTTGTTTGAAATCTTGATTGCACCTGAGAAATTTCAGGCTTCTTTGAGTTTTTGCCATTCACTTATAGTTTGAAGACTTTCAGATCATAACATATGCAGGCGATGCATGCTAATGGAACCACATTTAAAGTGTCCTTTTGTGTTGTTATGATAACAAACCCAGTCTGTTCTGTGAGGTCTGCATCACTGGACTGCTAGGCCACAACACTCCACTAATTATTGTAGAACAGAACAAGGGATGAATGCATAGTCAGATTATGGGTCAGGCTCAATCCAGATTGGATTTCGAGCAGAAGAGGCAAACTTATAATTTCAAAATCCGTTGGAGTTAAGTGACTAAGTGTAAAAAAAAACTTGATTTGGTCAGACGTCGTCACTTATCTCTGGTCAGTCCCTCCTGCTACCAATTGCCCACTTGCAAATTGTGTGTGCATATTCCATTCTATCTTGACTTGACACAGTCCTAAACAAAAAAGTTACACTTGCAAAATCTGTGTCTGCAGTTTCTTCCAAGATCTTAATTATTTCCAAAGTTTTCATATGCGTTCTTTTGAATTGTCTTTGTCCAGTAGGCACAGCTATTTCTTCATGAGTTTGTGCTGTCTGTGTCAGCTCTTCATCCCACGGCTCATGAAAAGGTACGATTGAGTATTATTAAAGGTATAACACAGGATTGGTAGATCTGGTAGAAGAGAGAGTTTGTGAACTAAATCAACAGTTCAGTTTTCAGGAGGTTTCTTCTTCCCCATATCTTTTTCTGACGGTAGTCAGCTTGAAAAGCCCTGTAGAATTCGCCCCTTGTTCCAGGGCTTGAATTTGTTGGGGAAATCCACAAGAATGCAGGGCTTGCATGTTGCTTAAAATATGCACTAGACAAGAATTTCTGTTACAAGACCAGAAATAAAGAGAGAAATCCATTATCTACTAAGTTTAACATGTAAACTTTTTTTTATCTGAACAAGCACTGACACAAGAGTGATTTCATTTGTCTGCATTTTCTTCCCAGAACTTGATTATTTCCAAACTTTTTATATGTGTTCTTTTGAATTGTCTTTGTCCAGTAGGCCCAGCTATTTCTTCATGAGTTTGTGCTGTCTTCGTCGTTTCTTCATCCCACGGCTCATGAAAAGGTACAAATTTTATAAGACTTTTGGACTGGTCTGGTCATTAGTTTACTGGCCAGACTCTAAAATTACTGGCCTCAGGTCTGCGTTCCAACTCGAAATAATGGCCTTTGCTCCTGCAGGGTAATGACATAGCTTGCCACTTGTCAGAATTTGTTGTGTGAGAGCTGAATTTAATTTCCGAATAGACACTTTCATCTATGTCTAGCTGTTTGTTGGAGGTGAAATTGCCCCGCAATCTAGCTCATACACATTGTCAAAGAACTGTTTTTTTGCCATCCTTAAAGCAGCCAACTCTCCCTGTTTCTGCGGATAGTTTCCTGAAAATAATCTCATCTTTCCATGTTCAGATAAACAAATTTGAAAATCTCCCAAATTATTTTAGGTTTTCCCACCTGTTCTTCATATCGCCCAGATTATTGTAGAAAATTTCCTTGACTGCAAGATGAAAATGTTGGCAGCTTGACCTTTTAGAGTGGTTGTTCGCGTATAACATCTTCTCTTAAAATCGTACACTTCCTAACTAAATTCTTGGCGCTTGTTAAACCCTATCAATATTTTTAGCATGTAATTACCTTGTCATTTATTTTGGTTGAACCAACCATTTTCAGATTGGAGTGTGGAGTTCGGAGGTTGGAGTTTGGGGTTTGGAGTTTGGAGTTTGGAAATTGGAGATTTGAGGTTGGTGTTTGGAGATTGGGGCATCTGGTTGATAGCCTCCAGTTGTAGCCTCAGTTGTAGCCTCAGTTGTAGCCCCAGTTGTAGCCCCAGTTGTAGCCCCAGTTGTAGCCCCAGTTGTAGCCCCAGTTGTAGCCCCAGTTGTAGCCCCAGTTGTAGCCCCAGTTGTAGCCCCAGTTGTAGCCCCAGTTGTAGCCCCAGTTGTAGCCCCAGTTGTAGCCCCAGTTGTAGCCCCAGTTGTAGCCCCAGTTGTAGCCCCAGTTGTAGCCCCAGATGTAGCCCCAGATGTAGCCCCATATGTAGTCTCAGTTGTAGTCTCAGTTGTAGTCTCAGTTGTAGTCTCAGTTGTAGTCTCAGTTGTAGTCTCAGTTGTAGTCTCAGTTGTAGTCTCAGTTGTAGTCTCAGTTGTAGTCTCAGTTGTAGTCTCAGTTGTAGTCTCAGTTGTAGTCTCAGTTGTAGTCTCAGTTGTAGTCTCAGTTGTAGTCTCAGTTGTAGTCTCAGTTGTAGTCTTAGTTGTAGCCCCAGTTGTAGCCCCAGTTGTAGCCCCAGATGTAGCCCCAGATGTAGCCCCAGATGTAGCCCCAGATGTAGCCCCAGTTGTAGCCCCAGTTGTAGCCCCAGTTGTAGCCCCAGTTGTAGCCCCAGTTGTAGTCCCAGTTGTAGTCCCAGTTGTAGTCCCAGTTGTAGTCCCAGTTGTAGTCCCAGTTGTAGTCCCAGTTGTAGTCCCAGTTGTAGTCCCAGTTGTAGTCCCAGTTGTAGTCCCAGTTGTAGTCTCAGTTGTAGTCTCAGTTGTAGTCTCAGTTGTAGTCTCAGTTGTAGTCTCAGTTGTAGTCTCAGTTGTAGTCTCAGTTGTAGTCTCAGTTGTAGTCTCAGTTGTAGTCTCAGTTGTAGTCTCAGTTGTAGTCTCAGTTGTAGTCTCAGTTGTAGTCTCAGTTGTAGTCTCAGTTGTAGTCTCAGTTGTAGTCTCAGTTGTAGTCTCAGTTGTAGTCTCAGTTGTAGTCTCAGTTGTAGTCTCAGTTGTAGTCTCAGTTGTAGTCTCAGTTGTAGTCTCAGTTGTAGTCTCAGTTGTAGTCTCAGTTGTAGTCTCAGTTGTAGTCTCAGTTGTAGTCTCAGTTGTAGTCTCAGTTGTAGTCTCAGTTGTAGTCTCAGATGTAGTCTCAGTTGTAGTCTCAGATGTAGTCTCAGATGTAGTCTCAGATGTAGTCTCAGATGTAGTCTCAGATGTAGTCTCAGATGTAGTCTCAGATGTAGTCTCAGTTGTAGTCTCAGTTGTAGTCTCAGATGTAGTCTCAGATGTAGTCTCAGATGTAGTCTCAGATGTAGTCTCAGTTGTAGTCTCAGTTGTAGTCTCAGTTGTAGTCTCAGTTGTAGTCTCAGTTGTAGTCTCAGTTGTAGTCTCAGTTGTAGTCTCAGTTGTAGTCTCAGTTGTAGTCTCAGTTGTAGTCTCAGTTGTAGTCTCAGTTGTAGTCTCAGTTGTAGTCTCAGTTGTAGTCTCAGTTGTAGTCTCAGTTGTAGTCTCAGTTGTAGTCTCAGTTGTAGTCTCAGTTGTAGTCTCAGTTGTAGTCTCAGTTGTAGTCTCAGTTGTAGTCTCAGTTGTAGTCTCAGTTGTAGTCTCAGTTGTAGTCTCAGTTGTAGTCTCAGTTGTAGTCTCAGTTGTAGTCTCAGTTGTAGTCTCAGTTGTAGTCTCAGTTTTTAGTTTCTAGTTCAACCAAAAGCCTGCCTACACTTCCTCTCCTCCAAGCAGACTGCGGCTGTCAGATCCTCTTTACTCCTCCACCAGATTTTGCGCTTCTTGACATTCCTGGGCCTGTGATACCCGATGCTGACTGAGAGCGACATTATTTGAGGTACTTTTCATCAAGTTACTGTTAATGTCATTTGTTATATATTTGAGTGTACAGCCTTTTGATTTTTTGTGCACAGAGCGGAGCATTCTCTGAGGCATGGGTCAGTAGACTTACCAGGTCATTCAATGTCTTAAAGATGTGTGCATGCTCAGTACTGTCAACAGTAGAAGATATCACAGTATGTTTGCTGCCACCTAGAGTTCCAATGATGTAAACTGGAAATAAATCTTCTCTTAATAATTCTATTGGTTTTTGGAAGAGTACTTTCATTCCCTCTTGATGGTATCTGACATCCACAAAATGTCAACCAACATTTTCTAGAAAAGTGCTAATAACAAGTTAATGTCTGCTTACCTTTCCCGCTTATGTAAATTTCAGAGTGCAGCAAGGTCCTGACCGCTGACTGAGGAGCCTTCCAGTCTGTCAACTTCCATGGTGGGAAGCTTCACAACTGACTACCTCAAGGTCAGAATCTAACTCCTCAACATTTCAACAACTTTTGAAATATTTTCCAAATATTTCCCATTGAAATTTATTGGCTGAATTTTTGTTCATGCTTAGGTTCAAGAGATCAATCTTCAATAACCTGCCTACACTTTTTTTGTTCATAAAGCAATTTTCAATCAATTTGTTTTAGAGACATCACAATGCTGAAAGATCTTATATTTTTAATCATAAAAAATGCAAATATTTATTTGGCAAATCCACTAATGGTGAAACAATTTTCCTTTTTTCCCCCACTTCTAAAAAAATGTTTTTTTAAAAGACCTTCAGATGTATTTTTGACAATTCTTGATTTTATTGTCTGAATTACAGCCGAGTGATTTGACGACAGGCCAGAACGTCAACCTGTGCAGCCAGCTTGGCCCTATGGACCGGTCATCCATCGGGAGTGAAGTCCTGCTGGAGTTTGTCTCTGATGAAACGAACTATTTCCCAGGATACTCAGCTGATCATACAGTGTTGCCATGGATCCCTGACTCTCCAGGTTTGTTGAGAAATGGGTGTTAATCTGTGTATGCAGTTAACGTACATTATTTTCCTTCATGCATGACGCGGCTTATCTGACTCCAAATGTTCAACAAAAATCACTGCCTCTTAACTATTGATGGGCCTTATCTGGTATCACTATAGATCACTGTGATGATAACTGTGGGAAAATGAAACTTATCCTGTGAAATAAGCCTTTCATTTGCTCAGGTAATGTTGTCACATTATTTAAAATAACACAGTGTGTAGTTATGAAGTGTATTTTTTAGGGGTTTACTGTAGTTTTAAGGTAAGCAGCTGTACATGAGATTGGACCTTTATTAGCCTATTAGCACAAAAGAAAATGACAAAAAAATGATATGCGCGCAGTATAAAATAACTGAGCAGAAATAGATTATCAGCCATAACGTCCTACTTAATTAGGTTGTTACGCCTGGTACCTAACTGTACCTAACTGTTTATCATCCCTGTGATATTCAGGTATTTTTCGTCTATCATTAAGGTAAAACATGCTACCAGTGTGTCCGACCTGGTTTCTCCTATCAGGATGTTTGAGTGTTAAACTAGCCTTTCTGCTTGTTAATCTTGCTTGGCTGAGATGTACAACAAAAACCCACTCCAACAGCTTTATTCCATGTACATGTCTTTGTAGCTCCTTGCCTTTAACTTCAACAAATTTCTCCATCCTACAATCTAAACTGATTTCAGATGCAATTCCTACCTTTAGTTCCCTGAGTTATTCTCATCTTGTACGTAACCTGTTACCAAGAGTGGCTTTTAGCCATGTTATAGGCAAACGTGCATTAAAGTTATACAAAAACACAGGGTCGTAACTTGATAGGTCGAAAGTTCATATCTAACACACTATAGCAAGCACACAATTTGCTGCACGCGATAAGGTCGTATTTCACTTAATTTTTGTTTGCGTTCACTTATTGCACTACTCAAAAAATTTAATCGCAACCTGGCTCCACTGACAGTGAAATATTTTCTTTTTTGTGTGTGTTCAGAAGCGTCTGTCTTCTGTGGGGATGCAAACACTTTCACTTGGATCTCGGAGGGGAGTGAAGTCATCGAAAATCCTGAACTGACGACGACGAGTGTTTCCAAGATTGCAGAGAGCCTGAGAGAAGGAGACATTTTCCTGTAAAGTGTCGGACATCAGGGTGGTTGGACGGCAGCTTTTTTCTATGTATAAACTGAATGTATTTATTTCTGTATAATTTATTATCTGCTTGTCGTCCGACCAGGTTCATATTGTAATATTATTGTTAATAATAATAATAATAATTATGTGTAATACTTTAAATGGAATGCATGGGTGTGTTGACTGCGGTTTGGCTGGTGTGATTCAA
This sequence comes from Pisaster brevispinus, assembly GCA_023634235.1. Taxonomy (NCBI): domain Eukaryota; kingdom Metazoa; phylum Echinodermata; class Asteroidea; order Forcipulatida; family Asteriidae; genus Pisaster; species Pisaster brevispinus. Next base: position 337,863 of record JAMKCF010000026.1, read on the forward strand.
CTTGGAGGCATAGGTTTGTGAGTTTGTTGTGTGAATGATGATGATTAGTGGGCCCTGTGTGTTAGGTAACTTATGCCTTCTTGCCCATCCAGTGTCATGCTTTATATTCTATGTTCTACGATCACGCACTCATGCATTTGCTTTTTTTTAGATGATAATTATTTGCTAGAGACAGAATATCTAGGAGTTGCCTTCATTTGTATTGACATTTTATTGACATACTTGCATTGTATAAGATAATTAATTGTACATGTATGTGTTTTATTTTCTGCCTGCACAACTCTCAACAGTTTTTTTGCAGGTGTTTACAGAGAGAATAAATCCTGGCCAGATCCAGAGTCAACATCCACTAGCTGGATACACCCGTATGGGACGTCACTTCAATGTTCCTAATCACTCCATTTATGTCATAATTACAGGGCTTTATGAGGCACTAGGAAACCACAGAGACTGTTCGTCTGAGTAGGGAGAAGCTATGGATAATGCGTCTCCAGACCATTCAACCCCATGGTCTAAATCATCCAAGAAGGAAATGTCTAATAACTTTTCGTCTTTGCTATCTCCTTTTTATCACAGATTCTCCTCTCCAGTCTGCCTCATTCACTAATCAATTACTTTTCTCTCCCTGTATATTCAGTTTGCGGTAACACCATGTGTATATCTACTATCTATGTAGATTTGTTTTTGTAGAACTAGGTCTTGCTTTTTATTCTACTGCCGCGGAGTAGATTTTGGAAATCGGGAGACTACTTCAGGAGACTACTTAGTTCTCAAATGAACTGTCCAGCTTATTAGCTACTACCTGGGCGGAGGGTAGGAAATCGGCCGGACTACTACTTTAGCTTGATAGTGGATCGGATCAAGGGGACTTCTCGTTATTAATTTTATTGCCGCGGAGTGAGTTCTTATTTGGTCTCAACGTTTCGACTAGCTATCTCTAGTCATCGTCATCGCCGTTGAGACCAAATAAGAACTCACTCCGCGGCAGTGAAGTTAATAACGAAAAGTCCCCTTGATCCGATCCACTATCAAGCTAAAGTAGTAGTCCCGGCCGATTTCCTACCCTCTGCCCAGGTAGTAGCTAATAAGCTGGACAGTTCTTTTGAGAACTAAGCAGTCTCCTGAAGTAGTCTCCCGATTTCTAAAATCTACTCCGCGGCAGTAGAATAAAAAGCAAGACCTAGTTCTACAAGAGACTACTTAGCTCTCAAAAGAACTGTCCAGCTTATTAGCTACTACCCGGGTGGAGGGTAGGAAATAGGCCGGGACTACCACTTTAGCTTGATAGTGGATCGGATCAAGGGGACTTCTCGTTATTAGCTTCACTGCCGCGAAGTGAGTTCTTATTTGGTCTCAACTGCGATGACGATGATTAGAGCAAGCTAGTCGAAACGTTGAGACCAAATAAGAACTCACTCCGCGGCAGTAAAATTAATAACGAGAAGTCCCCTTGATCCGATCCACTATCAAGCTAAAGTAGTAGTCCCGGCCGATTTCCTACCCTCCGCCTGGGTAGTAGCTAATAAGCTGGACAGTTCTTTTGAGAACTAAGTAGTCTCCTGAAGTAGTCTCCCGATTTCCAAAAACTTCTCCACGGCAGTAGAATAAAAAGCAAGACCTAGTTCTTTAAGAACAAATCTACATAGCTAGTACATATAAACATGGTGTTACCGCAAACCGAACTTACATGTATAATTATACTTCACACATGCAAAGCCTTAAAAAGTTTTCTCTCCCTCTTCAAATCATTTATTTTGTCGTTTGTTTTCCTTACCTTTTGTGGTCAAACCAGCCCCTCCCCCAACCCCCTTTTGTTTTCCTCCTCTCTGTTCATCCTGCCTCCCTCTCTGTTTGCTTTCATTTCTAACATCTATGTCCACTCGACTGCTTTTTTTACATCTGTATTGTTATGTTGTTACCTGTTTATGTTTGTAGTCTTGTCATTTAGCCTTCGAGAAAGACTCTGCTGAGGTCAAAACGTCAGGCCACTAACTATTTTTTTAATGTAGTAGTTCATCCATGATTTTTAGAGCCAACTTGTAATAGGTTTTTGCTGAGGATATTTTATCCATGCATAATTATTTGTTTTTAGATATTGTTGTATTGCCATTAATAATAAGTCATTGCTGTGTATTGTGTATTGTGTGCTGGAGGATTAAAAATAGTACAGGAGATTGTTTTATAATTTGTGACGTCATCGTGGTGTTTTTTGTTGTTGGTGTGTTCTGGTGGTGCTCGTCCTTTTTAAATAGAGGTCCAGCCTCCTTCCTGTGTCTCTAGTTGCAACAATAAAGTCCTGAGCTGTTTAAGTATGATGTTTTTGCAGTAAGCACGATAGAGTTGCAATGATCGTTTGTGGTTTGCAAGCGTGTAAGTACTCGACATCTAATAATAATGGCTTATATAGCGCTCATATCCGTCACTCAGTGACGCTCAAGGCGCTTCAACATTAATTTCCTGCAAGGTATGTGGGGCTTCATTTGAAGTATGATACCTACTCTTTTACATAGCACCATGTAATGGTTTACAAGGTGCTGTGGTGCAATATGCAGCCAATCAAACCAGGAATACCGGGGCGAACCCCTTCTCTTTTCGATAAGTGTACTGGGTTCTTTTACGTGCATTACACAACACACGGGGCCAACGGCTTTACGTCCCATCCGAAGGACGAAGCAATAATGGTTAAGTGTCTTGCTTAAGGACACAAGTGTCGCGACCGGGACTCGAACCCACACCCTGCTGAGTCGGAAACACCAGAGCTTGAGTCCGGTGCTCTTATCCGCTCGGCCACGACACGCCACGTCTAACGGACCATCGACCAACATGATGCCATGCGCCTGCGCATGTGTTGTGACACTGCCACGGGTTGAAGTCTGCTGATTGTGTAGAATAGTAGGCAAGGTCAGGTCGTGTTTTTGACAAACTTGGAGCCGATGGTCAGGTTAAACAGTGGTTACGAAGCAGAGAATGGGGGTGGGAGGTTGGTATAGGGACAGAGAAACGGAAGCCCGGTTTGGGTGACCTAGATCAAGGTCAGAATGACGTCAAAGTTCATGTGGTATTATAATACTGCCTGTCAATTTTTCACCAATAGAGGGCTGCTTCCGCAAATCATTAAAACTGATAACAAATGACCATATAGCTTCTATTTCAGACACTCACTGGCAAAGCTATATGTGGAAAAAGTTGATCCCTTTAGTTTACTGACCTGGCCCAATTTCATGGCTCTGCTTACCGTAAGCAAAGAATGGGCGCTTATGGAAGCAGGGAATTCTTTGCTTACGTCGAGCATATTTCACGGGTTAGCAGAGAATTTTGCTTGTGCGCGTGCGTACTCCACATTTCAAGACATTCTTGGCTTACACAGCTAGCGGAGAAATTCGGTGCCTGCAGAGTAAGCGGAGAATGGTGATTGTAAGCGCAGAGTTCGGCGGTAAGCAGAGCCATGAATTTGGGCTCGGAGATGACAGACCAGGAACCCCCCTATCTAATAATTATGCTTCTATGGGACCCCTAAAACAAGTGTGCAAAGTTTGGTGCTTTAATCCGGCGTGTCACGATTTTTTCATTAAGCCCCTGGACTAATAGGTAAGAAGAGGTGTAGGTCCTATGAAGATAAAAGAGTGAACGGGTTGGCTGGAGGGTTGTTAATAGAAAAAATGGGAAAACCAACACTTGAAAGTAAAAATGTTTTATAGAGGGATATAAAATCCAGGTGTTTTACGAACAGATTTACCATGTGGTGATCGTCAATGTTCGAGTTTTCATGGGATACCGTATAGATGGAAAATGGGGTTGTTATAACTGTGCGTAATTAACCACTGATTAGAGGACCAAATTAGACAGCTCAAAAGTTTGGTGTGCCCAGTGTAACAGTCTTCAAGACTCTGGGCTTTAACTTACACTTTAACTCAAAACGAAGAGAAGGCTACAAATTCTTTTCAAAATATGTTTTAGTATTATTTAAAGCCTATCAATCAAGTAGGCCCTACGTAACAAGAAGACATCCGCATACGCATATTGTCTCTGGCTTATTTTCTAGCATTCACCGATGTTGTTTTCTTTGTTTAAAGTTTTGGAATGATTTTATAGCTATAGAATGTCAATATTCTCAAATAAAAATTGTTAATTTATAACCAGTTTTTCAGTTTTCGTTCGGATAAAATAAGGGATTCACCGACAGAAAGTAGCCAAATGAGAGTTTTTTCACCTCCCTGTACTGCATGTGTTTTAATTTTCTTATTGAAGTCACCGCAGCTCAGTAGACGCCATTTTGAAACAGCCGTAACAACCACATAAACAGCGTGGGGCATGCACATTTGTGCAGATAATCCTGTTTTTAGCCGAAATTATTTAGCAAAATGCCTACTTGTGCGGCATTAAACTGCACTAACAGATACTCCCGTGGATGTGGAAAGACATACCATCTGTAAGTATCTATCTATTTTTCGTGAATGTTTATTATAGGGGAATTTCAGGCTGACATATGAATTTGTCATGTAAACTTTCTGTTGAATACATTCGCCGGTTCGCGCGCACATTCGTTACGGGTACAAATTTACTGGAAAACACAAGTTTGGTGGATAAATGCAATCATATCTCTGGAACCCTTTATCGTACAAACTAGTTCAAAACGGTAAAATAATCTTGAATATCTACTCCTTCGTCATGTCATATTTATTTTACATTCAGAAAACATTTTGCCACGTCATTTTGAGGGTTTTACGTCCAGTCTTGGTCAATTTTGTATGGAGAAATTCCTAAAGTCTACCTAATCTAGCCACATGTTGAGGGCTCTTATGTTAACTTATTTCAGCAACCCGACGTCTAATTGCTTAGTTCAAAACGGATTTGGGAAGTGTACATCCTGACGAAAACACTGCTCTAACAAATTTTCTGATTGGACAAGTTTTTCCAACGTCATTTTTTGCCATTGTCAACGTCAGTTGAAATTCAGACCAATGAAAAGTTATTTCACAGCTTCAAAACAGCCGTTGCTATTAAACATCTGTGTCCAAACTTCCGCAGTGTCAACTCTAAAACTCCAACGCATGTTTCTAAAATGGTAAATTCATGCACTTTTTTTATCGGAAGGTTTAACTGGAAAAACTTATATGAACAGAATCATTAATGTAAACATTTTGTTCTACATATGGAAAAGTTTCATTGCAGTCAGTCTCAAATAATCAGTTGTGTGTGTGCGTGACCTTCTGACTACACCACGCATCCACTGAACGATGTCAACACACATTCATGTATTATGCATATAGCCCATGTGTGTAGACCATGCCCTTGTGGTCAAAACGGACGAGTCCATTTTGGCAGACGGGTAAATTACAAGGTCTAACTCCAATAAACAAAACTACACACAATGTAAGTTGCTTGTGTTTCAAGGCTGGCAAAGTACATTTTATTAAATACACAACAATGAAAATATATAACAGCTACAAAACATAATATCAATTTACTAAAGTATAGAACATACTGAGGCTTTGGCATGTTAGCTGAGTGAAACATTTCTGACAATTTTAAAAACCATAATAGCAACTTGTTTGGTAGATACAGAAATACATGTAACTTCATTACAACTTTACAAGAGTTCCACAATGGCAAGTGTATGCATAAGTAAACCTTTGAATCATATTAAACTGTGACCCTTGATGGCAATATTATATAGTAATAAGTTGTTTACCTCAAGATTTACAACATGTGTATATTCTGAACTAGCCTGTGGTAGCCCTTGCACAAGCAAAACAACACAGGCAAGAGCAGTTACTGTCTCAATCCATACAGTGCTCAACTTGACCATGGTGAAAGTTACACTTACACATCAATAGGAGTTAAGCTTTATAGGAGTCACTCATTTTGAACATTGATGTTTGAAACAAAGTTTTGGAAGTCCTTCTTGTTGCCAAGCTGGCGTTGAAATTTCAGGAGAAGTGAAAATCCTTGGTGCTTGAAGTGTGGAGTTTCTTCAACAGAATACTCTTCAAGGGGTTTCCGTTCAACAAGATGGAATGACGATGTCCCTTCCCTGATGTAGGAAAAGTCCCCGGCCTTATTAAACATACGGTAGTACCACTGGTCAGGGCTCGAATTTGGGGAAAAAATCCACAAGACCCCTGGGCTTGTAGCTCAAAAACTTTTACTGGACCAGAACATTTGTTACAAGACCGGAGTCAAAATGAAAAGAACACTCTACACAGTTTCACATTTGAGCTGTTTTTTGTACCAAGCACTAAGAGAAGAATTATCAAGTTTTTCTTGTGGGTAATACTTCAATACTCAATTGATCAGTTTAATTTAAAAATACAGTGACGTGTTATTATTAAAAAACACAAGACCTCCGGACTTGTACAGTCATAAGTTTACTGGCCCGACACTAAAATCACTGGCCTCGGGCCTGCGGTCCAGTGTCAAATTTGAGCCCTGCTGGTACCCTAGAACTTGACTAAAGTCCTGAAAGTTGTTCACAATAACAGTTTCTTTTTTCGATGGATGGGGTTGCGCGAACCGACTTAAGTCCTCGTAGATGTCTTTTACGACAGCAAACGAAGTTCAACGAAACTGTTTACCTTTCGTTGACCATGTAGCAACTCCTTAATAACAAATTGGAGATTTTTGTAGAACAGTTTTTTTGCTGCCTCATCAGAAGAAAGGAACTCTGCAGGAATGTCGTTAACATCAGCAGCATCCCTCCATTCTTCGTACTTCTTTTGCCAACCAGTGTAGTGAACGTATACTTTTAAGATGCGGTCTTCTAATTTTGAGTCAATAAGAGGGTACAAATCGAAGATGACCACGACTCAGGTTTTACACTGTTGTATCGAAGTGATGGCCCACTTGCAAGTTCACGATAGTTGATTCGAGGTCTTTTCCTTAAGTTTGCCATTCAGTATACATGTCGCAAAGTAGCTGTCATGCCTCAGTCATGCCTCATGGGATGACACGTGCCTGTAAAATTAGAAAACAAATTACATATTTTTGAGAATGACAGAAAAGATGTTGTAACTGACTGCCACGTTTTCACTCGTAATACCTTATATGTAATCTTACTTGTGCAAAAAAAGATTACGTTTGGAAAAAGGGTGAAAAAGTGGAGGTCGGATACATCTTATCATGATCTTATTCGTACCCCAAACGTTAGCACATGGAGGAAGGAAATCCATGGTTAGCATCAGACATGTCAGATCATTCATCAGCTGATTCATCATGATCATTCATGGCCTCACTTAAGTTAAAATCATGACATGAAAACTAAGTACTACTAGCCTAACTTAATATACTTTACAGTGGGGCATTAATTTATTTTATTATTATTAGGTGTTCGGGCAATCCGCCCGGAACACCTCTTGTTTTTGTTCCGGTTTTTTTTTTTTTTAATACTTCTTCTTGTTCTTCTTATCCCCCGCGATTGTCCGCTAACAAAGACGCACTTCCCAAGCTCACACAACCTTTAAACTTCACATATAGTTAGATATGTATGAGTAGAAGACACCGCCTTAGTGATGTCATGATGACGCCATCTGGTGTCGAGTTACATTAAATCAAAGTTTAATATTTGAAAAAATCGTAACTCGAAAACTAAACAATGGATTTTCACAATCTATACATCATCGGATAGGCCTGGTATGACTCTAAAAACGCTACACTGAACGCGACCTCATTTGACCTTGACTTCCGGTTCAAACCGGAAATTGAACATTTTTAAAATTCATATCTCAAACACTACTGATCATTTCATCACAATTTTTACATCAGATTGTAGTTCTGTGATCCTTCCGAAACTTTTGCACAGAAATGATGCTAATATGACCTTAACTTCTGGGTGTTACAGCCAACGTTAGTATTAACGCGCATTTAATCTTTGTACATAGAAAAGCGCTGTGGCCGACTGTTCAGCACCATGAATCATAAGGTTCAAAGTCCACGAAGCCTGTGTGTGCAACACGAAGCCTGTGTGTACAGTCCATCGTAATGGAAACTCATAAGGTTCAAAGTCCACGAAGCCTGTGTGTACAGTCCCACGTAACGGAAACATTCCACAAGCGGGGGATGGCGCTATACCAAACAACTGTTCATGCTTTTATCCCGCTCTGGAATTTTATTATTTGCTCCCTCTGTGACAGATGCCGCCTCGGAAATCTACGTCATTTAAATGTTAAATCTTTGAAAATTCCCATTAATTCGAGGATAAGAGACCCTGGGTTGCTTTTTGCGGGATTATACAAAGGTAATATAGGTCTTCGATTTTAATTGTTTGCATGAAATTACGTGTCCTCTACTTCCAGTTAAAACCGAAAGTGCATTGTAATTAAAAGTGGCAACTTTTTTGGAGTTGATTTTAACGATGTTGCAGTCTGACAAGGGTCTGGTTAAAACAAAAAAATTAAGAGCGCCATCTGGCGGCAGGTTAAAAACAGTTCAAAATACAGTTTTACTAGAAGCCTTTGGCAGAGTCTTTATAATTGTTTCAACATGGGCTCCACATACTTCACAAAAATGAAAATGTTGGTGACCTTGTCTTGACATTTTAACAAACAACTGTTCATGCTTTTATCCCGCTCTGAAATATTATCTGTCGTACTAAGTTATGTTTTTTGGTTTTCTCTTTGAAAACACTACCTCTGCTAAGTCGAGAATGTCTACACCGAACACCTTGTTTTTGTTTCAACAAAAATTTACGTCTAGTTATTATTGATCTATTTATTTATCTTAGGAATTAAACATATTACTTTTTGTAATTAAAGTGAACGCGTACACGATCAGTGAGTCTCCAGCATTGACCGTCGTGTATGCGTGTGAACCACGCTGTGTGTGGCAGGAGATTTTGTAGTTATTCAAAATGCCTAACTTTACGTTCAAATGTAGGCCCTAAGTCCTGATCTTCTTGGGCCCCTCACGGCCTGCGTATTATTTTATTTCTTGCCCCGGGTATCCTTTTGCCAGATTCACACGTAACGACTGCCCTGTATCGGTGTGTTGTGTGATATTAGTGTCCCTTTAGTGTAATGGTATGGTCCGCCCTCCTCCGAGGCAAAATAGCTGCTGATTTCGTAGAGCTGCTCATTAGGAGAGTTTTTTGTGAACTGAAAATGGCAAATTTTAGACATTTAACCTCCTGTTGTTAAGCCAAATGTCGAATTGACCAGTATTTAAGGTTCCAATACTGCTTCTGCTGAATTATAACGTTTTTTGGATATGTTGACTGCGTGTTGACGGTGTGTAGACGGTGTAATTCATGTTGATGGTATTTAGTAGGACCCAGTTTAACAATGTGACTAAGAGCCCATGCAGAACCGACAGTATTTGACTTTCCATTCCATCTCCACATAATGAAAACTTTTGGCCCCAAACACGCAAAAGCTCAGTGTATGTGTGAGCCAACAGCCATGTGCATTCCATGCCACTGCACTATCTTGACCTTGCATTTAGCATATTCATACAACACAGGGCAAGCCCACACTGAGCTGGGAGACTTGGACCGCTCCATTGCATGTTTTAGGGGAGATCAAAGACAGGTGTTGTTTTTTAACAACACAAACATCAAGAGGGATACTGCTGCTTTTTTCTTTTTATCACAGTTGATTTATTTACTTCATGCAAAACTTATAAAGAATACATAAGACATAAAAACCAGTGTGTCCCCCCTTTTTTTAACAGCGATCTTGCGCCAAATGTTAAACACTGTTTATGTACAAATTATTCCGTTTACATAAGTGGAACAGTCCCACGCAGAATATGTCTCAGAATTCAGAGCCCTTCCATCAGAAAACGATGATGATTGACAAATTTTTCTTAAGTTTTCAAGGCCTCAATATGATGAAAATGACTATCCAATATACGGGTAAAGAAAATAATCATAAATTGCTGGTAAAAACTCAGAGAGGAGGCGAAACTTCGAAGAACAGTATCAGAATTCAGAGAACCATCGTGCAGGAAGCATGGTAATACGGGTCAAGTGTCACGTCACACGCTGGTATCACGTGATCAATGGACCGTCGCACGGGTCTATTTTGTAAGAAAAGTGCTGATTGGAAGAAAACTTTGAGGACAAAATGATCCCTGGATTTTGGGCCAATCATAGTCAGTTTTACATGAGTGATAGAGTAACTCTTCATCTCTACAAAACCGTTCACCCCAAAGTTTGATGACCCTTGGTTCTCTTGCCACGAGAAGATAAGGCGAATGGGGTCGGAAATCAGTGTTCGTTTGGGCTGTTTATCCGTGCTTCGCCATAGACAGTCGTGGCGGATTGGAAAACTTTGACGAAAAAATGATCCCAGGTTTTGTCCAAAAAGTTAACGAAACATACCCAACTAAAAAGGCTGAAATGTCTTCTTTCATATTCCGTTCACCCCAAGTTTGTACGATGTTCCGTTAAAAAAATACAGAGTTAAAATACAACAAAAATGCCTCAATTCCAACACGTTTTACCGTGTTGTAAGCTCTGTGTGTAACATCTGGGGAGCAGATGCACGCTAGTTTTCACTATGCAGGTATGTTTTTTACTTTTACTTGGCTTTAAGCATTTCAATCATAATCAACATGTACATCAAGCCAAGGTTTTTTAATCAAGAATATTTATTTCCTAAAGGCAACTTAGATCCTATGTTTACAGAAAAATTATGAAAAAAGTTGTATTTGTCCCCAATTTTTCATGAGCAAGATGGTCACTATTCATTTCTCATTTCCCACAATTGTTGCTTATTAAGCTGTTAACATATGAACATCTGAAATAATGTGGATAGGTTTTTCATGAATTGATTCATTGATTGATTATAGTTACATATGTTGTGGCATATCATTTCCTGATGTCACATCTTTGTTCTACGAAAGTTCATACAATTGAGGTTTTTCACTTTGTTAATAATACTTATTTAGTTTGGGTAGCACTTTACATCTGTGTTTCAAGGGAAATGGGTGTAAACAAATTGATTCATCACTGTTTGCATCGCCATGACAATCGAGCAAACTGCTAGCACAAAATTGGAAAATAAAGAGAGAGTGTAGAGCACTAGCGCAAAAGGTCACAAAAGCAATGATATGGACATTTGGTTGAGATGATCTAAAAAATTTCAAACAAAATAATTTTCCCTTTTAATCAAAGGTGCATGTTATAATTTCAGTTCTACAGAATCAAGACAATTGCAAAACTTGTTCTTTGTTTCCCCTTTTTAATCCAAACTGCATGTTAAAACTTCAGTTATACAACATCAAGAAATTTAAGTTTCCTGGTCTGCAATTTTCCACTTCCTTTAGGAAAAGCTTGTATAACCTTCAATAAGAAAGACTACCGAGGAGCGTTGGCGTTCTACAAGAAGGCTCTGAGGACAAACCCTAGCTGCCCAGGTGCAATCTCAATCAGCTGTCTCCAAGTTGTTCCTTTATTGAAGAGAAACTCTTCAGGGATGAGAAATTTCAGACTTTTGCCCGAGTTGAGACTTTTTACGTCTGCCAATTCAATTCAATATAACATTTATTTCCATTCTTAACAGTGCATATAACAGAATGCAAAAGACAATATTTTGGAGGCACGATCCTCATAAGCCAAGGCTTGTAGTGGAGTGCCTTTAGAAGAAAACAAGAAAAAGAAAGAAAAAAACTTAATTAATTAATGAAATAGTTAACTTAGTTAATTAATTATTACAAGACAAAGATGGGGACAAATAATCTGACAAGACAGAAGTTGAGATAAGTAACTACTAAAAAAAAAGTGAAAACTGCTGGGGAGGAGGCAACTCTGGAGAATATGAAACCAAAGGGATAAAATTATGCTACATATTGGGAGATAAGATACTCTGAAAATGGCTGTTATTTTCTTCCTAAGAGAACCATTATCTTTGATGTACTTCTCTAGTGCTGAGCGTACAGCTCGTAAAAGCTCCTTGAAATCTAGTGGAAAGCCATCGTTTCAACATGCCTCCTAGAATTGGGGTCCTAGTTTCAGAACTTTTCATCGGCGATGTCTCTCAGTTGTTACTGGATTCATCTAGTGATCAATGACAGTTATTGACATTTTAATATTTTTGATACTATTAAACACAGCTGCTGTTCGCCTTGGCATTGGCCACTGCTTCAATAAGCTAAACAAACCGGAGAAAGCACGCCTGGCCTTCTAGCGGGCCCTGGAACTCGATCTGAAGTGTGTGGGCACCATCGTTGGCCTCGCCATCCTAGAAATCGACAGTAAAGCAACAGATTCCGTACGGACTGGAGTCCAGCTTCTCTCCAAGGCGTACACGATAGACTCCAGCAACCCTATGGTGCTCAACCATCTTGCAAATCGTTTCTTCTTTAAGAAGGTAACGTCCCTCAAGAAGCTACTTCCAAACCTCGGCTCAGGCCAAAAGTGCACACTGCTCCAAGATTGATGGCGAAGTCCAAGTCTAGATTTTGAAAAAGCCCCAAAAGTTGGTTTTCATTTTCAAATTTCTATTATCCAATTGCAGGAAAGAATCAAACTCATGGAGTTAAACACATCCCCCATAGTTATTGGTTATGGATTATTAATATTGGTCACTGGTTATTGGTTGTTGGTTATCGGTTATGACTCACTTCACGTAACCAGGTTTAATAGTTATACTTTTCAGTATCGAATGATAGCCAGGTTTAATTTTATCATTGACCAGTTTTAGCACATCACTTATCAGGATGAATTTGTCACTAACAAGGACGAATTCGTCATCGACAAAGCTTTATTTGTAATTAACCTGGACTAACTCGTCATTAACCAGGATTAATTCATCATTTACCAAGTTTTATTTGTAATTATCTAGGATTATACGAAGGTGCAACATCTTGCTCTGCATGCATTCCACGGTACAGACAATGAAGCAACGCAGGCGGAAAGCTGCTACCAACTCACAAGAGCCTTCCATGTACAGGTAAGGATTCCCACCCCACTCATGGTTCTCCCCATGTACAAGCCAGCGTATTTTTTGGATTAAGTGCCAAATCAAACCCAAATACTAGGGAAAACCCCCTCTCTTTACAATTAAGTGTACTAGGTCCTTCTACACTCATGTCACAAAACACTTTTTTACATCCCGTCCAAAACATGAAGTGATAATGCTCAAGTGTCTTGCTTAAGGAATGTAAGCAGGTAAGGACGCAAATATCAAGACCGAGACTCAAATCAAACTCTGGGCCCAATTTCATAGAGCTGCTTAAGCAGAAAATATTGCTTAACATTTTTCTGCTTAGCAGAAATGAGCAGGATACCAGTCATGGTAGTTTGGCTGGTAATCTTATTCTGGTAAGTATCATTTTGTTGTGCTTAGCTGGTTTTTGTGCTTAAGCAGCTCTATGAAATTGGGCCCAGATCAGAAACACCAGAGCTTGTGTCTGGTGTGGTTGACTGCTCGGCCAGGACGCGGCTGCTGAATTCTGACGGATTTATGTGGACAATAACCTTCTGCGTTCCTCTCTACAGTGACCACGACCAAGCTTTCCAGTACTACTACCATGCAAGCCACCCAGTTTGCATCCACAGCTAATCGTTTTGCCGCACTTTGGTTTGGGGCAGATGTACATCCACCGGGGGGAATGTGAGAGTATGCGAACGTGAGTCAAGAGAATGATTGTAAATCTTTGTAATGTATTACTGTAAGGACTCCTGCAGTGTTGTAGTCCAGACCTGGAAGTCTGAGATCGAGACCAGTGACCGAAATCTGAACATCTGAGACCCGGAACTGAGACCAGCCCTTCCCAGACCGAGACTTTTGCAGACAAAGACTGAGACCACAAAAAGGTCTCAAGATGGTCTCGAGAACAGACCTGCAGGTCTTGAGACCTTCAACACTGGACTCCTGTAAAACTGGATTTGTCATTTTTGTCTCCTGACGATGACTAGAGCAAGCTAGTCGAAACGTTGAGACCAATTAACCAATTAAGAACTCACTCCGTGGCAGTGAGGTTAATAACGAGAAGTCCCCTCGATCTGATCCACTATTAAGCTAAAGTTGTAGTCCTGGCCGATTTCCTACCCTCCGCCCAGGTAGTAGCTAATAAGCTGGACAGTTCTTTTCAGAACTAAGTAATCTCCCGAAGTAGTCTCTCAATTTTTCCGGCAGTAGAATAAAAAGCAAGACCTAGTTCTTTAAGAACAAATCTACATAGCTAGTAGATATATGTAAATGTGGCCCCCTCATTTATGAAATGTTGTTGTTGTATGTTAACCCCATTTAATCCATAGGTCTTATTCACTCATTACAAACTCTATTGTTTTGGTAACCCCTGCTGGAAAGTGGACTGTCTATGTTGACCTCTGAACTGGTTGATCCAGTGGTGGGGTTGGTGGGGCCTAGCATGCTGGCTTCTGTGCTGTTATATCCCACCTACTCCAACAGCTGTTTCTCCATCCCCTCTCCTTTCCAGGTAGGAAAAGTTACTTTGTATTTTTTTTTATCTAGTGTTCAACATTTAATAGAAGAAGATAGTGTATAGATAGAGTGGACATATTTTTTGATCAACTTTAAATTGAAGAATTGGCATACACTAACTTTGAAGTGTTTACAGTTTTTATAAATTGTTCATTATACGATTTAACAGCCTTTTGGTCAGGAGTGAAATTATATGCGTATAAGCTCTCTTCAAACAGGAGTGTATTCTTAGGATTGTCTTTTGTTCTAGGTTTTCCTTTCGAGTTATAGGATCCATTAATTTTTACTTTACTGTACGGACTTTTATTTAACTTTGAGTATTTTAGGAGTACCTACATGTAGATATTGGTTTCATGTTTTAGCCTGTGCCCCCATTTGATTGTAAACTATAGGTTATGTATTGTATGAGATGCATGGCAGGGTAGCCCCAGCCCTAGGTGGCCATAGGATTAGTAGTGACCACAGTAGGGTAATAACTCTATGCCCTGGGGGCCTGATTTAACATGCAGAAGGCCTGGCTCTGGCCTGTTGTTTATTTTAGTGGTTTTTATCTCTGTTAAGTTTTTCTTTGCTTGTCTTATGTCTTTCTTTATTTTAGTCTAGTGTAGATAAAGTGACCAGAGAGAGGGCGAGAACTGCTCATTCTTATTTATTATAAGAGAGGTTTATTTTTGGGTCTAACAGTAAACCCATTAGCTGCAGTGTTAAATTACCAAGTGTTTCTTTACAATAGTAAAGTTTCTCATTATTTCTTTTATAGAGATTGTTCATTTGGGGATAAGTTTGCTTTTCATTTTTTTGTATCTTTTGTTTTAATTTATCTATCTTTTATTCTGAATTGAAGTGAGATCAACAATTGAGTGTTTACTTTTTAAACCCTTCAACTTCTTGAACCTTTATGGTTTAGTGTAATGTGATTATGGATGGACACATTTTTACAGTAATAGCTGTGAATGTATTTGGTTAGTTGTTTGTTTCTTTAATTAATCAAAGTGCTGTTATATCCCACCAACTCCAACCGCTGTTTCTCCATTCCCTCTCCTTTCCAGCCAGAATAAAGTACAGAACAGAGCGCACCCAGCTCACATATACACGTGGTGTTACTGCAAACCGAATATACATTTATACCTCACCATGCAAAGCCTCAACAAGTTTATTGTTGAAATTTATTTTATTTTTTTTTTCATTTTCTCAAAAAGTTGACATTATTCAGCTGAAAGTTTCACTGGTGACTTTTATTGTTTCTTTCTTGATTTTTGCCTGTAAATCAGCACTATGTTGACCAAAACCAAATGCACTCCTCTTGTTTCAAACCAGGCTGCCCAGTGCTTCGAGAAGGTACTGAAAGCCCAACCAGGTAACTATGAGACCATGAAGATTCTTGGGTCTCTCTATGTGACTTCCATTGATGAGACCAAGAGGGAGACTGCCAAGGGTCACCTCCAGAAGGTCGTCGATCAGTTCCCGGAAGATATCGAGGCATGGATTGAGTTGGCTCAGATCTTGGAACTCACCGAAGTACCGGTATGTTCTTTCACATTTTTAAAAGTTGTTTTTGTCGTCTCGATCGAAGCAGTCCTGTGGCTGTACATGGAATTGTGATCTCTCACCCAGTTACTTTGCGAGCACATGCACCCTGCTAGGGCTCGAATTTTACACTGGACAACAGACCCAAGGCCAGTAGTTTTGGTGTCGGGCCAGTAAACTTTTGGCTCGACAAGTCATGCGGTCTTGTGTTTTTTTATTTAATATTATTGAAGAATAATACCTCACTATGTAACATCTTGACCCAAAAAGTAATATGTTCAAATGTTGACTTTGAGTCTGATAAAATATACCTTTCAATTCTACTGAGTACTGACATCATGAACTATACTTAATACCCACGAAGACAAATAAAAATCAATCCTCTCTTACATGTCAATAGCACTTAAGTTCAAATAAATGCAGTTAACTTAAATGCACAGTAAAACTGGGTCAGGAAGGTTTTTCTTATTTTGATTCTGGTCTTGTAACAAAACATTCTGGTTCAGTAAAAATGTTGAGCCACAAGACGTGTACGTGGTCGTGTGGATTTTTCCCCCAAAGTTCAAGCTTCGCCTGCATAGATACTATGTGGATGGAGTGCGTGCACGTGCAGTAACTCTGTGAGAGCTCATAATTCTATGTACAGTCTCTAATGAGATTGGATACGCATTCCAGCACGTGCTCATTCTTCATAAAGCCGTTAAGCAGAAAATTCTGCTTAGCAAATTTCTTTACTTAGTAAGAGATGAGCAGGGTACCAGTGGCAACAATATAAACTTAATGGAATGTTGGTTGGTAACCTGTTTCTGCTGAGCAAGTTTTTGTGATTACAGGTTATATGAAATAGGGCCTTGGTCTGTTGAGCTGCTGGAACATTCAATGATCCGGTTAACCAGAATGTTCTGGGGGTCTAATGGATTTCGGGCTCTGTGCCAACGGAAACATTCTTCAAAGCCAAAAACATACCCGACTTTTGAGATGCTCCAGTAACAGTTCTTTTTCTTCAGAATCATTCCAACAGATCTGTAATGACTATTCACAAATATTGGCTTGTTTTTGTTTTCTTTTGTAACATGTTTTAGGGAGTCCTGACTGCTTATGGCACAGCAACTCGTATTCTTAAACAAAAGGTCCAGGCAGATGCCCTACCAGAAATTCTGAACAACGTTGGAGCTTTGCATTTTCGTCTTGGCAACCAGCCAGAGGCAAAGGTAGGAAGAAAAAGCGGTAGATCTTCATCATGCTGCTGCCATCTTGGTCATGTTCCCTGTATCCAATAACATTAATGGAATGTGCTATGCATCGTGCGTAAAGGAACCAGACTATTTCTCCTTCCAGCCTTGGTTTGGTGTTCTTGATATGAATGGGAGACACATCAAGATGGCCGCATTTTGACAAAGGTCTATTTGGCTTGGAATTTTTGTATTAAATTCCTTGATATACATCCTGAATCTGACTCTGAATTATATAGTCTGCAACGCATCCTAATGGAAACATCACACCAACTTTTGTGGAGAAGACAATCAAGAAGTTTCAGTTGTAGAAGTGGGATGAAAACCCACGTTGTCGGGCGGGGACTGAATACCCAATCCACATGCAAGGCTTTGGTCCGGGAATCAAATTGGGATCCACAGAGGTGAAAGACAGGGAAGAAACCACTGAGCCCATCCTGACTGCCCTTTACATTAATATTGAAAAATTGTAAAACTTGGAGCGAACCAACCTTCAAAAGTTTCAACCCATTTCATGTTTTTTTCTTGTGGGCGTATTTCATCTAAGGACTTCCTTTAGTTTCGAAACACAAAGATGTTGTCAATCTGTCCTTTTTCAAATCTGATTCTTGTTCTCCTGTAGTGCTACTACGAAGCCTCTCTCAAGCGTGCCATTTTGAGGCGGAGCATGATGATACGTACTACGGCGCCATCTCAGTCTTGATGTCTTACAACCTCGCTTGGTCTCTTTGAGAGCATGTTTAAATTCGACAAGGCTGAGAAATTCTATAAAGACGTCCTGAGAGAGCATCCTAACTACGTTGATTGTGAGTTGGTCTTGGTGCCGGGGGGTGGGGGGTGCGGAAATACTGTAAAGGGACACGATTAGAAACAAAAAGTTGTAAATTACTTCCTCTTTTTTTTGGTGGGGAGATGAAACAGGTGGGTGAATTTAAAATACTATTCCTGAGTCAGCTTATAGAAGGTTAACGATTGTTGATTGATTATTGACTTTTGTTTATTATTAATTATTGATTATTAGGTGGTTATAGATTGATTATACACTATTGAGTTGTCACAGATTGAGTATTGATTACTTTAACATTGCAGCTCGAACTTGATTACTTTATTATTGATTACGGAATGAATTGAAAAGGACTATTCCAATAGTCAGCTCATGGAATGTTAATAATTGCTTAAGCATTTGTTATTGAGTATTGCTAATTACAGGTGATGTTCTTCCTACTTTAATCTGATTTCCAGTTGTTTTGCCCCCAGAAAAATCAGCAAAACTATTATTAAGTAGCCTGAACAAAATTCTACAAGCCTAAACATGTACTGTATGTAGGTCAGCCCTTGTACTACTCAAAATTGCCCTGCTTTTTTCCAAGCATCAAGTCTTATGCCTCTATTTATTTTCAATTATTGCGTGGTTATGTATTGATTATAGGTTGTTGAGTAGTTACACATTGATTTAGATCACATTAACTTAGCAGCTCTCACTTGATCATTTGGTTATTGACTATTGAGTATTGAAAATCAACTATTGATTACTATTGACTTGCCACACAACCTAAGCAATGAACATAACTGCAAGTCTCACTTGTTCATTGATTATTGCTAATTAGAAATTGATTATCATCGAACAGATGAATATTTTCTTTTTAGGCCACTTGCGTCTGGGCTGCGTGGCTCGGGATCCGGGACAGATCTAGGCATACTAGGAGGCATCTGATTGGTTCAAAGAAGCTCTGCAAATCAACCAGGTATTGTACACCAATTATTCATATTCCTTGTGTTTCGCCAATACTCTTGGTTATGCAAATCTCCCTAAAGCGACCAAAAACGCTGCTAAGAACTTGAACACCGAGGGCACTCTTTTGTTCCCCCACTCATAGCCTTTTTGAGCTATTGTAGACACTGTAGGAGTGCACTGTTTAGTATGGGTGGGCACAGACAAACTTACCGAAACCAAGTAGTGCCCTAGTAGCGCGTCCACAAGGGTTCTCACCATGTCGAGCTAGCGTATCAGGCCTATACGCTTGGATTCGTGCCAATATGCCCGAATTTCGGCAGATAAGCAAAAAAAAAAAAAGAAGAAGATTATTATTATATTTTTCCCCCTTAATCCCCCCAAAAATCGAGAAAAAAAGCATGAAGAATGCTCCAGATTGCACTTTAGAGGTTTTAAAACAGTAGAGCTTTGAAAGTAGAAAACAATCCGCAGATGTTGTTTCAATTTAACGTGCTTTGGCCAAACATCTCCAAATTTTGGTCAAGAATGCCCCACTTTGAACAAATCTGAGGAGAACCCTGTCCACCGTACCTCAAAATGCCTTCATTTTTTTACACTTCCTTCTTGTAAAATGATGATTTCCAAGTCTAGCCCACCTAGATTCTAGGCTGGTTTGATTATTTTGCTTTGAGAAAACTATTTTGTACTCTCCTCTGCCAATGAACAAATTTATCTTGAAGTCTGGTTCATTTTATAGACTCTCATTTTTACAGGCTCTTTTTTTCGGGCTCTATATAAAGCCTTGAGGTTTTTTGTAGGATTACCTGGGTTATCCGGGGTTCAGCCTCGAGTTATCTTGACTTACAGTTTGTTTATTTCTGCATTTTTCCCTCTTGGTGTTTGTACCATAGGATCATCCCGATGCTTGGTCCCTCATCGGTAACCTCCATCTTGCTAAACAAGAATGGGGACCGGGGCAGAAGAAGTTTGAATGAATCCTCAAACAGACCGCCACCCAGAATGATTCCTACTCTCTGCTATCACTGGGTAATGTTTGGCTACAGACACTGTATCAACTCACAAGAGACAAGGAAAAGGTACAACGAGTTTGGATATAAAGGGTGTAAATGGGTATGTTATTGGTGTTAGTAGGAATATGATGGGTGTAAGTGGGAATTGCATGGGTGTTTCTGGAAATGTTGTGGTCAAGTCGGTATGTTTTGGGTGTTAGAAAGATTGTTACGGGCGTAAGTGGGTGCGTCATGGGTTTCAGTAGGAAAGGGTGGACCAGATTTTAGTACCAGAGAGGATTATTGCTACAACTACATGACGGTGTTTGGGTTCATTTGGGTGATAATTGGGTGTTTTAAGGAGTTGTATCATATGGACAGGGATTTCAAATCTGGAATCTTTTATAATTGCATTTGAGGGATTTTGTGGGTACAACTGGAAGCTTTATTTGTGTTTATGGCAATAGTATTTGTGGGGCAGGGTTTAAAACAGGAGCAACTGGGTATAACTGGGTATCATCCTGACATTAAACGTCACCAGGACAGAGCCCTGGCCATGTACAAACAAGTATTACGCAACGATGGCCGCAACCTGTTTGCAGCCAATGGAATTAGTGCAATTTTTGCTATGAAGGACTACATCCGAGAATCTAAGGACGTCTTCTCTCAGGTGAGTGGGCAACTTATAATAATAATAATAATACTTTATTCAGGCAAATCACAATACATACAAAATATTAAAAATATGAAAACCACCCCTATCCCAATATATGGCATGGATTGAAATCAACTGAAAAAACAAACGATAAAAAAAAAACCAAAACAAGGCAAAGAGAGAACACAAAAAGGGGCCACAAAATCAAAGGAAAAAGAAACTGGACAACAAACCAGGGAGCAACAGACAGGACAAAAGATGGGCTGCCTAGGAAAAAGACAAAAGTGAAATAAAACACTCACCAAAGGGGTGTGTCACTCTAACTTCAATAAATTCTGGACTGGCTAGTTGATGCACCTGATAATTTATATATAAACCCCCAACTCCCTTCAGAGATTTACCGCTCACCTCTCAAAAATGGCCCAGGTTCGATTCCCGACTAAGGCCATAGGTGAGTAGAGTTGTACGTTGGTTCCTTCTATGCCACAAGAATTTTTCTCTGGTTGTCCTCGGGGGGGGGGGGGGGGAGGTTGCAGCTGGTCTTCTGTTCAGATGGTAAGAAAACCTCACCTTGTCTCGTTTATTAACATCTCTGGTCGGAGATACATGTAGTTAGTGCATGGCAAAAAAATAATGCTGGCTTTATCCACGTCACATTTGGAAAAAAAGCGCGTACTGATTATTGCGTCACTAAAAATTGGCTTCGCATTTGCATTGGCAAGAAGTATGAACCGGGCTTTACAAGGGAAAAACAGACAAAGGAAGAAAGATGTAATATTTATTGTGTTAAGAGAACGACAACATTAGGGGCTAGGTAGCTCAGTTTGTAGACGAGGGTAGAGCGCCAGCACATTCATCTGGAGGTGGCAGGTTCAAAATCCAGCTCTAATCAATTTTTCTTTGTTCAACCCCAAATAATTGTTTATTTACTCAGTCAGTTTCCCTTGTGGTATATAACTTGACGTACTGACGTACCTAGCTAGAGCGTACCCCAAAGCTGGAAAGCTCAAGGAATGCAAACAATCTCTACTCAAGGTAACGTCCTTTATTTTAATTCGTCAATTTTGAATGAATTTTTGTGACACATTTTTTTCCCTGACCTATTTATCAGGGATGAGAAAGTTCAACCTGTTATCTGATTTCAGACTTTCTTAAGTCTGCCTGCTAAACTAAATGCTGTATTTTTCTCCAAATAAAAACGAGTCAGCCTCCTTGATCTTATTCTCTAGCACTGAGGATACTGTTCCCAAAAGCTCCATGGACCCCGTTTACACTAGATCCAGAAAGGTGGATCAGACCCGGGTCTGATCCGGCAGTGTGGATTAACGGCTAGTGTAAAGGCAAAAAAGCAGGATCAGACCCGCTTTTTGCTTGTGCTTTGGTGGGTTATCCGTCGCTGGTTATATTTGTGTGTGTGTGTGCTGTGTGCACATGGGCTCATATTCGGAACCTTATGGAGACCAAGGACAAAACCAAAAAGGGAAAACAAAAGGTCTCCACATGGAAATTCTTAAGACCGGGGTGCTCCACAAGGAAATTTGTGTACAAAGTCTACGGGAAACTGTTAAGTGCAGGGACAAAGGAAAGAACAAAAGAATGCTCCACAAGGATGCATTTTTGAGAATGTGTGGACTGTGCGTGTGTGAAACGTTTTGTTGTTTTCAGCGTCCTTATACATCAGCGTTACGTTCGGAGCTTGCCTTGTTGGTGTATTTTGTTAATTTCCATCTACAAAATATTTCTACCTGCATG
Organism: Pisaster brevispinus; assembly: GCA_023634235.1. Lineage (NCBI taxonomy): Eukaryota > Metazoa > Echinodermata > Asteroidea > Forcipulatida > Asteriidae > Pisaster > Pisaster brevispinus. Next base: position 360,137 of record JAMKCF010000026.1, read on the forward strand.
GTCGTTATCCGTATCATTTGCTGTACCGTATTTTCTGCATTCTACCTTCGCATTGATAATATTTCTAGAAGTGGCGCGCTGTAATTGTGACCTTTGATCTTTGCCATGTAACCCTTGAGCTCTTAGCGAAGAGCGCTGACGTCGTGACCAATATACATCTGGCTCAAAAGTGGGATCGGAGCCGGATCAAGCGTTGGTGTAAACGCGACACAGGATCTTGATCTGCGGTCGTTAAAATATTGCCGGATCTCAATCCACCTTTCTGGATCTAGTGTAAACGCGGTGTTGGAATCTATAACTCCAGGTGTTACCAAAAGGTGGAAATGCCACCATTTCAATGTACCTCCTAAGATCTGGATCCCAGTTTCAGACTTTTTTCTTCAGCATTGACTCTCACCCCTGATTTATATTTTATTATATTTTGGGTAATTTTTTTGTTTACACTCGCATGTTTACCAAAATTCCTCAAAATATATTTCATTCCATAGTTTTAACTTCTGATAATTTACTTTGTTTTAGTTGCTCATAATTATGCTCCTGGTTTAATGTGTGTGGAGGGATTGATCTTCATTGAGTTAATGTTTCTGTTTCTATTTTACATTCCTCAAAGTGTACATTATAGCATGAATGATGTCATTCCCACTCGTCTTGGAAGTGGTTTCGTGCACATGATCGCAGTTATATGCGTATTTTTAGTTAAAGGGGCTCACCTGTTCCTGTGTTTTTTATCATCATTTTTAATGGTTGCAGCTGGTCTTTTTTCTAATGTTAGCTAAATATTATTTTTGTATGTGTTTATTGTAGAATCTTAACTGTAGGATATTTTACAACATAATAACCTTTCGCAGAAGCGGACCAATCAGGTGCCGATTTAGGCTCCATTGATGCATGCCACTCATGTACTGTACACCGTGGCTGTCAACTGGCTGTGTGTGTGTCACGGCCGGCCGATTGGTTTAAGGTGATCGCAATGCAGCGGTTTTGCGTGTCAGCAAGCTTCCCAACACGGCTACTCGTTTGAGTGAGGCCTGGCGGAAGAAAGTCTGTGTCGAAGGAAACTTGTATCAGTGTTCCGAGCTGGGATCGAAGTTGCGTTCGTCCAGGATTTTTCAATTTTTGACAGGGCGGTTAATTATTATGGCAGGGTGGCCAATTCTTTGGCAGGGCGGCCTGAAATTTAAGGAGGGCGGCCCACCCTCCCAAGACCCGTCGGGTGGTCTAGGAAGTGGCCCGCGTGTTTCCAGATGGACCATCAGTTCAGGGAGTAATGCGCCGGCCAATCACTTAAAAAAAGGAAATAGGCCCACTTGACTGCAGATCATTCTTATTAACGATTTCAATAACGATCGATGGTGTTAACTTCAATAGATTTTGACTTCATTGCAATGCAACTCGCACTTTGTGGCGATGTACAATGACTGATGTACCGCCCGCCAGTCACTGTACATCTCCACAAAGGACCGCAAACACGCACGGCTCCTCTGTGTAAGCAGTCGCCACTGGGGCTTATACGCTGGGCGGCTTATACACTGAAACTGACAGTTGTTTTGACAATTTCTGGGTATTGCGGCTTATACACCGGGCAGCTAATATGCTGAAGATTACGGTAATATACAAATTGAAGTTCAAATGTTAACTTTTGAGTCTGATAAATATCTTTAAATTCTGTTGAGTGAGGAAACACTCTCGCCCATAATACAAATGAGATAAATCTTCTCTAAGCGTCCTTTTAGTTCAGCAACTGAAAGATCACTCCGCTGTGTCAAGTTGTTGACCCAACTGTTTTGAGGGCAACCTGGTCTTCTCCTTGTATGCACTGGAAACCTGCAATCGCTGTAGCTGAAAGACCAGCACTGCCCATGGCATGACCACACCAGTTTACTGTGCGCTCTGGCCTCTGGTCTAATTGTAAATCATAAGCTTTTTAGAGATATGGTGGACACATTACTAGGGCACCATTTGGTTTGGATGGATCTGTCTGCTTACACCCAAACAAAACAGTACACTCGTAAAATGACTGCCATATCTCAAAAGGGCTAATGGCACTCCTCTCGATAGATTTTTGTGCTTGCAGCCAAAAGAAATAAGCATTTTACAGTGCACTGTAAGGGCACAAATTTGTGGTAAAGTGACACCATGAAATCTGTTCCTGAGCATCTTTAAAAGCTGATGACTCTGCAGGAAGTTCCCTGAAAATAAACCAATCTTTCTATGTTGTGATGAACATTTTTGAAATTCTCCCTGATCATTAAAAAACTTTGTCCCTATTATGTTGAATGTAATTCCAAATATCTCTTTGATTCTTGTACAAAATCTCCCTGATTGCAACATGCAAATATTGGCGTCTGCAGTAAGCTTTAAAGTTGACATTGATGCTCAGCCAGATTGTTGGTTGGAAGCTAGAAAGATTGATATTTTCAAGAGGTCTTTTTCCCCTTCAGGATGTCAAGATGACAGAGCAGATGTCCAGACAGCTCTCATATCGGAGGCTCAGTTCATCAAACCCATCAAGAAGTTCATGGCTGGCTTAATCAGGAAGCAGGTAAAAATATAATCTTTTGTTTTATCTTTCTGTGACAACAGAACAACAATGTTAATTTTGTTCAAGTTGATCTTTAATGGATTTGCTCCAATTTACCCCAAATGAACTAGTGTGTCTATACTCATTCCAAATATCACTTCAGTTGTCTTTCCAAGGGGTCCTGAAAGTACTTGTTGCCAGAACTAAGGGCCTTTGCTTTTGCATCCCCAAATCTTGTGAGAATTGAAAGGGCCCTGTGTTCCAACGTATTGATTTAATGTGTATGACTTTGGATGGCATGGGTGGTGTGTGCATGAAGCACTCACCTCTCACCACTGTGACCCTGGTCCGAAGAACAACAAAATATCGACATTACCGGCATGGTCAAAATTCCAAGATTTGGGCCAAATTTTTTTTGCAATTTTATGGTTTCAAATGATACAGAACGGACTCCTGAAGACAGTTTACTGGTGCAGACTGGAAAAATACTTGGAATGAGATGTACCGGGAATTGTGTGAGTTAAGTTTTGGGTCCGAAAAACAAAAATATTGACAATACCGGCGATGGTCAAAATTTCAAGATTGTAAAAATAACTCATAGTTTGAGATGTATCAGGAATTTTGTGAGTTTAGTTATGGGTCCAAAAAACCAAAAAATCGACCATGCCGGCATGGTTTAAATTTCTAGATTTGGGTCAAAATTTTTTTGCCAATTTTATAGTTTCAAATGATACAGACGGACTCCTGAAGACAGTTTACTGGTGCAGACTGGAAAAATACTTCATGGAATGAGATGTACCGGGAATTGTGTGAGTTAAGTTTTTATTGACAATACCGGCGATGGTCAAAATTTCAAGATTGTAAAAATAATTCATAGTTTGAGATGTATCAGGAATTTTGTGAGTTAAGTTATGGGTCCGAAAAACCAAAAAATCAACCATGCCGGCATGGTTCAAATTTCTAGGTTTGGGTTGAAATTTTTTTGGCAATTTTATAGTTTCAAATGATACAGAACGGACTCCTGAAGACAGGTTACTGGTGCAGACTGGAAAAATTAATCATAGAATGGGATGTATCAGGAATTTTGTGAGTTAAGTTTTGGGTCCGAAGAACAAAAATATCGACAATACCAGCATAGTCAAAATTTCAAGATTTGGGTTGAAGATTTTTGGGCAATTTTCTGGTTTGAAATGATACAGAATAGACTCCTGAAGACAGTTCACTGGTGCAGACTATTAAAATGATGCATAATTTTTCAGATATTGAGAATTTTGTGAGTTTAGTTATGGGTCCCAAAACCCTAAAAATCATCAAGATTTTTGGTCAAAAAACTTTTGGCAATTTTATGGTTTCAAATGATAGAGCACGGACTCCAGAAGACAGTTTACTGGTACAGACTGGAAAAATGATGCATAGTTTGTCAGATAATGAAAAATTTTTGAATTTAGTTGTGGGTCCAAAAAACCAAAAAATCAACCATGCCGGCCTGGTCAAAATTTCAAGATTTTGGGTCAACAATTTGTAATTTTATGATTTCAAATGATACAGAATGGACTCCTGAAGACAGTTTTCTGGTGCAGACCGGAAAAATACTTCATGGAATGAGATGTACCGGGAAATGTGTGAGTTAAGTTTTGGGTCCGAAGAACAAAAATATTGACAATACCGGCGATGGTCAAAATTTCAAGATTGTAAAAATAATTCATAGTTCATAATCCTAAAAACCAAAAAATCGACCATGCCGGCATGGTCAAATTTTCAAGATTTGAGGTCAAAATTCTTTGCGAATTTTATGGTTTCAAATGATAGAGCACGGACTCCAGAAGACAGTTTACTGGTGCAGACTATAAAAATGATGCATAGTTTGTCAGATATTGAGAATTTTGTGAGTTTAGTTATGGTTCCGAAAAACCGAAAAATCGACCATGCCGGCATGGTCAAATTTTCATAATTTGAGATCAAAATTCTTTGCGAATTTTATGGTTTCAAATGATAGAGCACGGACTCCAGAAGACAGTTTACTAGTGCAGACTATAAAAATGATGCATAGTTTGTCAAATGTTGAGAATTTTGTGAGTTTAGTTATGGGTCCGAAAAACCCAAAAACCGACCATGCCGGCATGGTCAAAATTTCAAGATTTGGGTTGCAAATTTTTGGCAATTTTATTGTTTCAAATGATTGATCACGGACTCCTGAAGACAGTTTACTGGTGCAGACTGGAAAAATAACTCAAAGTATGAGATGTATCAGGAATTTTGTGAGTTTAGTATGGGTCCGAAAAACCAAAAAATCTACCATGCCGGCATGGTCACAATTTCAAGATTTTGGGTCAAAATTCTTTTGGCAATTTTATGGTTTCAAATGATAGAGCACGGACTCCTGAAGACCGTTTACTGGTGCAATCTGGAAAAATGATGCATAGTTTGTCAGATAATGAGAATTTTATGAGTTTAGTTATGGGTCCGAAAAACCCAAAAATCGACCATGCCGGCATGGTCAAAATTTCAAGATTTTGGGTCAAAAATCTTTTGGCAATTTTATGGTTTTAAATGATAGAGCACGGACTCCTGTAGACCGTTTACTGGTGCAATCTGGAAAAATGATGCATAGTTTGTCAGATAATGAGAATTTTATGAGTTTAGTTATGGGTCCGAAAAACCAAAAAATCGACCATGCCAGCATGGTAAAAATTTCAAGATTTTGGGTCAAAAATCTTTTGGCAGTTTTATGGTTTCAAATGATAGAGCACTGACTCCTGAAGACCGTTTACTGGTGCAAACTGGAAAAATGGTGCATAGTTTGTCAGATAAGAAGAATTTTGTGAGTTTAGTTATGGGTCCGAAAAACCAAAAAACCGACCATGCCGGCATGGTCAAAATTTCAAGATTTGGGTTGACAATTTTTTGACAATTTTATTGTTTCAAATGATTGATCACGGACTCCTGAAGACAGTTTACTTGTGTTGACTGGAAAAAAGATGCATAGTTTGTCAGATATTGAGAATTTTTTGAGTTTAGTTATGTGTCCGAAAAACTAAAAAATTGACCATGCCGGCATGGTCAAAATTTCAAGATTTTTTGTCAAATTTTTTGTGGCAATTTTATGGTTTCAAATGATAGAGCACAGAATCCAGAAGATAGTTTACTGGTGCAGACATAAAAATGATGCATAGTTTGTCAGATGATGAGAATTGTTTGAGTTTAGTTATGGGTCTGAAAAACCAAAAAATAGACCATGCCGGCATGGTCACGATTTCAAGATTTTGGGTCAAAAATCTTTTGGCAGTTTTATGGTTTCAAATGATAGAGCACTGACTCCTGAAGACCGTTTACTGGTGCAATCTGGAAAAATGATGCATAGTTTGTCAGATAAGAAGAATTTTGTGAGTTTAGTTATGGGTCCGAAAAACCAAAAAATCGACCATGCCGGCATGGTCAAAATTTCAAGATTTGGGTTGACAATTTTTTGGCAATTTTATTGTTTCAAATGATTGATCACGGACTCCTGAAGACAGTTTACTGGTGCAGACTGGAAAAATAACTCAAAGTATGAGATGTATCAGGAATTTTGTGAGTTTAGTTATGGGTCCGAAAAACCAAAAAAATCGACCATGCCGGCATGGTCACAATTTCAAGATTCTGGGTCAAAATTCTTTTGGCAATTTTATGGTTTAAAATGATAGAGCACAGACTCCAGAAGACAGTTTACTTGTGCAGACTATAAAATAGATGCATAGTTTGTCAGATATTGAGAAATTTGTGAGTTTAGTTATGGGTCCGAAAAACCAAAAAATCGACCATGCCGGCATGGTCAAATTTCAAGATTTTGGGTCAAAAATCTGTTGGCAATTTTATGGTTTTAAATGATAGAGCACGGACTCCTGAAGACCGTTTACTGGTGCAATCTGGAAAAATGATGCATAGTTTGTCAGATAATGAGAAATTTATGAGTTTAGTTATGGGTCCGAAAAACCAAAAAATCGACCATGCCAGCATGGTCAAAATTTCAAGATTTTGGGTCAAAAATCTTTTGGCAGTTTTATCGTTTCAAATGATAGAGCACTGACTTCTGAAGACCGTTTACTGGTGCAATCTGGAAAAATGATGCATAGTTTGTCAGATAAGAAGAATTTTGTGAGTTTAGTTATGGGTCCGAAAAACCAAAAAATCGACCATGCCGGCATGGTCAAATTTTCAAGATTTTGGGTCAAAAATCTTTTGGCAGTTTTATGGTTTCAAATGATAGAGCACTGACTCCTGAAGACCGTTTACTGGTGCAATCTGGAAAAATGATGCATAGTTTGTCAGATAAGAAGAATTTTGTGAGTTTAGTTATGGGTCAGAAAAACCAAAAAATTGACCATGCAGGCATGGTCAAATTTTCAAGATTTTGGGTCAAAAATCTTTTGGCAGTTTTATGGTTTCAAATGATAGAGCACTGACTCCTGAAGACCGTTTACTTGGCAATCTCGAAAATTGATGCATAATTTGTCAGATAAGAAGAATTTTGTGAGTTTAGTTATGGGTCCGAAAAACCAAAAAATCGACCATGCCTGCATGGTCAAATTTTCATGATTTGAGATCAAAATTCTTTGCGAATTTTATGGTTTCAAATGATAGAGCACGGACTCCAGAAGACAGTTTACTGGTGCAGACTATAAAAATGATGCATAGTTTGTCAGATATTGAGAATTTTGTGAGTTTAGTTATGGGTCCGAAAAACCCCAAAACCGACCATGCCGGCATGGTCAAAATTTCAAGATTTGGGTTGACAATTTTTTGGCAATTTTATTGTTTCAAATGATTGATCACGGACTCCTGAAGACAGTTTACTGGTGCAGACTGGAAAAATAACTCAAAGTATGAGATGTATCAGGAATTTTGTGAGTTTAGTTATGGGTCCGAAAAACCAAAAAATCGACCATGCCGGCATGGTCACAATTTCAAGATTTTGGGTCAAAATTCTTTTGGCAAATTTATGGTTTCAAATGATAGAGCACGGACTCCAGAAGACAGTTTATCAGTGCAGACTATAAAAATGATGCATAGTTTGTCAGATATTGAGAATTTTGTGAGTTTAGTTATGGGTCCGAAAAACCCAAAAACCGACCATGCCGGCATGGTAAAAATTTCAAGATTTGGGTTGCAAATTTTTGGCAATTTTATTGTTTCAAATGATTGATCACGGACTCCTGAAGACAGTTTACTGGTGCAGACTGGAAAAATAACTCAAAGTATGAGATGTATCAGGAATTTTGTGAGTTTAGTTATGGGTCCGAAAAACCAAAAAATCGACCATGCCGGCATGGTCACAATTTCAAGATTTTGGGTCAAAATTCTTTTGGCAATTTTATGGTTTCAAATGATAGAGCACGGACTCCTGAAGACCGTTTACTGGTGCAATCTGGAAAAATGATGCATAGTTTGTCAGATAATGAGAATTTTATGAGTTTAGTTATGGGTCCGAAAAACCAAAAAATCGACCATGCCGGCATGGTCAAAATTTCAAGATTTTGGGTCAAAAATCTTTTGGCAATTTTATGGTTTTAAATGATAGAGCACGGACTCCTGAAGACCGTTTACTGATGCAATCTGGAAAAATGATGCATAGTTTGTCAGATAATGAGAATTTTATGAGTTTAGTTATGGGTCCGAAAAACCAAAAAATCGACCATGCCGGCATGGTAAAAATTTCAAGATTTTGGGTCAAAAATCTTTTGGCAGTTTTATGGTTTCAAATGATAGAGCACTGACTCCTGAAGACCGTTTACTGGTGCAATCTGGAAAAATGATGCATAGTTTGTCAGATAAGAAGAATTTTGTGAGTTTAGTTATGGGTCCGAAAAACCAAAAAAACCGACCATGCCGGCATGGTCAAAGATTCAAGATTTGGGTTGACAATTTTTTGACAATTTTATTGTTTCAAATGATTGATCACGGACTCCTGAAGACAGTTTACTTGTGCAGACTGGAAAAAAGATGCATAGTTTGTCAGATATTGAGAATTTTTTGAGTTTAGTTATGTGTCCGAAAAACTAAAAAATTGACCATGCCGGCATGGTCAAAATATTCAAGATTTTTTGTCAAATTTTTTGTGGCAATTTTATGGTTTCAAATGATAGAGCACAGAATCCAGAAGATAGTTTACTGGTGCAGACATAAAAATGATGCATAGTTTGTCAGATGATGAGAATTGTTTGAGTTTAGTTATGGGTCTGAAAAACCAAAAAATAGACCATGCCGGCATGGTCACAATTTCAAGATTTTGGGTCAAAAATCTTTTGGCAGTTTTATGGTTTCAAATGATAGAGCACTGACTCCTGAAGACCGTTTACTGGTGCAATCTGGAAAAATGATGCATAGTTTGTCAGATAAGAAGAATTTTGTGAGTTTAGTTATGGGTCCGAAAAACCAAAAAATCGACCATGCCGGCATGGTCAAATTTTCAAGATTTTGGGTCAAAAATCTTTTGGCAGTTTTATGGTTTCAAATGATAGAGCACTGACTCCTGAAGACCGTTTACTGGTGCAATCTGGAAAAATGATGCATAGTTTGTCAGATAAGAAGAATTTTGTGAGTTTAGTTATGGGTCCGAAAAACCAAAAAATCGACCATGCCGGCATGGTCAAATTTTCAAGATTTTGGGTCAAAAATCTTTTGGCAGTTTTATGGTTTCAAATGATAGAGCACTGACTCCTGAAGACCATTTACTGGTGCAATCTGGAAAAATGATGCATAGTTTGTCAGATAAGAAGAATTTTGTGAGTTTAGTTATAGGTCCGAAAAACCAAAAAACCGACCATGCCGGCATGGTCAAAATTTCAAGATTTGGGTTGACAATTTTTTGACAATTTTATTGTTTCAAATGATTGATCACGGACTCCTGAAGACAGTTTACTTGTGCAGACTGGAAAAAAGATGCATAGTTTGTCAGATATTGAGAATTTTTTGAGTTTAGTTATGTGTCCGAAAAACTAAAAAATTGACCATGCCGGCATGGTCAAAATTTCAAGATTTTTTGTCAAATTTTTTGTGGCAATTTTATGGTTTCAAATGATAGAGCACTGACTCCTGAAGACCGTTTACTGGTGCAATCTGGAAAAATGATGCATAGTTTGTCAGATAAGAAGAATTTTGTGAGTTTAGTTATGGGTCCGAAAAACCAAAAAATCGACCATGCCGGCATGGTCAAATTTTCAAAATTTTGGGTCAAAAATCTTTTGGCAGTTTTATGGTTTCAAATGATAGAGCACTGACTCCTGAAGACCGTTTACTGGTGCAATCTGGAAAAATGATGCATAGTTTGTCAGATAAGAAGAATTTTGTGAGTTTAGTTATGGGTCCGAAAAACCAAAAAATCGACCATGCCGGCATGGTCAAATTTTCAAGATTTTGGGTCAAAAATCTTTTGGCAGTTTTATGGTTTCAAATGATAGAGCACTGACTCCTGAAGACCATTTACTGGTGCAATCTCGAAAATTGATGCATAGTTTGTCAGATAAGAAGAATTTTGTGAGTTTAGTTATGGGTCCGAAAAACCAAAAAATCGACCATGCCGGCATGGTCAAATTTTCAAGATTTTGGGTCAAAAATCTTTTGGCAGTTTTAGGTTTCAAATGATAGAGCACTGACTCCTGAAGACCGTTTACTGGTGCAATCTCGAAAATTGATGCATAGTTTGTCAGATAAGAAGAATTTTGTGAGTTTAGTTATGGGTCCGAAAAACCAAAAAATCGACCATGCCGGCATGGTCAAATTTTCATGATTTGAGATCAAAATTCTTTGCGAATTTTATGGTTTCAAATGATAGAGCACGGACTCCAGAAGACAGTTTACTGGTGCAGACTATAAAAATGATGCATAGTTTGTCAGATATTGAGAATTTTGTGAGTTTAGTTATGGGTCCGAAAAACCCCAAAACCGACCATGCCGGCATGGTCACAATTTCAAGATTTGGGTTGACAATTTTTTGGCAATTTTATTGTTTCAAATGATTGATCACGGACTCCTGAAGACCGTTTACTGGTGCAATCTGGAAAAATGATGCATAGTTTGTCAGATAATGAGAATTTTATGAGTTTAGTTATGGGTCCGAAAAACCAAAAAATCGACCATGCCGGCATGGTCACAATTTCAAGATTTTGGGTCAAAAATCTTTTGGCAGTTTTATGGTTTCAAATGATAGAGCACTGACTCCTGAAGACCGTTTACTGGTGCAATCTGGAAAAATGATGCATAGTTTGTCAGATAAGAAGAATTTTGTGAGTTTAGTTATGGGTCCGAAAAACCAAAAAATCGACCATGCCGGCATGGTCAAATTTTCAAGATTTTGGGTCAAAAATCTTTTGGCAGTTTTATGGTTTCAAATGATAGAGCACTGACTCCTGAAGACCGTTTACTGGTGCAATCTGGAAAAATGATGCATAGTTTGTCAGATAAGAAGAATTTTGTGAGTTTAGTTATGGGTCCGAAAAACCAAAAAATCGACCATGCCGGCATGGTCAAATTTTCAAGATTTTGGGTCAAAAATCTTTTGGCAGTTTTATGGTTTCAAATGATAGAGCACTGACTCCTGAAGACCATTTACTGGTGCAATCTCGAAAATTGATGCATAGTTTGTCAGATAAGAAGAATTTTGTGAGTTTAGTTATGGGTCCGAAAAACCAAAAAATCGACCATGCCGGCATGGTCAAATTTTCAAGATTTTGGGTCAAAAATCTTTTGGCAGTTTTAGGTTTCAAATGATAGAGCACTGACTCCTGAAGACCGTTTACTGGTGCAATCTCGAAAATTGATGCATAGTTTGTCAGATAAGAAGAATTTTGTGAGTTTAGTTATGGGTCCGAAAAACCAAAAAATCGACCATGCCGGCATGGTCAAATTTTCATGATTTGAGATCAAAATTCTTTGCGAATTTTATGGTTTCAAATGATAGAGCACGGACTCCAGAAGACAGTTTACTGGTGCAGACTATAAAAATGATGCATAGTTTGTCAGATATTGAGAATTTTGTGAGTTTAGTTATGGGTCCGAAAAACCCCAAAACCGACCATGCCGGCATGGTCACAATTTCAAGATTTGGGTTGACAATTTTTTGGCAATTTTATTGTTTCAAATGATTGATCACGGACTCCTGAAGACCGTTTACTGGTGCAATCTGGAAAAATGATGCATAGTTTGTCAGATAATGAGAATTTTATGAGTTTAGTTATGGGTCCGAAAAACCAAAAAATCGACCATGCCGGCATGGTCAAAATTTCAAGATTTTGGGTCAAAAATCTTTTGGCAGTTTTATGGTTTCAAATGATAGAGCACTGACTCCTGAAGACCGTTTTCTGGTGCAATCTGGAAAAATGATGCATAGTTTGTCAGATAAGAAGAATTTTGTGAGTTTAGTTATGGGTCCGAAAAACCAAAAAATCAACCATGCCGGCATGGTCAAATTTTCAAGATTTTGGGTCAAAAATCTTTTGGCAGTTTTATGGTTTCAAATGATAGAGCACTGACTCCTGAAGACCGTTTACTGGTGCAATCTGGAAAAATGATGCATAGTTTGTCAGATAAGAAGAATTTTGTGAGTTTAGTTATGGGTCCGAAAAACCAAAAAATCGACCATGCCGGCATGGTCAAAATTTCAAGATTTTGGGTCAAAAATCTTTTGGCAGTTTTATGGTTTCAAATGATAGAGCACTGACTCCTGAAGACCGTTTACTGGTGCAATCTCGAAAATTGATGCATAGTTTGTCAGATAAGAAGAATTTTGTGAGTTTAGTTATGGGTCCGAAAAACCAAAAAATCAACCATGCCGGCATGGTAAAATTTTCAAGATTTTGGGTCAAAAATCTTTTGGCAGTTTTATGGTTTCAAATGATAGAGCACTGACTCCTGAAGACCGTTTACTGGTGCAATCTGGAAAAATGATGCATAGTTTGTCAGATAAGAAGAATTTTGTGAGTTTAGTTATGGGTCCGAAAAACCAAAAAATCGACCATGCCGGCATGGTCAAAATTTCAAGATTTTGGGTCACAAATCTTTTGGCAGTTTTATGGTTTCAAATGATAGAGCACTGACTCCTGAAGACCGTTTACTGGTGCAATCTCGAAAATTGATGCATAGTTTGTCAGATAAGAAGAATTTTGTGAGTTTAGTTATGGGTCCGAAAAACCAAAAAATCGACCATGCCGGCATGGTCAAAATTTCAAGATTTTTGGTCAAAAATCTTTTGGCAGTTTTATGGTTTCAAATGATAGAGCACTGACTCCTGAAGACCGTTTACTGGTGCAATCTGGAAAAATGATGCATAGTTTGTCAGATAAGAAGAATTTTGTGAGTTTAGTTATGGGTCCGAAAAACCAAAAAATCGACCATGCCGGCATGGTCAAAATTTCAAGATTTTGGGTCACAAATCTTTTGGCAATTTTATGGTTTTAAATGATAGAGCACGGACTCCTGAAGACCGTTTACTGGTGCAATCTGGAAAAATGATGCATAGTTTGTCAGATAATGAGAATTTTATGAGTTTAGTTATGGGTCCGAAAAACCAAAAAATCGACCATGCCGGCATGGTAAAAATTTCAAGATTTTGGGTCAAAAATCTTTTGGCAGTTTTATGGTTTCAAATGATAGAGCACTTACTCCTGAAGACCGTTTACTGGTGCAATCTGGAAAAATGATGCATAGTTTGTCAGATAAGAAGAATTTTGTGAGTTTAGTTATGGGTCCGAAAAACCAAAAAATCGACCATGCCGGCATGGTCAAATTTTCAAGATTTTGGGTCAAAAATCTTTTGGCAGTTTTATGGTTTCAAATGATAGAGCACTGACTCCTGAAGACCATTTACTGGTGCAATCTGGAAAAATGATGCATAGTTTGTCAGATAAGAAGAATTTTGTGAGTTTAGTTATGGGTCCGAAAAACCAAAAAATCGACCATGCCGGCATGGTCAAAATTTCAAGATTTTGGGTCACAAATCTTTTGGCAATTTTATGGTTTTAAATGATAGAGCACGGACTCCTGAAGACCGTTTACTGGTGCAATCTGGAAAAATGATGCATAGTTTGTCAGATAATGAGAATTTTATGAGTTTAGTTATGGGTCCGAAAAACCAAAAAATCGACCATGCCGGCATGGTAAAAATTTCAAGATTTTGGGTCAAAAATCTTTTGGCAGTTTTATGGTTTCAAATGATAGAGCACTGACTCCTGAAGACCGTTTACTGGTGCAATCTGGAAAAATGATGCATAGTTTGTCAGATAAGAAGAATTTTGTGAGTTTAGTTATGGGTCCGAAAAACCAAAAAATCGACCATGCCGGCATGGTCAAATTTTCAAGATTTTGGGTCAAAAATCTTTTGGCAGTTTTATGGTTTCAAATGATAGAGCACTGACTCCTGAAGACCATTTACTGGTGCAATCTGGAAAAATGATGCATAGTTTGTCATATAAGAAGAATTTTGTGAGTTTAGTTATGGGTCCGAAAACCCAAAAATCGACCATGCCGGCATGGTCAAATTTTCAAGATTTTGGGTCAAAAATCTTTTGGCAGTTTTAGGTTTCAAATGATAGAGCACTGACTCCTGAAGACCGTTTACTGGTGCAATCTCGAAAATTGATGCATAGTTTGTCAGATAAGAAGAATTTTGTGAGTTTAGTTATGGGTCCGAAAAACCAAAAAATCGACCATGCCGGCATGGTCAAATTTTCATGATTTGAGATCAAAATTCTTTGCGAATTTTATGGTTTCAAATGATAGAGCACGGACTCCAGAAGACAGTTTACTGGTGCAGACTATAAAAATGATGCATAGTTTGTCAGATATTGAGAATTTTGTGAGTTTAGTTATGGGTCCGAAAAACCCCAAAACCGACCATGCCGGCATGGTCACAATTTCAAGATTTGGGTTGACAATTTTTTGGCAATTTTATTGTTTCAAATGATTGATCACGGACTCCTGAAGACCGTTTACTGGTGCAATCTGGAAAAATGATGCATAGTTTGTCAGATAATGAGAATTTTATGAGTTTAGTTATGGGTCCGAAAAACCAAAAAATCGACCATGCCGGCATGGTAAAAATTTCAAGATTTTGGGTCAAAAATCTTTTGGCAGTTTTATGGTTTCAAATGATAGAGCACTGACTCCTGAAGACCGTTTACTGGTGCAATCTGGAAAAATGATGCATAGTTTGTCAGATAAGAAGAATTTTGTGAGTTTAGTTATGGGTCCGAAAAACCAAAAAATCAACCATGCCGGCATGGTCAAATTTTCAAGATTTTGGGTCAAAAATCTTTTGGCAGTTTTATGGTTTCAAATGATAGAGCACTGACTCCTGAAGACCGTTTACTGGTGCAATCTGGAAAAATGATGCATAGTTTGTCAGATAAGAAGAATTTTGTGAGTTTAGTTATGGGTCCGAAAAACCAAAAAATCGACCATGCCGGCATGGTCAAAATTTCAAGATTTTGGGTCAAAAATCTTTTGGCAGTTTTATGGTTTCAAATGATAGAGCACTGACTCCTGAAGACCGTTTACTGGTGCAATCTCGAAAATTGATGCATAGTTTGTCAGATAAGAAGAATTTTGTGAGTTTAGTTATGGGTCCGAAAAACCCCAAAACCGACCATGCCGGCATGGTCACAATTTCAAGATTTGGGTTGACAATTTTTTGGCAATTTTATTGTTTCAAATGATTGATCACGGACTCCTGAAGACCGTTTACTGGTGCAATCTGGAAAAATGATGCATAGTTTGTCAGATAATGAGAATTTTATGAGTTTAGTTATGGGTCCGAAAAACCAAAAAATCGACCATGCCGGCATGGTCAAAATTTCAAGATTTTGGGTCAAAAATCTTTTGGCAGTTTTATGGTTTCAAATGATAGAGCACTGACTCCTGAAGACCGTTTTCTGGTGCAATCTGGAAAAATGATGCATAGTTTGTCAGATAAGAAGAATTTTGTGAGTTTAGTTATGGGTCCGAAAAACCAAAAAATCAACCATGCCGGCATGGTCAAATTTTCAAGATTTTGGGTCAAAAATCTTTTGGCAGTTTTATGGTTTCAAATGATAGAGCACTGACTCCTGAAGACCGTTTACTGGTGCAATCTGGAAAAATGATGCATAGTTTGTCAGATAAGAAGAATTTTGTGAGTTTAGTTATGGGTCCGAAAAACCAAAAAATCGACCATGCCGGCATGGTCAAAATTTCAAGATTTTGGGTCAAAAATCTTTTGGCAGTTTTATGGTTTCAAATGATAGAGCACTGACTCCTGAAGACCGTTTACTGGTGCAATCTCGAAAATTGATGCATAGTTTGTCAGATAAGAAGAATTTTGTGAGTTTAGTTATGGGTCCGAAAAACCAAAAAATCAACCATGCCGGCATGGTCAAATTTTCAAGATTTTGGGTCAAAAATCTTTTGGCAGTTTTATGGTTTCAAATGATAGAGCACTGACTCCTGAAGACCGTTTACTGGTGCAATCTGGAAAAATGATGCATAGTTTGTCAGATAAGAAGAATTTTGTGAGTTTAGTTATGGGTCCGAAAAACCAAAAAATCGACCATGCCGGCATGGTCAAAATTTCAAGATTTTGGGTCACAAATCTTTTGGCAGTTTTATGGTTTCAAATGATAGAGCACTGACTCCTGAAGACCGTTTACTGGTGCAATCTCGAAAATTGATGCATAGTTTGTCAGATAAGAAGAATTTTGTGAGTTTAGTTATGGGTCCGAAAAACCAAAAAATCGACCATGCCGGCATGGTCAAAATTTCAAGATTTTTGGTCAAAAATCTTTTGGCAGTTTTATGGTTTCAAATGATAGAGCACTGACTCCTGAAGACCGTTTACTGGTGCAATCTGGAAAAATGATGCATAGTTTGTCAGATAAGAAGAATTTTGTGAGTTTAGTTATGGGTCCGAAAAACCAAAAAATCGACCATGCCGGCATGGTCAAAATTTCAAGATTTTGGGTCACAAATCTTTTGGCAATTTTATGGTTTTAAATGATAGAGCACGGACTCCTGAAGACCGTTTACTGGTGCAATCTGGAAAAATGATGCATAGTTTGTCAGATAATGAGAATTTTATGAGTTTAGTTATGGGTCCGAAAAACCAAAAAATCGACCATGCCGGCATGGTAAAAATTTCAAGATTTTGGGTCAAAAATCTTTTGGCAGTTTTATGGTTTCAAATGATAGAGCACTGACTCCTGAAGACCGTTTACTGGTGCAATCTGGAAAAATGATGCATAGTTTGTCAGATAAGAAGAATTTTGTGAGTTTAGTTATGGGTCCGAAAAACCAAAAAATCGACCATGCCGGCATGGTCAAATTTTCAAGATTTTGGGTCAAAAATCTTTTGGCAGTTTTATGGTTTCAAATGATAGAGCACTGACTCCTGAAGACCATTTACTGGTGCAATCTGGAAAAATGATGCATAGTTTGTCAGATAAGAAGAATTTTGTGAGTTTAGTTATGGGTCCGAAAAACCAAAAAATCGACCATGCCGGCATGGTCAAAATTTCAAGATTTTGGGTCACAAATCTTTTGGCAATTTTATGGTTTTAAATGATAGAGCACGGACTCCTGAAGACCGTTTACTGGTGCAATCTGGAAAAATGATGCATAGTTTGTCAGATAATGAGAATTTTATGAGTTTAGTTATGGGTCCGAAAAACCAAAAAATCGACCATGCCGGCATGGTAAAAATTTCAAGATTTTGGGTCAAAAATCTTTTGGCAGTTTTATGGTTTCAAATGATAGAGCACTGACTCCTGAAGACCGTTTACTGGTGCAATCTGGAAAAATGATGCATAGTTTGTCAGATAAGAAGAATTTTGTGAGTTTAGTTATGGGTCCGAAAAACCAAAAAATCGACCATGCCGGCATGGTCAAATTTTCAAGATTTTGGGTCAAAAATCTTTTGGCAGTTTTATGGTTTCAAATGATAGAGCACTGACTCCTGAAGACCATTTACTGGTGCAATCTGGAAAAATGATGCATAGTTTGTCATATAAGAAGAATTTTGTGAGTTTAGTTATGGGTCCGAAAACCCAAAAATCGACCATGCCGGCATGGTCAAATTTTCAAGATTTTGGGTCAAAAATCTTTTGGCAGTTTTAGGTTTCAAATGATAGAGCACTGACTCCTGAAGACCGTTTACTGGTGCAATCTCGAAAATTGATGCATAGTTTGTCAGATAAGAAGAATTTTGTGAGTTTAGTTATGGGTCCGAAAAACCAAAAAATCGACCATGCCGGCATGGTCAAATTTTCATGATTTGAGATCAAAATTCTTTGCGAATTTTATGGTTTCAAATGATAGAGCACGGACTCCAGAAGACAGTTTACTGGTGCAGACTATAAAAATGATGCATAGTTTGTCAGATATTGAGAATTTTGTGAGTTTAGTTATGGGTCCGAAAAACCCCAAAACCGACCATGCCGGCATGGTCACAATTTCAAGATTTGGGTTGACAATTTTTTGGCAATTTTATTGTTTCAAATGATTGATCACGGACTCCTGAAGACCGTTTACTGGTGCAATCTGGAAAAATGATGCATAGTTTGTCAGATAATGAGAATTTTATGAGTTTAGTTATGGGTCCGAAAAACCAAAAAATCGACCATGCCGGCATGGTAAAAATTTCAAGATTTTGGGTCAAAAATCTTTTGGCAGTTTTATGGTTTCAAATGATAGAGCACTGACTCCTGAAGACCGTTTACTGGTGCAATCTGGAAAAATGATGCATAGTTTGTCAGATAAGAAGAATTTTGTGAGTTTAGTTATGGGTCCGAAAAACCAAAAAATCAACCATGCCGGCATGGTCAAATTTTCAAGATTTTGGGTCAAAAATCTTTTGGCAGTTTTATGGTTTCAAATGATAGAGCACTGACTCCTGAAGACCGTTTACTGGTGCAATCTGGAAAAATGATGCATAGTTTGTCAGATAAGAAGAATTTTGTGAGTTTAGTTATGGGTCCGAAAAACCAAAAAATCGACCATGCCGGCATGGTCAAAATTTCAAGATTTTGGGTCAAAAATCTTTTGGCAGTTTTATGGTTTCAAATGATAGAGCACTGACTCCTGAAGACCGTTTACTGGTGCAATCTCGAAAATTGATGCATAGTTTGTCAGATAAGAAGAATTTTGTGAGTTTAGTTATGGGTCCGAAAAACCCCAAAACCGACCATGCCGGCATGGTCACAATTTCAAGATTTGGGTTGACAATTTTTTGGCAATTTTATTGTTTCAAATGATTGATCACGGACTCCTGAAGACCGTTTACTGGTGCAATCTGGAAAAATGATGCATAGTTTGTCAGATAAGAAGAATTTTGTGAGTTTAGTTATGGGTCCGAAAAACCAAAAAATCGACCATGCAGGCATGGTCAAAATTTCAAGATTTTGGGTCAAAATTCTTTTGGCAGTTTTATGGTTTCAAATGATAGAGCACGGACTCCTGAAGACAGTTTACTGGTGATGACTGGAAAAAAGATGCATAGTTTGTCAGATATTGAGAATTTTGTGAGTTTAGTTATGTGTCCGAAAAACCAAAAAATTGACCATGCCAGCATGGTCAAAATTTCATGATTTGAGGTCAAAATTCTTTGCGAATTTTATGGTTTCAAATGATAGAGCACAGACTCCAGAAGACAGTTTACTGGTGCAGACTATAAAAATGATGCATAGTTTGTCAGATATTGAGAATTTTGTGAGTTTAGGTATGGGTCCGAAAAACTAAAAAACCGACCATGCCGGCATGGTCAAAATTTCAAGATTTGGGTTGACAATTTTTTGGCAATTTTATTGTTTCAAATGATTGATCACGGACTCCTGAAGACAGTTTACTGGTGCAGACTGGAAAAATAACTCAAAGTATGAGATGTATCAGGAATTTTGTGAGTTTAGTTATGGGTCCGAAAAACCAAAAAATCGACCATGCCGGCATGGTAAAAATTTCATATTTTGGGTCAAAATTCTTTTGGCAATTTTATGGTTTCAAATGATAGAGCACGGACTCCTGAAGACAGTTTACTGGTGTAGACTGGAAAAAAGATGCATAGTTTGTCAGATATTGAGAATTTAGTGAGTTTAGTTATGGGTCCGAAAAACCAAAAAATCGACCATGCCGGCATGGTCAAATTTTCATGATTTGAGATCAAAATTCTTTGCGAATTTTATGGTTTCAAATGATAGAGCACGGACTCCAGAAGACAGTTTACTGGTGCAGACTATAAAAATGATGCATAGTTTGTCAGATATTGAGAATTTTGTGAGTTTAGTTATGGGTCCGAAAAACCCCAAAACCTACCATGCCGGCATGGTCACAATTTCAAGATTTGGGTTGACAATTTTTTGGCAATTTTATTGTTTCAAATGATTGATCACGGACTCCTGAAGACCGTTTACTGGTGCAATCTGGAAAAATGATGCATAGTTTGTCAGATAATGAGAATTTTATGAGTTAAGTTATGGGTCCGAAAAACCAAAAAATCGACCATGCCGGCATGGTCAAAATTTCAAGAATTTGGGTCAAAAATCTTTTGGCAGTTTTATGGTTTCAAATGATAGAGCACTGACTCCTGAAGACCGTTTACTGGTGCAATCTGGAAAAATGATGCATAGTTTGTCAGATAAGAAGAATTTTGTGAGTTTAGTTATGGGTCCGAAAAACCAAAAAATCAACCATGCCGGCATGGTCAAATTTTCAAGATTTTGGGTCAAAAATCTTTTGGCAGTTTTATGGTTTCAAATGATAGAGCACTGACTCCTGAAGACCGTTTACTGGTGCAATCTGGAAAAATGATGCAAAGTTTGTCAGATAAGAAGAATTTTGTGAGTTTAGTTATGGGTCCGAAAAACCAAAAAATCGACCATGCCGGCATGGTCAAAATTTCAAGATTTTGGGTCAAAAATCTTTTGGCAGTTTTATGGTTTCAAATGATAGAGCACTGACTCCTGAAGACCGTTTACTGGTGCAATCTGGAAAAATGATGCATAGTTTGTCAGATAAGAAGAATTTTGTGAGTTTAGTTATTGGTCCGAAAAACCAAAAAATCAACCATGCCGGCATAGTCAAATTTTCAAGATTTTGGGTCAAAAATCTTTTGGCAGTTTTATGGTTTCAAATGATAGAGCACTGACTCCTGAAGACCGTTTACTGGTGCAATCTGGAAAAATGATGCATAGTTTGTCAGATAAGAAGAATTTTGTGAGTTTAGTTATGGGTCCGAAAAACCAAAAAATCGACCATGCCGGCATGGTCAAAATTTCAAGATTTTGGGTCAAAAATTTTTTGGCAGTTTTATGGTTTCAAATGATAGAGCACTGACTCCTGAAGACCGTTTACTGGTGCAATCTCGAAAATTGATGCATAGTTTGTCAGATAAGAAGAATTTTGTGAGTTTAGTTATGGGTCCGAAAAACCAAAAAATCGACCATGCCGGCATGGTCAAATTTTCAAGATTTTGGGTCAAAAATCTTTTGGCAGTTTTATGGTTTCAAATGATAGAGCACTGACTCCTGAAGACCGTTTACTGGTGCAATCTGGAAAAATGATGCATAGTTTGTCAGATAAGAAGAATTTTGTGAGTTTAGTTATGGGTCCGAAAAACCAAAAAATCAACCATGCCGGCATGGTCAAATTTTCAAGATTTTGGGTCAAAAATCTTTTGGCAGTTTTATGGTTTCAAATGATAGAGCACTGACTCCTGAAGACCGTTTACTGGTGCAATCTGGAAAAATGATGCATAGTTTGTCAGATAAGAAGAATTTTGTGAGTTTAGTTATGGGTCCGAAAAACCCCAAAACCGACCATGCCGGCATGGTCACAATTTCAAGATTTGGGTTGACAATTTTTTGGCAATTTTATTGTTTCAAATGATTGATCACGGACTCCTGAAGACCGTTTACTGGTGCAATCTGGAAAAATGATGCATAGTTTGTCAGATAAGAAGAATTTTGTGAGTTTAGTTATGGGTCCGAAAAACCAAAAAATCGACCATGCAGGCATGGTCAAAATTTCAAGATTTTGGGTCAAAATTCTTTTGGCAGTTTTATGGTTTCAAATGATAGAGCACGGACTCCTGAAGACAGTTTACTGGTGATGACTGGAAAAAAGATGCATAGTTTGTCAGATATTGAGAATTTTGTGAGTTTAGTTATGTGTCCGAAAAACCAAAAAATTGACCATGCCAGCATGGTCAAAATTTCATGATTTGAGGTCAAAATTCTTTGCGAATTTTATGGTTTCAAATGATAGAGCACAGACTCCAGAAGACAGTTTACTGGTGCAGACTATAAAAATGATGCATAGTTTGTCAGATATTGAGAATTTTGTGAGTTTAGGTATGGGTCCGAAAAACTAAAAAACCGACCATGCCGGCATGGTCAAAATTTCAAGATTTGGGTTGACAATTTTTTGGCAATTTTATTGTTTCAAATGATTGATCACGGACTCCTGAAGACAGTTTACTGGTGCAGACTGGAAAAATAACTCAAAGTATGAGATGTATCAGGAATTTTGTGAGTTTAGTTATGGGTCCGAAAAACCAAAAAATCGACCATGCCGGCATGGTAAAAATTTCATATTTTGGGTCAAAATTCTTTTGGCAATTTTATGGTTTCAAATGATAGAGCACGGACTCCTGAAGACAGTTTACTGGTGTAGACTGGAAAAAAGATGCATAGTTTGTCAGATATTGAGAATTTAGTGAGTTTAGTTATGGGTCCGAAAAACCAAAAAATCGACCATGCCGGCATGGTCAAATTTTCATGATTTGAGATCAAAATTCTTTGCGAATTTTATGGTTTCAAATGATAGAGCACGGACTCCAGAAGACAGTTTACTGGTGCAGACTATAAAAATGATGCATAGTTTGTCAGATATTGAGAATTTTGTGAGTTTAGTTATGGGTCCGAAAAACCCCAAAACCTACCATGCCGGCATGGTCACAATTTCAAGATTTGGGTTGACAATTTTTTGGCAATTTTATTGTTTCAAATGATTGATCACGGACTCCTGAAGACCGTTTACTGGTGCAATCTGGAAAAATGATGCATAGTTTGTCAGATAATGAGAATTTTATGAGTTAAGTTATGGGTCCGAAAAACCAAAAAATCGACCATGCCGGCATGGTCAAAATTTCAAGAATTTGGGTCAAAAATCTTTTGGCAGTTTTATGGTTTCAAATGATAGAGCACTGACTCCTGAAGACCGTTTACTGGTGCAATCTGGAAAAATGATGCATAGTTTGTCAGATAAGAAGAATTTTGTGAGTTTAGTTATGGGTCCGAAAAACCAAAAAATCAACCATGCCGGCATGGTCAAATTTTCAAGATTTTGGGTCAAAAATCTTTTGGCAGTTTTATGGTTTCAAATGATAGAGCACTGACTCCTGAAGACCGTTTACTGGTGCAATCTGGAAAAATGATGCAAAGTTTGTCAGATAAGAAGAATTTTGTGAGTTTAGTTATGGGTCCGAAAAACCAAAAAATCGACCATGCCGGCATGGTCAAAATTTCAAGATTTTGGGTCAAAAATCTTTTGGCAGTTTTATGGTTTCAAATGATAGAGCACTGACTCCTGAAGACCGTTTACTGGTGCAATCTGGAAAAATGATGCATAGTTTGTCAGATAAGAAGAATTTTGTGAGTTTAGTTATTGGTCCGAAAAACCAAAAAATCAACCATGCCGGCATAGTCAAATTTTCAAGATTTTGGGTCAAAAATCTTTTGGCAGTTTTATGGTTTCAAATGATAGAGCACTGACTCCTGAAGACCGTTTACTGGTGCAATCTGGAAAAATGATGCATAGTTTGTCAGATAAGAAGAATTTTGTGAGTTTAGTTATGGGTCCGAAAAACCAAAAAATCGACCATGCCGGCATGGTCAAAATTTCAAGATTTTGGGTCAAAAATTTTTTGGCAGTTTTATGGTTTCAAATGATAGAGCACTGACTCCTGAAGACCGTTTACTGGTGCAATCTCGAAAATTGATGCATAGTTTGTCAGATAAGAAGAATTTTGTGAGTTTAGTTATGGGTCCGAAAAACCAAAAAATCGACCATGCCGGCATGGTCAAATTTTCATGATTTGAGATCAAAATTCTTTGCGAATTTTATGGTTTCAAATGATAGAGCACGGACTCCAGAAGACAGTTTACTGGTGCAGACTATAAAAATGATGCATAGTTTGTCAGATATTGAGAATTTTGTGAGTTTAGTTATGGGTCCGAAAAACCCCAAAACCTACCATGCCGGCATGGTCACAATTTCAAGATTTGGGTTGACAATTTTTTGGCAATTTTATTGTTTCAAATGATTGATCACGGACTCCTGAAGACCGTTTACTGGTGCAATCTGGAAAAATGATGCATAGTTTGTCAGATAATGAGAATTTTATGAGTTAAGTTATGGGTCCGAAAAACCAAAAAATCGACCATGCCGGCATGGTCAAAATTTCAAGAATTTGGGTCAAAAAACCTTTTGGCAGTTTTATGGTTTCAAATGATAGAGCACTGACTCCTGAAGACCGTTTACTGGTGCAATCTGGAAAAATGATGCATAGTTTGTCAGATAAGAAGAATTTTGTGAGTTTAGTTATGGGTCCGAAAAACCAAAAAATCAACCATGCCGGCATGGTCAAATTTTCAAGATTTTGGGTCAAAAATCTTTTGGCAGTTTTATGGTTTCAAATGATAGAGCACTGACTCCTGAAGACCGTTTACTGGTGCAATCTGGAAAAATGATGCAAAGTTTGTCAGATAAGAAGAATTTTGTGAGTTTAGTTATGGGTCCGAAAAACCAAAAAATCGACCATGCCGGCATGGTCAAAATTTCAAGATTTTGGGTCAAAAATCTTTTGGCAGTTTTATGGTTTCAAATGATAGAGCACTGACTCCTGAAGACCGTTTACTGGTGCAATCTGGAAAAATGATGCATAGTTTGTCAGATAAGAAGAATTTTGTGAGTTTAGTTATTGGTCCGAAAAACCAAAAAATCAACCATGCCGGCATAGTCAAATTTTCAAGATTTTGGGTCAAAAATCTTTTGGCAGTTTTATGGTTTCAAATGATAGAGCACTGACTCCTGAAGACCGTTTACTGGTGCAATCTGGAAAAATGATGCATAGTTTGTCAGATAAGAAGAATTTTGTGAGTTTAGTTATGGGTCCGAAAAACCAAAAAATCGACCATGCCGGCATGGTCAAAATTTCAAGATTTTGGGTCAAAAATTTTTTGGCAGTTTTATGGTTTCAAATGATAGAGCACTGACTCCTGAAGACCGTTTACTGGTGCAATCTCGAAAATTGATGCATAGTTTGTCAGATAAGAAGAATTTTGTGAGTTTAGTTATGGGTCCGAAAAACCAAAAAATCGACCATGCCGGCATGGTCAAATTTTCAAGATTTTGGGTCAAAAATCTTTTGGCAGTTTTATGGTTTCAAATGATAGAGCACTGACTCCTGAAGACCGTTTACTGGTGCAATCTGGAAAAATGATGCATAGTTTGTCAGATAAGAAGAATTTTGTGAGTTTAGTTATGGGTCCGAAAAACCAAAAAATCGACCATGCCGGCATGGTCAAAATTTCAAGATTTTGGGTCAAAAATCTTTTGGCAGTTTTATGGTTTCAAATGATAGAGCACTGACTCCTGAAGACCGTTTACTGGTGCAATCTCGAAAATTGATGCATAGTTTGTCAGATAAGAAGAATTTTGTGAGTTTAGTTATGGGTCCGAAAAACCAAAAAATCAACCATGCGGGCATGGTCAAATTTTCAAGATTTTGGGTCAAAAATCTTTTGGCAGTTTTATGGTTTCAAATGATAGAGCACTGACTCCTGAAGACCGTTTACTGGTGCAATCTGGAAAAATGATGCATAGTTTGTCAGATAAGAAGAATTTTGTGAGTTTAGTTATGGGTCCGAAAAACCAAAAAATCGACCATGCCGGCATGGTCAAAATTTCAAGATTTTGGGTCAAAAATCTTTTGGCAGTTTTATGGTTTCAAATGATAGAGCACTGACTCCTGAAGACCGTTTACTGGTGCAATCTCGAAAATTGATGCATAGTTTGTCAGATAAGAAGAATTTTGTGAGTTTAGTTATGGGTCCGAAAAACCAAAAAATCAACCATGCGGGCATGGTCAAATTTTCAAGATTTTGGGTCAAAAATCTTTTGGCAGTTTTATGGTTTCAAATGATAGAGCACTGACTCCTGAAGACCGTTTACTGGTGCAATCTGGAAAAATGATGCATAGTTTGTCAGATAAGAAGAATTTTGTGAGTTTAGTTATGGGTCCGAAAAACCAAAAAATCGACCATGCCGGCATGGTCAAAATTTCAAGATTTTGGGTCAAAAATCTTTTGGCAGTTTTATGGTTTCAAATGACAGAGCACTGACTCCTGAAGACCGTTTACTGGTGCAATCTCGAAAATTGATGCATAGTTTGTCAGATAAGAAGAATTTTGTGAGTTTAGTTATGGGTCCGAAAAACCAAAAAATCAACCATGCCGGCATGGTCAAAATTTCAAGATTTTGGGTCAAAAATCTTTTGGCAGTTTTATGGTTTCAAATGATTGATCACGGACTCCTGAAGACAGTTTACTGGTGCAGACTGGAAAAATAACTCAAAGTATGAGATGTATCAGGAATTTTGTGAGTTTAGTTATGGGTCCGAAAAACCAAAAAATCTACCATGCAGGCATGGTCAAAATTTCAAGATTTTGGGTCAAAATTCTTTTGGCAGTTTTATGGTTTCAAATGATAGAGCACGGACTCCTGAAGACAGTTTACTGGTGATGACTGGAAAAAAGATGCATAGTTTGTCAGATATTGAGAATTTTGTGAGTTTAGTTATGTGTCCGAAAAACCAAAAAATTGACCATGCCAGCATGGTCAAAATTTCATGATTTGAGGTCAAAATTCTTTGCGAATTTTATGGTTTCAAATGATAGAGCACAGACTCCAGAAGACAGTTTACTGGTGCAGACTATAAAAATGATGCATAGTTTGTCAGATATTGAGAATTTTGTGAGTTTAGGTATGGGTCCGAAAAACTAAAAAACCGACCATGCCGGCATGGTCAAAATTTCAAGATTTGGGTTGACAATTTTTTGGCAATTTTATTGTTTCAAATGATTGATCACGGACTCCTGAAGACAGTTTACTGGTGCAGACTGGAAAAATAACTCAAAGTATGAGATGTATCAGGAATTTTGTGAGTTTAGTTATGGGTCCGAAAAACCAAAAAATCGACCATGCCGGCATGGTAAAAATTTCAAGATTTTGGGTCAAAATTCTTTTGGCAATTTTATGGTTTCAAATGATAGAGCACGGACTCCTGAAGACAGTTTACTGGTGTAGACTGGAAAAAAGATGCATAGTTTGTCAGATATTGAGAATTTAGTGAGTTTAGTTATGGGTCCGAAAAACCAAAAAATCGACCATGCCGGCATGGTCAAATTTTCATGATTTGAGATCAAAATTCTTTGCGAATTTTATGGTTTCAAATGATAGAGCACGGACTCCAGAAGACAGTTTACTGGTGCAGACTATAAAAATGATGCATAGTTTGTCAGATATTGAGAATTTTGTGAGTTTAGTTATGGGTCCGAAAAACCCCAAAACCGACCATGCCGGCATGGTCACAATTTCAAGATTTGGGTTGACAATTTTTTGGCAATTTTATTGTTTCAAATGATTGATCACGGACTCCTGAAGACCGTTTACTGGTGCAATCTGGAAAAATGATGCATAGTTTGTCAGATAATGAGAATTTTATGAGTTTAGTTATGGGTCCGAAAAACCAAAAAATCGACCATGCCGGCATGGTCAAAATTTCAAGATTTTGGGTCAAAAATCTTTTGGCAGTTTTATGGTTTCAAATGATAGAGCACTGACTCCTGAAGACCGTTTACTGGTGCAATCTGGAAAAATGATGCATAGTTTGTCAGATAAGAAGAATTTTGTGAGTTTAGTTATGGGTCCGAAAAACCAAAAAATCAACCATGCCGGCATGGTAAAATTTTCAAGATTTTGGGTCAAAAATCTTTTGGCAGTTTTATGGTTTCAAATGATAGAGCACTGACTCCTGAAGACCGTTTACTGGTGCAATCTGGAAAAATGATGCATAGTTTGTCAGATAAGAAGAATTTTGTGAGTTTAGTTATGGGTCCGAAAAACCCAAAAATCGACCATGCCGGCATGGTCAAAATTTCAAGATTTTGGGTCAAAAATCTTTTGGCAGTTTTATGGTTTCAAATGATAGAGCACTGACTCCTGAAGACCGTTTACTGGTGCAATCTCGAAAATTGATGCATAGTTTGTCAGATAAGAAGAATTTTGTGAGTTTAGTTATGGGTCCGAAAAACCAAAAAATCAACCATGCCGGCATGGTCAAATTTTCAAGATTTTGGGTCAAAAATCTTTTGGCAGTTTTATGGTTTCAAATGATAGAGCACTGACTCCTGAAGACCGTTTACTGGTGCAATCTGGAAAAATGATGCATAGTTTGTCAGATAAGAAGAATTTTGTGAGTTTAGTTATGGGTCCGAAAAACCAAAAAATCGACCATGCCGGCATGGTCAAAATTTCAAGATTTTGGGTCAAAATTCTTTTGGCAATTTTATGGTTTCAAATGATAGAGCACGGACTCCTGAAGACCGTTTACTGGTGCAATCTGGAAAAATGATGCATAGTTTGTCAGATAATGAGAATTTTATGAGTTTAGTTATGGGTCCGAAAAACCAAAAAATCGACCATGCCGGCATGGTCACAATTTCAAGATTTGGGTTGACAATTTTTTGGCAATTTTATGGTTTTAAATGATAGAGCACGGACTCCTGAAGACCGTTTACTGGTGCAATCTGGAAAAATGATGCATAGTTTGTCAGATAATGAGAATTTTATGAGTTTAGTTATGGGTCCGAAAAACCAAAAAATCGACCATGCCGGCATGGTAAAAATTTCAAGATTTTGGGTCAAAAATCTTTTGGCAGTTTTATGGTTTCAAATGATAGAGCACTGACTCCTGAAGACCGTTTACTGGTGCAATCTGGAAAAATGATGCATAGTTTGTCAGATAAGAAGAATTTTGTGAGTTTAGTTATGGGTCCGAAAAACCAAAAAATCGACCATGCCGGCATGGTCAAATTTTCAAGATTTTGGGTCAAAAATCTTTTGGCAGTTTTATGGTTTCAAATGATAGAGCACTGACTCCTGAAGACCATTTACTGGTGCAATCTGGAAAAATGATGCATAGTTTGTCATATAAGAAGAATTTTGTGAGTTTAGTTATGGGTCCGAAAACCCAAAAATCGACCATGCCGGCATGGTCAAATTTTCAAGATTTTGGGTCAAAAATCTTTTGGCAGTTTTAGGTTTCAAATGATAGAGCACTGACTCCTGAAGACCGTTTACTGGTGCAATCTGGAAAATTGATGCATAGTTTGTCAGATAAGAAGAATTTTGTGAGTTTAGTTATGGGTCCGAAAAACCAAAAAATCAACCATGCCGGCATGGTCAAATTTTCAAGATTTTGGGTCAAAAATCTTTTGGCAGTTTTATGGTTTCAAATGATAGAGCACTGACTCCTGAAGACCGTTTACTGGTGCAATCTGGAAAAATGATGCATAGTTTGTCAGATAAGAAGAATTTTGTGAGTTTAGTTATGGGTCCGAAAAACCAAAAAATCGACCATGCCGGCATGGTCAAAATTTCAAGATTTTGGGTCAAAAATCTTTTGGCAGTTTTATGGTTTCAAATGATTGATCACGGACTCCTGAAGACAGTTTACTGGTGCACACTGGAAAAATAACTCAAAGTATGAGATGTATCAGGAATTTTGTGAGTTTAGTTATGGGTCCGAAAAACCAAAAAATCTACCATGCAGGCATGGTCAAAATTTCAAGATTTTGGGTCAAAATTCTTTTGGCAGTTTTATGGTTTCAAATGATAGAGCACGGACTCCTGAAGACAGTTTACTGGTGATGACTGGAAAAAAGATGCATAGTTTGTCAGATATTGAGAATTTTGTGAGTTTAGTTATGTGTCCGAAAATCAAAAAATTGACCATGCCAGCATGGTCAAAATTTCATGATTTGAGGTCAAAATTCTTTGCGAATTTCATGGTTTCAAATGATAGAGCACAGACTCCAGAAGACAGTTTACTGGTGCAGACTATAAAAATGATGCATAGTTTGTCAGATATTGAGAATTTTGTGAGTTTAGGTATGGGTCCGAAAAACTAAAAAACCGACCATGCCGGCATGGTCAAAATTTCAATATTTGGGTTGACAATTTTTTGGCAATTTTATTGTTTCAATTGATTGATCACGGACTCCTGAAGACAGTTTACTGGTGCAGACTGGAAAAATAACTCAAAGTATGAGATGTATCAGGAATTTTGTGAGTTTAGTTATGGGTCCGAAAAACCAAAAAATCGACCATGCCGGCATGGTAAAAATTTCAAGATTTTGGGTCAAAATTCTTTTGGCAATTTTATGGTTTCAAATGATAGAGCACGGACTCCTGAAGACAGTTTACTGGTGTAGACTGGAAAAAAGATGCATAGTTTGTCAGATATTGAGAATTTAGTGAGTTTAGTTATGGGTCCGAAAAACCAAAAAATCGACCATGCCGGCATGGTCAAATTTTCATGATTTGAGATCAAAATTCTTTGCGAATTTTATGGTTTCAAATGATAGAGCACGGACTCCAGAAGACAGTTTACTGGTGCAGACTATAAAAATGATGCATAGTTTGTCAGATATTGAGAATTTTGTGAGTTTAGTTATGGGTCCGAAAAACCCCAAAACCGACCATGCCGGCATGGTCACAATTTCAAGATTTGGGTTGACAATTTTTTGGCAATTTTATTGTTTCAAATGATTGATCACGGACTCCTGAAGACCGTTTACTGGTGCAATCTGGAAAAATGATGCATAGTTTGTCAGATAATGAGAATTTTATGAGTTTAGTTATGGGTCCGAAAAACCAAAAAATCGACCATGCCGGCATGGTCAAATTTTCATGATTTGAGATCAAAATTCTTTGCGAATTTTATGGTTTCAAATGATAGAGCACGGACTCCAGAAGACAGTTTACTGGTGCAGACTATAAAAATGATGCATAGTTTGTCAGATATTGAGAATTTTGTGAGTTTAGTTATGGGTCCGAAAAACCCCAAAACCGACCATGCCGGCATGGTCACAATTTCAAGATTTGGGTTGACAATTTTTTGGCAATTTTATTGTTTCAAATGATTGATCACGGACTCCTGAAGACCGTTTACTGGTGCAATCTGGAAAAATGATGCATAGTTTGTCAGATAATGAGAATTTTATGAGTTTAGTTATGGGTCCGAAAAACAAAAAAATCGACCATGCCGGCATGGTCAAAATTTCAAGATTTTGGGTCAAAAATCTTTTGGCAGTTTTATGGTTTCAAATGATAGAGCACTGACTCCTGAAGACCGTTTACTGGTGCAATCTGGAAAAATGATGCATAGTTTGTCAGATAAGAAGAATTTTGTGAGTTTAGTTATGGGTCCGAAAAACCAAAAAATTGACCATGCCAGCATGGTCAAAATTTCATGATTTGAGGTCAAAATTCTTTGCGAATTTTATGGTTTCAAATGATAGAGCACAGACTCCAGAAGACAGTTTACTGGTGCAGACTATAAAAATGATGCATAGTTTGTCAGATATTGAGAATTTTGTGAGTTTAGGTATGGGTCCGAAAAACTAAAAAACCGACCATGCCGGCATGGTCAAAATTTCAAGATTTGGGTTGACAATTTTTTGGCAATTTTATTGTTTCAAATGATTGATCACGGACTCCTGAAGACAGTTTACTGGTGCAGACTGGAAAAATAACTCAAAGTATGAGATGTATCAGGAATTTTGTGAGTTTAGTTATGGGTCCGAAAAACCAAAAAATCGACCATGCCGGCATGGTAAAAATTTCAAGATTTTGGGTCAAAATTCTTTTGGCAATTTTATGGTTTCAAATGATAGAGCACGGACTCCTGAAGACAGTTTACTGGTGTAGACTGGAAAAAAGATGCATAGTTTGTCAGATATTGAGAATTTAGTGAGTTTAGTTATGGGTCCGAAAAACCAAAAAATCGACCATGCCGGCATGGTCAAATTTTCATGATTTGAGATCAAAATTCTTTGCGAATTTTATGGTTTCAAATGATAGAGCACGGACTCCAGAAGACAGTTTACTGGTGCAGACTATAAAAATGATGCATAGTTTGTCAGATATTGAGAATTTTGTGAGTTTAGTTATGGGTCCGAAAAACCCCAAAACCGACCATGCCGGCATGGTCACAATTTCAAGATTTGGGTTGACAATTTTTTGGCAATTTTATTGTTTCAAATGATTGATCACGGACTCCTGAAGACCGTTTACTGGTGCAATCTGGAAAAATGATGCATAGTTTGTCGGATAATGAGAATTTTATGAGTTTAGTTATGGGTCCGAAAAACCAAAAAATCGACCATGCCGGCATGGTCAAAATTTCAAGATTTTGGGTCAAAAATCTTTTGGCAGTTTTATGGTTTCAAATGATAGAGCACTGACTCCTGAAGACCGTTTACTGGTGCAATCTGGAAAAATGATGCATAGTTTGTCAGATAAGAAGAATTTTGTGAGTTTAGTTATGGGTCCGAAAAACCAAAAAATTGACCATGCCAGCATGGTCAAAATTTCATGATTTCAGGTCAAAATTCTTTGCGAATTTTATGGTTTCAAATGATAGAGCACAGACTCCAGAAGACAGTTTACTGGTGCAGACTATAAAAATGATGCATAGTTTGTCAGATATTGAGAATTTTGTGAGTTTAGTTATGGGTCCGAAAAACTAAAAAACCGACCATGCCGGCATGGTCAAAATTTCAAGATTTGGGTTGACAATTTTTTGGCAATTTTATTGTTTCAAATGATTGATCACGGACTCCTGAAGACAGTTTACTGGTGCAGACTGGAAAAATAACTCAAAGTATGAGATGTATCAGGAATTTTGTGAGTTTAGTTATGGGTCCGAAAAACCAAAAAATCGACCATGCCGGCATGGTAAAAATTTCAAGATTTTGGGTCAAAATTCTTTTGGCAATTTTATGGTTTCAAATGATAGAGCACGGACTCCTGAAGACAGTTTACTGGTGTAGACTGGAAAAAAGATGCATAGTTTGTCAGATATTGAGAATTTAGTGAGTTTAGTTATGGGTCCGAAAAACCAAAAAATCGACCATGCCGGCATGGTCAAATTTTCATGATTTGAGATCAAAATTCTTTGCGAATTTTATGGTTTCAAATGATAGAGCACGGACTCCAGAAGACAGTTTACTGGTGCAGACTATAAAAATGATGCATAGTTTGTCAGATATTGAGAATTTTGTGAGTTTAGTTATGGGTCCGAAAAACCCCAAAACCGACCATGCCGGCATGGTCACAATTTCAAGATTTGGGTTGACAATTTTTTGGCAATTTTATTGTTTCAAATGATTGATCACGGACTCCTGAAGACCGTTTACTGGTGCAATCTGGAAAAATGATGCATAGTTTGTCAGATAATGAGAATTTTATGAGTTTAGTTATGGGTCCGAAAAACCAAAAAATCGACCATGCCGGCATGGTCAAAATTTCAAGATTTTGGGTCAAAAATCTTTTGGCAGTTTTATGGTTTCAAATGATAGAGCACTGACTCCTGAAGACCGTTTACTGGTGCAATCTGGAAAAATGATGCATAGTTTGTCAGATAAGAAGAATTTTGTGAGTTTAGTTATGGGTCCGAAAAACCAAAAAATCAACCATGCCGGCATGGTCAAATTTTCAAGATTTTGGGTCAAAAATCTTTTGGCAGTTTTATGGTTTCAAATGATAGAGCACTGACTCCTGAAGACCGTTTACTGGTGCAATCTGGAAAAATGATGCATAGTTTGTCAGATAAGAAGAATTTTGTGAGTTTAGTTATGGGTCCGAAAAACCCAAAAATCGACCATGCCGGCATGGTCAAAATTTCAAGATTTTGGGTCAAAAATCTTTTGGCAGTTTTATGGTTTCAAATGATAGAGCACTGACTCCTGAAGACCGTTTACTGGTGCAATCTCGAAAATTGATGCATAGTTTGTCAGATAAGAAGAATTTTGTGAGTTTAGTTATGGGTCCGAAAAACCAAAAAATCAACCATGCCGGCATGGTCAAATTTTCAAGATTTTGGGTCAAAAATCTTTTGGCAGTTTTATGGTTTCAAATGATAGAGCACTGACTCCTGAAGACCGTTTACTGGTGCAATCTGGAAAAATGATGCATAGTTTGTCAGATAAGAAGAATTTTGTGAGTTTAGTTATGGGTCCGAAAAACCAAAAAATCGACCATGCCGGCATGGTCAAAATTTCAAGATTTTGGGTCAAAATTCTTTTGGCAATTTTATGGTTTCAAATGATAGAGCACGGACTCCTGAAGACCGTTTACTGGTGCAATCTGGAAAAATGATGCATAGTTTGTCAGATAATGAGAATTTTATGAGTTTAGTTATGGGTCCGAAAAACCAAAAAATCAACCATGCCGGCATGGTCACAATTTCAAGATTTGGGTTGACAATTTTTTGGCAATTTTATGGTTTTAAATGATAGAGCACGGACTCCTGAAGACCGTTTACTGGTGCAATCTGGAAAAATGATGCATAGTTTGTCAGATAATGAGAATTTTATGAGTTTAGTTATGGGTCCGAAAAACCAAAAAATCGACCATGCCGGCATGGTCAAAATTTCAAGATTTTGGGTCAAAAATCTTTTGGCAGTTTTATGGTTTCAAATGATAGAGCACTGACTCCTGAAGACCGTTTACTGGTGCAATCTGGAAAAATGATGCATAGTTTGTCAGATAAGAAGAATTTTGTGAGTTTAGTTATGGGTCCGAAAAACCAAAAAATCAACCATGCCGGCATGGTCAAATTTTCAAGATTTTGGGTCAAAAATCTTTTGGCAGTTTTATGGTTTCAAATGATAGAGCACTGACTCCTGAAGACCGTTTACTGGTGCAATCTGGAAAAATGATGCATAGTTTGTCAGATAAGAAGAATTTTGTGAGTTTAGTTATGGGTCCGAAAAACCCAAAAATCGACCATGCCGGCATGGTCAAAATTTCAAGATTTTGGGTCAAAAATCTTTTGGCAGTTTTATGGTTTCAAATGATAGAGCACTGACTCCTGAAGACCGTTTACTGGTGCAATCTCGAAAATTGATGCATAGTTTGTCAGATAAGAAGAATTTTGTGAGTTTAGTTATGGGTCCGAAAAACCAAAAAATCAACCATGCCGGCATGGTCAAATTTTCAAGATTTTGGGTCAAAAATCTTTTGGCAGTTTTATGGTTTCAAATGATAGAGCACTGACTCCTGAAGACCGTTTACTGGTGCAATCTGGAAAAATGATGCATAGTTTGTCAGATAAGAAGAATTTTGTGAGTTTAGTTATGGGTCCGAAAAACCAAAAAATCGACCATGCCGGCATGGTCAAAATTTCAAGATTTTGGGTCAAAATTCTTTTGGCAATTTTATGGTTTCAAATGATAGAGCACGGACTCCTGAAGACCGTTTACTGGTGCAATCTGGAAAAATGATGCATAGTTTGTCAGATAATGAGAATTTTATGAGTTTAGTTATGGGTCCGAAAAACCAAAAAATCGACCATGCCGGCATGGTCACAATTTCAAGATTTGGGTTGACAATTTTTTGGCAATTTTATGGTTTTAAATGATAGAGCACGGACTCCTGAAGACCGTTTACTGGTGCAATCTGGAAAAATGATGCATAGTTTGTCAGATAATGAGAATTTTATGAGTTTAGTTATGGGTCCGAAAAACCAAAAAATCGACCATGCCGGCATGGTAAAAATTTCAAGATTTTGGGTCAAAAATCTTTTGGCAGTTTTATGGTTTCAAATGATAGAGCACTGACTCCTGAAGACCGTTTACTGGTGCAATCTGGAAAAATGATGCATAGTTTGTCAGATAAGAAGAATTTTGTGAGTTTAGTTATGGGTCCGAAAAACCAAAAAATCGACCATGCCGGCATGGTCAAATTTTCAAGATTTTGGGTCAAAAATCTTTTGGCAGTTTTATGGTTTCAAATGATAGAGCACTGACTCCTGAAGACCATTTACTGGTGCAATCTGGAAAAATGATGCATAGTTTGTCATATAAGAAGAATTTTGTGAGTTTAGTTATGGGTCCGAAAACCCAAAAATCGACCATGCCGGCATGGTCAAATTTTCAAGATTTTGGGTCAAAAATCTTTTGGCAGTTTTATGGTTTCAAATGATAGAGCACTGACTCCTGAAGACCGTTTACTGGTGCAATCTGGAAAAATGATGCATAGTTTGTCAGATAAGAAGAATTTTGTGAGTTTAGTTATGGGTCCGAAAAACCCCAAAACCGACCATGCCGGCATGGTCACAATTTCAAGATTTGGGTTGACAATTTTTTGGCAATTTTATTGTTTCAAATGATTGATCACGGACTCCTGAAGACCGTTTACTGGTGCAATCTGGAAAAATGATGCATAGTTTGTCAGATAAGAAGAATTTTGTGAGTTTAGTTATGGGTCCGAAAAACCAAAAAATCGACCATGCAGGCATGGTCAAAATTTCAAGATTTTGGGTCAAAATTCTTTTGGCAGTTTTATGGTTTCAAATGATAGAGCACGGACTCCTGAAGACAGTTTACTGGTGATGACTGGAAAAAAGATGCATAGTTTGTCAGATATTGAGAATTTTGTGAGTTTAGTTATGTGTCCGAAAAACCAAAAAATTGACCATGCCAGCATGGTCAAAATTTCATGATTTGAGGTCAAAATTCTTTGCGAATTTTATGGTTTCAAATGATAGAGCACAGACTCCAGAAGACAGTTTACTGGTGCAGACTATAAAAATGATGCATAGTTTGTCAGATATTGAGAATTTTGTGAGTTTAGGTATGGGTCCGAAAAACTAAAAAACCGACCATGCCGGCATGGTCAAAATTTCAAGATTTGGGTTGACAATTTTTTGGCAATTTTATTGTTTCAAATGATTGATCACGGACTCCTGAAGACAGTTTACTGGTGCAGACTGGAAAAATAACTCAAAGTATGAGATGTATCAGGAATTTTGTGAGTTTAGTTATGGGTCCGAAAAACCAAAAAATCGACCATGCCGGCATGGTAAAAATTTCATATTTTGGGTCAAAATTCTTTTGGCAATTTTATGGTTTCAAATGATAGAGCACGGACTCCTGAAGACAGTTTACTGGTGTAGACTGGAAAAAAGATGCATAGTTTGTCAGATATTGAGAATTTAGTGAGTTTAGTTATGGGTCCGAAAAACCAAAAAATCGACCATGCCGGCATGGTCAAATTTTCATGATTTGAGATCAAAATTCTTTGCGAATTTTATGGTTTCAAATGATAGAGCACGGACTCCAGAAGACAGTTTACTGGTGCAGACTATAAAAATGATGCATAGTTTGTCAGATATTGAGAATTTTGTGAGTTTAGTTATGGGTCCGAAAAACCCCAAAACCTACCATGCCGGCATGGTCACAATTTCAAGATTTGGGTTGACAATTTTTTGGCAATTTTATTGTTTCAAATGATTGATCACGGACTCCTGAAGACCGTTTACTGGTGCAATCTGGAAAAATGATGCATAGTTTGTCAGATAATGAGAATTTTATGAGTTAAGTTATGGGTCCGAAAAACCAAAAAATCGACCATGCCGGCATGGTCAAAATTTCAAGAATTTGGGTCAAAAATCTTTTGGCAGTTTTATGGTTTCAAATGATAGAGCACTGACTCCTGAAGACCGTTTACTGGTGCAATCTGGAAAAATGATGCATAGTTTGTCAGATAAGAAGAATTTTGTGAGTTTAGTTATGGGTCCGAAAAACCAAAAAATCAACCATGCCGGCATGGTCAAATTTTCAAGATTTTGGGTCAAAAATCTTTTGGCAGTTTTATGGTTTCAAATGATAGAGCACTGACTCCTGAAGACCGTTTACTGGTGCAATCTGGAAAAATGATGCAAAGTTTGTCAGATAAGAAGAATTTTGTGAGTTTAGTTATGGGTCCGAAAAACCAAAAAATCGACCATGCCGGCATGGTCAAAATTTCAAGATTTTGGGTCAAAAATCTTTTGGCAGTTTTATGGTTTCAAATGATAGAGCACTGACTCCTGAAGACCGTTTACTGGTGCAATCTGGAAAAATGATGCATAGTTTGTCAGATAAGAAGAATTTTGTGAGTTTAGTTATTGGTCCGAAAAACCAAAAAATCAACCATGCCGGCATAGTCAAATTTTCAAGATTTGGGGTCAAAAATCTTTTGGCAGTTTTATGGTTTCAAATGATAGAGCACTGACTCCTGAAGACCGTTTACTGGTGCAATCTGGAAAAATGATGCATAGTTTGTCAGATAAGAAGAATTTTGTGAGTTTAGTTATGGGTCCGAAAAACCAAAAAATCGACCATGCCGGCATGGTCAAAATTTCAAGATTTTGGGTCAAAAATTTTTTGGCAGTTTTATGGTTTCAAATGATAGAGCACTGACTCCTGAAGACCGTTTACTGGTGCAATCTCGAAAATTGATGCATAGTTTGTCAGATAAGAAGAATTTTGTGAGTTTAGTTATGGGTCCGAAAAACCAAAAAATCGACCATGCCGGCATGGTCAAATTTTCATGATTTGAGATCAAAATTCTTTGCGAATTTTATGGTTTCAAATGATAGAGCACGGACTCCAGAAGACAGTTTACTGGTGCAGACTATAAAAATGATGCATAGTTTGTCAGATATTGAGAATTTTGTGAGTTTAGTTATGGGTCCGAAAAACCCCAAAACCTACCATGCCGGCATGGTCACAATTTCAAGATTTGGGTTGACAATTTTTTGGCAATTTTATTGTTTCAAATGATTGATCACGGACTCCTGAAGACCGTTTACTGGTGCAATCTGGAAAAATGATGCATAGTTTGTCAGATAATGAGAATTTTATGAGTTAAGTTATGGGTCCGAAAAACCAAAAAATCGACCATGCCGGCATGGTCAAAATTTCAAGAATTTGGGTCAAAAATCTTTTGGCAGTTTTATGGTTTCAAATGATAGAGCACTGACTCCTGAAGACCGTTTACTGGTGCAATCTGGAAAAATGATGCATAGTTTGTCAGATAAGAAGAATTTTGTGAGTTTAGTTATGGGTCCGAAAAACCAAAAAATCAACCATGCCGGCATGGTCAAATTTTCAAGATTTTGGGTCAAAAATCTTTTGGCAGTTTTATGGTTTCAAATGATAGAGCACTGACTCCTGAAGACCGTTTACTGGTGCAATCTGGAAAAATGATGCAAAGTTTGTCAGATAAGAAGAATTTTGTGAGTTTAGTTATGGGTCCGAAAAACCAAAAAATCGACCATGCCGGCATGGTCAAAATTTCAAGATTTTGGGTCAAAAATCTTTTGGCAGTTTTATGGTTTCAAATGATAGAGCACTGACTCCTGAAGACCGTTTACTGGTGCAATCTGGAAAAATGATGCATAGTTTGTCAGATAAGAAGAATTTTGTGAGTTTAGTTATTGGTCCGAAAAACCAAAAAATCAACCATGCCGGCATAGTCAAATTTTCAAGATTTTGGGTCAAAAATCTTTTGGCAGTTTTATGGTTTCAAATGATAGAGCACTGACTCCTGAAGACCGTTTACTGGTGCAATCTGGAAAAATGATGCATAGTTTGTCAGATAAGAAGAATTTTGTGAGTTTAGTTATGGGTCCGAAAAACCAAAAAATCGACCATGCCGGCATGGTCAAAATTTCAAGATTTTGGGTCAAAAATTTTTTGGCAGTTTTATGGTTTCAAATGATAGAGCACTGACTCCTGAAGACCGTTTACTGGTGCAATCTCGAAAATTGATGCATAGTTTGTCAGATAAGAAGAATTTTGTGAGTTTAGTTATGGGTCCGAAAAACCAAAAAATCGACCATGCCGGCATGGTCAAATTTTCAAGATTTTGGGTCAAAAATCTTTTGGCAGTTTTATGGTTTCAAATGATAGAGCACTGACTCCTGAAGACCGTTTACTGGTGCAATCTGGAAAAATGATGCATAGTTTGTCAGATAAGAAGAATTTTGTGAGTTTAGTTATGGGTCCGAAAAACCCAAAAATCGACCATGCCGGCATGGTCAAAATTTCAAGATTTTGGGTCAAAAATCTTTTGGCAGTTTTATGGTTTCAAATGATAGAGCACTGACTCCTGAAGACCGTTTACTGGTGCAATCTCGAAAATTGATGCATAGTTTGTCAGATAAGAAGAATTTTGTGAGTTTAGTTATGGGTCCGAAAAACCAAAAAATCAACCATGCGGGCATGGTCAAATTTTCAAGATTTTGGGTCAAAAATCTTTTGGCAGTTTTATGGTTTCAAATGATAGAGCACTGACTCCTGAAGACCGTTTACTGGTGCAATCTGGATA
This sequence comes from Pisaster brevispinus, assembly GCA_023634235.1. Lineage (NCBI taxonomy): Eukaryota > Metazoa > Echinodermata > Asteroidea > Forcipulatida > Asteriidae > Pisaster > Pisaster brevispinus. The sequence continues at coordinate 400,155 of JAMKCF010000026.1, forward strand.
AATGATGCATAGTTTGTCAGATAAGAAGAATTTTGTGAGTTTAGTTATGGGTCCGAAAAACCAAAAAATCGACCATGCCGGCATGGTCAAAATTTCAAGATTTTGGGTCAAAAATCTTTTGGCAGTTTTATGGTTTCAAATGATAGAGCACTGACTCCTGAAGACCGTTTACTGGTGCAATCTCGAAAATTGATGCATAGTTTGTCAGATAAGAAGAATTTTGTGAGTTTAGTTATGGGTCCGAAAAACCAAAAAATCAACCATGCGGGCATGGTCAAATTTTCAAGATTTTGGGTCAAAAATCTTTTGGCAGTTTTATGGTTTCAAATGATAGAGCACTGACTCCTGAAGACCGTTTACTGGTGCAATCTGGAAAAATGATGCATAGTTTGTCAGATAAGAAGAATTTTGTGAGTTTAGTTATGGGTCCGAAAAACCAAAAAATCGACCATGCCGGCATGGTCAAAATTTCAAGATTTTGGGTCAAAAATCTTTTGGCAGTTTTATGGTTTCAAATGACAGAGCACTGACTCCTGAAGACCGTTTACTGGTGCAATCTCGAAAATTGATGCATAGTTTGTCAGATAAGAAGAATTTTGTGAGTTTAGTTATGGGTCCGAAAAACCAAAAAATCAACCATGCCGGCATGGTCAAAATTTCAAGATTTTGGGTCAAAAATCTTTTGGCAGTTTTATGGTTTCAAATGATTGATCACGGACTCCTGAAGACAGTTTACTGGTGCAGACTGGAAAAATAACTCAAAGTATGAGATGTATCAGGAATTTTGTGAGTTTAGTTATGGGTCCGAAAAACCAAAAAATCTACCATGCAGGCATGGTCAAAATTTCAAGATTTTGGGTCAAAATTCTTTTGGCAGTTTTATGGTTTCAAATGATAGAGCACGGACTCCTGAAGACAGTTTACTGGTGATGACTGGAAAAAAGATGCATAGTTTGTCAGATATTGAGAATTTTGTGAGTTTAGTTATGTGTCCGAAAAACCAAAAAATTGACCATGCCAGCATGGTCAAAATTTCATGATTTGAGGTCAAAATTCTTTGCGAATTTTATGGTTTCAAATGATAGAGCACAGACTCCAGAAGACAGTTTACTGGTGCAGACTATAAAAATGATGCATAGTTTGTCAGATATTGAGAATTTTGTGAGTTTAGGTATGGGTCCGAAAAACTAAAAAACCGACCATGCCGGCATGGTCAAAATTTCAAGATTTGGGTTGACAATTTTTTGGCAATTTTATTGTTTCAAATGATTGATCACGGACTCCTGAAGACAGTTTACTGGTGCAGACTGGAAAAATAACTCAAAGTATGAGATGTATCAGGAATTTTGTGAGTTTAGTTATGGGTCCGAAAAACCAAAAAATCGACCATGCCGGCATGGTAAAAATTTCAAGATTTTGGGTCAAAATTCTTTTGGCAATTTTATGGTTTCAAATGATAGAGCACGGACTCCTGAAGACAGTTTACTGGTGTAGACTGGAAAAAAGATGCATAGTTTGTCAGATATTGAGAATTTAGTGAGTTTAGTTATGGGTCCGAAAAACCAAAAAATCGACCATGCCGGCATGGTCAAATTTTCATGATTTGAGATCAAAATTCTTTGCGAATTTTATGGTTTCAAATGATAGAGCACGGACTCCAGAAGACAGTTTACTGGTGCAGACTATAAAAATGATGCATAGTTTGTCAGATATTGAGAATTTTGTGAGTTTAGTTATGGGTCCGAAAAACCCCAAAACCGACCATGCCGGCATGGTCACAATTTCAAGATTTGGGTTGACAATTTTTTGGCAATTTTATTGTTTCAAATGATTGATCACGGACTCCTGAAGACCGTTTACTGGTGCAATCTGGAAAAATGATGCATAGTTTGTCAGATAATGAGAATTTTATGAGTTTAGTTATGGGTCCGAAAAACCAAAAAATCGACCATGCCGGCATGGTCAAAATTTCAAGATTTTGGGTCAAAAATCTTTTGGCAGTTTTATGGTTTCAAATGATAGAGCACTGACTCCTGAAGACCGTTTACTGGTGCAATCTGGAAAAATGATGCATAGTTTGTCAGATAAGAAGAATTTTGTGAGTTTAGTTATGGGTCCGAAAAACCAAAAAATCAACCATGCCGGCATGGTAAAATTTTCAAGATTTTGGGTCAAAAATCTTTTGGCAGTTTTATGGTTTCAAATGATAGAGCACTGACTCCTGAAGACCGTTTACTGGTGCAATCTGGAAAAATGATGCATAGTTTGTCAGATAAGAAGAATTTTGTGAGTTTAGTTATGGGTCCGAAAAACCCAAAAATCGACCATGCCGGCATGGTCAAAATTTCAAGATTTTGGGTCAAAAATCTTTTGGCAGTTTTATGGTTTCAAATGATAGAGCACTGACTCCTGAAGACCGTTTACTGGTGCAATCTCGAAAATTGATGCATAGTTTGTCAGATAAGAAGAATTTTGTGAGTTTAGTTATGGGTCCGAAAAACCAAAAAATCAACCATGCCGGCATGGTCAAATTTTCAAGATTTTGGGTCAAAAATCTTTTGGCAGTTTTATGGTTTCAAATGATAGAGCACTGACTCCTGAAGACCGTTTACTGGTGCAATCTGGAAAAATGATGCATAGTTTGTCAGATAAGAAGAATTTTGTGAGTTTAGTTATGGGTCCGAAAAACCAAAAAATCGACCATGCCGGCATGGTCAAAATTTCAAGATTTTGGGTCAAAATTCTTTTGGCAATTTTATGGTTTCAAATGATAGAGCACGGACTCCTGAAGACCGTTTACTGGTGCAATCTGGAAAAATGATGCATAGTTTGTCAGATAATGAGAATTTTATGAGTTTAGTTATGGGTCCGAAAAACCAAAAAATCGACCATGCCGGCATGGTCACAATTTCAAGATTTGGGTTGACAATTTTTTGGCAATTTTATGGTTTTAAATGATAGAGCACGGACTCCTGAAGACCGTTTACTGGTGCAATCTGGAAAAATGATGCATAGTTTGTCAGATAATGAGAATTTTATGAGTTTAGTTATGGGTCCGAAAAACCAAAAAATCGACCATGCCGGCATGGTAAAAATTTCAAGATTTTGGGTCAAAAATCTTTTGGCAGTTTTATGGTTTCAAATGATAGAGCACTGACTCCTGAAGACCGTTTACTGGTGCAATCTGGAAAAATGATGCATAGTTTGTCAGATAAGAAGAATTTTGTGAGTTTAGTTATGGGTCCGAAAAACCAAAAAATCGACCATGCCGGCATGGTCAAATTTTCAAGATTTTGGGTCAAAAATCTTTTGGCAGTTTTATGGTTTCAAATGATAGAGCACTGACTCCTGAAGACCATTTACTGGTGCAATCTGGAAAAATGATGCATAGTTTGTCATATAAGAAGAATTTTGTGAGTTTAGTTATGGGTCCGAAAACCCAAAAATCGACCATGCCGGCATGGTCAAATTTTCAAGATTTTGGGTCAAAAATCTTTTGGCAGTTTTAGGTTTCAAATGATAGAGCACTGACTCCTGAAGACCGTTTACTGGTGCAATCTGGAAAATTGATGCATAGTTTGTCAGATAAGAAGAATTTTGTGAGTTTAGTTATGGGTCCGAAAAACCAAAAAATCAACCATGCCGGCATGGTCAAATTTTCAAGGTTTTGGGTCAAAAATCTTTTGGCAGTTTTATGGTTTCAAATGATAGAGCACTGACTCCTGAAGACCGTTTACTGGTGCAATCTGGAAAAATGATGCATAGTTTGTCAGATAAGAAGAATTTTGTGAGTTTAGTTATGGGTCCGAAAAACCAAAAAATCGACCATGCCGGCATGGTCAAAATTTCAAGATTTTGGGTCAAAAATCTTTTGGCAGTTTTATGGTTTCAAATGATTGATCACGGACTCCTGAAGACAGTTAACTGGTGCACACTGGAAAAATAACTCAAAGTATGAGATGTATCAGGAATTTTGTGAGTTTAGTTATGGGTCCGAAAAACCAAAAAATCTACCATGCAGGCATGGTCAAAATTTCAAGATTTTGGGTCAAAATTCTTTTGGCAGTTTTATGGTTTCAAATGATAGAGCACGGACTCCTGAAGACAGTTTACTGGTGATGACTGGAAAAAAGATGCATAGTTTGTCAGATATTGAGAATTTTGTGAGTTTAGTTATGTGTCCGAAAATCAAAAAATTGACCATGCCAGCATGGTCAAAATTTCATGATTTGAGGTCAAAATTCTTTGCGAATTTCATGGTTTCAAATGATAGAGCACAGACTCCAGAAGACAGTTTACTGGTGCAGACTATAAAAATGATGCATAGTTTGTCAGATATTGAGAATTTTGTGAGTTTAGGTATGGGTCCGAAAAACTAAAAAACCGACCATGCCGGCATGGTCAAAATTTCAATATTTGGGTTGACAATTTTTTGGCAATTTTATTGTTTCAAATGATTGATCACGGACTCCTGAAGACAGTTTACTGGTGCAGACTGGAAAAATAACTCAAAGTATGAGATGTATCAGGAATTTTGTGAGTTTAGTTATGGGTCCGAAAAACCAAAAAATCGACCATGCCGGCATGGTAAAAATTTCAAGATTTTGGGTCAAAATTCTTTTGGCAATTTTATGGTTTCAAATGATAGAGCACGGACTCCTGAAGACAGTTTACTGGTGTAGACTGGAAAAAAGATGCATAGTTTGTCAGATATTGAGAATTTAGTGAGTTTAGTTATGGGTCCGAAAAACCAAAAAATCGACCATGCCGGCATGGTCAAATTTTCATGATTTGAGATCAAAATTCTTTGCGAATTTTATGGTTTCAAATGATAGAGCACGGACTCCAGAAGACAGTTTACTGGTGCAGACTATAAAAATGATGCATAGTTTGTCGGATATTGAGAATTTTGTGAGTTTAGTTATGGGTCCGAAAAACCCCAAAACCGACCATGCCGGCATGGTCACAATTTCAAGATTTGGGTTGACAATTTTTTGGCAATTTTATTGTTTCAAATGATTGATCACGGACTCCTGAAGACCGTTTACTGGTGCAATCTGGAAAAATGATGCATAGTTTGTCAGATAATGAGAATTTTATGAGTTTAGTTATGGGTCCGAAAAACCAAAAAATCGACCATGCCGGCATGGTCAAATTTTCATGATTTGAGATCAAAATTCTTTGCGAATTTTATGGTTTCAAATGATAGAGCACGGACTCCAGAAGACAGTTTACTGGTGCAGACTATAAAAATGATGCATAGTTTGTCAGATATTGAGAATTTTGTGAGTTTAGTTATGGGTCCGAAAAACCCCAAAACCGACCATGCCGGCATGGTCACAATTTCAAGATTTGGGTTGACAATTTTTTGGCAATTTTATTGTTTCAAATGATTGATCACGGACTCCTGAAGACCGTTTACTGGTGCAATCTGGAAAAATGATGCATAGTTTGTCAGATAATGAGAATTTTATGAGTTTAGTTATGGGTCCGAAAAACAAAAAAATCGACCATGCCGGCATGGTCAAAATTTCAAGATTTTGGGTCAAAAATCTTTTGGCAGTTTTATGGTTTCAAATGATAGAGCACTGACTCCTGAAGACCGTTTACTGGTGCAATCTGGAAAAATGATGCATAGTTTGTCAGATAAGAAGAATTTTGTGAGTTTAGTTATGGGTCCGAAAAACCAAAAAATTGACCATGCCAGCATGGTCAAAATTTCATGATTTGAGGTCAAAATTCTTTGCGAATTTTATGGTTTCAAATGATAGAGCACAGACTCCAGAAGACAGTTTACTGGTGCAGACTATAAAAATGATGCATAGTTTGTCAGATATTGAGAATTTTGTGAGTTTAGGTATGGGTCCGAAAAACTAAAAAACCGACCATGCCGGCATGGTCAAAATTTCAAGATTTGGGTTGACAATTTTTTGGCAATTTTATTGTTTCAAATGATTGATCACGGACTCCTGAAGACAGTTTACTGGTGCAGACTGGAAAAATAACTCAAAGTATGAGATGTATCAGGAATTTTGTGAGTTTAGTTATGGGTCCGAAAAACCAAAAAATCGACCATGCCGGCATGGTAAAAATTTCAAGATTTTGGGTCAAAATTCTTTTGGCAATTTTATGGTTTCAAATGATAGAGCACGGACTCCTGAAGACAGTTTACTGGTGTAGACTGGAAAAAAGATGCATAGTTTGTCAGATATTGAGAATTTAGTGAGTTTAGTTATGGGTCCGAAAAACCAAAAAATCGACCATGCCGGCATGGTCAAATTTTCATGATTTGAGATCAAAATTCTTTGCGAATTTTATGGTTTCAAATGATAGAGCACGGACTCCAGAAGACAGTTTACTGGTGCAGACTATAAAAATGATGCATAGTTTGTCAGATATTGAGAATTTTGTGAGTTTAGTTATGGGTCCGAAAAACCCCAAAACCGACCATGCCGGCATGGTCACAATTTCAAGATTTGGGTTGACAATTTTTTGGCAATTTTATTGTTTCAAATGATTGATCACGGACTCCTGAAGACCGTTTACTGGTGCAATCTGGAAAAATGATGCATAGTTTGTCGGATAATGAGAATTTTATGAGTTTAGTTATGGGTCCGAAAAACCAAAAAATCGACCATGCCGGCATGGTCAAAATTTCAAGATTTTGGGTCAAAAATCTTTTGGCAGTTTTATGGTTTCAAATGATAGAGCACTGTCTCCTGAAGACCGTTTACTGGTGCAATCTGGAAAAATGATGCATAGTTTGTCAGATAAGAAGAATTTTGTGAGTTTAGTTATGGGTCCGAAAAACCAAAAAATTGACCATGCCAGCATGGTCAAAATTTCATGATTTCAGGTCAAAATTCTTTGCGAATTTTATGGTTTCAAATGATAGAGCACAGACTCCAGAAGACAGTTTACTGGTGCAGACTATAAAAATGATGCATAGTTTGTCAGATATTGAGAATTTTGTGAGTTTAGTTATGGGTCCGAAAAACTAAAAAACCGACCATGCCGGCATGGTCAAAATTTCAAGATTTGGGTTGACAATTTTTTGGCAATTTTATTGTTTCAAATGATTGATCACGGACTCCTGAAGACAGTTTACTGGTGCAGACTGGAAAAATAACTCAAAGTATGAGATGTATCAGGAATTTTGTGAGTTTAGTTATGGGTCCGAAAAACCAAAAAATCGACCATGCCGGCATGGTAAAAATTTCAAGATTTTGGGTCAAAATTCTTTTGGCAATTTTATGGTTTCAAATGATAGAGCACGGACTCCTGAAGACAGTTTACTGGTGTAGACTGGAAAAAAGATGCATAGTTTGTCAGATATTGAGAATTTAGTGAGTTTAGTTATGGGTCCGAAAAACCAAAAAATCGACCATGCCGGCATGGTCAAATTTTCATGATTTGAGATCAAAATTCTTTGCGAATTTTATGGTTTCAAATGATAGAGCACGGACTCCAGAAGACAGTTTACTGGTGCAGACTATAAAAATGATGCATAGTTTGTCAGATATTGAGAATTTTGTGAGTTTAGTTATGGGTCCGAAAAACCCCAAAACCGACCATGCCGGCATGGTCACAATTTCAAGATTTGGGTTGACAATTTTTTGGCAATTTTATTGTTTCAAATGATTGATCACGGACTCCTGAAGACCGTTTACTGGTGCAATCTGGAAAAATGATGCATAGTTTGTCAGATAATGAGAATTTTATGAGTTTAGTTATGGGTCCGAAAAACCAAAAAATCGACCATGCCGGCATGGTCAAAATTTCAAGATTTTGGGTCAAAAATCTTTTGGCAGTTTTATGGTTTCAAATGATAGAGCACTGACTCCTGAAGACCGTTTACTGGTGCAATCTGGAAAAATGATGCATAGTTTGTCAGATAAGAAGAATTTTGTGAGTTTAGTTATGGGTCCGAAAAACCAAAAAATCAACCATGCCGGCATGGTCAAATTTTCAAGATTTTGGGTCAAAAATCTTTTGGCAGTTTTATGGTTTCAAATGATAGAGCACTGACTCCTGAAGACCGTTTACTGGTGCAATCTGGAAAAATGATGCATAGTTTGTCAGATAAGAAGAATTTTGTGAGTTTAGTTATGGGTCCGAAAAACCCAAAAATCGACCATGCCGGCATGGTCAAAATTTCAAGATTTTGGGTCAAAAATCTTTTGGCAGTTTTATGGTTTCAAATGATAGAGCACTGACTCCTGAAGACCGTTTACTGGTGCAATCTCGAAAATTGATGCATAGTTTGTCAGATAAGAAGAATTTTGTGAGTTTAGTTATGGGTCCGAAAAACCAAAAAATCAACCATGCCGGCATGGTCAAATTTTCAAGATTTTGGGTCAAAAATCTTTTGGCAGTTTTATGGTTTCAAATGATAGAGCACTGACTCCTGAAGACCGTTTACTGGTGCAATCTGGAAAAATGATGCATAGTTTGTCAGATAAGAAGAATTTTGTGAGTTTAGTTATGGGTCCGAAAAACCAAAAAATCGACCATGCCGGCATGGTCAAAATTTCAAGATTTTGGGTCAAAATTCTTTTGGCAATTTTATGGTTTCAAATGATAGAGCACGGACTCCTGAAGACCGTTTACTGGTGCAATCTGGAAAAATGATGCATAGTTTGTCAGATAATGAGAATTTTATGAGTTTAGTTATGGGTCCGAAAAACCAAAAAATCAACCATGCCGGCATGGTCACAATTTCAAGATTTGGGTTGACAATTTTTTGGCAATTTTATGGTTTTAAATGATAGAGCACGGACTCCTGAAGACCGTTTACTGGTGCAATCTGGAAAAATGATGCATAGTTTGTCAGATAATGAGAATTTTATGAGTTTAGTTATGGGTCCGAAAAACCAAAAAATCGACCATGCCGGCATGGTCAAAATTTCAAGATTTTGGGTCAAAAATCTTTTGGCAGTTTTATGGTTTCAAATGATAGAGCACTGACTCCTGAAGACCGTTTACTGGTGCAATCTGGAAAAATGATGCATAGTTTGTCAGATAAGAAGAATTTTGTGAGTTTAGTTATGGGTCCGAAAAACCAAAAAATCAACCATGCCGGCATGGTCAAATTTTCAAGATTTTGGGTCAAAAATCTTTTGGCAGTTTTATGGTTTCAAATGATAGAGCACTGACTCCTGAAGACCGTTTACTGGTGCAATCTGGAAAAATGATGCATAGTTTGTCAGATAAGAAGAATTTTGTGAGTTTAGTTATGGGTCCGAAAAACCCAAAAATCGACCATGCCGGCATGGTCAAAATTTCAAGATTTTGGGTCAAAAATCTTTTGGCAGTTTTATGGTTTCAAATGATAGAGCACTGACTCCTGAAGACCGTTTACTGGTGCAATCTCGAAAATTGATGCATAGTTTGTCAGATAAGAAGAATTTTGTGAGTTTAGTTATGGGTCCGAAAAACCAAAAAATCAACCATGCCGGCATGGTCAAATTTTCAAGATTTTGGGTCAAAAATCTTTTGGCAGTTTTATGGTTTCAAATGATAGAGCACTGACTCCTGAAGACCGTTTACTGGTGCAATCTGGAAAAATGATGCATAGTTTGTCAGATAAGAAGAATTTTGTGAGTTTAGTTATGGGTCCGAAAAACCAAAAAATCGACCATGCCGGCATGGTCACAATTTCAAGATTTGGGTTGACAATTTTTTGGCAATTTTATGGTTTTAAATGATAGAGCACGGACTCCTGAAGACCGTTTACTGGTGCAATCTGGAAAAATGATGCATAGTTTGTCAGATAATGAGAATTTTATGAGTTTAGTTATGGGTCCGAAAAACCAAAAAATCGACCATGCCGGCATGGTAAAAATTTCAAGATTTTGGGTCAAAAATCTTTTGGCAGTTTTATGGTTTCAAATGATAGAGCACTGACTCCTGAAGACCGTTTACTGGTGCAATCTGGAAAAATGATGCATAGTTTGTCAGATAAGAAGAATTTTGTGAGTTTAGTTATGGGTCCGAAAAACCAAAAAATCGACCATGCCGGCATGGTCAAATTTTCAAGATTTTGGGTCAAAAATCTTTTGGCAGTTTTATGGTTTCAAATGATAGAGCACTGACTCCTGAAGACCATTTACTGGTGCAATCTGGAAAAATGATGCATAGTTTGTCATATAAGAAGAATTTTGTGAGTTTAGTTATGGGTCCGAAAACCCAAAAATCGACCATGCCGGCATGGTCAAATTTTCAAGATTTTGGGTCAAAAATCTTTTGGCAGTTTTAGGTTTCAAATGATAGAGCACTGACTCCTGAAGACCGTTTACTGGTGCAATCTGGAAAAATGATGCATAGTTTGTCAGATAAGAAGAATTTTGTGAGTTTAGTTATGGGTCCGAAAAACCAAAAAATCAACCATGCCGGCATGGTCAAAATTTCAAGATTTTGGGTCAAAAATCTTTTGGCAGTTTTATGGTTTCAAATGATTGATCACGGACTCCTGAAGACAGTTTACTGGTGCACACTGGAAAAATAACTCAAAGTATGAGATGTATCAGGAATTTTGTGAGTTTAGTTATGGGTCCGAAAAACCAAAAAATCTACCATGCAGGCATGGTCAAAATTTCAAGATTTTGGGTCAAAATTCTTTTGGCAGTTTTATGGTTTCAAATGATAGAGCACGGACTCCTGAAGACAGTTTACTGGTGATGACTGGAAAAAAGATGCATAGTTTGTCAGATATTGAGAATTTTGTGAGTTTAGTTATGTGTCCGAAAAACCAAAAAATTGACCATGCCAGCATGGTCAAAATTTCATGATTTGAGGTCAAAATTCTTTGCGAATTTCATGGTTTCAAATGATAGAGCACAGACTCCAGAAGACAGTTTACTGGTGCAGACTATAAAAATGATGCATAGTTTGTCAGATATTGAGAATTTTGTGAGTTTAGGTATGGGTCCGAAAAACTAAAAAACCGACCATGCCGGCATGGTCAAAATTTCAAGATTTGGGTTGACAATTTTTTGGCAATTTTATTGTTTCAAATGATTGATCACGGACTCCTGAAGACAGTTTACTGGTGCAGACTGGAAAAATAACTCAAAGTATGAGATGTATCAGGAATTTTGTGAGTTTAGTTATGGGTCCGAAAAACCAAAAAATCGACCATGCCGGCATGGTAAAAATTTCAAGATTTTGGGTCAAAATTCTTTTGGCAATTTTATGGTTTCAAATGATAGAGCACGGACTCCTGAAGACAGTTTACTGGTGTAGACTGGAAAAAAGATGCATAGTTTGTCAGATATTGAGAATTTTGTGAGTTTAGGTATGGGTCCGAAAAACCAAAAAATCGACCATGCCGGCATGGTCAAATTTTCATGATTTGAGATCAAAATTCTTTGCGAATTTTATGGTTTCAAATGATAGAGCACGGACTCCAGAAGACAGTTTACTGGTGCAGACTATAAAAATGATGCATAGTTTGTCAGATATTGAGAATTTTGTGAGTTTAGTTATGGGTCCGAAAAACCCCAAAACCGACCATGCCAGCAGGTCACAATTTCAAGATTTGGGTTGACAATTTTTTGGCAATTTTATTGTTTCAAATGATTGATCACGGACTCCTGAAGACCGTTTACTGGTGCAATCTGGAAAAATGATGCATAGTTTGTCAGATAATGAGAATTTTATGAGTTTAGTTATGGGTCCGAAAAACCAAAAAATCGACCATGCGGGCATGGTCAAAATTTCAAGATTTTGGGTCAAAAATCTTTTGGCAGTTTTATGGTTTCAAATGATAGAGCACTGACTCCTGAAGACCGTTTACTGGTGCAATCTGGAAAAATGATGCATAGTTTGTCAGATAAGAAGAATTTTGTGAGTTTAGTTATGGGTCCGAAAAACCAAAAAATCAACCATGCCGGCATGGTCAAATTTTCAAGATTTTGGGTCAAAAATCTTTTGGCAGTTTTATGGTTTCAAATGATAGAGCACTGACTCCTGAAGACCGTTTACTGGTGCAATCTGGAAAAATGATGCATAGTTTGTCAGATAAGAAGAATTTTGTGAGTTTAGTTATGGGTCCGAAAAACCCAAAAATCGACCATGCCGGCATGGTCAAAATTTCAAGATTTTGGGTCAAAAATCTTTTGGCAGTTTTATGGTTTCAAATGATAGAGCACTGACTCCTGAAGACCGTTTACTGGTGCAATCTCGAAAATTGATGCATAGTTTGTCAGATAAGAAGAATTTTGTGAGTTTAGTTATGGGTCCGAAAAACCAAAAAATCAACCATGCCGGCATGGTCAAATTTTCAAGATTTTGGGTCAAAAATCTTTTGGCAGTTTTATGGTTTCAAATGATAGAGCACTGACTCCTGAAGACCGTTTACTGGTGCAATCTGGAAAAATGATGCATAGTTTGTCAGATAAGAAGAATTTTGTGAGTTTAGTTATGGGTCCGAAAAACCAAAAAATCTACCATGCCGGCATGGTCAAAATTTCAAGATTTTGGGTCAAAATTCTTTTGGCAATTTTATGGTTTCAAATGATAGAGCACGGACTCCTGAAGACCGTTTACTGGTGCAATCTGGAAAAATGATGCATAGTTTGTCAGATAATGAGAATTTTATGAGTTTAGTTATGGGTCCGAAAAACCAAAAAATCGACCATGCCGGCATGGTCACAATTTCAAGATTTGGGTTGACAATTTTTTGGCAGTTTTATGGTTTCAAATGATAGAGCACGGACTCCTGAAGACCGTTTACTGGTGCAATCTGGAAAAATGATGCATAGTTTGTCAGATAATGAGAATTTTATGAGTTTAGTTATGGGTCCGAAAAACCCAAAAATCGACCATGCCGGCATGGTCAAAATTTCAAGATTTTGGGTCAAAAATCTTTTGGCAGTTTTATGGTTTCAAATGATAGAGCACTGACTCCTGAAGACCGTTTACTGGTGCAATCTCGAAAATTGATGCATAGTTTGTCAGATAAGAAGAATTTTGTGAGTTTAGTTATGGGTCCGAAAAACCAAAAAATCAACCATGCCGGCATGGTCAAATTTTCAAGATTTTGGGTCAAAAATCTTTTGGCAGTTTTATGGTTTCAAATGATAGAGCACTGACTCCTGAAGACCGTTTACTGGTGCAATCTGGAAAAATGATGCATAGTTTGTCAGATAAGAAGAATTTTGTGAGTTTAGTTATGGGTCCGAAAAACCAAAAAATCTACCATGCCGGCATGGTCAAAATTTCAAGATTTTGGGTCAAAATTCTTTTGGCAATTTTATGGTTTCAAATGATAGAGCACGGACTCCTGAAGACCGTTTACTGGTGCAATCTGGAAAAATGATGCATAGTTTGTCAGATAATGAGAATTTTATGAGTTTAGTTATGGGTCCGAAAAACCAAAAAATCGACCATGCCGGCATGGTCACAATTTCAAGATTTGGGTTGACAATTTTTTGGCAGTTTTATGGTTTCAAATGATAGAGCACGGACTCCTGAAGACCGTTTACTGGTGCAATCTGGAAAAATGATGCATAGTTTGTCAGATAATGAGAATTTTATGAGTTTAGTTATGGGTCCGAAAAACCAAAAAATCGACCATGCCGGCATGGTAAAAATTTCAAGATTTTGGGTCAAAAATCTTTTGGCAGTTTTATGGTTTCAAATGATAGAGCACTGACTCCTGAAGACCGTTTACTGGTGCAATCTGGAAAAATGATGCATAGTTTGTCAGATAAGAAGAATTTTGTGAGTTTAGTTATGGGTCCGAAAAACCAAAAAATCGACCATGCCGGCATGGTAAAATTTTCAAGATTTTGGGTCAAAAATCTTTTGGCAGTTTTATGGTTTCAAATGATAGAGCACTGACTCCTGAAGACCATTTACTGGTGCAATCTGGAAAAATGATGCATAGTTTGTCATATAAGAAGAATTTTGTGAGTTTAGTTATGGGTCCGAAAACCCAAAAATCGACCATGCCGGCATGGTCAAATTTTCAAGATTTTGGGTCAAAAATCTTTTGGCAGTTTTAGGTTTCAAATGATAGAGCACTGACTCCTGAAGGCCGTTTACTGATGCAATCTCGAAAATTGATGCATAGTTTGTCAGATAAGAAGAATTTTGTGAGTTTAGTTATGGGTCCGAAAAACCAAAAAATCAACCATGCCGGCATGGTCAAATTTTCAAGATTTTGGGTCAAAAATCTTTTGGCAGTTTTATGGTTTCAAATGATAGAGCACTGACTCCTGAAGACCGTTTACTGGTGCAATCTGGAAAAATGATGCATAGTTTGTCAGATAAGAAGAATTTTGTGAGTTTAGTTATGGGTCCGAAAAACCAAAAAATCGACCATGCCGGCATGGTCAAAATTTCAAGATTTTGGGTCAAAAATCTTTTGGCAGTTTTATGGTTTCAAATGATTGATCACGGACTCCTGAAGACAGTTTACTGGTGCACACTGGAAAAATAACTCAAAGTATGAGATGTATCAGGAATTTTGTGAGTTTAGTTATGGGTCCGAAAAACCAAAAAATCTACCATGCAGGCATGGTCAAAATTTCATGATTTGAGGTCAAAATTCTTTGCGAATTTCATGGTTTCAAATGATAGAGCACAGACTCCAGAAGACAGTTTACTGGTGCAGACTATAAAAATGATGCATAGTTTGTCAGATATTGAGAATTTTGTGAGTTTAGGTATGGGTCCGAAAAACTAAAAAACCGACCATGCCGGCATGGTCAAAATTTCAAGATTTGGGTTGACAATTTTTTGGCAATTTTATTGTTTCAAATGATTGATCACGGACTCCTGAAGACAGTTTACTGGTGCAGACTGGAAAAATAACTCAAAGTATGAGATGTATCAGGAATTTTGTGAGTTTAGTTATGGGTCCGAAAAACCAAAAAATCGACCATGCCGGCATGGTAAAAATTTCAAGATTTTGGGTCAAAATTCTTTTGGCAATTTTATGGTTTCAAATGATAGAGCACGGACTCCTGAAGACAGTTTACTGGTGATGACTGGAAAAAAGATGCATAGTTTGTCAGATATTGAGAATTTAGTGAGTTTAGTTATGTGTCCGAAAAACCAAAAAATTGACCATGCCGGCATGGTCAAAATTTGGGTTGACAATTTTTTGGCAATTTTGTGGTTTTAAATGATATAAAACGGACTCCTGAAGACAGTTTACCTGTGCAGACTGGAAAAATAACTCAAAGTATGAGATGTATCAGGAATTTTGTGAGTTTAGTTATGGGTCCGAAAAACCAAAAAATCGACCATGCCAGCATGGTCACAATTTCAAGATTTTGGGTCAAAAATCTTTTGGCAATTTTATGGTTTCAAATGATAGAGCACGGACTCCTCAACCATACGGCCAGGCCATGCCAATGCAGCAGGGTGAGCTCAAACCATTGAGTTGCTGAAGAATTCCAAACCTAGGCCTGTGATTTCTCAGGCTTTTTCCTGGTTTCAGGATTTTCCATTGACCTCCCTTGGGCTTCAGAGTTTCTTGAAAGAGGCAAACTTGCAAACATTTTGTTTAATCACAGGATGTGGCAAATATTGTACACATGGTCATTTTATATGATGGCCACACACAGGCTCAAACCTTTGACCTCCATGAGTGTGTGCTCATCTTGTGTTGATGAACATGACCATATGTACACAGTGTAAGCTACATCCTGTGATTAGTGTCGCAGCAAAAAGTTACAAAGTCAAACCAGAACTGATAAGAATAAAGTCATTAGTGTAGTTAGCTCCGCCTTGAACAAAAGGATCAAGGCGCAATAACGAATAGTCATTCACATTGTACTGTATGTACAAGCTCATATACCCACAAACAGTTTATGTATACAGTACGTAAGCACATGTCTGTAACAGTGTATCCGAGCAGCAAGCATGGGGTGTGCTGTGTGCGGGGCAAAATGCGACTTTAATCATTCCATGCAGCTGACATGCCTTGATCAAGGCTACAGTTCATCAAGCCTTCCTTAAGCATTCCTGAAACCATCTCAACTCCTTAGGCATATTCAGCACTGGCAACCAAATTGGTGTTCAGCCTGCAAGTCAAGCAATAAACCACAAATGAAACTGACTGGTTAAGTTTTCAATAGTTTTTGGGTTGAACAAAGAAAACTTGACTAGAGCCGGACTTGAACCTGAGACCTCCGCATTAACAGTCTTGCACTAAAGAGCAAGAGGAATCCGCACCTCTATTGAATACTCAAATGACAGACAAGTCGTAACATCTTTTTCCCTCTTCAGCCTACATTCAGCAGCCTGGACATCCCCAACAGATGCAGGGCTATGCCATTTCACCGCCGCAGGCCTACCATGCTCCACCCTCCAACATGGCGCCCCAGCTTGCCTTATGTGGGAACCAATACCCCGCAGTTCCGCCTCCGTACTACCAGTTAGAGGAAAAGCCGGGAACCACCTTGCCTGAACCTCAGGCATAAAGATGGACTGTCAAGAGATAGCCATAGGGGGGGGGCAGCAGACTGACAACAGGTAGCACGAGTAACCTTGCAACTCAAAAATTCATATCAAGCAAAACGAGTGACGTATTCACAATTTTTAAAACTAATTAACAAGATAATGCAGGGGTGTGGGGCAGACATGAAGAAAAAATGTTAAGAACATACCTCCCAAGAAGTAGTTCAGCTTAGAAGAAAAGGTTTCCAATGTAAATGGTATGGAATTTAAACCTGTTTGAGTACTCAGTATGAACAAGTATTAAATCTAGTGGCTTGTTATTTTGACCAAATCAGAATCCTTTCACCCAACACTTACAAAAAGTATACAGAAAAACACGTATGGTTTTTAATCGTTTTTTAAAAAGGTTTTTAACGGACTTTAAATAGAGTAAGATATTGACTAATAGGGAGACCGCCAACATAGGGCTGGATAGCTCAGTTGGTAGAGCGCCGGTACGTTAATCCGGAGGTCGTTGGTTCAAGTCCCGCTCCAGTCAATTTTTCTTTGTTCAAACCCAAATTATTTAAATAGAGTAATGAGTGTAATTTTGTGTGTGGACTTTTCAAAACAGAGGATCGGGGGTGGGGGAAATGTTTGTGTTTGGATTGTTTTTGACCTGAAATGTAAGTTAAACCACGTCACACCATAACAAATTAAAGTGTTGTTGCTGTCTTGTTGGACAGGTTGTTAAAAACTAACCTTGCCTAGGCCAGCTTGTGTAAACTAACTAGGGACGATTACACACACATGGTTTAACACCACTAAACCATGTAACGTTGGATGGTTTAGTTTACCATCGAGAGTAAACTAACTAGGGACGATCACACATGGTTTAACACCACTAAACCATGTCGAGTGGGCCGGTTTCAGTTTACCAACGAGAGTAAACTAACTAGGGATGATCACACATGGTTTAACACCACTAAACCATGTCGAGTGGGCCGGTTTCAGTTTACCAACGAGGTAAACTAACTAGGGACGACCACACATGGTTTAACACCACTAAACCATGTCGAGTGGGCCGGTTTCAGTTTACCAACGAGAGTAAACTAACTAGGGATGACCACACTTGGTTTAACACCACTAAACCAATTCACCTGATGTCATTATCACAATCATCTTGGTTGCTCCATTCTGGGTGTCAATGTCCTTGTGTTCTACAGTGTATAGTGTAGTGCCAGGGGGGGGGTGGGGAGAGGGGGTGTCTACCCATCATTGGAACCGAAAACATTAACAACTATTGACTACTTTTTTTGCAGTATTCAGTGCTGTAGGCGAGTCCATGTTGTCCGAGTCCAAGGCACAGTGCCCCCCCCCCCCCCGAGGGGGAGCCCTCCAGCACTAGTCATATTGATTGACACACACCTTTGTATACAACTTGTGTAATATATTCTTAAGAACTGTTTTGTGACTACAATTGTCCAAAAAGTATGAAGTTTAAACTTTACCGAGGAGTTTGAGCTCATATGTTCACCAGTACTTTTTCAGTTGCTTTTAGCAAGACACAATTTCTTTTGTAGCCATTTGACAACATTTTGACAAATTAACAGTGTAATTTTAATTGGTTATAATATGTCAGACTATATATAGACTATATATAAATATATTCAGTTGTTATAGCATATAAACTGTTAGGGTGACACATCAAGGCCTGGAGCAGGTTTCACAATAAGCTAAGATTGATCTTAACTGTGTATCAATCTCAGTTGCCAAGCAAAGTGTCGTAAAACAAATCACTTTACTGTAATTCTTGTCAAAACATCTTAAGATGAATCTAAGTACTTTGTGAAATCATAGAGAAAGGACCACGGAAGGACTTTCTCTATGGTGAAATCAAGCTCTGGAATTCTACCTTGAAATGAGCACGGCCATTTTTAGTTTGCAAAGGGCATTCCAAACAATATTAAAGTCTATTGGAAATTTTTAGGCATCAAGGCCAAGACCAGGGCAACACTGAAGGCCTCGCGCTTTGTGGCCTCTATGAAAAACCCGGCTCATACTTTCTGTGAGTACGATTTCTCAAGAGTTGAGCTGTGCTCTTGCAAAACATTCGCAGCGAAAACAGAGTTGTGACGCAAACATTTGGAAGTATGAACCAGGCTTAATTCCTGGCATGCACATCTTCTTCCTGTAGTTCAACAAGAGTTTAAAGGTTTATTAGTTTAAAGGTTGTAGTTTAAAGGTTTATTATCCCAATGTTTGACTATGATTCCATTTATACATGGTTTTGCTTTTTAGCTGTTGACACATTCCGACTTTATTCATTAAACACGGCACTGTAATAAAAGTTGTCCCGTTTCTTATGATATTTGATTAATTTATATTCGTACCAAAGAGGCGTGTTCGTATGGCTGAACCAATTGAGTGTGGGTTCGATTGCGAGTGTCCTTGAGCTAGGCACTTCCTTGAGCTAGGCACTTGACACTATTGAGTCCTATGAAACATGCTAATAGACCTTTTGCATTGGCGTCATACAGCCGCCATTTAGAGGTAAACCGATGACGAAACAATGGAAATGCACAGTTTTGTACGCGTGGTACTCAGGATTGACCGATGAACAACCTCCATTTGACCTCTAGGCGAGGGCGCCCATCTCAAATGACGTCATGTGCATCAGGTCTATTACACTTACTCGTGCGAACAGACAGTTGTTGGTAGGACTTTGTCAGTTGTGGGGGATTGTTGCCCCCCCCCCCCCCCCGGCTACTCCGCTGTACTCTAATTCCGACAGACCTTAACCCTATAACCCTTATGTATAAGAGGGGGGTTATCGCGGGAAGATTTTTTAATGACTACTTTTCAAGTGAAAATGGTGTATTTTTTATAGTAAAATTGCTTGCAGGTCTTTTTTATGCACTAGTTTAATTAGTTTGGCTGAGCTAATTAGTGAACCAATTTGACTGGGTGCCTACGGATGATGGTTTGGGATATAAGGAAGACAGTAATGAAAAGATTAAGGAATTCCGAATTCCGTTCTGTCTGTCAAAGCCGGTCGTTGACAAGGTTTTTAAAAATTTGGTGCTAGCACCAAATTTGTGCCAGCACCATTTGGTGCCGGCACTAAAGTTAGTGCTGACTTGAGTCTGGTCTTCTTCATCACAAAAAAGGAATCCGCACAAAAAGCAAGTTTGTAAACTAAAGGTAGTAAGTTCTCATTCTAAATTTCGATATTATTGTAACTTATAAGAATGCGATGAGATATATATTTAAATGTTAAACACTATTTTGCTGGGGGTTTCTCTGACCATAGGAACTAGGAACTCGTCGCTCTGAAGTATGACTCTGATGTCTTTTTGATGATGTCTCGGCTCTTTCGCTGGCTGGCTCTGCCCCATTGTTGTTGGCTCATTTAAATTCTATCTCTTCAAGGTTCTTGTTTTCCAAACAGCACACACAGTAAACAGTACAGAGTACAGTTTTTTTTTCCCCTAGAGAAAGCCTGCATTTTGAAAAAATCCTTAACTTTGTATTTTTAAAACGGCGGACTGGAATAAACAAGTTAAATTTGTTTTTCTATGCCTAAACAAGGAAAGCCTGCGTTTCGAAAATACCCTACAGTGGGTATTTTCGAAACGGCGGACGAATTACCAGGTTTTTAGGTCTTTCAAAGCCTGAAGAGGAAAAGCTTGCGTTTCGAAAATGCCCGATTTGGGTATTTTCGAAACGGCGGATCAGAATGACCAGGCTCTGAGGTTTTTTACAAAGCCTGAAGAAGGAAAGCCTGCGTTTCGAAAATACCCATCAGGGTTATTTCGAAACGGTGGACTGTAATTGCCAGGCTTTTAGGTTTTTCAAAGCCTGAAAAGGGTAAGCCTGCGTTTCGAACATACTCTAAAGTGGGTATTTTCCAAACGGTGGACTGGAATTTCCAGGCTTTAACAAAAAATTCAAATCCCAAACAACTACATGTATTTTGTGAAACAATTATTTAATCGGGACGCATTTGGATTATGATTTAGGATGTACGAAAGACATGCAATTGCGAGTAGAAACAATTTCAGATTTGACGATTTTACAGGTTCAGGGTTACGTTCGCACTGTCAATGACGGTCGTTAACAAGGTTTTGGAAATTTTTCTGCTGGCACTAAATGTAGTGCCGACTTCAGTCTGGTCTGTGTGGGCCTTTGTAGACAGAATCGCAGACCGCAGATCCACTGAAAACCTGCCGTAGATTTTCAACTTTCAAAATTTTTAGTGATCCGTCTGGAATCCTTTATTGACATTAAATACACGTTAAGCATAAAGTATTGCTGTAAGTGTAAGTCATGGGCAAACACAATAAAGGCAGGCCTGCCAGGCGCTATGAAACCAATGGAAAGAAAGACGCCCACGTTAAACCAAAACAAATTCATGACAGTGGAATGGAATCAGGAATGGAGTCGGATATGGAGACGGACACGGTTGCTCCCACAGAGAGACAGGTAAAAATCATATCACCAGCACTTGCTACTATTTATTACTTATTCCTACAATGACCAGTGCTCATATACATAACTAGTATTTAGGCAGTGTACATATGTGAAAGATTAAGAACAATCGTATTCAGCTAACCCGTTTTTAACCAGCTTTCACTTTTATTATAATTATATAAACATTCTAAAATAGTAATTAGTATTTCAAAAAAGACCCCAGGCATACCGGGCCGGCTAACTGGGGCGCTGTACTCCTTTAAAAATGTTTTTAACAACTTCGGTAGTTCGATGGAAGATGTCAACAATTTGTTGAAGAGATATACTTGCAAATAATGACTGAACAGTGGATGTCAAATGTTCATGACATTAGGTAGCTATGGCCTAAGTTGCCCCTAGCAAAGCCACCCCCTGACTACAGAGTCGCCCCCGACAAAGCTGCCCCGTGTTAAAGTTTGAGTGATAAAGTCATTTTACAAAGTGACTATGCAATTTTTTTTTTTTGTCCTGACGTTTCAACTTTTGTTTCGAGTCTTTCATGAAGGCTTTTGCTTTAGCTTCCAAGAGAGGCTCCAAGTTTAATCTGCTAGAGTTGTTAACAAGTTGGTAAAAAACAATGGGGTGCCTACCCTTAATTAAAAGTCAATAATAAACAAGTTTAAAAAAAGGTACAAAGTTTAATGAAAATTTAAACACAAACTATGTTCCATGAACGTACACCAAAACCAAGTAATACATTTTATTGCAACCTTTGTCTACCAGCGTTGGATGCTAAAATTTAAATGTTTCTTGTTTTTTATCACTTTAACAGCCCCGAAGGACTTCATCATCCAGGAGATCCTAAACAGGTCCATTCCACATATCTTAGATGGGGGGGGGGGGGGGGGGGGTTAGTTCCCAGAGTTGTGTAAAAAAAAAATGTTTTCCTTGCATACAAATGTACACAAAATCTGGTATACCAGTGCACATAAGCACAGAGCTACACAGATCTAACCCTCTGATAAGTGAAACAATCTGTTCAGCTGTCTCTTCTCTGTATGCTTGGCTTGTCAAGTCTTGTCAACTGGTTGTTGAAGGCCACCATTCAATCAGTGCAATGAATTGAGCAATTTTTAGCCAATAGGGTGAGGCGTTTCTTTCTGCCAATCACACAAAATTTGGGGATGCAAAAGCAAAGGCCCTTAGTTCTGGCAACAAGTACTTTCAGGACTCCTTGGAAAGATGACTGAAAACAACAAAAGAAGTAAATAAAGTAAATACACATTTCCTATCACCCCAAAACATTGTGGCTTATTACTTGATATTTATTATTAAAAAGTCGCATCCCCTTAAGGTGATCCCATCATGGGTGCCGCTTCCCAGGTTGTATCGTAAACTTGAGTGTGATCCCTGGCTGCACGGCAGCTAACAGTTGAATGGCTTCTGACTGGCACCCCCGAACAAAGATATTGACTTATAGGGAGACCGCCAACATATGACTGGATAGCTCAGTTGGTAGAGTGCCGGTAGTTAATCCGGAGGTCGTTGGTTCAAGTCCCGCTCCAGTCAATTTTTCTTTGTTCAAACCCAAATTACCCCAATAGAGTAGGGGGCGACTTTTTCCGTGGGCGACTCTATCATTTTACGACTTTGCTAGGGGGCGACTTTCTAGTGGCCGACTTTTCTGGGGGGCGAGATGACTGGTTTCCAAGAGTGTTATGGCTCTTTTTAACATAGGTCTTGTCATACTCATAGTCGTAATGGTGACTATGATAATACCAAAGTTAAAAGAGAGCCATAACAACAGTCCAACAAGTTTGGCTACAGTACATGTACATCATACATGTTCATGTCATACAAGTTGCTGCTGATACATACACAGTTTACCGAAGTTACAATAATTGAAAAACTGCCAATGGACAGCATGTTCTATGTACAAACTATTTAGTTTTTCAGTGAAACTCAAAATAACATAATTGTGTACAACACTTGTCAACAGTAGATAATTCAAATTCTTGTTCTTACCCCCCCCCCCCCCAGCCTGGAAGAGTGTCCATTGGTTTTCCCAAGCTAGACGGTTACACTTCAGATGCAGAGCCCGATACAAGAGAACTTGTTAAAAAGATGAACAGGAAGAAGAAGTCTGGAGGTTTTCAGTCGATGGGTGAGACATTTCTTTCTTTAAATGTAGGGTCGCTGATTGGTTTTTGTCATCGTAATGCTAATTTACAGGCAACATTTTAACAAAAGATACAATAAAAGTTACATGTGAAATTTCAGCTGAACACAGTGTCTATTTGCTTAGAAATTTACAAAAAAAAACTGTCACTGTATTTGTACTGTGATGATGTTGAATCCTTAGCAACAGTCGCAGCCGTAGCTGTAGCAACCTATTCAGTTAGGGTCTTATCCACATTTTGTGATAAGAGGTCAAATATTAATTGTTTGAGCTGATCTGTGTCTTTGTAGGTTTAAGTAATCCAGTGTTTAACGGAATTATGAAGAAAGGTTACAAGATTCCAACACCAATCCAGAGAAAGGTTAGTCATCCCCTTAAGGTGATCCCTCTCCAGCTTCCAAGGTTGTATTGAAATTTGGGTGTGATCCCTGGCTTTACGGCAGTTACAGGTTGATTGGCCTCTGACTGGCACCCCTGAACAAAGATATTGTCAAAATAGGGAGACCACCAATATCAGGGCTACGTAGCTCAGTTGGTCGAGCGCCGACACATTAATTCAAAGGTCACAGGTTCAAGGCCTGAGCCCCTAGTCAATTTGTCTTTGTTCAGCCCCAAATTATTGTAAATGAGTTCATCACATGATATCATGCTGGAGGCTGGCATACATGTAGTGCATCTATCTTTCCAAACCGCAGTGGATGATATCAAAATGGTCAGACAGTAGGAGGGTTGACTGTGTACTGTGTACAACCATTCATTGCATGATATCATAATTCAGGCTGGTGTAGTTTAT
Organism: Pisaster brevispinus; assembly: GCA_023634235.1. Lineage (NCBI taxonomy): Eukaryota > Metazoa > Echinodermata > Asteroidea > Forcipulatida > Asteriidae > Pisaster > Pisaster brevispinus. The sequence continues at coordinate 423,971 of JAMKCF010000026.1, forward strand.
TTATCATTCCAAACCACAATGGATGACATTTTACCTTCAGTGTGTAGTAGGTTTTCATTATAAAGAAAATCAGCAAAAGTTTTGTTGAGTTTGCCAAGACTGGACTGAACGACCCAACCCTCATACGGCTTGACATGGAGACGAAGATATCAGATCAACTCAAGGTATGAAAATCATTTGTGTCTTGGGGCAAAAGTGCTCAGTGCAAAAATCGTTTTATCTTAGTGTGTACTTGTATTGTGTGTACATTTGGGTTACTTTAAGCAAGGTACAACGTTTTGACAATTCAAACTCACGTATAACGTAAATGCTCTTTTAGTTTTTGCACTAACACGACTGTTTGTTCTTCCTCTGTTGGTATCATTTTTAGCAAGCTTACTGACCATTTTACAACCATTCAACTGCTTGGGTTATGTAGTGTACGGTGGCACACCTCTGCACTGAACCAACTGTGTACATTTGTGTACCACATGATTTCATATTGCAGGCTGACATATCTATCATTCAAAACTACAGCGGATGGTATTAAATGGTCCAAGAGTAGAAGGGTTGACTGTGTTCTGTGTTCTGTGTTCTGTGTTTGCTTTCATCACATGATATCAGACATATTACAGGCAGGCTTGCTGTATCTATCATTCCAAACTATAGTGGATAAATGATGATAAATGGTCAAACAGTAAGAGGGTTGAATGTGTACTGAGTAGATGCATTCAACACAGGATGTCACATTGAAAAACCCAGTTGCAGTATTTTTAAAAGGTGTAGTCCTCGTTGTTTCTGGCATGGTTTCAAATAAATGAACCTCGAATCTTGAACTTCTTCATTAAAGACCTTGGCCCAATTTCATATAGCAACTTTCTATGCTTAGCAAAAAATGAGTGGGGCACCAGTCAAAACATAAACTTTATGGAATTTTTGCTTGTAACCAGTTTTTGCTAAGCATTATTTTTTTGTGCTTGGGAAGTTTTGACATTACAAGTTTTATGAAATTGGGCTCTTATGAATTGACGTCATCCAGCCGCCTTCTTAGCGGTAAGCCGATGATGAAACAATGGAAAATGTACAGATTTGTACGTGCGGCACACATGACTGGCCAATGAGCAACGTGCTTTTGACCTCTACATGTAGGTGAGGGGCCCCACTCAAATAACGTCATATGTATAAGGTCTATTACAACATGTTATACTAATTTGGGGGGCTAATCATCTTCACTCGCAGCTGATAAGCTGATTTGCGAAAGACGCGTCTACAACGTGTTCGAGCCCCAGGTACGCATATGCACCCTTTGGCAGCCTGCTACATGGACCTATAAAATGACCAGGAAGCACAGCCAGAGATTGAAAGTGTTAGAATTTTCTGGAAGGAAGAAAACTGGGCCCAGAGAAAAACCCTTGGTGTCATAGGAGAGAACCATCGCACAACTCCAGTCATATATGGCCTTAGCCTGTAATCAAACCAGGGCCACACTGGTGAGAGGCGAGCGCTCTCCGCACTAGCCACCCATGCCGCTCATTAACATGACCTCATTTGATCCTTTCAGAGCTCCTTCTTCTTCTGAGACAGTCTGATAAGATAGCCACCCTGCTGTACCTTCTACGGGAGGTGGTCAAACCAGACGATCTGACCGTCGTCTTCATGGCAACCAAACACCATGTGGAATATGTGAAAGAGGTGAGGAATCACTGTACACCGCAAACACTGAATGAAATATGAGCACTGCGAGGCCAAACTAGCCCTCCCTCTATCGGTAGTGGCTTGTCTTGACCGAGCGCTCTAGAGCAGTTCTGGGGTTGTCAGAGTGTGGGTTTGATTCCCAGTCATGGCACTTGTGTCCTTAAGCAAGGTACTTAACCATAGTTGCTTCTCTTAGCCCAGGCGTGTAAATGGGAACCTGAATAAAAATGGTGCAAAAAAGTTGGAAAACCACAGTGTGTAGAGACAGTTGTTTGCCTTTTTTGTTTTTTAGAGAACTTCTAGAAAATTAGGCAAATTTATTAATAATAGTAGTGGCTTCTTACATCAGTCATTCAGTGACGTTTAAGGCACTTCAACATTCCGTATTTTCCTGCAAGGTACGTGTAGCTACGTTTCTGAAGTATGAGACCTACTCTTTTACATAGCACCGTGTAATGGTTTACAAGGTGCTGTGGCGCAATATGTAGCCAATCAAACCAGGAACACCGGGGCGAACCCCTTCTCTTTTCGAAAAGTGCACTGTGTTCTTTTACTTGCATTACACAACACACGGGACCAACGGCTTTACGTCCCATCCTAAAGGACGCCGCAACAGTGGTCAAGTGTCAGGACCAGGACTCGAACCCATCCACACTCTGCTGATCAGAAACACCACGGTTAGAGCCTCCTTCTCCTGTCCCCCTTCCTCCTCTTAAACAATCGGCCACTGATTATGTTCCTGAAGGTCTGAGCACAGGTGGGAAGCAGCATCCTGAAAAGTTTGTCCCCCACTATTTTTGTGTCATCCAACTGGTCTTAAACATTTCCTACTACAAATTCAATGGTGATTTAAGAGCGGTGAAACTAGCACGTGATCACATCTTCACCAATCGGAATGAATAAACTCTCCAAGGTATTTATGAATACTGATTCGCGCTGGTCGCTTTTTGGTCCAGTTCCAAACAAATTTTGCAGTTTTGCAAGTTTTCCATAAAAAAAATAAATTCCTGTCATTTTTCCCCTCAGATCCTTACAATGGCTGGTATTAACTGCACATACACCTACAGTGACCTGGATCATGCGGCAAGAACAATCAACGTGGCTTACTCGCAAGAAGACCAAAGTCATGCTGGTGACAGACGTGGCTGCCCGTGGTATAGACATTCCAATGCTGGACAATGTCATCAACTTCAATATCCCTGGCAAGCCCAAGCTTTATGTTCAACCAGTTGGTAAGTCAGGGTTTTGTTTTTTTTGGTGGGTGTACATCTTTGAAGGCCACTGTTTTCAGCGGGGGCAAAGTCATTGTATCACAGACTTGTAGAAAAAAATAATTTAATCAATTTGTGGCCCACCGCACTCATACCCATCTTCCAGCATGTCCAGTGTGTTGTGTAATGCGTGTAAAAGAACCCACTACACTTATCATTAAGAGAAAAGGTTTACCCTGGTGTTTTCGGGGGTATGTTTGGCTGCAGGTTGCGCCACCTTTTAAACCGTTACATGGTGCTATGTAAATAAGTGGGTTTTATGTTTGGAATATAGCTCCACAAACCTTGTAGCAAAAAAAAGGACAAGCTTTGAAACACCCTCAGGTGTGGTAAAGCTTTATATAAGACCCGCATACAACCTCCTAACATTCAAAGCACTTCATGCTTCAGCCCCCTCCCTACCTTCAGAGCATGCTTCAGCACCAGCATGTCAGTGCCAGGTCTGAGGTCATCGGGCAGCATGCTGTTTGTTCCCCGGACTCCCCTTGCCACTTATGGTGAGAGGGTCTTTTCTAACATTGCCCCCTGCCCCCCCGCCTCTGGAACTCTCTGCCTAAATATCTAAGAGACACACATGACATTTCCAACTTCCAACAATCTCTTAAAACACATCTTTTCAGATTGGCCTATGAGCACATCTGAGAATTCTTTGAATGTTTCACAGAGAAAGTGTGCCATACAAATGCTGTGTTATTATTATGACTAGTATTATTTCATTCTATTACAGCATGCAAAAGAAAGATCACATTTTCCTTCGTGCCGGTAACTCCTCGAGTCAGGCTACGTCCCGTAGCCTTAGATCTCAAGGGTCTTTCTGAGAATCCTCGCTGTTCCCAAAAGTGTCGCCTTCTGTAATAGATCTACCCTCACACTTGTCCCTATTTCCTCTAGATGTTTCCCAAGTGCTTTCGGAATGGTGCCAAGTGCTCCAACCACCACAGGGACTACTTTCACCTTCACCTGCCAAATCTTACGAAATTCCCTGGCCAGGTCTTTGTACTTTTGGATCTTTTGTGTCTCCTTCTTAGCGACCCCTATATCACCTGGCACAGCTATGTCAATAAGATGACACATCTTCTTCGTCTTATCTAAGACTTCAACATCCGGACGCCTATGTTCTATAACATGATCAGTCTGAATGTTAAAGTCCCAGAGGATCTTGACCTGGTCGGTCTCTACAACTTTATCCGGAACATGCTCGTGCCATTTTGCAGTCACTTGGACACCATTCTTTTTACACAGATCCCAGTGAATCAATTTGGCCAAATTGTCGTGTCTTCCTTTGTACTCCGTCTTGGCCATCATACTACATTCACTGACAATATGAAATACAGTCTCCTCTGCCTTATTACACATTCTGCACATAGGAGAGACGTTTGCTTTCTCTATCCTTGCCTTCATTACATTTGTCCTTAGAGACTGGTCTTGTGCCGCAGTAATCAAGCCCTCTGTTTCCTTCTTAAGTTCTACGCTCTTTAACCAATTCCAGGACTTGTTGCTGGCAACGCCTTCAGTGCATCTCAAGAACCGGCCATGAAGTGGTTTGTTCCGCCAATCTTGATGTCTTTCCTCTTTCCTTTGCCTCTTGTACTCCTTCGGCCCAACTTCGCCTGCCTTCGTGTACTTCTGCGCAACTTTCAACAAGTTCTCCTCAGTCCTCCTAATATGACAATGTAAGCTCCTGCGCTCGATGTTGACACTGTCTGCCACACTTAGCAACCCCCTATCGCCCTCTGACCTCGGATGAAGCATACCATTCATGGTCATCAGTTTTCTCATTCTCCTGTCCATGACATCTAGATCTTCCTTAGTCCACTCGACAATACCCGCACTATACCTCATCAAAGACACGGCCCATGTGTTATTTGCCTTAACCATGTTCCCCCTGTTCAGTTTTGACTTCAAACATTTCTTTACCTGTCTGATGTACTCTGTCCTCAACCTCACCTTTGATTCCTCGTGAAGGACATGGTTCGATTCAAGTACACCAAGATACCGATAACTCTCTTCCTCACCCAAAGCCCTCATCTGTGCACCATCTGGCAGAACAATACCGTCGGAATGTACCCTCTTTCCCCTCTTCATGGTCATTGAAGCACATTTCTCCGGGCCAAACTGCATCCCGATGTCATCGCTGAAAATCCTGACAGTCTGTACCAAAGAATCGATCTCCACTTATTATTTGCAAATCGTCCATAAAAAGCAGATGGTTGATCTTACATCCGTCCTTCATTTCATAACCTGCACTCACCTTCCTCAGAATCATCGACAGGGGCATCAATGCCAGAACAAACAGGAGCGGAGACAGAGAGTCACCTTGGAAAATCCCTCTTCTTATGCATACCTTGCCCAGACTAGCAATTTTTGGCCAACAGATTAGTTCGCCATGTCTTCATGCTCTCACTTAGAAGACGCTTTACTGCATCAGCCAGTCCAACCATATCCAGGCATTCCATTATCCACGTGTGCGATACCATGTCATACGCCTTCTTGTAATCGATCTACGCCATTGCCAAGTTCGTCTTTCTGCTCCTGCAGTCCTTCAGTACAGCCTTATCGTTGATAAGTTGATCCTTCGTACCTCTGGACCGCTTCTTTCAGCCTTTCTGCTTCTCTGGAAACAACTGCTGGTCATCCATATGACGATAGAGGTCTTCTGCAATCATACTGGTCAAGAGTTTATACATCACAGGTAAGCACGTGATTGGTCTATAGTTACGAGCAATGTTAATGCACCTTTCTTGATGTCCTTCATGATCAGAACCGTTCTTGCCTCAGTCATCCAACATGGGACCTTACCATGTCCTAGACAGTCTTGCAATTGTAGGGCCATTCGCTCATGCAAACTGCGAATGAACTATTCTGTTTTTGTTCTAATATTATTAAACAGCTACTCGAGCAAGTAATTCTTAACGGTAATGCTATTAAAATGTGTTTATAATGTGTTTGTTTATAATTTAATTGTAATTTTTAAAATACCGTTACTCTTCTGAATTTTCATATTTTTTGATCAAAATATTACGCCCCAATCTCAAGGTTTTGAAAAACTAGCTATACCTGTACCACTGATGGCATGCGTCAAAATAACAACTCCTTGACGTCATGTGTGGGATGTTGCGTTGTTATACCTCCATGTTGCAACAAAGCAGCTATACAAAATGGAGCGTCCTTATATGACGCAATAGGAGTGATGATGTAACAGAGCTTTTCACAAATCTTTCTGAAGTAAAGCACAGAACAAGGGTGTTCAAAAATTATTGTGTTTTTTTTTTACATTTAAAATCTTAAATCTCAAGTGAACTCAATTTCCTTATTGATTGGAAACATTTTAAATGAATTTCAGCAAAGATGAGTTGTATCTGTTTTTTGTTTGAGCTGGTCTTTAACGATTAACCTCTTTTGGTAGCACTGTTTTGTACTTTGTACAGTTTTGCTTGTTTTGATAAATGCCATTTTCTTGTGTAGTTTGTATTACTCGATTCCAGATGGCCCGTCAACAAAAAGTGGAACAGCGAAGTTAAGAGTAGATGGAGAAGAGAGCTCGAGAAAACCAAAAACATCCTTGTGGTTACTGAACCCAAACCAGTCCGCAAAGGAGGTGGTGGTAGGTGTGGAAAAGTTGGACAAATTTGATTTCAATTATTTGTAAAACGAATGCTCATAGGAATTTCTTTATTTATTCATGATTACTTTTGACCTAGATTAGTCCTTTATTTCTGTGTAAACCGAGAAAAATTGTTTATTCTGAGGTATATAGAGAATACATAACACAACAGTTTAATGTAAGATTATTAAAATTGTATGAGTAACTATGACAAAAATATTTATGAGGCTGAATTAGTTACGATTGAAATAGCAAAATGATTCATTTGAAAGGTTCTCTGGATCATATGAAACAGTGTAATGAATAATCATGGATGATTCTATGGATAATCATGGTTGAGTCTATGAATAATCATGAATGAATCTATGGATAATCATGAGGCATTAATACTCATGAGGTTGAATTATTCATGATAAAAATCCAACGGCGAGATATATAGCGAGGGCAGTGACAGTGAGATGGACACGGGAGAAGCCAAACCCCAAAAGAAGCGAAAGAAGCAGCGAAGTGACGAAGAAGGAGACGGCGATGGGAAACGAGAAAATAAGGCCAAGAAAAGAAGGTTAGAAATAAACTAACAAAGAAACTTGTAAAATTTGTAAACAAATGTTTTCAGCTATGACCATTAGAACACGAGAAATTTTCAAAAACTGAGTCAGGGCAAAAGTTTTAAGGACTCTAGTAGGTTTGTTGATTTGGTTATTTTCCAGTAGATAAGATTCTTATGAAAATAGGGGGGGTGGAAGTGTCTCCAACCTCATGTCAAAACTGATCATGAAAGTAAGAAAGCAAAAGTCCAAAGAAGAATTTTCAGGTATAAAATGATTTTGAAGAGTGTCTCCTTAACACAAATGAACTATTTACTTTATCTTCTCATTAAACCAAATCTCGTAAGACATGAGACGGTGAGGAATCGGCTCTGCACAAGCGCAAGGAGCGCAAGTCCGGCGAGAGCAGAGCATCTCGCAGCCGCAAAGGGATCCGAGAATCCCGGATTGAAGAGGAGAAGCCTGGCAAGTTTAAGTCCAAGGCTATCGTGTCTTCTAGTGAGTCGGACTCAGAGGGAGAGAGGCTTCAGATTGATCAGACCAGTTCATTTCAGTTTTTGTCTATCTCTTTCTATCAAAGGGACACATTGGGCGCTCTAGGATGTAAAAAACATTTGTTTTGAAATGAATGTGGTTGGAAAAGTATTTTAAAAGTAGACTACAGTGATTCGCAGATTCCTTGAATTTGTGTGGGTTTTGTGTAAACAGAACACAGTCTTCTGTTTTCTAGAACCAAAGTTTTTTTACTCTACAAAATGGCAGTTTGTATGTTCCGTTTGTTGTATTTCAAAAGGAAAACTTGTGTTTTTCAATCACAACTCACTAATGACAAAACACATCATTAGGACACCAGACCAAGTAATTTATGGCTTGATGTCATTCTGTTTAGAAAAATTGATATTCTTCAAAACAAAGCATTAAGATTTATGAAGTTTTACAAAATTACATCCTCTTAAATGATGGCATTCGTTATTTTATTTCCTTTTTATTTTAGTGACAATGAGGAAATGTCCGGTAGTCAGAAACCGTCACCGTCTAAGAGTTGTGGTCGCATCCGCCGTATCGCCTCGGACTCCAGCGACTCCCATGAAAGGAAGTCAAGATCCAAAGGTCAAGATCAAGCTTCTGGGTCTGAGTCCGAGGGGGAGAGTAAACCTCGTAGCAAGGCACTTCAGTCAGACAGTGATGAGGAATCAGGGGGTGAGGGTCAGAGGTCAGGTAGCAAAGCACAGAGGTCAGGCAGTGAGGGTCAGATATCAGATGCTGGATCAGGAAACGAGGAGGCAGCTTCGGAAGGAAAGGGGTCCGGCGGGGAAGAAGCAGGGTTGGACGGAGCGGCGTCTGGTAATGAAGGGATCGCTGACTGAGGAGACCTCCTGTCTGTCAACTTTCATTGGACTATCCACCAGATGCCAAGTGTCAGTGGCTGAAACACTCGCAATTAGACGTCAGGGTTCAGATTGTTTTCAGTGAGTTCAAGTTGGAAAAATTTTCAATCAATTTGTTCTAGAGACAATCTTACAATGCTGAAATGATCTTAGATTTTTAATTTTAAAGATGTTGATCATTTTTTTGCAAATCCACTTATCAGTGAAATAATGTTTACATTGTTTCCCACTTCTTGAAGAAAACTGTTTGAAAGATCTTCAGATGTATTTTTGACAATTCTTGTTTTGATTGTGTCATTTACAGCTGCGTGATTTGAGGACAGGCCAGAACATCAACCTGTGCAGCCAGCTTGGCCCAATCGACCGGTCAACCATCTGGAGGGAAGTCCTGCTGGAGTTTGTCTCTGATGAATCAAACTCCTTTCCAGGATACTCTGCTTATTAAACGGTGTTGCCATGGATCCCTGACTCTCCATGTTTGTTGAGAAATGGGTGTTAAATCTCGGTGTAGGCAGTAAAAGTACCTTATTTTCCTTCATACTTGACGCGGCTTATCTGACTTCCACAGGTGCAACAAAATCACTGCGTCTTTTCTAATGGTGTGTCTTATCTGGTATCACTATAGATCATTGTGATGATCACTGTGTGAAATTAAATTCATCCTCTAAAATGAGCCTTTCATTTGCTCATGGTAATGTTGTCACATTATTTAAAATAACGCAGTGCGTAGTTATAAATTGTAGTTTTTAAGGTTTAGCGTAGTTTTGAGGTAAGCAGCTGTACATGAGATTGGACCTTTAGCCTAATTTCATTAAGCCTGTTATAGCACACACAAAATGTTATGCGCGCAGTATAAAATTGCTGAGCAGAAATAGGTTATCAGCCTAAATGCCATAGTAAAGGTTGCTACGCCTGGTACCTAATTGTTCACTTATCTGACTTTCAAATGTGCAACAAAAATCACTGCGTCTTATCTAATGATGGGCCTCTGGTATCACTATAGATCATTGTGATGATAACTATGTGAAATTAAATTTATCGTGTGAAATAAGCCTTTCATTTGCTCAGGGTAATGTTGTCATATTATTTAAAGTAGCAGTTATTGCTGCATTGCAAATAAACATATCCAAAGAAACTGATTACTGTTGGAGAGAGCACAGCAGTCTTTTGAAGGTGATATCTAATTTTGTCATCTTTACCATCTTATATTACTAATAGTTGAGTACAAAGAAAGACACAGGTTTTCTCGTAGTTAGGCGCTAACAGCGTTTGTGTGTTCTATGGGAAATCCTGTAGGTATGGGTTCAAGACAAAAGCCTTGAGTTTTAAAACCGATTATCTCTGAACTTTTCAAATTTCAGCGTAGTGTGTAAACGTCTTCCATGTGCCAGCCCTTGCCATATCTCTGACCGAAGACCTGCCTACACTACACCTCCTCCCAGCAGACTGCGGCTGTCAGATCCTCTTTACTCTCCCTCCTGAAGAGACTGCACTTCTCGTCATTCATGAGCTTGTGATACCCGATGCTGACTGCGAGAAACATTATTTTGAGGTACTTTTCATCAAGTTAATGTTGCAAAGCAATTTTTTTTATACTGGAGTGTACAGACTAGCAATGTTACGCACAGAGTGGAGGCTTCTGGGAATAATAGCAGGCAGTAGACTTACCAGGTACATCCATTGTCTTCGGAGATGTGTGCATGCTCAGTACTATGTCAACAATGGAAAATAACCCAGTGTGTTTGCTGCCACCTAGAGTTCCAGTGATGGAAACTAGAGATAAACCTTCCCTTTATAATTCTATTGGTGTTTGGCAGATTACCTCACTTGATGGTATGTGACATCCACAAAACGTCCACAAAACGTCAACAAACATTCTCAAGAAAAGTGCAAAAACAAGGTAATGTCTGCAAACCTTTCCTTTTTATGTAAAATTTGCAAATCGAATTTGGAAGTTCTGAAGGTCAGTTTTCTTGTGCAAGGTATATTTGGAAACAACCACAATAATAAGTTGACTCTTGATCAGCAAAACTTGTTTTAAAAATATGCTTTTATTGTGGTGTTTTTCCGAGAATCTTCTCTTGTTTTTCTACTTTTTAAAGACTGACGATTTAGCCACCTTGTGCTACAATCGTTACTGTGAGAAATTATATTTATCCTGTAAAATGAGCCTTTCATTTGCTCAGGGTAATGTTGTCATATTGTTTAAAATAACGCAGCGTGTAGTTATAAAGTGTAGTTTTTAAAGTTACGCGTAGTTTTAAGGTAAGCATCTGTATAAGAGATTGAACATTTAGCCTAATTTCATGAAGCCTGTTAGCACACAAAAAATGCTATGCACAGTATAAAAATGCTGAGTAGAAATAGGTTATGATCAGCCAAAATGCATAATGACTGGCGTACCTAACTAATATTGTACTTTTCATCACTGTGATATTCTCTTCTTCTTTTTTCCGTCTATCATCGAGGTTGTAATATAATGCTGACATCAGAGCCTGGAATCATTCAATCTCCGAACAACGCTTCCAGCACCCGTTATATAACTGCTCCCTTGTGTGCTTTCAGCAATCGTTGTCAAACTGACGTCCCATGGCAGTACGTGATGCTTTCCTTTAGTCAACTCAAACTTGAATCCGATCTGCAATGCACGAAGGACTTCATTGAGGTAAGAACAGGGTTTTACTGTTAATTTGTCTCCAACTGATTTGACTGCTGGAAAAAATGTCTTTGGATTTCAATTATAAGATAGAATCAGAAGCACACTGTATTTGTTAATCTTGTTGGTAAAGGCATGGGATCAAAACTACAACTGCTTTCCCACAGAAGGTCTGTAGCCAGCCTCTGTCTTTTACACGGATGTTTGCAAGGTAAACGTGCTACCTGTGTGTCCGACCTGGTTCCTCCTATCAGGATGTTTGAGTGTTAAACCAGGCTTTCTGCTTGTTAATCTTGCTTGGCTGAGATGTAGAACAAAAAGCAATCCAACAGCTTTATTCCATGTACATCTCTTTGGAACTCCTTACCTGTTAAATCAACATTTCTCTCCATCCTACAATCTAAACAGATTTCAGATGCAAATCTACCTTTAGCTCCCTGAGTTATTCTCATATTGAATGTTTTTTGTCTTGTACGTAACCCCCAAAACCAAGAGTGGCTTTAAGCCTTGTTTTGGGCAAATGTCATAACTTGACAGGTTGAAAGGTCATATCTAACACGCTATAGCAAGCACACATTTTGCTCCACGCGATAAGGTCGTATCTCTTTTAATTGTTTTTTGCCTACACTTATTGCACTACCAGCAACAATTTCAATTGCAACCTGGCTCCACTGACATAGTGAAATCTTTTCTTTTTTTGTGTGTGTTCAGATTCAGGACGTGATACCCAAGAAGCGTCTGTCTTCTGTAGGGATGCAAATACTTTCACTTGGATCACCGAGGGAAGTGAAGTCATCGCAAAATTCCAAACAGACGACGAGTAGTGCTTCCAAAGTTGCAGAGAGCTCGAGAGAAAGAGACATTTTCCTGTAAAGTGTTGGACATCAGAGTGGTTGGACGGCAGCTTTTTCCATGTATGAACTGAATTATGGCTATCAGTACAGGTAGTGGTCAGCCTACTGGTCTTTATTTTTTGTATAGTTTATTATCTGCTTGTCGACCGACCAGGTTCATATTGTAATATTAATAATAATATTAATAATTATGTGTATTATTTTAAATGGAATGCATGGGTGTGTTGACTGCGGTTTGGCTGGTGGGATTCAACTTGGAGGCATAGGTTTGTGAGTTTGTTGTGTGAATGATGATGATTAGTGGGACCTGTGTGTTAGGTAACTTATGCCTTCTTGCCCATCCAGTGTCATGCTATATATTCTATGTTCTCCAATCACGCACTCATGCATTTGCTTTCTTCGAGATAATAATTATTTGGTAGAGACTGAATATCTAGGAGTTGCCTTCATTTTTATTGACATTTTATCGACATACTTGCATTGTATAAGATAATTAAATGTACATGTATGTGTTTTATTGACCGCCTGCACAACTCTCAACAGTTTGTACAGGTGTTTACAGAGAGAATAAATCCCAGCCAGATCCACAGTCAACATCCAAAAGCTGGATATAGCTGTGTAGGGCGTCACTTTAATCTTTCTAATCACTCCATTTCTCTCATGATTTTACAGGGCTTTGAGGCACTAGGAAACCACAAGATTGTTCGTATGAGTAGGGAGAAGCTATGGATAAGGCGTCTTCAGACCATTCAACCCCATGGTCTAAACATCCAAGAAGGAAATGTCTAATAACCTTTTGTCTTTGCCTTCTCCTTTTTACCACAGATTCTCCTCTCCAGTCTGCCTCATTCACTAATCAGTTACTTTTGTCTCCCTCTTCCCATCATTTATTTTTTACTTGTTGAGACTTTGCATGATGAGGTATCAATGTATATTCAGTTTGCATTAACACCGTATATCTACTAGCTATGTAGATTTGTTCTAATGAACTAGGTCTTGCTTTTTTAACATTTTTTTATTCTACTGCAACAGAGTAGATTTGGAAATCGGAAGACTACTTCGGGAGACTACTTAGTTCTGAAAAGAACTGTCCAGCTTATTAGCTACTACCTGGGCGGTGGGTAGGAAATTGGCCGGGACTACTACTTTGGCTTCATAGTGAATCGGATCGAGGGGACTTCTCAGTATTAACTTCATTGCCGCGGAGTGAGTTCTTAGTTGGTCTCAACAATTAGACTAGCTTGCTCTAGTCATCGTCTCCGGACAATGACTAGAGCAAGCTAGTCGGTTTGGACTAGCTTGCTCCAGTCATTGTCTCCTAACGATGAGACGATGACTAGAGCAAGCTATGCTCTAGACATCGTCTCCTGACGATGACTAGAGCAAGCTAGTCGAAACGTTGAGACCAATTAAGAACTCACTCCGTGGCAGTGAAGTTAATAACGAGAAGTCCCCTCGATCCTATCCACTATTAAGCTAAAGTAGTAGTCCCGGTCGATTTCCTACCCTCCGCCCAGTTAGTAGCCAATAACCTGGACAGTTCTTTTCAGAACTAAGTAGTCTCCCGAAGTAGTCTCCCGATTTCCAAATCTACTCTGCGGCAGTAGAATAAAAATCAAATAAAAAGCAAGACCTAGTTCTGAACAAATCTACATAGCTAGTAGATATACACACGGTGATTACCGCAAACCGAATATACATCATTTATTTTGTCTTTTGTATTCGTTCCTCTTGTGGTCAAACCAGCCCCTCCCCCACCCCCACCCCCTTTTGTTACCCTCCTTTTTGTTCATCCTCCTGCTTTCTCTGTGTGCTTTCATCTCTAACGTCTATCCCCACTCCACTTTTTATGTTTGTAGTCTTGTCATTTAGCCTTCAAGAAAGACTCTGCTAGGGTCGAAACGTCAGGCCACTATCTATTTTTGTGTGTGTAGTAGTTTTTCCATGATTTTTAGAGCCAATTTGTAGTAAGTTTTTTGCTGAGAATGTTTTATTCATGCATATTTGTATTTAGAAGAACTGATTTAATGTCTGGTCATATTGTTACTTTCAGTGCATATAATTATATACAGTGTATTTTCCTTAAGTGTGAGGGACTGTTTATGTATAATTTTCTTGTGTATGACTCTCACAAGTAAGTCAAATTGTGAGTTTGAGGTGCATATATAGTTTAAAGGTGTAAATCAATGAAAATCAAGGTTGATATTTTTGACAATTTGCTTGATTCAGCCATGGTTTCTTATTTTCCCTTTAAAAGCTACAAGAGCCATGTTAATGACAAGCCTTGGCTTACACCTCACATAAATGTTTTTGACCGTCAAATTATGTTGGGTAATAGTTATTATTGGTATGACTCTGCTCTTTCATCGCTTGGCCTTGACTCTCTGGCTGGTAGGAGAGAGGCACACTGCAGGCGTTTTGCTAATGAACTTGCTAATAACCCTCACACTAAAGACCTCCTTCCCCCTACCAGGCATGAGAGTCATGGTCGAAATCTCCGAAATAGTCATCATGTTTCAACCATCCCCACCAGATCCAGTCGTTTTAAAAATAGCCCTGTTCTTTATTTCATAGGTTTAATTCATTCTTAATTATTTCTCCATTTTATTGTGTGTGGTGGTCTGAGTGAGGTTCTTATTTAATTTTATGTTTTATTGAAACATTTATGTCCCTGTTAATTATTCCATTTCCCTTTTAAACTACAGTGAGGTGTTTCTTTTGTTTATGTGGTTCTGTTTTTGTTTTAAAGGCAAGTGTGCAATCTGTTTTTGTTATCTATTTTTTGCTATTTAGGTGTCCTTAAAAAAAAGTATGTCTTGTCGATTTTTTACTATTGTAATGACTCTGTAATTTGACCTTCAAGTCACGAAGTTTGTCAATTTTAATAAATCTTAAAATCTTAATCATATATAAATGTCATTTTCATAAATCCTTTCTAGGTCGCACTTGTTTGTTTTTATGGACCACTCGGGTCTCGTGGTCGTAAAGTAGGGAACCCATGTGCGTCCTCAATGTTCAATTGTCTCCTCCAACTTGGTTGTTAGAATATTTATAGTGAAAAGTTAAGTTTGAAGTCTCGACCTTTAGGCTCATTCTCTTTTTCATTTTAGCTTTAAGCAAGAGAGATCAAGAGCACATTTATTTTCTCTTGTTATTTTTCTTTATTTTGTACGAAGCATGACTCTGGCCAAGCTCCAAATGCATTTCAGTAGGGAGGGATAGGGTCATAGAGCTATTTGTGAGTATCTGTATCAAATCATAACTTTATTCCAGAAATAATTTTTAAATAGAAGGCCGGCCTCCTTCCCTTGTCTCTACATTAACTGTTAATTAAGTGAGGAGGGTCCTCATAAATTCCTTCATCTCTGCCAATTGCTTTGTTTTGCTTTATTAATTGACTTTATATTTATAATATTGTATTTTGTCATGTTCCCTTTGGGGGAGAATTACAAGATGAGCGAGTACCTGCATTTCTGTTTCCATTTTGGAGTAATTTGTTTGTCTCTGAGTTTAGCGGGTAGTCCGCTCCCCTTCTGGCAGATAGGGATGAGCTCTTACAATACGTTGAGCCACTTTTTATAGCTCTTACATCCTTTTAAAGATTCTTTTGCAAAAAAGTATAGTCCCTGCATAAATAGGCAAAGAGTAAAAATGGCATCTGAAAAACTGTGGTTAGGCCTAATTAACCACTAATTAGTGGCCAAATTAGCCAGCTTCTATTCATAATGAAGAGTACAAATTCTTTTCAGAAAGGTAGTTGACTCAAAAGCACAGGCATTATAAATGGAGATGGTGTCTGCATATAGTTGTGGCTATTTTTGAGCTGCCTTATTTGGTTCACTAATTAGTGGTTAAATACAGTTTTACAGATGCCATTTTTCATCTATAGCAGGTACAATGCACATGCGGTTGAGTAGACTACCTTAAAAAAAAAATTGTATCCTTCATTATTAGTAAAAAAAAATTTAGCTCAGGATCTTGAAGACTGTTATAACCTGGGCAAACCACTTTTTTGAAGTAGCTTAATTGGTCCAGTAATTAGTGGTTAATTAAGTACAGTTATACAGACGCCATTCTCCATCTATAACATTCTCCATCTATAAATTGCCCATGCACTTTAATTAGTCAACTGCCTCTTTGAACTGCTGGTTCAATCTGAGTTCGATCGGAGACGAACAATATTCAAACTGCTCAAAATGCTCTGACATGAATTCTGACTAAGACAAATGGGTGTTCTGAAGCAGCCAGTTCAATCTCATAAAACGAGTGTTACACTGGGCACCAAATTTGGGAGTTGGTTAATATTTGGGTCCACTAATCGGCGTCTACGCAAATGTCATTTGCGTCTCACGTACATTTGCCTTATGCGGTTGAGTAATAACTACCTCTAAGAATGTACTCTTCGTTATTAGTAAAAGTGTAAGTTTAAGCCCAGAATCTTGAAAACTGTCAAACTGAACATACCAAATTTTTGAGCTGGCAAATTTGGTCCATTGATTAGTGATTAGTATCACAGTTACATACGCCATTTTCCATCCATAACACGCACAATTACATAACGCGGTTGAGTAAACTACTTTTCTTTTCGATATTTGATATTTTATTGAAAACAAACACAATTGGATGCGTTCATACAAACATATTTAAAAGGTACGACAAGTGGTTAAGAAAAATATTAATTGCTGGGGAAAAAATTGATGTTAATATAAAATTTATTATTCCAACAAAAAACTACAAAAAGGAAAACAACTTTTTGATAAGTTTAGAAGTCCCCTCCATGGCAATAGTGAGAAAGAAACCCGCTCTGTGACTAACATTGCAAGAGTAGTTCAATTTGGACGCTTCCAATTTAATTTGTTAATTTAATTAACGTAAAGGTTGTCGATTAAAATTTGACAACATATATTCATCTGCATAAAAACTATTATTAGTTCTTGAATGACGAAAGTGGTTAAATTTGTCTTTGTGTAAACGTATGCAGTTTTCAGATTACGACAACATGCAAATTATTTTACTTTTACTTATTTAATCTTAATTACTGAATTCAGAAAAGTTGAAAGATCAAGGATGACTAGTTTCTCAAATGTTTGAAGTACCCCCCCCCCCTTCATTTGCACTTACTTTGATGACGTTGCTGACGTCGCATTCTAGTGACGTAATTTTTACTAGTCATGTAGCTTATTTTATTGTACAGCGCCCTCACAGCGTTTGGAATTTTCGCGGGGTTTCTCCAGCATTATTTTGCTTTACGAAGACAAGATGACACCTCGGGTTTCTGGCTACGTTTTTGCTGTTGTTGTTCTTCTTCTTCATTTTGAATGCAGCCTTCGAATGATTGAAGATGTAGGCACTGCATGTGTGCGAATGTTCAGGTAAATATCACTTTATTCTACTCTTATTCTACGGTTTATCATGTTCGTTTGTGCAGTTAGGTTTGTTTCTCTACGATCATTACAACTTTTGGGAGAAAACAAACACTAAACAGTGACGGCAGCAACGTTTGTCAGTGAAGACGGTGGCGAGAATGCTAAAATTAGTCAAGTCGGGAGCACTCATTCTGGTTTAGTCTGGTTTGGAAATTATGTCTGCAGCACAGAATAATATAACTTTATTCATCTCTATCATCATCTATGAATTCCAGTTCTCAGAGACATTTTGTGAACTAAATCAACAGTTCAGTTTTCGGTAGGTTTCTTCTGATCTCTGACTCTGCTCTGGTCAGTCCCTCCTGCTACCAATTGTCCACTTGCCGCTTGTGTGCATATACCATTCTACATTGACTTGCCACAGTCCTAAAGAAAAAGTTATACTTACAAAATCTGTGTCTGCAGTTTCTTCCCAGAACTTAATTATTTCCAAACTTTTTATGTGTTCTTCTGAATTGTCTTTGTCCAGTCATGCCTATTGGCACAGCTATTTCTTCATGAGTTTGTGCTGTGTGTGTCGCCTCTACATCCCATGGCCCATGAAAAGGTACAGTTGAGTATTATAAAATGTATAACACTTCCTAACTTAATTCTTGACGCTTGTTAAACCCTATCAATATTTGAAGTTTATTGATAATTTCCTTGATTGCACCTGAGAAAATTCAGGCTTTTTGAGTTTTTGACATTCACTTATAGTTTGGAGACTTTCAGTTCATAACATATGCAGGCGATGCAGGCTAATGGAACCACATTTAAAGTGTCCTTTTGTGTTGTTATGATAACAAACCCAGTCTGTTCTGTGAGGTCTGCATCACTGGACCGCTAGGCCACAACACTCCACTAATTATTGTAGAACAGAACAAGGGATGAATGCATAGTCAGATTATTGGTCAGGCCCAATCCAGATTGGATTTCGAGCAGCGGAGGCAAACTTATAATTTCAAAATCCATTAGAGTTAAGTGACCAAGTGTAAAAAAACTTGATTTGGTCAGACGTCGTCACTTATCTCTGGTCAGTCCCTCCTGCTACCAATTGCCCACTTGCAAATTGTGTGTGCATATTCCATTATATCTTGACTTGACACAGTCCTAAACAAAAAGTTACACTTGCAAAATCTGTGTCTGCAGTTTCTTCCAAGATCTTAATTATTTCCAAAGTTTTCATATGCGTTCTTTTGAATTGTCTTTGTCCAGTAGGCACAGCTATTTCTTCATGAGTTTGTGCTGTCTGTGTCAGCTCTTCATCCCACGGCTCATGAAAAGGTACGATTGAGTATTATTAAAGGTATAATACAGGATTGGTAGATCTGGTAGAAGAGAGAGTTTGTGAACTAAATCAACAGTTCAGTTTTCAGGAGGTTTCTTCTTCCCCATATCTTTTTCTGACGGTAGTCAGCTTGAAAAGCCCTGTAGAATTCGCCCCTTGTTCCAGGGCTTGAATTTGTTGGGGAAATCCACAAGAATGCAGGGCTTGCATGTTGCTTAAAATATGCACTAGACAAGAATTTCTGTTACAAGACCAGAAATAAAGAGAGAAATCCATTATCTACTAAGTTTAACATATAAACTTTTTTTTATCTGAACAAGCACTGACACAAGAGTGATTTCATTTGTCTGCATTTTCTTCCCAGAACTTGATTATTTCCAAACTTTTGATATGTGTTCTTTTGAATTGTCTTTGTCCAGTAGGCCCAGCTATTTCTTCATGAGTTTGTGCTGTCTTCGTCGTTTCTTCATCCCACGGCTCATGAAAAGGTACAAATTTTATAAGACTTTTGGACTGGTCTGGTCATTAGTTTACTGGCCAGACTCTAAAATTACTGGCCTCAGGTCTGCGTTCCAACTCGAAATAATGGCCTTTGCTCCTGCAGGGTAATGACATAGCTTGCCACTTGTCAGAATTTTTTGTGTGAGAGCTGAATTTAATTTCCGAATAGACACTTTCATCTATGTCTAGCTGTTTGTTGGAGGTGAAATTGCCCCGCAATCTAGCTCATACACATTGTCAAAGAACTGTTTTTTTTGCCATCCTTAAAGCAGCCAACTCTCCCTGTTTCTGCGGATAGTTTCCTGAAAATAATCTCATCTTTCCATGTTCAGATAAACAAATTTGAAAATCTTCCAAATTATTTTAGGTTTTCCCCCCTGTTCTTCATATCGCCCAGATTATTGTAGAAAATTTCCTTGACTGCAAGATGAAAATGTTGGCAGCTTGACCTTTTAGAGTGGTTGTTCGCGTATAACATCTTCTCTTAAAATCGTACACTTCCTAACTAAATTCTTGGCGCTTGTTAAACCCTATCAATATTTTTAGCATGTAATTACCTTGTCATTTATTTTGGTTGAACCAACCATTTTCAGATTGGAGTGTGGAGTTCGGAGGTTGGAGTTTGGGGTTTTGGAGTTTGGAGTTTGGAAATTGGAGATTTGAGGTTGGTGTTTGGAGATTGGGGCATCTGGTTGTAGCCTCAGTTGTAGCCTCAGTTGTAGCCCCAGTTGTAGCCCCAGTTGTAGCCCCAGTTGTAGCCCCAGTTGTAGCCCCAGTTGTAGCCCCAGTTGTAGCCCCAGTTGTAGCCCCAGTTGTAGCCCCAGTTGTAGCCCCAGTTGTAGCCCCAGTTGTAGCCCCAGTTGTAGCCCCAGTTGTAGCCCCAGTTGTAGCCCCAGATGTAGTCTAAGATGTAGTCTCAGATGTAGTCTCAGTTGTAGTCTCAGTTGTAGTCTCAGTTGTAGTCTCAGTTGTAGTCTCAGTTGTAGTCTCAGTTGTAGTCTCAGTTGTAGTCTCAGTTGTAGTCTCAGTTGTAGTCTCAGTTGTAGTCTCAGTTGTAGTCTCAGTTGTAGCCCGAGTTGTAGCCCCAGATGTAGCCCCAGATGTAGCCCCAGATGTAGCCCCAGATGTAGCCCCAGATGTAGCCCCAGATGTAGCCCCAGATGTAGCCCCAGATGTAGCCCCAGATGTAGCCCCAGATGTAGCCCCAGTTGTAGCCCCAGTTGTAGCCCCAGTTGTAGCCCCAGTTGTAGTCTCAGTTGTAGTCTCAGTTGTAGTCTCAGTTGTAGTCTCAGTTGTAGTCTCAGTTGTAGTCTCAGTTGTAGTCTCAGTTGTAGTCTCAGTTGTAGTCTCAGTTGTAGTCTCAGTTGTAGTCTCAGTTGTAGTCTCAGTTGTAGTCTCAGTTGTAGTCTCAGTTGTAGTCTCAGTTGTAGTCTCAGTTGTAGTCTCAGTTGTAGTCTCAGTTGTAGTCTCAGTTGTAGTCTCAGTTGTAGTCTCAGTTGTAGTCTCAGTTGTAGTCTCAGTTGTAGTCTCAGTTGTAGTCTCAGATGTAGTCTCAGATGTAGTCTCAGATGTAGTCTCAGATGTAGTCTCAGTTGTAGTCTCAGTTGTAGTCTCAGTTGTAGTCTCAGTTGTAGTCTCAGATGTAGTCTCAGATGTAGTCTCAGATGTAGTCTCAGATGTAGTCTCAGATGTAGTCTCAGATGTAGTCTCAGATGTAGTCTCAGTTGTAGTCTCAGTTGTAGTCTCAGTTGTAGTCTCAGTTGTAGTCTCAGTTGTAGTCTCAGTTGTAGTCTCAGTTGTAGTCTCAGTTGTAGTCTCAGTTGTAGTCTCAGTTGTAGTCTCAGTTGTAGTCTCAGTTGTAGTCTCAGTTGTAGTCTCAGTTGTAGTCTCAGTTGTAGTCTCAGTTGTAGTCTCAGTTGTAGTCTCAGTTGTAGTCTCAGTTGTAGTCTCAGTTGTAGTCTCAGTTGTAGTCTCAGTTGTAGTCTCAGTTGTAGTCTCAGTTGTAGTCTCAGTTGTAGTCTCAGTTGTAGTCTCAGTTGTAGTCTCAGTTGTAGTCTCAGTTGTAGTCTCAGTTGTAGTCTCAGTTGTAGTCTCAGTTGTAGTCTCAGTTGTAGTCTCAGTTGTAGTCTCAGTTGTAGTCTCAGTTGTAGTCTCAGTTGTAGTCTCAGTTGTAGTCTCAGTTGTAGTCTCAGTTGTAGTCTCAGTTGTAGTCTCAGTTGTAGTCTCAGTTGTAGTCTCAGTTGTAGTCTCAGTTGTAGTCTCAGTTGTAGTCTCAGTTGTAGTCTCAGTTTTTAGTTTCTAGTTCAACCAAAAGCCTGCCTACACTTCCTCTCCTCCAAGCAGACTGCGGCTGTCAGATCCTCTTTACTCCTCCACCAGATTTTGCGCTTCTTGACATTCCTGGGCCTGTGATACCCGATGCTGACTGAGAGCGACATTATTTGAGGTACTTTTCATCAAGTTACTGTTAATGTCATTTGTTATATATTTGAGTGTACAGCCTTTTGATTTTTTTTGCACAGAGCGGAGCATTCTCTGAGGCATGGGTCAGTAGACTTACCAGGTCATTCAATGTCTTAAAGATGTGTGCATGCTCAGTACTGTCAACAGTAGAATATATCACAGTATGTTTGCTGCCACCTAGAGTTCCAATGATGTAAACTGGAAATAAATCTTCTCTTAATAATTCTATTGGTTTTTGGAAGAGTACTTTCATTCCCTCTTGATGGTATGTGACATCCACAAAATGTCAACCAACATTTTCTAGAAAAGTGCTAATAACAAGTTAATGTCTGCTAACCTTTCCCGCTTATGTAAATTTCAGAGTGCAGCAAGGTCCTGACCGCTGACTGAGGAGCCTTCCAGTCTGTCAACTTCCATGGTGGGAAGCTTCACAACTGACTACCTCAAGGTCAGAATCTAACTCCTCAACATTTCAACAACTTTTGAAATATTTTCCAAATATTTCCCATTGAAATTTATTGGCTGAATCTTTGTTCATGCTTAGGTTCAAGAGATCAATCTTCAATAACCTGCCTACACTTTTTTTGTTCATAAAGCAATTTTCAATCAATTTGTTTTAGAGACATCACAATGCTGAAAGATCTTATATTTTTAATCATAAAAAATGCAAATATTTATTTGGCAAATCCACTAATGGTGAAACAATTTTCCTTTTTTCCCCCACTTCTAAAAAAATGTTTTTTTAAAAGACCTTCAGATGTATTTTTGACAATTCTTGATTTTATTGTCTGAATTACAGCCGAGTGATTTGACGACAGGCCAGAACGTCAACCTGTGCAGCCAGCTTGGCCCTATGGACCGGTCATCCATCGGGAGTGAAGTCCTGCTGGAGTTTGTCTCTGATGAAACGAACTATTTCCCAGGATACTCAGCTGATCATACAGTGTTGCCATGGATCCCTGACTCTCCAGGTTTGTTGAGAAATGGGTGTTAATCTGTGTATGCAGTTAACGTACATTATTTTCCTTCATGCATGACGCGGCTTATCTGACTCCAAATGTTCAACAAAAATCACTGCCTCTTAACTATTGATGGGCCTTATCTGGTATCACTATAGATCACTGTGATGATAACTGTGGGAAAATGAAACTTACCCTGTGAAATAAGCCTTTCATTTGCTCAGGTAATGTTGTCACATTATTTAAAATAACACAGTGTGTAGTTATGAAGTGTATTTTTTAGGGGTTTACTGTAGTTTTAAGGTAAGCAGCTGTACATGAGATTGGACCTTTATTAGCCTATTAGCACAAAAGAAAATGACAAAAAAATGATATGCGCGCAGTATAAAATAACTGAGCAGAAATAGATTATCAGCCATAACGTCCTACTTAATTAGGTTGTTACGCCTGGTACCTAACTGTTTATCATCCCTGTGATATTCAGGTATTTTTCGTCTATAATTAAGGTAAACATGCTACCAGTGTGTCCGACCTGGTTTCTCCTATCAGGATGTTTGAGTGTTAAACTAGGCTTTCTGCTTGTTAATCTTGCTTGGCTGAGATGTACAACAAAAACCCACTCCAACAGCTTTATTCCATGTACATGTCTTTGTAGCTCCTTGCCTTTAACTTCAACAAATTTCTCCATCCTACAATCTAAACTGATTTCAGATGCAATTCCTACCTTTAGTTCCCTGAGTTATTCTCATCTTGTACGTAACCTGTTACCAAGAGTGGCTTTTAGCCATGTTTTAGGCAAACGTGCATTAAAGTTATACAAAAACACAGGGTCGTAACTTGATAGGTCGAAAGTTCATATCTAACACACTATAGCAAGCACACAATTTGCTGCACGCGATAAGGTCGTATTTCACTTAATTTTTGTTTGCGTTCACTTATTGCACTACTCAAAAAATTTAATCGCAACCTGGCTCCACTGACATAGTGAAATCTTTTCTTTTTTGTGTGTGTTCAGAAGCGTCTGTCTTCTGTGGGGATGCAAACACTTTCACTTGGATCTCGGAGGGGAGTGAAGTCATCAAAAATCCTGAACTGACGACGACGAGTGTTTCCAAGATTGCAGAGAGCCTGAGAGAAGGAGACATTTTCCTGTAAAGTGTCGGACATCAGGGTGGTTGGACGGCAGCTTTTTTCTATGTATAAACTGAATGTATTTATTTCTGTATAATTTATTATCTGCTTGTCGTCCGACCAGGTTCATATTGTAATATTATTGTTAATAATAATAATAATAATTATGTGTAATACTTTAAATGGAATGCATGGGGGTGTTGACTGCAGTTTGGCTGGTGTGATTCAACTTGGAGGCATAGGTTTGTGAGTTTGTTGTGTGAATGATGATGATTAGTGGGCCCTGTGTGTTAGGTAACTTATGCCTTCTTGCCCATCCAGTGTCATGCTTTATATTCTATGTTCTACGATCACGCACTCATGCATTTGCTTTTTTTTAGATGATAATTATTTGCTAGAGACAGAATATTTAGGAGTTGCCTTCATTTGTATTGACATTTTATTGACATACTTGCATTGTATAAGATAATTAATTGTACATGTATGTGTTTTATTTTCTGCCTGCACAACTCTCAACAGTTTTTTTGCAGGTGTTTACAGAGAGAATAAATCCTGGCCAGATCCAGAGTCAACATCCACTAGCTGGATACACCCGTGTGGGACGTCACTTCAATGTTCCTAATCACTCCATTTCTGTCATAATTACAGGGCTTTATGAGGCACTAGGAAACCACAGAGACTGTTCGTCTGAGTAGGGAGAAGCTATGGATAATGCGTCTCCAGACCATTCAACCCCATGGTCTAAATCATCCAAGAAGGAAATGTCTAATAACTTTTTGTCTTTGCTATCTCCTTTTTATCACAGATTCTCCTCTCCAGTCTGCCTCATTCACTAATCAATTACTTTTCTCTCCCTGTATATTCAGTTTGCGGTAACACCATGTGTATATCTACTATCTATGTAGATTTGTTCTTGTAGAACTAGGTCTTGCTTTTTATTCTACTGCCGCGGAGTAGATTTTGGAAATCGGGAGACTACTTCAGGAGACTACTTAGTTCTCAAATGAACTGTCCAGCTTATTAGCTACTACCTGGGCGGAGGGCAGGAAATCGGCCGGGACTACTACTTTAGCTTAATAGTGGATTGGATCAAGGGGACTTCTTGTTATTAACTTTACTGCCGCGGAGTGAGTTCTTATTTGGTCTCAACGTTTCGACTAGCTATCTCTAGTCATCGTCATCGCCGTTGAGACCAAATAAGAACTCACTCCGCGGCAGTGAAGTTAATAACGAAAAGTCCCCTTGATCCGATCCACTATCAAGCTAAAGTAGTAGTCCCGGCCGATTTCCTACCCTCTGCCCAGGTAGTAGCTAATAAGCTGGACAGTTCTTTTGAGAACTAAGTAGTCTCCTGAAGTAGTCTCCCGATTTCTAAAATCTACTCCGCGGCAGTAGAATAAAAAGCAAGACCTAGTTCTACAAGAGACTACTTAGCTCTCAAAAGAACTGTCCAGCTTATTAGCTACTACCCGGGGCGGAGGGTAGGAAATAGGCCGGGACTACCACTTTAGCTTGATAGTGGATCGGATCAAGGGGACTTCTCGTTATTAGCTTCACTGCCGCGAAGTGAGTTCTTATTTGGTCTCAACTGCGATGACGATGATTAGAGCAAGCTAGTCGAAACGTTGAGACCAAATAAGAACTCACTCCGCGGCAGTAAAATTAATAACGAGAAGTCCCCTTGATCCGATCCACTATCAAGCTAAAGTAGTAGTCCCGGCCGATTTCCTACCCTCCGCCTGGGTAGTAGCTAATAAGCTGGACAGTTCTTTTGAGAACTAAGTAGTCTCCTGAAGTAGTCTCCCGATTTCTAAAATCTACTCCGCGGCAGTAGAATAAAAAGCAAGACCTAGTTCTACAAGAGACTACTTAGCTCTCAAAAGAACTGTCCAGCTTATTAGCTACTACCCGGGGCGGAGGGTAGGAAATAGGCCGGGACTACCACTTTAGCTTGATAGTGGATCGGATCAAGGGGACTTCTCGTTATTAGCTTCACTGCCGCGAAGTGAGTTTTTATTTGGTCTCAACTGCGATGACGATGATTAGAGCAAGCTAGTCGAAACGTTGAGACCAAATAAGAACTCACTCCGCGGCAGTAAAATTAATAACGAGAAGTCCCCTTGATCCGATCCACTATCAAGCTAAAGTAGTAGTCCCGGCCGATTTCCTACCCTCCGCCTGGGTAGTAGCTAATAAGCTGGACAGTTCTTTTGAGAACTAAGTAGTCTCCTGAAGTAGTCTCCCGATTTCCAAAATCTTCTCCACGGCAGTAGAATAAAAAGCAAGACCTAGTTCTTTAAGAACAAATCTACATAGCTAGTACATATAAACATGGTGTTACCGCAAACCGAACATACATGTATATTTATACTTCACACATGCAAAGCCTTAAAAAGTTTTCTCTCCCTCTTCAAATCATTTATTTTGTCGTTTGTTTTCCTTACCTTTTGTGGTCAAACCAGCCCCTCCCCCAACCCCCTTTTGTTTTCCTCCTCTCTGTTCATCCTGCCTCCCTCTCTGTTTGCTTTCATTTCTAACATCTATGTCCACTCGACTGCTTTTTTTACATCTGTATTGT
Source organism: Pisaster brevispinus (assembly GCA_023634235.1). Classification (NCBI taxonomy): domain Eukaryota; kingdom Metazoa; phylum Echinodermata; class Asteroidea; order Forcipulatida; family Asteriidae; genus Pisaster; species Pisaster brevispinus. The sequence continues at coordinate 450,291 of JAMKCF010000026.1, forward strand.
TATGTTGTTACCTGTTTATGTTTGTAGTCTTGTCATTTAGCCTTCGAGAAAGACTCTGCTGAGGTAAAAACGTCAGGCCACTAACTATTTTTTTAATGTAGTAGTTCATCCATGATTTTTAGAGCCAACTTGTAATAGGTTTTTGCTGAGGATATTTTATCCATGCATAATTATTTGTTTTTAGATATTGTTGTATTGCCATTAATAATAAGTCATTGCTGTGTATTGTGTATTGTGTGCTGGAGGATTAAAAATAGTACAGGAGATTGTTTTATAATTTGTGACGTCATCGTGGTGTTTTTTGTTGTTGGTGTGTTCTGGTGGTGCTCGTCCTTTTTAAATAGAGGTCCAGCCTCCTTCCTGTGTCTCTAGTTGCAACAATAAAGTCCTGAGCCGTTTTAGTATTATGTTTTTGCAGTAAGCACGATAGAGTTGCAATGATCGTTTGTGGTTTGCAAGCGTGTAAGTACTCGACATCTAATAATAATGGCTTATATAGCGCTCATATCCGTCACTCAGTGACGCTCAAGGCGCTTCAACATTAATTTCCTGCAAGGTATGTGGGGCTTCATTTGAAGTATGATACCTACTCTTTTACATAGCACCATGAAATGGTTTACAAGGTGCTGTGGTGCAATATGCAGCCAATCAAACCAGGAATACCGGGGCGAACCCCTTCTCTTTTTGATAAGTGTACTGGGTTCTTTTACGTGCATTACACAACACACGGGGCCAACGGCTTTACGTCCCATCCGAAGGACGAAGCAATAATGGTTAAGTGTCTTGCTTAAGGACACAAGTGTCGCGACCGGGACTCGAACCCACACCCTGCTGAGTCGGAAACACCAGAGCTTGAGTCCGGTGCTCTTATCTGCTCGGCCACGACACGCCACGTCTAACGGACCATCGACCAACATGATGCCATGCGCCTGCGCATGTGTTGTGACACTGCCACGGGTTGAAGTCTGCTGATTGTGTAGAATAGTAGGCAAGGTCAGGTCGTGTTTTTGACAAACTTGGAGCCGATGGTCAGGTTAAACAGTGGTTACGAAGCAGAGAATGGGGGTGGGAGGTTGGTATAGGGACAGAGAAACGGAAGCCCGGTTTGGGTGACCTAGATCAAGGTCAGAATGACGTCAAAGTTCATGTGGTATTATAATACTGCCTGTCAATTTTTCACCAATAGAGGGCTGCTTCCGCAAATCATTAAAACTGATAACAAATGACCATATAGCTTCTATTTCAGACACTCACTGGCAAAGCTATATGTGGAAAAAGTTGATCCCTTTAGTTTACTGACCTGGCCCAATTTCATGGCTCTGCTTACCGTAAGCAAAGAATCGGCGCTTATGGAAGCAGGGAATTCTTTGCTTACGTCAAGCATATTTCACGGGTTAGCAGAGAATTTTGCTTGTGCGCGTGCGCGTGCGTACTCCACATTTCAAGACATTCTTGGCTTACACAGCTAGCGGAGAAATTCGGTGCCTGCAGAGTAAGCGGAGAATGGTGATTGTAAGCGCAGAGTTCGGCGGTAAGCAGAGCCATGAATTTGGGCTCGGAGATGACAGACCAGGAACCCCCCTATCTAATAATTATGCTTCTATGGGACCCCTAAAACAAGTGTGCAAAGTTTGGTGCTTTAATCCGGCGTGTCACGATTTTTTCATTAAGCCCCTGGACTAATAGGTAAGAAGAGGTGTAGGTCCTATGAAGATAAAAATTTTTATAGAGGGATAAATCCAGGTGTTTTACGAACAGATTTACCATGTGGTGATCGTCAACGTTCGAGTTTTCATGGGATACCGTATAGATGGAAAATGGGGTTGTTATAACTGTGCGTAATTAACCACTGATTAGAGGACCAAATTAGACAGCTCAAAAGTTTGGTGTGCCCAGTGTAACAGTCTTCAAGACTCTGGGCTTTAACTTACACTTTAACTCAAAACGAAGAGAAGGCTACAAATTCTTTTTAAAATATGTTTTAGTATTATTTAAAGCCTATCAATCAAGTAGGCCCTACGTAACAAGAAGACATCCGCATACGCATATTGTCTCTGGCTTATTTTCTAGCATTCACCGATGTTGTTTTCTTTGTTTAAAGTTTTGGAATGATTTTATAGCTATAGAATGTCAATATTCTCAAATAAAAATTGTTAATTTATAACCAGTTTTTCAGTTTTCGTTCGGATAAAATAAGGGATTCACCGACAGAAAGTAGCCAAATGAGAGTTTTTTCACCTCCCTATACTGCATGTGTTTTAATTTTCTTATTGAAGTCACCGCAGCTCAGTAGACGCCATTTTGAAACACACGTAACAACCACACAAACAGCGTGGGGCATGCACATCTGTGCAGATAATCCTGTTTTTAGCCGAAATTATTTAGCAAAATGCCTACTTGTGCGGCATTAAACTGCACTAACAGATACTCCCGTGGATGTGGAAAGACATACCATCTGTAAGTATCTATCTATTTTTCGTGAATGTTTATTTTAGGGGAATTTCAGGCTGACATATGAATTTGTCATGTAAACTTTCTGTTGAATACATTCGCCGGTTCGCGCGCACATTCGTTACGGGTACAAATTTACTGGAAAACACAAGTTTGGTGGATAAATGCAATCATATCTCTGGAACCCTTTAGTTCAAAACGGTAAAATAATCTTGAATATCTACTTCTTCGTCATGCCATATTGACGATGTCCCTTCCCTGATGTAGGAAAAGTCCCCGGCCTTATTAAACATACGGTAGTACCACTGGTCAGGGCTCGAATTTGGGGAAAAAATCCACAAGACCCCTGGGCTTGTAGCTCAAAACTTTTACTGGACCAGAACATTTGTTACAAGACCGGAGTCAAAATGAAAAGAACACTCTACACAGTTTCACATTTGAGCTGTTTTTTGTACCAAGCACTAAGAGAAGAATTATCAAGTTTTTCTTGTGGGTAATACTTCAATACTCAAATGATAAGTTTAATTTAAAAATACAGTGACGTGTTATTATTAAAAAACACAAGACCTCCGGACTTGTACAGTCATAAGTTTACTGGCCCGACACTAAAATCACTGGCCTCGGGCCTGCGGTCCAGTGTCAAATTCGAGCCCTGCTGGTACCCTTGAACTTGACTAAAGTCCTGAAAGTTGTTCACAATAACAGTTTCTTTTTTCGATGGATGGGGTTGCGCGAACCGACTTAAGTCCTCGTAGATGTCTTTTACGACAGCAAACAAAGTTCAACGAAACTGTTTACCTTTCGTTGACCATGTAGCAACTCCTTAATAACAAATTGGAGATTTTTGTAGAACAGTTTTTTTGCTGCCTCATCAGAAGAAAGGAACTCTGCAGGAATGTCTATAACATCAGCAGCATCCCTCCATTCTTCGTACTTCTTTTGCCAACCAGTGTAGTGAACGTATACTTTTAAGATGCGGTCTTCTAATTTTGAGTCAATAAGAGGGTACAAATCGAAGATGACCACGACTCAGGTTTTACACTGTTGTATCGAAGTGATGGCCCACTTGCAAGTTCACGATAGTTGATTCGAGGTCTTTTCCTTAAGTTTGCCATTCAGTATACATGTTGCAAAGTAGCTGTCATGCCTCAGTCATGCCTCATGGGATGACACGTGCCTGTAAAATTAGAAAACAAATTACATATTTTTGAGAATGACAGAAAAGATGTTGTAACTGACTGCCACGTTTTCACTCGTAATACCTTATATGTAATCTTACCTGTGCAAAAAAAGATTACGTTTGGAAAAAGGGTGAAAAAGTGGAGGTCGGATACATCTTATCATGATCTTATTCGTACCCTGTACGTTAGCACATGGAGGAAGGAAATCCATGGTTAGCATCAGACATGTCAGATCATTCATCAGCTGATTCATCATGATCATTCATGGCTTCACTTAAGTTAAAATCATGACATGAAAACTAAGTACTACTAGCCTAACGTAATATACTTTACAGTGGGGCATTAATTTATTTGATTATTTTTAATATTGATCTATTTATTTATCTTAGGAATTAAACATATTACTTTTTGTAATTAAAGTGAACGCGTACACGATCAGTGAGTCTCCAGCATTGACCGTCGTGTATGCGTGTGAACCACGCTGTGTGTGGCAGGAGATTTTGTAGTTATTCAAAATGCCTAACTTCATCGTTCAAATGTAGGCCCTAAGTCCTGATCTTCTGGGGCCCCTCACGGCCTGCGTATTATTTTATTTCTTGCCCCGGGTATCCTTTTGCCACATTCACACGTAACGACTGCCCTGTATCGGTGTGTTGTGTGATATTAGTGTCCCTTTAGTGTAATGGTATGGTCCGCCCTCCTCCGAGGCAAAATAGCTGCTGATTTCGTAGAGCTGCTCATAAGGAGAGTTTTTTGTGAACTGAAAATGGCAAATTTTAGACATTTAACCTCCTGTTGTTAAGCCAAATGTTGAATTGACCAGTATTTAAGGTTCCAATACTGCTTCTGCTGAATTATAACATTTTTTGGATATGTTGACTGCGTGTTGACGGTGTGTAGACGGTGTAATTCATGTTGATGGTATTTAGTAGGACCCGGTTTAACAATGTGACTAAGAGCCCATGCAGAACCGACAGTATTTGACTTTCCTTTCCATCTCCAGCAGGTATGTTTTTTACTTTTACTTGGCTTTAAGCATTTCAATCATAATCAACATACATAAAGCCAAGGTTTTTTAAACAAGAATATTTATTTTCCAAAGGCAACTTAGATCCTATGTTTACAGAAAAATGATGAAAAAAGTTGTATTTGTCCCCAATTTTTCATGAGCAAGATGGTCACTATTCATTTCTCATTTCCCACAATTGTTGCTTATTAAGCTGTTAACATAAGAACATCTGAAATTATGTGGATAGGTTTTTCATGAATTGATTCATTGATTGATTATAGGTACATATGTTGTGGCATATCATTTCCTGATGTCACATCTTTGTTCTACGAAAGTTCATACAATTGAGGTTTTTCACTTTGTTAATAATACTTATTTAGTTTGGGTAGCACTTTGCATCTGTGTTTCAAGGGAAATGGGTGTAAACAAATTGATTCATCACTGTTTGCATCGCCATGACAATCGAGCAAACTGCTAGCACAAAATTGGAAAATAAAGAGAGAGTGTAGAGCACTAGCGCAAAAGGTCACAAAAGAAATGATATGGACATTTGGTTGAGATGATCTAAAAAATTTCAAACAAAATAATTTTCCCTTTTAATCAAAGGTGCATGTTATAATTTCAGTTCTACAGAATCAAGACAATTGCAAAACTTGTTCTTTGTTTCCCCTTTTTAATCCAAACTGCATGTTAAAACTTCAGTTATACAGCATCAAGAAATTTAAGTTTCCTGGTCTGCAATTTTCCACTTCCTTTAGGAAAAGCTTGTATAACCTTCAATAAGAAAGACTACCGAGGAGCGTTGGCGTTCTACAAGAAGGCTCTGAGGACAAACCCTAGCTGCCCAGGTGCAATCTCAATCAGCTGTCTCCAAGTTGTTCCTTTATTGAAGAGAAACTGTTCAGGGATGAGAAATTTCAGACTTTTGCCCGAGTTGAGACTTTTTACGTCTGCCAATTCAATTCAATATAACATTTATTTCCATTCTTAACAGTGCATATAACAGAATGCAAAAGACAATATTTTGGAGGCACGATCCTCATAAGCCAAGGCTTGTAGTGGAGTGCCTTTAGAAGAAAACAAGAAAAAGAAAGAAAAAAACTTAATTAATTAATGAAATAGTTAACTTAGTTAATTAATTATTACAAGACGAAGATGGGGACAAATAATCTGACAAGACAGAAGTTGAGATAAGTAACTACTAAACAAAATGTGAAAACTGCTGGGGAGGAGGCAACTCTGGAGAATATGAAACCAAAGGGATAAAATTATGCTACATATTGGGAGATAAGATACTCTGAAAATGGCTGTTATTTTCTTCCTAAGAGAACCATTATCTTTGATGTACTTCTCTAGTGCTGAGGGTACAGCTCGTAAAAGCTCCTTGAAATCTAGTGGAAAGCCATCGTTTCAACATGCCTCCTAGAATTGGGGTCCTAGTTTCAGAACTTTTCATCGGCGATGTCTCTCAGTTGTTACTGGATTCATCTAGTGATCAACGACAGTTATTGACATTTTAATATTTTTGATACTATTAAACACAGCTGCTGTTCGCCTTGGCATTGGCCACTGCTTCAATAAGCTAAACAAACCGGAGAAAGCACGCCTGGCCTTCTAGCGGGCCCTGGAACTCGATCTGAAGTGTGTGGGCACCATCGTTGGCCTCGCCATCCTAGAAATCGACAGTAAAGCAACAGATTCCGTACGGACTGGAGTCCAGCTTCTCTCCAAGGCGTACACGATAGACTCCAGCAACCCTATGGTGCTCAACCATCTTGCAAATCGTTTCTTCTTTAAGAAGGTAACGTCCCTCAAGAAGCTACTTCCAAACCTCGGCTCAGGCCAAAAGTGCACACTGCTCCAAGATTGATGGCGAAGTCCAAGTCTAGATTTTGAAAAAGCCCCAAAAGTTGGTTTTCATTTTCAAATTTCTATTATCCAATTGCAGGAAAGAATCAAACTCATGGAGTTAAACACATCCCCCATAGTTATTGGTTATGGATTATTAATATTGGTCACTGGTTATTGGTTGTTGGTTATCGGTTATGACTCACTTCACGTAACCAGGTTTAATAGTTATACTTTTCAGTATCGAATGATAGCCAGGTTTAATTTTATCATTGACCAGTTTTAGCACATCACTTATCAGGATGAATTTGTCACTAACAAGGACGAATTCGTCATCGACAAAGCTTTATTTGTAATTAACCTGGACTAACTCGTCATTAACCAGGATTAATTCATCATTTACCAAGTTTTATTTGTAATTATCTAGGATTATACGAAGGTGCAACATCTTGCTCTGCATGCATTCCACGGTACAGACAATGAAGCAACGCAGGCGGAAAGCTGCTACCAACTCACAAGAGCCTTCCATGTACAGGTAAGGATTCCCACCCCACTCATGGTTCTCCCCATGTACAAGCCAGCGTATTGTTTGGATTAAGTGCCAAATCAAACCCAAATACTAGGGAAAACCCCCTCTCTTTACAATTAAGTGTACTAGGTCCTTCTACACTCATGTCACAAAACACTTTTTTACATCCCGTCCAAAACATGAAGTGATAATGCTCAAGTGTCTTGCTTAAGGAATGTAAGCAGGTAAGGACGCAAATATCAAGACCGAGACTCAAATCAAACTCTGGGCCCAATTTCATAGAGCTGCTTAAGCAGAAAATATTGCTTAACATTTTTCTGCTTAGCAGAAATGAGCAGGATACCAGTCATGGTAGTTTGGCTGGTAATCTTATTCTGGTAAGTATCATTTTGTTGTGCTTAGCTGGTTTTTGTGCTTAAGCAGCTCTATGAAATTGGGCCCAGATCAGAAACACCAGAGCTTGTGTCTGGTGTGGTTGACTGCTCGGCCAGGACGCGGCTGCTGAATTCTGACGGATTTATGTGGACAATAACCTTCTGCGTTCCTCTCTACAGTGACCACGACCAAGCTTTCCAGTACTACTACCATGCAAGCCACCCAGTTTGCTTCCACAGCTAATCGTTTTGCCGCACTTTGGTTTGGGGCAGATGTACATCCACCGGGGGGAATGTGAGAGTATGCGAACGTGAGTCAAGAGAATGATTGTAAATCTTTGTAATGTATTACTGTAAGGACTCCTGCAGTGTTGTAGTCCAGACCTGGAAGTCTGAGATCGAGACCAGTGACCGAAATCTGAACATCTGAGACCCGGAACTGAGACCAGCCCTTCCCAGACCGAGACTTTTGCAGACCAAGACTGAGACCACAAAAAGGTCTCAAGATGGTCTCGAGAACAGACCTGCAGGTCTTGAGACCTTCAACACTGGACTCCTGTAAAACTGGATTTGTCATTTTTGTCTCCTGACGATGACTAGAGCAAGCTAGTCGAAACGTTGAGACCAATTAAGAACTCACTCTGTGGCAGTGAGGTTAATAAAGAGAAGTCCCCTCGATCTGATCCACTATTAAGCTAAAGTTGTAGTCCTGGCCGATTTCCTACCCTCCGCCCAGGTAGTAGCTAATAAGCTGGACAGTTCTTTTCAGAACTAAGTAATCTCCAGAAGTAGTCTCTCAATTTTTCCGGCAGTAGAATAAAAAGCAAGACCTAGTTCTTTAAGAACAAATCTACATAGCTAGTAGATATATGTAAATGAGGCCCCCTCATTTATGAAATGTTGTTGTTGTATGTTAACCCCATTTAATCCATAGGTCTTATTCACTCATTACAAACTCTATTGTTTTGGTAACCCCTGCTGGAAAGTGGACTGTCTATGTTGACCTCTGAACTGGTTGATCCAGTGGTGGGGTTGGTGGGGCCTAGCATGCTGGCTTCTGTGCTGTTATATCCCACCTACTCCAACAGCTGTTTCTCCATCCCCTCTCCTTTCCAGGTAGGAAAAGTTACTTTGTATTTTTTTTATCTAGTGTTCAACATTTAATAGAAGAAGATAGTGTATAGATAGAGTGGACATATTTTTTAATCAACTTTAAATTGAAGAGTTGGCATACACTAACTTTGAAGTGTTTACAGTTTTTATAAATTGTTCATTATACGATTTAACAGCCTTTTGGTCAGGAGTGAAATTATATGCGTATAAGTTCTCTTCAAACAGGAGTGTATTCTTAGGATTGTCTTTTGTTCTAGGTTTTCCTTTCGAGTTATAGGATCCATTAATTTTTACTTTACTGTACAGACTTTTATTTAACTTTGAGTATTTTAGGAGTACCTACATGTAGATATTGGTTTCATGTTTTAGCCTGTGCCCCCATTTTATTGTATACTATAGGTTATGTATTGTATGAGATGCATGGCAGGGTAGCCCCAGCCCTAGGTGGCCATAGGATTAGTAGTGACCACAGTAGGGTAATAACTCTATGCCCTGGGGGCCTGATTTAACATGCAGAAGGCCTGGCTCTGGCCTGTTGTTTATTTTAGTGGTTTTTATCTTTGTTAAGTTTTTCTTTGCTTGTCTTATGTCTTTCTTTATTTTAGTCTAGTGTAGATAAAGTGACCAGAGAGAGGGCGAGAACTGCTCATTCTTATTTATTATAAGAGAGGTTTATTTTTGGGTCTAACAGTAAACCCATTAGCTGCAGTGTTAAATTACCAAGTGTTTCTTTACAATAGTAAAGTTTCTCATTATTTCTTTTATAGAGATTGTTCATTTGGGGATAAGTTTGCTTTTCATTTTTTTGTATCTTTTGTTTTAATTTATCTATCTTTTATTCTGAATTGAAGTGAGATCAACAATTAAGTGTTTACTTTTTAAACCCTTCAACTTCTTGAACCTTTATGGTTTAGTGTAATGTGATTATGGATGGACACATTTCTACAGTAATAGCTGTGAATGTATTTGGTTAGTTGTTTGTTTCTTTAATTAATCAAAGTGCTGTTATATCCCACCAACTCCAACCGCTGTTTCTCCATTCCCTCTCCTTTCCAGCCAGAATAAAGTACAGAACAGAGTGCACCCATCTCACATATACACGTGGTGTTACCGCAAACCGAATATACATTTATACCTCACCATGCAAAGCCTCAACAAGTTTATTGTTGAAATTTATTTTATTTTTTTTTCATTTTCTCAAAAAGTTGACATTATTCAGCTGAAAGTTTCACTGGTGACTTTTATTGTTTCTTTCTTGATTTTTGCCTGTAAATCAGCACTATGTTGACCAAAACCAAATGCACTTCTCTTGTTTCAAACCAGGCTGCCCAGTGCTTCGAGAAGGTACTGAAAGCCCAACCAGGTAACTATGAGACCATGAAGATTCTTGGGTCTCTCTATGTGACATCCAGTGATGAGACCAAGAGGGAGACTGCCAAGGGTCACCTCCAGAAGGTCGTCGATCAGTTCCCGGAAGATGTCGAGGCATCGATTGAGTTGGCTCAGATCTTGGAACTCACCGAAGTACCGGTATGTTCTTTCACATTTTTAAAAGTTGTTTTTGTCGTCTCGATCGAAGCAGTCCTGTGGCTGTACATGGAATTGTGATCTCTCACCCAGTTACTTTGCGAGCACATGCACCCTGCTAAGGCTCGAATTTTACACTGCACAACAGACCCCAGGCCAGTAGTTTTGGTGTCGGGCCAGTAAACTTTTGACTGGACAAGTCATGCGGTCTTGTGTTTTTTCATTTAATATTATTGAAGAATAATACCTCACTATGTAACATCTTGACCCAAAAAGTAATATGTTCAAATGTTGACTTTGAGTCTGATAAAATACGTTTCAATTCTACTGAGTACTGACATCATGAACTATACTTAATACCCATGAAGACAAATAAAAATCAATCCTCTCTTACATGTCAATAGCGCTTAAGTTCAAATAAATGCAGTTAACTTAAATGCACAGTAAAACTGGGTCAGGAAGGTTTTTCTTATTTTGATTCTGGTCTTGTAACAAAAAATTCTGGTTCAGTAAAAATGTTGAGCCACAAGACGTGTACGTGGTCGTGTGGATTTTTCCCCAAAAGTTCAAGCTTTGCCTGCATAGATACTATGTGGAGGGAGTGCGTGCACGTGCAGTAACTCTGTGAGAGCTCATAATTCTATGTACAGTCTCTAATGAGATTGGATACGCATTCCAGCACGTGCTCATTCTTCATAAAGCCGTTAAGCAGAAAATTCTGCTTAGCAAATTTCTTTACTTAGTAAGAGATGAGCAGGGTACCAGTGGCAACAATATAAACTTAATGGAATGTTGGTTCGTAACCTGTTTCTGCTGAGCAAGTTTTTGTGATTACAGGTTATATGAAATAGGGCCTTGGTCTGTTGAGCTGCTGGAACATTCAATGATCCGGTTAACCAGAATGTTCTGGGGGTCTAATGGATTTCGGGCTCTGTGCCAACGGAAACATTCTTCAAAGCCAAAAACATACCCGACTTTTGAGATGCTCCCGTAACAGTTCTTTTTCTTCAGAATCATTCCAACAGATCTGTAATGACTATTCACAAATATTGGCTTGTTTTTGTTTTCTTTTGTAACATGTTTTAGGGAGTCCTGACTGCTTATGGCACAGCAACTCATATTCTTAAACAAAAGGTCCAGGCAGATGCCCTACCAGAAATTCTGAACAACGTTGGAGCTTTGCATTTTCGTCTTGGCAACCAGCCAGAGGCAAAGGTAGGAAGAAAAAGCGGTAGATCTTCATCATGCTGCTGCCATCTTGGTCATATTCCCTGTATCCAATAACATTAATGGAATGTGCTATGCATCGTGCGTAAAGGAACCAGACTATTTCTCCTTCCAGCCTTGGTTTGGTGTTCTTGATATGAATGGGAGACACATCAAGATGGCCGCATTTTGACAAAGGTCTATTTGGCTTGGAATTTTTGTATTAAATTCCTTGATATACATCCTGAATCTGACTCTGAATTATATAGTCTGCAACGTATCCTAATGGAAACATCACACCAACTTTTGTGGAGAAGACAATCAAGAAGTTTCAGTTGTAGAAGTGGGATGAAAACCCACGTTGTCGGGCGGGGACTGAATACCCAATCCACATGCAAGGCTTTGGTCCGGGAATCAAATTGGGATCCACAGAGGTGAAAGACAGGGAAGAAACCACTGAGCCCATCCTGACTGCCCTTTACATTAATATTGAAAAATTGTAAAACTTGGAGCGAACCAACCTTCAAAAGTTTCAACCCATTTCATGTTTTTTTCTTGTGGGCGTATTTCATCTAAGGACTTCCTTTCTTTCGAAACACAAAGATGTTGTCAATCTGTCCTTTTTCAAATCTGATTGTTGTTCTCCTGTAGTGCTACTACGAAGCCTCTCTCAAGCGTGCCATTTTGAGGCGGAGCATGATGATACGTACTACGGCGCCATCTCAGTCTTGATGTCTTACAACCTCGCTTGGTCTCTTTGAGAGCATGTTTAAATTCGACAAGGCTGAGAAATTCTATAAAGACGTCCTGAGAGAGCATCCTAACTACGTTGATTGTGAGTTGGTCTTGGTGCCGGGGGGTGGGGGGTGCGGAAATACTGTAAAGGGACACGATTAGAAACAAAAAGTTGTAAATTACTTCCTCTTTTTTTTGGTGGGGAGATGAAACAGGTGGGTGAATTTAAAATACTATTCCTGAGTCAGCTTATAGAAGGTTAACGATTGTTGATTGATTATTGACTTTTGTTTATTATTAATTATTGATTATTAGGTGGTTATAGATTGATTATACACTATTGAGTTGTCACAGATTGAGTATTGATTACTTTAACATTGCAGCTCGAACTTGATTACTTTATTATTGATTACGGAATGAATTGAAAAGGACTATTCCAAACGTCAGCTCATGGAATGTTAATAATTGCTTAATCATTTGTTATTGAGTATTGCTAATTACAGGTGATGTTCTTCCTACTTTAATCTGATTTCCAGTTGTTTTGCCCCCAGAAAAATCAGCAAAACTATTATTAAGTAGCCTGAACAAAATTCTACAAGCCTAAACATGTACTGTATGTAGGTCAGCCCTTGTACTACTCAAAATTGCCCTGCTTTTTTCCAAGCATCAAGTCTTATGCCTCTATTTATTTTCAATTATTGCGTGGTTATGTATTGATTATAGGTTGTTGAGTAGTTACACATTGATTTAGATCACATTAACTTAGCAGCTCTCACTTGATCATTTGGTTATTGACTATTGAGTATTGAAAATCAACTATTGATTACTATTGACTTGCCACACAACCTAAGCAATGAACATAACTGCAAGTCTCACTTGTTCATTGATTATTGCTAATTAGAAATTGATTATCATCGAACAGATGAATATTTTCTTTTTAGGCCACTTGCGTCTGGGCTGCGTGGCTCGGGATCCGGGACAGATCTAGGCATACTAGGAGGCATCTGATTGGTTCAAAGAAGCTCTGCAAATCAACCAGGTATTGTACACCAATTATTCATATTCCTTGTGTTTCGCCAATACTCTTGGTTATGCAAATCTCCCTAAAGCGACCAAAAACGCTGCTAAGAACTTGAACACCGAGGGCACTCTTTTGTTCCCCCACTCATAGCCTTTTTGAGCTATTGTAGACACTGTAGGAGTGCACTGTTTAGTATGGGTGGGCACAGACAAACTTACCGAAACCAAGTAGTGCCCTAGTAGCGCGTCCACAAGGGTTCTCACCATGTCGAGCTAGCGTATCAGGCCTATACGCTTGGATTCGTGCCAATATGCCCGAATTTCGGCAGATAAGCAAAAAAAAAAAAGAAGAAGATTATTATTATATTTTTCCCCCTTAATCCCCCCAAAAATCGAGAAAAAAAGCATGAAGAATGCTCCAGATTGCACTTTAGAGGTTTTAAAACAGTAGAGCTTTGAAAGTAGAAAACAATCCGCAGATGTTTCAATTTAGCGTGCTTTGGCCAAACATCTCCAAATTTTGGTCAAGAATGCCCCACAGCTTTGAACAAATCTGGGGAGAACCCTGTCCACCGTACCTCAAAATGCCTTCATTTTTTTACACTTCCTTCTGGTAAAATGATGATTTCCAAGTCTAGCCCACCTAGATTCTAGGCTGGTTTGATTATTTTGCTTTGGGAAAACTATTTTGTACTCTCCTCTGCCAATGAACAAATTTATCTTGAAGTCTGGTTCATTTTATAGACTCTCATTTTTACAGGCTCTTTTTTTCGGGCTCTATATAAAGCCGCAACCTGTTTGCAGCCAATGGAATTGGTGCAATTTTTGCTATGAAGGACTACATCCGAGAATCTAAGGACGTCTTCTCTCAGGTGAGTGGGCAACTTATAATAATAATAATAATACTTTATTCAGGCAAATCACAATACATACAAAATATTAAAAATATGAAAACCACCCCTATCCCAATATATGGCATGGATTGAAATCAACTGAAAAAACAAACGATAAAAAAAAAACCAAAACAAGGCAAAGAGAGAACACAAAAAGGGGCCACAAAAACAAAGGAAAAAGAAACTGGACAACAAACCAGGGAGCAACAGACAGGACAAAAGATGGGCTGCCTAGGAAAAAGACAAAAGTGAAATAAAACACTCACCAAAGGGGTGTGTCACTCCAACTTCAATGGATTCTGGACTGGCTAGTTGATGCACCTGATAATTTATTTATAAACCCCCAACTCCCTTCAGAGATTTACCGCTCACCTCTCAAATATGGCCCAGGTTCGATTCCCGACTAAGGCCATAGGTGAGTAGAGTTGTACGTTGGTTCCTTCTATGCCACAAGAATTTTTCTCTGGTTGTCCTCGGGGGGGGGGGGGGGGGGGTTGCAGCTGGTCTTCTGTTCAGATGGTAAGAAAACCTCACCTTGTCTCGTTTATTAACATCTCTGGTCGGAGATACATGTAGTTAGTGCATGGCAAAAAAAATAATGCTGGCTTTATCCACGTCACATTTGGAAAAAAAGCGCGTACTGATTATTGCGTCACTAAAAATTGGCTTTGCATTTGCATTGGCAAGAAGTATGAACCGGGCTTTACAAGGGAAAAACAGACAAAGGAAGAAAGATGTAATAATTATTGTGTTAAGAGAACGATAACATTTTGTTCCTGTGTTTTTTATCATCATTTTTAATGGTTGCAGCTGGTCTTCTTTCTAATGTTAGCTAAATATTATTTTGTTATGTGTTTATTGTAGAATCAAACAATAGAAACAATATATCAGCGCTGTTCAGATGGTAAGAAAACCTCACCTTGTCTCGTTTATTAACGTCTCTGGTCGGAGATACATGTAGTTAGTGCATGGCAAAAAAAATAATGCTGGCTTTATCCACGTCACATTTGGAAAAAAAGCGCGTACTGATTATTGCATCACTAAAAATTGGCTTCGCATTTGCATTGGCAAGAAGTATGAACCGGGCTTTACAAGGAAAAAACAGACAAAGGAAGAAAGATGTAATAATTATTGTGTTAAGAGAACGACAACATTAGGGGCTAGGTAGCTCAGTTTGTAGACAAGGGTAGAGCGCTAGCACATTCATCTGGAGGTGGCAGGTTCAAAATCCAGCTCTAATCAATTTTTCTTTGTTCAACCCCAAATAATTGTTTATTTACTCAGTCAGTTTCCCTTGTGGTATATAACTTGACGTACTGACGTACCTAGCTAGAGCGTACCCCAAAGCTGGAAAGCTCAAGGAATGCAAACAATCTCTACTCAAGGTAACGTCATTTATTTTAATTCGTCAATTTTGAATGAATTTTTGTGAGACATTTCTTTCCCTGACCTATTTATCAGGGATGAGAAAATTCAACCTGTTATCTGATTTCAGACTTTCTTAAGTCTGCCTGCTAAACTAAATGCTGTATTTTTCTCCAAATAAAAACGAGTCAGCCTCCTTGATCTTATTCTCTAGCACTGATGATACTGTTCCCAAAAGCTCCATGGACCTGTTTACACTAGATCCAGAAAGGTGGATCAGACCCGGGTCTGATCCGGCAGTGTGGATTAACGGCTAGTGTAAAGGCAAAAAAGCAGGATCAGACCCGGTTCAAGATCTGGCAATTTTAATCCACCTTTCGAGGAGGGTTGTATCTGGCAATTGGTGGATCAGATCCGGCAAAGTGGATTCCAAATACAAGTGTAAACGCAAAAGGGGATCAGACACCGCAATTCGATGTGGTCATTTCCGGTTTGGCTACGAATGGCGCGCTTTTTGCTTGTGCTTTGGTGGGTTATCCGTCGCTGGTTATATTTGTGTGTGTGTGTGCTGTGTGCACATGGGCTCATATTCGGAACCTTATGGAGACCAAGGACAAAACCAAAAAGGGAAAACAAAAGGTCTCCACATGGAAATTCTTAAGACCGGGGTGCTCCACAAGGAAATTTGTGTACAAAGTCTACGGGAAACTGTTAAGTGCAGGGACAAAGGAAAGAACAAAAGAATGCTCCACAAGGATGCATTTTTGAGAATGTGTGGACTGTGCGTGTGTGAAACATTTTGTTGTTTTCAGCGTCCTTATACATCAGCGTTACGTTCGGAGCTTGCCTTGTTGGTGTATTTTGTTAATTTCCATCTACAAAATATTTCTACCTGCATGGTGGTTATCCGTATCATTTGCTGTACTGTATTTTCTGCATTCTACCTTCGCATTGATAATATTTCTAGAAGTGGCGCGCTGTAATTGTGACCTTTGATCTTTGCCATGTAACCCTTGAGCTCTTAGCGAGGAGCGCTGACGTCGTGACCGATATACATCTGGCTCAAAAGTGGGATCGGAGCCGGATCAAGCGCTGGTGTAAACGCGACACAGGATCTTGATCTGCGGTTGTTAAAATATTGCCGGATCTCAATCCACCTTTCTGGATCTAGTGTAAACGCGGTGTTGGAATCTATAACTCCAGGTGTTACCAAAAGGTGGAAATGCCACCATTTCAATGTACCTCCTAAGATCTGGATCCCAGTTTCAGACTTTTTTCATCAGCATTGACTCTCACCCCTGATTTATATTTTATTATATTTTGGGTAATTTTTTTGTTTACACTCGCATGTTTACCAAAATTCCTCAAAATATATTTCATTCCATAGTTTTAACTTCTGATAATTTACTTTGTTTTAGTTGCTCATAATTATGCTCCTGGTTTAATGTGTGTGGAGGGATTGATCTTCATTGAGTTAATGTTTCTGTTTCTATTTTACATTCCTCAAAGTGTACATTATAGCATGAATGATGTCATTCCCACTCGTCTTGGAAGTGGTTTCGTGCACATGATTGCAGTTATATGCGTATTTTTAGTTAAAGGGGCTCACCTGTTCCTGTGTTTTTTATCATCATTTTTAATGGTTGCAGCTGGTCTTCTTTCTAATGTTAGCTAAATATTATTTTTTTATGTGTTTATTGTAGAATCTTAACTGTAGGATATTT
Organism: Pisaster brevispinus; assembly: GCA_023634235.1. NCBI lineage: Eukaryota > Metazoa > Echinodermata > Asteroidea > Forcipulatida > Asteriidae > Pisaster > Pisaster brevispinus. The sequence goes on from JAMKCF010000026.1 coordinate 467,266, forward strand.
TACAACATAACCTTTCGCGAAAGCGGACCAATCAGGTGCCGATTTAGGCTCCATTGATGCATGCCACTCATGTACTGTACACCGTGGCTGTCAACTGGCTGTGTGTGTGTCACGGCCGGCCGATTGGTTTAAGGTGATCGCAATGCAGCGGTTTTGCGTGTCAGCAAGCTTGCCAACACGGCTACTCGTTTGAGTGAGGCCTGGCGGAAGAAAGTCTCTGTCGAAGGAAACTTGTATCAGTGTTCCGAGCTGGGATCGAAGTTGCGTTCGTCCAGGATTTTTCAATTTTTGACAGGGCGGTTAATTATTATGGCAGGGCGGCCAATTCTTTGGCAGGGCGGCCTGAAATTTAAGGAGGGCGGCCCACCCTCCCAAGACCCGTCGGGTGGTCTAGGAAGTGGCCCGCGTGTTTCCAGATGGACCATCAGTTCAGGGAGTAATGCGCCGGCCAATCACTTAAAAAAAGGAAATAGGCCCACTTGACTGCAGATCATTCTTATTAACGATTTCAATAACGATCGATGGTGTTAACTTCAATAGATTTTGACTTCATTGCAATGCAACTCGCACTTTTTGGCGATGTACAATGACTGATGTACCGCCCGCCAATCTTGAAATTTTGACCATGACGGCATGGTCGATTTTGTTGGTTTTTCAGACCAAAAAATAAAACTCACAAATTTCTCAATATATCTCAAACTATTGCTAATTTACCCAGTCCGCTCAAGTCTTCAGTAGTCTGTTCTGTATCATTTGAAACCATAAAATTGCCAAAAAATTATGAAATTTTGACACTGCATGGTTGATTTTGTTGGTTTTTCAGACCAAAAAATAAAACTCACAAATTTCTCAATATATCTCAAACTTCTGCACCTTTACCCAGTGTGCAGAAAAAGATCAAAATGAGAAAAGACCATACACTATTAAATAGAAAGATGTTAAATTTTAACATCTTTTTATTTAAAGAAGCACTAAGAAAAGATTTACCTCATTCGTATCTGTAAGTATACTCATCAAAATTGAAAGATATTCACCAGACTCAAAGTCAACCTTTCTTTTTACATTTATAAGTCTCCATTATGAGGTATTATTGTTCAATTTCAAAACACTAGACCACACTGGACTTGTCTGGTCATTAGTTTACTGGCCTGCTCAAATATCACTGGTCTCGGGCCAGCGGCCCACTGTAAATTTTGAATTTAGGTTCTGTCGTAGTTTGTCAATTGTTATTTAAGTACTGATATTCCACCACATGTGATATTCCAAACCAACTACAGAAGTACTCATTTTTAACAAAGATGGATCTCAACACTGTAATATGGCAGCTCATCAAATGGTGCGATGAGTGGCTGGAGCGATGGGCCGTCATGTGGCTGACTCTGATCCTTTATGTAAAAAATCTACTAAATATATGTTTGCGTTTAAATATGTAAAAGTATTTTTTGTACTTGTTGTCCCTTTTGTTACTTGTCGGCTGTATTGCTTATGTAAACTGCTATTTTTCAAGGCCATTTTAATTTCCTTTGAGGGATAACAAAGTTTGAATCTAATCTATTCTAATCTTTACCTCCCCCTGGGTGATTTGGTCTCGGCCAACATCGTAGATGCCCTGCGGACCAAGTACAGCACCCTCCTGCGAATCCACCGACCACCGACCCCGCAGAGACAGGTCAGACACCAAACACCCAGGGGCAGGTCCTTCTGGCGTTGATCAGCGCAGCCTTTGCCAAGGTTGAGGCCAGCATTGCTGAGTTTGTACTCAAGATGGAGCAGTTAGTAGTGTCGACACAGTGGCAGAAAGTGGACGTGATCCAAGAAGCTAAAGGCTTGCAGGTAAAGATTTGAATGTAAAGAACTTTACTAAAAAGTGGAAGACCCCTTCCTAAAAAGGAGGCCTGCAACCACGCAATTAAGTCTGTGTGCTTACAGTTACTTTTGTATTAGTGTAACCGTTTTTGAACTGTTTGGTTACCAGAAACAAAATTCAGAGTTTAAAGAATATTGGTTGATAAAAAAAATGGCTTCTTCATCACAGCAATTTGACGGCGAGCAATTCAGCCCTCCCCTCCTCCCTTCTTCAATAAAAGCACACCAACAAAAGAAAAATGTTTAGCTACTCTTGAGCTACGCAGTGGTGTTTTCTTTTCTTTCTTTCTTTCTTTCTAGACTATTTCACTGCAGGAGGAAAGCCTCTTCACCAATTCTCCATGTCACTCTATCCTGAGCGTCTGTTGACATGCGATGCCCTTACATGTTTCTAGTTCATCCCTCCATCTTCTGTTTTTATCCCCCTCTTTTTCAGGTTTAGTTTCTGGAGTCCATTTGGTTGTTTAGCATGTCCAGCTGTTGTCATACCTCCTTGTTTGGTGACCTGCCCCTCTCCACTTCTTTTATTTAATGGTCTTAATAATATTCTGCACTCTTGATTTCATTCTTAAGTCCTCATTTGTCACCCTGTCTTTCATTGTTACTCCTTTCATTATTTTTTCCGTAGCCCTCTCTGTCACCCTTAGCTTTAGTGGTATTTTACAGACAGTCAAATTGACCCAATTCACCAGACGTCATAATAATCATCTTGCTTGTGCCATTTTGGGAGTCCCTGTATGTTATACAGTGTAGTGTGCATTTAAGGCACACTTACTACAATTTGGACGTGCATTTTGACTCCCAAAATGGTGAGCATGGCCGACAGTAGCTGCAGGTGACATTGGTGCAAGGGGTCAGTAGAGAATGTTTACAGGGTTCGTCCTTTGTCTCTCATCACATCACACTGCCAAGAGTTGTTGTCTGGCCTGTAGGCGCCCACTTCTGTGAATTAGCTCTGTTGATAGTTTTTTATTTCAATTCTGCGCAGCCCAGCGTCCTTTTAGTTCAGCAACTGAAAGATCACTCCGCTGTGTCAAGTTGTTGACCCAACTGTTTTGAGGGCAACCTGGTCTTATCCTTGTATGCACTGGAAACCTGCAATCGCTGTAGCTGAAAGACCAGCACTGCCCATGGCATGACCACACCAGTTTACTGTGCGCTCTGGCCTCTGGTCTAATTGTAAATCATAAGCTTTTTAGAGATATGGTGGACACATTACTAGGGCACCATTTGGTTTGGATGGATCTGTCTGCTTACACCCAAACAAAACAGTACACTCGTAAAATGACTGCCATATCTCAAAAGGGCTAATGGCACTCCTCTCGATAGATTTTTGTGCTTGCAGCCAAAAGAAATAAGCATTTTACAGTGCACTGTAAGGGCACAAATTTGTGTTAAAGTGACACCATGAAATCTGTTCCTGAGCATCTTTAAAAGCTGTCGACTCTCCATGACTCTGCAGGAAGTTCTCTGAAAATAAACCAATCTTTCTATGTTGTGATGAACATTTTTGAAATTCTCCCTGATCATTAAAAAACTTTGTCCCTATTATGTTGAATGTAATTCCAAATATCTCTTTGATTCTTGTACAAAATCTCCCTGATTGCAACATGCAAATATTGGCGTCTGCAGTAAGCTTAAAAGTTGACATTGATGCTCAGCCAGATTGTTGGTTGGAAGCTAGAAAGATTGATATTGTCAAGAGGTCTTTTTCCCCTTCAGGATGTCAAGATGACAGAGCAGATGTCCAGACAGCTCTCATATCGGAGGCTCAGTTCATCAAACCCATCAAGAAGTTCATGGCTGGCTTAACCAGGAAGCAGGTAAAAATATAATCTTTTGTTTTATCTTTCTGTGACAACAGAACAACAATGTTAATTTTGTTCAAGTTGATCTTTAATGGATTTGCTCCAATTTACCCCAAATGAACTAGTGTGTCTATACTCATTCCAAATATCACTTCAGTTGTCTTTCCAAGGGGTCCTGAAAGTACTTGTTGCCAGAACTAAGGGCCTTTGCTTTTGCATCCCCAAATCTTGTGAGAATTGAAAGGGCCCTGTGTTCCAACGTATTGATTTAATGTGTATGACTTTGGATGGCATGGGTGGTGTGTGCATGAAGCACTCACCTCTCACCACTGTGACCCTGGTCCGAAGAACAACAAAATATCGACATTACCGGCATGGTCAAAATTCCAAGATTTGGGCCAAATTTTTTTTGCAATTTTATGGTTTCAAATGATACAGAACGGACTCCTGAAGACAGTTTACTGGTGCAGACTGGAAAAATACTTCATGGAATGAGATGTACCGGGAATTGTGTGAGTTAAGTTTTGGGTCCGAAAAACAAAAATATTGACAATACCGGCAATGGTCAAAATTTCAAGATTGTAAAAATAACTCATAGTTTGAGATGTATCAGGAATTTTGTGAGTTAAGTTATGGGTCCAAAAAACCAAAAAATCGACCATGCCGGCATGGTTCAAATTTCTAGATTTGGGTCGAAATTTTTTTGCCAATTTTATAGTTTCAAATGATACAGACGGACTCCTGAAGACAGTTTACTGGTGCAGACTGGAAAAATACTTCATGGAATGAGATGTACCGGGAATTGTGTGAGTTAAGTTTTTATTGACAATACCGGCGATGGTCAAAATTTCAAGATTGTAAAAATAATTCATAGTTTGAGATGTATCAGGAATTTTGTGAGTTAAGTTATGGGTCCGAAAAACCAAAAAATCAACCATGCCGGCATGGTTCAAATTTCTAGGTTTGGGTTGAAATTTCTTTGGCAATTTTATAGTTTCAAATGATACAGAACGGACTCCTGAAGACAGGTTACTGGTGCAGACTGGAAAAATTAATCATAGAATGGGATGTATCGGGAATTTTGTGAGTTAAGTTTTGGGTCCGAAGAACAAAAATATCGACAATACCAGCATGGTCAAAATTTCAAGATTTGGGTTGAAGATTTTTTGGCAATTTTCTGGTTTTAAATGATACAGAATAGACTCCTGAAGACAGTTTACTGGTGCAGACTATTAAAATGATGCATAATTTTTCAGATATTGAGAATTTTGTGAGTTTAGTTATGGGTCCCAAAACCCTAAAAATCATCAAGATTTTTGGTCAAAAATCTTTTGGCAATTTTATGGTTTCAAATGACAGAGCACGGACTCCAGAAGACAGTTTACTGGTAGAGACTGGAAAAAAGATGCATAGTTTGTCAGATATTGAGAATTTTGTGAGTTTAGTTATGTGTCCGAAAAACCAAAAAATTGACCATGCCGGCATGGTCAAAATTTCAAGATTTTTTGTCAAATTTTGTTTGGCAATTTTATGGTTTCAAATGATAGAGCACAGAATCCAGAAGATAGTTTACTGGTGCAGACATAAAAATGATGCATAGTTTGTCAGATGATGAGAATTTTTTGAGTTTAGTTATGGGTCTGAAAAACCAAAAAATAGACCATGCCGGCATGGTCAAAATTTCAAGATTTTGGGTCAAAAATCTTTTGGCAATTTTATGGTTTTAAATGATAGAGCACGGACTCCTGAAGACCGTTTACTGGTGCAATCTGGAAAAATGATGCATAGTTTGTCAGATTATGAGAATTTTGTGAGTTTAGTTATGGGTCCGAAAAACCAAAAAATCGACCATGCCGGCATGGTCAAATTTTCAAGATTTTGGGTCAAAAATCTTTTGGCAGTTTTATGGTTTCAAATGATAGAGCACTGACTCCTGAAGACAGTTTACTGGTGCAGACTATAAAAATTATGCATAGTTTGTTAGATGATGAGAAATTTGTGAGTTTAGTTATGGGTCTGAAAAACCAAAAAATAGACCATGCCGGCATGGTCAAAATTTCAAGATTTTGGGTCAAAAATCTTTTGGCAATTTTATGGTTTTAAATGATAGAGCACGGACTCCTGAAGACCGTTTACTGGTGCAATCTGGAAAAATGATGCATAGTTTGTCAGATAATGAGAATTTTATGAGTTTAGTTATGGGTCCGAAAAACCAAAAAATCGACCATGCCTGCATGGTCAAAATTTCAAGATTTTGGGTCAAAAATCTTTTGGCAGTTTTATGGTTTCAAATGATAGAGCACTGACTCCTGAAGACCGTTTACTGGTGCAATCTGGAAAAATGATGCATAGATTGTCAGATAAGAAGAATTTTGTGAGTTTAGTTATGGGTCCGAAAAACCCAAAAATCGACCATGCCGGCATGGTCAAATTTTCAAGATTTTGTGTCAAAAATCTTTTGGCAGTTTTATGGTTTCAAATGATAGAGCACTGACTCCTGAAGACTGTTTACTGGTGCAATCTCGAAAATTGATGCATAGTTTGTCAGATAAGAAGAATTTTGTGAGTTTAGTTATGGGTCCGAAAAACCAAAAAATCAACCATGCCGGCATGGTCAAATTTTCATGATTTGAGATCAAAATTCTTTGCGAATTTTATGGTTTCAAATGATAGAGCACGGACTCCAGAAGACAGTTTACTGGTGCAGACTATAAAAATGATGCATAGTTTGTCAGATATTGAGAATTTTGTGAGTTTAGTTATGGGTCCGAAAAACCCAAAAACCGACCATGCCGGCATGGTCAAAATTTCAAGATTTGGGTTGACAATATTTTGGCAATTTTATGGTTTCAAATGATTGATCACGGACTCCTGAAGACAGTTTACTGGTGCAGACTGGAAAAATAACTCAAAGTATGAGATGTATCAGGAATTTTGTGAGTTTAGTTATGGGTCCGAAAAACCAAAAAATCGACCATGCCGGCATGGTCACAATTTCAAGATTTTGGGTCAAAATTCTTTTGGCAATTTTATGGTTTCAAATGATAGAGCACGGACTCATGAAGACCGTTTACTGGTGCAATCTGGAAAAATGATGCATAGTTTGTCAGATAATGAGAGTTTTATGAGTTTAGTTATGGGTCCGAAAAACCAAAAAATCGACCATGCCGGCATGGTCAAAATTTCAAGATTTTGGGTCAAAAATCTTTTGGCAGTTTTATGGTTTCAAATGATAGAGCACTGACTCCTGAAGACCGTTTACTGGTGCAATCTGGAAAATTGATGCATAGTTTGTCAGATAAGAAGAATTTTGTGAGTTTAGTTATGGGTCCGAAAAACCAAAAAATCGACCATGCCGGCATGGTCAAAATTTCAAGATTTTGGGTCAAAAATCTTTTGGCAGTTTTATGGTTTCAAATGATAGAGCACTGACTCCTGAAGACCGTTTACTGGTGCAATCTGGATAAATGATTCATAGTTTGTCAGATAAGAAGAATTTTGTGAGTTTAGTTATGGGTCCGAAAAACCAAAAAATCGACCATGCTGGCATGGTCAAATTTTCAAGATTTTGGGTCAAAAATCTTTTGGCAGTTTTATTGTTTCAAATGATAGAGCACTGACTCCTGAAGACCGTTTACTGGTGCAATCTGGAAAAATGATGCATAGTTTGTCAGATAAGAAGAATTTTGTGAGTTTAGTTATGGGTCCGAAAAACCAAAAAATCGACCATGCCGGCATGGTCAAATTTTCAAGATTTTGGGTCAAAAATCTTTTGGCAGTTTTATGGTTTCAAATGATAGAGCACTGACTCCTGAAGACCGTTTACTGGTGCAATCTCGAAAATTGATGCATAGTTTGTCAGATAAGAAGAATTTTGTGAGTTTAGTTATGGGTCCGAAAAACCAAAAAATCAACCATGCTGGCATGGTCAAATTTTCATGATTTGAGATCAAAATTCTTTGCGAATTTTATGGTTTCAAATGATAGAGCACGGACTCCAGAAGACAGTTTACTGGTGCAGACTATAAAAATGATGCATAGTTTGTCAGATATTGAGAATTTTGTGAGTTTAGTTATGGGTCCGAAAAACCCAAAAAACCGTCCATGCCGGCATGGTCAAAATTTCAAGATTTGGGTTGACAATTTTTTGGCAATTTTATTGTTTCAAATGATTGATCACGGACTCCTGAAGACAGTTTACTGGTGCAGACTGGAAAAATAACTCAAAGTATGAGATGTATCAGGAATTTTGTGAGTTTAGTTATGGGTCCGAAAAACCCAAAAATCGACCATGCCGGCATGGTCAAAATTTCAAGATTTTGGGTCAAAATTCTTTTGGCAATTTTATGGTTTCAAATGATAGAGCACGGACTCATGAAGACCGTTTACTGGTGCAATCTGGAAAAATGATGCATAGTTTGTCAGATAATGAGAATTTTATGAGTTTAGTTATGGGTCCGAAAAACCAAAAAATCGACCATGCCGGCATGGTCAAATTTTCAAGATTTTGTGTCAAAAATCTTTTGGCAGTTTTATGGTTTCAAATGATAGAGCACTGACTCCTGAAGACTGTTTACTGGTGCAATCTCGAAAATTGATGCATAGTTTGTCAGATAAGAAGAATTTTGTGAGTTTAGTTATGGGTCCGAAAAACCAAAAAATCAACCATGCCGGCATGGTCAAATTTTCATGATTTGAGATCAAAATTCTTTGCGAATTTTATGGTTTCAAATGATAGAGCACGGACTCCAGAAGACAGTTTACTGGTGCAGACTATAAAAATGATGCATAGTTTGTCAGATATTGAGAATTTTGTGAGTTTAGTTATGGGTCCGAAAAACCCAAAAACCGACCATGCCGGCATGGTCAAAATTTCAAGATTTGGGTTGACAATATTTTGGCAATTTTATTGTTTCAAATGATTGATCACGGACTCCTGAAGACAGTTTACTGGTGCAGACTGGAAAAATAACTCAAAGTATGAGATGTATCAGGAATTTTGTGAGTTTAGTTATGGGTCCGAAAAACCAAAAAATCGACCATGCCGGCATGGTCACAATTTCAAGATTTTGGGTCAAAATTCTTTTGGCAATTTTATGGTTTCAAATGATAGAGCACGGACTCATGAAGACCGTTTACTGGTGCAATCTGGAAAAATGATGCATAGTTTGTCAGATAATGAGAGTTTTATGAGTTTAGTTATGGGTCCGAAAAACCAAAAAATCGACCATGCCGGCATGGTCAAAATTTCAAGATTTTGGGTCAAAAATCTTTTGGCAGTTTTATGGTTTCAAATGATAGAGCACTGACTCCTGAAGACCGTTTACTGGTGCAATCTGGAAAAATGATGCATAGTTTGTCAGATAAGAAGAATTTTGTGAGTTTAGTTATGGGTCCGAAAAACCAAAAAATCGACCATGCCGGCATGGTCAAAATTTCAAGATTTTGGGTCAAAAATCTTTTGGCAGTTTTATGGTTTCAAATGATAGAGCACTGACTCCTGAAGACCGTTTACTGGTGCAATCTGGATAAATGATTCATAGTTTGTCAGATAAGAAGAATTTTGTGAGTTTAGTTATGGGTCCGAAATACCAAAAAATCGACCATGCTGGCATGGTCAAATTTTCAAGATTTTGGGTCAAAAATCTTTTGGCAGTTTTATTGTTTCAAATGATAGAGCACTGACTCCTGAAGACTGTTTACTGGTGCAATCTGGAAAAATGATGCATAGTTTGTCAGATAAGAAGAATTTTGTGAGTTTAGTTATGGGTCCGAAAAACCAAAAAATCGACCATGCCGGCATGGTCAAATTTTCAAGATTTTGGGTCAAAAATCTTTTGGCAGTTTTATGGTTTCAAATGATAGAGCACTGACTCCTGAAGACTGTTTACTGGTGCAATCTCGAAAATTGATGCATAGTTTGTCAGATAAGAAGAATTTTGTGAGTTTAGTTATGGGTCCGAAAAACCAAAAAATCGACCATGCCGGCATGGTCAAATTTTCATGATTTGAGATCAAAATTCTTTGCGAATTTTATGGTTTCAAATGATAGAGCACGGACTCCAGAAGACAGTTTACTGGTGCAGACTATAAAAATGATGCATAGTTTGTCAGATATTGAGAATTTTGTGAGTTTAGTTATGGGTCCGAAAAACCCAAAAACCGACCATGCCGGCATGGTCAAAATTTCAAGATTTGGGTTGACAATATTTTGGCAATTTTATTGTTTCAAATGATTGATCACGGACTCCTGAAGACAGTTTACTGGTGCAGACTGGAAAAATAACTCAAAGTATGAGATGTATCAGGAATTTTGTGAGTTTAGTTATGGGTCCGAAAAACCAAAAAATCGACCATGCCGGCATGGTCACAATTTCAAGATTTTGGGTCAAAATTCTTTTGGCAATTTTATGGTTTCAAATGATAGAGCACGGACTCATGAAGACCGTTTACTGGTGCAATCTGGAAAAATGATGCATAGTTTGTCAGATAATGAGAGTTTTATGAGTTTAGTTATGGGTCCGAAAAACCAAAAAATCGACCATGCCGGCATGGTCAAAATTTCAAGATTTTGGGTCAAAAATCTTTTGGCAGTTTTATGATTTCAAATGATAGAGCACTGACTCCTGAAGACCGTTTACTGGTGCAATCTGGAAAAATGATGCATAGTTTGTCAGATAAGAAGAATTTTGTGAGTTTAGTTATGGGTCCGAAAAATCAAAAAATCGACCATGCCGGCATGGTCAAAATTTCAAGATTTTGGGTCAAAAATATTTTGGCAGTTTTATGGTTTCAAATGATAGAGCACTGACTCCCGAAGACCGTTTACTGGTGCAATCTGGATCAATGATTCATAGTTTGTCAGATAAGAAGAATTTTGTGAGTTTAGTTATGGGTTCGAAAAACCAAAAAACCGACCATGCCGGCATGGTCAAATTTTCAAGATTTTGGGTCAAAAATCTTTTGGCAGTTTTATGGTTTCAAATGATAGAGCACTGACTCCTGAAGACCGTTTACTGGTGCAATCTGGAAAAATGATGCATAGTTTGTCAGATAAGAAGAATTTTGTGAGTTTAGTTATGGGTCCGAAAAACCAAAAAATCGACCATGCCGGCATGGTCAAATTTTCAAGATTTTGGGTCAAAAATCTTTTGGCAGTTTTATGGTTTCAAATGATAGAGCACTGACTCCTGAAGACCGTTTACTGGTGCAATCTCGAAAATTGATGCATAGTTTGTCAGATAAGAAGAATTTTGTGAGTTTAGTTATGGGTCCAAAAAACCAAAAAATCGACCATGCCGGCATGGTCAAATTTTCATGATTTGAGATCAAAATTCTTTTGGCAATTTTATGGTTTCAAATGATAGAGCACGGACTCCAGAAGACAGTTTACTGGTGCAGACTATAAAAATGATGCATAGTTTGTCAGATATTGATAATTTTTTGAGTTTAGTTATGGGTCCGAAAAACCCAAAAACCGACCATGCCGGCATGGTCAAAATTTCAAGATTTGGGTTGACAATTTTTTGGCAATTTTATTGTTTCAAATGATTGATCACGGACTCCTGAAGACAGTTTACTGGTGCAGACTGGAAAAAAAACTCAAAGTATGAGATGTATCAGGAATTTTGTGAGTTTAGTTATGGGTCCGAAAAACCAAAAAATCGACCATGCCGGCATGGTCAAAATTTCAAGATTTTGGGTCAAAAATCTTTTGGCAGTTTTATGATTTCAAATGATAGAGCACTGACTCCTGAAGACCGTTTACTGGTGCAATCTGGAAAAATGATGCATAGTTTGTCAGATAAGAAGAATTTTGTGAGTTTAGTTATGGGTCCGAAAAACCAAAAAATCGACCATGCCGGCATGGTCAAATTTTCAAGATTTTCGGTCAAAAATCTTTTGGCAATTTTATGGTTTCAAATGATAGAGCACAGACTCCTGAAGACAGTTTACTGGTGCAGACTATAAAAATGATGCATAGTTTGTTAGATGATGAGAAATTTGTGAGTTTAGTTATGGGTCTGAAATACCAAAAAATCGACCATGCAGGCATGGTCAAAATTTCAAGATTTGGGTTGACAATTTTTTGGCAATTTTATTGTTTCAAATGATTGATCACGGACTCCTGAAGACAGTTTACTGGTGCAGACTGGAAAAATAACTCAAAGTATGAGATGTATCAGGAACTTTGTGAGTTTAGTTATGGGTCTGAAAAACCAAAAAATCGACAATACCAGCATGGTCAAAATTTCAAGATTTGGGTTGAAGATTTTTTGGCAATTTTCTGGTTTTAAATGATACAGAATAGACTCCTGAAGACAGTTTACTGGTGATGACTGGAAAAAAGATGCATAGTTTGTCAGATATTGAGAATTTTGTGAGTTTAGTTATGGGTCCGAAAAACCCAAAAACTGACCATGCAGGCATGGTCAAAATTTCAAGATTTGGGTTGACAATTTTTTGGCAATTTTATTGTTTCAAATGATTGATCACGGACTCCTGAAGACAGTTTACTGGTGCAGACTGGAAAAATAACTCAAAGTATGAGATGTATCAGGAATTTTGTGAGTTTAGTTATGGGTCCAAAAAACCAAAAAATCGACCATGCCGGCATGGTCAAATTTTCATGATTTGAGATCAAAATTCTTTTGGCAATTTTATGGTTTCAAATGATAGAGCACGGACTCCAGAAGACAGTTTACTGGTGCAGACTATAAAAATGATGCATAGTTTGTCAGATATTGATAATTTTTTGAGTTTAGTTATGGGTCCGAAAAACCCAAAAACCGACCATGCCGGCATGGTCAAAATTTCAAGATTTGGGTTGACAATTTTTTGGCAATTTTATTGTTTCAAATGATTGATCACGGACTCCTGAAGACAGTTTACTGGTGCAGACTGGAAAAAAAACTCAAAGTATGAGATGTATCAGGAATTTTGTGAGTTTAGTTATGGGTCCAAAAAACCAAAAAATCGACCATGCCGGCATGGTCAAATTTTCATGATTTGAGATCAAAATTCTTTTGGCAATTTTATGGTTTCAAATGATAGAGCACGGACTCCAGAAGACAGTTTACTGGTGCAGACTATAAAAATGATGCATAGTTTGTCAGATATTGATAATTTTGTGAGTTTAGTTATGGGTCCGAAAAACCCCAAAACCGACCATGCCGGCATGGTCAAAATTTCAAGATTTGGGTTGACAATTTTTTGGCAATTTTATTGTTTCAAATGATTGATCACGGACTCCTGAAGACAGTTTACTGGTGCAGACTGGAAAAAAAACTCAAAGTATGAGATGTATCAGGAATTTTGTGAGTTTAGTTATGGGTCCGAAAAACCAAAAAATCGACCATGCCGGCATGGTCAAAATTTCAAGATTTTGGGTCAAAAATCTTTTGGCAGTTTTATGATTTCAAATGATAGAGCACTGACTCCTGAAGACCGTTTACTGGTGCAATCTGGAAAAATGATGCATAGTTTGTCAGATAAGAAGAATTTTGTGAGTTTAGTTATGGGTCCGAAAAACCAAAAAATCGACCATGCCGGCATGGTCAAATTTTCAAGATTTTCGGTCAAAAATCTTTTGGCAATTTTATGGTTTCAAATGATAGAGCACAGACTCCTGAAGACAGTTTACTGGTGCAGACTATAAAAATGATGCATAGTTTGTTAGATGATGAGAAATTTGTGAGTTTAGTTATGGGTCTGAAATACCAAAAAATCGACCATGCAGGCATGGTCAAAATTTCAAGATTTGGGTTGACAATTTTTTGGCAATTTTATTGTTTCAAATGATTGATCACGGACTCCTGAAGACAGTTTACTGGTGCAGACTGGAAAAATAACTCAAAGTATGAGATGTATCAGGAACTTTGTGAGTTTAGTTATGGGTCTGAAAAACCAAAAAATCGACAATACCAGCATGGTCAAAATTTCAAGATTTGGGTTGAAGATTTTTTGGCAATTTTCTGGTTTTAAATGATACAGAATAGACTCCTGAAGACAGTTTACTGGTGATGACTGGAAAAAAGATGCATAGTTTGTCAGACATTGAGAATTTTGTGAGTTTAGTTATGTGTCCGAAAAACCAAAAAATTGACCATGCCAGCATGGTCAAAATTTCATGATTTGAGGTCAAAATTCTTTGCGAATTTTATGGTTTCAAATGATAGAGCATGGACTCCAGAAGACAGTTTACTGGTGCAGACTATAAAAATGATGCATAGTTTGTCAGATATTGAGAATTTTGTGAGTTTAGTTATGGGTCCGAAAAACCCAAAAACTGACCATGCAGGCATGGTCAAAATTTCAAGATTTGGGTTGACAATTTTTTGGCAATTTTATTGTTTCAAATGATTGATCACGGACTCCTGAAGACAGTTTACTGGTGCAGACTGGAAAAATAACTCAAAGTATGAGATGTATCAGGAATTTTGTGAGTTTAGTTATGGGTCCAAAAAACCAAAAAATTGACCATGCCGGCATGATCACAATTTCAAGATTTTGGGTCAAAATTCTTTTGGCAATTTTATGGTTTCAAATGATAGAGCACAGACTCCTGAAGACAGTTTACTGGTGATGACTGGAAAAAAGATGCATAGTTTATCAGATATTGAGAATTTAGTGAGTTTAGTTATGTGTCCGAAAAACCAAAAAATTGACCATGCCGGCATTGTCAAAATTTCAAGATTTTTTGTCAAATTTCGTTTGGCAATTTTATGGTTTCAAATGATAGAGCACAGAATCCAGAAGATAGTTTACTGGTGCAGACAAAAAAATGATGCATAGTTTGTCAGATGATGAGAATTTTTTGAGTTTAGTTATGGGTCTGAAAAACCAAAAAAATAGACCATGCCGGCATGGTCAAAATTTCAAGATTTTGGGTCAAAAATCTTTTGGCAGTTTTATGGTTTAAAAATGATAGAGCACTGACTCCCGAAGACCGTTTACTGGTGCAATCTGGAAAAATGATGCATAGTTTGTCAGATAAGAAGAATTTTGTGAGTTTAGTTATGGGTCCGAAAAACCAAAAAATCGACCATGCCGGCATGGTCAAATTTTCAAGATTTTGGGTCAAAAATCTTTTGGCAGTTTTATGGTTTCAAATGATAGAGCACTGACTCCTGAAGACCGTTTACTGGTGCAATCTGGAAAAATGATGCATAGTTTGTCAGATAAGAAGAATTTTGTGAGTTTAGTTATGGGTCCGAAAAACCAAAAAATCGACCATGCCGGCATGGTCAAATTTTCAAGATTTTGGGTCAAAAATCTTTTGGCAGTTTTATGGTTTCAAATGATAGAGCACTGACTCCTGAAGACCGTTTACTGGTGCAATCTCGAAAATTGATGCATAGTTTGTCAGATAAGAAGAATTTTGTGAGTTTAGTTATGGGTCCGAAAAACCAAAAAATCGACCATGCCGGCATGGTCAAATTTTCATGATTTGAGATCAAAATTCTTTGCGAATTTTATGGTTTCAAATGATAGAGCACGGACTCCAGAAGACAGTTTACTGGTGCAGACTATAAAAATGATGCATAGTTTGTCAGATATTGAGAATTTTGTGAGTTTAGTTATGGGTCCGAAAAACCCCAAAACCAACCATGCCGGCATGGTCAAAATTTCAAGATTTTGGGTCAAAATTCTTTTGGCAATTTTATGGTTTCAAATGATAGAGCACGGACTCCTGAAGACAGTTTACTGGTGATGACTGGAAAAAAGATGCATAGTTTGTCAGATATTGAGAATTTAGTGAGTTTAGTTATGTGTCCGAAAAACCAAAAAATTTACCATGCCGGCATTGTCAAAATTTCAAGATTTTTTGTCAAATTTCGTTTGGCAATTTTATGGTTTCAAATGATAGAGCACAGAATCTAGAAGATAGTTTACTGGTGCAGACAAAAAAATGATGCATAGTTTGTCAGATGATGAGAATTTTTTGAGTTTAGTTATGGGTCTGAAAAACCAAAAAAATCTACCATGCCGGCATGGTCAAATTTTCAAGATTTTGGGTCAAAAATCTTTTGGCAGTTTTATAGTTTCAAATGATAGAGCACTGACTCCTGAAGACCGTTTACTGGTGCAATCTGGAAAAATGATGCATAGTTTGTCAGATAAGAAGAATTTTGTGAGTTTAGTTATGGGTCCGAAAAACCCAAAAACCGACCATGCCGGCATGGTCAAAATTTCAAGATTTGGGTTGACAATTTTTTGGCAATTTTATTGTTTCAAATGATTGATCACGGACTCCTGAAGACAGTTTACTGGTGCAGACTGGAAAAATAACTCAAAGTATGAGATGTATCAGGAATTTTGTGAGTTTAGTTATGGGTCCGAAAAACCAAAAAATCGACCATGCCGGCATGGTCAAATTTTTAAGATTTTGGGTCAAAAATCTTTTGGCAGTTTTATAGTTTCAAATGATAGAGCAATGACTCCTGAAGACCGTTTACTGGTGCAATCTGGAAAAATGATGCATAGTTTGTCAGATAAGAAGAATCTTTTGAGTTTAGTTATGGGTCCGAAAAACCAAAAAATCGACCATGCCGGCATGGTCAAAATTTCAAGATTTTCGGTCAAAAATCTTTTGGCAGTTCTATGGTTTCAAATGATAGAGCACTGACTCCTGAAGACCGTTTACTGGTGCAATCTGGAAAAATGATGCATAGTTTGTCAGATAAGAAGAATTTTGTGAGTTTAGTTATGGGTCCGAAAAACCAAAAAATCGACCATGCCGGCATGGTCAAATTTTCAAGATTTTGGGTCAAAAATTTTTTGGCAGTTTTATGGTTTCAACTGATAGAGCACTGACTCCTGAAGACCGTTTACTGGTGCAATCTGGAAAAATGATGCATAGTTTGTCAGATAAGAAGAATTTTGTGAGTTTAGTTATGGGTCCGAAAAACCAAAAAATCGACCATGCCGGCATGGTCAAATTTTCAAGATTTTGGGTCAAAAATCTTTTGGCAGTTTTATGGTTTCAAATGATAGAGCACTGACTCCTGAAGACCATTTACTGGTGCAATCTGGAAAAATGATGCATAGTTTGTCAGATAAGAAGAATTTTGTGAGTTTAGTTATGGGTCCGAAAAACCCAAAAACCGACCATGCTGGCATGGTCAAAATTTCAAGATTTGGGTTGACAATTTTTTGGCAATTTTATTGTTTCAAATGATTGATCACGGACTCCTGAAGACAGTTTACTGGTGCAGACTGGAAAAATAACTCAAAGTATGAGATGTATCAGGAATTTTGTGAGTTTAGTTATGGGTCCGAAAAACCAAAAAATCGACCATGCCGGCATGGTCAAATTTTCAAGATTTTGGGTCAAAAATCTTTTGGCAGTTTTATGGTTTCAAATGATAGAGCACTGCCTCCTGAAGACCGTTTACTGGTGCAATCTCGAAAATTGATGCATAGTTTGTCAGATAAGAAGAATTTTGTGAGTTTAGTTATGGGTCCGAAAAACCAAAAAATCGACCATGCCGGCATGGTCAAATTTTCATAATTTGAGATCAAAATTCTTTGCGAGTTTTATGGTTTCAAATAATAGAGCACGGACTCCAGAAGACAGTTTACTGGTGCAGACTATAAAAATATGCATAGTTTGTCAGATATTGAGAGTTTTGTGAGTTTAGTTATGGGTCCGAAAAACCCAAAAACCGACCATGCCGGCATGGTCAAAATTTCAAGATTTGGGTTGACAATTTTTTGGCAATTTTATTGTTTCAAATGATTGATCACGGACTCCTGAAGACAGTTTACTGGTGCAGACTGGAAAAATAACTCAAAGTATGAGATGTATCAGGAATTTTGTGAGTTTAGTTATGGGTCCGAAAAACCAAAAAATCGACCATGCCGGCATGGTCAAATTTTCAAGATTTTCGGTCAAAAATCTTTTGGCAGTTCTATGGTTTCAAATGATAGAGCACTGACTCCTGAAGACCGTTTACTGGTGCAATCTGGAAAAATGATGCATAGTTTGTCAGATAAGAAGAATTTTGTGAGTTTAGTTATGGGTCCGAAAAACCAAAAAATCGACCATGCCGGCATGGTCAAATTTTCAAGATTTTGGGTCAAAAATTTTTTGGCAGTTTTATGGTTTCAACTGATAGAGCACTGACTCCTGAAGACCGTTTACTGGTGCAATCTGGAAAAATGATGCATAGTTTGTCAGATAAGAAGAATTTTGTGAGTTTAGTTATGGGTCCGAAAAACCAAAAAATCGACCATGCCGGCATGGTCAAATTTTCAAGATTTTGGGTCAAAAATCTTTTGGCAGTTTTATGGTTTCAAATGATAGAGCACTGACTCCTGAAGACCATTTACTGGTGCAATCTGGAAAAATGATGCATAGTTTGTCAGATAAGAAGAATTTTGTGAGTTTAGTTATGGGTCCGAAAAACCCCAAAACCGACCATGCTGGCATGGTCAAAATTTCAAGATTTGGGTTGACAATTTTTTGGCAATTTTATTGTTTCAAATGATTGATCACGGACTCCTGAAGACAGTTTACTGGTGCAGACTGGAAAAATAACTCAAAGTATGAGATGTATCAGGAATTTTGTGAGTTTAGTTATGGGTCCGAAAAACCAAAAAATCGACCATGCCGGCATGGTCAAATTTTCAAGATTTTGGGTCAAAAATCTTTTGGCAGTTTTATGGTTTCAAATGATAGAGCACTGCCTCCTGAAGACCGTTTACTGGTGCAATCTCGAAAATTGATGCATAGTTTGTCAGATAAGAAGAATTTTGTGAGTTTAGTTATGGGTCCGAAAAACAAAAAAATCGACCATGCCGGCATGGTCAAATTTTCATAATTTGAGATCAAAATTCTTTGCGAGTTTTATGGTTTCAAATAATAGAGCACGGACTCCAGAAGACAGTTTACTGGTGCAGACTATAAAAATATGCATAGTTTGTCAGATATTGAGAGTTTTATGAGTTTAGTTATGGGTCCGAAAAACCCAAAAACCGACCATGCCGGCATGGTCAAAATTTCAAGATTTGGGTTGACAATTTTTTGGCAATTTTATTGTTTCAAATGATTGATCACGGACTCCTGAAGACAGTTTACTGGTGCAGACTGGAAAAATAACTCAAAGTATGAGATGTATCAGGAATTTTGTGAGTTTAGTTATGGGTCCGAAAAACCAAAAAATCGACCATGCCGGCATGGTCAAATTTTCAAGATTTTGGGTCAAAAATCTTTTGGCAGTTTTATGGTTTCAAATGATAGAGCACTGCCTCCTGAAGACCGTTTACTGGTGCAATCTCGAAAATTGATGCATAGTTTGTCAGATAAGAAGAATTTTGTGAGTTTAGTTATGGGTCCGAAAAACCAAAAAATCGACCATGCCGGCATGGTCAAATTTTCATAATTTGAGATCAAAATTCTTTGCGAGTTTTATGGTTTCAAATAATAGAGCACGGACTCCAGAAGACAGTTTACTGGTGCAGACTATAAAAATATGCATAGTTTGTCAGATATTGAGAGTTTTGTGAGTTTAGTTATGGGTCCGAAAAACCCAAAAACCGACCATGCCGGCATGGTCAAAATTTCAAGATTTGGGTTGACAATTTTTTGGCAATTTTATTGTTTCAAATGATTGATCACGGACTCCTGAAGACAGTTTACTGGTGCAGACTGGAAAAATAACTCAAAGTATGAGATGTATCAGGAATTTTGTGAGTTTAGTTATGGGTCCGAAAAATCGACCATGCCGGCATGGTCAAATTTTCAAGATTTTGGGTCAAAAATCTTTTGGCAGTTTTATAGTTTCAAATGATAGAGCACTGACTCCTGAAGACCGTTTACTGGTGCAATCTGGAAAAATGATGCATAGTTTGTCAGATAAGAAGAATTTTGTGAGTTTAGTTATGGGTCCGAAAAACCAAAAAATCGACCATGCCGGCATGGTCAAAATTTCAAGATTTTGGGTCAAAAATCTTTTGGCAGTTTTATGGTTTCAAATGATAGAGCACTGACTCCTGAAGACCGTTTACTGGTGCAATCTGGAAAAATGATGCATAGTTTGTCAGATAAGAAGAATTTTGTGAGTTTAGTTATGGGTCTGAAAAACCAAAAAATCGACCATGCCGGCATGGTCAAATTTTCAAGAATTTGGGTCAAAAATCTTTTGGCAGTTTTATGGTTTCAAATGATAGAGCACTGACTCCTGAAGACCGTTTACTGGTGCAATCTGGAAAAATGATGCATAGTTTGTCAGATAAGAAGAATTTTGTGAGTTTAGTTATGGGTCCGAGAAACCCAAAATCGACCATGCCGGCATGGTCAAAATTTCAAGATTTGGGTTGACAATTTTTTGGCAATTTTATTGTTTCAAATGATTGATCACGGACTCCTGAAGACAGTTTACTGGTGCAGACTGGAAAAATAACTCAAATTTTGAGATGTATCAGGAATTTTGTGAGTTTAGTTATGGGTCCGAAAAACCAAAAAATCGACCATGCCGGCATGGTCAAATTTTCAAGATTTTGGGTCAAAAATCTTTTGGCAGTTTTATGGTTTCAAATGATAGAGCACTGACTCCTGAAGACCGTTTACTGGTGCAATCTGGAAAAATGATGCATAGTTTGTCAGATAAGAAGAATTTTGTGAGTTTAGTTATGGGTCCGAAAAACCAAAAAATCCACCATGCCGGCATGGTCAAATTTTCAAGATTTTCGGTCAAAAATCTTTTGGCAGTTTTATGGTTTCAAATGATAGAGCACTGACTCCTGAAGACCGTTTACTGGTGCTATCTGGAAAAATGATGCATAGTTTGTCAGATAAGAAGAATTTTGTGAGTTTAGTTATGGGTCCGAAAAACCAAAAAATCCACCATGCCGGCATGGTCAAATTTTCATGATTTGAGATCAAAATTCTTTGCGAATTTTATGGTTTCAAATGATAGAGCACGGACTCCAGAAGACAGTTTACTGGTGCAGACTATAAAAATGATGCATAGTTTGTCAGATATTGAGAATTTTGTGAGTTTAGTTATGGGTCCGAAAAACCCAAAAACCGACCATGCCGGCATGGTCAAAATTTCAAGATTTGTTGTCAAATTTCGTTTGGCAATTTTATGGTTTCAAATGATAGAGCACAGAATCCAGAAGATAGTTTACTGGTGCAGACAAAAAAATGATGCATAGTTTGTCAGATGATGAGAATTTTTTGAGTTTAGTTATGGGTCTGAAAAACCAAAAAAATAGACCATGCCGGCATGGTCAAAATTTCAAGATTTTGGGTCAAAAATCTTTTGGCAATTTTATGGTTTAAAAATGACAGAGCACGGACTCCTGAAGACCGTTTACTGGTGCAATCTGGAAAAACGATGCATAGTTTGTCAGATAAGAAGAATTTTGTGAGTTTAGTTATGGGTCCGAAAAACCCAAAAACCGACCATGCCGGCATGGTCAAAATTTCAAGATTTGGGTTGACAATTTTTTGGCAATTTTATTGTTTCAAATGATTGATCACGGACTCCTGAAGACAGTTTACTGGTGCAGACTGGAAAAATAACTCAAAGTATGAGATGTATCAGGAATTTTGTGAGTTTAGTTATGGGTCCGAAAAACCAAAAAATCGACCATGCCGGCATGGTCAAATTTTCAAGATTTTGGGTCAAAAATCTTTTGGCAGTTGTATGGTTTCAAATGATAGAGCACTGCCTCCTGAAGACCGTTTACTGGTGCAATCTGGAAAATTGATGCATAGTTTGTCAGATAAGAAGAATTTTGTGAGTTTAGTTATGGGTCCGAAAAACCAAAAAATCGACCATGCCGGCATGGTCAAATTTTCATGATTTGAGATCAAAATTCTTTGCGAATTTTATGGTTTCAAATAATAGAGCACGGACTCCAGAAGACAGTTTACTGGTGCAGACTATAAAAATATGCATAGTTTGTCAGATATTGAGAGTTTTGTGAGTTTAGTTATGGGTCCGAAAAACCCAAAAACCGACCATGCCGGCATGGTCAAAATTTCAAGATTTGGGTTGACAATTTTTTGGCAATTTTATTGTTTCAAATGATTGGTCACGGACTCCTGAAGACAGTTTACTGGTGCAGACTGGAAAAATAACTCAAAGTATGAGATGTATCAGGAATTTTGTGAGTTTAGTTATGGGCCCGAAAAACCAAAAAATCGACCATGCCGGCATGGTCACAATTTCAAGATTTTGGGTCAAAATTCTTTTGGCTATTTTATGGTTTCAAATGATAGAGCACGGACTCCTGAAGACAGTTTACTGGTGATGACTGGAAAAAAGATGCATAGTTTGTCAGATATTGAGAATTTTGTGAGTTTAGTTTATGTGTCCGAAAAACCAAAAAATTTACCATGCCGGCATGGTTAAAATTTGGGTTGACAATTTTTTGGCAGTTTTGTGGTTTTAAATGATATAGAACGGACTCCTGAAGACAGTTTACCTGTGCAGACTGGAAAAATAACTCAAAGTATGAGATGTATCAGGAATTTTGTGAGTTTAGTTATGGGTCCGAAAAACCAAAAAATCGACCATGCCGGCATGGTCAAAATTTCAAGATTTTGGGTCAAAAATCTTTTGGCAGTTTTATAGTTTCAAATGATAGAGCACTGACTCCTGAAGACCGTTTACTGGTGCAATCTGGAAAAATGATGCATAGTTTGTCAGATAAGAAGAATTTTGTGAGTTTAGTTATGGGTCCGAAAAACCAAAAAATCGACCATGCCGGCATGGTCAAAATTTCAAGATTTTGGGTCAAAAATCTTTTGGCAGTTCTATGGTTTCAAATGATAGAGCACTGACTCCTGAAGACCGTTTACTGGTGCAATCTGGAAAAATGATGCATAGTTTGTCAGATAAGAAGAATTTTGTGAGTTTAGTTATGGGTCCGAAAAACCAAAAAATCGACCATGCCGGCATGGTCAAATTTTCAAGATTTTGGGTCAAAAATCTTTTGGCAGTTTTATGGTTTCAAATGATAGAGCACTGACTCCTGAAGACCGTTTACTGGTGCAATCTGGAAAAATGATGCATAGTTTGTCAGATAAGAAGAATTTTGTGAGTTTAGTTATGGGTCCGAAAAACCAAAAAATCGACCATGCCGGCATGGTCAAATTTTCAAGATTTTGGGTCAAAAATCTTTTGGCAGTTTTATGGTTTCAAATGATAGAGCACTGACTCCTGAAGACCGTTTACTGGTGCAATCTCGAAAATTGATGCATAGTTTGTCAGATAAGAAGAATTTTGTGAGTTTAGTTATGGGTCCGAAAAACCAAAAAATCGACCATGCCGGCATGGTCAAATTTTCATGATTTGAGATCAAAATTCTTTGCGAATTTTATGGTTTCAAATGATAGAGCACGGACTCCAGAAGACAGTTTACAGGTGCAGACTATAAAAATATGCATAGTTTGTCAGATATTGAGAGTTTTGTGAGTTTAGTTATGGGTCCGAAAAACCCCAAAACCGACCATGCCGGCATGGTCAAAATTTCAAGATTTGGGTTGACAATTTTTTGGCAATTTTATTGTTTCAAATGATTGATCACGGACTCCTGAAGACAGTTTACTGGTACAGACTGGAAAAATAACTCAAAGTATGAGATGTATCAGGAATTTTGTGAGTTTAGTTATGGGTCCGAAAAACCAAAAAATCGACCATGCCGGCATGGTCACAATTTCAGAATTTTGGGTCAAAATTCTTTTGGCAATTTTATGGTTTCAAATGATAGAGCACGGACTCCTGAAGACAGTTTACTGGTGATGACTGGAAAAAAGATGCATAGTTTGTCAGATATTGAGAATTTTGTGAGTTTAGTTTATGTGTCCGAAAAACCAAAAAATAGACCATGCCGGCATGGTTAAAATTTGGGTTGACAATTTTTGGGCAGTTTTGTGGTTTTAAATGATATAGAACGAACTCCTGAAGACAGTTTACCTGTGCAGACTGGAAAAATAACTCAAAGTATGAGATGTATCAGGAATTTTGTGAGTTTAGTTATGGGTCCGAAAAACCAAAAAATCGACCATGCCGGCATGGTCAAATTTTCATGATTTGAGATCAAAATTCTTTGCGAATTTTATGGTTTCAAATGATAGAGCACGGACTCCAGAAGACAGTTTACAGGTGCAGACTATAAAAATATGCATAGTTTGTCAGATATTGAGAGTTTTGTGAGTTTAGTTATGGGTCCGAAAAACCCAAAAACCGACCATGCCGGCATGGTCAAAATTTCAAGATTTGGGTTGACAATTTTTTGGCAATTTTATTGTTTCAAATGATTGATCACGGACTCCTGAAGACAGTTTACTGGTGCAGACTGGAAAAATAACTCAAAGTATGAGATGTATCAGGAATTTTGTGAGTTTAGTTATGGGTCCGAAAAACCAAAAAATCGACCATGCCGGCATGATCACAATTTCAAGATTTTGGGTCAAAATTCTTTTGGCAATTTAATGGTTTCAAATGATAGAGCACGGACTCCTGAAGACAGTTTACTGGTGATGACTGGAAAAAAGATGCATAGTTTGTCAGATATTGAGAATTTAGTGAGTTTAGTTATGTGTCCGAAAAACCAAAAAATTTACTATGCCGGCATGGTCAAAATTTCAAGATTTTTTGTCAAATTTCGTTTGGCAATTTTATGGTTTCAAATGATAGAGCACAGAATCCAGAAGATAGTTTACTGGTGCAGACAAAAAAATGATGCATAGTTTGTCAGATGATGAGAATTTTTTGAGTTTAGTTATGGGTCTGAAAAACCCAAAAAATTGACCATGCCGGCATGGTCAAAATTTCAAGATTTGGGGTCAAAAATCTTTTGGCAATTTTATGGTTTAAAAATGATAGAGCACGGACTCCTGAAGACCGTTTACTGGTGCAATCTGGAAAAATGATGCATAGTTTGTCAGATAATGAGAATTTTATGAGTTTAGTTATGGGTCCGAAAAACCAAAAAATCGACCATGCCGGCATGGTCAAAATTTCAAGATTTTGGGTCAAAAATCTTTTGGCAGTTTTATGGTTTCAAATGATAGAGCACTGACTCCTGAAGACCGTTTACTGGTGCAATCCTGAAAAATGATGCATAGTTTGTCAGATAAGAAGAATTTTGTGAGTTTAGTTATGGGTCCGAAAAACCAAAAAATTGACCATGCCGGCATGGTCAAATTTTCATGATTTGAGATCAACATTTTTTGCGAATTTTATGGTTTCAAATGATAGAGCACGGACTCCTCAACCATACGGCCAGGCCATGCCAATGCAGCAGGGTGAGCTCAAACCATTGAGTTGCTGAAGAATTCCAAACCTAGGCCTGTGATTTCTCAGGCTTTTTCCTGGTTTCAGGATTTTCCATTGACCTCCCTTGGGCTTCAGAGTTTCTTGAAAGAGGCAAACTTGCAAACATTTTATTTAATCACAGGATGTGGCAAATATAAACTAACTAGGGACGATCACACATGGTTTAACACCACTAAACCATGTCGAGTGGGCCGGTTTCAGTTTACCAACGAGGTAAACTAACTAGGGACGACCACACATGGTTTAACACCACTAAACCATGTCAAGTGGGCCGGTTTCAGTTTACCAACGAGAGTAAACTAACTAGGGATGACCACACTTGGTTTAACACCACTTAACCAATTCACCTGATGTCATTATCATAATCATCTTGGTTGCTCCACTCTGGGTGTCAATGTCCTTGTGTTCTACAGTGTATAGTGTAGTGCCAATTCCATGGCCAAATTTGATAAAGCTGCTTGATTTTCTGCTAAGCAAAAAGAAGCAGGATACCAGTCATAAATGGTACATGTGGAATGCTATTTTGGCTGGTCACCTTATTCTTGAAAGCATGATGTTATTGTTCTTAGCTACTTTTTGCACTTAAGCAGCTCTATGAAATTTGGCCCAGGCGACGGCGTTTACATGCTTACCTTAAATTTTTACTTCCATTTTGACTCCCAAAATGTGAGCATGGCCAACAGTAACCATGAGTGACATTGGTGTAAGGGGTCAATTCATGGGTTAATATGATTCGACCATTCCATTAACAACAGGACCCAATTTCGTAACTCTGCTTACCACAGAACTGTTTGCTTGTTAACAAATGGCCCATCTTTAAGCACTGTAAGCATGGATTTCTGTAGAAAGAGGCACGGTGAAATTGGGCACTTGGCAAGTGGTAAATGCCCAGTTATGAAAGAAGTATTCAGTTACAATTGAAGGGTGATTACCTCCATGCCCTGGTTTTTGCCTCGGTGGATCTTGAAATGTTCTTGAACAAATTGTTCATTTCTCTCATAGAGGTGCCCTTTTTGACAGAGGAAGAACTGTGTTGCCCTCAAGAACAAAGTAGCAGGCTTGTGTGTGTGTGTGGGTAGGTATTCACAATCAAACCAGGAACCAGGGCTTGAGTTTGAGAAGAAAATCCTAAACACTGCGGGGCTTGTACCTCAAAACTTTTACTGGACTAGAAATTTGTTTACAAGACCAGAACAAAAACGAGAAAAAAAGTTATTTTCACAGTTTAAACTGTTTTATTTGTACAGACACTGAGAGAAAATTTATCTCATTTGTCTTTTTATCTAGGTAAGTAATTTTCAATACTCAACAGCAGTGAAACATATTTATCAGCCTCAAAGTCAACATTTGAACATTACTTTAAAAAAAAGAAGACAATCCACTGTGTAGTATCAATAATTATTCAATTGAAAAACACAAGTCTTTAATTTACTGTCCCACAAAGCTAAAATCACTGGCCTGGGGCCTGCGTTCTAGTGTTAATTTTGAGCCCTGGGGACCTATAACAAAAGAGGACAATTGGGTTCCTGCTTGGGTAAAGATCCCCAGTTGGAAAGTGTGTATAAAACTAAAGAGGGACAACAGGAGGTTGCCGGTTGCAGGTGTTTACACACTTGTGTGTCGGGGGGGGGGGGTGGGGAGAGGGGGATGTCTACCCATCATTGGAACCGAAAACATTAACAACTATTGACTACTTTTTTTGCAGTATTCAGTGCTGTAGGCGAGTCCATGTTGCCCGAGTCCGAGGCACAGTGCCCCCCCCCCCCGAGGGGGAGCCCTCCAGCACTAGTCATATTGATTGACACACACCTTTGTATACAACTTGTGTAATATATTCTTAAGAACTGTTTTGTAACTACAATTGTCCAAAAAGTATGAAGTTTAAACTTTACCGAGGAGTTTGAGCTCATATGTTCACCAGTACTTTTTCAGTTGCTTTTAGCAAGACACAATTTCTTTTGTAGCCATTTGACAACATTTTGACAAATCAACAGTGTAATTTTAATTGGTTATAATATGTCAGACTATATATAGACTATATATAAATATATTCAGTTGTTATAGCATATAAACTGTTAGGGTGACACATCAAGGCCTGGAGCAGGTTTCACAATAAGCTAAGATTGATCTTAACTGTGTATCAATCTCAGTTGCCAAGCAAAGTGTTGTAAAACAAATCACTTTACTGTAATTCTTGTCAAAACATCTTAAGATGAATCTAAGTACTTTGTGAAATCATAGAGAAAGGACCACGGAAGGACTTTCTCTATGGTGAAATCAAGCTCTGGAATTCTACCTTGAAATGAGCACGGCCATTTTCAGTTTGCAAAGGGCATTCCCAACAATATTAAAGTCTATTGGAAATTTTTAGGCATCAAGGCCAAGACCAGGGCAACACTGAAGGCCTCGCGCTTTGTGGCCTCTATGAAAAGCCCGGCTCATACTTTCTGTGAGTACGATTTCTCAAGAGTTGAGCTGTGCTCTTGCAAAACATTCGCAGCGAAAACAGAGTTGTGACGCAAACATTTGGAAGTATGAACCAGGCTTAATTCCTGGCATGCACATCTTCTTCCTGTAGTTCAACAAGAGTTTAAAGGTTTATTAGTTTAAAGGTTGTAGTTTAAAGGTTTATTATCCCAATGTTTGACTATGATTCCATTTATACATGGTTTTGCTTTTTAGCTGTTGACACATTCCGACTTTATTCATTAAACACGGCACTGTAATAAAAGTTGTCCCGTTTCTTATGATATTTGATTAATTTATATTCGTACCAAAGAGGCGTGTTCGTATGGCTGAACCAATTGAGTGTGGGTTTGATTGCGAGTGTCCTTGAGCTAGGCACTTCCTTGAGCTAGGCACTTCCTTGAGCTAGGCACTTGACACTATTGAGTCCTATGAAACATGCTAATAGACCTTTTGCATTGGCGTCATACAGCCGCCATTTAGAGGTAAACCGATGACGAAACAATGGAAATGCACAGTTTTGTATGCGTGGTGCTCAGGATTGACCGATGACCAACCTCCATTTGACCTCTAGGCGAGGGCGCCCATCTCAAATGACGTCATGTGCATCAGGTCTATTACACTTACTCGTGCGAACAGACAGTTGTTGGTAGGACTTTGTCAGTTGTGGGGGATTGTTGCCCCCCCCCCCTGGCTACCCAGCTGTACTCTAATTCCGACAGACCTTAACCCTAACCCTCATGTATATAAGGGGGGTTATCGCGGGAAGATTTTTTAATGACTACTTTTCAAGTGAAAATGGTGTATTTTTTATAGTAAATTTGCTTGCAGGTCTTTTTTATGCACTAGTTTAATTAGTTTGGCTAAGCTAATTAGTGAACCAATTTGACTGGGTGCCTACGGATGATGGTTTGGGATATAAGGAAGACAGTAATGAAAAGATTAAGGAATTCCGAATTCCGTTCTGTCTGTCAAAGCCGGTCGTTGACAAGGTTTTTAAAAATTTGGTGCTAGCACCAAATTTGTGCCAGCACCATTTGGTGCCGGCACTAAAGTTTGTGCTGACTTGAGTCTGGTCTTCTTCATCACAAACAAGGAATCCGCACAAAAAGCAAGTTTGTAAACTAAAGGTAGTAAGTTCTCATTCTAAATTTCGATATTATTGTAACTTATAAGCAATCGTTTTAAAGAATGCGATGAGATATATATTTAAATGTTAAACACTATTTTGCTGAGGGTTTCTCTGACCATAGGAACTAGGAACTCATCGCTCTGAAGTCTGACTCTGATGTCTTTTTGATGATGTCTCGGCTCTTTCGCTGGCTGGCTCTGCCCCATTGTTGTTGGCTCATTTAAATTCTATCTCTTCAAGGTTCTTGTTTTCCAAACAGCACACACAGTACACGGTACACAGTACAGAGTACAGGTTTTTTCCCCTAGAGAAAGCCTGCATTTTGAAAAAATCCTTAACTTTGTATTTTTAAAACGGCGGACTGGAATAAACAAGTTAAATTTGTTTTTCTATGCCTAAACAAGGAAAGCCTGCGTTTCGAAAATACCCTACAGTGGGTATTTTCGAAACGGCGGACGAATTACCAGGTTTTTAGGTCTTTCAAAGCCTGAAGAGGAAAAGCTTGCGTTTCGAAAATGCCCGATTTGGGTATTTTCGAAACGGCGGATCAGAATGACCAGGCTCCGAGGTTTTACACAAAGCCTGAAGAAGGAAGCCTGCGTTTCGAAAATACCCATCAGGGTTATTTCGAAACGGTGGACTGTAATTGCCAGGCTTTTAGGTTTTTCAAAGCCTGAAAAGGGTAAGCCTGCGTTTCGAACATACTCTAAAGTGGGTATTTTCCAAACGGTGGACTGGAATTTCCAGGCTTTAACAAAAAATTCAAATCCCAAACAACTACATGTATTTTGTGAAACAATTATTTCATCGGGACGCATTTGGATTATGATTTGGGATGTACGAAAGACATGCAATTGCGAGTACAAACAATTTCAGATTTGACGATTTTACAGGTTCGGGGTTACGTTCGCACTGTCAATGACGGTCGTTAACAAGGTTTTGGAAATTTTTCTGCTGGCACTAAATGTAGTGCCGACTTCAGTCTGGTCTGTGTGGGCCTTTGTAGACACAATCACAGACCGCAGATCCACTGAAAACCTGCCGTAGATTTTCAACTTTCAAAATTTATAATGATCCGTCTGGAATCCTTTATTGACATTAAATACACGTTAAGCATAAAGTATTGCTGTAAGTGTAAGTCATGGGCAAACACAATAAAGGCAGGCCTGCCAGGCGCTATGAAACCAATGGAAAGAAAGACGCCCACGTTAAACCAAAACAAATTCATGACAGTGGAATGGAGTCGGATATGGAGACGGACACGGTTGCTCCCACAGAGAGACAGGTAAAATCATATCACCAGCACTTGCTACTATTTATTACTTATTCCTACAATGACCAGTGCTCATATACATAACTAGTATTTAGGCAGTGTACATATGTGAAAGATTAAGAACAATCGTATTCAGCTAACCCGTTTTTAACCAGCTTTCACTTTTATTATAATTATATAAACATTCTAAAATAGTAATTAGTATTTCAAAAAAGACCCCAGGCATACCGGGCCGGCTAACTGGGGCGCTGTACTCCTTTAAAAATGTTTTTAACAACTTCGGTAGTTCGATGGAAGATGTCAACAATTTGTTGAAGAGATATACTTGCAATTAATGACTGAACAGTGGATGTCAAATGTTCATGACATTAGGTAGCTATGGCCTAAGTTGCCCCTAGCAAAGCCACCCCCTGACGAGAGTCGCCCCCGACAAAGCTGCCCCGTGTTAAAGTTTGAGTGATAAAGTCATTTTACAAAGTGACTATGCAATTTTTTTTTGTTTAGGCCTGACGTTTCAACTTTTGTTTCGAGTCTTTCATGATCGAAGGCTTTTGCTTAAGCTTCCAAGAGAGGCTCCAAGTTTAATCTGCTAGAGTTGTTAACAAGTTGGTAAAAAACAATGGGGTGCCTACCCTTAATTAAAAGTAAATAATAAACAAGTTTTAAAAAAGGTACAAAATTTAATGAAAATTTAAACACATAAACTATGTTCCGTGAACGTACACCAAAACCAAGTAATACATTTTATTGCAACCTTTGTGGGAGGGGGTCTACCAGCGTTGGATGGTAAAATTTAAATGTTTCTTGTTTTTTATCACTTTAACAGCCCCGAAGGACTTCATCATCCAGGAGATCCTAAACAGGTCCATTCCACATATCTTAGATGGGGGGGGGGGGGGGGTTAGTTCCCAGAGTTGTGTACAACAAAAATTATGGGCTGTGAAATGTTTTCCTTGCATACAAATGTACACAAAATCTGGTATACCAGTGCACATAGCTACACAGATCTAACCCTCTGATAAGTGAAACAATCTGTTCAGCTGTCTCTTCTCTGTATGCTTGGCTTGTCAAGTCTTGTCAACTGGTTGTTGAAGGCCACCACTCAATCAGTGCAATGAATTGAGCAATTTTTAGCCAATAGGGCGAGGCGTTTCTTTCTGCCAATCACACAAAATTTGGGGATGCAAAAGCAAAGGCCCTTAGTTCTGGCAACAAGTACTTTCAGGACTCCTTGGAAAGATGACTGAAAACAACAAAAGAAGTAAATAAAGTAAATACACATTTCCTATCACCCCAAAACATTGTGGCTTATTACTTGATATTTATTATTAAAAAGTCGCATCCCCTTAAGGTGATCCCATCATGGGTGCCGCTTCCCAGGTTGTATCGTAAACTTGAGTGTGATCCCTGGCTGCACGGCAGCTAACAGTTGAATGGCTTCTGACTGGCACCCCCGAACAAAGATATTGACTTATAGGGAGACCGCCAACATATGACTGGATAGCTCAGTTGGTAGAGTGCCGGTAGTTAATCCGGAGGTCGTTGGTTCAAGTCCCGCTCCAGTCAATTTTTCTTTGTTCAAACCCAAATTACCCCAATAAAGTAGGGGGCGACTTTTTCATTTTACGACTTTGCTAGGGGGCGACTTTCTAGTGGCCGACTTTTCTGGGGGGCGAGATGACTGGTTTCCAAGAGTGTTATGGCTCTTTTTAACATAGGTCTTGTCATACTCATAGTCGTAATGGTGACTATGATAATACCAAAGTTAAAAGAGAGCCATAACAACAGTCCAACAAGTTTGGCTACAGTACATGTACATCATACATGTTCATGTCATACAAGTTGCTGCTGATACATACACAGTTTACCGAAGTTACAATAACTGAAAAACTGCCAATGGACAGCATGTTCTATGTACAAACTATTTAGTTTTTCAGTGAAACTCAAAATATCATAATTGTGTACAACACTAGTCAACAGTAAAGAATTCAAATTCTTGTTCTTCCCCCCCCCCCTAGCCTGGAAGAGTGTCCATTGGTTTTCCCAAGCTAGACGGTTACACTTCAGATGCAGAGCCCGATACAAGAGAACTTGTTAAACAGATGAACAGGAAGAAGAAGAAGTCTAGAGGTTTACAGTCGATGGGTGAGACATTTCTTTCTTTAAATGTAGGGTTGCTGATTGGTTTTTGTCATCGTAATGCTAATTTACAGGCAACATTTTAACAAAAGATACAATAAAAGTTACATGTGAAATTTTCAGCTGAACACAGTGTCTATTTGCTTAGAAATAAAAAAAAAAAAAACTGTCACTGTATTTGTACTGTGATGATGTTGAATCCTTAGCAACAGTCGCAGCCGTAGCTGTAGCAACCTATTCAGTTAGGGTCTTATCCACATTTTGTGATAAGAGGTCAAATATTAATTGTTTGAGCTGATCTGTGTCTTTGTAGGTTTAAGTAATCCAGTGTTTAACGGAATTATGAAGAAAGGTTACAAGATTCCAACACCAATCCAGAGAAAGGTTAGTCATCCCCTTAAGGTGATCCCTCTCCTGCAGCTTCCAAGGTTGTATTGAAATCTGGGTGTGATCCCTGGCTTTACGGCAGTTACAGGTTGAATGGCCTCTGACTGGCACCCCTGAACAAAGATATTGTCAAAATAGGGAGACCACCAATATCAGGGCTACGTAGCTCAGTTGGTCGAGCGCCGACACATTAATTCAGAGGTCACAGGTTCAAGGCCTGAGCCCCTAGTCAATTTGTCTTTGTTCAGCCCCAAATTATTGTAAATGAGTTCATCATCATGCTGGAGGCTGGCATACATGTAGTGCATCTATCTTTCCAAACCGCAGTGGATGGTATCAAAATGGTCAGACAGTAGGAGGGTTGACTGTGTACTGTGTACAACCATTCATTGCATGATATCATAATTCAGGCTGGTGTAGTTTATTTATCATTCCAAACCACAATGGAGGACATTTTACCTTCAGTGTGTAGTAGGTTTTCATTATAAAGAAAATCAGCAAAAGTTTTGTTGAGTTTGCCAAGACTGGACTGAACGACCCAACCCTCATACGGCTTGACATGGAGACGAAGATGTCAGATCAACTCAAGGTATGAAAATCATTTGTGTCTTGGGGCAAAAGTGCTCAGTGCAAAAATCGTTGTATCTTAGTGTGTACTTGTATTGTGTGTACATTTGGGTTACTTTAAGCAAGGTACAACGTTTTGACAATTCAAACTCACATATAACGTAAATGCTCTTTTAGTTTTTGCACTAACACGACTGTTTGTTCTTCCTCTGTTGGTATCATTTTTAGCAAGCTTACTGACCATTTTACAACCATTCAACTGCTTGGGTTATGTAGTGTACGGTGGCACACCTCTGCACTGAACCAAGGTCTATTACAACATGTTATACTAATTTGGGGGGCTAATCATCTTCACTCGCAGCTGATAAGCTGATTTGCGAAAGACGCGTCTACAACGTGTTCGAGCCCCAGGTACGCATATGCACCCTTTGGCAGCCTGCTACATGGACCTATAAAATGACCAGGAAGCACAGCCAGAGATTGAAAGTGTTAGAATTTTCTGGAAGGAAGAAAACTGGGCCCAGAGAAAAACCCTTGGTGTCATAGGAGAGAACCATCGCACAACTCCAGTCATATATGGCCTTAGCCTGTAATCAAACCAGGGCCACACTGGTGAGAGGCGAGCGCTCTCCGCACTAGCCACCCATGCCGCTCATTAACATGACCTCATTTGATCCTTTCAGAGCTCCTTCTTCTTCTGAGACAGTCTGATAAGATAGCCACCCTGCTGTACCTTCTACGGGAGGTGGTCAAACCAGACGATCTGACCGTCGTCTTCATGGCAACCAAACACCATGTGGAATATGTGAAAGAGGTGAGGAATCACTGTACACCGCAAACACTGAATGAAATATGAGCACTGCGAGGCCAAACTAGCCCTCCCTCTATCGGTAGTGGCTTGTCTTGACCGAGCGCTCTAGAGCAGTTCATAGTTGCTTCTCTTAGCCCAGGCGTGTAAATGGGAACCTGAATAAAAATGGTGCAAAAAAGTTGGAAAACCACAGTGTGTAGAGACAGTTGTTTGCCGTTTTTGTTTTTTAGAGAACTTCTAGAAAATTAGGCAAATTTATTAATAATAGTAGTGGCTTCTTACATCAGTCACTCAGTGACGCTTAAGGCACTTCAACATTCCGTATTTTCCTGCAAGGTACGTGTAGCTACGTTTCTGAAGTATGAGACCTACTCTTTTACATAGCACCGTGTAATGGTTTACAAGGTGCTGTGGCGCAATATGTAGCCAATCAAACCAGGAACACCGGGGCGAACCCCTTCTCTTTTCGAGAAGTGCACTGTGTTCTTTTACTTGCATTACACAACACACGGGACCAACGGCTTTACGTCCCATCCTAAAGGACGCCGCAACAGTGGTCAAGTGTCTTGTTTCAGAACACAAATGTCAGGACCAGGACTCGAACCCATCCACACTCTGCTGATCAGAAACACCACGGTTAGCGCCTCCTTCTCCTGTCCCCCTTCCTCCTCTTAAACAATCGGCCACTGATTATGTTCCTGAAGGTCTGAGCACAGGTGGGAAGCAGCATCCTGAAAAGTTTGTCCCCCACTATTTTTGTGTCATCCAACTGGTCTTAAACATTTCCTACTACAAATTCAATGGTGATTTAAGAGCGGTGAAACTAGCACGTGATCACATCTTGACCAATCGGAATGAATAAACTCTCCAAGGTATTTATGAATACTGATTCGCGCTGGTCGCTTTTTGGTCCAGTTCCAAAGAAATTTTGCAGTTTTGCAAGTTTTTCATAAAAAAAAATAAATTCCTGTCATTTTTCCCCATAGATCCTTACAATGGCTGGTATTAACTGCACATACACCTACAGTGACCTGGATCATGCGGCAAGAACAATCAACGTGGCTTACTCGCAAGAAGACCAAAGTCATGCTGGTGACAGACGTGGCTGCCCGTGGTATAGACATTCCAATGCTGGACAATGTCATCAACTTCAATATCCCTGGCAAGCCCAAGCTTTATGTTCAACCAGTTGGTAAGTCAGGGTTTTGTTTTTTGGGGGGGGTGTACATCTTTGAAGGCCACTGTTTTCAGCGGGGGCAAAGTCATTGTATCACAGACTTGTAGAAAAAAATAATTTAATCAATTTGTGGCCCACCGCACTCATACCCATCTTCCAGCATGTCCAGTGTGTTGTGTAATGCGTGTAAAAGAACCCAGTACACTTATCATTAAGAGAAAAGGTTTACCCTGGTGTTTTCGGGGGTATGTTTGGCTGCAGGTTGCGCCACCTTTTAAACCGTTACATGGTGCTATGTAAATAAATGGGTTTTATGTTTGGAATATAGCTCCGCAAACCTTGTAGCAAAAAAAAGGACAAGCTTTGAAACACCCTCAGGTGTGGTAAAGCTTTATATAAGACCCGCATACAACCTCCTGACATTCAAAGCACTTCACGGTTCAGCCCCCTCCCTACCTTCAGAGCATGCTTCAGCACCAGCATGTCAGTGCCAGGTCTGAGGTCATCGGGCAGCATGCTGTTTGTTCCCCGGACTCCCCTTGCCACTTATGGTGAGAGGGTCTTTTCTAACATTGCCCCCCGCCCCCCGCCTCTGGAACTCTCTGCCTAAATATCTAAGAGACACACATGACATTTCCAACTTCCAACAATCTCCTAAAACACATCTTTTCAGATTGGCCTATGAGCACATCTGAGAATGCTTTGAATGTTTCACAGAGAAAGTGTGCCATACAAATGCTGTGTTATTATTATGACTAGTATTATTTCATTCTATTACAGCATGCAAAAGAAAGATCACATTTTCCTTTGTGCCGGTAACTCCTCGAGTCTGGCTACGTCCCGTAGCCTTAGATCTCAAGGGTCTTTCTGAGAATCCTCGCTGTTCCCAAAAGTGTCGCCTTCTGTAATAGATCTACCCTCACACTTGTCCCTATTTCCTCTAGATGTTTCCCAAGTGCTTTCGGAATGGTGCCAAGTGCTCCAACCACCACAGGGACTACTTTCACCTTCACCTGCCAAATCTTACGAAATTCCCTGGCCAGGTCTTTGTACTTTTGGATCTTTTGTGTCTCCTTCTTAGCGACCCCTATATCACCCGGCACAGCTATGTCAATAAGATGACACATCTTCTTCGTCTTATCTAAGACTTCAACATCCGGACGCCTATGTTCTATAACATGATCAGTCTGAATGTTAAAGTCCCAGAGGATCTTGACCTGGTCGGTCTCTACAACTCTATCCGGAACATGCTCGTGCCATTTTGCAGTCACTTGGACACCATTCTTTTTACACAGATCCCAGTGAATCAATTTGGCCAAATTGTCGTGTCTTCCTTTGTACTCCGTCTTGGCCATCATACTACATTCACTGACAATATGAAATACAGTCTCCTCTGCCTTATTACACATTCTGCACATAGGAGAGACGTTTGCTTTCTCTATCCTTGCCTTCATTACATTTGTCCTTAGAGACTGGTCTTGTGCCGCAGTAATCAAGCCCTCTGTTTCCTTCTTAAGTTCTACGCTCTTTAACCAATTCCAGGACTTGTTGCTGGCAACGCCTTCAGTGCATCTCAAGAACCGGCCATGAAGTGGTTTGTTCCGTCAATCTTGATGTCTTTCCTCTTTCCTTTGCCTCTTGTACTCCTTCGGCCCAACTTCGCCTGCCTTCTTGTACTTCTGCGCAACTTTCAACAAGTTCTCCTCAGTCCTCCTAATATGACAATGTAAGCTCCTGCGCTCGATGTTGACACTGTCTGCCACACTTAGCAACCCCCTATCGCCCTCTGACCTCGGAAGATAAAGTCTGCTCACATTCGCCCGCGGATGAAGTATACCATTCATGGTCATCAGTTTTCTCATTCTCCTGTCCATGACATCTAGATCGTCCTTAGTCCACTCGACAATACCCGCACAATACCTCATCAAAGATACGGCCCATGTGTTATTTGCTTTAACCATGTTCCCCCTGTTCAGTTTTGACTTCAAACATTTCTTTACCTGTCTGATGTACTCTGTCCTCAACCTCACCTTTGATTCCTCGTGAAGGACATGGTTCGATTCAAGTACACCAAGATACCGATAACTCTCTTCCTCACCCAAAGCCCTCATCTGTGCACCATCTGGCAGAACAATACCATCGGAATGTACCCTCTTTCCCCTCTTCATGGTCATTGAAGCACATTTCTCCGGGCCAAACTGCATCCCGATGTCATCGCTGAAAATCCTGACAGTCTGTACCAAAGAATCGATCTCCACTTATTCTTTGCAAATCGTACATAAAAAGCAGATGGTTGATCTTACATCCGTCCTTCATTTCATAACCTGCACTCACCTTCCTCAGAATCATCGACAGGGGCATCAATGCCAGAACAAACAGGAGCGGAGACAGAGAGTCACCTTAGAAAATCCCTCTTCTTATGCATACCCTGCCCAGACTAGCAATTTTTGGCCAACAGATTAGTTCGCCATGTCTTCATGCTCTCACTTAGAAGACGCTTTACTGCATCAGCCACTCCGACCATATCCAGGCATTCCATTATCCACGTGTGCGATACCATGTCATACGCCTTCTTGTAATCGATCCACGCCATTGCCAAGTTCGTCTTTCTGCTCCTGCAGTCCTTCAGTACAGCCTTATCGTTGATAAGTTGATCCTTCGTACCTCTGGACCGCTTCTTTCAGCCTTTCTGCTTCTCTGGAAACAACTGCTGGTCATCCATATGACGATAGAGGTCTTCTGCAATCATACTGGTCAAGAGTTTATACATCACAGGTAAGCACGTGATTGGTCTATAGTTACGAGCAATGTTAATGCACCTTTCTTGATGTCCTTCATGATCAGAACCGTTCTTGCCTCAGTCATCCAACATGGGACCTTACCATGTCCTAGACAGTCTTGCAATTGTAGGGCCATTCGCTCATGCACACTGCGAATGAACTATTCTGTTTTTGTTCTAATATTATTAAACAGCTACTCGAGCAAGTAATTCTTAACGGTAATGCTATTAAAATGTGTTTATAATGTGTTTGTTTATAATTTAATTGTAATTTTAAAAATACTGTTACTCTTCTGAATGTTCATATTTTTTGATCAAAATATTACGCCCCAATCTCAAGGTTTTGAAAAACTAGCTATACCTCTACCACTGATGGCATGCGTCAAAATAACAACTCCTTGACGTCATGTGTGGGATGTTGCGTTGTTATACCTCC
Organism: Pisaster brevispinus; assembly: GCA_023634235.1. Taxonomy (NCBI): domain Eukaryota; kingdom Metazoa; phylum Echinodermata; class Asteroidea; order Forcipulatida; family Asteriidae; genus Pisaster; species Pisaster brevispinus. The sequence continues at coordinate 505,406 of JAMKCF010000026.1, forward strand.
ATGTTGCAACAAAGCAGCTATACAAAATGGAGCGTCCTTATCTCAAGGTTTTGAAAAACTAGCTATACCTCTACCACTGATGGCATGCGTCAAAATAACAACTCCTTGACGTCATGTGTGGGATGTTGCGTTGTTATACCTCCATGTTGCAACAAAGCAGCTATACAAAATGGAGCGTCCTTATATGACGCAATAGGAGTGATGATGTAACAGAGCTTTTCACAAATCTTTCTGAAGTAAAGCACAGAACAAGGGTGTTCAAAAATTATTGTTTGTTTTTTTTACATTTAAAATCTTAAATCTCAAGTGAACTCAATTTCCTTATTGATTGGAAACATTTTAAATGAATTTCAGCAAAGATGAGTTGTATCTGTTTTTTGTTTGAGCTGGTCTTTAACGATTAACCTCTTTTGGTAGCACTGTTTTGTACTTTGTACAGTTTTGCTTGTTTTGATAAATGCCATTTTCTTGTGTAGTTTGTATTACTCGATTCCAGATGGCCCGTCAACAAAAAGTGGAACAGCGAAGTTAAGAGTAGATGGAGAAGAGAGCTCGAGAAAACCAAAAACATCCTTGTGGTTACTGAACCCAAACCAGTCCGCAAAGGAGGTGGTGGTAGGTGTGGAAAAGTTGGACAAATTTGATTTCAATTATTTGTAAAACGAATGCTCATAGGAATTTCTTTATTTATTCATGATTACTTTTGACCTAGATTAGTCCTTTATTTCTGTGTAAACCGAGAAAAATTGTTTATTCTGAGGTATATAGAGAATACATAACACAACAGTTTAATGTAAGATTATTAAATTTGTATGAGTAACTATGACAAAAATATTTATGAGGCTGAATTAGTTACGATTGAAATAGCAAAATGATTCATTTGAAAGGTTCTCTGGATCATATGAAACAGTGTAATGAATAATCATGGATGATTCTATGGATAATCATGGTTGAGTCTATGAATAATCATGAATGAATCTATGGATAATCATGAGGCATTAATACTCATGAGGTTGAATTATTCATGATAAAAATCCAACGGCGAGATATATAGCGAGGGCAGTGACAGTGAGATGGACACGGGAGAAGCCAAACCCCAAAAGAAGCGAAAGAAGCAGCGAAGTGACGAAGAAGGAGACGGCGATGGGAAACGAGAAAATAAGGCCAAGAAAAGAAGGTTAGAAATAAACTAACAAAGAAACTTGTAAAATTTGTAAACAAATGTTTTCAGCTATGACCATTAGAACACGAGAAATTTTCAAAAACTGAGTCAGGGCAAAAGTTTTAAGGACTCTAGTAGGTTTGTTGATTTGGTTATTTTCCAGTAGATAAGATTCTTATGAAAATAGGGGGGGTGGAAGTGTCTCCAACCTCATGTCAAAACTGATCATGAAAGTAAGAAAGCAAAAGTCCAAAGAAGAATTTTCAGGTATAAAATGATTTTGAAGAGTGTCTCCTTAACACAAATGAACTATTTACTTTATCTTCTCATTAAACCAAATCTCGTAAGACATGAGACGGTGAGGAATCGGCCCTGCACAAGCGCAAGGAGCGCAAGTCCGGCGAGAGCAGAGCATCTCGCAGCCGCAAAGGGATCCGAGAATCCCGGATTGAAGAGGAGAAGCCTGGCAAGTTTAAGTCCAAGGCTATCGTGTCTTCTAGTGAGTCGGACTCAGAGGGAGAGAGGCTTCAGATTGATCAGACCAGTTCATTTCAGTTTTTGTCTATCAAAGGGACACATTGGGCGCTCTAGGATGTAAAAAACATTTGTTTTGAAATGAATGTGGTTGGAAAAGTATTTTAAAAGTAGACTACAGTGATTCGCAGAAATATTCCTTGAATTTGTGTGGGTTTTGTGTAAACAGAACACAGTCTTCTGTTTTCTAGAACCAAAGTTTTTTTACTCTACAAAATGGCAGTTTGTATGTTCCGTTTGTTGTATTTCAAAAGGAAAACTTGTGTTTTTCAATCACAACTCACTAATGACAAAACACATCATTAGGACACCAGACCAAGTAATTTATGGCTTGATGTCATTCTGTTTAGAAAAATTGATATTCTTCAAAACAAAGCATTAAGATTTATGAAGTTTTACAAAATTACATCCTCTTAAATGATGGCATTCGTTATTTTATTTCCTTTTTATTTTAGTGACAATGAGGAAATGTCCGGTAGTCAGAAACCGTCACCGTCTAAGAGTTGTGGTCGCATCCGCCGTATCGCCTCGGACTCCAGCGACTCCGATGAAAGGAAGTCAAGATCCAAAGGTCAAGATCAAGCTTCTGGGTCTGAGTCCGAGGGGGAGAGTAAACCTCGTAGCAAGGCACTTCAGTCAGACAGTGATGAGGAATCAGGGGGTGAGGGTCAGAGGTCAGGTAGCAAAGCACAGAGGTCAGGCAGTGAGGGTCAGATATCAGATGCTGGATCAGGAAACGAGGAGGCAGCATCGGAAGGAAAGGGGTCCGGCGGGGAAGAAGCAGGGTTGGACGGAGCGGCGTCTGGTAATGAAGGGATCGCTGACTGAGGAGACCTCCTGTCTGTCAACTTTCATTGGACTATCCACCAGATGCCAAGTGTCAGTGGCTGAAACACTCGCAATTAGACGTCAGGGTTCAGATTGTTTTCAGTGAGTTCAAGTTGGAAAAACTTGGCGGGAAGCTGCACATCTGACTACCTCAAGATCAGAATCTTTCTCCTTAAGATTTAAACAACTTGTGAATATGTTTCAAATATTTCCCATTGAATTTGATTGGCTGAGAGAACAATTTTTTATAACCTGCCCACACTTTTTTGTTCACATAAGCAATTTTCAATCAATTTGTTTTAGAGACAATCTTACAATGCTGAAATGATCTTAGATTTTTAATTTTAAAGATGTTGATCATTTTTTTGCAAATCCACTTTTTAATATCAATGTTTACATTGTTTCCCACTTCTTGAAGAAAACTGTTTGAAAGATCTTCAGATGTATTTTTGACAATTCTTGATTTGATTGTGTCATTTACAGCTGCGTGATTTGAGGACAGGCCAGAACATCAACCTGTGCAGCCAGCTTGGCCCAATCGACCGGTCAACCATCTGGAGGGAAGTCCTGCTGGAGTTTGTCTCTGATGAATCAAACTCCTTTCCAGGATACTCTGCTTATTATACGGTGTTGCCATGGATCCCTGACTCTCCATGTTTGTTGAGAAATGGGTGTTAAATCTCGGTGTAGGCAGTAAAAGTACCTTATTTTCCTTCATACTTGACGCGGCTTATCTGACTTCCACAGGTGCAACAAAATCACTGCGTCTTTTCTAATGGTGTGTCTTATCTGGTATCACTATAGATCATTGTGATGATCACTGTGTGAAATTAAATTCATCCTCTAAAATGAGCCTTTCATTTGCTCATGGTAATGTTGTCACATTATTTAAAATAACGCAGTGTGTAGTTATAAATTGTAGTTTTTAAGGTTTAGCGTAGTTTTGAGGTAAGCAGCTGTACATGAGATTGGACCTTTAGCCTAATTTCATTAAGCCTGTTATAGCACACACAAAATGTTATGCGAGCAGTATTAAATTGCTGAGCAGAAATAGGTTATCAGCCTAAATGCCATAGTAAAGGTTGCTACGCCTGGTACCTAATTGTTCACTTATCTGACTTTCAAATGTGCAACAAAAATCACTGCGTCTTATCTAATGATGGGCCTCTGGTATCACTATAGATCATTGTGATGATAACTATGTGAAATTAAATTTATCGTGTGAAATAAGCCTTTCATTTGCTCAGGGTAATGTTGTCATATTATTTAAAGTAGCAGTTATTGCTGCATTGCAAATAAACATATCCAAAGAAACTGATTACTGTTGGAGAGAGCACAGCAGTCTTTTGAAGGTGATATCTAATTTTGTCATCTTTACCATCTTATATTACTAGTAGTTGAGTACAAAGAAAGACACAGGTTTTCTCGTAGTTAGGCGCTAACAGCGTTTGTGTGTTCTATGGGAAATCCTGTAGATATGGGTTCAAGACAAAAGCGTTGAGTTTTAAAACCGATTATCTCTGAACTTTTCAAATTTCAGCGTAGTGTGTCAACGTCTTCCATGTGCCAGCCCTTGCCATATCTCTAAACGAAGACCTGCCTACACTACACCTCCTCCCAGCAGACTGCGGCTGTCAGATCCTCTTTACTCTCCCTCCAGAAAAGACTGCACTTCTCGTCATTCATGAGCTTGTGATACCCGATGCTTACTGCGACAAACATTATTTTGAGGTACTTTTCATCAAGTTAATGTTGCAAAGCAATTTTTATATACTGGAGGGTACAGACTAGCAATGTTACGCACAGAGTGGAGGCTTCTGGGAATAATAGCAGGCAGTAGACTTACCAGGTACATTCATTGTCTTCGGAGATGTGTGCATGCTCACTACTATGTCAACAATGGAAAATAACCCTGTATGTTTGCTGCCACCTAGAGTTCCAGTGATGGAAACTAGAGATAAACCTTCCCTTTATAATTCTATTGGTGTTTGGCAGATTACCTTCATTCCCACTTGATGGTATCTGACATCCACAAAGCATTCTCAATAAAAGTGCAAATAACAAGTTAACGTCTGCTAACGTTTCCTGCTTATGTAAATTTTGCAAATCAAATTTGGAAGTTCTATAGGTCAGTTTTCTTGTGCAAGGCATTACTTGGAAACAACCAAAATGTTTAGTTGATTCTTGATCATCAAAATTTGTTTTAAAAAATGCTTTTATTGTGGTGTATTTCTGAGAATCTTCTCTTGTTTTTCTACTTTTTAAAGACTGATGATTTAGCCACCTTGTGCTACGATCGTTACTGTGAGAAATTATATTTATCCTGTAATATGGGCTTTTCATTTGCTCAGGGTAATATTGTCATATTAATTAAAATAACGCAATGTGTAGTTATAAAGTGTAGTTTTCAAGGTTTAGCATAGTTTTAGGGTAAGCATCTGTATAAGAGATTGAACCTTTAGCCTAATTTCATAAAGCCTGTTAGCACACAAAAAATGCTATCTGCAGTATAAAAATGCTGAGTAGACTCAAGTTATGATCCGCCAAAACATCATGACGACTGGTACCTAACTTATATTGTACTTATCATCACTGTGATATTCTTTCTTTTTTTTTTTCGTCTACATAAAGGTTGTACATCAGAGCCTGGAATCATCCAATCACCGAACAACGCTTCCAGCACCCGTTATAAAACAACTCCCTTCTGTGCTTTCAACAATCATTGTCAAACTGACGTCCCATAGCAGTACGTGATGCTTTCCTTTACTCAACTCAAACTTGAATCCGATCTGCAATGCACGAAGGACTTCATTGACGTAAGAACAGGGTATTACTGTTAATTTGTCTCCAACTGATTTGACTGCTGAAAAAATGTCTTTGGATTTCAATTATAAGATAGAATCAGAAGCGCACTGTATTTGTTAATCTTGTTGGTAAAGGCATGGGATCAAAACTACAACTGCTTTCCCACAGAAGGTCTGTAGCCAGCCTCTGTCTTTTACACGGATGTTTGCAAGGTAAACGTGCTACCTGTGTGTCCGACCTGGTTCCTCCTATCAGGATGTTTGAGTGTTAAACCAGGCTTTCTGCTTGTTAATCTTGCTTTGCTGACATGTAGAACAAAAAGCAATCCAACAGCTTTATTCCATGTACATCTCTTTGGAACTCCTTACCTGTTAAATCAACATTTCTCTCCATCCTACAATCTAAACTGATTTCAGACGCAAATCCTCCTTTAGCTCCCTGAGTTATTCTCATATTGAATGTTTTTTGTCTTGTACATAACCCCCAATACCAAGAGTGGCTTTTAGCCTTGTTTTGGGCAAACGTGCTTTAAAGTTATTAAAAAAACACAAGGTCGTAACTTGACAGGTCAAAAGGTCATATCTAACACGCTATAGCAAGCACACTTTTTGCTCCACGCGATAAGGTCGTATCTCTTTTAATTGTTCTTTGCCTTCACTTATTGCACTACCAAAAAAAATTTCAATTGCAACCTGGCTCCACTGACATAGTAAAATCTTTTCTTTTTTGGTGTGTGTTCAGATTCAGGACGTGATACCCAAGAAGCGTCTGTCTTCTGTGGGGATGCAAATACTTTCACTTGGATCACCTAGGGGAGTGAAGTCATCGCAAAATTCCAAACAGACGACGAGTAGTGTTTCCAAGGTTGCAGAGAGCTCGAGAGAAAGAGACATTTTCCTGTAAAGTGTTGGACATCAGAGTGGTTGGACGGCAGCTTTTTCCATGTATGAACTGAATTATGGCTATCAGTACAAAATTACTACAAGTACAGGTAGTGGTCAGCCTACATGTCTTTATTTTTTGTATAGTTTATTATCGTCTTGTCGTCAAACCAGATTCATATTGTAACAATAATAATAATAATAATGATGTAGATTACTTTAAATGGAATGCATGGGTGTTGACTGCGGTTTGGCTGGTGGGATTCAACTTGGAGGCATAGGTTTGTGAGTTTGTTGTGTGAATGATGATGATTAGTGGGCCCTGTGTGTTAGTTAACTTATGCCTTCTTGCCCATCCAGTGTCATGCTATATATTCTATGTTCTCCGATCACGCACTCATGCATTTGCTTTCTTTGAGATAATAATTATTTGGTAGAGACTGAATATCTAGGAGTTGCCTTCATTTTTATTGACATTTTATCGACATACTTGCATTGTATAAGATAATTAAATGTACATGTATGTGTTTTATTGACCGCCTGCACAACTCTCAACAGTTTGTACAGGTGTTTACAGAGAGAATAAATCCCAGCCAGATCCACAGTCAACATCCAAAAGCTGGATATAGCTGTGTAGGACGTCACTTTAATCTTTCTAATCACTCCATTTCTCTCATGATTTTACAGGGCTTTGAGGCACTAGGAAACCACAAGATTGTTCGTCTGAGTAGGGAGAAGCTATTTATAAGGCGTCTCCAGACCATTCAACCCCATGGTCTAAACATCCAAGAAGGAAATGTCTAATAACCTTTTATCTTTGCCTTCTCCTTTTTACCACAGATTCTCCTCTCCAGTCTGCCTCATTCACTAATCAATTACTTTTGTCTCCCTCTTCCCATCATTTATTTTTTACTTTTTGAGGCTTTGCATGATGAGGTATCAATGTTTATTCAGTTTGCATTAACACCGTATGTATATCTACTAGCTATGTAGATTTGTTCTAAAGAACTAGGTCTTGCTTTTTAAACATTTTTTATTCTACTGCCGCAGAGTAGGTTTGGAAATCGGTAGACCACTTCGGGAGACTACTTAGTTCTGAAAAGAACTGTCCAGCTTATTAGCTACTACCTGGGCGGTGGGTAGGAAATCGGCCGGGACTACTACTTTGGCTTCATAGTGGATCGGATCGAGGGGCCTTCTCAGTATTAACTTCATTGCCGCGGAGTGAGTTCTTAGTTGGTCTCAACATTTAGACTAGCTTGCTCTAGTCATCGTCTCTGGACGATGACTAGAGCAAGCTAGTCTGTTTCGACTAGCTTGCTCCAGTCATCGTCTCCTAATGATGAGACGATGACTAGAGCAAGCTATGCTCTAGACGATGACTAGAGCAAGCTATGCTCTAGACATCATCTCCTGACGATGACTAGAGCAAGCTAGTCGAAATATTGAGACCAATTAAGAACTCACTCCGTGGCAGTGAAGTTAATACTGTGAAGTCCCCTCGATCCTATCCACTATGAAGCCAAAGTAGTAGTCCCGGCCGATTTCCTACCCTCCGCCCAGGTAGTAGCTAATAAGCTGGACACTTCTTTTCAGAACTAAGTAGTGTCCCGAAGTAGTCTCCCGATTTCCAAATCTACTCTGCGGCAGTAGAATAAAAATAAAATAAAAAGCAAGACCTAGTTCTTTAAGAACAAATCTACATAGCTAGTAGATATACACACGGTGATTATCACAAACCTAATATACATCATTTATTTTGTCTTTTGTATTCGTTCCTCTTGTGGTTAAACCAGCCCCTCCCCCACCCCACCCCCTTTTGTTACCCTCCTTGCATATTTGTATTTAGAAGAACTGATTTAATGTCTGGTCATATTGTTACTTTCAGCGCGTATAATAATATGCAGTGTACTTTCCTTAAGTGTGAGGGACTGTTTAGGTATAATTTTCTTGTGTATGAATCTCACAAGTAAGTCAAATTGTGAGTTTGAGGTGCATATATAGTTTAAAGGTGTAAATCAATGAAAATCAAGGTTGATATTTTTTGACAATTTGCTTGATTCAGCCATGGTTTCTTATTTTCCCTTGAAAAGCTACAAGAGCCGTGTTAATGACAAGCCTTGGCTTACACCTCACATAAATGTTTTTGACCGTCAAGTGGCTTTTAACACTAATAACATGGTTCTTTGGCGCAAATATAGAAATCTGATTAAAAGAGAAGTTGAATTGGCTAAGATTTCTTATTATGCTAATCGCATTCGTAATCTACAGAACACTGATCCTCGTCAATGGCACCAACAGGTTTAAAAGGTTCAAATATGTCCATCCAGTTTTAGAATATGATGATGTCATCTAGCACTCAAGTATTACTGTAAAGCATACTCATATCATTGAGTCTATCCAAAAACGTGCCTGTAAAATTATGTTGGGTAATAGTTATTATTGGTATGACTCTGCTCTTTCATCGCTTGGCCTTGACTCTCTGGCTGGTAGGAGAGAGGCACACTGCAGGCGTTTTGCTAATGAACTTGCTAATAACCCTCACACTAAAGACCTCCTTCCCCCCACCAGGCATGAGAGTCATGGTCCAAACCTCCGAAATAGTCATCATGTTTCAACCATCCCCACCAGATCCAGTCGTTTTAAAAATAGCCCTGTTCCTTATTTCATAGGTTTAATTCATTCTTAATTATTTCTCCATTTTATTGTGTGTGGTGGTCTGAGTGAGGTTCTTATTTAATTTTATGTTTTATTGAAACATTTATGTCCCTGTTAATTATTCCATTTCCCTTTTAAACTACAGTGAGGTGTTTCTTTTGTTTATGTGGTTCTGTTTTTGTTTTAAAGGCGAGTGTGCAATCTGTTTTTTGTTATCTATTTTTTGCTATTTAGGTGTCCTTAAAAAAAAGTATGTCTTGTCGATTTTTTACTATTGTAATGACTCTGTAATTTGACCTTCAAGTCACGAAGTTTGTCAATTTTAATAAATCTTAAAATCTTAATCATATATAAATGTCATTTTCATAAATCCTTTCTAGGTCGCACTTGTTTGTTTTTATGGACCACTCGGGTCTCGTGGTCGTAAAGTAGGGAACCCATGTGCGTCCTCAATGTTCAATTGTCTCCTCCAACTTGGTTGTTAGAATATTTATAGTGAAAAGTTAAGTTTGAAGTCTCGACCTTTAGGCTCATTCTCTTTTTCATTTTAGCTTTAAGCAAGAGAGATCAAGAGCACATTTATTTTCTCTTGTTATTTTTCTTTATTTTGTACGAAGCATGACTCTGGCCAAGCTCCAAATGTATTTCAGTAGGGAGGGATAGGGTCATAGAGCTATTTGTGAGTATCTGTATCAAATCATAACTTTATTCCAGAAATAATTTTTAAATAGAAGGCCGGCCTCCTTCCCTTGTCTCTACATTAACTGTTAATTAAGTGAGGAGGGTCCTCATAAATTCCCTCATCTCTGCCAATTGCTTTGTTTTGCTTTATTAATTGACTTTATATTTATAATATTGTATTTTGTCATGTTCCCTTTGGGGGAGAATTACAAGATGAGCGAGTACCTGCATTTCTGTTTCCATTTTGGAGTAATTTGTTTGTCTCTGAGTTTAGCGGGTAGTCCGCTCCCCTTCTGGCAGATAGGGATGAGCTCTTACAATACGTTGAGCCACTTTTTATAGCTCTTACATCCTTTTAAAGATTCTTTTGCAAAAAAGTATAGTCCCTGCATAAATAGGCAAAGAGTAAAAATGGCATCTGAAAAACTGTGGTTAGGCCTAATTAACCACTAATTAGTGGCCAAATAAGCCAGCTTCTATTCATAATGAAGAGTACAAATTCTTTTCAGAAAGGTAGTTGACTCAAAAGCACAGGCATTATAAATGGAGATGGTGTCTGCATATAGTTGTGGCTATTTTTGAGCTGCCTTATTTGGTTCACTAATTAGTGGTTAAATACAGTTTTACAGATGCCATTTCTCATCTATAGCAGGTACAATGCACATGCGGTTGAGTAGACTACCTTAAAAAAAAAATTGTATTCTTCATTATTAGTAAAAAAAATTTAGCTCAGGATCTTGAAGACTGTTATAACCTGGGCAAACCACTTTTTTGAAGTAGCTTAATTGGTCCAGTAATTAGTGGTTAATTAAGTACAGTTATACAGACGCCATTCTCCATCTATAACATTCTCCATCTATAAATTGCCCATGCACTTTAATTAGTCAACTGCCTCTTTGAACTGCTGGTTCAATCTGAGTTCGATCGGAGACGAACAATATTCAAACTGCTCAAAATGCTCTGACATGAATTCTGACTAAGACAAATGGGTGTTCTGAAGCAGCCAGTTCAATCTCATAAAACGAGTGTTACACTGGGCACCAAATTTGGGAGTTGGTTAATATTTGGGTCCACTAATCGGCTGTTAATTAACCACATCTACGCAGATGTCATTTGCGTCTCACGTACATTTGCCTTATGCGGTTGAGTAATAACTACCTCTAAGAATGTACTCTTCGTTATTAGTAAAAGTGTAAGTTTAAGCCCAGAATCTTGAAAACTGTCAAACTGAACATACCAAATTTTTGAGCTGGCAAATTTGGTCCATTGATTAGTGATTAGTATCACAGTTACATAGGCCTACGCCATTTTCCATCCATAACACGCACAATTACATAACGCGGTTGAGTAAACTACTTTTATTTTCGATATTTGATATTTTATTGAAAACAAACACAATTGGATGCGTTCATACAAACATATTTAAAAGGTACGACAAGTGGTTAAGAAAAATATTAATTGCTGGGGAAAAAAATTGATGTTAATATAAAATTTATTATTCCAACAAAAAACTACAAAAAGGAAAACAACTTTTTGATAAGTTTAGAAGTCCCCACCATGGCAATAGTGAGAAAGAAACCCGCTCTGTGACTATCATTGCAAGAGTAGTTCAATTTGGACGCTTCCAATTTAATTTGTTAATTTAATTAACGTAAAGGTTGTCGATTAAACATTTGACAACATATTTTCATCTGCATAAAAACTATTATTAGTTCTTGAATGACGAAAGTGGTTAAATTTGTCTTTGTGTAAACGTATGCAGTTTTCAGATTACGACAACATGCAAATTATTTTACTTTTACTTATTTAATCTTAATTACTGAATTCAGAAAAGTTGAAAGATCAAGGATGACTAGTTTCTCAAATGTTTGAAGTACCCCCCCCCCTTCATTTGCACTTACTTTGATGACGTTGCTGACGTCGCATTCTAGTGACGTAATTTTTACTAGTCATGTAGCTTATTTTATTGTACAGCGCCCTCACAGCGTTTGGAATTTTCGCGGGGTTTCTCCAGCATTATTTTGCTTTACGAAGACAAGATGACACCTCGGGTTTCTGGCTACGTTTTTGCTGTTGTTCTTCTTCTTCATTTTGAATGCAGCCTTCGAATGATTGAAGATGTAGGCACTGCATGTGTGCGAATGTTCAGGTAAATATCACTTTATTCTACTCTTATTCTACGGTTTATCATGTTCGTTTGTGCAGTTAGGTTTGTTTCTCTACGATCATTACAACTTTTGGGAGAAAACAGTGACGGCAGCAACGTTTGTCAGTGAAGACAGTGGCGAGAATGCTAAAATTAGTCAAGTCGGGAGCACTCATTCTGGTTTAGTCTGGTTTGGAAATTATGTCTGCAGCACAGAATAATATAACTTTATTCATCTCTATCATCATCTATGAATTCCAGTTCTCAGAGACATTTTGTGAACTAAATCAACAGTTCAGTTTTCGGTAGGTTTCTTCTGATCTCTGACTCTGCTCTGGTCAGTCCCTCCTGCTACCAATTGTCCACTTGCCGCTTGTGTGCATATACCATTCTACATTGACTTGCCACAGTCCTAAAGAAAAAGTTATACTTACAAAATCTGTGTCTGCAGTTTCTTCCCAGAACTTAATTATTTCCAAACTTTTTATGTGTTCTTCTGAATTGTCTTTGTCCAGTCATGCCTATTGGCACAGCTATTTCTTCATGAGTTTGTGCTGTGTGTGTCGCCTCTACATCCCATGGCCCATGAAAAGGTACAATTGAGTATTATAAAAGGTATAACACTTCCTAACTTAATTCTTGACGCTTGTTAAACCCTATCAATATTTGAAGTTTATTGATAATTTCCTTGATTGCACCTGAGAAAATTCAGGCTTTTTGAGTTTTTGACATTCACTTATAGTTTGGAGACTTTCAGTTCATAACATATGCAGGCGATGCAGGCTAATGGAACCACATTTAAAGTGTCCTTTTGTGTTGTTATGATAACAAACCCAGTCTGTTCTGTGAGGTCTGCATCACTGGACCACTAGGCCACAACACTCCACTAATTATTGTAGAACAGAACAAGGGATGAATGCATAGTCAGATTATTGGTCAGGCCCAATCCAGATTGGATTTCGAGCAGGGGAGGCAAACTTATTATTTCAAAATCCGTTAGAGTTAAGTGACCAAGTGTAAAAAAAACTTGATTTGGTCAGACGTCGTCACTGATCTCTGGTCAGTCCCTCCTGCTACCAATTGCCCACTTGCCACTTGTGTGTGCATATACCATTCTATCTTGACTTGCCACAGTCCTAAACCAAAAAGTTAAACTTACAAAGCCTGTGTCTGCAGTTTCTTCCCAGAACTTAATTATTTCCAAACTTTTTATATGTGTTCTATTGAATTGTCTTTGTCCAGTAGGCACAGCTATTTCTTCATGAGTTTGTGCTGTCTGTGTCAGCTCTTCATCCCACGGCTCATGAAAAGGTACGATTGAGTATTATTAAAGGTATAATACAGGATTGGTAGATCTTGTAGAAGAGAGAGTTTGTGAATCAACAGTTCAGTTTTCAGGAAGTTTCTTCTTCCCCATATTTTATTCTGACGGTAGTCAGCTTGAAAAGCCCTATGGAATTTGCCCCTTGTTCCAGGGCTTGAATTTGTTGGGGAAATCCACAAGAATGCAGGGCTTGCATGTTGCTTAAAATATGCACTAGACAAGAATTTCTATGACAAGACCAGAAATAAAGAGAGAAATCCATTATCTCCACAGTTTAACTTGTAAACTGTTTTTATCTGAACAAGCACAAGAGTGATTACATTTGTCTTTTGGGGTGGGTAGTTCAATAACAGAGTTAGAAGATACTTAGCAGATTGACTCAAAGTTAATAGTGGATTTATATCTTTCTTCCTCAAGTTACTACTTAGTGATGTACATGTACTTTTTGTATAATTTGCAACTGACAATTTTTTTAAGACATTCTGACTGGTCTGGTCATTAGTTTACTGGCCAGACTCTAAAATTACTCGCCTCGGGTCTGCGTTCCAACTCGAAATTATGGCCTTTGCTCCTGCAGGGTAATGACGTTGCTTGCCACTTGCAGAATTTAGTGTGTGAGAGCTGAATTTAATTTTCGAATAAACACTTTCATCTGTGTCTAGCTGTTTGTTGGAGGTGAATTTGCCCCGCAATCCAGCTCATATACAGTCGACTCCCGTTAATACAAGGTCCGCCGGACTGGCTCGTTTTCCTCGTATTATCCGAACCTCGTCTTAAACTCAGCGCACTATTTACACGTACAATAGCATACTGTATACACACGTCTTCATAGTGCATGCACTACACACGTGTCTAGGCTAGATCGGAGCGGTTGGCTACAGTTCTTACGAGCATCCTGTACACAAAAATATTAATGATAAATGCAATTTTGTTGACTACGATCATAGAAATTGAATATTTTGTATAACTCAAAATAAAAATCATAGCAAAGTCATGTCTAACTTGCCGTTCATGTGACCATGATGTGACAGATTCGATACTGCGTAGCGCCTATGCTGAACGTTGTTTTCGCTGGTAGTCGCTAGGCGTGTAGGCGAAGTAGTATTTCAAGCATATGTTACCAGCGTAATGTTTCTGATTTTCAGATCGGACTGAACCGTGTAGCCGGTCTGATCCGATAAATAGTTTGGCAACAAGCATGTAATTTCAGAAACTTAGCTGACTGAACGGTAAGCTTTTACGCAACAATATTTTTCCGATCTAGCTTTAAAAGTACGAAAAACAACACATTTTGTCATCATGGGGCCGCAAAAATACCTCGTATTATCCGTGTTCTCGTATTAACCGGCGTCTCGTATCTTCCGAGCTTGTATTAACGAGAGTCGACTGTACATTGTCAAAGAACTGGTTTTTTGCCATCCTTAGAGAACTCTCCCTGTTTCTGCGGATAGTTTCCTGAAAATAAATCCATATTTTCATGTTCAGATAAACAAATTTGAAAATCTCCCCAATTATTTTAGGTTTTCCCCCATGTTCTTCATATCGCCAAGATTATTGTAGAAAATTTCCTTGACTGCAAGATGAAAATGTTGCCAGCTTGACCTTAGAGTGGTTGTTCGCGTATAAGATCTTCTCTTGAAATCGTACACTTCCTAACTTAATTCTTGACGCATGTTAAACCCTATCAATATTTGAAGTTTATTGATAATTGCCTTAATGAATCAAGTCTTATATCAGTGGGATCTTGTTTGAATTCTTGATTGCACCTGAGAAATTTCATATACCATTCTATCTTGACTTGCCACAGTCCTAAACAAAAAAGTTACACTTGCAAAATCTGTATCTGCAGTTTCTTCCCAGAACTTAATTATTTCCAAACTTTTCATATGTGTTCTTTTGAATTGTCTTTGTCCAGTAGGCACAGCTATTTCTTCATGGGTTTGTGCTGTCTGTGTCGGCTCTTCATCCCACGGCTCATGAAAAGGTACGATTGAGTATTATTAAAGGTATAATACAGGATTGGTAGATCTGGTAGAAGAGAGAGTTTCTGACCTAAATCAACAGTTCAGTTTTCAGGAGGTTTCTTCTTCCCCATATTTATTTCTGACGGTAGTCAGCTTGAAAAGCCCTATGGAATTCGCCCCTTGTTCCAGGGCTTGAATTTATTGGGGAAATCCACAAGAATACAGGGCTTGCATGTTGCTTAAAATATGCACTAGACAAGAATTTTTGTTACAAGACCAGAAATAAAGAGAGAAATCCATTATCTATTCAGTTTAACATGTAAACTTTTTTTATCTGAACAAGCACTGACACAAGAGTGATTTCATTTGTCTGCAGTTTCTTCCCAGAACTTGAATGTTTTCAAACTTTTTATATGTGTTCTTTTGAATTGTCTTTGTCCTAGGCCCAGCTATTTCTTCATGAGTTTGTGCTGTCTGTGTCGCCTCTTCATCCCACGGCTCATGAAAAGGTACAAATTTTATAAGACCTTTGGACTGGTCTGGTCATTAGTTTACTGGCCAGACTCTAAAATTACTGGCCTCGAGTCTGCGTTTCAACTCGAAATGATGGCCTTTGCTCCTGCAGGGTTCTGATGTTGCTTGCCACTTGTCAGAATATAGTGTGTGAGAGCTGAATTTAATTTCCAAATAGACACTTTCATCTATGTCTAGCTGTTTGTTGGAGGTGAATTTGCCTCGCAATTCAGCTCATACACATTGTCAAAGAACTGTTTTTTGCCATCATTAGAGCAGCCAACTCTCCCTGTTTCTGCGGATAGTTCCCTAAAAATAAATCCATCTTTCCATGTTCAGATAAACAAATTTGAAAATCTCCGCAATTATTTTAGGTTTCCCCCCCTGTTCTTCATATCGCCCAGATTATTGTAGAAAATTTCCTTGACTGCAAGATGAAAATGTTGGCAGCTTGAACTTTTAGAGTGGTTGTTCGCGTAAAAGATCTTCTTTTAAAATTGTACACTTCCTAACTAAATTATTGGTGCTTGTTAAACCCTATCAATATTTTCAGCATGTAAATACCTTGTCCTTTTTTGTTGTTGTACCAACCATTTTCAGATTGGAGTGTGGAGTTCGGAGGTTGGAGTTTGGGGTTTGCAGTTTGGAGTTTGGAAATTGGAGATTTGAGGTTGGTGTTTGGAGATTGGGGCATCTGGTTGATAGCTTCCAGTTGTAGTCTCAGTTGTAGTCGCAGTTGTAGTCTCAGTTGTAGTCTCAGATGTAGTCTCAGATGTAGTCTCAGTTGTAGTCTCAGTTGTAGTCTCAGTTGTAGTCTCAGTTGTAGTCTCAGTTGTAGTCTCAGTTGTAGTCTCAGTTGTAGTCTCAGTTGTAGTCTCAGATGTAGTCTCAGATGTAGTCTCAGATGTAGTCTCAGATGTAGTCTCAGATGTAGTCTCAGTTGTAGTCTCAGTTGTAGTCTCAGTTGTAGTCTCAGTTGTAGTCTCAGTTGTAGTCTCAGTTGTAGTCTCAGTTGTAGTCTCAGTTGTAGTCTCAGTTGTAGTCTCAGTTGTAGTCTCAGTTGTAGTCTCAGTTGTAGTCTCAGTTGTAGTCTCAGTTGTAGTCTCAGTTGTAGTCTCAGTTGTAGTCTCAGTTGTAGTCTCAGTTGTAGTCTCAGTTGTAGTCTCAGTTGTAGTCTCAGTTGTAGTCTCAGTTGTAGTCTCAGTTGTAGTCTCAGTTGTAGTCTCAGTTGTAGTCTCAGTTGTAGTCTCAGTTGTAGTCTCAGTTGTAGTCTCAGTTGTAGTCTCAGTTGTAGTCTCAGTTGTAGTCTCAGTTGTAGTCTCAGTTGTAGTCTCAGTTGTAGTCTCAGTTGTAGTCTCAGTTGTAGTCTCAGTTGTAGTCTCAGTTGTAGTCTCAGTTGTAGTCTCAGTTGTAGTCTCAGTTGTAGTCTCAGTTGTAGTCTCAGTTGTAGTCTCAGTTGTAGTCTCAGATGTAGTCTCAGATGTAGTCTCAGATGTAGTCTCAGATGTAGTCTCAGATGTAGTCTCAGATGTAGTCTCAGATGTAGTCTCAGATGTAGTCTCAGATGTAGTCTCAGATGTAGTCTCAGATGTAGTCTCAGATGTAGTCTCAGATGTAGTCTCAGATGTAGTCTCAGATGTAGTCTCAGATGTAGTCTCAGTTGTAGTCTCAGTTGTAGTCTCAGTTGTAGTCTCAGTTGTAGTCTCAGTTGTAGTCTCAGTTGTAGTCTCAGTTGTAGTCTCAGTTGTAGTCTCAGTTGTAGTCTCAGTTGTAGTCTCAGTTGTAGTCTCAGTTGTAGTCTCAGTTGTAGTCTCAGTTGTAGTCTCAGTTGTAGTCTCAGTTGTAGTCTCAGTTGTAGTCTCAGTTGTAGTCTCAGTTGTAGTCTCAGTTGTAGTCTCAGTTGTAGTCTCAGATGTAGTCTCAGATGTAGTCTCAGATGTAGTCTCAGATGTAGTCTCAGATGTAGTCTCAGATGTAGTCTCAGATGTAGTCTCAGATGTAGTCTCAGATGTAGTCTCAGATGTAGTCTCAGATGTAGTCTCAGATGTAGTCTCAGATGTAGTCTCAGATGTAGTCTCAGATGTAGTCTCAGATGTAGTCTCAGATGTAGTCTCAGATGTAGTCTCAGATGTAGTCTCAGATGTAGTCTCAGATGTAGTCTCAGATGTAGTCTCAGATGTAGTCTCAGATGTAGTCTCAGATGTAGTCTCAGATGTAGTCTCAGATGTAGTCTCAGATGTAGTCTCAGATGTAGTCTCAGATGTAGTCTCAGATGTAGTCTCAGATGTAGTCTCAGATGTAGTCTCAGATGTAGTCTCAGATGTAGTCTCAGATGTAGTCTCAGATGTAGTCTCAGATGTAGTCTCAGATGTAGTCTCAGATGTAGTCTCAGTTTTTAGTTTCTAGTTCAACCAAAAGCCTGCCTACACTTCCTCTCCTCCAAGCAGACTGCGGCTGTCAGATCCTCTTTACTCCTCCACCAGATTTCGCGCTTCTTGACATTTCTGGGCCTGTGATACCCGATGCTGACTGAGAGCGACATTATTTGAGGTACTTTTCATCAAGTTACTGTTAATGTCATTTGTTATATATTTGAGTGTACAGCCTTTTGATTTTTTTGCACAGAGCAGAGCATTCTCTGAGGCATGGGTCAGTAGACTTACCAGGTCATTCAATGTCTTAAAGATGTGTGCATGCTCAGTACTGTCAACAGTAGAAGATATCACAGTATGTTTGCTGCCACCTAGAGTTCCAATGATGTAAACTGGATATAAATCTTCTATTAGTAATTCTATTGGCTTTTGGAAGAGTACTTTCATTCCCTCTTGATGGTATCTGACATCCACAAAATGTCAACCAACATTTTCTAGAAAAGTGCTAATAACAAGTTAATGTCTGCTAACCTTTCCCGCTTATGTAAATTTCAGAGTGCAGCAAGGTCCTGACCGCTGACTGAGGAGCCTTCCAGTCTGTCAACTTCCATGGTGGGAAGCTTCACAACTGACTACTTCAAGGTCAGAATCTAACTCCTCAACATTTCAACAACTTTTGAAATATTTTCCAAATATTTCCCATTGAAATTTATTGGCTGAATCTTTGTTCATGCTTAGGTTCAAGAGATCAATCTTCAATAACCTGCCTACACTTTTTTTGTTCATAAAGCAATTTTCAATCAATTTGTTTTAGAGACATCACAATGCTGAAAGATCTTATATTTTTAATCATAAAAAATGCAAATATTTATTTGGCAAATCCACTAATGGTGAAATAATTTTCCTTTTTTCCCCTACTTCTAAAAAAATGTTTTTTTAAAAGACCTTCAGATGTATTTTTGACAATTCTTGATTTTATTGTCTGAATTACAGCCGAGTGATTTGACGACAGGCCAGAACGTCAACCTGTGCAGCCAGCTTGGCCCTATGGACCGGTCATCCATCGGGAGTGATGAAGTCCTGCTGGAGTTTGTCTCTGATGAAACAAACTATTTCCCAGGATACTCAGCTGATCATACAGTGTTGCCATGGGTCCCTGACTCTCCAGGTTTGTTGAGAAATGGGTGTTAATCTGTGTATGCAGTTAACGTACATTATTTTCCTTCATGCATGACGCGGCTTATCTGACTCCAAATGTTCAACAAAAATCACTGCCTCTTAACTATTGATGGGCCTTATCTGGTATCACTATAGATCACTGTGATGATAACTGTGGGAAAATGAAACTTATCCTGTGAAATAAGCCTTTCATTTGCTCAGGTAATGTTGTCACATTATTTAAAATAACACAGTGTGTAGTTATGAAGTGTATTTTTTAGGGGTTTACTGTAGTTTTAAGGTAAGCAGCTGTACATGAGTTTGGACCTTTATTAGCCTATTAGCACAAAAGAAAATGAAAAAAAAAAAGATTTGCGCGCAGTATAAAATAACTGAGCAGAAATAGATTATCAGCCATAACGTCCTACTTAATTAGGTTGTTACGCCTGGTACCTAACTGTACCTAACTGTTTATCATCCCTGTGATGTTCAGGTATTTTTCGTCTATCATTAAGGTAAACATGCTACCAGTTTGAGTGTTAAACTAGGCTTTCTGCTTGTTAATCTTGCTTGGCTGAGATGTACAACAAAAACCCACTCCAACAGCTTTATTCCATGTACATGTCTTTGTAGCTCCTTGCCTTTAACTTCAACAAATTTCTCCATCCTACAATCTAAACTGATTTCAGATGCAATTCCTACCTTTAGTTCCCTGAGTTATTCTCATCTTGTACGTAACCTGTTACCAAGAGTGGCTTTTAGCCATGTTTTAGGCAAACGTGCATTAAAGTTATACAAAAACACAGGGTCGTAACTTGATAGGTCGAAAGTTCATATCTAACACACTATAGCAAGCACACAATTTGCTGCACGCGATAAGGTCGTATTTCACTTAATTTTTGTTTGCGTTCACTTATTGCACTACTCAAAAAATTTAATCGCAACCTGGCTCCACTGACATAGTGAAATCTTTTCTTTTTGTGTGTGTTCAGAAGCGTCTGTCTTCTGTGGGGATGCAAACACTTTCACTTGGATCTCGGAGGGGAGTGAAGTCATCGAAAATCCCGAACTGACGACGACGAGTGTTTCCAAGATTGCAGAGAGCCTGAGAGAAGGAGACATTTTCCTGTAAAGTGTCGGACATCAGGGTGGTTGGACGGCAGCTTTTTTCTATGTATAAACTGAATGTATTTATTTCTGTATAATTTATTATCTGCTTGTCGTCCGACCAGGTTCATATTGTAATATTATTGTTAATAATAATAATAATAATTATGTGTAATACTTTAAATGGAATGCATGGGGGTGTTGACTGCGGTTTGGCTGGTGGGATTCAACTTGGAGGCATAGGTTTGTGAGTTTGTTGTGTGAATGATGATGATTAGTGGGCCCTGTGTGTTAGGTAACTTATGCCTTCTTGCCCATCCAGTGTCATGCTTTATATTCTATGTTCTACGATCACGCACTCATGCATTTGCTTTTTTTTAGATGATAATTATTTGCTAGAGACAGAATATTTAGGAGTTGCCTTCATTGGTATTGACATTTTATTGACATACTTGCATTGTATAAGATAATTAATTGTACATGTATGTGTTTTATTTTCTGCCTGCACAACTCTCAACAGTTTTTTTGCAGGTGTTTACAGAGAGAATAAATCCTGGCCAGATCCAGAGTCAACATCCACTAGCTGGATACACCCGTATGGGACGTCACTTCAATGTTCCTAATCACTCCATTTCTGTCATAATTACAGGGCTTTATGAGGCACTAGGAAACCACAGAGACTGTTCGTCTGAGTAGGGAGAAGCTATGGATAATGCGTCTCCAGACCATTCAAACCCATGGTCTAAATCATCCAAGAAGGAAATGTCTAATAACTTTTTGTCTTTGCTATCTCCTTTTTATCACAGATTCTCCTCTCCAGTCTGCCTCATTCACTAATCAATTACTTTTCTCTCCCTGTATATTCAGTTTGCGGTAACACCATGTGTATATCTACTATCTATGTAGATTTGTTCTTGTAGAACTAGGTCTTGCTTTTTATTCTACTGCCGCGGAGTAGATTTTGGAAATCGGGAGACTACTTCAGGAGACTACTTAGTTCTCAAATGAACTGTCCAGCTTATTAGCTACTACCTGGGCGGAGGGTAGGAAATCGGCCGGGACTACTACTTTAGCTTAATAGTGGATCGGATCAAGGGGACTTCTTGTTATTAACTTTACTGCCGCGGAGTGAGTTCTTATTTGGTCTCAACGTTTCGACTAGCTATCTCTAGTCATCGTCATCGCCGTTGAGACCAAATAAGAACTCACTCCGCGGCAGTGAAGTTAATAACGAAAAGTCCCCTTGATCCGATCCACTATCAAGCTAAAGTAGTAGTCCCGGCCGATTTCCTACCCTCTGCCCAGGTAGTAGCTAATAAGCTGGACAGTTCTTTTGAGAACTAAGTAGTCTCCTGAAGTAGTCTCCCGATTTCTAAAATCTACTCCGCGGCAGTAGAATAAAAAGCAAGACCTAGTTCTACAAGAGACTACTTAGCTCTCAAAAGAACTGTCCAGCTTATAAGCTACTACCCGGGGCGGAGGGTAGGAAATAGGCCGGGACTACCACTTTAGCTTGATAGTGGATCGGATCAAGGGGACTTCTCGTTATTAGCTTCACTGCCGCGAAGTGAGTTCTTATTTGGTCTCAACTGCGATGACGATGATTAGAGCAAGCTAGTCGAAACGTTGAGACCAAATAAGAACTCACTCCGCGGCAGTAAAATTAATAACGAGAAGTCCCCTTGATCCGATCCACTATCAAGCTAAAGTAGTAGTCCCGGCCGATTTCCTACCCTCCGCCTGGGTAGTAGCTAATAAGCTGGACAGTTCTTTTGAGAACTAAGTAGTCTCCTGATGTAGTCTCCCGATTTCCAAAATCTTCTCCACGGCAGTAGAATAAAAAGCAAGACCTAGTTCTTTAAGAACAAATCTACATAGCTAGTACATATAAACATGGTGTTACCGCAAACCGAACATACATGTATATTTATACTTCACACATGCAAAGCCTTAAAAAGTTTTCTCTCCCTCTTCAAATCATTTATTTTGTCGTTTGTTTTCCTTACCTTTTGTGGTCAAACCAGCCCCTCCCCCAACCCCCTTTTGTTTTCCTCCTCTCTGTTCATCCTGCCTCCCTCTCTGTTTGCTTTCATTTCTAACATCTATGTCCACTCGACTGCTTTTTTTACATCTGTATTGTTATGTTGTTACCTGTTTATGTTTGTAGTCTTGTCATTTAGCCTCCGAGAAAGACTCTGCTGAGGTCAAAACGTCAGGCCACTAACTATTTTTTTAATGTAGTAGTTCATCCATGATTTTTAGAGCCAACTTGTAATAGGTTTTTGCTGAGGATATTTTATCCATGCATAATTATTTGTTTTTAGATATTGTTGTATTGCCATTAATAATAAGTCATTGCTGTGTATTGTGTATTGTGTGCTGGAGGATTAAAAATAGTACAGGAGATTGTTTTAAAATTTGTGACGTCATCGTGGTGTTTTTTGTTGTTGGTGTGTTCTGGTGGTGCTCGTCCTTTTTAAATAGAGGTCCAGCCTCCTTCCTGTGTCTCTAGTTGCAACAATAAAGTCCTGAGCCGTTTTAGTATGATGTTTTTGCAGTAAGCACGATAGAGTTGCAATGATCGTTTGTGGTTTGCAAGCGTGTAAGTACTCGACATCTAATAATAATGGCTTATATAGCACTCATATCCGTCACTCAGTGACGCTCAAGGCGCTTCAACATTAATTTCCTGCAAGGTATGTGGGGCTTCATTTGAAGTATGATACCTACTCTTTTACATAGCACCATGTAATGGTTTACAAGGTGCTGTGGTGCAATATGCAGCCAATCAAACCAGGAATACCGGGGCGAACCCCTTCTCTTTTCGATAAGTGTACTGGGTTCTTTTACGTGCATTACACAACACACGGGGCCAACGGCTTTACGTCCCATCCGAAGGACGAAGCAATAATGGTTAAGTGTCTTGCTTAAGGACACAAGTGTCGCGACCGGGACTCGAACCCACACCCTCCTGAGTCGGAAACACCAGAGCTTGAGTCCGGTGCTCTTATCCGCTCGGCCACGACACGCCACGTCTAACGGACCATCGACCAACATGATGCCATGCGCCTGCGCATGTGTTGTGACACTGCCACGGGTTGAAGTCTGCTGATTGTGTAGAATAGTAGGCAAGGTCAGGTCGTGTTTTTGACAAACTTGGAGCCGATGGTCAGGTTAAACAGTGGTTACGAAGCAGAGAATGGGGGTGGGAGGTTGGTATAGGGACAGAGAAACGGAAGCCCGGTTTGGGTGACCTAGATCAAGGTCAGAATGACGTCAAAGTTCATGTGGTATTATAATACTGCCTGTCAATTTTTCACCAATAGAGGGCTGCTTCCGCAAATCATTAAAACTGATAACAAATGACCATATAGCTTCTATTTCAGACACTCACTGGCAAAGCTATATGTGGAAAAAGTTGATCCCTTTAGTTTACTGACCTGGCCCAATTTCATGGCTCTGCTTACCGTAAGCAAAGAATCGGCGCTTATGGAAGCAGGGAATTCTTTGCTTACGTCAAGCATATTTCACGGGTTAGCAGAGAATTTTGCTTGTGCGCGTGCGTACTCCACATTTCAAGACATTCTTGGCTTACACAGCTAGCGGAGAATGGTGATTGTAAGCGCAGAGTTCGGCGGTAAGCAGAGCCATGAATTTGGGCTCGGAGATGACAGACCAGGAACCCCCCTATCTAATAATTATGCTTCTATGGGACCCCTAAAACAAGTGTGCAAAGTTTGGTGCTTTAATCCGGCGTGTCACGATTTTTTCATTAAGCCCCTGGACTAATAGGTAAGAAGAGGTGTAGGTCCTATGAAGATAAAAGAGTGAACGGGTTGGCTGGAGGGTTGTTAATAGAAAAAATGGGAAAACCAACACTTGAAAGTAAAAATTTTTAT
Organism: Pisaster brevispinus; assembly: GCA_023634235.1. Lineage (NCBI taxonomy): Eukaryota > Metazoa > Echinodermata > Asteroidea > Forcipulatida > Asteriidae > Pisaster > Pisaster brevispinus. The sequence continues at coordinate 529,438 of JAMKCF010000026.1, forward strand.
AGAGGGATATAAAATCCAGGTGTTTTACGAACAGATTTACCATGTGGTGATCGTCAACGTTCGAGTTTTCATGGGATACCGTATAGATGGAAAATGGGGTTGTTATAACTGTGCGTAATTAACCACTGATTAGAGGACCAAATTAGACAGCTCAAAAGTTTGGTGTGCCCAGTGTAACAGTCTTCAAGACTCTGGGCTTTAACTTACACTTTAACTCAAAACGAAGAGAAGGCTACAAATTCTTTTCAAAATATGTTTTAGTATTATTTAAAGCCTATCAATCAAGTAGGCCCTACGTAACAAGAAGACATCCGCATACGCATATTGTCTCTGGCTTATTTTCTAGCATTCACCGATGTTGTTTTCTTTGTTTAAAGTTTTGGAATGATTTTATAGCTATAGAATGTCAATATTCTCAAATAAAAATTGTTAATTTATAACCAGTTTTTCAGTTTTCGTTCGGATAAAATAAGGGATTCACCGACAGAAAGTAGCCAAATGAGAGTTTTTTCACCTCCCTATACTGCATGTGTTTTAATTTTCTTATTGAAGTCACCGCAGCTCAGTAGACGCCATTTTGAAACACCCGTAACAACCACACAAACAGCGTGGGGCATGCACATCCTGTTTTTAGCCGAAATTATTTAGCAAAATGCCTACTTGTGCGGCATTAAACTGCACTAACAGATACTCCCGTGGATGTGGAAAGACATACCATCTGTAAGTATCTATCTATTTTTCGTGAATGTTTATTTTAGGGGAATTTCAGGCTGACATATGAATTTGTCATGTAAACTTTCTGTTGAATACATTCGCCGGTTCGCGCGCGCATTCGTTACGGGTACAAATTTACTGGAAAACACAAGTTTGGTGGATAAATGCAATCATATCTCTGGAACCCTTTAGTTCAAAACGGTAAAATAATCTTGAATATCTACTTCTTCGTCATGCCATATTGACGATGTCCCTTCCCTGATGTAGGAAAAGTCCCCGGCCTTATTAAACATACGGTAGTACCACTGGTCAGGGCTCGAATTTGGGGAAAAAATCCACAAGACCCCTGGGCTTGTAGCTCAAAACTTTTACTGGACCAGAACATTTGTTACAAGACCGGAGTCAAAATGAAAAGAACACTCTACACAGTTTCACATTTGAGCTGTTTTTTGTACCAAGCACTAAGAGAAGAATTATCAAGTTTTTCTTGTGGGTAATACTTCAATACTCAATTGATCAGTTTAATTTAAAAATACAGTGACGTGTTATTATTAAAAAACACAAGACCTCCGGACTTGTACAGTCATAAGTTTACTGGCCCGACACTAAAATTACTGGCCTCGGGCCTGCGGTCCAGTGTCAAATTTGAGCCCTGCTGGTACCCTTGAACTTGACTAAAGTCCTGAAAGTTGTTCACAATAACAGTTTCTTTTTTCGATGGATGGGGTTGCGCGAACCGACTTAAGTCCTCGTAGATGTCTTTTACGACAGCAAACGAAGTTCAACGAAACTGTTTACCTTTCGTTGACCATGTAGCAACTCCTTAATAACAAATTGGAGATTTTTGTAGAACAGTTTTTTTGCTGCCTCATCAGAAGAAAGGAACTCTGCAGGAATGTCTATAACATCAGCAGCATCCCTCCATTCTTCGTACTTCTTTTGCCAACCAGTGTAGTGAACATATACTTTTAAGATGCGGTCTTCTAATTTTGAGTCAATAAGAGGGTACAAATCGAAGATGACCACGACTCAGGTTTTACACTGTTGTATCGAAGTGATGGCCCACTTGCAAGTTCACGATAGTTGATTCGAGGTCTTTTCCTTAAGTTTGCCATTCAGTATACATGTTGCAAAGTAGCTGTCATGCCTCAGTCATGCCTCATGGGATGACACGTGCCTGTAAAATTAGAAAACAAATTACATATTTTTGAGAATGACAGAAAAGATGTTGTAACTGACTGCCACGTTTTCACTCGTAATACCTTATATGTAATCTTACCTGTGCAAAAAAAGATTACGTTTGGAAAAAGGGTGAAAAAGTGGAGGTCGGATACATCTTATCATGATCTTATTCGTACCCCGTACGTTAGCACATGGAGGAAGGAAATCCATGGTTAGCATCAGACATGTCAGATCATTCATCAGCTGATTCATCATGATCATTCATGGCTTCACTTAAGTTAAAATCATGACATGAAAACTAAGTACTACTAGCCTAACGTAATATACTTTACAGTGGGGCATTAATTTATTTTATTATTATTAATATTGATCTATTTATTTATCTTAGGAATTAAACATATTACTTTTTGTAATTAAAGTGAACGCGTACACGATCAGTGAGTCTCCAGCATTGACCGTCGTGTATGCGTGTGAACCACGCTGTGTATGGCAGGAGATTTTGTAGTTATTCAAAATGCCTAACTTCATCGTTCAAATGTAGGCCCTAAGTCCTGATCTTCTGGGGCCCCTCACGGCCTGCGTATTATTTTATTTCTTGCCCCGGGTATCCTTTTGCCACATTCACACGTAACGACTGCCCTGTATCGGTGTGTTGTGTGATATTAGTGTCCCTTTAGTGTAATGGTATGGTCCGCCCTCCTCCGAGGCAAAATAGCTGCTGATTTCGTAGAGCTGCTCATAAGGAGAGTTTTTTGTGAACTGAAAATGGCAAATTTTAGACATTTAACCTCCTGTTGTTAAGCCAAATGTCGAATTGTCCAGTATTTAAGGTTCCAATACTGCTTCTGCTGAATTGTAACGTTTTTTGGATATGTTGACTGCGTGTTGACGGTGTGTAGACGGTGTAATTCATGTTGATGGTATTTAGTAGGACCCGGTTTAACAATGTGACTAAGAGCCCATGCAGAACCGACAGTATTTGACTTTCCTTTCCATCTCCAGCAGGTATGTTTTTTACTTTTACTTGGCTTTAAGCATTTCAATCATAATCAACATACATAAAGCCAAGGTTTTTTAAACAAGAATATTTATTTTCTAAAGGCAACTTAGATCCTATGTTTACAGAAAAATGATGAAAAAAGTTGTATTTGTCCCCAATTTTTCATGAGCAAGATGGTCACTATTCATTTCTCATTTCCCACAATTGTTGCTTATTAATCTGTTAACATAAGAACATCTGAAATTATGTGGATAGGTTTTTCATGAATTGATTCATTGATTGATTATAGTTACATATGTTGTGGCATATCATTTCCTGATGTCACATCTTTGTTCTACGAAAGTTCATACAATTGAGGTTTTTCACTTTGTTAATAATACTTATTTAGTTTGGGTAGCACTTTGCATCTGTGTTTCAAGGGAAATGGGTGTAAACAAATTGATTCATCACTGTTTGCATCGCCATGACAATCAAGCAAACTGCTAGCACAAAATTGGAAAATAAAGAGAGAGTGTAGAGCACTAGCGCAAAAGGTCACAAAAGAAATGATATGGACATTTGGTTGAGATGATCTAAAAAATTTCAAACAAAATAATTTTCCCTTTTAATCAAAGGTGCATGTTATAATTTCAGTTCTACAGAATCAAGACAATTGCAAAACTTGTTCTTTGTTTCCCCTTTTTAATCCAAACTGCATGTTAAAACTTCAGTTATACAGCATCAAGAAATTTAAGTTTCCTGGTCTGCAATTTTCCACTTCCTTTAGGAAAAGCTTGTATAACCTTCAATAAGAAAGACTACCGAGGAGCGTTGGCGTTCTACAAGAAGGCTCTGAGGACAAACCCTAGCTGCCCAGGTGCAATCTCAATCAGCTGTCTCCAAGTTGTTCCTTTATTGAAGAGAAACTCTTCAGGGATGAGAAATTTCAGACTTTTGCCCGAGTTGAGACTTTTTACGTCTGCCAATTCAATTCAATATAACATTTATTTCCATTCTTAACAGTGCATATAACAGAATGCAAAAGACAATATTTTGGAGGCACGATCCTCATAAGCCAAGGCTTGTAGTGGAGTGCCTTTAGAAGAAAACAAGAAAAAGAAAGAAAAAAACTTAATTAATTAATGAAATAGTTAACTTAGTTAATTAATTATTACAAGACAATGATGGGGACAAATAATCTGACAAGACAGAAGTTGAGATAAGTAACTACTAAAAAAAATGTGAAAACTGCTGGGGAGGAGGCAACTCTGGAGAATATGAAACCAAAGGGATAAAATTATGCTACATATTGGGAGATAAGATACTCTGAAAATGGCTGTTATTTTCTTCCTAAGAGAACCATTATCTTTGATGTACTTCTCTAGTGCTGAGGGTACAGCTCGTAAAAGCTCCTTGAAATCTAGTGGAAAGCCATCGTTTCAACATGCCTCCTAGAATTGGGGTCCTAGTTTCAGAACTTTTCATCGGCGATGTCTCTCAGTTGTTACTGGATTCATCTAGTGATCAACGACACTGCTTCAATAAGTTAAACAAACCGGAGAAAGCACGCCTGGCCTTCTAGCGGGCCCTGGAACTCGATCTGAAGTGTGTGGGCACCATCGTTGGCCTCGCCATCCTAGAAATCGACAGTAAAGCAACAGATTCCATACGGACTGGAATCCAGCTTCTCTCCAAGGCGTACACGATAGACTCCAGCAACCCTATGGTGCTCAACCATCTTGCAAATCATTTCTTCTTTAAGAAGGTAACGTCCCTCAAGAAGCTACTTCCAAACCTCGGCTCAGTCCAAAAATGCACACTGCTCCAAGATTGATGGCGAAGTCCAAGTCTAGATTTTGAAAAAGCCCCAAAAGTTGGTTTTCATTTTCAAATTTCTGATATCCAATTGCAGGAAAGAATCAAACTCATGGAGTTAAACACATCCCCCATAGTTATTGGTTATGGATTATTAATATTGGTCACTGTTTATTGGTTGTTGGTTATCGGTTATGACTCACTTCACGTAACCAGGTTTAATAGTTATACTTTTCAGTATCGAATGATAGCCAGGTTTAATTTTATCATTGACCAGTTTTAGCACATCACTAATCAGGATGAATTTGTCACTAACAAGGACGAATTTGTCATCGACAAAGCTTTATTTGTAATTAACCTGGACTAACTCGTCATTAACCAGGATTAATTCATCATTTACCAAGTTTTATTTGTAATTATCTAGGATTATACGAAGGTGCAACGTCTTGCTCTGCATGCATTCCACGGTACAGACAATGAAGCAACGCAGGCGGAAAGCTGCTACCAACTCACAAGAGCCTTCCATGTACAGGTAAGGATTCCCACCCCACTCATGGTTCTCCCCATGTACAAGCCAGCGTATCGTTTGGATTAAGTGCCAAATCAAACCCAAATACTAGGGAAAACCCCCTCTCTTTACAATTAAGTGTACTAGGTTCTTCTACACTCATTACACAAAACACTTTTTTACATCCCGTCCAAAACATGAAGTGATAATGCTCAAGTGTCTTGCTTAAGGAATGTAAGCAGGTAAGGACGCAAATATCAAGACCGAGACTCAAATCAAACTCTGGGCCCAATTTCATAGAGCTGCTTAAGCAGAAAATATTGCTTAACATTTTTCTGCTTAGCAGAAATGAGCAGGATACCAGTCATGGTAGTTTGGCTGGTAATCTTATTCTGGTAAGTATCATTTTGTTGTGCTTAGCTGGTTTTTGTGCTTAAGCAGCTCTATGAAATTGGGCCCAGATCAGTAACACCAGAGCTTGTGTCTGGTGTGGTTGACTGCTCGGCCAGGACGCGGCTGCTGAATTCTGATGGATTTATGTGGACAATAACCTTCTGCGTTCCTCTCTACAGTGACCACGACCAAGCTTTCCAGTACTACTACCATGCAAGCCACCCAGTTTGCATCCACAGCTAATTGTTTTGCCGCACTTTGGTTTGGGGCAGATGTACATCCACCGGGGGAATGTGAGAGTATGCGAACGTGAGTCAAGAGAATGATTGTAAATCTCTGTAATGTATTACTGTAAGGACTCCTGCAGTGTTGTAGTCCAGACCTGGAAGTCTGAGATCGAGACCAGTGACCGAAATCTGAACATCTGAGACCCGGAACTGAGACCAGCCCTTCCCAGACCGAGACTTTTGCAGACCAAGACTGAGACCACAAAAAGGTCTCAAGATGGTCTCGAGAACAGACCTGCAGGTCTTGAGACCTTCAACACTGGACTCCTGTAAAACTGGATTTGTCATTTTTGTTTCCTGACGATGACTAGAGCAAGCTAGTCGAAACGTTGAGACCAATTAACCAATTAAGAACTCACTCCGTGGCAGTGAGGTTAATAACGAGAAGTCCCCTCGATCTGATCCACTATTAAGCTAAAGTTGTAGTCCTGGCCGATTTCCTACCCTCCGCCCAGGTAGTAGCTAATAAGCTGGACAGTTCTTTTCAGAACTAAGTAATCTCCCGAAGTAGTCTCTCAATTTTTCCGGCAGTAGAATAAAAAGCAAGACCTAGTTCTTTAACAACAAATCTACATAGCTAGTAGATATATGTAAATGAGGCCCCCTCATTTATGAAATGTTGTTGTTGTATGTTAACCCCATTTAATCCATAGGTCTTATTCACTCATTACAAACTCTATTGTTTTGGTAACCCCTGCTGGAAAGTGGACTGTCTATGTTGACCTCTGAACTGGTTGATCCAGTGGTGGGGTTGGTGGGGCCTAGCATGCTGGCTTCTGTGCTGTTATATCCCACCTACTCCAACAGCTGTTTCTCCATCCCCTCTCTTTTCCAGGTAGGAAAAGTTACTTTGTATTTTTTTTTATCTAGTGTTCAACATTTAATAGAAGAAGATAGTGTATAGATAGAGTGGACATATTTTTTGATCAACTTTAAATTGAAGAATTGGCATACACTAACTTTGAAGTGTTTACAGTTTTTATAAATTGTTCATTATACGATTTAACAGCCTTTTGGTCAGGAGTGAAATTATATGCGTATAAGTTCTCTTCAAACAGGAGTGTATTCTTAGGATTGTCTTTTGTTCTAGGTTTTCCTTTCGAGTTATAGGATCCATTAATTTTACTTTACTGTACAGACTTTTATTTAACTTTGAGTATTTTAGGAGTACCTACATGTAGATATTGGTTTGATGTTTTAGCCTGTGCCCCCATTTGATTGTATACTATAGGTTATGTAGTGTATGAGATGCATGGCAGGGTAGCCCCAGCCCTAGGTGGCCGTAGGATTAGTAGTGACCACAGTAGGGTAATAACTCTATGCCCTGGGGGCCTGATTTAACATGCAGAAGGCCTGGCTCTGGCCTGTTGTTTATTTTAGTGGTTTTTATCTCTGTTAAGTTTTTCTTTGCTTGTCTTATGTCTTTCTTTATTTTAGTCTAATGTAGATAAAGTGACCAGAGAGAGGGCGTGAACTGCTCATTCTTATTTATTATAAGAGAGGTTTATTTTTTGGGTCTAACAGTAAACCCATTAGCTGCAGTGTTAAATTACCAAGTGTTTCTTTACAATAGTAAAGTTTCTCATTATTTCTTTTATAGAGATTGTTCATTTGGGGATAAGTTTGCTTTTCATTTTTTTGTATCTTTTGTTTTAATTTATCTATCTTTTATTCTGAATTGAAGTGAGATCAACAATTAAGTGTTTACTTTTTAAACCCTTCAACTTCTTGAACCTTTATGGTTTAGTGTAATGTGATTATGGATGGACACATTTTTACAGTAATAGCTGTGAATGTATTTGGTTAGTTGTTTGTTTCTTTAATTAATCAAAGTGCTGTTATATCCCACCAACTCCAACCGCTGTTTCTCCATTCCCTCTCCTTTTCAGCCAGAATAAAGTACAGAACAGAGCGCACCCAGCTCACATATACACGTGGTGTTACCGCAAACCGAATATACATTTATACCTCACCATGCAAAGCCTCAACAAGTTTATTGTTGAAATTTATTTTATTTTTTTTTCATTTTCTCAAAAAGTTGACATTATTCAGCTGAAAGTTTCACTGGTGACTTTTATTGTTTCTTTCTTGATTTTTGCCTGTAAATCAGCACTATGTTGACCAAAACCAAATGCACTCCTCTTGTTTCAAACCAGGCTGCCCAGTGCTTCGAGAAGGTACTGAAAGCCCAACCAGGTAACTATGAGACCATGAAGATTCTTGGGTCTCTCTATGTGACTTCCATTGATGAGACCAAGAGGGAGACTGCCAAGGGTCACCTCCAGAAGGTCGTCGATCAGTTCCCGGAAGATATCGAGGCATGGATTGAGTTGGCTCAGATCTTGGAACTCACCGAAGTACCGGTATGTTCTTTCACATTTTTAAAAGTTGTTTTTGTCATCTCGATCGAAGCAGTCCTGTGGCTGTACATGGAATTGTGATCTCTCACCCAGTTACTTTGCGAGCACATGCACCCTGCTAGGGCTCGAATTTTACACTGGACAACAGACCCAAGGCCAGTAGTTTTGGTGTCGGGCCAGTAAACTTTTGGCTCGACAAGTCATGCGGTCTTGTGTTTTTTTATTTAATATTATTGAAGAATAATACCTCACTATGTAACATCTTGACCCAAAAAGTAATATGTTCAAATGTTGACTTTGAGTCTGATAAAATATACCTTTCAATTCTACTGAGTACTGACATCATGAACTATACTTAATACCCATGAAGACAAATAAAAATCAATCCTCTCTTACATGTCAATAGCACTTAAGTTCAAATAAATGCAGTTAACTTAAATGCACAGTAAAACTGGGTCAGGAAGGTTTTTCTTATTTTGATTCTGGTCTTGTAACAAAAAATTCTGGTTCAGTAAAAATGTTGAGCCACAAGACGTGTACGTGGTCGTGTGGATTTTTCCCCCAAAGTTCAAGCTTCGCCTGCATAGATACTATGTGGATGGAGTGCGTGCACGTGCAGTAACTCTGTGAGAGCTCATAATTCTATGTACAGTCTCTAATGAGATTGGATATGCATTCCAGCACGTGCTCATTCTTCATAAAGCCGTTAAGCAGAAAATTCTGCTTAGCAAATTTCTTTACTTAGTAAGAGATGAGCAGGGTACCAGTGGCAACAATATAAACTTAATGGAATGTTGGTTGGTAACCTGTTTCTGCTGAGCAAGTTTTTGTGATTACAGGTTATATGAAATAGGGCCGTGGTCTGTTGAGCTGCTGGAACATTCAATGATCCGGTTAACCAGAATGTTCTGGGGGTCTAATGGATTTCGGGCTCTGTGCCAACGGAAACATTCTTCAAAGCCAAAAACATACCCGACTTTTGAGATGCTCCCGTAACAGTTCTTTTTCTTCAGAATCATTCCAACAGATCTGTAATGACTATTCACAAATATTGGCTTTTTTTTGTTTTCTTTTGTAACATGTTTTAGGGAGTCCTGACTGCTTATGGCACAGCAACTCGTATTCTTAAACAAAAGGTCCAGGCAGATGCCCTACCAGAAATTCTGAACAATGTTGGAGCTTTGCATTTTCGTCTTGGCAACCAGCCAGAGGCAAAGGTAGGAAGAAAAAGCGGTAGATCTTCATCATGCTGCTGCCATCTTGGTCATGTTCCCTGTATCCAATAACATTAATGGAATGTGCTATGCATCGTGCGTAAAGGAACCAGACTATTTCTCCTTCCAGCCTTGGTTTGGTGTTCTTGATATGAATGGGAGACACATCAAGATGGCCGCATTTTGACAAAGGTCTATTTGGCTTGGAATTTTTGTATTAAATTCCTTGATATACATCCTGAATCTGACTCTGAATTATATAGTCTGCAACGCATCCTAATGGAAACATCACACCAACTTTTGTGGAGAAGACAATCAAGAAGTTTCAGTTGTAGAAGTGGGATGAAAACCCACGTTGTCGGGCGGGGACTGAATACCCAATCCACATGCAAGGCTTTGGTCCGGGAATCAAATTGGGATCCACAGAGGTGAAAGACAGGGAAGAAACCACTGAGCCCATCCTGACTGCCCTTTACATTAATATTGAAAAATTGTAAAACTTGGAGCGAACCAACCTTCAAAAGTTTCAACCCATTTCATGTTTTTTTCTTGTGGGCGTATTTCATCTAAGGACTTCCTTTCTTTCGAAACACAAAGATGTTGTCAATCTGTCCTTTTTCAAATCTGATTCTTGTTCTCCTGTAGTGCTACTACGAAGCCTCTCTCAAGCGTGCCATTTTGAGGCGGAGCATGATGATACGTACTACGGCGCCATCTCAGTCTTGATGTCTTACAACCTCGCTTGGTCTCTTTGAGAGCATGTTTAAATTCGACAAGGCTGAGAAATTCTATAAAGACGTCCTGAGAGAGCATCCTAACTACGTTGATTGTGAGTTGGTCTTGGTGCCGGGGGGTGGGGGGTGCGGAAATACTGTAAAGGGACACGATTAGAAACAAAAAGTTGTAAATTACTTCCTCTTTTTTTTGGTGGGGAGATGAAACAGGTGGGTGAATTTAAAATACTATTCCTGAGTCAGCTTATAGAAGGTTAACGATTGTTGATTGATTATTGACTTTTGTTTATTATTAATTATTGATTATTAGGTGGTTATAGATTGATTATACACTATTGAGTTGTCACAGATTGAGTATTGATTACTTTAACATTGCAGCTCGAACTTGATTACTTTATTATTGATTACGGAATGAATTGAAAAGGACTATTCCAATAGTCAGCTCATGGAATGTTAATAATTGCTTAATCATTTGTTATTGAGTATTGCTAATTACAGGTGATGTTCTTCCTACTTTAATCTGATTTCCAGTTGTTTTGCCCCCAGAAAAATCAGCAAAACTATTATTAAGTAGCCTGAACAAAATTCTACAAGCCTAAACATGTACTGTATGTAGGTCAGCCCTTGTACTACTCAAAATTGCCCTGCTTTTTTCCAAGCATCAAGTCTTATGCCTCTATTTATTTTCAATTATTGCGTGGTTATGTATTGATTATAGGTTGTTGAGTAGTTACACATTGATTTAGATCACATTAACTTAGCAGCTCTCACTTGATCATTTGGTTATTGACTATTGAGTATTGAAAATCAACTATTGATTACTATTGACTTGCCACACAACCTAAGCAATGAACATAACTGCAAGTCTCACTTGTTCATTGATTATTGCTAATTAGAAATTGATTATCATCGAACAGATGAATATTTTCTTTTTAGGCCACTTGCGTCTGGGCTGCGTGGCTCGGGATCCGGGACAGATCTAGGCATACTAGGAGGCATCTGATTGGTTCAAAGAAGCTCTGCAAATCAACCAGGTATTGTACACCAATTATTCATATTCCTTGTGTTTCGCCAATACTCTTGGTTATGCAAATCTCCCTAAAGCGACCAAAAACGCTGCTAAGAACTTGAACACCGAGGGCACTCTTTTGTTCCCCCACTCATAGCCTTTTTGAGCTATTGTAGACACTGTAGGAGTGCACTGTTTAGTATGGGTGGGCACAGACAAACTTACCGAAACCAAGTAGTGCCCTAGTAGCGCGTCCACAAGGGTTCTCACCATGTCGAGCTAGCGTATCAGGCCTATACGCTTGGATTCGTGCCAATATGCCCGAATTTCGGCAGATAAGCAAAAAAAAAAAAAGAAGAAGATTATTATTATATTTTTCCCCCTTAATCCCCCCCAAAATCAAGAAAAAAAGCATGAAGAATGCTCCAGATTGCACTTTAGAGGTTTTAAAACAGTAGAGCTTTGAAAGTAGAAAACAATCCGCAGATGTTGTTTCAATTTAGCGTGCTTTGGCCAAACATCTCCAAATTTTGGTCAAGAATGCCCCACTTTGAACAAATCTGGGGAGAACCCTGTCCACCGTACCTCAAAATGCCTTCATTTTTTTTACACTTCCTTCTGGTAAAATGATGATTTCCAAGTCTAGCCCACCTAGATTCTAGGCTGGTTTGATTATTTTGCTTTGAGAAAACTATTTTGTACTCTCCTCTGCCAATGAACAAATTTATCTTGAAGTCTGGTTCATTTTATAGACTCTCATTTGTACAGGCTCTTTTTTCGGGCTCTATATAAAGCCTTGAGGTTTTTTGTAGGATTACCTGGGTTATCCGGGGTTCAGCCTCGAGTTATCTTGACTTACAGTTTGTTTATTTCTGCATTTTTCCCTCTTGGTGTTTGTACCATAGGATCATCCCGATGCTTGGTCCCTCATCGGTAACCTCCATCTTGCTAAACAAGAATGGGGACCGGGGCAGAAGAAGTTTGAATGAATCCTCAAACAGACCGCCACCCAGAATGATTCCTACTCTCTGCTATCACTGGGTAATGTTTGGCTACAGACACTGTATCAACTCACAAGAGACAAGGAAAAGGTACAACGAGTTTGGATATAAAGGGTGTAAGTGGGTATGTTATTGGTGTTAGAAAGATTGTTACGGGCGTAAGTGGGTGCGTCATGGGTTTCAGTAGGAAAGGGTGGACCAGATTTTAGTACCAGAGAGGATTATTGCTACAACTACATGATGGTGTTTGGGTTCATTTGGGTGATAATTGGATGTTTTAAGGAGTTGTATCATATGGACAGGGATTTCAAATCTGGAATCTTTTATAATTGCATTTGAGGGATTTTGTGGGTACAACTGGAAGCTTTATTTGTGTTTATGGCAATAGTATTTGTGGGGCAGGGTTTAAAACAGGAGCAACTGGGTATAACTGGGTATCATCCTGACATTAAACGTCACCAGGACAGAGCCCTGGCCATGTACAAACAAGTATTACGCAACGATGGCCGCAACCTGTTTGCAGCCAATGGAATTGGTGCAATTTTTGCTATGAAGGACTACATCCGAGAATCTAAGGACGTCTTCTCTCAGGTGAGTGGGCAACTTATAATAATAATAATAATACTTTATTCAGGCAAATCACAATACATACAAAATATTTAAAATATGAAAACCACCCCTATCCCAATATATGGCATGGATTGAAATCAACTGAAAAAACAAACGATAAAAAAAAAACCAAAACAAGGCAAAGAGAGAACACAAAAAGGGGCCACAAAATCAAAGGAAAAAGAAACTGGACAACAAACCAGGGAGCAACAGACAGGACAAAAGATGGGCTGCCTAGGAAAAAGACAAAAGTGAAATAAAACACTCACCAAAGGGGTGTGTCACTCCAACTTCAATAAATTCTGGACTGGCTAGTTGATGCACCTGATAATTTATATATAAACCCCCAACTCCCTTCAGAGATTTAACATACCGACTTGACCACAACATTTCCAGAAACACCCATGCAATTCCCAGACAAAGGAAGAAAGATGTAATAATTATTGTGTTAAGAGAACGACAACATTAGGGGCTAGGTAGCTCAGTTTGTAGACGAGGGTAGAGCGCCAGCACATTCATCTGGAGGTGGCAGGTTCAAAATCCAGCTCTAATCAATTTTTCTTTGTTCAACCCCAAATAATTGTTTATTTACTCAGTCAGTTTCCCTTGTGGTATATAACTTGACGTACTGACGTACCTAGCTAGAGCGTACCCCAAAGCTGGAAAGCTCAAGGAATGCAAACAATCTCTACTCAAGGTAACTTCCTTTATTTAATTCGTCAATTTTGAATGAATTTTTGTGACACATTTTTTTCCCTGACCTATTTATCAGGGATGAGAAAGTTCAACCTGTTATCTGATTTCAGACTTTCTTAAGTCTGCCTGCTAAACTAAATGCTGTATTTTTCTCCAAATAAAAACGAGTCAGCCTCCTTGATCTTATTCTCTAGCACTGAGGATACTGTTCCCAAAAGCTCCATGGACCCCGTTTACACTAGATCCAGAAAGGTGGATCAGACCCGGGTCTGATCCGGCAGTGTGGATTAACGGCTAGTGTAAAGGCAAAAAAGCAGGATCAGACCCGCTTTTTGCTTGTGCTTTGGTGGGTTATCCGTCGCTGGTTATATTTGTGTGTGTGTGTGCTGTGTGTGTGTGGACTGCGCGTGTGTGAAACGTTTTGTTGTTTTCAGCGTCCTTATACATCAGCGTTACGTTCGGAGCTTGCCTTGTTGGTGTATTTTGTTAATTTCCATCTACAAAATATTTCTACCTGCATGGTCGTTATCCGTATCATTTGCTGTACCGTATTTTCTGCATTCTACCTTCGCATTGATAATATTTCTAGAAGTGGCGCGCTGTAATTGTGACCTTTGATCTTTGCCATGTAACCCTTGAGCTCTTAGCGAAGAGCGCTGACGTCGTGACCAATATACATCTGGCTCAAAAGTGGGATCGGAGCCGGATCAAGCGCTGGTGTAAACGCGACACAGGATCTTGATCTGCGGTCGTTAAAATATTGCCGGATCTCAATCCACCTTTCTGAATCTAGTGTAAACGCGGTGTTGGAATCTATAACTCCAGGTGTTACCAAAAGGTGGAAATGCCACCATTTCAATGTACCTCCTAAGATCTGGATCCCAGTTTCAGACTTTTTTCTTCAGCATTGACTCTCACCCCTGATTTATATTTTATTATATTTTGGGTAATTTTTTTGTTTACACTCGCATGTTTACCAAAATTCCTCAAAATATATTTCATTCCATAGTTTTAACTTCTGATAATTTACTTTGTTTTAGTTGCTCATAATTATGCTCCTGGTTTAATGTGTGTGGAGGGATTGATCTTCATTGAGTTAATGTTTCTGTTTCTATTTTACATTCCTCAAAGTGTTCATTATAGCATGAATGATGTCATTCCCACTCGTCTTGGAAGTGGTTTCGTGCACATGATCGCAGTTATATGCGTATTTTTAGTTAAAGGGGCTCACCTGTTCCTGTGTTTTTTATCATCATTTTTAATGGTTGCAGCTGGTCTTTTTTCTAATGTTAGCTAAATATTATTTTTGTATGTGTTTATTGTAGAATCTTAACTGTAGGATATTTTACAACATAATAACCTTTCGCAGAAGCGGACCAATCAGGTGCCGATTTAGGCTCCATTGATGCATGCCACTCATGTACTGTACACCGTGGCTGTCAACTGGCTGTGTGTGTGTCACGGCCGGCCGATTGGTTTAAGGTGATCGCAATGCAGCGGTTTTGCGTGTCAGCAAGCTTCCCAACACGGCTACTCGTTTGAGTGAGGCCTGGCGGAAGAAAGTCTGTGTCGAAGGAAACTTGTATCAGTGTTCCGAGCTGGGATCGAAGTTGCGTTCGTCCAGGATTTTTCAATTTTTGACAGGGCGGTTAATTATTATGGCAGGGTGGCCAATTCTTTGGCAGGGCGGCCTGAAATTTAAGGAGGGTGGCCCACCCTCCCAAGACCCGTCGGGTGGTCTAGGAAGTGGCCCGCGTGTTTCCAGATGGACCATCAGTTCAGGGAGTAATGCGCCGGCCAATCACTTAAAAAAAGGAAATAGGCCCACTTGACTGCAGATCATTCTTATTAACGATTTCAATAACGATCGATGGTGTTAACTTCAATAGATTTTGACTTCATTGCAATGCAACTCGCACTTTGTGGCGATGTACAATGACTGATGTACCGCCCGCCAGTCACTGTACATCTCCACAAAGGACCGCAAACACGCACGGCTCCTCTGTGTAAGCAGTCGCCACTGGGGCTTATACGCTGGGCGGCTTATACACTGAAACTGACAGTTGTTTTGACAATTTCTGGGTATTGCGGCTTATACACCGGGCAGCTAATATGCCGAAGATTACGGTAATATACAAATTGAAGTTCAAATGTTAACTTTTGAGTCTGATAAATATCTTTAAATTCTGTTGAGTGAGGAAACACTCTCGCCCATAATACAAATGAGATAAATCTTCTCTAAGCGTCCTTTTAGTTCAGCAACTGAAAGATCACTCCGCTGTGTCAAGTTGTTGACCCAAATGTTTTGAGGGCAACCTGGTCTTCTCCTTGTATGCACTGGAAACCTGCAATCGCTGTAGCTGAAAGACCAGCACTGCCCATGGCATGACCACACCAGTTTACTGTGCACTCTGGCCTCTGGTCTAATTGTAAATCATAAGCTTTTTAGAGATATGGTGGACACATTACTAGGGCACCATTTGGTTTGGATGGATCTGTCTGCTTACACCCAAACAAAACAGTACACTCGTAAAATGACTGCCATATCTCAAAAGGGCTAATGGCACTCCTCTCGATAGATTTTTGTGCTTGCAGCCAAAAGAAATAAGCATTTTACAGTGCACTGTAAGGACACAAATTTGTGGTAAAGTGACACCATGAAATCTGTTCCTGAGCATCTTTAAAAGCTGATGACTCTGCAGGAAGTTCCCTGAAAATAAACCAATCTTTCTATGTTGTGATGAACATTTTTGAAATTCTCCCTGATCATTAAAAAACTTTGTCCCTATTATGTTGAATGTAATTCCAAATATCTCTTTGATTCTTGTACAAAATCTCCCTGATTGCAACATGCAAATATTGGCGTCTGCAGTAAGCTTAAAAGTTGACATTGATGCTCAGCCAGATTGTTGGTTGGAAGCTAGAAAGATTGATATTTTCAAGAGGTCTTTTTCCCCTTCAGGATGTCAAGATGACAGAGCAGATGTCCAGACAGCTCTCATATCGGAGGCTCAGTTCATCAAACCCATCAAGAAGTTCATGGCTGGCTTAATCAGGAAGCAGGTAAAAATATAATCTTTTGTTTTATCTTTCTGTGACAACAGAACAACAATGTTAATTTTGTTCAAGTTGATCTTTAATGGATTTGCTCCAATTTACCCCAAATGTACTAGTGTGTCTATACTCATTCCAAATATCACTTCAGTTGTCTTTCCAAGGGGTCCTGAAAGTACTTGTTGCCAGAACTAAGGGCCTTTGCTTTTGCATCCCCAAATCTTGTGAGAATTGAAAGGGCCCTGTGTTCCAACGTATTGATTTAATGTGTATGACTTTGGATGGCATGGATGGTGTGTGCATGAAGCACTCACCTCTCACCACTGTGACCCTGGTCCGAAGAACAACAAAATATCGACATTACCGGCATGGTAAAAATTCCAAGATTTGGGCCAAATTTTTTTTGCAATTTTATGGTTTCAAATGATACAGAACGGACTCCTGAAGACAGTTTACTGGTGCAGACTGGAAAAATACTTGGAATGAGATGTACCGGGAATTGTGTGAGTTAAGTTTTGGGTCCGAAAAACAAAAATATTGACAATACCGGCGATGGTCAAAATTTCAAGATTGTAAAAATAACTCATAGTATCAGGAATTTTGTGAGTTTAGTTATGGGTCCAAAAAACCAAAAAATCGACCATGCCGGCATGGTTCAAATTTCTAGATTTGGGTCGAAATTTTGTTGCCAATTTTATAGTTTCAAATGATACAGACGGACTCCTGAAGACAGTTTACTGGTGCAGACTGGAAAAATACTTCATGGAATGAGATGTACCGGGAATTGTGTGAGTTAAGTTTTTATTGACAATACCGGCGATGGT
Source organism: Pisaster brevispinus (assembly GCA_023634235.1). Lineage (NCBI taxonomy): Eukaryota > Metazoa > Echinodermata > Asteroidea > Forcipulatida > Asteriidae > Pisaster > Pisaster brevispinus. Next base: position 546,817 of record JAMKCF010000026.1, read on the forward strand.
CAAAATTTCAAGATTGTAAAAATAATTCATAGTTTGAGATGTATCAGGAATTTTGTGAGTTAAGTTATGGGTCCGAAAAACCAAAAAATCAACCATGCCGGCATGGTTCAAATTTCTAGGTTTGGGTTGAAATTTTTTTGGCAATTTTATAGTTTCAAATGATACAGAACGGACTCCTGAAGACAGGTTACTGGTGCAGACTGGAAAAATTAATCATAGAATGGGATGTATCGGGAATTTTGTGAGTTAAGTTTTGGGTCCGAAGAACAAAAATATCGACAATACCAGCATGGTCAAAATTTCAAGATTTGGGTTGAAGATTTTTGGGCAATTTTCTGGTTTGAAATGATACAGAATAGACTCCTGAAGACAGTTTACTGGTGCAGACTATTAAAATGATGCATAATTTTTCAGATATTGAGAATTTTGTGAGTTTAGTTATGGGTCCCAAAACCCTAAAAATCATCAAGATTTTTGGTCAAAAATCTTTTGGCAATTTTATGGTTTCAAATGATAGAGCACGGACTCCAGAAGACAGTTTACTGGTACAGACTGGAAAAATGATGCATAGTTTGTCAGATAATGAAAAATTTTTGAATTTAGATGTGGGTCCAAAAAAACAAAAAATCAACCATGCCGGCCTGGTCAAAATTTCAAGATTTTGGGTCAACAATTTGTAATTTTATGATTTCAAATGATACAGAATGGACTCCTGAAGACAGTTTTCTGGTGCAGACTGGAAAAATACTTCATGGAATGAGATGTACCGGGAATTGTGTGAGTTAAGTTTTGGGTCCGAAGAACAAAAATATTGACAATACCGGCGATGGTCAAAATTTCAAGATTGTAAAAATAATTCATAGTTTGAGATGTATCAGGAATTTTGTGAGTTTAGTTAGGGGTCCGAAAAACCAAAAAATCGACCATGCTGGCATGGTTCAAATTTCTAGGTTTGGGTTGAAATTTCTTTGGCAATTTTATAGTTTCAAATGATACAGAACGGACTCCTGAAGACAGGTTACTGGTGCAGACTGGAAAAATTAATCATAGAATGGGATGTATCGGGAATTTTGTGAGTTAAGTTTTGGGTTCGAAGAACAAAAATATCGACAATACCAGCATGGTCAAAATTTCAAGATTTGGGTTGAAGATTTTTGGGCAATTTTCTGGTTTGAAATGATACAGAATAGACTCCTGAAGACAATTTACTGGTGCAGACTATTAAAATGATGCATATTTTTTCAGATATTGAGAATTTTGTGAGTTTAGTTATGGGTCCCAAAACCCTAAAATGCATCAAGATTTTTGGTCAAAAATCTTTTGGCAATTTTATGGTTTCAAATGATAGAGCACGGACTCCAGAAGACAGTTTACTGGTACAGACTGGAAAAATGATGCATAGTTTGTCAGATAATGAAAAATTTCTGAATTTAGTTGTGGGTTCGAAAAACCAAAAAATCAACCATGCCGGCCTGGTCAAAATTTCAAGATTTTGGGTCAACAATTTGTAATTTTATGGTTTCAAATGATACAGAATGGACTCCTGAAGACAGTTTACTGGTGCAGACTGGAAAAATACTTCATGGAATTAGTGAACCAGGAATTTTGTGAGTTAAGTTTTGGGTCCGAAGAACAAAAATATTGACAATACCAGCAATAGTCAAAATTTCAAGATTGTAAAAATAATTCATAGTTTGAGATGTATCAGGAATTTTGTAAGTTTAGTTATAGGTCCGAAAAACCAAAAAATCGACCATGCCGGCATGGTTCAAATTTCTAGATTTGGGTCGAAATTTTTTTGTCAATTTTATAGTTTCAAATGATACAGAACAGACTCCTGAAGACAGGTTACTGGTGCAGACTGGAAAAATAAATCATAGAATGGGATGTATCGGGAATTTTGTGAGTTAAGTTTTGCGTCTGAAAAACAAAAAAATCGACCATGCCGGCATGGTCAAAATTTCAAGATTTTGGTTCAAAAAACTTTGGGCAATTTTATGGTTTCAAATGATACAGAATGGACTCCTGAAGACAGGTTACTGGTGCAGACTGGAAAAATAAATCATAGAATGGGATGTATCGAGAATTTTGTGAGTTTAGTTATGTGTCCGAAAAACTAAAAAATTGACCATGCCGGCATGGTCAAAATTTCAAGATTTTGGGTCAAATTTTTTGTGGCAATTTTATGGTTTCAAATGATAGAGCACAGAATCCAGAAGATAGTTTACTGGTGCAATCTGGAAAAATGATGCATAGTTTGTCAGATGATGAGAATTGTTTGAGTTTAGTTATGGGTCTGAAAAACCAAAAAATAGACCATGCCGGCATGGTCAAAATTTCAAGATTTTGGTTCAAAAATATTTTGGCAATTTTATGCTTTTAAATGATAGAGCACGGACTCCTGAAGACCGTTTACTGGTGCAATCTGGAAAAATGATGCATAGTTTGTCAGATAATGAGAATTTTATGAGTTTAGTTATGGGTCCGAAAAACCATAAAATCGACCATGCCGGCATGGTCAAAATTTCAAGATTTTGGGTCAAAAAACTTTTAGCAGTTTTATGGTTTCAAATGATAGAGCACTGACTCCTGAAGACCGTTTACTGGTGCAATCTGGAAAAATGATGCATAGTTTGTCAGATAAGAAGAATTTTGTGAGTTTAGTTATGGGTCCGAAAAACCAAAAAATCGACCATGCCGGCATGGTCAAATTTTCAAGATTTTGGGTCAAAAATCTTTTGGCAGTTTTATGATTTCAAATGATAGAGCACGGACTCCTGAAGACCGTTTACTGGTGCAATCTCGAAAAATGATGCATAGTTTGTCAGATAATGAGAATTTTGTGAGTTTAGTTATGGGTCAGAAAAACCAAAAAATCGACCATGCCAGCATGGTCAAAATTTCAAGATTTTGGGTCAAAAATCTTTTGGCAGTTTTATGGTTTCAAATGATAGAGCACTGACTCCTGAAGACCGTTTACTGGTGCAATCTGGAAAAATGATGCATAGTTTGTTAGATGATGAGAATTTTGAGAGTTTAGTTATGGGTCTGAAAAACCAAAAAATCGACCATGCCGGCATGGTCAAAATTTCAAGATTTTGGTTCAAAAAACTTTGGGCAATTTTATGGTTTCAAATGATACAGCACGGACTCCTGAAGTCAGGTTACTGGTGCAGACTGGAACAAAAAATCATAGAATGGGATGTATCGAGAATTTTGTGAGTTTAGTTATGGGTCCGAAAAATCGACCATGCCTGCATGGTCAAAATTTCAAGATTTGGGTCAATTTTTTTGATTTTTAATGATATAGAACAGACTTCTGAAGACAGTTTACTGGTTCAGACTGGAAAAATAATTTATAGTATGAGATGTATCAGGAATTTTGTAAGTTTATAGTTATGGGTCCGAAAAACCCAAAAAAGTGACCATACCGGCATGGTCAAAATTTCAAATTGTTGGGTCAAAAATCTTTTGGCAGTTTTATGGTTTCAAATGATAGAGCACGGACTCCTGAAGACCGTTTACTGGTGCAATCTCAAAAAATGATGCATAGTTTGTCAGATTATGAGAATTTTGTGAGTTTAGTTATGGGTCCGAAAAACCCAAAAACCGACCATGCAGGCATGGTCAAAATTTCACGATTTGGGTTGACAATTTTTTGGCAATTTTATTGTTTCAAATGATTGATCACGGACTCCTGAAGACAGTTTACTGGTGCAGACTGGAAAAATAACTCAAAGTATGAGATGTATCAGGAATTTTGTGAGTTTAGTTATGGGTCCGAAAAACCAAAAAAATCGACCATGCCGGCATGGTCACAATTTCAAGATTCTGGGTCAAAATTCTTTTGGCAATTTTATGGTTTAAAATGATAGAGCACAGACTCCAGAAGACAGTTTACTGGTGCAGACTATAAAATAGATGCATAGTTTGTCAGATATTGAGAAATTTGTGAGTTTAGTTATGGGTCCGAAAAACCAAAAAATCGACCATGCCGGCATGGTCGAAAATTGGGTTGACAATTTTTTGGCAATTTTGTGGTTTTAAATTATATAGAACGGACTCCTGAAGACAGTTTACCTGTGCAGACTGGAAAAATAACTCAAAGTATGAGATGTATCAGGAATTTTGTGAGTTTAGTTATGGGTCCGAAAAACCAAAAAATCGACCATGCCAGCATGGTCACAATTTCAAGATTTTGGGTCAAAAATCTTTTGGCAATTTTATGGTTTCAAATGATAGAGCACAGACTCTTGAAGACAGTTTACTGGTGCAGACTATAAAAATGATGCATAGTTTGTTAGATGATGAGAAATTTGTGAGTTTAGTTATGGGTCTGAAAAACCAAAAAATCGACCATGCAGGCATGGTCAAAATTTCAAGATTTTGGGTCAAAAATCTTTTGGCAGTTTTATGGTTTCAAATGATAAAGCACTGACTCCTGAAGATCGTTTACTGGTGCAATCTGGAAAAATGATGCATAGTTTGTCAGATAATGAGAATTTTATGAGTTTAGTTATGGGTCCGAAAAACCATAAAATCGACCATGCCGGCATGGTCAAAATTTCAAGATTTTGGGTCAAAAAACTTTTAGCAGTTTTATGGTTTCAAATGATAGAGCACTGACTCCTGAAGACCGTTTACTGGTGCAATCTGGAAAAATGATGCATAGTTTGTCAGATAAGAAGAATTTTGTGAGTTTAGTTATGGGTCCGAAAAACCAAAAAATCGACCATGCCGGCATGGTCAAATTTTCAAGATTTTGGGTCAAAAATCTTTTGGCAGTTTTATGATTTCAAATGATAGAGCACGGACTCCTGAAGACCGTTTACTGGTGCAATCTCGAAAAATGATGCATAGTTTGTCAGATAATGAGAATTTTGTGAGTTTAGTTATGGGTCAGAAAAACCAAAAAATCGACCATGCCAGCATGGTCAAAATTTCAAGATTTTGGGTCAAAAATCTTTTGGCAGTTTTATGGTTTCAAATGATAGAGCACTGACTCCTGAAGACCGTTTACTGGTGCAATCTGGAAAAATGATGCATAGTTTGTTAGATGATGAGAATTTTGAGAGTTTAGTTATGGGTCTGAAAAACCAAAAAATCGACCATGCCGGCATGGTCAAAATTTCAAGATTTTGGTTCAAAAAACTTTGGGCAATTTTATGGTTTCAAATGATACAGCACGGACTCCTGAAGTCAGGTTACTGGTGCAGACTGGAACAAAAAATCATAGAATGGGATGTATCGAGAATTTTGTGAGTTTAGTTATGGGTCCGAAAAATCGACCATGCCTGCATGGTCAAAATTTCAAGATTTGGGTCAATTTTTTTGATTTTTAATGATATAGAACAGACTTCTGAAGACAGTTTACTGGTTCAGACTGGAAAAATAATTTATAGTATGAGATGTATCAGGAATTTTGTAAGTTTATAGTTATGGGTCCGAAAAACCCAAAAAAGTGACCATACCGGCATGGTCAAAATTTCAAATTGTTGGGTCAAAAATCTTTTGGCAGTTTTATGGTTTCAAATGATAGAGCACGGACTCCTGAAGACCGTTTACTGGTGCAATCTCAAAAAATGATGCATAGTTTGTCAGATTATGAGAATTTTGTGAGTTTAGTTATGGGTCCGAAAAACCCAAAAACCGACCATGCAGGCATGGTCAAAATTTCACGATTTGGGTTGACAATTTTTTGGCAATTTTATTGTTTCAAATGATTGATCACGGACTCCTGAAGACAGTTTACTGGTGCAGACTGGAAAAATAACTCAAAGTATGAGATGTATCAGGAATTTTGTGAGTTTAGTTATGGGTCCGAAAAACCAAAAAAATCGACCATGCCGGCATGGTCACAATTTCAAGATTCTGGGTCAAAATTCTTTTGGCAATTTTATGGTTTAAAATGATAGAGCACAGACTCCAGAAGACAGTTTACTGGTGCAGACTATAAAATAGATGCATAGTTTGTCAGATATTGAGAAATTTGTGAGTTTAGTTATGGGTCCGAAAAACCAAAAAATCGACCATGCCGGCATGGTCGAAAATTGGGTTGACAATTTTTTGGCAATTTTGTGGTTTTAAATTATATAGAACGGACTCCTGAAGACAGTTTACCTGTGCAGACTGGAAAAATAACTCAAAGTATGAGATGTATCAGGAATTTTGTGAGTTTAGTTATGGGTCCGAAAAACCAAAAAATCGACCATGCCAGCATGGTCACAATTTCAAGATTTTGGGTCAAAAATCTTTTGGCAATTTTATGGTTTCAAATGATAGAGCACAGACTCTTGAAGACAGTTTACTGGTGCAGACTATAAAAATGATGCATAGTTTGTTAGATGATGAGAAATTTGTGAGTTTAGTTATGGGTCTGAAAAACCAAAAAATCGACCATGCAGGCATGGTCAAAATTTCAAGATTTTGGGTCAAAAATCTTTTGGCAGTTTTATGGTTTCAAATGATAAAGCACTGACTCCTGAAGATCGTTTACTGGTGCAATCTCGAAAAATGATGCATAGTTTGTCAGATAAGAAGAATTTTGTGAGTTTAGTTTCGGGTCCGAAAAACCAAAAAATCGACCATGCCGGCATGGTCAAATTTTCATGATTTGAGGTCAAAATTCTTTGCGAATTTTATGGTTTCAAATGATAGAGCACGGACTCCAGAAGACAGTTTACTGGTGCAGACTATAAAAATGATGCATAGTTTGTCAGATATTGAGAATTTTGTGAGTTTAGTTATGGTTCCGAAAAACCAAAAAACCGACCATGCCGGCATGGTCAAAATTTCAAGATTTGGGTTGACAATTTTTTGACAATTTTATTGTTTCAAATGATTGATCACGGACTCCTGAAGACAGTTTACTTGTGCAGACTGGAAAAAAGATGCATAGTTTGTCAGATATTGAGAATTTTGTGAGTTTAGTTATGTGTCCGAAAAACTAAAAAATTGACCATGCCGGCATGGTCAAAATTTCAAGATTTTTTGTCAAATTTTTTGTGGCAATTTTATGGTTTCAAATGATAGAGCACAGAATCCAGAAGACCGTTTACTGGTGCAGACATAAAAATGATGCATAGTTTGTCAGATGATGAGAATTGTTTGAGTTTAGTTATGGGTCTGAAAAACCAAAAAATAGACCATGCCGGCATGGTCACAATTTCAAGATTTTGGGTCAAAAATCTTTTGGCAGTTTTATGGTTTCAAATGATAGAGCACTGACTCCTGAAGACCGTTTACTGGTGCAATCTGGAAAAATGATGCATAGTTTGTCAGATAAGAAGAATTTTGTGAGTTGAGTTATGGGTCCGAAAAACCAAAAAATAGACCATGCCGGCATGGTCACAATTTCAAGATTTGGGTTGACAATTTTTTGGCAATTTTATTGTTTCAAATGATTGATCACGGACTCCTGAAGACAGTTTACTGGTGCAGACTGGAAAAATAACTCAAAGTATGAGATGTATCAGGAATTTTGTGAGTTTAGTTATGGGTCCGAAAAACCAAAAAATCGACCATGCTGGCATGGTCACAATTTCAAGATTTTGGGTCAAAAATCTTTTGGCAGTTTTATGGTTTCAAATGATAGAGCACTGACTCCTGAAGACCGTTTACTGGTGCAATCTGGAAAAATGATGCATAGTTTGTCATATAAGAAGAATTTTTTTAGTTTAGTTATGGGTCCGAAAAACCAAAAAATCGACCATGCCGGCATGGTCAAATTTCAAGATTTTGGGTCAAAAATCTTTTGGCAATTTTATGGTTTTAAAAGATAGAGCACGGACTCCTGAAGACCGTTTACTGGTGCAATCTGGAAAAATGATGCATAGTTTGTCAGATAATGAGAAATTTATGAGTTTAGTTATGGGTCCGAAAAACCAAAAAATCGACCATGCCGGCATGGTCAAAATTTCAAGATTTTGGGTCAAAAATCTTTTGGCAGTTTTATCGTTTCAAATGATAGAGCACTGACTCCTGAAGACCGTTTACTGGTGCAATCTGGAAAAATGATGCATAGTTTGTCAGATAAGAAGAATTTTGTGAGTTTAGTTATGCGTCCGAAAAACCAAAAAATCGACCATGCCGCCATGGTCAAATTTTCAAGATTTTGGGTCAAAAATCTTTTGACAGTTTTATGGTTTCAAATGATAGAGCACTGACTCCTGAAGACCGTTTACTGGTGCAATCTGGAAAAATGATGCATAGTTTGTCAGATAAGAAGAATTTTGTGAGTTTAGTTATGGGTCAGAAAAACCAAAAAATCGACCATGCAGGCATGGTCAAATTTTCAAGATTTTGGGTCAAAAATCTTTTGGCAGTTTTATGGTTTCAAATGATAGAGCACTGACTCCTGAAGACCGTTTACTTGGCATTCTCGAAAATTGATGCATAATTTGTCAGATAAGAAGAATTTTGTGAGTTTAGTTATGGGTCCGAAAAACCAAAAAATCGACCATGCCGGCATGGTCAAATTTTCATGATTTGAGATCAAAATTCTACGCGAATTTTATGGTTTCAAATGATAGAGCACGGACTCCAGAAGACAGTTTAATGGTGCAGACTATAAAAATGATGCATAGTTTGTCAGATATTGAGAATTTCGTGAGTTTAGTTATGGGTCCGAAAAACCCCAAAACCGACCATGCCGGCATGGTCAAAATTTCAAGATTTGGGTTGACAATTTTTTGGCAATTTTATTGTTTCAAATGATTGATCACGGACTCCTGAAGACAGTTTACTGGTGCAGACTGGAAAAATAACTCAAAGTATGAGATGTATCAGGAATTTTGTGAGTTTAGTTATGGGTCCGAAAAACCCCAAAATCGACCATGCCGGCATGGTCACAATTTCAAGATTTTGGGTCAAAATTCTTTTGGCAAATTTATGTTTTCAAATGATAGAGCACGGACTCCTGAAGACTGTTTACTGGTGCAATCTGGAAAAATGATGCATAGTTTGTCAGATAATGAGAATTTTATGAGTTTAGTTATGGGTCCGAAAAACCCAAAAATCGACCATGCCGGCATGGTCAAAATTTCAAGATTTTGGGTCAAAAATCTTTTGGCAGTTTTATGGTTTCAAATGATAGAGCACGGACTCTTGAAGACCGTTTACTGGTGCAATCTGGAAAAATGATGCATAGTTTGTCAGATAACGAGAATTTTATGAGTTTAGTTATGGGTCCGAAAAACCAAAAAATCTACCATGCCGGCATGGTCAAAATTTCAAGATTTTGGGTCAAAAATCTTTTGGCAGTTTTATGGTTTCAAATGATAGAGCACTGACTCCTGAAGACCGTTTACTGGTGCAATCTGGAAAAATGATGCATAGTTTGTCAGATAAGAAGAATTTTGTGAGTTTAGTTATGGGTCCGAAAAACCAAAAAATCGACCATGCCGGCATGGTCAAATTTTCAAGATTTTGGGTCAAAAATCTTTTGGCAGTTTTATGGTTTCAAATGATAGAGCACTGACTCCTGAAGACCATTTACTGGTGCAATCTGGAAAAATGATGCATAGTTTGTCAGATAAGAAGAATTTTGTGAGTTTAGTTATGGGTCCGAAAAACCAAAAAATCGACCATGCCGGCTTGGTCAAAATTTCAAGATTTTGGGTCAAAAATCTTTTGGCAGTTTTATGGTTTCAAATGATAGAGCACTGACTCCTGAAGACCGTTTACTGGTGCAATCTGGAAAAATGATGCATAGTTTGTCAGATAAGAAGAATTTTGTGAGTTTAGTTATGGGTCCGAAAAACCAAAAAATTTACCATGCCGGCATGGTCAAAATTTCAAGATTTTGGGTCAAAAATCTTTTGGCAGTTTTATGGTTTCAAATGATAGAGCACTGACTCCTGAAGACCGTTTACTGGTGCAATCTCGAAAATTGATGCATAGTTTGTCAGATAAGAAGAATTTTGTGAGTTTAGTTATGGGTCCGAAAAACCAAAAAATCGACCACGCCGGCATGGTCAAATTTTCATGATTTGAGATCAAAATTCTACGCGAATTTTATGGTTTCAAATGATAGAGCACGGACTCCAGAAGACAGTTTAATGGTGCAGACTATAAAAATGATGCATAGTTTGTCAGATATTGAGAATTTCGTGAGTTTAGTTATGGGTCCGAAAAACCCCAAAACCGACCATGCCGGCATGGTCAAAATTTCAAGATTTGGGTTGACAATTTTTTGGCAATTTTATTGTTTCAAATGATTGATCACGGACTCCTGAAGACAGTTTACTGGTGCAGACTGGAAAAATAACTCAAAGTATGAGATGTATCAGGAATTTTGTGAGTTTAGTTATGGGTCCGAAAAACCAAAAAATCGACCATGCCGGCATGGTCACAATTTCAAGATTTTGGGTCAAAATTCTTTTGGCAATTTTATGGTTTCAAATGATAGAGCACGGACTCCTGAAGACCGTTTACTGGTGCAATCTGGAAAAATGATGCATAGTTTGTCAGATAATGAGAATTTTATGAGTTTAGTTATGGGTCCGAAAAACCCAAAAATCGACCATGCCGGCATGGTCAAAATTTCAAGATTTTGGGTCAAAAATCTTTTGGCAGTTTTATGGTTTCAAATGATAGAGCACGGACTCTTGAAGACCGTTTACTGGTGCAATCTGGAAAAATGATGCATAGTTTGTCAGATAACGAGAATTTTATGAGTTTAGTTATGGGTCCGAAAAACCAAAAAATCTACCATGCCGGCATGGTCAAAATTTCAAGATTTTGGGTCAAAAATCTTTTGGCAGTTTTATGGTTTCAAATGATAGAGCACTGACTCCTGAAGACCGTTTACTGGTGCAATCTGGAAAAATGATGCATAGTTTGTCAGATAAGAAGAATTTTGTGAGTTTAGTTATGGGTCCGAAAAACCAAAAAATCGACCATGCCGGCATGGTCAAATTTTCAAGATTTTGGGTCAAAAATCTTTTGGCAGTTTTATGGTTTCAAATGATAGAGCACTGACTCCTGAAGACCGTTTACTGGTGCAATCTGGAAAAATGATGCATAGTTTGTCAGATAAGAAGAATTTTGTGAGTTTAGTTATGGGTCCGAAAAACCAAAAAATCGACCATGCCGGCATGGTCAAAATTTCAAGATTTTGGGTCAAAAATCTTTTGGCAGTTTTATGGTTTCAAATGATAGAGCACTGACTCCTGAAGACCATTTACTGGTGCAACCTGGAAAAATGATGCATAGTTTGTCAGATAAGAAGAATTTTGTGAGTTTAGTTATGGGTCCGAAAAACCAAAAAATCGACCATGCCGGCATGGTCAAATTTTCATAATTTGAGATCAAAATTCTTTGCGAATTTTATGGTTTCAAATGATAGAGCACGGACTCCAGAAGACCGTTTACTGGTGCAATCTGGAAAAATGATGCATAGTTTGTCAGATAAGAAGAATTTTGTGAGTTTAGTTATGGGTCCGAAAAACCAAAAAATCGACCATGCCGGCATGGTCAAAATTTCAAGATTTTGGGTCAAAAATCTTTTGGCAGTTTTATGGTTTCAAATGATAGAGCACTGACTCCTGAAGACCATTTACTGGTGCAATCTGGAAAAATGATGCATAGTTTGTCATATAAGAAGAATTTTGTGAGTTTAGTTATGGGTCCGAAAACCCAAAAATCGACCATGCCGGCATGGTCAAATTTTCAAGATTTTGGGTCAAAAATCTTTTGGCAGTTTTAGGTTTCAAATGATAGAGCACTGACTCCTGAAGGCCGTTTACTGATGCAATCTCGAAAATTGATGCATAGTTTGTCAGATAAGAAGAATTTTGTGAGTTTAGTTATGGGTCCGAAAAACCAAAAAATCAACCATGCGGGCATGGTCAAATTTTCAAGATTTTGGGTCAAAAATCTTTTGGCAGTTTTATGGTTTCAAATGATAGAGCACTGACTCCTGAAGACCGTTTACTAGTGCAGACTATAAAAATGATGCATAGTTTGTCAGATATTGAGAATTTTGTGAGTTTAGTTATGGGTCCGAAAAACCCCAAAACCGACCATGCCGGCATGGTCAAAATTTCAAGATTTGGATTGACAATTTTTTGGCAATTTTATTGTTTCAAATGATTGATCACGGACTCCTGAAGACAGTTTACTGGTGCAGACTGGAAAAATAACTCAAAGTATGAGATGTATCAGAAATTTTGTGAGTTTAGTTATGGGTCCGAAAAACCAAAAAATCGACCATGCCGGCATGGTCACAATTTCAAGATTTTGGGTCAAAATTCTTTTGGCAATTTTATGGTTTCAAATGATAGAGCACGGACTCCTGAAGACCGTTTACTGTTGCAATCTGGAAAAATGATGCATAGTTTGTCAGATAATGAGAATTTTATGAGTTTAGTTATTGGTCCGAAAAACCAAAAAATCGACCATGCCGGCATGGTCAAAATTTCAAGATTTTGGGTCAAAAATCTTTTGGCAGTTTTATGGTTTCAAATGATAGAGCACTGACTCCTGAAGACCGTTTACTGGTGCAATCTCGAAAATTGATGCATAGTTTGTCAGATAAGAAGAATTTTGTGAGTTTAGTTATGGGTCCGAAAAACCAAAAATTCGACCATGCCGGCATGGTCAAATTTTCATAATTTGAGATCAAAATTCTTTGCGAATTTTATGGTTTCAAATTATAGAGCACGGACTCCAGAAGACAGTTTACTAGTGCAGACTATAAAAATGATGCATAGTTTGTCAGATATTGAGAATTTTGTGAGTTTAGTTATGGGTCCGAAAAACCCCAAAACCGACCATGCCGGCATGGTCAAAATTTCAAGATTTGGGTTGACAATTTTTTGGCAATTTTATTGTTTCAAATGATTGATCACGGACTCCTGAAGACAGTTTACTGGTGCAGACTGGAAAAATAACTCAAAGTATGAGATATATCAGGAATTTTGTGAGTTTAGTTATGGGTCCGAAAAACCAAAAAATCGACCATGCCGGCATGGTCACAATTTCAAGATTTTGGGTCAAAATTCTTTTGGCAATTTTATGGTTTCAAATGATAGAGCACGGACTCCTGAAGACCGTTTACTGGTGCAATCTGGAAAAATGATGCGTAGTTTGTCAGATAATGAGAATTTTATGAGTTTAGTTATGGGTCCGAAAAACCAAAAAATCGACCATGCCGGCATGGTCAAAATTTCAAGATTTTGGGTCAAAAATCTTTTGGCAGTTTTATGGTTTCAAATGATAGAGCACTGACCCCTGAAGACCGTTTACTGGTGCAATCTGGAAAAATGATGCATAGTTTGTCAGATAAGAAGAATTTTGTGAGTTTAGTTATGGGTCCGAAAAACCAAAAAATCGACCATGCCGGCATGGTCAAAATTTCAAGATTTTGGGTCAAAAATCTTTTGGCAATTTTATGGTTTCAAATGATAGAGCACTGACTCCTGAAGACCGTTTACTGGTGCAATCTGGAAAAATGATGCATAGTTTGTCAGATAAGAAGATTTTGTGAGTTTAGTTATGGGTCCGAAAAACCTAAAAATCGACCATGCCGGCATGGTCAAATTTTCATGATTTGAGATCAAAATTCTTTGCGACTTTGATGGTTTCAAATGATAGAGCACGGACTCCAGAAGACAGGTTATTGGTGCAGACTATAAAAATGATGCATAGTTTGTCAGATATTGAGAATTTTGTGAGTTTAGTTATGGGTCCGAAAAACCCAAAAACCGACCATGCCGGCATGGTCAAAATTTCAAGATTTGGGTTGACAATTTTTTGGCAATTTTATTGTTTCGAATGATTGATCTCGGACTCCTGAAGACAGTTTACTGGTGCAGACTGGAAAAATAACTCAAAGTATGAGATGTATCAGGAATTTTGTGAGTTAAGTTATGGGTCTGAAAAACCAAAAAATCGACCATGCCGGCATGGTCACAATTTTCAAGATTTTGGGTCAAAAATCTTTTGGCAGTTTTATGGTTTCAAATGATAGAGCACTGACTCCTGAAGACCGTTTACTGGTGCAATCTGGAAAAATGATGCATAGTTTGTCAGATAATGAGAATTTTATGAGTTTAGTTATGGGTCCGAAAAACCAAAAAATCGACCATGCCGGCATGGTCAAAATTTCAAGATTTTGGGTCAAAAATCTTTTGGCAGTTTTATAGTTTCAAATGATAGAGCACTGACTCCTGAAGACCGTTTACTGGTGCAATCTGGAAAAATGATGCATAGTTTGTCAGATAAGAAGAATTTTGTGAGTTTAGTTATGGGTCAGAAAAACCAAAAAATCGACCATGCCAGCATGGTCAAAATTTCAAGATTTTGGGTCAAAAATCTTTTGGCAGTTTTATGGTTTCAAATGATAGAGCACTGACTCCTGAAGACCGTTTACTGGTGCAATCTGGAAAAATGATGCATAGTTTGTCAGATAAGAAGAATTTTGTGAGTTTAGTTATGGGTCCGAAAAACCAAAAAATCGACCATGCCGGCATGGTCAAAATTTCAAGATTTTGGGTCAAAAATCTTTTGGCAGTTTTATGGTTTCAAATGATAGAGCACTGACTCCTGAAGACCGTTTACTGGTGCAATCTGGAAAAATGATGCATAGTTTGTCATATAAGAAGAATTTTGTGAGTTTAGTTATGGGTCCGAAAACCCAAAAATCGACCATGCCGGCATGGTCAAATTTTCAAGATTTTGGGTCAAAAATCTTTTGGCAGTTTTAGGTTTCAAATGATAGAGCACTGACTCCTGAAGACCGTTTACTGGTGCAATCTCGAAAATTGATGCATAGTTTGTCAGATAAGAAGAATTTTGTGAGTTTAGTTATGGGTCCGAAAAACCAAAAAATCGACCATGCCGGCATGGTCAAATTTTCATGATTTGAGATCAAAATTCTTTGCGAATTTTATGGTTTCAAATGATAGAGCACGGACTCCAGAAGACAGTTTACTGGTGCAGACTATAAAAATGATGCATAGTTTGTCAGATATTGAGAATTTTGTGAGTTTAGTTATGGGTCCGAAAAACCCCAAAACCGACCATGCCGGCATGGTCACAATTTCAAGATTTGGGTTGACAATTTTTTGGCAATTTTATTGTTTCAAATGATTGATCACGGACTCCTGAAGACCGTTTACTGGTGCAATCTGGAAAAATGATACATAGTTTGTCAGATAATGAGTATTTTATGAGTTTAGTTATGGGTCCGAAAAACCAAAAAATCGACCATGCCGGCATGGTCAAAATTTCAAGATTTTGGGTCAAAAATCTTTTGGCAGTTTTATGGTTTCAAATGATAGAGCACTGACTCCTGAAGACCGTTTACTGGTGCAATCTGGAAAAATGATGCATAGTTTGTCAGATAAGAAGAATTTTGTGAGTTTAGTTATGGGTCCGAAAACCCAAAAATCGACCATGCCGGCATGGTCAAATTTTCAAGATTTTGGGTCAAAAATCTTTTGGCAGTTTTAGGTTTCAAATGATAGAGCACTGACTCCTGAAGACCGTTTACTGGTGCAATCTCGAAAATTGATGCATAGTTTGTCAGATAAGAAGAATTTTGTGAGTTTAGTTATGGGTCCGAAAAACCAAAAAATCTACCATGCCGGCATGGTCAAATTTTCATGATTTGAGATCAAAATTCTTTGCGAATTTTATGGTTTCAAATGATAGAGCACGGACTCCAGAAGACAGTTTACTGGTGCAGACTATAAAAATGATGCATAGTTTGTCAGATATTGAGAATTTTGTGAGTTTAGTTATGGGTCCGAAAAACCCCAAAACCGACCATGCCGGCATGGTCACAATTTCAAGATTTGGGTTGACAATTTTTTGGCAATTTTATTGTTTCAAATGATTGATCACGGACTCCTGAAGACCGTTTACTGGTGCAATCTGGAAAAATGATACATAGTTTGTCAGATAATGAGTATTTTATGAGTTTAGTTATGGGTCCGAAAAACCAAAAAATCGACCATGCCGGCATGGTCAAAATTTCAAGATTTTGGGTCAAAAATCTTTTGGCAGTTTTATGGTTTCAAATGATAGAGCACTGACTCCTGAAGACCGTTTACTGGTGCAATCTGGAAAAATGATGCATAGTTTGTCAGATAAGAAGAATTTTGTGAGTTTAGTTATGGGTCCGAAAAACCAAAAAATCGACCATGCCGGCATGGTCAAAATTTCAAGATTTTGGGTCAAAAATCTTTTGGCAGTTTTATGGTTTCAAATGATAGAGCACTGACTCCTGAAGACCGTTTACTGGTGCAATCTGGAAAAATGATGCATAGTTTGTCAGATAAGAAGAATTTTGTGAGTTTAGTTATGGGTCCGAAAAACCAAAAAATCGACCATGCCGGCATGGTCAAATTTTCAAGATTTTGGGTCAAAAATCTTTTGGCAGTTTTATGGTTTCAAATGATAGAGCACTGACTCCTGAAGACCGTTTACTGGTGCAATCTGGAAAAATGATGCATAGTTTGTCATATAAGAAGAATTTTGTGAGTTTAGTTATGGGTCCGAAAACCCCAAAATCGACCATGCCGGCATGGTCAAATTTTCAAGATTTTGGGTCAAAAATCTTTTGGCAGTTTTATGGTTTCAAATGATAGAGCACTGACTCCTGAAGACCGTTTACTGGTGCAATCTGGAAAATTGATGCATAGTTTGTCAGATAAGAAGAATTTTGTGAGTTTAGTTATGGGTCCGAAAAACCAAAAATTCGACCATGCCGGCATGGTCAAATTTTCATAATTTGAGATCAAAATTCTTTGCGAATTTTATGGTTTCAAATGATAGAGCACGGACTCCAGAAGACAGTTTACTAGTGCAGACTATAAAAATGATGCATAGTTTGTCAGATATTGAGAATTTTGTGAGTTTAGTTATGGGTCCGAAAAACCCAAAAACCGACCATGCCGGCATGGTCAAAATTTCAAGATTTGGGTTGACAATTTTTTGGCAATTTTATTGTTTCAAATGATTGATCACGGACTCCTGAAGACAGTTTACTGGTGCAGACTGGAAAAATAACTCAAAGTATGAGATGTATCAGGAATTTTGTGAGTTTAGTTATGGGTCCGAAAAACCAAAAAATCGACCATGCCGGCATGGTCAAAATTTCAAGATTTTGGGTCAAAAATCTTTTGGCAGTTTTATGGTTTCAAATGATAGAGCACTGACTCCTGAAGACCGTTTACTGGTGCAATCTGGAAAAATGATGCATAGTTTGTCAGATAAGAAGAATTTTGTGAGTTTAGTTATGGGTCAGAAAAACCAAAAAATCGACCATGCCGGCATGGTCAAAATTTCAAGATTTTGGGTCAAAAATCTTTTGGCAATTTTATGGTTTCAAATGATAAAGAACTGACTCCTGAAGACCGTTTACTGGTGCAATCTGGAAAAATGATGCATAGTTTGTCAGATAAGAAGAATTTTGTGAGTTTAGTTATGGGTCCGAAAAACCAAAAATTCGACCATGCCGGCATGGTCAAATTTTCATAATTTGAGATCAAAATTCTTTGCGAATTTTATGGTTTCAAATGATAGAGCACGGACTCCAGAAGACAGTTTACTAGTGCAGACTATAAAAATGATGCATAGTTTGTCAGATATTGAGAATTTTGTGAGTTTAGTTATGGGTCCGAAAAACCCAAAAACCGACCATGCCGGCATGGTCAAAATTTCAAGATTTGGGTTGACAATTTTTTGGCAATTTTATTGTTTCAAATGATTGATCACGGACTCCTGAAGACAGTTTACTGGTGCAGACTGGAAAAATAACTCAAAGTATGAGATGTATCAGGAATTTTGTGAGTTTAGTTATGGGTCCGAAAAACCAAAAAATCGACCATGCCGGCATGGTCAAAATTTCAAGATTTTGGGTCAAAAATCTTTTGGCAGTTTTATGGTTTCAAATGATAGAGCACTGACTCCTGAAGACCGTTTACTGGTGCAATCTGGAAAAATGATGCATAGTTTGTCAGATAAGAAGAATTTTGTGAGTTTAGTTATGGGTCAGAAAAACCAAAAAATCGACCATGCCGGCATGGTCAAAATTTCAAGATTTTGGGTCAAAAATCTTTTGGCAATTTTATGGTTTCAAATGATAAAGAACTGACTCCTGAAGACCGTTTACTGGTGCAATCTGGAAAAATGATGCATAGTTTGTCAGATAAGAAGAGTTTTGTGAGTTTAGTTATGGGTCCGAAAAACCTAAAAAAATCGACCATGCCGGCATGGTCAAATTTTCATGATTTGAGATCAAAATTCTTTGCGACTTTGATGGTTTCAAATGATAGAGCACGGACTCCAGAAGACAGTTTACTGGTGCAGACTATAAAAATGATGCATAGTTTGTCAGATATTGAGAATTTTGTGAGTTTAGTTATGGGTCCGAAAAACCCAAAAACCGACCATGCCGGCATGGTCAAAATTTCAAGATTTGGGTTGACAATTTTTTGGCAATTTTATTGTTTCGAATGATTGATCTCGGACTCCTGAAGACAGTTTACTGGTGCAGACTGGAAAAATGATGCATAGTTTGTCAGATAATGAGAATTTTATGAGTTTAGTTATGGGTCTGAAAAACCAAAAAATCGACCATGCCGGCATGGTCACAATTTCAAGATTTTGGGTCAAAAATCTTTTGGCAGTTTTATGGTTTCAAATGATAGAGCACTGACTCCTGAAGACCGTTTACTGGTGCAATCTGGAAAAATGATGCATAGTTTGTCAGATAATGAGAATTTTATGAGTTTAGTTATGGGTCCGAAAAACCAAAAAATCGACCATGCCGGCATGGTCAAAATTTCAAGATTTTGGGTCAAAAATCTTTTGGCAGTTTTATAGTTTCAAATGATAGAGCACTGACTCCTGAAGACCGTTTACTGGTGCAATCTGGAAAAATGATGCATAGTTTGTCAGATAAGAAGAATTTTGTGAGTTTAGTTATGGGTCAGAAAAACCAAAAAATCGACCATGCCGGCATGGTCAAAATTTCAAGATTTTGGGTCAAAAATCTTTTGGCAGTTTTATGGTTTCAAATGATAGAGCACTGACTCCTGAAGACCGTTTACTGGTGCAATCTGGAAAAATGATGCATAGTTTGTCAGATAAGAAGAATTTTGTGAGTTTAGTTATGGGTCCGAAAAACCAAAAAATCGACCATGCCGGCATGGTCAAAATTTCAAGATTTTGGGTCAAAAATCTTTTGGCAGTTTTATGGTTTCAAATGATAGAGCACTGACTCCTGAAGACCGTTTACTGGTGCAATCTGGAAAAATTATGCATAGTTTGTCAGATAAGAAGAATTTTGTGAGTTTAGTTATGGGTCAGAAAAACCAAAAAATCGACCATGCCGGCATGGTCAAAATTTCAAGATTTTGGGTCAAAAATCTTTTGGCAGTTTTATGGTTTCAAATGATAGAGCACTGACTCCTGAAGACCGTTTACTGGTGCAATCTGGAAAAATGATGCATAGTTTGTCAGATAATGAGTATTTTATGAGTTTAGTTATGGGTCCGAAAAACCAAAAAATCGACCATGCCGGCATGGTCAAAATTTCAAGATTTTGGGTCAAAAATCTTTTGGCAGTTTTATGGTTTCAAATGATAGAGCACTGACTCCTGAAGACTGTTTACTGGTGCAATCTGGAAAAATGATGCATAGTTTGTCATATAAGAAGAATTTTGTGAGTTTAGTTATGGGTCCGAAAACCCAAAAATCGACCATGCCGGCATGGTCAAATTTTCAAGATTTTGGGTCAAAAATCTTTTGGCAGTTTTAGGTTTCAAATGATAGAGCACTGACTCCTGAAGACCGTTTACTGGTGCAATCTCGAAAATTGATGCATAGTTTGTCAGATAAGAAGAATTATGTGAGTTTAGTTATGGGTCCGAAAAACCAAAAAATCGACCATGCCGGCATGGTCAAATTTTCATGATTTGAGATCAAAATTCTTTGCGAATTTTATGGTTTCAAATGATAGAGCACGGACTCCAGAAGACAGTTTACTGGTGCAGACTATAAAAATGATGCATAGTTTGTCAGATATTGAGAATTTTGTGAGTTTAGTTATGGGTCCGAAAAACCCCAAAACCGACCATGCCGGCATGGTCACAATTTCAAGATTTGGGTTGACAATTTTTTGGCATTTTTATTGTTTCAAATGATTGATCACGGACTCCTGAAGACCGTTTACTGGTGCAATCTGGAAAAATGATACATAGTTTGTCAGATAATGAGTATTTTATGAGTTTAGTTATGGGTCCGAAAAACCAAAAAATCGACCATGCCGACATGGTCAAAATTTCAAGATTTTGGGTCAAAAATCTTTTGGCAGTTTTATGGTTTCAAATGATAGAGCACTGACTCCTGAAGACCGTTTTCTGGTGCAATCTGGAAAAATGATGCATAGTTTGTCAGATAAGAAGAATTTTGTGAGTTTAGTTATGGGTCCGAAAAACCAAAAAATCGACCATGCCGGCATGGTCAAATTTTCAAGATTTTGGGTCAAAAATCTTTTGGCAGTTTTATGGTTTCAAATGATAGAGCACTGACTCCTGAAGACCGTTTACTGGTGCAATCTGGAAAAATGATGCATAGTTTGTCATATAAGAAGAATTTTGTGAGTTTAGTTATGGGTCCGAAAACCCCAAAATCGACCATGCCGGCATGGTCAAATTTTCAAGATTTTGGGTCAAAAATCTTTTGGCAGTTTTATGGTTTCAAATGATAGAGCACTGACTCCTGAAGACCGTTTACTGGTGCAATCTGGAAAAATGATGCATAGTTTGTCAGATAAGAAGAATTTTGTGAGTTTAGTTATGGGTCCGAAAAACCAAAAAATCGACCATGCCGGCATGGTCAAATTTTCATGATTTGAGATTAAAATTCTTTGCGAATTTTATGGTTTCAAATGATAGAGCACGGACTCCAGAAGACAGTTTACTGGTGCAGACTATAAAAATGATGCATAGTTTGTCAGATATTGAGAATTTTGTGAGTTTAGTTATGGGTCCGAAAAACCCCAAAACCGACCATGCCGGCATGGTCAAAATTTCAAGATTTGGGTTGACAATTTTTTGGCAATTTTATTGTTTCAAATGATTGATCACGGACTCCTGAAGACAGTTTACTGGTGCAGACTGGAAAAATAACTCAAAGTATGAGATGTATCAGGAATTTTGTGAGTTAAGTTATGGGTCCGAAAAACCAAAAAATCGACCATGCCGGCATGGTCACAATTTCAAGATTTTGGGTCAAAAATCTTTTGGCAACTTTATGGTTTCAAATGATAGAGCACGGACTCCTGAAGACCGTTTACTGGTGCAATCTGGAAAAATGATGCATAGTTTGTCAGATAATGAGAATTTTATGAGTTTAGTTATGGGTCCGAAAAACCAAAAAATCGACCATGCCGGCATGGTCAAAATTTCAAGATTTTGGGTCAAAAATTTTTTGGCAGTTTTATGGTTTCAAATGATAGAGCACTGACTCCTGAAGACCGTTTACTGGTGCAATCTGGAAAAATGATGCATAGTTTGTCAGATAAGAAGAATTTTGTGAGTTTAGTTATGGGTCAGAAAAACCAAAAAATCGACCATGCCGGCATGGTCAAAATTTCAAGATTTTGGGTCAAAAATCTTTTGGCAATTTTATGGTTTCAAATGATAGAGCACTGACTCCTGAAGACCGTTTACTGGTGCAATCTGGAAAAATGATGCATAGTTTGTCAGATAAGAAGAATTTTGTGAGTTTAGTTATGGGTCCGAAAAACCAAAAAATCGACCATGCCGGCATGGTCAAATTTTCATGATTTGAGATCAAAATTCTTTGCGAATTAGATGGTTTCAAATGATAGAGCACGGACTCCAGAAGACAGTTTACTGGTGCAGACTATAAAAATGATGCATAGTTTGTCAGATATTGAGAATTTTGTGAGTTTAGTTATGGGTCCGAAAAACCCAAAAACGGACCATGCCGGCATGGTCAAAATTTCAAGATTTGGGTTGACAATTTTTTGGCAATTTTATTGTTTCGAATGATTGATCTCAGACTCCTGAAGACAGTTTACTGGTGCAGACTGGAAAAATAACTCAAAGTATGAGATGTATCAGGAATTTTGTGAGTTTAGTTATGGGTCCGAAAAACCCCAAAACCGACCATGCCGGCATGGTCACAATTTCAAGATTTGGGTTGACAATTTTTTGGCAATTTTATTGTTTCAAATGATTGATCACGGACTCCTGAAGACCGTTTACTGGTGCAATCTGGAAAAATGATACATAGTTTGTCAGATAATGAGTATTTTATGAGTTTAGTTATGGGTCCGAAAAACCAAAAAATCGACCATGCCGGCATGGTCAAAATTTCAAGATTTTGGGTCAAAAATCTTTTGGCAGTTTTATGGTTTCAAATGATAGAGCACTGACTCCTGAAGACCGTTTACTGGTGCAATCTGGAAAAATGATGCATAGTTTGTCAGATAAGAAGAATTTTGTGAGTTTAGTTATGGGTCCGAAAAACCAAAAAATCGACCATGCCGGCATGGTCAAATTTTCAAGATTTTGGGTCAAAAATCTTTTGGCAGTTTTATGGTTTCAAATGATAGAGCACTGACTCCTGAAGACCGTTTACTGGTGCAATCTGGAAAAATGATGCATAGTTTGTCATATAAGAAAAATTTTGTGAGTTTAGTTATGGGTCCGAAAACCCCAAAATCGACCATGCCGGCATGGTCAAATTTTCAAGATTTTGGGTCAAAAATCTTTTGGCAGTTTTATGGTTTCAAATGATAGAGCACTGACTCCTGAAGACCGTTTACTGGTGCAATCTCGAAAATTGATGCATAGTTTGTCAGATAAGAAGAATTTTGTGAGTTTAGTTATGGGTCCGAAAAACCAAAAAATCGACCATGCCGGCATGGTCACAATTTCATGATTTGAGATTAAAATTCTTTGCGAATTTTATGGTTTCAAATGATAGAGCACGGACTCCAGAAGACAGTTTACTGGTGCAGACTATAAAAATGATGCATAGTTTGTCAGATATTGAGAATTTTGTGAGTTTAGTTATGGGTCCGAAAAACCCCAAAACCGACCATGCCGGCATGGTCAAAATTTCAAGATTTGGGTTGACAATTTTTTGGCAATTTTATTGTTTCAAATGATTGATCACGGACTCCTGAAGACAGTTTACTGGTGCAGACTGGAAAAATAACTCAAAGTATGAGATGTATCAGGAATTTTGTGAGTTTAGTTATGGGTCCGAAAAACCAAAAAATCGACCATGCCGGCATGGTCACAATTTCAAGATTTTGGGTCAAAATTCTTTTGGCAATTTTATGGTTTCAAATGATAGAGCACGGACTCCTGAAGACCGTTTACTGGTGCAATCTGGAAAAATGATGCATAGTTTGTCAGATAATGAGAATTTTATGAGTTTAGTTATGGGTCCGAAAAACCAAAAAATCAACCATGCCGGCATGGTCAAAATTTCAAGATTTTGGGTCAAAAATCTTTTGGCAGTTTTATGGTTTCAAATGATAGAGCACTGACTCCTGAAGACCGTTTACTGGTGCAATCTGGAAAAATGATGCATAGTTTGTCAGATAAGAAGAATTTTGTGAGTTTAGTTATGGGTCAGAAAAACCAAAAAATCGACCATGCCGGCATGGTCAAAATTTCAAGATTTTGGGTCAAAAATCTTTTGGCAATTTTATGGTTTCAAATGATAGAGCACTGACTCCTGAAGACCGTTTACTGGTGCAATCTGGAAAAATGATGCATAATTTGTCAGATAAGAAGAATTTTGTGAGTTTAGTTATGGGTCCGAAAAACAAAAAAATCGACCATGCCGGCATGGTCAAATTTTCATGATTTGAGATCAAAATTCTTTGCGAATTTTATGGTTTCAAATGATAGAGCACGGACTCCAGAAGACAGTTTACTAGTGCAGACTATAAAAATGATGCATAGTTTGTCAGATATTGAGAATTTTGTGAGTTTAGTTATGGGTCCGAAAAACCCCAAAACCGACCATGCCGGCATGGTCAAAATTTCAAGATTTGGGTTGACAATTTTTTGGCAATTTTATTGTTTCAAATGATTGATCACGGACTCCTGAAGACAGTTTACTGGTGCAGACTGGAAAAATAACTCAAAGTATGAGATGTATCAGGAATTTTGTGAGTTTAGTTATGGGTCCGAAAAACCAAAAAATCGACCATGCCGGCATGGTCACAATTTCAAGATTTTGGGTCAAAATTCTTTTGGCAATTTTATGGTTTCAAATGATAGAGCACGGACTCCTGAAGACCGTTTACTGGTGCAATCTGGAAAAATGATGCATAGTTTGTCAGATAATGAGAATTTTATGAGTTTAGTTATGGGTCCGAAAAACCAAAAAATCGACCATGCCGGCATGGTCAAAATTTCAAGATTTTGGGTCAAAAATCTTTTGGCAGTTTTATGGTTTCAAATGATAGAGCACTGACTCCTGAAGACCGTTTACTGGTGCAATCTGGAAAAATTATGCATAGTTTGTCAGATAAGAAGAATTTTGTGAGTTTAGTTATGGGTCAGAAAAACCAAAAAATCGACCATGCCGGCATGGTCAAAATTTCAAGATTTTGGGTCAAAAATCTTTTGGCAGTTTTATGGTTTCAAATGATAGAGCACTGACTCCTGAAGACCGTTTACTGGTGCAATCTGGAAAAATGATGCATAGTTTGTCAGATAAGAAGAATTTTGTGAGTTTAGTTATGGGTCCGAAAAACCAAAAAATCGACCATGCCGGCATGGTCAAAATTTCAAGATTTTGGGTCAAAAATCTTTTGGCAGTTTTATGGTTTCAAATGATAGAGCACTGACTCCTGAAGACCGTTTACTGGTGCAATCTGGAAAAATGATGCATAGTTTGTCAGATAATGAGAATTTTATGAGTTTAGTTATGGGTCCGAAAAACCAAAAAATCGACCATGCCGGCATGGTCAAAATTTCAAGATTTTGGGTCAAAAATCTTTTGGCAGTTTTATGGTTTCAAATGATAGAGCACTGACTCCTGAAGACCGTTTACTGGTGCAATCTGGAAAAATTATGCATAGTTTGTCAGATAAGAATTTTGTGAGTTTAGTTATGGGTCCGAAAAAACCAAAAAATCGACCATGCCGGCATGGTCAAAATTTCAAGATTTTGGGTCAAAAATCTTTTGGCAGTTTTATGGTTTCAAATGATAGAGCACTGACTCCTGAAGACCGTTTACTGGTGCAATCTCGAAAATTGATGCATAGTTTGTCAGATAAGAAGAATTTTGTGAGTTTAGTTAAGGGTCCGAAAAACCAAAAAATCGACCATGCCGGCATGGTCAAATTTTCATAATTTGAGATCAAAATTCTTTGCGAATTTTATGGTTTCAAATGATAGAGCACGGACTCCAGAAGACAGTTTACTAGTGCAGACTATAAAAATGATGCATAGTTTGTCAGATATTGAGAATTTTGTGAGTTTAGTTATGGGTCCGAAAAACCAAAAAACCGACCATGCCGGCATGGTCAAAATTTCAAGATTTGGGTTGACAATTTTTTGGCAATTTTATTGTTTCAAATGATTGATCACGGACTCCTGAAGACAGTTTACTGGTGCAGACTGGAAAAATAACTCAAAGTATGAGATGTATCAGGAATTTTGTGAGTTTAGTTATGGGTCCGAAAAACCAAAAAATCGACCATGCCGGCATGGTCAAAATTTCAAGATTTTGGGTCAAAAATCTTTTGGCAGTTTTATGGTTTCAAATGATAGAGCACTGACTCCTGAAGACCGTTTACTGGTGCAATCTGGAAAAATGATGCATAGTTTGTCAGATAAGAAGAATTTTGTGAGTTTAGTTATGGGTCAGAAAAACCAAAAAATCGACCATGCCGGCATGGTCAAAATTTCAAGATTTTGGGTCAAAAATCTTTTGGCAATTTTATGGTTTCAAATGATAGAGCACTGACTCCTGAAGACCGTTTACTGGTGCAATCTGGAAAAATGATGCATAGTTTGTCAGATAAGAAGAATTTTGTGAGTTTAGTTATGGGTCCGAAAAACCAAAAAATCGACCATGCCGGCATGGTCAAAATTTCAAGATTTTGGGTCAAAAATCTTTTGGCAGTTTTATGGTTTCAAATGATAGAGCACTGACTCCTGAAGACCGTTTACTGGTGCAATCTGGAAAAATGATGCATAGTTTGTCATATAAGAAGAATTTTGTGAGTTTAGTTATGGGTCCGAAAACCCAAAAATCGACCATGCCGGCATGGTCAAATTTTCAAGATTTTGGGTCAAAAATCTTTTGGCAGTTTTAGGTTTCAAATGATAGAGCACTGACTCCTGAAGACCGTTTACTGGTGCAATCTGGAAAATTGATGCATAGTTTGTCAGATAAGAAGAATTTTGTGAGTTTAGTTATGGGTCCGAAAAACCAAAAAATCGACCATGCCGGCATGGTCAAATTTTCATGATTTGAGATCAAAATTCTTTGCGAATTTTATGGTTTCAAATGATAGAGCACGGACTCCAGAAGACAGTTTACTGGTGCAGACTATAAAAATGATGCATAGTTTGTCAGATATTGAGAATTTTGTGAGTTTAGTTATGGGTCCGAAAAACCCCAAAACCGACCATGCCGGCATGGTCACAGTTTCAAGATTTGGGTTGACAATTTTTTGGCAATTTTATTGTTTCAAATGATTGATCACGGACTCCTGAAGACCGTTTACTGGTGCAATCTGGAAAATTGATGCATAGTTTGTCAGATAATGAGAATTTTATGAGTTTAGTTATGGGTCCGAAAAACCAAAAAATCGACCATGCCGGCATGGTCAAAATTTCAAGATTTTGGGTCAAAAATCTTTTGGCAGTATTATGGTTTTAAATGATAGAGCACTGACTCCTGAAGACCGTTTACTGGTGCAATCTGGAAAAATGATGCATAGTTTGTCAGATAAGAAGAATTTTGTGAGTTTAGTTATGGGTCCGAAAAACCAAAAAATCGACCATGCTGGCATGGTCAAAATTTCAAGATTTTGGGTCAAAAATCTTTTGGCAGTTTTATGGTTTCAAATGATAGAGCACTGACTCCTGAAGACCGTTTACTGGTGCAATCTGGAAAAATGATGCATAGTTTGTCAGATAAGAAGAATTTTGTGAGTTTAGTTATGGGTCCGAAAAACCAAAAAATCGACCATGCCGGCATGGTCAAAATTTCAAGATTTTGGGTCAAAAATCTTTTGGCAGTTTTATGGCTTCAAATGATAGAGCACTGACTCCTGAAGACCGTTTACTGGTGCAATCTCGAAAATTGATGCATAGTTTGTCAGATAAGAAGAATTTTGTGAGTTTAGTTATGGGTCCGAAAAACCAAAAAATCGACCATGCCGGCATGGTCAAATTTTCATGATTTGAGATCAAAATTCTTTGCGAATTTTATGGTTTCAAATGATAGAGCACGGACTCCAGAAGACAGTTTACTGGTGCAGACTATAAAAATGATGCATAGTTTGTCAGATATTGAGAATTTTGTGAGTTTAGTTATGGGTCCGAAAAACCCCAAAACCGACCATGCCGGCATGGTCACAATTTCAAGATTTGGGTTGACAATTTTTTGGCAATTTTATTGTTTCAAATGATTGATCACGGACTCCTGAAGACCGTTTACTGGTGCAATCTGGAAAATTGATGCATAGTTTGTCAGATAATGAGAATTTTATGAGTTTAGTTATGGGTCCGAAAAACCAAAAAATCTACCATGCCGGCATGGTCAAAATTTCAAGATTTTGGGTCAAAAATCTTTTGGCAGTTTTATGGTTTTAAATGATAGAGCACTGACTCCTGAAGACCGTTTACTGGTGCAATCTGGAAAAATGATGCATAGTTTGTCAGATAAGAAGAATTTTGTGAGTTTAGTTATGGGTCCGAAAAACCAAAAAATCGACCATGCCGGCATGGTCAAAATTTCAAGATTTTGGGTCAAAAATCTTTTGGCAGTTTTATGGTTTCAAATGATAGAGCACTGACTCCAGAAGACCGTTTACTGGTGCAATCTGGAAAAATGATGCATAGTTTGTCAGATAAGAAGAATTTTGTGAGTTTAGTTATGGGTCCGAAAAACCAAAAAATCGACCATGCCGGCATGGTCAAAATTTCAAGATTTTGGGTCAAAAATCTTTTGGCAGTTTTATGGTTTCAAATGATAGAGCACTGACTCCTGAAGACCGTTTACTGGTGCAATCTCGAAAATTGATGCATAGTTTGTCAGATAAGAAGAATTTTGTGAGTTTAGTTATGGGTCCGAAAAACCAAAAAATCGACCATGCCGGCATGGTCAAATTTTCATAATTTGAGATCAAAATTCTTTGCGAATTTTATGGTTTCAAATGATAGAGCACGGACTCCAGAAGACAGTTTACTAGTGCAGACTATAAAATTGATGCATAGTTTGTCAGATATTGAGAATTTTGTGAGTTTAGTTATGGGTCCGAAAAACCCCAAAACCGACCATGCCGGCATGGTCACAATTTCAAGATTTGGGTTGACAATTTTTTGGCAATTTTATTGTTTCAAATGATTGATCACGGACTCCTGAAGACCGTTTACTGGTGCAATCTGGAAAATTGATGCATAGTTTGTAAGATAATGAGAATTTTATGAGTTTAGTTATGGGTCCGAAAAACCCCAAAACCGACCATGCCGGCATGGTCACAATTTCAAGATTTGGGTTGACAATTTTTTGGCAATTTTATTGTTTCAAATGATTGATCACGGACTCCTGAAGACAGTTTACTGGTGCAGACTGGAAAAATAACTCAAAGTATGAGATGTATCAGGAATTTTGTGAGTTTAGTTATGGGTCCGAAAAACCAAAAAATCGACCATGCCGGCATGGTCACAATTTCAAGATTTTGGGTCAAAATTCTTTTGGCAATTTTATGGTTTCAAATGATAGAGCACGGACTCCTGAAGACCGTTTACTGGTGCAATCTGGAAAAATTATGCATAGTTTGTCAGATAATGAGAATTTTATGAGTTTAGTTATGGGTCCGAAAAACCAAAAAATCGACCATGCCGGCATGGTCAAAATTTCAAGATTTTGGGTCAAAAATCTTTTGGCAGTTTTATGGTTTCAAATGATAGAGCACTGACTCCTGAAGACCGTTTACTGGTGCAATCTGGAAAATGATGCATAGTTTGTCAGATAAGAAGAATTTTGTGAGTTTAGTTATGGGTCAGAAAATCCAAAAAATCGACCATGTCGGCATGGTCAAAATTTCAAGATTTGGGTTGACAATTTTTTGGCAATTTTATTGTTTCAAATGATTGATCACGGACTCCTGAAGACAGTTTACTGGTGCAGACTGGAAAAATAACTCAAAGTATGAGATGTATCAGGAATTTTGTGAGTTTAGTTATGGGTCCGAAAACCCCAAAATCGACCATGCCGGCATGGTCACAATTTCAAGATTTGGGTTGACAATTTTTTGGCAATTTTATTGTTTCAAATGATTGATCACGGACTCCTGAAGACAGTTTACTGGTGCAGACTGGAAAAATAACTCAAAGTATGAGATGTATCAGGAATTTTGTGAGTTTAGTTATGGGTCCGAAAAACCAAAAAATCGACCATGCCGGCATGGTCACAATTTCAAGATTTTGGGTCAAAATTCTTTTGGCAATTTTATGGTTTCAAATGATAGAGCACGGACTCCTGAAGACCGTTTACTGGTGCAATCTGGAAAAATGATGCATAGTTTGTCAGATAATGAGAATTTTATGAGTTTAGTTATGGGTCCGAAAAACCAAAAAATCGACCATGCCGGCATGGTCAAAATTTCAAGATTTTGGGTCAAAAATCTTTTGGCAGTTTTATGGTTTCAAATGATAGAGCACTGACTCCTGAAGACCGTTTACTGGTGCAATCTGGAAAATGATGCATAGTTTGTCAGATAAGAAGAATTTTGTGAGTTTAGTTATGGGTCAGAAAAACCAAAAAATCGACTATGCCGGCATGGTCAAACTTCAAGATTTTGGGTCAAAAATCTTTTGGCAATTTTATGGTTTCAAATGATAGAGCACTGACTCCTGAAGACCGTTTACTGGTGCAATCTGGAAAAATGATGCATAGTTTGTCAGATAAGAAGAATTTTGTGAGTTTAGTTATGGGTCCGAAAAACCAAAAAATCGACCATGCCGGCATGGTCAAATTTTCATGATTTGAGATCAAAATTCTTTGCGAATTTGATGGTTTCAAATGATAGAGCACGGACTCCAGAAGACAGTTTACTGGTGCAGACTATAAAAATGATGCATAGTTTGTCAGATATTGAGAATTTTGTGAGTTAAGTTATGGGTCCGAAAAACCCAAAAACCGACCATGCCGGCATGGTCAAAATTTCAAGATTTGGGTTGACAATTTTTTGGCAATTTTATTGTTTCGAATGATTGATCTCAGACTCCTGAAGACAGTTTACTGGTGCAGACTGGAAAAATAACTCAAAGTATGAGATGTATCAGGAATTTTGTGAGTTTAGTTATGGGTCCGAAAAACCAAAAAATCGACCATGCCGGCATGGTCACAATTTCAAGATTTTGGGTCAAAAATCTTTTGGCAGTTTTATGGTTTCAAATGATAGAGCACTGACTCCTGAAGACCGTTTACTGGTGCAATCTGGAAAAATGAAGCATAGTTTTTCATATAAGAAGAATTTTGTGAGTTTAGTTATGGGTCCGAAAAACCAAAAAATCGACTATGCCGGCATGGTCAAACTTCAAGATTTTGGGTCAAAAATCTGTTGGCAATTTTATGGTTTTAAATGATAGAGCACTGACTCCTGAAAACCGTTTACTGGTGCAATCTCGAAAATTGATGCATAGTTTGTCAAATGATAGAGCACGGACTCCTGAAGACCGTTTACTGGTGCAATCTGGAAAAATGATGCATAGTTTGTCAGATAATGAGAATTTTATGAGTTTAGTTATGGGTCCGAAAAACCAAAAAATCGACCATGCCGGCATGGTCAAAATTTCAAGATTTTGGGTCAAAAATCTTTTGGCAGTTTTATGGTTTCAAATGATAGAGCACTGACTCCTGAAGACCGTTTACTGGTGCAATCTGGAAAAATTATGCATAGTTTGTCAGATAAGAAGAATTTTGTGAGTTTAGTTATGGGTCAGAAAAACCAAAAAATCGACCATGCCGGCATGGTCAAAATTTCAAGATTTTGGGTCAAAAATCTTTTGGCAGTTTTATGGTTTCAAATGATAGAGCACTGACTCCTGAAGACCGTTTACTGGTGCAATCTGGAAAAATGATGCATAGTTTGTCAGATAAGAAGAATTTTGTGAGTTTAGTTATGGGTCCGAAAAACCAAAAAATCGACCATGCCGGCATGGTCAAAATTTCAAGATTTTGGGTCAAAAATCTTTTGGCAGTTTTATGGTTTCAAATGATAGAGCACTGACTCCTGAAGACCGTTTACTGGTGCAATCTGGAAAAATGATGCATAGTTTGTCATATAAGAAGAATTTTGTGAGTTTAGTTATGGGTCAGAAAAACCAAAAAATCTACCATGCCGGCATGGTCAAAATTTCAAGATTTGGGTTGACAATTTTTTGGCAATTTTATTGTTTCAAATGATTGATCACGGACTCCTGAAGACAGTTTACTGGTGCAGACTGGAAAAATAACTCAAAGTATGAGATGTATCAGGAATTTTGTGAGTTTAGTTATGGGTCCGAAAACCCCAAAATCGACCATGCCGGCATGGTCACAATTTCAAGATTTGGGTTGACAATTTTTTGGCAATTTTATTGTTTCAAATGATTGATCACGGACTCCTGAAGACAGTTTACTGGTGCAGACTGGAAAAATAACTCAAAGTATGAGATGTATCAGGAATTTTGTGAGTTTAGTTATGGGTCCGAAAAACCAAAAAATCGACCATGCCGGCATGGTCACAATTTCAAGATTTTGGGTCAAAATTCTTTTGGCAATTTTATGGTTTCAAATGATAGAGCACGGACTCCTGAAGACCGTTTACTGGTGCAATCTGGAAAAATGATGCATAGTTTGTCAGATAATGAGAATTTTATGAGTTTAGTTATGGGTCCGAAAAACCAAAAAATCGACCATGCCGGCATGGTCAAAATTTCAAGATTTTGGGTCAAAAATCTTTTGGCAGTTTTATGGTTTCAAATGATAGAGCACTGACTCCTGAAGACCGTTTACTGGTGCAATCTGGAAAATGATGCATAGTTTGTCAGATAAGAAGAATTTTGTGAGTTTAGTTATGGGTCAGAAAAACCAAAAAATCGACTATGCCGGCATGGTCAAACTTCAAGATTTTGGGTCAAAAATCTTTTGGCAATTTTATGGTTTCAAATGATAGAGCACTGACTCCTGAAGACCGTTTACTGGTGCAATCTGGAAAAATGATGCATAGTTTGTCAGATAAGAAGAATTTTGTGAGTTTAGTTATGGGTCCGAAAAACCAAAAAATCGACCATGCCGGCATGGTCAAATTTTCATGATTTGAGATCAAAATTCTTTGCGAATTTGATGGTTTCAAATGATAGAGCACGGACTCCAGAAGACAGTTTACTGGTGCAGACTATAAAAATGATGCATAGTTTGTCAGATATTGAGAATTTTGTGAGTTAAGTTATGGGTCCGAAAAACCCAAAAACCGACCATGCCGGCATGGTCAAAATTTCAAGATTTGGGTTGACAATTTTTTGGCAATTTTATTGTTTCGAATGATTGATCTCAGACTCCTGAAGACAGTTTACTGGTGCAGACTGGAAAAATAACTCAAAGTATGAGATGTATCAGGAATTTTGTGAGTTTAGTTATGGGTCCGAAAAACCAAAAAATCGACCATGCCGGCATGGTCACAATTTCAAGATTTTGGGTCAAAAATCTTTTGGCAGTTTTATGGTTTCAAATGATAGAGCACTGACTCCTGAAGACCGTTTACTGGTGCAATCTGGAAAAATGAAGCATAGTTTTTCATATAAGAAGAATTTTGTGAGTTTAGTTATGGGTCCGAAAAACCAAAAAATCGACTATGCCGGCATGGTCAAACTTCAAGATTTTGGGTCAAAAATCTGTTGGCAATTTTATGGTTTTAAATGATAGAGCACTGACTCCTGAAAACCGTTTACTGGTGCAATCTCGAAAATTGATGCATAGTTTGTCAAATGATAGAGCACGGACTCCTGAAGACCGTTTACTGGTGCAATCTGGAAAAATGATGCATAGTTTGTCAGATAATGAGAATTTTATGAGTTTAGTTATGGGTCCGAAAAACCAAAAAATCGACCATGCCGGCATGGTCAAAATTTCAAGATTTTGGGTCAAAAATCTTTTGGCAGTTTTATGGTTTCAAATGATAGAGCACTGACTCCTGAAGACCGTTTACTGGTGCAATCTGGAAAAATTATGCATAGTTTGTCAGATAAGAAGAATTTTGTGAGTTTAGTTATGGGTCAGAAAAACCAAAAAATCGACCATGCCGGCATGGTCAAAATTTCAAGATTTTGGGTCAAAAATCTTTTGGCAGTTTTATGGTTTCAAATGATAGAGCACTGACTCCTGAAGACCGTTTACTGGTGCAATCTGGAAAAATGATGCATAGTTTGTCAGATAAGAAGAATTTTGTGAGTTTAGTTATGGGTCCGAAAAACCAAAAAATCGACCATGCCGGCATGGTCAAAATTTCAAGATTTTGGGTCAAAAATCTTTTGGCAGTTTTATGGTTTCAAATGATAGAGCACTGACTCCTGAAGACCGTTTACTGGTGCAATCTGGAAAAATGATGCATAGTTTGTCATATAAGAAGAATTTTGTGAGTTTAGTTATGGGTCAGAAAAACCAAAAAATCGACCATGCCGGCATGGTCAAAATTTCAAGATTTGGGTTGACAATTTTTTGGCAATTTTATTGTTTCAAATGATTGATCACGGACTCCTGAAGACAGTTTACTGGTGCAGACTGGAAAAATAACTCAAAGTATGAGATGTATCAGGAATTTTGTGAGTTTAGTTATGGGTCCGAAAACCCCAAAATCGACCATGCCGGCATGGTCACAATTTCAAGATTTGGGTTGACAATTTTTTGGCAATTTTATTGTTTCAAATGATTGATCACGGACTCCTGAAGACAGTTTACTGGTGCAGACTGGAAAAATAACTCAAAGTATGAGATGTATCAGGAATTTTGTGAGTTTAGTTATGGGTCCGAAAAACCAAAAAATCGACCATGCCGGCATGGTCACAATTTCAAGATTTTGGGTCAAAATTCTTTTGGCAATTTTATGGTTTCAAATGATAGAGCACGGACTCCTGAAGACCGTTTACTGGTGCAATCTGGAAAAATGATGCATAGTTTGTCAGATAATGAGAATTTTATGAGTTTAGTTATGGGTCCGAAAAACCAAAAAATCGACCATGCCGGCATGGTCAAAATTTCAAGATTTTGGGTCAAAAATCTTTTGGCAGTTTTATGGTTTCAAATGATAGAGCACTGACTCCTGAAGACCGTTTACTGGTGCAATCTGGAAAATGATGCATAGTTTGTCAGATAAGAAGAATTTTGTGAGTTTAGTTATGGGTCAGAAAAACCAAAAAATCGACTATGCCGGCATGGTCAAACTTCAAGATTTTGGGTCAAAAATCTTTTGGCAATTTTATGGTTTCAAATGATAGAGCACTGACTCCTGAAGACCGTTTACTGGTGCAATCTGGAAAAATGATGCATAGTTTGTCAGATAAGAAGAATTTTGTGAGTTTAGTTATGGGTCCGAAAAACCAAAAAATCGACCATGCCGGCATGGTCAAATTTTCATGATTTGAGATCAAAATTCTTTGCGAATTTGATGGTTTCAAATGATAGAGCACGGACTCCAGAAGACAGTTTACTGGTGCAGACTATAAAAATGATGCATAGTTTGTCAGATATTGAGAATTTTGTGAGTTAAGTTATGGGTCCGAAAAACCCAAAAACCGACCATGCCGGCATGGTCAAAATTTCAAGATTTGGGTTGACAATTTTTTGGCAATTTTATTGTTTCGAATGATTGATCTCAGACTCCTGAAGACAGTTTACTGGTGCAGACTGGAAAAATAACTCAAAGTATGAGATGTATCAGGAATTTTGTGAGTTTAGTTATGGGTCCGAAAAACCAAAAAATCGACCATGCCGGCATGGTCACAATTTCAAGATTTTGGGTCAAAAATCTTTTGGCAGTTTTATGGTTTCAAATGATAGAGCACTGACTCCTGAAGACCGTTTACTGGTGCAATCTGGAAAAATGAAGCATAGTTTTTCATATAAGAAGAATTTTGTGAGTTTAGTTATGGGTCCGAAAAACCAAAAAATCGACTATGCCGGCATGGTCAAACTTCAAGATTTTGGGTCAAAAATCTGTTGGCAATTTTATGGTTTTAAATGATAGAGCACTGACTCCTGAAAACCGTTTACTGGTGCAATCTCGAAAATTGATGCATAGTTTGTCAAATGATAGAGCACGGACTCCTGAAGACCGTTTACTGGTGCAATCTGGAAAAATGATGCATAGTTTGTCAGATAATGAGAATTTTATGAGTTTAGTTATGGGTCCGAAAAACCAAAAAATCGACCATGCCGGCATGGTCAAAATTTCAAGATTTTGGGTCAAAAATCTTTTGGCAGTTTTATGGTTTCAAATGATAGAGCACTGACTCCTGAAGACCGTTTACTGGTGCAATCTGGAAAAATTATGCATAGTTTGTCAGATAAGAAGAATTTTGTGAGTTTAGTTATGGGTCAGAAAAACCAAAAAATCGACCATGCCGGCATGGTCAAAATTTCAAGATTTTGGGTCAAAAATCTTTTGGCAGTTTTATGGTTTCAAATGATAGAGCACTGACTCCTGAAGACCGTTTACTG
Source organism: Pisaster brevispinus (assembly GCA_023634235.1). NCBI lineage: Eukaryota > Metazoa > Echinodermata > Asteroidea > Forcipulatida > Asteriidae > Pisaster > Pisaster brevispinus. Next base: position 582,766 of record JAMKCF010000026.1, read on the forward strand.
GTGCAATCTGGAAAAATGATGCATAGTTTGTCAGATAAGAAGAATTTTGTGAGTTTAGTTATGGGTCCGAAAAACCAAAAAATCGACCATGCCGGCATGGTCAAAATTTCAAGATTTTGGGTCAAAAATCTTTTGGCAGTTTTATGGTTTCAAATGATAGAGCACTGACTCCTGAAGACCGTTTACTGGTGCAATCTGGAAAAATGATGCATAGTTTGTCATATAAGAAGAATTTTGTGAGTTTAGTTATGGGTCCGAAAACCCAAAAATCGACCATGCCGGCATGGTCAAATTTTCAAGATTTTGGGTCAAAAATCTTTTGGCAGTTTTAGGTTTCAAATGATAGAGCACTGACTCCTGAAGACCGTTTACTGGTGCAATCTCGAAAATTGATGCATAGTTTGTCAGATAAGAAGAATTTTGTGAGTTTAGTTATGGGTCCGAAAAACCAAAAAATCGACCATGCCGGCATGGTCAAATTTTCATGATTTGAGATCAAAATTCTTTGCGAATTTTATGGTTTCAAATGATAGAGCACGGACTCCAGAAGACAGTTTACTGGTGCAGACTATAAAAATGATGCATAGTTTGTCAGATATTGAGAATTTTGTGAGTTTAGTTATGGGTCCGAAAAACCCCAAAACCGACCATGCCGGCATGGTCACAATTTCAAGATTTGGGTTGACAATTTTTTGGCAATTTTATTGTTTCAAATGATTGATCACGGACTCCTGAAGACCGTTTACTGGTGCAATCTGGAAAAATGATGCATAGTTTGTCAGATAATGAGAATTTTATGAGTTTAGTTATGGGTCCGAAAAACCAAAAAATCGACCATGCCGGCATGGTCAAAATTTCAAGATTTTGGGTCAAAAATCTTTTGGCAGTTTTATGGTTTCAAATGATAGAGCACTGACTCCTGAAGACCGTTTACTGGTGCAATCTGGAAAAATGATGCATAGTTTGTCAGATAAGAAGAATTTTGTGAGTTTAGTTATGTGTCCGAAAAACCAAAAAATCGACCATGCCGGCATGGTCAAATTTTCAAGATTTTGGGTCAAAAATCTTTTGGCAGTTTTATGGTTTCAAATGATAGAGCACTGACTCCTGAAGACCGTTTACTGGTGCAATCTGGAAAAATGATGCATAGTTTGTCAGATAAGAAGAATTTTGTGAGTTTAGTTATGGGTCCGAAAAACCAAAAAATCGACCATGCCGGCATGGTCAAAATTTCAAGATTTTGGGTCAAAAATCTTTTGGCAGTTTTATGGTTTCAAATGATAGAGCACTGACTCCTGAAGACCGTTTACTGGTGCAATCTCGAAAATTGATGCATAGTTTGTCAGATAAGAAGAATTTTGTGAGTTTAGTTATGGGTCCGAAAAACCAAAAAATCGACCATGCCGGCATGGTCAAATTTTCATAATTTGAGATCAAAATTCTTTGCGAATTTTATGGTTTCAAATGATAGAGCACGGACTCCAGAAGACAGTTTACTAGTGCAGACTATAAAAATGATGCATAGTTTGTCAGATATTGAGAATTTTGTGAGTTTAGTTATGGGTCCGAAAAACCCCAAAACCGACCATGCCGGCATGGTCAAAATTTCAAGATTTGGGTTGACAATTTTTTGGCAATTTTATTGTTTCAAATGATTGATCACGGACTCCTGAAGACAGTTTACTGGTGCAGACTGGAAAAATAACTCAAAGTATGAGATGTATCAGGAATTTTGTGAGTTTAGTTTAATGGGTCCGAAAAACCAAAAAATCGACCATGCCGGCATGGTCACAATTTCAAGATTTTGGGTCAAAATTCTTTTGGCAATTTTATGGTTTCAAATGATAGAGCACGGACTCCTGAAGACCGTTTACTGGTGCAATCTGGAAAAATGATGCATAGTTTGTCAGATAATGAGAATTTTATGAGTTTAGTTATGGGTCCGAAAAACCAAAAAATCGACCATGCCAGCATGGTCAAAATTTCAAGATTTTGGGTCAAAAATCTTTTGGCAGTTTTATGGTTTCAAATGATAGAGCACTGACTCCTGAAGACCGTTTACTGGTGCAATCTGGAAAAATTATGCATAGTTTGTCAGATAAGAAGAATTTTGTGAGTTTAGTTATGGGTCAGAAAAACCAAAAAATCGACCATGCCGGCATGGTCAAATTTTCAAGATTTTGGGTCAAAAATCTTTTGGCAGTTTTAGGTTTCAAATGATAGAGCACTGACTCCTGAAGACCGTTTACTGGTGCAATCTCGAAAATTGATGCATAGTTTGTCAGATAAGAAGAATTTTGTGAGTTTAGTTATGGGTCCGAAAAACCAAAAAATCGACCATGCCGGCATGGTCAAATTTTCATGATTTGAGATCAAAATTCTTTGCGAATTTTATGGTTTCAAATGATAGAGCACGGACTCCAGAAGACAGTTTACTGGTGCAGACTATAAAAATAATGCATAGTTTGTCAGATATTGAGAATTTTGTGAGTTTAGTTATGGGTCCGAAAAACCCCAAAACCGACCATGCCGGCATGGTCACAATTTCAAGATTTGGGTTGACAATTTTTTGGAAATTTTATTGTTTCAAATGATTGATCACGGACTCCTGAAGACCGTTTACTGGTGCAATCTGGAAAAATGATGCATAGTTTGTCAGATAATGAGAATTTATGAGTTTAGTTATGGGTCCGAAAAACCAAAAAATCGACCATGCCGGCATGGTCAAAATTTCAAGATTTTGGGTCAAAAATCTTTTGACAGTTTTATGGTTTCAAATGATAGAGCACTGACTCTTGAAGACCGTTTACTGGTGCAATCTGGAAAAATGATGCATAGTTTGTCAGATAAGAAGAATTTTGTGAGTTTAGTTATGGGTCCGAAAAACCAAAAAATCGACCATGCCGGCATGGTCAAATTTTCAAGATTTTGGGTCAAAAATCTTTTGGCAGTTTTATGGTTTCAAATGATAGAGCACTGACTCCTGAAGACCGTTTACTGGTGCAATCTGGAAAAATGATGCATAGTTTGTCAGATAAGAAGAATTTTGTGAGTTTAGTTATGGGTCCGAAAAACCAAAAAATCGACCATGCCGGCATGGTCAAAATTTCAGATTTTGGGTCAAAAATCTTTTGGCAGTTTTATGGTTTCAAATGATAGAGCACTGACTCCTGAAGACCGTTTACTGGTGCAATCTTGAAAATTGATGCATAGTTTGTCAGATAAGAAGAATTTTGTGAGTTTAGTTATGGGTCCGAAAAACCAAAAAAAGGACCATGCCGGCATGGTCAAATTTTCATAATTTGAGATCAAAATTCTTTGCGAATTTTATGGTTTCAAATGATAGAGCACGGACTCCAGAAGACAGTTTACTAGTGCAGACTATAAAAATGATGCATAGTTTGTCAGATATTGAGAATTTTGTGAGTTTAGTTATGGGTCCGAAAAACCAAAAAACCGACCATGCCGGCATGGTCAAAATTTCAAGATTTGGGTTGACAATTTTTTGGCAATTTTATTGTTTCAAATGATTGATCACGGACTCCTGAAGACAGTTTACTGGTGCAGACTGGAAAAATAACTCAAAGTATGAGATGTATCAGGAATTTTGTGAGTTTAGTTTAATGGGTCCGAAAAACCAAAAAATCGACCATGCAGGCATGGTCAAAATTTCAAGATTTTTGGTCAAAAATCTTTTGGCAGTTTTATGGTTTCAAATGATAGAGCACGGACTCCTGAAGACAGTTTACTGGTGATGACTGGAAAAAAGATGCATAGTTTGTCAGATATTGAGAATTTTGTGAGTTTAGTTATGTGTCCGAAAAACCAAAAAATTAAAAATTGACCATGCCAGCATGGTCAAAATTTCATGATTTGAGGTCAAAATTCTTAGCGAATTTTATGGTTTCAAATGATAGAGCACAGACTCCAGAAGACAGTTTACTGGTTCAGACTATAAAAATGATGCATAGTTTGTCAGATATTGAGAATTTTGTGAGTTTAGGTATGGGTCCGAAAAACCAAAAAATCGACCATGCCGGCATGGTCAAAATTTCAAGATTTGGGTTGACAATTTTTTGGCAATTTTATTGTTTCAAATGATTGATCACGGACTCCTGAAGACAGTTTACTGGTGCAGACTGGAAAAATAACTCAAAGTATGAGATGTATCAGGAATTTTGTGAGTTTAGTTATGGGTCCGAAAAACCCAAAAAATCGACCATGCCGGCATGGTCACAATTTCAAGATTTTGGGTCAAAATTCTTTTGGCAATTTTATGGTTTCAAATGATAGAGCACGACTCCTGAAGACAGTTTACTGGTGATGACTGGAAAAAAGATGCATAGTTTGTCAGATATTGAGAATTTAGTGAGTTTAGTTATGTGTCCGAAAAACCAAAAAATTGACCAAGCCGGCATGGTCAAAATTTGGGTTGACAATTTTTTGGCAATTTTGTGGTTTTAAATGATATAAAACGGACTCCTGAAGACAGTTTACCTGTGCAGACTGGAAAAATAACTCAAAGTATGAGATGTATCAGGAATTTTGTGAGTTTAGTTATGGGTCCGAAAAACCAAAAAATCGACCATGCCAGCATGGTCACAATTTCAAGATTTTGGGTCAAAAATCTTTTGGCAATTTTATGTTTCAAATGATAGAGCACAGACTCCTGAAGACAGTTTACTGGTGCAAGACTATAAAAATGATGCATAGTTTGTTAGATGATGAGAAATTTGTGAGTTTAGTTATGGGTCTGAAAAACCAAAAAATCGACCTTGCAGGCATGGTCAAAATTTCAAGATTTTGGGTCAAAAATCTTTTGGCAGTTTTATGGTTTCAAATGATAGAGCACTGACTCCTGAAGACCGTTTACTGGTGCAATCTCCAAAAATTTTGCATAGTTTGTCAGATTAGAAGAATTTGTGAGTTTAGTTATGGGTCCGAAAAACCCAAAAATCGACCATGCCTGCATGGTCAAAATTTCAGATTTTGGGTCAAAATTCTTTTGGCAATTTTATGGTTTCAAATGATAGAGCACGGACTCCTGAAGACAGTTTACTGGTGATGACTGGAAAAAAGATGCATAGTTTGTCAGATATTGAGAATTTAGTGAGTTTAGTTATGTGTCCGAAAAACCAAAAAATTGACCATGCCGGCATGGTCAAAATTTGGGTTGACAATTTTTTGGCAATTTGTGGTTTTAAATGATATAAAACGGACTCCTGAAGACAGTTTACCTGTGCAGACTGAAAAAATAACTCAAGTATGAGATGTATCAGGAATTTTGTGAGTTTAGTTATGGGTCCGAAAAACCAAAAAATCGACCATGCCAGCATGGTCCAATTCAAGATTTTGGGTCAAAAATCTTTTGGCAATTTTATGGTTTCAAATGATAGAGCACAGACTCCTGAAGACAGTGTTACTGGAGCAGACTATAAAAATGATGCATAGTTTGTTAGATGATGAGAAATTTGTGAGTTTAGTTATGGGTCTGAAAAACCAAAAAATCGACCTTGCAGGCATGGTCAAAATTTCAAGATTTTGGGTCAAAAATCTTTTGGCAGTTTTATGGTTTCAAATGATAGAGCACTGACTCCTGAAGACCGTTTACTGGTGCAATCTCGAAAAATTTTGCATAGTTTGTCAGATTAGAAGAATTTTGTGAGTTTAGTTATGGGTCCGAAAAACCCAAAAATCGACCATGCCTGCATGGTCAAAATTTCAAGATTTTGGGTCAAAATTCTTTTGGCAATTTTATGGTTTCAAATGATAGAGCACGGACTCCTCAACCATACGGCCAGGCTATGCCAATGCAGCAGGGTGAGCTCAAACCATTGAGTTGCTGAAGAATTCCAAACCTAGGCCTGTGATTTCTCAGGCTTTTTCCTGGTTTCAGGATTTTCCATTGACCTCCCTTGGGCTTCAGAGTTTCTTGAAAGAGGCAAACTTGCAAACATTTTGTTTAATCACAGGATGTGGCAAATATTGTACACATGGTCATTTTATATGATGGCCACACACAGGCTCAAACCTTTGACCTCCATGAGTGTGTGCTCATCTTGTGTTGATGAACATGACCACATGTACACAGTGTAAGCTACATCCTGTGATTAGTGTCGCAGCAAAAAGTTACAAAGTCAAACCAGAACTGATAAGAATAAAGTCATTAGTGTAGTTAGCTCCGCCTTGAACAAAAGGATCAAGGCGCAATAACGAATAGTCATTCACATTGTACTGTATGTACAAGCTCATATACCCACAAACAGTTTATGTATACAGTACGTAAGCACATGTCTGTAACAGTGTATCCGAGCAGCAAGCATGGGGTGTGCTGTGTGCTGGGCAAAATGCGACTTTAATCATTCCATGCAGCTGACATGCCTTGATCAAGGCTACAGTTCATCAAGCCTTCCTTAAGCATTCCTGAAACCATCTCAACTCCTTAGGCATATTCAGCACTGGCAACCAAATTGGTGTTCAGCCTGCAAGTCAAGCAATAAACCACAAATGAAACTGACTGGTTAAGTTTTCAATAGTTTTTGGGTTGAACAAAGAAAACTTGACTAGAGCCGGACTTGAACCTGAGACCTCCGCATTAACAGTCTTGCACTAAAGAGCAAGAGGAATCCGCACCTCTATTGAATACTCAAATGACAGACAAGTCGTAACATCTTTTTCCCTCTTCAGCCTACATTCAGCAGCCTGGACATCCCCAACAGATGCAGGGCTATGCCATTTCACCGCCGCAGGCCTACCATGCTCCACCCTCCAACATGGCGCCCCAGCTTGCCTTATGTGGGAACCAATACCCTGCAGTTCCGCCTCCGTACTACCAGTTAGAGGAAAAGCCGGGAACCACCTTGCCTGAACCTCAGGCATAAAGATGGACTGTCAAGAGATAGCCATAGGGGGGGCAGCAGACTGACAACAGGTAGCACGAGTAACCTTGCAACTCAAAAATTCATATCAAGCAAAACGAGTGACGTATTCACTATTTTTAAAACTAATTAACAAGATAATGCAGGGGTGTGGGGCAGACATGAAGAAAAAATGTTAAGAACATACCTCCCAAGAAGTAGTTCAGCTTAGAAGAAAAGGTTTCCAATGTAAATGGTATGGAATTTAAACCTGTTTGAGTACTCAGTATGAACAAGTATTAAATCTAGTGGCTTGTTATTTTGACCAAATCAGAATCCTTTCACCCAACACTTACAAAAAGTATACAGAAAAACACGTATGGTTTTTAATCGTTTTTTAAAAAGGTTTTTAACGGACTTTAAATAGAGTAAGATATTGACTAATAGGGAGACCGCCAACATAGGGCTGGATAGCTCAGTTGGTAGAGCGCCGGTACGTTAATCCGGAGGTCGTTGGTTCAAGTCCCGCTCCAGTCAATTTTTCTTTGTTCAAACCCAAATTATTTAAATAGAGTAATGAGTGTAATTTTGTGTGTGGACTTTTCAAAACAGAGGATCGGGGGTGGGGAAAATGTTTGTGTTTGGATTGTTTTTGACCTGAAATGTAAGTTATACCACGTCACACCATAACAAATTAAAGTGTTGTTGCTGTCTTGTTGGACAGGTTGTTAAAAACTAACCTTGCCTAGGCCAGCTTGTGTAAACTAACTAGGGACGATCACACACACATGGTTTAACACCACTAAACCATGTAACGTTGGATGGTTTAGTTTACCATCGAGAGTAAACTAACTAGGGACGATCACACATGGTTTAACACCACTAAACCATGTCGAGTGGGCCAGTTTCAGTTTACCAACGAGAGTAAACTAACTAGGGATGATCACACATGGTTTAACACCACTAAACCATGTCGAGTGGGCCGGTTTCAGTTTACCAACGAGGTAAACTAACTAGGGACGACCACACATGGTTTAACACCACTAAACCATGTCGAGTGGGCCGGTTTCAGTTTACCAACGAGAGTAAACTAACTAGGGATGACCACACTTGGTTTAACACCACTAAACCAATTCACCTGATGTCATTATCACAATCATCTTGGTTGCTCCATTCTGGGTGTCAATGTCCTTGTGTTCTACAGTGTATAGTGTAGTGCCAATTCCAGGGCCAAATTTAATAAAGCTGTTTGATTTTCTGCTAAGCAAAAAGAAGCAGGATACCAGTCATAAATGGTACATGTGGAATGCTATTTTGGCTGGTCACCTTATTCTTGAAAGCATGATGTTATTGTTCTTAGCTACTTTTTGCACTTAAGCAGCTCTATGAAATTTGGCCCAGGCGACGGCGTTTACATGCTTACCTTAAATTTTTACTTCCATTTTGACTCCCAAAATGTGAGCATGGCCAACAGTAACCATGAGTGACATTGGTGTAAGGGGTCAATTCATGGGTTAATATGATTCGACCATTCCATTAACAACAGGACCCAATTTCGTAACTCTGCTTACCACAGAACTGTTTGCTTGTTAACAAATGGCCCATCTTTAAGCACTGTAAGCATGGATTTCTGTAGAAAGAGGCACCGTGAAATTGGGCACTTGGCAAGTGGTAAATGCCCAGTTATGAAAGAAGTATTCAGTTACAATTGAAGGGTGATTACCTCCATGCCCTGGTTTTTGCCTCGGTGGATCTTGAAATGTTCTTGAACAAATTGTTCATTTCTCTCATAGAGGTGCCCTTTTTGACAGAGGAAGAACTGTGTTGCCCTCAAGAACAAAGTAGCAGGCTTGTGTGTGTGGTGTGGGTAGGTATTCACAATCAAACCAGGAACCAGGGCTTGAGTTTGAGAAGAAAATCCTAAACACTGCGGGGCTTGTACCTCAAAACTTTTACTGGACTAGAAATTTGTTTACAAGACCAGAACAAAAACGAGAAAAAAATATTTTCACAGTTTAACTGTTTTATTTGTACAGACACTGAGAGAAAATTTATCTCATTTGTCTTTTATCTAGGTAAGTAATTTTCAATACTCAACAGCAGTGAAACATATTTATCAGCCTCAAAGTCAACATTTGATCATTACTTTTAAAAAAAGAAGACAATCCACTGTGTAGTATCAATAATTATTCAATTGAAAAACACAAGTCTTTAATTTACTGTCCCACAAAGCTAAAATCACTGGCCTGGGGCCTGCGTTCTAGTGTTAATTTTGAGCCCTTGGGACCTATAACAAAAGAGGACAATTGGGTTCCTGCTTGGGTAAAGATCCCAGTTGGAAAGTGTGTATAAAACTAAAGAGGGACAACAGGAGGTTGCCGGTTGCAGCTGTTTACACACTTGTGTGTCGGGGGGGGGGGGGGGGGGTGGGGAGAGGGGGTGTCTACCCATCATTGGAACCGAAAACATTAACAACTATTGACTACTTTTTTTGCAGTATTCAGTGCTGTAGGCGAGTCCATGATTGTCTGAGTCCAAGGCACAGTGCCCCCCCCCCCCCGAGGGGGAGCCCTCCAGCACTAGTCATATTGATTGACACACACCTTTGTATACAACTTGTGTAATATATTCTTAAGAACTGTTTTGTGACTACAATTGTCCAAAAGTATGAAGTTTAAACTTTACCGAGGAGTTTGAGCTCATATGTTCACCAGTACTTTTTCAGTTGCTTTTAGCAAGACACAATTTCTTTGTAGCCATTTGACAACATTTGACAAATTAACAGTGTAATTTTAATTGGTTATAATATGTCAGACTATATATAGACTATATATAAATATATTCAGTTTGTTATAGCATATAAACTGTTAGGGTGACACATCAAGGCCTGGAGCAGGTTTCACAATAAGCTAAGATTGATCTTAACTGTGTATCAATCTCAGTTGCCAAGCAAAATGTCGTAAAACAAATCACTTACTGTAATTCTTGTCAAAACATCTTAAGATGAATCTAAGTACTTTGTGAAATCATAGAGAAAGGACCACGGAAGGACTTTCTCTATGGTGAAATCAAGCTCTGGAATTCTACCTTGAAATGAGCACGGCCATTTTCAGTTTGCAAAGGGCATTCCCAACAATATTAAAGTCTATTGGAAATTTTTAGGCATCAAGGCCAAGACCAGGGCAACACTGAAGGCTCGCGCTTTGTGGCCTCTATAAAAAACCCGGCTCATACTTTCTGTGAGTACGATTTCTCAAGAGTTGAGCTGTGCTCTTGCAAAACATTCGCAGCGAAAACAGAGTTGTGACGCAAACATTTGGAAGTATGAACCAGGCTTAATTCCTGGCATGCACATCTTCTTCCTGTAGTTCAACAAGAGTTTAAAGGTTTATTAGTTTAAAGGTTGTAGTTTAAAGGTTTATTATCCCAATGTTTGACCAGATTCCATTTATACATGGTTTTGCTTTTTAGCTGTTGACACATTCCGACTTTATTCATTAAACACGGCACTGTAATAAAAGTTGTCCCGTTTCTTATGATATTTGATTAATTTATATTCGTACCAAAGAGGCGTGTTCGTATGGCTGAACCAATTGAGTGTGGGTTCGATTGCGAGTGTCCTTGAGCTAGGCACTTCCTTGAGCTAGGCACTTGACACTATTGAGTCCTATGAAACATGCTAATAGACCTTTTGCATTGGCGTCATACAGCCGCCATTTAGAGGTAAACCGATGACGAAACAACGGAAATGCACAGTTTTGTACGCATGGTGCTCAGGATTGACCGATGAACAACCTCCATTTGACCTCTAGGCGAGGGCGCCCATCTCAAATGACGTCATGTGCATCAGGTCTATTACACTTACTCGTGCGAACAGACAGTTGTTGGTAGGACTTTGTCAGTTGTGGGGGATTGTTGCCCCCCCCCCCCCGGCTACTCCGCTGTACTCTAATTCCGACAGACCTTAACCCTATAACCCTTATGTATAAGAGGGGGGTTATCGCGGGAAGATTTTTTAATGACTACTTTTCAAGTGAAAATGGTGTATTTTTTATAGTAAAATTGCTTGCAGGTCTTTTTTATGCACTAGTTTAATTAGTTTGGCTGAGCTAATTAGTGAACCAATTTGACTGGGTGCCTACGGATGATGGTTTGGGATATAAGGAAGACAGTAATGAAAAGATTAAGGAATTCCGAATTCCGTTCTGTCTGTCAAAGCCGGTCGTTGACAAGGTTTTTAAAAATTTGGTGCTAGCACCAAATTTGTGCCAGCACCATTTGGTGCCGGCACTAAAGTTAGTGCTGACTTGAGTCTGGTCTTCTTCATCACAAAAAAGGAATCCGCACAAAAAGCAAGTTTGTAAACTAAAGGTAGTAAGTTCTCATTCTAAATTTCGATATTATTGTAACTTATAAGAATGCGATGAGATATATATTTAAATGTTAAACACTATTTTGCTGGGGGTTTCTCTGACCATAGGAACTAGGAACTCGTCGCTCTGAAGTATGACTCTGATGTCTTTTTGATGATGTCTCGGCTCTTTCGCTGGCTGGCTCTGCCCCATTGTTGTTGGCTCATTTAAATTCTATCTCTTCAAGGTTCTTGTTTTCCAAACAGCACACACAGTAAACAGTACAGAGTACAGTTTTTTTTTCCCCTAGAGAAAGCCTGCATTTTGAAAAAATCCTTAACTTTGTATTTTTAAAACGGCGGACTGGAATAAACAAGTTAAATTTGTTTTTCTATGCCTAAACAAGGAAAGCCTGCGTTTCGAAAATACCCTACAGTGGGTATTTTCGAAACGGCGGACGAATTACCAGGTTTTTAGGTCTTTCAAAGCCTGAAGAGGAAAAGCTTGCGTTTCGAAAATGCCCGATTTGGGTATTTTCGAAACGGCGGATCAGAATGACCAGGCTCTGAGGTTTTTTACAAAGCCTGAAGAAGGAAAGCCTGCGTTTCGAAAATACCCATCAGGGTTATTTCGAAACGGTGGACTGTAATTGCCAGGCTTTTAGGTTTTTCAAAGCCTGAAAAGGGTAAGCCTGCGTTTCGAACATACTCTAAAGTGGGTATTTTCCAAACGGTGGACTGGAATTTCCAGGCTTTAACAACAAATTCAAATCCCAAACAACTACATGTATTTTGTGAAACAATTATTTCATCGGGACGCATTTGGATTATGATTTAGGATGTACGAAGGACATGCAATTGCGAGTAGAAACAATTTCAGATTTGACGATTTTACAGCTTCAGGGTTACGTTCGCACTGTCAATGACGGTCGTTAACAAGGTTTTGGAAATTTTTCTGCTGGCACTAAATGTAGTGCCGACTTCAGTCTGGTCTGTGTGGGCCTTTGTAGACAGAATCGCAGACCGCAGATCCACTGAAAACCTGCCGTAGATTTTCAACTTTCAAAATTTTTAGTGATCCGTCTGGAATCCTTTATTGACATTAAATACACGTTAAGCATAAAGTATTGCTGTAAGTGTAAGTCATGGGCAAACACAATAAAGGCAGGCCTGCCAGGCGCTATGAAACCAATGGAAAGAAAGACGCCCACGTTAAACCAAAACAAATTCATGACAGTGGAATGGAATCAGGAATGGAGTCGGATATGGAGACGGACACGGTTGCTCCCACAGAGAGACAGGTAAAATCATATCACCAGCACTTGCTACTATTTATTACTTATTCCTACAATGACCAGTGCTCATATACATAACTAGTATTTAGGCAGTGTACATATGTGAAAGATTAAGAACAATCGTATTCAGCTAACCCGTTTTTAACCAGCTTTCACTTTTATTAGAATTATATACAAATTCTAAAATAGTAATTAGTATTTCAAAAAAGACCCCAGGCATACCGGGCCGGCTAACTGGGGCGCTGTACTCCTTTAAAAATGTTTTTAACAACTTCGGTAGTTCGATGGAAGATGTCAAAAATTTGTTGAAGAGATATACTTGCAAATAATGACTGAACAGTGGATGTCAAATGTTCATGACATTAGGTAGCTATGGCCTAAGTTGCCCCTAGCAAAGCCACCCCCTGACTACAGAGTCGCCCCCGACAAAGCTGCCCCGTGTTAAAGTTTGAGTGATAAAGTCATTTTACAAAGTGACTATGCAATTTTTTTTTTTTTGTCCTGACGTTTCAACTTTTGTTTCGAGTCTTTCATGAAGGCTTTTGCTTTAGCTTCCAAGAGAGGCTCCAAGTTTAATCTGCTAGAGTTGGTAAAAAACAATGGGGTGCCTACCCTTAATTAAAAGTAAATAATAAACAAGTTTAAAAAAAGGTACAAAATTTAATGAAAATTTAAACACAAACTATGTTCCATGAACGTACACCAAAACCAAGTAATACATTTTATTGCAACCTTTGTGGGAGGGGGTCTACCAGCGTTGGATGCTAAAATTTAAATGTTTCTTGTTTTTTATCACTTTAACAGCCCCGAAGGACTTCATCATCCAGGAGATCCTAAACAGGTCCATTCCACATATCTTAGATGGGGGGGGGGGTTAGTTCCCAGAGTTGTGTAAAAAAAAAATGTTTTCCTTGCATACAAATGTACACAAAATCTGGTATACCAGTGCACATAAGCACAGAGCTACACAGATCTAACCCTCTGATAAGTGAAACAATCTGTTCAGCTGTCTCTTCTCTGTATGCTTGGCTTGTCAAGTCTTGTCAACTGGTTGTTGAAGGCCACCACTCAATCAGTGCAATGAATTGAGCAATTTTTAGCCAATAGGGTGAGGCGTTTCTTTCTGCCAATCACACAAAATTTGGGGATGCAAAAGCAAAGGCCCTTAGTTCTAGCAACAAGTACTTTCAGGACTCCTTGGAAAGATGACTGAAAACAACAAAAGAAGTAAATAAAGTAAATACACATTTCCTATCACCCCAAAACATTGTGGCTTATTACTTGATATTTATTATTAAAAAGTCGCATCCCCTTAAGGTGATCCCATCATGGGTGCCGCTTCCCAGGTTGTATCGTAAACTTGAGTGTGATCCCTGGCTGCACGGCAGCTAACAGTTGAATGGCTTCTGACTGGCACCCCCGAACAAAGATATTGACTTATAGGGAGACCGCCAACATATGACTGGATAGCTCAGTTGGTAGAGTGCCGGTAGTTAATCCGGAGGTCGTTGGTTCAAGTCCCGCTCCAGTCAATTTTTCTTTGTTCAAACCCAAATTACCCCAATAAAGTAGGGGGCGACTTTTTCGGTGGGCGACTCTATCATTTTACGACCTTGCTAGGGGGGCGACTTTCTAGTGGCCGACTTTTCTGGGGGGCGAGATGACTGGTTTCCAAGAGTGTTATGGCTCTTTTTAACATAGGTCTTGTCATACTCATAGTCGTAATGGTGACTATGATAATACCAAAGTTAAAAGAGAGCCATAACAACAGTCCAACAAGTTTGGCTACAGTACATGTACATCATACATGTTCATGTCATACAAGTTGCTGCTGATACATACACAGTTTACCGAAGTTACAATAATTGAAAAACTGCCAATGGACAGCATGTTCTTTGTACAAACTATTTAGTTTTTCAGTGAAACTCAAAATAACATAATTGTGTACAACACTTGTCAACAGTAGATAATTCAAATTCTTGTTCTTACCCCCCCCCCCCCCCCAGCCTGGAAGAGTGTCCATTGGTTTTCCCAAGCTAGACGGTTACACTTCAGATGCAGAGCCCGATACAAGAGAACTTGTTAAAAAGATGAACAGGAAGAAGAAGTCTGGAGGTTTCCAGTCGATGGGTGAGACATTTCTTTCTTTAAATGTAGGGTCGCTGATTGGTTTTTGTCATCGTAATGCTAATTTACAGGCAACATTTTAACAAAAGATACAATAAAAGTTACATGTGAAATTTTCAGCTGAACACAGTGTCTATTTGCTTAGAAATTTAAAAAAAAAAACTGTCACTGTATTTGTACTGTGATGATGTTGAATCCTTAGCAACAGTCGCAGCCGTAGCTGTAGCAACCTATTCAGTTAGGGTCTTATCCACATTTTGTGATAAGAGGTCAAATATTAATTGTTTGAGCTGATCTGTGTCTTTGTAGGTTTAAGTAATCCAGTGTTTAACGGAATTATGAAGAAAGGTTACAAGATTCCAACACCAATCCAGAGAAAGGTTAGTCATCCCCTTAAGGTGATCCCTCTCCAGCTTCCAAGGTTGTATTGAAATTTGGGTGTGATCCCTGGCTTTACGGCAGTTACAGGTTGAATGGCCTCTGACTGGCACCCCTGAACAAAGATATTGTCAAAATAGGGAGACCACCAATATCAGGGCTACGTAGCTCAGTTGGTCGAGCGCCGACACATTAATTCAAAGGTCACAGGTTCAAGGCCTGAGCCCCTAGTCAATTTGTCTTTGTTCAGCCCCAAATTATTGTAAATGAGTTCATCACATGATATCATGCTGGAGGCTGGCATACATGTAGTGCATCTATCTTTCCAAACCGCAGTGGATGATATCAAAATGGTCAGACAGTAGGAGGGTTGACTGTGTACTGTGTACAACCATTCATTGCATGATATCATAATTCAGGCTGGTGTAGTTTATTTATCATTCCAAACCACAATGGATGACATTTTACCTTCAGTGTGTAGTAGGTTTTCATTATAAAGAAAATCAGCAAAAGTTTTGTTGAGTTTGCCAAGACTGGACTGAACGACCCAACCCTCATACGGCTTGACATGGAGACGAAGATATCAGATCAACTCAAGGTATGAAAATCATTTGTGTCTTGGGGCAAAAGTGCTCAGTGCAAAAATCGTTTTATCTTAGTGTGTACTTGTATTGTGTGTACATTTGGGTTACTTTAAGCAAGGTATAACGTTTTGACAATTCAAACTCACGTATAACGTAAATGCTCTTTTAGTTTTTGCACTAACACAACTGTTTGTTCTTCCTCTGTTGGTATCATTTTTAGCAAGCTTACTGACCATTTTACAACCATTCAACTGCTTGGGTTATGTAGTGTACGGTGGCACACCTCTGCACTGAACCAACTGTGTACATTTGTGTACCACATGATTTCATATTGCAGGCTGACATATCTATCATTCAAAACTACAGCGGATGGTATTAAATGGTCCAAGAGTAGAAGGGTTGACTGTGTTCTGTGTTCTGTGTTCTGTGTTCTGTGTTCTGTGTTTGCTTTCATCACATGATATCAGACATATTACAGGCAGGCCTGCTGCATCTATCATTCCAAACTATAGTGGATAAATGATGATAAATGGTCAAACAGTAAGAGGGTTGAATGTGTACTGAGTAGATGCATTCAACACAGGATGTCACATTGAAAAACCCAGTGGCAGTATTTTTAAAAGGTGTAGTCCTCGTTGTTTCTGGCATGGTTTCAAATAAATGAACCTCGAATCTTGAACTTCTTCATTAAAGACCTTGGCCCAATTTCATATAGCAACTTTCTATGCTTAGCAAAAAATGAGTGGGGCACCAGTCAAAACAATATAAACTTTATGGAATTTTTGCTTGTAACCAGTTTTTGCTAAGCATTATTTTTTTGTGCTTGGGAAGTTTTGACATTACAAGTTTTATGAAATTGGGCTCTTATGAATTGACGTCATCCAGCCGCCTTCTTAGCGGTAAGCCGATGATGAAACAATGGAAAATGTACAGATTTGTACGTGCGGCACACATGACTGGCCAATGAGCAACGTGCTTTTGACCTCTACATGTAGGTGAGGGGCCCCACTCAAATAACGTCATATGTATAAGGTCTATTACAACATGTTATACTAATTTGGGGGGCTAATCATCTTCACTCGCAGCTGATAAGCTGATTTGCGAAAGACGCGTCTACAACGTGTTCGAGCCCCAGGTACGCATATGCACCCTTTGGCAGCCTGCTACATGGACCTATAAAATGACCAGGAAGCACAGCCAGAGATTGAAAGTGTTAGAATTTTCTGGAAGGAAGAAAACTGGGCCCAGAGAAAAACCCTTGGTGTCATAGGAGAGAACCATCGCACAACTCCAGTCATATATGGCCTTATAGCCTGTAATCAAACCAGGGCCACACTGGTGAGAGGCGAGCGCTCTCCGCACTAGCCACCCATGCCGCTCATTAACATGACCTCATTTGATCCTTTCAGAGCTCCTTCTTCTTCTGAGACAGTCTGATAAGATAGCCACCCTGCTGTACCTTCTACGGGAGGTGGTCAAACCAGACGATCTGACCGTCGTCTTCATGGCAACCAAACACCATGTGGAATATGTGAAAGAGGTGAGGAATCACTGTACAACGCAAACACTGAATGAAATATGAGCACTGCGAGGCCAAACTAGCCCTCCCTCTATCGGTAGTGGCTTGTCTTGACCGAGCGCTCTAGAGCAGTTCTGGGGTTGTCAGAGTGTGGGTTTGATTCCCAGTCATGGCACTTGTGTCCTTAAGCAAGGTACTTAACCATAGTTGCTTCTCTTAGCCCAGGCGTGTAAATGGGAACCTGAATAAAAATGGTGCAAAAAAGTTGGAAAACCACAGTGTGTAGAGACAGTTTGCCTTTTTTGTTTTTTAGAGAACTTCTAGAAAATTAGGCAAATTTATTAATAATAGTAGTGGCTTCTTACATCAGTCACTCAGTGACGCTTAAGGCACTTCAACATTCCGTATTTTCCTGCAAGGTACGTGTAGCTACGTTTCTGAAGTATGAGACCTACTCTTTTACATAGCACCGTGTAATGGTTTACAAGGTGCTGTGGCGCAATATGTAGCCAATCAAACCAGGAACACCGGGGCGAACCCCTTCTCTTTTCGAGAAGTGCACTGTGTTCTTTTACTTGCATTACACAACACACGGGACCAACGGCTTTACGTCCCATCCTAAAGGACGCCGCAACAGTGGTCAAGTGTCAGGACCAGGACTCGAACCCATCCACACTCTGCTGATCAGAAACACCACGGTTAGCGCCTCCTTCTCCTGTCCCCCTTCCTCCTCTTAAACAATCGGCCACTGATTATGTTCCTGAAGGTCTGAGCACAGGTGGGAAGCAGCATCCTGAAAAGTTTGTCCCCCACTATTTTTGTGTCATCCAACTGGTCTTAAACATTTCCTACTACAAATTCAATGGTGATTTAAGAGCGGTGAAACTAGCACGTGATCACATCTTCACCAATCGGAATGAATAAACTCTCCAAGGTATTTATGAATACTGATTCGCGCTGGTCGCTTTTTGGTCCAGTTCCAAACAAATTTTGCAGTTTTGCAAGTTTTCCATAAAAAAAAATAAATTCCTGTCATTTTTCCCCTCAGATCCTTACAATGGCTGGTATTAACTGCACATACACCTACAGTGACCTGGATCATGCGGCAAGAACAATCAACGTGGCTTACTCGCAAGAAGACCAAAGTCATGCTGGTGACAGACGTGGCTGCCCGTGGTATAGACATTCCAATGCTGGGCAATGTCATCAACTTCAATATCCCTGGCAAGCCCAAGCTTTATGTTCAACCAGTTGGTAAGTCAGGGTTTTGTTTTTTTTGGGGGGTGTACATCTTTGAAGGCCACTGTTTTCAGCGGGGGCAAAGTCATTGTATCACAGACTTGTAGAAAAAAATAATTTAATCAATTTGTGGCCCACCGCACTCATACCCATCTTCCAGCATGTCCAGTGTGTTGTGTAATGCGTGTAAAAGAACCCAGTACACTTATCATTAAGAGAAAAGGTTTACCCTGGTGTTTTCGGGGGTATGTTTGGCTGCAGGTTGCGCCACCTTTTAAACCGTTACATGGTGCTATGTAAATAAGTGGGTTTTATGTTTGGAATATAGCTCCGCAAACCTTGTAGCAAAAAAAAGGACAAGCTTTGAAACACCCTCAGGTGTGGTAAAGCTTTATATAAGACCCGCATACAACCTCCTGACATTCAAAGCACTTCATGGTTCAGCCCCCTCCCTACCTTCAGAGCATGCTTCAGCACCAGCATGTCAGTGCCAGGTCTGAGGTCATCGGGCAGCATGCTGTTTGTTCCCCGGACTCCCCTTGCCACTTATGGTGAGAGGGTCTTTTCTAACAATGCCCCCCGCCCCCCGCCTCTGGAACTCTCTGCCTAAATATCTAAGAGACACACATGACATTTCCAACTTCCAACAATCTCTTAAAACACATCTTTTCAGATTGGCCTATGAGCACATCTGAGAATTCTTTGAATGTTTCACAGAGAAAGTGTGCCATACAAATGCTGTGTTATTATTATGACTAGTATTATTTCATTCTATTACAGCATGCAAAAGAAAGATCACATTTTCCTTTGTGCCGGTAACTCCTCGAGTCAGGCTACGTCCCGTAGCCTTAGATCTCAAGGGTCTTTCTGAGAATCCTCGCTGTTCCCAAAAGTGTGGCCTTCTGTAATAGATCTACCCTCACACTTGTCCCTATTTCCTCTAGATGTTTCCCAAGTGCTTTCGGAATGGTGCCAAGTGCTCCAACCACCACAGGGACTACTTTCACCTTCACCTGCCAAATCTTACGAAATTCCCTGGCCAGGTCTTTGTACTTTTGGATCTTTTGTGTCTCCTTCTTAGCGACCCCTATATCACCCGGCACAGCTATGTCAATAAGATGACACATCTTCTTCGTCTTATCTAAGACTTCAACATCCGGACGCCTATGTTCTATAACATGATCAGTCTGAATGTTAAAGTCCCAGAGGATCTTGACCTGGTCGGTCTCTACAACTTTATCCGGAACATGCTCGTGCCATTTTGCAGTCACTTGGACACCATTCTTTTTACACAGATCCCAGTGAATCAATTTGGCCAAATTGTCGTGTCTTCCTTTGTACTCCGTCTTGGCCATCATACTACATTCACTGACAATATGAAATACAGTCTCCTCTGCCTTATTACACATTCTGCACATAGGAGAGACGTTTGCTTTCTCTATCCTTGCCTTCATTACATTTGTCCTTGGAGACTGGTCTTGTGCCGCAGTAATCAAGCCCTCTGTTTCCTTCTTAAGTTCTACGCTCTTTAACCAATTCCAGGACTTGTTGCTGGCAACGCCTTCAGTGCATCTCAAGAACCGGCCATGAAGTGGTTTGTTCCGCCAATCTTGATGTCTTTCCTCTTTCCTTTGCCTCTTGTACTCCTTCGGCCCAACTTCGCCTGCCTTCGTGTACTTCTGCGCAACTTTCAACAAGTTCTCCTCAGTCCTCCTAATATGACAATGTAAGCTCCTGCGCTCGATGTTGACACTGTCTGCCACACTTAGCAACCCCCTATCGCCCTCTGACCTCGGATGAAGCATACCATTCATGGTCATCAGTTTTCTCATTCTCCTGTCCATGACATCTAGATCTTCCTTAGTCCACTCGACAATACCCGCACTATACCTCATCAAAGACACGGCCCATGTGTTATTTGCCTTAACCATGTTCCCCCTGTTCAGTTTTGACTTCAAACATTTCTTTACCTGTCTGATGTACTCTGTCCTCAACCTCACCTTTGATTCCTCGTGAAGGACATGGTTCGATTCAAGTACACCAAGATACCGATAACTCTCTTCCTCACCCAAAGCCCTCATCTGTGCACCATCTGGCAGAACAATACCGTCGGAATGTACCCTCTTTCCCCTCTTCATGGTCATTGAAGCACATTTCTCCGGGCCAAACTGCATCCCGATGTCATCGCTGAAAATCCTGACAGTCTGTACCAAAGAATCGATCTCCACTTATTATTTGCAAATCGTCCATAAAAAGCAGATGGTTGATCTTACATCCGTCCTTCATTTCATAACCTGCACTCACCTTCCTCAGAATCATCGACAGGGGCATCAGTGCCAGAACAAACAGGAGCGGAGACAGAGAGTCACCTTGGAAAATCCCTCTTCTTATGCATACCTTGCCCAGACTAGCAATTTTTGGCCAACAGATTAGTTCGCCATGTCTTCATGCTCTCACTTAGAAGACGCTTTACTGCATCAGCCAGTCCAACCATATCCAGGCATTCCATTATCCACGTGTGCGATACCATGTCATACGCCTTCTTGTAATCGATCCACGCCATTGCCAAGTTCGTCTTTCTGCTCCTGCAGTCCTTCAGTACAGCCTTATCGTTGATAAGTTGATCCTTCGTACCTCTGGACCGCTTCTTTCAGCCTTTCTGCTTCTCTGGAAACAACTGCTGGTCATCCATATGACGATAGAGGTCTTCTGCAATCATACTGGTCAAGAGTTTATACATCACAGGTAAGCACGTGATTGGTCTATAGTTACGAGCAATGTTAATGCACCTTTCTTGATGTCCTTCATGATCAGAACCGTTCTTGCCTCAGTCATCCAACATGGGACCTTACCATGTCCTAGACAGTCTTGCAATTGTAGGGCCATTCGCTCATGCAAACTGCGAATGAACTATTCTGTTTTTGTTCTAATATTATTAAACAGCTACTCGAGCAAGTAATTCTTAACGGTAATGCTATTAAAATGTGTTTATAATGTGTTTGTTTATAATTTAATTGTAATTTTTAAAATACCGTTACTCTTCTGAATTTTCATATTTTTTGATCAAAATATTACGCCCCAATCTCAAGGTTTTGAAAAACTAGCTATACCTCTACCACTGATGGCATGCGTCAAAATAACAACTCCTTGACGTCATGTGTGGGATGTTGCGTTGTTATACCTCCATGTTGCAACAAAGCAGCTATACAAAATGGAGCGTCCTTATATGACGCAATAGGAGTGATGATGTAACAGAGCTTTTCACAAATCTTTCTGAAGTAAAGCACAGAACAAGGGTGTTCAAAAATTATTGTGGTTTTTTTTTACATTTAAAATCTTAAATCTCAAGTGAACTCAATTTCCTTATTGATTGGAAACATTTTAAATGAATTTCAGCAAAGATGAGTTGTATCTGTTTTTTGTTTGAGCTGGTCTTTAACGATTAACCTCTTTTGGTAGCACTGTTTTGTACTTTGTACAGTTTTGCTTGTTTTGATAAATGCCATTTTCTTGTGTAGTTTGTATTACTCGATTCCAGATGGCCCGTCAACAAAAAGTGGAACAGCGAAGTTAAGAGTAGATGGAGAAGAGAGCTCGAGAAAACCAAAAACATCCTTGTGGTTACTGAACCCAAACCAGTCCGCAAAGGAGGTGGTGGTAGGTGTGGAAAAGTTGGACAAATTTGATTTCAATTATTTGTAAAACGAATGCTCATAGGAATTTCTTTATTTATTCATGATTACTTTTGACCTAGATTAGTCCTTTATTTCTGTGTAAACCGAGAAAAATTGTTTATTCTGAGGTATATAGAGAATACATAACACAACAGTTTAATGTAAGATTATTAAATTTGTATGAGTAACTATGACAAAAATATTTATGAGGCTGAATTAGTTACGATTGAAATAGCAAAATGATTCATTTGAAAGGTTCTCTGGATCATATGAAACAGTGTAATGAATAATCATGGATGATTCTATGGATAATCATGGTTGAGTCTATGAATAATCATGAATGAATCTATGGATAATCATGAGGCATTAATACTCATGAGGTTGAATTATTCATGATAAAAATCCAACGGCGAGATATATAGCGAGGGCAGTGACAGTGAGATGGACACGGGAGAAGCCAAACCCCAAAAGAAGCGAAAGAAGCAGCGAAGTGACGAAGAAGGAGACGGCGATGGGAAACGAGAAAATAAGGCCAAGAAAAGAAGGTTAGAAATAAACTAACAAAGAAACTTGTAAAATTTGTAAACAAATGTTTTCAGCTATGACCATTAGAACACAAGAAATGTGTCAGGGCAAAAGTTTTAAGGACTCTAGTAGGTTTGTTGATTTGGTTATTTTCCAGTAGATAAGATTCTTATGAAAATAGGGGGGGTGGAAGTGTCTCCAACCTCATGTCAAAACTGATCATGAAAGTAAGAAAGCAAAAGTCCAAAGAAGAATTTTCAGGTATAAAATGATTTTGAAGAGTGTCTCCTTAACACAAATGAACTATTTACTTTATCTTCTCATTAAACCAAATCTCGTAAGACATGAGACGGTGAGGAATCGGCCCTGCACAAGCGCAAGGAGCGCAAGTCCGGCGAGAGCAGAGCATGTCGCAGCCGCAAAGGGATCCGAGAATCCGGATTGAAGAGGAGAAGCCTGGCAAGTTTAAGTCCAAGGCTATCGTGTCTTCTAGTGAGTCGGACTCAGAGGGAGAGAGGCTTCAGATTGATCAGACCAGTTCATTTCAGTTTTTGTCTATCTCTTTCTATCAAAGGGACACATTGGGCGCTCTAGGATGTAAAAGACATTTGTTTTGAAATGAATGTGGTTGGAAAAGTATTTTAAAAGTAGACTACAGTGATTCGCAGATTCCTTGAATTTGTGTGGGTTTTGTGTAAACAGAACACAGTCTTCTGTTTTCTAGAACCAAAGTTTTTTTACTCTACAAAATGGCAGTTTGTATGTTCCGTTTGTTGTATTTCAAAAGGAAAACTTGTGTTTTTCAATCACAACTCACTAATGACAAAACACATCATTAGGACACCAGACCAAGTAATTTATGGCTTGATGTCATTCTGTTTAGAAAAATTGATATTCTTCAAAACAAAGCATTAAGATTTATGAAGTTTTACAAAATTACATCCTCTTAAATGATGGCATTCGTTATTTTATTTCCTTTTTATTTTAGTGACAATGAGGAAATGTCCGGTAGTCAGAAACCGTCACCGTCTAAGAGTTGTGGTCGCATCCGCCGTATCGCCTCGGACTCCAGCGACTCCGATGAAAGGAAGTCAAGATCCAAAGGTCAAGATCAAGCTTCTGGGTCTGAGTCCGAGGGGGAGAGTAAACCTCGTAGCAAGGCACTTCAGTCAGACAGTGATGAGGAATCAGGGGGTGAGGGTCAGAGGTCAGGTAGCAAAGCACAGAGGTCAGGCAGTGAGGGTCAGATATCAGATGCTGGATCAGGAAACGAGGAGGCAGCTTCGGAAGGAAAGGGGTCCGGCGGGGAAGAAGCAGGGTTGGACGGAGCGGCGTCTGGTAATGAAGGGATCGCTGACTGAGGAGACCTCCTGTCTGTCAACTTTCATTGGACTATCCACCAGATGCCAAGTGTCAGTGGCTGAAACACTCGCAATTAGACGTCAGGGTTCAGATTGTTTTCAGTGAGTTCAAGTTGGAAAAACTTGGCGGGAAGCTGCACATCTGACTACCTCAAGATCAGAATCTTTCTCCTTAAGATTTAAACAACTTGTGAAATATGTTTCAAATATTTCCCATTGAATTTGATTGGCTGAGAGAACAATTTTTTATAACCTGCCCACACTTTTTTGTTCACATAAGCAATTTTCAATCAATTTGTTCTAGAGACAATCTTACAATGCTGAAATGATCTTAGATTTTTAATTTTAAAGATGTTGATCATTTTTTTGCAAATCCACTTATCAGTGAAATAATGTTTACATTGTTTCCCACTTCTTGAAGAAAACTGTTTGAAAGATCTTCAGATGTATTTTTGACAATTCTTGATTTGATTGTGTCATTTACAGCTGCGTGATTTGAGGACAGGCCAGAACATCAACCTGTGCAGCCAGCTTGGCCCAATCGACCGGTCAACCATCTGGAGGGAAGTCCTGCTGGAGTTTGTCTCTGATGAATCAAACTCCTTTCCAGGATACTCTGCTTATTATACGGTGTTGCCATGGATCCCTGACTCTCCATGTTTGTTGAGAAATGGGTGTTAAATCTCGGTGTAGGCAGTAAAAGTACCTTATTTTCCTTCATACTTGACGCGGCTTATCTGACTTCCACAGGTGCAACAAAATCACTGCGTCTTTTCTAATGGTGTGTCTTATCTGGTATCACTATTGATCATTGTGATGATCACTGTGTGAAATTAAATTCATCCTCTAAAATGAGCCTTTCATTTGCTCATGGTAATGTTGTCACATTATTTAAAATAACGCAGTGCGTAGTTATAAATTGTAGTTTTTAAGGTTTAGCGTAGTTTTGAGGTAAGCAGCTGTACATGAGATTGGACCTTTAGCCTAATTTCATTAAGCCTGTTATAGCACACACAAAATGTTATGCGCGCAGTATAAAATTGCTGAGCAGAAATAGGTTATCAGCCGAAATGCCATAGTAAAGGTTGCTACGCCTGGTACCTAATTGTTCACTTATCTGACTTTCAAATGTGCAACAAAAATCACTGCGTCTTATCTAATGATGGGCCTCTGGTATCACTATAGATCATTGTGATGATAACTATGTGAAATTAAATTTATGGTGTGAAATAAGCCTTTCATTTGCTCAGGGTAATGTTGTCATATTATTTAAAGTAGCAGTTATTGCTGCATTGCAAATAAACATATCCAAAGAAACTGATTACTGTTGGAGAGAGCACAGCAGTCTTTTGAAGGTGATATCTAATTTTGTCATCTTTGCCATCTTATATTACTAGTAGTTGAGTACAAAGAAAGACACAGGTTTTCTCGTAGTTAGGCGCTAACAGCGTTTGTGTGTTCTATGGGAAATCCTGTAGGTATGGGTTCAAGACAAAAGCCTTGAGTTTTAAAACCGATTATCTCTGAACTTTTCAAATTTCAGCGTAGTGTGTAAACGTCTTCCATGTGCCAGCCCTTGCCATATCTCTGACCGAAGACCTGCCTACACTACACCTCCTCCCAGCAGACTGCGGCTGTCAGATCCTCTTTACTCTCCCTCCTGAAAAGACTGCACTTCTCGTCATTCATGAGCTTGTGATACCCGATGCTGACTGTGAGAAACATTATTTTGAGGTACTTTTCATCAAGTTAATGTTGCAAAGCAATTTTTTTTATACTGGAGTGTACAGACTAGCAATGTTACGCACAGAGTGGAGGCTTCTGGGAATAATAGCAGGCAGTAGACTTACCAGGTACATCCATTGTCTTCGGAGATGTGTGCATGCTCAGTACTATGTCAACAATGGAAAATAACCCAGTGTGTTTGCTGCCACCTAGAGTTCCAGTGATGGAAACTAGAGATAAACCTTCCCTTTATAATTCTATTGGTGTTTGGCAGATTACCTCACTTGATGGTATGTGACATCCACAAAACGTCCACAAAACGTCAACAAACATTCTCAAGAAAAGTGCAAATAACAAGGTAATGTCTGCAAACCTTTCCTTTTTATGTAAAATTTGCAAATCGAATTTGGAAGTTCTGAAGGTCAGTTTTCTTGTGCAAGGTATATTTGGAAACAACCACAATAATAAGTTGACTCTTGATCAGCAAAACTTGTTTTAAAAATATGCTTTTATTGTGGTGTTTTTCCGAGAATCTTCTCTTGTTTTTCTACTTTTTAAAGACTGACGATTTAGCCACCTTGTGCTACAATCGTTACTGTGAGAAATTATATTTATCCTGTAAAATGAGCCTTTCATTTGCTCAGGGTAATGTTGTCATATTGTTTAAAATAACGCAGCGTGTAGTTATAAAGTGTAGTTTTTAAAGTTACGCGTAGTTTTAAGGTAAGCATCTGTATAAGAGATTGAACATTTAGCCTAATTTCATGAAGCCTGTTAGCACACAAAAAATGCTATGCACAGTATAAAAATGCTGAGTAGAAATAGGTTATGATCAGCCAAAATGCATAATGACTGGCGTACCTAACTAATATTGTACTTTTCATCACTGTGATATTCTCTTCTTCTTTTTTCCGTCTATCATCGAGGTTGTAATATAATGCTGACATCAGAGCCTGGAATCATTCAATCTCCGAACAACGCTTCCAGCACCCGTTATATAACTGCTCCCTTGTGTGCTTTCAGCAATCGTTGTCAAACTGACGTCCCATGGCAGTACGTGATGCTTTCCTTTAGTCAACTCAAACTTGAATCCGATCTGCAATGCACGAAGGACTTCATTGAGGTAAGAACAGGGTTTTACTGTTAATTTGTCTCCAACTGATTTGACTGCTGGAAAAAATGTCTTTGGATTTCAATTATAAGATAGAATCAGAAGCACACTGTATTTGTTAATCTTGTTGGTAAAGGCATGGGATCAAAACTACAACTGCTTTCCCACAGAAGGTCTGTAGCCAGCCTCTGTCTTTTACACGGATGTTTGCAAGGTAAACGTGCTACCTGTGTGTCCGACCTGGTTCCTCCTATCAGGATGTTTGAGTGTTAAACCAGGCTTTCTGCTTGTTAATCTTGCTTGGCTGAGATGTAGAACAAAAAGCAATCCAACAGCTTTATTCCATGTACATCTCTTTGGAACTCCTTACCTGTTAAATCAACATTTCTCTCCATCCTACAATCTAAACAGATTTCAGATGCAAATCTACCTTTAGCTCCCTGAGTTATTCTCATATTGAATGTTTTTTGTCTTGTACGTAACCCCCAAAACCAAGAGTGGCTTTAAGCCTTGTTTTGGGCAAACGTGCTTTAAAGTTATAAAAAAAAACCAAGGTCATAACTTGACAGGTTGAAAGGTCATATCTAACACGCTATAGCAAGCACACATTTTGCTCCACGCGATAAGGTCGTATCTCTTTTAATTGTTTTTTGCCTACACTTATTGCACTACCAACAACAATTTCAATTGCAACCTGGCTCCACTGACAAAGTGAAATCTTTTCTTTTTTTGTGTGTGTTCAGATTCAGGACGTGATACCCAAGAAGCGTCTGTCTTCTGTAGGGATGCAAATACTTTCACTTGGATCACCAAGGGAAGTGAAGTCATCGCAAAATTCCAAACAGACGACGAGTAGTGCTTCCAAAGTTGCAGAGAGCTCGAGAGAAAGAGACATTTTCCTGTAAAGTGTTGGACATCAGAGTGGTTGGATGGCAGTTTTTTCCATGTATGAACTGAATTATGGCTATCAGTACAGGTAGTGGTCAGCCTACTGGTCTTTATTTTTTGTATAGTTTATTATCTGCTTGTCGACCGACCAGGTTCATATTGTAATATTAATAATAATAATAATAATTATGTGTAATACTTTAAATGGAATGCATGGGGGTGTTGACTGCGGTTTGGCTGGTGGGATTCAACTTGGAGGCATAGGTTTGTGAGTTTGTTGTGTGAATGATGATGATTAGTGGGCCCTGTGTGTTAGGTAACTTATGCCTTCTTGCCCATCCAGTGTCATGCTATATATTCTATGTTCTTCAATCACGCACTCATGCATTTGCTTTCTTCGAGATAATAATTATTTGGTAGAGACTGAATATCTAGGAGTTGCCTTCATTTTTATTGACATTTTATCAACATACTTGCATTGTATAAGATAATTAAATGTACATGTATGTGTTTTATTGACCGCCTGCACAACTCTCAACAGTTTGTACAGGTGTTTACAGAGAGAATAAATCCCAGCCAGATCCACAGTCAACATCCAAAAGCTGGATATAGCTGTGTAGGGCGTCACTTTAATCTTTCTAATCACTCCATTTCTCTCATGATTTTACAGGGCTTTGAGGCACTAGGAAACCACAAGATTGTTCGTATGAGTAGGGAGAAGCTATGGATAAGGCGTCTTCAGACCATTCAACCCCATGGTCTAAACATCCAAGAAGGAAATGTCTAATAACCTTTTGTCTTTGCCTTCTCCTTTTTACCACAGATTCTCCTCTCCAGTCTGCCTCATTCACTAATCAATTACTTTTCTCTCCCTCTTCCCATCATTTATTTTTTACTTTTTGAGGCTTTGCATGATGAGGTATCAATGTATATTCAGTTTGCATTAACACCGTATGTATATCTACTAGCTATGTAGATTTGTTCTAATGAACTAGGTCTTGCTTTTTAAATATTTTTTATTCTACTGCCGCAGAGTAGATTTGGAAATAGGGAGACTACTTCGGGAGACTACTTAGATCTGAAAAGAACTGTCCAGCTTATTAGCTACTACCTGGGCGGTGGGTAGGAAATCGGCCGGGACTACTACTTTGGCTTCATAGTGAATCGGATCGAGGGGACTTCTCAGTATTAACTTCATTGCCGCGGAGTGAGTTCTTAGTTGGTCTCAACATTTAGACTAGCTTCCTCTAGTCATCGTCTCCGGACAATGACTAGAGCAAGCTAGTCGGTTTCGACTAGCTTGCTCCAGTCATCGTCTCCTAACGATGAGACGATGACTAGAGCAAGCTAGTCGAAACGTTGAGACCAATTAAGAACTCACTCCGTGGCAGTGAAGTTGATAACGAGAAGTCCCCTCGATCCTATCCACTATTAAGCTAAAGTAGTAGTCCTGGCCGATTTCCTACCCTCCGCCCAGGTAGTAGCTAATAAGCTGGACAGTTCTTTTCAGAACTAAGTAGTCTCCCGAAGTAGTCTCCCGATTTCCAAATCTACTCTGCGGCAGTAGAATAAAAATAAATTAAAAAGCAAGACCTAGTTCTTTAAGAACAAATCTACATAGCTAGTAGATATACACACGGTGATTACTGCAAACCGAATATACATCATTTATTTTGTCTTTTGTATTCGTTCCTCTTGTGGTCTAACCAGCCCCTCCCCCACCCCACCCCCTTTTGTTACCCTCCTTTTTGTTCATCCTCCTGCTTTCTCTGTGTGCTTTCATCTCTAACATCTATCTCCACTCCACTTTTTATGTTTGTAGTCTTGTCATTTTGCCTTCAAGAAAGACTCTGCTAGGGTCGAAACGTCAGGCCACTATCTATTTTTGTGTGTGTAGTAGTTTTTCCATGATTTTTAGAGCCAATTTGTAATAAGTTTTTTGCTGAGAATTTTTTATTCATGCTCATTTGTATTTAGAACAACTGATTTAATGTCTGGTCATATTGTTACTTTCAGTGCATATAATTATATACAGTATATTTTTCTTAAGTGTGAGGGACTGTTTATGTATAATTTTCTTGTGTATGAATCTCACAAGTAAGTCAAATTGTGAGTTTGAGGTGCATATATAGTTTAAAGGTGTAAATCAATGAAAATCATGGTTGATATTTTTGGACAATTTGCTTGATTCAGCCATGGTTTCTTATTTTCCCTTGAAAAGCTACAAGAGCCGTGTTAATGACAAGCCTTGGCTTACACCTCACATAAATGTTTTTGACCGTCAAATTATGTTGGGTAATAGTTATTATTGGTATGACTCTGCTCTTTCATCGCTTAGCCTTGACTCTTTGGCTGGTAGGAGAGAGGCACACTGCAGGCGTTTTGCTAATGAACTTGCTAATAACCCTCACACTAAAGACCTCCTTCCCCCTACCAGGCATGAGAGTCATGGTCGAAATCTCCGAAATAGTCATCATGTTTCAACCATCCCCACCAGATCCAGTCGTTTTAAAAATAGCCCTGTTCCTTATTCCATAGGTTTAATTAATTCTTAATTATTTCTCCATTTTATTGTGTGTGGTGGTCTGAGTGAGGTTCTTATTTAATTTTATGTTTTATTGAAACATTTATGTCCCTGTTAATTATTCCATTTCCCTTTTAAACTACAGTGAGGTGTTTCTTTTGTTTATGTGGTTCTGTTTTTGTTTTAAAGGCGAGTGTGCAATCTGTTTTTCTTATCTATTTTTTTCTAATAAGGTGTCCTTAAAAAAAAAGTATGTCTTATCGATTTTTTACTATTGTAATGACTCTGTAATTTGACCTTAAAGTCACGAAGTTTGTCAATTTTAATAAATTTTAAAATCTTAATCATATATAAATGTCATTTTCATAAATCCTTTCTAGGTCACACTTGTTTGTTTTTATGGACCAAAGTGTGTAGGGAAGTGTGTAGGGAACCCAAGTGCGTCCTCAATGTTCAATTGTCTCCTCCAACTTGGTTGTTAGAATATTTATAGTGAAAAGTTAAGTTTGAAGTCTCGACCTTTAGGCTCATTCTCTTTTTCGTTTTAGCTTTAAGCAAGAGAGATCAAGAGCACATTTATTTTCTCACGTTATTTTTCTTTATTTTGTACGAAGCATGACTCTGGCCATGCTCCAAATGCATTTCAGTAGGGAGGGATAGGGTCATAGAGCTATTTGTGAGTATCTGTATCAAAACATAATTTTATTCCAGAAATAATTTTTAAATAGAAGGCCGGCCTCCTTCCCTTGTCTCTACATTAACTGTTAATTAAGTGAGGAGGGTCCTCATAAATTCCTTCATCTCTGCCAATTGCTTTGTTTTGCTTTATTAATTGACTTTATATTTATAATATTTTTTTTTTTTTATGTTCCCTTTGGGGGAGAATTGAGAATTACAAGATGAGCGAGTACCTGCATTTCTGTTTCCATTTTGGAGTAATTTGTTTGTTTCTGAGTTTAGCGGGTAGTCCGCTCCCCTTCTGGCAGATAGGGATGAGCTCTTACAATACGTTGAGCCACATTTTATAGCTCTTACATCCTTTTAAAGATTCTTTTGCAAAAAAGTATAGTCCCTTCATAAATAGGCAAAGAGTAAAAATGGCATCTGAAAAACTGTGGTTAATTAACCACTAATTAGTGAGCCAAATTAGCCAGCTTCTATTCATAATGAAGGGTACAAATTCTTTTCAGAAAGGTAGTTGACTCGAAAGCACAGGCATTATAAATGGAAATGGTGTCTGTATATAGTTGTGGCTATTTTTGAGCTGCCTTATTTGGTTCACTAATTAGTGGTTAAATACAGTTTTACAGAAGCTATTTTCCATCTATAGCAGGTACAATGCACATGCGGTTGAGTAAAACTACCTTTAAAAAAAAATTGTATCCTTCATTATCAGTAAAAAAAAAAATAGCCCAGGATCTTGAAGACTGTTATAACCTGGACACACCACTTTTTTGAAGTAGCTTAATTGGTCCAGTAATTAGTGGTTAATTAAGTACAGTTATACAGACGCCATTCTCCATCTATAACACGCAAAATGGCCCATGCACTTTAATTTGTCAACTGCCTCTTTGAACTGCTGGTTCAATCTGAGTTCGATCGGAGACTAACAATATTCAAACTGCTCAAAATGCTCTGACATGAATTCTGTACTAAGACAAATGGGTGTTCTGAAGCAGCCAGTTCAATCTCATTAAACGAGTGTTACACTGGGCACCACATTTGGGAGTTGGTTAATATTTGGGTCCACTAATCGGCTGTTAATTAACCACATCTACGCAGATGTCATTTGCGTCTCACGTACATTTGCCTTATGCGGTTGAGTAATAACTACCTCTAAGAATGTACTCTTCGTTATTAGTAAAAGTGTAAGTTTAATCCCAGAATCTTGAAAACTGTCAAACTGAACATACCAAATTTTTGAGCTGGCAAATTTGGTCCATTGATTAGTGGTTAGTATCACAGTTACATACGCCATTTTCCATCCATAACACGCACAATTACATAACGCGGTTGAGTAAACTACTTTTCGATATTTTATACTTTATTGAAAACAAACACAGATGGATGCGTTCATACAAACATGTTTAAAAGATACGACAAGTGGTTAAGAAAAATATTAATTGTTGGGAAAAAATATTGATGTTAGTATAAAATTTATTATTATTATTCCAACGAAAAACTACAAAAAGGAAAACAACTTTTTGATAAGTTCAGAAGTCCCCACCATGGCAATAGTGAGAAAGAAACCCGCTCTGTGACTATCAATGCAAGAGTAGTTCAATTTCAACACTTCCAATTTAATTTGTTAATTTAATTAACGTAAAGGTTGCCGATTACAAATTTAAGATTGACAACATATTTTCATCCGCAAAAAAAACTATTATTAGTTCTTGAATGACGAAAGTGGTTAAATTTACCTTTGTGTAAACGATATGCAGTTTTCAGATTACGACAACATGCAAATTATTTTAATTTTACTTATTTAATCTTAATTACTGAACTCAGAAAAGTTGAAAGATCAAGGATGACTAGTTTCTCAAATGTTTGAAGTACCCCCCCCCCCCCTTCATTTGCACTTACTTTGATGACGTTGCTGACGTCGCATTCAAGTGACGTAATTTTTACTTGTCATGTAGCTTATTTTATTGTACAGCGCCCTC
This sequence comes from Pisaster brevispinus, assembly GCA_023634235.1. Taxonomy (NCBI): domain Eukaryota; kingdom Metazoa; phylum Echinodermata; class Asteroidea; order Forcipulatida; family Asteriidae; genus Pisaster; species Pisaster brevispinus. The sequence goes on from JAMKCF010000026.1 coordinate 615,587, forward strand.
ACAGCGTTTGGAATTTTCGCGGGGTTTCTCCAGCATTATTTTGCTTTACGAAGACAAGATGACACCTCGGGTTTCTGGCTACGTTTTTGCTGTTGTTCTTTTTCATTTTGAATGCAGCCTTCGAATGATTGAAGATGTAGGCACTGCATGTGTGCGAATGTTCAGGTAAATATCACTTTATTCTACTCTTATTCTACGGTTTATCATGTTCGTTTGTGCAGTTAGGTTTGTTTCTCTACGATCATTACAACTTTTGGTAGAAAACTAGCCCCACTTGTGTGGCCGAGGGGTTTCCTGTCCCTTGGCCACACAAGTGGGGCTAGTAGAAAACAAACACTAAACAGTGACGGCAGCAACGTTTGTCAGTGAAGACAGTGGCGAGAATGCTAATATTAGTCAAGTCGGGAGCACTCATTCTGGTTTAGTCTGGTTTGGAAATTATGTCTGCAGCACAGAATAATATAACTTTATTCATCTCTATCATTATCTATGAATTCCAGTTTTCAGAGACATTTTGTGAACTAAATCAACAGTTCAGTTTTCGGTAGGTTTCTTCTGATCTCTGACTCTGCTCTAGTCAGTCCCTCCTGCTACCAATTGTCCACTTGCCGCTTGTGTGCATATACCATTCTACATTGACTTGCCACAGTCCTAAAGAAAAGTTATACTTACAAAATCTGTGTCTGCAGTTTCTTCCCAGAACTTAATTATTTCCAAACTTTTTATATGTGTTCTTTTGAATTGTCTTTGTCCAGTAGGCACAGCTATTTCTTCATTAGTTTGTGCTGTCTGTGTCGCCTCTTCATCCCACGGCTCATGAAAAGGTACAAATTTTATAAGACCTTTGGACTGGTCTGGTCATTAGTTTACTGGCCTCGAGTCTGCGTTTCAACTCATAATGATGGCCTTTGCTCCTGCAGGGTTTTGACGTTGCTTACCACTCGTCAGAGTTTAGTGTGTGAGAGCTGAATTTAATTTCCGAATAGACACTTTCATCTATGTCTAGCTGTTTGTTGGAGGTGAATTTGCCTCGCAATCCAGCTAATATACATTGTCAAAGAACTGTTTTGCTGCCATCCTTAGAGCAGCCAACTCTCCCTGTTTCTGCAGATAGTTCCCTGAAAATAAATTCATCTTTCCATGTTCAGATAAACAAATTTGAAAATCTCCCCAATTATTGTAGGTTTTCCGCCATGTTCTTTATATCGCCCAGATTATTGTAGAAAATTTCCTTGACTGCAAGATGAAAATGTTGGCAGCTTGACCTAGAGTGGATGTTTGCGTATAAGATCTTCTCTTGAAATCGTACACTTCCGAACTTAATTCTTGAAGCTTGTTAAACCCTATCAATATTTGAAGTTTATTGATAATTTCCTAAATGAATCAAGTCTTATATTAGTGGGATCTTGTTTGAATTCTTGATTGCACCTGAGAAAGTTCAGGCTTTTTGAGTTTTTTGACATTCACTTATAGTTTGGAGACTTTCAGATCATAACATATGCAGGCGACGCAGGCTAATGGAACCACATTTAAAGTGTCCTTTTGTGTTGTTATGATAACAAACCCAGTCTGTTCTGTGAGGTCTGCATCACTGGACTGCTAGGCCACTACACTCCACTAATTATTGTAGAACAGAACAAGGGATGAATGCATAGTCAGATTATGGGTCAGGCTCATTCCAGATTGGATTTCGAGCAGTGAAGGCAAACTTATAATTTCAAAATCCATTAGAGTTAAGTGACCAAGTGTAAAAAAAACTTGATTCGGTCAGACGTCGTCACTGATCGCTGGTCAGTCCCTCCTGCTACCAATTGCCCACTTGCCACTTGTGTGTGCATATACCATTCTATCTTGACTTGCCACAGTCCTAAACCAAAAAGTTAAACTTACAAAGTCTGTGTCTGCAGTTTCTTCCCAGAACTTAATTATTTCCAAACTTTTCATATGTGTTCTTTTGAATTGTCTTTGTCCAGTAGGCACAGCTATTTCTTCATGGGTTTGTGCTGTCTGTGTCGGCTCTTCATCCCACGGCTCATGAAAAGGTACGATTGAGTATTATTAAAGGTATAATACAGGATTGGTAGATCTGGTAGAAGAGAGAGTTTCTGACCTAAATCAACAGTTCAGTTTTCAGGAGGTTTCTTCTTCCCCATATTTTTTTCTGACGGTAGTCAGCTTGAAAAGCCCTATGGAATTCGCCCCTTGTTCCAGGGCTTGAATTTATTGGGGAAATCCACAAGAATGCAGGGCTTGCATGTTGCTTAAAATATGCACTAGACAAGAATTTCTGTTACAAGACCAGAAATAAAGAGAGAAATCCATTATCTACTCAGTTTAACATGTAAACTTTTTTTATCTGAACAAGCACTGACACAAGAGTGATTTCATTTGTCTGCAGTTTCTTCCCAGAACTTAATTATTTCAAACTTTTTATATGTGTTCTTTTGAATTGTCTTTGTCCAGTAGGCACAGCTATTTCTTCATGAGTTTGTGCTGTCTGTGTCGCCTCTTCATCCCACGGCTCATGAAAAGGTACAAATTTTATAAGACCTTTGGACTGGTCTGGTCATTAGTTTACTGGCCAGACTCTAAAATTACTGGCCTCGAGTCTGCGTTTCAACTCGAAATGATGGCCTTTGCTCCTGCAGGGTTCTGATGTTGCTTGCCACTTGTCAGAATATAGTGTGTGAGAGCTGAATTTAATTTCCAAATAGACACTTTCATCTATGTCTAGCTGTTTGTTGGAGGTGAATTTGCCTCGCAATTCAGCTTATACACATTGTCAAAGAACTGTTTTTTTGCCATCATTAGAGCAGCCAACTCTCCCTGTTTCTGCGGATAGTTCCCTAAAAATAAATCCATCTTTCCATGTTCAGATAAACAAATTTGAAAATCTCCCCAATTATTTTAGGTTTCCCCCCCCCTGTTCTTCATATCGCCCAGATTATTGTAGAAAATTTCCTTGACTGCAAGATGAAAATGTTGGCAGCTTGACCTTTTAGAGTGGTTGTTCGCGTAAAAGATCTTCTCTTAAAATTGTACACTTCCTATCTAAATTATTGGTGCTTGTTAAACCCTATCAATATTTTCAGCATGTAAATACCTTGTCCTTTTTTGTTGTTGTACCAACCATTTTCAGATTGGAGTGTGTAGTTCGGAGGTTGGAGTTTGGGGTTTGCAGTTTGGAGTTTGGAAATTGGAGATTTGAGGTTGGTGTTTGGAGATTGGGGCATCTGGTTGATAGCTTCCAGTTGTAGTCTCAGATGTAGTCTCAGATGTAGTCTCAGATGTAGTCTCAGATGTAGTCTCAGATGTAGTCTCAGATGTAGTCTCAGTTGTAGTCTCAGTTGTAGTCTCAGTTGTAGTCTCAGTTGTAGTCTCAGTTGTAGTCTCAGTTGTAGTCTCAGTTGTAGTCTCAGTTGTAGTCTCAGATGTAGTCTCAGATGTAGTCTCAGATGTAGTCTCAGATGTAGTCTCAGATGTAGTCTCAGATGTAGTCTCAGATGTAGTCTCAGTTGTAGTCTCAGTTGTAGTCTCAGTTGTAGTCTCAGTTGTAGTCTCAGTTGTAGTCTCAGTTGTAGTCTCAGTTGTAGTCTCAGTTGTAGTCTCAGTTGTAGTCTCAGTTGTAGTCTCAGTTGTAGTCTCAGTTGTAGTCTCAGTTGTAGTCTCAGTTGTAGTCTCAGTTGTAGTCTCAGATGTAGTCTCAGATGTAGTCTCAGATGTAGTCTCAGATGTAGTCTCAGTTGTAGTCTCAGTTGTAGTCTCAGTTGTAGTCTCAGATGTAGTCTCAGTTGTAGTCTCAGTTGTAGTCTCAGTTGTAGTCTCAGTTGTAGTCTCAGTTGTAGTCTCAGTTGTAGTCTCAGTTGTAGTCTCAGTTGTAGTCTCAGTTGTAGTCTCAGTTGTAGTCTCAGTTGTAGTCTCAGTTGTAGTCTCAGTTGTAGTCTCAGTTGTAGTCTCAGTTGTAGTCTCAGTTGTAGTCTCAGTTGTAGTCTCAGTTGTAGTCTCAGTTGTAGTCTCAGTTGTAGTCTCAGTTGTAGTCTCAGTTGTAGTCTCAGTTGTAGTCTCAGTTGTAGTCTCAGTTGTAGTCTCAGTTGTAGTCTCAGTTGTAGTCTCAGTTGTAGTCTCAGTTGTAGTCTCAGTTGTAGTCTCAGTTGTAGTCTCAGTTGTAGTCTCAGTTGTAGTCTCAGTTGTAGTCTCAGATGTAGTCTCAGATGTAGTCTCAGATGTAGTCTCAGATGTAGTCTCAGATGTAGTCTCAGATGTAGTCTCAGATGTAGTCTCAGATGTAGTCTCAGATGTAGTCTCAGATGTAGTCTCAGTTGTAGTCTCAGTTGTAGTCTCAGTTGTAGTCTCAGTTGTAGTCTCAGTTGTAGTCTCAGTTGTAGTCTCAGTTGTAGTCTCAGTTGTAGTCTCAGTTGTAGTCTCAGTTGTAGTCTCAGTTGTAGTCTCAGTTGTAGTCTCAGTTGTAGTCTCAGTTGTAGTCTCAGTTGTAGTCTCAGTTGTAGTCTCAGTTGTAGTCTCAGTTGTAGTCTCAGTTGTAGTCTCAGTTGTAGTTTCAGTTGTAGTCTCAGTTGTAGTCTCAGTTGTAGTCTCAGTTGTAGTCTCAGTTGTAGTCTCAGTTTTTAGTTTCTAGTTCAACCAAAAGCCTGCCTACACTTCCTCTCCTCCAAGCAGACTGCGGCTGTCAGATCCTCTTTACTCCTCCACCAAATTTTGCGCTTCTTGACATTCCTGGGCCTGTGATACCCGATGCTGACTGAGAGCGACATTATTTGAGGTACTTTTCATCAAGTTACTGTTAATGTCATTTGTTATATATTTGAGTGTACAGCCTTTTGATTTTTTTGCACAGAGCGGAGCATTCTCTGAGGCATGGGTCAGTAGACTTACCAGGTCATTCAATGTCTTAAAGATGTGTGCATGCTCAGTACTGTCAACAGTAGAAGATATCACAGTATGTTTGCTGCCACCTAGAGTTCCAATGATGTAAACTGGAAATAAATCTTCTCTTAGTAATTCTATTGGTTTTTGGAAGAGTACTTTCATTCCCTCTTGATGGTATCTGACATCCACAAAATGTCAACCAACATTTTCTAGAAAAGTGCTAATAACAAGTTAATGTCTGCTAACCTTTCCCGCTTATGTAAATTTCAGAGTGCAGCAAGGTCCTGACCGCTGACTGAGGAGCCTTCCAGTCTGTCAACTTCCATGGTGGGAAGCTTCACAACTGACTACCTCAAGGTCAGAATCTAACTCCTCAACATTTCAACAACTTTTGAAATATTTTCCACATATTTCCCATTGAAATTGATTGGCTGAATCTTTGTTCATGCTTAGGTTCAAGAGATCAATCTTCAATAACCTGCCTACACTTTTTTTGTTCATAAAGCAATTTTCAATCAATTTGTTTTAGAGACATCACAATGCTGAAAGATCTTATATTTTTAATCATAAAAAATGCAAATATTTATTTGGCAAATCCACTAATGGTGAAACAATTTTCCTTTTTTCCCCCACTTCTAAAAAAACGTTTTTTTAAAAGACCTTCAGATGTATTTTTGACAATTCTTGATTTTATTGTCTGAATTACAGCCGAGTGATTTGACGACAGGCCAGAACGTCAACCTGTGCAGCCAGCTTGGCCCAATGGACCGGTCATCCATCGGGAGTGAAGTCCTGCTGGAGTTTGTCTCTGATGAAACGAACTATTTCCCAGGATACTCAGCTGATCATACAGTGTTGCCATGGATCCCTGACTCTCCAGGTTTGTTGAGAAATGGGTGTTAATCTGTGTATGCAGTTAACGTACATTATTTTCCTTCATGCATGACGCGGCTTATCTGACTCCAAATGTTCAACAAAAATCACTGCCTCTTAACTATTGATGGGCCTTATCTGGTATCACTATAGATCATTGTGATGATAACTGTGGGAAAATGAAACTTATCCTGTGAAATAAGCCTTTCATTTGCTCAGGTAATGTTGTCACATTATTTAAAATAACGCAGTGTGTAGTTATGAAGTGTATTTTTTAGGGGTTTAGTGTAGTTTTAAGGTAAGCAGCTGTACATGAGATTGGACCTTTATTAGCCTATTAGCACAAAAGAAAATGACAAAAAAATGATATGCGCACAGTATAAAATAACTGAGCAGAAATAGATTATCAGCCATAACGTCCTACTTAATTAGGTTGTTACGCCTGGTACCTAACTGTACCTAACTGTTTATCATCCCTGTGATATTCAGGTATTTTTCGTCTATCATTAAGGTAAACATGCTACCAGTGTGTCCGACCTGGTTTCTCCTATCAGGATGTTTGAGTGTTAAACTAGGCTTTCTGCTTGTTAATCTTGCTTGGCTGAGATGTACAACAAAAACCCACTCCAACAGCTTTATTCCATGTACATGTCTTTGTAGCTCCTTGCCTTTAACTTCAACAAATTTCTCCATCCTACAATCTAAACTGATTTCAGATGCAATTCCTACCTTTAGTTCCCTGAATTATTCTCATCTTGTACATAACCTGTTACCAAGAGTGGCTTTTAGCCATGTTTTAGGCAAACGTGCATTAAAGTTATACAAAAACACAGGGTCGTAACTTGATAGGTCGAAAGTTCATATCTAACACACTATAGCAAGCACACAATTTGCTGCACGCGATAAGGTCGTATTTCACTTAATTTTTGTTTGCGTTCACTTATTGCACTACTCAAAAAATTTAATCGCAACCTGGCTCCACTGACATAGTGAAATCTTTTCTTTTTTGTGTGTGTTCAGAAGCGTCTGTCTTCTGTGGGGATGCAAACACTTTCACTTGGATCTCGGAGGTGAGTGAAGTCATCGAAAATCCCAAACTGACGACGACGAGTGTTTCCAAGATTGCAGAGAGCCTGAGAGAAGGAGACATTTTCCTGTAAAGTGTCGGACATCAAGGTGGTTGGACGGCAGCTTTTTTCTATGAATAAACTGAATGTATTTATTTCTGTATAATTTATTATCTGCTTGTCGTCCGACCAGGTTCATATTGTAATATTATTGTTAATAATTATGTGTAATAATTATGTGTAATACTTTAAATGGAATGCATGGGGGTGTTGACTGCGGTTTGGCTGGTGGGATTCAACTTGGAGGCATAGGTTTGTGAGTTTGTTGTGTGAATGATGATGATTAGTGGGCCCTGTGTGTTAGGCAACTTATGCCTTCTTGCCCATCCAGTGTCATGCTTTATATTCTATGTTCTACGATCACGCACTCATGCATTTGCTTTTTTTTAGATGATAATTATTTGCTAGAGACAGAATATTTAGGAGTTGCCTTCATTTGTATTGACATTTTATTGACATACTTGCATTGTATAAGATAATTAATTGTACATGTATGTGTTTTATTTTCTGCCTGCACAACTCTCAACAATTTTTTTGCAGGTGTTTACAGAGAGAATAAATCCTGGCCAGATCCAGAGTCAACATCCACTAGCTGGATACACCCGTATGGGACGTCACTTCAATGTTCCTAATCACTCCATTTCTGTCATAATTACAGGGCTTTATGAGGCACTAAGAAACCACAGAGACTGTTCGTCTGAGTAGGGAGAAGCTATGGATAATGCGTCTCCAGACCATTCAACCCCATGGTCTAAATCATCCAAGAAGGAAATGTCTAATAACTTTTTGTCTTTGCTATCTCCTTTTTATCACAGATTCTCCTCTCCAGTCTGCCTCATTCACTAATCAATTACTTTTCTCTCCCTGTATATTCAGTTTGCGGTAACACCATGTGTATATCTACTATCTATGTAGATTTGTTCTTGTAGAACTAGGTCTTGCTTTTTATTCTACTGCCGCGGAGTAGATTTTGGAAATCGGGAGACTACTTCAGGAGACTACTTAGTTCTCAAATGAACTGTCCAGCTTATTAGCTACTACCTGGGCGGAGGGTAGGAAATCGGCCAGGACTACTACTTTAGCTTAATAGTGGATCGGATCAAGGGGACTTCTCGTTATTAACTTTACTGCCGCGGAGTGAGTTCTTATTTGGTCTCAACGTTTCGACTAGCTATCTCTAGTCATCGTCATCGCCGTTGAGACCAAATAAGAACTCACTCCGCGGCAGTGAAGTTAATAACGAAAAGTCCCCTTGATCCGATCCACTATCAAGCTAAAGTAGTAGTCCCGGCCTATTTCCTACCCTTTGCCCAGGTAGTAGCTAATAAGCTGGACAGTTCTTTTGAGAACTAAGTAGTCTCCCGATTTCTAAAATCTACTCTGCGGCAGTAGAATAAAAAGCAAGACCTAGTTCTACAAGAGACTACTTAGCTCTCAAAAGAACTGTCCAGCTTATTAGCTACTACCCGGGCGGAGGGTAGGAAATAGGCCGGGACTACCACTTTAGCTTGATAGTGGATCGGATCAAGGGGACTTCTCGTTATTAGCTTCACTGCCGGGAAGTGAGTTCTTATTTGGTCACAACTGCGATGACGATGATTAGAGCAAGCTAGTCGAAAAGTTGAGACCAAATAAGAACTCACTCCACGGCAGTAAAATTAATAACGAGAAGTCCCCTTGATCCGATCCACTATCAAGCTAAAGTAGTAGTCCTGGCCGATTTCCTACCCTCCGCCTGGGTAGTAGCTAATAAGCTGGACAGTTCTTTTGAGAATGAAGTAGTCTCCCGATTTCCAAAATCTTCTCCACGGCAGTAGAATAAAAAGCAAGACCTAGTTCTTTAAGAACAAATCTACATAGCTAGTACATATACACATGGTGTTACCGCAAACCGAACATACATGTATATTTATACTTCACACATGCAAAGCCTTAAAAAGTTTTCTCTCCCTCTTCAAATCATTTATTTTGTCCTTTGTTTTCCTTACCTTTTGTGGTCAAACCAGCCCCTCCCCCAACCCCCTTTTGTTTTCCTCCTCTCTGTTCATCCTGCCTCCCTCTCTGTTTGCTTTCATTTCTAACATCTATGTCCACTCGACTGCTTTTTTTACACCTGTATTGTTATGTTGTTACCTGTTTATGTTTGTAGTCTTGTCATTTAGCCTTCGAGAAAGACTCTGCTGAGGTCAAAACGTCAGGCCACTAACTATTTTTTTAATGTAGTAGTTCATCCATGATTTTTAGAGCCAACTTGTAATAGGTTTTTGCTGAGGATATTTTATCCATGCATAATTATTTGTTTTTAGATATTGTTGTATTGCCATTAATAATAAGTCATTGCTGTGTATTGTGTATTGTGTGCTGGAGGATTAAAAATAGTACAGGAGATTGTTTTATAATTTGTGACGTCATCGTGGTGTTTTTTGTTGTTGGTGTGTTCTGGTGGTGCTCGTCCTTTTTAAATAGAGGTCCAGCCTCCTTCCCGTGTCTCTAGTTGCAACAATAAAGTCCTGAGCCGTTTTAGTATGATGTTTTTGCAGTTAGCATGATAGAGTTGCAATGATCGTTTGTGGTTTGCAAGCGTGTAAGTACTCGACATCTAATAATAATGGCTTATATAGCGCTCATATCCGTCACTCAGTGACGCTCAAGGCGCTTCAACATTAATTTCCTGCAAGGTATGTGGGGCTTCATTTGAAGTATGATACCTACTCTTTTACATAGCACCATGTAATGGTTTACAAGGTGCTGTGGTGCAATATGCAGCCAATCAAACCAGGAATACCGGGGCGAACCCCTTCTCTTTTCGATAAGTGTACTGGGTTCTTTTACGTGCATTACACAACACACGGGGCCAACGGCTTTACGTCCCATCCGAAGGACGAAGCAATAATGGTTAAGTGTCTTGCTTAAGGACACAAGTGTCGCGACCGGGACTCGAACCCACACCCTGCTGAGTCGGAAACACCAGAGCTTGAGTCCGGTGCTCTTATCCGCTCGGCCATGACACGCCACGTCTAACGGACCATCGACCAACATGATGCCATGCGCCTGCGCATGTGTTGTGACACTGCCACGGGTTGAAGTCTGCTGATTGTGTAGAATAGTAGGCAAGGTCAGGTCGTGTTTTTGACAAACTTGGAGCCGATGGTCAGGTTAAACAGTGGTTACGAAGCAGAGAATGGGGGTGGGAGGTTGGTATAGGGACAGAGAAACGGAAGCCCGGTTTGGGTGACCTAGATCAAGGTCAGAATGAAGTCAAAGTTCATGTGGTATTATAATACTGCCTGTCAATTTTTCACCAATAGAGGGCTGCTTCCGCAAATCATTAAAACTGATAACAAATGACCATATAGCTTCTATTTCAGACACTCACTGGCAAAGCTATATGTGGAAAAAGTTGATCCCTTTGGCTCTGCTTACCGTAAGCAAAGAATCGGCGCTTATGGAAGCAGGGAATTCTTTGCTTACGTCAAGCATATTTCACGGGTTAGCAGAGAATTTTGCTTGTGCGCGTGCGTACTCCACATTTCAAGACATTCTTGGCTTACACAGCTAGCGGAGAAATTCGGTGCCTGCAGAGTAAGCGGAGAATGGTGATTGTAAGCGCAGAGTTCGGCGGTAAGCAGAGCCATGAATTTGGGCTCGGAGATGACAGACCAGGAACCCCCCTATCTAATAATTATGCTTCTATGGGACCCCTAAAACAAGTGTGCAAAGTTTGGTGCTTTAATCCGGCGTTTCACGATTTTTTCATTAAGCCCCTGGACTAATAGGTAAGAAGAGGTGTGGGTCCTATGAAGATAAAAGAGTGAACGGGTTGGCTGGAGGGTTGTTAATAGAAAAAATGGGAAAACCAACACTTGAAAGTAAAAATGTTTTATAGAGGGATATAAAATCCACGTGTTTTACGAACAGATTTACCATGTGGTGATCGTCATTGTTCGAGTTTTCATGGGATATCGTATAGATGGAAAATGGGGTTGTTATAACTGTGCGTAATTAACCACTGATTAGAGGACCAAATTAGACAGCTCAAAAGTTTGGTGTGCCCAGTGTAACAGTCTTCAAGACTCTGGGCTTTAACTTACACTTTAACTCAAAACGAAGAGTAGGCTACAAATTCTTTTCAAAATATGTTTTAGTATTATTTAAAGCCTATCAATCAAGTAGGCCCTACATAACAAGAAGACATCCGCATACGCATATTGTCTCTGGCTTATTTTCTAGCATTCACCGATGTTATTTTCTTTGTTTAAAGTTTTGGAATGATTTTATAGCTATAGAATGTCAATATTCTCAAATAAAAATTGTTAATTTATAACCAGTTTTTCAGTTTTCGTTCGGATAAAATAAGGGATTCACCGACAGAAAGTAGCCAAATGAGAGTTTTTTTCACCTCCCTGTACTGCATGTGTTTTAATTTTCTTATTGAAGTCACCGCAGCTCAGTAGACGCCATTTTGAAACAGCCGTAACAACCACACAAACAGCGTGGGGCATGCACATCTGTGCAGATAATCCTGTTTTTAGCCGAAATTATTTAGCAAAATGCCTACTTGTGCGGCATTAAACTGCACTAACAGATACTCCCGTGGATGTGGAAAGACATACCATCTGTAAGTATCTATCTATTTTTTCGTGAATGTTTATTTTAGGGGAATTTCAGGCTGACATATGAATTTGTCATGTAAACTTTCTGTTGAATACATTCGCCGGTTCGCGCGCGCATTCGTTACGGGTACAAATTTACTGGAAAACACAAGTTTGGTGGATAAATGCAATCATATCTCTGGAACCCTTTATCGTACAAACTAGTTCAAAACGGTAAAATAATCTTGAATATCTACTGCTTCGTCATGTCATATTTATTTTACATTCAGAAAACATTTTGCCACGTCATTTTGAGGGTTTTACGTCCAGTCTTGGTCAATTTTGTATGGAGAAATTCCTAAAGTCTACCTAATCTAGCCACATGAGGGCTCTTATGTTAACTTATTTCAGCAACCCGACGGCTAATTGCTTAGTTCAAAACGGATTCGGGAAGTGTACATCCTGACCAAAACACTGCTCTAACAAATTTTCTGATTGGACAAGTTTTTCCAACGTCATTTTTTAGTTGAAATTCAGACCAATGAAAAGTTATTTCACAGCTTCAAAACAGCCGTTGCTATTAAACATCTGTGTCCAAACTTCCGCAGTGTCAACTCTAAAACTCCAACGCATGTTTCTAAAATGGTAAATTCATGCACTTTTTTTTATCGGAAGGTTTAACTGGAAAAACTTATATGAACAGAATCATTAATGTAAACATTTTGTTCTACATATGGAAAAGTTTCATTGCAGTCAGTCTCAAATAATCAGTTGTGTGTGTGCGTGACCTTCTGACTACACCACGCACTGAACGATGTCAACACACATTCATGTATTATGCATATAGCCCCTGTGTGTAGACCATGCCCTTGTGGTCAAAACGGACGAGTCCATTTTGGCAGACGGGTAAATTACAAGGTCTAACTCCAATAAACAAAACTACACACAATGTAAGTTGCTTGTGTTTCAAGGCTTGCAAAGTACATTTTATTAAATACACAACAATGAAAATATATAACAGCTACAAAACAAAATATCAATTTACTAAAGTATAGAACATACTGAGGCTTTGGCATGTTAGCTGAGTGAAACATTTCTGACAATTTTAAAAACCATAATAGCAACTTGCTTGGTAGATACAGAAATACATGTAACTTCATTACAACTTTACAAGAGTTCCACAATGGCAAGTGTATGCATAAGTAAACCTTTGAATCATATTAAACTGTGACCCTTGATGGCAATATTATATAGTAATAAGTTGTTTACCTCAAGATTTACAACATGTGTATATTCTGAACTAGCCTGTGGTAGCCCTTGCACAAGCAAAACAACACAGGCAAGAGCAGTTACTGTCTCAATCCATACAGTGCTCAACTTGACCATGGTGAAAGTTACACTTACACATCAATAGGAGTTAAGCTATATAGGAGTGACTCATTTTGAACATTGATGTTTGAAACAAAGTTTTGGAAGTCCTTCTTGTTGCCAAGCTGGCGTTGAAATTTCAGGAGAAGTGAAAATCCTTTGTGCTTGAAGTGTGGAGTTTCTTCAACAGAATACTCTTCAAGGGGTTTCCGTTCAACAAGATGGAATGATGATGTCCCTTCCCTGATGTAGGAAAAGTCCCCGGCCTTATTAAACATACGGTAGTACCACTGGTCAGGGCTTGAATTTGGGGAAAAAATCCACAAGACCCCTGGGCTTGTAGCTGAAAACTTTTACTGGACCAGAACATTTGTTACAAGACTGGAGTCAAAATGAAAAGAACACTCTACACAGTTTCACATTTGAGCTGTTTTTTGTACCAAGCACTAAGAGAAGAATTATCAAGTTTTTCTTGTGGGTAATACTTCAATACTCAATTGATCAGTTTAATTTAAAAATACAGTGACGTGTTATTATTAAAAAACACAAGACCTCCGGACTTGTACAGTCATAAGTTTACTGGCCCGACACTAAAATCACTGGCCTCGGGCCTGCGGTCCAGTGTCAAATTCGAGCCCTGCTGGTACCCTAGAACTTGACTAAAGTCCTGAAAGTTGTTCACAATAACAGTTTCTTTTTTCGATGGATGGGGTTGCGCGAACCGACTTAAGTCCTCGTAGATGTCTTTTACGACAGCAAACGAAGTTCAACGAAACTGTTTACCTTTTGTTGACCATGTAGCAACTCCTTAATAACAAATTGGAGATTTTTGTAGAACAGTTTTTTTGCTGCCTCATCAGAAGAAAGGAACTCTGCAGGAATGTCTATAACATCAGCAGCATCCCTCCATTCTTCGTACTTCTTTTGCCAACCAGTGTAGTGAACGTATACTTTTAAGATGCGGTCTTCTAATTTTGAGTCAATAAGAGGGTACAAATCGAAGATGACCACGACTCAGGTTTTACACTGTTGTATCGAAGTGATGGCCCACTTGCAAGTTCACGATAGTTGATTCGAGGTCTTTTCCTTAAGTTTGCCATTCAGTGTACATGTCGCAAAGTAGCTGTCATGCCTCAGTCATGCCTCATGGGATGACACGTGCCTGTAAAATTAGAAAACAAATTACATATTTTTGAGAATGACAGAAAAGATGTTGTAACTGACTGCCACGTTTTCACTCGTAATACCTTATATGTAATCTTACCTGTGCAAAAAAAGATTACGTTTGGAAAAAGGGTGAAAAAGTGGAGGTCGGATACATCTTATCATGATCTTATTCGTACCCCGTACGTTAGCACATGGAGGAAGGAAATCCATGGTTAGCATCAGACATGTCAGATCATTCATCAGCTGATTCATCATGATCATTCATGGCCTCACTTAAGTTAAAATCATGACATGAAAACTAAGTACTACTAGCCTAACGTAATATACTTTACAGTGGGGCATTAATTTATTTGATTATTATTAATATTGATCTATTTATTTATCTTAGGAATTAAACATATTACTTTTTGTAATTAAAGTGAACGCGTACACGATCAGTGAGTCTCCAGCATTGACCGTCGTGTATGCGTGTGAACCACGCTGTGTGTGGCAGGAGATTTTGTAGTTATTCAAAATGGCTAACTTCATCGTTCAAATGTAGGCCCTAAGTCCTGATCTTCTGGGGCCCCTCACGGCCTGCGTATTATTTTATTTCTTGCCCCGGGTATCCTTTTGCCAGATTCACACGTAACGACTGCCCTGTATCGGTGTGTTGTGTGATATTAGTGTCCCTTTAGTGTAATGGTATGGTCCGCCCTCCTCCGAGGCAAAATAGCTGCTGATTTCGTAGAGTTGCTCAATAGGAGAGTTTTTTGTGAACTGAAAATGGCAAATTTTAGACATTTAACCTCTTGTTGTTAAGCCAAATGTCGAATTGACCAGTATTTAAGGTTCCAATACTGCTTCTGCTGAATTATAACATTTTTTGGATACGTTGACTGCGTGTTGACGGTGTGTAGACGGTGTAATTCATGTTGATGGTATTTAGTAGGACCCGGTTTAACAATGTGACTAAGAGCCCATGCAGAACCGACAGTATTTGACTTTCCTTTCCATCTCCAGCAGGTATGTTTTTTACTTTTACTTGGCTTTAAGCATTTCAATCATAATCAACATGTACATAAAGCCAAGGTTTTTAAACAAGAATATTTATTTTCTAAAGGCAACTTAGATCCTATGTTTACAGAAAAATGATGAAAAAAGTTGTATTTGTCCCCAATTTTTCATGAGCAAGATGGTCACTATTCATTTCTCATTTCCCACAATTGTTGCTTATTAAGCTGTTAACATATGAACATCTGAAATTATGTGGATAGGTTTTTCATGAATTGATTCATTGATTGATTATAGTTACATATGTTGTGGCATATCATTTCCTGATGTCACATCTTTGTTCTACGAAAGTTCATACAATTGAGGTTTTTCACTTTGTTAATAATACTTATTTAGTTTGGGTAGCACTTTGCATCTGTGTTTCAAGGGAAATGGGTGTAAACAAATTGATTCATCACTGTTTGCATCGCCATGACAATCGAGCAAACTGCTAGCACAAAATTGGAAAATAAAGAGAGAGTGTAGAGCACTAGCGCAAAAGGTCACAAAAGCAATGATATGGACATTTGGTTGAGATGATCTAAAAAATTTCAAACAAAATAATTTTCCCTTTTAATCAAAGGTGCATGTTATAATTTCAGTTCTACAGAATCAAGACAATTGCAAAACTTGTTCTTTGTTTCCCCTTTTTAATCCAAACTGCATGTTAAAACTTCAGTTATACAGCATCAAGAAATTTAAGTTTCCTGGTCTGCAATTTTCCACTTTAGGAAAAGCTTGTATAACCTTCAATAAGAAAGACTACCGAGGAGCGTTGGCGTTCTACAAGAAGGCTCTGAGGACAAACCCTAGCTGCCCAGGTGCAATCTTAATCAGCTGTCTCCAAGTTGTTCCTTTATTGAAGAGAAACTCTTCAGGGATGAGAAATTTCAGACTTTTGCCCGAGTTGAGACTTTTTACGTCTGCCAATTCAATTCAATATAACATTTATTTCCATTCTTAACAGTGCATATAACAGAATGCAAAAGACAATATTTTGGAGGCACGATCCTCATAAGCCAAGGCTTGTAGTGGAGTGCCTTTAGAAGAAAACAAGAAAAAGAAAGAAAAAAACTTAATTAATTAATGAAATAGTTAACTTAGTTAATTAATTATTACAAGACAAAGATGGGGACAAATAATCTGACAAGACAGAAGTTGAGATAAGTAACTACTAAAAAAAATGTGAAAACTGCTGGGGAGGAGGCAACTCTGGAGAATATGAAACCAAAGGGATAAAATTATGCTACATATTGGGAGATAAGATACTCTGAAAATGGCTGTTATTTTCTTCCTAAGAGAACCATTATCTTTGATGTACTTCTCTAGTGCTGAGGGTACAGCTCGTAAAAGCTCCTTGAAATCTAGTGGAAAGCCATCGTTTCAACATGCCTCCTAGAATTGGGGTCCTAGTTTCAGAACTTTTCATCGGCGATGTCTCTCAGTTGTTACTGGATTCATCTAGTGATCAACGACAGTTATTGACATTTTAATATTTTTGATACTATTAAACACAGCTGCTGTTCGCCTTGGCATTGGCCACTGCTTCAATAAGCTAAACAAACCGGAGAAAGCACGCCTGGCCTTCTAGCGGGCCCTGGAACTCGATCTGAAGTGTGTGGGCACCATCATTGGCCTCGCCATCCTAGAAATCGACAGTAAAGCAACAGATTCCATACGGACTGGAGTCCAGCTTCTCTCCAAGGCGTACACGATAGACTCCAGCAACCCTATGGTGCTCAACCATCTTGCAAATCGTTTCTTCTTTAAGAAGGTAACGTCCCTCAAGAAGCTACTTCCAAACCTCGGCTCAGGCCAAAAATGCACACTGCTCCAAGATTGATGGCGAAGTCCAAGTCTAGATTTTGAAAAAGCCCCAAAAGTTGGTTTTCATTTTCAAATTTCTATTATCCAATTGCAGGAAAGAATCAAACTCATGGAGTTAAACACATCCCCCATAGTTATTGGTTATGGATTATTAATATTGGTCACTGGTTATTGGTTGTTGGTTATCGGTTATGACTCACTTCACGTAACCAGGTTTAATAGTTATACTTTTCAGTATCGAATGATAGCCAGGTTTAATTTTATCATTGACCAGTTTTAGCACATCACTAATCAGGATGAATTTGTCACTAACAAGGACGAATTTGTCATCGACAAAGCTTTATTTGTAATTAACCTGGACTAACTCGTCATTAACCAGGATTAATTCATCATTTACCAAGTTTTATTTGTAATTA
Organism: Pisaster brevispinus; assembly: GCA_023634235.1. Classification (NCBI taxonomy): domain Eukaryota; kingdom Metazoa; phylum Echinodermata; class Asteroidea; order Forcipulatida; family Asteriidae; genus Pisaster; species Pisaster brevispinus. The sequence continues at coordinate 632,873 of JAMKCF010000026.1, forward strand.
TCTAGGATTATACGAAGGTGCAACATCTTGCTCTGCATGCATTCCACGGTACAGACAATGAAGCAATGCAGGCGGAAAGCTGCTACCAACTCACAAGAGCCTTACATGTACAGGTAAGGATTCCCACCCCACTCATGGTTCTCCCCATGTACAAGCCAGCGTATTGTTTGGATTAAGTGCCAAATCAAACCCAAATACTAGGGAAAACCCCCCTCTCTTTACAATTGAGTGTACTAGGTTCTTCTACACTCATTACACAAAACACTTTTTTACATCCCGTCCAAAACATGAAGTGATAATGCTCAAGTGTCTTGCTTAAGGAATGTAAGCAGGTAAGGACGCAAATATCAAGACCGAGACTCAAATCAAACTCTGGGACAATTTCATAGAGCTGCTTAAGCAGAAAATATTGCTTAACATTTTTCTGCTTAGCAGAAATGAGCAGGATACCAGTCATGGTAGTTTGGCTGGTAATCTTATTCTGGTAAGTATCATTTTGTTGTGCTTAGCTGGTTTTTGTGCTTAAGCAGCTCTATGAAATTGGGCCCAGATCAGAAACACCAGAGCTTGTGTCTGGTGTGGTTGACTGCTCGGCCAGGACGCGGCTGCTGAATTCTGACGGATTTATGTGGACAATAACCTTCTGTGTTCCTCTCTACAGTGACCACGACCAAGCTTTCCAGTACTACTACCATGCAAGCCACCCAGTTTGCATCCACAGCTAATCGTTTTGCCGCACTTTGGTTTGGGGCAGATGTACATCCACCGGGGGGAATGTGAGAGTATGCGAACGTGAGTCAAGAGAATGATTGTAAATCTCTGTAATGTATTACTGTAAGGACTCCTGCGGTGTTGTAGTCCAGACCTGGAAGTCTGAGATCGAGACCAGTGACCGAAATCTGAACATCTGAGACCCGGAACTGAGACCAGCCCTTCCCAGACCGAGACTTTTGCAGACCAAGACTGAGACCACAAAAAGGTCTCAAGATGGTCTCGAGAACAGACCTGCAGGTCTTGAGACCTTCAACACTGGACTCCTGTAAAACTGGATTTGTCATTTTTGTCTCCTGACGATGACTAGAGCAAGCTAGTCGAAACGTTGAGACCAATTAACCAATTAAGAACTCACTCCGTGGCAGTGAGGTTAATAACGAGAAGTCCCCTCGATCTGATCCACTATTAAGCTAAAGTTGTAGTCCTGGCCGATTTCCTACCCTCCGCCCAGGTAGTAGCTAATAAGCTGGACAGTTCTTTTCAGAACTAAGTAATCTCCCGAAGTAGTCTCTCAATTTTTCCGGCAGTAGAATAAAAAGCAAGACCTAGTTCTTTAAGAACAAATCTACATAGCTAGTAGATATATGTAAATGAGGCCCCCTCATTTATGAAATGTTGTTGTTGTATGTTAACCCCATTTATTCCATAGGTCTTATTCACTCATTACAAACTCTATTGTTTTGGTAACCCCTGCTGGAAAGTGGACTGTCTATGTTGACCTCTGAACTGGTTGATCCAGTGGTGGGGTTGGTGGGGCCTAGCATGCTGGCTTCTGTGCTGTTATATCCCACCTACTCCAACAGCTGTTTCTCCATCCCCTCTCCTTTCCAGGTAGGAAAAGTTAATTTGTATTTTTTTTTATCTAGTGTTCAACATTTAATAGAAGAAGATAGTGTATAGATAGAGTGGACATATTTTTTGATCAACTTTAAATTGAAGAATTGGCATACACTAACTTTGAAGTGTTTACAGTTTTTATAAATTGTTCATTATACGATTTAACAGCCTTTTGGTCAGGAGTGAAATTATATGCGTATAAGTTCTCTTCAAACAGGAGTGTATTCTTAGGATTGTCTTTTGTTCTAGGTTTTCCTTTCGAGTTATAGGATCCATTAATTTTTACTTTACTGTACAGACTTTTATTTAACTTTGAGTATTTTAGGAGTACCTACATGTAGATATTGGTTTGATGTTTTAGCCTGTGCCCCCATTTTATTGTATACTATAGGTTATGTAGTGTATGAGATGCATGGCAGGGTAGCCCCAGCCCTAGGTGGCCATAGGATAAGTAGTGACCACAGTAGGGTAATAACTCTATGCCCTGGGGGCCTGATTTAACATGCAGAAGGCCTGGCTCTGGCCTGTTGTTTATTTTAGTGGTTTTTATCTTTGTTAAGTTTTTCTTTGCTTGTCTTATGTCTTTCTTTATTTTAGTCTAGTGTACATAAAGTGACCAGAGAGAGGGCGAGAACTGCTCATTCTTATTTATTATAAGAGAGGTTTATTTTTGGGTCTAACAGTAAACCCATTAGCTGCAGTGTTAAATTACCAAGTGTTTCTTTACAATAGTAAAGTTTCTCATTATTTCTTTTATAGAGATTGTTCATTTGGGGATAAGTTTGCTTTTCATTTTTTTGTATCTTTTGTTTTAATTTATCTATCTTTTATTCTGAATTGAAGTGAGATCAACAATTAAGTGTTTACTTTTTAAACCCTTCAACTTCTTGAACCTTTATGGTTTAGTGTAATGTGATTATGGATGGACACATTTCTACAGTAATAGCTGTGAATGTATTTGGTTAGTTGTTTGTTTCTTTAATTAATCAAAGTGCTGTTATATCCCACCAACTCCAACCGCTGTTTCTCCATTCCCTCTCCTTTCCAGCCAGAATAAAGTACAGAACAGAGCGCACCCAGCTCACATATACACGTGGTGTTACCGCAAACCGAATATACATTTATACCTCACCATGCAAAGCCTCAACAAGTTTATTGTTGAAATTTATTTATTTATTTTTTTCATTTTCTCAAAAAGTTGACATTATTCAGCTGAAAGTTTCACTGGTGACTTTTATTGTTTCTTTCTTGATTTTTGCCTGTAAATCAGCACTATGTTCGTTGACCAAAACCAAATGCACTCCTCTTGTTTCAAACCAGGCTGCCCAGTGCTTCGAGAAGGTACTGAAAGCCCAACCAGGTAACTATGAGACCATGAAGATTCTTGGGTCTCTCTATGTGACATCCAGTGATGAGACCAAGAGGGAGACTGCCAAGGGTCACCTCCAGAAGGTCGTCGATCAGTTCCCGGAAGATGTCGAGGCGTGGATTGAGTTGGCTCAGATCTTGGAACTCACCGAAGTACCGGTATGTTCTTTCACATTTTTAAAAGTTGTTTTTGACGTCTCGATCGAAGCAGTCCTGTGGCTGTACATGGAATTGTGATCTCTCACCCAGTTACTTCGCGAGCACATGCACCCTGCTAGGGCTCGAATTTTACACTGCACAACAGACCCCAGGCCAGTAGTTTTGGTGTCGGGCCAGTAAACTTTTGACTGGACAAGTCATGCGGTCTTGTGTTTTTTAATTGAATATTAATGAAGAATAATACCTCACTATGTAACATCTTGACCCAAAAAGTAATATGTTCAAATGTTGACTTTGAGTCTGATAAAATACCTTTCAATTCTACTGAGTACTGACATCATGAACTATACTTAATACCCATGAAAACAAATAAAAATCAATCCTCTCTTACATGTCAATAGCGCTTAAGGTCAAATAAATGCAGTTAACTTAAATGCACAGTAAAACTGGGTCAGGAAGGTTTTTCTTATTTTGATTCTGGTCTTGTAACAAAACATTCTGGTTCAGTAAAAATGTTGAGCCACAAGACGTGTACGTGGTCGTGTGGATTTTTCCACCCAAAGTTCAAGCTTCGCCTGCATAGATACTATGTGGAGGGAGTGCGTGCACGTGCAGTAACTCTGTGAGAGCTCATAATTCTATGTACAGTCTCTAATGAGATTGGATACGCATTCCAGCACGTGCTCATTCTTCATAAAGCCGTTAAGCAGAACATTCTGCTTAGCAAATTTCTTTACTTAGTAAGAGATGAGCAGGGTACTAGTGGCAACAATATAAACTTAATGGAATGTTGGTTCGTAACCTGTTTCTGCTGAGCAAGTTTTTGTGATTACAGGTTATATGAAATAGGGCCTTGGTCTGTTGAGCTGCTGGAACATTCAATGATCCAGTTAATCAGAATGTTCTGGGGGTCTAATGGATTTCGGGCTCTGTGCCAACGGAAACATTCTTCAAAGCCAAAAACATACCCGACTTTTGAGATGCTCCCGTAACAGTTCATTTTCTTCAGAATCATTCCAACAGATCTGTAATGACTATTCACAAATATTGGCTTGTTTTTGTTTTCTTTTGTAACATGTTTTAGGGAGTCCTGAATGCTTATGGCACAGCAACTCGTATTCTTCAACAAAAGGTCCAGGCAGATGCCCTACCAGAAATTCTGAACAACGTTGGAGCTTTGCATTTTCGTCTTGGCAACCAGCCAGAGGCAAAGGTAGGAAGAAAAAGCGGTAGATCTTCATCATGCTGCTGCCATCTTGGTCATGTTCCCTGTATCCAATAACATTAATGGAATGTGCTATGCATCGTGCGTAAAGGAACCAGACTATTTCTCCTTCCAGCCTTGGTTTGGTGTTCTTGATATGAATGGGAGACACATCAAGATGGCCGCATTTTGACAAAGGTCTATTTGGCTTGGAATTTTTGTATTAAATTCCTTGATATACATCCTGAATCTGACTCTGAATTATATAGTCTGCAACGCATCCTAATGGAAACATCACACCAACTTTTGTGGAGAAGACAATCAAGAAGTTTCAGTTGTAGAAGTGGGATGAAAACCCACGTTGTCGGGCGGGGACTGAATACCCAATCCACATGCAAGGCTTTGGTCCGGGAATCAAATTGGGATCCACAGAGGTGAAAGACAGGGAAGAAACCACTGAGCCCATCCTGACTGCCCTTTACATTAATATTGAAAAATTGTAAAACTTGGGGCGAACCAACCTTCAAAAGTTTCAACCCATTTCATTTTTTTTTCTGGTGGGCGGGTTTCATCTAAGGACTTCCTTTCTTTCGAAACACAAAGATGTTGTCAATCAGTCCTTTTTCAAATCTTATTCTTGTTCTTCTGCAGCGCTACTACGAAGCCTCTCTCAAGTGTGCCATTTTGAGGCGGAGCATGATGAGACGTACTACGGCGCCATCTCAGTCTTGATGTCTTACAACCTCGCTTGGTCTCTTTGAAAGCATGTTTCAATTCGACAAGGCCAAGAAATTCTATAAAGACCTCCTGAGAGAGCATCCTAACTACGTTGATTGCAAGTTGGTCTTGGTGCCGGTGGTGGGGGGTGCGGAAATACTGTGATGGGACCCGATTAGAAACAAAAACTTGTAAACTACTTCTTTTTTGGGTGGGGAGATCAAACAGGTGGGTGAATTTAAAATAATATTCCTGAGTCAGCTTATGGAAGGTTAACGATTGATGATTAATTATTGACTTTTGTTAATTATTAATTATTGATTATTAGGTGGTTATAGATTGATTATACACTATTGAGTTGTCATAGATTGAGTATTGATTACTTTAACATTGCAGCTCGAACTTGATTACTTTGTTATTGATTACAGAATGAATGGAAAAAGACTATTCTAATAGTCAGCTCATGGAAGGTTAATAATTGCTTAATCATTTGTTATTGACAATTGCTAATTACAGGTGATGTTCTTCCTACTTTAATCTGATTTCCAGTTGTTTTGCCCCCAGAAAAATCAGCAAAACTATTATTAAGTAGCCTGAACAAAATTCGATAGAAGCCTAAACATGTACTGTATGTAGGTCAGCCCTTGTACTACTCAAAATTGCCCTGCTTTTTTCCAAGCATCAAGTCTTATGCCTTTAACTATTTATTATCAATTATTGCGTGGTTATGTATTAATTATAGGTTGTTGAGTAGTTATACATTGATTATTGATCACCTTAATTCAGCAGCTCTCACTTGATCGTTTGGTTATTGACTTTTGAGTATTGAAAATCAACTATTGATTACTATTGACTTGCCACACAACCTAAGCAATGAACATAACTGCAAGTCTCACTTGTTCATTGATTATTGCTAATTAGAAATTGATTATCATCGAACAGATGAATATTTTCTTTTTAGGCCACTTGCGTCTGGGCTGCGTGGCTCGGGATCCGGGACAGATCTAGGCATACTAGGAGGCATCTGATTGGTTCAAAGAAGCTCTGCAAATCAACCAGGTATTGTACACCAATTATTCATATTCCTTGTGTTTCACCAATACTCTTGGTTATGCAAATCTCCCTAAAGCGACCAAAAACGCTGCTAAGAACTTGAACACCGAGGGCACTCTTTTGTTCCCCCACTCATAGCCTTTTTGAGCTATTGTAGACACTGTAGGAGTGCACTGTTTAGTATGGGTGGGCACAGACAAACTTACCGAAACCAAGTAGTGCCCTAGTAGCGCGTCCACAAGGGTTCTCACCATGTCGAGCTAGCGTATCAGGCCTATACGCTTGGATTCGTGCCAATATGCCCGAATTTCGGCAGATAAGCAAAAAAAATAATTATTATATTTTTCCCCCTTAATCCCCCCCAAAAATCGAGAAAAAAAGCATGAAGAATGCTCCAGATTGCACTTTAGAGGTTTTAAAACAGTAGAGCTTTGAAAGTAGAAAACAATCCGCAGATGTTGTTTCAATTTAGCGTGCTTTGGCCAAACATCTCCAAATTTTGGTCAAGAATGCCCCACAGCTTTGAACAAATCTGGGGAGAACCCTGTCCACCGTACCTCAAAATGCCTTCATTTTTTTACACTTCCTTCTGGTAAAATGATGATTTCCAAGTCTAGCCCACCTAGATTCTAGGCTGGTTCGATTATTTTGCTTTGGGAAAACTATTTTGTACTCTCCTCTGCCAATGAACAAATTTATCTTGAAGTCTGGTTCATTTTATAGACTCTCATTTTTACAGGCTCTTTTTTTCGGGCTCTATATAAAGTCTTGATGTTTTTTGTAGGATTACCTGGGTTATCCGGGGTTCAGCCTCGAGTTATCTTGACTTACAGTTTGTTTATTTCTGCATTTTTCCCTCTTGGTGTTTGTACCATAGGATCATCCCGATGCTTGGTCCCTCATCGGTAACCTCCATCTTGCTAAACAAGAATGGGGACCGGGGCAGAAGAAGTTTGAATGAATCCTCAAACAGACTGCCACCCAGAATGATTCCTACTCTCTGCTATCACTGGGTAATGTTTGGCTACAGACACTGTTTCAACTCACAAGAGACAAGGAAAAGGTACAACGAGTTTGGATATAAAGGGTGTAAGTGGGTATGTTATTGGTGTTAGTAGGAATATGATGGGTGTAAGTGGGAATTGCATGGGTGTTTCTGGAAATGTTGTGGTCAAGTCGGTATGTTTTGGGTGTTAGAAAGATTGTTACGGGCGTAAGTGGGTGTGTCATGGGTTTCAGTAGGAAAGGGTGGACCAGATTTTAGTACCAGAAAGGATTATTGCTACAACTACATGACGGTGTTTGGGTTCATTTGGGTGATAATTGGGTGTTTTAAGGAGTTGTATCATATGGACAGGGATTTCAAATCTGGAATCTTTTATAATTGCATTTGAGGGATTTTGTGGGTACAACTGGAAGCTTTATTTGTGTTTATGGCAATAGTATTTGTGGGGCAGGGTTTAAAACAGGAACAACTGGGTATAACTGGGTATCATCCTGACATTAAACGTCACCGGGACAGAGCCCTGGCCATGTACAAACAAGTATTGCGCAACGATGGCCGCAACCTGTTTGCAGCCAATGGAATTGGTGCAATTTTTGCTATGAAGGACTACATCCGAGAATCTAAGGACGTCTTCTCTCAGGTGAGTGGGCAACTTATAATAATAATAATAATACTTTATTCAGGCAAATCACAATACATACAAAATATTAAAAATATGAAAACCACCCCTATCCCAATATATGGCATGGATTGAAATCAACTGAAAAAACAAACGATAAAAAAAAACCAAAACAAGGCAAAGAGAGAACACAAAAAGGGGCCACAAAAACAAAGGAAAAAGAAACTGGACAACAAACCAGGGAGCAACAGACAAAACAAAAGATGGGCTGCCTAGGAAAAAGACAAAAGTGAAATAAAACACTCACCAAAGGGGTGTGTCACTCCAACTTCAATGGATTCTGGACTGGCTAGTTGATGCACCTGATAATTTATATATAAACCCCCAACTCCCTTCAGAGATTTACCGCTCACCTCTCAAAAATGGCCCAGGTTCGATTCCCGACTAAGGCCATAGGTGAGTAGAGTTGTACGTTGGTTCCTTCTATGCCACAAGAATTTTTCTCTGGTTGTCCTCGGGGGGGGGGGGGGGGGGGGGGGTGCAGCTGGTCTTCTGTTCAGATGGTAAGAAAACCTCACCTTGTCTCGTTTATTAACATCTCTGGTCGGAGATACATGTAGTTAGTGCATGGCAAAAAAATAATGCTGGCTTTATCCACGTCACATTTGGAAAAAAAGCGCGTACTGATTATTGCGTCACTAAAAATTGGCGTCGCATTTGCATTGGCAAGAAGTATGAACAGGGCTTTACAAGGGAAAAACAGACATAGGAAGAAAGATGTAATAATTATTGTGTTAAGAGAACGACAACATTTTGTTCCTGTGTTTTTTATCATCATTTTTAATGGTTGCAGCTGGTCTTCTTTCTAATGTTAGCTAAATATTTTTTTTTTATGTGTTTATTGTAGAATCAAACAATAGAAACAATATATCAGCGCTGTTCAGATGGTAAGAAAACCTCACCTTGTCTCGTTTATTAACATCTCTGGTCGGAGATACATGTAGTTAGTGCATGGCAAAAAAAATAATGCTGGCTTTATCCACGTCACATTTGGAAAAAAAGCGCGTACTGATTATTGCGTCACTAAAAATTGGCTTCGCATTTGCATTGGCAAGAAGTATGAACCGGGCTTTACAAGGGAAAAACAGACAAAGGAAGAAAGATGTAATAATTATTGTGTTAAGAGAACGACAACATTAGGGGCTAGGTAGCTCAGTTTGTAGACGAGGGTAGAGCGCCAGCACATTCATCTGGAGGTGGCAGGTTCAAAATCCAGCTCTAATCAATTTTTCTTTGTTCAACCCCAAATAATTGTTTATTTACTCAGTCAGTTTCCCTTGTGGTATATAACTTGACGTACTGACGTACCTAGCTAGAGCGTACCCCAAAGCTGGAAAGCTCAAGGAATGCAAACAATCTCTACTCAAGGTAACGTCATTTATTTTAATTTGTCAATTTTGAATGAATTTTTGTGAGACATTTCTTTCCCTGACCTATTTATCAGGGATGAAGAAGTTCAACCTGTTATCTGATTTCAGACTTTCTTAAGTCTGCCTGCTAAACTAAATGCTGTATTTTTCTCCAAATAAAAACGAGTCAGCCTCCTTGATCTTATTCTCTAGCACTGAGGATACTGTTCCCAAAAGCTCCATGGACCCCGTTTACACTAGATCCAGAAAGGTGGATCAGACCCGGGTCTGATCCGGCAGTGTGGATTATCGGCTAGTGTAAAGGCAAAAAGATCTGGCAATTTTAATCCACCTTTCGAGGAGGGTTGTATCTGGCAATTGGTGGATCAGATCCGGCAAAGTGGATTCCAAATACAAGTGTAAACGCAAAAGGGGATCAGACACCGCAATTCGATGTGGTCATTTCCGGTTTCGCTACGAATGGCACGCTTTTTGCTTGTGCTTTGGTGGGTTATCCGTCGCTGGTTATATTTGTGTGTGTGTGTGCTGTGTGCACATGGGCTCATATTCGGAACCTTATGGAGACCAAGGACAAAACCAAAAAGGGAAAACAAAAGGTCTCCACATGGAAATTCGTGTACAAAGTCTACGGGAAACTGTTAAGTGCAGGGACAAAGGAAAGAACAAAAGAATGCTCCACAAGGATGCATTTTTGAGAATGTGTGGACTGTGCGTGTGTGAAACGTTTTGTTGTTTTCAGCGTCCTTATACATCAGCGTTACGTTCGGAGCTTGCCTTGTTGGTGTATTTTGTTAATTTCCATCTACAAAATATTTCTACCTGCATGGTCGTTATCCGTATCATTTGCTGTACTGTATTTTCTGCATTCTACCTTCGCATTGATAATATTTCTAGAAGTGGCGCGCTGTAATTGTGACCTTTGATCTTTGCCATGTAACCCTTGAGCTCTTAGCGAGGAGCGCTGACGTCGTGACCAATATACATCTGGCTCAAAAGTGGGATCGGAGCCGAATCAAGTGCTGGTGTAAACGCGACACATGATCTTGATCTGCGGTCGTTAAAATATTGCCGGATCTCAATCCACCTTTCTGGATCTAGTGTAAACGCGGTGTTGGAATCTATAACTCCAGGTGTTACCAAAAGATGGAAATGCCACCATTTCAATGTACCTCCTAAGATCTGGATCCCAGTTTCAGACTTTTTTTGTCAGCATTGACTCTCACCCCTGATTTATATTTTATTATATTTTGGGTAATTTTTTTGTTTACACTCGCATGTTTACCAAAATTCCTCAAAATATATTTCATTCCATAGTTTTAACTTCTGATAATTTACTTTGTTTTAGTTGCTCATAATTATGCTCCTGGTTTAATGTGTGTGGAGGGATTGATCTTCATTGAGTTAATGTTTCTGTTTCTATTTTACATTCCTCAAAGTGTACATTATAGCATGAATGATGTCATTCCCACTCGTCTTGGAAGTGGTTTCGTGCACATGATTGCAGTTTTATGTGTATTTTTAGTTAAAGGGGCTCACCTGTTCCTTTGTTTTTTATCATCATTTTTAATGGTTGCAGCTGGTCTTCTTTCTAATGTTAGCTAAATATTATTTTTTTATGTGTTTATTGTAGAATCTTAACTGTAGGATATTTTACAACATAACCTTTCGCGAAAGCGGACCAATCAGGTGCCGATTTAGGCTCAATTGATGCATGCCACTCATGTACTGTACACCGTGGCTGTCAACTGGCTGTGTGTGTGTCACGGCCGGCCGATTGGTTTAAGCTTATACGCTGGGCGGCTTATACACTGAAACTGACAGTTGTTTTGACAATTTCTGGGTATTGCGGCTTATGCACTGGGCAGCTTATATGCCAAAGATTACGGTAATATACAAATTGAAGTTCAAATGTTAACTTTTGAGTCTGATAAATATCTTTCAATTCTGTTGAGTGAGGAAACACTCTCGCCCATAATACAAATGAGATAAATCTTCTCTAATATGCAAATATTTTGATGCGATTCTATTTTAAATGAGTCATGTTTTTGCACGGTCACGCTAAACTCTATACAGTTAGATATTTCAAAAAATCAAAGAAGAATGACAGAGGACCGGTTGCTTTTTGACTCGATGCCTCTTTTGCAGGTTACCATACTTGAGTGCGTAGAATGGATCGGCCTCGGACCTAATTAAAATTTTAACTATGGCTAATTTATCCAGTCTCCATGAGTAATCTTTTTCCAGTAGTCTGTTCAGTATCATTTGAAACCATAATTCTGCCAAATTTTTGACCCAATCTTGAAATTTTGACCATGACGGCATGGTCGATTTTGTTGGTTTTTCAGACCAAAAAATAAAACTCACAAATTTCTCAATATATCTCAAACTATTGCTAATTTACCCAGTCCGCTCAAGTCTTCAGTAGTCTGTTCTGTATCATTTGAAACCATAACATTGCCAAAAAATTATGAAATGTTGACACTGCATGGTTGATTTTGTTGGTTTTTCAGACCAAAAAGTAAAACTCACAAATTTCTCAATATATGTCAAACTTCTGCACCTTTACCCAGTGTGCAGAAAAAGATCAAAATGAGAAAAGACCATACACTATTAAATAGAAAGATGTTAAATTTTAACATCTTTTTATTTAAAGAAGCACTAAGAAAAGATTTACCTCATTCGTATCTGTAAGTATACTCATCAAAATTGAAAGATATTCACCAGACTCAAAGTCAACCTTTCTTTTTACATTTATAAGTCTCCATTATGAGGTATTATTGTTCAATTTCAAAACACTAGACCACACTGGACTTGTCTGGTCATTAGTTTACTGGCCTGCTCAAATATCACTGGTCTCGGGCCAGCGGCCCACTGTAAATTTTGAATTTAGGTTCTGTCCTAGTTTGTCAATTGTTATTTAAGTACTGATATTCCACCACATGTGATATTCCAAACCAACTACAGAAGTACTCATTTTTAACAAAGATGGATCTCAACACTGTAATATGGCAGCTCATCAAATGGTGCGATGAGTGGCTGGAGCGATGGGCCGTCATGTGGCTGACTCTGATCCTTTATGTAAAAAATGTACTAAATATATGTTTGCGTTTAAATATGTAAAAGTATTTTTTGTACTTGTTGTCCCTTTTGTTACTTGTCGGCTGTATTGCTTATGTAAACTGCTATTTTTCAAGGCCATTTTAATTTCCTTTTCCTAATCTTTACCTCCCCCTGTGTGATTTGGTCTCGGCCAACATCGTAGATGCCCTGCGGACCAAGTACAGCACCCTCCTGCGAATCCACCGACCACCGACCCCGCAGAGACAGGTCAGACACCAAACACCCAGGGGCAGGTCCTTCTGGCGTTGATCAGCGCAGCCTTTGCCAAGGTTGAGGCCAGCATTGCTGAGTTTGTACTCAAGATGGAGCAGTTAGTAGTGTCGACACAGTGGCAGAAAGTGGACGTGATCCAAGAAGCTAAAGGCTTGCAGGTAAAGATTTGAATGTAAAGAACTTTACTAAAAAGTGGAAGACCCCTTCCTAAAAAGGAGGCCTGCAACCACGCAATTAAGTCTGTGTGCTTACAGTTATTTTTGTATTAGTGTAACCGTTTTTGAACTGTTTGGTTACCAGAAACAAAATTCAGAGTTTAAAGAATATTGGTTGATAAAAAAAATGGCTTCTTCATCACAGCAATTTGACGGCGAGCAATTCAGCCCTCCCCTCCCCCCTTCTTCAATAAAAACACACCAACAAAACAAAAACACACCAACAAAAGAAAAATGTTTAGCTACTCTTGAGCTACGCAGTGGTGTTTTCTTTTCTTTCTTTCTTTCTTTCTAGCCTATTTCACTGCAGGAGGAAAGCCTCTTCACCAATTCTCCATGTCACTCTATCCTGAGCGTCTGTTGACATGCGATGCCCTTACATGTTTCTAGTTCATCCCTCCATCTTCTGTTTTTATCCCCCTCTTTTTCAGGTTTGGTTTCTGGAGTCCATTTGGTTGTTTAGCATGTCCAGCTGTTGTCATACCTCCTTGTTTGGTGACCTGCCCCTCTCCACTTCTTTTATTTAATGGTCTTAATAATATTCTGCACTCTTGATTTCATTCTTAAGTCCTCATTTGTCACCCTGTCTTTCATTGTTACTCCTTTCATTATTTTTTCCGTAGCCCTCTCTGTCACCCTTAGTTTTAGTGGTATTTTACAGACAGTCAAATTGACTCAATTCACCAGACGTCATAATAATCATCTTGCTTGTGCCATTTTGGGAGTCCCTGTATGTTATGCAGTGTAGTGTGCATTTAAGGCACACTTACTACAATTTGGACGTGCATTTTGACTCCCAAAATGGTGAGCATGGCCGACAGTAGCTGCAGGTGACATTGGTGCAAGGGGTCAGTAGAGAATGTTTACAGGGTTCGTCCTTTGTCTCTCATCACATCACACTGCCAAGAGTTGTTGTCTGGCCTGTAGGCGCCCACTTCTGTGAATTAGCTCTGTTGATAGTTTTTTATTTCAATTCTGCGCAGCCCAGCGTCCTTTTAGTTCAGCAACTGAAAGATCACTCCGCTGTGTCAAGTTGTTGACCCAACTGTTTTGAGGGCAACCTGGTCTTCTCCTTGTATGCACTGGAAATCTGCAATCGCTGTAGCTGAAAGACCAGCACTGCCCATGGCATGACCACACCAGTTTACTGTGCGCTCTGGCCTCTGGTCTAATTGTAAATCATAAGCTTTTTAGAGATATGGTGGACACATTACTAGGGCACCATTTGGTTTGGATGGATCTGTCTGCTTACACCCAAACAAAACAGTACACTCGTAAAATGACTGCCATATCTCAAAAGGGCTAATGGCAATCCTCTCGATAGATTTTTGTGCTTGCAGCCAAAAGAAATAAGCATTTTACAGTGCACTGTAAGGGCACAAATTTGTGGTAAAGTGACACCATGAAATCTGTTCCTGAGCATCTTTAAAAGCTGTCGACTCTCCATGACTCTGCAGGAAGTTCCCTGAAAATAAACCAATCTTTCTATGTTGTGATGAACATTTTTGAAATTCTCCCTGATCATTAAAAAACTTTGTCCCTATTATGTTGAATGTAATTCCAAATATCTCTTTGATTCTTGTACAAAATCTCCCTGATTGCAACATGCAAATATTGGCAGCTTCGCGTCTGCAATAAGCTTAAAAGTTGACATTGATGCTCAGCCAGATTGTTGGTTGGAAGCTAGAAAGATTGATATTTTCAAGAGGTCTTTTTCCCCTTCAGGATGTCAAGATGACAGAGCAGATGTCCAGACAGCTCTCATATCGGAGGCTCAGTTCATCAAACCCATCAAGAAGTTCATGGCTGGCTTAATCAGGAAGCAGGTAAAAATATAATCTTTTGTTTTATCTTTCTGTGACAACAGAACAACAATGTTAATTTTGTTCAAGTTGATCTTTAATGGATTTGCTCCAATTTACCCCAAATGAACTAGTGTGTCTATACTCATTCCAAATATCACTTCAGTTGTCTTTCCAAGGGGTCCTGAAAGTACTTGTTGCCAGAACTAAGGGCCTTTGCTTTTGCATCCCCAAATTTGGTGAGAATTGAAAGAGCCCTGTGTTCAAACTTGCGTATTGATTTAATGTGTATGACTTTGGATGGCATGGGTGGCGTGTGCATGAAGCACTCACCTCTCACCACTTTGACCCTGGTCCGAAGAACAACAAAATATCGACATTACCGGCATGGTCAAAATTCCAAGATTTTTTTTGCAATTTTATGGTTTCAAATCATACAGAACGGACTCCTGAAGACAGTTTACTGGTGCAGACTGGAAAAATACTTCATGGAATGAGATGTACCGGGAATTGTGTGAGTTAAGTTTTTATTGACAAGACCGGCGATGGTCAAAATTTCAAGATTGTAAAAATAATTCATAGTTTGAGATGTATCAGGAATTTTGTGAGTTTAGTTATGGGTCCGAAAAACCAAAAAATCAACCATGCCGGCATGGTTCAAATTTCTAGGTTTGGGTTGAAATTTCTTTGGCAATTTTATAGTTTCAAATGATACAGAACGGACTCCTGAAGACAGGTTACTGGTGCAGACTGGAAAAATTAATCATAGAATGGGATGTATCGGGAATTTTATGAGTTAAGTTTTGGGTCCGAAGAACAAAAATATCGACAATACCAGCATGGTCAAAATTTCAAGATTTGGGTTGAAGATTTTTTGGCAATTTTCTGGTTTTAAATGATACAGAATAGACTCCTGAAGACAGTTTACTGGTGCAGACTATTAAAATGATGCATAATTTTTCAGATATTGAGAATTTTGTGAGTTTAGTTATGGGTCCCAAAACCCTAAAAATCATCAAGATTTTTGGTCAAAAATCTTTTGTCAATTTTATGGTTTCAAATGATAGAGCACGGACTCCAGAAGACAGTTTACTGGTACAGACTGGAAAAATGATGCATAGTTTGTCAGATAATGAAAATTTGTTGAATTTAGTTGTGGGTCCGAAAAACCAAAAAATCAACCATGCCGGCCTGGTCAAAATTTCAAGATTTTGGGTCAACAATTTGTAATTTTATGGTTTCAAATGATACCGAATGGACTCCTGAAGACAGTTTTCTGGTGCAGACTGGAAAAATACTTCATGGAATGAGATGTACCGGGAATTGTGTGAGTTAAGTTTTGGGTCCGAAGAACAAAAATATTGACAATACCGGCGATGGTCAAAATTTCAAGATTGTGAAAATAATTCATAGTTTGAGATGTATCAGGAATTTTGTGAGTTTAGTTATGGGTCCGAAAAACCAAAAAATCGACCATGCCGGCATGGTTCAAATTTCTAGGTTTGGGTTGAAATTTCTTTGGCAATTTTATAGTTTCAAATGATACAGAACGGACTCCTGAAGACAGGTTACTGGTGCAGACTGGAAAAATAAATCATAGAATGGGATGTATCGAGAATTTTGTGAGTTTAGTTATGGGTCCGAAAAATCGACCATGCCTGCATGGTCAAAATTTCAAGATTTGGGTCAGTTTTAATGATTTTAAATGATATAGAACAGACTTCTGAAGACAGTTTACTGGTTCAGACTGGAAAAATAATTTATAGTATGAGATGTATCAGGAATTTTGTAAGTTTATAGTTATGGGTCCGAAAAACCAAAAAAGTGACCATACCGGCATGGTCAAAATTTCAAGATTTTGGGTCAAAATTCTTTTGGCAATTTTATGTTTTCAAATGATAGAGCACGGACTCCTGAAGACAGTTTACTGGTGCCATCTGGAAAAATGATGCATAGTTTGTCAGATAATGAGAATTTATGAGTTTAGTTATGGGTCCGAAAAACCAAAAAAGTGACCATGCCGGCATGGTCAAAATTTCAAGATTTTGGGTCAAAAATCTTTTGGCAATTTTATGGTTTCAAGTGATAGAGCACGGACTCCTGAAGACCGTTTACTGGTGCAGACTATAAAAATGATGCATAGTTTGTCAGATATTGAGAATTTTGTGAGTTTAGTTATGGGTCCGAAAAACCAAAAAACCGACCATGCCGGCATGGTCAAAATTTCAAGATTTGGATTGACAATTTTTTGGCAATTTTATTGTTTCAAATGATTGATCACGGACTCCTGAAGACAGTTTACTGGTGAAGACTGGAAAAATAACTCAAAGTATGAGATGTATCAGGAATTTTGTCAGTTTAGTTATGGGTCCGAAAAACCAAAAAATCGACCATGCCGGCATGGTCACAATTTCAAGATTTTGGGTCAAAAATCTTTTGGCAATTTTATGGTTTCAAGTGATAGAGCACGGACTCCTGAAGACCGTTTACTGATGCAATCTGGAAAAATGATGCATAGTTTGTCAGATAATGAGAATTCTGTGAGTTTAGTTATGTGTCCGAAAAACCAAAAAATTGACCATGCCGGCATGGTCAAAATTTCAAGGTTTTGGGTCAAATTTTGTTTAGCAATTTTATGGTTTCAAATGATAGAGCACAGACTCCAGAAGACAGTTTACTAGTGCAGACATAAAAATGATGCATAGTTTGTCAGATGATGAGAATTTTGTGAGTCTAGTTATGGGTCCGAAAAACCAAAAAATAGACCATGCCGGCATGGTCAAAATTTCAAGATTTTGGGTCAAAAATCTGTTGGCAATTTTATGGTTTCAAATGATAGAGCACGGACTCCTGAAGACCGTTTACTGGTGCAATCTGGAAAAATGATGCATAGTTTGTCAGATAATGAGAATTTTATGAGTTTAGTTATGGGTCCGAAAAACCAAAAAATCGACCATGCCGGCATGGTCAAAATTTCAAGATTTTGGGTCAAAAATCTTTTGGCAGTTTTATGGTTTCAAATGATAGAGCACTGACTCCTGAAGACCGTTTACTGGTGCAATCTCGAAAAATGATGCATAGTTTGTCAGATAAGAAGAATTTTGTGAGTTTAGTTATGGGTCCGAAAAACCAAAAAATCGACCATGCCGGCATGGTCAAAGTTTCAAGATTTTGGGTCAAATTTTGTTTGGCAATTTTATGGTTTTAAATGATAAAGAACGGACTCCTGAAGACAAGTTACTGGTGCAGACTATTAAAATGATGCAAAATTTTTCAGATATTGAGAATTTTGTGAGTTTAGTTATGGATCCCAAAACCCCAAAAATCATCAAGATTTTTGGTCAATTTTTTTTGCAATTTTATGGTTTCAAATGATAGAGCACAGACTCCTGAAGTCAGTTTACTGGTGCAGACTGGAAAAAATGCTTAGTTTGAGATATTTCAGGAATTTTGTGAGTATAGTTTTGGGTCCGAAGAACCCAAAAATCAACCATACCGGCATGGTCAAAATTTCAAAATTTCGGTTTGAAATGTTTTTGGCCATTTTTTGATTCCAAATGATACAGAACAGATCCTGGAGACAGTTATCTGGTGCATACTGGAAAAACAATGCATATTTTGAGATATATCAGAATTTTGTAAGTTTAGTTTTGGGTACGAAGAACCAACAAAATAAACCATGCCAGCATGGTCACAATTTCAAGATTTGGTTCCCAAATTTTTGAAATTTTTGTGTTCACAAGTCTTGGTCTTATTTTTTGAAACTTCTTTACCACAGAATTCTGTGCATCTGGTGCTCAATGAAATGTATGGTTTTAATGGGTTCTAAAAGCAGATTACCCATTAAGCAGTCCCATGAATTTTGACAATAACCCCTGAAAAATGGAATTTATGAGCATGGAATGCTCCGGTGGATATTAACTTGAGAGCGCTCCAACATTTTTCCGGGTCAAATAAACCTTCCACCATATGCCAGATGGGAAAAATTTGGCCAACATACATGTCATACAACTTGAATTGGTTAATAGACCCTGCAAGTCTGGCGTATATTCAAACATTTTTGGGACTGCTTTGGCCCATCGTACATTGCCTTAATGCGTAAAAGAAACAAACTTTTGCACATTAAACAGGTCCCAAAGATTGTATATGCGTGAGACTTGCACAGTCCATAGTAAATATAGTTTTGATCTTGATGTGCCATAATAATCAACACTAACTTCAGGCACAAATTTCAGCATTTGAACATAATATTGTCACTAATTTTAGGTTTTCAGTTACAGTTTTGTGGAATATGACTTCATTTCAGAGTTATATAAAACAATACAAAAATGGTTCTTACATATTTAGTAAGCTTTCAGACTAAACAATGATGTTTTTAATCCTTAACAATCCTGTATTAAATACTGTTAAAATGAATGATTGAATAACTAGTTCAGTCATTTTCATCTTGTATTTTTGAATGACAAGGATGTTTATTTTTGTCACAATGCATATTACATTTTGCTTTTATTTTCACTTACCCGTGGACAAAATGAGTTAGTCCAAAGTACATCTTACCTTTTGAACTAAATAGAGCAACCTTATTTGTATATTTTCCCAACTAGTTCTGACTCCCAAGTGGAATGTGATCAGGCCATGGACTTCCAATGTACCTCTTTGTTTGCATGTGACTTTTGGTAAAACACATTCTTTTGTTGTACATTGTATATCTGCACTTACTTTGGTTCTATAGTGTAGTTCTTTGGATAGGTACTGTATAAAGTTTATAGGGGTTAACCTAGAATTACTAAGAGGATGGAAGTAGCAATAAAGTAGCAGTTATATCTGGGCTGCAGAACCTAGTTTGTAATTGTCTCCTTATTGTAGCATAATTAGTGTAGAAGGAAACAGTCCAATAATGAGTTAGATTATATAAGAGGGGTGCGCTTCAGTACAAAGAATGAGTGAAAACCAGCGAGGGAGTTACAGTATGTAGATGAAATGTGAGTTTCAGTGTGAACCAAAATCTAAGAGTGAGAGGTTGTGAGAGGGACTGCTAGCCACTGACCATCCGACAGTAGATTTGTGTGTCAGTTGACACAGATTACAGATGTCAAAGCTTTTGCCCAGTAGATACTGCAACTGGGGCAAATCAAAATCTGCATGCGGCATACTGGCCGTATAGTACACATGTATGGAGGCAGCACGACCCAACCAGCACAACTTTATAGTGACGGACGTCGCATTGGAAATCCGTAAGTTCTGACCCTATACTCTTAATTTTTGTAAGGGAACCTGCATTTATTAATTTGTGAACTAAATTTGCGTAAGCTCAAAGAGATGCGGAATTGCAGAATTGCTGAATTGCTGAATTGCTGAATTGCTACAGATAAAATTGTATGTTGAATCAATACCAAAGAAATGTGGAAGTGCATTGAAAGATGTATTATTCAAAGTAATTATCTTTTGCTGTGCAACCAAATCATGTATTTCCAATGTTTCGATAGTTTTGGTTGGTTACTTTAACTTATAGATGGCCGTTGATAACGGGAGAGTTTGACGGAAGAGAAGACAGATACCTACCGAGAGACGGGCTAAAGACTGTTAAACGGACTGGAGAGCCGTCATTGCCAGACTGAGTGTGCTAGGCAGAGAAAGAGCAGGCTCCAAGACAGAGAGCACAACTCGTAGTCTACTCCCCAAACCAATTACAGTTATCGGCAGAGTATCATTTTTTTAAATGAACAATTAAGTTTATGTATGAATGTTGCGAGGTGCCAGCCAGTACAAACACGAACGTTAAAAACCGAGAGTAGTTTTATGTACTGTATGGGTTGCAGAGACAACCTTATTAAGTTGCGTGGAAAGCTCCAAGTAACTGCGGCTCAGTTCATGTAACTACTAAAGCCAAGCAACTGTGAGAAAGTAGAAATAAGAAACGAGGGTGAATTACATTTTGCTAAAGTTTCTTTTGAGCTGTTATTTTAAGTCATAGTTTATGTGTAAATATTTGTAATCATTGAATAAATGTGTAAATTCATGTTTAAGAAGAAAAGGACAGGATTCTGGCATTGGAACTTATTTTCTATCTGTTTATTTTGACCCGGTACTGACAGTTTTATCATTTTGTGCAGGTTCACCACTTTGTTCTGAACGAAGGCATAGAACTATCATGACTTCTCCTCAACCATACGGCCAGGCCATGCCAATGCAGCAGGGTGAGCTCAAACCATCGAGTTGCTGAAGAATTCCAAACCTAGGCCTGTGATTTCTCAGGCTTTTTCCTGGTTTCAGGATTTTCCATTGACCTCCCTTGGGCTTCAGAGTTTTTTGAAAGAGGCAAACTTGCAAACATTTTGTTTAATCACAGGATGTGGCAAATATTGTACACATGGTCATTTTATATGATGGCCACACACAGGCTCAAACCTTTGACCTCCATGAGTGTGTGCTCATCTTGTGTTGATGAACATGACCACATGTACACAGTGTAAGCTACATCCTGTGATTAGTGTCGCAGCAAAAAGTTACAAAGTCAAACCAGAACTGATAAGAATAAAGTCATTAGTGTAGTTAGCTCCGCCTTGAACAAAAGGATAAAGGCGCAATAACGAATAGTCATTCACATTGTACTGTATGTACAAGCTCATATACCCACAAACAGTTTATGTATACAGTACGTAAGCACATGTCTGTAACAGTGTATCCGAGCAGCAAGCATGGGGTGTGCTGTGTGCGGGGCAAAATGCGACTTTAATCATTCCATGCAGCTGACATGCCTTGATCAAGGCTACAGTTCATCAAGCCTTCCTTAAGCATTCCTGAAACCATCTCAACTCCTTAGGCATATTCAGCACTGGCAACCAAATTGGTGTTCAGCCTGCAAGTCAAGCAATAAACCACAAATGAAACTGACTGGTTAAGTTTTCAATAGTTTTTGGGTTGAACAAAGAAAACTTGACTAGAGCCGGACTTGAACCTGAGACCTCTGCATTAACAGTCTTGCACTAAAGAGCAAGAGGAATCCGCACCTCTATTGAATACTCAAATGACAGACAAGTCGTAACATCTTTTTCCCTCTTCAGCCTACATTCAGCAGCCTGGACATCCCCAACAGATGCAGGGCTATGCCATTTCACCGCCGCAGGCCTACCATGCTCCACCCTCCAACATGGCGCCCCAGCTTGCCTTATGTGGGAACCAATACCCCGCAGTTCCGCCTCCGTACTACCAGTTAGAGGAAAAGCCGGGAACCACCTTGCCTGAACCTCAGGCATAAAGATGGACTGTCAAGAGATAGCCATAGGGGGGGCAGCAGACTGACAACAGGTAGCACGAGTAACCTTGCAACTCAAAAATTTATATCAAGCAAATCGAGTGACGTATTCACAATTTTTAAAACTAATTAACAAGATTATGCAGGGGTGTGGGGCAGACATGAAGAAAAAATGTTAAGAACATACCTCCCAAGAAGTAGTTCAGCTTAGAAGAAAAGGTTTCCAATGTAAATGGTATGGAATTTAAACCTGTTTGAGTACTCAGTATGAACAAGTATTAAATCTAGTGGCTTGTTATTTTGACCAAATCAGAATCCTTTCACCCAACACTTACAAAAAGTATACAGAAAAACACGTATGGTTTTTAATCGTTTTTTAAAAAGGTTTTTAACGGACTTTAAATAGAGTAAGATATTGACTAATAGGGAGACCGCCAACATAGGGCTGGATAGCTCAGTTGGTAGAGCGCCGGTACGTTAATCCGGAGGTCGTTGGTTCAAGTCCCGCTCCAGTCAATTTTTCTTTGTTCAAACTCAAATTATTTAAATAGAGTAATGAGTGTAATTTTGTGTGTGGACTTTTCAAAACAGAGGATCGGGGGTGGGGAAAATGTTTGTGTTTGGATTGTTTTTGACCTGAAATGTAAGTTAAACCACGTCACACCATAACAAATTAAAGTGTTGTTGCTGTCCTGTTGGACAGGTTGTTAAAAACTAACCTTGCCTAGGTCAGCTTGTGTAAACTAACTAGGGACGATCACACACACATGGTTTAACACCACTAAACCATGTAACGTTGGATGGTTTCAGTTTACCATCGAGAGTAAACTAACTAGGGATGATCACACATGGTTTAACACCACTAAACCATGTCGAGTGGGCCGGTTTCAGTTTACCATAGAGGTAAGCTAACTAGGGACGACCACACATGGTTTAACACCACTAAACCATGTCGAGTGGGCCGGTTTCAGTTTACCAACGAGAGTAAACTAACTAGGGATGACCACACTTGGTTTAACACCACTAAACCAATTCACCTGATGTCATTATCACAATCATCTTGGTTGCTCCATTCTGGGTGTCAATGTCCTTGTGTTCTACAGTGTATAGTGTAGTGCCAATTCCAGGGCCATATTTAATAAAGCTGCTTGATTTTCTGCTAAGCAAAAAGAAGCAGGATACCAGTCATAAATGGTACATGTGGAATGCTATTTTGGCTGGTCACCTTATTCTTGAAAGCATGATGTTATTGTTCTTAGCTACTTTTTGCACTTAAGCAGCTCTATGAAATTTGGCCCAGGCGATGGCGTTTACATGCTTACCTTAAATTTTTACTTCCATTTTGACTCCCAAAATGTGAGCATGGCCAACAGTAACCATGAGTGACATTGGTGTAAGGGGTCAATTCATGGGTTAATATGATTCGACCATTCCATTAACAACAGGACCCAATTTCGTAACTCTGCTTACCACAGAACTGTTTGCTTGTTAACAAATGGCCCATCTTTAAGCACTGTAAGCATGGATTTCTGTAGAAAGAGGCACCGTGAAATTGGGCACTTGGCAAGTGGTAAATGCCCAGTTATGAAAGAAGTATTCAGTTACAATTGAAGGGTGATTACCTCCATGCCCTGGTTTTTGCCTCGGTGGATCTTGAAATGTTCTTGAACAAATTGTTCATTTCTCTCATAGAGGTGCCCTTTTTGACAGAGGAAGAACTGTGTTGCCCTCAAGAACAGGCTTGTGTGTGTGTGTGGGTAGGTATTCACAATCAAACCAGGAACCAGGGCTTGAGTTTGAGAAGAAAATCCTAAACACTGCGGGGCTTGTACCTCAAAACTTTTACTGGACTAGAAATTTGTTTACAAGACCAGAACAAAAACGAGAAAAAAAGTTATTTTCACAGTTTAAACTGTTTTATTTGTACAGACACTGAGAGAAAATTTATCTCATTTGTCTTTGTATCTAGGTAAGTAATTTTCAATACTCAACAGCAGTGAAACATATTTATCAGCCTCAAAGTCAACATTTGAACATTACTTTTAAAAAAAGAAGACAATCCACTGTGTAGTATCAATAATTATTCAATTGAAAAACACAAGTCTTTAATTTACTGTCCCACAAAGCTAAAATCACTGGCCTGGGGCCTGCGTTCTAGTGTTAATTTTGAGCCCTGGGGACCTATAACAAAAGAGGACAATTGGGTTCCTGCTTGGGTAAAGATCCCCAGTTGGAAAGTGTGTATAAAACTAAAGAGGGACAACAGGAGGTTGCCGGTTGCAGGTGTTTACACACTTGTGTGTCGGGGGGGGGGGGTGGGGAGAGGGGGATGTCTACCCATCATTGGAACCGAAAACATTAACAACTATTGACTACTTTTTTTGCAGAATTCAGTGCTGTAGGCGAGTCCATGTTGCCCGAGTCCGAGGCACAGTGCCCCCCCCCCCCCGAGGGGGAGCCCTCCAGCACTAGTCATATTGATTGACACACACCTTTGTATACAACTTGTGTAATATATTCTTAAGAACTGTTTTGTGACTACAATTGTCCAAAAAGTATGAAGTTTAAACTTTACCGAGGAGTTTGAGCTCATATGTTCACCAGTACTTTTTCAGTTGCTTTTAGCAAGACACAATTTCTTTTGTAGCCATTTGACAACATTTGGACAAATCAACAGTGTAATTTTAATTGGTTATAATATGTCAGACTATATATAGACTATATATAAATGTATTCAGTTGTTATAGCATATAAACTGTTAGGGTGACACATCAAGGCCTGGAGCAGGTTTCACAATAGGCTAAGATTGATCTTAACTGTGTATCAATCTCAGTTGCCAAGCAAAGTGTCGTAAAACAAATCACTTTACTGTAATTCTTGTCAAAACATCTTAAGATGAATCTAAGTACTTTGTGAAATCATAGAGAAAGGACCACGGAAGGACTTTCTCTATGGTGAAATCAAGCTCTGGAATTCTACCTTGAAATGAGCACGGCGATTTTCAGTTTGCAAAGGGCATTCCCAACAATATTAAAGTCTATTGGAAATTTTTAGGCATCAAGGCCAAGACCAGGGCAACACTGAAGGCCTCGCGCTTTGTGGCCTCTATGAAAAGCCCGGCTCATACTTTCTGTGAGTACGATTTCTCAAGAGTTGAGCTGTGCTCTTGCAAAACATTCGCAGCGAAAACAGAGTTGTGACGCAAACATTTGGAAGTATGAACCAGGCTTAATTCCTGGCATGCACATCTTCTTCCTGTAGTTCAACAAGAGTTTAAAGGTTTATTAGTTTAAAGTTTGTAGTTTAAAGGTTTATTATCCCAATGTTTGACTATGATTCTATTTATACATGGTTTTGCTTTTTAGCTGTTGACACATTCCGACTTTATTCATTAAACACGGCACTGTAATTAAAGTTGTCCAGTTTCTTATGATATTTGATTAATTTATATTCGTACCAAAGAGGCGTGTTCGTATGGCTGAACCAATTGAGTGTGGGTTCGATTGCGAGTGTCCTTGAGCTAGGCACTTCCTTGAGCTAGGCACTTGACACTATTGAGTCCTATGAAACATGCTAATAGACCTTTTGCATTGGCGTCATACAGCCGCCATTTAGAGGTAAACCGATGACGAAACAATGGAAATGCACAGTTTTGTATGCGTGGTGCTCAGGATTGACCGATGAACAACCTCCATTTGACCTCCAGGCGAGGGCGCCCATCTCAAATGACGTCATGTGCATCAGGTTTATTACACTTACTCGTGCGAACAGACAGTTGTTGGTAGGACTTTGTCAGTTGTGGGGGATTGTTGGCCCCCCCCTGGCTACCCCGCTGTACTCTAATTCCGACAGACCTTAACCCTAACCCTTATGTATAAGAGGAGGGTTATCGCGGGAAGATTTTTTAATGACTACTTTTCATGTGAAAATGGTGTATTTTTTATAGTAAATTTGCTTGCAGGTCTTTTTTATGCACTAGTTTAATTAGTTTGGCTGAGCTAATTAGTGAACCAATTTGACTGGGTGCCTACGGATGATGGTTTGGGATATAAGGAAGACAGTAATGACAAGATTAAGGAATTCCGAATTCCGTTCTGTCTGTCAAAGCCGGTCGTTGACAAGGTTTTTAAAAATTTGGTGCTAGCACCAAATTTGTGCCAGCACCATTTGGTGCCGGCACTAAAGTTAGTGCTGACTTGAGTCT
Organism: Pisaster brevispinus; assembly: GCA_023634235.1. Taxonomy (NCBI): domain Eukaryota; kingdom Metazoa; phylum Echinodermata; class Asteroidea; order Forcipulatida; family Asteriidae; genus Pisaster; species Pisaster brevispinus. The sequence continues at coordinate 658,849 of JAMKCF010000026.1, forward strand.
GGTCTTCTTCATCACAAACAAGGAATCCGCACAAAAAGCAAGTTTGTAAACTAAAGGTAGTAAGTTCTCATTCTAAATTTCGATATTATTGTAACTTATAAGCAATCGTTTTAAAGAATGCGATGAGATATATAATTAAATGTTAAACACTATTTTGCTGGGGGTTTCTCTGACCATAGGAACTAGGAACTCATCGCTCTGAAGTATGACTCTGATGTCTTTTTGATGATGTTCCGGCTCTTTCGCTGGCTGGCTCTGCCCCATTGTTGTTGGCTCATTTAAATTCTATCTCTTCAAGGTTCTTGTTTTCCAAACAGCACACACAGTACACAGTACAGAGTACAGGTTTTTTTCCCCTAGAGAAAGCCTGCATTTTGAAAAAATCCTTAACTTTGTATTTTTAAAACGGCGGACTGGAATAAACAAGTTAAATTTGTTTTTCTATGCCTAAACAAGGAAAGCCTGCGTTTCGAAAATACCCTACAGTGGGTATTTTCGAAACGGCGGACGAATTACCAGGTTTTTAGGTCTTTCAAAGCCTGAAGAGGAAAAGCTTGCGTTTCGAAAATGCCCGATTTGGGTATTTTCGAAACGGCGGATCAGAATGACCAGGCTCTGAGGTTTTACACAAAGCCTGAAGAAGGAAAGCCTGCGTTTCGAACATACTCTAAAGTGGGTATTTTCCAAACGGTGGACTGGAATTTCCAGGCTTTAACAAAAAATTCAAATCCCAAACAACTACATGTATTTTGTGAAACAATTATTTAATCGGGACGCATTTGGATTATGATTTGGGATGTACGAAAGACATGCAATTGCGAGTAGAAACAATTTCAGATTTGACGATTTTACAGCTTCAGGGTTACGTTCGCACTGTCAATGACGGTCGTTAACAAGGTTTTGGAAATTTTTCTGCTGGCACTAAATGTAGTGCCGACTTCAGTGTTTTCTGTGTGGGCCTTTGTAGACGGAATCACAGACCGCAGATCCACTGAAAACCTGCCGTAGATTTTCAACTTTCAAAATTTATAATGATCCGTCTGGAATCCTTTATTGACATTAAATACACGTTAAGCATAAAGTATTGCTGTAAGTGTAAGTCATGGGCAAACACAATAAAGGCAGGCCTGCCAGGCGCTATGAAACCAATGGAAAGAAAGACGCCCAAGTTAAACCAAAACAAATTCATGACAGTGGAATGGAGTCGGATATGGAGACGGACACGGTTGCTCCCACAGAGAGACAGGTAAAATCATATCACCAGCTTTTGCTACTATTTATTACTTATTCCTACAATGACCAGTGGTCATATACATAACTAGTATTTAGGCAGTGTACATATGTGAAAGATTAAGAACAATCGTATTCAGCTAACCCGTTTTTAACCAGCTTTCACTTTTATTATAATTATATAAACATTCTAAAATAGTAATTAGTATTTCAAAAAAGACCCCAGGCATACCGGGCCGGCTAACTGGGGCGCTGTACTCCTTTAAAAATGTTTTTAACAACTTCGGTAGTTCGATGGAAGATGTCAAAAATTTATTGAAGAGATATACTTTCAATTAATGACTGAACAGTGGATGTCAAATGTTCATGACATTAGGTAGCTATGGCCTAAGTTGCCCCTAGCAAAGCCACCCCCTGACGACAGAGTCGCCCCCGACAAAGCTGGCCCGTGTTAAAGTTTGAGTGATAAAGTCATTTTACAAAGTGACTATGCAATTTTTTTTGTTTAGGCCTGACGTTTCAACTTTTGTTTCGAGTCTTTCATGAAGGCTTTTGCTTTAGCTTCCAAGAGAGGCTCCAAGTTTAATCTGCTAGAGTTGTTAACAAGTTGGTAAAAAACAATGGGGTGCCTACCCTTAATTAAAAGTAAATAATAAACAAGTTAAAAAAAAGGTACAAAATTTAATGAAAATTTAAACACATAAACTATGTTCCATGAACGTACACCAAAACCAAGTAATACATTTTATTGCAACCTTTGTGGGAGGGGGTCTACCAGCGTTGGATGGTAAAATTTAAATGTTTCTTGTTTTGTATCACTTTCACAGCCCCGAAGGACTTCATCATCCAGGAGATCCTAAACAGGTCCATTCCACATATCTTAGATGGGGGGGGGGGTTAGTTCCCAGAGTTGTGTACAAAAAAAATTATGGGCTGTGAAATGTTTTCCTTGCATACAAATGTACACAAAATCTGGTATACCAGTGCACATAAGCACAGAGCTACACAGATCTAACCCTCTGATAAGTGAAACAATCTGTTCAGCTGTCTGTTCTCTGTATGCTTGGCTTGTCAAGTCTTGTCAACTGGTTGTTGAAGGCCACCACTCAATCAGTGCAATGCATTGAGCAATTTTTAGCCAATAGGGCGAGGCGTTTCTTTCTGCCAATCACACAAAATTTGGGGATGCAAAAGCAAAGGCCCTTAGTTCTGGCAACAAGTACTTTCAGGACTCCTTGGAAAGATGACTGAAAACAACAAAAGAAGTAAATAAAGTAAATACACATTTCCTATCACCCCAAAACATTGTGGCTTATTACTTGATATTTATTATTAAAAAGTCGCATCCCCTTAAGGTGATCCCATCATGGGTGCCGCTTCCCAGGTTGTATCGTAAACTTGAGTGTGATCCCTGGCTGCACGGCAGCTAACAGTTGAATGGCTTCTGACTGGCACCCCCGAACAAAGATATTGACTTATAGGGAGACCGCCAACATATGACTGGATAGCTCAGTTGGTAGAGTGCCGGTAGTTAATCCGGAGGTCGTTGGTTCAAGTCCCGCTCCAGTCAATTTTTCTTTGTTCAAACCCAAATTACCCCAATAAAGTAGGGGGCGACTTTTTCGGTGGGGGACTCTATCATTTTACGACTTTGCTAGGGGGCGACTTTCTAGTGGCCGACTTTTCTGGGGGGCGAGATGACTGGTTTCCAAGAGTGTTATGGCTCTTTTTAACATAGGTCTTGTCATACTCATAGTCGTAATGGTGACTATGATAATAACAAAGTTAAAAGAGAGCCATAACAACAGTCCAACAAGTTTGGCTACAGTACATGTACATCATACATGTTCATGTCATACAAGTTGCTGCTGATACATACACAGTTTACCGAAGTTACAATAATTGAAAAACTGCCAATGGACAGCATGTTCTATGTACAAACTATTTAGTTTTTCAGTGAAACTCAAAATATCATAATTGTGTACAACACTAGTCAACAGTAAAGAATTCAAATTCTTGTTCTTACCCCCCCCCCCCCCCCAGCCTGGAAGAGTGTCCATTGGTTTTCCCAAGCTAGACGGTTACACTTCAGATGCAGAGCCCGATACAAGAGAACTTGTTAAACAGATGAACAGGAAGAAGAAGAAGTCTGGAGGTTTCCAGTCGATGGGTGAGACATTTCTTTCTTTAAATGTAGGGTCGCTGATTGGTTTTTGTCATCGTAATGCTAATTTACAGGCAACATTTTAACAAAAGATACAATAAAAGTTACATGTGAAATTTTCAGCTGAACACAGTGTCTATTTGCTTAGAAATTTACAAAAAAAACCTGTCACTGTATTTGTACTGTGATGATGTTGAATCCTTAGCAACAGTCGCAGCCGTAGCTGTAGCAACCTATTCAGTTAGGGTCTTATCCACATTTTGTGATAAGAGGTCAAATATTAATTGTTTGAGCTGATCTGTGTCTTTGTAGGTTTAAGTAATCCAGTGTTTAACGGAATTATGAAGAAAGGTTACAAGATTCCAACACCAATCCAGAGAAAGGTTAGTCATCCCCTTAAGGTGATCCCTCTCCTGCAGCTTCCAAGGTTGTATTGAAATTTGGGTGTGATCCCTGGCTTTACGGCAGTTACAGGTTGAATGGCCTCTGACTGGCACCCCTGAACAAAGATATTGTCAAAATAGGGAGACCACCAATATCAGGGCTACGTAGCTCAGTTGGTCGACGCCGACACATTAATTCAGAGGTCACAGGTTCAAGGCCTGAGCCCCTAGTCAATTTGTCTTTGTTCAGCCCCAAATTATTGTAAATGAGTTCATCACATGATATCATGCTGGAGGCTGGCATACATGTAGTGCATCTATCTTTCCAAACCGCAGTGGATGGTATCAAAATGGTCAGACAGTAGGAGGGTTGACTGTGTACTGTGTACAACCATTCATTGCATGAAAACATAATTCAGGCTGGTGTAGTTTAATTATCATTCCAAACCACAATGGATGACATTTTACCTTCAGTGTGTAGTAGGTTTTCATTATAAAGAAAATCAGCAAAAGTTTTGTTGAGTTTGCCAAGACTGGACTGAACGACCCAACCCTCATACGGCTTGACATGGAGACGAAGATGTCAGATCAACTCAAGGTATGAAAATCATTTGTGTCTTGGGGCAAAAGTGCTCAGTGCAAAAATCGTTATATCTTAGTGTGTACTTGTATTGTGTGTACATTTGGGTTACTTTAAGCAAGGTACAACGTTTTGACAATTCAAACTCACGTATAACATAAATGCTCTTTTAGTTTTTGCACTAACACGACTGTTTGTTCTTCCTCTGTTGGTATCATTTTTAGCAAGCTTACTGACCATTTTACAACCATTCAACTGCTTGGGTTATGTAGTGTACGGTGGCACACCTCTGCACTGAACCAACTGTGTACATTTGTGTACCACATGATTTCATATTGCAGGCTGACATATCTATCATTCAAAACTACAGCGGATGGTATTAAATGGTCCAAGAGTAGAAGGGTTGACTGTGTTCTGTGTTCTGTGTTCTGTGTTCTGTGTTTGCTTTCATCACATGATATCAGACATATTATAGGCAGGCTTGCTGCATCTATCATTCCAAACTATAGTGGATAATGATGATAAATGGTCAAACAGTAAGAGGGTTGAATGTGTACTGAGTAGATGCATTCAACACAGGATGTCACATTGAAAAACCCAGTTGCAGTATTTTTAAAAGGTGTAGTCCTCGTTGTTTCTGGCATGGTTTCAAATAAATGAACCTCGAATCTTGAACTTCTTCTTTAAAGACCTTGGCCCAATTTCATATAGCAACTTTCTATGCTTAGCAAAAAATGAGTGGGGCACCAGTCAAAACAATATAAACTTTATGGAATTTTTGCTTGTAACCAGTTTTTGCTAAGCATTATTTTTTTGTGCTTGGGAAGTTTTTACATTACAAGTTTGATGAAATTGGGCTCTTATGAATTGACGTCATCCAGCCGCCTTCTTAGCGGTAAGCCGATGATGAAACAATGGAAAATGTACAGATTTGTACGTGCGGCACACATGACTGGCCAATGAGCAACGTGCTTTTGACCTCTACATGTAGGTGAGGGGCCCCACTCAAATAACGTCATATGCATAAGGTCTATTACAACATGTTATACTAATTTGGGGGGCTAATCATCTTCACTCGCAGCTGATAAGCTGATTTGCGAAAGACGCGTCTACAACGTGTTCGAGCCCCAGGTACGCATATGCACCCTTTGGCAGCCTGCTACATGGACCTATAAAATGACCAGGAAGCACAGCCAGAGATTGAAAGTGTTAGAATTTTCTGGAAGGAAGAAAACTGGGCCCAGAGAAAAACCCTTGGTGTCATAGGAGAGAACCATCGCACAACTCCAGTCATATATGGCCTTAGCCTGTAATCAAACCAGGGCCACACTGGTGAGAGGCGAGCGCTCTCCGCACTAGCCACCCATGCCGCTCATTAACATGACCTCATTTGATCCTTTCAGAGCTCCTTCTTCTTCTGAGACAGTCTGATAAGATAGCCACCCTGCTGTACCTTCTACGGGAGGTGGTCAAACCAGACGATCTGACCGTCGTCTTCATGGCAACCAAACACCATGTGGAATATGTGAAAGAGGTGAGGAATCACTGTACACCGCAAACACTGAATGAAATATGAGCACTGCGAGGCCAAACTAGCCCTCCCTCTATCGGTAGTGGCTTGTCTTGACCGAGCGCTCTAGAGCAGTTCTGGGGTTGTCAGAGTGTGGATTTGATTCCCAGTCATGGCACTTGTGTCCTTCAGCAAGGTACTTAACCATAGTTGCTTCTCTTAGCCCAGGCGTGTAAATGGGAACCTGAATAAAAATGGTGCAAAAAAGTTGGAAAACCACAGTGTGTAGAGACAGTTGTTTGCCGTTTTTGTGTTTTAGATAACTTCTAGAAAATTAGGCTAATTTATTAATAATAGTAGTGGCTTCTTACATCAGTCACTCAGTGACGCTTAAGGCACTTCAACGTTCCGTATTTTTCTGCAAGGTACGTGTAGCTACGTTTCTGAAGTATGAGACCTACTCTTTTACATAGCACCGTGTAATGGTTTACAAGGTGCTGTGGCGCAATATGTAGCCAATCAAACCAGGAACACCGGGGCGAACCCCTTCTCTTTTCGAGAAGTGCACTGTGTTCTTTTACTTGCATTACACAACACACGGGACCAACGGCTTTACGTCCCATCCTAAAGGACGCCGCAACAGTGGTCAAGTGTCTTGTTTCAGAACACAAGTGTCAGGACCAGGACTCGAACCCATCCACACTCTGCTGATCAGAAACACTACGGTTAGCGCCTCCTTCTCCTGTCCCCCTTCCTCCTCTTAAACAATCGGCCACTGATTATGTTCCTGAAGGTCTGAGCACAGGTGGGAAGCAGCATCCTGAAAAGTTTGTCCCCCACTATATTTGTGTCATCCAACTGGTCTTAAACATTTCCTACTACAAATTCAATGGTGATTTAAGAGCGGTGAAACTAGCACGTGATCACATCTTGACCAATCGGAATGAATAAACTCTCCAAGGTATTTATGAATACTGATTCATAAACTCTCCAAGGTATTTATGAATACTGATTCGCGCTGGTCGCTTTTTGGTCCAGTTCCAAAGAAATTTTGCAGTTTTGCAAGTTTTTCATAACAAAAAATAAATTCCTGTCATTTTTCCCCTCAGATCCTTACAATGGCTGGTATTAACTGCACATACACCTACAGTGACCTGGATCATGCGGCAAGAACAATCAACGTGGCTTACTCGCAAGAAGACCAAAGTCATGCTGGTGACAGACGTGGCTGCCCGTAGTATAGACATTCCAATGCTGGACAATGTCATCAACTTCAATATCCCTGGCAAGCCCAAGCTTTATGTTCAACCAGTTGGTAAGTCAGGGTTTTGTTTTTTTTGGGGGGTGTACATCTTTGAAGGCCACTGTTTTCAGCGGGGGCAAAGTCATTGTATCACAGACTTGTAGAAAAAAATAATTTAATCAATTTGTGGCCCACCGCACTCATACCCATCTTCCAGCATGTCCAGTGTGTTGTGTAATGCGTGTAAAAGAACCCAGTACACTTATCATTAAGAGAAAAGGTTTACCCTGGTGTTTTCGGGGGTATGTTTGGCTGCAGGTTGCGCCACCTTTTAAACCGTTACATGGTGCTATGTAAATAAGTGGGTTTTATGTTTGGAATATAGCTCCGCAAACCTTGTAGCCAAAAAAAGGACAAGCTTTGAAACACCCTCAGGTGTGGTAAAGCTTTATATAAGACCCGCATACAACCTCCGGACATTCAAAGCACTTCATGGTTCAGCCCCCTCCCTACCTTCAGAGCATGCTTCAGCACCAGCATGTCAGTGCCAGGTCTGAGGTCATCGGGCAGCATGCTGTTTGTTCCCCGGACTCCCCTTGCCACTTATGGTGAGAGGGTCTTTTCTAACATTGCCCCCCGCCCCCCGCCTCTGGAACTCTCTGCCTAAATATCTACGAGACACATATGACATTTCCAACTTCCAACAATCTCTTAAAACACATCTTTTCAGATTGGCCTATGAGCACATCTGAGAATTCTTTGATTGTTTCACAGAGAAAGTGTGCCATACAAATGCTGTGTTATTATTATGACTAGTATTATTTCATTCTATTACAGCATGCAAAAGAAAGATCACATTTTCCTTTGTGCCGGTAACTCCTCGAGTCAGGCTACGTCCCGTAGCCTTAGATCTCAAGGGTCTTTCTGAGAATCCTCGCTGTTCCCAAAAGTGTCGCCTTCTGTAATAGATCTACCCTCACACTTGTCCCTATTTCCTCTAGATGTTTCCCAAGTGCTTTCGGAATGGTGCCAAGTGCTCCAACCACCACAGGGAATACTTTCACCTTCACCTGCCAAATCTTACGAAATTCCCTGGCCAGGTCTTTGTACTTTTGGATCTTTTGTGTCTCCTTCTTAGCGACCCCTATATCACCCGGCACAGCTATGTCAATAAGATGACACATCTTCTTCGTCTTATCTAAGACTTCAACATCCGGACGCCTATGTTCTATAACATGATCAGTCTGAATGTTAAAGTCCCAGAGGATCTTGACCTGGTCGGTCTCTACAACTTTATCCGGAACATGCTCGTGCCATTTTGCAGTCACTTGGACACCATTCTTTTTACACAGATCCCAGTGAATCAATTTGGCCAAATTGTCGTGTCTTCCTTTGTACTCCGTCTTGGCCATCATACTACATTCACTGACAATATGAAATACAGTCTCCTCTGCCTTATTACACATTCTGCACATAGGAGAGACGTTTGCTTTCTCTATCCTTGCCTTCATTACATTTGTCCTTAGAGACTGGTCTTGTGCCGCAGTAATCAAGCCCTCTGTTTCCTTCTTAAGTTCTACGCTCTTTAACCAATTCCAGGACTTGTTGCTGGCAACGCCTTCAGTGCATCTCAAGAACCGGCCATGAAGTGGTTTGTTCCGCCAATCTTGATGTCTTTCCTCTTTCCTTTGCCTCTTGTACTCCTTCGGCCCAACTTCGCCTGCCTTCGTGTACTTCTGCGCAACTTTCAACAAGTTCTCCTCAGTCCTCCTAATATGACAATGTAAGCTCCTGCGCTCGATGTTGACACTGTCTGCCACACTTAGCAACCCCCTATCGCCCTCTGACCTCGGAAGATAAAGTCTGCTCACATTCGCCCGCGGATGAAGCATACCATTCATGGTCATCAGTTTTCTCATTCTCCTGTCCATGACATCTAGATCTTCCTTAGTCTACTCGACAATACCCGCACTATACCTCATCAAAGACACGGCCCATGTGTTATTTGCCTTAACCATGTTCCCCCTGTTCAGTTTTGACTTCAAACATTTCTTTACCTGTCTGATGTACTCTGTCCTCAACCTCACCTTTGATTCCTCGTGAAGGACATGGTTCGATTCAAGTACACCAAGATACCGATAACTCTCTTCCTCACCCAAAGCCCTCATCTGTGCACCATCTGGCAGAACAATACCGTCGGAATGTACCCTCTTTCCCCTCTTCATGGTCATTGAAGCACATTTCTCCGGGCCAAACTGCATCCCGATGTCATCGCTGAAAATCCTGACAGTCTGTACCAAAGAATCGATCTCCACTTATTCTTTGCAAATCGTCCATAAAAAGCAGATGGTTGATCTTACATCCGTCCTTCTTCATTTCATAACCTGCACTCACCTTCCTCAGAATCATCGACAGGGGCATCAATGCCAGAACAAACAGGAGCGGAGACAGAGAGTCACCTTGGAAAATCCCTCTTCTTATGCACACCTTGCCCAGACTAGCAATTTTTGGCCAACAGATTAGTTCGCCATGTCTTCATGCTCTCACTTAGAAGACGCTTTACTGCATCAGCCAGTCCAACCATATCCAGGCATTCCATTATCCACGTGTGCGATACCATGTCATACGCCTTCTTGTAATCGATCCACGCCATTGCCAAGTTCGTCTTTCTGCTCCTGCAGTCCTTCAGTACAGCCTTATCGTTGATAAGTTGATCCTTCGTACCTCTGGACCGCTTCTTTCAGCCTTTCTGCTTCTCTGGAAACAACTGCTGGTCATCCATATGACGATAGAGGTCTTCTGCAATCATACTCGTCAAGAGTTCATACATCACAGGTAAGCACGTGATTGGTCTATAGTTACGAGCAATGTTAATGGACCTTTCTTGATGTCCTTCATGATCAGAACCGTTCTTGCCTCAGTCATCCAACATGGGACCTTACCATGTCCTAGACAGTCTTGCAATTGTAGGGCCATTCGCTCATGCAAACTGAGAATGAACTATTCTTTTTTTGTTCTAATATCATTAAACAGCTACTCGAGCAAGTAATTCTTAACGGTAATGCTATTAAAATGTGTTTATAATGTGTTTGTTTATAATTTAATTGTAATTTTAAAAATACCGTTACACTTCTGAATTTTCATATTTTACGATAAAAAAATTAGGCCCCAATCTCAAGGTTTTGAAAAACTAGCTACACCTCTGCCACTGATGGCATGCGTCAAAATAACAATTCCTTGACGTCATGTGTGGGATGTTGCGTTGTTATACCTCCATGTTGCAACAAAGCAGCTATACAAAATGGAGCGCCCTTATATGACGCAATAGGAGTGATGATGTAACAGAGCTTTTCACAAATCTTTCTGAAGTAAAGCACAGAACAAGGGTGTTCAAAAATTATCGTGTTTTTTTTTATAAATTTAAAATCTGTAAACCTCAAGTGAACTCAATTTCCTTATTGATTGGAAACATTTCAAATGAATTTCAGCAAAGATGAGTTGTATCCGTTTTTTGTTTGAGCTGGTCTTTAACGATTAACCTCTTTTTGGTAGCACTGTTTTGTACTTTGTTTTTATGAATGCCATTTTCTTGTGTAGTTTGTATTACTCGATTCCAGATGGCCCGTCAACAAAAAGTGGAACAACGAAGTAAAGAGCAGATGGAGAAGAGAGCTCGAGAAAACCAAAAACATCCTTGTGGTTACTGAACCCGAACCTGTTCGCAAAGGAGGTGGTGGTAGACGTGGAAAGGTTTAACAAATTTGATTTCAATTATTTGTAAAACGAATGCTCATTGGAACTTCTTTATTTATTCATGATTACTTTTGACCTAGATTAGCCCTTTATTTCTGTGTAAACCGAGACAAATAGTTTATTCTGAGGTATATAGAGAATATATAACACAACAGTTTAATGTAAGATTATTAAATTTGTATGAATAACTTTGACAAAAATAATTATGAGGCTGAATTAGTTACAATTGAAATAGCAAAATGATTCATTTGAAAGGTTCTCTGGATCATATGAAACAGTGTAATGAATAATCATGAATGAGTCTATGGATAATCCTGAGGCATTAATACTCATGAGGTTGAAACATTCATGATAGAAATCCAAGGGCGAGATATATAGCGAGGGCAGTCACAGTGAGATGGACACGGGAGAAGCCAAACCCCAAAAGAAGCGAAAGAAGCAGCGAAGTGACGAAGAAGGAGACGGCGATGGGAAACGAGAAAATAAGGCCAAGAAAAGAAGGTTAGAAATAAACTAACAAAGAAACTTGCAAAATTTGTAAACAAATGTTTTCAGCTATGACCATTGGAACACAAGAAATTTTCAAAAACTGAGTCAGGGCAAAAGTTTTAAGGACTGTAGTAGGTTTGTTGATTTGGTTATTTTCCAGTAGATAAGATTCTTATGAAAATAGGGGGGTGGAAGTGTCTCCAACCTCATGTCAAAACTGATCATGAAAGTAAGAAAGCAAAAGTCCAAAGAAGAATTTTCAGATATAAAATGATTTTGAAGAGTGTCTCCTTAACACAAATGAACTTTTTACTTTATCTTCTCATTAAACCAAATCTCGTAAGACATGAGACGGTGAGGAATCGGCCCTGCACAAGCGCAAGGAGCGCAAGTCCGGCGAGAGCGGAGCATCTCGCAGCCGCAAAGGGATCCAAAAATTCCAGATTGAAGAGGAGAAGCCTGGCAAGTTTAAGTCCAAGGCTATCGTGTCTTCTAGTGAGTCGGACTCAGAGGGAGAGAGGCTTCAGATTGATGAGACCAGTTCATTTCAAGTTTTTTCTATCTCTCTCTATCAAAGGGACACATTGGGCACTCTGGGATATAAAAAACATTTGTTTTTAAATGAATATGGTTGGAAAAGTATTTCATAAGTGGCAAATTTGCAGCAATATCCCTCAAATTTCAGCGGGTTTTGTGTAAACAGAACACAGTCTTCTGTTTTCTAGAACCGAAGTTTTGACTCTACAAAATGGCAGTTTGTATGTTCCGTTTGTTGTATTTCAAAAGGCAAACTTGTGTTTTTCAATCACAACTCACTAATGACCAAACACATCATTAGGACACCAGACCAAGTAATTTATGGCTTGATGTCGTTCTGCTTAGAAAAATTGATATTCTTCAAAACAAAGCATTAAGATTTATGAAGTTTTACAAAATTACATCCTCTTAAATGATGGCATTCGTTATTTTATTTCCTTTTTATTTTAGTGACAATGAGGAAGCGTCCGGTAGTCAGAAACCGTCACCGTCTAAGAGTTGTGGTCGCATCCGCCGTATTGCCTCGGACTCCAGCGACTCCGATGAAAGGAAGTCAAGATCCAAAGGTCAAGATCAAGCTTCTTGGTCTGAGTCCGAGGGGGAGAGTAAACCTCGTAGCAAGGCACTTCAGTCAGACAGTGATGAGGAATCAGGGGGTGAGGGTCAGAGGTCAGGTAGCAAAGCACAGGGGTCAGGCAGTGAGGGTCAGAGATCAGATGCTGAATCGGAGAACGAGGAGGCAGCATCTGAAGGAGAGGGGTCCGGCGGGGAAGAAGCAGGGCCGGATGTAGCAGCGTCTGGTAATGAAGGGGTCGCTGACTGAGGAGACCTCCTGTCTGTCAACTTCCATTGGACTATCCACCAGATGCCAAGTGTCAGTGGCTGAAACACTCGCAATTAGACGTCGGGGTTCAGATTGTTTTCAGTGAGTTCAAGTTGGAAAAACTTGGCGGGAAGCTGCACATCTGACTACCTCAAGATCAGAATCTTTCTCCTTAAGATTTAAACAACTTGTGAAATATGTTTCAAATATTTCCCATTGAATTTGATTGGCTGAGAGAACAATTTATTTATTTTTTTAATGTTGATCTTTTTTTTAGTGCAAATCCACTAATCAGTGAAATAATGTTTACATGTTTTTCCACTTCTTGAAGAAAACTGTTTTAAAGATCTTCAGATGTATTTTTGACAATTCTTGATTTGATTGTCTCAATTACAGCTGAGTGATTTGACGACTGTGCAGCCAGCTTGGCCCAATCGACCGGTCATCCATCGGGAGGGAAGTCCTGCTGGAGTTTGTCTCTGATGAATCAAACTCCTTTCCAGGATACTCGGCTTATTATACGGTGTTGCCATGGATCCCTGACTCTCCATGTTTGTTGAGAAATGCGTGTTAAATCTCGGTGTAGGCAGTAAAAGTACCTTATTTTCCTTCATACTTGACGCGGCTTATCTGACTTCCATAGTTGCAACAAAATCACTGCGTCTTTTCTAATGGTGTGTCTTATCTTGAATCACTATAGATCATTGTGATGATCACTGTGTGAAATTAAATTCATCCTATAAAATGAGCCTTTCATTTGCTAATGGTAATTTTGTCACATTATAATGACGCAGTGTGTAGTTATAAAGTGTAGTTTTTAAGGTTTAGCGTAGTATTGAGGTAATCAGCTGTACATGAGATTGGACCTTTAGCCTAATTTCATTCAGCCAGTTATAGCACACACAAAATGTTATGCGCACAGTATAAAATCAGCCTAAATGTCATAGTAAAGGTTGCTATGCCTGGTACCTAATTGTTCAATTATCTGACTTTCAAATGTGCAACAAAAATCACTGGGTCTTATCTAAAGATGGGTCTTATCTAAAGATGGGCCTTATCTGGTATCACTATAGATCATTGTGATGATAACTATGTGAAATGAAATTTATCCTGTGAAATAAGCCTTTCATTTGCTCAGGGTAATGTTGTCACATTATTTAAAGTAGCAGTTATTGCTGCATTGCAAATAAACATATCCAAAGAAACTGATTACTGTTGGAGAGAGCACAGCAGTCTTTTGAAGGTGATATCTAATTTTGTCATCTTTACCATCTTATATTACTAGTAGTTGAGTACAAAGAAAGACACAGGTTTTCTCGTTAGGCGCTAACAGCGTTTGTGTGTTCTATGGGAAATCCTGTAGATATGGGTTCAAGACAAAAGCGTTGAGTTTTAAAACCGATTATCTCTGAACTTTTCAAATTTCAGCGTAGTGTGTCAACGTCTTCCATGTGCCAGCCCTTGCCATATCTCTAAACGAAGACCTGCCTACACTACACCTCCTCCCAGCAGACTGCAGCTGTCAGATCCTCTTTACTCTCCCTCCAGAAGAGACTGCACTTCTCGTCATTCATGAGCTTGTGATACCCGATGCTTACTGCGACAAACATTATTTTGAGGTACTTTTCATCAAGTTAATGTTGCAAAGCAATTTTTATATACTGGAGTGTACAGACTAGCAATGTTACGCACAGAGTGGAGGCTTCTGGGAATAATAGCAGGCAGTAGACTTTCCAGGTACATTCATTGTCTTCGGAGATGTGTGCATGCTCACTACTATGTCAACAATGGAAAATAACCCTGTATGTTTGCTGCCACCTAGAGTTCCAGTGATGGAAACTAGAGATAAACCTTCCCTTTATAATTCTATTGGTGTTTGGCAGATTACCTTCATTCCCACTTGATGGTATGTGACATCCACAAAGCATTCTCAAGAAAAGTGCAAATAACAAGTTAATGTTTGCTAACGTTTCCTGCCTATGTAAATTTTGCAAATCAAATTTGGAAGTTCTATAGGTCAGTTTTCTTGTGCAAGGCATTACTTGGAAACAACCAAAATGTTTAGTTGATTCTTGATCATCAAAATTTGTTTTAAAAAATGCTTTTATTGTGGTGTATTTCTGAGAATCTTCTCTTGTTTTTCTACTTTTTAAAGACTGATGATTTAGCCACCTTGTGCTACGATCGTTACTGTGAGAAATTATATTTATCCTGTAAAATGGGCCTTTCATTTGCTCAGGGTAATATTGTCATATTAATTAAAATAACGCAATGTGTAGTTATAAAGTGTAGTTTTCAAGGTTTAGCATAGTTTTAGGGTAAGCATCTGTATAAGAGATTGAACCTTTAGCCTAATTTCATAAAGCCTGTTAGCACACAAAAAATGCTATCTGCAGTATAAAAATGCTGAGTAGACTCAAGTTATGATCCACCAAAACATCATGACGACTGGTACCTAACTTATATTGTACTTATCATCACTGTGATATTCTTTGTTTTTTTTCTTTTTCGTCTACATAGACTGGAATCATCCAATCACCGAACAACGCTTCCAGCACCCGTTATAAAACAACTCCCTTCTGTGCTTTCAACAATCATTGTCAAACTGACGTCCCTTAGCAGTACGTGATGCTTTCCTTTACTCAACTCAAACTTGAATCCGATCTGCAATGCACGAAGGACTTCATTGAGGTAAGAACAGGGTTTTACTGTTAATTTGTCTCCAACTGATTTGACTGCTGGAAAAAATGTCTTTGGATTTCAATTATAAGATAGAATCAGAAGCA
Source organism: Pisaster brevispinus (assembly GCA_023634235.1). NCBI lineage: Eukaryota > Metazoa > Echinodermata > Asteroidea > Forcipulatida > Asteriidae > Pisaster > Pisaster brevispinus. Next base: position 674,347 of record JAMKCF010000026.1, read on the forward strand.
CACTGTATTTGTTAATCTTGTTGGTAAAGGCATGAGATCAAAACTACAACTGCTTTCCCACAGAAGGTCTGTAGCCAGCCTCTGTCTTTTACACGGATGTTTGCAAGGTAAACGTGCTACCTGTGTGTCCGACCTGGTTCCTCCTATCAGGATGTTTGAGTGTTAAACCAGGCTTTCTGCTTGTTAATCTTGCTTGGCTGAGATGTAGAACAAAAAGCAATCCAACAGCTTTATTCCATGTACATCTCTTTGGAACTCCTTACCTGGTCAATCAACATTTCTCTCCATCCTACAATCTAAACAGATTTCAGATGCAAATCTACCTTTAGCTCCCTGAGTTATTCTCATATTGAATGTTTTTTGTCTTGTACGTAACCCCCAAAACCAAGAGTGGCTTTAAGCCTTGTTTTGGGCAAACGTGCTTTAAAGTTATAAAAAAAAAACAAGGTCATAACTTGACAGGTTGAAAGGTCATATCTAACACGCTATAGCAAGCACACATTTTGCTCCACGCGATAAGGTCGTATCTCTTTTAATTGTTTTTTGCCTACACTTATTGCACTACCAACAACAATTTCAATTGCAACCTGGCTCCACTGACATAGTGAAATCTTTTCTTTTTTTGTGTGTGTTCAGATTCAGGACGTGATACCCAAGAAGCGTCTGTCTTCTGTAGGGATGCAAATACTTTCACTTGGATCACCAAGGGAAGTGAAGTCATCGCAAAATTCCAAACAGACGACGAGTAGTGCTTCCAAAGTTGCAGAGAGCTCGAGAGAAAGAGACATTTTCCTGTAAAGTGTTGGACATCAGAGTGGTTGGACGGCAGCTTTTTCCATGTATGAACTGAATTATGGCTATCAGTACAGGTAGTGGTCAGCCTACTGGTCTTTATTTTTTGTATAGTTTATTATCTGCTTGTCGACCGACCAGGTTCATATTGTAATATTAATAATAATAATAATAATTATGTGTAATACTTTAAATGGAATGCATGGGGGTGTTGACTGCGGTTTGGCTGGTGGGATTCAACTTGGAGGCATAGGTTTGTGAGTTTGTTGTGTGAATGATGATGATTAGTGGGCCCTGTGTGTTAGGTAACTTATGCCTTCTTACCCATCCAGTGTCATGCTATATATTCTATGTTCTTCAATCACGCACTCATGCATTTGCTTTCTTCGAGATAATAATTATTTGGTAGAGACTGAATATCTAGGAGTTGCCTTCATTTTTATTGACATTTTATCAACATACTTGCATTGTATAAGATAATTAAATGTACATGTATGTGTTTTATTGACCGCCTGCACAACTCTCAACAGTTTGTACAGGTGTTTACAGAGAGAATAAATCCCAGCCAGATCCACAGTCAACATCCAAAAGCTGGATATAGCTGTGTAGGGCATCACTTTAATCTTTCTAATCACTCCATTTCTCTCATGATTTTACAGGGCTTTGAGGCACTAGGAAACCACAAGATTGTTCGTATGAGTAGGGAGAAGCTATGGATAAGGCTTCTTCAGACCATTCAACCCCATGGTCTAAACATCCAAGAAGGAAATGTCTAATAACCTTTTGTCTTTGCCTTCTCCTTTTTACCACAGATTCTCCTCTCCAGTCTGCCTCATTCACTAATCAATTACTTTTCTCTCCCTCTTCCCATCATTTATTTTTTACTTTTTGAGGCTTTGCATGATGAGGTATCAATGTATATTCAGTTTGCATTAACACCGTATGTATATCTACTAGCTATGTAGATTTGTTCTAATGAACTAGGTCTTGCTTTTTAAATATTTTTTATTCTACTGCCGCAGAGTAGATTTGGAAATAGGGAGACTACTTCGGGAGACTACTTAGATCTGAAAAGAACTGTCCAGCTTATAAGCTACTACCTGGGCGGTGGGTAGGAAATCGGCCGGGACTACTACTTTGGCTTCATAGTGAATCGGATCGAGGGGACTTCTCAGTATTAACTTCATTGCCGCGGAGTGAGTTCTTAGTTGGTCTCAACATTTAGACTAGCTTCCTCTAGTCATCGTCTCCGGACAATGACTAGAGCAAGCTAGTCGGTTTCGACTAGCTTGCTCCAGTCATCGTCTCCTAACGATGAGACGATGACTAGAGCAAGCTAGTCGAAACGTTGAGACCAATTAAGAACTCACTCCGTGGCAGTGAAGTTAATAACGAGAAGTCCCCTCGATCCTATCCACTATTAAGCTAAAGTAGTAGTCCTGGCCGATTTCCTACCCTCCGCCCAGGTAGTAGCTAATAAGCTGGACAGTTCTTTTCAGAACTAAGTAGTCTCCCGAAGTAGTCTCCCGATTTCCAAATCTACTCTGCGGCAGTAGAATAAAAATAAAATAAAAGGCAAGACCTAGTTCTTTAAGAACAAATCTACATAGCTAGTAGATATACACACGGTGATTACTGCAAACCGAATATACATCATTTATTTTGTCTTTTGTATTCGTTCCTCTTGTGGTCTAACCAGCCCCTCCCCCACCCCACCCCCTTTTGTTACCCTCCTTTTTGTTCATCCTCCTGCTTTCTCTGTGTGCTTTCATCTCTAACATCTATCTCCACTCCACTTTTTATGTTTGTAGTCTTGTCATTTTGCCTTCAAGAAAGACTCTGCTAGGGTCGAAACGTCAGGCCACTATCTATTTTTGTGTGTGTAGTAGTTTTTCCATGATTTTTAGAGCCAATTTGTAATAAGTTTTTTGCTGAGAATTTTTTATTCATGCTCATTTGTATTTAGAACAACTGATTTAATGTCTGGTCATATTGTTACTTTCAGTGCATATAATTATATACAGTATATTTTTCTTAAGTGTGAGGGACTGTTTATGTATAATTTTCTTGTGTATGAATCTCACAAGTAAGTCAAATTGTGAGTTTGAGGTGCATATATAGTTTAAAGGTGTAAATCAATGAAAATCATGGTTGATATTTTTGGACAATTTGCTTGATTCAGCCATGGTTTCTTATTTTCCCTTGAAAAGCTACAAGAGCCGTGTTAATGACAAGCCTTGGCTTACACCTCACATAAATGTTTTTGACCGTCAAATTATGTTGGGTAATAGTTATTATTGGTATGACTCTGCTCTTTCATCGCTTAGCCTTGACTCTTTGGCTGGTAGGAGAGAGGCACACTGCAGGCGTTTTGCTAATGAACTTGCTAATAACCCTCACACTAAAGACCTCCTTCCCCCTACCAGGCATGAGAGTCATGGTCGAAATCTCCGAAATAGTCATCATGTTTCAACCATCCCCACCAGATCCAGTCGTTTTAAAAATAGCCCTGTTCCTTATTCCATAGGTTTAATTAATTCTTAATTATTTCTCCATTTTATTGTGTGTGGTGGTCTGAGTGAGGTTCTTATTTAATTTTATGTTTTATTGAAACATTTATGTCCCTGTTAATTATTCCATTTCCCTTTTAAACTACAGTGAGGTGTTTCTTTTGTTTATGTGGTTCTGTTTTTGTTTTAAAGGCGAGTGTGCAATCTGTTTTTCTTATCTATTTTTTTCTATTTAGGTGTCCTTAAAAGAAAAGTATGTCTTATCGATTTTTTACTATTGTAATGACTCTGTAATTTGACCTTAAAGTCACGAAGTTTGTCAATTTTAATAAATTTTAAAATCTTAATCATATATAAATGTCATTTTCATAAATCCTTTCTAGGTCACACTTGTTTGTTTTTATGGACCACTCGGGTCGCATGGTCGTAAAGTAGGGAACCCAAGTGCGTCCTCAATGTTCAATTGTCTCCTCCAACTTGGTTGTTAGAATATTTATAGTGAAAAGTTAAGTTTGAAGTCTCGACCTTTAGGCTCATTCTCTTTTTCGTTTTAGCTTTAAGCAAGAGAGATCAAGAGCACATTTATTTTCTCACGTTATTTTTCTTTATTTTGTACGAAGCATGACTCTGGCCATGCTCCAAATGCATTTCAGTAGGGAGGGATAGGGTCATAGAGCTATTTGTGAGTATCTGTATCAAAACATAATTTTATTCCAGAAATAATTTTTAAATAGAAGGCCGGCCTCCTTCCCTTGTCTCTACATTAACTGTTAATTAAGTGAGGAGGGTCCTCATAAATTCCTTCATCTCTGCCAATTGCTTTGTTTTGCTTTATCAATTGACTTTATATTTATAATATTGTATTTTGTTATGTTCCCTTTGGGGGAGAATTACAAGATGAGCGAGTACCTGCATTTCTGTTTCCATTTTGGAGTAATTTGTTTGTTTCTGAGTTTAGCGGGTAGTCCGCTCCCCTTCTGGCAGATAGGGATGAGCTCTTACAATACGTTGAGCCACTTTGTATAGCTCTTACATCCTTTTGCAAAAAAGTATAGTCCCTGCATAAATAGGCAAAGAGTAAAAATGGCATCTGAAAAACTGTGGTTAATTAACCACTAATTAGTGAGCCAAATTAGCCAGCTTCTATTCATAATGAAGGGTACAATTTCTTTTCAGAAAGGTAGTTGACTCGAAAGCACAGGCATTATAAATGGAAATGGTGTCTGTATATAGTTGTGGCTATTTTTGAGCTGCCTTATTTGGTTCACTAATTAGTGGTTAAATACAGTTTTACAGAAGCTATTTTCCATCTATAGCAGGTACAATGCACATGCGGTTGAGTAAAATTACCTTTAAAAAAAAATTGTATCCTTCATTATCAGTAAAAAAAAAATAGCCCAGGATCTTGAAGACTGTTATAACCTGGACACACCACTTTTTTGAAGTAGCTTAATTGGTCCAGTAATTAGTGGTTAATTAAGTACAGTTATACAGACGCCATTCTCCATCTATAACACGCAAAATGGCCCATGCACTTTAATTAGTCAACTGCCTCTTTGAACTGCTGGTTCAATCTGAGTTCGATCGGAGACTAACAATATTCAAACTGCTCAAAATGCTCTGACATGAATTCTGTACTAAGACAAGTGGGTGTTCTGAAGCAGCCAGTTCAATCTCACCACATTTTGGAGTTAATTAACCACATCTACGCAGATGTCATTTGCGTCTCACGTACATTTGCCTTATGCGGTTGAGTAATAACTACCTCTAAAAATGTACTCTTCGTTATTAGTAAAAGTGTAAGTTTAATCCCATAATCTTGAAAACTGTCAAACTGAACATACCAAATTTTTTCATACAAACATGTTTAAAAGGTACGACAAGTGCTTAAGAAAAATTTAATTGTTGGGAAAAAATATTGATGTTAGTATAAAATTTATTATTATTATTTCAACGAAAAACTACAAAAAGGAAAACAACTTTTTGATAAGTTCAGAAGTCCCCACCATGGCAATAGTGAGAAAGAAACCCGCTCTGTGACTATCAATGCAAGTAGTTCAATTTCAACACTTCCAATTTAATTTGTTAATTTAATTAACGTAAAGGTTGCCGATTACAAATTTAAGATTGACAACATATTTTCATCCGCAAAAAAAAACTATTATTAGTTCTTGAATGACGAAAGTGGTTAAATTTACCTTTGTGTAAACGATATGCAGTTTTCAGATTACGACAACATGCAAATTATTTTACTTTTACTTATTTAATCTTAATTACTGAACTCAGAAAAGTTGAAAGATCAAGGATGACTAGTTTCTCAAATGTTTGAAGTACCCCCCCCCCCCTTCATTTGCACTTACTTTGATGACGTTGCTGACGTCACATTCAAGTGACGTAATTTTTACTTGTCATGCAGCTTATTTTATTGTACAGCGCCCTCACAGCGTTTGGAATTTTCGCGGGGTTTCTCCAGCATTATTTTGCTTTACGAAGACAAGATGACACCTCGGGTTTCTGGCTACGTTTTTGCTGTTGTTCTTTTTCATTTTGAATGCAGCCTTCGAATGATTGAAGATGTAGGCACTGCATGTGTGCGAATGTTCAGGTAAATATCACTTTATTCTACTCTTATTCTACGGTTTATCATGTTTGTTTGTGCAGTTAGGTTTGTTTCTCTACGATCATTACAACTTTTGGGAGAAAACAAAGACTAAACAGTGACGGCAGCAACGTTTGTCGGTGAAGACAGTGGCGAGAATGCTAAAATTAGTCAAGTCGGGAGCACTCATTCTGGTTTAGTCTGGTTTGGAAATTATGTCTGCAGCACAGAATAATATAACTTTATTCATCTCTATCATCATCTATGAATTCCAGTTCTCAGAGACATTTTGTGAACTAAATCAACACTCCCAACAGTTCAGTTTTCGGTAGGTTTCTTCTGATCTCTGACTCTGCTCTGGTCAGTCCCTCCTGCTACCAATTGTCCACTTGCCGCTTGTGTGCATATACCATTCTACATTGACTTGCCACAGTCCTAAAGAAAAGTTATACTTACAAAATCTGTGTCTGCAGTTTCTTCCCAGAACTTAATTATTTCCAAACTTTTTATATGTTTTTTTTTAAATTGTCTTTGTCCAGTAGGCACAGCTATTTCTTCATGAGTTTGTGCTGTGTCAGCTCTTCATCCCATGGCTCATGAAAAGGTACGATTGAGTATTATTAAAGGTATAATACAGGATTGGTAGATCTGGTAGAAGAGAGAGTTTCTGACCTAAATCAACAGTTCAGTTTTCAGGAGGTTTCTTCTTCCCCATATCTTTTTCTGACGGTATTCATCTTGAAAAGCCCTATGGAATTCGCCCCTTGTTCCAGGGCTTGAATTTGTTGGGGAAATCCACAAGAATGCAGGGCTTGCATGTTGCTTAAAATATGCACTAGACAAGAATTTCTGGTACAAGACCAGAATCAAAGAGAAAAATCCATTATCTTCACAGTTTAACATGTAAACTGTTGTTATCTGAACAAGCACTGACACAAGAGTGATTTCATTTGTCTGCAGTTTCTTCCCAGAACTTGATTATTTCGAAACTTTTTATATGTGTTCTTTTGAATTGTCTTTGTCCAGTAGGCACAGCTATTTCTTCATGAGTTTGTGCTGTCTGTGTCGGCTCTTCATCCTACGGCTCATGAAAAGGTACGATTGAGTATTATTAAAGGTATAATACAGGATTGGGAATGGTAGATCTGGTAGAAGAGAGAGTTTCTGACCTAAATCAACAGCTCAGTTTTCAGGAGGTTTCTTCTTCCCCATATCTTTTTCTGACGGTATTGATCTTGAAAAGCCCTATGGAATTCGCCCCTTGTTCCAGGGCTTGAATTTGTTGGGGAAATCCACAAGAATGCAGGGCTTGCATGTTGCTTAAAATATGCACTAGACAAGAATTTCTGGTACAAGACCAGAAATAAAGAGAGAAATCCATTATCTACACAGTTTAGCATTTAAACTGTTTTTATCTGAACAAGCACTGACACAAGAGTGATTTCATTTGTCTGCAGTTTCTTCCCAGAACTTAATCATTCCAAACTTGTTATATGTGTTCTTTTGAATTGTCTTTGTCCAGTAGGCACAGCTATTTCTTCATTAGTTTGTGCTGTCTGTGTCGCCTCTTCATCCCACGGCTCATGAAAAGGTACAAATTTTATAAGACCTTTGGACTGGTCTGGTCATTAGGTTACTGGCCAGACTCTAAAATTATTGGCCTCGAGTCTGCGTTTCAACTCATAATGATGGCCTTTGCTCCAGCAGGATTTTGACGTTGCTTACCACTTGTCAGAGTTTAGTGTGTGAGAGCTGAATTTAATTTCCAAATAGACACTTTCATCTATGTCTAGCTGTTTGTTGGAGGTGAATTTGCCTCGCAATCCAGCAAATATACATTGTCAAAGAACTGTTTTGTTGCCATCCTTAGAGCAGCCAACTCTCCCTGTTTCTGCAGATAGTTCCCTGAAAATAAATTCATCTTTCCATGTTCAGATAAACAAATTTGAAAATCTCCCCAATTATTGTAGGTTTTCCGCCATGTTCTTCATATCGCCCAGATTATTGTAGAAAATTTCCTTGACTGCAAGATGAAAATGTTGGCAGCTTGACCTAGAGTGGATGTTCGCGTATAAGATCTTCTCTTGAAATCGTACACTTCCGAACTTAATTCTTGAAGCTTGTTAAACCCTATCAATATTTGAAGTTTATTGATAATTTCCTAAATGAATCAAGTCTTATATTAGTGGGATCTTGTTTGAATTCTTGATTGCACCTGAGAAAGTTCAGGCTTTTTGAGTTTTTTGACATTCACTTATAGTTTGGAGACTTTCAGATCATAACATATGCAGGCGACGCAGGCTAATGGAACCACATTTAAAGTGTCCTTTTGTGTTGTTATGATAACAAACCCAGTCTGTTCTGTGAGGTCTGCATCACTGGACTGCTAGGCCACAACACTCCACTAATTATTGTAGAACAGAACAAGGGATGAATGCATAGTCAGATTATGGGTCAGGCTCATTCCAGATTGGATTTCGAGCAGCGAAGGCAAACTTATAATTTCAAAATCCGTTGGAGTTAAGTGACCAAGTGTAATAAAAACTTGATTCGGTCAGACGTCGTCACTGATCTCTGGTCAGTCCCTCCTGCTACCAATTGTCCACTTGCCACTTGTGTGTGCATATACCATTCTATCTTGACTTGCCACAGTCCTAAACAAAAAAGTTACTCTTACAAAATCTGTATCTGCAGTTTCTTCCCAGAACTTAATTATTTCCAAACTTTTCATATGTGTTCTTTTTAATTGTCTTTGTCCAGTAGGCACAGCTATTTCTTCATGAGTTTGTGCTGTCTGTGTCAGCTCTTCATCCCACGGCTCATGAAAAGGTACGATTGAGTATTATAAAAGGTATAATACAGGATTGGTAGATCTGGTAGAAGAGAGAGTTTCTGACCTAAATCAACAGTTCAGTTTTCAGGAGGTTTCTTCTTCCCCATATCTTTTTCTGACGGTATTCATCTTGAAAAGCCCTATGGAATTCGCCCCTTGTTCCATGGCTTGAATTTGTTGGGGAAATCCACAAGAATGCAGGGCTTGCATGTTGCTTAAAATATGCACTAGACAAGAATTTCTGGTACAAGACCAGAATCAAAGAGAAAAATCCATTATCTTCACAGTTTAACATGTAAACTGTTGTTATCTGAACAAGCACTGACACAAGAGTGATTTCATTTGTCTGCAGTTTCTTCCCAGAACTTGATTATTTCGAAACTTTTTATATGTGTTCTTTTGAATTGTCTTTGTCCAGTAGGCACAGCTATTTCTTCATGGGTTTGTGCTGTCTGTGTCGGCTCTTCATCCCACGGCTCATGAAAAGGTACGATTGAGTATTATTAAAGGTATAATACAGGATTGGTAGATCTGGTAAAAGAGAGAGTTTGTGAACTAAATCAACAGTTCAGTTTTCAGGAGGTTTCTTCCCCATATTTTTTTCTGACGGTAGTCAGCTTGAAAAGCCCTATGGAATTCGCCCCTTGTTCCATGGCTTGAATTTATTGGGGAAATCCACAAGAATGCAGGGCTTGCATGTTGCTTAAAATATGCACTAGACAAGAATTTCTGTTACAAGACCAGAAATAAAGAGAGAAATCCATTATCTACTCAGTTTAACATGTAAACTTTTTTTATCTGAACAAGCACTGACACAAGAGTGATTTCATTTGTCTGCAGTTTCTTCCCAGAACTTAATTATTTCAAACTTTTTATATGTGTTCTTTTGAATTGTCTTTGTCCAGTAGGCACAGCTATTTCTTCATGAGTTTGTGCTGTCTGTGTCGCCTCTTCATCCGACGGCTCATGAAAAGGTACAAATTTTATAAGACCTTTGGACTGGTCTGGTCATTAGTTTACTGGCCAGACTCTAAAATTACTGGCCTCGAGTCTGCGTTTCAACTCGAAATGATGGCCTTTGCTCCTGCAGGGTTCTGATGTTGCTTGCCACTTGTCAGAATATAGTGTGTGAGAGCTGAATTTAATTTCCAAATAGACACTTTCATCTATGTCTAGCTGTTTGTTGGAGGTGAATTTGCCTCGCAATTCAGCTCATACACATTGTCAAAGAACTGTTTTTTTGCCATCATTAGAGCAGCCAACTCTCCCTGTTTCTGCGGATAGTTCCCTAAAAATAAATCCATCTTTCCATGTTCAGATAAACAAATTTGAAAATCTCCCCAATTATTTTAGGTTTCCCCCTCTGTTCTTCATATCGCCCAGATTATTGTAGAAAATTTCCTTGACTGCAAGATGAAAATGTTGGCAGCTTGATCTTTTAGAGTGGTTGTTCGCGTAAAAGATCTTCTCTTAAAATTGTACACTTCCTAACTAAATTATTGGTGCTTGTTAAACCCTATCAATATTTTCAGCATGTAAAAACCTTGTCCTTTTTTGTTGTTGTACCAACCATTTTCAGATTGGAGTGTGGAGTTCGGAGGTTGGAGTTTGGGGTTTGCAGTTTGGAGTTTGGAAATTGGAGATTTGAGGTTGGTGTTTGGAGATTGGGGCATCTGGTTGATAGCTTCCAGTTGTAGTCTCAGTTGTAGTCTCAGTTGTAGTCTCAGTTGTAGTCTCAGTTGTAGTCTCAGTTGTAGTCTCAGTTGTAGTCTCAGTTGTAGTCTCAGTTGTAGTCTCAGTTGTAGTCTCAGTTGTAGTCTCAGTTGTAGTCTCAGATGTAGTCTCAGATGTAGTCTCAGATGTAGTCTCAGTTGTAGTCTCAGTTGTAGTCTCAGTTGTAGTCTCAGTTGTAGTCTCAGTTGTAGTCTCAGTTGTAGTCTCAGTTGTAGTCTCAGTTGTAGTCTCAGTTGTAGTCTCAGTTGTAGTCTCAGTTGTAGTCTCAGTTGTAGTCTCAGTTGTAGTCTCAGTTGTAGTCTCAGTTGTAGTCTCAGTTGTAGTCTCAGTTGTAGTCTCAGTTGTAGTCTCAGTTGTAGTCTCAGTTGTAGTCTCAGTTGTAGTCTCAGTTGTAGTCTCAGTTGTAGTCTCAGATGTAGTCTCAGATGTAGTCTCAGATGTAGTCTCAGATGTAGTCTCAGATGTAGTCTCAGATGTAGTCTCAGATGTAGTCTCAGATGTAGTCTCAGTTGTAGTCTCAGTTGTAGTCTCAGTTGTAGTCTCAGTTGTAGTCTCAGTTGTAGTCTCAGTTGTAGTCTCAGTTGTAGTCTCAGTTGTAGTCTCAGTTGTAGTCTCAGTTGTAGTCTCAGTTGTAGTCTCAGATGTAGTCTCAGATGTAGTCTCAGATGTAGTCTCAGATGTAGTCTCAGATGTAGTCTCAGATGTAGTCTCAGTTGTAGTCTCAGTTGTAGTCTCAGTTGTAGTCTCAGATGTAGTCTCAGATGTAGTCTCAGATGTAGTCTCAGATGTAGTCTCAGTTGTAGTCTCAGTTGTAGTCTCAGTTGTAGTCTCAGTTGTAGTCTCAGTTGTAGTCTCAGTTGTAGTCTCAGTTGTAGTCTCAGTTGTAGTCTCAGTTGTAGTCTCAGTTGTAGTCTCAGTTGTAGTCTCAGTTGTAGTCTCAGTTGTAGTCTCAGTTGTAGTCTCAGTTGTAGTCTCAGTTGTAGTCTCAGTTGTAGTCTCAGTTGTAGTCTCAGTTGTAGTCTCAGTTGTAGTCTCAGTTGTAGTCTCAGTTGTAGTCTCAGATGTAGTCTCAGTTGTAGTCTCAGTTGTAGTCTCAGTTGTAGTCTCAGTTGTAGTCTCAGTTGTAGTCTCAGTTGTAGTCTCAGTTGTAGTCTCAGTTGTAGTCTCAGTTGTAGTCTCAGTTGTAGTCTCAGTTGTAGTCTCAGTTGTAGTCTCAGTTGTAGTCTCAGTTGTAGTCTCAGTTGTAGTCTCAGTTGTAGTCTCAGTTGTAGTCTCAGTTGTAGTCTCAGTTGTAGTCTCAGTTGTAGTCTCAGTTGTAGTCTCAGTTGTAGTCTCAGTTGTAGTCTCAGTTGTAGTCTCAGTTGTAGTCTCAGTTGTAGTCTCAGTTGTAGTCTCAGTTGTAGTCTCAGTTGTAGTCTCAGTTGTAGTCTCAGTTGTAGTCTCAGTTGTAGTCTCAGTTGTAGTCTCAGTTGTAGTCTCAGTTGTAGTCTCAGTTTTTAGTTTCTAGTTCAACCAAAAGCCTGCCTACACTTCCTCTCCTCCAAGCAGACTGCGGCTGTCAGATCCTCTTTACTCCTCCACCAGATTTTGCGCTTCTTGACATTCCTGGGCCTGTGATACCCGATGCTGACTGAGAGCGACATTATTTGAGGTACTTTTCATCAAGTTACTGTTAATGTCATTTGTTATATATTTGAGTGTACAGCCTTTTGATTTTTTTGCACAGAGCGGAGCATTCTCTGAGGCATGGGTCAGTAGACTTACCAGGTCATTCAATGTGTTAAAGATGTGTGCATGCTCAGTACTGTCAACAGTAGAAGATATCACAGTATGTTTGCTGCCACCTAGAGTTCCAATGATGTAAACTGGAAATAAATCTTCTCTTAGTAATTCTATTGGCTTTTGGAAGAGTACTTTCATTCCCTCTTGATGGTATCTGACATCCACAAAATGTGAACCAACATTTTCTAGAAAAGTGCTAATAACAAGTTAATGTCTGCTAACCTTTCCCGCTTATGTAAATTTCAGAGTGCAGCAAGGTCCTGACCGCTGACTGAGGAGCCTTCCAGTCTGTCAACTTCCATGGTGGGAAGCTTCACAACTGACTACTTCAAGGTCAGAATCTAACTTCTCAACATTTCAACAACTTTTGAAATATTTTCCAAATATTTCCCATTGAAATTTATTGGCTGAATCTTTGTTCATGCTTAAGTTCAAGAGATCAATCTTCAATAACCTGCCTACACTTTTTTTGTTCATAAAGCAATTTTCAATCAATTTGTTTTAGAGACATCACAATGCTGAAAGATCTTATATTTTTAATCATAAAAAATGCAAATATTTATTTGCCAAATCCACTAATGGTGAAATAATTTTCCTTTTTTCCCCTACTTCTAAAAAAATGTTTTTTTAAAAGACCTTCAGATGTATTTTTGACAATTCTTGATTTTATTGTCTGAATTACAGCCGAGTGATTTGACGACAGGCCAGAACGTCAACCTGTGCAGCCAGCTTGGCCCTATGGACCGGTCATCCATCGGGAGTGAAGTCCTGCTGGAGTTTGTCTCTGATGAAACAAACTATTTCCCAGGATACTCAGCTGATCATACAGTGTTGCCATGGGTCCCTGACTCTCCAGGTTTGTTGAGAAATGGGTGTTAATCTGTGTATGCAGTTAACGTACATTATTTTCCTTCATGCATGACGCGGCTTATCTGACTCCAAATGTTCAACAAAAATCACTGCGTCTTTACTATTGATGGGCCTTATCTGGTATCACTATAGATCACTGTGATGATAACTGTGGGAAAATGAAACTTATCCTGTGAAATAAGCCTTTCATTTGCTCAGGTAATGTTGTCACATTATTTAAAATAACACAGTGTGTAGTTATGAAGTGTATTTTTTAGGGGTTTACTGTAGTTTTAAGGTAAGCAGCTGTACATGAGATTGGACCTTTATTAGCCTATTAGCACAAAAGAAAATGAAAAAAAAATGATATGCACGCAGTATAAAATAACTGAGCAGAAATAGATTATCAGCTATAACGTCCTACTTAATTAGGTTGTTACGCCTGGTACCTAATCGTACCTAACTGTTTATCATCCCTGTGATATTCAGATATTTTTCGTCTATCATTAAGGTAAACATGCTACCAGTGTATCCGACCTGGTTTCTCCTATCAGGATGTTTGAGTGTTAAACTAGGCTTTCTGCTTGTTAATCTTGCTTGGCTGAGATGTACAACAAAAACCCACTCCAACAGCTTTATTCCATGTACATGTCTTTGTAGCTCCTTGCCTTCAACTTCAACAAATTTCTCCATCCTACAATCTAAACTGATTTCAGATGCAATTCCTACCTTTAGTTCCCTGAGTTATTCTCATCTTGTACGTAACCTGTTACCAAGAGTGGCTTTTAGCCATGTTTTAGGCAAACGTGCATTAAAGTTATACAAAAACACAGGGTCGTAACTTGATAGGTCGAAAGTTCATATCTAACACACTATAGCAAGCACACAATTTGCTGCACGCGATAAGGTCGTATTTCACTTAATTTTTGTTTGCGTTCACTTATTGCACTACTCAAAAAATTTAATCGCAACCTGGCTCCACTGACATAGTGAAATCTTTTCTTTTTTGTGTGTGTTCAGAAGCGTCTGACTTCTGTGGGGATGCAAACACTTTCACTTGGATCTCGGAGGGGAGTGAAGTCATCGAAAATCCCAAACTGACGACGACGAGTGTTTCCAAGATTGCAGAGAGCCTGAGAGAAGGAGACATTTTCCTGTAAAGTGTCGGACATCAGGGTGGTTGGACGGCAGCTTTTTTCTATGTATAAACTGAATGTATTTATTTCTGTATAATTTATTATCTGCTTGTCGTCCGACCAGGTTCATATTGTAATATTATTGTTAATAATAATAATAATTATGTGTATTATTTTAAATGGAATGCATGGGGGTGTTGACTGCGGTTTGGCTGGTGGGATTCAACTTGGAGGCATAGGTTTGTGAGTTTGTTGTGTGAATGATGATGATTAGTGGGCCCTGTGTGTTAGGTAACTTATGCCTTCTTGCCCATCCAGTGTCATGCTTTATATTAGCTTTTTTTTTATTTGCTTTTTTTTAGATGATAATTATTTGCTAGAGACAGAATATTTAGGAGTTGCCTTCATTTGTATTGACATTTTATTGACATACTTGCATTGTATAAGATAATTAATTGTACATGTATGTGTTTTATTTTCTGCCTGCACAACTCTCAACAGTTTTTTTGCAGGTGTTTACAGAGAGAATAAATCCCAGCCAGATCCAGAGTCAACATCCACTAGCTGGATACACCCGTGTGGGACGTCACTTCAATGTTCCTAATCACTCCATTTCTGTCATAATTACAGGGCTTTATGAGGCGCTAGGAAACCACAGAGACTGTTCGTCTGAGTAGGGAGAAGCTATGGATAATGCGTCTCCAGACCATTCAACCCCATGGTCTAAATCATCCAAGAAGGAAATGTCTAATAACTTTTTGTCTTTGCTATCTCCTTTTTATCACAGATTCTCCTCTCCAGTCTGCCTCATTCACTAATCAATTACTTTTCTCTCCCTGTATATTCAGTTTGCGGTAACACCATGTGTATATCTACTATCTATGTAGATTTGTTCTTGTAGAACTAGGTCTTGCTTTTTATTCTACTGCCGCGGAGTAGATTTTGGAAATCGGGAGACTACTTCAGGAGACTACTTAGTTCTCAAATGAACTGTCCAGCTTATTAGCTACTACCTGGGCGGAGGGTAGGAAATCGGCCGGGACTACTACTTTAGCTTAATAGTGGATCGGATCAAGGGGACTTCTTGTTATTAACTTTACTGCCGCGGAGTGAGTTCTTATTTGGTCTCAACGTTTCGACTAGCTATCTCTAGTCATCGTCATCGCCGTTGAGACCAAATAAGAACTCACTCCGCGGCAGTGAAGTTAATAATGAAAAGTCCCCTTGATCCGATCCACTATCAAGCTAAAGTAATAGTCCCGGCCGATTTCCTACCCTCTGCCCAGGTAGTAGCTAATAAGCTGGACAGTTCTTTTGAGAACTAAGTAGTCTCCCGAAGTAGTCTCCCGATTTCTAAAATCTACTCCGCGGCAGTAGAATAAAAAGCAAGACCTAGTTCCACAAGAGACTACTTAGCTCTCAAAAGAACTGTCCAGCTTATTAGCTACTACCCGGGCGGAGGGTAGAAAATAGGCCGGGACTACCACTTTAGCTTGATAGTGGATCGGATCAAGGGGACTTCTCGTTATTAGCTTCACTGCCGCGAAGTGAGTTCTTATTTGGTCTCAACTGCGATGACGATGATTAGAGCAAGCTAGTCGAAACGTTGAGACCAAATAAGAACTCACTCCGCGGCAGTAAAATTAATAACGAGAAGTCCCCTTGATCCGATCCACTATCAAGCTAAAGTAGTAGTCCCGGCCGATTTCCTACCCTCCGCCTGGGTAGTAGCTAATAAGCTGGACAGTTCTTTTGAGAACTAAGTAGTCTCCTGAAGTGGTCTCCCGATTTCCAAAATCTTCTCCACGGCAGTAGAATAAAAAGCAAGACCTAGTTCTTTAAGAACAAATCTACATAGCTAGTACATATACACATGGTGTTACCGCAAACTGAACATACATGTATATTTATACTTCACACATGCAAAGCCTTAAAAAGTTTTCTCTCCCTCTTCAAATCATTTATTTTGTCCTTTGTTTTGCTTACCTTTTGTGGTCAAACCAGCCCCTCCCCCAACCCCCTTTTGTTTTCCTCCTCTCTGTTCATCCTGCCTCCCTCTCTGTTTGCTTTCATTTCTAACATCTATGTCCACTCGACTGCTTTTTTTACACCTGTATTGTTATGTTGTTACCTGTTTATGTTTGTAGTCTTGTCATTTAGCCTCCGAGAAAGACTCTGCTGAGGTCAAAACGTCAGGCCACTAACTATTTTTTTAATGTAGTAGTTCATCCATGATTTTTAGAGCCAACTTGTAATAGGTTTTTGCTGAGGATATTTTATCCATGCATAATTATTTGTTTTTAGATATTGTTGTATTGCCATTAATAATAAGTCATTGCTGTGTATTGTGTATTGTGTGCTGGAGGATTAAAAATAGTACAGGAGATTGTTTTAAAATTTGTGACGTCATCGTGGTGTTTTTTGTTGTTGGTGTGTTCTGGTGGTGCTCGTCCTTTTTAAATAGAGGTCCAGCCTCCTTCCTGTGTCTCTAGTTGCAACAATAAAGTCCTGAGCCGTTTTAGTATGATGTTTTTGCAGTAAGCACGATAGAGTTGCAATGATCGTTTGTGGTTTGCAAGCGTGTAAGTACTCGACATCTAATAATAATGGCTTATATAGCACTCATATCCGTCACTCAGTGACGCTCAAGGCGCTTCAACATTAATTTCCTGCAAGGTATGTGGGGCTTCATTTGAAGTATGATACCTACTCTTTTACATAGCACCATGTAATGGTTTACAAGGTGCTGTGGTGCAATATGCAGCCAATCAAACCAGGAATACCGGGGCGAACCCCTTCTCTTTTCGATAAGTGTACTGGGTTCTTTTACGTGCATTACACAACACACGGGGCCAACGGCTTTACGTCCCATCCGAAGGACGAAGCAATAATGGTTAAGTGTCTTGCTTAAGGACACAAGTGTCGCGACCGGGACTCGAACCCACACCCTCCTGAGTCGGAAACACCAGAGCTTGAGTCCGGTGCTCTTATCCGCTCGGCCACGACACGCCACGTCTAACGGACCATCGACCAACATGATGCCATGCGCCTGCGCATGTGTTGTGACACTGCCACGGGTTGAAGTCTGCTGATTGTGTAGAATAGTAGGCAAGGTCAGGTCGTGTTTTTGACAAACTTGGATCCGATGGTCAGGTTAAACAGTGGTTACGAAGCAGAGAATGGGGGTGGGAGGTTGGTATAGGGACAGAGAAACGGAAGCCCGGTTTGGGTGACCTAGATCAAGGTCAGAATGACGTCAAAGTTCATGTGGTATTATAATACTGCCTGTCAATTTTTCACCAATAGAGGGCTGCTTCCGCAAATCATTAAAACTGATAACAAATGACCATATAGCTTCTATTTCAGACACTCACTGGCAAAGCTATATGTGGAAAAAGTTGATCCCTTTAGTTTACTGACCTGGCCCAATTTCATGGCTCTGCTTACCGTAAGCAAAGAATCGGCGCTTATGGAAGCAGGGAATTCTTTGCTTACGTCAAGCATATTTCACGGGTTAGCAGAGAATTTTGCTTGTGCGCGTGCGTACTCCACATTTCAAGACATTCTTGGCTTACACAGCTAGCGGAGAAATTCGGTGCCTGCAGAGTAAGCGGAGAATGGTGATTGTAAGCGCAGAGTTCGGCGGTAAGCAGAGCCATGAATTTGGGCTCGGAGATGACAGACCAGGAACCCCCCTATCTAATAATTATGCTTCTATGGGACCCCTAAAACAAGTGTGCAAAGTTTGGTGCTTTAATCCGGCGTGTCACGATTTGTTCATTAAGCCCCTGGACTAATAGGTAAGAAGAGGTGTAGGTCCTATGAAGATAAAAGAGTGAACGGGTTGGCTGGAGGGTTGTTAATAGAAAAAATGGGAAAACCAACACTTGAAAGTAAAAATGTTTTATAGAGGGATATAAAATCCAGGTGTTTTACGAACAGATTTACCATGTGGTGATCGTCAACGTTCTAGTTTTCATGGGATACCGTATAGATGGAAAATGGGGTTGTTATAACTGTGCGTAATTAACCACTGATTAGAGGACCAAAATAGACAGCTCAAAAGTTTGGTGTGCCCAGTGTAACAGTCTTCAAGACTCTGGGCTTTAACTTACACTTTAACTCAAAACGAAGAGTAGGCTACAAATTCTTTTCAAAATATGTTTTAGTATTATTTAAAGCCTATCAATCAAGTAGGCCCTACATAACAAGAAGACATCCGCATACGCATATTGTCTCTGGCTTATTTTCTAGCATTCACCGATGTTGTTTTCTTTGTTTAAAGTTTTGGAATGATTTTATAGCTATAGAATGTCAATATTCTCAAATAAAAAATGTTAATTTATAACCAGTTTTTCAGTTTTCGTTCGGATAAAATAAGGGATTCACCGACAGAAAGTAGCCAAATGAGAGTTTTTTTCACCTCCCTGTACTGCATGTGTTTTAATTTTCTTATTGAAGTCACCGCATCTCAGTAGACGCCATTTTGAAACAGCCGTAACAACCACACAAACAGCGTGGGGCATGCACATCCTGTTTTTAGCCGAAATTATTTAGCAAAATGCCTACTTGTGCGGCATTAAACTGCACTAACAGATACTCCCGTGGATGTGGAAAGACATACCATCTGTAAGTATCTATCTATTTTTCGTGAATGTTTATTTTACGGGAATTTCAGGCTGACATATGAATTTGTCATGTAAACTTTCTGTTGAATACATTCGCCGGTTCGCGCGCGCATTCGTTACGGGTACAAATTTACTGGAAAACACAAGTTTGGTGGATAAATGCAATCATATCTCTGGAACCCTTTATCGTACAAACTAGTTCAAAACGGTAAAATAATCTTGAATATCTACTCCTTCGTCATGTCATATTTATTTTACATTCAGAAAACATTTTGCCACGTCATTTTGAGGGTTTTACGTCCAGTCTTGGTCAATTTTGTATGGAGAAATTCCTAAAGTCTACCTAATCTATCTAGCCACATGAGGGCTCTTATGTTAACTTATTTCAGCAACCCGATGGCTAATTGCTTAGTTCAAAACGGATTTGGGAAGTGTACACCCTGACCAAAACACTGCTCTAACAAATTTTCTGATTGGACAAGTTTTTCCAACGTCATTTTTTAGTTGAAATTCATACCAATGAAAAGTTATTTCACAGCTTCAAAACAGCCGTTGCTATTAAACATCTGTGTCCAAACTTCCGCAGTGTCAACTCTAAAACTCCAACGCATGTTTCTAAAATGGTAAATTCATGCACTTTTTTTTATCGGAAGGTTTAACTGGAAAAACTTATATGAACAGAATCATTAATGTAAACATTTTGTTCTACATATGGAAAAGTTTCATTGCAGTCAGTCTCAAATAATCAGTTGTGTGTGTGCGTGACCTTCTGACTACACCACGCATCCACTGAACGATGTCAACACACATTCATGTATTATGCATATAGCCCATGTGTGTAGACCATGCCCTTGTGGTCAAAACGGACGAGTCCATTTTGGCAGACGGGTAAATTACAAGGTCTAACTCCAATAAACAAAACTACACACAATGTAAGTTGCTTGTGTTTCAAGGCTGGCAAAGTACATTTTATTAAATACACAACAATGAAAATATATAACAGCTACAAAACATAATATCAATTTACTAAAGTATAGAACATACTGAGGCTTTGGCATGTTAGCTGAGTGAAACATTTCTGACAATTTTAAAAACCATAATAGCAACTTGTTTGGTAGATACAGAAATACATGTAACTTCATTACAACTTTACAAGAGTTCCACAATGGCAAGTGTATGCATAAGTAAACCTTTGAATCATATTAAACTGTGACCCTTGATGGCAATATTATATAGTAATAAGTTGTTTACATTAAGATTTACAACATGTGTATATTCTGAACTAGCCTGTGGTAGCCCTTGCACAAGCAAAACAACACAGGCAAGAGCAGTTACTGTCTCAATCCATACAGTGCTCAACTTGACCATGGTGAAAGTTACACTTACACATCAATAGGAGTTAAGCTTTATAGGAGTCACTCATTTCGAACATTGATGTTTGAAACAAAGTTTTGGAAGTCCTTCTTGTTGCCAAGCTGGCGTTGAAATTTCAGGAGAAGTGAAAATCCTTGGTGCTTGAAGTGTGGAGTTTCTTCAACAGAATACTCTTCAAGGGGTTTCCGTTCAACAAGATGGAATGACGATGTCCCTTCCCTGATGTAGGAAAAGTCCCCGGCCTTATTAAACATACGGTAGTACCACTGGTCAGGGCTCGAATTTGGAGAAAAAATCCACAAGACCCCTGGGCTTGTAGCTCAAAACTTTTACTGGACCAGAACATTTGTTACAAGACCGGAGTCAAAATGAAAAGAACACTCTACACAGTTTCACATTTGAGCTGTTTTTTGTACCAAGCACTAAGAGAAGAATTATCAAGTTTTTCTTGTGGGTAATACTTCAATACTCAATTGATCAGCTTAATTTAAAAGTACAGTGACGTGTTATTATTAAAAAACACAAGACCTCCGGACTTGTACAGTCATAAGTTTACTGGCCCGACACTAAAATCACTGGCCTCGGGCCTGCGGTCCAGTGTCAAATTCGAGCCCTGCTGGTACCCTAGAACTTGACTAAAGTCCTGAAAGTTGTTCACAATAACAGTTTCTTTTTTTTGATGGATGGGGTTGCGCGAACCGACTTAATTAAGTCCTCGTAGATGTCTTTTACGACAGCAAACGAAGTTCAACGAAACTGTTTGCCTTTCGTTGACCATGTAGCAACTCCTTAATAACAAATTGGAGATTTTTGTAGAACAGTTTTTTTGCTGCCTCATCAGAAGAAAGGAACTCTGCAGGAATGTCTATAACATCAGCAGCATCCCTCCATTCTTCGTACTTCTTTTGCCAACCAGTGTAGTGAACGTATACTTTTAAGATGCGGTCTTCTAATTTTGAGTCAATAAGAGGGTACAAATCGAAGATGACCACGACTCAGGTTTTACACTGTTGTATCGAAGTGATGGCCACTTGCAAGTTCACGATAGTTGATTTGAGGTCTTTTCCTTAAGTTTGCCATTCAGTATACATGTCGCAAAGTAGCTGTCATGCCTCAGTCATGCCTCATGGGATGACACGTGCCTGTAAAATTAGAAAACAAATTACATATTTTTGAGAATGACAGAAAAGATGTTGTAACTGACTGCCACGTTTTCACTCGTAATACCTTATATGTAATCTTACCTGTGCAAAAAAAGATTACGTTTGGAAAGAGGGTGAAAAAGTGGAGGTCGGATACATCTTATCATGATCTTATTCGTACCCCGTACGTTAGCACATGGAGGAAGGAAATCCATGGTTAGCATCAGACATGTCAGATCATTCATCAGCTGATTCATCATGATCATTCATGGCCTCACTTAAGTTAAAATCATGACATGAAAACTAAGTACTACTAGCCTATCATAATATACTTTACAGTGGGGCATTAATTTATTTTATTAGGTGTTCGGGCATTCAGCCCGGAACACCTCTTATTATTGTTCGTTTTTTTTTTTTTTTTCTTAATACTTCTTCTTCTTCTTCTTCTTCTTCTTCTTCTCAGCGTCCCTTGTCCGCTAACAAAAGCACCCTCTCCAAGCTCATATGAACTTGAAACTTCATATTTAGTTAGATATTTATTAGGAGATGAAACCGCTTCAGTTACGTCATGATGACGTCATCAGGTGTTGAGTTACGTTAAATCAAAGTTTAATATTTGAAAAAATCATAACTCCAAAACTACACAATGGATTTTCACAATCTATACATCATCGGATAGGCCTGGTATGACTCTAAAAACGCTACACTGAACGCGACCTCATTTGACCTTGACTTCCGGTTCAAACCGGAAGTTGAATATTTAAAAAATTCATATCTCAAAAACTACTGATCGTTTCGTCACAATTTTCACATCAGATTGTAGATCTATGATCCTTCCGAAACTTTTGCACAGAAATGATGCCAATATGACCTTAACTTCTGGTCCTAAATGGGTGTTACAGCCAAATTTAGTATTAACCGCAGTTTATGTGTGTATGGAGAAAAGCGCTGTAACTGACTGTCCGCTCCATTATTCATAAGGTTCAAAGTCCACGAAGCCTGTGCACACAGTCCCACACAACGGAAATGTATCATTGCGTTGCTTATTCTTGTACGTTGTAACAACACGTGTCCCGCACATAAAAAACTCAAACTCATTCAAAGTTCAGTGTGAATTTAGTTCCGCTGTGCTCGTCTGATGGCTTAATGGAAAACAAGGAATAAAAGAGAAGGTTTTACTGAGATGTCCACCTGCTTTAGGGATTTGTATGACTTTGACTAAATGACAAAAACTTCAACTGAAAAAGAACGACATTGGTTTGTTTCTCATCAAACACTGAGACCCACGTCACGTTGATCGACGTGACCATGCCTGCCAAAGGCGCTCTAGGCCCTCTGAGTATGCCCTTCAGACACGGTGATTAAAATGGTAAGCTTTATTTCAAAATCACCGTTAAAAAGAGGGGGCATTCCTTTTTTGTCTACAATAATGTTGATATCCATGAACTTGCCTAGTGTTTTTTATTTTGTTTTTTTACTTTCAAAAATCATTATTTTTGTCATGGTTTAATTTTCAACTATCGGATTGAATTGATGCTAATCCCCGCTCAGGTATATTATGTATATGTACTGTGTATGGAAAAAAACATAACTCTTGAACCAAAAAGGGTTTTGACTTTATGCTAACCATGTACTTAGACCTTAGTGTGTCAATGAAACCACATAGGTTTTCGGCATGATTACGTCACCAATGACGTCATAACATTGAATCAATGTTTAATTTTTACAAAAAAACATATCTGGAAAACTATAACTGCTACATACCAGATCTTTGGTCCATGTGAAAGACCATGGAGTGTATTTTTTTAATTTTACACAAAGTGTG
Source organism: Pisaster brevispinus (assembly GCA_023634235.1). NCBI lineage: Eukaryota > Metazoa > Echinodermata > Asteroidea > Forcipulatida > Asteriidae > Pisaster > Pisaster brevispinus. The sequence continues at coordinate 697,551 of JAMKCF010000026.1, forward strand.
ACCCTATGCAGCTCTGTGACCTTTACTTCTGGTCGAAACTGAAAGATGCTTATTCCATACTTAAAAACTTCATATCCCATTAACCAACAAAGGGTTGAGACCTACAACTTTACATACTTAGACCGAGTGTGTAGATGAAACTGCAGTTATTTTGGGGATGATGACGACTCGATGGCGTCCTTACATTAAATTAACCTTTATCTGGAGAACCAAATTTGTAAATACATAACTTGCACCATCCCCAATGATTACACAAACTGTGTCTCCCTGTGAGCTTCAATTCTGGTCAAAACTGAGAGCTTAAGTGAAAATAATCACTCCCGGTCTTCGTTTTGAGGCCTGCAAACAATATGATCTTGAAATCAGATGGTCCCTCTATATCGAATACAGTTTTATCCATAGGACTGTCAATTCCAGCAAAACAATAACTATGAATCTCAATGTTTTGATAATAAAATGAGCTATGAAAACGGAATGATTTAATCAGTTTTTTAATTTATCAAAGTTTTTTATTTCAAATACGAAATCTTCTGCCATTCACTTTACGTATCAATTTGTCGTACTAAGTTTTTTTGGTTTTTGCTTTGAAAACACTACCTCTGCTAACTCGAAAATGTCTATACCGAACACCTTGTTTTTGTTATGGAACAAAAAATTATGTCTAGTGTATTCTTATGTTTGTTCTAAAAAAAATACATACGAACGTTGTCCGCTAATGCTTTGCTTTTTCCCAAGCTCGTATGGTCATGAAACTTGGCAACCATTTTACACATGATTAGTGGATGAAACAGAAGTTTTCACGTAACGATGACGTCATCTGGTGATTTATTACGTAATTTAAAGTAATTAATTTTTCTCAAATTTTCACCTTTTTCTAACAACAAACATAACTCAAAGACCGCGGACTTTCAATTCTTTCTTTTTTCTTGAATCTAAAGAACATTGGATACTAATCATTTCGTACATGGGAATGAATACATTTTAAGATGTATTTCTAGGTGAAAACGAGCGTTAAAATATTGAAATCTAGACCAATACCGAGCGCACAGTGTGGCATCCAATCCAGTATGATGTGCACACAAAACCGCACAACGTGCAGCATGCAGCCATTATATACATTGTGTGCAAATCCTGGAAAGCCCATTGAATATCATTGCGTTGTTTATTCGTGTATGTACATGTACTAACAACACGTTGTCCGGCGCTTAAACCCAAACTCATTCAAAGTTCAGTTTAAATTTAGTTCCGTTGTGCTCCTCTGATGGCTTAATGAAAAACAAGGAATATAAGGAGGTTTTACTGAGATGTCCACCTGCTTTATGGATTTGTATGACTTTTACTAAGTGCCAAAAACTTTGACTGAAAAAGAACGACATTGGTTCGTTTCTCATCAAACACCGAGACCCACGTCACGTTGATCGACGTGACCATGCCTGCCAAATGCGCTCTAGGCCCGCTAAGTATGCCCTTCAGACACGGTAATTAAAATGGTAAGCTTTATTTCAAAATCACCATTAAAAAGAGGGGGCATTCCTTTTTTCGTCTACGATATGTTGATTTGATTCATCAACGAACTTGTTTAGTGTTTTTTGGTGTGTTTTTTACTTTCAAAAAATATTATTTTATCAAAGTATTTTTCAACTATCGGATTGAATTGATGCTAATCCCCGTTCAGGTTGAATATGAGTATGTACTGTGTATGAAAAAAAATCATATATCGTGAACCAAAAAGGGTTTTAACTTTAAGCTAATCATGTACTTAAACCTTATTGTGTCAATGAAACCACTTAGGTTTTTGTCATGATGACGTCATTAATGACGTCATAACATTAAATCAATGTTTAAATTTTACAAAAAAACATCTGAAAAAAACATAACTGCTACATACCAGATCTTTGGACCATGTGAAAGACCCTGGAGTGTATTTTTTAAAATTATTTTACACCTCCAAAGTTGACTCTCAGTGACCTTTACTGAAAGATGAGTATTCCATACTTAAAAACCTCATATCTCATTAACCAAAAAAGGGTTGAGACCTAAAACTTTACTTACATGTACTAAGACCTGAGTGTGTAAATGAAACCGCAGTTATTTTCGGGATTATGACTACTCGATGGCGTCCTTACATAAAATTAACCTATAATATGTAAACAATTTATATACGGAGAATCAAAATTGTTACATGCATAACTTGCACCATCCCCAATGATAACACAAATTGTATCTCCCTGTGAACTTCAATTCTGGTCAAAACTGAAAACTTAAGTGAAAATAATCACCCCGGTCCTCATTTTGAGGCCTGCAAACAATATGATCTTAAAATCAGATCGTCCCTCTATATGAAAAAAGTTTTACCTATAGGTCTTTCAATTCGAGCAAAACAATAACTTAAAACCTGTTACAATTTCAAAAACTTAGCAGATGCTTAAGAATCTCAATGTCTTGATAAAAAATGAGCTATGAAAATGGAATGATTTCATCAGTTTTTAAATTTATCAAAGAGTTTTATTTTTTAATTTCGAAATCTTTTAACATTCACTTTACGCACCAATTTGTCGTCCTAAGCTGTTTATTCGTTTTTTCTTTGAAAACACTACCTCTGCTAACTTGAAATAATGTCTACACCGCACACCTTGTTTATGTTATGCAACAAAAACTTATGTCTAGTTGTTATTAATATTGATCTATTTATTTATCTTAGGAATTAAACATATTACTTTTTGTAATTAAAGTGAACGCGTACACGATCAGTGAGTCTCCAGCATTGACTGTCGTGTATGCGTGTGAACCACGCTGTGTGTGGCAGGAGATTTTGTAGTTATTCAAAATGCCTAACTTCATCGTTCAAATGTAGGCCCTAAGTCCTGATCTTCTGGGGCCCCTCACGGCCTGCGTATTATTTTATTTCTTGCCCCGGGTATCCTTTTGCCAGATTCACACGTAACGACTGCCCTGTATCGGTGTGTTGTGTGATATTAGTGTCCCTTTAGTGTAATGGTATGGTCCGCCCTCCTCCGAGGCAAAATAGCTGCTGATTTCGTAGAGCTGCTCATTAGGAGAGTTTTTTGTGAACTGAAAATGGCAAATTTTAGACATTTAACCTCCTGTTGTTAAGCCAAATGTCGAATTGACCAGTATTTAAGGTTCCAATACTGCTTCTGCTGAATTATAACGTTTTTTGGATATGTTGACTGCGTGTTGACGGTGTGTAGACGGTGTAATTCATGTTGATGGTATTTAGTAGGACCCAGTTTAACAATGTGACTAAGAGCCCATGCAGAACCGACAGTATTTGACTTTCCATTCCATCTCCAGCAGGTATGTTTTTTACTTTTACTTGGCTTTAAGCATTTCAATCATAATCAACATGTACATCAAGCCAAGGTTTTTTAATCAAGAATATTTATTTTCTAAAGGCAACTTAGATCCTATGTTTACAGAAAAATGATGAAAAAAGTTGTATTTGTCCCCAATTTGTCATGAGCAAGATGGTCACTATTCATTTCTCATTTCCCACAATTGTTGCTTATTAAGCTGTTTACATATGAACATCTGAAATTATGTTGATAGGTTTTTCATGAATTGATTCATTGATTGATTATAGTTACATATGTTGTGGCATATCATTTCCTGATGTCACATCTTTGTTCTACGAAAGTTCATACAATTGAGGTTTTTCACTTTGTTAATAATACTTATTTAGTTTGGGTAGCACTTTGCATCTGTGTTTCAAGGGAAATGGGTGTAAACAAATTGATTCATCACTGTTTGCATCGCCATGACAATCGAGCAAACTGCTAGCACAAAATTGGAAAATAAAGAGAGAGTGTAGAGCACTAGCGCAAAAGGTCACAAAAGCAATGATATGGACATTTGGTTGAGATGATCTAAAAAATTTCAAACAAAATAATTTTCCCTTTTAATCAAAGGTGCATGTTATAATTTCAGTTCTACAGAATCAAGACAATTGCAAAACTTGTTCTTTGTTTCCCCTTTTTAATCCAAACTGCATGTTAAAACTTCAGTTATACAGCATCAAGAAATTTAAGTTTCCTGGTCTGCAATTTTCCACTTCCTTTAGGAAAAGCTTGTATAACCTTCAATAAGAAAGACTACCGAGGAGCGTTGGCGTTCTACAAGAAGGCTCCGAGGACAAACCCTAGCTGCCCAGGTGCAATCTTAATCAGCTGTCTCCAAGTTGTTCCTTTATTGAAGAGAAACTCTTCAGGGATGAGAAATTTCAGACTTTTGCCCGAGTTGAGACTTTTTACGTCTGCCAATTCAATTCAATATAACATTTATTTCCATTCTTAACAGTGCATATAACAGAATGCAAAAGACAATATTTTGGAGTCACGATCCTCATAAGCCAAGGCTTGTAGTGGAGTGCCTTTAGAAGAAAACAAGAAAAAGAAAGAAAAAAACTTAATTAATTAATGAAATAGTTAACTTAGTTAATTAATTATTACAAGACAAAGATGGGGACAAATAATCTGACAAGACAGAAGTTGAGATAAGTAACTACTAAAAAAAATGTGAAAACTGCTGGGGAGGAGGCAACTCTGGAGAATATGAAACCAAATGGATAAAATTTTGCTACATATTGGGAGATAAGATACTCTGAAAATGGCTGTTTTTTTCTTCCTAAGAGATCCATTATCTTTGATGTACTTCTCTAGTGCTGAGGGTACAGCTCGTAAAAGCTCCTTGAAATCTAGTGGAAAGCCATCGTTTCAACATGCCTCCTAGAATTGGGGTCCTAGTTTCAGAACTTTTCATCGGCGATGTCTCTCAGTTGTTACTGGATTCATCTAGTGATCAACGACAGTTATTGACATTTTAACATTTTTGATACTATTAAACACAGCTGCTGTTCGCCTTGGCATTGGCCACTGCTTCAATAACCTAAACAAACCGGAGAAAGCACGCCTGGCCTTCTAGCGGGCCCTGGAACTCGATCTGAAGTGTGTGGGCACCATCGTTGGCCTCGCCATCCTAGAAATCGACAGTAAAGCAACAGATTCCATACGGACTGGAGTCCAGCTTCTCTCCAAGGCGTACACGATAGACTCCAGCAACCCTATGGTGCTCAACCATCTTGCAAATCGTTTCTTCTTTAAGAAGGTAACGTCCCTCAAGAAGCTACTTCCAAACCTCGGCTCAGGCCAAAAATGCACACTGCTCCAAGATTGATGGCGAAGTCCAAGTCTAGATTTTGAAAAAACCTCAAAAGTTGGTTTTCATTTTCAAATTTCTATTATCCAATTGCAGGAAAGAATCAAACTCATGGAGTTAAACACATCCCCCATAGTTATTGGGTATGGATTATTAATATTGGTCACTGGTTATTGGTTGTTGGTTATCGGTTATGACTCACTTCACGTAACCAGGTTTAATAGTTATACTTTTCAGTATCGAATGATAGCCAGGTTTAATTTTATCATTGACCAGTTTTAGCACATCACTATTAATCAGGATGAATTTGTCACTAACAAGGACGAATTTGTCATCGACAAAGCTTTATTTGTAATTAACCTGGACTAACTCGTCATTAACCAGGATTAATTCATCATTTACCAAGTTTTATTTGTAATTATCTAGGATTATACGAAGGTGCAACATCTTGCTCTGCATGCATTCCACGGTACAGACAATGAAGCAACGCAGGCGGAAAGCTGCTACCAACTCACAAGAGCCTTCCATGTACAGGTAAGGATTCCCACCCCACTCATGGTTCTCCCCATGTACAAGCCAGCGTATTGTTTGGATTAAGTGCCAAATCAAACCCAAATACTAGGGAAAACCCCCTCTCTTTACAATTAAGTGTACTAGGTTCTTCTACACTCATTACACGAAACACTTTTTTACATCCCGTCCAAAACATGAAGTGATAATGCTCAAATGTCTTGCTTAAGGAATGTAAGCAGGTAAGGACGCAAATATCAAGACCGAGACTCAAATCAAACTCTGGGCCCAATTTCATAGAGCTGCTTAAGCAGAAAATATTGCTTAACATTTTTCTGCTTAGCAGAAATGAGCAGGATACCAGTCATGGTAGTTTGGCTGGTAATCTTATTCTGGTAAGTATCATTTTGTTGTGCTTAGCTGGTTTTTGTGCTTAAGCAGCTCTATGAAATTGGGCCCAGATCAGAAACACCAGAGCTTGGGTCTGGTGTGGTTGACTGCTCGGCCAGGACGCGGCTGCTGAATTCTGACGGATTTATGTGGACAATTTATGTGTTCCTCTCTACAGTGACCACGACCAAGCTTTCCAGTACTACTACCATGCAAGCCACCCAGTTTGCATCCACAGCTAATCGTTTTGCCGCACTTTGGTTTGGGGCAGATGTACATCCACCGGGGGGAATGTGAGAGTATGCGAATGTGAGTCAAGAGAATGATTGTAAATCTCTGTAATGTATTACTGTAAGGACTCCTGCAGTGTTGTAGTCCAGACCTGGAAGTCTGAGATCGAGACCAGTGACCGAAATCTGAACATCTGAGACCCGGAACTGAGACCAGCCCTTCCCAGACCGAGACTTTTGCAGACCAAGACTGAGACCACAAAAAGGTCTCAAGATGGTCTCGAGAACAGACCTGCAGGTCTTGAGACCTTCAACACTGGACTCCTGTAAAACTGGATTTGTCATTTTTGTCTCCTGACGATGACTAGAGCAAGCTAGTCGAAACGTTGAGACCAATTAACCAATTAAGAACTCACTCCGTGGCAGTGAGGTTAATAACGAGAAGTCCCCTCGATCTGATCCACTATTAAGCTAAAGTTGTAGTCCTGGCCGATTTCCTACCCTCCGCCCAGGTAGTAGCTAATAAGCTGGACAGTTCTTTTCAGAACTAAGTAATCTCCCGAAGTAGTCTCTCAATTTTTCCGGCAGTAGAATAAAAAGCAAGACCTAGTTCTTTAAGAACAAATCTACATAGCTAGTAGATATATGTAAATGAGGCCCCCTCATTTATGAAATGTTGTTGTTGTATGTTAACCCCATTTAATCCATAGGTCTTATTCACTCATTACAAACTCTATTGTTTTGGTAACCCCTGCTGGAAAGTGGACTGTCTATGTTGACCTCTGAACTGGTTGATCCAGTGGTGGGGTTGGTGGGGCCTAGCATGCTGGCTTCTGTGCTGTTATATCCCACCTACTCCAACAGCTGTTTCTCCATCCCCTCTCCTTTCCAGGTAGGAAAAGTTACTTTGTATTTTTTTTTATCTAGTGTTCAACATTTAATAGAAGAAGATAGTGTATAGATAGAGTGGACATATTTTTTGATCAACTTTAAATTGAAGAATTGGCATACACTAACTTTGAAGTGTTTACAGTTTTTATAAATTGTTCATTATACGATTTAACAGCCTTTTGGTCAGGAGTGAAAATATATGCGTATAAGTTCTCTTCAAACAGGAGTGTGTTCTTAGGATTGTCTTTTGTTCTAGGTTTTCCTTTCGAGTTATAGGATCCATTAATTTTTACTTTACTGTACAGACTTTTATTTAACTTTGAGTATTTTAGGAGTACCTACATGTAGATATTGGTTTGATGTTTTAGCCTGTGCCCCCATTTGATTGTATACTATAGGTTATGTAGTGTATGAGATGCATGGCAGGGTAGCCCCAGCCCTAGGTGGCCATAGGATTAGTAGTGACCACAGTAGGGTAATAACTCTATGCCCTGGGGGCCTGATTTAACATGCAGAAGGCCTGGCTCTGGCCTGTTGTTTATTTTAGTGGTTTTTATCTCTGTTAAGTTTTTCTTTGCTTGTCTTATGTCTTTCTTTATTTTAGTCTAGTGTAGATAAAGTGACCAGAGAGAGGGCGAGAACTGCTCATTCTTATTTATTATAAGAGAGGTTTATTTTTTGGGTCTAACAGTAAACCCATTAGCTGCAGTGTTAAATTACCAAGTGTTTCTTTACAATAGTAAAGTTTCTCATTATTTCTTTTATAGAGATTGTTCATTTGGGGATAAGTTTGCTTTTCATTTTTTTGTATCTTTTGTTTTAATTTATCTATCTTTTATTCTGAATTGAAGTGAGATCAACAATTAAGTGTTTACTTTTTAAACCCTTCAACTTCTTGAACCTTTATGGTTTAGTGTAATGTGATTATGGATGGACACATTTTTACAGTAATAGCTGTGAATGTATTTGGTTAGTTGTTTGTTTCTTTAATTAATCAAAGTGCTGTTATATCCCACCAACTCCAACCGCTGTTTCTCCATTCCCTCTCCTTTCCAGCCAGAATAAAGTACAGAACAGAGCGCACCCAGCTCACATATACACGTGGTGTTACCGCAAACCGAATATACATTTATACCTCACCATGCAAAGCCTCAACAAGTTTATTGTTGAAATTTATTTTATTTATTTTTTCATTTTCTCAAAAAGTTGACATTATTCAGCTGAAAGTTTCACTGGTGACTTTTATTGTTTCTTTCTTGATTTTTGCCTGTAAATCAGCACTATGTTGACCAAAACCAAATGCACTCCTCTTGTTTCAAACCAGGCTGCCCAGTGCTTCGAGAAGGTACTGAAAGCCCAACCAGGTAACTATGAGACCATGAAGATTCTTGGGTCTCTCTATGTGACATCCAGTGATGAGACCAAGAGGGAGACTGCCAAGGGTCACCTCCAGAAGGTCGTCGATCAGTTCCCGGAAGATGTCGAGGCATGGATTGAGTTGGCTCAGATCTTGGAACTCACCGAAGTACCGGTATGTTCTTTCACATTTTTAAAAGTTGTTTTTGTCGTCTCGATCGAAGCAGTCCTGTGGCTGTACATGGAATTGTGATCTCTCACCCAGTTACTTTGCGAGCACATGCACCCTGCTAGGGCTCGAATTTTACACTGGACAACAGACCCAAGGCCAGTAGTTTTGGTGTCGGGCCAGTAAACTTTTGGCTCGACAAGTCATGCGGTCTTGTGTTTTTTTATTTAATATTATTGAAGAATAATACCTCACTATGTAACATCTTGACCCAAAAAGTAATATGTTCAAATGTTGACTTTGAGTCTGATAAAATACCTTTCAATTCTACTGAGTACTGACATCATGAACTATACTTAATACCCATGAAGACAAATAAAAATCAATCCTCTCTTACATGTCAATAGCGCTTAAGTTCAAATAAATGCAGTTAACTTAAATGCACAGTAAAACTGGGTCAGGAAGGTTTTTCTTATTTTGATTCTGGTCTTGTAACAAAACATTCTGGTTCAGTAAAAATGTTGAGCCACAAGACGTGTACGTGGTCGTGTGGATTTTTCCCCCAAAGTTCAAGCTTCGCCTGCATAGATACTATGTGGAGGGAGTGCGTGCACGTGCAGTAACTCTGTGAGAGCTCATAATTCTATGTACAGTCTCTAATGAGATTGGATATGCATTCCAGCACGTGCTCATTCTTCATAAAGCCGTTAAGCAGAAAATTCTGCTTAGCAAATTTCTTTACTTAGTAAGAGATGAGCAGGGTACCAGTGGCAACAATATAAACTTAATGGAATGTTGGTTGGTAACCTGTTTCTGCTGAGCAAGTTTTTGTGATTACAGGTTATATGAAATAGGGCCGTGGTCTGTTGAGCTGCTGGAACATTCAATGATCCGGTTAACCAGAATGTTCTGGGGGTCTAATGGATTTCGGGCTCTGTGCCAACGGAAACATTCTTCAAAGCCAAAAACATACCCGACTTTTGAGATGCTCCCGTAACAGTTCTTTTTCTTCAGAATCATTCCAACAGATCTGTAATGACTATTCACAAATATTGGCTTGTTTTTGTTTTCTTTTGTAACATGTTTTAGGGAGTCCTGACTGCTTATGGCACAGCAACTCGTATTCTTAAACAAAAGGTCCAGGCAGATGCCCTACCAGAAATTCTGAACAACGTTGGAGCTTTGCATTTTCGTCTTGGCAACCAGCCAGAGGCAAAGGTAGGAAGAAAAAGCGGTAGATCTTCATCATGCTGCTGTCATCTTGGTCATGTTCCCTGTATCCAATAACATTAATGGAATGTGCTATGCATCGTGCGTAAAGGAACCAGACTATTTCTCCTTCCAGCCTTGGTTTGGTATTCTTGATATGAATGGGAGACACATCAAGATGGCTGCATTTTGACAAAGGTCTATTTGGCTTGGAATTTTTGTATTAAATTCCTTGATATACATCCTGAATCTGACTCTGAATTATAAAGTCTGCAACGCATCCTAATGGAAACATCACACCAACTTTTGTGAAGAAGACAATCAAGAAGTTTCAGTTGTAGAAGTGGGATGAAAACCCACGTTGTCGGGCAGGGACTGAATACCCAATCCACATGCAAGGCTTTGGTCCGGGAATCAAATTGGGATCCACAGAGGTGAAAGACAGGGAAGAAACCACTGAGCCCATCCTGACTGCCCTTTACATTAATATTGAAAAATTGTAAAACTTGGAGCGAACCAACCTTCAAAAGTTTCAACCCATTTCATGTTTTTTTTCTTGTGGGCGTATTTCATCTAAGGACTTCCTTTCTTTCGAAACACAAAGATGTTGTCAATCTGTCCTTTTTCAAATCTGATTCTTGTTCTCCTGTAGTGCTACTACGAAGCCTCTCTCAAGCGTGCCATTTTGAGGCGGAGCATGATGATACGTACTACGGCGCCATCTCAGTCTTGATGTCTTACAACCTCGCTTGGTCTCTTTGAGAGCATGTTTAAATTCGACAAGGCTGAGAAATTCTATAAAGACGTCCTGAGAGAGCATCCTAACTACGTTGATTGTGAGTTGGTCTTGGTGCCGGGGGGTGGGGGGTGCGGAAATACTGTAAAGGGACACGATTAGAAACAAAAAGTTGTAAATTACTTCCTCTTTTTTTTTGGTGGGGAGATGAAACAGGTGGGTGAATTTAAAATACTATTCCTGAGTCAGCTTATAGAAGGTTAACGATTGTTGATTGATTATTGACTTTTGTTTATTATTAATTATTGATTATTAGGTGGTTATAGATTGATTATACACTATTGAGTTGTCACAGATTGAGTATTGATTACTTTAACATTGCAGCTCGAACTTGATTACTTTAATATTGATTACGGAATGAATTGAAAAGGACTATTCCAATAGTCAGCTCATGGAATGTTAATAATTGCTTAATCATTTGTTATTGACTATTGCTAATTACAGGTGATGTTCTTCCTACTTTAATCTGATTTCCAGTTGTTTTGCCCCCAGAAAAATCAGCAAAACTATTATTAAGTAGCCTGAACAAAATTCTACAAGCCTAAACATGTACTGTATGTAGGTCAGCCCTTGTACTACTCAAAATTGTCCTGCTTTTTTCCAAGCATTAAGTCTTATGCCTCTATTTATTTTCAATTATTGCGTGGTTATGTATTGATTATAGGTTGTTGAGTAGTTACACATTGATTTAGATCACATTAACTTAGCAGCTCTCACTTGATCATTTGGTTATTGACTATTGAGTATTGAAAATCAACTATTGATTACTATTGACTTGCCACACAACCTAAGCAATGAACATAACTGCAAGTCTCACTTGTTCATTGATTATTGCTAATTATAAATTGATTATCATCGAACGGATGAATATTTTCTTTTTAGGCCACTTGCGTCTGGGCTGCGTGGCTCGGGATCCGGGACAGATCTAGGCATACTAGGAGGCATCTGATTGGTTCAAAGAAGCTCTGCAAATCAACCAGGTATTGTACACCAATTATTCATATTCCTTGTGTTTCGCCAATACTCTTGGTTATGCAAATCTCCCTAAAGCGACCAAAAACGCTGCTAAGAACTTGAACACCGAGGGCACTCTTTTGTTCCCCCACTCATAGCCTTTTTGAGCTATTGTAGACACTGTAGGAGTGCACTGTTTAGTATGGGTGGGCACAGACAAACTTACCGAAACCAAGTAGTGCCCTAGTAGCGCGTCCACAAGGGTTCTCACCATGTCGAGCTAGCGTATCAGGCCTATACGCTTGGATTCGTGCCAATATGCCCGAATTTCGGCAGATAAGCAAAAAAAAAAGAAAGAAGATTATTATTATATTTTTCCCCCTTAATCCCCCCCAAAAATCGAGAAAAAAAGCATGAAGAATGCTCCAGATTGCACTTTAGAGGTTTTAAAACAGTAGAGCTTTGAAAGTAGAAAACAATCCGCAGATGTTGTTTCAATTTAGCGTGCTTTGGCCAAACATCTCCAAATTTTGGTCAAGAACGCCCCACAGCTTTGAACAAATCTGGGGAGAACCCTGTCCACCGTACCTCAAAATGCCTTCATTTTTTTACACTTCCTTCTGGTAAAATGATGATTTCCAAGTCTAGCCCACCTAGATTCTAGGCTGGTTTGATTATTTTGCTTTGGGAAAACTATTTTGTACTCTCCTCTGCCAATGAACAAATTTATCTTGAAGTCTGGTTCATTTTATAGACTCTCATTTTTACAGGCTCTTTTTTTCGGGCTCTATATAAAGCCTTGAGGTTTTTTGTAGGATTACCTGGGTTATCCGGGGTTCAGCCTCGAGTTATCTTGACTTACAGTTTGTTTATTTCTGCATTTTTCCCTCTTGGTGTTTGTACCATAGGATCATCCCGATGCTTGGTCCCTCATCGGTAACCTCCATCTTGCTAAACAAGAATGGGGACCGGGGCAGAAGAAGTTTGAATGAATCCTCAAACAGACCGCCACCCAGAATGATTCCTACTCTCTGCTATCACTGGGTAATGTTTGGCTACAGACACTGTATCAACTCACAAGAGACAAGGAAAAGGTACAACGAGTTTGGATATAAAGGGTGTAAGTGGGTATGTTATTGGTGTTAGTAGGAATATGATGGGTGTAAGTGGGAATTGCATGGGTGTTTCTGGAAATGTTGTGGTCAAGTCGGTCTGTTTTGGGTGTTAGAAAGATTGTTACGGGCGTAAGTGGGTGTGTCATGGGTTTCAGTAGGAAAGGGTGGACCAGATTTTAGTACCAGAGAGGATTATTGCTACAACTACATGACGGTGTTTGGGTTCATTTGGGTGATAATTGGGTGTTTTAAGGAGTTGTATCATATGGACAGGGATTTCAAATCTGGAATCTTTTATAATTGCATTTGAGGGATTTTGTGGGTACAACTGGAAGCTTTATTTGTGTTTATGGCAATAGTATTTGTGGGGCAGGGTTTAAAACAGGAACAACTGGGTATAACTGGGTATCATCCTGACATTAAACGTCACCAGGACAGAGCCCTGGCCATGTACAAACAAGTATTACGCAACGATGGCCGCAACCTGTTTGCAGCCAATGGAATTGGTGCAATTTTTGCTTTGAAGGACTACATCCGAGAATCTAAGGACGTCTTCTCTCAGGTGAGTGGGCAACTTATAATAATAATAATAATACTTTATTCAGGCAAATCACAATACATACAAAATATTAAAAATATGAAAACCACCCCTATCCCAATATATGGCATGGATTGAAATCAACTGAAAAAACAAACGATAAAAAAAAAACCAAAACAAGGCAAAGAGAGAACACAAAAAGGGGCCACAAAAACAAAGGAAAAAGAAACTGGACAAACCAGGGAGCAACAGACAGGACAAAAGATGGGCTGCCTAGGAAAAAGACAAAAGTGAAATAAAACACTCACCAAAGGGGTGTGTCACTCCAACTTCAATGGATTCTGGACTGGCTAGTTGATGCACCTGATAATTTATATATAAACCCCCAACTCCCTTCAGAGATTTACCGCTCACCTCTCAAAAATGGCCCAGGTTCGATTCCCGACTAAGGCCATAGGTGAGTAGAGTTGTACGTTGGTTCCTTCTATGCCACAAGAATTTTTCTCTGGTTGTCCTCGGGGGGGGGGGGGGGGGGGTTGCAGCTGGTCTTCTGTTCAGATGGTAAGAAAACCTCACCTTGTCTCGTTTATTAACATCTCTGGTCGGAGATACATGTAGTTAGTGCATGGCAAAAAAAATAATGCTGGCTTTATCCACGTCACATTTGAAAAAAAAGCGCGTACTGATTATTGCGTCACTAAAAATTGGCTTCGCATTTGCATTGGCAAGAAGTATGAACCGGGCTTTACAAGGGAAAAACAGACAAAGGAAGAAAGATGTAATAATTATTGTGTTAAGAGAACGACAACATTTTGTTCCTGTGTTTTTTATCATCATTTTTAATGGTTGCAGCTGGTCTTCTTTCTAATGTTAGCTAAATATTTTTTTTTTATGTGTTTATTGTAGAATCAAACAATAGAAACAATATATCAGCGCTGTTCAGATGGTAAGAAAACCTCACCTTGTCTCGTTTATTAACATCTCTGGTCGGAGATACATGTAGTTAGTGCATGGCAAAAAAAATAATGCTGGCTTTATCCACGTCACAATTGGAAAAAAAGCGTGTACTGATTATTCATCACTAAAAATTGGCTTCGCATTTGCATTGGCAAGAAGTATGAATCGGGCTTTACAAGGGAAAAACAGACAAAGGAAGAAAGATGTAATAATTATTGTGTTAAGAGAACGACAACATTAGGGGCTAGGTAGCTCAGTTTGTAGACGAGGGTAGAGCGCCAGCACATTCATCTGGAGGTGGCAGGTTCAAAATCCAGCTCTAATCAATTTTTCTTTGTTCAACCCCAAATAATTGTTTATCAGTCAGTTTCCCTTATGGTATTTAACTTGACGTACTGACGTACCTAGCTAGAGCGTACCCCAAAGCTGGAAAGCTCAAGGAATGCAAACAATCTCTACTCAAGGTAACGTCATCTATTTTAATTCGTCAATTTTGAATGAATTTTTGTGAGACATTTCTTTCCCTGACCTATTTATCAGGGATGAGAAAATTCAACCTGTTATCTGATTTCAGACTTTCTTAAGTCTGCCTGCTAAACTAAATGCTGTATTTTTCTCCAAATAAAAACGAGTCAGCCTCCTTGATCTTATTCTCTAGCACTGATGATACTGTTCCCAAAAGCTCCATGGACCCGTTTACACTAGATCCAGAAAGGTGGATCAGACCCGGGTCTGATCCGGCAGTGTGGATTAACGGCTAGTGTAAAGGCAAAAAAGCAGGATCAGACCCGGTTCAAGATCTGGCAATTTTAATCCACCTTTCGAGGAGGGTTGTATCTGGCAATTGGTGGATCAGATCCGGCCAAGTGGATTCCAAATACAAGTGTAAACGCAAAAGGGGATCAGACACCGCAATTCGATGTGGTCATTTCCGGTTTCGCTACGAATGGCGCGCTTTTTGCTTGTGCTTTGGTGGGTTATCCGTCGCTGGTTATATTTGTGTGTGTGTGTGCTGTGTGCACATGGGCTCATATTCGGAACCTTATGGAGACCAAGGACAAAACCAAAAAGGGAAAACAAAAGGTCTCCACATGGAAATTCTTAAGACCGGGGTGCTCCACAAGGAAATTTGTGTACAAAGTCTAAGGGAAACTGTTAAGTGCAGGGACAAAGGAAAGAACAAAAGAATGCTCCACAAGGATGCATTTTTGAGAATGTGTGGACTGTGCGTGTGTGAAACGTTTTGTTGTTTTCAGCGTCCTTATACATCAGCGTTGCTTTCGGAGCTTGCCTTGTTGGTGTATTTTGTTAATTTCCATCTACAAAATATTTCTACCTGCATGGTCGTTATCCGTATCATTTGCTGTACTGTATTTTCTGCATTCTACCTTCGCATTGATAATATTTCTAGAAGTGGCGCGCTGTAATTGTGACCTTTGATCTTTGCCATGTAACCCTTGAGCTCTTAGCGAGGAGCGCTGACGTCGTGACCAATATACATCTGGCTCAAAAGTGGGATCGGAGCCGGATCAAGCGCTGGTGTAAACGCGACACAGGATCTTGATCTGCGGTTGTTAAAATATTGCCGGATCTCAATCCACCTTTCTGGATCTAGTGTAAACGCGGTGTTGGAATCTATAACTCCAGGTGTTACCAAAAGGTGGAAATGCCACCATTTCAATGTACCTCTTAAGATCTGGATCCCAGTTTCAGACTTTTTTCATCAGCATTGACTCTCACCCCTGATTTATATTTTATTATATTTTGGGTAATTTTTTTGTTTACACTCGCATGTTTACCAAAATTCCTCAAAATATATTTCATTCCATAGTTTTAACTTCTGATAATTTACTTTGTTTTAGTTGCTCATAATTATGCTCCTGGTTTAATGTGTGTGGAGGGATTGATCTTCATTGAGTTAATGTTTCTGTTTCTATTTTACATTCCTCAAAGTGTACATTATAGCATGAATGATGTCATTCCCACTCGTCTTGGAAGTGGTTTCGTGCACATGATTGCAGTTATATGCGTATTTTTAGTTAAAGGGGCTCACCTGTTCCTGTGTTTTTTATCATCATTTTTAATGGTTGCAGCTGGTCTTCTTTCTAATGTTAGCTAAATATTATTTTTTTATGTGTTTATTGTAGAATCTTAACTGTAGGATATTTTACAACATAACCTTTCGCGAAAGCGGACCAATCAGGTGCCGATTTAGGCTCCATTGATGCATGCCACTCATGTACTGTACACCGTGGCTGTCAACTGGCTGTGTGTGTGTCACGGCCGGCCGATTGGTTTAAGGTGATCGCAATGCAGCGGTTTTGCGTGTCAGCAAGCTTCCCAACACGGCTACTCGTTTGAGTGAGGCCTGGCGGAAGAAAGTCTGTGTCGAAGGAAACTTGTATCAGTGTTCCGAGCTGGGATCGAAGTTGCGTTCGTCCAGGATTTTTCAATTTTTGACAGGGCGGTTAATTATTATGGCAGGGCGGCCAATTCTTTGGCAGGGCGGCCTGAAATTTAAGGAGGGCGGCCCACCCTCCCAAGACCCGTCGGGTGGTCTAGGAAGTGGCCCGCGTGTTTCCAGATGGACCATCAGTTCAGGGAGTAATGCGCCGGCCAATCACTTAAAAAAAGGAAATAGGCCCACTTGACTGCAGATCATTCTTATTAACGATTTCAATAACGATCTATGGTGTTAACTTCAATAGATTTTGACTTCATTGCAATGCAACTCGCACTTTGTGGTGATGTACAATGACTGATGTACCGCCCGCCAGTCACTGTACATCTCCACAAAGGACCGCAAACACGCACGGCTCCTCTGTGTAAGCAGTCGCCACTGCGGCTTATACGCTGGGCGGCTTATACACTGAAACTGACAGTTGTTTTGACAATTTCTGGGTATTGCGGCTTAAACACCGGGCAGCTAATATGCCGAAGATTACGGTAATATACAAATTGAAGTTCAAATGTTAACTTTTGAGTCTGATAAATATCTTTAAATTCTGTTGAGTGAGGAAACACTCTCGCCCATAATACAAATGAGATAAATCTTCTCTAATATGCAAATATTTTGATGCGATTCTAGTTTAAATGAGTCATGTTTTTGCACGGTCACGCTAAACTCTATACAGTTAGATATATCAAAAAATCAAAGAAGAATGACAGAGGACCGGTTGCTTTTTGACTCGATGCCTCTTTTGCAGGTTACCATACTTGAGTGCGTAGAATGGATCGGCCTCGGACCTAATTAAAATTTTAACTATGGCTAATTTATCCAGTCTCCATGAGTTATCTTTTTCCAGTAGTCTGTTCAGTATCATTTGAAACCATAATTCTGCCAAATTTTTGACCCAATCTTGAAATTTTGACCATGACGGCATGGTCGATTTTGTTGGTATTTCAGACCAAAAAATAAAACTCACAAATTTCTCAATATATCTCAAACTATTGCTAATTTACCCAGTCCGCTCAAGTCTTCAGTAGTCTGTTCTGTATCATTTGAAGACCATAAAATTGCCAAAAAAATATTTAAGTACTGATATTCCACCACATGCGAAATTCCAAACCAACTACAGAAGTACTCATTTTTAACAAAGATGGATCTCAACACTGTAATATGGCAGCTCATCAAATGGTGCGATGAGTGGCTGGAGCGATGGGTCGTCATGTGGCTGACTCTGATCCTTTATGTAAAACTTGTACTAAAAATATGTTTGCGTTTAAATATGTAAAAGTATTTTTTGTACTTGTTGTCCCTTTTGTTATTTGTCGGCTGTATTGCTTATGTAAACTGCTATTTTTCAAGGCCATTTTAATTTCCTTTGAGGGATAACAAGGTTTGAATCTAATCTATTCTAATCTTTACCTCCCCCTGGGTGATTTGGTCTCGGCCAACATCGTAGATGCCCTGCGGACCAAGTACAACACCCTCCTGCGAATCCACTGACCACCGACCCCGCAGAGACAGGTCAGACACCAAACACCCATGGGCAGGTCCTTCTGGCGTTGATCAGCGCAGCCTTTGCCAAGGTTGAGGCCAGCATTGCTGAGTTTGTACTCAAGATGGAGCAGTTGGTAGTGCCGACACAGTGGCAGAAAGTGGACGTGATCCAAGAAGCTAAAGGCTTGCAGGTAAAGATTTGAATGTAAAGAACTTTACTAAAAAGTGGAAGACCCCTTCCTAAAAAGGAGGCCTGCAACCACGCAATTAAGTCTGTGTGCTTACAGTTACTTTTGTATTAGTGTAACCGTTTTTGAACTGTTTGGTTACCAGAAACAAAATTCAGAGTTTAAAGAATATTGGTTGATAAAAAAAATGGCTTCTTCATCACAGCAACTTGACGGCGAGCAATTCAGCCCTCCCCTCCCCCTTCTTCAATAAAAACACAACAACAAAACAAAAACACACCAACAAAAGAAAAATGTTTAGCTACTCTTGAGCTACGCAGTGGTGTTTTCTTTTCTTTCTTTCTTTCTTTCTAGCCTATTTCACTGCAGGAGGAAAGCCTCTTCACCAATTCTCCATGTCACTCTATCCTGAGCGTCTGTTGACATGCGATGCCCTTACATGTTTCTAGTTCATCCCTCCATCTTCTGTTTTTATCCCCCTCTTTTTCAGGTTTGGTTTCTGGAGTCCATTTGGTTGTTTAGCATGTCCAGCTGTTGTCATACCTCCTTGTTTGGTGACCTGCCCCTCTCCACTTCTTTTATTTAATGGTCTTAATAATATTCTGCACTCTTGATTTCATTCTTAAGTCCTCATTTGTCACCCTGTCTTTCATTGTTACTCCTTTCATTATTTTTTCCGTAGCCCTCTCTGTCACCCTTAGTTTTAGTGGTATTTTACAGACAGTCAAATTGACCCAATTCACCAGACGTCATAATAATCATCTTGCTTGTGCCATTTTGGGAGTCCCTGTGTGTTATACAGTGTAGTGTGCATTTAAGGCACACTTACTACAATTTGGACGTGCATTTTGACTCCCAAAATGGTGAGCATGGCCGACAGTAGCTGCAGGTGACATTGGTGCAAGGGGTCAGTAGAGAATGTTTACAGGGTTCGTCCTTTGTCTCTCATCACATCACACTGCCAAGAGTTGTTGTCTGGCCTATAGGCGCCCACTTCTGTGAATTAGCTCTGTTGATAGTTTTTTATTTCAATTCTGCGCAGCCCAGCGTCCTTTTAGTTCAGCAACTGAAAGATCACTCCGCTGTGTCAAGTTGTTGACCCAACTGTTTTGAGGGCAACCTGGTCTTCTCCTTGTATGCACTGGAAACCTGCAATCGCTGTAGCTGAAAGACCAGCACTGCCCATGGCATGACCACACCAGTTTACTGTGCGCTCTGGCCTCTGGTCTAATTGTAAATCATAAGCTTTTTAGAGATATGGTGGACACATTACTAGGGCACCATTTGGTTTGGATGGATCTGTCTGCTTACACCCAAACAAAACAGTACACTCGTAAAATGACTGCCATATCTCAAAAGGGCTAATGGCACTCCTCTCGATAGATTTTTGTGCTTGCAGCCAAAAGAAATAAGCATTTTACAGTGCACTGTAAGGGCACAAATTTGTGGTAAAGTGACACAATGAAATCTGTTCCTGAGCATCTTTAAAAGCTGATGACTCTGCAGGAAGTTCCCTGAAAATAAACCAATCTTTCTATGTTGTGATGAACATTTTTGAAATTCTCCCTGATCATTAAAAAACTTTGTCCCTATTATGTTGAATGTAATTCCAAATATCTCTTTGATTCTTGTACAAAATCTCCCTGATTGCAACATGCAAATATTGGCAGCTTGGCGTCTGCAATAAGCTTAAAAGTTGACATTGATGCTCAGCCAGATTGTTGGTTGGAAGCTAGAAAGATTGATATTTTCAAGAGGTCTTTTTCCCCTTCAGGATGTCAAGATGACAGAGCAGATGTCCAGACAGCTCTCATATCGGAGGCTCAGTTCATCAAACCCATCAAGAAGTTCATGGCTGGCTTAACCAGGAAGCAGGTAAAAATATAATCTTTTGTTTTATCTTTCTGTGACAACAGAACAACAATGTTAATTTTGTTCAAGATGATCTTTAATGGATTTGCTCCAATTTACCCCAAATGAACTAGTGTGTCTATACTCATTCCAAATATCACTTCAGTTGTCTTTCCAAGGGGTCCTGAAAGTACTTGTTGCCAGAACTAAGGGCCTTTGCTTTTGCATCCCCAAATCTTGTGAGAATTGAAAGGGCCCTGTGTTCCAACGTATTGATTTAATGTGTATGACTTTGGATGGCATGGGTGGTGTGTGCATGAAGCACTCACCTCTCACCACTGTGACCCTGGTCCGAAGAACAACAAAATATCGACATTACCGGCATGGTCAAAATTCCAAGATTTGGGCCAAATTTTTTTTGCAATTTTATGGTTTCAAATGATACAGAACAGACTCCTGAAGACAGTTTACTGGTGCAGACTGGAAAAATACTTCATGGAATGAGATGTACCGGGAATTGTGTGAGTTAAGTCTTGGGTCCGAAAAACAAAAATATTGACAATACCGGCGATGGTCAAAATTTCAAGATTAAAAAAAAATAACTCATAGTTTGAGATGTATCAGGAATTTTGTGAGTTTAGTTATAGGTCCAAAAAACCAAAAAATCGACCATGCCGGCATGGTTCAAATTTCTAGATTTGGGTCGAAATTTTTTTGCCAATTTTATAGTTTCAAATGATACAGACGGACTCCTGAAGACAGTTTACTGGTGCAGACTGGAAAAATACTTCATGGAATGAGATGTACCGGGAATTGTGTGAGTTAAGTTTTTATTGACAATACCGGCGATGGTCAAAATTTCAAGATTGTAAAAATAATTCATAGTTTGAGATGTATCAGGAATTTTGTGAGTTAAGTTATGGGTCCGAAAAACCAAAAAATCAACCATGCCGGCATGGTTCAAATTTCTAGATTTGGGTCGAAATTTTTTTGCCAATTTTATAGTTTCAAATGATACAGACGGACTCCTGAAGACAGTTTACTGGTGCAGACTGGAAAAATACTTCATGGAATGAGATGTACCGGGAATTGTGTGAGTTAAGTTTTTATTGACAATACCGGCGATGGTCAAAATTTCAAGATTGTAAAAATAATTCATAGTTTGAGATGTATCAGGAATTTTGTGAGTTAAGTTATGGGTCCGAAAAACCAAAAAATCAACCATGCCGGCATGGTTCAAATTTCTAGGTTTGGGTTGAAATTTCTTTGGCAATTTTATAGTTTCAAATGATACAGAACGGACTCCTGAAGACAGGTTACTGGTGCAGACTGGAAAAATTAATCATAGAATGGGATGTATCGGGAATTTTGTGAGTTAAGTTTTGGGTCCGAAGAACAAAAATATCGACAATACCAGCATGGTCAAAATTTCAAGATTTGGGTTGAAGATTTTTGGGCAATTTTCTGGTTTTAAATGATACAGAATAGACTCCTGAAGACAGTTTACTGGTGCAGACTATTAAAATGATGCATAATTTTTCAGATATTGAGAATTTTGTGAGTTTAGTTATGGGTCCCAAAACCCTAAAAATCATCAAGATTTTTGGTCAAAAATCTTTTGGCAATTTTATGGTTTCAAATGATAGAGCATGGACTCCAGAAGACAGTTTACTGGTGCAGACTGGAAAAATGATGCATAGTTTGTCAGATAATGAAAAATTTTTGAATTTAGTTGTGGGTCCGAAAAACCAAAAAATCAACCATGCCGGCCTGGTCAAAATTTCAAGATTTTGGGTCAACAATTTGTAATTTTATGATTTCAAATGATACAGAATGGACTCCTGAAGACAGTTTTCTGGTGCAGACTGGAAAAATACTTCATGGAATGAGATGAACCAGGAATTTTGTGAGTTAAGTTTTGGGTCCGAAGAACAAAAATATTGACAATACCAGCAATAGTCAAAATTTCAAGATTGTAAAAATAATTCATAGTTTGAGATGTATCAGCAATTTTGTAAGTTTAGTTATAGGTCCGAAAAACCAAAAAATCGACCAGGCCGGCATGGTTCAAATTTCTAGGTTTGGGTTGAAATTTCTTTGGCAATTTTATAGTTTCAAATGATACAGAACGGACTCCTGAAGACAGGTTACTGGTGCAGACTGGAAAAATTAATCATAGAATGGGATGTATCGGGAATTTTGTGAGTTAAGTTTTGGGTTCGAAGAACAAAAATATCGACAACACCAGCATGGTCAAAATTTCAAGATTTGGGTTGAAGATTTTTGGGCAATTTTCTGGTTTGAAATGATACAGAATAGACTCCTGAAGACAGTTTACTGGTGCAGACTATTAAAATGATGCATATTTTTTCAGATATTGAGAATTTTGTGAGTTATGGGTCCCAAAACCCTAAAATGCATCAAGATTTTTGGTCAAAAACCTTTTGGCAATTTTATGGTTTCTGGTTTGAAATGATACAGAACGGACTCCTGAAGACAGGTTACTGGTGCAGACTGGAAAAATAACTCAAAGTATGAGATGTATCAGGAATTTTGTAAGTTTATAGTTATGGGTCCGAAAAACCAAAAAAAATTACCATACCGGCATGGTCAAAATTTCAAATTGTTGGGTCAAATTTTTTTGGGCAATTTTATGGTTTTAAATAATATAGAACGGACTCCTGAAGACAGTTTACTGGTGCAGACTATAAAATAGATGCATAGTTTGTCAGATATTGAGAAATTTGTGAGTTTAGTTATGGGTCTGAAAAACCAAAAAATCTACCATGCCGGCATGGTCGAAATTTCGGTTGACAATTTTTTGGCAATTTTGTGGTTTTAAATGATATAGAACGGACTCCTGAAGACAGTTTACCTGTGCAGACTGGAAAAATAACTCAAAGTATGAGATGTATCAGGAATTTTGTGAGTTTAGTTATGGGTCTGAAAAACCAAAAAATCGACCATGCAGGCATGGTCAAAATTTCAAGATTTTGGGTCAAAATTCTTTTGGCAGTTTTATGGTTTCAAATGATAGAGCACTGACTCCTGAAGACCGTTTACTGGTGCAATCTCGAAAAATGATGCATAGTTTGTCAGATAAGAAGAATTTTGTGAGTTTAGTTTCGGGTCCGAAAAACCAAAAAATCGACCATGCCGGCATGGTCAAATTTTCATGATTTGAGGTCAAAATTCTTTGCGAATTTTATGGTTTCAAATGATAGAGCACAGACTCCTGAAGACAGTTTACTGGTGCAGACTATAAAAATGATGCATAGTTTGTCAGATATTGAGAATTTTGTGAGTTTAGTTATGGGTCCGAAAAACCAAAAAACCGACCATGCCAGCATGGTCAAAATTTCAAGATTTGGGTTGACAATTTTTTGACAATTTTATTGTTTCAAATGATTGATCACGGACTTCTGAAGACAGTTTACTTGTGCAGACTGGAAAAAAGATGCATAGTTTGTCAGATATTGAGAATTTTGTGAGTTTAGTTATGGGTCAGAAAAACCCAAAAACCGACCATGCCGGCATGGTCAAAATTTCAAGATTTGGGTTGACAATTTTTTGGCAATTTTATTGTTTCAAATGATTGATCACGGACTCCTGAAGACAGTTTACTGGTGCAGACTGGAAAAATAACTCAAAGTATGAGATGTATCAGGAATTTTGTGAGTTTAGTTATGGGTCCGAAAAACCAAAATATCGACCATGGAAATCTGGAAAAATGATGCATAGTTTGTCAGATAAGAAGAATTTTGTGAGTTTAGTTATGGGTCTGAAAAACCAAAAAATCGACCATGCCGGCATGGTCAAATTTTCAAGATTTTGGGTCGAAAATCTTTTGGCAGTTTTATGGTTTCAAATGTAGATCACTGACTCCTGAAGACCGTTTACTGGTGCAATCTCGAAAATTGATGCATAGTTTGTCAGATAAGAAGAATTTTGTGAGTTTAGTTATGGGTCCGAAAAACCAAAAAATCGACCATGCCGGCATGGTCAAATTTTCATGATTTGAGATAAAAAAAATTTGCGAATTTTATGGTTTCAAATGATAGAGCACGGACTCCAGAAGACAGTTTACTGGTGCAGACTATAAAAATGATGCATAGTTTGTCAGATATTGAGAATTTTGTGAGTTTAGTTATGGGTCCGAAAAACCCAAAAACCGACCATGCCGGCATGGTCAAAATTTCAAGATTTTTTGTCAAATTTTGTTTGGCAATTTTATGGTTTCAAATGATAGAGCACAGAATCCAGAAGATAGTTTACTGGTGCAGACATAAAAATGATGCATAGTTTGTCAGATGATGAGAATTTTTTGAGTTTAGTTATGGGTCTGAAAAACCAAAAAAATAGAACATGCCGGCATGGTCAAAATTTCAAGATTTTGGGTCAAAAATCTTTTGGCAGTTTTATGGTTTCAAATGATAGAGCACTGACTCCTGAAGACCGTTTACTGGTGCAATCTGGAAAAATGATGCATAGTTTGTCAGATAATGAGAATTTTATGAGTTTAGTTATGGGTCCGAAAAACCAAAAAATTGACCATGCCGGCATGGTCAAAATTTCAAGATTTTGGGTCAAAAATCTTTTTGCAGTTTTATGGTTTCAAATGATAGAGCACTGACTCCTGAAGACCGTTTACTGGTGCAATCCTGAAAAATGATGCATAGTTTGTCAGATAAGAAGAATTTTGTGAGTTTAGTTATGGGTCCGAAAAACCAAAAAATCGACCATGCCGGCATGGTCAAATTTTCATGATTTGAGATCAAAATTTTTTGCGAATTTTATGGTTTCAAATGATAGAGCACGGACTCCAGAAGACAGTTTACTGGTGCAGACTTTAAAAATGATGCATAGTTTGTCAGATATTGAGAATTTTGTGAGTTTAGTTATGGGTCCGAAAAACCAAAAAACCGACCATGCCGGCACGGTCAAAATTTCAAGATTTGGGTTGACAATTTTTTGGCAATTTTATTGTTTCAAATGATTGATCACGGACTACTGAAGACAGTTTACTGGTGCAGACTGGAAAAATAACTCAAAGTATGAGATGTATCAGGAATTTTGTGAGTTAAGTTATGGGTCCGAAAAACCAAAAAATCGACCATGCCGGCATGGTCACAATTTCAAGATTTTGGGTCAAAATTCTTTTGGCAATTTTATGGTTTCAAATGATAGAGCACGGACTCCTGAAGACAGTTTACTGGTGATGACTGTAAAAAAGATGCATAGTTTGTCAGATATTGAGAATTTTGTGAGTTTAGTTATTTGTCCGAAAAACCAAAAAATTGACCATGCCGGCATGGTCAAAATTTCGGTTGACATTTTTTGGGAAATTTTGTCGTTTTAAATGATATAAAACGGACTCCTGAAGACAGTTTACCTGTGCAGACTGGAAAAATAACTCAAAGTATGAGATGTATCAGGAATTTTGTGAGTTTAGTTATGGGTCCGAAAAACCAAAAAATCAACCATGCCAGCATGGTCACAATTTCAAGATTTTGGGTCAAAAATCTTTTGGCAATTTTATGGTTTCAAATGATAGAGCACAGACTCCTGAAGACAGTTTACTGGTGCAGACTATAAAAATGATGCATAGTTTGTTAGATGATGAGAAATTTGTGAGTTTAGTTATGGGTCTGAAAAACCAAAAAATCGACCATGCAGGCATGGTCAAAATTTCAAGATTTTAGGTCAAAAATCTTTTGGCAGTTTTATGGTTTCAAATGATAGAGCACTGACTCCTGAAGACCGTTTACTGGTGCAATCTCGAAAAATGATGCATAGTTTGTCAGATTAGAAGAATTTTGTGAGTTTAGTTATGGGTCCGAAAAACCCAAAAATCGACCATGCCGGCATGGTCACAATTTCAAGATTTTGGGTCAAAATTCTTTTGGCAATTTTATGGTTTCAAATGATAGAGCACGGACTCCTCAACCATACGGCCAGGCCATGCCAATGCAGCAGGGTGAGCTCAAACCATTGAGTTGCTGAAGAATTCCAAACCTAGGCCTGTGATTTCTCAGGCTTTTTCCTTCTTTCAGGATTTTCCATTGTCCTCCCTTGGGCTTCAGAGTTTCTTGAAAGAGGCAAACTTGCAAACATTTTGTTTAATCACAGGATGTGGCAAATATTGTACACATGGTCATTTTATATGATGGCCACACACAGGCTCAAACCTTTGACCTCCATGAGTGTGTGCTCATTTTGTGTTGATGAACATGACCATATGTACACAGTGTAAGCTACATCCTGTGATTAGTGTCGCAGCAAAAAGTTACAAAGTCAAACCAGAACTGATAAGAATAAAGTCATTAGTGTAGTTAGCTCCGCCTTGAACAAAAGGATCAAGGCGCAATAACGAATAGTCATTCACATTGTACTGTATGTACAAGCTCATATACCCACAAACAGTTTATGTATACAGTACGTAAGCACATGTCTGTAACAGTGTATCCGAGCAGCAAGCATGGGGTGTGCTGTGTGCGGGGCAAAATGCGACTTTAATCATTCCATGCAGCTGACATGCCTTGATCAAGGCTACAGTTCATCAAGCCTTCCTTAAGCATTCCTGAAACCATCTCAACTCCTTAGGCATATTCAGCACTGGCAACCAAATTGATGTTCAGCCTGCAAGTCAAGCAATAAACCACAAATGAAACTGACTGGTTAAGTTTTCAATAGTTTTTGGGTTGAACAAAGAAAACTTGACTAGAGCCGGACTTGAACCTGAGACCTCCGCATTAACAGTCTTGCACTAAAGAGCAAGAGGAATCCGCACCTCTATTGAATACTCAAATGACAGACAAGTCGTAACATCTTTTTCCCTCTTCAGCCTACATTCAGCAGCCTGGACATCCCCAACAGATGCAGGGCTATGCCATTTCACCGCCGCAGGCCTACCATGCTCCACCCTCCAACATGGCGCCCCAGCTTGCCTTATGTGGGAACCAATACCCCGCAGTTCCGCCTCCGTACTACCAGTTAGAGGAAAAGCCGGGAACCACCTTGCCTGAACCTCAGGCATAAAGATGGACTGTCAAGAGATAGCCATAGGGGGGGCAGCAGACTGACAACAGGTAGCACGAGTAACCTTGCAACTCAAAAATTCATATCAAGCAAAACGAGTGACGTATTCACAATTTTTAAAACTAATTAACAAGATTATGCAGGGGTGTGGGGCAGACATGAAGAAAAAATGTTAAGAACATACCTCCCAAGAAGTAGTTCAGCTTAGAAGAAAAGGTTTCCAATGTAAATGGTATGGAATTTAAACCTGTTTGAGT
The DNA here is from genome assembly GCA_023634235.1 of Pisaster brevispinus. Taxonomy (NCBI): domain Eukaryota; kingdom Metazoa; phylum Echinodermata; class Asteroidea; order Forcipulatida; family Asteriidae; genus Pisaster; species Pisaster brevispinus. The sequence goes on from JAMKCF010000026.1 coordinate 725,118, forward strand.
ACTCAGTATGAACAAGTATTAAATCTAGTGGCTTGTTATTTTGACCAAATCAGAATCCTTTCACCCAACACTTACAAAAAGTATACAGAAAAACACGTATGGTTTTTAATCGTTTTTTAAAAAGGTTTTTAACGGACTTTAAATAGAGTAAGATATTGACTAATAGGGAGACCGCCAACATAGGGCTTGATAGCTCAGTTGGTAGAGCGCCGGTACGTTAATCCGGAGGTCGTTGGTTCAAGTCCCGCTCCAGTCAATTTTTCTTTGTTCAAACCCAAATTATTTAAATAGAGTAATGAGTGTAATTTTGTGTGTGGACTTTTCAAACAGAGGATCGGGGGTGGGGAAAATGTTTGTGTTTGGATTGTTTTTGACCTGAAATGTAAGTTAAACCACGTCACACCATAACAAATTAAAGTGTTGTTGCTGTCTTGTTGGACAGGTTGTTAAAAACTAACCTTGCCTAGGTCAGCTTGTGTAAACTAACTAGGGACGATCACACACACATGGTTTAACACCACTAAACCATGTAACGTTGGATGGTTTCAGTTTACCATCGAGAGTAAACTAACTAGGGACGATCACACATGGTTTAACACCACTAAACCATGTCGAGTGGGCCGGTTTCAGTTTACCAACGAGGTAAACTAACTAGGGACGACCACACATGGTTTAACACCACTAAACCATGTCGAGTGGGCCGGTTTCAGTTTACCAACGAGAGTAAACTAACTAGGGATGACCACACTTGGTTTAACACCACTAAACCAATTCACCTGATGTCATTATCACAATCATCTTGGTTGCTCCATTCTGGGTGTCAATGTCCTTGTGTTCTACAGTGTATAGTGTAGTGCCAATTCCAGGGCCAAATTTAATAAAGCTGCTTGATTTTCTGCTAAGCAAAAAGAAGCAGGATACCAGTCATAAATGGTACATGTGGAATGCTATTTTGGCTGGTCACCTTATTCTTGAAAGCATGATGTTATTGTTCTTAGCTACTTTTTGCACTTAAGCAGCTCTATGAAATTTGGCCCAGGCGACGGCGTTTGCATGCTTACCTTAAATTTTTACTTCCATTTTGACTCCCAAAATGTGAGCATGGCCAACAGTAACCATGAGTGACATTGGTGTAAGGGGTCAATTCATGGGTTAATATGATTCGACCATTCCATTAACAACAGGACCCAATTTCGTAACTCTGCTTACCACAGAACTGTTTGCTTGTTAACAAATGGCCCATCTTTAAGCACTGTAAGCATGGATTTCTGTAGAAAGAGGCACCGTGAAATTGGGCACTTGGCAAGTGGTAAATGCCCAGTTATGAAAGAAGTATTCAGTTACAATTGAAGGGTGATTACCTCCATGCCCTGGTTTTTGCCTCGGTGGATCTTGAAATGTTCTTGAACAAATTGTTCATTTCTCTCATAGAGGTGCCCTTTTTGACAGAGGAAGAACTGTGTTGCCCTCAAGAACAAAGTAGCAGGCTTGTGTGTGTGTGTGGGTAGGTATTCACAATCAAACCAGGAACCAGGGCTTGAGTTTGAGAAGAAAATCCTAAACACTGCGGGGCTTGTACCTCAAAACTTTTACTGGACTAGAAATTTGTTTACAAGACCAGAACAAAAACGAGAAAAAAAGTTATTTTCACAGTTTAAACTGTTTTATTTGTACAGACACTGAGAGAAAATTTATCTCATTTGTCTTTTTATCTAGGTAAGTAATTTTCAATACTCAACAGCAGTGAAACATATTTATCAGCCTCAAAGTCAACATTTGAACATTACTTTTAAAAAAAGAAGACAATCCACTGTGTAGTATCAATAATTATTCAATTAAAAAACACAAGTCTTTAATTTACTGTCCCACAAAGCTAAAATCACTGGCCTGGGGCCTGCGTTCTAGTGTTAATTTTGAGCCCTGGGGACCTATAACAAAAGAGGACAATTGGGTTCCTGCTTGGGTAAAGATCCCCAGTTGGAAAGTGTGTATAAAACTAAAGAGGGACAACAGGAGGTTGCCGGTTGCAGGTGTTTACACACTTGTGTGTCGGGGGGGGGGGTGGGGAGAGGGGGATGTCTACCCATCATTGGAACCGAAAACATTAACAACTATTGACTACTTTTTTTGCAGTATTCAGTGCTGTAGGCGAGTCCATGTTGCCCGAGTCCGAGGCACAGTGCCCCCCCCCCCCCCCCCCCCCCCCCCCGAGGGGGAGCCCTCCAGCACTAGTCATATTGATTGACACACATCTTTGTATACAACTTGTGTAATATATTCTTAAGAACTGTTTTGTGACTACAATTGTCCAAAAAGTATGAAGTTTAAACTTTACCGAGGAGTTTGAGCTCATATGTTCACCAGTACTTTTTCAGTTGCTTTTAGCAAGACACAATTTCTTTTGTAGCCATTTGACAACATTTTGACAAATCAACAGTGTAATTTTAATTGGTTATAATATGTCAGACTATATATAGACTATATATAAATATATTCAGTTGTTATAGCATATAAACTGTTAGGGTGACACATCAAGGCCTGGAGCAGGTTTCACAATAAGCTAAGATTGATCTTAACTGTGTATCAATCTCAGTTGCCAAGCAAAGTGTCGTAAAACAAATCACTTTACTGTAATTCTTGTCAAAACATCTTAAGATGAATCTAAGTACTTTGTGAAATCATAGAGAAAGGACCACGGAAGGACTTTCTCTATGGTGAAATCAAGCTCTGGAATTCTACCTTGAAATGAGCACGGCCATTTTCAGTTTGCAAAGGGCATTCCCAACAATATTAAAGTCTATTGGAAATTTTTAGGCATCAAGGCCAAGACCAGGGCAACACTGAAGGCCTCGCGCTTTGTGGCCTCTATGAAAAGCCCGGCTCATACTTTCTGTGAGTACGATTTCTCAAGAGTTGAGCTGTGCTCTTGCAAAACATTCGCAGCGAAAACAGAGTTGTGATGCAAACATTTGGAAGTATGAACCAGGCTTAATTCCTGGCATGCACATCTTCTTCCTGTAGTTCAACAAGAGTTTAAAGGTTTATTAGTTTAAAGGTTTATTATCCCAATGTTTGACTATGATTCCATTTATACATGGTTTTGCTTTTTAGCTGTTGACACATTCCGACTTTATTCATTAAACACGGCACTGTAATAAAAGTTGTCCCGTTTCTTATGATATTTGATTAATTTATATTCGTACCAAAGAGGCGTGTTCGTATGGCTGAACCAATTGAGTGTGGGTTCGATTGCGAGTGTCCTTGAGCTAGGCACTTGACACTATTGAGTCCTATGAAACATGCTAATAGACCTTTTGCATTGGCGTCATACAGCCGCCATTTAGAGGTAAACCGATGACGAAACAATGGAAATGCACAGTTTTGTATGCGTGGTGCTCAGGATTGACCTCCATTTGACCTCTAGGCGAGGGCGCCCATCTCAAATGACGTCATGTGCATCAGGTCTATTACACTTACTCGTGCGAACAGACAGTTGTTGGTAGGACTTTGTCAGTTGTGGGGGATTGTTGCCCCCCCCCCCCCCGGCTACCCCGCTGTACTCTAATTCCGACAGACCTTAACCCTAACCCTTATGTATAAGAGGGGGGTTATCGCGGGAAGATGACTACTTTTCAAGTAAAAATGGTGTATTTTTTATAGTAAATTTGCTTGTAGGTCTTTTTTATGCACTAGTTTAATTAGTTTGGCTGAGCTAATTAGTGAAGCAATTTGACTGGGTGCCTACGGATGATGGTTTGGGATATAAGGAAGACAGTAATGAAAAGATTAAGGAATTCCGAATTCCGTTCTGTCTGTCAAAGCCGGTCGTTGACAAGGTTTTTAAAAATTTGGTGCTAGCACCAAATTTGTGCCAGCACCATTTGGTGCCGGCACTAAAGTTAGTGCTGACTTGAGTCTGATCTTCTTCATCACAAACAAGGAATCCGCAGAAAAAGCAAGTTTGTAAACTAAAGGTAGTAAGTTCTCATTCTAAATTTCGATATTATTGTAACTTATAAGCAATCGTTTTAAAGAATGCGATGAGATATATATTTAAATGTTAAACACTATTTTGTCTTTTTGATGATGTCTCGGCTCTTTCGCTGGCTGGCTCTGCCCCATTGTTGTTTGCTCATTTAAATTCTATCTCTTCAAGGTTCTTGTTTTCCAAGCAGCACACACAGTACACAGTACAGAGTACAGGTTTTTTTCCCCTAGAGAAAGCCTGCATTTTGAAATCCTTAACTTTGTATTTTTAAAACGGCGGACTGGAATAAACAAGTTAAATTTGTTTTTCTATGCCTAAACAAGGAAAGCCTGCGTTTCGAAAATACCCTACAGTGGGTATTTTCGAAACGGCGGACGAATTACCAGGTTTTTAGGTCTTTCAAAGCCTGAAGAGGAAAAGCTTGCGTTTCGAAAATGCCCGATTTGGGTATTTTCGAAACGGCGGATCAGAATGAACAGGCTCTGAGGTTTTTCACAAAGCCTGAAGAAGGAAAGCCTGCGTTTCGAAAATACCCATCAGGGTTATTTCGAAACGGTGGACTGTAATTGCCAGGCTTTTAGGTTTTTCAAAGCCTGAAAAGGGTAAGCCTGCGTTTCGAACATACTCTAAAGTGGGTATTTTCCAAACGGTGGACTGGAATTTCCAGGCTTTAACAAAAAATTCAAATCCCAAACAACTACATGTATTTTGTGAAACAATTATCTAATCGGGACGCATTTGGATTATGATTTGGGATGTACAAAAGACATGCAATTGCGAGTAGAAACAATTTCAGATTTGACGATTTTACAGGTTCAGGGTTACGTTCGCACTGTCAATGACGGTCGTTAACAAGGTTTTGGACATTTGTCTGCTGGCACTAAATGTAGTGCCGACTTCAGTCTGGTCTGTGTGGGCCTTTGTAGACAGAATCGCAGACCGCAGATCCACTGAAAACCTGCCGTAGATTTTCAACTTTCAAAATTTTTAGTGATCCGTCTGGAATCCTTTATTGACATTAAATACACGTTAAGCATAAAGTATTGCTGTAAGTGTAAGTCATGGGCAAACACAATAAAGGCAGGCCTGCCAGGCGCTATGAAACCAATGGAAAGAAAGACGCCCACGTTAAACCAAAACAAATTGATGACAGTGGAATGGAATCAGGAATGGAGTCGGATATGGAGACGGACACGGTTGCTCCCACAGAGAGACAGGTAAAATCATATCACCAGCACTTGCTACTATTTATTACTTATTCCTACAATGACCAGTGCTCATATACATAACTAGTATTTAGGCAGTGTACATATGTGAAAGATTAAGAACAATCGTATTCAGCTAACCCGTTTTTAACCAGCTTTCACTTTTATTAGAATTATATACAAATTCTAAAATAGTAATTAGTATTTCAAAAAAGACCCCAGGCATACCGGGCCGGCTAACTGGGGCGCTGTACTCCTTTAAAAATGTTTTTAACAACTTCGGTAGTTCGATGGAAGATGTCAAAAATTTGTTGAAGAGATATACTTGCAACTAGACATAAGTTTTTGTTCCGTAACAAAAACAAGGTGTTCGGTGTAGACATTTTCGAGTAAGCAGAGGTAGTGTTTTCAAAGAGAAAACCGAAAAAACATAACTTAATACGTCAGATAATATTTCAGAGCGGGATAAAAGCATGAACAGTTGTTTGTTAAAATGTCAAGACAAGGTCACCAACATATTCATTTCTGTGAAGTATGTGAAGCCCATGTTGAAAAAATTATAAAAACTCTGCCAAAGGCTTCTAGTAAAACTGTATTTTGAACTGTTTTTAACCCACCGCAAGATGGCGATCTTAATTTTGTTTTTAACCAGACCCTTGTCAGACTGCAACATTGTTAAAATCAACTCCAAAAAAGTTGCCACTTTTAATTACAATGCACTTTCGGTTATAACTGGAAGTAAAAGACACATAATTTCATGCAAACAATTAAAATCGAAGACCTATATTACCTTTGTATAATCCCGCAAAAAAAGCAACCCAGGGTCTCTTACCCATTTAACATTTAAATGACGTAGATTTCCGAGGCAGCATCTGTCACAGAGCGAGCAAATAATAAAATCCCACAGCGGGATAAAAGCATGAACAGTTGTTTCGTATAGCGCCACCCCCGCTTGTGGAATGTTTCCGTTACGTGGGACTGTACACACAGGCTTCGTGGACTTGGAACCTTATGGTTTTCATTACGTGGGACTGTACACACAGGCTTCGTGTTGCACACACACTCACACAGGCTTCCTGGACTTTGAACCTTATGATTCATGGCGCTGAACAGTCGGCTACAGTGCTTTTATGTACAAAGATTAAATGCGCGTTAATACTAACGTTGGCTGTAACACCCAGAAGTTAAGGTCATATTGGCATCATTTCTGTGCAAAAGTTTCGGAAGGATCACAGAACTGCAATCTGATGTAAAAATTGTGATAAAATGATCAGTAGTTTTTGAGATATGAATTTTTCAAATCTTCAACTTCCGGTTTGAACCGGAAGTCAAGGTCAAATGAGGTCGCATTCAGTGTAGCGTTTTTAGAGTCATACCAGGCCTATCCGATAATGTATAGATTGTGAAAATCCACTGTGTAGTTTTGGAGTTATGATTTTTTCAAATATTAACCTTTGAATTAATGTAACTCGACAACCGATGACGTCATCATGACGAAACTAAAAATGGTTTCATCTACTAATGAATATCTAACTATGTGTGAAGTTTCAAGTTTATGTAAGCTTAGGAAGTGTGTCTTTGTTAGCGGACAATCGACGCCGAGAAGAAGAAGAAGAAGTAAAAAAAAAAAAAAAAAAAAAAAAAAAAAAAACGAACAATAAGAAGAGGTCTTCGGACTTTTGTCCGAACACCTAATTAATGACTGAACAGTGGATGTCAAATGTTCATGACATTAGGTAGCTATGGCCTAAGTTGCCCCTAGCAAAGCCACCCCCTGACGACAGAGTCGCCCCCGACAAAGCTGCCCCGTGTAAAAGTTTGAGTGATAAAGTCATTTTACAAAGTGACTGTGCAATTTTTTTTTTTAGGCCTGACATTTCAACTTTTGTTTCGAGTCTTTCATGAAGGCTTTTGCTTTAGCTTCCAAGAGAGGCTCCAAGTTTAATCTGTATAGAGTTGTTAACAAGTTGGTAAAAAACAATGGGGTGCCTACCCTTAATTAAAAGTAAATAATAAACAAGTTTAAAAAAAGGTACAAAATTTAATGAAAATTTAAACACAAACTATGTTCCATGAACGTACACCAAAACCAAGTAATACATTTTATTGCAACCTTTGTGGGAGGGGGTCTACCAGCGTTGGATGGTAAAATTTAAATGTTTCTTGTTTTTTATCACTTTAACAGCCCCGAAGGACTTCATCATCCAGGAGATCCTAAACAGGTCCATTCCACATATCTTAGATGGGGGGGGGGGTTAATTCCCAGAGTTGTGTAAAAAAAAATTATGGGCTGTGAAATGTTTTCCTTGCATACAAATGTACACAAAATCTGGTATACCAGTGCACATAAGCACAGAGCTACACAGATCTAACCCTCTGATAAGTGAAACAATCTGTTCAGCTGTCTGTTCTCTGTATGCTTGGCTTGTCAAGTCTTGTCAACTGGTTGTTGAAGGCCACCACTCAATCAGTGCAATGAATTGAGCAATTTTTAGCCAATAGGGCGAGGCGTTTCTTTCTGCCAATCACACAAAATTTGGGGATGCAAAAGCAAAGGCCCTTAGTTCTGGCAACAAGTACTTTCAGGACTCCTTGGAAAGATGACTGAAAACAACAAAAGAAGTAAATAAAGTAAATACACATTTCCTATCACCCCAAAACATTGGGCTTATTACTTGATATTTATTATTAAAAAGTTGCATCCCCTTAAGGTGATCCCATCATGGGTGCCGCTTCCCAGGTTGTATCGTAAACTTGAGTGTGATCCCTGGCTGCACGGCAGCTAACAGTTGAATCGCTTCTGACTGGCACCCCCGAACAAAGATATTGACTTATAGGGAGACCGCCAACATAGGACAGGATAGCTCAGTTGGTAGAGTGCTGGTAGTTAATCCGGAGGTCGTTGGTTAAAGTCCCGCTCCAGTCAATTTTCTTTGTTCAAACCCAAATTACCCCAATAAAGTAGGGGGCGACTTTTTCGGTGGGCGACTCTATCATTTTACGACTTTGCTAGGAGGCGACTTTCTAGTGGCCGACTTTTCTGGGGGGCGAGATGACTGGTTTCCAAGAGTGTTATGGCTCTTTTTAACATAGGTCTTGTCATACTCATAGTCGTAATGGTGACTATGATAATACCAAAGTTAAAAGAGAGCCATAACAACAGTCCAACAAGTTTGGCTACAGTACATGTACATCATACATGTTCATGTCATACAAGTTGCTGCTGATACATACACAGTTTACCGAAGTTACAATAATTGAAAAACTGCCAATGGACAGCATGTTCTATGTACAAACTATTTAGTTTTTCAGTGAAACTCAAAATATCATAATTGTGTACAACACTAGTCAACAGTAAAGAATTCATATTCTTGTTCTTACCCCCCCCCCCCCCCCAGCCTGGAAGAGTGTCCATTGGTTTTCCCAAGCTAGACGGTTACACTTCAGATGCAGAGCCCGATACAAGAGAACTTGTTAAACAGATGAACAGGAAGAAGAAGAAGTCTGGAGGTTTCCAGTCGATGGGTGAGACATTTCTTTCTTTAAATGTAGGGTCGCTGATTGGTTTTTGTCATCGTTATGCTAATTTACAGGCAACATTTTAACAAAAGATACAATAAAAGTTACATGTGAAATTTTCAGCTGAACACACAGTGTCTATTTGCTTAGAAATTTACAAAAAAAAACTGTCACTGTATTTGTACTGTGATGATGTTGAATCCTTAGCAACAGTCGCAGCCGTAGCTGTAGCAACCTATTCAGTTAGGGTCTTATCCACATTTTGTGATAAGAGGTCAAATATTAATTGTTTGAGCTGATCTGTGTCTTTGTAGGTTTAAGTAATCCAGTGTTTAACGGAATTATGAAGAAAGGTTACAAGATTCCAACACCAATCCAGAGAAAGGTTAGTCATCCCCTTAAGGTGATCCCTCTCCTGCAGCTTCCAAGGTTGTATTGAAATCTGGGTGTGATCCCTGGCTTTACGGCAGTTACAGGTTGATTGGCCTCTGACTGGCACCCCTGAACAAAGATATTGTCAAAATAGGGAGACCACCAATATCAGGGCTACGTAGCTCAGTTGGTCGAGCGCCGACACATTAATTCAGAGGTCACAGGTTCAAGGCCTGAGCCCCTAGTCAATTTGTCTTTGTTCAGCCCCAAATTATTGTAAATGAGTTCATCACATGATATCATGCTGGAGGCTGGCATACATGTAGTGCATCTATCTTTCCAAACCGCAGTGGATGGTATAAAAATGGTCAGACAGTAGGAGGGTTGACTGTGTACTGTGTACAACCATTCATTGCATGATATCATAATTCAGGCTGGTGTAGTTTATTTATCATTCCAAACCACAATGGATGACATTTTACCTTCAGTGTGTAGTAGGTTTTCATTATAAAGAAAATCAGCAAAAGTTTTGTTGAGTTTGCCAAGACTGGACTGAACGACCCAACCCTCATACGGCTTGACATGGAGACGAAGATGTCAGATCAACTCAAGGTATGAAAATCATTTGTGTCTTGGGGCAAAAGTGCTCAGTGCAAAAATCGTTATATCTTATTGTGTACTTGTATTGTGTGTACATTTGGGTTACTTTAAGCAAGGTACAACGTTTTGACAATTCAAACTCACGTATAACGTAAATGCTCTTTTAGTTTTTGCACTATTACGACTGTTTGTTCTTCCTCTGTTGGTATCATTTTTAGCAAGCTTACTGACCATTTTACAACCATTCAACTGCTTGGGTTATGTAGTGTACGGTGGCACACCTCTGCACTGAACCAACTGTGTACATTTGTGTACCACATGATTTCATATTGCAGGCTGACATAACTATCATTCAAAACTACAGCGGATGGTATTAAATGGTCCAAGAGTAGAAGGGTTGACTGTGTTCTGTGTTCTGTGTTCTGTGTTCTGTGTTTGCTTTCATCACATGATATCAGACATATTACAGGCAGGCTTGCTGCATCTATCATTCCAAACTATAGTGGATAATGATGATAAATGGTCAAACAGTAAGAGGGTTGAATGTGTACTGAGTAGATGCATTAAACACAGGATGTCACATTGAAAAACCCAGTTGCAGTATTTTTAAAAGGTGTAGTCCTCGTTGTTTCTGGCATGGTTTCAAATAAATGAACCTCGAATCTTGAACTTCTTCTTTAAAGACCTTGGCCCAATTTCATATAGCAACTTTCTATGCTTAGCAAAAAATGAGTGGGGCACCAGTCAAAATAATATAAACTTTATGGAATTTTTGCTTGTAACCAGTTTTTGCTAAGCATTATTTTTTTGTGCTTGGGAAGTTTTTACATTACAAGTTTTATGAAATTGGGCTCTTATGAATTGACGTCATCCAGCCGCCTTCTTAGCGGTAAGCCGATGATGAAACAATGGAAAATGTACAGATTTGTACGTGCGGCACACATGACTGGCCAATGAGCAACGTGCTTTTGACCTCTACATGTAGGTGAGGGGCCCCACTCAAATAACGTCATATGTATAAGGTCTATTACAACATGTTATACTAATTTGGGGGGCTAATCATCTTCACTCGCAGCTGATAAGCTGATTTGCGAAAGACGCGTCTACAACGTGTTCGAGCCCCAGGTACGCATATGCACCCTTTGGCAGCCTGCTACATGGACCTATAAAATGACCAGGAAGCACAGCCAGAGATTGAAAGTGTTAGAATTTTCTGGAAGGAAGAAAACTGGGCCCAGAGAAAAACCCTTGGTGTCATAGGAGAGAACCATCGCACAACTCCAGTCATATATGGCCTTAGCCTGTAATCAAACCAGGGCCACACTGGTGAGAGGCGAGCGCTCTCCGCACTAGCCACCCATGCCGCTCATTAACATGACCTCATTTGATCCTTTCAGAGCTCCTTCTTCTTCTGAGACAGTCTGATAAGATAGCCACCCTGCTGTACCTTCTACGGGAGGTGGTCAAACCAGACGATCTGACCGTCGTCTTCATGGCAACCAAACACCATGTGGAATATGTGAAAGAGGTGAGGAATCACTGTACACCGCAAACACTGAATGAAATATGAGCACTGCGAGGCCAAACTAGCCCTCCCTCTATCGGTAGTGGCTTGTCTTGACCGAGCGCTCTAGAGCAGTTCTGGGGTTGTCAGAGTGTGGGTTTGATTCCCAGTCATGGCACTTGTGTCCATAAGCAAGGTACTTAACCATAGTTGCTTCTCTTAGCCCAGGCGTGTAAATGGGAACCTGAATAAAAATGGTGCAAAAAAGTTGGAAAACCACAGTGTGTAGAGACAGTTGTTTGCCGTTTTTGTTTTTTAGAGAACTTCTAGAAAATTAGGCAAATTTATTAATAATAGTAGTGGCTTCTTACATCAGTCACTCAGTGACGCTTAAGGCACTTCAACATTCCGTATTTTCCTGCAAGGTACGTGTAGCTACGTTTCTGAAGTATGAGACCTACTCTTTTACATAGCACCGTGTAATGGTTTACAAGGTGCTGTGGCGCAATATGTAGCCAATCAAACCAGGAACACCGGGGCGAACCCCTTCTCTTTTCGAGATTTGCACTGTGTTCTTTTACTTGCATTACACAACACACGGGACCAACGGCTTTACGTCCCATCCTAAAGGACGCCGCAACAGTGGTCAAGTGTCTTGTTTCAGAACACAAGTGTCAGGACCAGGACTCGAACCCATCCACACTCTGCTGATCAGAAACACCATGGTTAGCGCCTCCTTCTCCTGTCCCCCTTCCTCCTCTTAAACAATCGGCCACTGATTATGTTCCTGAAGGTCTGAGCACAGGTGGGAAGCAGCATCCTGAAAAGTTTGTCCCCCACTATTTTTGTGTCATCCAACTGGTCTTAAACATTTCCTACTACAAATTCAATGGTGATTTAAGAGCGGTGAAACTAGCACGTGATCACATCTTGACCAATCGGAATGAATAAACTCTCCAAGGTATTTATGAATACTGATTCGCGCTGGTCGCTTTTTGGTCCAGTTCCAAAGAAATTTTGCAGTTTTGCAAGTTTTTCAAAAAAAATAAATTCCTGTCATTTTTCCCCTCAGATCCTTACAATGGCTGGTATTAACTGCACATACACCTACAGTGACCTGGATCATGCGGCAAGAACAATCAACGTGGCTTACTCGCAAGAAGACCAAAGTCATGCTGGTGACAGACGTGGCTGCCCGTGGTATAGACATTCCAATGCTGGACAATGCCATCAACTTCAATATCCCTGGCAAGCCCAAGCTTTATGTTCAACCAGTTGGTAAGTCAGGGTTTTGTTTTTTTTGGGGGGTGTACATCTTTGAAGGCCACTGTTTTCAGCGGGGGCAAAGTCATTGTATCACAGACTTGTAGAAAAAAAAAATGTAATCAATTTGTGGCCCACCGCACTCATACCCATCTTCCAGCATGTCCAGTGTGTTGTGTAATGCGTGTAAAAGAACCCAGTACACTTATCATTAAGAGAAAAGGTTTACCCTGGTGTTTTCGGGGGTATGTTTGGCTGCAGGTTGCGCCACCTTTTAAACCGTTACATGGTGCTATGTAAATAAGTGGGTTTTATGTTTGGAATATAGCTCCGCAAACCTTGTAGCAAAAAAAAGGACAAGCTTTGAAACACCCTCAGGTGTGGTAAAGCTTTATATAAGACCCGCATACAACCTCCTGACATTCAAAGCACTTCATGGTTCAGCCCCCTCCCTACCTTCAGAGCATGCTTCAGCACCAGCATGTCAGTGCCAGGTCTGAGGTCATCGGGCAGCATGCTGTTTGTTCCCCGGACTCCCCTTGCCACTTATGGTGAGAGGGTCTTTTCTAACATTGCCCCCCGCCCCCCGCCTCTGGAACTCTCTGCCTAAATATCTAAGAGACACACATGACATTTCCAACTTCCAACAATCTCTTAAAACACATCTTTTCAGATTGGCCTATGAGCACATCTGAGAATTCTTTGAATGTTTCACAGAGAAAGTGTGCCATACAAATGCTGTGTTATTATTATGACTAGTATTATTTCATTCTATTACAGCATGCAAAAGAAAGATCACATTTTCCTTTGTGCCGGTAACTCCTCGAGTCAGGCTACGTCCCGTAGCCTTAGATCTCAAGGGTCTTTCTGAGAATCCTCGCTGTTCCCAAAAGTGTCGCCTTCTGTAATAGATCTACCCTCACACTTGTCCCTATTTCCTCTAGATGTTTCCCAAGTGCTTTCGGAATGGTGCCAAGTGCTCCAACCACCACAGGGACTACTTTCACCTTCACCTGCCAAATCTTACGAAATTCCCTGGCCAGGTCTTTGTACTTTTGGATCTTTTGTGTCTCCTTCTTAGCGACCCCTATATCACCCGGCACAGCTATGTCAATAAGATGACACATCTTCTTCGTCTTATCTAAGACTTCAACATCCGGACGCCTATGTTCTATAACATGATCAGTCTGAATGTTAAAGTCCCAGAGGATCTTGACCTGGTCGGTCTCTACAACTTTATCCGGAACATGCTCGTGCCATTTTGCAGTCACTTGGACACCATTCTTTTTACACAGATCCCAGTGAATCAATTTGGCCAAATTGTCGTGTCTTCCTTTGTACTCCGTCTTGGCCATCATACTACATTCACTGACAATATGAAATACAGTCTCCTCTGCCTTATTACACATTCTGCACATAGGAGAGACGTTTGCTTTCTCTATCCTTGCCTTCATTACATTTGTCCTTAGAGACTGGTCTTGTGCCGCAGTAATCAAGCCCTCTGTTTCCTTCTTAAGTTCTACGCTCTTTAACCAATTCCAGGACTTGTTGCTGTCAACGCCTTCAGTGCATCTCAAGAACCGGCCATGAAGTGGTTTGTTCCGCCAATCTTGATGTCTTTCCTCTTTCCTTTGCCTCTTGTACTCCTTCGGCCCAACTTCGCCTGCCTTCGTGTACTTCTGCGCAACTTTCAACAAGTTCTCCTCAGTCCTCCTAATATGACAATGTAAGCTCCTGCGCTCGATGTTGACACTGTCTGCCAGACTTAGCAATTCCCTATCGCCCTCTGACCTCGGAAGATAAAGTCTGCTCACATTCGCCCGCGGATGAAGCATACCATTCATGGTCATCAGTTTTCTCATTCTCCTGTCCATGACATCTAGATCTTCCTTAGTCCACTCGACAATACCCGCACTATACCTCATCAAAGACACGGCCCATGTGTTATTTGCCTTAACCATGTTCCCCCTGTTCAGTTTTGACTTCAAACTTTTCTTTACCTGTCTGATGTACTCTGTCCTCAACCTCACCTTTGATTCCTCGTGAAGGACATGGTTCGATTCAAGTACACCAAGATACCGATAACTCTCTTCCTCACCCAAAGCCCTCATCTGTGCACTATCTGGCAGAACAATACCGTCGGAATGTACCCTCTTTCCCCTCTTCATGGTCATTGAAGCACATTTCTCCGGGCCAAACTGCATCCCGATGTCATCGCTGAAAATCCTGACAGTCTGTACCAAAGAATCGATCTCCACTTATTCTTTGCAAATCGTCCATAAAAAGCAGATGGTTGATCTTACATCCGTCCTTCTTCATTTCATAACCTGCACTCACCTTCCTCAGAATCATCGACAGGGGCATCAATGCCAGAACAAACAGGAGCGGAGACAGAGAGTCACCTTGGAAAATCCCTCTTCTTATGCATACCTTGCCCAGACTAGCAATTTTTGGCCAACAGATTAGTTCGCCATGTCTTCATGCTCTCACTTAGAAGACGCTTTACTGCATCAGCCAGTCCAACCATATCCAGGCATTCCATTATCCACGTGTGCGATACCATGTCATACGCCTTCTTGTAATCGATCCACGCCATTACCAAGTTCGTCTTTCTGGTCCTGCAGTCCTTCAGTACAGCCTTATCGTTGATAAGTTGATCCTTCGTACCTCTGGACTGCTTCTTTCAGCCTTTCTGCTTCTCTGGAAACAACTGCTGGTCATCCATATGACGATAGAGGTCTTCTGCAATCATACTGGTCAAGAGTTCATACATCACAGGTAAGCACGTGATTGGTCTATAGTTACGAGCAATGTTAATGTACCTTTCTTGATGTCCTTCATGGTCAGAACCGTTCTTGCCTCAGTCATCCAACATGGGACCTTACCATGTCCTAGACAGTCTTGCAATTGTAGGGCCATTCGCTCATGCAAACTGCGAATGAACTATTCTTTTTTTGTTCTAATATCATTAAACAGCTACTCGAGCAAGTAATTCTTAACGGTAATGCTATTAAAATGTGTTTATAATGTGTTTGTTTATAATTTAATTGTAATTTTAAAAATACCGTTACACTTCTGAATTTTCATATTTTACGATAAAAAAATTAGGCCCCAATCTCAAGGTTTTGAAAAACTAGCTACACCTCTGCCACTGATGGCATGCGTCAAAATAACAATTCCTTGACGTCATGTGTGGGATGTTGCGTTGTTATACCTCCATGTTGCAACAAAGCAGCTATACAAAATGACGCAATAGGAGTGATGATGTAACAGAGCTTTTCACAAATCTTTCTGAAGTAAAGCACAGAACAAGGGTGTTCAAAAATTATCGTGTTTTTTTTCATAAATTTAAAATCTGTAAATCTCAAGTGAACTCAATTTCCTTATTGATTGGAAACATTTCAAATGAATTTCAGCAAAGATGAGTTGTATCCGTTTTTTGTTTGAGCTGGTCTTTAATGATTAACCTCTTTTGGTAGCACTGTTTTGTACTTTGTTTTTATGAATGCCATTTTCTTGTGTAGTTTGTATTACTCAATTCCAGATGGCCCGTCAACAAAAAGTGGAACAACGAAGTAAAGAGCAGATGGAGAAGAGAGCTCGAGAAAATCAAAAACATCCTTGTGGTTAGTGAACCCGAATCTGTTCGCAAAGGAGGTGGTGGTAGGTGTGGAAAGGTTGGACAAATTTGATTTCAATTATCTGTAAAACGAATGCTCATTGGAACTTCTTTATTTATTCATGATTACTTTTGACCTAGATTAGCCCTTTATTTCTGTGTAAACCGAGACAAATAGTTTATTCTGAGGTATATAGAGAATATATAACACAACAGTTTAATGTAAGATTATTAAATTTGTATGAATAACTATGACAAAAATAATTATGAGGCTGAATTAGTTACAATTGAAATACCAAAATGATTCATTTGAAAGGTTCTCTGGATCATATGAAACAGTGTAATGAATAATCATGAATGAGTCTATGGATAATCCTTAGGCATTAATACTCATGAGGTTGAAACATTCATGATAGAAATCCAAGGGCGAGATATATAGCGAGGGCAGTCACAGTGAGATGGACACGGGAGAAGCCAAACCCCAAAAGAAGCGAAAGAAGCAGCGAAGTGACGAAGAAGGAGACGGCGATGGGAAACGAGAAAATAAGGCCAAGAAAAGAAGGTTAGAAATAAACTAACAAAGAAACTTGCAAAATTTGTAAACAAATGTTTTCAGCTATGACCATTAGAACACGAGAAATTTTCAAAAACTGAGTCAGGGCAAAAGTTTTAAGGACTGTAGTAGGTTTGTTGATTTGGTTATTTTCCAGTAGATAAGATTCTTATGAAAATAGGGGGGGTGGAAGTGTCTCCAACCTCATGTCAAAACTGATCATGAAAGTAAGAAAGCAAAAGTCCAAAGAAGAATTTTCAGATATAAAATGATTTTGAAGAGTGTCTCCTTAACACAAATGAACTATTTACTTTATCTTCTCATTAAACCAAATCTCGTAAGACATGAGACGGTGAGGAATCGGCCCTGCACAAGCGCAAGGAGCGCAAGTCCGGCGAGAGCGGAGCATCTCGCAGCCGCAAAGGGATCCAAAAATTCCAGATTGAAGAGGAGAAGCCTGGCAAGTTTAAGTCCAAGGCTATCGTGTCTTCTAGTGAGTCGGACTCAGAGGGAGAGAGGCTTCAGATTGATGAGACCAGTTCATCTCAGGTTTTTTCTATCTCTCTCTATCAAAGGGACACATTGGGCACTCTGGGATATAAAAAACATTTGTTTTTAAATGAATATGGTTGGAAAAGTATTTCAAAAGTATTTCATAAGTGGCAAATTTGCAGCAATATCCCTCAAATGTCAGCGGGTTTTGTGTAAACAGAACACAGTCTTCTGTTTTCTAGAACCGAAGTTTTGACTCTACAAAATGGCAGTTTGTATGTTCCGTTTGTTGTATTTCAAAAGGCAAACTTGTGTTTTTCAATCACAACTCACTAATGACCAAACACATCATTAGGACACCAGACCAAGTAATTTATGGCTTGATGTCGTTCTGCTTAGAAAAATTGATATTCTTCAAAACAAAGCATTAAGATTTAAAAAATTACATCCTCTTAAATGATGGCATTATTTATTTTATTTCCTTTTTATTTTAGTGACAATGAGGAAGCGTCCGGTAGTCAGAAACCGTCACCGTCTAAGAGTTGTGGTCGCATCCGCCGTATCGCCTCGGACTCCAGCGACTCCGATGAAAGGAAGTCAAGATCCAAAGGTCAAGATCAAGCTTCTGGGTCTGAGTGCGAGGGGGAGAGTAAACCTCGTAGCAAGGCACTTCAGTCAGACAGTGATGAGGAATCAGGGGGTGAGGGTCAGAGGTCAGGTAGCAAAGCACAGGGGTCAGGCAGTGAGGGTCAGAGATCAGATGCTGAATCGGAGTACAAGAGGCAGCATCTGAAGGAGAGGGGTCCGGCGGGGAAGAAGCAGGGCCGGATGTAGCGGCGTCTGGTAATGAAGGGGTCGCTGACTGAGGAGACCTCCTGTCTGTCAACTTCCATTGGACTATCCACCAGATGCCAAGTGTCAGTGGCTGAAACACTCGCAATTAGACGTCGGGGTTCAGATTGTTTTCAGTGAGTTCAAGTTGGAAAAACTTGGCGGGAAGCTGCACATCTGACTACCTCAAGATCAGAATCTTTCTCCTTAAGATTTAAACAACTTGTGAAATATGTTTCAAATATTTCCCATTGAATTTGATTGGCTGAGAGAACAATTTATTTATTTTTTTAATGTTGATCTTTTTTTTTTAGTGCAAATCCACTAATCAGTGAAATAATGTTTACATGTTTTTCTACTTCTTGAAGAAAACTGTTTTAAAGATCTTCAGATGTACTTTTGACAATTCTTGATTTGATTGTCTCAATTACAGCTGAGTGATTTGACGACTGTGCAGCCAGCTTGGCCCAATCGACCGGTCATCCATCGGGAGGGAAGTCCTGCTGGAGTTTGTCTCTGATGAATCAAACTCCTTTCCAGGATACTCGGCTTGTTATACGGTGTTGCCATGGATCCCTGACTCTCCATGTTTGTTGAGAAATGGGTGTTAAATCTCGGTGTAGGCAGTAAAAGTACCTTATTTTCCTTCATACTTGACGCGGCTTATCTGACTTCCACAGGTGCAACAAAATCACTGCGTCTTTTCTAATGGTGTGTCTTATCTGGTATCACTATAGATCATTGTGATGATCACTGTGTGAAATTAAATTCATCCTCTAAAATGAGCCTTTCATTTGCTCATGGTAATGTTGTCACATTATTTAAAATAACGCAGTGTGTAGTTATAAAGTGTAGTTTTTAAGGTTTAGTGTAGTATTGAGGTAATCAGCTGTACATGAGATTGGACCTTTAGCCTAATTTCATTAAGCCAGTTATAGCACACACAAAATGTTATGCGCACAGTATAAAATCAGCCTAAATGTCATAGTAAAGGTTGCTATGCCTGGTACCTAATTGTTCAATTATCTGACTTTCAAATGTGCAACAAAAATCACTGGGTCTTATCTAAAGATGGGCCTTATCTGGTATCACTATAGATCATTGTGATGATAACTATGTGAAATGAAATTTCTCCTGTGAAATAAGCCTTTCATTTGCTCAGGGTAATGTTGTCACATTATTTAAAGTAGCAGTTATTGCTGCATTGCAAATAAAAATATCCAAAGAAACTGATTACTGTTGGAGAGAGCACAGCAGTCTTTTGAAGGTGATATCTAATTTTGTCATCTTTACCATCTTATATTACTAGTAGTTGAGTACAAAGAAAGACACAGGTTTTCTCGTAGTTAGGCGCTAACAGCGTTTGTGTGTTCTATGGGAAATCCTGTAGATATGGGTTCAAGACAAAAGCGTTGAGTTTTAAAACCGATTATCTCTGAACTTTTCAAATTTCAGCGTAGTGTGTCAACGTCTTCCATGTGCCAGCCCTTGCCATATCTCTGACCGAAGACCTGCCTACACTACACCTCCTCCCAGCAGACTGCGGCTGTCAGATCCTCTTTACTCTCCCTCCAGAAGAAACTGCACTTCTCGTCATTCATGAGCTTGTGATACCCGATGCTTACTGCGACAAACATTATTTTGAGGTACTTTTCATCAAGTTAATGTTGCAAAGCAATTTTTATATACTGGAGTGTACAGACTAGCAATGTTACGCAAAGAGTGGAGGCTTCTGGGAATAATAGCAGGCAGTAGACTTACCAGGTACATTCATTGTCTTCGGAGATGTGTGCATGCTCACTACTATGTCAACAATGGAAAATAACCCTGTATGTTTGCTGCCACCTAGAGTTCCAGTGATGGAAACTAGAGATAAACCTTCCCTTTATAATTCTATTGGTGTTTGGCAGATTACCTTCATTCCCACTTGATGGTATCTGACATCCACAAAGCATTCTCAAGAAAAGTGCAAATAACAAGTTAATGTCTGCTAACGTTTCCTGCCTATGTAAATTTTGCAAATCAAATTTGGAAGTTCTATAGGTCAGTTTTCTTGTGCAAGGCATTACTTGGAAACAACCAAAATGTTTAGTTGATTCTTGATCATCAAAATTTGTTTTAAAAAATGCTTTTATTGTGGTGTATTTCTGAGAATCTTCTCTTGTTTTTCTACTTTTTAAAGACTGATGATTTAGCCACCTTGTGCTACGATCGTTACTGTGAGAAATTATATTTATCCTGTAAAATGGGCCTTTCATTTGCTCAGGGTAATATTGTCATATTAATTAAAATAACGCAATGTGTAGTTATAAAGTGTAGTTTTCAAGGTTTAGCATAGTTTTAAGGTAAGCATCTGTATAAGAGATTGAACCTTTAGCCTAATTTCATAAAGCCTGTTAGCACACAAAAAATGCTATCTGCAGTATAAAAATGCTGAGTAGACTCAAGTTATGATCCGCCAAAACGTCATGACGACTGGTACCTAACTTATATTGTACTTATCATCACTGTGATATTCTCTTTCTTTCTTTTTTTCGTCTACATAAAGGTTGTAATTAAAGATAATGCTGACATCAGAGCCTGGAATCATCCAATCACCGAACAACGCTTCCAGCACCCGTTATAAAACAACTCCCTTCTGTGCTTTCAACAATCATTGTCAAACTGACGTCCCATAGCAGTACGTGATGCTTTCCTTTACTCAACTCAAACTTGAATCCGATCTGCAATGCACGAAGGACTTCATTGACGTAAGAACAGGGTATTACTGTTAATTTGTCTCCAACTGATTTGACTGCTGAAAAAATGTCTTTGGATTTCAATTATAAGATAGAATCAGAAGCGAACTGTATTTGTTAATCTTGTTGGTAAAGGCATGGGATCAAAACTACAACTGCTTTCCCACAGAAGGTCTGTAGCTAGCCTCTGTCTTTTACACGGATGTTTGCAAGGTAAACGTGCTACCTGTGTGTCCGACCTGGTTCCTCCTATCAGGATGTTTGAGTGTTAAACCAGGCTTTCTGCTTGTTAATCTTGCTTGGCTGACATGTAGAACAAAAAGCAATCCAACAGCTTTATTCCATGTACATCTCTTTGGAACTCCTTACCTGTTAAATCAACATTTCTCTCCATCCTACAATCTAAACTGATTTCAGACGCAAATCCTCCTTTAGCTCCCTGAGTTATTCTCATATTGAATGTTTTTTGTCTTTTACATAACCCCCAATACCAAGAGTGGCTTTTAGCCTTGTTTTGGGCAAACGTGCTTTAAAGTTATTAAAAAAACACAAGGTCGTAACTTGACAGGTCAAAAGGTCATATCTAACAGGCTATAGCAAGCACACATTTTGCTCCACGCGATAAGGTCGTATCTCTTTTAATTGTTCTTTGCCTTCACTTATTGCACTACCAAAAAAAATTTCAATTGCAACCTGGCTCCACTGACATAGTAAAATCTTTTCTTTTTTGGTGTGTGTTCAGATTCAGGACGTGATACCCAAGAAGCGTCTGTCTTCTGTGGGGATGCAAATACTTTCACTTGGATCACCGAGGGGAGTGAAGTCATCGCAAAATTCCAAACAGACGACGAGTAGTGTTTCCAAGGTTGCAGAGAGCTCGAGAGAAAGAGACATTTTCCTGTAAAGTGTTGGACATCAGAGTGGTTGGACGGCAGCTTTTTCCATGTATGAACTGAATTATGGCTATCAGTACAAAATTACTACTAGTACAGGTAGTGGTCAGCCTACATGTCTTTATTTTTTGTATAGTTTATTATCTGCTTGTCGTCAAACCAGGTTCATATTGTAATAATAATAATAATAATAATGATGTAGATTACTTTAAATGGAATGCATGGGGGTGTTGACTGCGGTTTTGCTGGTGGGATTCGACTTGGAGGCATAGGTTTGTGAGTTTGTTGTGTGAATGATGATGATTAGTGGGCCCTGTGTGTTAGTTAACTTATGCCTTCTTGCCCATCCAGTGTCATGCTATATATTCTATGTTCTCCGATCACGCACTCATGCATTTGCTTTCTTTGAGATAATAATTATTTGGTAGAGACTGAATATCTAGGAGTTGCCTTCATTTTTATTGACATTTTATCGACATACTTGCATTGTATAAGATAATTAAATGTACATGTATGTGTTTTATTGACCGCCTGCACAACTCTCAACAGTTTGTACAGGTGTTTACAGAGAGAATAAATCCCAGCCAGATCCACAGTCAACATCCAAAAGCTGGATATAGCTGTGTAGGGCGTCACTTTAATCTTTCTAATCACTCCATTTCTCTCATGATTTTACAGGGCTTTGAGGCACTAGGAAACCACAAGATTGTTCGTCTGAGTAGGGAGAAGCTATTTATAAGGCGTCTCCAGACCATTCAACCCCATGGTCTAAACATCCAAGAAGGAAATGTCTAATAACCTTTTATCTTTGCCTTCTCCTTTTTACCACAGATTCTCCTCTCCAGTCTGCCTCATTCACTAATCAATTACTTTTGTCTCTCTCTTCCCATCATTTATTTTTTACTTTTTGAGGCTTTGCATGATGAGGTATCAATGTATATTCAGTTTGCATTAACACCGTATGTATATCTACTAGCTATGTAGATTTGTTCTAAAGAACTAGGTCTTGCTTTTTAAACATTTTTTATTCTACTGCCACAGAGTAGGTTTGGAAATCGGTAGACTACTTCGGGAGACTACTTAGTTCTGAAAAGAACTGTCCAGCTTATTAGCTACTACCTGGGCGGTGGGTAGGAAATCGGCCGGGACTACTACTTTGGCTTCATAGTGGATCGGATCGAGGGGCCTTCTCAGTATTAACTTCATTGCCGCGGAGTGAGTTCTTAGTTGGTCTCAACATTTAGACTAGCTTGCTCTAGTCATCGTCTCTGGACGATGACTAGAGCAAGCTAGTCTGTTTCGACTAGCTTGCTCCAGTCATCGTCTCCTAATGATGAGACGATGACTAGAGCAAGCTATGCTCTAGACGATGACTAGAGCAAGCTATGCTCTAGACATCATCTCCTGACGATGACTAGAGCAAGCTAGTCGAAATATTGAGACCAATTAAGAACTCACTCCGTGGCAGTGAAGTTAATACTGTGAAGTCCCCTCGATCCTATCCACTATGAAGCCAAAGTAGTAGTCCCGGCCGATTTCCTACCCTCCGCCCAGGTAGTAGCTAATAAGCTGGACACTTCTTTTCAGAACTAAGTAGTGTCCCGAAGTAGGGTCCTGATTTCCAAATCTACTCTGCGGCAGTAGAATAAAAATAAAATAAAAGGCAAGACCTAGTTCTTTAAGAACAAATCTACATAGCTAGTAGATATACACACGGTGATTTTCACAAACCTAATATACATCATTTATTTTGTCTTTTGTATTCGTTCCTCTTGTGGTTAAACCAGCCCCTCCCCCACCCCAGCCCCTTTTGTTACCCTCCTTGCATATTTGTATTTAGAAGAACTGATTTAATGTCTGGTCATATTGTTACTTTCAGCGCGTATAATAATATGCAGTGTACTTTCCTTAAGTGTGAGGGACTGTTTATGTATAATTTTCTTGTGTATGAATCTCACAAGTAAGTCAAATTGTGAGTTTGAGGTGCATATATAGTTTAAAGGTGTAAATCAATGAAAATCAAGGTTGATATTTGTTGACAATTTGCTTGATTCAGCCATGGTTTCTTATTTTCCCTTTAAAAGCTACAATAGCCATGTTAATGACAAGCCTTGGCTTACACCTCACATAAATGTTTTTGACCGTCAAGTGGCTTTTAACACTAATAACATGGTTCTTTGGCGCAAATATAGAAATCTGATTAAAAGAGAAGTTGAATTGGCTAAGATTTCCTATTATGCTAATCGCATTCGTAATCTACAGAACACTGATCCTCGTCAATGGCACCAACAGGTTAAAAAGGTTCAAATATGTCCATCCAGTTTTAGAATATGATGATGTCATCTAGCACTCAAGTATTACTGTAAAGCATACTCATATCATTGAGTCTATCCAAAAACGTGCCTGTAAAATTATATTGGGTAATAGTTATTATTGGTATGACTCTGCTCTTTCATCGCTTGGCCTTGACTCTCTGGCTGGTAGGAGAGAGGCACACTGCAGGCGTTTTGCTAATGAACTTGCTAATAACCCTCACACTAAAGACCTCCTTCCCCCTACCAGGCATGAGAGTCATGGTCGAAACCCTTCTAAATAGTCATCATGTTTCAACCATCCCCACCAGATCCAGTCGTTTTAAAAATAGCCCTGTTCCTTATTTCATAGGTTTAATTCATTCTTAATTATTTCTCCATTTTATTGTGTGTGGTGGTCTGAGTGAGGTTCTTATTTAATTTTATGTTTTATTGAAACATTTATGTCCCTGTTAATTATTCCATTTCCCTTTTAAACTACAGTGAGGTGTTTCTTTTGTTTATGTGGTTCTGTTTTTGTTTTAAAGGCGAGTGTGCATCTGGTTTTTTTTATCTATTTTTTTGCTATTTAGGTGTCCTTAAAAAAAAAGTATGTCTTATCGATTTTTTACTATTGTAATGACTCTGTAATTTGACCTTCAAGTCACGAAGTTTGTCAATTTTAATAAATCTTAAAATCTTAATCATATATAAATGTCATTTTCATAAATCCTTTCTAGGTCGCACTTGTTTGTTTTTATGGACCACTCGGGTCGCGTGGTCGTAAAGTAGGGAACCCAAGTGCATCCTCAATGTTCAATTGTTTCCTCCAACTTGGTTGTCAGAATATTTATAGTTAAAAGTTAAATTTGAAGTCTCGACCTTTAGGCTCATTCTCTTTTTCATTTTAGCTTTAAGCAAGAGAGATCAAGAGCACATTTATTTTCTCTTGTTATTTTTCTTTATTTTGTACGAAGCATGACTCTGGCCATGCTTCAAATGCATTTCAGTAGGGAGGGATAGGGTCATAGAGCTATTTGTGAGTATCTGTATCAAATCATAACTTTATTCGAGAAATAATTTTTTAATAGAAGGCTGGCCTCCTTCCCTTGTCTCTACATTAACTGTTAATTGAGTGAGGAGGGTCCTCATAAATTCCTTCATCTCTGCCAATTGCTTTGTTTTGCTTTATTAATTGACTTTATATTTCTAATATTGTATTTTGTTATGTTCCCTTTGGGGGAGAATTACAAGATGAGCGAGTACCTGCATTTCTGTTTCCGATTTTGAGTAATTTGTTTGTCTCTGAGTTTAGCGGGTAGTCCGCTCCCCTTCTGGCAGATAGGGATGAGCTCTTACAATACGTTGAGCCACTTTTTATAGCTCTTACATCCTTTTAAAGATTCTGTTGCCAAAAAGTATAATCCCTGCATAAATAGGCAAAGAGTAAAAATGGCATCTGAAAAACTGTGGTTAATTAACCACTAATTAGTGAGCCAAATTAGCCAGCCTCTATTCATAATGAAGGGTACAAATTATTTTCAGAAAGGTAGTTGACTCAAAAGCACAGGCATTATAAATGAAAATGGTGTCTGTATATAGTTGTGGCTATTTTTGAGCTGCCTTATTTGGTTCACTAATTAGTGGTTAAATACAGTTTTACAGAAGCTATTTTCCATCTATAGCAGGTACAATGCACATGCGGTTGAGTAAAACTACCTTTAAACAAAAATTGTATCCTTCATTAGGCCCCTATCAGTAAAAAAAAAAAATAGCCCAGGATCTTGAAGACTGTTATAACCTGGGCACACCACTTTTTTGAAATAGCTTAATTGGTCCAGTAATTAGTGGTTAGGTAAGTACAGTTATACAGACGCCATTCTCCATCTATAACACGCAAAATGGCCCATGCAGTTTAATTAGTCAACTGCCTCTTTGAACTGCTGGTTCAATCTGAGTTCGATCAGAGACGAACAATATTCAAACTGCTCAAAATGCTCTGACATGCCTGACTAAGACAAATGGATGTTCTGAAGCAGCCAGTTCAATCTCATAAAACGAGTGTTACACTGGGCACCAAATTTTGGAGTTGGTTAATATTTGGGTCCACTAATCGGCTGTTAATTAACCACATCTATGCAGATGTCATTTGCGTCTCACGTACATTTGCCTTATGCGGTTGAGTAATAACTACCTCTAAGAAGGTACTCTTCGTTATTAGTAAAAGTGTAAGTTTAAGCCCAGAATCTTGAAAACTGTCAAACTGAACATACCAAATTTTTGAGCTGGCAAATTTGGTCCATTGATTAGTGGTTAGTAGCACAGTTACATACGCCATTTTTCATCCATAACACGCACAATTACATAACGCGGTTGAGTAAACTACTTTTCTTTTCGATATTTGATAGTTTATTGAAAACATACAGAATTGGATGCGTTCATACAAAAATATTTAAAAGGTACGACAAGTGGTTAAAAGAAAAATATTAATTGTTGGGAAAAAAATACTGATGTTAATATTAAATTTATTATTATTATTCAAACGAAAAACTACAAAAAGGAAAACAACTTTTTGATAAGTTCAGAATTAGTCCCCATCATGGCAATAGTGAGAAAGAAACCCGCTCTGAGACTATCATTGCAAGAGTAGTTCATTTTGAACGCTTCCAATTTAATTTGTTAATTTAATTAACGTAAAGGTTGTCGATTACAAATTTAAGATTGACAACATGTTTTCATCTGCATAAAAACTATTATTAGTTCTTGAATGACAAAAGTGGTTAAATTTGTCTTTGTGTAAACGATATGCAGTTTTCAGATTACGATAACTTGCATATTATTTTACTTTTACTTATTTAATTTTAATTACTGAATTCAGAAAAGTTGCAAGAACAAGGATGACTAGTTTCTCAAATGTTTTAAGTACCCCCACCCCCTTCATTTGCGCTTACTTTGATGACGTCTCTGACGTCGCATTCTAGTGACGTAATTTTTACTCGTCATAGCTTATTTTATTGTACAGCGCCCTCACAGCAAAAAACTAGCGTTTGGAATTTTCGCGGGGTTTCTCCAGCATTATTTTGCTTTACGAAGACAAGATGGCACCTCGGGTTTCTGTCTACGTTTTTGCTGTTGTTGTTCTTCTTCTTCATTTTGAATGCAGCCTTCGAATGATTGAAGATTTAGGCACTGCATGTGTGCGAGTGTTTAGGTAAATATCACTTTATTCTACTCTTATTCTACGGTTTATCATGTTCGTTTGTGCAGTTAGGTTTGTTTCTCTGCGGACAAGGTTACGATCATTACAACTTTTGGGAGAAAACAAACACCTAACAGTGACGGCAGCAACGTTTGTCAGTGAAGACAGTGGCGAGAATGCTAATATTAGTCAAGTCGGGAGCACTCATTCTGGTTTAGTCTGGTTTGGAAATTATGTCAGCAGCACGGAATAATATAACTTTATTCATCTCTATCATCATCTATGAATTCCAGTTCTCAGAGACATTTTGTGAACTTAATCAACAGTTCAGTTTTCGGTAGGTTTCTTCTGATCTCTGACTCTGCTCTGGTCAGTCCCTCCTGCTACCAATTGCCAATTTGCCG
Source organism: Pisaster brevispinus (assembly GCA_023634235.1). Lineage (NCBI taxonomy): Eukaryota > Metazoa > Echinodermata > Asteroidea > Forcipulatida > Asteriidae > Pisaster > Pisaster brevispinus. Next base: position 752,589 of record JAMKCF010000026.1, read on the forward strand.
CTTGTGTGTATATACCATTCTACATTGACTTGCCACAGTCCTAAAGAAAAAGTTATACTTACAAAATCTGTGTCTGCAGTTTCTTCACAGAACATAATTATTTCCAAACTTTTTATATGTGTTCTTCTGAATTGTCTTTGTCCAGTCATGCCTATTGGCACAGCTATTTCTTCATGAGTTTGTGCTGTGTGTGTCGCCTCTACATCCCATGGCCCATGAAAAGGTACAATTGAGTATTATAAAAGGTATAACACTTCCTAACTTAATTCTTGACGCTTGTTAAACCCTAGCAATATTTGAAGTTTATTGATAACTTCCTTAATGAATCAAGTCTTATATCAGTGGGATCTTGTTTGAATTCTTGATTGCACCTGAGAAAATTCAGGCTTTTTGAGTTTTTTGACATTCACTTATAGTTTGGAGACTTTCAGATTATAACATATGCAGGCGACGCAGGCTAATGGAACCACATTTAAAGTGTCCTTTTGTGTTGTTATGATAACAAACCCAGTCTGTTCTGTGAGGTCTGCATCACTGGACTGCTAGGCCACAACACTCCACTAATTATTGTAGAACAGAACAAGGGATGAATGCATAGTCAGATTATGGGTCAGGCTCAATCTACATTGGATTTTGAGCAGCGGAGGCAAACTTATGATTTCAAAATCCATTGGAGTTAAGTGACTAAGTGTAAAAAAACTTGATTTGGTCAGACGTCGTCACTGATCTCTGGTCAGTCCCTCCTGTTACCAATTGCCCACTTGCCACTTGTGTGTGCATATACCAGTCTATCTTGACTTGCCACAGTCCTAAACCAGAAAGTTACACTTACAAAATCTGTGTCTGCAGTTTCTTTCTTAGAACTTAATTATTTCCAAACTTTTTATATGTGTTCTTTTGAATTGTCTTTGTCCAGTAGGCACAGCTATTTCTTCATGGGTTTGTGCTGTCTGAGTCGGCTCTTCATCCCATGGCTCATGAAAAGGTACGATTGAGTATTATGAAAGGTATAATACAGGATTGGTAGATCTTGTAGAAGAGAGAGTTTGTGAACTAAATCAACAGTTCAGTTTTCAGGAGGTTTCTTCTTCCCCATATCTTTTTCTGACGGTAGTCAGCTTGAAAAGCCCTATGGAATTCGCCCCTTGTTCCAGGGCTTGAATTTATTGGGGAAATCCACAAGAATGCAGGGCTTGCATGTTGCTTAAAATATGCACTAGACAAGAATTTCTGTTACAAGACCAGAAATAAAGAGAGAAATCCATTATCTACTCAGTTTAACATGTAAACTTTTTTTATCTGAACAAGCACTGACACAACAGTGATTTCATTTGTCTGCAGTTTCTTCCCAGAACTTAATTATTTCAAACTTTTTATATGTGTTCTTTTGAATTGTGTTTGTCCAGTAGGCACAGCTATTTCTTCATGAGTTTGTGCTGTCTGTGTCGCCTCTTCATCCCACGGCTCATGAAAAGGTACAAATTTTATAAGACCTTTGGACTGGTCTGGTCATTAGTTTACTGGCCAGACTCTAAAATTACTGGCCTCGAGTCTGCGTTTCAACTCGAAATGATGGCCTTTGCTCCTGCAGGGTTCTGATGTTGCTTGCCACTTGTCAGAATATAGTGTGTGAGAGCTGAATTTAATTTCCAAATAGACACTTTCATCTATGTCTAGCTGTTTGTTGGAGGTGAATTTGCCTCGCAATTCAGCTCATACACATTGTCAAAGAACTGTTTTTTTGCCATCATTAGAGCAGCCAACTCTCCCTGTTTCTGCGGATAGTTCCCTAAAAATAAATCCATCTTTCCATGTTCAGATAAACAAATTTGAAAATCTCCCCAATTATTTTAGGTTTCCCCCCCCCCCTGTTCTTCATATCGCCCAGATTATTGTAGAAAATTTCCTTGACTGCAAGATGAAAATGTTGGCAGCTTGACCTTTTAGAGTGGTTGTTCGCGTAAAAGATCTTCTCTTAAAATTGTACACTTCCTAACTAAATTATTGGTGCTTGTTAAACCCTATCAATATTTTCAGCATGTAAATACCTTGTCCTTTTTTGTTGTACCAACCATTTTCAGATTGGAGTGTGGAGTTCGGAGGTTGGAGTTTGGGGTTTGCAGTTTGGAGTTTGGAAATTGGAGATTTGAGGTTGGTGTTTGGAGATTGGGGCATCTGGTTGATAGCTTCCAGTTGTAGTCTCAGTTGTAGTCGCAGTTGTAGTCTCAGTTGTAGTCTCAGATGTAGTCTCAGATGTAGTCTCAGTTGTAGTCTCAGTTGTAGTCTCAGTTGTAGTCTCAGTTGTAGTCTCAGTTGTAGTCTCAGTTGTAGTCTCAGTTGTAGTCTCAGATGTAGTCTCAGATGTAGTCTCAGATGTAGTCTCAGATGTAGTCTCAGATGTAGTCTCAGTTGTAGTCTCAGTTGTAGTCTCAGTTGTAGTCTCAGTTGTAGTCTCAGTTGTAGTCTCAGTTGTAGTCTCAGTTGTAGTCTCAGTTGTAGTCTCAGTTGTAGTCTCAGTTGTAGTCTCAGTTGTAGTCTCAGTTGTAGTCTCAGTTGTAGTCTCAGTTGTAGTCTCAGTTGTAGTCTCAGATGTAGTCTCAGATGTAGTCTCAGATGTAGTCTCAGATGTAGTCTCAGTTGTAGTCTCAGTTGTAGTCTCAGTTGTAGTCTCAGTTGTAGTCTCAGTTGTAGTCTCAGTTGTAGTCTCAGATGTAGTCTCAGATGTAGTCTCAGATGTAGTCTCAGTTGTAGTCTCAGTTGTAGTCTCAGTTGTAGTCTCAGTTGTAGTCTCAGTTGTAGTCTCAGTTGTAGTCTCAGTTGTAGTCTCAGTTGTAGTCTCAGTTGTAGTCTCAGTTGTAGTCTCAGTTGTAGTCTCAGTTGTAGTCTCAGTTGTAGTCTCAGTTGTAGTCTCAGTTGTAGTCTCAGTTGTAGTCTCAGTTGTAGTCTCAGTTGTAGTCTCAGTTGTAGTCTCAGTTGTAGTCTCAGTTGTAGTCTCAGTTGTAGTCTCAGTTGTAGTTTCAGATGTAGTCTCAGATGTAGTCTCAGATGTAGTCTCAGTTGTAGTCTCAGTTGTAGTCTCAGTTGTAGTCTCAGTTGTAGTCTCAGTTGTAGTCTCAGTTGTAGTCTCAGTTGTAGTCTCAGTTGTAGTCTCAGATGTAGTCTCAGATGTAGTCTCAGATGTAGTCTCAGATGTAGTCTCAGATGTAGTCTCAGATGTAGTCTCAGATGTAGTCTCAGATGTAGTCTCAGATGTAGTGTCAGATGTAGTGTCAGATGTAGTGTCAGATGTAGTGTCAGATGTAGTCTCAGTTGTAGTCTCAGTTGTAGTCTCAGTTGTAGTCTCAGTTGTAGTCTCAGTTGTAGTCTCAGTTGTAGTCTCAGTTGTAGTCTCAGTTGTAGTCTCAGTTGTAGTCTCAGTTGTAGTCTCAGTTGTAGTCTCAGTTGTAGTCTCAGTTGTAGTCTCAGTTGTAGTCTCAGTTGTAGTCTCAGTTGTAGTCTCAGTTGTAGTCTCAGATGTAGTCTCAGATGTAGTCTCAGATGTAGTCTCAGATGTAGTCTCAGATGTAGTCTCAGATGTAGTCTCAGATGTAGTCTCAGATGTAGTCTCAGATGTAGTCTCAGATGTAGTCTCAGATGTAGTCTCAGATGTAGTCTCAGATGTAGTCTCAGATGTAGTCTCAGATGTAGTCTCAGATGTAGTCTCAGTTGTAGTCTCAGTTGTAGTCTCAGTTGTAGTCTCAGTTGTAGTCTCAGTTTTTAGTTTCTAGTTCAACCAAAAGCCTGCCTACACTTCCTCTCCTCCAAGCAGACTGCGGCTGTCAGATCCTCTTTACTCCTCCACCAGATTTTGCGCTTTTTGACATTCCTGGGCCTGTGATACCCGATGCTGACTGAGAGCGACATTATTTGAGGTACTTTTCATCAAGTTACTGTTAATGTCATTTGTTATATATTTGAGTGTACAGCCTTTTGATTTTTTTGCACAGAGCGGAGCATTCTCTAAGGCATGGGTCAGTAGACTTACCAGGTCATTCAATGTCTTAAAGATGTGTGCATGCTCAGTACTGTCAACAGTAGAAGATATCACAGTATGTTTGCTGCCACCTAGAGTTCCAATGATGTAAACTGGAAATAAATCTGCTCTTAGTAATTCTATTGGCTTTTGGAAGAGTACTTTCATTCCCTCTTGATGGTATCTGACATCCACAAAATGTGAACCAACATTTTCTAGAAAAGTGCTAATAACAAGTTAATGTCTGCTAACCTTTCCCGCTTATGTAAATTTTAGAGTGCAGCAAGGTCCTGACCGCTGACTGAGGAGCCTTCCAGTCTGTCAACTTCCATGGTGGGAAGCTTCACAACTGACTACTTCAAGGTCAGAATCTAACTCCTCAACATTTCAACAACTTTTGAAATATTTTCCAAATATTTCCCTTTGAAATATATTGGCTGAATCTTTGTTCATGCTTAGGTTCAAGAGATCAATCTTCAATAACCTGCCTACACTTTTTTTGTTCATAAAGCAATTTTCAATCAATTTGTTTTAGAGACATCACAATGCTGAAAGATCTTATATTTTTAATCATAAAAAATGCAAATATTTATTTGGCAAATCCACTAATGGTGAAACAATTTTCCTTTTTTCCCCCACTTCTAAAAAAATGTTGTTTTAAAAGACCTTCAGATGTATTTTTGACAATTCTTGATTTTATTGTCTGAATTACAGCCGAGTGATTTGACGACAGGCCAGAACGTCAACCTGTGCAGCCAGCTTGGCCCTATGGACCGGTCATCCATCGGGAGTGAAGTCCTGCTGGAGTTTGTCTCTGATGAAACAAACTATTTCCCAGGATACTCAGCTGATCATACAGTGTTGCCATGGGTCCCTGACTCTCCAGGTTTGTTGAGAAATGGGTGTTAATCTGTGTATGCAGTTAACGTACATTATTTTCCTTCATGCATGACGCGGCTTATCTGACTCCAAATGTTCAACAAAAATCACTGCCTCTTAACTATTGATGGGCCTTATCTGGTATCACTATAGATCACTGTGATGATAACTGTGGGAAAATGAAACTTATCCTGTGAAATAAGCCTTTCATTTGCTCAGGTAATTTTGTCACATTATTTAAAATAACACAGTGTGTAGTTATGAAGTGTATTTTTTAGGGGTTTACTGTAGTTTTAAGGTAAGCAGCTGTACATGAGATTGGACCTTTATAAGCCTATTAGCACAAAAGAAAATGAAAAAAAAAAGATATGCGCGCAGTATAAAATAACTGAGCAGAAATAGATTATCAGCCATAACGTCCTACTTAATTAGGTTGTTACGCCTGGTACCTAACTGTTTATCATCCCTGTGATATTCAGGTATTTTTCGTCTATAATTAAGGTAAACATGCTACCAGTGTGTCCGACCTGGTTTCTCCTATCAGGATGTTTGAGTGTTAAACTAGGCTTTCTGCTTGTTAATCTTGCTTGGCTGAGATGTACAACAAAAACCCACTCCAACAGCTTTATTCCATGTACATGTCTTTGTAGCTCCTTGCCTTTAACTTCAACAAATTTCTCCATCCTACAATCTAAACTGATTTCAGATGCAATTCCTACCTTTAGTTCCCTGAGTTATTCTCATCTTGTACGTAACCTGTTACCAAGAGTGGCTTTTAGCCATGTTTTAGGCAAACGTGCATTAAAGTTATACAAAAACACAGGGTCGTAACTTGATAGGTCGAAAGTTCATATCTAACACACTATAGCAAGCACACAATTTGCTGCACGCGATAAGGTCGTATTTCACTTAATTTTTGTTTGCGTATACTTATTGCACTACTCAAAAAATTTAATCGCAACCTGGCTCCACTGACATAGTGAAATCTTTTCTTTTTTGTGTGTGTTCAGAAGCGTCTGTCTTCTGTGGGGATGCAAACACTTTCACTTGGATCTCGGAGGGGAGTGAAGTCATCGAAAATCCCAAACTGACGACGACGAGTGTTTCCAAGATTGCAGAGAGCCTGAGAGAAGGAGACATTTTCCTGTAAAGTGTCGGACATCAGGGTGGTTGGACGGCAGCTTTTTTCTATGTATAAACTGAATGTATTTATTTCTGTATAATTTATTATCTGCTTGTCGTCCGACCAGGTTCATATTGTAATATTATTGTTAATAATAATAATAATAATTATGTGTAATACTTTAAATGGAATGCATGGGGGTGTTGACTGCGGTTTGGCTGGTGGGATTCAACTTGGAGGCATAGGTTTGTGAGTTTGTTGTGTGAATGATGATGATTAGTGGGCCCTGTGTGTTAGGTAACTTATGCCTTCTTGCCCATCCAGTGTCATGCTTTATATTCTATGTTCTACGATCACGCACTCATGCATTTGCTTTTTTTTAGGTGATAATTATTTGCTAGAGACAGAATGTTTAGGAGTTCCCTTCATTTGTATTGACATTTTATCGACATACTTGCATTGTATAAGATAATTAATTGTACATGTATGTGTTTTATTTTCTGCCTGCACAACTCTCAACAGTTTTTTTGCAGGTGTTTACAGAGAGAATAAATCCTGGCCAGATCCAGAGTCAACATCCACTAGCTGGATACACCCGTGTGGGACGTCACTTCAATGTTCCTAATCACTCCATTTCTGTCATAATTACAGGGCTTTATGAGGCACTAGGAAACCACAGAGACTGTTCGTCTGAGTAGGGAGAAGCTATGGATAATGCGTCTCCAGACCATTCAACCCCATGGTCTAAATCATCCAAGAAGGAAATGTCTAATAACTTTTTGTCTTTGCTATCTCCTTTTTATCACAGATTCTCCTCTCCAGTCTGCCTCATTCACTAATCAATTACTTTTCTCTCCCTGTATATTCAGTTTGCGGTAACACCATGTGTATATCTACTATCTATGTAGATTTGTTCTTGTAGAACTAGGTCTTGCTTTTTATTCTACTGCCGCGGAGTAGATTTTGGAAATCGGGAGACTACTTCAGGAGACTACTTAGTTCTCAAATGAACTGTCCAGCTTATTAGCTACTACCTGGGCGGAGGGTAGGAAATCGGCCGGGACTACTACTTTAGCTTAATAGTGGATCGGATCAAGGGGACTTCTTGTTATTAACTTTACTGCCGCGGAGTGAGTTCTTATTTGGTCTCAACGTTTCGACTAGCTATCTCTAGTCATCGTCATCGCCGTTGAGACCAAATAAGAACTCACTCCGCGGCGGTGAAGTTAATAACGAAAAGTCCCCTTGATCCGATCCACTATCAAGCTAAAGTAGTAGTCCCGGCCTATTTCCTACCCTCTGCCCAGGTAGTAGCTAATAAGCTGGACAGTTCTTTTGAGAACTAAGTAGTCTCCCGAAGTAGTCTCCCGATTTCTAAAATCTACTCTGCGGCAGTAGAATAAAAAGCAAGACCTAGTTCTACAAGAGACTACTTAGCTCTCAAAAGAACTGTCCAGCTTATTAGCTACTACCCGGGCGGAGGGTAGGAAATAGGCCGGGACTACCACTTTAGCTTGATAGTGGATCGGTTCAAGGGGACTTCTCGTTATTAGCTTCACTGCCGCAAAGTGAGTTCTTATTTGGTCTCAACTGCGATGACGATGATTAGAGCAAGCTAGTCGAAACGTTGAGACCAAATAAGAACTCACTCCGCGGCAGTAAAATTAATAACGAGAAGTCCCCTTGATCCGATCCACTATCAAGCTAAAGTAGTAGTCCCGGCCGATTTCCTACCCTCCGCCTGGGTAGTAGCTAATAAGCTGGACAGTTCGTTTGAGAACTAAGTAGTCTCCTGAAGTAGTCTCCCGATTTCCAAAATCTTCTCCACGGCAGTAGAATAAAAAGCAAGACCTAGTTCTTTAAGAACAAATCTACATAGCTAGTACATATACACATGGTGTTACCGCAAACCGAACATACATGTATATTTATACTTCACACATGCAAAGCCTTAAAAAGTTTTCTCTCCCTCTTCAAATCATTTATTTTGTCCTTTGTTTTCCTTACCTTTTGTGGTCAAACCAGCCCCTCCCCCAACCCCCTTTTGTTTTCCTCCTCTCTGTTGATCCTGCCTCCCTCTCTGTTTGCTTTCATTTCTAACATCTATGTCCACTCGACTGCTTTTTTTACACCTGTATTGTTATGTTGTTACCTGTTTATGTTTGTAGTCTTGTCATTTAGCCTTCGAGAAAGACTCTGCTGAGGTCAAAACGTCAGACCACTAACTATTTTTTTAATGTAGTAGTTCATCCATGATTTTTAGAGCCAACTTGTAATAGGTTTTTGCTGAGGATATTTTATCCATGCATAATTATTTGTTTTTAGATATTTGTGTATTGCCATTAATTATAAGTCATTGCTGTGTATTGTGTATTGTGTGCTGGAGAATTAAAAATAGTACAGGAGATTGTTTTATAATTTGTGACGTCATCGTGGTGTTTTTTGTTGTTGGTGTGTTCTGGTGGTGCTCGTCCTTTTTAAATAGAGGTCCAGCCTCCTTCCCGTGTCTCTAGTTGCAACAATAAAGTCCTGAGCCGTTTTAGTATGATGTTTTTGCAGTAAGCACGATAGAGTTGCAATGATCGTTTGTGGTTTGCAAGCGTGTAAGTACTCGACATCTAATAATAATGGCTTATATAGCGCTCATATCCGTCACTCAGTGACGCTCAAGGCGCTTCAACATTAATTTCCTGCAAGGTATGTGGGGCTTCATTTGAAGTATGATACCTACTCTTTTACATAGCATCATGTAATGGTTTACAAGGTGCTGTGGTGCAATATGCAGCCAATCAAACCAGGAATACCGGGGCGAACCCCTTCTCTTTTTGATAAGTGTACTGGGTTCTTTTACATGCATTACACAACACACGGGGCCAACAGCTTTACGTCCCATCCGAAGGACGAAGCAATAATGGTTAAGTGTCTTGCTTAAGGACACAAGTGTCGCGACCGGGACTCGAACCCACACCCTGCTGAGTCGGAAACACCAGAGCTTGAGTCCGGTGCTCTTATCCGCTCGGCCACGACACGCCACGTCTAACGGACCATCGACCAACATGATGCCATGCGCCTGCGCATGTGTTGTGACACTGCCACGGGTTGAAGTCTGCTGATTGTGTAGAATAGTAGGCAAGGTCAGGTCGTGTTTTTGACAAACTTGGAGCCGATGGTCAGGTTAAACAGTGGTTACGAAGCAGAGAATGGGGGTGGGAGGTTGGTATAGGACAGAGAAACGGAAGCCCGGTTTGGGTGACCTAGATCAAGGTCAGAATGACGTCAAAGTTCATGTGGTATTATAATACTGCCTGTCAATTTTTCACCAATAGAGGGCTGCTTCCGCAAATCATTAAAACTGATAACAAATAACCATATAGCTTCTATTTCAGACACTCACTGGCAAAGCTATATGTGGAAAAAGTTGATCCCTTTAGTTTACTGACCTGGCCCAATTTCATGGCTCTGCTTACCGTAAGCAAAGAATCGGCGCTTATGGAAGCAGGGAATTCTTTGCTTACGTCAAGCATATTTCACGGGTTAGCAGAGAATTTTGCTTGTGCGCGTGCGTACTCCACATTTCAAGACATTCTTGGCTTACACAGCTAGCGGAGAAATTCGGTGCCTGCATAGTAAGCGGAGAATGGTGATTGTAAGCGCAGAGTTTGGCGGTAAGCAGAGCCATGAATTTGGGCTCGGAGATGACAGACCAGGAACCCCCCTATCTAATAATTATGCTTCTATGGGACCCCTAAAACAAGTGTGCAAAGTTTGGTGCTTTAATCCGGCGTGTCACGATTTTTTCATTAAGCCCCTGGACTAATAGGTAAGAAGAAGTGTAGGTCCTATGAAGATAAAAGAGTGAACGGGTTGGCTGGATGGTTGTTAATAGAAAAAATGGGAAAACCAACACTTGAAAGTAAAAATGTTTTATAGAGGGATATAAAATCCAGGTGTTTTACGAACAGATTTACCATGTGGTGATCGTCAACGTTCGAGTTTTCATGGGATGCCGTATAGATGGAAAATGGGGTTGTTATAACTGTGCGTAATTAACCACTGATTAGAGGACCAAATTAGACAGCTCAAAAGTTTGGTGTGCCCAGTGTAACAGTCTTCAAGACTCTGGGCTTTAACTTACACTTTAACTCAAAACGAAGAGTAGGCTACAAATTCTTTTCAAAATATGTTTTAGTATTATTTAAAGCCTATCAATCAAGTAGGCCCTACATAACAAGAAGACATCCACATACGCATATTGTCTCTGGCTTATTTTCTAGCATTCACCGATGTTGTTTTCTTTGTTTAAAGTTTTGGAATGATTTTATAGCTATAGAATGTCAATATTCTCAAATAAAAATTGTTAATTTATAACCAGTTTTTCAGTTTTCGTTCGGATAAAATAAGGGATTCACCGACAGAAAGTAGCCAAATGAGAGTTTTTTCACCTCCCTGTACTGCATGTGTTTTAATTTTCTTATTGAAGTCACCGCAGCTCAGTAGACGCCATTTTGAGACACCCGTAACAACCACACAAACAGCGTGGGGCATGCACATCTGTGCAGATAATCCTGTTTTTAGCCGAAATTATTGAGCAAAATGCCTACTTGTGCGGCATTAAACTGCACTAACAGATACTCCCGTGGATGTGGAAAGACATACCATCTGTAAGTATCTATCTATTTTTCGTGAATGTTTATTTTAGGGGAATTTCAGGCTGACATATGAATTTGTCATGTAAACTTTCTGTTGAATACATTCGCCGGTTCGCGCGCGCATTCGTTACGGGTACAAATTTACTGGAAAACACAAGTTTGGTGGATAAATGCAATCATATCTCTGGAACCCTTTATCGTACAAACTAGTTCAAAACGGTAAAATAATCTTGAATATCTACTCCTTCGTCATGTCATATTTATTTTACATTCAGAAAACATTTTGCCACGTCATTTTGAGGGTTTTACGTCCAGTCTTGGTCAATTTTGTATGGAGAAATTCCTAAAGTCTACCTAATCTAGCCACATGAGGGCTCTTATGTTAACTTATTTCAGCAACCCGACGGCTAATTGCTTAGTTCAAAACGGATTTGGGAAGTGTACATCCTGACCAAAACACTGCTCTAACAAATTTTCTGATTGGACAAGCTTTTCCAACGTCATTTTTTAGTTGAAATTCAGACCAATGAAAAGTTATTTCACAGCTTCAAAACATGCCGTTGCTATTAAACATCTGTGTCCAAACTTCTGCAGTGTCAACTCTAAAACTCCAACGCATGTTTCTAAAATGGTAAATTCATGCACTTTTTTTTATCGGAAGGTTTAACTGGAAAAACTTAAATGAACAGAATCATTAATGTAAACATTTTGTTCTACATATGGAAAAGTTTCATTGCAGTCAGTCTCAAATAATCAGTTGTGTGTGTGCGTGACCTTCTGACTACACCACGCATCCACTGAACGATGTCAACACACATTCATGTATTATGCATATAGCCCATGTGTGTAGACCATGCCCTTGTGGTCAAAACGGACGAGTCCATTTTGGCAGACGGGTAAATTACAAGGTCTAACTCCAATAAACAAAACTACACACAATGTAAGTTGCTTGTGTTTCAAGGCTGGCAAAGTACATTTTATTAAATACACAACAATGAAAATATATAACAGCTACAAAACATAATATCAATTTACTAAAGTATAGAACATACTGAGGCTTTGGCATGTAATTAGCTGAGTGAAACATTTCTGACAATTTTAAAAACCATAATAGCAACTTGTTTGGTAGATACAGAAATACATGTAACTTCATTACAACTTTACAAGAGTTCCACAATGGCAAGTGTATGCATAAGTAAACCTTTGAATCATATTAAACTGTGACCCTTGATGGCAATATTATATAGTAATAAGTTGTTTACCTCAAGATTTACAACATGTGTATATTCTGAACTAGCCTGTGGTAGCCCTTGCACAAGCAAAACAACACAGGCAAGAGCAGTTACTGTCTCAATCCATACAGTGCTCAACTTGACCATGGTGAAAGTTACACTTACACATCAATAGGAGTTAAGCTTTATAGGAGTCACTCATTTTGAACATTGATGTTTGAAACAAAGTTTTGGAAGTCCTTCTTGTTGCCAAGCTGGCGTTGAAATTTCAGGAGAAGTGAAAATCCTTGGTGCTTGAAGTGTGGAGTTTCTTCAACAGAATACTCTTCAAGGGGTTTCCGTTCAACAAGATGGAATGACGATTTCCCTTCCCTGATGTAGGAAAAGTCCCCGGCCTTATTAAACATACGGTAGTACCACTGGTCAGGGCTCGAATTTGGGGAAAAAATCCACAAGACCCCTGGGCTTGTAGCTCAAAACTTTTACTGGACCAGAACATTTGTTACAAGACCGGAGTCAAAATGAAAAGAACACTCTACACAGTTTCACATTTGAGCTGCTTTTTGTACCAAGCACTAAGAGAAGAATTATCAAGTTTTTCTTGTGGGTAATACTTCAATACTCAATTGATCAGTTTAATTTAAAAATACAGTGACGTGTTATTATTAAAAAACACAAGACCTCCGGACTTGTACAGTCATAAGTTTACTGGCCCGACACTAAAATCACTGGCCTCGGGCCTGCGGTCCAGTGTCAAATTCGAGCCCTGCTGGTACCCTAGAACTTGACTAAAGTTCTGAAAGTTGTTCACAATAACAGTTTCTTTTTTCGATGGATGGGGTTGCGCGAACCGACTTAAGTCCTCGTAGATGTCTTTTACGACAGCAAACGAAGTTCAACGAAACTGTTTACCTTTCGTTGACCATGTAGCAACTCCTTAATAACAAATTGGAGATTTTTGTAGAACAGTTTTTTTGCTGCCTCATCAGAAGAAAGGAACTCTGCAGGAATGTCTATAACATCAGCAGCATCCCTCCATTCTTCGTACTTCTTTTGCCAACCAGTGTAGTGAACGTATACTTTTAAGATGCGGTCTTCTAATTTTGAGTCAATAAGAGGGTACAAATCGAAGATGACCACGACTCAGGTTTTACACTGTTGTATCGAAGTGATGGCCACTTGCAGGTTCACGATAGTTGATTCGAGGTCTTTTCCTTAAGTTTGCCATTCAGTATACATGTCGCAAAGAAGCTGTCATGCCTCAGTCATGCCTCATGGGATGACACATGCCTGTAAAATTAGAAAACAAATTACATATTTTTGAGAATGACAGAAAAGATGTTGTAACTGACTGCCACGTTTTCACTCGTAATACCTTATATGTAATCTTACCTGTGCAAAAAAAGATTACGTTTGGAAAAAGGGTGAAAAAGTGGAGGTCGGATACATCTTATCATGATCTTATTCGTACCCCGTACGTTAGCACATGGAGGAAGGAAATCCATGGTTAGCATCAGACATGTCAGATCATTCATCAGCTGATTCATCATGATCATTCATGGCCTCACTTAAGTTAAAATCATGACATGAAAACTAAGTACTACTAGCCTAACGTAATATACTTTACAGTGGGGCATTAATTTATTTTATTATTATTAATATTGATCTATTTATTTATCTAAGGAATTAAACATATTACTTTTTGTAATTAAAGTGAACGCGTACACGATCAGTGAGTCTCCAGCATTGACAGTCGTGTATGCGTGTGAACCACGCTGTGTGTGGCAGGAGATTTTGTAGTTATTCAAAATGCCTAACTTCATCGTTCAAATGTAGGCCCTAAGTCCTGATCTTCTGGGGCCCCTCACGGCCTGCGTATTATTTTATTTCTTGCCCCGGGTATCCTTTTGCCAGATTCACACGTAACGACTGCCCTGTATCGGTGTGTTGTGTGATATTAGTGTCCCTTTAGTGTAATGGTATGGTCCGCCCTCCTCCGAGGCAAAATAGCTGCTGATTTCGTAGAGCTGCTCATTAGGAGAGTTTTTTGTGAACTGAAAATGGCAAATTTTAGACATTTAACCTCCTGTTGTTAAGCCAAATGTCGAATTGACCAGTATTTAAGGTTCCAATACTGCTTCTGCTGAATTATAACGTTTTTTGGATATGTTGACTGCGTGTTGACGGTGTGTAGACGGTGTAATTCATGTTGATGGTATTTAGTAGGACCCGGTTTAACAATGTGACTACGAGCCCATGCAGAACCGACAGTATTTGACTTTCCATTCCATCTCCAGCAGGTATGTTTTTTACTTTTACTTGGCTTTAAGCATTTCAATCATAATCAACATGTACATCAAGCCAAGGTTTTTTAATCAAGAATATTTATTTTCTAAAGGCAACTTAGATCCTATGTTTACAGAAAAATGATGAAAAAAGTTGTATTTGTCCCCAATTTTTCATGAGCAAGATGGTCACTATTCATTTCTCATTTCCCACAATTGTTGCTTATTAAGCTGTTAACATATGAACATCTGAAATTATGTGGATAGGTTTTTCATGAATTGATTCATTGATTGATTATAGTTACATATGTTGTGGCATATCATTTCCTGATGTCACATCTTTGTTCTACGAAAGTTCATACAATTGAGGTTTTTCACTTTGTTAATAATACTTATTTAGTTTGGGTAGCACTTTGCATCTGTGTTTCAAGGGAAATGGGTGTAAACAAATTGATTCATCACTGTTTGCATCGCCATGACAATCGAGCAAACTGCTAGCACAAAATTGGAAAATAAAGAGAGAGTGTAGAGCACTAGCGCAAAAGGTCACAAAAGCAATGATATGGACATTTGGTTGAGATGATCTAAAAAATTTCAAACAAAATAATTTTCCCTTTTAATCAAAGGTGCATGTTATAATTTCAGTTCTACAGAATCAAGACAATTGCAAAACTTGTTCTTTGTTTCCCCTTTTTAATCCAAACTGCATGTTAAAACTTCAGTTATACAGCATCAAGAAATTTAAGTTTCCTGGTCTGCAATTTTCCACTTCCTTTAGGAAAAGCTTGTATAACCTTCAATAAGAAAGACTACCGAGGAGCGTTGGCGTTCTACAAGAAGGCTCTGAGGACAAACCCTAGCTGCCCAGGTGCAATCTTAATCAGCTGTCTCCAAGTTGTTCCTTTATTGAAGAGAAACTCTTCAGGGATGAGAAATTTCAGACTTTTGCCCGAGTTGAGACTTTTTACGTCTGCCAATTCAATTCAATATAACATTTATTTCCATTCTTAACAGTGCATATAACAGAATGCAAAAGACAATATTTTGGAGGCACGATCCTCATAAGCCAAGGCTTGTAGTGGAGTGCCTTTAGAAGAAAACAAGAAAAAGAAAGAAAAAAACTTAATTAATTAATGAAATAGTTAACTAAGTTAATTAATTATTACAAGACAAAGATGGGGACAAATAATCTGACAAGACAGAAGTTGAGATAAGTAACTACTAAAAAAAATGTGAAAACTGCTGGGGAGGAGGCAACTCTGGAGAATATGAAACCAAAGGGATAAAATTATGCTACATATTGGGAGATAAGATACTCTGAAAATGGCTGTTATTTTCTTCCTAAGAGAACCATTATCTTTGATGTACTTCTCTAGTGCTGAGGGTACAGCTCGTAAAAGCTCCTTGAAATCTAGTGGAAAGCCATCGTTTCAACATGCCTCCTAGAATTGGGGTCCTAGTTTCAGAACTTTTCATCAGCGATGTCTCTCAGTTGTTACTGGATTCATCTAGTGATCAACGACAGTTATTGACATTTTAACATTTTTGATACTATTAAACACAGCTGCTGTTCGCCTTGGCATTGGCCACTGCTTCAATAAGCTAAACAAACCGGAGAAAGCACGCCTGGCCTTCTAGCCGGCCCTGGAACTCGATCTGAAGTGTGTGGGCACCATCGTTGGCCTCGCCATCCTAGAAATCGACAGTAAAGCAACAGATTCCATACGGACTGGAGTCCAGCTTCTCTCCAAGGCGTACACGATAGACTCCAGCAACCCTATGGTGCTCAACCATCTTGCAAATCGTTTCTTCTTTAAGAAGGTAACGTCCCTCAAGAAGCTACTTCCAAACCTCGGCTCAGGCCAAAAATGCACACTGCTCCAAGATTGATGGTGAAGTCCAAGTCTAGATTTTGAAAAAGCCCCAAAAGTTGGTTTTCATTTTCAAATTTCTATTATCCAATTGCAGGAAAGAATCAAACTCATGGAGTTAAACACATCCCCCATAGTTATTGGTTATGGATTATTAATATTGGTCACTGGTTATTGGTTGTTGGTTATCGGTTATGACTCACTTCACGTAACCAGGTTTAATAGTTATACTTTTCAGTATTGAATGATAGCCAGGTTTAATTTTATCATTGACCAGTTTTAGCACATCACTAATCAGGATGAATTTGTCACTAACAAGGACGAATTTGTCATCGACAAAGCTTTATTTGTAATTAACCTGGACTAACTCGTCATTAACCAGGATTAATTCATCATTTACCAAGTTTTATTTGTAATTATCTAGGATTATACGAAGGTGCAACATCTTGCTCTGCATGCATTCCACGGTACAGACAATGAAGCAACGCAGGCGGAAAGCTGCTACCAACTCACAAGAGCCTTCCATGTACAGGTAAGGATTCCCACCCCACTCATGGTTCTCCCCATGTACAAGCCAGCGTATTGTTTGGATTAAGTGCCAAATCAAACCCAAATACTAGGGAAAACCCCCTCTCTTTACAATTAAGTGTACTAGGTCCTTCTACACTCATGTCACAAAACACTTTTTTACATCCCGTCCAAAACATGAAGTGATAATGCTCAAGTGTCTTGCTTAAGGAATGTAAGCAGGTAAGGACGCAAATATCAAGACCGAGACTCAAATCAAACTCTGGGCCCAATTTCATAGAGCTGCTTAAGCAGAAAATATTGCTTAACATTTTTCTGCTTAGCAGAAATGAGCAGGATACCAGTCATGGTAGTTTGGCTGGTAATCTTATTCTGGTAAGTATCATTTTGTTGTGCTTAGCTGGTTTTTGTGCTTAAGCAGCTCTATGAAATTGGGCCCAGATCAGAAACACCAGAGCTTGTGTCTGGTGTGGTTGACTGCTCGGCCAGGACGCGGCTGCTGAATTCTGACGGATTTATGTGGACAATAACCTTCTGCGTTCCTCTCTACAGTGACCACGACCAAGCTTTCCAGTACTACTACCATGCAAGCCACCCAGTTTGCATCCACAGCTAATCGTTTTGCCGCACTTTGGTTTGGGGCAGATGTACATCCACCGGGGGGAATGTGAGAGTATGCGAACGTGAGTCAAGAGAATGATTGTAAATCTCTGTAATGTATTACTGTAAGGACTCCTGCAGTGTTGTAGTCCAGACCTGGAAGTCTGAGATCGAGACCAGTGACCGAAATCTGAACATCTGAGACCCGGAACTGAGACCAGCCCTTCCCAGACCGAGACTTTTGCAGACCAAGACTGAGACCACAAAAAGGTCTCAAGATGGTCTCGAGAACAGACCTGCAGGTCTTGAGACCTTCAACACTGGACTCCTGTAAAACTGGATTTGTCATTTTTGTCTCCTGACGATGACTAGAGCAAGCTAGTCGAAACGTTGAGACCAATTAAGAACTCACTCTGTGGCAGTGAGGTTAATAAAGAGAAGTCCCCTCGATCTGATCCACTATTAAGCTAAAGTTGTAGTCCTGGCCGATTTCCTACCCTCCGCCCAGGTTGTAGCTAATAAGCTGGACAGTTCTTTTCAGAACTAAGTAATCTCCAGAAGTAGTCTCTCAATTTTTCCGGCAGTAGAATAAAAAGCAAGACCTAGTTCTTTAAGAACAAATCTACATAGCTAGTAGATATATGTAAATGAGGCCCCCTCATTTATGAAATGTTGTTGTTGTATGTTAACCCCATTTAATCCATAGGTCTTATTCACTCATTACAAACTCTATTGTTTTGGTAACCCCTGCTGGAAAGTGGACTGTCTATGTTGACCTCTGAACTGGTTGATCCAGTGGTGGGGTTGGTGGGGCCTAGCATGCTGGCTTCTGTGCTGTTATATCCCACCTACTCCAACAGCTGTTTCTCCATCCCCTCTCTTTTCCAGGTAGGAAAAGTTACTTTGTATTTTTTTTTATCTAGTGTTCAACATTTAATAGAAGAAGATAGTGTATAGATAGAGTGGACATATTTTTTGATCAACTTTAAATTGAAGAATTGGCATACACTAACTTTGAAGTGTTTACAGTTTTTATAAATTGTTCATTATACGATTTAACAGCCTTTTGGTCAGGAGTGAAATTATATGCGTATAAGTTCTCTTCAAACAGGAGTGTATTCTTAGGATTGTCTTTTGTTCTAGGTTTTCCTTTCGAGTTATAGGATCCATTAATTTTACTTTACTGTACAGACTTTTATTTAACTTTGAGTATTTTAGGAGTACCTACATGTAGATATTGGTTTGATGTTTTAGCCTGTGCCCCCATTTGATTGTATACTATAGGTTATGTAGTGTATGAGATGCATGGCAGGGTAGCCCCAGCCCTAGGTGGCCGTAGGATTAGTAGTGACCACAGTAGGGTAATAACTCTATGCCCTGGGGGCCTGATTTAACATGCAGAAGGCCTGGCTCTGGCCTGTTGTTTATTTTAGTGGTTTTTATCTCTGTTTAGTTTTTCTTTGCTTGTCTTATGTCTTTCTTTATTTTAGTCTAGTGTAGATAAAGTGACCAGAGAGAGGGCGTGAACTGCTCATTCTTATTTATTATAAGAGAGGTTTATTTTTGGGGTCTAACAGTAAACCCATTAGCTGCAGTGTTAAATTACCAAGTGTTTCTTTACAATAGTAAAGTTTCTCATTATTTCTTTTATAGAGATTGTTCATTTGGGGATAAGTTTGCTTTTCATTTTTTTGTATCTTTTGTTTTAATTTATCTATCTTTTATTCTGAATTGAAGTGAGATCAACAATTAAGTGTTTACTTTTTAAACCCTTCAACTTCTTGAACCTTTATGGTTTATTGTAATGTGATTATGGATGGACACATTTTTACAGTAATAGCTGTGAATGTATTTGGTTAGTTGTTTGTTTCTTTAATTAATCAAAGTGCTGTTATATCCCACCAACTCCAACCGCTGTTTCTCCATTCCCTCTCCTTTCCAGCCAGAATAAAGTACAGAACAGAGCGCACCCAGCTCACATATACACGTGGTGTTACCGCAAACCGAATATACATTTATACCTCACCATGCAAAGCCTCAACAAGTTTATTGTTGAAATTTATTTTATTATTTTTTTCATTTTCTCAAAAAGTTGACATTATTCAGCTGAAAGTTTCACTGGTGACTTTTATTGTTTCTTTCTTGATTTTTGCCTGTAAATCAGCACTATGTTGACCAAAACCAAATGCACTCCTCTTGTTTCAAACCAGGCTGCCCAGTGCTTCGAGAAGGTACTGAAAGCCCAACCAGGTAACTATGAGACCATGAAGATTCTTGGGTCTCTCTATGTGACTTCCATTGATGAGACCAAGAGGGAGACTGCCAAGGGTCACCTCCAGAAGGTCGTCGATCAGTTCCCGGAAGATATCGAGGCATGGATTGAGTTGGCTCAGATCTTGGAACTCACCGAAGTACCGGTATGTTCTTTCACATTTTTAAAAGTTGTTTTTGTCGTCTCGATCGAAGCAGTCCTGTGGCTGTACATGGAATTGTGATCTCTCACCCAGTTACTTTGCGAGCACATGCACCCTGCTAGGGCTCGAATTTTACACTGGACAACAGACCCAAGGCCAGTAGTTTTGGTGTCGGGCCAGTAAACTTTTGGCTCGACAAGTCATGCGGTCTTGTGTTTTTTTATTTAATATTATTGAAGAATAATACCTCACTATGTAACATCTTGACCCAAAAAGTAATATGTTCAAATGTTGACTTTGAGTCTGATAAAATATACCTTTCAATTCTACTGAGTACTGACATCATGAACTGTACTTAATACCCATGAAGACAAATAAAAATCAATCCTCTCTTACATGTCAATAGCACTTAAGTTCAAATAAATGCAGTTAACTTAAATGCACAGTAAAACTGGGTCAGGAAGGTTTTTCTTATTTTGATTCTGGTCTTGTAACAAAACATTCTGGTTCAGTAAAAATGTTGAGCCACAAGACGTGTACGTGGTCGTGTGGATTTTTCCCCCAAAGTTCAAGCTTCGCCTGCATAGATACTATGTGGATGGAGTGCGTGCACGTGCAGTAACTCTGTGAGAGCTCATAATTCTATGTACAGTCTCTAATGAGATTGGATACGCATTCCAGCACGTGCTCATTCTTCATAAAGCCGTTAAGCAGAAAATTCTGCTTAGCAAATTTCTTTACTTAGTAAGAGATGAGCAGGGTACCAGTGGCAACAATATAAACTTAATGGAATGTTGGTTCGTAACCTGTTTCTGCTGAGCAAGTTTTTGTGATTACAGGTTATATGAAATAGGGCCTTGGTCTGTTGAGCTGCTGGAACATTCAATGATCCGGTTAACCAGAATGTTCTGGGGGTCTAATGGATTTCGGGCTCTGTGCCAACGGAAACATTCTTCAAAGCCAAAAACATACCCGACTTTTGAGATGCTCCCGTAACAGTTCTTTTTCTTCAGAATCATTCCAACAGATCTGTAATGACTATTCACAAATATTGGCTTGTTTTTGTTTTCTTTTGTAACATGTTTTAGGGAGTCCTGACTGCTTATGGCACAGCAACTCGTATTCTTAAACAAAAGGTCCAGGCAGATGCCCTACCAGAAATTCTGAACAACGTTGGAGCTTTGCATTTTCGTCTTGGCAACCAGCCAGAGGCAAAGGTAGGAAGAAAAAGCGGTAGATCTTCATCATGCTGCTGCCATCTTGGTCATGTTCCCTGTATCCAATAACATTAATGGAATGTGCTATGCATCGTGCGTAAAGGAACCAGACTATTTCTCCTTCCAGCCTTGGTTTGGTGTTCTTGATATGAATGGGAGACACATCAAGATGGCCGCATTTTGACAAAGGTCTATTTGGCTTGGAATTTTTGTATTA
The DNA here is from genome assembly GCA_023634235.1 of Pisaster brevispinus. Taxonomy (NCBI): domain Eukaryota; kingdom Metazoa; phylum Echinodermata; class Asteroidea; order Forcipulatida; family Asteriidae; genus Pisaster; species Pisaster brevispinus. The sequence continues at coordinate 773,616 of JAMKCF010000026.1, forward strand.
AATTCCTTGATATACATCCTGAATCTGACTCTGAATTATATAGTCTGCAACGCATCCTAATGGAAACATCACACCAACTTTTGTGGAGAAGACAATCAAGAAGTTTCAGTTGTAGAAGTGGGATGAAAACCCACGTTGTCGGGAGGGGACTGAATACCCAATCCACATGCAAGGCTTTGGTCCGGGAATCAAATTGGGATCCACAGAGGTGAAAGACAGGGAAGAAACCACTGAGCCCATCCTGACTGCCCTTTACATTAATATTGAAAAATTGTAAAACTTGGAGCGAACCAACCTTCAAAAGTTTCAACCCATTTCATGTTTTTTTCTTGTGGGCGTATTTCATCTAAGGACTTCCTTTCTTTCGAAACACAAAGATGTTGTCAATCTGTCCTTTTTCAAATCTGATTCTTGTTCTCCTGTAGTGCTACTACGAAGCCTCTCTCAAGCGTGCCATTTTGAGGCGGAGCATGATGATACGTACTACGGCGCCATCTCAGTCTTGATGTCTTACAACCTCGCTTGGTCTCTTTGAGAGCATGTTTAAATTCGACAAGGCTGAGAAATTCTATAAAGACGTCCTGAGAGAGCATCCTAACTACGTTGATTGTGAGTTGGTCTTGGTGCCGGGGGGTGGGGGGTGCGGAAATACTGTAAAGGGACACGATTAGAAACAAAAAGTTGTAAATTACTTCCTCTTTTTTTTGGTGGGGAGATGAAACAGGTGGGTGAATTTAAAATACTATTCCTGAGTCAGCTTATAGAAGGTTAAGGATTGTTGATTGATTATTGACTTTTGTTTATTATTAATTATTGAATATTAGGTGGTTATAGATTGATTATACACTATTGAGTTGTCACAGATTGAGTATTGATTACTTTAACATTGCAGCTCGAACTTGATTACTTTATTATTGATTACGGAATGAATTGAAAAGGACTATTCCAATAGTCAGCTCATGGAATGTTAATAATTGCTTAATCATTTGTTATTGAGTATTGCTAATTACAGGTGATGTTCTTCCTACTTTAATCTGATTTCCAGTTGTTTTGCCCCCAGAAAAATCAGCAAAACTATTATTAAGTAGCCTGAACAAAATTCTACAAGCCTAAACATGTACTGTATGTAGGTCAGCCTTGTACTACTCAAAATTGCCCTGCTTTTTTCCAAGCATCAAGTCTTATGCCTCTATTTATTTTCAATTATTGCGTGGTTATGTATTGATTATAGGTTGTTGAGTAGTTACACATTGATTTAGATCACATTAACTTAGCAGCTCTCACTTGATCATTTGGTTATTGACTATTGAGTATTGAAAATCAACTATTGATTACTATTGACTTGCCACACAACCTAAGCAATGAACATAACTGCAAGTCTCACTTGTTCATTGATTATTGCTAATTAGAAATTGATTATCATCGAACAGATGAATATTTTCTTTTTAGGCCACTTGCGTCTGGGCTGCGTGGCTCGGGATCCGGGACAGATCTAGGCATACTAGGAGGCATCTGATTGGTTCAAAGAAGCTCTGCAAATCAACCAGGTATTGTACACCAATTATTCATATTCCTTGTGTTTCGCCAATACTCTTGGTTATGCAAATCTCCCTAAAGCGACCAAAAACGCTGCTAAGAACTTGAACACCGAGGGCACTCTTTTGTTCCCCCACTCATAGCCTTTTTGAGCTATTGTAGACACTGTAGGAGTGCACTGTTTAGTATGGGTGGGCACAGACAAACTTACCGAAACCAAGTAGTGCCCTAGTAGCGCGTCCACAAGGGTTCTCACCATGTCGAGCTAGCGTATCAGGCCTATACGCTTGGATTCGTGCCAATATGCCCGAATTTCGGCAGATAAGCAAAAAAAAAAAAAGAAGAAGATTATTATTATATTTTTCCCCCTTAATCCCCCCAAAAATCGAGAAAAAAAGCATGAAGAATGCTCCAGATTGCACTTTAGAGGTTTTAAAACAGTAGAGCTTTGAAAGTAGAGAACAATCCGCAGATGTTGTTTCAATTTAGCGTGCTTTGGCCAAACATCTCCAAATTTTGGTCAAGAATGCCCCACTTTGAACAAATCTGGGGAGAACCCTGTCCACCGTACCTCAAAATGCCTTCATTTTTTTACACTTCCTTCTGGTAAAATGATGATTTCCAAGTCTAGCCCACCTAGATTCTAGGCTGGTTTGATTATTTTGCTTTGAGAAAACTATTTTGTACTCTCCTCTGCCAATGAACAAATTTATCTTGAAGTCTGGTTCATTTTATAGACTCTCATTTTTACAGGCTCTTTTTTTCGGGCTCTATATAAAGCCTTGAGGTTTTTTGTAGGATTACCTGGGTTATCCGGGGTTCAGCCTCGAGTTATCTTGACTTACAGTTTGTTTATTTCTGCATTTTTCCCTCTTGGTGTTTGTACCATAGGATCATCCCGATGCTTGGTCCCTCATCGGTAACCTCCATCTTGCTAAACAAGAATGGGGACCGGGGCAGAAGAAGTTTGAATGAATCCTCAAACAGACCGCCACCCAGAATGATTCCTACTCTCTGCTATCACTGGGTAATGTTTGGCTACAGACACTGTATCAACTCACAAGAGACAAGGAAAAGGTACAACGAGTTTGGATATAAAGGGTGTAAGTGGGTATGTTATTGGTGTTAGTAGGAATATGATGGGTGTAAGTGGGAATTGCATGGGTGTTTCTGGAAATGTTGTGGTCAAGTCGGTATGTTTTGGGTGTTAGAAAGATTGTTACGGGCGTAAGTGGGTGTGTCATGGGTTTCAGTAGGAAAGGGTGGACCAGATTTTAGTACCAGAGAGGATTATTGCTACAACTACATGACGGTGTTTGGGTTCATTTGGGTGATAATTGGGTGTTTTAAGGAGTTGTATCATATGGACAGGGATTTCAAATCTGGAATCTTTTATAATTGCATTTGAGGGATTTTGTGGGTACAACTGGAAGCTTTATTTGTGTTTATGGCAATAGTATTTGTGGGGCAGGGTTTAAAACAGGAGCAACTGGGTATAACTGGGTATCATCCTGACATTAAACGTCACCAGGACAGAGCCCTGGCCATGTACAAACAAGTATTACGCAACGATGGCCGCAACCTGTTTGCAGCCAATGGAATTGGTGCAATTTTTGCTATGAAGGACTACATCCGAGAATCTAAGGACGTCTTCTCTCAGGTGAGTGGGCAACTTATAATAATAATAATAATACTTTATTCAGGCAAATCACAATACATACAAAATATTAAAAATATGAAAACCACCCCTATCCCAATATATGGCATGGATTGAAATCAACTGAAAAAACAAACGATAAAAAAAAAACCAAAACAAGGCAAAGAGAGAACACAAAAAGGGGCCACAAAATCAAAGGAAAAAGAAACTGGACAACAAACCAGGGAGCAACAGACAGGACAAAAGATGGGCTGCCTAGGAAAAAGACAAAAGTGAAATAAAACACTCACCAAAGGGGTGTGTCACTCCAACTTCAATAAATTCTGGACTGGCTAGTTGATGCACCTGATAATTTATATATAAACCCCCAACTCCCTTCAGAGATTTACCGCTCACCTCTCAAAAATGGCCCAGGTTCGATTCCCGACTAAGGCCATAGGTGAGTAGAGTTGTACGTTGGTTCCTTCTATGCCACAAGAATTTTTCTCTGGTTGTCCTCGGGGGGGGGGGGGGGGGGGGGAGGTTGCAGCTGGTCTTCTGTTCAGATGGTAAGAAAACCTCACCTTGTCTCGTTTATTAACATCTCTGGTCGGAGATACATGTAGTTAGTGCATGGCAAAAAAAATAATGCTGGCTTTATCCACGTCACATTTGGAAAAAAAAGCGCGTACTGATTATTGCGTCACTAAAAATTGGCTTCGCATTTGCATTGGCAAGAAGTATGAACCGGGCTTTACAAGGGAAAAACAGACAAAGGAAGAAAAATGTAATAATTATTGTGTTAAGAGAACGACAACATTAGGGGCTAGGTAGCTCAGTTTGTAGACGAGGGTAGAGCGCCAGCACATTCATCTGGAGGTGGCAGGTTCAAAATCCAGCTCTAATCAATTTTTCTTTGTTCAACCCCAAATAATTGTTTATTTACTCAGTCAGTTTCCCTTGTGGTATATAACTTGACGTACTGACGTACCTAGCTAGAGCGTACCCCAAAGCTGGAAAGCTCAAGGAATGCAAACAATCTCTACTCAAGGTAACGTCCTTTATTTTAATTCGTCAATTTTGAATGAATTTTTGTGACACATTTTTTTCCCTGACCTATTTATCAGGGATGAGAAAGTTCAACCTGTTATCTGATTTCAGACTTTCTTAAGTCTGCCTGCTAAACTAAATGCTGTATTTTTCTCCAAATAAAAACGAGTCAGCCTCCTTGATCTTATTCTCTAGCACTGAGGATACTGTTCCCAAAAGCTCCATGGACCCCGTTTACACTAGATCCAGAAAGGTGGATCAGACCCGGGTCTGATCCGGCAGTGTGGATTAACGGCTAGTGTAAAGGCAAAAAAGCAGGATCAGACCCGCTTTTTGCTTGTGCTTTGGTGGGTTATCCGTCGCTGGTTATACTTGTGTGTGTGTGTGCTGTGTGCACATGGGCTCATATTCGGAACCTTATGGAGACCAAGGACAAAACCAAAAAGGGAAAACAAAAGGTCTCCACATGGAAATTCTTAAGACCGGTGTGCTCCACAAGGAAATTTGTGTACAAAGTCTACGGGAAACTGTTAAGTGCAGGGACAAAGGAAAGAACAAAAGAATGCTCCACAAGGATGCATTTTTGAGAATGTGTGGACTGTGCGTGTGTGAAACGTTTTGTTGTTTTCAGCGTCCTTATACATCAGCGTTACGTTCGGAGCTTGCCTTGTTGGTGTATTTTGTTAATTTCCATCTACAAAATATTTCTACCTGCATGGTCGTTATCCGTATCATTTGCTGTACCGTATTTTCTGCATTCTACCTTCGCATTGATAATATTTCTAGAAGTGGCGCGCTGTAATTGTGACCTTTGATCTTTGCCATGTAACCCTTGAGCTCTTAGCGAAGAGCGCTGACGTCGTGACCAATATACATCTGGCTCAAAAGTGGGATCGGAGCCGGATCAAGCGCTGGTGTAAACGCGACACAGGATCTTGATCTGCGGTCGTTAAAATATTGCCGGATCTCAATCCACCTTTCTGGATCTAGTGTAAACGCGGTGTTGGAATCTATAACTCCAGGTGTTACCAAAAGGTGGAAATGCCACCATTTCACTGTACCTCCTAAGATCTGGATCCCAGTTTCAGACTTTTTTCTTCAGCATTGACTCTCACCCCTGATTTATATTTTATTATATTTTGGGTAATTTTTTTGTTTACACTCGCATGTTTACCAAAATTCCTCAAAATATATTTCATTCCATAGTTTTAACTTCTGATAATTTACTTTGTTTTAGTTGCTCATAATTATGCTCCTGGTTTAATGTGTGTGGAGGGATTGATCTTCATTGAGTTAATGTTTCTGTTTCTATTTTACACTCCTCAAAGTGTACATTATAGCATGAATGATGTCATTCCCACTCGTCTTGGAAGTGGTTTCGTGCACATGATCGCAGTTATATGCGTATTTTTAGTTAAAGGGGCTCACCTGTTCCTGTGTTTTTTATCATCATTTTTAATGGTTGCAGCTGGTCTTTTTTCTAATGTTAGCTAAATATTATTTTTGTATGTGTTTATTGTAGAATCTTAACTGTAGGATATTTTACAACATAATAACCTTTCGCAGAAGCGGACCAATCAGGTGCCGATTTAGGCTCCATTGATGCATGCCACTCATGTACTGTACACCGTGGCTGTCAACTGGCTGTGTGTGTGTCACGGCCGGCCGATTGGTTTAAGGTGATCGCAATGCAGCGGTTTTGCGTGTCAGCAAGCTTCCCAACACGGCTACTCGTTTGAGTGAGGCCTGGCGGAAGAAAGTCTGTGTCGAAGGAAACTTGTATCAGTGTTCCGAGCTGGGATCGAAGTTGCGTTCGTCCAGGATTTTTCAATTTTTGACAGGGCGGTTAATTATTATGGCAGGGTGGCCAATTCTTTGGCAGGGCAGCCTGAAATTTAAGGAGGGCGGCCCACCCTCCCAAGACCCGTCGGGTGGTCTAGGAAGTGGCCCGCGTGTTTCCAGATGGACCATCAGTTCAGGGAGTAATGCGCCGGCCAATCACTTAAAAAAAGGAAATAGGCCCACTTGACTGCAGATCATTCTTATTAACGATTTCAATAACGATCGATGGTGTTAACTTCAATAGATTTTGACTTCATTGCAATGCAACTCGCACTTTGTGGCGATGTACAATGACTGATGTACCGCCCGCCAGTCACTGTACATCTCCACAAAGGACCGCAAACACGCACGACTCCTCTGTGTAAGCAGTCGCCACTGGGGCTTATACGCTGGGCGGCTTATACACTTAAACTGACAGTTGTTTTGACAATTTCTGGGTATTGCGGCTTATACACCGGGCAGCTAATATGCCGAAGATTACGGTAATATACAAATTGAAGTTCAAATGTTAACTTTTGAGTCTGATAAATATCTTTCAATTCTGTTGAGTGAGGAAACACTCTCGCCCATAATACAAATGAGATAAATCTTCTCTAAGCGTCCTTTTAGTTCAGCAACTGAAAGATCACTCCGCTGTGTCAAGTTGTTGACCCAACTGTTTTGAGGGCAACCTGGTCTTCTCCTTGTATGCACTGGAAACCTGCAATCGCTGTAGCTGAAAGACCAGCACTGCCCATGGCATGACCACACCAGTTTACTGTGCGCTCTGGCCTCTGGTCTAATTGTAAATCATAAGCTTTTTAGAGATATGGTGGACACATTACTAGGGCACCATTTGGTTTGGATGGATCTGTCTGCTTACACCCTAACAAAACAGTACACTCGTAAAATGACTGCCATATCTCAAAAGGGCTAATGGCACTCCTCTCGATAGATTTTTGTGCTTGCAGCCAAAAGAAATAAGCATTTTACAGTGCACTGTAAGGGCACAAATTTGTGGTAAAGTGACACCATGAAATCTGTTCCTGAGCATCTTTAAAAGCTGATGACTCTGCAGGAAGTTCCCTGAAAATAAACCAATCTTTCTATGTTGTGATGAACATTTTTGAAATTCTCCCTGATCATTAAAAAACTTTGTCCCTATTATGTTGAATGTAATTCCAAATATCTCTTTGATTCTTGTACAAAATCTCCCTGATTGCAACATGCAAATATTGGCGTCTGCAGTAAGCTTAAAAGTTGACATTGATGCTCAGCCAGATTGTTGGTTGGAAGCTAGAAAGATTGATATTTTCAAAAGGTCTTTTTCCCCTTCAGGATGTCAAGATGACAGAGCAGATGTCCAGACAGCTCTCATATCGGAGGCTCAGTTCATCAAACCCATCAAGAAGTTCATGGCTGGCTTAATCAGGAAGCAGGTAAAAATATAATCTTTTGTTTTATCTTTCTGTGACAACAGAACAACAATGTTAATTTTGTTCAAGTTGATCTTTAATGGATTTGCTCCAATTTACCCCAAATGAACTAGTGTGTCTATACTCATTCCAAATATCACTTCAGTTGTCTTTCCAAGGGGTCCTGAAAGTACTTGTTGCCAGAACTAAGGGCCTTTGCTTTTGCATCCCCAAATCTTGTGAGAATTGAAAGGGCCCTGTGTTCCAACGTATTGATTTAATGTGTATGACTTTGGATGGCATGGGTGGTGTGTGCATGAAGCACTCACCTCTCACCACTGTGACCCTGGTCCGAAGAACAACAAAATATCGACATTACCGGCATGGTCAAAATTCCAAGATTTGGGCCAAATTTTTTTTGCAATTTTATGGTTTCAAATGATACAGAACGGACTCCTGAAGACAGTTTACTGGTGCAGACTGGAAAAATACTTCATGGAATGAGATGTACCGGGAATTGTGTGAGTTAAGTTTTGGGTCCGAAAAACAAAAATATTGACAATACCGGCGATGGTCAAAATTTCAAGATGGTAAAAATAACTCATAGTTTGAGATGTATCAGGAATTTTGTGAGTTTAGTTATGGGTCCAAAAAACTAAAAAATCGACCATGCCGGCATGGTTCAAATTTCTAGATTTGGGTCAAAATCTTTTTGCCAATTTTATAGTTTCAAATGATACAGACGGACTCCTGAAGACAGTTTACTGGTGCAGACTGGAAAAATACTTCATGGAATGAGATGTACCGGGAATTGTGTGAGTTAAGTTTTTATTGACAATACCGGCGATGGTCAAAATTTCAAGATTGTAAAAATAATTCATAGTTTGAGATGTATCAGGAATTTTGTGAGTTAAGTTATGGGTCCGAAAAACCAAAAAATCAACCATGCCGGCATGGTTCAAATTTCTAGGTTTGGGTTGAAATTTTTTGGGCAATTTAATAGTTTCAAATGATACAGAACGGACTCCTGAAGACAGGTTACTGGTGCAGACTGGAAAAATTAATCATAGAATGGGATGTATCGGGAATTTTGTGAGTTAAGTTTTGGGTCCGAAGAACAAAAATATCGACAATACCAGCATAGTCAAAATTTCAAGATTTGGGTCAACAATTTGTAATTTTATGATTTCAAATGATACAGAATGGACTCCTGAAGACAGTTTTCTGGTGCAGACTGGAAAAATACTTCATGGAATGAGATGTACCGGGAATTGTGTGAGTTAAGTTTTGGGTCCGAAGAACAAAAATATTGACAATACCGGCGATGGTCAAAATTTCAAGATTGTAAAAATAATTCATAGTTTGGGATGTATCAGGAATTTTGTGAGTTAAGTTATGGGTCCGAAAAACCAAAAAATCAACCATGCCGGCATGGTTCAAATTTCTAGGTTTGGGTTGAAATTTCTTTGGGCAATTTAATAGTTTCAAATGATACAGAACGGACTCCTGAAGACAGGTTACTGGTGCAGACTGGAAAAATTAATCATAGAATGGGATGTATCGGGAATTTTGTGAGTTAAGTTTTGGGTCCGAAGAACAAAAATATCGACAATACCAGCATAGTCAAAATTTCAAGATTTGGGTTGAAGATTTTTGGGCAATTTTCTGGTTTGAAATGATACAGAATAGACTGCTGAAGACAGTTTACTGGTGCAGACTATTAAAATGATGCATAATTTTTCAGATATTGAGAATTTTGTGAGTTTAGTTATGGGTCCCAAAACCCTAAAAATCATCAAGATTTTTGGTCAAAAATCTTTTGGCAATTTTATGGTTTCAAATGATAGAGCACGCACTCCAGAAGACAGTTTACTGGTACAGACTGGAAAAATGATGCATAGTTTGTCAGATAATGAAAAATTTTTGAATTTAGTTGTGGGTCCAAAAAACCAAAAAATCGAACATGTCGGCCGGGTCAAAATTTCAAGATTTTGGGTCAACAATTTGTAATTTTATGATTTCAAATGATACAGAATGGACTCCTGAAGACAGTTTTCTGGTGCAGACTGGAAAAATACTTCATGGAATGAGATGTACCGGGAATTGTGTGAGTTAAGTTTTGGGTCCGAAGAACAAAAATATTGACAATACCGGCGATGGTCAAAATTTCAAGATTGTAAAAATAATTCATAGTTTGGGATGTATCAGGAATTTTGTGAGTTTAGTTAGGGGTCCGAAAAACCAAAAAATCGACCATGCCGGCATGGTTCAAATTTCTAGGTTTGGGTTGAAATTTCTTTGGCAATTTTATAGTTTCAAATGATACAGAACGGACTCCTGAAGACAGGTTACTGGTGCAGACTGGAAAAATAAATCATAGAATGGGATGTATCGGGAAATTTGTGAGTTAAGTTTTGGGTCCGAAGAACAAAAATATCGACAATACCAGCATAGTCAAAATTTCAAGATTTGGGTTGAAGATTTTTGGGCAATTTTCTGGTTTGAAATGATACAGAATAGACTCCTGAAGACAATTTACTGGTGCAGACTATTAAAATGATGCATATTTTTTCAGATATTGAGAATTTTGTGAGTTATGGGTCCCAAAACCCTAAAATGCATCAAGATTTTTGGTCAAAAATCTTTTGGCAATTTTATGGTTTCAAATGATAGAGCACGGACTCCAGAAGACAGTTTACTGGTACAGACTGGAAAAATGATGCATAGTTTGTCAGATAATGAAAAATTTCTGAATTTAGTTGTGGGTTCGAAAAACCAAAAAATCAACCATGCCGGCCTGGTCAAAATTTCAAGATTTTGGGTCAACAATTTGTAATTTTATGGTTTCAAATGATACAGAATGGACTCCTGAAGACAGTTTACTGGTGCAGACTGGAAAAATACTTCATGGAATGAGTGAACCAGGAATTTTGTGAGTTAAGTTTTGGGTCCGAAGAACAAAAATATTGACAATACCAGCAATAGTCAAAATTTCAAGATTGTAAAAATAATTCATAGTTTGAGATGTATCAGGAATTTTGTAAGTTTAGTTATAGGTCCGAAAAACCAAAAAATCGACCATGCCGGCATGGTTCAAATTTCTAGATTTGGGTCGAAATTTTTTTGGCAATTTTATAGTTTCAAATGATACAGAACGGACTCCTGAAGACAGGTTACTGGTGCAGACTGGAAAAATAAATCATAGAATGGGATGTATCGGGAATTTTGTGGGTTAAGTTTTGCGTCTGAAAAACAAAAAAATCGACCATGCCGGCATGGTCAAAATTTCAAGATTTTGGTTCAAAAAACTTTTGGCAATTTTATGGTTTCAAATGATAGAGCACAGACTCCAGAAGACAGTTTACTGGTGCAGACTATAAAAATGATGCATAGTTTGTTAGATGATGAGAAATTTGTGAGTTTAGTTATGGGTCTGAAAAACCAAAAAATCGAACATGCAGGCATGGTCAAAATTTCAAGATTTTGGGTCAAAAATCTTTTGGCAGTTTTATGGTTTCAAATGATAGAGCACTGACTCCTGAAGATCGTTTACTGGTGCAATCTCGAAAAATGATGCATAGTTTGTCAGATAAGAAGAATTTTGTGAGTTTAGTTTCGGGTCCGAAAAACCAAAAAATCAACCATGCCGGCATGGTCAAATTTTCATGATTTGAGGTCAAAATTCTTTGGGAATTTTATGGTTTCAAATGATAGAGCACGGACTCCAGAAGACAGTTTACTGGTGCAGACTATAAAAATGATGCATAGTTTGTCAGATATTGAGAATTTTGTGAGTTTAGTTATGGTTCCGAAAAACAAAAAAACCGACCATGCCGGCATGGTCAAAATTTCAAGATTTGGGTTGACAATTTTTTGACAATTTTATTGTTTCAAATGATTGATAACGGACTCCTGAAGACAGTTTACTTGTGCAGACTGGAAAAAAGATGCATAGTTTGTCAGATATTGAGAATTTTGTGAGTTTAGTTATGTGTCCGAAAAACTAAAAAATTGACCATGCCGGCACGGTCAAAATTTCAAGATTTTTTGTCAAATTTTTTGTGGCAATTTTTTGGTTTCAAATGATAGAGCACAGAATCCAGAAGATAGTTTACTGGTGCAGACATAAAAATGATGCATAGTTTGTCAGATGATGAGAATTGTTTGAGTTTAGTTATGGGTCTGAAAAACCAAAAAATAGACCATGCCGCCATGGTCAAAATTTCAAGATTTTGGGTCAAAAATATTTTGGCAATTTTATGGTTTTAAATGATAGAGCACGGACTCCTGAAGACCGTTTACTGGTGCAATCTGGAAAAATGATGCATAGTTTGTCAGATAATGAGAATTTTATGAGTTTAGTTATGGGTCCGAAAAACCAAAAAATCGACCATGCCGGCATGGTCAAAATTTCAAGATTTTAGGTCAAAAAACTTTTGGCAGTTTTATGGTTTCAAATGATAGAGCACTGACTCCTGAAGACCGTTTACTGGTGCAATCTGGAAAAATGATGCATAGTTTGTCAGATAAGAAGAATTTTGTGAGTTTAGTTATGGGTCCGAAAAACCAAAAAATTGACCATGCCGGCATGGTCAAATTTTCATGATTTGAGATCAAAATTCTTTGCGAATTTTATGGTTTCAAATGATAGAGCACGGACTCCAGAAGACAGTTTACTGGTGCAGACTATAAAAATGATGCATAGTTTGTCAGATATTGAGAATTTTGTGAGTTTAGTTATGGGTCCGAAAAACCAAAAAAAACGACCATGCCGGCATGGTCAAAATTTCAAGATTTAGGTTGACAATTTTTTGGCAATTTTATTGTTTCAAATGATTGATCACGGACTCCTGAAGACAGTTTACTGGTGCAGACTGAAAAAATAACTCAAAGTATGAGATGTACCAGGAATTTTGTGAGTTTAGTTATGGGTCCGAAAAACCAAAAAATCGACCATGCCGGCATGGTCACAATTTCAAGATTTTGGGTCAAAAATATTTTGGCAATTTTATGGTTTTAAATGATAGAGCACGGACTCCTGAAGACCGTTTACTGGTGCAATCTGGAAAAATGATGCATAGTTTGTCAGATAATGAGAATTTTATGAGTTTAGTTATGGGTCCGAAAAACCAAAAAATCGACCATGCCGGCATGGTCAAAATTTCAAGATTTTGGGTCAAAAAACTTTTGGCAGTTTTATGGTTTCAAATGATAGAGCACTGACTCCTGAAGACCGTTTACTGGTGCAATCTGGAAAAATGATGCATAGTTTGTCAGATAAGAAGAATTTTGTGAGTTTAGTTATGGGTCCGAAAAACCAAAAAATTGACCATGCCGGCATGGTCAAATTTTCATGATTTGAGATCAAAATTCTTTGCGAATTTTATGGTTTCAAATGATAGAGCACGGACTCCAGAAGACAGTTTACTGGTGCAGACTATAAAAATGATGCATAGTTTGTCAGATATTGAGAATTTTGTGAGTTTAGTTATGGGTCCGAAAAACCAAAAAAAACGACCATGCCGGCATGGTCAAAATTTCAAGATTTAGGTTGACAATTTTTTGGCAATTTTATTGTTTCAAATGATTGATCACGGACTCCTGAAGACAGTTTACTGGTGCAGACTGAAAAAATAACTCAAAGTATGAGATGTACCAGGAATTTTGTGAGTTTAGTTATGGGTCCGAAAAACCAAAAAATCGACCATGCCGGCATGGTCACAATTTCAAGATTTTGGGTCAAAATTCTTTTGGCAATTTTATGGTTTCAAATGATAGAGCACGGACTCCTGAAGACCGTTTACTGGTGCAATCTGGAAAAATGATGCATAGTTTGTCAGATAAGAAGAATTTTGTGAGTTTAGTTATGGGTCTGAAAAACCAAAAAATCGACCATGCCGGCATGGTCAAATTTTCAAGATTTTGGGTCAAAAATCTTTTGGCAGTTTTATGGTTTCAAATGATAGAGCACTGACTCCTGAAGACCGTTTACTGGTGCAATCTGGAAAAATGATGCATAGTTTGTCAGATAAGAAGTATTTTGTGAGTTTAGTTATGGGTCCAAAAAACCAAAAAATCGACCATGCCGGCATGGTCAAATTTCAAGATTTTGGGTCAAAAATCTTTTGGCAATTTTATGGTTTTAAATAATAGAGAACGGACTCCTGAAGACCGTTTACTGGTGCAATCTGGAAAAATGATGCATAGTTTGTCAGATAATGAGAATTTTATGAGTTTAGTTATGGGTCCGAAAAACCAAAAAATCGACCATGCCGGCATGGTCAAAATTTTAAGATTTTGGATCAAAAATCTTTTGGCAGTTTTATGGTTTCAAATGATAGAGCACTGACTCCTGAAGACCGTTTACTGGTGCAATCTCGAAAATTGATGCATAATTTGTCAGATAAGAAGAATTTTGTGAGTTTAGTTATGGGTCCGAAAAACCAAAAAATCGACCATGCCGGCATGGTCAAATTTTCATGATTTGAGATCAAAATTCTTTGGGAATTTTATGTTTTCAAATGATAGAGCACGGACTCCAGAAGACAGTTTACTGGTGCAGACTATAAAAATGATGCATAGTTTGTCAGATATTGAGAATTTTGTGAGTTTAGTTATGGGTCCGAAAAACCAAAAAATCGACCATGCCGGCATGGTCACAATTTCAAGATTTTGGGTCAAAAATTTTTTGGCAAATTTATGGTTTCAAATGATAGAGCACGGACTCCTGAAGACCGTTTACTGGTGCAATCTGGAAAAATGATGCATAGTTTGTCAGATAATGAGAATTTTATGAGTTTAGTTATGGGTCCGAAAAACCAAAAAATCGACCATGCCGGCATGGTCAAAATTTCAAGATTTTGGGTCAAAAATCTTTTGGCAGTTTTATGGTTTCAAATGATAGAGCACGGACTCTTGAAGACCGTTTACTGGTGCAATCTGGAAAAATGATGCATAGTTTGTCAGATAATGAGAATTTTATGAATTTAGTTATGGGTCCGAAAAACCAAAAAATCGACCATGCCGGCATGGTCAAAATTTCAAGACTTTGGGTCAAAAATCTTTTGGCAATTTTATGGTTTCAAATGATAGAGCACTGACTCCTGAAGACCGTTTACTGGTGCAATCTGGAAAAATGATGCATAGTTTGTCAGATAATGAGAATTTTATGAGTTTAGTTATGGGTCCGAAAAACCAAAAAATCGACCATGCCGGCATGGTCAAAATTTTAAGATTTTGGGTCAAAAATCTTTTGGCAGTTTTTTGGTTTCAAATGATAGAGCACTGACTCCTGAAGACCGTTTACTGGTGCAATCTGGAAAAATGATGCATAGTTTGTCAGATAAGAAGAATTTTGTGAGTTTAGTTATGGGTCCGAAAAACCAAAAAATCGACCATGCCGGCATGGTCAAAATTTCAAGATTTTGGATCAAAAATCTTTTGGCAGTTTTATGGTTTCAAATGATAGAGCACTGACTCCTGAAGACCGTTTACTGGTGCAATCTCGAAAATTGATGCATAATTTGTCAGATAAGAAGAATTTTGTGAGTTTAGTTATGGGTCCGAAAAACCAAAAAATCGACCATGCCGGCATGGTCAAATTTTCATGATTTGAGATCAAAATTCTTTGGGAATTTTATGTTTTCAAATGATAGAGCACGGACTCCAGAAGACAGTTTACTGGTGCAGACTATAAAAATGATGCATAGTTTGTCAGATATTGAGAATTTTGTGAGTTTAGTTATGGGTCCGAAAAACCCCAAAACCGACCATGCCGGCATGGTCAAAATTTCAAGATTTGGGTTGACAATTTTCTGGCAATTTTATTGTTTCAAATGATTGATCACGGACTCCTGAAGACAGTTTACTGGTGCAGACTGGAAAAATAACTCAAAGTATGAGATGTATCAGGAATTTTATGAGTTTAGTTATGGGTCCGAAAAACCAAAAAATCGACCATGCCGGCATGGTCACAATTTCAAGATTTTGGGTCAAAAATTTTTTGGCAAATTTATGGTTTCAAATGATAGAGCACGGACTCCTGAAGACCGTTTACTGGTGCAATCTGGAAAAATGATGCATAGTTTGTCAGATAATGAGAATTTTATGAGTTTAGTTATGGGTCCGAAAAACCAAAAAATCGACCATGCCGGCATGGTCAAAATTTCAAGATTTTGGGTCAAAAATCTTTTGGCAGTTTTATGGTTTCAAATGATAGAGCACGGACTCTTGAAGACCGTTTACTGGTGCAATCTGGAAAAATGATGCATAGTTTGTCAGATAATGAGAATTTTATGAATTTAGTTATGGGTCCGAAAAACCAAAAAATCGACCATGCCGGCATGGTCAAAATTTCAAGACTTTGGGTCAAAAATCTTTTGGCAATTTTATGGTTTCAAATGATAGAGCACTGACTCCTGAAGACCGTTTACTGGTGCAATCTGGAAAAATGATGCATAGTTTGTCAGATAAGAAGAATTTTATGAATTTAGTTATGGGTCCGAAAAACCAAAAAATCGACCATGCCGGCATGGTCAAATTTTCAAGATTTTGGGTCAAAAATCTTTTGGCAGTTTTATGGTTTCAAATGATAGAGCACTGACTCCTGAAGACCGTTTACTGGTGCAATCTGGAAAAATGATGCATAGTTTGTCAGATAAGAAGAATTTTGTGAGTTTAGTTATGGGTCCGAAAAACCAAAAAATCGACCATGCCGGCATGGTCAAATTTTCAAGATTTTGGGTCAAAAATCTTTTGGCAGTTTTATGGTTTCAAATGATAGAGCACTGACTCCTGAAGACCGTTTACTGGTGCAATCTGGAAAAATGATGCATTGTTTGTCAGATAAGAAGAATTTTGTGAGTTTAGTTATGGGTCCGAAAAACCAAAAAATCGACCATGCCGGCATGGTCAAAATTTCAAGATTTTGGATCAAAAATCTTTTGGCAGTTTTATGGTTTCAAATGATAGAGCACTGACTCCTGAAGACCGTTTACTGGTGCAATCTCGAAAATTGATGCATAGTTTGTCAGATAAGAAGAATTTTGTGAGTTTAGTTATGGGTCCGAAAAACCAAAAAATCGACCATGCCGGCATGGTCAAATTTTCATGATTTGAGATCAAAATTCTTTGCGAATTTTATGGTTTCAAATGATAGAGCACGGACTCCAGAAGACAGTTTACTGGTGCAGACTATAAAAATGATGCATAGTTTGTCAGATATTGAGAATTTTGTGTGTTTAGTTATGGGTCCGAAAAACCCAAAAACCGACCATGCCGGCATGGTCAAAATTTCATGATTTGAGATCAAAATTCTTTGCGAATTTTATGGTTTCAAATGATAGAGCACGGACTCCAGAAGACAGTTTACTGGTGCAGACTATAAAAATGATGCATAGTTTGTCAGATATTGAGAATTTTGTGAGTTTAGTTATGGGTCCGAAAAACCCAAAAACCGACCATGCCGGCATGGTCAAAATTTCAAGATTTGGGTTGACAATTTTTTGGCAATTTTATTGTTTCAAATGATTGATCACGGACTCCTGAAGACAGTTTACTGGTGCAGACTGGAAAAATAACTCAAAGTATGAGATGTATCAGGAATTTTGTGAGTTTAGTTATGGGTCCGAAAAACCAAAAAATCGACCATGCCGGCATGGTCACAATTTCAAGATTTTGGGTCAAAATTCTTTTGGCAATTTTATGGTTTCAAATGATAGAGCACGGACTCCTGAAGACCGTTCACTGGTGCAATCTGGAAAAATGATGCATAGTTTGTCAGATATTGAGAATTTTGTGAGTTTAGTTATGTGTCCGAAAAACCAAAAAATTGACCATGCCGGCATGGTCAAAATTTGGGTTGAAAATTTTTTGGCAATTTTGTGGTTTTAAATGATATAAAACGGACTCCTGAAGACAGTTTACTGGTGCAGACTGGAAAAATAACTCAAAGTATGAGATGTATCAGGAATTTTGTGAGTTTAGTTATGGGTCCGAAAAACCAAAAAATCGACCATGCCAGCATGGTCACAATTTCAAGATTTTGGGTCAAAAATCTTTTGGCAATTTTATGGTTTCAAATGATAGAGCACAGACTCCTGAAGACAGTTTACTGGTGCAGACTATAAAAATGATGCATAGTTTGTTAGATGATGAGAAATTTGTGAGTTTAGTTATGGGTCTGAAAAACCAAAAAATCAACCTTGCAGGCATGGTCAAAATTTCAAGATTTTGGGTCAAAAATCTTTTTGCAGTTTTATGGTTTCAAATGATAGAGCACTGACTCCTGAAGACCGTTTACTGGTGCAATCTCGAAAAATTATGCATAGTTTGTCAGATTAGAAGAATTTTGTGAGTTTAGTTATGGGTCCGAAAAACCCCAAAATCGACCATGCCGGCATGGTCAAAATTTCAAGATTTTGGGTCAAAATTCTTTTGGCAATTTTATGGTTTCAAATGATAGAGCATGGACTCCTCAACCATACGGCCAGGCCATGCCAATGCAGCAGGGTGAGCTCAAACCATTGAGTTGCTGAAGAATTCCAAACCTAGGCCTGTGATTTCTCAGGCTTTTTCCTGGTTTCAGGATTTTCCATTGACCTCCCTTGGGCTTCAGAGTTTCTTGAAAGAGGCAAACTTGCAAACATTTTGTTTAATCACAGGATGTGGCAAATATTGTACACATGGTCATTTTATATGATGGCCACACACAGGCTCAAACCTTTGACCTCCATGAGTGTGTGCTCATCTTGTGTTGATGAACATGACCATATGTACACAGTGTAAGCTACATCCTGTGATTAGTGTCGCAGCAAAAAGTTACAAAGTCAAACCAGAACTGATAAGAATAAAGTCATTAGTGTAGTTAGCTCCGCCTTGAACAAAAGGATCAAGGCGCAATAACGAATAGTCATTCACATTGTACTGTATGTACAAGCTCATATACCCACAAACAGTTTATGTATACAGTACGTAAGCACATGTCTGTAACAGTGTCTCCGAGCAGCAAGCATGGGGTGTGCTGTGTGCGGGGCAAAATGCGACTTTAATCATTCCATGCAGCTGACATGCCTTGATCAAGGCTACAGTTCATCAAGCCTTCCTTAAGCATTCCTGAAACCATCTCAACTCCTTAGGCATATTCAGCACTGGCAACCAAATTGGTGTTCAGCCTGCAAGTCAAGCAATAAACCACAAATGAAACTGACTGGTTAAGTTTTCAATAGTTTTTGGGTTGAACAAAGAAAACTTGACTAGAGCCGGACTTGAACCTGAGACCTCCGAATTAACAGTCTTGCACTAAAGAGCAAGAGGAATCCGCACCTCTATTGAATACTCAAATGACAGACAAGTCGTAACATCTTTTTCCCTCTTCAGCCTACATTCAGCAGCCTGGACATCCCCAACAGATGCAGGGCTATGCCATTTCACCGCCGCAGGCCTACCATGCTCCACCCTCCAACATGGCGCCCCAGCTTGCCTTATGTGGGAACCAATACCCCGCAGTTCCGCCTCCGTACTACCAGTTAGAGGAAAAGCCGGGAACCACCTTGCCTGAACCTCAGGCATAAAGATGGACTGTCAAGAGATAGCCATAGGGGGGGCAGCAGACTGACAACAGGTAGCACGAGTAACCTTGCAACTCAAAAATTCATATCAAGCAAAACGAGTGACGTATTCACAATTTTTAAAACTAATTAACAAGATTATGCAGGGGTGTGGGGCAGACATGAAGAAAAAATGTTAAGAACATACCTCCCAAGAAGTAGTTCAGCTTAGAAGAAAAGGTTTCCAATGTAAATGGTATGGAATTTAAACCTGTTTGAGTACTCAGTATGAACAAGTATTAAATCTAGTGGCTTGTTATTTTGACCAAATCAGAATCCTTTCACCCAACACTTACAAAAAGTATACAGAAAAACACGTATGGTTTTTAATCGTTTTTTAAAAAGGTTTTTAACGGACTTTAAATAGAGTAAGATATTGACTAATAGGGAGACCGCCAACATAGGGCTGGATAGCTCAGTTGGTAGAGCGCCGGTACGTTAATCCGGAGGTCGTTGGTTCAAGTCCCGCTCCAGTCAATTTTTCTTTGTTCAAACCCAAATTATTTAAATAGAGTAATGAGTGTAATTTTGTGTGTGGACTTTTCAAAACAGAGGATCGGGGGTGGGGAAAATGTTTGTGTTTGGATTGTTTTTGACCTGAAATGTAAGTTAAACCACGTCACACCATAACAAATTAAAGTGTTGTTGCTGTCTTGTTGGACAGGTTGTTAAAAACTAACCTTGCCTAGGTCAGCTTGTGTAAACTAACTAGGGACGATCACACACACATGGTTTAACACCACTAAACCATGTAACGTTGGATGGTTTAGTTTACCATCGAGAGTAAACTAACTAGGGACGATCACACATGGTTTAACACCACTAAACCATGTCGAGTGGGCCGGTTTCAGTTTACCAACGAGAGTAAACTAACTAGGGATGATCACACATGGTTTAACACCACTAAACCATGTCGAGTGGGCCGGTTTCAGTTTACCAACGAGGTAAACTAACTAGGGACGACCACACATGGTTTAACACCACTAAACCATGTCGAGTGGGCCGGTTTCAGTTTACCAACGAGAGTAAACTAACTAGGGATGACCACACTTGGTTTAACACCACTAAACCAATTCACCCGATGTCATTATCACAATCATCTTGGTTGCTCCATTCTGGGTGTCAATGTCCTTGTGTTCTACAGTGTATAGTGTAGTGCCAATTCCAGGGCCAAATTTAATAAAGCTGCTTGATTTTCTGCTAAGCAAAAAGAAGCAGGATACCAGTCATAAATGGTACATGTGGAATGCTATTTTGGCTGGTCACCTTATTCTTGAAAGCATGATGTTATTGTTCTTAGCTACTTTTTGCACTTACGCAGCTCTATGAAATTTGGCCCAGGCGACGGCGTTTACATGCTTACCTTAAATTTTTACTTCCATTTTGACTCCCAAAATGTGAGCATGGCCAACAGTAACCATGAGTGACATTGGTGTAAGGGGTCAATTCATGGGTTAATATGATTCGACCATTCCATTAACAACAGGACCCAATTTCGTAACTCTGCTTACCACAGAACTGTTTGCTTGTTAACAAATGGCCCATCTTTAAGCACTGTAAGCATGGATTTCTGTAGAAAGAGGCACCGTGAAATTGGGCACTTGGCAAGTGGTAAATGCCCAGTTATGAAAGAAGTATTCAGTTACAATTGAAGGGTGATTACCTCCATGCCCTGGTTTTTGCCTCGGTGGATCTTGAAATGTTCTTGAACAAATTGTTCATTTCTCTCATAGAGGTGCCCTTTTTGACAGAGGAAGAACTGTGTTGCCCTCAAGAACAAAGTAGCAGGCTTGTGTGTGTGTGTGGGTAGGTATTCACAATCAAACCAGGAACCAGGGCTTGAGTTTGAGAAGAAAATCCTAAACACTGCGGGGCTTGTACCTCAAAACTTTTACTGGACTAGAAATTTGTTTACAAGACCAGAACAAAAACGAGAAAAAAATTATTTTCACAGTTTAAACTGTTTTATTTGTACAGACACTGAGAGAAAATTTCTCTCATTTGTCTTTTTATCTAGGTAAGTAATTTTCAATACTCAACAGCAGTGAAACATATTTATCAGCCTCAAAGTCAACATTTGAACATTACTTTTAAAAAAAGAAGACAATCCACTGTGTAGTATCAATAATTATTCAATTGAAAAACACAAGTCTTTAATTTACTGTCCCACAAAGCTAAAATCACTGGCCTGGGGCCTGCGTTCTAGTGTTAATTTTGAGCCCTGGGGACCTATAACAAAAGAGGACAATTGGGTTCCTGCTTGGGTAAAGATCCCCAGTTGGAAAGTGTGTATAAAACTAAAGAGGGACAACAGGAGGTTGCCGGTTGCAGGTGTCGGGGGGGGGGGGGGTGGGGAGAGGGGGTGTCTACCCATCATTGGAACCGAAAACATTAACAACTATTGACTACTTTTTTTGCAGTATTCAGTGCTGTAGGCGAGTCCATGTTGCCCGAGTCCGAGGCACAGTGCCCCCCCCCCCCCCCCCGAGGGGGAGCCCTCCAGCACTAGTCATATTGATTGACACACACCTTTGTATACAACTTGTGTAATATATTCTTAAGAACTGTTTTGTGACTACAATTGTCCAAAAAGTATGAAGTTTAAACTTTACCGAGGAGTTTGAGCTCATATGTTCACCAGTACTTTTTCAGTTGCTTTTAGTACAGGTTTTTTCCCCTAGAGAAAGCCTGCATTTTGAAAAAATCCTTAACTTTGTATTTTTAAAACGGCGGACTGGAATAAACAAGTTAAATTTGTTTTTCTATGCCTAAACAAGGAAAGCCTGCGTTTCGAAAATACCCTACAGTGGGTATTTTCGAAACGGCGGACGAATTACCAGGTTTTTAGGTCTTTCAAAGCCTGAAGAGGAAAAGCTTGCGTTTCGAAAATGCCCGATTTGGGTATTTTCGAAACGGCGGATCAAAATGACCAGGCTCTGAGGTTTTTTACAAAGCCTGAAGAAGGAAAGCCTGCGTTTCGAAAATACCCATCAGGGTTATTTCGAAACGGTGGACTGTAATTGCCAGGCTTTTAGGTTTTTCAAAGCCTGAAAAGGGTAAGCCTGCGTTTCGAACATACTCTAAAGTGGGTATTTTCCAAACGGTGGACTGGAATTTCCAGGCTTTAACAACAAATTCAAATCCCAAACAACTACATGTATTTTGTGAAACAATTATTTAATCGGGACGCATTTGGATTTTGATTTAAGATGTACGAAAGACATGCAATTGCGAGTAGAAACAATTTCTGATTTGACGATTTTACAGGTTCAGGGTTACATTCGCACTGTCAATGACGGTCGTTAACAAGGTTTTGGAAATTTTTCTGCTGGCACTAAATGTAGTGCCGACTTCAGTCTGGTCTGTGTGGGCCTTTGTAGACAGAATCGCAGACCGCAGATCCACTGAAAACCTGCCGTAGATTTTCAACTTTCAAAATTTATAATGATCCGTCTGGAATCCTTTATTGACATTAAATACACGTTAAGCATAAAGTATTGCTGTAAGTGTAAGTCATGGGCAAACACAATAAAGGCAGGCCTGCCAGGCGCTTTGAAACCAATGGAAAGAAAGACGCCCACGTTAAACCAAAACAAATTCATGACAGTGGAATGGAATCAGGAATGGAGTCGGATATGGAGACGGACACGGTTGCTCCCACAGAGAGACAGGTAAAATCATATCACCAGCACTTGCTACTATTTATTACTTATTCCTACAATGACCAGTGGTCATATACATAACTAGTATTTAGGCAGTGTACATATGTGAAAGATTAAGAACAATCGTATTCAGCTAACCCGTTTTTAACCAGCTTTCACTTTTATTATAATTATATACAAATTCTAAAAAAGTAATTAGTATTTCAAAAAAGACCCCAGGCATACCGGGCCGGCTAACTGGGGCGCTGTTCTCCTTTAAAAATGTTTTTAACAACTTCGGTAGTTCGATGGAAGATGTCAAAAATTTGTTGAAGAGATATACTTGCAAATAATGACTGAACAGTGGATGTCAAATGTTCATGACATTAGGTAGCTATGGCCTAAGTTGCCCCTAGCAAAAGCCACCCCCTGACTACAGAGTCGCCCCCGACAAAGCTGCCCCGTGTTAAAGTTTGAGTGATAAAGTCATTTTACAAAGTGACTATGCAATTTTTTTTTTTTTGTCCTGACGTTTCAACTTTTGTTTCGAGTCTTTCATGAAGGCTTTTGCTTTAGCTTCCAAGAGAGGCTCCAAGTTTAATCTGCTAGAGTTGTTAACAAGTTGGTAAAAAACAATGGGGTGCCTACCCTTAATTAAAAGTAAATAATAAACAAGTTTAAAAAAAGGTACAAAATTTAATGAAAATTTAAACACAAACTATGTTCCATGAACGTACACCAAAACCAAGTAATACATTTTATTGCAACCTTTGTGGGAGGGGGTCTACCAGCGTTGGATGCTAAAATTTAAATGTTTCTTGTTTTTTATCCCTTTAACAGCCCCGAAGGACTTCATCATCCAGGAGATCCTAAACAGGTCCATTCCACATATCTTAGATGGGGGGGGGGGGGTTAGTTCCCAGAGTTGTGTAAAAAAAAAATTATGGGCTGTGAAATGTTTTCCTTGCATACAAATGTACACAAAATCTGGTATACCAGTGCACATAAGCACAGAGCTACACAGATCTAACCCTCTGATAAGTGAAACAATCTGTTCAGCTGTCTCTTCTCTGTATGCTTGGCTTGTCAAGTCTTGTCAACTGGTTGTTGAAGGCCACCACTCAATCAGTGCAATGAATTGAGCAATTTTTAGCCAATAGGGCGAGGCGTTTCTTTCTGCCAATCACACAAAATTTGGGGATGCAAAAGCAAAGGCCCTTAGTTCTGGCAACAAGTACTTTCAGGACTCCTTGGAAAGATGACTGAAAACAACAAAAGAAGTAAATAAAGTAAATACACATTTCCTATCACCCCAAAACATTGTGGCTTATTACTTGATATTTATTATTAAAAAGTCGCATCCCCTTAAGGTGATCCCATCATGGGTGCCGCTTCCCAGGTTGTATCGTAAACTTGAGTGTGATCCCTGGCTGCACGGCAGCTAACAGTTGAATGGCTTCTGACTGGCACCCCCGAACAAAGATATTGACTTATAGGGAGACCGCCAACATATGACTGGATAGCTCAGTTGGTAGAGTGCCGGTAGTTAATCCGGAGGTCGTTGGTTCAAGTCCCGCTCCAGTCAATTTTTCTTTGTTCAAACCCAAATTACCCCAATAAAGTAGGGGGCGACTTTTTCGGTGGGCGACTCTATCATTTTACGACTTTGCTAGGGGGCGACTTTCTAGTGGCCGACTTTTCTGGGGGGCGAGATGACTGGTTTCCAAGAGTGTTATGGCTCTTTTTAACATAGGTCTTGTCATACTCATAGTCGTAATGGTGACTATGATAATACCAAAGTTAAAAGAGAGCCATAACAACAGTCCAACAAGTTTGGCTACAGTACATGTACATCATACATGTTCATGTCATACAAGTTGCTGCTGATACATACACAGTTTACCGAAGTTACAATAATTGAAAAACTGCCAATGGACAGCATGTTCTATGTACAAACTATTTAGTTTTTCAGTGAAACTCAAAATAACATAATTGTGTACAACACTTGTCAACAGTAGATAATTCAAATTCTTGTTCTTAACCCCCCCCCCCCCAGCCTGGAAGAGTGTCCATTGGTTTTCCCAAGCTAGACGGTTACACTTCAGATGCAGAGCCCGATACAAGAGAACTTGTTAAAAAGATGAACAGGAAGAAGAAGTCTGGAGGTTTCCAGTCGATGGGTGAGACATTTCTTTCTTTAAATGTAGGGTCGCTGATTGGTTTTTGTCATCGTAATGCTAATTTACAGGCAACATTTTAACAAAAGATACAATAAAAGTTACATGTGAAATTTTCAGCTGAACACAGTGTCTATTTGCTTAGAAATTTACCAAAAAAAACAGTCGCAGCCGTAGCTGTAGCAACCTATTCAGTTAGGGTCTTATCCACATTTTGTGATAAGAGGTCAAATATTAATTGTTTGAGCTGATCTGTGTCTTTGTAGGTTTAAGTAATCCAGTGTTTAACGGAATTATGAAGAAAGGTTACAAGATTCCAACACCAATCCAGAGAAAGGTTAGTCATCCCCTTAAGGTGATCCCTCTCCAGCTTCCAAGGTTGTATTGAAATTTGGGTGTGATCCCTGGCTTTACGGCAGTTACAGGTTGAATGGCCTCTGACTGGCACCCCTGAACAAAGATATTGTCAAAATAGGGAGACCACCAATATCATAGCCTTGTCCAAGGCTCTTTACGCAATCACCCCCCTTTGAATTCACCAGGTAGCATAACAATACAGGCACGGTACTGAAGTACTTGATATACAGTATACCGTGGGGTCGAAGCATGGTTTTTCAACCTCGTACTAAAAACGAAGCCGAAACAGAGCCTTGTTCCCATTGTAAACGGCAGTTTATGTTTTTCTTTATCATTGCGCAGGGATTCCAGCGCTAATTACGTATGCTGGAATCGGATATTGAATATTCATTTCCTGTACTGGGCGGATAATCGTCCAATCATAAACTCTCTTTATGACGTAATGATTAAGTAGTATTTGCCTTGCCACTGTACATTAACCAATGAGCATACACCTTCGGGAAATATTAGCATAAAACAACTCCGCCCACAATCTGACCTTTTTACAGTGGGAACAAGGCTCTGTTTCGGCTTCATTTTTTGGTACGAGGTTGAAAAACCATGCTTCAACCCCACAGTATATTGTATATCAAGTACTGCAGTACTGTGCCAGTATTGTTATGCTACCTGGTGAATTCAAAGCGGGGTGCTTGCGTAAAGAGCCTTGGACAAGGCTGCCAATATCAGGGCTACGTAGCTCAGTTGGTCGAGCGCCGACACATTAATTCAAAGGTCACAGGTTCAAGGCCTGAGCCCCTAGTCAATTTGTCTTTGTTCAGCCCCAAATTATTGTAAATGAGTTCATCACATGATATCATGCTGGAGGCTGGCATACATGTAGTGCATCTATCTTTCCAAACCGCAGTGGATGATATCAAAATGGTCAGACAGTAGGAGGGTTGACTGTGTACTGTGTACAACCATTCATTGCATGATATCATAATTCAGGCTGGTGTAGTTTATTTATCATTCCAAACCACAATGGATGACATTTTACCTTCAGTGTGTAGCAGGTTTTCATTATAAAGAAAATCAGCAAAAGTTTTGTTGAGTTTGCCAAGACTGGACTGAACGACCCAACCCTCATACGGCTTGACATGGAGACGAAGATATCAGATCAACTCAAGGTATGAAAATCATTTGTGTCTTGGGGCAAAAGTGCTCAGTGCAAAAATCGTTTTATCTTAGTGTGTACTTGTATTGTGTGTACATTTGGGTTACTTTAAGCAAGGTACAACGTTTTGACAATTCAAACTCACGTATAACGTAAATGCTCTTTTAGTTTTTGCACTAACACGACTGTTTGTTCTTCCTCTGTTGGTATCATTTTTAGCAAGCTTACTGACCATTTTACAACCATTCAACTGCTTGGGTTATGTAGTGTACGGTGGCACACCTCTGCACTGAACCAACTGTGTACATTTGTGTACCACATGATTTCATATTGCAGGCTGACATATCTATCATTCAAAACTACAGCGGATGGTATTAAATGGTCCAAGAGTAGAAGGGTTGACTGTGTTCTGTGTTCTGTGTTCTGTGTTCTGTGTTCTGTGTTCTGTGTTCTGTGTTTGCTTTCATCACATGATATCAGACATATTACAGGCAGGCTTGCTGCATCTATCATTCCAAACTATAGTGGATAAATGATGATAAATGGTCAAACAGTAAGAGGGTTGAATGTGTACTGAGTAGATGCATTCAACACAGGATGTCACATTGAAAAACCCAGTTGCAGTATTTTTAAAAGGTGTAGTCCTCGTTGTTTCTGGCATGGTTTCAAATAAATGAACCTCGAATCTTGAACTTCTTCATTAAAGACCTTGGCCCAATTTCATATAGCAACTTTCTATGCTTAGCAAAAAATGAGTGGGGCACCAGTCAAAACAATATAAACTTTATGGAATTTTTGCTTGTAACCAGTTTTTGCTAAGCATTATTTTTTTGTGCTTGGGAAGTTTTTACATTACAAGTTTTATGAAATTGGGCTCTTATGAATTGACGTCATCCAGCCGCCTTCTTAGCGGTAAGCCGATGATGAAACAATGGAAAATGTACAGATTTGTACGTGCGGCACACATGACTGGCCAATGAGCAACGTGCTTTTGACCTCTACATGTAGGTGAGGGGCCCCACTCAAATAACGTCATATGTATAAGGTCTATTACAACATGTTATACTAATTTGGGGGGCTAATCATCTTCACTCGCAGCTGATAAGCTGATTTGCGAAAGACGCGTCTACAACGTGTTCGAGCCCCAGGTACGCATATGCACCCTTTGGCAGCCTGCTACATGGACCTATAAAATGACCAGGAAGCACAGCCAGAGATTGAAAGTGTTAGAATTTTCTGGAAGGAAGAAAACTGGGCCCAGAGAAAAACCCTTGGTGTCATAGGAGAGAACCATCGCACAACTCCAGTCATATATGGCCTTAGCCTGTAATCAAACCAGGGCCACACTGGTGAGAGGCGAGCGCTCTCCGCACTAGCCACCCATGCCGCTCATTAACATGACCTCATTTGATCCTTTCAGAGCTCCTTCTTCTTCTGAGACAGTCTGATAAGATAGCCACCCTGCTGTACCTTCTACGGGAGGTGGTCAAACCAGAGGATCTGACCGTCGTCTTCATGGCAACCAAACACCATGTGGAATATGTGAAAGAGGTGAGGAATCACTGTACACCGCAAACACTGAATGAAATATGAGCACTGCGAGGCCAAACTAGCCCTCCCTCTATCGGTAGTGGCTTGTCTTGACCGAGCGCTCTAGAGCAGTTCTGGGGTTGTCAGAGTGTGGGTTTGATTCCCAGTCATGGCACTTGTGTCCTTAAGCAAGGTACTTAACCATAGTTGCTTCTCTTAGCCCAGGCGTGTAAATGGGAACCTGAATAAAAATGGTGCAAAAAAGTTGGAAAACCACAGTGTGTAGAGACAGTTGTTTGCCGTTTTTGTTTTTTAGAGAACTTCTAGAAAATTAGGCAAATTTATTAATAACAGTAGTGGCTTCTTACATCAGTCACTCAGTGACGCTTAAGGCACTTCAACATTCCGTATTTTCCTGCAAGGTACGTGTAGCTACGTTTCTGAAGTATGAGACCTACTCTTTTACATAGCACCGTGTAATGGTTTACAAGGTGCTGTGGCGCAATATGTAGCCAATCAAACCAGGAACACCGGGGCGAACCCCTTCTCTTTTCGAGAAGTGCACTGTGTTCTTTTACTTGCATTACACAACACACGGGACCAACGGCTTTACGTCCCATCCTAAAGGACGCCGCAACAGTGGTCAAGTGTCTTGTTCCAGAACACAAGTGTCAGGACCAGGACTCGAACCCATCCATACTCTGCTGATCAGAAACACCACGGTTAGCGCCTCCTTCTCCTGTCCCCCTTCCTCCTCTTAAACAATCGGCCACTGATTATGTTCCTGAAGGTCTGAGCACAGGTGGGAAGCAGCATCCTGAAAAGTTTGTCCCCCACTATTTTTGTGTCATCCAACTGGTCTTAAACATTTCCTACTACAAATTCAATGGTGATTTAAGAGCGGTGAAACTAGCACGTGATCACATCTTGACCAATCGGAATGAATAAACTCTCCAAGGTATTTATGAATACTGATTCGTGCTGGTCGCTTTTTGGTCCAGTTCCAAAGAAATTTTGCAGTTTTGCAAGTTTTTCATTAAAAAAAATAAATTCCTGTCATTTTTCCCCTCAGATCCTTACAATGGCTGGTATTAACTGCACATACACCTACAGTGACCTGGATCATGCGGCAAGAACAATCAACGTGGCTAAGTTTACTCGCAAGAAGACCAAAGTCATGCTGGTGACAGACGTGGCTGCCCGTGGTATAGACATTCCAATGCTGGACAATGTCATCATTTTCAATATCCCTGGCAAGCCCAAGCTTTATGTTCAACCAGTTGGTAAGTCAGGGTTTTGTTTTTTTTGGGGGGTGTACATCTTTGAAGGCCACTGTTTTCAGCGGGGGCAAAGCCATTGTATCACAGACTTGTAGAAAAAAATAATTTAATCAATTTGTGGCCCACCGCACTCATACCCATCTTCCAGCATGTCCAGTGTGTTGTGTAATGCGTGTAAAAGAACCCAGTACACTTATCATTAAGAGAAAAGGTTTACCCTGGTGTTTTCGGGGGTATGTTTGGCTGCAGGTTGCGCCACCTTTTAAACCGTTACATGGTGCTATGTAAATAAGTGGGTTTTATGTTTGGAATATAGCTCCGCAAACCTTGTAGCAAAAAAAAGGACAAGCTTTGAAACACCCTCAGGTGTGATAAAGCTTTATATAAGACCCGCATACAACCTCCTGACATTCAAAGCACTTCATGGTTCAGCCCCCTCCCTACCTTCAGAGCATGCTTCAGCACCAGCATGTCAGTGCCAGGTCTGAGGTCATCGGGCAGCATGCTGTTTGTTCCCCGGACTCCCCTTGCCACTTATGGTGAGAGGGTCTTTTCTAACATTGCCCCCCGCCCCCCGCCTCTGGAACTCTCTGCCTAAATATCTAAGAGACACACATGACATTTCCAACTTCCAACAATCTCTTAAAACACATCTTTTCAGATTGGCCTATGTGAGCACATCTGAGAATTCTTTGAATGTTTCACAGAGAAAGTGTGCCATACAAATGCTGTGTTATTATTATGACTATTATTATTTCATTCTATTACAGCATGCAAAAGAAAGATCACATTTTCCTTTGTGCCGGTAACTCCTCGAGTCAGGCTACGTCCCGTAGCCTTAGATCTCAAGGGTCTTTCTGAGAATCCTCGCTGTTCCCAAAAGCGCCGCCTTCTGTAATAGATCTACCCTTACACTTGTCCCTATTTCCTCTAGATGTTTCCCAAGTGCTTTCGGAATGGTGCCAAGTGCTCCAACCACCACAGGGACTACTTTCACCTTCACCTGCCAAATCTTACGAAATTCCCTGGACAGGTCTTTGTACTTTTGGATCTTTTGTGTCTCCTTCTTAGCGACCCCTATATCACCCGGCACAGCTATGTCAAAAAGATGACACATCTTCTTCGTCTTATCTAAGACTTCAACATCCGGACGCCTATGTTCTATAACATGATCAGTCTGAATGTTAAAGTCCCAGAGGATCTTGACCTGGTCGGTCTCTACAACTTTATCCGGAACATGCTCGTGCCATTTTGCAGTCACTTGGACACCATTCTTTTTACACAGATCCCAGTGAATCAATTTGGCCAAATTGTCGTGTCTTCCTTTGTACTCCGTCTTGGCCATCATACTACATTCACTGACAATATGAAATACAGTCTCCTCTGCCTTATTACACATTCTGCACATAGGAGAGACGTTTGCTTTCTCTATCCTTGCCTTCATTACATTTGTCCTTAGAGACTGGTCTTGTGCCGCAGTAATCAAGCCCTCTGTTTCCTTCTTAAGTTCTACGCTCTTTAACCAATTCCAGGACTTGTTGCTGGCAACGCCTTCAGTGCATCTCAAGAACCGGCCATGAAGTGGTTTGTTCCGCCAATCTTGATGTCTTTCCTCTTTCCTTTGCCTCTTGTACTCCTTCGGCCCAACTTCGCCTGCCTTCGTGTACTTCTGCGCAACTTTCAACAAGTTCTCCTCAGTCCTCCTAATATGACAATGTAAGCTCCTGCGCTCGATGTTGACACTGTCTGCCACACTTAGCAACCCCCTATCGCCCTCTGACCTCGGAAGATAAAGTCTGCTCACATTCGCCCGCGGATGAAGCATACCATTCATGGTCATCAGTTTTCTCATTCTCCTGTCCATGACATCTAGATCTTCCTTAGTCCACTCGACAATACCCGCACTATACCTCATCAAAGACACGGCCCATGTGTTATTTGCCTTAACCATGTTCCCCCTGTTCAGTTTTGACTTCAAACATTTCTTTACCTGTCTGATGTACTCTGTCCTCAACCTCACCTTTGATTCCTCGTGAAGGACATGGTTCGATTCAAGTACACCAAGATACCGATAACTCTCTTCCTCACCCAAAGCCCTCATCTGTGCACCATCTGGCAGAACAATACCGTCGGAATGTACCCTCTTTCCCCTCTTCATGGTCATTGAAGCACATTTCTCCAGGCCAAACTGCATCCCGATGTCATCGCTGAAAATCCTGACAGTCTGTACCAAAGAATCGATCTCCACTTATTCTTTGCAAATCGTCCATAAAAAGCAGATGGTTGATCTTACATCCGTCCTTCTTCATTTCATAACCTGCACTCACCTTCCTCAGAATCATCGACAGTGGCATCAATGCCAGAACAAACAGGAGCGGAGACAGAGAGTCACCTTGGAAAATCCCTCTTCTTATGCATACCTTGCCCAGACTAGCAATTTTTGGCCAACAGATTAGTTCGCCATGTCTTCATGCTCTCACTTAGAAGACGCTTTACTGCATCAGCCAGTCCAACCATATCCAGGCATTCCATTATCCACGTGTGCGATACCATGTCATACGCCTTCTTGTATTAGATCCACGCCATTGCCAAGTTCGTCTTTCTGCTCCTGCAGTCCTTCAGTACAGCCTTATCGTTGATAAGTTGATCCTTCGTACCTCTGGACCGCTTCTTTCAGCCTTTCTGCTTCTCTGGAAACAACTGCTGGTCATCCATATGACGATAGAGGTCTTCTGCAATCATACTGGTCAAGAGTTTATACATCACAGGTAAGCACGTGATTGGTCTATAGTTACGAGCAATGTTAATGCAACTTTCTTGATGTCCTTCATGATCAGAACCGTTCTTGCCTCAGTCATCCAACATGGGACCTTACCATGTCCTAGACAGTCTTGCAATTGTAGGGCCATTCGCTCATCCAAACTGCGAATGAACTATTCTTTTTTTGTTCTAATATCATTAAACAGCTACTCGAGCAAGTAATTCTTAACGGTAATGCTATTAAAATGTGTTTATAATGTGTTTGTTTATAATTTAATTGTAATTTTAAAAATACCGTTACACTTCTGAATTTTCATATTTTACGATAAAAAAATTAGGCCCCAATCTCAAGGTTTTGAAAAACTAGCTACACCTCTGCCACTGATGGCATGCGTCAAAATAACAACTCCTTGACGTCATGTGTGGGATGTTGAGTTGTTATACCTCCATGTTGCAACAAAGCAGCTATACAAAATGGAGCGTCCTTATATGACGCAATAGGAGTGATGATGTAACAGAACTTTTCACAAATCTTTCTGAAGTAAAACACAGAACAAGGGTGTTAAAAAATTATCGTGTTTTTTTTTATAAATTTAAAATCTGTAAATCTCAAGTGAACTCAATTTCCTTATTGATCGGAAACATTTTAAATGAATTTCAGCAAAGATGAGTTGTATCCGTTTTTTGTTTGAGCTGGTCTTTAACGATTAACCTCTTTTGGTAGCACTGTTTTGTACTTTGTACAGTTTTGCTTGTTTTGATGAATGCCATTTTCTTGTGTAGTTTGTATTACTCGATTCCAGATGGCCCGTCAACAAAAAGTGGAACAGCGAAGTAAAGAGTAGATGGAGAAGAGAGCTCGAGAAAACCCAAAACATCCTTGTGGTTACTGAACCCGAACCTGTTCGCAAAGGAGGTGGTGGTAGACGTGGAAAGGTTGAACAAATTTGATTTCAATTATTTGTAAAACGAATGCTCATTGGAACTTCTTATTTATTCATGATTACTTTTGACCTAGATTAGCCCTTTATTTCTGTGTAAACCGAGACAAATAGTTTATTCTGAGGTATATAGAGAATATATAACACAACAGTTTAATGTAAGATTATTAAATTTGTATGAATAACTTTGATAAAAATAATTATGAGGCTGAATTAGTTACAATTGAAATAGCAAAATGATTCATTTGAAAGGTTCTCTGGATCATATGAAACAGTGTAATGAATAATCATGAATGAGTCTATGGATAATCCTGAGGCATTAATACTCATGAGGTTGAAACATTCATGATAGAAATCCAAGGGCGAGATATATAGCGAGGGCAGTCACAGTGAGATGGACAAGGGAGAAGCCAAACCCCAAAAGAAGCGAAAGAAGCAGCGAAGTGACGAAGAAGGAGACGGTGATGGGAAACGAGAAAATAAGGCCAAGAAAAGAAGGTTAGAAATAAACTAACAAAGAAACTTGCAAAATTTGTAAACAAATGTTTTCAGCTATGACCATTGGAACACAAGAAATTTTCAAAAACTGAGTCAGGGCAAAAGTTTTAAGGACTGTAGTAGGTTTGTTGATTTGGTTATTTTCCAGTAGATAAGATTCTTATGAAAATAGGGGGGTGGAAGTGTCTCCAACCTCATGTCAAAACTGATCATGAAAGTAAGAAAGCAAAAGTCCAAAGAAGAATTTTCAGATATAAAATGATTTTGAAGAGTGTCTCCTTAACACAAATGAACTTTTTACTTTATCTTCTCATTAAACCAAATCTCGTAAGACATGAGACGGTGAGGAATCGGCCCTGCACAAGCGCAAGGAGCGCAAGTCCGGCGAGAGCGGAGCATCTCGCAGCCGCAAAGGGATCCAAAAGTTCCAGATTGAAGAGGAGAAGCCTGGCAAGTTTAAGTCCAAGGCTATCGTGTCTTCTAGTGAGTCGGACTCAGAGGGAGAGAGGCTTCAGATTGATGAGACCAGTTCATTTCAGGTTTTTTCTATCTCTCTCTATCAAAGGGACACATTGGGCACTCTGGGATATAAAAAACATTTGTTTTTAAATGAATATGGTTGGAAAAGTATTTCATAAGTGGCAAATTTGCAGCAATATCCCTCAAATTTCAGCGGGTTTTGTGTAAACAGAACACAGTCTTCTGTTTTCTAGAACCGAAGTTTTGACTCTACAAAATGGCAGTTTGTATGTTCCGTTTGTTGTATTTCAAAAGGCAAACTTGTGTTTTTCAATCACAACTCACTAATGACCAAACACATCATTAGGACACCAGACCAAGTAATTTATGGCTTGATGTCGTTCTGCTTAGAAAAATTGATATTCTTCAAAACAAAGCATTAAGATTTATGAAGTTTTACAAAATTACATCCTCTTAAATGATGGCATTCGTTATTTTATTTCCTTTTTATTTTAGTGACAATGAGGAAGCGTCCGGTAGTCAGAAACCGTCACCGTCTAAGAGTTGTGGTCGCATCCGCCGTATCGCCTCGGACTCCAGCGACTCCGATGAAAGGAAGTCAAGATCCAAAGGTCAAGATCAAGCTTCTTGGTCTGAGTCCGAGGGGGAGAGTAAACCTCGTAGCAAGGCACTTCAGTCAGACAGTGATGAGGAATCAGGGGGTGAGGGTCAGAGGTCAGGTAGCAAAGCACAGGGGTCAGGCAGTGAGGGTCAGAGATCAGATGCTGAATCGGAGAACGAGGAGGCAGCATCTGAAGGAGAGGGGTCCGGCGGGGAAGAAGCAGGGCCGGATGTAGCAGCGTCTGGTAATGAAGGGGTCGCTGACTGAGGAGACCTCCTGTCTGTCAACTTCCATTGGACTATCCACCAGATGCCAAGTGTCAGTGGCTGAAACACTCGCAATTAGACGTCGGGGTTCAGATTGTTTTCAGTGAGTTCAAGTTGGAAAAACTTGGCGGGAAGCTGCACATCTGACTACCTCAAGATCAGAATCTTTCTCCTTAAGATTTAAACAACTTGTGAAATATGTTTCAAATATTTCCCATTGAATTTGATTGGCTGAGAGAACAATTTATTTATTTTTTTAATGTTGATCTTTTTTTTAGTGCAAATCCACTAATCAGTGAAATAATGTTTACATGTTTTTCCACTTCTTGAAGAAAACTGTTTTAAAGATCTTCAGATGTATTTTTGACAATTCTTGATTTGATTGTCTCAATTACAGCTGAGTGATTTGACGACTGTGCAGCCAGCTTGGCCCAATCGACCGGTCATCCATCGGGAGGGAAGTCCTGCTGGAGTTTGTCTCTGATGAATCAAACTCCTTTCCAGGATACTCGGCTTGTTATACGGTGTTGCCATGGATCCCTGACTCTCCATGTTTGTTGAGAAATGGGTGTTAAATCTCGGTGTAGGCAGTAAAAGTACCTTATTTTCCTTCATACTTGACGCAGCTTATCTGACTTCCACAGGTGCAACAAAATCACTACGTCTTTTCTAATGGTGTTTCTTATCTGGTATCACTATAGATCATTGTGATGATCACTGTGTGAAATTAAATTCATCCTCTAAAATGAGCCTTTCATTTGCTAATGGTAATTTTGTCACATTATAATGACGCAGTGTGTAGTTATAAAGTGTAGTTTTTAAGGTTTAGCGTAGTGTTGAGGTAATCAGCTGTACATGAGATTGGACCTTTAGCCTAATTTCATTCAGCCAGTTATAGCACACACAAAATGTTATGCGCACAGTATAAAATCAGCCTAAATGTCATAGTAAAGGTTGCTATGCCTGGTACCTAATTGTTCAATTATCTGACTTTCAAATGTGCAACAAAAATCACTGGGTCTTATCTAAAGATGGGTCTTATCTAAAGATGGGCCTTATCTGGTATCACTATAGATCATTGTGATGATAACTATGTGAAATGAAATTTATCCTGTGAAATAAGCCTTTCATTTGCTCAGGGTAATGTTGTCACATTATTTAAAGTAGCAGTTATTGCTGCATTGCAAATAAACATATCCAAAGAAACTGATTACTGTTGGAGAGAGCACAGCAGTCTTTTGAAGGTGATATCTAATTTTGTCATCTTTACCATCTTATATTACTAGTAGTTGAGTACAAAGAAAGACACAGGTTTTCTCGTAGTTAGGCGCTAACAGCGTTTGTGTGTTCTATGGGAAATCCTGTAGATATGGGTTCAAGACAAAAGCGTTGAGTTTTAAAACCGATTATCTCTGAACTTTTCAAATTTCAGCGTAGTGTGTCAACGTCTTCCATGTGCCAGCCCTTGCCATATCTCTAAACGAAGACCTGCCTACACTACACCTCCTCCCAGCAGACTGCGGCTGTCAGATCCTCTTTACTCTCCCTCCAGAAGAGACTGCACTTCTCGTCATTCATGAGCTTGTGATACCCGATGCTTACTGCGACAAACATTATTTTGAGGTACTTTTCATCAAGTTAATGTTGCAAAGCAATTTTTATATACTGGAGTGTACAGACTAGCAATGTTACGCACAGAGTGGAGGCTTCTGGGAATAATAGCAGGCAGTAGACTTACCAGGTACATTCATTGTCTTCGGAGATGTGTGCATGCTCACTACTATGTCAACAATGGAAAATAACCCTGTATGTTTGCTGCCACCTAGAGTTCCAGTGATGGAAACTAGAGATAAACCTTCCCTTTATAATTCTATTGGTGTTTGGCAGATTACCTTCATTCCCACTTGATGGTATGTGACATCCACAAAGCATTCTCAAGAAAAGTGCAATTAACAAGTTAATGTTTGCTAACGTTTCCTGCCTATGTAAATTTTGCAAATCAAATTTGGAAGTTCTATAGGTCAGTTTTCTTGTGCAAGGCATAACTTGGAAACAACCAAAATGTTTAGTTGATTCTTGATCATCAAAATTTGTTTTAAAAAATGCTTTTATTGTGGTGTATTTCTGAGAATCTTCTCTTGTTTTTCTACTTTTTAAAGACTGATGATTTAGCCACCTTGTGCTACGATCGTTACTGTGAGAAATTATATTTATCCTGTAAAATGGGCCTTTCATTTGCTCAGGGTAATATTGTCATATTAATTAAAATAACGCAATGTGTAGTTATAAAGTGTAGTTTTCAAGGTTTAGCATAGTTTTAGGGTAAGCATCTGTATAAGAGATTGAACCTTTAGCCTAATTTCATAAAGCCTGTTAGCACACAAAAAATGCTATCTGCAGTATAAAAATGCTGAGTAGACTCAAGTTATGATCCACCAAAACGTCATGACGACTGGTACCTAACTTATATTGTACTTATCATCACTGTGATATTCTTTCTTTTTTTTCTTTTTCGTCTACATAGACTGGAATCATCCAATCACCGAACAACGCTTCCAGCACCCGTTATAAAACAACTCCCTTCTGTGCTTTCAACAATCATTGTCAAACTGACGTCCCTTAGCAGTACGTGATGCTTTCCTTTACTCAACTCAAACTTGAATCCGATCTGCAATGCACGAAGGACTTCATTGAGGTAAGAACAGGGTTTTACTGTTAATTTGTCTCCAACTGATTTGACTGCTGGAAAAAATGTCTTTGGATTTCAATTATAAGATAGAATCAGAAGCACACTGTATTTGTTAATCTTGTTGGTAAAGGCATGGGATCAAAACTACAACTGCTTTCCCACAGAAGGTCTGTAGCCAGCCTCTGTCTTTTACACGGATGTTTGCAAGGTAAACGTGCTACCTGTGTGTCCGACCTGGTTCCTCCTATCAGGATGTTTGAGTGTTAAACCAGGCTTTCTGCTTGTTAATCTTGCTTGGCTGAGATGTAGAACAAAAAGCAATCCAACAGCTTTATTCCATGTACATCTCTTTGGAACTCCTTACCTGTTAAATCAACATTTCTCTCCATCCTACAATCTAAACAGATTTCAGATGCAAATCTACCTTTAGCTCCCTGAGTTATTCTCATATTGAATGTTTTTTGTCTTGTACGTAACCCCCAAAACCAAGAGTGGCTTTAAGCCTTGTTTTGGGCAAACGTGCTTTAAAGTTATAAAAAAAACACAAGGTCATAACTTGACAGGTTGAAAGGTCATATCTAACACGCTATAGCAAGCACACATTTTGCTCCACGCGATAAGGTCGTATCTCTTTTAATTGTTTTTTGCCTACACTTATTGCACTACCAACAACAATTTCAATTGCAACCTGGCTCCACTGACATAGTGAAATCTTTTCTTTTTTTGTGTGTGTTCAGATTCAGGACGTGATACCCAAGAAGCGTCTGTCTTCTGTAGGGATGCAAATACTTTCACTTGGATCACCAAGGGAAGTGAAGTCATTGCAAAATTCCAAACAGACGACGAGTAGTGCTTCCAAAGTTGCAGAGAGCTCGAGAGAAAGAGACATTTTCCTGTAAAGTGTTGGACATCAGAGTGGTTGGACGGCAGTTTTTTCCATGTATGAACTGAATTATGGCTATCAGTACAGGTAGTGGTCAGCCTACTGGTCTTTATTTTTTGTATAGTTTATTATCTGCTTGTCGACCGACCAGATTAATATTGTAATATTAATAATAATAATAATAATTATGTGTAATACTTTAAATGGAATGCATGGGGGTGTTGACTGCGGTTTGGCTGGTGGGATTCAACTTGGAGGCATAGGTTTGTGAGTTTGTTGTGTTAATGATGATGATTAGTGGGCCCTGTGTGTTAGGTAACTTATGCCTTCTTGCCCATCCAGTGTCATGCTATATATTCTATGTTCTTCAATCACGCACTCATGCATTTGCTTTCTTCGAGATAATAATTATTTGGTAGAGACTGAATATCTAGGAGTTGCCTTCATTTTTATTGACATTTTATCAACATACTTGCATTGTATAAGATAATTAAATGTACATGTATGTGTTTTATTGACCGCCTGCACAACTCTCAACAGTTTGTACAGGTGTTTACAGAGAGAATAAATCCCAGCCAGATCCACAGTCAACATCCAAAAGCTGGATATAGCTGTGTAGGGCGTCACTTTAATCTTTCTAATCACTCCATTTCTCTCATGATTTTACAGGGCTTTGAGGCACTAGGAAACCACAAGATTGTTCGTATGAGTAGGGAGAAGCTATGGATAAGGCGTCTTCAGACCATTCAACCCCATGGTCTAAACATCCAAGAAGGAAATGTCTAATAACCTTTTGTCTTTGCCTTCTCCTTTTTACCACAGATTCTCCTCTCCAGTCTGCCTCATTCACTAATGAATTACTTTTCTCTCCCTCTTCCCATCATTTATTTTTTACTTTTTAAGGCTTTGCATGATGAGGTATCAATGTATATTCAGTTTGCATTAACACCGTATGTATATCTACTAGCTATGTAGATTTGTTCTAATGAACTAGGTCTTGCTTTTTAAATATTTTTTTATTCTACTGCCGCAGAGTAGATTTGGAAATAGGGAGACTACTTCGGGAGACTACTTAGATCTGAAAAGAACTGTCCAGCTTATAAGCTACTACCTGGGCGGTGGGTAGGAAATCGGCCGGGACTACTACTTTGGCTTCATAGTGAATCGGATCGAGGGGACTTCTCAGTATTAACTTCATTGCCGCGGAGTGAGTTCTTAGTTGGTCTCAACATTTAGACTAGCTTCCTCTAGTCATCGTCTCCGGACAATGACTAGAGCAAGCTAGTCGGTTTCGACTAGCTTGCTCCAGTCATCGTCTCCTAACGATGAGACGATGACTAGAGCAAGCTAGTCGAAACGTTGAGACCAATTAAGAACTCACTCCGTGGCAGTGAAGTTAATAACGAGAAGTCCCCTCGATCCTATCCACTATTAAGCTAAAGTAGTAGTCCTGGCCGATTTCCTACCCTCCGCCCAGGTAGTAGCTAATAAGCTGGACAGTTCTTTTCAGAACTAAGTAGTCTCCCGAAGTAGTCTCCCGATTTCCAAATCTACTCTGCGGCAGTAGAATAAAAATAAAATAAAAAGCAAGACCTAGTTCTTTAAGAACAAATCTACATAGCTAGTAGATATACACACGGTGATTACTGCAAACCGAATATACATCATTTATTTTGTCTTTTGTATTCGTTCCTCTTGTGGTCTAACCAACCCCTCCCCCACCCCACCCCCTTTTGTTACCCTCCTTTTTGTTCATCCTCCTGCTTTCTCTGTGTGCTTTCATCTCTAACATCTATCTCCACTCCACTTTTTATGTTTGTAGTCTTGTCATTTTGCCTTCAAGAAAGACTCTGCTAGGGTCGAAACGTCAGGCCACTATCTATTTTTGTGTGTGTAGTAGTTTTTCCATGATTTTTAGAGCCAATTTGTAATAAGTTTTTTGCTGAGAATTTTTTATTCATGCTCATTTGTATTTAGAACAACTGATTTAATGTCTGGTCATATTGTTACTTTCAGTGCATATAATTATATACAGTATATTTTTCTTAAGTGTGAGGGACTGTTTATGTATAATTTTCTTGTGTATGAATCTCACAAGTAAGTCAAATTGTGAGTTTGAGGTGCATATATAGTTTAAAGGTGTAAATCAATGAAAATCATGGTTGATATTTTTGGACAATTTGCTTGATTCAGCCATGGTTTCTTATTTTCCCTTGAAAAGCTACAAGAGCCGTGTTAATGACAAGCCTTGGCTTACACCTCACATAAATGTTTTTGACCGTCAAATTATGTTGGGTAATAGTTATTATTGGTATGACTCTGCTCTTTCATCGCTTAGCCTTGACTCTTTGGCTGGTAGGAGAGAGGCACACTGCAGGCGTTTTGCTAATGAACTTGCTAATAACCCTCACACTAAAGACCTCCTTCCCCCTACCAGGCATGAGAGTCATGGTCGAAATCTCCGAAATAGTCATCATGTTTCAACCATCCCCACCAGATCCAGTCGTGTTAAAAATAGCCCTGTTCCTTATTCCATAGGTTTAATTAATTCTTAATTATTTCTCCATTTTATTGTGTGTGGTGGTCTGAGTGAGGTTCTTATTTAATTTTATGTTTTATTGAAACATTTATGTCCCTGTTAATTATTCCATTTCCCTTTTAAACTACAGTGAGGTGTTTCTTTTGTTTATGTGGTTCTGTTTTTGTTTTAAAGGCGAGTGTGCAATCTGTTTTTCTTATCTATTTTTTTCTATTTAGGTGTCCTTAAAAAAAAAGTATGTCTTATCGATTTTTTACTATTGTAATGACTCTGTAATTTGACCTTAAAGTCACGAAGTTTGTCAATTTTAATAAATTTTTAAATCTTAATCATATATAAATGTCATTTTCATAAATCCTTTCTAGGTCACACTTGTTTGTTTTTATGGACCACTCGGGTCGCATGGTCGTAAAGTAGGGAACCCAAGTGCGTCCTCAATGTTCAATTGTCTCCTCCAACTTGGTTGTTAGAATATTTATAGTGAAAAGTTAAGTTTGAAGTCTCGACCTTTAGGCTCATTCTCTTTTTCGTTTTAGCTTTAAGCAAGAGAGATCAAGAGCACATTTATTTTCTCACGTTATTTTTCTTTATTTTGTACGAAGCATGACTCTGGCCATGCTCCAAATGCATTTCAGTAGGGAGGGATAGGGTCATAGAGCTATTTGTGAGTATCTGTATCAAAACATAATTTTATTCCAGAAATAATTTTTAAATAGAAGGCCGGCCTCCTTCCCTTGTCTCTACATTAACTGTTAATTAAGTGAGGAGGGTCCTCATAAATTCCTTCATCTCTGCCAATTGCTTTGTTTTGCTTTATTAATTGACTTTATATTTATAATATTGTATTTTGTTATGTTCCCTTTGGGGGAGAATTACAAGATGAGCGAGTACCTGCATTTCTGTTTCCATTTTGGAGTAATTTGTTTGTTTCTGAGTTTAGCGGGTAGTCCGCTCCCCTTCTGGCAGATAGGGATGAGCTCTTACAATACGTTGAGCCACTTTTTATAGCTCTTACATCCTTTTAAAGATTCTTTTGCAAAAAAGTATAGTCCCTGCATAAATAGGCAAAGAGTAAAAATGGCATCTGAAAAACTGTGGTTAATTAACCACTAATTAGTGAGCCAAATTAGCCAGCTTCTATTCATAATGAAGGGTACAAATTCTTTTCAGAAAGGTAGTTGACTCGAAAGCACAGGCATTATAAATGGAAATTGTGTCTGTATATAGTTGTGGCTATTTTTGAGCTGCCTTATTTGGTTCACTAATTAGTGGTTAAATACAGTTTTACAGAAGCTATTTTCCATCTATAGCAGGTACAATGCACATGCGGTTGAGTAAAATTACCTTTAAAAAAAAATTG
The DNA here is from genome assembly GCA_023634235.1 of Pisaster brevispinus. Lineage (NCBI taxonomy): Eukaryota > Metazoa > Echinodermata > Asteroidea > Forcipulatida > Asteriidae > Pisaster > Pisaster brevispinus. The sequence goes on from JAMKCF010000026.1 coordinate 815,835, forward strand.
TATCCTTCATTATCAGTAAAAAAAAATAGCCCAGGATCTTGAAGACTGTTATAACCTGGACACACCACTTTTTTGAAGTAGCTTAATTGGTCCAGTAATTAGTGGTTAATTAAGTACAGTTATACAGACGCCATTCTCCATCTATAACACGTAAAATGGCCCATGCACTTTAATTAGTCAACTGCCTCTTTGAACTGCTGGTTCAATCTGAGTTCGATCGGAGACTAACAATATTCAAACTGCTCAAAATGCTCTGACATGAATTCTGTACTAAGACAAGTGGGTGTTCTGAAGCAGCCAGTTCAATCTCACCACATTTTGGAGTTAATTAACCACATCTACGCAGATGTCATTTGCGTCTCACGTACATTTGCCTTATGCGGTTGAGTAATAACTACCTCTAAGAATGTACTCTTCGTTATTAGTAAAAGTGTAAGTTTAATCCCAGAATCTTGAAAACTGTCAAACTGAACATACCAAATTTTTGAGCTGGCAAATTTGGTCCATTGATTAGTGGTTAGTATCACAGTTACATACGCCATTTTCCATCCATAACACGCACAATTACATAACGCGGTTGAGTAAACTACTTTTCGATATTTTATACTTTATTGAAAACAAACACAGATGGATGCGTTCATACAAACATGTTTAAAAGGTACGACAAGTGGTTAAGAAAAATTTAATTGTTGGGAACAAATATTGATGTTAGTATAAAATTTATTATTATTATTCCAACGAAAAACTACAAAAAGGAAAACAACTTTCTGATAAGTTCAGAAGTCCCCACCATGGCAATAGTGAGAAAGAAACCCGCTCTGTGACTATCAATGCAAGTAGTTCAATTTCAACACTTCCAATTTAATTTGTTAATTTAATTAACGTAAAGGTTGCCGATTACAAATTTAAGATTGACAACATATTTTCATCTGCAAAAAAAAACTATTATTAGTTCTTGAATGACGAAAGTGGTTAAATTTACCTTTGTGTAAACGATATGCAGTTTTCAGATTACGACAACATGCAAATTATTTTACTTTTACTTATTTAATCTTAATTACTGAACTCAGAAAAGTTGAAAGATCAAGGATGACTAGTTTCTCAAATGTTTGAAGTACCCCCCCCCCCCCCTTCATTTGCACTTACTTTGATGACGTTGCTGACGTCGCATTCAAGTGACGTAATTTTTACTTGTCATGTAGCTTATTTTATTGTACAGCGCCCTCACAGCGTTTGGAATTTTCGCGGGGTTTCTCCAGCATTATTTTGCTTTACGAAGACAAGATGACACCTCGGGTTTCTGGCTACGTTTTTGCTGTTGTTCTTTTTCATTTTGAATGCAGCCTTCGAATGATTGAAGATGTAGGCACTGCATGTGTGCGAATGTTCAGGTAAATATCACTTTATTCTACTCTTATTCTACGGTTTATCATGTTTGTTTGTGCAGTTAGGTTTGTTTCTCTACGATTATTACAACTTTTGGGAGAAAACAAAGACTAAACAGTGACGGCAGCAACGTTTGTCAGTAAAGACAGTGGCGAGAATGCTAATATTAGTCAAGTCGGGAGCACTCATTCTGGTTTAGTCTGGTTTGGAAATTATGTCTGCAGCACAGAATAATATAACTTTATTCATCTCTATCATCATCTATGAATTCCAGTTCTCAGAGACATTTTGTGAACTAAATCAACACTCCCAACAGTTCAGTTTTCGGTAGGTTTCTTCTGATCTCTGACTCTGCTCTGGTCAGTCCCTCCTGCTACCAATTGTCCACTTGCCGCTTGTGTGCATATACCATTCTACATTGACTTGCCACAGTCCTAAAGAAAAGTTATACTTACAAAATCTGTGTCTGCAGTTTCTTCCCAGAACTTAATTATTTCCAAACTTTTTATATGTTTTTTTTTAAATTGTCTTTGTCCAGTAGGCACAGCTATTTCTTCATGAGTTTGTGCTGTCTGTGTCAGCTCTTCATCCCACGGCTCATGAAAAGGTACGATTGAGTATTATTAAAGGTATAAAACAGGATTGGTAGATCTGGTAGACAGAGTTTCTGACCTAAATCAACAGTTCAGTTTTCAGGAGGTTTCTTCTTCCCCATATCTTTTTCTGACGGTATTCATCTTGAAAAGCCCTATGGAATTCGCCCCTTGTTCCATGGCTTGAATTTGTTGGGGGAAATCCACAAGAATGCAGGGCTTGCATGTTGCTTAAAATATGCACTAGACAAGAATTTCTGGTACAAGACCAGAATCAAAGAGAAAAATCCATTATCTTCACAGTTTAACATGTAAACTGTTGTTATCTGAACAAGCACTGACACAAGAGTGATTTCATTTGTCTGCAGTTTCTTCCCAGAACTTGATTATTTCGAAACTTTTTATATGTGTTCTTTTGAATTGTCTTTATCCAGTAGGCACAGCTATTTCTTCATGAGTTTGTGCTGTCTGTGTCGGTTCTTCATCCCACGGCTCATGAAAAGGTACGATTGAGTATTATTAAAGGTATAATACAGGATTGGGAATGGTAGATCTGGTAGAAGAGAGAGTTTCTGACCTAAATCAACAGCTCAGTTTTCAGGAGGTTTCTTCTTCCCCATATCTTTTTTTGACGGTATTGATCTTGAAAAGCCCTATGGAATTCGCCCCTTGTTCCAGGGCTTGAATTTGTTGGGGGAAATCCACAAGAATGCAGGGCTTGCATGTTGCTTAAAATATGCACTAGACAAGAATTTCTGGTACAAGACCAGAAATAAAGAGAGAAATCCATTATCTACACAGTTTAGCATTTAAACTGTTTTTATCTGAACAAGCACTGACACAAGAGTGATTTCATTTGTCTGCAGTTTCTTCCCAGAACTTAATCATTCCAAACTTTTTATATGTGTTCTTTTGAATTGTCTTTGTCCAGTAGGCACAGCTATTTCTTCATTAGTTTGTGCTGTCTGTGTCGCCTCTTCATCCCACGGCTCATGAAAAGGTACAAATTTTATAAGACCTTTGGACTGGTCTGGTCATTAGGTTACTGGCCAGACTCTAAAATTATTGGCCTCGAGTCTGCGTTTCAACTCATAATGATGGCCTTTGCTCCTGCAGGGTTTTGACGTTGCTTACCACTTGTCAGAGTTTAGTGTGTGAGAGCTGAATTTAATTTCCAAATAGACACTTTCATCTATGTCTACCTGTTTGTTGGAGGTGAATTTGCCTCGCAATCCAGCAAATATACATTGTCAAAGAACTGTTTTGTTGCCATCCTTAGAGCAGCCAACTCTCCCTGTTTCTGCAGATAGTTCCCTGAAAATAAATTCATCTTTCCATGTTCAGATAAACAAATTTGAAAATCTCTTTGTCCAGTAGGCACAGCTATTTCTTCATGAGTTTGTGCTGTCTGTGTCGCCTCTTCATCCGACGGCTCATGAAAAGGTACAAATTTTATAAGACCTTTGGACTGGTCTGGTCATTAGTTTACTGGCCAGACTCTAAAATTACTGGCCTCGAGTCTGCGTTTCAACTCGAAATGATGGCCTTTGCTCCTGCAGGGTTCTGATGTTGCTTGCCACTTGTCAGAATATAGTGTGTGAGAGCTGAATTTAATTTCCAAATAGACACTTTCATCTATGTCTACCTGTTTGTTGGAGGTGAATTTGCCTCGCAATTCAGCTCATACACATTGTCAAAGAACTGTTTTTTTGCCATCATTAGAGCAGCCAACTCTCCCTGTTTCTGCGGATAGTTCCCTAAAAAGAAATCCATCTTTCCATGTTCAGATAAACAAATTTGAAAATCTCCCCAATTATTTTAGGTTTCCCCCTCTGTTCTTCATATCGCCCAGATTATTGTAGAAAATTTCCTTGACTGCAAGATGAAAATGTTGGCAGCTTGATCTTTTAGAGTGGTTGTTCGCGTAAAAGATCTTCTCTTAAAATTGTACACTTCCTAACTAAATTATTGGTGCTTGTTAAACCCTATCAATATTTTCAGCATGTAAAAACCTTGTCCTTTTTTGTTGTTGTACCAACCATTTTCAGATTGGAGTGTGGAGTTCGGAGGTTGGAGTTTGGGGTTTGCAGTTTGGAGTTTGGAAATTGGAGATTTGAGGTTGGTGTTTGGAGATTGGGGCATCTGGTTGATAGCTTCCAGTTGTAGTCTCAGATGTAGTCTCAGTTGTAGTCTCAGTTGTAGTCTCAGTTGTAGTCTCAGTTGTAGTCTCAGTTGTAGTCTCAGTTGTAGTCTCAGTTGTAGTCTCAGTTGTAGTCTCAGATGTAGTCTCAGATGTAGTCTCAGATGTAGTCTCAGATGTAGTCTCAGATGTAGTCTCAGATGTAGTCTCAGATGTAGTCTCAGATGTAGTCTCAGTTGTAGTCTCAGTTGTAGTCTCAGTTGTAGTCTCAGTTGTAGTCTCAGTTGTAGTCTCAGTTGTAGTCTCAGTTGTAGTCTCAGTTGTAGTCTCAGTTGTAGTCTCAGTTGTAGTCTCAGTTGTAGTCTCAGTTGTAGTCTCAGTTGTAGTCTCAGTTGTAGTCTCAGTTGTAGTCCCAGTTGTAGTCCCAGTTGTAGTCCCAGTTGTAGTCCCAGTTGTAGTCTCAGTTGTAGTCTCAGTTGTAGTCTCAGTTGTAGTCTCAGTTGTAGTCTCAGTTGTAGTCTCAGTTGTAGTCTCAGTTGTAGTCTCAGTTGTAGTCTCAGTTGTAGTCTCAGTTGTAGTCTCAGTTGTAGTCTCAGTTGTAGTCTCAGTTGTAGTCTCAGTTGTAGTCTCAGTTGTAGTCTCAGTTGTAGTCTCAGTTGTAGTCTCAGTTGTAGTCTCAGTTGTAGTCTCAGTTGTAGTCTCAGTTGTAGTCTCAGTTGTAGTCTCAGTTGTAGTCTCAGTTGTAGTCTCAGTTGTAGTCTCAGTTGTAGTCTCAGATGTAGTCTCAGATGTAGTCTCAGATGTAGTCTCAGATGTAGTCTCAGATGTAGTCTCAGATGTAGTCTCAGTTGTAGTCTCAGTTGTAGTCTCAGTTGTAGTCTCAGATGTAGTCTCAGAAGTAGTCTCAGATGTAGTCTCAGATGTAGTCTCAGATGTAGTCTCAGATGTAGTCTCAGATGTAGTCTCAGATGTAGTCTCAGATGTAGTCTCAGATGTAGTCTCAGATGTAGTCTCAGATGTAGTCTCAGTTGTAGTCTCAGTTGTAGTCTCAGTTGTAGTCTCAGTTGTAGTCTCAGTTGTAGTCTCAGTTGTAGTCTCAGTTGTAGTCTCAGTTGTAGTCTCAGTTGTAGTCTCAGTTGTAGTCTCAGTTGTAGTCTCAGTTGTAGTCTCAGTTGTAGTCTCAGTTGTAGTCTCAGTTGTAGTCTCAGTTGTAGTCTCAGTTGTAGTCTCAGTTGTAGTCTCAGTTGTAGTCTCAGTTGTAGTCTCAGTTGTAGTCTCAGTTGTAGTCTCAGTTGTAGTCTCAGTTGTAGTCTCAGTTGTAGTCTCAGTTGTAGTCTCAGTTGTAGTCTCAGTTGTAGTCTCAGTTGTAGTCTCAGTTGTAGTCTCAGTTGTAGTCTCAGTTGTAGTCTCAGTTGTAGTCTCAGTTGTAGTCTCAGTTGTAGTCTCAGTTGTAGTCTCAGTTGTAGTCTCAGATGTAGTCTCAGATGTAGTCTCAGATGTAGTCTCAGATGTAGTCTCAGTTGTAGTCTCAGTTGTAGTCTCAGTTGTAGTCTCAGTTGTAGTCTCAGTTGTAGTCTCAGTTGTAGTCTCAGTTGTAGTCTCAGTTGTAGTCTCAGTTGTAGTCTCAGTTTTTAGTTTCTAGTTCAACCAAAAGCCTGCCTACACTTCCTCTCCTCCAAGCAGACTGCGGCTGTCAGATCCTCTTTACTCCTCCACCAGATTTTGCGCTTCTTGACATTCCTGGGCCTGTGATACCCGATGCTGACTGAGAGCGACATTATTTGAGGTACTTTTCATCAAGTTACTGTTAATGTCATTTGTTATATATTTGAGTGTACAGCCTTTTGATTTTTTTGCACAGAGCGGAGCATTCTCTGAGGCATGGGTCAGTAGACTTACCAGGTCATTCAATGTCTTAAAGATGTGTGCATGCTCAGTACTGTCAACAGTAGAAGATATCACAGTATGTTTGCTGCCACCTAGAGTTCCAATGATGTAAACTGGAAATAAATCTTCTCTTAGTAATTCTATTGGCTTTTGGAAGAGTACTTTCATTCCCTCTTGATGGTATCTGACATCCACAAAATGTGAACCAACATTTTCTAGAAAAGTGCTAATAACAAGTTAATGTCTGCTAACCTTTCCCGCTTATGTAAATTTCAGAGTGCAGCAAGGTCCTGACCGCTGACTGAGGAGCCTTCCAGTCTGTCAACTTCCATGGTGGGAAGCTTCACAACTGACTACTTCAAGGTCAGAATCTAACTCCTCAACATTTCAACAACTTTTGAAATATTTTCCAAATATTTCCCTTTGAAATATATTGGCTGAATCTTTGTTCATGCTTAGGTTCAAGAGATCAATCTTCAATAACCTGCCTACACTTTTTTTGTTCATAAAGCAATTTTCAATCAATTTGTTTTAGAGACATCACAATGCTGAAAGATCTTATATTTTTAATCATAAAAAATGCAAATATTTATTTGGCAAATCCACTAATGGTGAAACAATTTTCCTTTTTTCCCCCACTTCTAAAAAAATGTTGTTTTAAAAGACCTTCAGATGTATTTTTGACAATTCTTGATTTTATTGTCTGAATTACAGCCGAGTGATTTGACGACAGGCCAGAACGTCAACCTGTGCAGCCAGCTTGGCCCTATGGACCGGTCATCCATCGGGAGTGAAGTCCTGCTGGAGTTTGTCTCTGATGAAACAAACTATTTCCCAGGATACTCAGCTGATCATACAGTGTTGCAATGGGTCCCTGACTCTCCAGGTTTGTTGAGAAATGGGTGTTAATCTGTGTATGCAGTTAACGTACATTATTTTCCTTCATGCATGACGCGGCTTATCTGACTCCAAATGTTCAACAAAAATCACTGCCTCTTAACTATTGATGGGCCTTATCTGGTATCACTATAGATCACTGTGATGATAACTGTGGGAAAATGAAACTTATCCTGTGAAATAAGCCTTTCATTTGCTCAGGTAATGTTGTCACATTATTTAAAATAACACAGTGTGATGTTATGAAGTGTATTTTTTAGGGGTTTACTGTAGTTTTAAGGTAAGCAGCTGTACATGAGATTGGACCTTTATTAGCCTATTAGCACAAAAGAAAATGAAAAAAAAAAGATATGCGCGCAGTATAAAATAACTGAGCAGAAATAGATTATCAGCCATAACGTCCTACTTAATTAGGTTGTTACGCCTGGTACCTAACTGTACCTAACTGTTTATCATCCCTGTGATATTCAGGTATTTTTCGTCTATCATTAAGGTAAACATGCTACCAGTGTGTCCGACCTGGTTTCTCCTATCAGGATGTTTGAGTGTTAAACTAGGCTTTCTGCTTGTTAATCTTGCTTGGCTGAGATGTACAACAAAAACCCACTCCAACAGCTTTATTCCATGTACATGTCTTTGTAGCTCCTTGCCTTTAACTTCAACAAATTTCTCCATCCTACAATCTAAACTGATTTCAGATGCAATTCCTACCTTTAGTTCCCTGAGTTATTCTCATCTTGTACGAAACCTGTTACCAAGAGTGGCTTTTAGCCATGTTTTAGGCAAACGTGCATTAAAGTTATACAAAAACACAGGGTCGTAACTTGATAGGTCGAAAGTTCATATCTAACACACTATAGCAAGCACACAATTTGCTGCACGCGATAAGGTCGTATTTCACTTAATTTTTGTTTGCGTTCACTTATTGCACTACTCAAAAAATTTAATCGCAACCTGGCTCCACTGACATAGTGAAATCTTTTCTTTTTTGTGTGTGTTCAGAAGCGTCTGTCTTCTGTGGGGATGCAAACACTTTCACTTGGATCTCGGAGGGGAGTGAAGTCATCGAAAATCCCAAACTGACGACGACGAGTGTTTCCAAGATTGCAGAGAGCCTGAGAGAAGGAGACATTTTCCTGTAAAGTGTCGGACATCAGGGTGGTTGGACGGCAGCTTTTTTCTATGTATAAACTGAATGTATTTATTTCTGTATAATTTATTATCTGCTTGTCGTCCGACCAGGTTCATATTGTAATATTATTGTTAATAATAATAATAATAATTATGTGTAATACTTTAAATGGAATGCATGGGGGTGTTGACTGCGGTTTGGCTGGTGGGATTCAACTTGGAGGCATAGGTTTGTGAGTTTGTTGTGTGAATGATGATGATTAGTGGGCCCTGTGTGTTAGGTAACTTATGCCTTCTTGCCCATCCAGTGTCATGCTTTATATTCTATGTTCTACGATCACGCACTCATGCATTTGCTTTTTTTTAGGTGATAATTATTTGCTAGAGACAGAATATTTAGGAGTTGCCTTCATTTGTATTGACATTTTATCGACATACTTGCATTGTATAAGATAATTAATTGTACATGTATGTGTTTTATTTTCTGCCTGCACAACTCTCAACAGTTTTTTTGCAGGTGTTTACAGAGAGAATAAATCCTGGCCAGATCCAGAGTCAACATCCACTAGCTGGATACACCCGTGTGGGACGTCACTTCAATGTTCCTAATCACTCCATTTCTGTCATAATTACAGGGCTTTATGAGGCACTAGGAAACCACAGAGACTGTTCGTCTGAGTAGGGAGAAGCTATGGATAATGCGTCTCCAGACCATTCAACCCCATGGTCTAAATCATCCAAGAAGGAAATGTCTAATAACTTTTTGTCTTTGCTATCTCCTTTTTATCACAGATTCTCCTCTCCAGTCTGCCTCATTCACTAATCAATTACTTTTCTCTCCCTGTATATTCAGTTTGCGGTAACACCATGTGTATATCTACTATCTATGTAGATTTGTTCTTGTAGAACTAGGTCTTGCTTTTTATTCTACTGCCGCGGAGTAGATTTTGGTAATCGGGAGACTACTTCAGGAGACTACTTAGTTCTCAAATGAACTGTCCAGCTTATTAGCTACTACCTGGGCGGAGGGTAGGAAATCGGCCGGGACTACTACTTTAGCTTAATAGTGGATCGGATCAAGGGGACTTCTTGTTATTAACTTTACTGCCGCGGAGTGAGTTCTTATTTGGTCTCAACGTTTCGACTAGCTATCTCTAGTCATCGTCATCGCCGTTGAGACCAAATAAGAACTCACTCCGCGGCGGTGAAGTTAATAACGAAAAGTCCCCTTGATCCGATCCACTATCAAGCTAAAGTAGTAGTCCCGGCCTATTTCCTACCCTCTGCCCAGGTAGTAGCTAATAAGCTGGACAGTTCTTTTGAGAACTAAGTAGTCTCCCGAAGTAGTCTCCCGATTTCTAAAATCTACTCCGCGGCAGTAGAATAAAAAGCAAGACCTAGTTCTACAAGAGACTACTTAGCTCTCAAAAGAACTGTCCAGCTTATTAGCTACTACCCGGGCGGAGGGTAGGAAATAGGCCGGGACTACCACTTTAGCTTGATAGTGGATCGGTTCAAGGGGACTTCTCGTTATTAGCTTCACTGCCGCGAAGTGAGTTCTTATTTGGTCTCAATTGCGATGACGATGATTAGAGCAAGCTAGTCGAAACGTTGAGACCAAATAAGAACTCACTCCGCGGAAGTAAAATTAATAACGAGAAGTCCCCTTGATCCGATCCACTATCAAGCTAAAGTAGTAGTCCCGGCCGATTTCCTACCCTCCGCCTGGGTAGTAGCTAATAAGCTGGACAGTTCTTTTGAGAACTAAGTAGTCTCCTGAAGTAGTCTCCCGATTTCCAAAATCTTCTCCACGGCAGTAGAATAAAAAGCAAGACCTAGTTCTTTAAGAACAAATCTACATAGCTAGTACATATACACATGGTGTTACCGCAAACCGAACATACATGTATATTTATACTTCACACATGCAAAGCCTTAAAAAGTTTTCTCTCCCTCTTCAAATCATTTATTTTGTCCTTTGTTTTCCTTACCTTTTGTGGTCAAACCAGCCCCTCCCCCAACCCCCTTTTGTTTTCCTCCTCTCTGTTGATCCTGCCTCCCTCTCTGTTTGCTTTCATTTCTAACATCTATGTCCACTCGACTGCTTTTTTTACACCTGTATTGTTATGTTGTTACCTGTTTATGTTTGTAGTCTTGTCATTTAGCCTTCGAGAAAGACTCTGCTGAGGTCAAAACGTCAGACCACTAACTAGTTTTTTAATGTAGTAGTTCATCCATGATTTTTAGAGCCAACTTGTAATAGGTTTTTGCTGAGGATATTTTATCCATGCATAATTATTTGTTTTTAGATATTTGTGTATTGCCATTAATAATAAGTCATTGCTGTGTATTGTGTATTGTGTGCTGGAGAATTAAAAATAGTACAGGAGATTGTTTTATAATTTGTGACGTCATCGTGGTGTTTTTTGTTGTTGGTGTGTTCTGGTGGTGCTAGTCCTTTTTAAATAGAGGTCCAGCCTCCTTCCCGTGTTTATAGTTGCAACAATAAAGTCCTGAGCCGTTTTAGTATGATGTTTTTGCAGTAAGCACGATAGAGTTGCAATGATCGTTTGTGGTTTGCAAGCGTGTAAGTACTCGACATCTAATAATAATGGCTTATATAGCGCTCATATCCGTCACTCAGTGACGCTCAAGGCGCTTCAACATTAATTTCCTGCAAGGTATGTGGGGCTTCATTTGAAGTATGATACCTACTCTTTTACATAGCACCATGTAATGGTTTACAAGGTGCTGTGGTGCAATATGCAGCCAATCAAACCAGGAATACCGGGGCGAACCCCTTCTCTTTTCGATAAGTGTACTGGGTTCTTTTACGTGCATTACACAACACACGGGGCCAACAGCTTTACGTCCCATCCGAAGGACGAAGCAATAATGGTTAAGTGTCTTGCTTAAGGACACGAGTGTCGCGACCGGGACTCGAACCCACACCCTGCTGAGTCGGAAACACCAGAGCTTGAGTCCGGTGCTCTTATCCGCTCGGCCACGACACGCCACGTCTAACGGACCATCGACCAACATGATGCCATGCGCCTGCGCATGTGTTGTGACACTGCCACGGGTTGAAGTCTGCTGATTGTGTAGAATAGTAGGCAAGGTCAGGTCGTGTTTTTGACAAACTTGGAGCCGATGGTCAGGTTAAACAGTGGTTACGAAGCAGAGAATGGGGGTGGGAGGTTGGTATAGGGACAGAGAAACGGAAGCCCGGTTTGGGTGACCTAGATCAAGGTCAGAATGACGTCAAAGTTCATGTGGTATTATAATACTGCCTGTCAATTTTTCACCAATAGAGGGCTGCTTCCGCAAATCATTAAAACTGATAACAAATGACCATATAGCTTCTATTTCAGACACTCACTGGCAAAGCTATATGTGGAAAAAGTTGATCCCTTTAGTTTACTGACCTGGCCCAATTTCATGGCTCTGCTTACCGTAAGCAAAGAATCGGCGCTTATGGAAGTAGGGAATTCTTTGCTTACGTCAAGCATATTTCACGGGTTAGCAGAGAATTTTGCTTGTGCGCGTGCGTACTCCACATTTCAAGACATTCTTGGCTTACACAGCTAGCGGAGAAATTCGGTGCCTGCAGAGTAAGCGGAGAATGGTGATTGTAAGCGCAGAGTTCGGCGGTAAGCAGAGCCATGAATTTGGGCTCGGAGATGACAGACCAGGAACCCCCCTATCTAATAATTATGCTTCTATGGGACCCCTAAAACAAGTGTGCAAAGTTTGGTGCTTTAATCCGGCGTGTCACGATTTTTTCATTAAGCCCCTGGACTAATAGGTTAGAAGAAGTGTAGGTCCTATGAAGATAAAAGAGTGAACGGGTTGGCTGGAGGGTTGTTAATAGAAAAAATGGGAAAACCAACACTTGAAAGTAAAAATGTTTTATAGAGGGATATAAAATCCAGGTGTTTTACGAACAGATTTACCATGTGGTGATCGTCAACGTTCGAGTTTTCATGGGATGCCGTATAGATGAAAAATGGGGTTGTTATAACTGTGCGTAATTAACCACTGATTAGAGGACCAAATTAGACAGCTCAAAAGTTTGGTGTGCCCAGTGTAACAGTCTTCAAGACTCTGGGCTTTAACTTACACTTTAACTCAAAACGAAGAGTAGGCTACAAATTCTTTTCAAAATATGTTTTAGTATTATTTAAAGCCTATCAATCAAGTAGGCCCTACATAACAAGAAGACATCCGCATACGCATATTGTCTCTGGCTTATTTTCTAGCATTCACCGATGTTGTTTTCTTTGTTTAAAGTTTTGGAATGATTTTATAGCTATAGAATGTCAATATTCTCAAATAAAAATTGTTAATTTATAACCAGTTTTTCAGTTTTCGTTCGGATAAAATAAGGGATTCGCCGACAGAAAGTAGCCATATGAGAGTTTTTTCACCTCCCTGTACTGCATGTGTTTTAATTTTCTTATTGAAGTCACCGCAGCTCAGTAGACGCCATTTTGAGACACCCGTAACAACCACACAAACAGCGTGGGGCATGCACATCTGTGCAGATAATCCTGTTTTTAGCCGAAATTATTGAGCAAAATGCCTACTTGTGCGGCATTAAACTGCACTAACAGATACTCCCGTGGATGTGGAAAGACATACCATCTGTAAGTATCTATCTATTTTTCGTGAATGTTTATTTTAGGGGAATTTCAGGCTGACATATGAATTTGTCATGTAAACTTTCTGTTGAATACATTCGCCGGTTCGCGCGCGCATTCGTTACGGGTACAAATTTACTGGAAAACACAAGTTTGGTGGATAAATGCAATCATATCTCTGGAACCCTTTATCGTACAAACTAGTTCAAAACGGTAAAATAATCTTGAATATCTACTTCTTCGTCATGTCATATTTATTTTACATTCAGAAAACATTTTGCCACGTCATTTTGAGGGTTTTACGTCCAGTCTTGGTCAATTTTGTATGGAGAAATTCCTAAAGTCTACCTAATCTAGCCACATGAGGGCTCTTATGTTAACTTATTTCAGCAACCCGACGGCTAATTGCTTAGTTCAAAACGGATTTGGGAAGTGTACATCCTGACCAAAACACTGCTCTAACAAATTTTCTGATTGGACAAGCTTTTCCAACGTCATTTTTTAGTTGAAATTCAGACCAATGAAAAGTTATTTCACAGCTTCAAAACATGCCGTTGCTATTAAACATCTGTGTCCAAACTTCTGCAGTGTCAACTCTAAAACTCCAACGCATGTTTCTAAAATGGTAAATTCATGCACTTTTTTTTATCGGAAGGTTTAACTGGAAAAACTTAAATGAACAGAATCATTAATGTAAACATTTTGTTCTACATATGGAAAAGTTTCATTGCAGTCAGTCTCAAATAATCAGTTGTGTGTGTGCGTGACCTTCTGACTACACCACGCATCCACTGAACGATGTCAACACACATTCATGTATTATGCATATAGCCCATGTGTGTAGACCATGCCCTTGTGGTCAAAACGGACGAGTCCATTTTGGCAGACGGGTAAATTACAAGGTCTAACTCCAATAAACAAAACTACACACAATGTAAGTTGCTTGTGTTTCAAGGCTGGCAAAGTACATTTTATTAAATACACAACAATGAAAATATATAACAGCTACAAAACATAATATCAATTTACTAAAGTATAGAACATACTGACACTGTGAATGGCCTGGATGTGATTTTACAACAAAAATGGAAGAGTGAATCGATATGATGTGATTTTAGGACAGATTGTCCAATATCACATCCACACCAACGAAATCACATCCGAGCCAGAAATCACATCCTTGGTTAATTGCCACTTATCCAAAATCACATCTACTGTCTGGCTGCATTACCAAAATCACATCCACTGTCTAGGCCCTTGCCAAAATCACATCCAAGCCAGAAATCACATCCATGATAATTGCTCATAGCCAAAATCACATCCACTGTCTGGCTGAATTACCAAAATCACATCCACTGTCTGGGCCCTTGCCAAAATCACATCCAAGACTGAAATCACATCCTTGGTTAATTGCCACTATCCAAAATCACATCCACTGTCTGGCTGAATTACCAAAATCACATCCACTGTCCCGGCCCCGGCCAAAATCACATCAGAGCCAGAAATCACATCCATAGTAATTGTGCCTAGCAAATATCACATCCAATGTCTGGCTGATTACCGAAATCACATCTAGTGTTTGGGCCCTAACCAAATAACATCCGAGTCAGATATCACATCCATGGTTTATTGGGCTTAATTATGTGTGTGTACTATTTTATTATATTATGTTCACATGCCTATACTTGTTAACTTACTTGGAATTTGACTTGAGAACTGTTTCTGGGCTGTACATTTGACAGTTTGATGTTTGGCAGGGCACTCTCTCGCGTGCTCGCATAGAGATTTCATTCCGTTGATGATGACTGTACGCATTGCAAACTGAATGCGTTGGATAGCAACTAAATCCAAAGGGTTCACATTCTGTATTCAAGATTGTCCGAATAGAGTCGCATATTCACACTGCTATATTATAAAAGTATCTGGCCGTTACACGGCGATTGTGCTGAATGTCATCTGCAGATTCAGAAACGATCAGTAAGCATCGAGTATGAGCTGATCACTCGTGTTATGTTAGATTGCTTCAGAGATTGGTGCTGTTGTTATTCCCCCCGTGGCGGCACTGCAACAGCCTCCTATTACATAACGATGGTGCGAACGGGGTTGGGGGGGGGGGGACACCAGTGGTTATTTTCTTCCAGTTGTTGGTGTGTATGGTTTTGTTTATCTCGATCTGAGCTAAACCGAAGGGGCAAGCAAGACACCACACTCTTAGAGTATTTTATTGAATTGAAGCTGTATATAAAACCGTGGTAAATCATGCAATTTTATAAGTCTGAACAAAATGGGTGTTCAGTAAGAAACCAGCTATAACCTATCTCGTTTTATCCATTTTTCATCAAGATACCAAAAATATCCCGTACGCGAAATTGAGGCACATGTGGGGCGAGATATTCCACTAACATTGTTTAAAAAAACGTTTTTCATCTATTCACCACGAAATAAATGGTAATTCAACATTCGTGACCCAAATACTAATACTAATGCCATATCTCCATAGTCGTACCACAGAGCATACATAATGCAAGGACGGATGGTCATACTGTTCCGCCCCCAACTTGACATTCGTCGTCCCAACTTGAGTGTTAAAATTGTGGCGCTCCAACTGTAGTGGGGATTGCAGTAAACACAGAACACCCCCCCCCCCCCAGGAATAAACTATAAAATAAATAAAAAATAATAAGTATGAAGTTATTATTATCACTTTATACTAGTAATTGAGAATATTTCAATTTAATTCGAATTCTGGTAGTGGTTTTCCGAGAGAAGGGAAATTAATTGCTTAGGGCTACTTTGAGAGTAGCAAGTGGCCGCTGTCCAGAACCCTCTAAAAAGACAGTTATACGCCGAGTTAGCCTTCAATTGTGAGCGAAACTATCACAACCAAAGGGCATTCCAAACCTCGTCTTTCCGACCGGCACGCGACCGGCACGCGACCGGCTCTGCAGTAGTTTAATCAACGCATGATTGATCAGGGTATCCCGTTGAGCTCTATGGGCGATCCCAACTATAGTTGGTATGCCCCAACTTTAACACTCAAGCTGGAGCTGCACTGGTCCCAACCATAGTTGGGGCGATTGTCAAGTTGGGACAAAACAAAACCATAGAGAAAGGTTCTCAATGGTCATACCATGTGGACATAAAAAGAGTGCCCACATTCCATACTGGGATCGATGCATAGCCAGCTGGGCACGAAGTTGGCTTTCTGTAGGTTTTGAGTACATGACTGCACTTGAGGGCGCACCTACCAGTGAAATATTCGCATTTGTTGCTATTTTTGAAACGAAAGGAAAATGGTAATATTTTCAGGTAGTGGTTGGACATTTAAAAATAATTTGTGTACAAATCCTAAGTTGCATTAACATTTGACAAGCAAAACGCTATACATTCATACTGGGTTTTGAGAGCAATGTGACATGATGTCAAAAATTCAACATTTTGTAAGTTTGTTTTTTTCTTGCTTGTTGTATGGACATAAACTTTTTACACTAAGTTTAGGTAGTTGATGCGACATCTCAAACTAAATTTTGTACAATTCCTAAATTGCATTAACATTTAACAAGCAAAAAGCTATACATTCATACTGGGTTTTGAGAGCACTGTAACATGATGTCAAAAATTCAACATTTTGTAAGGTTTTTTTTCTTGCTTGTTGTATGGACATAAACTTTTTACACTAAGTTAAGGTAGTTGGTGCGACATCTCAAACTAAATTTTTTACAATTCCTAAATTGCATTAACATTTGACAAGCAAAAAGCTATACAGTCAAACCGGGGTTTGAGAGCACTGTGACATGATGTCAAAAATTCAACATTTTGTAAGTTATTTTTGTTCTTGCTTGTTGTATGGAGATAAACTTTTTACACTAAGTTTATGTAGTTGATGCGACATCTCAAACTAAATTTTGTACAATTCCTAAATTGCATTAACATTTGACAAGCAAAACGCTATACATTCATACTGGGTTTTGAGAGCACTGTGACATGATGTCAAAAATTCAACATTTTGTAAGTTATTTTTTTTCTTGCTTGTTGTATGGAGATTAACTTTTTACACTAAGTTTAGGTAGTTGATGCGACATCTCAAACTAAATTTTATATATTTCCTAAATTGCATTAACATTTGACAAGCAAAAAGCTATACATTCATACTCGGTTTTGAGAGCACTGTGACATGATGTCAAAAATTCAACATTTTGGGGGTTAATTTTTTTCTTGCTTGTTGTATGGAAATAAACTTTTTACACTAAGTTCAGGTAGTTGATGTAACATCTCAAACTAAATTTTGTACAATTCCTAAATTGCATTAACATTTGACAAGCTTAAAGCTATACATTCATGCTGGTTTTCTAGAGCACGCGTTGACAAAATGTAAAAATTCAACATTTGGGGATTTATTTTGTTTAAAAACTTGTATAACTTTCTCGATTGAAAATCGCTTTTAATATTTTTATAAATGATTATTATCTGACAATGATCGGTAGCAAACTGTATAAAGGAAAGCAAAACTGCTAGTAGTCGAAGTTCTCCCACAATTTAGCTTGGCTCGACCATGTTAAAAATATGAAACTTGGAGGATTTTGTTTTACAAAATCGGTCACTTTTGATATGCACAATTACACATAAATTCACAAGGAAATAATTTTTCTAACGCCACATTATAAGCAAACTTTTAAAAATGCAATTAAAACGAAGAAAAGATTAATTCGAGACAAATTAATTTTTGGTAATTTGATCCACAACCAAAGTTGGTTCGTTCATCATAATTTCTAAATCATTTTGTTAGTAAAAAAAAAGAGTGCTGATACAAAAACTATCTATTTTTGCACTGTTTCTTTTATATTGCAGATTTCAGTTATAAACTTATATCAAATTGCATGATTTTAAATCACTGAAGGGTTTATAAATAATTTATCTCAATTTTAAAAGAATAAATAATCATCAACAAAATATTTATTTGCGAACACAAAAGGCATGAGGGCGCTATACTTTACTGGACTTTTGTTACAGTCAAAGTTGAACTTACAAATGTGCGTATTTGTTTCAGATAGAACCTTGGTAATTTACATTCAAAAGTTTGAAAATATGGGTATTATATGAAACATAAAGATAGGAATGCCTGGGGTAAAAGGACCTTTATTTCTATGTTTTTAAACAGCTTTATTATAAGAGTAGGAAGACTGGGCAAGTGGATGCCTTTTCATCTGTTTACCTTTTATTACACAGCCGTAGATCCACTTTATCAACGGGAAATTTCGACGTCGTAAGATGTTATTATTTACAATTATTCTCGGAATATACAGTAATTTAAAATGCTACGAGCTTGACCACTGTATACGTATAAATAATGGAAACTACTTAAAATTTCAAGATTTGAACAGGATGTTAATTAATGAGAGCTGTAGCAGTTGTATAGTGTGGGTGTACATTCTGCACATAACTGATATTTCGATGTAGGTTGACAAACGAGTCTTCGTCCTTTTAGTAAATTAGCTTCTTCTGAAGTGAGTTTCTATACCTCCATGGTTTAAGCATGGAGGTATAATTAATTCTACCTTCATGGTTTAAGTGAGTAGTTTCTTCAGCCCAATTATTAAAGGTCAACTTAACATTATAAACTGTTTATTCACAATATTAACATTGGCATGGTTGGTACAAACATCGAAGGGTAAATATGCCCTACATTTCTTGTTTTGTTTATGATTTGTTTATGTTTTACGTACTTGTTTGTTCGTTTGTTTTTTGGTTTGTTACACCCGGTCAAATTTAAAACAAAACACAAACCATTTTTGGTGGAGAGTACCTTGGAAATGGTAAATGTGACCTCCAGGTAGGGTGCTATAGTGTTCTATACACGCAACCCATACAGCCGTGTTTTTTTTATGGGTTCTCTCGATTTCATAAGAGTGGGTAATCGGAGGCGATCCCTGTACTTACTTGGAACTCAGTAGTGAAAAAACCTTAGAAATTTGGAATGTCCAGGGATACACACACATGGGGACTAAAGACGAGTTCGACCCTTGGGCTGCGGCCTTGAATCGGCTGGATGTTGAGAATAGAGTCAATGTTGTCGTTTGTAGTGTGGTTTGACTACTGGGTTAAATGGTCAAATAGCCGAACCTTTGCTATAAAATACCTTTAAACTAAGAAATTCAAAGAAGGCTGAAGGCTAAAATTATACGTAGCTTCTCAGCAATAAATGATCATGTATGAATATAACTGTCGATCAGTGAAAATTTAATTCTTTATTAATTTTACCATGTTCAGGAGTCACATGAATCAATATATTCCAGTCACCCATAGGCCTACACAATGGTACAATTACTCGCCGCTCAGCAGGGACCGGGCCCCAGGACCTTAAAACCCTTTCTCTATTTTGAAACTCTATTTTCATATCTTTAAACATTCATGTTCAAAAATAGTATTCAAGCCACTTGAAAAATATTGCACATATCGACTGTTAGAATCCGCTGTAATTATGGTGGCAATTTCCACAGGTGGTAAGTTTAACTGCTTAATTACTTTTTTGGTAATGTGTTCTTGGTGAATTGTTGAATACCGAGTAAGTGCTGTAACAACCCACCTAGTAAACCGTACCAGTTATTCACACTTACATCTTAGATAAAGGACGGAAAGAAGGCCCGAACAAGGGGCCGGCTAGACACCAGATCTTTTTTTAAACACACCATAGGAGCTATTGCAAAATTTAAAGGAAATCCTAAAAAACGTTCAAGTCTGATGTTCTTGACCATCTTGTTAAAATGCCATGATGGAGTTATTAACTGCTCAAGGTGATGATCCAAATACCTTCTTTCTTATTTGTTTATGAACTTAAAAAATGATTTTCAAGTATTAAAAAACAGATAGTGATTAATCCAATGCATGAATAAGTTAGAATTTTTAATTTCTAAATATTTAATTCAAACTTAAATTTCATGCAAATGTTCACAATCCGGTCATATTTAAAACAAAACACACACCATGAAAGTGTTTCCCTGGCACTAAATGTTTATAAAACTCGGGGAACCAAATCAATGTGTAATTTTGTTAGACAAAACTGATATAATCAATAGAGCAAGGAACATCTCCTAGATGTTTTTTGTCACTGCTTGAAACATAGTTGTTCATTTAATAGAAAATGTCACAAAAGATAATTTGTAGGCTATGTGGAAGTATACATTATCGGTGAAGAGTGCAAAAAGGGATCTTAGACCTCTAGGTCAGTCTTATAGTGTTCTACGTCCAATAGATGGTGTTATATGATCTCGAAGGGGATCTGTTGAGTACGACCTTGGCTGGATTTTTAGAACACGTAACCAATGTTTATGTTTGTGGCGATTGACCAGAGGTCAAAGGGTCAACATAGCCGGCTCTAGGGACAGCAAATTGAGCTGTCTGCCAAGTAAATTCCTCTGTCGTTTTCTTTTTTACTCGATTGTGGTTGCAGATCAGTAATCTGAATGTTTTGACAAAACTAATGGTCATTGCGCATATAATTTTGTGGTCATATAGCTGATCCTGATAGGAATTAGGATGACTTCTGTTTCTTGAGACAACGGTTTTTACGATATTCTTACTGCAGCCATTCGCTCACTGACCAAAAAACACTTGCGAAGACAAACAATACCAGATTGTGAAGCAGACGATTTACTTGAAATGTTTGCCAACATTTGATTACTGAATAAGTTATATAATATTAATTTGGCCAAGCGTTAGCAACATCAAATCTTGAGCTACCCCCCCCCCCAAATGATCTTATCCCCCATTTTCAAAGTATTTCCATTTTTACATTATTATTGTTATTCTTATTATTTTAAACTGGATTCCACTTTCCACTTTCCAAATCGATAAGCAGTTTGCACTGAGCAACAAATTTGACGATTACATAAATAGTTAGGGTAAGTTTGTGATTGGATTTTGTCAGCTTGATACTAGTGAGCACTCAGAACAGCCTCCATGGCCAGAGCTATGACCTTGTAGCACGTATTTCCCGTTACTGCCTACAAAGTTACAGCACTTGTAAAACAAATCCCATATAGATCATGTAAACATGTGCAGTGTTTTGCCTGGCAGTATTTTTGTTTTTTGGTTTGTTTTTTTCATGAATAATAAAAATTAGTAATCACTTTAGTATTTCTTGACAAGCTGTTCTGCGGTGTACTTAACAAACAGTACATTTACACGTAGATGTACTTCTAATAAACCTTATTAATTTATGGTAAGCTTTTGTTGAAGTTCATAAGAATAAGATGCCATACATGCACTACTAGAGCATTGGGTTTTAATGATGGAACTTTGAAGAAACGCTACAACATGTACAGGTATGTCTAAGCTACATGTTCATACAACAGGGCCTTATGCAGGACAGCAGTCATCAGTCAATTAAAATTACGTAATCAAGCCCTGCATGGACTGTGGTTTAGGCCATGTCACAGTGTTGCTATGACTACTGGGCAATATGTGAAACCATGGAGGTAGATATCTTAAAAGCAAACTGGCTTATCTTCTTATGACGTGTGAATTGCCCACTGTTAATGTCAGAAACTGGTCATCTGTTTAACGGTGTTTTATTTAAGACGGGACTTGGAATATTGTTTTTCCCCAACTCACTGATAAATATTGAATTTAACGGAAGGTCTAGTGTCCAGAATCTACTCGTCCAGAATCTGCTATGTCGATGGTAAGTCTCACTCAGTCCTTTTTTTTTTTTTTTTCTTTTGGCGCGCGCGGGACGCGGGGAATGGGTTTTCGATGACTGCTCAACTCCCCACACATAAGGCTTACTCGCAGCATAAAGAACCTCTATGCTCGCAGTCACGTTTACGAAATTAAAGGCAAATACGAATGAGTGTGCAATGTCAGCTGAAATTTTGGCATGGGCGAGCATAAAGAGGTGCTACAAGATATAATTTTAATGTGAGTATTCTGTATGTTTTTACATTTTAAAGATTGTTTTACATTATCTGTCTGTCTGCCTGTACACCAACAGAAGCCAAATGTTGCCATTTACATAATATTATGATATTGGTCTACCTACCAACATGGTAGGTAAGAAGAAAAAACACTATTTTAATATGAATTTCTAGCAATAAAATTAATCCACTCGAAAAGACAAGTCACCCAAGAACAAGAAATAGTAAAGGCCTACCTAAAGCTGTAACATCAGTCGGATTATAATTGATGCAGAAAAAAAAATATTGGAAAATTAGTCCTCATGGGGAGGAGGGTTGCGATTTTCCGTGCATGCGTGTCATAATTTGGCGCGTATACACATGTCTAGGGTCCAAATTTAGTGTAATGTCGGGTAGGTCTGCTCATTTTGTGTTTGTTTGTTTGTTTTTGTTTTTTCGTTTGTTTTAGGTTTCGATATCTGATCAACCTCAACATAAACGTTACGTCAAGCTTTTAAAATATTACAAGCAGAATAAGTGAGTCGTAGAATGATGTAGTTGTTACTGGAATGTTAGACAACATTCACCAGTATATACACTGTACTGTAGGGATTTGTATGTATAGCACTTTCCAAAGTAATGGGCGAGTGAGGTTCATGGGGAAAGGATGGCCATTCGGACAGGCAATGCTCTGAAGGCGCCTAAATAAATTTCTGACTTTGCGGCCTTTGTAACTTCTATATCTAGGGTCTCTCTTATGACTACATCATTGCTGTTAGTTTCAGTGTTGTTTGGTCCATGAGATATTGTTATCAAAGAAACATAAACAACAACAAAAACTTTGCAACCTTGAACATTTTTATTAATTTAAATGTGTCTAATTTGGCAATTACGAACTGAATATTTTGGTAGAAAATGCATATTTCCTACAAATTTTCTGGCATAGGCATACAATTTAAAAGTCTCTGAATATTGGAAGAATTGTTCACTTTTCTCAAAACTCGCTCCTGTGTGACGCCGAATTTGAACATCTGCATGGTCTTCACCGTCCCTAGCAATAATGTTTTTTCCCCAATACTCATTTTACTCTGAAAGAATTTGTATAGAAATGTTGTGGTTCAAATTAGTGGCATTCCATTGTAACTACCCTTTTATATTGTCAACTCTCCTGTTACTTTTAGGTTTTGCCAATTTCATGTGGTACTTGTTTATAACTTCAGGGGTAAACATGAATGATGACTTGATCATAATTATATTGATAAGGTAGTTACATCGAGCATAACAAACATTATATTCAAGAACCCACCCCCCCCCCCAGTCATTGGTATGTGAAAGCCTACATGTAATGTGTATCATCTTCCAGTCTAATGGTGTTTTACGGTGACTGAGCAACTGTAAAACAATATGCCAACATAAATACTGCTCCTGCATGGATAAAAAAGATCTGAAAACTAATTAGGATTCTCTGAGTTTTTAACATAATCATTGCGGGCAGTGATTATTGACATAATCTGGTTAGCAATTCTGATCATGCCAGTAAGTAAAGATGTATCACAGTCCACTTCCCATGGTGATAAGATGCAAAACTTAAACTAGTAGTCAACCACAGACGCTGGCTGTGATCGTTGTGTAGTTTTTGAAGTCTATTTAACTCGTTCATAATAATGCGACCGCAACCGCTTGGGGGACCAAGATGTGACATTGGAATGTACGATGTTCACACGAGTAGCTAAACTTCACTGCTAACTTCACTGCTAAATATTCACAGCGGCGGGGTTCGCTTGACTTGGCTAAAAAGTACCTTGCGTTCACACGAGGTATGTTCGCAGTTTAGCCAGCACAGAATGTTTCGGCTTGAGGTAGTTTTCTCTGCCACTGTAGTAGTTTTGTTGAAGAGTCTACATGTTGGTCCACATTTTTTGTCTTAGTTCGCAGTGATTGTATTATATTCCCAGTGATTCGGAATGAGAAATGTTTTTTTATGGTCCGTTCTTGTCACTGAACACATTGCCTCATCAGCCAAGTTCAGTGTTACAATTTCGTCCCCATTTGTGTGCGATGTCATCGTACCACAGCACGTGCGTTGCCTGTCTATGGGAAGGAGGTTGATCACCTCGCAAGGTTGCCGACGGACGTGGGAAACGTTTTTAAATCGATTTAATAATTTACTAACATGGATCCTAAAGGTGGCCGATTCTTTCGTCTAAGCTTTATTCTCTGTTTATGTTATGAGTAGTGAGTACAATTTAACCATTATGATGAATATAGATGACGTCAACTTAGATGTACAAACTTGTCTAGGCCTACACGCAACACAAGGAGAAAAAAAAAATAAACAGCGTTGAAAAATCAACTTGCTGAAATCAGGTTTACAGCTAGCTAAGGTCAGTTGCGTTCACACGAGAAAAATTCCTTTATCAAATATCATTGATTAGTTGAGTTATTAGCAGCGGAAATTTTTGCTGCTAACGTTTGGAGTAAGCAGCGAAGTTAGCAGCAAAAATAGCAACATTCTGTGCTCACACGATCAAAAATGTTTGCTAATATAGCTAGCAGCGAAGTTAGCAGCGAAACGTACCCATGTGATTTCTGCCTCGCACCAGACGTGATTTCTGAAATGCAGCCAGACATTGTGCTAGGCACAATTACTATGGATGTGATTTCTGGCTCTGATGTGATTTTGGCCGGGGCCGGGACAGTGGATGTGATTTTGGTAATGCAGCCAGACAGTGGATGTGATTTTGGATAGTGGCAATTAACCAAGGATGTGATTTCTGGCTTGGATGTGATTTTGGCAAGGGCCCAGACAGTGGATGTGATTTTGGTAATTCAGCCAGACAGTGGATGTGATTTTGGCTATGAGCAATTATCATGGATGTGATTTCTGGCTTGGATGTGATTTTGGCAAGGGCCTAGACAGTGGATGTGATTTTGGTAATTCAGCCAGACAGTGGATGTGATTTTGGCTATGAGCAATTATCATGGATGTGATTTCTGGCTCGGATGTGATTTTGGATAAAATCACATTCTAGCCCCAAAATCACATCCAACAAAATAGCCTTTCCATTTGTGTTGTAAAATCACATCCAGGCCATTCACAGTGTGAGGCTTTGGCATGTTAGCTGAGTGAAACATTTCTGACAATTTTAAAAACCATAATAGCAACTTGTTTGGTAGATACAGAAATACATGTAACTTCATTACAACTTTACAAGAGTTCCACAATGGCAAGTGTATGCATAAGTAAACCTTTGAATCATATTAAACTGTGACCCTTGATGGCAATATTATATAGTAATAAGTTGTTTACCTCAAGATTTACAACATGTGTATATTCTGAACTAGCCTGTGGTAGCCCTTGCACAAGCAAAACAACACAGGCAAGAGCAGTTACTGTCTCAATCCATACAGTGCTCAACTTGACCATGGTGAAAGTTACACTTACACATCAATAGGAGTTAAGCTTTATAGGAGTCACTCATTTTGAACATTGATGTTTGAAACAAAGTTTTGGAAGTCCTTCTTGTTGCCAAGCTGGCGTTGAAATTTCAGGAGAAGTGAAAATCCTTGGTGCTTGAAGTGTGGAGTTTCTTCAACAGAATACTCTTCAAGGGGTTTCCGTTCAACAAGATGGAATGACGATTTCCCTTCCCTGATGTAGGAAAAGTCCCCGGCCTTATTAAACATACGGTAGTACCACTGGTCAGGGCTCGAATTTGGGGAAAAAATCCACAAGACCCCTGGGCTTGTAGCTCAAAACTTTTACTGGACCAGAACATTTGTTACAAGACCGGAGTCAAAATGAAAAGAACACTCTACACAGTTTCACATTTGAGCTGCTTTTTGTACCAAGCACTAAGAGAAGAATTATCAAGTTTTTCTTGTGGGTAACACTTCAATACTCAATTGATCAGTTTAATTTAAAAATACAGTGACGTGTTATTATTAAAAAACACAAGACCTCCGGACTTGTACAGTCATAAGTTTACTGGCCCGACACTAAAATCACTGGCCTCGGGCCTGCGGTCCAGTGTCAAATTCGAGCCCTGCTGGTACCCTAGAACTTGACTAAAGTCCTGAAAGTTGTTCACAATAACAGTTTCTTTTTTCGATGGATGGGGTTGCGCGAACCGACTTAAGTCCTCGTAGATGTCTTTTACGACAGCAAACGAAGTTCAACGAAACTGTTTACCTTTCGTTGACCATTTAGCAACTCCTTAATAACAAATTGGAGATTTTTGTAGAAAAGTTTTTTTGCTGCCTCATGAGAAGAAAGGAACTCTGCAGGAATGTCTATAACATCAGCAGCATCCCTCCATTCTTCGTACTTCTTTTGCCAACCAGTGTAGTGAACGTATACTTTTAAGATGCGGTCTTCTAATTTTGAGTCAATAAGAGGGTACAAATCGAAGATGACCACGACTCAGGTTTTACACTGTTGTATCGAAGTGATGGCCACTTGCAAGTTCACGATAGTTGATTCGAGGTCTTTTCCTTAAGTTTGCCATTCAGTAAACATGTCGCAAAGAAGCTGTCATGCCTCAGTCATGCCTCATGGGATGACACATGCCTGTAAAATTAGAAAACAAATTACATATTTTTGAGAATGACAGAAAAGATGTTGTAACTGACTGCCACGTTTTCACTCGTAATACCTTATATGTAATCTTACCTGTGCAAAAAAAGATTACGTTTGGAAAAAGGGTGAAAAAGTGGAGGTCGGATACATCTTATCATGATCTTATTCGTACCCCGTACGTTAGCACATGGAGGAAGGAAATCCATGGTTAGCATCAGACATGTCAGATCATTCATCAGCTGATTCATCATGATCATTCATGGCCTCACTTAAGTTAAAATCATGACATGAAAACGAACTACTATTAGCCTAATGTAATATACTTTACAGTGGGGCATTAATTTATTTTATTATTATTAATATTGATCTATTTATTTATCTTAGGAATTAAACATATTACTTTTTGTAATTAAAGTGAACGCGTACACGATCAGTGAGTCTCCAGCATTGACAGTCGTGTATGCGTGTGAACCACGCTGTGTGTGGCAGGAGATTTTGTAGTTATTCAAAATGCCTAACTTCATCGTTCAAATGTAGGCCCTAAGTCCTGATCTTCTGGGGCCCCTCACGGCCTGCGTATTATTTTATTTCTTGCCCCGGGTATCCTTTTGCCAGATTCACACGTAACGACTGCCCTGTATCGGTGTGTTGTGTGATATTAGTGTCCCTTTAGTGTAATGGTATGGTCCGCCCTCCTCCGAGGCAAAATAGCTGCTGATTTCGTAGAGCTGCTCATTAGGAGAGTTTTTTGTGAACTGAAAATGGCAAATTTTAGACATTTAACCTCCTGTTGTTAAGCCAAATGTCGAATTGACCAGTATTTAAGGTTCCAATACTGCTTCTGCTGAATTATAACGTTTTTTGGATATGTTGACTGCGTGTTGACGGTGTGTAGACGGTGTAATTCATGTTGATGGTATTTAGTAGGACCCGGTTTAACAATGTGACTACGAGCCCATGCAGAACCGACAGTATTTGACTTTCCATTCCATCTCCAGCAGGTATGTTTTTTACTTTTACATGGCTTTAAGCATTTCAATTATAATCAACATGTACATCAAGCCAAGGTTTTTTAATCAAGAATATTTATTTTCTAAAGGCAACTTAGATCCTATGTTTACAGAAAAATGATGAAAAAAGTTGTATTTGTCCCCAATTTTTCATGAGCAAGATGGTCACTATTCATTTCTCATTTCCCACAATTGTTGCTTATTAAGCTGTTAACATATGAACATCTGAAATTATGTGGATAGGTTTTTCATGAATTGATTCGTTGATTGATTATAGTTACATATGTTGTGGCATATCATTTCCTGATGTCACATCTTTGTTCTACGAAAGTTCATACAATTGAGGTTTTTCACTTTGTTAATAATACTTATTTAGTTTGGGTAGCACTTTGCATCTGTGTTTCAAGGGAAATGGGTGTAAACAAATTGATTCATCACTGTTTGCATCGCCATGACAATCCAGCAAACTGCTAGCACAAAATTGGAAAATAAAGAGAGAGTGTAGAGCACTAGCGCAAAAGGTCACAAAAGCAATGATATGGACATTTGGTTGAGATGATCTAAAAAATTTCAAACAAAATAATTTTCCCTTTTAATCAAAGGTGCATGTTATAATTTCAGTTCTACAGAATCAAGACAATTGCAAAACTTGTTCTTTGTTTCCCCTTTTTAATCCAAACTGCATGTTAAAACTTCAGTTATACAGCATCAAGAAATTTAAGTTTCCTGGTCTGCAATTTTCCACTTCCTTTAGGAAAAGCTTGTATAACCTTCAATAAGAAAGACTACCGAGGAGCGTTGGCGTTCTACAAGAAGGCTCTGAGGACAAACCCTAGCTGCCCAGGTGCAATCTTAATCAGCTGTCTCCAAGTTGTTCCTTTATTGAAGAGAAACTCTTCAGGGATGAGAAATTTCAGACTTTTGCCCGAGTTGAGACTTTTTACGTCTGCCAATTCAATTCAATATAACATTTATTTCCATTCTTAACAGTGCATATAACAGAATGCAAAAGACAATATTTTGGAGGCACGATCCTCATAAGCCAAGGCTTGTAGTGGAGTGCCTTTAGAAGAAAACAAGAAAAAGAAAGAAAAAAACTTAATTAATTAATGAAATAGTTAACTTAGTTAATTAATTATTACAAGACAAAGATGGGGACAAATAATCTGACAAGACAGAAGTTGAGATAAGTAACTACTAAAAAAAATGTGAAAACTGCTGGGGAGGAGGCAACTCTGGAGAATATGAAACCAAAGGGATAAAATTATGCTACATATTGGGAGATAAGATACTCTGAAAATGGCTGTTATTTTCTTCCTAAGAGAACCATTATCTTTGATGTACTTCTCTAGTGCTGAGGGTACAGCTCGTAAAAGCTCCTTGAAATCTAGTGGAAAGCCATCGTTTCAACATGCCTCCTAGAATTGGGGTCCTAGTTTCAGAACTTTTCATCGGCGATGTCTCTCAGTTGTTACTGGATTCATCTAGTGATCAACGACAGTTATTGACATTTTAATATTTTTGATACTATTAAACACAGCTGCTGTTCGCCTTGGCATTGGCCACTGCTTCAATAAGCTAAACAAACCGGAGAAAGCACGCCTGGCCTTCTAGCCGGCCCTGGAACTCGATCTGAAGTGTGTGGGCACCATCGTTGGCCTCGCCATCCTAGAAATCGACAGTAAAGCAACAGATTCCATACGGACTGGAGTCCAGCTTCTCTCCAAGGCGTACACGATAGACTCCAGCAACCCTATGGTGCTCAACCATCTTGCAAATCGTTTCTTCTTTAAGAAGGTAACGTCCCTCAAGAAGCTACTTCCAAACCTCGGCTCAGGCCAAAAATGCACACTGCTCCAAGATTGATGGCGAAGTCCAAGTCTAGATTTTGAAAAAGCCCCAAAAGTTGGTTTTCATTTTCAAATTTCTATTATCCAATTGCAGGAAAGAATCAAACTCATGGAGTTAAACACATCCCCCATAATTATTGGTTATGGATTATTAATATTGGTCACTGGTTATTGGTTGTTGGTTATCGGTTATGACTCACTTCACGTAACCAGGTTTAATAGTTATACTTTTCAGTATCGAATGATAGCCAGGTTTAATTTTATCATTGACCAGTTTTAGCACATCACTAATCAGGATGAATTTGTCACTAACAAGGACGAATTTGTCATCGACAAAGCTTTATTTGTAATTAACCTGGACTAACTCGTCATTAACCAGGATTAATTCATCATTTACCAAGTTGTATTTGTAATTATCTAGGATTATACGAAGGTGCAACATCTTGCTCTGCATGCATTCCACGGTACAGACAATGAAGCAACGCAGGCGGAAAGCTGCTACCAACTCACAAGAGCCTTCCATGTACAGGTAAGGATTCCCACCCCACACATGGTTCTCCCCATGTACAAGCCAGCGTATTGTTTGGATTAAGTGCCAAATCAAACCCAAATTCTAGGGAAAACCCCCTCTCTTTACAATTAAGTGTACTAGGTTCTTCTACACTCATTACACAAAACACTTTTTTACATCCCGTCCAAAACATGAAGTGATAATGCTCAAGTGTCTTGCTTAAGGAATGTAAGCAGGTAAGGACGCAAATATCAAGACCGAGACTCAAATCAAACTCTGGGCCCAATTTCATAGAGCTGCTTAAGCAGAAAATATTGCTTAACATTTTTCTGCTTAGCAGAAATGAGCAGGATACCAGTCATGGTAGTTTGGCTGGTAATCTTATTCTGGTAAGTATCATTTTGTTGTGCTTAGCTGGTTTTTGTGCTTAAGCAGCTCTATGAAATTGGGCCCAGATCAGAAACACCAGAGCTTGTGTCTGGTGTGGTTGACTGCTCGGCCAGGACGCGGCTGCTGAATTCTGATGGATTTATGTGGACAACAACCTTCTGCGTTCCTCTCTACAGTGACCACGACCAAGCTTTCCAGTACTACTACCATGCAAGCCACCCAGTTTGCATCCACAGCTAATCGTTTTGCCGCACTTTGGTTTGGGGCAGATGTACATCCACCGGGGGGAATGTGAGAGTATGCGAACGTGAGTCAAGAGAATGATTGTAAATCTCTGTAATGTATTACTGTAAGGACTCCTGCAGTGTTGTAGTCCAGACCTGGAAGTCTGAGATCGAGACCAGTGACCGAAATCTGAACATCTGAGACCCGGAACTGAGACCAGCCCTTCCCAGACCGAGACTTTTGCAGACCAAGACTGAGACCACAAAAAGGTCTCAAGATGGTCTCGAGAACAGACCTGCAGGTCTTGAGACCTTCAACACTGGACTCCTGTAAAACTGGATTTGTCATTTTTGTCTCCTGACGATGACTAGAGCAAGCTAGTCGAAACGTTGAGACCAATTAACCAATTAAGAACTCACTCCGTGGCAGTGAGGTTAATAACGAGAAGTCCCCTCGATCTGATCCACTATTAAGCTAAAGTTGTAGTCCTGGCCGATTTCCTACCCTCCGCCCAGGTAGTAGCTAATAAGCTGGACAGTTCTTTTCAGAACTAAGTAATCTCCCGAAGTAGTCTCTCAATTTTTCCGGCAGTAGAATAAAAAGCAAGACCTAGTTCTTTAAGAACAAATCTACATAGCTAGTAGATATATGTAAATAAGGCCCCCTCATTTATGAAATGTTGTTGTTGTATGTTAACCCCATTTAATCCATAGGTCTTATTCACTCATTACAAACTCTATTGTTTTGGTAACCCCTGCTGGAAAGTGGACTGTCTATGTTGACCTCTGAACTGGTTGATCCAGTGGTGGGGTTGGTGGGGCCTAGCATGCTGGCTTCTGTGCTGTTATATCCCACCTACTCCAACAGCTGTTTCTCCATCCCCTCTCCTTTCCACGTAGGAAAAGTTACTTTGTATTTTTTTATATCTAGTGTTCAACATTTAATAGAAGAAGATAGTGTATAGATAGAGTGGACATATTTTTTGATCAACTTTAAATTGAAGAATTGGCATACACTAACTTTGAAGTGTTTACAGTTTTTATAAATTGTTCATTATACGATTTAACAGCCTTTTGGTCAGGAGTGAAATTATATGCGTATAAGTTCTCTTCAAACAGGAGTGTATTCTTAGGATTGTCTTTTGTTCTAGGTTTTCCTTTCGAGTTATAGGATCCATTAATTTTTACTTTACTGTACAGACTTTTATTTAACTTTGAGTATTTTAGGAGTACCTACATGTAGATATTGGTTTGATGTTTTAGCCTGTGCCCCCATTTGATTGTATACTATAGGTTATGTAGTGTATGAGATGCATGGCAGGGTAGCCCCAGCCCTAGGTGGCCATAGGATTAGTAGTGACCACAGTAGGGTAATAACTCTATGCCCTGGGGGCCTGATTTAACATGCAGAAGGCCTGGCTCTGGCCTGTTGTTTATTTTAGTGGTTTTTATCTCTGTTAAGTTTTTCTTTGCTTGTCTTATGTCTTTCTTTATTTTAGTCTAGTGTAGATAAAGTGACCAGAGAGAGGGCGAGAACTGCTCATTCTTATTTATTATAAGAGAGGTTTATTTTTGGGTCTAACAGTAAACCCATTAGCTGCAGTGTTAAATTACCAAGTGTTTCTTACAATAGTAAAGTTTCTCATTATTTCTTTTATAGAGATTGTTCATTTGGGGATAAGTTTGCTTTTCATTTTTTTGTATCTTTTGTTTTAATTTATCTATCTTTTATTCTGAATTGAAGTGAGATCAACAATTAAGTGTTTACTTTTTAAACCCTTCAACTTCTTGAACCTTTATGGTTTAGTGTAATGTGATTATGGATGGACACATTTTTACAGTAATAGCTGTGAATGTATTTGGTTAGTTGTTTGTTTCTTTAATTAATCAAAGTGCTGTTATATCCCACCAACTCCAACCGCTGTTTCTCCATTCCCTCTCCTTTCCAGCCAGAATAAAGTACAGAACAGAGCGCACCCAGCTCACATATACACGTGGTGTTACCGCAAACCGAATATACATTTATACCTCACCATGCAAAGCCTCAACAAGTTTATTGTTGAAATTTATTTATTTTTTTTTTCATTTTCTCAAAAAGTTGACATTATTCAGCTGAAAGTTTCACTGGTGACTTTTATTGTTTCTTTCTTGATTTTTGCCTGTAAATCAGCACTATGGTGACCAAAACCAAATGCACGCCTTGTTTCAAACCAGGCTGCCCAGTGCTTTGAGAAGGTACTGAAAGCCCAACCAGGTAACTATGAGACCATGAAGATTCTTGGGTCTCTCTATGTGACATCCAGTGATGAGACCAAGAGGGAGACTGCCAAGGGTCACCTCCAGAAGGTCGTCGATCAGTTCCCGGAAGATGTCGAGGCATGGATTGAGTTGGCTCAGATCTTGGAACTCACCGAAGTACCGGTATGTTCTTTCACATTTTTAAAAGTTGTTTTT
Source organism: Pisaster brevispinus (assembly GCA_023634235.1). NCBI lineage: Eukaryota > Metazoa > Echinodermata > Asteroidea > Forcipulatida > Asteriidae > Pisaster > Pisaster brevispinus. The sequence goes on from JAMKCF010000026.1 coordinate 848,418, forward strand.
GTCGTCTCGATCGAAGCAGTCCTGTGGCTGTACATGGAATTGTGATCTCTTACCCAGTTACTTTGCGAGCACATGCACCCTGCTAGGGCTCGAATTTTACACTGGACAACAGACCCAAGGCCAGTAGTTTTGGTGTCGGGCCAGTAAACTTTTGGCTCGACAAGTCATGCGATCTTGTGTTTTTTTATTTAATATTATTGAAGAATAATACCTCACTATGTAACATCTTGACCCAAAAAGTAATATGTTCAAATGTTGACTTTGAGTCTGATAAAATACCTTTCAATTCTACTGAGTACTGACATCATGAAGTATACTTAATACCCATGAAGACAAATAAAAATCAATCCTCTCTTACATGTCAATAGCGCTTAAGGTCAAATAAATGCAGTTAACTTAAATGCACAGTAAAACTGGGTCAGGAAGGTTTTTCTTATTTTGATTCTGGTCTTGTAACAAAACATTCTGGTTCAGTAAAAATGTTTAGCCACAAGACGTGTACGTGGTCGTGTGGATTTTTCCCCCAAAGTTCAATCTTCGCCTGCATAGATACTATGTGGAGGGAGTGCGTGCACGTGCAGTAACTCTGTGAGAGCTCATAATTCTATGTACAGTCTCTAATGAGATTGGATACGCATTCCAGCACGTGCTCATTCTTCATAAAGCCGTTAAGCAGAAAATTCTGCTTAGCAAATTTCTTTACTTAGTAAGAGATGAGCAGGGTACCAGTGGCAACAATATAAACTTAATGGAATGTTGGTTCGTAACCTGTTTCTGCTGAGCAAGTTTTTGTGATTACAGGTTATATGAAATAGGGCCTTGGTCTGTTGAGCTGCTGGAACATTCAATGATCCACTTAACCAGAATGTTCTGGGGGTCTAATGGATTTCGGGCTCTGTGCCAACGGAAACATTCTTCGAAGCCAAAAACATACCCGACTTTTGAGATGCTCCCGTAACAGTTCTTTTTCTTCAGAATCATTTCAACAGATCTGTAATGACTATTCACAAATATTGACTTGTTTTTGTTTTCTTTTGTAACATTTTTTAGGGAGTCTTGACTGCTTATGGCACAGCAACTGGTATTCTAAAAGGAAAGGCCAATAAGACGTCCCACCAGAAATTCTGAACAACGTTGGAGCTTTGCATTTTCGTCTTGGCAACCAGCCAGAGGCAAAGGTGGGAAGAAAAAGCGGTAGATCTTCATCATGCTGCTGCCATCTTGGTCATGTTCCCTGTATCCAATAACGTTAATGGAATGTGCTATGCATCGTGCGTAAAGGAACCAGACTATTTCTCCTTCCAGCCTCAGTTTGGTGTTCTTGATATGAATGGGAGACACATCAAGATGGCCATATTTTGACAAAGGTCTATTTGGCTTGGAATTTTTGTATTAAATTCCTTGATATTCATCCTGAATCTGACTCTGAATTATATAGTCTGCAACGCATCCTAATGGAAACATCACACCAACTTTTGTGAAGAAGACAATCAAGAAGTTTCAGTTGTAGAAGTGGGATGAAAACCCACGTTGTCGGGCGGGGACTGAATACCCAATCCACATGCAAGGCTTTGGTCCGGGAATCAAATTGGGATCCACAGAGGTGAAAGACAGGGAAGAAACCACTGAGCCCATCCTGACTGCCCTTTACATTAATATTGAAAAATTGTAAAACTTGGAGCGAACCAACCTTCAAAAGTTTCAACCCATTTCATGTTTTTTTCTTGTGGGCGTATTTCATCTAAGGACTTCCTTTTTTTCGAAACACAAAGATGTTGTCAATCAGTCCTTTTTCAAATCTTATTCTTGTTCTTCTGCAGCGCTACTACGAAGCCTCTCTCAAGTGTGCCATTTTGAGGCGGAGCATGATGAGACGTACTACGGCGCCATCTCAGTCTTGATGTCTTACAACCTCGCTTGGTCTCTTTGAGAGCATGTTTCAATTCGACAAGGCCAAGAAATTCTATAAAGACCTCCTGAGAGAGCATCCTAACTACGTTGATTGCAAGTTGGTCTTGGTGCCGGGGGTGGGGGGTGCGGAAATACTGTGATGGGACCAGATTAGAAACAAAAACTTGTAAACTACTTCTTTTTTGGGTGGGGAGATGAAACAGGTGGGTGAATTTAAAATAATATTCCTGAGTCAGCTTATGGAAGGTTAACGATTGATGATTGATTATTGACTTTTGTTAATTATTAATTATTGATTATTAGGTGGTTATAGATTGATTATACACTATTGAGTTGTCATAGATTGAGTATTGATTACTTTAACATTGCAGCTCGAACTTGATTACTTTGTTATTGATTACAGAATGAATGGAAAAAGACTATTCCAATAGTCAGCTCATGGAAGGTTAATAATTGCTTAATCAATTGTTATTGACTATTGCTAATTACAGGTGATGTTCTTCCTACTTTAATCTGAGTTCCAATTGTTTTGCCTCCAGAAAAATCAGCAAAACTATTATTAAGTAGCCTGAACAAAATTCTACAAGCCTAAACATGTACTGTATGTAGGTCAGCCCTTGTACTACTCAAAATTGCCCTGCTTTTTTCCAAGCATCAAGTCTTATGCCTTTAACTATTTATTATCAATTATTGCGTGGTTTTGTATTAATTATAGGTTGTTGAGTAGTTATACATTGATTATTGATCACCTTAATTCAGCAGCTCTCACTTGATCGTTTGGTTATTGACTATTGAGTATTGAAAATCAACTATTGATTACTATTGACTTGCCACACAACCTAAGCATTGAACATAACTGCAAGTCTCACTTGTTTATTGATTATTGCTAATTAGAAATTGATTATCATCGAACAGATGAATATTGTCTTTTTAGGATACTTGCGTCTGGGCTGCATGGCTCAGGATCCAGGACAGATCTAGGCATGCTAGGAGGCATCTGATTGGTTCAAAGAAGCTCTGCAAATCAACCAGGTATTGTACACCAATTATTCATATTCCTTGTGTTTCGCCAATACTCTTGGTTATGCAAATCTCCCTAAAGCGACCAAAAACGCTGCTAAGAACTTGAACACCGAGGGCACTTTTTTGTTCCCCCACTCATAGCCTTTTTGAGCTATGGTAGACACTGTAGGAGTGCACTGTTTAGTATGGGTGGGCACAGACAAATTTACCGAAACCAAGTAGTGCCCTAGTAGCGGGTCCACAAGGGTTCTCCCCATGTACAAGCTAGAGTATCGGGCCGATACGCATGGTTTGCGTGCCAATATGACTGAATTTCGGCCGATTAGGGAAAAAAGAAATGATTATTAATATTTATTTTTTGTCCCTTCATTCTCAAAAAAACAAATGGACAGAAAAGCATGAAGAATGCTCCAGAATGCACTGTACAGGTTTTAAAACAGTAGAGCTTTGAAAGTAGAAAACAATCCGCAGATGTTGTTTCAATTTAGCGTGCTTTGGCCAAACATCTCCAAATTTTGGTCAAGAATGCCCCACAGCTTTGAACAAATCTGGGGAGAACCCTGTCCACCGTACCTCAAAATGCCTTCAATTTTTTTACACTTCCTTCTGGTAAAATGATGATCTCCAAGTCTAGCCCACCTAGATTCTAGGCTGGTTTGATTATTTTGCTTTGGGAAAAATACTTTGTACTCTGTCAATGAACAAAATGATCTTGAAGTCTGGTTCATTTTATAGACTCTCATTTTTACAGGCTCTTTCTTTCGGGCTCTATATAAAGCCTTGAGGTTTTTTGTAGGTTTACCTGGGTTATCCTGGGTTCAGCCTCGAGTTATCTTGACTTACAGTTTGTTTAATTCTGCATTTTTCCCTCTTGGTGTTTGTACCATAGGATCATCCCGATGCTTGGTCACTCATCGGTAACCTCCATCTTGCTAAACAAGAATGGGGACCAGGGCAGAAGAAGTTTGAACGAATCCTCAAACAGACCGCCACCCAGAATGATTCCTACTCTCTGCTGTCACTGGGTAATGTTTGGCTACAGACGCTCCATCAACCCACAAGAGACAAGGAAAAGGTACAACGAGTTTGGATATAAAGGGTGTAAGTGGGTATGTTATTGGTGTTAGTAGGAATATGATGGGTGTAAGTGGGAATTGCATGGGTGTTTCTGGAAATATTGTGGTCAAGTCGGTATGTTTTGGGTGTTAGAAAGATTGTTACGGGCGTAAGTGGGTATGTCATGGGTTTCAGTAGGAAAGGGTGGACCAGATTTTAGTACCAGAAAGGATTATTGCTACAACTACATGACGGTGTTTGGGTTCATTTGGGTGATAATTGGGTGTTTTAAGGAGTTGTATCATATGGACAGGGATTTCAAATCTGGAATCTTTTATAATTGCATTTGAGGGATTGTGTGGGTACAACTGGGAGCTTTATTTGTGTTTATGGCAATAGTATTAGTGGGGCAGGGTTTAAAACGGGAACAATTGGGTATAACTGGGTATAACATGGATTGAAATCAACTGAAAAAAAAAATGAAAACCCCCTCCCCAAAAAAAACAAAACAAGGCAAAGAGAGAACACAAAAAGGGGCCACAAAAACAAAGGAAAAAGATACTGGACAACAAACCAGGGAGCAACAGACAGGACAAAAGATGGGCTGCCTAGGAAAAAGACAAAAGTGAAATAAAACACTCACCAAAGGGGTGTGTCACTCCAACTTCAATGGATTCTGGACTGGCTAGTTGATGCACCTGATAATTTATATATAAACCCCAACTCCCTTCAGAGATTTACCGCTCACCTCTCAAAAATGGCCCAGGTTCGATTCCCGACTAAGGCCATAGGTGAGTAGAGTTGTACGTTGGTTCTCTTCTATGCCACAGGAATTTTTCTCTGGTTGTCCTCGAGGGGGGGGGGGTGGGCACTTTCTTCAAATCTCATTCAAGATAATATATTATTTTTCTTTTCGGCAGGTTTGTGAAGCTACAGGTAATATGTCGGACGTGTGGTTGAATCTTGCTCTTATCTAAGTGGAGCAGAAACAATATATCAGTGCTATTCAGATGGTAAGAAAACCTCACCATGTCTAGTTTATTAACATCTGTGGTCAGAGATACATGTAGTTAGTGCGTGGCGAAAAAAATAATGCTGGCTTTATCCACGTCACATTTGGAAAAAAAGCGCGTACTGATTATTGCGTCACTAAAAATTGGCTTCGCATTTGCATTAGCAAGAAGTATGAACCGGGCTTTACAAGGGAAAAACAGACAAAGGAAGAAAGATGTAATAATTATTGTGTTAAGAGACCGACAACATTAGGGGCTAGATAGCTCAGTTGGTAGACAAGGGTAGAGCGCCAGCACATTCATCTGGAGGTGGCAGGTTCAAAATCCAGCTCTAATCAATTTTTCTTTGTTCAACCCCAAATAATTGTTTATTTACTCAGTCAGTTTCCCTTGTGGTATATAACTTGACGTACTGACGTACCTAGCTAGAGCGTACCCCAAAGCTGGAAAGCTCAAGGAATGCAAACAATCTCTCAAGGTAACGTCATTTATTTTAATTCGTCAATTTTTAATGATTTTTGTATCAGGGATGAGAAAATTCAACCTGTTATCTGATTTCAGACTTTCTTAAGTCTGCCTGCTAAACTAAATGCTGTATTTTTCTCCAAATAAAAACGAGTCAGCCTCCTTGATCTTATTCTCTAGCACTGAGGATACTGTTCCCAAAAGCTCCATGGACCCCGTTTACACTAGATCCAGAAAGGTGGATCAGACCCGGGTCTGATCCGGCAATGTGGATAAACGGCTAGTGTAAACGCAAAAAAGCAGGATCAGACCCGGTTCAAGATCCGGCAATTTTAATCCACCTTTCAAGGAGGGTTGAATCCGGCAATTGGTGGATCAGATCCGGCAAAGTGGATTCCAAATACAAGTGTAAACGCAAAGGTGGATCAGACACCGCAATTCGATGTGGTCATTTCCGGTTTCGCTATGAATGGCGTGTATGTGTGTGTGCGTGTGTGCTGTGTGTGTGTGGACTTTGCGTGTGTGAAACGTTTTGTTGTTTTCAGAGTCCTTATACATCGTTACGTTCGGAGCTTGCCTTGTTGGTGTATTTTGTTAATTCCCATCTACAAAATGTTTCTACCTGCATGGTCGTTGTTATTCGTTTCATTTGCTGTACTGTATTTTCTGCATTCTACCTTCGCATTGATAATATTTCTAGAAGTGGCGCGCTGTAATCGTGACCTTTGATCTTTGCCACGTAACCCTTGAGCTCTTTGCGAGGAGCGGTGACGTCGTGACCAATATACATGTTTCTGTTTCTATTTTACTATCCTCAAAGTGTACATTATAGCATGAATGATGTCATTCCCACTCGTCTTGGAAGTGGTTTCGTGCACATGATTGCAGTTATATGCGTATTTTTAGTTCAAGGGGCTCACCTGTTCCTGTGTTTTTTATCATCATTTTTAATGGTTGCAGCTGGTCTTTCTAATGTTAGTTAAATATTATTTTTGTATGTGTTTATTGTAGAATCTTAACTGTAGGATATTTTACAACATAATAACCTTTCGCGGAAGCGGACCAATCAGGTGCCGATTTAGGCTCCATTGATGCATGCCACACATGTACTGTACACCGCGGCTGTCAACTGGCTGTGTGTCACGGCCGGCTGATTGGTTTAAGGTGATCACAATGCAGCGGTTTTGCGCGTCAGCAAGCTTCCCAACATGCAACATGGCTACTCGTTTGAGTGAGGCCTGTTGACAGGGCGGTTAATTATTTTGGCAGGGCGGCCAATTCTTTGGCAGGGCGGCCTGAAATTTAAGGTGGGCGACCCACCCTCCCAAGACCCGTCGGGTGGTCTAGGAAGTGGCCCGCGTGTTTCCACACGGACCATCAGTTCAGGGAGTAATGCGCCGGCCAATCACTTAAAAAAAGGAAATAGGCCCACTTGACTGCAGATCATTCTTATTAACGATTTCAATAATGATCGATGGTGTTAACTTCAATAGATTTTGACTTCATTGCAATGTAACTCGCACTTTGTGGTGATGTACAATGACTGATGTACCGCCCGCCAGTCACTGTTCATCTCCACAAAGGACCGCAAACACGCACGGCCCCTCTGTGTAAGCAGTCGCCACTGCGGCTTATACGCTGGGCGGCTTATACACTGAAACTGACAGTTGTTTTGACAATTTCTGGGTATTGCGGCTTATACACCGGGCAGCTAATATGCCGAAGATTACGGTAATATACAAATTTAAGTTCAAATGTTAACTTTTGAGTCTGATAAATATCTTTCAATTCTGTTGAGTGAGGAAACACTCTCGCCCATAATACAAATGAGATAAATCTTCTCTAATATGCAAGTATTTTAAATGAGTCATGTTTTTGCACGGTCACCCTAAACTCCATACAGGTAGATATATCACAAAATCAAAGAAGAGTGACATAGGACCAGTTGCTTTTTGACTCGATGCCTCTTTAGCAGGTTACCATACTTGAGCACGCGCGGATCGGCCTCAGGCCTAATTACAATTTTGCTAGATTCTCAATATATCTAAAACTATGGCTAACTTATCCAGTCTCCATGAGTAATCTTTTTCCAGTAGTCCGTTCAGCATCATTTGAAACGATAATTCTGCAAAATTTTTGACCCAATGTTGAAATTTTGACCATGACAGCTTGGTTGTTTTTGTTGGTTTTTCAGACCGAAAAATAAAACTCACAAATTTCTCAATATATCTGAAACTATTGCTAATTTACCTAGTCCACTCAATTAAACTGTCTTCAGTAGTCTGTTCTGTATCATTTGAAACCATAACATTGCCCCAAAAATATGAAATTTTTACCGTACCGGCATGATCTATTTTGTTGGTTTTTCAGACCAAAAAATAAAACTCACAAATTTCTCAATATATCTCAAACTTCTGCACTTTTACCCAGTGTGCAGAAAAAGATCAAAATGAGAAAAGACCATACACAGTCAACCTCTCTTTTTACATTTATAAGTCTCCATTATGAGGTATTATTGTTCAATTTCAAAACACAAGACCACACTGGACTTGTCTGGTCATTAGTTTACTGGCCAGCTCAAATATCACTGGTCTCGGGCCAGCGGCCCACTGTAAATTTTGAATTTAGGTTCTGTCATAGTTTTACAATTGTTATTTAAGTACTGATATTCCACCACATGCAAAATTCCAAACCAACTACAGAAGTACTCATTTTTAACAAAGATGGATCTCAACACTGTAATATGGCAGCTCATCAAATGGTGCGATGAGTGGCTGGAGCGATGGGCCGTCATGTGGCTGACTCTGATCCTTTATGTAAAAGTTGTACTAAAAATATGTTTGCGTTTAAATATGTTAAAGTATTTTTTGTACTTGTTGTCCCTTTTGTTACTTGTCGGCTGTATTGCTTATGTAAACTGCTCATTTTGAAGGCCATTTTAATTTCCTTTGAGGGATAACAAGGTTTGAATCTAATCTATTCTAATCTTTACCTCCCCCAGGGTGATTTGGTCTCGGCCAATATCTTAGATGACCTGCAGACCAAGTACAGCGCCCTCCTGCGAATCCACGCCACCGACTCCGCAGAGACAGGTCAGACACCAAGCACCCAGGGGCAGGTCCTTCTGGCGTTGATCAGCGCACCCTTTGCCAAGGTTGAGGCCAGCATTGCTGAGTTTGTACTCAAGATGGAGCAGTTGGTAGTGCTGACACAGTGGCGGAAAGTGGACGTGATCCAAGAAGCTAAAGGCTTGCAGGTAAAGATTTGAATGTAAAGAACTTTACTAAAAAGTGGAAAACCCATTCCTAAAAAGGAGGCCTGCAACCACGCAATTAAGTCTGTGTGTTTACAGTTACTTTTGTAAATGCGTAACCGTTTTTGAACTGTTTGGTTACCAGAAACAAAAATCAGAGTTTAAAGAATATTGGTTGATAAAAAACATTGCTTCTTCATCACAGCAATTTGACTTTGAGCAATTCAGCCCCCCCCCCCCTCTTCAATAAAAACACACCAACAAAACAAAAACACACCAACAAAAGAAAAATGTTTAGCTACTGTTGAGCTACGCAGTGGTGTTAGCTCTTCTTTCTTTCTTTCTTTCTAGCCTATTTCACTGCAGGAGGAAAGCCTCTTCACCAATTCTCCATGTCACTCTATCCTGAGCGTCTGTTGACATGCGATGCCCTTACATGTTTCTAGTTCATCCCTCCATCTTCTGTTTTTATCCCCCTCTTTTTCAGGTTTGGTTTCTGGAGTCCATTTGGTTGTTTAGCATGTCCAGCTGTTGTCATACCTCCTTGTTTGGTGACCTGCCCCTCTCCACTTCTTTTATTTAATGGTCTTAATAATATTCTGCACTCTTGATTTCATTCTTAAGTCCTCATTTGTCACCCTGTCTTTCATTGTTACTCCTTTCATTATTTTTTCCGTAGCCCTCTCTGTCACCCTTAGTTTTAGTGGTATTTTACAGACAGTCAAATTGACTCAATTCACCAGACGTCATAATAATCATCTTGCTTGTGCCATTTTGGGAGTCCCTGTATGTTATGCAGTGTAGTGTGCATTTAAGGCACACTTACTACAATTTGGACGTGCATTTTGACTCCCAAAATGGTGAGCATGGCCGACAGTAGCTGCAGGTGACATTGGTGCAAGGGGTCAGTAGAGAATGTTTACAGGGTTCGTCCTTTGTCTCTCATCACATCACACTGCCAAGAGTTGTTGTCTGGCCTGTAGGCGCCCACTTCTGTGAATTAGCTCTGTTGATAGTTTTTTATTTCAATTCTGCGCAGCCCAGCGTCCTTTTAGTTCAGCAACTGAAAGATCACTCCGCTGTGTCAAGTTGTTGACCCAACTGTTTTGAGGGCAACCTGGTCTTCTCCTTGTATGCACTGGAAATCTGCAATCGCTGTAGCTGAAAGACCAGCACTGCCCATGGCATGACCACACCAGTTTACTGTGCGCTCTGGCCTCTGGTCTAATTGTAAATCATAAGCTTTTTAGAGATATGGTGGACACATTACTAGGGCACCATTTGGTTTGGATGGATCTGTCTGCTTACACCCAAACAAAACAGTACACTCGTAAAATGACTGCCATATCTCAAAAGGGCTAATGGCAATCCTCTCGATAGATTTTTGTGCTTGCAGCCAAAAGAAATAAGCATTTTACAGTGCACTGTAAGGGCACAAATTTGTGGTAAAGTGACACCATGAAATCTGTTCCTGAGCATCTTTAAAAGCTGTCGACTCTCCATGACTCTGCAGGAAGTTCCCTGAAAATAAACCAATCTTTCTATGTTGTGATGAACATTTTTGAAATTCTCCCTGATCATTAAAAAACTTTGTCCCTATTATGTTGAATGTAATTCCAAATATCTCTTTGATTCTTGTACAAAATCTCCCTGATTGCAACATGCAAATATTGGCAGCTTCGCGTCTGCAATAAGCTTAAAAGTTGACATTGATGCTCAGCCAGATTGTTGGTTGGAAGCTAGAAAGATTGATATTTTCAAGAGGTCTTTTTCCCCTTCAGGATGTCAAGATGACAGAGCAGATGTCCAGACAGCTCTCATATCGGAGGCTCAGTTCATCAAACCCATCAAGAAGTTCATGGCTGGCTTAGGGACCTTGTCAAAACTAATCCCGGACAGCCATCGGACGGCGCCGGTCCAGGACCAGGTTTCTCGTCCCATGTTGAATTCCCTTGTAGTGATTACTTCATCGGATGGGCCATGGGATGAGTTCAGAGTGACTGGCCTTCACCAGAGATGGTTTGTTACAAACCGCAGGGTCTTTAGATCGCTATCTACTGGAAAACCAGCAGGGGGTCTCCAAAGGGTAGGTTTTCGGTTTCATGGTTAGGCCTCAATGACCCTGAGTATTTACTAAAGACAAAATGGTCGTATCATAGATGATCATTTGATGCTTACATTCCATTTGTTTAATTATTAACTGTTAACCTAAAAATTGAGAGGAAGGGAACACAAGCAACGGTTTACAGGAACTTGGCTAGTAATTTTGTCTATTGCAAAAAACAATGGGTTAAAAACTCTACCACACTACAGCGACCTCCAAACGGTCAGACCAGACTCACTCCAAACTCCAAACCACAAGTTTGTTTATATTAGTGTTTAATCAGCCAGTGAAACCGCAGAGCACTCAGTGGGGTGCCTTGGGTACTGTGCATCGGACGGGAGGATACTGTTCAGCACGGGAGGATACTGTTCAGCGTGTGGAACATCATCTCATTGGAACTCCCATCCGATGGCCCGTCCAACAAAAAATTTACATGGGATGAACCTTGTCCGATGGTCTGTCCAGGATTAATTTTGACAAGACCCCTTAATCAGGAAGCAGGTAAAAATATAATCTTTTGTTTTATCTTTCTGTGACAACAGAACAACAATGTTAATTTTGTTCAAGTTGATCTTTAATGGATTTGCTCCAATTTACCCCAAATGAACTAGTGTGTCTATACTCATTCCAAATATCACTTCAGTTGTCTTTCCAAGGGGTCCTGAAAGTACTTGTTGCCAGAACTAAGGGCCTTTGCTTTTGCATCCCCAAATTTGGTGAGAATTGAAAGAGCCCTGTGTTCAAACTTGCGTATTGATTTAATGTGTATGACTTTGGATGGCATGGGTGGCGTGTGCATGAAGCACTCACCTCTCACCACTTTGACCCTGGTCCGAAGAACAACAAAATATCGACATTACCGGCATGGTCAAAATTCCAAGATTTTTTTTGCAATTTTATGGTTTCAAATGACACAGAACGGACTCTTGAAGACAGTTTACTGGTGCAGACTGGAAAAATACTTCATGGAATGAGATGTACCGGGAATTGTGTGAGTTAAGTTTTGGGTCCGAAAAACAAAAATATTGACAATACCGGCGATGGTCAAAATTTCAAGATTGTAAAAATAACTCATAGTTTGAGATGTATCAGGAATTTTGTGAGTTTAGTTATGGGTCCGAAAAACCAAAAAATCGACCATGCCGGCATGGTTCAAATTTCTAGATTTGGGTCGAAATTTTTTTGCCAATTTTATAGTTTCAAATCATACAGACGGACTCCTGAAGACAGTTTACTGGTGCAGACTGGAAAAATACTTCATGGAATGAGATGTACCGGGAATTGTGTGAGTTAAGTTTTTATTGACAAGACCGGCGATGGTCAAAATTTCAAGATTGTAAAAATAATTCATAGTTTGAGATGTATCAGGAATTTTGTGAGTTTAGTTATGGGTCCGAAAAACCAAAAAATCAACCATGCCGGCATGGTTCAAATTTCTAGGTTTGGGTTGAAATTTCTTTGGCAATTTTATAGTTCAAATGATACAGAACGGACTCCTGAAGACAGGTTACTGGTGCAGACTGGAAAAATTAATCATAGAATGGGATGTATCGGGAATTTTATGAGTTAAGTTTTGGGTCCGAAGAACAAAAATATCGACAATACCAGCATGGTCAAAATTTCAAGATTTGGGTTGAAGATTTTTTGGCAATTTTCTGGTTTTAAATGATACAGAATAGACTCCTGAAGACAGTTTACTGGTGCAGACTATTAAAATGATGCATAATTTTTCAGATATTGAGAATTTTGTGAGTTTAGTTATGGGTCCCAAAACCCTAAAAATCATCAAGATTTTTGGTCAAAAATCTTTTGGCAATTTTATGGTTTCAAATTATAGAGCACGGACTCCAGAAGACAGTTTACTGGTACAGACTGGAAAAATGATGCATAGTTTGTCAGATAATGAAAATTTGTTGAATTTAGTTGTGGGTCCGAAAAACCAAAAAATCAACCATGCCGGCCTGGTCAAAATTTCAAGATTTTGGGTCAACAATTTGTAATTTTATGGTTTCAAATGATACCGAATGGACTCCTGAAGACAGTTTTCTGGTGCAGACTTTAAAAATACTTCATGGAATGAGATGTACCGGGAATTGTGTGAGTTAAGTTTTGGGTCCGAAGAACAAAAATATTGACAATACCGGCGATGGTCAAAATTTCAAGATTGTAAAAATAATTCATAGTTTGAGATGTATCAGGAATTTTGTGAGTTTAGTTATGGGTCCGAAAAACCAAAAAATCGACCATGCCGGCATGGTTCAAATTTCTAGGTTTGGGTTGAAATTTCTTTGGCAATTTTATAGTTTCAAATGATACAGAACGGACTCCTGAAGACAGGTTACTGGTGCAGACTGGAAAAATAAATCATAGAATGGGATGTATCGAGAATTTTGTGAGTTTAGTTATGGGTCCGAAAAATCGACCATGCCTGCATGGTCAAAATTTCAAGATTTGGGTCAGTTTTAATGATTTTAAATGATATAGAACAGACTTCTGAAGACAGTTTACTGGTTCAGACTGGAAAAATAATTTATAGTATGAGATGTATCAGGAATTTTGTAAGTTTATAGTTATGGGTCCGAAAAACCAAAAAAGTGACCATACCGGCATGGTCAAAATTTCAAGATTTTGGGTCAAAATTCTTTTGGCAATTTTATGTTTTCAAATGATAGAGCACGGACTCCTGAAGACAGTTTACTGGTGCCATCTGGAAAAATGATGCATAGTTTGTCAGATAATGAGAATTTTATGAGTTTAGTTATGGGTCCGAAAAACCAAAAAAGTGACCATGCCGGCATGGTCAAAATTTCAAGATTTTGGATCAAAAATCTTTTGGCAGTTTTATGGTTTCAAATGATAGAGCACTGACTCCTGAAGACCGTTTACTGGTGCAATCTCGAAAAATGATGCATAGTTTGTCAGATAAGAAGAATTTTGTGAGTTTAGTTATGTGTCCGAAAAACCAAAAAATTGACCATGCCGGCATGGTCAAAATTTCAAGATTTTGGGTCAAATTTTGTTTGGCAATTTTATGGTTTCAAATGATAGAGCACAGACTCCAGAAGACAGTTTACTGGTGCAGACATAAAAATGATGCATAGTTTGTCAGATGATGAGAATTTTGTGAGTTTAGTTATGGGTCCGAAAAACCAAAAAATAGACCATGCCGGCATGGTCAAAATTTCAAGATTTGGGGTCAAAAATCTTTTGGCAATTTTATGGTTTCAAATGATAGAGCACGGACTCCTGAAGACCGTTTACTGGTGCAATCTGGAAAAATGATGCATAGTTTGTCTGATAATGAGAATTTTATGAGTTTAGTTATGGGTCCGAAAAACCAAAAAATCGACCATGCCGACATGGTCAAAATTTCAAGATTTTGGGTCAAAAATCTTTTGGCAGTTTTATGGTTTCAAATGATAGAGCACTGACTCCTGAAGACAGTTTACTGGTGCCATCTGGAAAAATGATGCATAGTTTGTCAGATAATAAGAATTTTGTGAGTTTAGTTATGGGTCCGAAAAACCAAAAAATCGACCATGCTGGCATGGTCAAATTTTCATGATTTGAGATCAAAATTCTTTGCGAATTTTATGGTTTCAAATGATAGAGCACGGACTCCAGAAGACAGTTTACTGGTGCAGACTATAAAAATGATGCATAGTTTGTCAGATATTGAGAATTTTGTGAGTTTAGTTATGGGTCCGAAAAACCAAAAAACCGACCATGCCGGCATGGTCAAAATTTCAAGATTTGGGTTGACAATTTTTGGGCAATTTTATTGTTTCAAATGATTGATCACGGACTCCTGAAGACAGTTTACTGGTGCAGACTGGAAAAATAACTCAAAGTATGAGATGTATCAGGAATTTTGTGAGTTTAGTTATGTGTCCGAAAAACCAAAAAATTGACCATGCCGGCATGGTCAAAATTTTCATGATTTGAGATCAAAATTCTTTGCGAATTTTATGGTTCCAATGATTGAGCACGGACTCCAGAAGACAGTTTACTGGTGCAGACTATAAAAATGATGCATAGTTTGTCAGATATTGAGAATTTTGTGAGTTTAGTTATGGGTCCCAAAAACCAAAAAACCGACCATGCCGGCATGGTCAAAATTTCATGATTTGGGTTGACAATTTTTTGGCATTTTTATTGTTTCAAATATTTGATCACGGACTCCTGAAGACAGTTTACTGGTGCAGACTGGAAAAATAACTCAAAGTATGAGATGTATCAGGAATTTTGTGAGTTTAGTTATGGGTCCGAAAAACCAAAAAATCGACCATGCCGGCATGGTCACAATTTCAAGAATTTGGGTCAAAAATCTTTTGTCAATTTTATGGTTTCAAGTGATAGAGCACGGACTCCTGAAGACCGTTTACTGGTGCAATCTGGAAAAATGATGCATAGTTTGTCAGATAATGAGAATCCTGTGAGTTTAGTTATGTGTCCGAAAAACCAAAAAAATTGACCATGCCGGCATGGTCAAAATTTTCATGATTTGAGATCAAAATTCTTTGCGAATTTTATGGTTTCAAATGATTGAGCACGGACTCCAGAAGACAGTTTACTGGTGCAGACTATAAAAATGATGCATAGTTTGTCAGATATTGAGAATTTTGTGAGTTTAGTTATGGGTCCGAAAAACCAAAAAACCGACCATGCCGGCATGGTCAAAATTTCATGATTTGGGTTGACAATTTTTTGGCAATTTTATTGTTTCAAATGATTGATCACGGACTCCTGAAGACAGTTTACTGGTGCAGACTGGAAAAATAACTCAAAGTATGAGATGTATCAGGAATTTTGTGTGTTTAGTTATGGGTCCGAAAAACCAAAAAATTGGCCATGCCGGCATGGTCACAATTTCAAGATTTTGGGTCAAAATTCTTTTGGCAATTTCATGGTTACAAATGATAGAGCACGGACTCCTGAAGACAGTTTACTGGTGATGACTGGAAAAAAGATGCATAGTTTGTCAGATATTGAGAATTTTGTGAGTTTAGTTATGTGTCCGAAAAACCAAAAAATTGACCATGCCGGCATGGTCAAAATTTCAAGATTTTGGGTCAAATTTTGTTTGGCAATTTTATGGTTTCAAATGATAGAGCACGGACTCCTGAAGACCGTTTACTGGTGCAATCTGGAAAAATGATGCATAGTTTGTCAGATAATGAGAATTTTATGTGTTTAGTTATGGGTCCGAAAAACCAAAAAATCGACCATGCCGGCATGGTCAAAATTTCAAGATTTTGGGTCAAAAATCTGTTGGCAGTTTAATGGTTTCAAATGATAGAGCACTGACTCCTGAAGACAGTTTACTGGTGCAATCTCGAAAAATGATGCATAGTTTGTCAGATAAGAAGAATTTTGTGAGTTTAGTTATGGGTCCGAAAAACCAAAAAATCGACCATGCCGGCATGGTCAAATTTTCATGATTTGAGATCAAAATTCTTTGCAAATTTTATGGTTTCAAATGATAGAGCACGGACTCCAGAAGACAGTTTACTGGTGCAGACTATAAAAATGATGCATAGTTTGTCAGATATTGAGAATTTTGTGAGTTTAGTTATGGGTCCGAAAAACCCAAAAAACGACCATGCCGGCATGGTAAAAATTTCAAGATTTGGGTTGACAATTTGTTGGCAATTTTATTGTTTCAAATGATTGATCACGGACTCCTGAAGACAGTTTACTGGTGCAGACTGGAAAAATAACTCAAAGTATGAGATGTATCAGGAATTTTGTGAGTTTAGTTATGGGTCCGAAAAACCAAAAAATTGGCCATGCCGGCATGGTCACAATTTCAAGATTTTGGGTCAAAAATCTTTTGGCAATTTTATGGTTTCAAGTGATAGAGCACGGACTCCTGAAGACCGTTTACTGGTGCAATCTGGAAAAATGATGCATAGTTTGTCAGATAATGAGAATTCTGTGAGTTTAGTTATGTGTCCGAAAAACCAAAAAATTGACCATGCCGGCATGGTCAAAATTTCAAGATTTTGGGTCAAATTTTGTTTGGAAATTTTATGGTTTCAAATGATAGAGCACAGACTCCAGAAGACAGTTTACTGGTGCAGACATAAAAATGATGCATAGTTTGTCAGATGATGAGAATTTTGTGAGTTTAGTTATGGGTCCGAAAAACCAAAAAATAGACCATGCCGGCATGGTCAAAATTTTAAGATTTTGGGTCAAAAATCTCTTGGCAATTTTATGGTTTCAAATGATAGAGCACGGACTCCTGAAGACCGTTTACTGATGCAATCTGGAAAAATGATGCATATTTTGTTAGATAACGAGAATTTTATGAGTTTAGTTATGGGTCCAAAAAACCAAAAAATAGACCATGCCGGCATGGTCAAAATTTCAAGATTTTTGGTCAAAAATCTTTTGGCAATTTTATGGTTTCAAATGATAGAGCACGGACTCCTGAAGACCGTTTACTGGTGCAATCTGGAAAAATGATGCATAGTTTGTCAGATAATTAGAATTTTATGAGTTTAGTTATGGGTCCGAAAAACCAAAAAATCGACCATGCCGGCATGGTCAAAATTTCAAGATTTTGGGTCAAAAATCTTTTGGCAGTTTTATGGTTTCAAATGATAGAGCACTGACTCCTGAAGACCGTTTACTGGTGCAATCTGGAAAAATGATGCATAGTTTGTCAGATAATTAGAATTTTGTGAGTTTAGTTATGGGTCCGAAAAACCAAAAAATCGACCATGCTGACATTGTTGAATTTTCATGATTTGAGATCAAAATTCTTTGCGAATTTTATGGTTTCAAATGATAGAGCACGGACTCCAGAAGACAGTTTACTGGTGCAGACTATAAAAATGATGCATAGTTTGTCAGATATTGAGAATTTTGTGAGTTTAGTTATGGGTCCGAAAAACCAAAAAATCGACCATGCCGGCATGGTCAAAATTTCAAGATTTGGGTTGACAATTTTTTGGCAATTTTATTGTTTCAAATGATTGATCACGGACTCCTGAAGACAGTTTACTGGTGCAGACTGGAAAAATAACTCAAAGTATGAGATGTATCAGGAATTTTGTGAGTTTAGTTATGGGTCCGAAAAACCAAAAAATCGACCATGCCGGCATGGTCACAATTTCAAGATTTTGGGTCAAAAATCTTTTGGCAATTTTATGGTTTCAAGTGGTAGAACACGGACTCCTGAAGACCATTTACTGGTGCAATCTGGAAAAATGATGCATAGTTTGTCAGATAATGAGAATCCTGTGAGTTTAGTTATGTGTCCGAAAAACCAAAAAAATTGACCATGCCGGCATGGTCAAAATTTTCATGATTTGAGATCAAAATTCTTTGCGAATTTTATGGTTTCAAATGATTGAGCACGGACTCCAGAAGACAGTTTACTGGTGCAGACTATAAAAATGATGCATAGTTTGTCAGATATTGAGAATTTTGTGAGTTTAGTTATGGGTCCGAAAAACCAAAAAACCGACCATGCCGGCATGGTCAAAATTTCATCTCCATCTCCATCTCCATTGATTAAGTCAGCAAAATATCCTGCCGGATACATCAACGCTAACTTGCGCACTGCGTGTGGAAAAAGACTACTGGTGGATATTAATTACTGATATGTCCCTTGAATTCTGCTAGTGTTGCGCTGTTCACAGCAGCTGAGGAGAGTGAGTTCCAGTGTTTAACAGTTGATACGAAGAATGAATCTTTGAAGGCCCTAGCTTTGTGACTGACTTGAATGAATTTTTGGTTGTTTCCCCTTGTATCTCTGGTATTAGGCTGAACATAGTTGTGAAGTGGAATGTCGACCAACCCATTTTTCATCTTGTAGAGCATACATAATTTCTTTTGATTTCTTCTGTTCTGTAGTGTGTCCCATCCCAAGTCATCCAGAAGTTTAGTAACAGTTCCCGCATCCCTTTGGTAGTTTCCTGTGCAAAATCTAGCTGCTTGACGTTGGACTCTTTCAAGTGAATTAATGATCTGCTTTGTTGAGGGGTCCCATGCAGATGCAGCATATTCTAAGAGTGGTCTCACTAAGCTCAAATAGGCAGTTGCTTTCACTTCACTGTTACAGCTCCACAAATTCCTGCGGATAACATTCTGTACTCTTTGAGCTTTCTTGATGGACTCCTGAACATGGATGTTCCAGCTGAGGGTATTAGATATGTGAACACCAAGGTATTTTTGAGATGAGACGCTGTCCAAAACTTGATTGCAAAACTTGTATTCATGCTGAGGTGGGTTTCTCTTGCCTATGGTCATGGTGCAGCACTTGCTTGGATTAAAGTTCATTAGCCAAGTGTCTTGCCAGTTTTCCAGGAGCTTCAGGTCCTTCTGCAAAGTGCTAGTGTCCCCGTTGGTAGGAATTGGGGCGTAAAGCAAGCAGTCATCTGCAAAAAGCCTGATCTGGGAGGTGATGTTGTTTGGCAGGTCGTTGATGTACAACAAAAACAAAAGTGGACCAGTGACAGTGCCTTGTGGTACACCAGATGTGACGGCTGCTGGGAGTGATGTATGCCCATTATTTACGACTTGTTGGGTACGCCCTGTCAGGAAATCCTGTACCCATGTTGAGATCTCCCCACTTAATCCATAATATTGAAGTTTGGAAATAAGACGACGGTGCGGGACTTTGTCGAAGGCCTTGGTTGTTCTTGAAGTACTCGTCTGTAAAATCTTCCAATGCTTGTGTGACACCATCAGTGTCAGCTTTGTTGCGCAAGTAGACTTTTCGCTTCACTGGTCGTTTCCTAATCGGGGCAATCCTTAAGTCCACTATCACCGAGCTGTGGTCAGAAATACCCTCAACAACCGTGATCTTGTCCACCATGTCAGGATTGTTGGTGAAAACCAAGTCTAAGATGTTCTCGGCGTTTCCCTGTTTTCTTGTAGGTTGATTGACATGTTGAGTGAGCCCATGTTCTTCAACTAGGGTGACCAGTTGTTCTGCAGCTTTAGAGCTGTACCCACTTCTGGTTGACACACTGTTGTCACTCCAATCGATGTTGGGCAAATTAAAATCTCCAGTCAAAATAATGTTATGAGAGTTGATCTTATTTCCCAGGTTGGCAAATGATTGTCCCAATATTTCCATTGCTTCTCCATTATCCTTGGGTGGGCGGTAGAAAACACCAATTAGCATAGGTCTACATCCCTTTACTTTGGTTTCAGTCCATAATATTTCACAGTCTGAGTTTAGCTCACTGCAGTGAGTTGAAGGTAAGTCCCCTTTCACAGTCTGAAAAACACCCCCTC
Source organism: Pisaster brevispinus (assembly GCA_023634235.1). Lineage (NCBI taxonomy): Eukaryota > Metazoa > Echinodermata > Asteroidea > Forcipulatida > Asteriidae > Pisaster > Pisaster brevispinus. The sequence goes on from JAMKCF010000026.1 coordinate 868,498, forward strand.
CAGTAGTAGTAGTCTTCCGATCTTTTCTGAAGACAGCGTAGTTTTCGGGAAAAATCTCAGCACTATTTATGCTTGGATCAAGCCACGATTCGGTCCCACAAATGAAATCAGGCTTGATGGTATCCAACAACACGGCAATGTCACCAGCTTTCGATTTAACACTCTGGCAATTAGTCAACACGATCCTGATTCTGTCTCTAAGCTTGGGAGTGGTTTTCTTTGCCCTCGTTTTCCTCTTAGTTTGATCATTAATGGCAGATGAATGGTCATTATTTGGCTTGTTACCTCGAGGAGAACCGACAACCGTCAATTCTCCATCCACAGAATTATCAACGGAAATGTCCCCTTCATTGAAAAATGAGTCCGAAAAGTTTATGGCATCACACAGTGGACAAACCCAGTTGCAGTCACTCGACATGAGAGACGTGTAAGTCAAATCATCAATGTTGCAGCACGTAGTATGCAGCCATTTCTCGCACCTGTCACATTGTACTGCATGGTGTTCACTAAGCACATTTCCATCACACACACTACAAGGAGCACAACAGTCGGAGCAATACCACGGCAAAGAGTTGGCAATGATAATTTGAGCCCGTTTTTGTGTAGTCCCAACACAGCTAGGATGAGCAAAATTTTTACAGTCTGCACATCTGAGTTTATATTTGCTGTTAACCCTCCTACTACATGCAATGCAATCTTGTAGGACACGTGATGTGCATGCAGCAGGCCCTGGATTTAAATGTACATCCCCTGCACAGGCGAGTAGGCCAATGACAACAACTCTAGGTCGAGTATAAACACATCTCCTACATGTCCTACTTCCGATCAATGTGACGTGATCTACAATTATACATTTCTTTCTATCTGATTTGAGAAAGTTCCACATGATAGCATTTCTGTCTGGGCTTGGTAGGCAAATGCAGTTCGAAGGTACATGTACATTCTTGTAGTGAAGGTACCCATCATACGATTTATTTCTCAAAGAGCATGACGAAAATAAGTCAAAAGTACTTACAGACTGCGAGTCCCAATTCCCTTGTGAAGTATCACACAATCCTACAATTAATCTGGTGATAACATAGATAAGCACAGCACCGTTGTGATTAAGATGATTCTTTCCACATCCCATTGTAATTTTCCTGAGTTATTGCGCGATGATTAAAAAAAAAATTCCAGATGGGAAACGTAGCAAAAGATTTAACCCGCCGATGCGTAGTTCCACATAGCGATGTATTGCACTGGTAAAAAAAAAAAAAAATTAAAAAAAAAAAAAATGAAAAAAAAAAAAAAAAATGAAAAAAAAAAAAAAAAAAAAAAAAAAAAAAAAAGATTTGGGTTGACAATTTTTTGGCAATTTTATTGTTTCAAATGATTGATCACGGACTCCTGAAGACAGTTTACTGGTGCAGACTGGAAAAATAACTCAAAGTATGAGATGTATCAGGAATTTTGTGAGTTTAGTTATGGGTCCGAAAAACCAAAAAATTTGCCATGCCGGCATGGTCACAATTTCAAGATTTTGGGTCAAAAATCTTTTGGCAATTTTATGGTTTCAAATGATAGAGCACGGACTCCTGAAGACCGTTTACTGGTGCAATCTGGAAAAATGATGCATAGTTTGTCAGATAATTAGAATTTTATGAGTTTAGTTATGGGTCCGAAAAACCAAAAAATCGACCATGCCGGCATGGTCAAAATTTCAAGATTTTGGGTCAAAAATCTTTTGGCAGTTTTATGGTTTCAAATGATAGAGCACTGACTCCTGAAGACCGTTTACTGGTGCAATCTGGAAAAATGATGCATAGTTTGTCAGATAAGAAGAATTTTGTGAGTTTAGTTATGGGTCCGAAAAACCAAAAAATCGACCATGCTGACATTGTCGAATTTTCATGATTTGAGATCAAAATTCTTTGCGAATTTTATGGTTTCAAATGATAGAGCACGGACTCCAGAAGACAGATTACTGGTGCAGACTATAAAAATGATGCATAGTTTGTCAGATAGTGAGAATTTTGTGAGTTTAGTTATGGGTCCGAAAAACCAAAAAATCGACCATGCCGGCATGGTCAAAATTTCAAGATTTGGGTTGACAATTTTTTGGCAATTTTATTGTTTCAAATGATTGATCACGGACTCCTGAAGACAGTTTACTGGTGCAGACTGGAAAAATAACTCAAAGTATGAGATGTATCAGGAATTTTGTGAGTTTAGTTATGGGTCCGAAAAACCAAAAAATCGACCATGCCGGCATGGTCACAATTTCAAGATTTTGGGTCAAAAATCTTTTGGCATTTTTATGGTTTCAAGTGGTAGAACACGGACTCCTGAAGACCATTTACTGGTGCAATCTCGAAAAATGATGCATAGTTTGTCAGATAATGAGAATTCTGTGAGTTTAGTTATGTGTCCGAAAAACCAAAAAATTGACCATGCCGGCATGGTCAAAATTTCAAGATTTTGGGTCAAATTTTGTTTGGCAATTTTATGGTTTCAAATGATAGAGCACAGACTCCAGAAGACAGTTTACTGGTGCAGACATAAAAATGATGCATAGTTTGTCAGATGATGAGAATTTTGTGAGTTTAGTTATGGGTCCGAAAAACCAAAAAATAGACCATGCCGGCATGGTCAAAATTTCAAGATTTTTGGTCGAAAATCTTGGCAATTTTATGGTTTCAAATGATAGAGCACGGACTCCTGAAGACCGTTTACTGGTGTAATCTGGAAAAATGATGCATAGTTTGTCAGATAATGAGAATTCTGTGAGTTTAGTTATGTGTCCGAAAAACCAAAAAATTGACCATGCCGGCATGGTCAAAATTTCAAGATTTTGGGTCAAATTTGTTTGGCAATTTTATGGTTTCAAATGATAGAGCACAGACTCCAGAAGACAGTTTACTGGTGCAGACATAAAAATGATGCATAGTTTGTCAGATGATGAGAATTTTGTGAGTTTAGTTATGGGTCCGAAAAACCAAAAAATAGACCATGCCGGCATGGTCAAAATTTTATATTTTGGGTCAAAAATCTCTTGGCAATTTTATGGTTTCAAATGATAGAGCACGGACTCCTGAAGACCGTTTACTGGTGTAATCTGGAAAAATGATGCATAGTTTGTCAGATAATGAGAATTTTATGAGTTTAGTTATGGGTCAAAAAAACCAAAAAATCGACCATGCCGGCATGGTCAAAATTTCAAGATTTTGGGTCAAAAATCTTTTGGCAGTTTTATGGTTTCAAATGATAGAGCACTGACTCCTGAAGACCGTTTACTGGTGCAATCTCGAAAAATGATGCATAGTTTGTCAGATAAGAAGAATTTTGTGAGTTTAGTTTTGGGTCCGAAAAACAAAAAAATCGACCATGCCGGCATGGTCAAATTTTCATGATTTGCGATCAAAATTCTTTGCGAATTTTATGGTTTCAAATGATAGAGCACGGACTCCAGAAGACAGTTTACTGGTGCAGACTATAAAAATGATGCATAGTTTGTCAGATATTGAGAATTTCGTGAGTTTAGTTATGGGTCCGAAAAACCAAAAAATCGACCATGCCGGCATGGTCAAAATTTCAAGATTTGGGTTGACAATTTTTTGGCAATTTTATTGTTTCAAATGATTGATCACGGACTCCTGAAGACAGTTTACTGGTGCAGACTGGAAAAATAACTCAAAGTATGAGATGTATCAGGAATTTTGTGAGTTTAGTTATGGGTCCGAAAAACCAAAAAATCGACCATGCCGGCATGGTCACAATTTCAAGATTTTGGGTCAAAAATCTTTTGGCATTTTTATGGTTTCAAGTGGTAGAACACGGACTCCTGAAGACCATTTACTGGTGCAATCTCGAAAAATGATGCATAGTTTGTCAGATAATGAGAATTCTGTGAGTTTAGTTATGTGTCCGAAAAACCAAAAAATTGACCATGCCGGCATGGTCAAAATTTCAAGATTTTGGGTCAAATTTTGTTTGGCAATTTTATGGTTTCAAATGATAGAGCACAGACTCCAGAAGACAGTTTACTGGTGCAGACATAAAAATGATGCATAGTTTGTCAGATGATGAGAATTTTGTGAGTTTAGTTATGGGTCCGAAAAACCAAAAAATAGACCATGCCGGCATGGTCAAAATTTCAAGATTTTTGGTCGAAAATCTTTTGGCAATTTTATGGTTTCAAATGATAGAGCACGGACTCCTGAAGACCGTTTACTGGTGTAATCTGGAAAAATGATGCATAGTTTGTCAGATAATGAGAATTCTGTGAGTTTAGTTATGTGTCCGAAAAACCAAAAAATTGACCATGCCGGCATGGTCAAAATTTCAAGATTTTGGGTCAAATTTGTTTGGCAATTTTATGGTTTCAAATGATAGAGCACAGACTCCAGAAGACAGTTTACTGGTGCAGACATAAAAATGATGCATAGTTTGTCAGATGATGAGAATTTTGTGAGTTTAGTTATGGGTCCGAAAAACCAAAAAATAGACCATGCCGGCATGGTCAAAATTTTATATTTTGGGTCAAAAATCTCTTGGCAATTTTATGGTTTCAAATGATAGAGCACGGACTCCTGAAGACCGTTTACTGGTGTAATCTGGAAAAATGATGCATAGTTTGTCAGATAATGAGAATTTTATGAGTTTAGTTATGGGTCAAAAAAACCAAAAAATCGACCATGCCGGCATGGTCAAAATTTCAAGATTTTGGGTCAAAAATCTTTTGGCAGTTTTATGGTTTCAAATGATAGAGCACTGACTCCTGAAGACCGTTTACTGGTGCAATCTCGAAAAATGATGCATAGTTTGTCAGATAAGAAGAATTTTGTGAGTTTAGTTTTGGGTCCGAAAAACAAAAAAATCGACCATGCCGGCATGGTCAAATTTTCATGATTTGCGATCAAAATTCTTTGCGAATTTTATGGTTTCAAATGATAGAGCACGGACTCCAGAAGACAGTTTACTGGTGCAGACTATAAAAATGATGCATAGTTTGTCAGATATTGAGAATTTCGTGAGTTTAGTTATGGGTCCGAAAAACCAAAAAATCGACCATGCCGGCATGGTCAAAATTTCAAGATTTGGGTTGACAATTTTTTGGCAATTTTATTGTTTCAAATGATTGATCACGGACTCCTGAAGACAGTTTACTGGTGCAGACTGGAAAAATAACTCAAAGTATGAGATGTATCAGGAATTTTGTGAGTTTAGTTATGGGTCCGAAAAACCAAAAAATCGACCATGCCGGCATGGTCACAATTTCAAGATTTTGGGTCAAAAATCTTTTGGCATTTTTATGGTTTCAAGTGGTAGAACACGGACTCCTGAAGACCATTTACTGGTGCAATCTCGAAAAATGATGCATAGTTTGTCAGATAATGAGAATTCTGTGAGTTTAGTTATGTGTCCGAAAAACCAAAAAATTGACCATGCCGGCATGGTCAAAATTTCAAGATTTTGGGTCAAATTTTGTTTGGCAATTTTATGGTTTCAAATGATAGAGCACAGACTCCAGAAGACAGTTTACTGGTGCAGACATAAAAATGATGCATAGTTTGTCAGATGATGAGAATTTTGTGAGTTTAGTTATGGGTCCGAAAAACCAAAAAATAGACCATGCCGGCATGGTCAAAATTTCAAGATTTTTGGTCGAAAATCTTTTGGCAATTTTATGGTTTCAAATGATAGAGCACGGACTCCTGAAGACCGTTTACTGGTGTAATCTGGAAAAATGATGCATAGTTTGTCAGATAATGAGAATTCTGTGAGTTTAGTTATGTGTCCGAAAAACCAAAAAATTGACCATGCCGGCATGGTCAAAATTTCAAGATTTTGGGTCAAATTTGTTTGGCAATTTTATGGTTTCAAATGATAGAGCACAGACTCCAGAAGACAGTTTACTGGTGCAGACATAAAAATGATGCATAGTTTGTCAGATGATGAGAATTTTGTGAGTTTAGTTATGGGTCCGAAAAACCAAAAAATAGACCATGCCGGCATGGTCAAAATTTTATATTTTGGGTCAAAAATCTCTTGGCAATTTTATGGTTTCAAATGATAGAGCACGGACTCCTGAAGACCGTTTACTGGTGTAATCTGGAAAAATGATGCATAGTTTGTCAGATAATGAGAATTTTATGAGTTTAGTTATGGGTCAAAAAAACCAAAAAATCGACCAAGCCGGCATGGTCAAAATTTCAAGATTTTGGGTCAAAAATCTTTTGGCAGTTTTATGGTTTCAAATGATAGAGCACTGACTCCTGAAGACCGTTTACTGGTGCAATCTCGAAAAATGATGCATAGTTTGTCAGATAAGAAGAATTTTGTGAGTTTAGTTTTGGGTCCGAAAAACAAAAAAATCGACCATGCCGGCATGGTCAAATTTTCATGATTTGCGATCAAAATTCTTTGCGAATTTTATGGTTTCAAATGATAGAGCACGGACTCCAGAAGACAGTTTACTGGTGCAGACTATAAAAATGATGCATAGTTTGTCAGATATTGAGAATTTCGTGAGTTTAGTTATGGGTCCGAAAAACCAAAAAACCGACCATGCAGGCATGGTCAAAATTTCAAGATTTGGGTTGACAATTTTTTGGCAATTTTTTTGTTTCAAATGATTGATCACGGACTCCTGAAGACAGTTTACTGGTGCAGAATGGAAAAATAACTCAAAGTATGAGATGTATCAGGAATTTTGTGAGTTTAGTTATGGGTCCGAAAAACCAAAAAATCGACCATGCCGGCATGGTCACAATTTCAAGATTTTGGGTCAAAATTCTTTTGGCAATTTTATGGTTTCAAATGATAGAGCACGGACTCCTGAAGACAGTTAACTGGTGATGACTCTAAAAAAGTTGCATAGTTTGTCAGATATTGAGAATTTTGTGAGTTTAGTTATGTGTCCGAAAAACCAAAAAATTGACCATGCCGGCATGGTCAAAATTTCAAGATTTTTTGTCAAATTTTGTTTGGCAATTTTATGGTTTCAAATGATAGAGCACAGACTCCAGAAGATAGTTTACTGGTGCAGACATAAAAATGATGCATAGTTTGTCAGATGATGAGAATGTTTTGAGTTTAGTTATGGGTCTGAAAAACCAAAAAATAGACCATGCCGGCATGGTCAAAATTTCAAGATTTTGGGTCAAAAATCTTTTGGCAATTTTATGGTTTCAAATGATAGAGCACGGACTCCAGAAGACAGTTTACTGGTGCAGACTATAAAAATGATGCATAGTTTGTCAGATATTGAGAATTTTGTGAGTTTAGTTTTGGGTCCGAAAAACCAAAAAACCGACCATGCCGGCATGGTCAAAATTTCAAGATTTGGGTTGACAATTTGTTGCCAATTTTATTGTTTCAAATGATTGATCACGGACTCCTGAAGACAGTTTACTGGTGCAGACTGGAAAAATAACTCAAAGTATGAGATGTATCAGGAATTTTGTGAGTTTAGTTATGGGTCCGAAAAACCAAAAAATCGACCATGCCGGCATGGTCACAATTTCAAGATTTTGGGTCAAAAATCTTTTGGCAATTTTATGGTTTCAAGTGATAGAGCACGGACTCCTGAAGACCGTTTACTGGTGCAATCTGGAAAAATGATGCATAGTTTGTCAGATAATGAGAATTCTGTGAGTTTAGTTATGTGTCCGAAAAACCAAAAAATTGACCATGCCGGCATGGTCAAAATTTCAAGATTTTGGGTCAAATTTTGTTTGGCAATTTTATGGTTTCAAATCATAGAGCACGGACTCCTGAAGACCGTTTACTGGTGCAATCTGGAAAAATAATGCATAGTTTGTCAGATAATGAGAATTTTATGAGTTTAGTTATGGGTCCGAAAAACCAAAAAATCGACCATGCCGGCATGGTCAAAATTTCAAGATTTTGGGTCAAAAATCTTTTGGCAGTTTTATGGTTTCAAATCATAGAGCACGGACTCCTGAAGACCGTTTACTGGTGCAATCTCGAAAAATGATGCATAGTTTGTCAGATAAGAAGAATTTTGTGAGTTTAGTTTTGGGTCCGAAAAACCAAAAAATCGACCATGCCGGCATGGTCAAATTTTCATGATTTGCGATCAAAATTCTTTGCGAATTTTATGGTTTCAAATGATAGAGCACGGACTCCAGAAGACAGTTTACTGGTGCAGACTATAAAAATGGAGCATAGTTTGTCAGATATTGAGAATTTCGTGAGTTTAGTTATGGGTCCGAAAAACCAAAAAACCGACCATGCAGGCATGGTCAAAATTTCAAGATTTGGGTTGACAATTTTTTTGTTTCAAATGATTGATCACAGACTCCTGAAGACAGTTTACTGGTGCAGAATGGAAAAATAACTCAAAGTATGAGATGTATCAGGAATTTTGTGAGTTTAGTTATGGGTCCGAAAAACCAAAAAATCGACCATGCCGGCATGGTCACAATTTCAAGATTTTGGGTCAAAATTCTTTTGGCAATTTTATGGTTTCAAATGATAGAGCACGGACTCCTGAAGACAGTTAACTGGTGATGACTCTAAAAAAGATGCATAGTTTGTCAGATATTGAGAATTTTGTGAGTTTAGTTATGTGTCCGAAAAACCAAAAAATAGACCATGCCGGCATGGTCAAAATTTCAAGATTTTTTGTCAAATTTTGTTTGGCAATTTTATGGTTTCAAATGATAGAGCACAGACTCCAGAAGATAGTTTACTGGTGCAGACATAAAAATGATGCATAGTTTGTCAGATGATGAGAATGTTTTGAGTTTAGTTATGGGTCTGAAAAACCAAAAAATAGACCATGCCGGCATGGTCAAAATTTCAAGATTTTGGGTCAAAAATCTTTTGGCAATTTTATGGTTTCAAATGATAGAGCACGGACTCCAGAAGACAGTTTACTGGTGCAGACTATAAAAATGATGCATAGTTTGTCAGATATTGAGAATTTTGTGAGTTTAGTTTTGGGTCCGAAAAACCAAAAAACCGACCATGCCGGCATGGTCAAAATTTCAAGATTTGGGTTGACAATTTTTTGGCAATTTTATTGTTTCAAATGATTGATCACAGACTCCTGAAGACAGTTTACTGGTGCAGACTGGAAAAATAACTAAAAGTATGAGATGTATCAGGAATTTTGTGAGTTTAGTTATGGGTCCGAAAAACCAAAAAATCGACCATGCCGGCATGGTCAAAATTTCAAGATTTTTGGTCAAAAATCTTTTGGCAGTTTTATGGTTTCAAATGATAGAGCACTGACTCCTGAAGACCGTTTACTGGTGCAATCTCGAAAAATGATGCATAGTTTGTCAGATAAGAAGAATTTTGTGAGTTTAGTTATGGGTCCGAAAAACCAAAAAATCGACCATGCCGGCATTGTCAAATTTTCATGATTTGAGATCAAAATTCTTTGCGAATTTTATGGTTTCAAATGATTGAGCACGGACTCCAGAAGACAGTTTACTGGTGCAGACTATAAAAATGATGCATAGTTTGTCAGATATTGAGAATTTTGTGAGTTTAGTTATGGGTCCGAAAAACCAAAAAACCGACCATGCCGGCATGGTCAAAATTTCAAGATTTGGATTGACAATTTTTTGGCAATTTTATTGTTTCAAATGATTGATCACGGACTCCTGAAGACAGTTTACTGGTGAAGACTGGAAAAATAACTCAAAGTATGAGATGTATCAGGAATTTTGTCAGTTTAGTTATGGGTCCGAAAAACCAAAAAATCAACCATGCCGGCATGGTCACAATTTCAAGATTTTGGGTCAAAAATCTTTTGGCAATTTTATGGTTTCAAGTGATAGAGCACGGACTCCTGAAGACCGTTTACTGATGCAATCTGGAAAAATGATGCATAGTTTGTCAGATAATGAGAATTCTGTGAGTTTAGTTATGTGTCCGAAAAACCAAAAAATTGACCATGCCGGCATGGTCAAAATTTCAAGGTTTTGGGTCAAATTTTGTTTAGCAATTTTATGGTTTCAAATGATAGAGCACAGACTCCAGAAGACAGTTTACTGGTGCAGACATAAAAATGATGCATAGTTTGTCAGATGATGAGAATTTTGTGAGTCTAGTTATGGGTCCGAAAAACCAAAAAATAGACCATGCCGGCATGGTCAAAATTTCAAGATTTTGGGTCAAAAATCTGTTGGCAATTTTATGGTTTCAAATGATAGAGCACGGACTCCTGAAGACCGTTTACTGGTGCAATCTGGAAAAATGATGCATAGTTTTTCAGATAATGAGAATTTTATGAGTTTAGTTATGGGTCCGAAAAACCAAAAAATCGACCATGCCGGCATGGTCAAAATTTCAAGATTTTGGGTCAAAAATCTGTTGGCAATTTTATGGTTTCAAATCATAGAGCACGGACTCCTGAAGACCGTTTACTGGTGCAATCTGGAAAAATGATGCATAGTTTGTCAGATAATGAGAATTTTATGAGTTTAGTTATGGGTCCGAAAAACCAAAAAATCGACCATGCCGGCATGGTCAAAATTTCAAGATTTTTTGTCAAATTTTGTTTGGCAATTTTATGGTTTCAAATGATAGAGCACAGACTCCGGAAGATAGTTTACTGGTGCAGACATAAAAATGATGCATAGTTTGTCAGATGATGAGAATGTTTTGAGTTTAGTTATGGGTCTGAAAAACCAAAAAATAGACCATGCCGGCATGGTCAAATTTTCATGATTTGAGATCAAAATTCTTTGCGAATTTTATGGTTTCAAATGATTGAGCACGGACTCCAGAAGACAGTTTACTGGTGCAGACTATAAAAATGATGCATAGTTTGTCAGATATTGAGAATTTTGTGAGTTTAGTTATGGGTCCGAAAAACCAAAAAACCGACCATGCCGGCATGGTCAAAATTTCAAGATTTGGGTTGACAATTTTTTGGCAATTTTTATTGTTTCAAATGATTGATCACGGATTCCTGAAGACAGTTTACTGGTGAAGACTGGAAAAATAACTCAAAGTATGAGATGTATCAGGAATTTTGTCAGTTTAGTTATGGGTCCGAAAAACCAAAAAATCGACCATGCCGGCATGGTCACAATTTCAAGATTTTGGGTCAAAAATCTTTTGGCAATTTTATGGTTTCAAGTGATAGAGCACGGACTCCTGAAGACCGTTTACTGATGCAATCTGGAAAAATGATGCATAGTTTGTCAGATAATGAGAATTCTGTGAGTTTAGTTATGTGTCCGAAAAACCAAAAAATTGACCATGCCGGCATGGTCAAAATTTCAAGGTTTTGGGTCAAATTTTGTTTAGCAATTTTATGGTTTCAAATGATAGAGCACAGACTCCAGAAGACAGTTTACTAGTGCAGACATAAAAATGATGCATAGTTTGTCAGATGATGAGAATTTTGTGAGTCTAGTTATGGGTCCGAAAAACCAAAAAATAGACCATGCCGGCATGGTCAAAATTTCAAGATTTTGGGTCAAAAATCTGTTGGCAATTTTATGGTTTCAAATGATAGAGCACGGACTCCTGAAGACCGTTTACTGGTGCAATCTGGAAAAATGATGCATAGTTTGTCAGATAATGAGAATTTTATGAGTTTAGTTATGGGTCCGAAAAACCAAAAAATCGACCATGCCGGCATGGTCAAAATTTCAAGATTTTGGGTCAAAAATCTTTTGGCAGTTTTATGGTTTCAAATGATAGAGCACTGACTCCTGAAGACCGTTTACTGGTGCAATCTCGAAAAATGATGCATAGTTTGTCAGATAAGAAGAATTTTGTGAGTTTAGTTATGGGTCCGAAAAACCAAAAAATCGACCATGCCGGCATGGTCAAAGTTTCTTGATTTTGGGTCAAATTTTGTTTGGCAATTTTATGGTTTTAAATGATAAAGAACGGACTCCTGAAGACAAGTTACTGGTGCAGACTATTAAAATGATGCAAAATTTTTCAGATATTGAGAATTTTGTGAGTTTAGTTATGGATCCCAAAACCCCAAAAATCATCAAGATTTTTGGTCAATTTTTTTTGCAATTTTATGGTTTCAAATGATAGAGCACAGACTCCTGAAGTCAGTTTACTGGTGCAGACTGGAAAAAATGCTTAGTTTGAGATATTTCAGGAATTTTGTGAGTATAGTTTTGGGTCCGAAGAACCCAAAAATCAACCATACCGGCATGGTCAAAATTTCAAAATTTCGGTTTGAAATGTTTTTGGCCATTTTTTGATTCCAAATGATACAGAACAGATCCTGGAGACAGTTATCTGGTGCATACTGGAAAAACAATGCATATTTTGAGATATATCAGAATTTTGTAAGTTTAGTTTTGGGTACGAAGAACCAACAAAATAAACCATGCCAGCATGGTCACAATTTCAAGATTTGGTTCCCAAATTTTTGAAATTTTTGTGTTCACAAGTCTTGGTCTTATTTTTTGAAACTTCTTTACCACAGAATTCTGTGCATCTGGTGCTCAATGAAATGTATGGTTTTAATGGGTTCTAAAAGCAGATTACCCATTAAGCAGTCCCATGAATTTTGACAATAACCCCTGAAAAATGGAATTTATGAGCATGGAATGCTCCGGTGGATATTAACTTGAGAGCGCTCCAACATTTTTCCGGGTCAAATAAACCTTCCACCATATGCCAGATGGGAAAAATTTGGCCGACATACATGTCATACAACTTGAATTGGTTAATAGACCCTGCAAGTCTGGCGTATATTCAAACATTTTTGGGACTGCTTTGGCCCATCGTACATTGCCTTAATGCGTAAAAGAAACAAACTTTTGCACATTAAACAGGTCCCAAAGTTTGTATATGCGTGAGACTTGCACAGTCCATAGTAAATATAGTTTTGATCTTGATGTGCCATAATAATCAACACTAACTTCAGGCACAAATTTCAGCATTTGAACATAATATTGTCACTAATTTTAGGTTTTCAGTTACAGTTTTGTGGAATATGACTTCATTTCAGAGTTATATAAAACAATACAAAAATGGTTCTTACATATTTAGTAAGCTTTCAGACTAAACAATGATGTTTTTAATCCTTAACAATCCTGTATTAAATACTGTTAAAATGAATGATTGAATAACTAGTTCAGTCATTTTCATCTTGTATTTTTGAATGACAAGGATGTTTATTTTTGTCACAATGCATATTACATTTTGCTTTTATTTTCACTTACCCGTGGACAAAATGAGTTAGTCCAAAGTACATCTTACCTTTTGAACTAAATAGAGCAACCTTATTTGTATATTTTCCCAACTAGTTCTGACTCCCAAGTGGAATGTGATCAGGCCATGGACTTCCAATGTACCTCTTTGTTTGCATGTGACTTTTGGTAAAACACATTCTTTTGTTGTACATTGTATATCTGCACTTACTTTGGTTCTATAGTGTAGTTCTTTGGATAGGTACTGTATAAAGTTTATAGGGGTTAACCTAGAATTACTAAGAGGATGGAAGTAGCAATAAAGTAGCAGTTCTATCTGGGCTGCAGAACCTAGTTTGTAATTGTCTCCTTATTGTAGCATAATTAGTGTAGAAGGAAACAGTCCAATAATGAGTTAGATTATATAAGAGGGGTGCGCTTCAGTACAAAGAATGAGTGAAAACCAGCGAGGGAGTTACAGTATGTAGATGAAATGTGAGTTTCAGTGTGAACCAAAATCTAAGAGTGAGAGGTTGTGAGAGGGACTGCTAGCCACTGACCATCCGACAGTAGATTTGTGTGTCAGTTGACACAGATTACAGATGTCAAAGCTTTTGCCCAGTAGATACTGCAACTGGGGCAAATCAAAATCTGCATGCGGCATACTGGCCGTATAGTACACATGTATGGAGGCAGCACGACCCAACCAGCACAACTTTATAGTGACGGACGTCGCATTGGAAATCCGTAAGTTCTGACCCTATACTCTTAATTTTTGTAAGGGAACCTGCATTTATTAATTTGTGAACTAAATTTGCGTAAGCTCAAAGAGATGCGGAATTGCAGAATTGCTGAATTGCTGAATTGCTGAATTGCTACAGATAAAATTGTATGTTGAATCAATACCAAAGAAATGTGGAAGTGCATTGAAAGATGTATTATTCAAAGTAATTATCTTTTGCTGTGCAACCAAATCATGTATTTCCAATGTTTCGATAGTTTTGGTTGGTTACTTTAACTTATAGATGGCCGTTGATAACGGGAGAGTTTGACGGAAGAGAAGACAGATACCTACCGAGAGACGGGCTAAAGACTGTTAAACGGACTGGAGAGCCGTCATTGCCAGACTGAGTGTGCTAGGCAGAGAAAGAGCATGCTCCAAGACAGAGAGCACAACTCGTAGTCTACTCCCCAAACCAATTACAGTTATCGGCAGAGTATCATTTTTTTAAATGAACAATTAAGTTTATGTATGAATGTTGCGAGGTGCCAGCCAGTACAAACACGAACGTTAAAAACCGAGAGTAGTTTTATGTACTGTATGGGTTGCAGAGACAACCTTATTAAGTTGCGTGGAAAGCTCCAAGTAACTGCGGCTCAGTTCATGTAACTACTAAAGCCAAGCAACTGTGAGAAAGTAGAAATAAGAAACGAGGGTGAATTAACTTTTGCTAAAGTTTCTTTTGAGCTGTTATTTTAAGTCATAGTTTATGTGTAAATATTTGTAATCATTGAATAAATGTGTAAATTCATGTTTAAGAAGAAAAGGACAGGATTCTGGCATTGGAACTTATTTTCTATCTGTTTATTTTGACCCGGTACTGACAGTTTTATCATTTTGTGCAGGTTCACCACTTTGTTCTGAACGAAGGCATAGAACTATCATGACTTCTCCTCAACCATACGGCCAAGCCATGCCAATGCAGCAGGGTGAGCTCAAACCATTGAGTTGCTGAAGAATTCCAAACCTAGGCCTGTGATTTCTCAGGCTTTTTCCTGGTTTCAGGATTTTCCATTGACCTCCCTTGGGCTTCAGAGTTTTTTGAAAGAGGCAAACTTGCAAACATTTTGTTTAATCACAGGATGTGGCAAATATTGTACACATGGTCATTTTATATGATGGCCACACACAGGCTCAAACCTTTGACCTCCATGAGTGTGTGCTCATCTTGTGTTGATGAACATGACCATATGTACACAGTGTAAGCTACATCCTGTGATTAGTGTCGCAGCAAAAAGTTACAAAGTCAAACCAGAACTGATAAGAATAAAGTCATTAGTGTAGTTAGCTCCGCCTTGAACAAAAGGATAAAGGCGCAATAACGAATAGTCATTCACATTGTACTGTATGTACAAGCTCATATACCCACAAACAGTTTATGTATACAGTACGTAAGCACATGTCTGTAACAGTGTATCCGAGCAGCAAGCATGGGGTGTGCTGTGTGCGGGGCAAAATGCGACTTTAATCATTCCATGCAGCTGACATGCCTTGATCAAGGCTACAGTTCATCAAGCCTTCCTTAAGCATTCCTGAAACCATCTCAACTCCTTAGGCATATTCAGCACTGGCAACCAAATTGGTGTTCAGCCTGCAAGTCAAGCAATAAACCACAAATGAAACTGACTGGTTAAGTTTTCAATAGTTTTTGGGTTGAACAAAGAAAACTTGACTAGAGCCGGACTTGAACCTGAGACCTCTGCATTAACAGTCTTGCACTAAAGAGCAAGAGGAATCCGCACCTCTATTGAATACTCAAATGACAGACAAGTCGTAACATCTTTTTCCCTCTTCAGCCTACATTCAGCAGCCTGGACATCCCCAACAGATGCAGGGCTATGCCATTTCACCGCCGCAGGCCTACCATGCTCCACCCTCCAACATGGCGCCCCAGCTTGCCTTATGTGGGAACCAATACCCCGCAGTTCCGCCTCCGTACTACCAGTTAGAGGAAAAGCCGGGAACCACCTTGCCTGAACCTCAGGCATAAAGATGGACTGTCAAGAGATAGCCATAGGGGGGGGGCAGCAGACTGACAACAGGTAGCACGAGTAACCTTGCAACTCAAAAATTCATATCAAGCAAATCGAGTGACGTATTCACAATTTTTAAAACTAATTAACAAGATTATGCAGGGGTGTGGGGCAGACATGAAGAAAAAATGTTAAGAACATACCTCCCAAGAAGTAGTTCAGCTTAGAAGAAAAGGTTTCCAATGTAAATGGTATGGAATTTAAACCTGTTTGAGTACTCAGTATGAACAAGTATTAAATCTAGTGGCTTGTTATTTTGACCAAATCAGAATCCTTTCACCCAACACTTACAAAAAGTATACAGAAAAACACGTATGGTTTTTAATCGTTTTTTAAAAAGGTTTTTAACGGACTTTAAATAGAGTAAGATATTGACTAATAGGGAGACCGCCAACATAGGGCTGGATAGCTCAGTTGGTAGAGCGCCGGTACGTTAATCCGGAGGTCGTTGGTTCAAGTCCCGCTCCAGTCAATTTTTCTTTGTTCAAACTCAAATTATTTAAATAGAGTAATGAGTGTAATTTTGTGTGTGGACTTTTCAAAACAGAGGATCGGGGGTGGGGAAAATGTTTGTGTTTGGATTGTTTTTGACCTGAAATGTAAGTTAAACCACGTCACACCATAACAAATTAAAGTGTTGTTGCTGTCCTGTTGGACAGGTTGTTAAAAACTAACCTTGCCTAGGTCAGCTTGTGTAAACTAACTAGGGACGATCACACACACATGGTTTAACACCACTAAACCATGTAACGTTGGATGGTTTCAGTTTACCATCGAGAGTAAACTAACTAGGGATGATCACACATGGTTTAACACCACTAAACCATGTCGAGTGGGCCGGTTTCAGTTTACCATAGAGGTAAGCTAACTAGGGACGACCACACATGGTTTAACACCACTAAACCATGTCGAGTGGGCCGGTTTCAGTTTACCAACGAGAGTAAACTAACTAGGGATGACCACACTTGGTTTAACACCACTAAACCAATTCACCTGATGTCATTATCACAATCATCTTGGTTGCTCCATTCTGGGTGTCAATGTCCTTGTGTTCTACAGTGTATAGTGTAGTGCCAATTCCAGGGCCATATTTAATAAAGCTGCTTGATTTTCTGCTAAGCAAAAAGAAGCAGGATACCAGTCATAAATGGTACATGTGGAATGCTATTTTGGCTGGTCACCTTATTCTTGAAAGCATGATGTTATTGTTCTTAGCTACTTTTTGCACTTAAGCAGCTCTATGAAATTTGGCCCAGGCGATGGCGTTTACATGCTTACCTTAAATTTTTACTTCCATTTTGACTCCCAAAATGTGAGCATGGCCAACAGTAACCATGAGTGACATTGGTGTAAGGGGTCAATTCATGGGTTAATATGATTCGACCATTCCATTAACAACAGGACCCAATTTCGTAACTCTGCTTACCACAGAACTGTTTGCTTGTTAACAAATGGCCCATCTTTAAGCACTGTAAGCATGGATTTCTGTAGAAAGAGGCACCGTGAAATTGGGCACTTGGCAAGTGGTAAATGCCCAGTTATGAAAGAAGTATTCAGTTACAATTGAAGGGTGATTACCTCCATGCCCTGGTTTTTGCCTCAGCGGATCTTGAAATGTTCTTGAACAAATTGTTCATTTCTCTCATAGAGGTGCCCTTTTTGACAGAGGAAGAACTGTGTTGCCCTCAAGAACAGGCTTGTGTGTGTGTGGGTAGGTATTCACAATCAAACCAGGAACCAGGGCTTGAGTTTGAGAAGAAAATCCTAAACACTGCGGGGCTTGTACCTCAAAACTTTTACTGGACTAGAAATTTGTTTACAAGACCAGAACAAAAACGAGAAAAAAAGTTATTTTCACAGTTTAAACTGTTTTATTTGTACAGACACTGAGAGAAAATTTATCTCATTTGTCTTTGTATCTAGGTAAGTAATTTTCAATACTCAACAGCAGTGAAACATATTTATCAGCCTCAAAGTCAACATTTGAACATTACTTTTAAAAAAAGAAGACAATCCACTGTGTAGTATCAATAATTATTCAATTGAAAAACACAAGTCTTTAATTTACTGTCCCACAAAGCTAAAATCACTGGCCTGGGGCCTGCGTTCTAGTGTTAATTTTGAGCCCTGGGGACCTATAACAAAAGAGGACAATTGGGTTCCTGCTTGGGTAAAGATCCCCAGTTGGAAAGTGTGTATAAAACTAAAGAGGGACAACAGGAGGTTGCCGGTTGCAGGTGTTTACACACTTGTGTGTCGGGGGGGGGGGGTGGGGAGAGGGGGATGTCTACCCATCATTGGAACCGAAAACATTAACAACTATTGACTACTTTTTTTGCAGAATTCAGTGCTGTAGGCGAGTCCATGTTGCCCGAGTCCGAGGCACAGTGCCCCCCCCCCCCCGAGGGGGAGCCCTCCAGCACTAGTCATATTGATTGACACACACCTTTGTATACAACTTGTGTAATATATTCTTAAGAACTGTTTTGTGACTACAATTGTCCAAAAAGTATGAAGTTTAAACTTTACCGAGGAGTTTGAGCTCATATGTTCACCAGTACTTTTTCAGTTGCTTTTAGCAAGACACAATTTCTTTTGTAGCCATTTGACAACATTTGGACAAATCAACAGTGTAATTTTAATTGGTTATAATATGTCAGACTATATATAGACTATATATAAATGTATTTAGTTGTTATAGCATATAAACTGTTAGGGTGACACATCAAGGCCTGGAGCAGGTTTCACAATAGGCTAAGATTGATCTTAACTGTGTATCAATCTCAGTTGCCAAGCAAAGTGTCGTAAAACAAATCACTTTACTGTAATTCTTGTCAAAACATCTTAAGATGAATCTAAGTACTTTGTGAAATCATAGAGAAAGGACCACGGAAGGACTTTCTCTATGGTGAAATCAAGCTCTGGAATTCTACCTTGAAATGAGCACGGCCATTTTCAGTTTGCAAAGGGCATTCCCAACAATATTAAAGTCTATTGGAAATTTTTAGGCATCAAGGCCAAGACCAGGGCAACACTGAAGGCCTCGCGCTTTGTGGCCTCTATGAAAAGCCCGGCTCATACTTTCTGTGAGTACGATTTCTCAAGAGTTGAGCTGTGCTCTTGCAAAACATTCGCAGCGAAAACAGAGTTGTGACGCAAACATTTGGAAGTATGAACCAGGCTTAATTCCTGGCATGCACATCTTCTTCCTGTAGTTCAACAAGAGTTTAAAGGTTTATTAGTTTAAAGGTTGTAGTTTAAAGGTTTATTATCCCAATGTTTGACTATGATTCTATTTATACATGGTTTTGCTTTTTAGCTGTTGACACATTCCGACTTTATTCATTAAACACGGCACTGTAATTAAAGTTGTCCCGTTTCTTATGATATTTGATTAATTTATATTCGTACCAAAGAGGCGTGTTCGTATGGCTGAACCAATTGAGTGTGGGTTCGATTGCGAGTGTCCTTGAGCTACGCACTTCCTTGAGCTAGGCACTTGACACTATTGAGTCCTATGAAACATGCTAATAGACCTTTTGCATTGGCGTCATACAGCCGCCATTTAGAGGTAAACCGATGACGAAACAATGGAAATGCACAGTTTTGTATGCGTGGTGCTCAGGATTGACCGATGAACAACCTCCATTTGACCTCCAGGCGAGGGCGCCCATCTCAAATGACGTCATGTGCATCAGGTCTATTACACTTACTCGTGCGAACAGACAGTTGTTGGTAGGACTTTGTCAGTTGTGGGGGATTGTTGGCCCCCCCTGGCTACCCCGCTGTACTCTAATTCCGACAGACCTTAACCCTAACCCTTATGTATAAGAGGAGGGTTATCGCGGGAAGATTTTTTAATGACTACTTTTCATGTGAAAATGGTGTATTTTTTATAGTAAATTTGCTTGCAGGTCTTTTTTATGCACTAGTTTAATTAGTTTGGCTGAGCTAATTAGTGAACCAATTTGACTGGGTGCCTACGGATGATGGTTTGGGATATAAGGAAGACAGTAATGAAAAGATTAAGGAATTCCGAATTCCGTTCTGTCTGTCAAAGCCGGTCGTTGACAAGGTTTTTAAAAATTTGGTGCTAGCACCAAATTTGTGCCAGCACCATTTGGTGCCGGCACTAAAGTTAGTGCTGACTTGAGTCTGGTCTTCTTCATCACAAACAAGGAATCCGCAGAAAAAGCAAGTTTGTAAACTAAAGGTAGTAAGTTCTCATTCTAAATTTCGATATTATTGTAACTTATAAGCAATCGTTTTAAAGAATGCGATGAGATATATAATTAAATGTTAAACACTATTTTGCTGGGGGTTTCTCTGACCATAGGAACTAGGAACTCATCGCTCTGAAGTATGACTCTGATGTCTTTTTGATGATGTTCCGGCTCTTTCGCTGGCTGGCTCTGCCCCATTGTTGTTGGCTCATTTAAATTCTATCTCTTCAAGGTTCTTGTTTTCCAAACAGCACACACAGTACACAGTACAGAGTACAGGTTTTTTTCCCCTAGAGAAAGCCTGCATTTTGAAAAAATCCTTAACTTTGTATTTTTAAAACGGCGGACTGGAATAAACAAGTTAAATTTGTTTTTCTATGCCTAAACAAGGAAAGCCTGCGTTTCGAAAATACCCTACAGTGGGTATTTTCGAAACGGCGGACGAATTGCCAGGTTTTTAGGTCTTTCAAAGCCTGAAGAGGAAAAGCTTGCGTTTCGAAAATGCCCGATTTGGGTATTTTCGAAACGGCGGATCAAAATGACCAGGCTCTGAGGTTTTTCACAAAGCCTGAAGAAGGAAAGCCTGCGTTTCGAAAACACCCATCAGGGTTATTTCGAAACGGTGGACTGTAATTGCCAGGCTTTTAGGTTTTTCAAAGCCTGAAAAGGGTAAGCCTGCATTTCGAACATACTCTAAAGTGGGTATTTTCCAAACGGTGGACTGGAATTTCCAGGCTTTAACAACAAATTCAAATCCCAAACAACTACATGTATTTTGTGAAACAATTATTTAATCGGGACGCATTTGGATTATGATTTGGGATGTACGAAAGACATGCAATTGCGAGTAGAAACAATTTCAGATTTGACGATTTTACAGGTTCAGGGTTACGTTCGCACTGTCAATGACGGTCGTTAACAAGGTTTTGGAAATTTTTCTGCTGGCACTAAATGTAGTGCCGACTTCAGTGTTTTCTGTGTGGGCCTTTGTAGACGGAATCACAGACCGCAGATCCACTGAAAACCTGCCGTAGATTTTCAACTTTCAAAATTTATAATGATCCGTCTGGAATCCTTTATTGACATTAAATACACGTTAAGCATAAAGTATTGCTGTAAGTGTAAGTCATGGGCAAACACAATAAAGGCAGGCCTGCCAGGCGCTATGAAACCAATGGAAAGAAAGACGCCCACGTTAAACCAAAACAAATTGATGACAGTGGAATGGAGTCGGATATGGAGACGGACACGGTTGCTCCCACAGAGAGACAGGTAAAATCATATCACCAGCTTTTGCTACTATTTATTACTTATTCCTACAATGACCAGTGCTCATATACATAACTAGTATTTAGGCAGTGTACATATGTGAAAGATTAAGAACAATCGTATTCAGCTAACCCGTTTTTAACCAGCTTTCACTTTTATTATAATTATATAAACATTCTAAAATAGTAATTAGTATTTCAAAAAAGACCCCAGGCATACCGGGCCGGCTAACTGGGGCGCTGTACTCCTTTAAAAATGTTTTTAACAACTTCGGTAGTTCGATGGAAGATGTCAAAAATTTATTGAAGAGATATACTTTCAATTAATGACTGAACAGTGGATGTCAAATGTTCATGACATTAGGTAGCTATGGCCTAAGTTGCCCCTAGCAAAGCCACCCCCTGACGACAGAGTCGCCCCCGACAAAGCTGGCCCGTGTTAAAGTTTGAGTGATAAAGTCATTTTACAAAGTGACTATGCAATTTTTTTTGTTTAGGCCTGACGTTTCAACTTTTGTTTCGAGTCTTTCATGAAGGCTTTTGCTTTAGCTTCCAAGAGAGGCTCCAAGTTTAATCTGCTAGAGTTGTTAACAAGTTGGTAAAAAACAATGGGGTGCCTACCCTTAATTAAAAGTAAATAATAAACAAGTTAAAAAAAAGGTACAAAATTTAATGAAAATTTAAACACATAAACTATGTTCCATGAACGTACACCAAAACCAAGTAATACATTTTATTGCAACCTTTGTGGGAGGGGGTCTACCAGCGTTGGATGGTAAAATTTAAATGTTTCTTGTTTTGTATCACTTTCACAGCCCCGAAGGACTTCATCATCCAGGAGATCCTAAACAGGTCCATTCCACATATCTTAGATGGGGGGGGGGGGGGGTTAGTTCCCAGAGTTGTGTAAAAAAAAAATTATGGGCTGTGAAATGTTTTCCTTGCATACAAATGTACACAAAATCTGGTATACCAGTGCACATAAGCACAGAGCTACACAGATCTAACCCTCTGATAAGTGAAACAATCTGTTCAGCTGTCTGTTCTCTGTATGCTTGGCTTGTCAAGTCTTGTCAACTGGTTGTTGAAGGCCACCACTCAATCAGTGCAATGCATTGAGCAATTTTTAGCCAATAGGGCGAGGCGTTTCTTTCTGCCAATCACACAAAATTTGGGGATGCAAAAGCAAAGGCCCTTAGTTCTGGCAACAAGTACTTTCAGGACTCCTTGGAAAGATGACTGAAAACAACAAAAGAAGTAAATAAAGTAAATACACATTTCCTATCACCCCAAAACATTGTGGCTTATTACTTGATATTTATTATTAAAAAGTCGCATCCCCTTAAGGTGATCCCATCATGGGTGCCGCTTCCCAGGTTGTATCGTAAACTTGAGTGTGATCCCTGGCTGCACGGCAGCTAACAGTTGAATGGCTTCTGACTGGCACCCCCGAACAAAGATATTGACTTATAGGGAGACCGCCAACATATGACTGGATAGCTCAGTTGGTAGAGTGCCGGTAGTTAATCCGGAGGTCGTTGGTTCAAGTCCCGCTCCAGTCAATTTTTCTTTGTTCAAACCCAAATTACCCCAATAAAGTAGGGGGCGACTTTTTCGGTGGGGGACTCTATCATTTTACGACTTTGCTAGGGGGCGACTTTCTAGTGGCCGACTTTTCTGGGGGGCGAGATGACTGGTTTCCAAGAGTGTTATGGCTCTTTTTAACATAGGTCTTGTCATACTCATAGTCGTAATGGTGACTATGATAATACCAAAGTTAAAAGAGAGCCATAACAACAGTCCAACAAGTTTGGCTACAGTACATGTACATCATACATGTTCATGTCATACAAGTTGCTGCTGATACATACACAGTTTACCGAAGTTACAATAATTGAAAAACTGCCAATGGACAGCATGTTCTATGTACAAACTATTTAGTTTTTCAGTGAAACTCAAAATATCATAATTGTGTACAACACTAGTCAACAGTAAAGAATTCAAATTCTTGTTCTTACCCCCCCCCCCCCAGCCTGGAAGAGTGTCCATTGGTTTTCCCAAGCTAGACGGTTACACTTCAGATGCAGAGCCCGATACAAGAGAACTTGTTAAACAGATGAACAGGAAGAAGAAGAAGTCTGGAGGTTTCCAGTCGATGGGTGAGACATTTCTTTCTTTAAATGTAGGGTCGCTGATTGGTTTTTGTCATCGTAATGCTAATTTACAGGCAACATTTTAACAAAAGATACAATAAAAGTTACATGTGAAATTTTCAGCTGAACACAGTGTCTATTTGCTTAGAAATTTACAAAAAAAACCTGTCACTGTATTTGTACTGTGATGATGTTGAATCCTTAGCAACAGTCGCAGCCGTAGCTGTAGCAACCTATTCAGTTAGGGTCTTATCCACATTTTGTGATAAGAGGTCAAATATTAATTGTTTGAGCTGATCTGTGTCTTTGTAGGTTTAAGTAATCCAGTGTTTAACGGAATTATGAAGAAAGGTTACAAGGTTCCAACACCAATCCAGAGAAAGGTTAGTCATCCCCTTAAGGTGATCCCTCTCCTGCAGCTTCCAAGGTTGTATTGAAATTTGGGTGTGATCCCTGGCTTTACGGCAGTTACAGGTTGAATGGCCTCTGACTGGCACCCCTGAACAAAGATATTGTCAAAATAGGGAGACCACCAATATCAGGGCTACGTAGCTCAGTTGGTCGAGCGCCGACACATTAATTCAGAGGTCACAGGTTCAAGGCCTGAGCCCCTAGTCAATTTGTCTTTGTTCAGCCCCAAATTATTGTAAATGAGTTCATCACATGATATCATGCTGGAGGCTGGCATACATGTAGTGCATCTATCTTTCCAAACCGCAGTGGATGGTATCAAAATGGTCAGACAGTAGGAGGGTTGACTGTGTACTGTGTACAACCATTCATTGCATGAAAACATAATTCAGGCTGGTGTAGTTTATTTATCATTCCAAACCACAATGGATGACATTTTACCTTCAGTGTGTAGTAGGTTTTCATTATAAAGAAAATCAGCAAAAGTTTTGTTGAGTTTGCCAAGACTGGACTGAACGACCCAACCCTCATACGGCTTGACATGGAGACGAAGATGTCAGATCAACTCAAGGTATGAAAATCATTTGTGTCTTGGGGCAAAAGTGCTCAGTGCAAAAATCGTTATATCTTAGTGTGTACTTGTATTGTGTGTACATTTGGGTTACTTTAAGCAAGGTACAACGTTTTGACAATTCAAACTCACGTATAACATAAATGCTCTTTTAGTTTTTGCACTAACACGACTGTTTGTTCTTCCTCTGTTGGTATCATTTTTAGCAAGCTTACTGACCATTTTACAACCATTCAACTGCTTGGGTTATGTAGTGTACGGTGGCACACCTCTGCACTGAACCAACTGTGTACATTTGTGTACCACATGATTTCATATTGCAGGCTGACATATCTATCATTCAAAACTACAGCGGATGGTATTAAATGGTCCAAGAGTAGAAGGGTTGACTGTGTTCTGTGTTCTGTGTTCTGTGTTCTGTGTTTGCTTTCATCACATGATATCAGACATATTATAGGCAGGCTTGCTGCATCTATCATTCCAAACTATAGTGGATAATGATGATAAATGGTCAAACAGTAAGAGGGTTGAATGTGTACTGAGTAGATGCATTCAACACAGGATGTCACATTGAAAAACCCAGTTGCAGTATTTTTAAAAGGTGTAGTCCTCGTTGTTTCTGGCATGGTTTCAAATAAATGAACCTCGAATCTTGAACTTCTTCTTTAAAGACCTTGGCCCAATTTCATATAGCAACTTTCTATGCTTAGCAAAAAATGAGTGGGGCACCAGTCAAAACAATATAAACTTTATGGAATTTTTGCTTGTAACCAGTTTTTGCTAAGCATTATTTTTTTGTGCTTGGGAAGTTTTTACATTACAAGTTTGATGAAATTGGGCTCTTATGAATTGACGTCATCCAGCCGCCTTCTTAGCGGTAAGCCGATGATGAAACAATGGAAAATGTACAGATTTGTACGTGCGGCACACATGACTGGCCAATGAGCAACGTGCTTTTGACCTCTACATGTAGGTG
Source organism: Pisaster brevispinus (assembly GCA_023634235.1). Lineage (NCBI taxonomy): Eukaryota > Metazoa > Echinodermata > Asteroidea > Forcipulatida > Asteriidae > Pisaster > Pisaster brevispinus. Next base: position 894,044 of record JAMKCF010000026.1, read on the forward strand.
AGGGGCCCCACTCAAATAACGTCATATGCATAAGGTCTATTACAACATGTTATACTAATTTGGGGGGCTAATCATCTTCACTCGCAGCTGATAAGCTGATTTGCGAAAGACGCGTCTACAACGTGTTCGAGCCCCAGGTACGCATATGCACCCTTTGGCAGCCTGCTACATGGACCTATAAAATGACCAGGAAGCACAGCCAGAGATTGAAAGTGTTAGAATTTTCTGGAAGGAAGAAAACTGGGCCCAGAGAAAAACCCTTGGTGTCATAGGAGAGAACCATCGCACAACTCCAGTCATATATGGCCTTAGCCTGTAATCAAACCAGGGCCACACTGGTGAGAGGCGAGCGCTCTCCGCACTAGCCACCCATGCCGCTCATTAACATGACCTCATTTGATCCTTTCAGAGCTCCTTCTTCTTCTGAGACAGTCTGATAAGATAGCCACCCTGCTGTACCTTCTACGGGAGGTGGTCAAACCAGACGATCTGACCGTCGTCTTCATGGCAACCAAACACCATGTGGAATATGTGAAAGAGGTGAGGAATCACTGTACACCGCAAACACTGAATGAAATATGAGCACTGCGAGGCCAAACTAGCCCTCCCTCTATCGGTAGTGGCTTGTCTTGACCGAGCGCTCTAGAGCAGTTCTGGGGTTGTCAGAGTGTGGATTTGATTCCCAGTCATGGCACTTGTGTCCTTCAGCAAGGTACTTAACCATAGTTGCTTCTCTTAGCCCAGGCGTGTAAATGGGAACCTGAATAAAAATGGTGCAAAAAAGTTGGAAAACCACAGTGTGTAGAGACAGTTGTTTGCCGTTTTTGTGTTTTAGATAACTTCTAGAAAATTAGGCTAATTTATTAATAATAGTAGTGGCTTCTTACATCAGTCACTCAGTGACGCTTAAGGCACTTCAACGTTCCGTATTTTTCTGCAAGGTACGTGTAGCTACGTTTCTGAAGTATGAGACCTACTCTTTTACATAGCACCGTGTAATGGTTTACAAGGTGCTGTGGCGCAATATGTAGCCAATCAAACCAGGAACACCGGGGCGAACCCCTTCTCTTTTCGAGAAGTGCACTGTGTTCTTTTACTTGCATTACACAACACACGGGACCAACGGCTTTACGTCCCATCCTAAAGGACGCCGCAACAGTGGTCATAAAAGTGTCTTGTTTCAGAACACAAGTGTCAGGACCAGGACTCGAACCCATCCACACTCTGCTGATCAGAAACACCACGGTTAGCGCCTCCTTCTCCTGTCCCCCTTCCTCCTCTTAAACAATCGGCCACTGATTATGTTCCTGAAGGTCTGAGCACAGGTGGGAAGCAGCATCCTGAAAAGTTTGTCCCCCACTATATTTGTGTCATCCAACTGGTCTTAAACATTTCCTACTACAAATTCAATGGTGATTTAAGAGCGGTGAAACTAGCACGTGATCACATCTTGACCAATCGGAATGAATAAACTCTCCAAGGTATTTATGAATACTGATTCATAAACTCTCCAAGGTATTTATGAATACTGATTCACGCTGGTCGCTTTTTGGTCCAGTTCCAAAGAAATTTTGCAGTTTTGCAAGTTTTTCATAACAAAAAATAAATTCCTGTCATTTTTCCCCTCAGATCCTTACAATGGCTGGTATTAACTGCACATACACCTACAGTGACCTGGATCATGCGGCAAGAACAATCAACGTGGCTTACTCGCAAGAAGACCAAAGTCATGCTGGTGACAGACGTGGCTGCCCGTAGTATAGACATTCCAATGCTGGACAATGTCATCAACTTCAATATCCCTGGCAAGCCCAAGCTTTATGTTCAACCAGTTGGTAAGTCAGGGTTTTGTTTTTTTGGGGGGGGTGTACATCTTTGAAGGCCACTGTTTTCAGCGGGGGCAAAGTCATTGTATCACAGACTTGTAGAAAAAAATAATTTAATCAATTTGTGGCCCACCGCACTCATACCCATCTTCCAGCATGTCCAGTGTGTTGTGTAATGCGTGTAAAAGAACCCAGTACACTTATCATTAAGAGAAAAGGTTTACCCTGGTGTTTTCGGGGGTATGTTTGGCTGCAGGTTGCGCCACCTTTTAAACCGTTACATGGTGCTATGTAAATAAGTGGGTTTTATGTTTGGAATATAGCTCCGCAAACCTTGTAGCCAAAAAAAGGACAAGCTTTGAAACACCCTCAGGTGTGGTAAAGCTTTATATAAGACCCGCATACAACCTCCTGACATTCAAAGCACTTCATGGTTCAGCCCCCTCCCTACCTTCAGAGCATGCTTCAGCACCAGCATGTCAGTGCCAGGTCTGAGGTCATCGGGCAGCATGCTGTTTGTTCCCCGGACTCCCCTTGCCACTTATGGTGAGAGGGTCTTTTCTAACATTGCCCCCCGCCCCCCGCCTCTGGAACTCTCTGCCTAAATATCTACGAGACACATATGACATTTCCAACTTCCAACAATCTCTTAAAACACATCTTTTCAGATTGGCCTATGAGCACATCTGAGAATTCTTTGATTGTTTCACAGAGAAAGTGTGCCATACAAATGCTGTGTTATTATTATGACTAGTATTATTTCATTCTATTACAGCATGCAAAAGAAAGATCACATTTTCCTTTGTGCCGGTAACTCCTCGAGTCAGGCTACGTCCCGTAGCCTTAGATCTCAAGGGTCTTTCTGAGAATCCTCGCTGTTCCCAAAAGTGTCGCCTTCTGTAATAGATCTACCCTCACACTTGTCCCTATTTCCTCTAGATGTTTCCCAAGTGCTTTCGGAATGGTGCCAAGTGCTCCAACCACCACAGGGAATACTTTCACCTTCACCTGCCAAATCTTACGAAATTCCCTGGCCAGGTCTTTGTACTTTTGGATCTTTTGTGTCTCCTTCTTAGCGACCCCTATATCACCCGGCACAGCTATGTCAATAAGATGACACATCTTCTTCGTCTTATCTAAGACTTCAACATCCGGACGCCTATGTTCTATAACATGATCAGTCTGAATGTTAAAGTCCCAGAGGATCTTGACCTGGTCGGTCTCTACAACTTTATCCGGAACATGCTCGTGCCATTTTGCAGTCACTTGGACACCATTCTTTTTACACAGATCCCAGTGAATCAATTTGGCCAAATTGTCGTGTCTTCCTTTGTACTCCGTCTTGGCCATCATACTACATTCACTGACAATATGAAATACAGTCTCCTCTGCCTTATTACACATTCTGCACATAGGAGAGACGTTTGCTTTCTCTATCCTTGCCTTCATTACATTTGTCCTTAGAGACTGGTCTTGTGCCGCAGTAATCAAGCCCTCTGTTTCCTTCTTAAGTTCTACGCTCTTTAACCAATTCTAGGACTTGTTGCTGGCAACGCCTTCAGTGCATCTCAAGAACCGGCCATGAAGTGGTTTGTTCCGCCAATCTTGATGTCTTTCCTCTTTCCTTTGCCTCTTGTACTCCTTCGGCCCAACTTCGCCTGCCTTCGTGTACTTCTGCGCAACTTTCAACAAGTTCTCCTCAGTCCTCCTAATATGACAATGTAAGCTCCTGCGCTCGATGTTGACACTGTCTGCCACACTTAGCAACCCCCTATCGCCCTCTGACCTCGGATGAAGCATACCATTCATGGTCATCAGTTTTCTCATTCTCCTGTCCATGACATCTAGATCTTCCTTAGTCCACTCGACAATACCCGCACTATACCTCATCAAAGACACGGCCCATGTGTTATTTGCCTTAACCATGTTCCCCCTGTTCAGTTTTGACTTCAAACATTTCTTTACCTGTCTGATGTACTCTGTCCTCAACCTCACCTTTGATTCCTCGTGAAGGACATGGTTCGATTCAAGTACACCAAGATACCGATAACTCTCTTCCTCACCCAAAGCCCTCATCTGTGCACCATCTGGCAGAACAATACCGTCGGAATGTACCCTCTTTCCCCTCTTCATGGTCATTGAAGCACATTTCTCCGGGCCAAACTGCATCCCGATGTCATCGCTGAAAATCCTGACAGTCTGTACCAAAGAATCGATCTCCACTTATTCTTTGCAAATCGTCCATAAAAAGCAGATGGTTGATCTTACATCCGTCCTTCTTCATTTCATAACCTGCACTCACCTTCCTCAGAATCATCGACAGGGGCATCAATGCCAGAACAAACAGGAGCGGAGACAGAGAGTCACCTTGGAAAATCCCTCTTCTTATGCACACCTTGCCCAGACTAGCAATTTTTGGCCAACAGATTAGTTCGCCATGTCTTCATGCTCTCACTTAGAAGACGCTTTACTGCATCAGCCAGTCCAACCATATCCAGGCATTCCATTATCCACGTGTGCGATACCATGTCATACGCCTTCTTGTAATCGATCCACGCCATTGCCAAGTTCGTCTTTCTGCTCCTGCAGTCCTTCAGTACAGCCTTATCGTTGATAAGTTGATCCTTCGTACCTCTGGACCGCTTCTTTCAGCCTTTCTGCTTCTCTGGAAACAACTGCTGGTCATCCATATGACGATAGAGGTCTTCTGCAATCATACTGGTCAAGAGTTTATACATCACAGGTAAGCACGTGATTGGTCTATAGTTACGAGCAATGTTAATGGACCTTTCTTGATGTCCTTCATGATCAGAACCGTTCTTGCCTCAGTCATCCAACATGGGACCTTACCATGTCCTAGACAGTCTTGCAATTGTAGGGCCATTCGCTCATGCAAACTGAGAATGAACTATTCTTTTTTTGTTCTAATATCATTAAACAGCTACTCGAGCAAGTAATTCTTAACGGTAATGCTATTAAAATGTGTTTATAATGTGTTTGTTTATAATTTAATTGTAATTTTAAAAATACCGTTACACTTCTGAATTTTCATATTTTACGATAAAAAAATTAGGCCCCAATCTCAAGGTTTTGAAAAACTAGCTACACCTCTGCCACTGATGGCATGCGTCAAAATAACAATTCCTTGACATCATGTGTGGGATGTTGCGTTGTTATACCTCCATGTTGCAACAAAGCAGCTATACAAAATGGAGCGCCCTTATATGACGCAATAGGAGTGATGATGTAACAGAGCTTTTCACAAATCTTTCTGAAGTAAAGCACAGAACAAGGGTGTTCAAAAATTATCGTGTTTTTTTTTATAAATTTAAAATCTGTAAACCTCAAGTGAACTCAATTTCCTTATTGATTGGAAACATTTCAAATGAATTTCAGCAAAGATGAGTTGTATCCGTTTTTTGTTTGAGCTGGTCTTTAACGATTAACCTCTTTTTGGTAGCACTGTTTTGTACTTTGTTTTTATGAATGCCATTTTCTTGTGTAGTTTGTATTACTCGATTCCAGATGGCCCGTCAACAAAAAGTGGAACAACGAAGTAAAGAGCAGATGGAGAAGAGAGCTCGAGAAAACCAAAAACATCCTTGTGGTTACTGAACCCGAACCTGTTCGCAAAGGAGGTGGTGGTAGACGTGGAAAGGTTTAACAAATTTGATTTCAATTATTTGTAAAACGAATGCTCATTGGAACTTCTTTATTTATTCATGATTACTTTTGACCTAGATTAGCCCTTTATTTCTGTGTAAACCGAGACAAATAGTTTATTCTGAGGTATATAGAGAATATATAACACAACAGTTTAATGTAAGATTATTAAATTTGTATGAATAACTTTGACAAAAATAATTATGAGGCTGAATTAGTTACAATTGAAATAGCAAAATGATTCATTTGAAAGGTTCTCTGGATCATATGAAACAGTGTAATGAATAATCATGAATGAGTCTATGGATAATCCTGAGGCATTAATACTCATGAGGTTGAAACATTCATGATAGAAATCCAAGGGCGAGATATATAGCGAGGGCAGTCACAGTGAGATGGACACGGGAGAAGCCAAACCCCAAAAGAAGCGAAAGAAGCAGCGAAGTGACGAAATTGGAGACGGCGATGGGAAACGAGAAAATAAGGCCAAGAAAAGAAGGTTAGAAATAAACTAACAAAGAAACTTGCAAAATTTGTAAACAAATGTTTTCAGCTATGACCATTGGAACACAAGAAATTTTCAAAAACTGAGTCAGGGCAAAAGTTTTAAGGACTGTAGTAGGTTTGTTGATTTGGTTATTTTCCAGTAGATAAGATTCTTATGAAAATAGGGGGGTGGAAGTGTCTCCAACCTCATGTCAAAACTGATCATGAAAGTAAGAAAGCAAAAGTCCAAAGAAGAATTTTCAGATATAAAATGATTTTGAAGAGTGTCTCCTTAACACAAATGAACTTTTTACTTTATCTTCTCATTAAACCAAATCTCGTAAGACATGAGACGGTGAGGAATCGGCCCTGCACAAGCGCAAGGAGCGCAAGTCCGGCGAGAGCGGAGCATCTCGCAGCCGCAAAGGGATCCAAAAATTCCAGATTGAAGAGGAGAAGCCTGGCAAGTTTAAGTCCAAGGCTATCGTGTCTTCTAGTGAGTCGGACTCAGAGGGAGAGAGGCTTCAGATTGATGAGACCAGTTCATTTCAAGTTTTTTCTATCTCTCTCTATCAAAGGGACACATTGGGCACTCTGGGATATAAAAAACATTTGTTTTTAAATGAATATGGTTGGAAAAGTATTTCATAAGTGGCAAATTTGCAGCAATATCCCTCAAATTTCAGCGGGTTTTGTGTAAACAGAACACAGTCTTCTGTTTTCTAGAACCGAAGTTTTGACTCTACAAAATGGCAGTTTGTATGTTCCGTTTGTTGTATTTCAAAAGGCAAACTTGTGTTTTTCAATCACAACTCACTAATGACCAAACACATCATTAGGACACCAGACCAAGTAATTTATGGCTTGATGTCGTTCTGCTTAGAAAAATTGATATTCTTCAAAACAAAGCATTAAGATTTATGAAGTTTTACAAAATTACATCCTCTTAAATGATGGCATTCGTTATTTTATTTCCTTTTTATTTTAGTGACAATGAGGAAGCGTCCGGTAGTCAGAAACCGTCACCGTCTAAGAGTTGTGGTCGCATCCGCCGTATTGCCTCGGACTCCAGCGACTCCGATGAAAGGAAGTCAAGATCCAAAGGTCAAGATCAAGCTTCTTGGTCTGAGTCCGAGGGGGAGAGTAAACCTCGTAGCAAGGCACTTCAGTCAGACAGTGATGAGGAATCAGGGGGTGAGGGTCAGAGGTCAGGTAGCAAAGCACAGGGGTCAGGCAGTGAGGGTCAGAGATCAGATGCTGAATCGGAGAACGAGGAGGCAGCATCTGAAGGAGAGGGGTCCGGCGGGGAAGAAGCAGGGCCGGATGTAGCAGCGTCTGGTAATGAAGGGGTCGCTGACTGAGGAGACCTCCTGTCTGTCAACTTCCATTGGACTATCCACCAGATGCCAAGTGTCAGTGGCTGAAACACTCGCAATTAGACGTCGGGGTTCAGATTGTTTTCAGTGAGTTCAAGTTGGAAAAACTTGGCGGGAAGCTGCACATCTGACTACCTCAAGATCAGAATCTTTCTCCTTAAGATTTAAACAACTTGTGAAATATGTTTCAAATATTTCCCATTGAATTTGATTGGCTGAGAGAACAATTTATTTATTTTTTTAATGTTGATCTTTTTTTTAGTGCAAATCCACTAATCAGTGAAATAATGTTTACATGTTTTTCCACTTCTTGAAGAAAACTGTTTTAAAGATCTTCAGATGTATTTTTGACAATTCTTGATTTGATTGTCTCAATTACAGCTGAGTGATTTGACGACTGTGCAGCCAGCTTGGCCCAATCGACCGGTCATCCATCGGGAGGGAAGTCCTGCTGGAGTTTGTCTCTGATGAATCAAACTCCTTTCCAGGATACTCGGCTTGTTATACGGTGTTGCCATGGATCCCTGACTCTCCATGTTTGTTGAGAAATGCGTGTTAAATCTCGGTGTAGGCAGTAAAAGTACCTTATTTTCCTTCATACTTGACGCGGCTTATCTGACTTCCATAGTTGCAACAAAATCACTGCGTCTTTTCTAATGGTGTGTCTTATCTTGAATCACTATAGATCATTGTGATGATCACTGTGTGAAATTAAATTCATCCTATAAAATGAGCCTTTCATTTGCTAATGGTAATTTTGTCACATTATAATGACGCAGTGTGTAGTTATAAAGTGTAGTTTTTAAGGTTTAGCGTAGTATTGAGGTAATCAGCTGTACATGAGATTGGACCTTTAGCCTAATTTCATTCAGCCAGTTATAGCACACACAAAATGTTATGCGCACAGTATAAAATCAGCCTAAATGTCATAGTAAAGGTTGCTATGCCTGGTACCTAATTGTTCAATTATCTGACTTTCAAATGTGCAACAAAAATCACTGGGTCTTATCTAAAGATGGGTCTTATCTAAAGATGGGCCTTATCTGGTATCACTATAGATCATTGTGATGATAACTATGTGAAATGAAATTTATCCTGTGAAATAAGCCTTTCATTTGCTCAGGGTAATGTTGTCACAGTATTTAAAGTAGCAGTTATTGCTGCATTGCAAATAAACATATCCAAAGAAACTGATTACTGTTGGAGAGAGCACAGCAGTCTTTTGAAGGTGATATCTAATTTTGTCATCTTTACCATCTTATATTACTAGTAGTTGAGTACAAAGAAAGACACAGGTTTTCTCGTAGTTAGGCGCTAACAGCGTTTGTGTGTTCTATGGGAAATCCTGTAGATATGGGTTCAAGACAAAAGCGTTGAGTTTTAAAACCGATTATCTCTGAACTTTTCAAATTTCAGCGTAGTGTGTCAACGTCTTCCATGTGCCAGCCCTTGCCATATCTCTGACCGAAGACCTGCCTACACTACACCTCCTCCCAGCAGACTGCGGCTGTCAGATCCTCTTTACTCTCCCTCCAGAAGAGACTGCACTTCTCGTCATTCATGAGCTTGTGATACCCGATGCTTACTGCGACAAACATTATTTTGAGGTACTTTTCATCAAGTTAATGTTGCAAAGCAATTTTTATATACTGGAGTGTACAGACTAGCAATGTTACGCACAGAGTGGAGGCTTCTGGGAATAATAGCAGGCAGTAGACTTTCCAGGTACATTCATTGTCTTCGGAGATGTGTGCATGCTCACTACTATGTCAACAATGGAAAATAACCCTGTATGTTTGCTGCCACCTAGAGTTCCAGTGATGGAAACTAGAGATAAACCTTCCCTTTATAATTCTATTGGTGTTTGGCAGATTACCTTCATTCCCACTTGATGGTATGTGACATCCACAAAGCATTCTCAAGAAAAGTGCAAATAACAAGTTAATGTTTGCTAACGTTTCCTGCCTATGTAAATTTTGCAAATCAAATTTGGAAGTTCTATAGGTCAGTTTTCTTGTGCAAGGCATTACTTGGAAACAACCAAAATGTTTAGTTGATTCTTGATCATCAAAATTTGTTTTAAAAAATGCTTTTATTGTGGTGTATTTCTGAGAATCTTCTCTTGTTTTTCTACTTTTTAAAGACTGATGATTTAGCCACCTTGTGCTACGATCGTTACTGTGAGAAATTATATTTATCCTGTAAAATGGGCCTTTCATTTGCTCAGGGTAATATTGTCATATTAATTAAAATAACGCAATGTGTAGTTATAAAGTGTAGTTTTCAAGGTTTAGCATAGTTTTAGGGTAAGCATCTGTATAAGAGATTGAACCTTTAGCCTAATTTCATAAAGCCTGTTAGCACACAAAAAATGCTATCTGCAGTATAAAAATGCTGAGTAGACTCAAGTTATGATCCACCAAAACATCATGACGACTGGTACCTAACTTATATTGTACTTATCATCACTGTGATATTCTTTGTTTTTTTTCTTTTTCGTCTACATAGACTGGAATCATCCAATCACCGAACAACGCTTCCAGCACCCGTTATAAAACAACTCCCTTCTGTGCTTTCAACAATCATTGTCAAACTGACGTCCCTTAGCAGTACGTGATGCTTTCCTTTACTCAACTCAAACTTGAATCCGATCTGCAATGCACGAAGGACTTCATTGAGGTAAGAACAGGGTTTTACTGTTAATTTGTCTCCAACTGATTTGACTGCTGGAAAAAATGTCTTTGGATTTCAATTATAAGATAGAATCAGAAGCACACTGTATTTGTTAATCTTGTTGGTAAAGGCATGGGATCAAAACTACAACTGCTTTCCCACAGAAGGTCTGTAGCCAGCCTCTGTCTTTTACACGGATGTTTGCAAGGTAAACGTGCTACCTGTGTGTCCGACCTGGTTCCTCCTATCAGGATGTTTGAGTGTTAAACCAGGCTTTCTGCTTGTTAATCTTGCTTGGCTGAGATGTAGAACAAAAAGCAATCCAACAGCTTTATTCCATGTACATCTCTTTGGAACTCCTTACCTGGTCAATCAACATTTCTCTCCATCCTACAATCTAAACAGATTTCAGATGCAAATCTACCTTTAGCTCCCTGAGTTATTCTCATATTGAATGTTTTTTGTCTTGTACGTAACCCCCAAAACCAAGAGTGGCTTTAAGCCTTGTTTTGGGCAAACGTGCTTTAAAGTTATAAAAAAAAAACAAGGTCATAACTTGACAGGTTGAAAGGTCATATCTAACACGCTATAGCAAGCACACATTTTGCTCCACGCGATAAGGTCGTATCTCTTTTAATTGTTTTTTGCCTACACTTATTGCACTACCAACAACAATTTCAATTGCAACCTGGCTCCACTGACATAGTGAAATCTTTTCTTTTTTTGTGTGTGTTCAGATTCAGGACGTGATACCCAAGAAGCGTCTGTCTTCTGTAGGGATGCAAATACTTTCACTTGGATCACCAAGGGAATTGAAGTCATCGCAAAATTCCAAACAGACGACGAGTAGTGCTTCCAAAGTTGCAGAGAGCTCGAGAGAAAGAGACATTTTCCTGTAAAGTGTTGGACATCAGAGTGGTTGGACGGCAGCTTTTTCCATGTATGAACTGAATTATGGCTATCAGTACAGGTAGTGGTCAGCCTACTGGTCTTTATTTTTTGTATAGTTTATTATCTGCTTGTCGACCGACCAGGTTCATATTGTAATATTAATAATAATAATAATAATTATGTGTAATACTTTAAATGGAATGCATGGGGGTGTTGACTGCGGTTTGGCTGGTGGGATTCAACTTGGAGGCATAGGTTTGTGAGTTTGTTGTGTGAATGATGATGTTTAGTGGGCCCTGTGTGTTAGGTAACTTATGCCTTCTTGCCCATCCAGTGTCATGCTATATATTCTATGTTCTTCAATCACGCACTCATGCATTTGCTTTCTTCGAGATAATAATTATTTGGTAGAGACTGAATATCTAGGAGTTGCCTTCATTTTTATTGACATTTTATCAACATACTTGCATTGTATAAGATAATTAAATGTACATGTATGTGTTTTATTGACCGCCTGCACAACTCTCAACAGTTTGTACAGGTGTTTACAGAGAGAATAAATCCCAGCCAGATCCACAGTCAACATCCAAAAGCTGGATATAGCTGTGTAGGGCGTCACTTTAATCTTTCTAATCACTCCATTTCTCTCATGATTTTACAGGGCTTTGAGGCACTAGGAAACCACAAGATTGTTCGTATGAGTAGGGAGAAGCTATGGATAAGGCGTCTTCAGACCATTCAACCCCATGGTCTAAACATCCAAGAAGGAAATGTCTAATAACCTTTTGTCTTTGCCTTCTCCTTTTTACCACAGATTCTCCTCTCCAGTCTGCCTCATTCACTAATCAATTACTTTTCTCTCCCTCTTCCCATCATTTATTTTTTACTTTTTGAGGCTTTGCATGATGAGGTATCAATGTATATTCAGTTTGCATTAACACCGTATGTATATCTACTAGCTATGTAGATTTGTTCTAATGAACTAGGTCTTGCTTTTTAAATATTTTTTATTCTACTGCCGCAGAGTAGATTTGGAAATAGGGAGACTACTTTGGGAGACTACTTAGATCTGAAAAGAACTGTCCAGCTTATAAGCTACTACCTGGGCGGTGGGTAGGAAATCGGCCGGGACTACTACTTTGGCTTCATAGTGAATCGGATCGAGGGGACTTCTCAGTATTAACTTCATTGCCGCGGAGTGAGTTCTTAGTTGGTCTCAACATTTAGACTAGCTTGCTCCAGTCATCGTCTCCTAACGATGAGACGATGACTAGAGCAAGCTAGTCGAAACGTTGAGACCAATTAAGAACTCACTCCGTGGCAGTGAAGTTAATAACGAGAAGTCCCCTCGATCCTATCCACTATTAAGCTAAAGTAGTAGTCCTGGCCGATTTCCTACCCTCCGCCCAGGTAGTAGCTAATAAGCTGGACAGTTCTTTTCAGAACTAAGTAGTCTCCCGAAGTAGTCTCCCGATTTCCAAATCTACTCTGCGGCAGTAGAATAAAAATAAAATAAAAAGCAAGACCTAGTTCTTTAAGAACAAATCTACATAGCTAGTAGATATACACACGGTGATTACTGCAAACCGAATATACATCATTTATTTTGTCTTTTGTATTCGTTCCTCTTGTGGTCTAACCAGCCCCTCCCCCACCCCACCCCCTTTTGTTACCCTCCTTTTTGTTCATCCTCCTGCTTTCTCTGTGTGCTTTCATCTCTAACATCTATCTCCACTCCACTTTTTATGTTTGTAGTCTTGTCATTTTGCCTTCAAGAAAGACTCTGCTAGGGTCGAAACGTCAGGCCACTATCTATTTTTGTGTGTGTAGTATTTTTTCCATGATTTTTAGAGCCAATTTGTAATAAGTTTTTTGCTGAGAATTTTTTATTCATGCTCATTTGTATTTAGAACAACTGATTTAATGTCTGGTCATATTGTTACTTTCAGTGCATATAATTATATACAGTATATTTTTCTTAAGTGTGAGGGACTGTTTATGTATAATTTTCTTGTGTATGAATCTCACAAGTAAGTCAAATTGTGAGTTTGAGGTGCATATATAGTTTAAAGGTGTAAATCAATGAAAATCATGGTTGATATTTTTGGACAATTTGCTTGATTCAGCCATGGTTTCTTATTTTCCCTTGAAAAGCTACAAGAGCCGTGTTAATGACAAGCCTTGGCTTACACCTCACATAAATGTTTTTGACCGTCAAATTATGTTGGGTAATAGTTATTATTGGTATGACTCTGCTCTTTCATCGCTTAGCCTTGACTCTTTGGCTGGTAGGAGAGAGGCACACTGCAGGCGTTTTGCTAATGAACTTGCTAATAACCCTCACACTAAAGACCTCCTTCCCCCTACCAGGCATGAGAGTCATGGTCGAAATCTCCGAAATAGTCATCATGTTTCAACCATCCCCACCAGATCCAGTCGTTTTAAAAATAGCCCTGTTCCTTATTCCATAGGTTTAATTAATTCTTAATTATTTCTCCATTTTATTGTGTGTGGTGGTCTGAGTGAGGTTCTTATTTAATTTTATGTTTTATTGAAACATTTATGTCCCTGTTAATTATTCCATTTCCCTTTTAAACTACAGTGAGGTGTTTCTTTTGTTTATGTGGTTCTGTTTTTGTTTTAAAGGCGAGTGTGCAATCTGTTTTTCTTATCTATTTTTTTCTATTTAGGTGTCCTTAAAAGAAAAGTATGTCTTATCGATTTTTTACTATTGTAATGACTCTGTAATTTGACCTTAAAGTCACGAAGTTTGTCAATTTTAATAAATTTTTAAATCTTAATCATATATAAATGTCATTTTCATAAATCCTTTCTAGGTCACACTTGTTTGTTTTTATGGACCACTCGGGTCGCATGGTCGTAAAGTAGGGAACCCAAGTGCGTCCTCAATGTTCAATTGTCTCCTCCAACTTGGTTGTTAGAATATTTATAGTGAAAAGTTAAGTTTGAAGTCTCGACCTTTAGGCTCATTCTCTTTTTCGTTTTAGCTTTAAGCAAGAGAGATCAAGAGCACATTTATTTTCTCACGTTATTTTTCTTTATTTTGTACGAAGCATGACTCTGGCCATGCTCCAAATGCATTTCAGTAGGGAGGGATAGGGTCATAGAGCTATTTGTGAGTATCTGTATCAAAACATAATTTTATTCCAGAAATAATTTTTAAATAGAAGGCCGGCCTCCTTCCCTTGTCTCTACATTAACTGTTAATTAAGTGAGGAGGGTCCTCATAAATTCCTTCATCTCTGCCAATTGCTTTGTTTTGCTTTATTAATTGACTTTATATTTATAATATTGTATTTTGTTATGTTCCCTTTGGGGGAGAATTACAAGATGAGTGAGTACCTGCATTTCTGTTTCCATTTTGGAGTAATTTGTTTGTTTCTGAGTTTAGCGGGTAGTCCGCTCCCCTTCTGGGAGATAGGGATGAGCTCTTACAATACGTTGAGCCACTTTGTATAGCTCTTACATCCTTTTAAAGATTCTTTTGCAAAAAAGTATAGTCCCTGCATAAATAGGCAAAGAGTAAAAATGGCATCTGAAAAACTGTGGTTAATTAACCACTAATTAGTGAGCCAAATTAGCCTGCTTCTATTCATAATGAAGGGTACAATTTCTTTTCAGAAAGGTAGTTGACTCGAAAGCACAGGCATTATAAATGGAAATGGTGTCTGTATATAGTTGTGGCTATTTTTGAGCTGCCTTATTTGGTTCACTAATTAGTGGTTAAATACAGTTTTACAGAAGCTATTTTCCATCTATAGCAGGTACAATGCACATGCGGTTGAGTAAAATTACCTTTAAAAAAAAATTGTATCCTTCATTATCAGTAAAAAAAAAATAGCCCAGGATCTTGAAGACTGTTATAACCTGGACACACCACTTTTTTGAAGTAGCTTAATTGGTCCAGTAATTAGTGGTTAATTAAGTACAGTTATACAGACGCCATTCTCCATCTATAACACGCAAAATGGCCCATGCACTTTAATTAGTCAACTGCCTCTTTGAACTGCTGGTTCAATCTGAGTTCGATCGGAGACTAACAATATTCAAACTGCTCAAAATGCTCTGACATGAATTCTGTACTAAGACAAGTGGGTGTTCTGAAGCAGCCAGTTCAATCTCACCACATTTTGGAGTTAATTAACCACATCTACGCAGATGTCATTTGCGTCTCACGTACATTTGCCTTATGCGGTTGAGTAATAACTACCTCTAAGAATGTACTCTTCGTTATTAGTAAAAGTGTAAGTTTAATCCCATAATCTTGAAAACTGTCAAACTGAACATACCAAATTTTTTCATACAAACATGTTTAAAAGGTACGACAAGTGCTTAAGAAAAATTTAATTGTTGGGAAAAAATATTGATGTTAGTATAAAATTTATTATTATTATTCCAACGAAAAACTACAAAAAGGAAAACAACTTTTTGATAAGTTCAGAAGTCCCCACCATGGCAATAGTGAGAAAGAAACCCGCTCTGTGACTATCAATGCAAGTAGTTCAATTTCAACACTTCCAATTTAATTTGTTAATTTAATTAACGTAAAGGTTGCCGATTACAAATTTAAGATTGACAACATATTTTCATCTGCAAAAAAAAACTATTATTAGTTCTTGAATGACGAAAGTGGTTAAATTTACCTTTGTGTAAACGATATGCAGTTTTCAGATTACGACAACATGCAAATTATTTTACTTTTACTTATTTAATCTTAATTACTGAACTCAGAAAAGTTGAAAGATCAAGGATGACTAGTTTCTCAAATGTTTGAAGTACCCCCCCCCCCTTCATTTGCACTTACTTTGATGACGTTGCTGACGTCACATTCAAGTGACGTAATTTGTACTTGTCATGCAGCTTATTTTATTGTACAGCGCCCTCACAGCGTTTGGAATTTTCGCGGGGTTTCTCCAGCATTATTTTGCTTTACGAAGACAAGATGACACCTCGGGTTTCTGGCTACGTTTTTGCTGTTGTTCTTTTTCATTTTGAATGCAGCCTTCGAATGATTGAAGATGTATGCACTGCATGTGTGCGAATGTTCAGGTAAATATCACTTTATTCTACTCTTATTCTACGGTTTGTCATGTTTGTTTGTGCAGTTAGGTTTGTTTCTCTACGATCATTACAACTTTTGGGAGAAAACAAAGACTAAACAGTGACGGCAGCAACGTTTGTCGGTGAAGACAGTGGCGAGAATGCTAAAATTAGTCAAGTCGGGAGCACTCATTCTGGTTTAGTCTGGTTTGGAAATTATGTCTGCAGCACAGAATAATATAACTTTATTCATCTCTATCATCATCTATGAATTCCAGTTCTCAGAGACATTTTGTGAACTAAATCAACACTCCCAACAGTTCAGTTTTCGGTAGGTTTCTTCTGATCTCTGACTCTGCTCTGGTCAGTCCCTCCTGCTACCAATTGTCCACTTGCCGCTTGTGTGCATATACCATTCTACATTGACTTGCCACAGTCCTAAAGAAAAGTTATACTTACAAAATCTGTGTCTGCAGTTTCTTCCCAGAACTTAATTATTTCCAAACTTTTTATATGTTTTTTTTTAAATTGTCTTTGTCCAGTAGGCACAGCTATTTCTTCATGAGTTTGTGCTGTCTGTGTCAGCTCTTCATCCCATGGCTCATGAAAAGGTACGATTGAGTATTATTAAAGGTATAATACAGGATTGGTAGATCTGGTAGAAGAGAGAGTTTCTGACCTAAATCAACAGTTCAGTTTTCAGGAGGTTTCTTCTTCCCCATATCTTTTTCTGACGGTATTGATCTTGAAAAGCCCTATGGAATTCGCCCCTTGTTCCAGGGCTTGAATTTGTTGGGGAAATCCACAAGAATGCAGGGCTTGCATGTTGCTTAAAATATGCACTAGACAAGAATTTCTGGTACAAGACCAGAATCAAAGAGAAAAATCCATTATCTTCACAGTTTAACATGTAAACTGTTGTTATCTGAACAAGCACTGACACAAGAGTGATTTCATTTGTCTGCAGTTTCTTCCCAGAACTTGATTATTTCGAAACTTTTTATATGTGTTCTTTTGAATTGTCTTTGTCCAGTAGGCACAGCTATTTCTTCATGAGTTTGTGCTGTCTGTGTCGGCTCTTCATCCTACGGCTCATGAAAAGGTACGATTGAGTATTATTAAAGGTATAATACAGGATTGGGAATGGTAGATCTGGTAGAAGAGAGAGTTTCTGACCTAAATCAACAGCTCAGTTTTCAGGAGGTTTCTTCTTCCCCATATCTTTTTCTGACGGTATTGATCTTGAAAAGCCCTATGGAATTCGCCCCTTGTTCCAGGGCTTGAATTTGTTGGGGAAATCCACAAGAATGCAGGGCTTGCATGTTGCTTAAAATATGCACTAGACAAGAATTTCTGGTACAAGACCAGAAATAAAGAGAGAAATCCATTATCTACACAGTTTAGCATTTAAACTGTTTTTATCTGAACAAGCACTGACACAAGAGTGATTTCATTTGTCTGCAGTTTCTTCCCAGAACTTAATCATTCCAAACTTTTTATATGTGTTCTTTTGAATTGTCTTTGTCCAGTAGGCACAGCTATTTCTTCATTAGTTTGTGCTGTCTGTGTCGCCTCTTCATCCCACGGCTCATGAAAAGGTACAAATTTTATAAGACCTTTGGACTGGTCTGGTCATTAGGTTACTGGCCAGACTCTAAAATTATTGGCCTCGAGTCTGCGTTTCAACTCATAATGATGGCCTTTGCTCCAGCAGGATTTTGACGTTGCTTACCACTTGTCAGAGTTTAGTGTGTGAGAGCTGAATTTAATTTCCAAATAGACACTTTCATCTATGTCTAGCTGTTTGTTGGAGGTGAATTTGCCTCGCAATCCAGCAAATATACATTGTCAAAGAACTGTTTTGTTGCCATCCTTAGAGCAGCCAACTCTCCCTGTTTCTGCAGATAGTTCCCTGACAATAAATTCATCTTTCCATGTTCAGATAAACAAATTTGAAAATCTCCCCAATTATTGTAGGTTTTCCGCCATGTTCTTCATATCGCCCAGATTATTGTAGAAAATTTCCTTGACTGCAAGATGAAAATGTTGGCAGCTTGACCTAGAGTGGATGTTCGCGTATAAGATCTTCTCTTGAAATCGTACACTTCCGAACTTAATTCTTGAAGCTTGTTAAACCCTATCAATATTTGAAGTTTATTGATAATTTCCTAAATGAATCAAGTCTTATATTAGTGGGATCTTGTTTGAATTCTTGATTGCACCTGAGAAAGTTCAGGCTTTTTGAGTTTTTTGACATTCACTTATAGTTTGGAGACTTTCAGATCATAACATATGCAGGCGACGCAGGCTAATGGAACCACATTTAAAGTGTCCTTTTGTGTTGTTATGATAACAAACCCAGTCTGTTCTGTGAGGTCTGCATCACTGGACTGCTAGGCCACAACACTCCACTAATTATTGTAGAACAGAACAAGGGATGAATGCATAGTCAGATTATGGGTCAGGCTCATTCCAGATTGGAGTTCGAGCAGCGAAGGCAAACTTATAATTTCAAAATCCGTTGGAGTTAAGTGACCAAGTGTAATAAAAACTTGATTCGGTCAGACGTCGTCACTGATCTCTGGTCAGTCCCTCCTGCTACCAATTGTCCACTTGCCACTTGTGTGTGCATATACCATTCTATCTTGACTTGCCACAGTCCTAAACAAAAAAGTTACTCTTACAAAATCTGTATCTGCAGTTTCTTCCCAGAACTTATTTCCAAACTTTTCATATGTGTTCTTTTTAATTGTCTTTGTCCAGTAGGCACAGCTATTTCTTCATGAGTTTGTGCTGTCTGTGTCAGCTCTTCATCCCACGGCTCATGAAAAGGTACGATTGAGTATTATAAAAGGTATAATACAGGATTGGTAGATCTGGTAGAAGAGAGAGTTTCTGACCTAAATCAACAGTTCAGTTTTCAGGAGGTTTCTTCTTCCCCATATCTTTTTCTGACGGTATTCATCTTGAAAAGCCCTATGGAATTCGCCCCTTGTTCCATGGCTTGAATTTGTTGGGGAAATCCACAAGAATGCAGGGCTTGCATGTTGCTTAAAATATGCACTAGACAAGAATTTCTGGTACAAGACCAGAATCAAAGAGAAAAATCCATTATCTTCACAGTTTAACATGTAAACTGTTGTTATCTGAACAAGCACTGACACAAGAGTGATTTCATTTGTCTGCAGTTTCTTCCCAGAACTTGATTATTTCGAAACTTTTTATATGTGTTCTTTTGAATTGTCTTTGTCCAGTAGGCACAGCTATTTCTTCATGGGTTTGTGCTGTCTGTGTCGGCTCTTCATCCCACGGCTCATGAAAAGGTACGATTGAGTATTTTCAAAGGTATAATACAGGATTGGTAGATCTGGTAGAAGAGAGAGTTTGTGAACTAAATCAACAGTTCAGTTTTCAGGAGGTTTCTTCTTCCCCATATTTTTTTCTGACGGTAGTCAGCTTGAAAAGCCCTATGGAATTCGCCCCTTGTTCCATGGCTTGAATTTATTGGGGAAATCCACAAGAATGCAGGGCTTGCATGTTGCTTAAAATATGCACTAGACAAGAATTTCTGTTACAAGACCAGAAATAAAGAGAGAAATCCATTATCTACTCAGTTTAACATGTAAACTTTTTTTATCTGAACAAGCACTGACACAAGAGTGATTTCATTTGTCTGCAGTTTCTTCCCAGAACTTAATTATTCCAAACTTTTTATATGTGTTCTTTTGAATTGTCTTTGTCCAGTATGCACAGCTATTTCTTCATGAGTTTGTGCTGTCTGTGTCGCCTCTTCATCCGACGGCTCATGAAAAGGTACAAATTTTATAAGACCTTTGGACTGGTCTGGTCATTAGTTTACTGGCCAGACTCTAAAATTACTGGCCTCGAGTCTGCGTTTCAACTCGAAATGATGGCCTTTGCTCCTGCAGGGTTCTGATGTTGCTTGCCACTTGTCAGAATATAGTGTGTGAGAGCTGAATTTAATTTCCAAATAGACACTTTCATCTATGTCTAGCTGTTTGTTGGAGGTGAATTTGCCTCGCAATTCAGCTCATACACATTGTCAAAGAACTGTTTTTTTGCCATCATTAGAGCAGCCAACTCTCCCTGTTTCTGCGGATAGTTCCCTAAAAATAAATCCATCTTTCCATGTTCAGATAAACAAATTTGAAAATCTCCCCAATTATTTTAGGTTTCCCCCTCTGTTCTTCATATCGCCCAGATTATTGTAGAAAATTTCCTTGACTGCAAGATGAAAATGTTGGCAGCTTGATCTTTTAGAGTGGTTGTTCGCGTAAAAGATCTTCTCTTAAAATTGTACACTTCCTAACTAAATTATTGGTGCTTGTTAAACCCTATCAATATTTTCAGCATGTAAAAACCTTGTCCTTTTTTGTTGTTGTACCAACCATTTTCAGATTGGAGTGTGGAGTTCGGAGGTTGGAGTTTGGGGTTTGCAGTTTGGAGTTTGGAAATTGGAGATTTGAGGTTGGTGTTTGGAGATTGGGGCATCTGGTTGATAGCTTCCAGTTGTAGTCTCAGATGTAGTCTCAGTTGTAGTCTCAGTTGTAGTCTCAGTTGTAGTCTCAGTTGTAGTCTCAGTTGTAGTCTCAGTTGTAGTCTCAGTTGTAGTCTCAGTTGTAGTCTCAGTTGTAGTCTCAGTTGTAGTCTCAGATGTAGTCTCAGATGTAGTCTCAGTTGTAGTCTCAGTTGTAGTCTCAGTTGTAGTCTCAGTTGTAGTCTCAGTTGTAGTCTCAGTTGTAGTCTCAGTTGTAGTCTCAGTTGTAGTCTCAGTTGTAGTCTCAGTTGTAGTCTCAGTTGTAGTCTCAGTTGTAGTCTCAGTTGTAGTCTCAGTTGTAGTCTCAGTTGTAGTCTCAGTTGTAGTCTCAGTTGTAGTCTCAGTTGTAGTCTCAGTTGTAGTCTCAGTTGTAGTCTCAGATGTAGTCTCAGATGTAGTCTCAGATGTAGTCTCAGATGTAGTCTCAGATGTAGTCTCAGATGTAGTCTCAGATGTAGTCTCAGATGTAGTCTCAGTTGTAGTCTCAGTTGTAGTCTCAGTTGTAGTCTCAGTTGTAGTCTCAGTTGTAGTCTCAGTTGTAGTCTCAGTTGTAGTCTCAGTTGTAGTCTCAGTTGTAGTCTCAGTTGTAGTCTCAGTTGTAGTCTCAGATGTAGTCTCAGATGTAGTCTCAGATGTAGTCTCAGATGTAGTCTCAGTTGTAGTCTCAGATGTAGTCTCAGATGTAGTCTCAGATGTAGTCTCAGATGTAGTCTCAGATGTAGTCTCAGATGTAGTCTCAGTTGTAGTCTCAGTTGTAGTCTCAGTTGTAGTCTCAGTTGTAGTCTCAGTTGTAGTCTCAGTTGTAGTCTCAGTTGTAGTCTCAGTTGTAGTCTCAGTTGTAGTCTCAGTTGTAGTCTCAGTTGTAGTCTCAGTTGTAGTCTCAGTTGTAGTCTCAGTTGTAGTCTCAGTTGTAGTCTCAGTTGTAGTCTCAGTTGTAGTCTCAGTTGTAGTCTCAGATGTAGTCTCAGTTGTAGTCTCAGTTGTAGTCTCAGTTGTAGTCTCAGTTGTAGTCTCAGTTGTAGTCTCAGTTGTAGTCTCAGTTGTAGTCTCAGTTGTAGTCTCAGTTGTAGTCTCAGTTGTAGTCTCAGTTGTAGTCTCAGTTGTAGTCTCAGTTGTAGTCTCAGTTGTAGTCTCAGTTGTAGTCTCAGTTGTAGTCTCAGTTGTAGTCTCAGTTGTAGTCTCAGTTGTAGTCTCAGTTGTAGTCTCAGTTGTAGTCTCAGTTGTAGTCTCAGTTGTAGTCTCAGTTGTAGTCTCAGTTGTAGTCTCAGTTGTAGTCTCAGTTGTAGTCTCAGTTGTAGTCTCAGTTGTAGTCTCAGTTGTAGTCTCAGTTGTAGTCTCAGTTGTAGTCTCAGTTGTAGTCTCAGTTGTAGTCTCAGTTGTAGTCTCAGTTGTAGTCTCAGTTGTAGTCTCAGTTGTAGTCTCAGTTGTAGTCTCAGTTGTAGTCTCAGTTGTAGTCTCAGTTGTAGTCTCAGTTGTAGTCTCAGTTGTAGTCTCAGTTGTAGTCTCAGTTGTAGTCTCAGTTGTAGTCTCAGTTGTAGTCTCAGTTGTAGTCTCAGTTGTAGTCTCAGTTGTAGTCTCAGTTTTTAGTTTCTAGTTCAACCAAAAGCCTGCCTACACTTCCTCTCCTCCAAGCAGACTGCGGCTGTCAGATCCTCTTTACTCCTCCACCAGATTTTGCGCTTCTTGACATTCCTGGGCCTGTGATACCCGATGCTGACTGAGAGCGACATTATTTGAGGTACTTTTCATCAAGTTACTGTTAATGTCATTTGTTATATATTTGAGTGTACAGCCTTTTGATTTTTTTGCACAGAGCGGAGCATTCTCTGAGGCATGGGTCAGTAGACTTACCAGGTCATTCAATGTCTTAAAGATGTGTGCATGCTCAGTACTGTCAACAGTAGAAGATATCACAGTATGTTTGCTGCCACCTAGAGTTCCAATGATGTAAACTGGAAATAAATCTTCTCTTAGTAATTCTATTGGCTTTTGGAAGAGTACTTTCATTCCCTCTTGATGGTATCTGACATCCACAAAATGTCAACCAACATTTTCTAGAAAAGTGCTAATAACAAGTTAATGTCTGCTAACCTTTCCCGCTTATGTAAATTTCAGAGTGCAGCAAGGTCCTGACCGCTGACTGAGGAGCCTTCCAGTCTGTCAACTTCCATGGTGGGAAGCTTCACAACTGACTACTTCAAGGTCAGAATCTAACTCCTCAACATTTCAACAACTTTTGAAATATTTTCCAAATATTTCCCATTGAAATTTATTGGCTGAATCTGTGTTCATGCTTAGGTTCAAGAGATCAATCTTCAATAACCTGCCTACACTTTTTTTGTTCATAAAGCAATTTTCAATCAATTTGTTTTAGAGACATCACAATGCTGAAAGATCTTATATTTTTAATCATAAAAAATGCAAATATTTATTTGGCACTAATGGTGAAACAATTTTCCTTTTTTCCCCCACTTCTAAAAAAATGTTTTTCTAAAAGACCTTCAGATGTATTTTTGACAATTCTTGATTTTATTGTCTGAATTACAGCCGAGTGATTTGACGACAGGCCAGAACGTCAACCTGTGCAGCCAGCTTGGCCCTATGGACCGGTCATCCATCGGGAGTGAAGTCCTGCTGGAGTTTGTCTCTGATGAAACGAACTATTTCCCAGGATACTCAGCTGATCATACAGTGTTGCCATGGGTCCCTGAGTCTCCAGGTTTGTTGAGAAATGGGTGTTAATCTGTGTATGCAGTTAACGTACATTATTTTCCTTCATGCATGACGCGGCTTATCTGACTCCAAATGTTCAACAAAAATCACTGCCTCTTTACTATTGATGGGCCTTATCTGGTATCACTATAGATCACTGTGATGATAACTGTGGGAAAATGAAACTTATCCTGTGAAATAAGCCTTTCATTTGCTCAGGTAATGTTGTCACATTATTTAAAATAACACAGTGTGTAGTTATGAAGTGTATTTTTTAGGGGTTTACTGTAGTTTTAAGGTAAGCAGCTGTACATGAGATTGGACCTTTATTAGCCTATTAGCACAAAAGAAAATGAAAAAAAAATGATATGCACGCAGTATAAAATAACTGAGCAGAAATAGATTATCAGCTATAACGTCCTACTTAATTAGGTTGTTACGCCTGGTACCTAATCGTACCTAACTGTTTATCATCCCTGTGATATTCAGATATTTTTCGTCTATCATTAAGGTAAACATGCTACCAGTGTATCCGACCTGGTTTCTCCTATCAGGATGTTTGAGTGTTAAACTAGGCTTTCTGCTTGTTAATCTTGCTTGGCTGAGATGTACAACAAAAACCCACTCCAACAGCTTTATTCCATGTACATGTCTTTGTAGCTCCTTGCCTTCAACTTCAACAAATTTCTCCATCCTACAATCTAAACTGATTTCAGATGCAATTCCTACCTTTAGTTCCCTGAGTTATTCTCATCTTGTACGTAACCTGTTACCAAGAGTGGCTTTTAGCCATGTTTTAGGCAAACGTGCATTAAAGTTATACAAAAACACAGGGTCGTAACTTGATAGGTCGAAAGTTCATATCTAACACACTATAGCAAGCACACAATTTGCTGCACGCGATAAGGTCGTATTTCACTTAATTTTTGTTTGCGTTCACTTATTGCACTACTCAAAAAATTTAATCGCAACCTGGCTCCACTGACATAGTGAAATCTTTTCTTTTTTGTGTGTGTTCAGAAGCGTCTGACTTCTGTGGGGATGCAAACACTTTCACTTGGATCTCGGAGGGGAGTGAAGTCATCGAAAATCCCAAACTGACGACGACGAGTGTTTCCAAGATTGCAGAGAGCCTGAGAGAAGGAGACATTTTCCTGTAAAGTGTCGGACATCAGGGTGGTTGGACGGCAGCTTTTTTCTATGTATAAACTGAATGTATTTATTTCTGTATAATTTATTATCTGCTTGTCGTCCGACCAGGTTCATATTGTAATATTATTGTTAATAATAATAATAATTATGTGTATTATTTTAAATGGAATGCATGGGGGTGTTGACTGCGGTTTGGCTGGTGGGATTCAACTTGGAGGCATAGGTTTGTGAGTTTGTTGTGTGAATGATGATGATTAGTGGGCCCTGTGTGTTAGGTAACTTATGCCTTCTTGCCCATCCAGTGTCATGCTTTATATTAGCTTTTTTTTTATTTGCTTTTTTTTAGATGATAATTATTTGCTAGAGACAGAATATTTAGGAGTTGCCTTCATTTGTATTGACATTTTATTGACATACTTGCATTGTATAAGATAATTAATTGTACATGTATGTGTTTTATTTTCTGCCTGCACAACTCTCAACAGTTTTTTTGCAGGTGTTTACAGAGAGAATAAATCCCAGCCAGATCCAGAGTCAACATCCACTAGCTGGATACACCCGTGTGGGACGTCACTTCAATGTTCCTAATCACTCCATTTCTGTCATAATTACAGGGCTTTATGAGGCGCTAGGAAACCACAGAGACTGTTCGTCTGAGTAGGGAGAAGCTATGGATAATGCGTCTCCAGACCATTCAACCCCATGGTCTAAATCATCCAAGAAGGAAATGTCTAATAACTTTTTGTCTTTGCTATCTCCTTTTTATCACAGATTCTCCTCTCCAGTCTGCCTCATTCACTAATCAATTACTTTTCTCTCCCTGTATATTCAGTTTGCGGTAACACCATGTGTATATCTACTATCTATGTAGATTTGTTCTTGTAGAACTAGGTCTTGCTTTTTATTCTACTGCCGCGGAGTAGATTTTGGAAATCGGGAGACTACTTCAGGAGACTACTTAGTTCTCAAATGAACTGTCCAGCTTATTAGCTACTACCTGGGCGGAGGGTAGGAAATCGGCCGGGACTACTACTTTAGCTTAATAGTGGATCGGATCAAGGGGACTTCTTGTTATTAACTTTACTGCCGCGGAGTGAGTTCTTATTTGGTCTCAACGTTTCGACTAGCTATCTCTAGTCATCGTCATCGCCGTTGAGACCAAATAAGAACTCACTCCGCGGCAGTGAAGTTAATAATGAAAAGTCCCCTTGATCCGATCCACTATCAAGCTAAAGTAATAGTCCCGGCCGATTTCCTACCCTCTGCCCAGGTAGTAGCTAATAAGCTGGACAGTTCTTTTGAGAACTAAGTAGTCTCCCGAAGTAGTCTCCCGATTTCTAAAATCTACTCCGCGGCAGTAGAATAAAAAGCAAGACCTAGTTCTACAAGAGACTACTTAGCTCTCAAAAGAACTGTCCAGCTTATTAGCTACTACCCGGGCGGAGGGTAGAAAATAGGCCGGGACTACCACTTTAGCTTGATAGTGGATCGGATCAAGGGGACTTCTCGTTATTAGCTTCACTGCCGCGAAGTGAGTTCTTATTTGGTCTCAACTGCGATGACGATGATTAGAGCAAGCTAGTCGAAACGTTGAGACCAAATAAGAACTCACTCCGCGGCAGTAAAATTAATAACGAGAAGTCCCCTTGATCCGATCCACTATCAAGCTAAAGTAGTAGTCCCGGCCGATTTCCTACCCTCCGCCTGGGTAGTAGCTAATAAGCTGGACAGTTCTTTTGAGAACTAAGTAGTCTCCTGAAGTAGTCTCCCGATTTCCAAAATCTTCTCCACGGCAGTAGAATAAAAAGCAAGACCTAGTTCTTTAAGAACAAATCTACATAGCTAGTACATATACACATGGTGTTACCGCAAACCGAACATACATGTATATTTATACTTCACACATACAAAGCCTTAAAAAGTTTTCTCTCCCTCTTCAAATCATTTATTTTGTCCTTTGTTTTGCTTACCTTTTGTGGTCAAACCAGCCCCTCCCCCAACCCCCTTTTGTTTTCCTCCTCTCTGTTCATCCTGCCTCCCTCTCTGTTTGCTTTCATTTCTAACATCTATGTCCACTCGACTGCTTTTTTTACACCTGTATTGTTATGTTGTTACCTGTTTATGTTTGTAGTCTTGTCATTTAGCCTTCAAGAAAGACTCTGCTGAGCTCAAAACGTCAGGCCACTAACTATTTTTTTAATGTAGTAGTTCGTCCATGATTTTTAGAGCCAACTTGTAATAGGTTTTTGCTGAGGATATTTTATCCATGCATAATTATTTGTTTTTAGATATTGTTGTATTGCCATTAATAATAAGTCATTGCTGTGTATTGTGTATTGTGTGCTGGAGGATTAAAAATAGTACAGGAGATTGTTTTATAATTTGTGACGTCATCGTGGTGTTTTTTGTTGTTGGTGTGTTCTGGTGGTGCTCGTCCTTTTTTAAATAGAGGTCCAGCCTCCTTCCCGTGTCTCTAGTTGCAACAATAAAGTCCTGAGCCGTTTTAGTATGATGTTTTTGCAGTAAGCATGATAGAGTTGCAATGATCGTTTGTGGTTTGCAAGCGTGTAAGTACTCGACATCTAATAATAATGGCTTATATAGCGCTCATATCCGTCACTCAGTGACGCTCAAGGCGCTTCAACATTAATTTCCTGCAAGGTATGTGGGGCTTCATTTGAAGTATGATACCTACTCTTTTACATAGCACCATGTAATGGTTTACAAGGTGCTGTGGTGCAATATGCAGCCAATCAAACCAGGAATACCGGGGCGAACCCCTTCTCTTTTCGATAAGTGTACTGGGTTCTTTTACGTGCATTACACAACACACGGGGCCAACGGCTTTACGTCCCATCCGAAGGACGAAGCAATAATGGTTAAGTGTCTTGCTTAAGGACACAAGTGTCGCGACCGGGACTCGAACCCACACCCTGCTGAGTCGGAAACACCAGAGCTTGAGTCCGGTGCTCTTATCCGCTCGGCCACGACACGCCACGTCTAACGGACCATCGACCAACATGATGCCATGCGCCTGCGCATGTGTTGTGACACTGCCACGGGTTGAAGTCTGCTGATTGTGTAGAATAGTAGGCAAGGTCAGGTCGTGTTTTTGACAAACTTGGAGCCGATGGTCAGGTTAAACAGTGGTTACGAAGCAGAGAATGGGGGTGGGAGGTTGGTATAGGGACAGAGAAACGGAAGCCCGGTTTGGGTGACCTAGATCAAGGTCAGAATGACGTCAAAGTTCATGTGGTATTATAATACTGCCTGTCAATTTTTCACCAATAGAGGGCTGCTTCCGCAAATCATTAAAACTGATAACAAATGACCATATAGCTTCTATTTCAGACACTCACTGGCAAAGCTATATGTGGAAAAAGTTGATCCCTTTAGTTTACTGACCTGGCCCAATTTCATGGCTCTGCTTACCGTAAGCAAAGAATCGGCGCTTATGGAAGCAGGGAATTCTTTGCTTACGTCAAGCATATTTCACGGGTTAGCAGAGAATTTTGCTTGTGCGCGTGCGTACTCCACATTTCAAGACATTCTTGGCTTACACAGCTAGCGGAGAAATTCGGTGCCTGCAGAGTAAGCGGAGAATGGTGATTGTAAGCGCAGAGTTCGGCGGTAAGCAGAGCCATGAATTTGGGCTCGGAGATGACAGACCAGGAACCCCCCTATCTAATAATTATGCTTCTATGGGACCCCTAAAACAAGTGTGCAAAGTTTGGTGCTTTAATCCGGCGTGTCACGATTTTTTCATTAAGCCCCTGGACTAATAGGTAAGAAGAGGTGTAGGTCCTATGAAGATAAAAGAGTGAACGGGTTGGCTGGAGGGTTGTTAATAGAAAAAATGGGAAAACCAACACTTGAAAGTAAAAATGTTTTATAGAGGGATATAAAATCCAGGTGTTTTACGAACAGATTTACCATGTGGTGATCGTCAACGTTCTAGTTTTCATGGGATACCGTATAGATGGAAAATGGGGTTGTTATAACTGTGCGTAATTAACCACTGATTAGAGGACCAAAATAGACAGCTCAAAAGTTTGGTGTGCCCAGTGTAACAGTCTTCAAGACTCTGGGCTTTAACTTACACTTTAACTCAAAACGAAGAGTAGGCTACAAATTCTTTTCAAAATATGTTTTAGTATTATTTAAAGCCTATCAATCAAGTAGGCCCTACATAACAAGAAGACATCCGCATACGCATATTGTCTCTGGCTTATTTTCTAGCATTCACCGATGTTGTTTTCTTTGTTTAAAGTTTTGGAATGATTTTATAGCTATAGAATGTCAATATTCTCAAATAAAAAATGTTAATTTATAACCAGTTTTTCAGTTTTCGTTCGGATAAAATAAGGGATTCACCGACAGAAAGTAGCCAAATGAGAGTTTTGTTCACCTCCCTGTACTGCATGTGTTTTAATTTTCTTATTGAAGTCACCGCATCTCAGTAGACGCCATTTTGAAACAGCCGTAACAACCACACAAACAGCGTGAGGCATGCACATCCTGTTTTTAGCCGAAATTATTTAGCAAAATACCTACTTGTGCGGCATTAAACTGCACTAACAGATACTCCCGTGGATGTGGAAAGACATACCATCTGTAAGTATCTATCTATTTTTCGTGAATGTTTATTTTACGGGAATTTCAGGCTGACATATGAATTTGTCATGTAAACTTTCTGTTGAATACATTCGCCGGTTCGCGCGCGCATTCGTTACGGGTACAAATTTACTGGAAAACACAAGTTTGGTGGATAAATGCAATCATATCTCTGGAACCCTTTATCGTACAAACTAGTTCAAAACGGTAAAATAATCTTGAATATCTACTCCTTCGTCATGTCATATTTATTTTACATTCAGAAAACATTTTGCCACGTCATTTTGAGGGTTTTACGTCCAGTCTTGGTCAATTTTGTATGGAGAAATTCCTAAAGTCTACCTAATCTATCTAGCCACATGAGGGCTCTTATGTTAACTTATTTCAGCAACCCGATGGCTAATTGCTTAGTTCAAAACGGATTTGGGAAGTGTACATCCTGACCAAAACACTGCTCTAACAAATTTTCTGATTGGACAAGTTTTTCCAACGTCATTTTTTAGTTGAAATTCATACCAATGAAAAGTTATTTCACAGCTTCAAAACAGCCGTTGCTATTAAACATCTGTGTCCAAACTTCCGCAGTGTCAACTCTAAAACTCCAACGCATGTTTCTAAAATGGTAAATTCATGCACTTTTTTTTATCGGAAGGTTTAACTGGAAAAACTTATATGAACAGAATCATTAATGTAAACATTTTGTTCTACATATGGAAAAGTTTCATTGCAGTCAGTCTCAAATAATCAGTTGTGTGTGTGCGTGACCTTCTGACTACACCACGCATCCACTGAACGATGTCAACACACATTCATGTATTATGCATATAGCCCATGTGTGTAGACCATGCCCTTGTGGTCAAAACGGACGAGTCCATTTTGGCAGACGGGTAAATTACAAGGTCTAACTCCAATAAACAAAACTACACACAATGTAAGTTGCTTGTGTTTCAAGGCTGGCAAAGTACATTTTATTAAATACACAACAATGAAAATATATAACAGCTACAAAACATAATATCAATTTACTAAAGTATAGAACATACTGAGGCTTTGGCATGTTAGCTGAGTGAAACATTTCTGACAATTTTAAAAACCATAATAGCAACTTGTTTGGTAGATACAGAAATACATGTAACTTCATTACAACTTTACAAGAGTTCCACAATGGCAAGTGTATGCATAAGTAAACCTTTGAATCATATTAAACTGTGACCCTTGATGGCAATATTATATAGTAATAAGTTGTTTACATTAAGATTTACAACATGTGTATATTCTGAACTAGCCTGTGGTAGCCCTTGCACAAGCAAAACAACACAGGCAAGAGCAGTTACTGTCTCAATCCATACAGTGCTCAACTTGACCATGGTGAAAGTTACACTTACACATCAATAGGAGTTAAGCTTTATAGGAGTCACTCATTTCGAACATTGATGTTTGAAACAAAGTTTTGGAAGTCCTTCTTGTTGCCAAGCTGGCGTTGAAATTTCAGGAGAAGTGAAAATCCTTGGTGCTTGAAGTGTGGAGTTTCTTCAACAGAATACTCTTCAAGGGGTTTCCGTTCAACAAGATGGAATGACGATGTCCCTTCCCTGATGTAGGAAAAGTCCCCGGCCTTATTAAACATACGGTAGTACCACTGGTCAGGGCTCGAATTTGGAGAAAAAATCCACAAGACCCCTGGGCTTGTAGCTCAAAACTTTTACTGGACCAGAACATTTGTTACAAGACCGGAGTCAAAATGAAAAGAACACTCTACACAGTTTCACATTTGAGCTGTTTTTTGTACCAAGCACTAAGAGAAGAATTATCAAGTTTTTCTTGTGGGTAATACTTCAATACTCAATTGATCAGCTTAATTTAAAAGTACAGTGACGTGTTATTATTAAAAAACACAAGACCTCCGGACTTGTACAGTCATAAGCTTACTGGCCCGACACTAAAATCACTGGCCTCGGGCCTGCGGTCCAGTGTCAAATTCGAGCCCTGCTGGTACCCTAGAACTTGACTAAAGTCCTGAAAGTTGTTCACAATAACAGTTTCTTTTTTTGATGGATGGGGTTGCGCGAACCGACTTAATTAAGTCCTCGTAGATGTCTTTTACGACAGCAAACGAAGTTCAACGAAACTGTTTGCCTTTCGTTGACCATGTAGCAACTCCTTAATAACAAATTGGAGATTTTTGTAGAACAGTTTTTTTGCTGCCTCATCAGAAGAAAGGAACTCTGCAGGAATGTCTATAACATCAGCAGCATCCCTCCATTCTTCGTACTTCTTTTGCCAACCAGTGTAGTGAACGTATACTTTTAAGATGCGGTCTTCTAATTTTGAGTCAATAAGAGGGTACAAATCGAAGATGACCACGACTCAGGTTTTACACTGTTGTATCGAAGTGATGGCCACTTGCAAGTTCACGATAGTTGATTTGAGGTCTTTTCCTTAAGTTTGCCATTCAGTATACATGTCGCAAAGTAGCTGTCATGCCTCAGTCATGCCTCATGGGATGACACGTGCCTGTAAAATTAGAAAACAAATTACATATTTTTGAGAATGACAGAAAAGATGTTGTAACTGACTGCCACGTTTTCACTCGTAATACCTTATATGTAATCTTACCTGTGCAAAAAAAGATTACGTTTGGAAAGAGGGTGAAAAAGTGGAGGTCGGATACATCTTATCATGATCTTATTCGTACCCCGTACGTTAGCACATGGAGGAAGGAAATCCATGGTTAGCATCAGACATGTCAGATCATTCATCAGCTGATTCATCATGATCATTCATGGCCTCACTTAAGTTAAAATCATGACATGAAAACTAAGTACTACTAGCCTATCATAATATACTTTACAGTGGGGCATTAATTTATTTTATTAGGTGTTCGGGCATTCAGCCCGGAACACCTCTTATTATTGTTCGTTTTTTTTTTTTTTTTCTTAATACTTCTTCTTCTTCTTCTTCTTCTTCTTCTTCTCAGCGTCCCTTGTCCGCTAACAAAAGCACCCTTTCCAAGCTCATATGAACTTGAAACTTCATATTTAGTTAGATATTTATTAGGAGATGAAACCGCTTCAGTTACGTCATGATGACGTCATCAGGTGTCGAGTTACGTTAAATCAAAGTTTAATATTTGAAAAAATCATAACTCCAAAACTACACAATGGATTTTCACAATCTATACATCATCGGATAGGCCTGGTATGACTCTAAAAACGCTACACTGAACGCGACCTCATTTGACCTTGACTTCCGGTTCAAACCGGAAGTTGAATATTTAAAAAATTCATATCTCAAAAACTACTGATCGTTTCGTCACAATTTTCACATCAGATTGTAGATCTATGATCCTTCCGAAACTTTTGCACAGAAATGATGCCAATATGACCTTAACTTCTGGTCCTAAATGGGTGTTACAGCCAAATTTAGTATTAACCGCAGTTTATGTGTGTATGGAGAAAAGCGCTGTAACTGACTGTCCGCTCCATTATTCATAAGGTTCAAAGTCCACGAAGCCTGTGCACACAGTCCCACACAACGGAAATGTATCATTGCGTTGCTTATTCTTGTACGTTGTAACAACACGTGTCCCGCACATAAAAAACTCAAACTCATTCAAAGTTCAGTGTGAATTTAGTTCCGCTGTGCTCGTCTGATGGCTTAATGGAAAACAAGGAATAAAAGAGGAGGTTTTACTGAGATGTCCACCTGCTTTAGGGATTTGTATGACTTTGACTAAATGACAAAAACTTCAACTGAAAAAGAACGACATTGGTTTGTTTCTCATCAAACACTGAGACCCACGTCACGTTGATCGACGTGACCATGCCTGCCAAAGGCGCTCTAGGCCCTCTGAGTATGCCCTTCAGACACGGTGATTAAAATGGTAAGCTTTATTTCAAAATCACCGTTAAAAAGAGGGGGCATTCCTTTTTTGTCTACAATAATGTTGATATCCATGAACTTGCCTAGTGTTTTTTATTTTGTTTTTTTACTTTCAAAAATCATTATTTTTGTCATGGTTTAATTTTCAACTATCGGATTGAATTGATGCTAATCCCCGCTCAGGTATATTATGTATATGTACTGTGTATGGAAAAAAACATAACTCTTGAACCAAAAAGGGTTTTGACTTTATGCTAACCATGTACTTAGACCTTAGTGTGTCAATGAAACCACATAGGTTTTCGGCATGATTACGTCACCAATGACGTCATAACATTGAATCAATGTTTAATTTTTACAAAAAAACATATCTGGAAAACTATAACTGCTACATACCAGATCTTTGGTCCATGTGAAAGACCATGGAGTGTATTTTTTTAATTTTACACAAAGTGTGACCCTATGCAGCTCTGTGACCTTTACTTCTGGTCGAAACTGAAAGATGCTTATTCCATACTTAAAAACTTCATATCCCATTAACCAACAAAGGGTTGAGACCTACAACTTTACATACTTAGACCGAGTGTGTAGATGAAACTGCAGTTATTTTGGGGATGATGACGACTCGATGGCGTCCTTACATTAAATTAACCTTTATCTGGAGAACCAAATTTGTAAATACATAACTTGCACCATCCCCAATGATTACACAAACTGTGTCTCCCTGTGAGCTTCAATTCTGGTCAAAACTGAGAGCTTAAGTGAAAATAATCACTCCCGGTCTTCGTTTTGAGGCCTGCAAACAATATGATCTTGAAATCAGATGGTCCCTCTATATCGAATACAGTTTTATCCATAGGACTGTCAATTCCAGCAAAACAATAACTATGAATCTCAATGTTTTGATAATAAAATGAGCTATGAAAACGGAATGATTTAATCAGTTTTTTAATTTATCAAAGTTTTTTATTTCAAATACGAAATCTTCTGCCATTCACTTTACGTATCAATTTGTCGTACTAAGTTTTTTTGGTTTTTGCTTTGAAAACACTACCTCTGCTAACTCGAAAATGTCTATACCGAACACCTTGTTTTTGTTATGGAACAAAAAATTATGTCTAGTGTATTCTTATGTTTGTTCTAAAAAAAAATACATACGAACGTTGTCCGCTAATGCTTTGCTTTTTCCCAAGCTCGTATGGTCATGAAACTTGGCAACCATTTTACACATGATTAGTGGATGAAACAGAAGTTTTCACGTAACGATGACGTCATCTGGTGATTTATTACGTAATTTAAAGTAATTAATTTTTCTCAAATTTTCACCTTTTTCTAACAACAAACATAACTCAAAGACCGCGGACTTTCAATTCTTTCTTTTTTCTTGAATCTAAAGAACATTGGATACTAATCATTTCGTACATGGGAATGAATACATTTTAAGATGTATTTCTAGGTGAAAACGAGCGTTAAAATATTGAAATCTAGACCAATACCGAGCGCACAGTGTGGCATCCAATCCAGTATGATGTGCACACAAAACCGCACAACGTGCAGCATGCAGCCATTATATACATTGTGTGCAAATCCTGGAAAGCCCATTGAATATCATTGCGTTGTTTATTCGTGTATGTACATGTACTAACAACACGTTGTCCGGCGCTTAAACCCAAACTCATTCAAAGTTCAGTTTAAATTTAGTTCCGTTGTGCTCCTCTGATGGCTTAATGAAAAACAAGGAATATAAGGAGGTTTTACTGAGATGTCCACCTGCTTTATGGATTTGTATGACTTTTACTAAGTGCCAAAAACTTTGACTGAAAAAGAACGACATTGGTTCGTTTCTCATCAAACACCGAGACCCACGTCACGTTGATCGACGTGACCATGCCTGCCAAATGCGCTCTAGGCCCGCTAAGTATGCCCTTCAGACACGGTAATTAAAATGGTAAGCTTTATTTCAAAATCACCATTAAAAAGAGGGGGCATTCCTTTTTTCGTCTACGATATGTTGATTTGATTCATCAACGAACTTGTTTAGTGTTTTTTGGTGTGTTTTTTACTTTCAAAAAATATTATTTTATCAAAGTATTTTTCAACTATCGGATTGAATTGATGCTAATCCCCGTTCAGGTTGAATATGAGTATGTACTGTGTATGAAAAAAAATCATATATCGTGAACCAAAAAGGGTTTTAACTTTAAGCTAATCATGTACTTAAACCTTATTGTGTCAATGAAACCACTTAGGTTTTTGTCATGATGACGTCATTAATGACGTCATAACATTAAATCAATGTTTAAATTTTACAAAAAAACATCTGAAAAAAACATAACTGCTACATACCAGATCTTTGGACCATGTGAAAGACCCTGGAGTGTATTTTTTAAAATTATTTTACACCTCCAAAGTTGACTCTCAGTGACCTTTACTGAAAGATGAGTATTCCATACTTAAAAACCTCATATCTCATTAACCAAAAAAGGGTTGAGACCTAAAACTTTACTTACATGTACTAAGACCTGAGTGTGTAAATGAAACCGCAGTTATTTTCGGGATTATGACTACTCGATGGCGTCCTTACATAAAATTAACCTATAATATGTAAACAATTTATATACGGAGAATCAAAATTGTTACATGCATAACTTGCACCATCCCCAATGATAACACAAATTGTATCTCCCTGTGAACTTCAATTCTGGTCAAAACTGAAAACTTAAGTGAAAATAATCACCCCGGTCCTCATTTTGAGGCCTGCAAACAATATGATCTTAAAATCAGATCGTCCCTCTATATGAAAAAAGTTTTACCTATAGGTCTTTCAATTCGAGCAAAACAATAACTTAAAACCTGTTACAATTTCAAAAACTTAGCAGATGCTTAAGAATCTCAATGTCTTGATAAAAAATGAGCTATGAAAATGGAATGATTTCATCAGTTTTTAAATTTATCAAAGAGTTTTATTTTTTAATTTCGAAATCTTTTAACATTCACTTTACGCACCAATTTGTCGTCCTAAGCTGTTTATTCGTTTTTTCTTTGAAAACACTACCTCTGCTAACTTGAAATAATGTCTACACCGCACACCTTGTTTTTGTTATGCAACAAAAACTTATGTCTAGTTGTTATTAATATTGATCTATTTATTTATCTTAGGAATTAAACATATTACTTTTTGTAATTAAAGTGAACGCGTACACGATCAGTGAGTCTCCAGCATTGACTGTCGTGTATGCGTGTGAACCACGCTGTGTGTGGCAGGAGATTTTGTAGTTATTCAAAATGCCTAACTTCATCGTTCAAATGTAGGCCCTAAGTCCTGATCTTCTGGGGCCCCTCACGGCCTGCGTATTATTTTATTTCTTGCCCCGGGTATCCTTTTGCCAGATTCACACGTAACGACTGCCCTGTATCGGTGTGTTGTGTGATATTAGTGTCCCTTTAGTGTAATGGTATGGTCCGCCCTCCTCCGAGGCAAAATAGCTGCTGATTTCGTAGAGCTGCTCATTAGGAGAGTTTTTTGTGAACTGAAAATGGCAAATTTTAGACATTTAACCTCCTGTTGTTAAGCCAAATGTCGAATTGACCAGTATTTAAGGTTCCAATACTGCTTCTGCTGAATTATAACGTTTTTTGGATATGTTGACTGCGTGTTGACGGTGTGTAGACGGTGTAATTCATGTTGATGGTATTTAGTAGGACCCAGTTTAACAATGTGACTAAGAGCCCATGCAGAACCGACAGTATTTGACTTTCCATTCCATCTCCAGCAGGTATGTTTTTTACTTTTACTTGGCTTTAAGCATTTCAATCATAATCAACATGTACATCAAGCCAAGGTTTTTTAATCAAGAATATTTATTTTCTAAAGGCAACTTAGATCCTATGTTTACAGAAAAATGATGAAAAAAGTTGTATTTGTCCCCAATTTGTCATGAGCAAGATGGTCACTATTCATTTCTCATTTCCCACAATTGTTGCTTATTAAGCTGTTTACATATGAACATCTGAAATTATGTTGATAGGTTTTTCATGAATTGATTCATTGATTGATTATAGTTACATATGTTGTGGCATATCATTTCCTGATGTCACATCTTTGTTCTACGAAAGTTCATACAATTGAGGTTTTTCACTTTGTTAATAATACTTATTTAGTTTGGGTAGCACTTTGCATCTGTGTTTCAAGGGAAATGGGTGTAAACAAATTGATTCATCACTGTTTGCATCGCCATGACAATCGAGCAAACTGCTAGCACAAAATTGGAAAATAAAGAGAGAGTGTAGAGCACTAGCGCAAAAGGTCACAAAAGCAATGATATGGACATTTGGTTGAGATGATCTAAAAAATTTCAAACAAAATAATTTTCCCTTTTAATCAAAGGTGCATGTTATAATTTCAGTTCTACAGAATCAAGACAATTGCAAAACTTGTTCTTTGTTTCCCCTTTTTAATCCAAACTGCATGTTAAAACTTCAGTTATACAGCATCAAGAAATTTAAGTTTCCTGGTCTGCAATTTTCCACTTCCTTTAGGAAAAGCTTGTATAACCTTCAATAAGAAAGACTACCGAGGAGCGTTGGCGTTCTACAAGAAGGCTCTGAGGACAAACCCTAGCTGCCCAGGTGCAATCTTAATCAGCTGTCTCCAAGTTGTTCCTTTATTGAAGAGAAACTCTTCAGGGATGAGAAATTTCAGACTTTTGCCCGAGTTGAGACTTTTTACGTCTGCCAATTCAATTCAATATAACATTTATTTCCATTCTTAACAGTGCATATAACAGAATGCAAAAGACAATATTTTGGAGGCACGATCCTCATAAGCCAAGGCTTGTAGTGGAGTGCCTTTAGAAGAAAACAAGAAAAAGAAAGAAAAAAACTTAATTAATTAATGAAATAGTTAACTTAGTTAATTAATTATTACAAGACAAAGATGGGGACAAATAATCTGACAAGACAGAAGTTGAGATAAGTAACTACTAAAAAAAATGTGAAAACTGCTGGGGAGGAGGCAACTCTGGAGAATATGAAACCAAATGGATAAAATTTTGCTACATATTGGGAGATAAGATACTCTGAAAATGGCTGTTTTTTTCTTCCTAAGAGAACCATTATCTTTGATGTACTTCTCTAGTGCTGAGGGTACAGCTCGTAAAAGCTCCTTGAAATCTAGTGGAAAGCCATCGTTTCAACATGCCTCCTAGAATTGGGGTCCTAGTTTCAGAACTTTTCATCGGCGATGTCTCTCAGTTGTTACTGGATTCATCTAGTGATCAACGACAGTTATTGACATTTTAACATTTTTGATACTATTAAACACAGCTGCTGTTCGCCTTGGCATTGGCCACTGCTTCAATAAGCTAAACAAACCGGAGAAAGCACGCCTGGCCTTCTAGCGGGCCCTGGAACTCGATCTGAAGTGTGTGGGCACCATCGTTGGCCTCGCCATCCTAGAAATCGACAGTAAAGCAACAGATTCCATACGGACTGGAGTCCAGCTTCTCTCCAAGGCGTACACGATAGACTCCAGCAACCCTATGGTGCTCAACCATCTTGCAAATCGTTTCTTCTTTAAGAAGGTAACGTCCCTCAAGAAGCTACTTCCAAACCTCGGCTCAGGCCAAAAATGCACACTGCTCCAAGATTGATGGCGAAGTCCAAGTCTAGATTTTGAAAAAACCTCAAAAGTTGGTTTTCATTTTCAAATTTCTATTATCCAATTGCAGGAAAGAATCAAACTCATGGAGTTAAACACATCCCCCATAGTTATTGGGTATGGATTATTAATATTGGTCACTGGTTATTGGTTGTTGGTTATCGGTTATGACTCACTTCACGTAACCAGGTTTAATAGTTATACTTTTCAGTATCGAATGATAGCCAGGTTTAATTTTATCATTGACCAGTTTTAGCACATCACTATTAATCAGGATGAATTTGTCACTAACAAGGACGAATTTGTCATCGACAAAGCTTTATTTGTAATTAACCTGGACTAACTCGTCATTAACCAGGATTAATTCATCATTTACCAAGTTTTATTTGTAATTATCTAGGATTATACGAAGGTGCAACATCTTGCTCTGCATGCATTCCACGGTACAGACAATGAAGCAACGCAGGCGGAAAGCTGCTACCAACTCACAAGAGCCTTCCATGTACAGGTAAGGATTCCCACCCCACTCATGGTTCTCCCCATGTACAAGCCAGCGTATTGTTTGGATTAAGTGCCAAATCAAACCCAAATACTAGGGAAAACCCCCTCTCTTTACAATTAAGTGTACTAGGTTCTTCTACACTCATTACACGAAACACTTTTTTACATCCCGTCCAAAACATGAAGTGATAATGCTCAAGTGTCTTGCTTAAGGAATGTAAGCAGGTAAGGACGCAAATATCAAGACCGAGACTCAAATCAAACTCTGGGCCCAATTTCATAGAGCTGCTTAAGCAGAAAATATTGCTTAACATTTTTCTGCTTAGCAGAAATGAGCAGGATACCAGTCATGGTAGTTTGGCTGGTAATCTTATTCTGGTAAGTATCATTTTGTTGTGCTTAGCTGGTTTTTGTGCTTAAGCAGCTCTATGAAATTGGGCCCAGATCAGAAACACCAGAGCTTGGGTCTGGTGTGGTTGACTGCTCGGCCAGGACGCGGCTGCTGAATTCTGACGGATTTATGTGGACAATAACCTTCTGCGTTCCTCTCTACAGTGACCACGACCAAGCTTTCCAGTACTACTACCATGCAAGCCACCCAGTTTGCATCCACAGCTAATCGTTTTGCCGCACTTTGGTTTGGGGCAGATGTACATCCACCGGGGGGAATGTGAGAGTATGCGAATGTGAGTCAAGAGAATGATTGTAAATCTCTGTAATGTATTACTGTAAGGACTCCTGCAGTGTTCTA
The DNA here is from genome assembly GCA_023634235.1 of Pisaster brevispinus. Lineage (NCBI taxonomy): Eukaryota > Metazoa > Echinodermata > Asteroidea > Forcipulatida > Asteriidae > Pisaster > Pisaster brevispinus. The sequence goes on from JAMKCF010000026.1 coordinate 933,849, forward strand.
GTCCAGACCTGGAAGTCTGAGATCGAGACCAGTGACCGAAATCTGAACATCTGAGACCCGGAACTGAGACCAGCCCTTCCCAGACCGAGACTTTTGCAGACCAAGACTGAGACCACAAAAAGGTCTCAAGATGGTCTCGAGAACAGACCTGCAGGTCTTGAGACCTTCAACACTGGACTCCTGTAAAACTGGATTTGTCATTTTTGTCTCCTGACGATGACTAGAGCAAGCTAGTCGAAACGTTGAGACCAATTAACCAATTAAGAACTCACTCCGTGGCAGTGAGGTTAATAACGAGAAGTCCCCTCGATCTGATCCACTATTAAGCTAAAGTTGTAGTCCTGGCCGATTTCCTACCCTCCGCCCAGGTAGTAGCTAATAAGCTGGACAGTTCTTTTCAGAACTAAGTAATCTCCCGAAGTAGTCTCTCAATTTTTCCGGCAGTAGAATAAAAAGCAAGACCTAGTTCTTTAAGAACAAATCTATATAGCTAGTAGATATATGTAAATGAGGCCCCCTCATTTATGAAATGTTGTTGTTGTATGTTAACCCCATTTAATCCATAGGTCTTATTCACTCATTGCAAACTCTATTGTTTTGGTAACCCCTGCTGGAAAGTGGACTGTCTATGTTGACCTCTGAACTGGTTGATCCAGTGGTGGGGTTGGTGGGGCCTAGCATGCTGACTTCTGTGCTGTTATATCCCACCTACTCCAACAGCTGTTTCTCCATCCCCTCTCCTTTCCAGGTAGGAAAAGTTACTTTGTATTTTTTTTTATCTAGTGTTCAACATTTAATAGAAGAAGATAGTGTATAGATAGAGTGGACATATTTTTTGATCAACTTTAAATTGAAGAATTGGCATACACTAACTTTGAAGTGTTTACAGTTTTTATAAATTGTTCATTATACGATTTAACAGCCTTTTGGTCAGGAGTGAAATTATATGCGTATAAGTTCTCTTCAAACAGGAGTGTATTCTTAGGATTGTCTTTTGTTCTAGGTTTTCCTTTCGAGTTATAGGATCCATTAATTTTTACTTTACTGTACAGACTTTTATTTAACTTTGAGTATTTTAGGAGTACCTACATGTAGATATTGGTTTGATGTTTTAGCCTGTGCCCCCATTTGATTGTATACTATAGGTTATGTAGTGTATGAGATGCATGGCAGGGTAGCCCCAGCCCTAGGTGGCCATAGGATTAGTAGTGACCACAGTAGGGTAATAACTCTATGCCCTGGGGGCCTGATTTAACATGCAGAAGGCCTGGCTCTGGCCTGTTGTTTATTTTAGTGGTTTTTATCTCTGTTAAGTTTTTCTTTGCTTGTCTTATGTCTTTCTTTATTTTAGTCTAGTGTAGATAAAGTGACCAGAGAGAGAGCAAGAACTGCTCATTCTTATTTATTATAAGAGAGGTTTATTTTTTGGGTCTAACAGTAAACCCATTAGCTGCAGTGTTGAATTATCAAGTGTTTCTTTACAATAGTAAAGTTTCTCATTATTTCTTTTATAGAGATTGTTCATTTGGGGATAAGTTTGCTTTTCATTTTTTTGTATCTTTTGTTTTAATTTATCTATCTTTTATTCTGAATTGAAGTGAGATCAACAATTAAGTGTTTACTTTTTAAACCCTTCAACTTCTTGAACCTTTATGGTTTAGTGTAATGTGATTATGGATGGACACATTTCTACAGTAATAGCTGTGAATGTATTTGGTTAGTTGTTTGTTTCTTTAATTAATCAAAGTGCTGTTATATCCCACCAACTCCAACCGCTGTTTCTCCATTCCCTCTCCTTTCCAGCCAGAATAAAGTACAGAACAGAGCGCACCCAGCTCACATATACACGTGGTGTTACCGCAAACCGAATATACATTTATACCTCACCATGCAAAGCCTCAACAAGTTTATTGTTGAAATTTTTTTTTTTTTACTTTCATTTTCTCAAAAAGTTGACATTATTCAGCTGAAAGTTTCACTGGTGACTTTTATTGTTTCTTTCTTGATTTTTGCCTGTAAATCAGCACTATGTTGACCAAAACCAAATGCACTCCTCTTGTTTCAAACCAGGCTGCCCAGTGCTTCGAGAAGGTACTGAAAGCCCAACCAGGTAACTATGAGACCATGAAGATTCTTGGGTCTCTCTATGTGACATCCAGTGATGAGACCAAGAGGGAGACTGCCAAGGGTCACCTCCAGAAGGTCGTCGATCAGTTCCCGGAAGATGTCGAGGCATGGATTGAGTTGGCTCAGATCTTGGAACTCACCGAAGTACCGGTATGTTCTTTCACATTTTTAGCTGTTCCGACTTAGCAGTCGGAACAGGTTTTGTTTTTCTTGGAATTATTATTTTTCTTCGTATTATTATTCTTTGTTTCTGTCAAAATTGCCATAGCTTTTGTACACGATTTTGTACGAACCTAAGCTCTAAAATAATAGATATGGGAGATTCAGATCTTACATCAAATTGAAGCTTAGAACATGAAAATATGCTAAGAGTAAAATTGTTCAAGTTCTTCATTAATTAGCTGAGTTATAATGACATGAATATTTAATTAGGCAATCTTGTTCCCACCATATCTCAAGAAGTATATGTCTGATCCTCAAACTGTTTTCAAATATGGACTCGTCTTATTATGTAGCTCTGTAGCGTGGCAAAAAATTCATAAAACGTCATCAATGACGTCATTTGTTGGCGCGTTTTTGTTCTGTGTACAAAACACTTGGCGCTGAAAGGGCAAATGTTTTGACAGTCAAAAACACGATATTATCAATTAAAATTACGAATTAGTTTCCTAAATTACATAAACTGTTTTGAAAAGTTAATTGCTTTTAATAAGAGATGTTCCTGGTCATTAAAACTAATCAAAGTAGAACAATTTCCACGATAATTAACGATTCAGTGACAAATCGGACACCAATGGCTTGGAGACAAGGTTCCGTTCATCCACTAAAAATGTAGTCAGGATGCCCTGCGACACAGAGAAAAATGCACGCGAAATGCCGTAACGAAATAGCCGACTTCTGGGTACCAGTCGCTGCACACTATTTATACAAAAATATCGATCTATAGCGTATTGAAACGGTGGCTTGTGCATGTGTACATGTACGTCGTGATTCTGTTGCCCAGGGCGCTCGACGATTTTGTCCCGGGCGCTACATTTGAATATTGAACTAGTTAATCTTTGCAGCACCATATCTCAAGAAGTACACAGCCGATTTTCAAACTTTTATCAGTTATAGACTCCTTGGGCATTGGAGATTAGCTTTGGGAAAACGTGACCCAATGTTGACCTTTATTTAGGGGTCAACCGGAAGTGGGACCATATCTCAAGAACTACACAACCGATTTTCAAACATTTTTTCAGTTATAGACTCCTTGGGCATTGGAGATTAGCTTTGGGAAATCGTGACCCAATGTTGACCTTTACTTAGGGGTCAACCAGAAGTGGGACCATATCTCAAGAACTACACAACCGATTTTCAAACTTTTTTCAGTTATAGACTCCTTGGGCACCAAAGATCAGCCTTGGGTAACCATGACCCCATGTTGACCTTTACTTCCGGGTCAACCGGAAGTGAGACCATATCTCAAGAACTACACAACCGATTTTCAAACTTTTTTCAGTTATAGACTCCTTGGCATTGGAGATTAGTTTTGGGAAATCGTGACCCAATGTTGACCTTTACTAGGGGTCAACCGGAAGTGGGACCATATCTCAAGAACTACACAACCGATTTTCAATTTCTTTTCAGTTATAGATCCTTTGAGCATTAAAGATTGAACTTGGGTAACCCTGACCCCATGTTGACCTTTACTTCCGGGTCAACTGGAAGTGGGCCTATATCTCAATAATTACTTAGCCAATTTTCAATTTCTTTCAGTTATATATCCTTTAAGCATTGAGTATTAAACTAGGGTTACCATGACCCCATGTTAACCTTTCCTTCCGGGTCAACCGGAAGTGGGATCATTACTCAAGAATTACACAACCCATTTTCAAATTTTTTTCAGTGATAGAGTCTTTGAACATTGACGATTAGCCTTGTTCTACCGTGACCCAATGTTGATCTTACTTCTAGGTCAACCGGAAGTGGGACCATATCTCAAGAACTACAGAGCCGATTTTCTTTGTTTTCAGTTATAAACCCTTTGAGCAATGAAGATAAGCCTTGGGTTACCGTAACCCCATGTTGACCTTTAATTCCGGGTCAACCGGAAATGGAACCATATCGTTCAATCTTGAACTTAGGCTCACTTTAAATGTCTGGATCAATTAATCAAAGCACAACAAAACGGAACAGCTTTGTGTTTGTTCACAAACACTTAGTGTCTAGTTAAAAGTTGTTTTTGTCGTCTCGATCGAAGCAGTCCTGTGGCTGTACATGGAATTGTGATCTCTCACCCAGTTACTTTGCGAGCACATGCACCCTGCTAGGGCTCGAATTTTACACTGGACAACAGACCCAAGGCCAGTAGTTTTGGTGTCGGGCCAGTAAACTTTTGGCTTGACAAGTCATGCGGTCTTGTGTTTTTTTATTTAATATTATTGAAGAATAATACCTCACTATGTAACATCTTGACCCAAAAAGTAATATGTTCAAATGTTGACTTTGAGTCTGATAAAATACCTTTCAATTCTACTGAGTACTGACATCATGAACTATACTTAATACCCATGAAGACAAATAAAAATCAATCCTCTCTTACATGTCAATAGCGCTTAAGTTCAAGTAAATGCAGTTAACTTAAATGCACAGTAAAACTGGGTCAGGAAGGTTTTTCTTATTTTGATTCTGGTCTTGTAACAAAAAATTCTGGTTCAGTAAAAATGTTGAGCCACAAGACGTGTACGTGGTCGTGTGGATTTTTCCCCCAAAGTTCAAGCTTCGCCTGCATAGATACTATGTGGAGGGAGTGCGTGCACGTGCAGTAACTCTGTGAGAGCTCATAATTCTATGTACAGTCTCTAATGAGATTGGATACGCATTCCAGCACGTGCTCATTCTTCATAAAGCCGTTCAGCAGAAAATTCTGCTTAGCAAATTTCTTTACTTAGTAAGAGATGAGCAGGGTACCAGTGGCAACAATATAAACTTAATGGAATGTTGGTTCGTAACCTGTTTCTGCTGAGCAAGTTTTTGTGATTACAGGTTATATGAAATAGGGCCTTGGTCTGTTGAGCTGCTTGAACATTCAATGATCCGGTTAACCAGAATGTTCTGGGGGTCTAATGGATTTCGGGCTCTGTGCCAACGGAAACATTCTTCAAAGCCAAAAACATACCCGACTTTTGAGATGCTCCCGTAACAGTTCTTTTTCTTCAGAATCATTCCAACAGATCTGTAATGACTATTCACAAATATTGGCTTGTTTTTGTTTTCTTTTGTAACATGTTTTAGGGAGTCCTGACTGCTTATGGCACAGCAACTCGTATTCTTAAACAAAAGGTCCAGGCAGATGCCCTACCAGAAATTCTGAACAACGTTGGAGCTTTGCATTTTCGTCTTGGCAACCAGCCAGAGGCAAAGGTAGGAAGAAAAAGCGGTAGATCTTCATCATGCTGCTGCCATCTTGGTCATGTTCCCTGTATCCAATAACATTAATGGAATGTGCTATGCATCGTGCGTAAAGGAACCAGACTATTTCTCCTTCCAGCCTTGGTTTGGTGTTCTTGATATGAATGGGAGACACATCAAGATGGCCGCATTTTGACAAAGGTCTATTTGGCTTGGAATTTTTGTATTAAATTCCTTGATATACATCCTGAATCTGACTCTGAATTATATAGTCTGCAATGCATCCTAATGGAAACATCACACCAACTTTTGTGAAGAAGACAATCAAGAAGTTTCAGTTGTAGAAGTGGGATGAAAACCCACGTTGTCGGGCGGGGACTGAATACCCAATCCACATGCAAGGCTTTGGTCCGGGAATCAAATTGGGATCCACAGAGGTGAAAGACAGGGAAGAAACCACTGAGCCCATCCTGACTGCCCTTTACATTAATATTGACAAATTGTAAAACTTGGAGCGAACCAACCTTCAAAAGTTTCAACCCATTTCATGTTTTTTTTTTGTGGGCGTATTTCATCTAAGGACTTCCTTTCTTTCGAAACACAAAGATGTTGTCAATCTGTCCTTTTTCAAATCTGATTCTTGTTCTCCTGTAGTGCTACTACGAAGCCTCTCTCAAGCGTGCCATTTTGAGGCGGAGCATGATGATACTTACTACGGCGCCATCTCAGTCTTGATGTCTTACAACCTCGCTTGGTCTCTTTGAGAGCATGTTTAAATTCGACAAGGCTGAGAAATTCTATAAAGACGTCCTGAGAGAGCATCCTAACTACGTTGATTGTGAGTTGGTCTTGGTGCCGGGGGGTGGGGGGTGCGGAAATACTGTAAAGGGACACGATTAGAAACAAAAAGTTGTAAATTACTTCCTCTTTTTTTTGGTGGGGAGATGAAACAGGTGGGTGAATTTAAAATACTATTCCTGAGTCAGCTTATAGAAGGTTAACGATTGTTGATTGATTATTGACTTTTGTTTATTATTAATTATTGATTATTAGGTGGTTATAGATTGATTATACACTATTGAGTTGTCACAGATTGAGTATTGATTACTTTAACATTGCAGCTCGAACTTGATTACTTTATTAGTGATTACGGAATGAATTGAAAAGGACTATTCCAATAGTCAGCTCATGGAATGTTAATAATTGCTTAATCATTTGTTATTGACTATTGCTAATTACAGGTGATGTTCTTCCTACTTTAATCTGATTTCCAGTTGTTTTGCCTCCAGAAAAATCAGCAAAACTATTATTAAGTAGCCTGAACAAAATTCTAGAAGCCTAAACATGTACTGTATGTAGGTCAGCCCTTGTACTACTCAAAATTGCCCTGCTTTTTTCCAAGCATCAAGTCTTATGCCTCTATTTATTTTCAATTATTGCGTGGTTATGTATTGATTATAGGTTGTTGAGTAGTTACACATTGATTTAGATCACATTAACTTAGCAGCTCTCACTTGATCATTTGGTTATTGACTATTGAGTATTGAAAATCAACTATTGATTACTATTGACTTGCCACACAACCTAAGCAATGAACATAACTGCAAGTCTCACTTGTTCATTGATTATTGCTAATTAGAAATTGATTATCATCGAACAGATGAATATTTTCTTTTTAGGCCACTTGCGTCTTGGCTGCGTGGCTCGGGATCCGGGACAGATCTAGGCATACTAGGAGGCATCTGATTGGTTCAAAGAAGCTCTGCAAATCAACCAGGTATTGTACACCAATTATTCATATTCCTTGTGTTTCGCCAATACTCTTGGTTATGCAAATCTCCCTAAAGCGACCAAAAATGCTGCTAAGAACTTGAACACCGAGGGCACTCTTTTGTTCCCCCACTCATAGCCTTTTTGAGCTATTGTAGACACTGTAGGAGTGCACTGTTTAGTATGGGTGGGCACAGACAAACTTACCGAAACCAAGTAGTGCCCTAGTAGCGCGTCCACAAGGGTTCTCACCATGTCGAGCTAGCGTATCAGGCCTATACGCTTGGATTCGTGCCAATATGCCAGAATTTCGGCAGATAAGCAAAAAAAAAAGGAAACAAGAATATTATTACATTTTTCCCCCTTAATCCCCCACAAAAATCGAGAAAAAAAGCATGAAGAATGCTCCAGATTGCACTTTAGAGGTTTTAAAACAGTAGAGCTTTGAAAGTAGAAAACAATCCGCAGATGTTGTTTCAATTTAGTGTGCTTTGGCGAAACATCTCCAAATTTTGGTCAAGAATGCCCCACAGCTTTGAACAAATCTGGGGAGAACCCTGTCCACCATACCTCAAAATGCCTTCATTTTTTTTACACTTCCTTCTGGTAAAATGATGATTACCAAGTCTAGCCCACCTATATTCTAGGCTGGTTTGATTATTTTGCTTTGGGAAAACTATTTTGTACTCTCCTCTGCCAATGAACAAATTTATCTTGAAGTCTGGTTCATTTTATAGACTCTCATTTTTACAGGCTCTTTTTTTCGGGCTCTATATAAAGCCTTGAGGTTTTTTGTAGGATTACCTGGGTTATCCGGGGTTCAGCCTCGAGTTATCTTGACTTACAGTTTGTTTATTTCTGCATTTTTCCCTCTTGGTGTTTGTACCATAGGATCATCCCGATGCTTGGTCCCTCATCGGTAACCTCCATCTTGCTAAACAAGAATGGGGACCGGGGCAGAAGAAGTTTGAATGAATCCTCAAACAGACCGCCACCCAGAATGATTCCTACTCTCTGCTATCACTGGGTAATGTTTGGCTACAGACACTGTATCAACTCACAAGAGACAAGAAAAAGGTACAACGAGTTTGGATATAAAGGGTGTAAGTGGGTTTGTTGTTGGTGTTAGTAGGAATATGATGGGTGTAAGTGGGAATTGCATGGGTGTTTCTGGAAATGTTGTGGTCAAGTCGGTATGTTTTGGGTGTTAGAAAGATTGTTACGGGCGTAAGTGGGTGTGTCATGGGTTTCAGTAGGAAAGGGTGGACCAGATTTTAGTACCAGAGAGGATTATTGCTACAACTACATGACGGTGTTTGGGTTCATTTGGGTGATAATTGGGTGTTTTAAGGAGTTGTATCATATGGACAGGGATTTCAAATCTGGAATCTTTTATAATTGCATTTGAGGGATTTTGTGGGTACAACTGGAAGCTTTATTTGTGTTTATGGCAATAGTATTTGTGGGGAAGGGTTTAAAACAGGAACAACTGGGTATAACTGGGTATCATCCTGACATTAAACGTCACCAGGACAGAGCCTGGTCATGTACAAACAAGTATTACGCAACGATGGCCGCAACCTGTTTGCAGCCAATGGAATTGGTGCAATTTTTGCTATGAAGGACTACATCCGAGAATCTAAGGACGTCTTCTCTCAGGTGATCGGGCAACTTATAATAATAATAATAATACTTTATTCAGGCAAATCACAATACATACAAAATATTAAAAATATGAAAACCACCCCTATCCCAATATATGGCATGGATTGAAATCAACTGAAAAAACAAACGATAAAAAAAAAAAAAAAACAAGGCAAAGAGAGAACACAAAAAGGGGCCACAAAAACAAAGGAAAAAGAAACTGGACAACAAACCAGGGAGCAACAGACAGGACAAAAGATGGGCTGCCTAGGAAAAAGACAAAAGTGAAATAAAACACTCACCAAAGGGGTGTGTCACTCCAACTTCAATGGATTCTGGACTGGCTAGTTGATGCACCTGATAATTTATATATAAACCCCCAACTCCCTTCAGAGATTTACCGCTCACCTCTCAAAAATGGCCCAGGTTCGATTCCCAACTAAGGCCATAGGTGAGTAGAGTTGTACGTTGGTTCCTTCTATGCCACAAGAATTTTTCTCTGGTTGTCCTCGGGGGGGGGGGGGGGGGGGGGGGGTTGCAGCTGGTCTTCTGTTCAGATGGTAAGAAAACCTCACCTTGTCTCGTTTATTAACATCTCTGGTCGGAGATACATGTAGTTAGTGCATGGCAAAAAAAATAATGCTGGCTTTATCCACGTCACATTTGGAAAAAAAGCGCGTACTGATTATTGCATCACTAAAAATTGGCTTCGCATTTGCGTTGGCAAGAAGTATGAACCGGGCTTTACAAGGGAAAAACAGACGAAGGAAGAAAGATGTAATAATTATTGTGTTAAGAGAACGACAACATTTCGTTCCTGTGTTTTTTATCATCATTTTTAATGGTTGCAGCTGGTCTTCTTTCTAATGTTAGCTAAATATTATTTTTTTATGTGTTTATTGTAGAATCAAACAATAGAAACAATATATCAGCGCTGTTCAGATGGTAAGAAAACCTCACCTTGTCTCGTTTATTAACATCTCTGGTCGGAGATACATGTAGTTAGTGCATGGCAAAAAAAATAATGCTGGCTTTATCCACGTCACATTTGGAAAAAAAGCGCGTACTGATTATTGCGTCACTAAAAATTGGCTTCGCATTTGCATTGGCAAGAAGTATGAACCGGGCTTTACAAGGGAAAAACAGACAAAGGAAGAAAGATGTAATAATTATTGTGTTAAGAGAACGACAACATTAGGGGCTAGGTAGCTCAGTTTGTAGACGAGGGTAGAGCACCAGCACATTCATCTGGAGGTGGCAGGTTCAAAATCCAGCTCTAATCAATTTTTCTTTGTTCAACCCCAAATAATTGTTTATTTACTCAGTCAGTTTCCCTTGTGGTATATAACTTGACGTACTGACGTACCTAGCTAGAGCGTACCCCAAAGCTGGAAAGCTCAAGGAATGCAAACAATCTCTACTCAAGGTAACGTCATTTATTTTAATTCGTCAATTTTGAATGAATTTTTGTGAGACATTTCTTTCCCTGACCTATTTATCAGGGATGAGAAAATTCAACCTGTTATCTGATTTCAGACTTTCTTAAGTCTGCCTGCTAAACTAAATGCTGTATTTTTCTCCAAATAAAAACGAGTCAGCCTCCTTGATCTTATTCTCTAGCACTGATGATACTGTTCCCAAAAGCTCCATGGACCCGTTTACACTAGATCCAGAAAGGTGGATCAGACCCAGTTCTGATCCGGCAGTGTGGATTAACGGCTAGTGTAAAGGCAAAAAAGCAGGATCAGACCCGGTTCAAGATCTGGCAATTTTAATCCACCTTTTGAGGAGGGTTGTATCTGGCAATTGGTGGATCAGATCCGGCAAAGTGGATTCCAAATACAAGTGTAAACGCAAAAGGGGATCAGACACCGCAATTCGATGTGGTCATTTCCGGTTTCGCTACGAATGGCGCGCTTTTTGCTTGTGCTTTGGTGGGTTATCCGTCGCTGGATATATTTGTGTGTGTGTGTGCTGTGTGTGTGTGGACTGTGCGTGTGTGAAACGTTTTGTTGTTTTCAGCGTCCTTATACATCGTTACGTTCGGAGCTTGCCTTGTTGGTGTATTTTGTTAATTTCCATCTACAAAATATTTCTACCTGCATGGTCGTTATCCGTATCATTTGCTGTACTGTATTTTCTGCATTCTACCTTCGCATTGATAATATTTCTAGAAGTGGTGCGCTGTAATTGTGACCTTTGATCTTTGCCATGTAACCCTTGAGCTCTTAGCGAGGAGCGCTGACGTCGTGACCAATATACATCTGGCTCAAAAGTGGGATCGGAGCCGGATCAAGCGCTGGTGTAAACGCGACACAGGATCTTGATCTGCGGTCGTTAAAATATTGCCGGATCTCAATCCACCTTTCTGGATCTAGTGTAAACGCGGTGTTGGAATCTGTAACTCCAGGTGTTACCAAAAGGTGGAAATGCCACCGTTTCAATGTACCTCCTAAGATCTGGATCCCAGTTTCAGACTTTTTTCATCAGCATTGACTCTCACCACTGATTTATATTTTATTATATTTTGGGTAATTTTTTTGTTTACACTCGCATGTTTACCAAAATTCCTCAAAATATATTTCATTCCATAGTTTTAACTTCTGATAATTTACTTTGTTTTAGTTGCTCATAATTATGCTTCTGGTTTAATGTGTGTGGAGGGATTGATCTTCATTGAGTTAATGTTTCTGTTTCTATTTTACATTCCTCAAAGTGTACATTATAGCATGAATGATGTCATTCCCACTCGTCTTGGAAGTGGTTTCGTGCACATGATTGCAGTTATATGCGTATTTTTAGTTAAAGGGGCTCACCTGTTCCTGTGTTTTTTATCATCATTTTTAATGGTTGCAGCTGGTCTTCTTTCTAATGTTAGCTAAATATTATTTTTTTATGTGTTTATTGTAGAATCTTAACTGTAGGATATTTTACAACATAACCTTTCGCGAAAGCGGACCAATCAGGTGCCGATTTAGGCTCCATTGATGCATGCCACTCATGTACTGTACACCGTGGCTGTCAACTGGCTGTGTGTGTGTCACGGCCGGCCGATTGGTTTAAGGTGATCGCAATGCAGCGGTTTTGCGTGTCAGCAAGCTTCCCAACACGGCTACTCGTTTGAGTGAGGCCTGGCGGAAGAAAGTCTGTGTCGAAGGAAACTTGTATCAGTGTTCCGAGCTGGGATCGAAGTTGCGTTCGTCCAGGATTTTTCAATTTTTGACAGGGCGGTTAATTATTATGGCAGGGCGGCGAATTCTTTGGCAGGGCGGCCTGAAATTTAAGGAGGGCGGCCCACCCTCCCAAGACCCGTCGGGTGGTCTAGGAAGTGGCCCGCGTGTTTCCAGATGGACCATCAGTTCAGGGAGTAATGCGCCGGCCAATCACTTAAAAAAAGGAAATAGGCCCACTTGACTGCAGATCATTCTTATTAACGATTTCAATAACGATCGATGGTGTTAACTTCAATAGATTTTGACTTCATTGCAATGCAACTCGCACTTTGTGGCGATGTACAATGACTGATGTACCGCCCGCCAGTCACTGTACATCTCCACAAAGGACCGCAAACACGCACGGCTCCTCTGTGTAAGCAGTCGCCACTGCGGCTTATACGCTGGGCGGCTTATACACTGAAACTGACAGTTGTTTTGACAATTTCTGGGTATTGCGGCTTATACACCGGGCAGCTAATATGCCGAAGATTACGGTAATATACAAATTGAAGTTCAAATGTTAACTTTTGAGTCTGATAAATATCTTTCAATTCTGTTGAGTGAGGAAACACTCTCGCCCATAATACAAATGAGATAAATCTTCTCTAATATGCAAATATTTTGATGCGATTCTATTTTAAATGAGTCATGTTTTTGCACGGTCACGCTAAACTCTATACAGTTAGATATATCAAAAAATCAAAGAAGAATGACAGAGGACCGGTTGCTTTTTGACTCGATGCCTCTTTTGCAGGTTACCATACTTGAGTGCGTAGAATGGATCGGCCTCGGACCTAATTAAAATTTTAACTATGGCTAATTTATCCAGTCTCCATGAGTAATCTTTTTCCAGTAGTCTGTTCACTATCATTTGAAACCATAATTCTGCCAAATTTTTGACCCAATCTTGAAATTTTGACCATGACGGCATGGTCGATTTTGTTGGTTTTTCAGACCAAAAAATAAAACTCACAAATTTCTCAATATATCTCAAACTATTGCTAATTTACCCAGTCCGCTCAAGTCTTCAGTAGTCTGTTCTGTATCATTTGAAACCATAAAATTGCCAAAAAATTATGAAATGTTGACACTGCATGGTTGATTTTGTTGGTTTTTCAGACCAAAAAATAAAACTCACAAATTTCTCAATTTATCTCAAACTTCTGCACCTTTACCCAGTGTGCAGAAAAAGATCAAAATGAGAAAAAACCATACACTATTAAATAGAAAGATGTTAAATTTTAACATCTTTTTATTTAAAGAAGCACTAAGAAAAGATTTACCTCATTCGTATCTGTGAGTATACTCATCAAAATTGAAAGATATTCACCCGACTCAAAGTCAACCTTTCTTTTTACATTTATAAGTCTCCATTATGAGGTATTATTGTTCAATTTCAAAACACTAGACCACACTGGACTTGTCTGGTCATTAGTTTACTGGCCGGCTCAAATATCACTGGTCTCTGGCCAGCGGCCCACTGTAAATTTTGAATTTAGGTTCTGTCGTAGTTTGTCAATTGTTATTTAAGTACTGATATTTCACCACATGCGAAATTCCAAACCAACTACAGAAGTACTCATTTTTAACAAAGATGGATCTCAACACTGTAATATGGCAGCTCATCAAATGGTGCGATGAGTGGCTGGAGCGATGGGCCGTCATGTGGCTGACTCTGATCCTTTATGTAAAAAATGTACTAAATATATGTTTGCGTTTAAATATGTAAAAGTATTTTTTGTACTTGTTGTCCCTTTTGTTACTTGTCGGCTGTATTGCTTATGTAAACTGCTATTTTTCAAGGCCATTTTAATTTCCTTTGAGGGATAACAAGGTTTGAATCTAATCTATTCTAATCTTTACCTCCCCCTGGGTGATTTGGTCTCGGCCAACATCGTAGATGCCCTGCGGACCAAGTACAGCACCCTCCTGCGAATCCACCGACCACTGACCCCGCAGAGACAGGTCAGACACCAAACACCCAGGGGCAGGTCCTTCTGGCGTTGATCAGCGCAGCCTTTGCCAAGGTTGAGGCCAGCATTGCTGAGTTTGTACTCAAGATGGAGCAGTTGGTAGTGCCGACACAGTGGCAGAAAGTGGACGTGATCCAAGAAGCTAAAGGCTTGCAGGTAAAGATTTGAATGTAAAGAACTTTACTAAAAAGTGGAAGACCCCTTCCTAAAAAGGAGGCCTGCAACCACGCAATTAAGTCTGTGTGCTTACAGTTACTTTTGTAATAGTGTAACCGTTTTTGAACTGTTTGGTTACCAGAAACAAAATTCAGAGTTTAAAGAATATTGGTTGATAAAAAAAATGGCTTCTTCATCACAGCAATTTGACGGCGAGCAATTCAGCCCTCCCCTCCCCCCTTCTTCAATAAAAACACAACAACAAAACAAAAACACACCCCAAAAAAAAAAATGTTTAGCTACTCTTGAGCTACGCAGTGGTGTTTTCTTTTCTTTCTTTCTTTCTTTCTAGCCTATTTCACTGCAGGAGGAAAGCCTCTTCACCAATTCTTCACTCTATCCTGAGCGTCTGTTGAGATGCGATGCCCTTACATGTTTCTAGTTCATCCCTCCATCTTCTGTTTTTATCCCCCTCTTTTTCAGGTTTGGTTTCTGGAGTCCATTTGGTTGTTTAGCATGTCCAGCTGTTGTCATACCTTCTTGTTTGGTGACCTGCCCCTCTCCACTTCTTTTATTTAATGGTCTTAATAATATTTTGCACTCTTGATTTCATTCTTAAGTCCTCATTTGTCACCCTGTCTTTCATTGTTACTCCTTTCATTATTTTTTCCGTAGCCCTCTCTGTCACCCTTAGTTTTAGTGGTATTTTACAGACAGTCAAATTGACCCAATTCACCAGACGTCATAATAATCATCTTGCTTGTGCCATTTTGGGAGTCCCTGTATGTTATACAGTGTAGTGTGCATTTAAGGCACACTTACTACAATTTGGATGTGCATTTTGACTCCCAAAATGGTGAGCATGGCCGACAGTAGCTGCAGGTGACATTGGTGCAAGGGGTCAGTAGAGAATGTTTACAGGGTTCGTCCTTTGTCTCTCATCACATCACACTGCCAAGAGTTGTTGTCTGGCCTGTAGGCGCCCACTTCTGTGAATTAGCTCTGTTGATAGTTTTTTATTTCAATTCTGCGCAGCCCAGCGTCCTTTTAGTTCAGCAACTGAAAGATCACTCCGCTGTGTCAAGTTGTTGACCCAACTGTTTTGAGGGCAACCTGGTCTTCTCCTTGTATGCACTGGAAACCTGCAATCGCTGTAGCTGAAAGACCAGCACTGCCCATGGCATGACCACACCAGTTTACTGTGCGCTCTGGCCTCTGGTCTAATTGTAAATCATAAGCTTTTTAGAGATATGGTGGACACATTACTAGGGCACCATTTGTTCTGGATGGATCTGTCTGTTTACACCCAAACAAAACAGTACACTCGTAAAATGACTGCCATATCTCAAAAGGGCTAATGGCACTCCTCTCGATAGATTTTTGTGCTTGCAGCCAAAAGAAATAAGCATTTTACAGTGCACTGTAAGGGCACAAATTTGTGTTAAAGTGACACCATGAAATCTGTTCCTGAGCATCTTTAAAAGCTGTCGACTCTCCATGACTCTGCAGGAAGTTCCCTGAAAATAAACCAATCTTTCTATGTTGTGATGAACATTTTTGAAATTCTCCCTGATCATTAAAAAACTTTGTCCCTATTATGTTGAATGTAATTCCAAATATCTCTTTGATTCTTGTACAAGATCTCCCTGATTGCAACATGCAAATATTGGCAGCTTCGCGTCTGCAATAACTTAAAAGTTGACATTGATGCTCAGCCAGATTGTTGGTTGGAAGCTAGAAAGATTGATATTTTCAAGAGGTCTTTTTCCCCTTCAGGATGTCAAGATGACAGAGCAGATGTCCAGACAGCTCTCATATCGGAGGCTCAGTTCATCAAACCCATCAAGAAGTTCATGGCTGGCTTAATCAGGAAGCAGGTAAAAATATAATCTTTTGTTTTATCTTTCTGTGACAACAGAACAACAATGTTAATTTTGTTCAAGTTGATCTTTAATGGATTTGCTCCAATTTACCCCAAATGAACTAGTGTGTCTATACTCATTCCAAATATCACTTCAGTTGTCTTTCCAAGGGGTCCTGAAAGTACTTGTTGCCAGAACTAAGGGCCTTTGCTTTTGCATCCCCAAATTTGGTGAGAATTGAAAGAGCCCTGTGTTCAAACTTGCGTATTGATTTAATGTGTATGACTTTGGATGGCATGGGTGGCGTGTGCATGAAGCACTCGCCTCTCACCACTTTGACCCTGGTCCGAAGAACAACAAAATATCGACATTACCGGCATGGTCAAAATTCCAAGATTTTTTTTGCAATTTTATAGTTTCAAATGATACAGAACGGACTCCTGAAGACAGTTTACTGGTGCAGACTGGAAAAATTAATCATAGAATGGGATGTATCGTGAATTTTGTGAGTTAAGTTTTGGGTCCGAAAAACAAAAATATTGACAATACCGGCGATGGTCAAAATTTCAAGATTGTAAAAATAACTCATAGTTTGAGATGTATCAGGAATTTTGTGAGTTTAGTTATGGGTCCGAAAAACCAAAAAATCGACCATGCCGGCATGGTTCAAATTTCTAGATTTGGGTCGAAATTTTTTTGTCAATTTTATAGTTTCAAATGATACAGACGGACTCCTGAAGACAGTTTACTGGTGCAGACTGGAAAAATACTTCATGGAATGAGATGTACCGGGAATTGTGTGAGTTAAGTTTTTATTGACAAGACCGGCGATGGTCAAAATTTCAAGATTGTAAAAATAATTCATAGTTTGAGATGTATCAGGAATTTTGTGAGTTTAGTTATGGGTCCGAAAAACCAAAAAATCAACCATGCCGGCATGGTTCAAATTTCTAGGTTTGGGTTGAAATTTCTTTGGCAATTTTATAGTTTCAAATGATACAGAACGGACTCCTGAAGACAGGTTACTGGTGCAGACTGGAAAAATAAATCATAGAATGGGATGTATCGGGAATTTTGTGAGTTAAGTTTTGCGTCCGAAAAACAAAAAAATCGACCATGCCGGCATGGTCAAAATTTCAAGATTTTGGTTCAAAAAAATTTGGGCAATTTTATGGTTTCAAATGATACAGAACGGACTCCTGAAGACAGTTTACTGGTGCAGACTGGAAAAATAACTCAAAATATGAGATGTATCAGGAATTTTGTAAGTTTATAGTTATGGGTCCGAAAAACCAAAAAAAATGACCATACCGGCATGGTCAAAATTTCAAATTGTTGGGTCAAATTTTTTTGGGCAATTTTATGGTTTTAAATAATATAGAATGGACTCCTGAAGACAGTTTACTGGTGCAGACTATAAATCAGATGCATAGTTTGTCAGATATTGAGAAATTTGTGAGTTTAGTTATGGGTCTGAAAAACCAAAAAATCTACCATGCCGGCATGGTCGAAATTTTGGTTGACAATTTTTGGCAATTTTGTGGTTTGAAATGATATAGAACGGACTCCTGAAGACAGTTTACCTGTGCAGACTGGAAAAATAACTCAAAGTATGAGATGTATCAGGAATTTTGTAAGTTTAGTTATGGGTCCGAAAAACCAAAAAATCGACCATGCCAGCATGGTCACAATTTCAAGATTTTGGATCAAAAATCTTTTGGCAATTTTATGGTTTCAAATGATAGAGCACAGACTCCAGAAGACAGTTTACTGGTGCAGACTATAAAAATGATGCATAGTTTGTTAGATGATGAGAATTTTGTGAGTTAAGTTATGGGTCTGAAAAACCAAAAAATCGACCATGCCCGCATGGTCAAAATTTCAAGATTTTGGTTCAAAAAACTTTGGGCAATTTTATGGTTTCAAATGATACAGAACGGACTCCTGAAGACAGGTTACTGGTGCAGACTGGAAAAATAAATCATAGAATGGGATGTATCGAGAATTTTGTGAGTTTAGTTATGGGTCCGAAAAATCGACCATGCCTGCATGGTCAAAATTTCAAGATTTGGGTCAATTTTAATGATTTTAAATGATATAGAACAGACTTCTGAAGACAGTTTACTGGTTCAGACTGGAAAAATAATTTATAGTATGAGATGTATCAGGAATTTTGTAAGTTTATAGTTATGGGTCCGAAAAACCAAAAAAAGTGACCATACCGGCATGGTCAAAATTTCAAGATTTTGGGTCAAAATTCTTTTGGCAATTTTATGGTTTCAAATGATAGAGCACGGACTCCTAAAGACAGTTTACTGGTAATTACTGGAAAAAAGATGCATAATTTGTCAGATATTGAGAATTTTGTGAGTTTAGTTATGTGTCCGAAAAACCAAAAAATCGACCATGCCAGCATGGTCACAATTTCAAGATTTTGGATCAAAAATCTTTTGGCAATTTTATGGTTTCAAATGATAGAGCACAGACTCCAGAAGACAGTTTACTGGTGCAGACTATAAAAATGATGCATAGTTTGTTAGATGATGAGAATTTTGTGAGTTAAGTTATGGGTCTGAAAAACCAAAAAATCGACCATGCCCGCATGGTCAAAATTTCAAGATTTTGGTTCAAAAAACTTTGGGCAATTTTATGGTTTCAAATGATACAGAACGGACTCCTGAAGACAGGTTACTGGTGCAGACTGGAAAAATAAATCATAGAATGGGATGTATCGAGAATTTTGTGAGTTTAGTTATGGGTCCGAAAAATCGACCATGCCTGCATGGTCAAAACTTCAAGATTTGGGTCAATTTTAATGATTTTAAATGATATAGAACAGACTTCTGAAGACAGTTTACTGGTTCAGACTGGAAAAATAATTTATAGTATGAGATGTATCAGGAATTTTGTAAGTTTATAGTTATGGGTCCGAAAAACCAAAAAAAGTGACCATACCGGCATGGTCAAAATTTCAAGATTTTGGGTCAAAATTCTTTTGGCAATTTTATGGTTTCAAATGATAGAGCACGGACTCCTAAAGACAGTTTACTGGTAATTACTGGAAAAAATATGCATAATTTGTCAGATATTGAGAATTTTGTGAGTTTAGTTATGTGTCCGAAAAACCAAAAAATTGACCATGCCGGCATGGTCAAAATTTCATGATTTGAGGTCAAAATTCTTTGCGAATTTTATGGTTTCAAATGATAGAGCACGGACTCCAGAAGACAGTTGACTGGTGCAGACTATAAAAATGATGCATAGTTTGTCAGATATTGAGAATTTTGTGAGTTTAGTTTTGGGTCCGAAAAACCAAAAAACCGACCATGCCGGCATGGTCAAAATTTCAAGATTTGGGTTGACAATTTTTTGGCAATTTTATTGTTTCAAATGATTGATCAAGGACTCCTGAAGACAGTTTACTGGTGCAGACTGGAAAAATAACTCAAAGTATGAGATGTATCAGGAATTTTGTGAGTTTAGTTATGGGTCCGAAAAACCAAAAAATCGACCATGCCGGCATGGTCACAATTTCAAGATTTTGGGTCAAAATTCTTTTGGCAATTTTATGGTTTCAAATGATAGAGCACGGACTCCTGAAGACAGTTTACTGGTGATGACTGGAAAAAAAGATGCATAGTTTGTCAGATATTGAGAATTTTGTGAGTTTAGTTATGTGTCCGAAAAACCAAAAAATTGACCATGCCGGCATGGTCAAAATTTCAAGATTTTTTGTCAAATTTTGTTTGGCAATTTTATGGTTTCAAATGATAGAGCACAGACTCCAGAAGATAGTTTACTGGTGCAGACATAAAAATGATGCATAGTTTGTCAGATGATGAGAATTTTTTGAGTTTAGTTATGGGTCTGAAAAACCAAAAAATAGACCATGCCGGCATGGTCAAAATTTCAAGATTTTGGGTCAAAAATCTTTTGGCAATTTTATGGTTTCAAATGATAGAGCACGGACTCCTGAAGACCGTTTACTGGTGCCATCTGGAAAAATGATGCATAGTTTGTCAGATAATGAGAATTTTATGAGTTTAGTTATGAGTCCGAAAAACCAAAAAATCGACCATGCCGGCATGGTCAAAATTTCAAGATTTTGGATCAAAAATCTTTTGGCAGTTTTATGGTTTCAAATAATATAGCACTGACTCCTGAAGACCGTTTACTGGTGCAATCTCGAAAAATGATGCATAGTTTGTCAGATAAGAAGAATTTTGTGAGTTTAGTTATGGGTCCAAAAAACCAAAAAATTGACCATGCCGGCATGGTCAAATTTTCAAGATTTTGGGTCAAATTTTGTTTGGCAATTTTATGGTTTCAAATGATAGAGCACAGACTCCAGAAGACAGTTTACTGGTGCAGACATAAAAATGATGCATAGTTTGTCAGATGATGAGAATTTTGTGAGTTTAGTTATGGGTCCGAAAAACCAAAAAATAGACCATGCCGGCATGGTCAAAATTTCAAGATTTGGGGTCAAAAATCTTTTGGCAATTTTATGGTTTCAAATGATAGAGCACGGACTCCTGAAGACCGTTTACTGGTGCAATCTGGAAAAATGATGCATAGTTTGTCAGATAATGAGAATTTTATGAGTTTAGTTATGGGTCCGAAAAACCAAAAAATCGACCATGCCGGCATGGTCAAAATTTCAAGATTTTGGGTCAAAAATCTGTTGGCAGTTTTATGGTTTCAAATGATAGAGCACTGACTCCTGAAGACAGTTTACTGGTGCAATCTCGAAAAATGATGCATAGTTTGTCAGATGAGAAGAATTTTGTGAGTTTAGTTATGGGTCCGAAAAACCAAAAAATCGACCATGCTGGCATGGTCAAATTTTCATAATTTGAGATCAAAATTCTTTGCGAATTTTATGGTTTCAAATGATAGAGCACGGACTCCAGAAGACAGTTTACTGGTGCAGACTATAAAAATGATGCATAGTTTGTCAGATATTGAGAATTTTGTGAGTTTAGTTATGGGTCCGAAAAACCAAAAAACCGACCATGCCGGCATGGTCAAAATTTCATGATTTGGGTTGACAATATTTTGGCAATTTTATGGTTTCAAATGATTGATCACGGACTCCTGAAGACAGTTTACTGGTGCAGACTGGAAAAATAACTCAAAGTATGAGATGTATCAGGAATTTTGTGAGTTTAGTTATGGGTCCGAAAAACCAAAAAATTGGCCATGCCGGCATGGTCACAATTTCAAGATTTTGGGTCAAAATTCTTTTGGCAATTTCATGGTTTCAAATGATAGAGCACGGACTCCTGAAGACAGTTTACTGGTGATGACTGGAAAAAAGATGCATAGTTTGTCAGATATTGAGAATTTTGTGAGTTTAGTTATGTGTCCAAAAAACCAAAAAATTGACCATGCCGGCATGGTAAAAATTTCAAGATTTTGGGTCAAATTTTGTTTGGCAATTTTATGGTTTCAAATGATAGAGCACAGACTCCAGAAGACAGTTTACTGGTGCAGACATAAAAATGATGCATAGTTTGTCAGATGATGAGAATTTTGTGAGTTTAGTTATGGGTCCGAAAAACCAAAAAATAGACCATGCCGGCATGGTCAAAATTTCAAGATTTGGGGTCAAAAATCTTTTGGCAATTTTATGGTTTCAAATGATACAGAACGGACTCCTGAAGACAGTTTACTGGTGCAGACTGGAAAAATAACTCAAAGTATGAGATGTATCAGGAATTTTGTAAGTTTATAGTTATGGGTCCGAAAAACCAAAAAAAATGACCATACCGGCATGGTCAAAATTTCAAATTGTTGGGTCAAATTTTTTTGGGCAATTTTATGGTTTTAAATAATATAGAATTGTCTTCTGAAGACAGTTTACTGGTGCAGACTATAAATCAGATGCATAGTTTGTCAGATATTGAGAAATTTGTGAGTTTAGTTATGGGTCTGAAAAACCAAAAAATCTACCATGCCGGCATGGTCGAAATTTTGGTTGACAATTTTTGGCAATTTTGTGGTTTGAAATGATATAGAACGGACTCCTGAAGACAGTTTACCTGTGCAGACTGGAAAAATAACTCAAAGTATGAGATGTATCAGGAATTTTGTAAGTTTAGTTATGGGTCCGAAAAACCAAAAAATCGACCATGCCAGCATGGTCACAATTTCAAGATTTTGGATCAAAAATCTTTTGGCAATTTTATGGTTTCAAATGATAGAGCACAGACTCCAGAAGACAGTTTACTGGTGCAGACTATAAAAATGATGCATAGTTTGTTAGATGATGAGAATTTTGTGAGTTAAGTTATGGGTCTGAAAAACCAAAAAATCGACCATGCCCGCATGGTCAAAATTTCAAGATTTTGGTTCAAAAAACTTTGGGCAATTTTATGGTTTCAAATGATACAGAAGGGACTCCTGAAGACAGGTTACTGGTGCAGACTGGAAAAATAAATCATAGAATGGGATGTATCGAGAATTTTGTGAGTTTAGTTATGGGTCCGAAAAATCGACCATGCCTGCATGGTCAAAATTTCAAGATTTGGGTCAATTTTAATGATTTTAAATGATATAGAACAGACTTCTGAAGACAGTTTACTGGTTCAGACTGGAAAAATAATTTATAGTATGAGATGTATCAGGAATTTTGTAAGTTTATAGTTATGGGTCCGAAAAACCAAAAAAAGTGACCATACCGGCATGGTCAAAATTTCAAGATTTTGGGTCAAAATTCTTTTGGCAATTTTATGGTTTCAAATGATAGAGCACGGACTCCTAAAGACAGTTTACTGGTAATTACTGGAAAAAAGATGCATAATTTGTCAGATATTGAGAATTTTGTGAGTTTAGTTATGTGTCCGAAAAACCAAAAAATTGACCATGCCGGCATGGTCAAAATTTCATGATTTGAGGTCAAAATTCTTTGCGAATTTTATGGTTTCAAATGATAGAGCACGGACTCCAGAAAACAGTTGACTGGTGCAGACTATAAAAATGATGCATAGTTTGTCAGATATTGAGAATTTTGTGAGTTTAGTTTTGGGTCCGAAAAACCAAAAAACCGACCATGCCGGCATGGTCAAAATTTCAAGAATTGGGTTGACAATTTTTTGGCAATTTTATTGTTTCAAATGATTGATCAAGGACTCCTGAAGACAGTTTACTGGTGCAGACTGGAAAAATAACTCAAAGTATGAGATGTATCAGGAATTTTGTGAGTTTAGTTATGGGTCCGAAAAACCAAAAAATCGACCATGCCGGCATGGTCACAATTTCAAGATTTTGGGTCAAAATTCTTTTGGCAATTTTATGGTTTCAAATGATAGAGCACGGACTCCTAAAGACAGTTTACTGGTGATGACTGGAAAAAAAGATGCATAGTTTGTCAGATATTGAGAATTTTGTGAGTTTAGTTATGTGTCCGAAAAACCAAAAAATTTACCATGCCGGCATGGTCAAAATTTCAAGATTTTTTGTCAAATTTTGTTTGGCAATTTTATGGTTTCAAATGATAGAGCACAGACTCCAGAAGATAGTTTACTGGTGCAGACATAAAAATGATGCATAGTTTGTCAGATGATGAGAATTTTTTGAGTTTAGTTTTGGGTCTGAAAAACCAAAAAATAGACCATGCCGGCATGGTCAAAATTTCAAGATTTTGGGTCAAAAATCTTTTGGCAATTTTATGGTTTCAAATGATAGAGCACGGACTCCTGAAGACCGTTTACTGGTGCCATCTGGAAAAATGATGCATAGTTTGTCAGATAATGAGAATTTTATGAGTTTAGTTATGAGTCCGAAAAACCAAAAAATCGACCATGCCGGCATGGTCAAAATTTCAAGATTTTGGATCAAAAATCTTTTGGCAGTTTTATGGTTTCAAATAATATAGCACTGACTCCTGAAGACCGTTTACTGGTGCAATCTCGAAAAATGATGCATAGTTTGTCAGATAAGAAGAATTTTGTGAGTTTAGTTATGGGTCCAAAAAACCAAAAAATTGACCATGCCGGCATGGTCAAATTTTCAAGATTTTGGGTCAAATTTTGTTTGGCAATTTTATGGTTTCAAATGATAGAGCACAGACTCCAGAAGACAGTTTACTGGTGCAGACATAAAAATGATGCATAGTTTGTCAGATGATGAGAATTTTGTGAGTTTAGTTATGGGTCCGAAAAACCAAAAAATAGACCATGCCGGCATGGTCAAAATTTCAAGATTTGGGGTCAAAAATCTTTTGGCAATTTTATGGTTTCAAATGATAGAGCACGGACTCCTGAAGACCGTTTACTGGTGCAATCTGGAAAAATGATGCATAGTTTGTCAGATAATGAGAATTTTATGAGTTTAGTTATGGGTCCGAAAAACCAAAAAATCGACCATGCTGGCATGATCAAATTTTCATGATTTGAGATCAAAATTCTTTGCGAATTTTATGGTTTCAAATGATAGAGCACGGACTCCAGAAGACAGTTTACTGGTGCAGACTATAAAAATGATGCATAGTTTGTCAGATATTGAGAATTTTGTGAGTTTAGTTATGGGTCCGAAAAACCAAAAAACCGACCATGCCGGCATGGTCAAAATTTCATGATTTGGGTTGACAATATTTTGGCAATTTTATGGTTTCAAATGATTGATCACGGACTCCTGAAGACAGTTTACTGGTGCAGACTGGAAAAATAACTCAAAGTATGAGATGTATCAGGAATTTTGTGAGTTTAGTTATGGGTCCGAAAAACCAAAAAATTGGCCATGCCGGCATGGTCACAATTTCAAGATTTTGGGTCAAAATTCTTTTGGCAATTTCATGGTTTCAAATGATAGAGCACGGACTCCTGAAGACAGTTTACTGGTGATGACTGGAAAAAAGATGCATAGTTTGTCAGATATTGAGAATTTTGTGAGTTTAGTTATGTGTCCAAAAAACCAAAAAATTGACCATGCCGGCATGGTCAAAATTTCAAGATTTTGGGTCAAATTTTGTTTGGCAATTTTATGGTTTCAAATGATAGAGCACAGACTCCAGAAGATAGTTTACTGGTGCAGACATAAAAATGATGCATAGTTTGTCAGATGATGAGAATTTTTTGAGTTTAGTTTTGGGTCTGAAAAACCAAAAAATAGACCATGCCGGCATGGTCAAAATTTCAAGATTTTGGGTCAAAAATCTTTTGGCAATTTTATGGTTTCAAATGATAGAGCACGGACTCCTGAAGACCGTTTACTGGTGCCATCTGGAAAAATGATGCATAGTTTGTCAGATAATGAGAATTTTATGAGTTTAGTTATGAGTCCGAAAAACCAAAAAATCGACCATGCCGGCATGGTCAAAATTTCAAGATTTTGGATCAAAAATCTTTTGGCAGTTTTATGGTTTCAAATAATATAGCACTGACTCCTGAAGACCGTTTACTGGTGCAATCTCGAAAAATGATGCATAGTTTGTCAGATAAGAAGAATTTTGTGAGTTTAGTTATGGGTCCAAAAAACCAAAAAATTGACCATGCCGGCATGGTCAAATTTTCAAGATTTTGGGTCAAATTTTGTTTGGCAATTTTATGGTTTCAAATGATAGAGCACAGACTCCAGAAGACAGTTTACTGGTGCAGACATAAAAATGATGCATAGTTTGTCAGATGATGAGAATTTTGTGAGTTTAGTTATGGGTCCGAAAAACCAAAAAATAGACCATGCCGGCATGGTCAAAATTTCAAGATTTGGGGTCAAAAATCTTTTGGCAATTTTATGGTTTCAAATGATAGAGCACGGACTCCTGAAGACCGTTTACTGGTGCAATCTGGAAAAATGATGCATAGTTTGTCAGATAATGAGAATTTTATGAGTTTAGTTATGGGTCCGAAAAACCAAAAAATCGACCATGCTGGCATGATCAAATTTTCATGATTTGAGATCAAAATTCTTTGCGAATTTTATGGTTTCAAATGATAGAGCACGGACTCCAGAAGACAGTTTACTGGTGCAGACTATAAAAATGATGCATAGTTTGTCAGATATTGAGAATTTTGTGAGTTTAGTTATGGGTCCGAAAAACCAAAAAACCGACCATGCCGGCATGGTCAAAATTTCATGATTTGGGTTGACAATATTTTGGCAATTTTATGGTTTCAAATGATTGATCACGGACTCCTGAAGACAGTTTACTGGTGCAGACTGGAAAAATAACTCAAAGTATGAGATGTATCAGGAATTTTGTGAGTTTAGTTATGGGTCCGAAAAACCAAAAAATTGGCCATGCCGGCATGGTCACAATTTCAAGATTTTGGGTCAAAATTCTTTTGGCAATTTCATGGTTTCAAATGATAGAGCACGGACTCCTGAAGACAGTTTACTGGTGATGACTGGAAAAAAGATGCATAGTTTGTCAGATATTGAGAATTTTGTGAGTTTAGTTATGTGTCCAAAAAACCAAAAAATTGACCATGCCGGCATGGTCAAAATTTCAAGATTTTGGGTCAAATTTTGTTTGGCAATTTTATGGTTTCAAATGATAGAGCACAGACTCCAGAAGATAGTTTACTGGTGCAGACATAAAAATGATGCATAGTTTGTCAGATGATGAGAATTTTTTGAGTTTAGTTTTGGGTCTGAAAAACCAAAAAATAGACCATGCCGGCATGGTCAAAATTTCAAGATTTTGGGTCAAAAATCTTTTGGCAATTTTATGGTTTCAAATGATAGAGCACGGACTCCTGAAGACCGTTTACTGGTGCCATCTGGAAAAATGATGCATAGTTTGTCAGATAATGAGAATTTTATGAGTTTAGTTATGAGTCCGAAAAACCAAAAAATCGACCATGCCGGCATGGTCAAAATTTCAAGATTTTGGATCAAAAATCTTTTGGCAGTTTTATGGTTTCAAATAATATAGCACTGACTCCTGAAGACCGTTTACTGGTGCAATCTCGAAAAATGATGCATAGTTTGTCAGATAAGAAGAATTTTGTGAGTTTAGTTATGGGTCCAAAAAACCAAAAAATTGACCATGCCGGCATGGTCAAATTTTCAAGATTTTGGGTCAAATTTTGTTTGGCAATTTTATGGTTTCAAATGATAGAGCACAGACTCCAGAAGACAGTTTACTGGTGCAGACATAAAAATGATGCATAGTTTGTCAGATGATGAGAATTTTGTGAGTTTAGTTATGGGTCCGAAAAACCAAAAAATAGACCATGCCGGCATGGTCAAAATTTCAAGATTTGGGGTCAAAAATCTTTTGGCAATTTTATGGTTTCAAATGATAGAGCACGGACTCCTGAAGACCGTTTACTGGTGCAATCTGGAAAAATGATGCATAGTTTGTCAGATAATGAGAATTTTATGAGTTTAGTTATGGGTCCGAAAAACCAAAAAATCGACCATGCCGGCATGGTCAAAATTTCAAGATTTTGGGTCAAAAATCTGTTGGCAGTTTTATGGTTTCAAATGATAGAGCACTGACTCCTGAAGACCGTTTACTGGTGCAATCTCGAAAAATGATGCATAGTTTGTCAGATGAGAAGAATTTTGTGAGTTTAGTTATGGGTCCGAAAAACCAAAAAATCGACCATGCTGGCATGGTCAAATTTTCATGATTTGAGATCAAAATTCTTTGCGAATTTTATGGTTTCAAATGATAGAGCACGGACTCCAGAAGACAGTTTACTGGTGCAGACTATAAAAATGATGCATAGTTTGTCAGATATTGAGAATTTTGTGAGTTTAGTTATGGGTCCGAAAAACCAAAAAACCGACCATGCCGGCATGGTCAAAATTTCATGATTTGGGTTGACAATATTTTGGCAATTTTATGGTTTCAAATGATTGATCACGGACTCCTGAAGACAGTTTACTGGTGCAGACTGGAAAAATAACTCAAAGTATGAGATGTATCAGGAATTTTGTGAGTTTAGTTATGGGTCCGAAAAACCAAAAAATTGGCCATGCCGGCATGGTCACAATTTCAAGATTTTGGGTCAAAATTCTTTTGGCAATTTCATGGTTTCAAATGATAGAGCACGGACTCCTGAAGACAGTTTACTGGTGATGACTGGAAAAAAGATGCATAGTTTGTCAGATATTGAGAATTTTGTGAGTTTAGTTATGTGTCCAAAAAACCAAAAAATTGACCATGCCGGCATGGTCAAAATTTCAAGATTTTGGGTCAAATTTTGTTTGGCAATTTTATGGTTTCAAATGATAGAGCACAGACTCCAGAAGACAGTTTACTGGTGCAGACATAAAAATGATGCATAGTTTGTCAGATGATGAGAATTTTGTGAGTTTAGTTATGGGTCCGAAAAACCAAAAAATAGACCATGCCGGCATGGTCAAAATTTCAAGATTTGGGGTCAAAAATCTTTTGGCAATTTTATGGTTTCAAATGATAGAGCACGGACTCCTGAAGACCGTTTACTGGTGCAATCTGGAAAAATGATGCATAGTTTGTCAGATAAGAAGAATTTTGTGAGTTTAGTTATGGGTCTGAAAAACCAAAAAATCGACCATGCCGGCATGGTCAAAATTTCAAGATTTGGGGTCAAAAATCTTTTGGCAGTTTTATGGTTTCAAATGATAGAGCACTGACTCCTGAAGACCGTTTACTGGTGCAATCTCGAAAATTGATGCATAGTTTGTCAGATAAGAAGAATTTTGTGAGTTTAGTTATGGGTCCGAAAAACCAAATAATCGACCATGCCGGCATGGTCACATTTTCAAGATTTTGGGTCAAAAATCTGTTGGCAGTTTTATGGTTTCAAATGATAAAGAACGGACTCCTGAAGACAAGTTACTGGTGCAGACTATTAAAATGATGCATAATTTTTCAGATATTGAGAATTTTGTGAGTTTAGTTATGGATCCCAAAACCCCCAAAATCATTAAGATTTTTGGTCAATTTTTTTTGCAATTTTATGGTTTCAAAATTTGACCCAAAATCTTGAAACTTTGACCATGCCGGCATGGTCAATTTTTTCGTTTTTCGGACCCATGACCCATGACAGACTCCTGAAGTCAGTTTACTGGTGCAGACTGGAAAAAATGCTTAGTTTGAGATATTTCAGGAATTTTGTGAGTATAGTTTTGGGTCCTAAGAACCCAAAAATCAACCATACCGGCATGGTCAAAATTTCAAAATTTCGGTTTGAAATGTTTTTGGCCATTTTTTGATTCCAAATGATACAGAACAGATCCTGAAGACAGTTATCTGCTGCATACTGGAAAAACAATGCATATTTTGAGATATATCAGAATTTTGTAAGTTTAGTTTTGGGTACGAAGAACCAACAAAATAAACCATGCCAGCATGGTCACAATTTCAAGATTTGGTTCCCAAATTTTTGAAATTTTTGTGTTCACAAGTCTTGGTCTTATTTTTTGAAACTTCTTTACCACAGAATTCTGTGCATCTGGTGCTCAATGAAATATATGGTTTTAATGGGTTGTAAAAGCAGATTACCCATTAAGCAGTCCCATGAATTTTTGACAATAAACCCTGAAAAATGGAATTTATGAGCATGGAATGCTCCGGTGGATATTAACTTGAGAGCGCTCCAACATTTTTCCGGGTCAAATAAACCTTCCACCATATGCCAGATGGGAAAAATTTGGCCAACATACATGTCATACAACTTGAATTGGTTAATAGACCCTGCAAGTCTGGCGTATATTCAAACATTTTTGGGACTGCTTTGGCCCATCGTACATTGCCTTAATGCGTAAAAGAAACAAACTTTTGCACATTAAACAGGTCCCAAAGTTTGTATATGCGTGAGACTTGCACAGTCCATAGTAAATATAGTTTTGATCTTGATGTGCCATAATAATCAACACTAACTTCAGGCACAAATTTCAGCATGTGAACATAATATTGTCACTAATTTTAGGTTTTCAGTTACAGTTTTGTGGAATATGACTTCATTTCAGAGTTACATAAAACAATACAAAAATGGTTCTTACATATTTAGTAAGCTTTCAGACTAAACAATGATGTTTTTAATCCTTAACAATCCTGTATTAAATACTGTTAAAATGAATGATTGAATAACTAGTTCAGTCATTTTCATCTTGTATTTTTGAATGACAAGGATGTTTGTTTTTGTCACAATGCATATTACATTTTGCTTTTATTTTCACTTACCCGTGGACAAAATGAGTTAGTCCAAAGTACATCTTACCTTTTGAACTAAATAGAGCAACCTTATTTGTATATTTTCCCAACTAGTTCTGACTCCCAAGTGGAATGTGATCAGGCCATGGACTTCCAATGTACCTCTTTGTTTGCATGTGACTTTTGGTAAAACACATTCTTTTGTTGTACATTGTATATCTGCACTTACTTTGGTTCTATAGCGTAGTTCTTTGGATAGGTACTGTATAAAGTTTATAGGGGTTAACCTAGAATTACTAAGAGGATGGAAGTAACAATAAAGTAGCAGTTCTATCTGGGATGCAGAACCTAGTTTGTAATTGTCTCCTTATTGTAGCATAATTAGTGTAGAAGGAAACAGTCCAATAATGAGTTAGATTATATAAGAGGCGTGCGGTTCAGTACAAAGAATGAGTGAAAACCAGCGAGGGAGTTACAGTATGTAGATGAAATGTGAGTTTCAGTGTGAACCAAAATCTAAGAGTGAGAGGTTGTGAGAGGGACTGCTAGCCACTGACCATCCGACAGTAGATTTGTGTGTCAGTTGACACAGATTCGGATGTCAAAGCCTTTGCCCAGTAGATACTGCAACTGGGGCAAATCAAAATCTGCATGCGGCATACTGGCCGTATAGTACACATGTATGGAGGCAGCACGACCCAACCAGCACAACTTTATAGTGACGGACGTCGCATTGGAAATCCGTAAGTTCTGACCCTATACTCTTAATTTTTGTAAGGGAACCTGCATTGATTAATTTGTGAACTAAATTTGCGTAAGCTCAAAGAGATGCGGAATTGCAGAATTGCTGAATTGCTGAATTGCTGAATTGCTACAGATAAAATTGTATGTTGAATCAATACCAAAGAAATGTGGAAGTGCATTGAAAGATGTATTATTCAAAGTAATTATCTTTTGCTGTGCAACCAAATCATGTATTTCCAATGTTTCGATAGTTTGGGTTGGTTACTTTAACTTATAGATGGCTGTTGATAACGGGAGAGTTTGACGGAAGAGAGGACAGATACCTACCGAGAGACGGGCTAAAGACTGTTAAACGGACTGGAGAGCCGTCATTGCCAGACTGAGTGTGCTAGGCAGAGAAAGAGCAGGCTCCAAGACAGAGAGCACAACTCGTAGTCTACTCCCCAAACCAATTACAGTTATCGGCAGAGTATCATTTTTTTAAATGAACAATTAAGTTTATGTATGAATGTTGCGAGGTGCCAGCCAGTACAAACACGAACGTTAAAAACCGAGAGTAGTTTTATGTACTGTATGGGTTGCAGAGACAACCTTATTAAGTTGCGTGGAAAGCTCCAAGTAACTGCGGCTCAGTTCATGTAACTACTAGAGCCAAGCAACTGTGAGAAAGTAGAAATAAGAAACGAGGGTGAATTAACTTTTGCTAAAGTTTCTTTTGAGCTGTTATTTTAAGTCATAGTTTATGTGTAAATATTTGTAATCATTGAATAAATTTGTAAATTCATGTTTAAGAAGAAAAGGACAGGATTCTGGCATTGGAACTTATTTTCTATCTGTTTATTTTGACCCGGTACTGACAGTTTTATCATTTTGTGCAGGTTCACCACTTTGTTCTGAACGAAGGCATAGAACTATCATGACTTCTCCTCAACCATACGGCCAGGCCATGCCAATGCAGCAGGGTGAGCTCAAACCATTGAGTTGCTGAAGAATTCCAAACCTAGGCCTGTGATTTCTCAGGCTTTTTCCTGGTTTCAGGATTTTCCATTGACCTCCCTTGGGCTTCAGAGTTTTTTGAAAGAGGCAAACTTGCAAACATTTTGTTTAATCACAGGATGTGGCAAATATTGTACACATGGTCATTTTATATGATGGCCACACACAGGCTCAAACCTTTGACCTCCATGAGTGTGTGCTCATCTTGTGTTGATGAACATGACCATATGTACACAGTGTAAGCTACATCCTGTGATTAGTGTCGCAGCAAAAAGTTACAAAGTCAAACCAGAACTGATAAGAATAAAGTCATTAGTGTAGTTAGCTCCGCCTTGAACAAAAGGATCAAGGCGCAATAACGAATAGTCATTCACATTGTACTGTATGTACAAGCTCATATACCCACAAACAGTTTATGTATACAGTACGTAAGCACATGTCTGTAACAGTGTATCCAAGCAGCAAGCATGGGGTGTGCTGTGTGCGGGGCAAAATGCGACTTTAATCATTCCATGCAGCTGACATGCCTTGATCAAGGCTACAGTTCATCAAGCCTTCCTTAAGCATTCCTGAAACCATCTCAACTCCTTAGGCATATTCAGCACTGGCAACCAAATTGGTGTTCAGCCTGCAAGTCAAGCAATAAACCACAAATGAAACTGACTGGTTAAGTTTTCAATAGTTTTTGGGTTGAACAAAGAAAACTTGACTAGAGCCGGACTTGAACCTGAGACCTCTGCATTAACAGTCTTGCACTAAAGAGCAAGAGGAATCCGCACCTCTATTGAATACTCAAATGACAGACAAGTCGTAACATCTTTTTCCCTCTTCAGCCTACATTCAGCAGCCTGGACATCCCCAACAGATGCAGGGCTATGCCATTTCACCGCCGCAGGCCTACCATGCTCCACCCTCCAACATGGCGCCCCAGCTTGCCTTATGTGGGAACCAATACCCCGCAGTTCTGCCTCCGTACTACCAGTTAGAGGAAAAGCTGGGAACCACCTTGCCTGAACCTCAGGCATAAAGATGGACTGTCAAGAGATAGCCATAGGGGGGGCAGCAGACTGACAACAGGTAGCACGAGTAACCTTGCAACTCAAAAATTCATATCAAGCAAATCGAGTGACGTATTCACAATTTTTAAAACTAATTAACAAGATTATGCAGGGGTGTGGGGCAGACATGAAGAAAAAATGTTAAGAACATACCTCCCAAGAAGTAGTTCAGCTTAGAAGAAAAGGTTTCCAATGTAAATGGTATGGAATTTAAACCTGTTTGAGTACTCAGTATGAACAAGTATTAAATCTAGTGGCTTGTTATTTTGACCAAATCAGAATCCTTTCACCCAACACTTACAAAAAGTATACAGAAAAACACTTATGGTTCTTAATCGTTTTTTAAAAAGGTTTTTAACGGACTTTAAATAGAGTAAGATATTGACTAATAGGGAGACCGCCAACATAGGGCTGGATAGCTCAGTTGGTAGAGCGCCGGTACGTTAATCCGGAGGTCGTTGGTTCAAGTCCCGCTCCAGTCAATTTTTCTTTGTTCAAACCCAAATTATTTAAATAGAGTAATGAGTGTAATTTTGTGTGTGGACTTTTCAAAACAGAGGATCGGGGGTGGGGAAAATGTTTGTGTTTGGATTGTTTTTGACCTGAAATGTAAGTTAAACCACGTCACACCATAACAAATTAAAGTGTTGTTGCTGTTTTGTTGGACAGGTTGTTAAAAACTAACCTTGCCTAGGTCAGCTTGTGTAAACTAACTAGGGACGATCACACACACATGGTTTAACACCACTAAACCATGTAACGTTGGATGGTTTCAGTTTACCATCGAGAGTAAACTAACTAGGGATGATCACACATGGTTTAACACCACTAAACCATGTCGAGTGGGCCGGTTTCAGTTTACCAACGAGGTAAACTAACTAGGGACGACCACACATGGTTTAACACCACTAAACCATGTCGAGTGGGCCGGTTTCAGTTTACCAACGAGAGTAAACTAACTAGGGATGACCACACTTGGTTTAACACCACTAAACCAATTCACCTGATGTCATTATCACAATCATCTTGGTTGCTCCATTCTGGGTGTCAATGTCCTTGTGTTCTACAGTGTATAGTGTAGTGCCAATTCCAGGGCCAAATTTAATAAAGCTGCTTGATTTTCTGCTAAGCAAAAAGAAGCAGGATACCAGTCATAAATGGTACATGTGGAATGCTAATTTGGCTGGTCACCTTATTCTTGAAAGCATGATGTTATTGTTCTTAGCTACTTTTTACACTTAAGCAGCTCTATGAAATTTGGCCCAGGCGATGGCGTTTACATGCTTACCTTAAATTTTTACTTCCATTTTGACTCCCAAAATGTGAGCATGGCCAACAGTAACCATGAGTGACATTGGTGTAAGGGGTCAATTCATGGGTTAATATGATTCGACCATTCCATTAACAACAGGACCCAATTTCGTAACTCTGCTTACCACAGAACTGTTTGCTTGTTAACAAATGGCCCATCTTTAAGCACTGTAAGTATGGATTTCTGTAGAAAGAGGCACCGTGAAATTGGGCACTTGGCAAGTGGTAAATGCCCAGTTATGAAAGAAGTATTCAGTTACAATTGAAGGGTGATTACCTCCATGCCCTGGTTTTTGCCTCAGTGGATCTTGAAATGTTCTTGAACAAATTGTTCATTTCTCTCATAGAGGTGCCCTTTTTGACAGAGGAAGAACTGTGTTGCCCTCAAGAACAGGCTTGTGTGTGTGTGTGGGTAGGTATTCACAATCAAACCAGGAACCAGGGCTTGAGTTTGAGAAGAAAATCCTAAACACTGCAGGGCTTGTACCTCAAAACTTTTACTGAACTAGAAATTTGTTTACAAGACCAGAACAAAAACGAGAAAAAAAGTTATTTTCACAGTTTAAACTGTTTTATTTGTACAGACACTGAGAGAAAATTTATCTCATTTGTCTTTGTATCTAGGTAAGTAATTTTCAATACTCAACAGCAGTGAAACATATTTATCAGCCTCAAAGTCAACATTTGAACATTACTTTTAAAAAAAGAAGACAATCCACTGTGTAGTATCAATAATTATTCAATTGAAAAACACAAGTCTTTAATTTACTGTCCCACAAAGCTAAAATCACTGGCCTGGGGCCTGCGTTCTAGTGTTAATTTTGAGCCCTGGGGACCTATAACAAAAGAGGACAATTGGGTTCCTGCTTGGGTAAAGATCCCCAGTTGGAAAGTGTGTATAAAACTAAAGAGGGACAACAGGAGGTTGCTGGTTGCAGGTGTTTACACACTTGTGTGTCGGGGGGGGGGGGGGGGGGAGAGGGGGAGTCTACCCATCATTGGAACCGAAAACATTAACAACTATTGACTACTTTTTTTGCAGTATTCAGTGCTGTAGGCGAGTCCATGTTGCCCGAGTCCGAGGCACAGTGCCCCCCCCCCCCCCGAGGGGGAGCCCTCCAGCACTAGTCATATTGATTGACACACACCTTTGTATACAACTTGTGTAATATATTCTTAAGAACTGTTTTGTGACTACAATTGTCCAAAAAGTATGAAGTTTAAACTTTACCGAGGAGTTTGAGCTCATATGTTCACCAGTACTTTTTCAGTTGCTTTTAGCAAGACACAATTTCTTTTGTAGCCATTTGACAACATTTTGACAAATCAACAGTGTAATTTTAATTGGTTATAATATGTCAGACTATATATAGACTATATATAAATATATTCAGTTGTTATAGCATATAAACTGTTAGGGTGACACATCAAGGCCTGGAGCAGGTTTCACAATAAGCTAAGATTGATCTTAACTGTGTATCAATCTCAGTTGCCAAGCAAAGTGTCGTAAACAAATCACTTTACTGTAATTCTTGTCAAAACATCTTAAGATGAATCTAAGTACTTTGTGAAATCATAGAGAAAGGACCACGGAAGGACTTTCTCTATGGTGAAATCAAGCTCTGGAATTCTACCTTGAAATGAGCACGGCCATTTTCAGTTTGCAAAGGGCATTCCCAACAATATTAAAGTCTATTGGAAATTTTTAGGCATCAAGGCCAAGACCAGGGCAACACTGAAGGCCTCGCGCTTTGTGGCCTCTATGAAAAGCCCGGGTCATACTTTCTGTGAGTACGATTTCTCAAGAGTTGAGCTGTGCTCTTGCAAAACATTCGCAGCGAAAACAGAGTTGTGAAGCAAACATTTGGAAGTATGAACCAGGCTTAATTCCTGGCATGCACATCTTCTTCCTGTAGTTCAACAAGAGTTTAAAGGTTTATTAGTTTAAAGGTTGTAGTTTAAAGGTTTATTATCCCAATGTTTGACTATGATTCCATTTATACATGGTTTTGCTTTTTAGCTGTTGACACATTCCGACTTTATTCATTAAACACGACACTGTAATAAAAGTTGTCCCGTTTCTTATGATATTTGATTAATTTATATTCGTACCAAAGAGGCGTGTTCGTATGGCTGAACCAATTGAGTGTGGGTTCGATTGCGAGTGTCCTTGAGCTAGGCACTTCCTTGAGCTAGGCACTTCCTTGAGCTAGGCACTTGACACTATTGAGTCCTATGAAACATGCTAATAGACCTTTTGCATTGGCGTCATACAGCCGCCATTTAGAGGTAAACCGATGACGAAACAATGGAAATGCACAGTTTTGTATGCGTGGTGCTCAGGATTGACTGATGAACAACCTCCATTTGACCTCTAGGCGAGGGCGCCCATCTCAAATGACGTCATGTGCATCAGGTCTATTACACTTACTCGTGCGAACAGACAGTTGTTGGTAGAACTTTGTCAGTTGTGGGGGATTGTTGCCCCCCCCCCCTGGCTACCCAGCTGTACTCTAATTCCGACAGACCTTAACCGTAACCCTTATGTATAAGAGGGGGGTTATCGCGGGAAGATTTTTTAATGACTACTTTTCAAGTGAAAATGGTGTATTTTTTATAGTAAATTTGCTTGCAGGTCTTTTTTATGCACTAGTTTAATTAGTTTGGCTGAGCTAATTAGTGAACCAATTTGACTGGGTGCCTACGGATGATGGTTTGGGATATAAGGAAGACAGTAATGAAAAGATTAAGGAATTCCGAATTCCGTTCTGTCTGTCAAAGCCGGTCGTTGACAAGGTTTTTAAAAATTTGGTGCTAGCACCAAATTTGTGCCAGCACCATTTGGTGCCGGCACTAAAGTTAGTGCTGACTTGAGTCTGGTCTTCTTCATCACAAACAAGGAATCCGCAGAAAAAGCAAGTTTATAAACTAAAGGTAGTAAGTTCTCATTCTAAATTTCGATATTATTGTAACTTATAAGCAATCGTTTTAAAGAATGCGATGAGATATATATTTAAATGTTAAAGACTATTTTGCTGGGGGTTTCTCTGACCATAGGAACTAGGAACTCATCGCTCTGAAGTATGACTCTGATGTCTTTTTGATGATGTCTCGGCTCTTTCGCTGGCTGGCTCTGCCCCATTGTTGTTGGCTCATTTAAATTCTATCTCTTCAAGGTTCTTGTTTTCCAAACAGCACACACAGTACACAGTACACAGTACAGAGTACAGGTTTTTTCCCCTAGAGAAAGCCTGCATTTTGAAAAAATCCTTAACTTTGTATTTTTAAAACGGCGGACTGGAATAAACAAGTTAAATTTGTTTTTCTATGCCTAAACAAGGAAAGCCTGCGTTTCGAAAATACCCTACAGTGGGTATTTTCGAAACGGCGGACGAATTACCAGGTTTTTAGGTCTTTCAAAGCCTGAAGAGGAAAAGCTTGCGTTCCGAAAATGCCCGATTTGGGTATTTTCGAAACGGCGAATCAGAATGACCAGGCTCGGAGGTTTTTCACGAAGCCTGAAGAAGGAAAGCCTGCGTTTCGAAAATACCCATCAGGGTTATTTCGAAACGGTGGACTGTAATTGCCAGGCTTTTAGGTTTTTCAAAGCCTGAAAAGGGTAAGCCTGCGTTTCGAACATACTCTAAAGTGGGTATTTTCCAAACGGTGGACTGGAATTTCCAGGCTTTAACAAAAAATTCAAATCCCAAACAACTACATGTATTTTGTGAAACAATTATTTCATCGGGACGCATTTGGATTATGATTTGGGATGTACGAAAGACATGCAATTGCGAGTAGAAACAATTTCAGATTTGACGATTTTACAGGTTCAGGGTTACGTTCGCACTGTCAATGACGGTCGTTAACAAGGTTTTTCAAATTTTTCTGCTGGCACTAAATGTAGTGCCGACTTCAGTCTGGTCTGTGTGGGCCTTTGTAGACACAATCACAGACCGCAGATCCACTGAAAACCTGCCGTAGATTTTCAACTTTCAAAATTTATAATGATCCGTCTGGAATCCTTTATTGACATTAAATACACGTTAAGCATAAAGTATTGCTGTAAGTGTAAGTCATGGGCAAACACAATAAAGGCAGGCCTGCCAGGCGCTATGAAACCAATGGAAAGAAAGACGCCCACGTTAAACCAAAACAAATTGATGACAGTGGAATGGAGTCGGATATGGAGACGGACACGGTTGCTCCCACAGAGAGACAGGTAAAATCATATCACCAGCACTTGCTACTATTTATTACTTATTCCTACAATGACCAGTGCTCATATACATAACTAGTATTTAGGCAGTGTACATATGTGAAAGATTAAGAACAATCGTATTCAGCTAACCCGTTTTTAACCAGCTTTCACTTTTATTAGAATTATATAAAAATTCTAAAATAGTAATTAGTTTTTCAAAAAAGACCCCAGGCATACCGGGCCGGCTAACTAGGGCGCTGGACTCCTTTAAAAATGTTTTTAACAACTTCGCTAGTTCGATGGAAGATGTCAAAAATTTGTTGAAGAGATATACTTGCAATTAATGACTGAACAGTGGATGTCAAATGTTCATGACATTAGGTAGCTATGGCCTAAGTTGCCCCTAGCAAAGCCACCCCCTGACGACAGAGTCGCCCCCGACAAAGCTGCCCCGTGTTAAAGTTTGAGTGATAAAGTCATTTTACAAAGTGACTATGCAATTTTTTTTGTTTAGGCCTGACGTTTCAACTTTTGTTTCGAGTCTTTCATGAAGGCTTTTGCTTTAGCTTCCAAGAGAGGCTCCAAGTTTAATCTGCTAGAGTTGTTAACAAGTTGGTAAAAAACAATGGGGTGCCTACCCTTAATTAAAAGTAAATAATAAACAAGTTTAAAAAAAGGTACAAAATTTAATGAAAATTTAAACACATAAACTATGTTCCGTGAACGTACACCAAAACCAAGTAATACATTTTATTGCAACCTTTGTGGGAGGGGGTCTACCAGCGTTGGATGGTCAAATTTAAATGTTTCTTGTTTTTTATCACTTTAACAGCCCCGAAGGACTTCATCATCCAGGAGATCCTAAACAGGTCCATTCCACATATCTTAGATGGGGGGGGGGGGGGGTTAGTTCCCAGAGTTGTGTACAAAAAAAATGATGGGCTGTGAAATGTTTTCCTTGCATACAAATGTACACAAAATCTGGTATACCAGTGCACATAAGCACAGAGCTACACAGATCTAACCCTCTGATAAGTGAAACAATCTGTTCAGCTGTCTCTTCTCTGTATGCTTGGCTTGTCAAGTCTTGTCAACTGGTTGTTGAAGGCCACCACTCAATCAGTGCAATGAATTGAGCAATTTTTAGCCAATAGGGCGAGGCGTTTCTTTCTGCCAATCACACAAAATTTGGGGATGCAAAAGCAAAGGCCCTTAGTTCTGGCAACAAGTACTTTCAGGACTCCTTGGAAAGATGACTGAAAACAACAAAAGAAGTAAACAAAGTAAATACACATTTCCTATCACCCCAAAACATTGTGGCTTATTACTTGATATTTATTATTAAAAAGTCGCATCCCCTTAAGGTGATCCCATCATGGGTGCCGCTTCCCAGGTTGTATCGTAAACTTGAGTGTGATCCCTGGCTGCACGGCAGCTAACAGTTGAATGGCTTCTGACTGGCACCCCCGAACAAAGATATTGACTTATAGGGAGACCGCCAACATATGACTGGATAGCTCAGTTGGTAGAGTGCCGGTAGTTAATCCGGAGGTCGTTGGTTCAAGTCCCGCTCCAGTCAATTTTTCTTTGTTCAAACCCAAATTACCCCAATAAAGTAGGGGGCGACTTTTTCATTTTACGACTTTGCTAGGGGGCGACTTTCTAGTGGCTGACTTTTCTGGGGGGCGAGATGACTGGTTTCCAAGAGTGTTATGGCTCTTTTTAACATAGGTCTTGTCATACTCATAGTCGTAATGGTGACTATGATAATACCAAAGTTAAAAGAGAGCCATAACAACAGTCCAACAAGTTTGGCTACAGTACATGTACATCATACATGTTCATGTCATACAAGTTGCTGCTGATACATACACAGTTTACCGAAGTTACAATAATTGAAAAACTGCCAATGGACAGCATGTTCTATGTACAAACTATTTAGTTTTTCAGTGAAACTCAAAATATCATAATTGTGTACAACACTAGTCAACAGTAAAGAATTCAAATTCTTGTTCTTACCCCCCCCCCCCCCCCCCAGCCTGGAAGAGTGTCCATTGGTTTTCCCAAGCTAGACGGTTACACTTCAGATGCAGAGCCTGATACAAGAGAACTTGTTAAACAGATGAACAGGAAGAAGAAGTCTGGAGGTTTCCAGTCAATGGGTGAGACATTTCTTTCTTTAAATGTAGGGTTGCTGATTGGTTTTTGTCATCGTAATGCTAATTTACAGGCAACATTTTAACAAAAGATACAATAAAAGTTACATGTGAAATTTTCAGCTGAACACAGTGTCTATTTGCTTAGAAATTTTAAAACAAAAACTGTCACTGTATTTGTACTGTGATGATGTTGAATCCTTAGCAACAGTCGCAGCCGTAGCTGTAGCAACCTATTCAGTTAGGGTCTTATCCACATTTTGTGATAAGAGGTCAAATA
This sequence comes from Pisaster brevispinus, assembly GCA_023634235.1. NCBI lineage: Eukaryota > Metazoa > Echinodermata > Asteroidea > Forcipulatida > Asteriidae > Pisaster > Pisaster brevispinus. The sequence goes on from JAMKCF010000026.1 coordinate 974,830, forward strand.
TTAATTGTTTGAGCTGATCTGTGTCTTTGTAGGTTTAAGTAATCCAGTGTTTAACGGAATTATGAAGAAAGGTTACAAGATTCCAACACCAATCCAGAGAAAGGTTAGTCATCCCCTTAAGGTGATCCCTCTCCTGCAGCTTCCAAGGTTGTATTGAAATTTGGGTGTGATCCCTGGCTTTACGGCAGTTACAGGTTGAATGGCCTCTGACTGGCACCCCTGAACAAAGATATTGTCAAAATAGGGAGACCACCAATATCAGGGCTACGTAGCTCAGTTGGTCGAGCGCCGACACATTAATTCAGAGGTCACAGGTTCAAGGCCTGAGCCCCTAGTCAATTTGTCTTTGTTCAGCCCCAAATTATTGTAAATGAGTTCATCACATGATATCATGCTGGAGGCTGGCATACATGTAGTGCATCTATCTTTCCAAACCGCAGTGGATGGTATCAAAATGGTCAGACAGTAGGAGGGTTGACTGTGTACTGTGTACAACCATTCATTGCATGATATCATAATTCAGGCTGGTGTAGTTTATTTATCATTCCAAACCACAATGGATGACATTTTACCTTCAGTGTGTAGTAGGTTTTCATTATAAAGAAAATCAGCAAAAGTTTTGTTGAGTTTGCCAAGACTGGACTGAACGACCCAACCCTCATACGGCTTGACATGGAGACGAAGATGTCAGATCAACTCAAGGTATGAAAATCATTTGTGTCTTGGGGCAAAAGTGCTCAGTGCAAAAATCGTTATATCTTAGTGTGTACTTGTATTGTGTGTACATTTGGGTTACTTTAAGCAAGGTACAACGTTTTGACAATTCAAACTCACGTATAACGTAAATGCTCTTTTAGTTTTTGCACTAACACGACTGTTTGTTCTTCCTCTGTTGGTATCATTTTTAGCAAGCTTACTGACCATTTTACAACCATTCAACTGCTTGGCTTATGTAGTGTACGGTGGCACACCTCTGCACTGAACCAAGGTCTATTACAACATGTTATACTAATTTGGGGGGCTAATCATCTTCACTCGCAGCTGATAAGCTGATTTGCGAAAGACGCGTCTACAACGTGTTCAAGCCCCAGGTACGCATATGCACCCTTTGGCAGCCTGCTACATGGACCTATAAAATGACCAGGAAGCACAGCCAGAGATTGAAAGTGTTAGAATTTTCTGGAAGGAAGAAAACTGGGCCCAGAGAAAAACCCTTGGTGTCATAGGAGAGAACCATCGCACAACTCCAGTCATATATGGCCTTAGCCTGTAATCAAACCAGGGCCACACTGGTGAGAGGTGAGCGCTCTCCGCACTAGCCACCCATGCCGCTCATTAACATGACCTCATTTGATCCTTTCAGAGCTCCTTCTTCTTCCTGAGACAGTCTGATAAGATAGCCACCCTGCTGTACCTTCTACGGGAGGTGGTCAAACCAGACGATCTGACCGTCGTCTTCATGGCAACCAAACACCATGTGGAATATGTGAAAGAGGTGAGGAATCACTGTACACCGCAAACACTGAATGAAATATGAGCACTGCGAGGCCAAACTAGCCCTCCCTCTATCGGTAGTGGCTTGTCTTGACCGAGCGCTCTAGAGCAGTTCTGGGGTTGTCAGAGTGTGGGTTTGATTCCCAGTCATGGCACTTGTGTCCTTAAGCAAGGTACTTAACCAAAGTTGCTTCTCTTAGCCCAGGCGTGTAAATGGGAACCTGAATAAAAATGGTGCAAAAAAGTTGGAAAACCACAGTGTGTAGAGACAGTTGTTTGCCGTTTTTGTTTTTTAGAGAACTTCTAGAAAATTAGGCAAATTTATTAATAATAGTAGTGGCTTCTTACATCAGTCACTCAATGACGCTTAAGGCACTTCAACATTCCGTATTTTCCTGCAAGGTACGTGTAGCTACGTTTCTGAAGTATGAGACCTACTCTTTTACATAGCACCGTGTAATGGTTTACAAGGTGCTGTGGCGCAATATGTAGCCAATCAAACCAGGAACACCGGGGCGAACCCCTTCTCTTTTCAAGAAGTGCACTGTGTTCTTTTACTTGCATTACACAACACACGGGACCAACGGCTTTACGTCCCATCCTAAAGGACGCCGCAACAGTGGTCAAGTGTCTTGTTTCAGAACACAAGTGTCAGGACCAGCTCGAACCCATCCACACTCTGCTGATCAGAAACACCACGGTTAGCGCCTCCTTCTCCTGTCCCCCTTCCTCCTCTTAAACAATCGGCCACTGATTATGTTCCTGAAGGTCTGAGCACAGGTGGGAAGCAGCATCCTGAAAAGTTTGTCCCCCACTATTTTTGTGTCATCCAACTGGTCTTAAACATTTCCTACTACAAATTCAATGGTGATTTAAGAGCGGTGAAACTAGCACGTGATCACATCTTGACCAATCGGAATGAATAAACTCTCCAAGGTATTTATGAATACTGATTCGCGCTGGTCGCTTTTTGGTCCAGTTCCAAAGAAATTTTGCAGTTTTGCAAGTTTTTCATAAAAAAAAATAAATTCCTGTCATTTTTCCCCTCAGATCCTTACAATGGCTGGTATTAACTGCACATACACCTACAGTGACCTGGATCATGCAGCAAGAACAATCAACGCGGCTAAGTTTACTCACAAGAAGACCAAAGTCATGCTGGTGACAGACGTGGCGGCCCGTGGTATAGACATTCCAATGCTGGGCAATGTCATCAACTTCAATATCCCTGGCAAGCCCAAGCTTTATGTTCATCGAGTTGGTAAGTCAGGGGTTTTTGGGTTTGTTTTTTTTGGGGGGGTGTGTGACAGACATCTCTGAAGGCCACTGTTTTCAGCGGGGGCAAAGTCATTGTATCACAGACTTGTAGAAAAAAATAATTTAATCAATTTGTGGCCCACCGCACTCATACCCATCTTCCAGCATGTCCAGTGTGTTGTGTAATGCGTGTAAAAGAACCCAGTACACTTATCATTAAGAGAAAAGGTTTACCCTGGTGTTTTCGGGGGTATGTTTGGCTGCAGGTTGCGCCACCTTTTAATCCGTTACATGGTGCTATGTAAATAAGTGGGTTTTATGTTTGGAATATAGCTCCGCAAACCTTGTAGCAAAAAAAAGGACAAGCTTTGAAACACCCTCAGGTGTGGTAAAGCTTTATATAAGACCCGCATACAACCTCCTGACATTCAAAGCACTTCATGGTTCAGCCCCCTCCCTACCTTCAGAGCATGCTTCAGCACCAGCATGTCAGTGCCAGGTCTGAGGTCATCAGGCAGCATGCTGTTTGTTCCCCGGACTCCCCTTGCCACTTATGGTGAGAGGGTCTTTTCTAACATTGCCCCCCGCCCCCCGCCTCTGGAACTCTCTGCCTAAATATCTAAGAGACACACATGACATTTCCAACAATCTCTTAAAACACATCTTTTCAGATTGGCCTATGAACAATCTGAGAATTCTTTGAATGTTTCACAGAGAAAGTGTGCCATACAAATGCTGTGTTATTATTATGACTAGTATTATTTCATTCTATTACAGCATGCAAAAGAAAGATCACATTTTCCTTTGTGCCGGTAACTCCTCGAGTCAGGCTACGTCCCGTAGCCTTAGATCTCAAGGGTCTTTCTGAGAATCCTCGCTGTTCCCAAAAGTGTCGCCTTCTGTAATAGATCTACCCTCACACTTGTCCCTATTTCCTCTAGATGTTTCCCAAGTGCTTTCGGAATGGTGCCAAGTGCTCCAACCACCACAGGGACTACTTTCACCTTCACCTGCCAAATCTTACGAAATTCCCTGGCCAGGTCTTTGTACTTTTGGATCTTTTGTGTCTCCTTCTTAGCGACCCCTATATCACCCGGCACAGCTATGTCAATAAGATGACACATCTTCTTCGTCTTATCTAAGACTTCAACATCTGGATGCCTATGTTCTATAACATGATCAGTCTGAATGTTAAAGTCCCAGAGGATCTTGACCTGGTCGGTCTCTACAACTTTATCCGGAACATGCTCGTGCCATTTTGCAGTCACTTGGACACCATTTTTTTGGACACAGATCCCAGTGAATCAATTTGGCCAAATTGTCGTGTCTTCCTTTGTACTCCGTCTTGGCCATCATACTACATTCACTGACAATATGAAATACAGTCTCCTCTGCCTTATTACACATTCTGCACATAGGAGAGACGTTTGCTTTCTCTATCCTTGCCTTCATTACATTTGTCCTTAGAGACTGGTCTTGTGCCGCAGTAATCAAGCCCTCTGTTTCCTTCTTAAGTTCTACGCTCTTTAACCAATTCCAGGACTTGTTGCTGGCAACGCCTTCAGTGCATCTCAAGAACCGGCCATGAAGTGGTTTGTTCCGCCAATCTTGATGTCTTTCCTCTTTCCTTTGCCTCTTGTACTCCTTCGGCCCAACTTCGCCTGCCTTCGTGTACTTCTGCGCAACTTTCAACAAGTTCTCCTCAGTCCTCCTAGTATGACAATGTAAGCTCCTGCGCTCGATGTTGACACTGTCTGCCACACTTAGCAACCCCCTAACGCCCTCTGACCTCGGAAGATAAAGTCTGCTCACATTCGCCCGCGGATGAAGCATACCATTCATGGTCATCAGTTTTTTCATTCTCCTGTCCATGACATCTAGATCTTCCTTAGTCCACTCGACAATACCCGCACTATACCTCATCAAAGACACGGCCCATGTGTTATTTGCCTTAACCATGTTCCCCCTGTTCAGTTTCGACTTCAAACATTTCTTTACCTGTCTGATGTACTCTGTCCTCAACCTCACCTTTGATTCCTCGTGAAGGACATGGTTCGATTCAAGTACACCAAGATACCGATAACTCTCTTCCTCACCCAAAGCCCTCATCTGTGCACCATCTGGCAGAACAATACCATCGGAATGTACCCTCTTTCCCCTCTTCATGGTCATTGAAGCACATTTCTCCGGGCCAAACTGCATCCCGATGTCATCGCTGAAAATCCTGACAGTCTGTACCAAAGAATCGATCTCCACATATTCTTTGCAAATCGTCCATAAAAAGCAGATGGTTGATCTTACATCCGTCCTTCTTCATTTCATAACCTGCACTCACCTTCCTCAGAATCATCGACAGGGGCATCAATGCCAGAACAAACAGGAGCGGAGACAGAGAGTCACCTTGGAAAATCCCTCTTCTTATGCATACCTTGCCCAGACTAGCAATTTTTGGCCAACAGATTAGTTCGCCATGTCTTCATGCTCTCACTTAGAAGACGCTTTACTGCATCAGCCAGTCCAACCATATCCAGGCATTCCATTATCCACGTGTGCGATACCATGTCATACGCCTTCTTGTAATCGATCCACGCCATTGCCAAGTTCGTCTTTCTGCACCTGCAGTCCTTCAGTACAGCCTTATCGTTGATAAGTTGATCCTTAGACCTCTGGACCGCTTCTTTCAGCCTTTCTGCTTCTCTGGAAACAACTGCTGGTCATCCATATGACGATAGAGGTCTTCTGCAATCATACTGGTCAAGAGTTTATACATCACAGGTAAGCACGTGATTGGTCTATAGTTACGAGCAGTGTTAATGCACCTTTCTTGATGTCCTTCATGATCAGAACCGTTCTTGCCTCAGTCATCCAACATGGGACCTTACCATGTCCTAGACAGTCTTGCAATTGTAGGGCCATTCGCTCATGCAAACTGCGAATGAACTATTCTGTTTTTGTTCTAATATTATTAAACAGCTACTCGAGCAAGTAATTCTTAACGGTAATGCTATTAAAATGTGTTTATAATGTGTTTGTTTATAATTTCATTGTAATTTTAAAAATACCGTTACTCTTCTGAATTTTCATATTTTACGATCAAAATATTACGCCCCAATCTCAAGGTTTTGAAAAACTAGCTATACCTCTACCGCTGATGGCATGCATCAAAATAACAACTCCTTGACGTCATGTGTGGGATGTTGCGTTGTTATACCTCCATGTTGCAACAAAGCAGCTATACAAAATGGAGCGTCCTTATATGACGCAATAGGAGTGATGATGTAACAGAGCTTTTCAAAAATCTTTCTGAAGTAAAGCACAGAACAAGGGTGTTCAAAAATTATTGGTTTTTTGTTTTACATTTAAAATCTTAAATCTCAAGTGAACTCAATTTCCTTATTGATTGGAAACATTTTAAATGAATTTCAGCAAAGATGAGTTGTATCTGTTTTTTGTTTGAGCTGGTCTTTAATGATTAACCTCTTTTGGTAGCACTGTTTTGTACTTTGTACAGTTTTGCTTGTTTTGATAAATGCCATTTTCTTGTGTAGTTTGTATTACTCGATTCCAGATGGCCCGTCAACAAAAAGTGGAACAGCGAAGTAAAGAGTAGATGGAGAAGAGAGCTCGAGAAAACCAAAAACATCCTTGTGGTTACTGAACCCAAACCAGTCCGCAAAGGAGGTGGTGGTAGGCGTGGAAAAGTTGGACAAATTTGATTTCAATTATTTGTAAAACGAATGCTCATAGGAATTTCTTTATTTATTCATGATTACTTTTGACCTAGATAAGTCCTTTATTTCTGTGTAAACCGAGAAAAATTGTTTATTCTGAGGTATATAGAGAATACATAACACAACAGTTTAATGTAAGATTATTAAATTTGTATGAGTAAATATGACAAAAATATTTATGAGGCTGAACTAGTTACGATTGAAATAGCAAAATGATTCATTTGAAAGGTTCTCTGGATCATATGAAACAGTGTAATGAATAATCATGGATGATTCTATGGATAATCATGGTTGAGTCTATGAATAATCATGAATGAATCTATGGATAATCATGAGGCATTAATACTCATGAGGTTGAATTATTCATGATAAAAATCCAACGGCGAGATATATAGCGAGGGCAGTGACAGTGAGATGGACACGGGAGAAGCCAAACCCCAAAAGAAGCGAAAGAAGCAGCGAAGTGACGAAGAAGGAGACGGCGATGGGAAACGAGAAAATAAGGCCAAGAAAAGAAGGTTAGAAATAAACTAACAAAGAAACTTGTAAAATTTGTAAACAAATGTTTTCAGCTATGACCATTAGAACACGAGAAATTTTCAAAAACTGAGTCAGGGCAAAAGTTTTAAGGACTCTAGTAGGTTTGTTGATTTGGTTATTTTCCAGTAGATAAGATTCTTATGAAAATAGGGGGGGTGGAAGTGTCTCCAACCTCATGTCAAAACTGATCATGAAAGTAAGAAAGCAAAAGTCCAAAGAAGAATTTTCAGGTATAAAATGATTTTGAAGAGTGTCTCCTTAACACAAATGAACTATTTACTTTATCTTCTCATTAAACCAAATCTCGTAAGACATGAGACGGTGAGGAATCGGCCCTGCACAAGCGCAAGGAGCGCAAGTCTGGCGAGAGCAGAGCATCTCGCAGCCGCAAAGGGATCCGAGAATCCCGGATTGAAGAGGAGAAGCCTGGCAAGTTTAAGTCCAAGGCTATCGTGTCTTCTAGTGAGTCGGACTCAGAGGGAGAGAGGCTTCAGATTGATCAGACCAGTTCATTTCAGTTTTTGTCTATCTCTTTCTATCAAAGGGACACATTGGGCGCTCTAGTATGTAAAAAACATTTGTTTTGAAATGAATGTGGTTGGAAAAGTATTTTAAAAGTAGACTACAGTGATTCGCAGAAATATTCCTTGAATTTGTGTGGGTTTTGTGTAAACAGAACACAGTCTTCTGTTTTCTAGAACCAAAGTTTTTTTACTCTACAAAATGGCAGTTTGTATGTTCCGTTTGTTGTATTTCAAAAGGAAAACTTGTGTTTTTCAATCACAACTCACTAATGACAAAACACATCATTAGGACACCAGACCAAGTAATTTATGGCTTGATGTCATTCTGCTTAGAAAAATTGATATTCTTCAAAACAAAGCATTAAGATTTATGAAGTTTTACAAAATTACATCCTCTTAAATGATGGCATTCGTTATTTTATTTCCTTTTTATTTTAGTGACAATGAGGAAATGTCCAGTAGTCAGAAACCGTCACCGTCTAAGAGTTGTGGTCGCATCCGCCGTATCGCCTCGGACTCCAGCGACTCCGATGAAAGGAAGTCAAGATCCAAAGGTCAAGATCAAGCTTCTGGGTCTGAGTCCAAGGGGGAAAGTAAACCTCGTAGCAAGGCACTTCAGTCAGACAGTGATGAGGAATCAGGGGGTGAGGGTCAGAGGTCAGGTAGTGAGGGTCAGATATCAGATGCTGGATCAGGAAACGAGGAGGCAGCATCGGAAGGAGAGGGGTCCGGCGGGGAAGAAGCAGGGTTGGACGGAGCGGCGTCTGGTAATGAAGGGGTCGCTGACTGAGGAGACCTCCTGTCTGTCAACTTTCATTGGACTATCCACCAGATGCCAAGTGTCAGTGGCTGAAACACTCGCAATTAGACGTCAGGGTTCAGATTGTTTTCAGTGAGTTCAAGTTGGAAAAACTTGGCGGGAAGCTGCACATCTGACTACCTCAAGATCAGAATCTTTCTCCTTAAGATTTAAACAACTTGTGAAATATGTTTCAAATATTTCCCATTGAATTTGATTGGCTGAGAGAACAATTTTTTATAACCTGCCCACACTTTTTTGTTCACATAAGCAATTTTCAATCAATTTGTTCTAGAGACAATCTTACAATGCTGAAATGATCTTAGATTTTTAATTTTAAAGATGTTGATCATTTTTTTGCAAATCCACTTATCAGTGAAATAATGTTTACATTGTTTCCCACTTCTTGAAGAAAACTGTTTGAAAGATCTTCAGATGTATTTTTGACAATTCTTGATTTGATTGTGTCATTTACAGCTGCGTGATTTGAGGACAGGCCAGAACATCAACCTGTGCAGCCAGCTTGGCCCAATCGACCGGTCAACCATCTGGAGGGAAGTCCTGCTGGAGTTTGTCTCTGATGAATCAAACTCCTTTCCAGGATACTCAGCTTATTATACGGTGTTGCCATGGATCCCTGACTCTCCATGTTTGTTGAGAAATGGGTGTTAAATCTCGGTGTAGGCAGTAAAAGTACCTTATTTTCCTTCATACTTGACGCGGCTTATCTGACTTCCACAGGTGCAACAAAATCACTGCGTCTTTTCTAATGGTGTGTCTTATCTGGTATCACTATAGATCATTGTGATGATCACTGTGTGAAATTAAATTCATCCTCTAAAATGAGCCTTTCATTTGCTCATGGTAATGTTGTCACATTATTTAAAATAACGCAGTGTGTAGTTATAAATTGTAGTTTTTAAGGTTTAGCGTAGTTTTGAGGTAAGCAGCTGTACATGAGATTGGACCTTTAGCCTAATTTCATTAAGCCTGTTATAGCACACACAAAATGTTATGCGCGCAGTATAAAATTGCTGAGCAGAAATAGGTTATCAGCCTAAATGCCATAGTAAAGGTTGCTACGCCTGGTACCTAATTGTTCACTTATCTGACTTTCAAATGTGCAACAAAAATCACTGCGTCTTATCTAATGATGGGCCTCTGGTATCACTATAGATCATTGTGATGATAACTGTGAAATTAAATTTATCGTGTGAAATAAGCCTTTCATTTGCTCAGGGTAATGTTGTCATATTATTTAAAGTAGCAGTTATTGCTGCATTGCAAATAAACATATCCAAAGAAACTGATTACTGTTGGAGAGAGCACAGCAGTCTTTTGAAGGTGATATCTAATTTTGTCATCTTTACCATCTTATATTACTAGTAGTTGAGTACAAAGAAAGACACAGGTTTTCTCGTAGTTAGGCGCTAACAGCGTTTGTGTGTTCTATGGGTATGGGTTCAAGACAAAAGCCTTGAGTTTTAAAACTGATTATCTCTGAACTTTTCAAATTTCAGCGTAGTGTGTAAACGTCTTCCATGTGCCAGCCCTTGCCATATCTCTGACCGAAGACCTGCCTACACTACACCTCCTCCCAGCAGACTGCGGCTGTCAGATCCTCTTTACTCTCCCTCCTGAAGAGACTGCACTTCTCGTCATTCATGAGCTTGTGATACCCGATGCTGACTGCGAGAAACATTATTTTGAGGTACTTTTCATCAAGTTAATGTTGCAAAGCAATTTTTTTTATACTGGAGTGTACAGACTAGCAATGTTACGCACAGAGTGGAGGCAGGCAGTAGACTTACCAGGTACATCCATTGTCTTCGGAGATGTGTGCATGCTCAGTACTATGTCAACAATGGAAAATAACCCAGTGTGTTTGCTGCCACCTAGAGTTCCAGTGATGGAAACTAGAGATAAACCTTCCCTTTATAATTCTATTGGTGTTTGGCAGATTACCTCACTTGATGGTATGTGACATCCACAAAACGTCCACAAAACGTCAACAAACATTCTCAAGAAAAGTGCAAATAACAAGGTAATGTCTGCAAACCTTTCCTTTTTATGTAAAATTTGCAAATCGAATTTGGAAGTTCTGAAGGTCAGTTTTCTTGTGCAAGGTATATTTGGAAACAACCACAATAATAAGTTGACTCTTGATCAGCAAAACTTGTTTTAAAAATATGCTTTTATTGTGGTGTTTTTCCGAGAATCTTCTCTTGTTTTTCTACTTTTTAAAGACTGACGATTTAGCCACCTTGTGCTACAATCGTTACTGTGAGAAATTATATTTATCCTGTAAAATGAGCCTTTCATTTGCTCAGGGTAATGTTGTCATATTGTTTAAAATAACGCAGCGTGTAGTTATAAAGTGTAGTTTTTAAAGTTACGCATAGTTTTAAGGTAAGCATCTGTATAAGAGATTGAACATTTAGCCTAATTTCATGAAGCCTGTTAGCACACAAAAAATGCTATGCACAGTATAAAAATGCTGAGTAGAAATAGGTTTTGATCAGCCAAAATGCATAATGACTGGCGTACCTAACTAATATTGTACTTTTCATCACTGTGATATTCTCTTCTTCTTTTTTCCGTCTATCATCGAGGTTGTAATATAATGCTGACATCAGAGCCTGGAATCATTCAATCTCCGAACAACGCTTCCAGCACCCGTTATATAACTGCTCCCTTGTGTGCTTTCAGCAATCGTTGTCAAACTGACGTCCCATGGCAGTACGTGATGCTTTCCTTTAGTCAACTCAAACTTGAATCCGATCTGCAATGCACGAAGGACTTCATTGAGGTAAGAACAGGGTTTTACTGTTAATTTGTCTCCAACTGATTTGACTGCTGGAAAAAATGTCTTTGGATTTCAATTATAAGATAGAATCAGAAGCACACTGTATTTGTTAATCTTGTTGGTAAAGGCATGGGATCAAAACTACAACTGCTTTCCCACAGAAGGTCTGTAGCCAGCCTCTGTCTTTTACACGGATGTTTGCAAGGTAAACGTGCTACCTGTGTGTCCGACCTGGTTCCTCCTATCAGGATGTTTGAGTGTTAAACCAGGCTTTCTGCTTGTAAATCTTGCTTGGCTGAGATGTAGAACAAAAAGCAATCCAACAGCTTTATTCCATGTACATCTCTTTGGAACTCCTTACCTGTTAAATCAACATTTCTCTCCATCCTACAATCTAAACAGATTTCAGATGCAAATCTACCTTTAGCTCCCTGAGTTATTCTCATATTGAATGTTTTTTGTCTTGTACGTAACCCCCAAAACCAAGAGTGGCTTTAAGCCTTGTTTTGGGCAAATGTCATAACTTGACAGGTTGAAAGGTCATATCTAACACGCTATAGCAAGCACACATTTTGCTCCACGCGATAAGGTCGTATCTCTTTTAATTGTTTTTTGCCTACACTTATTGCACTACCAACAACAATTTCAATTGCAACCTGGCTCCACTGACATAGTGAAATCTTTTCTTTTTTTGTGTGTGTTCAGATTCAGGACGTGATACCCAAGAAGCGTCTGTCTTCTGTAGGGATGCAAATACTTTCACTTGGATCACCGAGGGAAGTGAAGTCATCGCAAAATTCCAAACAGACGACGAGTAGTGCTTCCAAAGTTGCAGAGAGCTCGAGAGAAAGAGACATTTTCCTGTAAAGTGTTGGACATCAGAGTGGTTGGACGGCAGCTTTTTCCATGTATGAACTGAATTATGGCTATCAGTACAGGTAGTGGTCAGCCTACTGGTCTTTATTTTTTGTATAGTTTATTATCTGCTTGTCGACCGACCAGGTTCATATTGTAATATTAATAATAATATTAATAATTATGTGTATTATTTTAAATGGAATGCATGGGTGTGTTGACTGCGGTTTGGCTGGTGGGATTCAACTTGGAGGCATAGGTTTGTGAGTTTGTTGTGTGAATGATGATGATTAGTGGGATCTGTGTGTTAGGTAACTTATGCCTTCTTGCCCATCCAGTGTCATGCTATATATTCTATGTTCTCCAATCTCGCACTCATGCATTTGCTTTCTTCGAGATAATAATTATTTGGTAGAGACTGAATATCTAGGAGTTGCCTTGATTTTTATTGACATTTTATCGACATACTTGCATTGTATAAGATAATTAAATGTACATGTATGTGTTTTATTGACCGCCTGCACAACTCTCAACAGTTTGTACAGGTGTTTACAGAGAGAATAAATCCCAGCCAGATCCACAGTCAACATCCAAAAGCTGGATATAGCTGTGTAGGGCGTCACTTTAATCTTTCTAATCACTCCATTTCTCTCATGATTTTACAGGGCTTTGAGGCACTAGGAAACCACAAGATTGTTCGTATGAGTAGGGAGAAGCTATGGATAAGGCGTCTTCAGACCATTCAACCCCATGGTCTAAACATCCAAGAAGGAAATGTCTAATAACCTTTTGTCTTTGCCTTCTCCTTTTTACCACAGATTCTCCTCTCCAGTCTGCCTCATTCACTAATCAGTTACTTTTGTCTCCCTCTTCCCATCATTTATTTTTTACTTTTTGAGGCTTTGCATGATGAGGTATCAATGTATATTCAGTTTGCATTAACACCGTATATCTACTAGCTATGTAGATTTGTTCTAATGAACTAGGTCTTGCTTTTTTAACATTTTTTTATTCTACTGCAACAGAGTAGATTTGGAAATCGGAAGACTACTTCGGGAGACTACTTAGTTCTGAAAAGAACTGTCCAGCTTATTAGCTACTACCTGGGCGGTGGGTAGGAAATTGGCCGGGACTACTACTTTGGCTTCATAGTGAATCGGATCGAGGGGACTTCTCAGTATTAACTTCATTGCCGCGGAGTGAGTTCTTAGTTGGTCTCAACAATTAGACTAGCTTGCTCTAGTCATCGTCTCCGGACAATGACTAGAGCAAGCTAGTCGGTTTGGACTAGCTTGCTCCAGTCATCGTCTCCTAACGATGAGACGATGACTAGAGCAAGCTATGCTCTAGACATCGTCTCCTGACGATGACTAGAGCAAGCTAGTCGAAACGTTGAGACCAATTAAGAACTCACTCCGTGGCAGTGAAGTTAATAACGAGAAGTCCCCTCGATCCTATCCACTATTAAGCTAAAGTAGTAGTCCCGGCCGATTTCCTACCCTCCGCCCAGTTAGTAGCCAATAACCTGGACAGTTCTTTTCAGAACTAAGTAGTCTCCCGAAGTAGTCTCCCGATTTCCAAATCTACTCTGCGGCAGTAGAATAAAAATCAAATAAAAAGCAAGACCTAGTTCTGAACAAATCTACATAGCTAGTAGATATACACACGGTGATTACCGCAAACCGAATATACATCATTTATTTTGTCTTTTGTATTCGTTCCTCTTGTGGTCAAACCAGCCCCTCCCCCACCCCCACCCCCTTTTGTTACCCTCCTTTTTGTTCATCCTCCTGCTTTCTCTGTGTGCTTTCATCTCTAACGTCTATCCCCACTCCACTTTTTATGTTTGTAGTCTTGTCATTTAGCCTTCAAGAAAGACTCTGCTAGGGTCGAAACGTCAGGCCACTATCTATTTTTGTGTGTGTAGTAGTTTTTCCATGATTTTTAGAGCCAATTTGTAGTAAGTTTTTTGCTGAGAATGTTTTATTCATGCATATTTGTATTTAGAAGAACTGATTTAATGTCTGGTCATATTGTTACTTTCAGTGCATATAATTATATACAGTGTATTTTCCTTAAGTGTGAGGGACTGTTTTCTTGTGTATGAATCTCACAAGTAAGTCAAATTGTGAGTTTGAGGTGCATATATAGTTTAAAGGTGTAAATCAATGAAAATCAAGGTTGATATTTTTGACAATTTGCTTGATTCAGCCATGGTTTCTTATTTTCCCTTTAAAAGCTACAAGAGCCATGTTAATGACAAGCCTTGGCTTACACCTCACATAAATGTTTTTGACCGTCAAATTATGTTGGGTAATAGTTATTATTGGTATGACTCTGCTCTTTCATCGCTTGGCCTTGACTCTCTGGCTGGTAGGAGAGAGGCACACTGCAGGCGTTTTGCTAATGAACTTGCTAATAACCCTCACACTAAAGACCTCCTTCCCCCTACCAGGCATGAGAGTCATGGTCGAAATCTCCGAAATAGTCATCATGTTTCAACCATCCCCACCAGATCCAGTCGTTTTAAAAATAGCCCTGTTCTTTATTTCATAGGTTTAATTCATTCTTAATTATTTCTCCATTTTATTGTGTGTGGTGGTCTGAGTGAGGTTCTTATTTAATTTTATGTTTTATTGAAACACTTATGTCCCTGTTAATTATTCCATTTCCCTTTTAAACTACAGTGAGGTGTTTCTTTTGTTTATATGGTTCTGTTTTTGTTTTAAAGGCGAGTGTGCAATCTGTTTTTGTTATCTATTTTTTTGCTATTTAGGTGTCCTTAAAAAAAAGTATGTCTTGTCGATTTTTTACTATTGTAATGACTCTGTAATTTGACCTTCAAGTCACGAAGTTTGTCAATTTTAATAAATCTTAAAATCTTAATCATATATAAATGTCATTTTCATAAATCCTTTCTAGGTCGCACTTGTTTGTTTTTATGGACCACTCAGGTCTCGTGGTCGTAAAGTAGGGAACCCATGTGCGTCCTCAATGTTCAATTGTCTCCTCCAACTTGGTTGTTAGAATATTTATAGTGAAAAGTTAAGTTTGAAGTCTCGACCTTTAGGCTCATTCTCTTTTTCATTTTAGCTTTAAGCAAGAGAGATCAAGAGCACATTTATTTTCTCTTGTTATTTTTCTTTATTTTGTACGAAGCATGACTCTGGCCAAGCTCCAAATGCATTTCAGTAGGGAGGGATAGGGTCATAGAGCTATTTGTGAGTATCTGTATCAAATCATAACTTTATTCCAGAAATAAT
This sequence comes from Pisaster brevispinus, assembly GCA_023634235.1. Taxonomy (NCBI): domain Eukaryota; kingdom Metazoa; phylum Echinodermata; class Asteroidea; order Forcipulatida; family Asteriidae; genus Pisaster; species Pisaster brevispinus. The sequence goes on from JAMKCF010000026.1 coordinate 990,099, forward strand.
TTTTAAATAGAAGGCCGGCCTCCTTCCCTTGTCTCTACATTAACTGTTAATTAAGTGAGGAGGGTCCTCATAAATTCCTTCATCTCTGCCAATTGCTTTGTTTTGCTTTATTAATTGACTTTATATTTATAATATTGTATTTTGTCATGTTCCCTTTGGGGGAGAATTACAAGATGAGCGAGTACCTGCATTTCTGTTTCCATTTTGGAGTAATTTGTTTGTCTCTGAGTTTAGCGGGTAGTCCGCTCCCCTTCTGGCAGATAGGGATGAGCTCTTACAATACGTTGAGCCACTTTTTATAGCTCTTACATCCTTTTAAAGATTCTTTTGCAAAAAAGTATAGTCCCTGCATAAATAGGCAAAGAGTAAAAATGGCATCTGAAAAACTGTGGTTAGGCCTAATTAACCACTAATTAGTGGCCAAATTAGCCAGCTTCTATTCATAATGAAGAGTACAAATTCTTTTCAGAAAGGTAGTTGACTCAAAAGCACAGGCATTATAAGTGGAGATGGTGTCTGCATAAAGTTGTGGCTATTTTTGAGCTGCCTTATTTGGTTCACTAATTAGTGGTTAAATACAGTTTTACAGATGCCATTTTTCATCTATAGCAGGTACAATGCACATGCGGTTGAGTAGACTACCTTAAAAAAAAATTGTATCCTTCATTATTAGTAAAAAAAAATTTAGCTCAGGATCTTGAAGACTGTTATAACCTGGGCAAACCACTTTTTTGAAGTAGCTTAATTGGTCCAGTAATTAGTGGTTAATTAAGTACAGTTATACAGACGCCATTCTCCATCTATAACATTCTCCATCTATAAATTGCCCATGCACTTTAATTAGTCAACTGCCTCTTTGAACTGCTGGTTCAATCTGAGTTCGATCGGAGACGAACAATATTCAAACTGCTCAAAATGCTCTGACATGAATTCTGACTAAGACAAATGGGTGTTCTGAAGCAGCCAGTTCAATCTCATAAAACGAGTGTTACACTGGGCACCAAATTTGGGAGTTGGTTAATATTTGGGTCCACTAATCGGCTGTTAATTAACCACATCTACGCAAATGTCATTTGCGTCTCACGTACATTTGCCTTATGCGGTTGAGTAATAACTACCTCTAAGAATGTACTCTTCGTTATTAGTAAAAGTGTAAGTTTAAGCCCAGAATCTTGAAAACTGTCAAACTGAACATACCAAATTTTTGAGCTGGCAAATTTGGTCCATTGATTAGTGATTAGTATCACAGTTACATACGCCATTTTCCATCCATAACACGCACAATTACATAACGCGGTTGAGTAAACTACTTTTCTTTTCGATATTTGATATTTTATTGAAAACAAACACAATTGGATGCGTTCATACAAACATATTTAAAAGGTACGACAAGTGGTTAAGAAAAATATTAATTGCTGGGAAAAAATATTGATGTTAGTATAAAATTTATTATTATTATTCCAACGAAAAACTACAAAAAGGAAAACAACTTTTTGATAAGTTCAGAAGTCCCCACCATGGCAATAGTGAGAAAGAAACCCGCTCTGTGACTATCAATGCAAGAGTAGTTCAATTTCAACACTTCCAATTTAATTTGTTAATTTAATTAACGTAAAGGTTGTCGATTAAAATTTGACAACATATTTTCATCTGCAAAAAAACTATTATTAGTTCTTGAATGACGAAAGTGGTTAAATTTACCTTTGTGTAAACGATATGCAGTTTTCAGATTACGACAACATGCAAATTATTTTACTTTTACTTATTTAATCTTAATTACTGAACTCAGAAAAGTTGAAAGATCAAGGATGACTAGTTTCTCAAATGTTTGAAGTACCCCCCCCCTTCATTTGCACTTACTTTGATGACGTTGCTGACGTCGCATTCAAATGACGTAATTTTTACTTGTCATGTAGCTTATTTTATTGTACAGCGCCCTCACAGCGTTTGGAATTTTCGCGGGGTTTCTCCAGCATTATTTTGCTTTACGAAGACAAGATGACACCTCGGGTTTCTGGCTACGTTTTTGCTGTTGTTGTTCTTCTTCTTCATTTTGAATGCAGCCTTCGAATGATTGAAGATGTAGGCACTGCATGTGTGCGAATGTTCAGGTAAATGTCACTTTATTCTACTCTTATTCTACGGTTTATCATGTTCGTTTGTGTGCAGTTAGGTTTGTTTCTCTACGATCATTACAACTTTTGGGAGAAAACAAAGACTAAACAGTGACGGCAGCAACGTTTGTCAGTGAAGACAGTGGCGAGAATGCTAATATTAGTCAAGTCGGGAGCACTCATTCTGGTTTAGTCTGGTTTGGAAATTATGTCTGCAGCACAGAATAATATAACTTTATTCATCTCTATCATCATCTATGAATTCCAGTTCTCAGAGACATTTTGTGAACTAAATCAACAGTTCAGTTTTCGGTAGGTTTCTTCTGATCTCTGACTCTGCTCTGGTCAGTCCCTCCTGCTACCAATTGTCCACTTGCCGCTTGTGTGCATATACCATTCTACATTGACTTGCCACAGTCCTAAAGAAAAAGTTATACTTACAAAATCTGTGTCTGCAGTTTCTTCCCAGAACTTAATTATTTCCAAACTTTTTATGTGTTCTTCTGAATTGTCTTTGTCCAGTCATGCCTATTGGCACAGCTATTTCTTCATGATTTTGTGCTGTGTGTGTCGCCTCTACATCCCATGGCCCATGAAAAGGTACAGTTGAGTATTATAAAAGGTATAACACTTCCTAACTTAATTCTTGACGCTTGTTAAACCCTATCAATATTTGAAGTTTATTGATAATTTCCTTGATTGCACCTGAGAAAATTCAGGCTTTTTGAGTTTTTGACATTCACTTATAGTTTGGAGACTTTCAGTTCATAACATATGCAGGCGATGCAGGCTAATGGAACCACATTTAAAGTGTCCTTTTGTGTTGTTATGATAACAAACCCAGTCTGTTCTGTGAGGTCTGCATCACTGGACCGCTAGGCCACAACACTCCACTAATTATTGTAGAACAGAACAAGGGATGAATGCATAGTCAGATTATTGGTCAGGCCCAATCCAGATTGGATTTCGAGCAGCGGAGGCAAACTTATAATTTCAAAATCCATTAGAGTTAAGTGACCAAGTGTAAAAAAACTTGATTTGGTCAGACGTCATCACTTATCTCTGGTCAGTCCCTCCTGCTACCAATTGCCCACTTGCAAATTGTGTGTGCATATTCCATTCTATCTTGACTTGACACAGTCCTAAACAAAAAGTTACACTTGCAAAATCTGTGTCTGCAGTTTCTTCCAAGATCTTAATTATTTCCAAAGTTTTCATATGCGTTCTTTTGAATTGTCTTTGTCCAGTAGGCACAGCTATTTCTTCATGAGTTTGTGCTGTCTGTGTCAGCTCTTCATCCCACGGCTCATGAAAAGGTACGATTGAGTATTATTAAAGGTATAATACAGGATTGGTAGATCTAGTAGAAGAGAGAGTTTGTGAACTAAATCAACAGTTCAGTTTTCAGGAGGTTTATTCTTCCCCATATCTTTTTCTGACGGTAGTCAGCTTGAAAAGCCCTATGGAATTCGCCCCTTGTTCCAGGGCTTGAATTTGTTGGGGAAATCCACAAGAATGCAGGGCTTGCATGTTGCTTAAAATATGCACTAGACAAGAATTTCTGTTACAAGACCAGAAATAAAGAGAGAAATCCATTATCTACTAAGTTTAACATGTAAACTTTTTTTTATCTGAACAAGCACTGACACAAGAGTGATTTTATTTGTCTGCATTTTCTTCCCAGAACTTGATTATTTCCAAACTTTTTATATGTGTTCTTTTGAATTGTCTTTGTCCAGTAGGCCCAGCTATTTCTTCATGAGTTTGTGCTGTCTTCGTCGTTTCTTCATCCCACGGCTCATGAAAAGGTACAAATTTTATAAGACTTTTGGACTGGTCTGGTCATTAGTTTACTGGCCAGACTCTAAAATTACTGGCCTCAGGTCTGCGTTCCAACTCGAAATAATGGCCTTTGCTCCTGCAGGGTAATGACATAGCTTGCCACTTGTCAGAATTGTGTGAGAGCTGAATTTAATTTCCGAATATACACTTTCATCTATGTCTAGCTGTTTGTTGGAGGTGAAATTGCCCCGCAATCTAGCTCATACACATTGTCAAAGAACTGTTTTTTTGCCATCCTTAAAGCAGCCAACTCTCCCTGTTTCTGCGGATAGTTTCCTGAAAATAATCTCATCTTTCCATGTTCAGATAAACAAATTTGAAAATCTTCCAAATTATTTTAGGTTTTCCCCCCTGTTCTTCATATCGCCCAGATTATTGTAGAAAATTTCCTTGACTGCAAGATGAAAATGTTGGCAGCTTGACCTTTTAGAGTGGTTGTTCGCGTATAACATCTTCTCTTAAAATCGTACACTTCCTAACTAAATTCTTGGCGCTTGTTAAACCCTATCAATATTTTTAGCATGTAATTACCTTGTCATTTATTTTGGTTGAACCAACCATTTTCAGATTGGAGTGTGGAGTTCGGAGGTTGGAGTTTGGGGTTTTGGAGTTTGGAGTTTGGAAATTGGAGATTTGAGGTTGGTGTTTGGAGATTGGGGCATCTGGTTGATAGCCTCCAGTTGTAGCCTCAGTTGTAGCCTCAGTTGTAGCCCCAGTTGTAGCCCCAGTTGTAGCCCCAGTTGTAGCCCCAGTTGTAGCCCCAGTTGTAGCCCCAGTTGTAGCCCCAGTTGTAGCCCCAGTTGTAGCCCCAGTTGTAGCCCCAGTTGTAGCCCCAGTTGTAGCCCCAGTTGTAGCCCCAGTTGTAGCCCCAGTTGTAGCCCCAGTTGTAGCCCCAGTTGTAGCCCCAGTTGTAGCCCCAGTTGTAGCCCCAGTTGTAGCCCCAGTTGTAGCCCCAGTTGTAGCCCCAGTTGTAGCCCCAGTTGTAGCCCAAGTTGTAGCCCCAGTTGTAGCCCCAGTTGTAGCCCCAGTTGTAGCCCCAGATGTAGTCTCAGATGTAGTCTCAGATGTAGTCTCAGTTGTAGTCTCAGTTGTAGTCTCAGTTGTAGTCTCAGTTGTAGTCTCAGTTGTAGTCTCAGTTGTAGTCTCAGTTGTAGTCTCAGTTGTAGTCTCAGTTGTAGTCTCAGTTGTAGTCTCAGTTGTAGTCTCAGTTGTAGTCTCAGTTGTAGTCTCAGTTGTAGTCTCAGTTGTAGCCCGAGTTGTAGCCCCAGATGTAGCCCCAGATGTAGCCCCAGATGTAGCCCCAGATGTAGCCCCAGATGTAGCCCCAGTTGTAGTCCCAGTTGTAGTCCCAGTTGTAGTCCCAGTTGTAGTCCCAGTTGTAGTCTCAGTTGTAGTCTCAGTTGTAGTCTCAGTTGTAGTCTCAGTTGTAGTCTCAGTTGTAGTCTCAGTTGTAGTCTCAGTTGTAGTCTCAGTTGTAGTCTCAGTTGTAGTCTCAGTTGTAGTCTCAGTTGTAGTCTCAGTTGTAGTCTCAGTTGTAGTCTCAGTTGTAGTCTCAGTTGTAGTCTCAGTTGTAGTCTCAGTTGTAGTCTCAGTTGTAGTCTCAGTTGTAGTCTCAGTTGTAGTCTCAGTTGTAGTCTCAGTTGTAGTCTCAGTTGTAGTCTCAGTTGTAGTCTCAGTTGTAGTCTCAGTTGTAGTCTCAGTTGTAGTCTCAGTTGTAGTCTCAGTTGTAGTCTCAGTTGTAGTCTCAGTTGTAGTCTCAGTTGTAGTCTCAGTTGTAGTCTCAGTTGTAGTCTCAGATGTAGTCTCAGTTGTAGTCTCAGTTGTAGTCTCAGTTGTAGTCTCAGTTGTAGTCTCAGTTGTAGTCTCAGATGTAGTCTCAGATGTAGTCTCAGATGTAGTCTCAGATGTAGTCTCAGATGTAGTCTCAGATGTAGTCTCAGATGTAGTCTCAGATGTAGTCTCAGTTGTAGTCTCAGTTGTAGTCTCAGTTGTAGCTCAGTTGTAGTCTCAGTTGTAGTCTCAGTTGTAGTCTCAGTTGTAGTCTCAGTTGTAGTCTCAGTTGTAGTCTCAGTTGTAGTCTCAGTTGTAGTCTCAGTTGTAGTCTCAGTTGTAGTCTCAGTTGTAGTCTCAGTTGTAGTCTCAGTTTTTAGTTTCTAGTTCAACCAAAAGCCTGCCTACACTTCCTCTCCTCCAAGCAGACTGCGGCTGTCAGATCCTCTTTACTCCTCCACCAGATTTTGCGCTTCTTGACATTCCTGGGCCTGTGATACCCGATGCTGACTGAGAGCGACATTATTTGAGGTACTTTTCATCAAGTTACTGTTAATGTCATTTGTTATATATTTGAGTGTACAGCCTTTTGATTTTTTTTGCACAGAGCGGAGCATTCTCTGAGGCATGGGTCAGTAGACTTACCAGGTCATTCAATGTCTTAAAGATGTGTGCATGCTCAGTACTGTCAACAGTAGAATATATCACAGTATGTTTGCTGCCACCTAGAGTTCCAATGATGTAAACTGGAAATAAATCTTCTCTTAATAATTCTATTGGTTTTTGGAAGAGTACTTTCATTCCCTCTTGATGGTATGTGACATCCACAAAATGTCAACCAACATTTTCTAGAAAAGTGCTAATAACAAGTTAATGTCTGCTAACCTTTCCCGCTTATGTAAATTTCAGAGTGCAGCAAGGTCCTGACCGCTGACTGAGGAGCCTTCCAGTCTGTCAACTTCCATGGTGGGAAGCTTCACAACTGACTACCTCAAGGTCAGAATCTAACTCCTCAACATTTCAACAACTTTTGAAATATTTTCCAAATATTTCCCATTGAAATTGATTGGCTGAATCTTTGTTCATGCTTAGGTTCAAGAGATCAATCTTCAATAACCTGCCTACACTTTTTTTGTTCATAAAGCAATTTTCAATCAATTTGTTTTAGAGACATCACAATGCTGAAAGATCTTATATTTTTAATCATAAAAAATGCAAATATTTATTTGGCAAATCCACTAATGGTGAAATAATTTTCCTTTTTTCCCCCACTTCTAAAAAAATGTTTTTTTAAAAGACCTTCAGATGTATTTTTGACAATTCTTGATTTTATTGTCTGAATTACAGCCGAGTGATTTGACGACAGGCCAGAACGTCAACCTGTGCAGCCAGCTTGGCCCTATGGACCGGTCATCCATCGGGAGTGAAGTCCTGCTGGAGTTTGTCTCTGATGAAACGAACTATTTCCCAGGATACTCAGCTGATCATACAGTGTTGCCATGGATCCCTGACTCTCCAGGTTTGTTGAGAAATGGGTGTTAATCTGTGTATGCAGTTAACGTACATTATTTTCCTTCATGCATGACGCGGCTTATCTGACTCCAAATGTTCAACAAAAATCACTGCCTCTTAACTATTGATGGGCCTTATCTGGTATCACTATAGATCACTGTGATGATAACTGTGGGAAAATGAAACTTACCCTGTGAAATAAGCCTTTCATTTGCTCAGGTAATGTTGTCACATTATTTAAAATAACACAGTGTGTAGTTATGAAGTGTATTTTTTAGGGGTTTACTGTAGTTTTAAGGTAAGCAGCTGTACATGAGATTGGACCTTTATTAGCCTATTAGCACAAAAGAAAATGACAAAAAAATGATATGCGCGCAGTATAAAATAACTGAGCAGAAATAGATTATCAGCCATAACGTCCTACTTAATTAGGTTGTTACGCCTGGTACCTAACTGTACCTAACTGTTTATCATCCCTGTGATATTCAGGTATTTTTCGTCTATAATTAAGGTAAACATGCTACCAGTGTGTCCGACCTGGTTTCTCCTATCAGGATGTTTGAGTGTTAAACTAGGCTTTCTGCTTGTTAATCTTGCTTGGCTGAGATGTACAACAAAAACCCACTCCAACAGCTTTATTCCATGTACATGTCTTTGTAGCTCCTTGCCTTTAACTTCAACAAATTTCTCCATCCTACAATCTAAACTGATTTCAGATGCAATTCCTACCTTTAGTTCCCTGAGTTATTCTCATCTTGTACGTAACCTGTTACCAAGAGTGGCTTTTAGCCATGTTTTAGGCAAACGTGCATTAAAGTTATACAAAAACACAGGGTCGTAACTTGATAGGTCGAAAGTTCATATCTAACACACTATAGCAAGCACACAATTTGCTGCACGCGATAAGGTCGTATTTCACTTAATTTTTGTTTGCGTTCACTTATTGCACTACTCAAAAAATTTAATCGCAACCTGGCTCCACTGACATAGTGAAATCTTTTCTTTTTTGTGTGTGTTCAGAAGCGTCTGTCTTCTGTGGGGATGCAAACACTTTCACTTGGATCTCGGAGGGGAGTGAAGTCATCGAAAATCCTGAACTGACGACGACGAGTGTTTCCAAGATTGCAGAGAGCCTGAGAGAAGGAGACATTTTCCTGTAAAGTGTCGGACATCAGGGTGGTTGGACGGCAGCTTTTTTCTATGTATAAACTGAATGTATTTATTTCTGTATAATTTATTATCTGCTTGTCGTCCGACCAGGTTCATATTGTAATATTATTGTTAATAATAATAATAATAATTATGTGTAATACTTTAAATGGAATGCATGGGGGTGTTGACTGCGGTTTGGCTGGTGTGATTCAACTTGGAGGCATAGGTATGGAGTTTGTTGTGTGAATGATGATGATTAGTGGGCCCTGTGTGTTAGGTAACTTATGCCTTCTTGCCCATCCAGTGTCATGCTTTATATTCTATGTTCTACGATCACGCACTCATGCATTTGCTTTTTTTTAGATGATAATTATTTGCTAGAGACAGAATATTTAGGAGTTGCCTTCATTTGTATTGACATTTTATTGACATACTTGCATTGTATAAGATAAGTAATTGTACATGTATGTGTTTTATTTTCTGCCTGCACAACTCTCAACAGTTTTTTTGCAGGTGTTTACAGAGAGAATAAATCCTGGCCAGATCCAGAGTCAACATCCACTAGCTGGATACACCCGTGTGGGACGTCACTTCAATGTTCCTAATCACTCCATTTCTGTCATAATTACAGGGCTTTATGAGGCACTAGGAAACCACAGAGACTGTTCGTCTGAGTAGGGAGAAGCTATGGATAATGCGTCTCCAGACCATTCAACCCCATGGTCTAAATCATCCAAGAAGGAAATGTCTAATAACTTTTTGTCTTTGCTATCTCCTTTTTATCACAGATTCTCCTCTCCAGTCTGCCTCATTCACTAATCAATTACTTTTCTCTCCCTGTATATTCAGTTTGCGGTAACACCATGTGTATATCTACTATCTATGTAGATTTGTTCTTGTAGAACTAGGTCTTGCTTTTTATTCTACTGCCGCGGAGTAGATTTTGGAAATCGGGAGACTACTTCAGGAGACTACTTAGTTCTCAAATGAACTGTCCAGCTTATTAGCTACTACCTGGGCGGAGGGTAGGAAATCGGCCTGGACCACTACTTTAGCTTAATAGTGGATCGGATCAAGGGGACTTCTTGTTATTAACTTTACTGCCGCGGAGTGAGTTCTTATTTGGTCTCAACGTTTCGACTAGCTATCTCTAGTCATCGTCATCGCCGTTGAGACCAAATAAGAACTCACTCCGCGGCAGTGAAGTTAATAACGAAAAGTCCCCTTGATCCGATCCACTATCAAGCTAAAGTAGTAGTCCCGGCCGATTTCCTACCCTCTGCCCAGGTAGTAGCTAATAAGCTGGACAGTTCTTTTGAGAACTAAGTAGTCTCCTGAAGTAGTCTCCCGATTTCTAAAATCTACTCCGCGGCAGTAGAATAAAAAGCAAGACCTAGTTCTACAAGAGACTACTTAGCTCTCAAAAGAACTGTCCAGCTTATTAGCTACTACCCGGGGCGGAGGGTAGGAAATAGGCCGGGACTACCACTTTAGCTTGATAGTGGATCGGATCAAGGGGACTTCTCGTTATTAGCTTCACTGCCGCGAAGTGAGTTCTTGTTTGGTCTCAACTGCGATGACGATGATTAGAGCAAGCTAGTCGAAACGTTGAGACCAAATAAGAACTCACTCCGCGGCAGTAAAATTAATAACGAGAAGTCCCCTTGATCCGATCCACTATCAAGCTAAAGTAGTAGTCCCGGCCGATTTCCTACCCTCCGCCTGGGTAGTAGCTAATAAGCTGGACAGTTCTTTTGAGAACTAAGTAGTCTCCTGAAGTAATCTCCCGATTTCTAAAATCTACTCCGCGGCAGTAGAATAAAAAGCAAGACCTAGTTCTACAAGAGACTACTTAGCTCTCAAAAGAACTGTCCAGCTTATTAGCTACTACCCGGGGCGGAGGGTAGGAAATAGGCCGGGACTACCACTTTAGCTTGATAGTGGATCGGATCAAGGGGACTTCTCGTTATTAGCTTCACTGCCGCGAAGTGAGTTTTTACTTGGTCTCAACTGCGATGACGATGATTAGAGCAAGCTAGTCGAAACGTTGAGACCAAATAAGAACTCACTCCGCGGCAGTAAAATTAATAACGAGAAGTCCCCTTGATCCGATCCACTATCAAGCTAAAGTAGTAGTCCCGGCCGATTTCCTACCCTCCGCCTGGGTAGTAGCTAATAAGCTGGACAGTTCTTTTGAGAACTAAGTAGTCTCCTGAAGTAGTCTCCCGATTTCCAAAATCTTCTCCACGGCAGTAGAATAAAAAGCAAGACCTAGTTCTTTAAGAACAAATCTACATAGCTAGTACATATAAACATGGTGTTACCGCAAACCGAACATACATGTATATTTATACTTCACACATGCAAAGCCTTAAAAAGTTTTCTCTCCCTCTTCAAATCATTTATTTTGTCGTTTGTTTTCCTTACCTTTTGTGGTCAAACCAGCCCCTCCCCCAACCCCCTTTTGTTTTCCTCCTCTCTGTTCATCCTGCCTCCCTCTCTGTTTGCTTTCATTTCTAACATCTATGTCCACTCGACTGCTTTTTTTACATCTGTATTGTTATGTTGTTACCTGTTTATGTTTGTAGTCTTGTCATTTAGCCTTCGAGAAAGACTCTGCTGAGGTCAAAACGTCAGGCCACTAACTATTTTTTTAATGTAGTAGTTCATCCATGATTTTTAGAGCCAACTTGTAATAGGTTTTTGCTGAGGATATTTTATCCATGCATAATTATTTGTTTTTAGATATTGTTGTATTGCCATTAATAATAAGTCATTGCTGTGTATTGTGTATTGTGTGCTGGAGGATTAAAAATAGTACAGGAGATTGTTTTATAATTTGTGACGTCATCGTGGTGTTTTTTGTTGTTGGTGTGTTCTGGTGGTGCTCGTCCTTTTTAAATAGAGGTCCAGCCTCCTTCCTGTGTCTCTAGTTGCAACAATAAAGTCCTGAGCCGTTTTAGTATTATGTTTTTGCAGTAAGCACGATAGAGTTGCAATGATCGTTTGTGGTTTGCAAGCGTGTAAGTACTCAACATCTAATAATAATGGCTTATATAGCGCTCATATCCGTCACTCAGTGACGCTCAAGGTGCTTCAACATTAATTTCCTGCAAGGTATGTGGGGCTTCATTTGAAGTATGATACCTACTCTTTTACATAGCACCATGTAATGGTTTACAAGGTGCTGTGGTGCAATATGCAGCCAATCAAACCAGGAATACCGGGGCGAACCCCTTCTCTTTTTGATAAGTGTACTGGGTTCTTTTACGTGCATTACACAACACACGGGGCCAACGGCTTTACGTCCCATCCGAAGGACGAAGCAATAATGGTTAAGTGTCTTGCTTAAGGACACAAGTGTCGCGACCGGGACTCGAACCCACACCCTGCTGAGTCGGAAACACCAGAGCTTGAGTCCGGTGCTCTTATCCGCTCGGCCACGACACGCCACGTCTAACGGACCATCGACCAACATGATGCCATGCGCCTGCGCATGTGTTGTGACACTGCCACGGGTTGAAGTCTGCTGATTGTGTAGAATAGTAGGCAAGGTCAGGTCGTGTTTTTGACAAACTTGGAGCCGATGGTCAGGTTAAACAGTGGTTACGAAGCAGAGAATGGGGGTGGGAGGTTGGTATAGGGACAGAGAAACGGAAGCCCGGTTTGGGTGACCAAGGTCAGAATGACGTCAAAGTTCATGTGGTATTATAATACTGCCTGTCAATTTTTCACCAATAGAGGGCTGCTTCCGCAAATCATTAAAACTGATAACAAATGACCATATAGCTTCTATTTCAGACACTCACTGGCAAAGCTATATGTGGAAAAAGTTGATCCCTTTAGTTTACTGACCTGGCCCAATTTCATGGCTCTGCTTACCGTAAGCAAAGAATCGGCGCTTATGGAAGCAGGGAATTCTTTGCTTACGTCAAGCATATTTCACGGGTTAGCAGAGAATTTTGCTTGTGCGCGTGCGTACTCCACATTTCAAGACATTCTTGGCTTACACAGCTAGCGGAGAAATTCGGTGCCTGCAGAGTAAGCGGAGAATGGTGATTGTAAGCGCAGAGTTCGGCGGTAAGCAGAGCCATGAATTTGGGCTCGGAGATGACAGACCAGGAACCCCCCTATCTAATAATTATGCTTCTATGGGACCCCTAAAACAAGTGTGCAAAGTTTGGTGCTTTAATCCGGCGTGTCACGATTTTTTCATTAAGCCCCTGGACTAATAGGTAAGAAGAGGTGTAGGTCCTATGAAGATAAAAGAGTGAACGGGTTGGCTGGAGGGTTGTTAATAGAAAAAATGGGAAAACCGACACTTGAAAGTAAAAATTTTTATAGAGGGATATAAAATCCAGGTGTTTTACGAACAGATTTACCATGTGGTGATCGTCAACGTTCGAGTTTTCATGGGATACCGTATAGATGGAAAATGGGGTTGTTATAACTGTGCGTAATTAACCACTGATTAGAGGACCAAATTAGACAGCTCAAAAGTTTGGTGTGCCCAGTGTAACAGTCTTCAAGACTCTGGGCTTTAACTTACACTTTAACTCAAAACGAAGAGAAGGCTACAAATTCTTTTCAAAATATGTTTTAGTATTATTTAAAGCCTATCAATCAAGTAGGCCCTACGTAACAAGAAGACATCCGCATACGCATATTGTCTCTGGCTTATTTTCTAGCATTCACCGATGTTGTTTTTGCAACTATCTTGCGTTTATTTTATCAGTCCTTGATACAGAGTGTTTTAACTTTTAACTTAATATGTACATACGGTTTACTTTCACAGCAGAGTAAAACGAAATTTGACAGGGTAAAGAAAAATGCTCAGCGGATCATAGGTTTAATCTTGCCATCCTTGGATATAGAATTTGAAACAAAAATGGTTGCCAAGTTAAGTACAGCAATGAAGGACCCGACCCACCCACTTTTTAATTGCTTTGTTTTTAATCGCTCTGGTATTAGACTCCGTCCACCACAAACAAAATCACTTCGTTTTCGACAATCCTTTGTTCCCAATTCAATTCATCTTTTTAATTCTTTAGTCAAACGGTAATTACTTATTTTTTAACTTGTACCACAAATGTTCTGTACAATTTTAAAGTAACTTGTAAGTATTGTCAGTAATTTATTCCAATCATTCGCTTTAGTTTTAGCAATATACAATTTTTTCGTGGATTTGTACTGTGCTCTACATTTTATTGTTCGGTTTAATGAACATGTTTAGTTTAATATATTGTTTAATGTCTCCAATTGCCAATGGAAAACAATTATCTGTATATGTTTTGCGGACAATAAAGAATTCTAATGTCTAATGTTTTCTTTGTTTAAAGTTTTGGAATGATTTTATAGCTATAGAATGTCAATATTCTCAAATAAAAATTGTTAATTTATAACCAGTTTTTCAGTTTTCGTTCGGATAAAATAAGGGATTCACCGACAGAAAGTAGCCAAATGAGAGTTTTTTCACCTCCCTATACTGCATGTGTTTTAATTTTCTTATTGAAGTCACCGCAGCTCAGTAGACGCCATTTTGAAACAGCCGTAACAACCACACAAACAGCGTGGGGCATGCACATCTGTGCAGATAATCCTGTTTTTAGCCGAAATTATTTAGCAAAATGCCTACTTGTGCGGCATTAAACTGCACTAACAGATACTCCCGTGGATGTGGAAAGACATACCATCTGTAAGTATCTATCTATTTTTCGTGAATGTTTATTTTAGGGGAATTTCAGGCTGACATATGAATTTGTCATGTAAACTTTCTGTTGAATACATTCGCCGGTTCGCGCGCGCATTCGTTACGGGTACAAATTTACTGGAAAACACAAGTTTGGTGGATAAATGCAATCATATCTCTGGAACCCTTTAGTTCAAAACGGTAAAATAATCTTGAATATCTACTTCTTCGTCATGCCATATTGACGATGTCCCTTCCCTGATGTAGGAAAAGTCCCCGGCCTTATTAAACATACGGTAGTACCACTGGTCAGGGCTCGAATTTGGGGAAAAAATCCACAAGACCCCTGGGCTTGTAGCTCAAAACTTTTACTGGACCAGAACATTTGTTACAAGACCGGAGTCAAAATGAAAAGAACACTCTACACAGTTTCACATTTGAGCTGTTTTTTGTACCAAGCACTAAGAGAAGAAGTATCAAGTTTTTCTTGTGGGTAATACTTCAATACTCAAATGATCAGTTTAATTTAAAAATACAGTGACGTGTTATTATTAAAAAACACAAGACCTCCGGACTTGTACAGTCATAAGTTTACTGCCCCGACACTAAAATCACTGGCCTCGGGCCTGCGGTCCAGTGTCAAATTCGAGCCCTGCTGGTACCCTTGAACTTGACTAAAGTCCTGAAAGTTGTTCACAATAACAGTTTCTTTTTTCGATGGATGGGGTTGCGCGAACCGACTTAAGTCCTCGTAGATGTCTTTTACGACAGCAAACGAAGTTCAACGAAACTGTTTACCTTTCGTTGACCATATAGCAACTCCTTAATAACAAATTGGAGATTTTTGTAGAACAGTTTTTTTTCTGCCTCATCAGAAGAAAGGAACTCTGCAGGAATGTCTATAACATCAGCAGCATCCCTCCATTCTTCGTATTTCTTTTGCCAACCAGTGTAGTGAACGTATACTTTTAAGATGCGGTCTTCTAATTTTGAGTCAATAAGAGGGTACAAATCGAAGATGACCACGACTCAGGTTTTACACTGTTGTATCGAAGTGATGGCCCACTTGGAAGTTCACGATAGTTGATTCGAGGTCTTTTCCTTAAGTTTGCCATTCAGTATACATGTTGCAAAGTAGCTGTCATGCCTCAGTCATGCCTCATGGGATGACACGTGCCTGTAAAATTAGAAAACAAATTACATATTTTTGAGAATGACAGAAATGATGTTGTAACTGACTGCCACGTTTTCACTCGTAATACCTTATATGTAATCTTACCTGTGCAAAAAAAGATTACGTTTGGAAAAAGGGTGAAAAAGTGGAGGTCGGATACATCTTATCATGATCTTATTCGTACCCTGTACGTTAGCACATGGAGGAAGGAAATCCATGGTTAGCATCAGACATGTCAGATCATTCATCAGCTGATTCATCATGATCATTCATGGCTTCACTTAAGTTAAAATCATGACATGAAAACTAAGTACTACTAGCCTAACGTAATATACTTTACAGTGGGGCATTAATTTATTTGATTATTATTAATATTGATCTATTTATTTATCTTAGGAATTAAACATATTACTTTTTGTAATTAAAGTGAACGCGTACACGATCAGTGAGTCTCCAGCATTGACCGTCGTGTATGCGTGTGAACCACGCTGTGTGTGGCAGGAGATTTTGTAGTTATTCAAAATGCCTAACTTCATCGTTCAAATGTAGGCCCTAAGTCCTGATCTTCTGGGGCCCCTCACGGCCTGCGTATTATTTTATTTCTTGCCCCGGGTATCCTTTTGCCACATTCACACGTAACGACTGCCCTGTATCGGTGTGTTGTGTGATATTAGTGTCCCTTTAGTGTAATGGTATGGTCCGCCCTCCTCCGAGGCAAAATAGCTGCTGATTTCGTAGAGCTGCTCATAAGGAGAGTTTTTTGTGAACTGAAAATGGCAAATTTTAGACATTTAACCTGTTGTTAAGCCAAATGTCGAATTGACCAGTATTTAAGGTTCCAATACTGCTTCTGCTGAATTATAACGTTTTTTTGATATGTTGACTGCGTGTTGACGGTGTGTAGACGGTGTAATTCATGTTGATGGTATTTAGTAGGACCCGGTTTAACAATGTGACTAAGAGCCCATGCAGAACCGACAGTATTTGACTTTCCTTTCCATCTCCAGCAGGTATGTTTTTTACTTTTACTTGGCTTTAAGCATTTCAATCATAATCAACATACATAAAGCCAAGGTTTTTTAAACAAGAATATTTATTTTCCAAAGGCAACTTAGATCCTATGTTTACAGAAAAATGATGAAAAAAGTTGTATTTGTCCCCAATTTTTCATGAGCAAGATGGTCACTATTCATTTCTCATTTCCCACAATTGTTGCTTATTAAGCTGTTAACATAAGAACATCTGAAATTATGTGGATAGGTTTTTCATGAATTGATTCATTGATTGATTATAGTTACATATGTTGTGGCATATCATTTCCTGATGTCACATCTTTGTTCTACGAAAGTTCATACAATTGAGGTTTTTCACTTTGTTAATAATACTTATTTAGTTTGGGTAGCACTTTGCATCTGTGTTTCAAGGGAAATGGGTGTAAACAAATTGATTCATCACTGTTTGCATAGCCATGACAATCGAGCAAACTGCTAGCACAAAATTGGAAAATAAAGAGAGAGTGTAGAGCACTAGCGCAAAAGGTCACAAAAGAAATGATATGGACATTTGGTTGAGATGATCTAAAAAATTTCAAACAAAATAATTTTCCCTTTTAATCAAAGGTGCATGTTATAATTTCAGTTCTACAGAATCAAGACAATTGCAAAACTTGTTCTTTGTTTCCCCTTTTTAATCCAAACTGCATGTTAAAACTTCAGTTATACAGCATCAAGAAATTTAAGTTTCCTGGTCTGTAATTTTCCACTTCCTTTAGGAAAAGCTTGTATAACCTTCAATAAGAAAGACTACCGAGGAGCGTTGGCGTTCTACAAGAAGGCTCTGAGGACAAACCCTAGCTGCCCAGGTGCAATCTTAATCAGCTCTCTCCAAGTTGTTCCTTTATTGAAGAGAAACTCTTCAGGGATGAGAAATTTCAGACTTTTGCCCGAGTTGAGACTTTTTACGTCTGCCAATTCAATTCAATATAACATTTATTTCCATTCTTAACAGTGCATATAACAGAATGCAAAAGACAATATTTTGGAGGCACGATCCTCATAAGCCAAGGCTGGTAGTGGAGTGCCTTTAGAAGAAAACAAGAAAAAGAAAGAAAAAAACTTAATTAATTAATGAAATAGTTAACTTAGTTAATTAATTATTACAAGACAAAGATGGGGACAAATAATCTGACAAGACAGAAGTTGAGATAAGTAACTACTAAAAAAAATGTGAAAACTGCTGGGGAGGAGGCAACTCTGGAGAATATGAAACCAAAGGGATAAAATTATGCTACATATTGGGAGATAAGATACTCTGAAAATGGCTGTTATTTTCTTCCTAAGAGAACCATTATCTTTGATGTACTTCTCTAGTGCTGAGGGTACAGCTCGTAAAAGCTCCTTGAAATCTAGTGGAAAGCCATCGTTTCAACATGCCTCCTAGAATTGGGGTCCTAGTTTCAGAACTTTTCATCGGCGATGTCTCTCAGTTGTTACTGGATTCATCTAGTGATCAACGACAGTTATTGACATTTTAATATTTTTGATACTATTAAACACAGCTGCTGTTCGCCTTGGCATTGGCCACTGCTTCAATAAGTTAAACAAACCGGAGAAAGCACGCCTGGCCTTCTAGCGGGCCCTGGAACTCGATCTGAAGTGTGTGGGCACCATCGTTGGCCTCGCCATCCTAGAAATCGACAGTAAAGCAACAGATTCCATACGGACTGGAGTCCAGCTTCTCTCCAAGGCGTACACGATAGACTCCAGCAACCCTATGGTGCTCAACCATCTTGCAAATCATTTCTTCTTTAAGAAGGTAACGTCCCTCAAGAAGCTACTTCCAAACCTCGGCTCAGTCCAAAAATGCACACTGCTCCAAGATTGATGGCGAAGTCCAAGTCTAGATTTTGAAAAAGCCCAAAAAGTTGGTTTTCATTTTCAAATTTCTGATATCCAATTGCAGGAAAGAATCAAACTCATGGAGTTAAACACATCCCCCATAGTTATTGGTTATGGATTATTAATATTGGTCACTGTTTATTGGTTGTTGGTTATCGGTTATGACTCACTTCACGTAACCAGGTTTAATAGTTATACTTTTCAGTATCGAATGATAGCCAGGTTTAATTTTATCATTGACCAGTTTTAGCACATCACTAATCAGGATGAATTTGTCACTAACAAGGACGAATTTGTCATCGACAAAGCTTTATTTGTAATTAACCTGGACTAACTCGTCATTAACCAGGATTAATTCATCATTTACCAAGTTTTATTTGTAATTATCTAGGATTATACGAAGGTGCAACATCTTGCTCTGCATGCATTCCACGGTACACACAATGAAGCAACGCAGGCGGAAAGCTGCTACCAACTCACAAGAGCCTTGTACAGGTAAGGATTCCCACCCCACTCATGGTTCTCCCCATGTACAAGCCAGCGTATTGTTTGGATTAAGTGCCAAATCAAACCCAAATACTAGGGAAAACCCCCTCTCTTTACAATTAAGTGTACTAGGTTCTTCTACACTCATTACACAAAACACTTTTTTACATCCCGTCCAAAACATGAAGTGATAATGCTCAAGTGTCTTGCTTAAGGAATGTAAGCAGGTAAGGACGCAAATATCAAGACCGAGACTCAAATCAAACTCTGGGCCCAATTTCATAGAGCTGCTTAAGCAGAAAATATTGCTTAACATTTTTCTGCTTAGCAGAAATGAGCAGGATACCAGTCATGGTAGTTTGGCTGGTAATCTTATTCTGGTAAGTATCATTTTGTTGTGCTTAGCTGGTTTTTGTGCTTAAGCAGCTCTATGAAATTGGGCCCAGATCAGTAACACCAGAGCTTGTGTCTGGTGTGGTTGACTGCTCGGCCAGGACGCGGCTGCTGAATTCTGATGGATTTATGTGGACAATAACCATATGAACAACTTGCGCGCATCTGCTCACTGAGCTCTGTGTCCCTACGCTCAGCGCAGGAAAATGACTGTCAAAAAGACCCCTCACTGAGAACTTTTGTGAGTAAATGGAAAGTACGTCTATGTTTCTCACCAACTCGCTACGCATTTCAAAGTACAAAGTATTACCTTTAGTTTGGTTATTTTTTTTTAATATATTATGCTCGGGAAAAGGGGGCTTTTTTCAATCAAAAACGGGGTGTAAAACCTCAAAATCGGCAAAGTCAATGGAGGTCAACACGATTATTGACTATTTTCCGGTGGGTTGTCTCACTGAATCGAACGGCACAGTCGTTCCTTTTGTCCCACAGATTCAACTCGCACTTCTGAATAAACTACATTAAATTTCCGTTCCACTTATATAAGAATAATTCTGATTGGACGTGGGGAAAAAGGGGCTTTTTTGCTTCCAATCATGCAACGTCTCTCTTCTAAGACATGACCCGGATATCATATGCAAAGTATTTCTATAGTCTGGCTCCATATATTCTCTTATAAACACGCGTATATTGTAGGTTGAACGGTGAACTAGATTAGGCCACGCATTCATCTCGCCGGAACTGAAGCACGCTGGAAAGGTGTTAGTTTTGTCCCCTTCAATGTTCGTTTTTCACTGATTCAATGGCTCAAAACTAAATTGTTCAGTATAGAGATATAGATCTTATATCATAGGGTTTCTGTTATTTTCATAACATTCACTGGATATCGGCAAAATGAGTCTTGTTTGTCGTCAATGCTAGTCGGGCCGTATCATTTTTCTTCGAGGGGTGACTGTTGAGTGTTGTTGTGATTGTCGCGTGTTTCCCATCTCGCCTACACACATAGACATGTGCAATACGTGGAGAGGTAAGATTCAATTTAAAGAATTTGTTTGTTTCTTAAATTTAAAAAAAGGTTTCTGCCTAGCATGGCATTACTTTTAAGTAGTAATTTTCAAACATGAGATGATTGGTCTTAGTTTTACAAAAACACAATCATGCAATTTTGCATTGCCATTATTTCAAGCCAACCCAATCATTCAATCATCAAGCAAGCAACTAACATACTCATCAGCCATCAGTAATAATAATAATAATTTTTTCTGAGGCATGATGATTGTATTTTTGGGAGTGTCTAAATTAACGTGGTGGGCAGATGTTAATGCCTATAATAATAATGGCTTGTAATTGCACAGTGTAAAACAATTTTACAAAGATACAAAACAGTTTCGTTTATGACTAAGTTAGTTTGTGCAATCGAAGGTTTTTTACCAAAAAACAACTGAATATTTGACTTTAAACTTAATTTGGACCTATTACTGCTAACCCTCAACATTTCGGAGTAACATGGTGGCTTGATCATCAGTGCACATTCCTGTCGGCGTAAGTTAGCAATAGACACAACATGCATTTTTGTTTTTAACCATCAAGAGTACAAATGCTGATGAACTGTGTTAACAATTAATTTTTGCATTTGTAATTTTCATGACAGGCTTTTTTGATGGCTGATGAGGCATACCACCTAAGAAGGAGTCAACGAAAAAGACAGCAGCACGACTACCGACAACTCCACATCGGACCAGCAGTGCCAACAGAAAAGGTAGTATCCAAAAA
This sequence comes from Pisaster brevispinus, assembly GCA_023634235.1. Lineage (NCBI taxonomy): Eukaryota > Metazoa > Echinodermata > Asteroidea > Forcipulatida > Asteriidae > Pisaster > Pisaster brevispinus. Next base: position 1,010,901 of record JAMKCF010000026.1, read on the forward strand.
GTGGTCTACAACCAAACTTTATGAACTTGAAGTCATCGATTCAAAGTTTGTAGATGGCAAACTTGTGGTCAAAGTCCACTATACGGATGATGAGTGGAGCGCCCCATGTTACGACTCATGGCGGGATGCCACAGATGTAATTAACATTCCTGATTGCTATTTACAATTCACCGATGAACTAAAAACACAGTTTTTTGAACAATTAAAAACTGCCATCAAAGAAAGCCTTCATGGACAACGGAAAATAGACAGTAAGGTTGATATAGAACTTCCAATTCCCAAGACACTGTTTGAGGAACTGTCCTGCCTTGGACAGGAAATAAAGAAATCTCATTTCGAACTCAAAACACTTGCAGATTTCAATGGCTTGCTAGGCGAAGGCTGGGATTGGAGAATCTTCAACTGCCAGGGAGACTTTTCCTTTGTGACCCCTAACACCATCACGTTCTGGATGACGGAGAGGAAGCCTCTTGAGCAATACACACCACAAGGCACCCTGCAACTCATCCATAGAGGATTTCATTTTCATTTGCGATTCGCTCGTGGAATAGGAAATAAGTTTGATTTTCAACAGTTTTCAGATTCTTGATTTGTATTCTGTTGATATGTGCATTGCTTTAAAGCTGTTATCAGATTCTTGATTTGTATTTTGTTTAATGATATGTGCATTGTTTTAAAGCTGTTATCACTCAGCGTACTCTGAAATGTACCCAGTCTTAAAGTCATGACTGTCATGACAGTTACACTGTACATGTCTCTTGGAAATTCTGTTTCCTCTTGACGTTTGTGCTGTGTAGTTTTAGTAATTGACATGTATTCATAATATGTATTGTAACTGAACATACATAGCAGGTAATTTCCATATCTGAAATTGATTATCTAACTTGATTGCTGCAGTTGCAATTTTAATCTAGTTTGTGTTCCTATGGCAGTGCATGTTACGCATAGTGCATTTACATAATTGCCCCCCCCCCACCCTAAGTTGACTACAATGGATATATTTGGTAGTTTCATTATTTTGGTTTTGGCATTCCTATGTATTGCCCATCCACTCTATGCTACTCCTGAAGGAAACACTTACCAACACGTTGCTGAAGTGGATGTCACCAACATTTTTCTCTTTAATTTGATAAAAAAAATCCAAGGAAACCTGTCGTCGCAAAATGTCCAAACCGTATTTAGACAGATATTGACCAAGCACCACATGGCTGCAGACAAATTCAACCCCAATTCCTCCGTTAAGGCTTTAGCGTGTAAATTGGGCAGACTATGGAAATCATGGAGAAGTTGCACAGGAACAAATGGCCGACAAAAAATGTTGAGGAAATTTGAAAACTCCACATACACCTTAAAAGTCGAGCACAAAACGGGTAGTCCCACAAAACATAAACTAGAACGGGAGTTAAAAACCGAACAAGTAAAACGAAGGAAACTTGAAGATGATTTGGTTACAGTTACCAGTGAATTGAATGAGAGTATTGAAGAGAAAAGTGAGATCTACAGAAAACTTGAACGATTGTCAAACCCAAGAAAACGCCAACGGGGAGAAAGAGGTCGACATAAAGGAAAAAATAACTACAGTCAAAGTCAAAGACGCCGTCACAAGTTAAAAAAGCTTAGTGCGGTTAAAGATATGTTTGGAAATAATGGGTTTATGAGTGTAGAATTTAATGACGAGGATGGACAAATTATTAAGGTTGTGTTGACTGATAATGAAGTGTCGGTTGAAACAAACAATATTACTGTGCCAGAGAAGGATATTGATGAGATGATATTCATCATGGACTCACACTATGTTACTGATAAAGGCTATCATGAAATTGCTCAAAAATACACCTCACTACCCAGAGCTTGCAATATATTTAAACGACGACAGGAACTCAACAACACTTTTGAAATTAACACATTGAATGGGGAATTCGAGGGGGTTTTTAAGTCTCTGGAAGCTCACTTAATTCAAACCTTGTCACAACCTTCTAATTCTCATTTCATTCAAGACGGAAAGGTACAAATAAAACTGAGTGGAGATGGGACTAGAGCTGGGACCAAAAAGCACTTGATTAATGTGAGTTATACTGTCATAGGAGACAAACATTGTATGTCAGAGCGTGGGAATTACCTGCTAGCTATTGTTCAATGTCCAGAGACAGGAGAATGTATTCAGAAAGCCCTCAAAGAACTGATTGATGAGTTTAATACCTTGAATTCTCTTGAGATTGATGGCAAAATGGTAGTCATCGAGAAATTTATAGGTGGCGACTTAAAGTTTCTCAATCAAGTAACTGGCATAGGGGGGTTTGCTTCAACATTCTCCTGTCTCTGGTGTAGATGTCCCAAACTTGATAGATCAGATGTTGCTAAAAAGTGGTCCATGACGGATACTAGTAAGGGTGCTAGGACAATAGAAGAAATTACTGAATGTGCTAAAATGTCAAAAAATAGCAAAACAAAGTTCAACTGTAAATCTGTGCCCATATTTCATTCTGTTCCCATTTGTAGGGTAATCCCAGACACACTGCATCTCTTTTTGCGGATTATGGATCAGTTGGTTTATCAACTTACTTTCTATCTTCAACATTGTGATAATTGTGTTCGCCTTAATCCAAAAAATGATCTAGAAAAATGTAACAATCTTATGAGATTTCAAAATTTCATAAAGAAACTAGGAATCACAGATTGGAAATTTGTTGTAACAGATGGCAAAATCCAAGCACGATCGTTCACTGGTCCTGAGCATAGACGAATATTAGCAAACATAGATATTGCCACAATCATCCCAGATCACTCAAAGTTGGTAGATATTCAAACCCTGTGGAGCACTTTTCGACAATTGGCAGGCCAGCTAAATAGCAATCTAACTTTGGATGAGATTGACCAATTTGAATCTTCAGCAAAGACATGGGTAGATTTATATCGTACTGTGTATTTGGCTAAAGATGTAACACCCTACATGCATGTGTTATCGTATCATGTGCCTGAGGTTATGAGAATGTACGGGAACATATCATATTTCTGCCAACAAGGACTTGAAAAGTTGAACGACCAAGTGACCAAGTGGTATTTTCGCTCCACTAACTTTGGGAAAAGTGCATTAAAACAGATCATGCTAAAACAAAGTAGGCTGCGACTGCTTGAAGAAAATTGTAAGCGTTCTCCAAAGTGGCGTGTAAAATGCAGTGTTTGCCAGAAGCAAGATGGTCACAATAGACTAACTTGCGATAAGCAAATCCAATAAGAATGGTGGTCATAGTTTGCAAGCGCTGCCAATCATACTTTCTTGCTTAGTACGGTGTTTTACATGACGTACATGAACCAAGTCAATATCAACTCGTCAAGGTTCATATTAATCATTCTCTTTAAAGCTAACTTTATGTACATGTACATGTATTGTACATGTTATTATTTTGTTTTAGATTATACCCTTTAGTCCTTTTGTAATTGTGTTCATGTATTCATAGATCATGAGTAAATGATTTGTCTAGATCCAGTTTTGTAAAAATGTGACTCATAATTTTGATTAGAAAGTGTACCAGACTTTTTGGGACAATACGGCTAACTCAGGAAACATTTTTCAAATTGGCTAAGATACATTAGATGAAGCAGTGATTATTTTACAAGCAGCTGACTTTTTGTGCTTCATTCATGTTCGTCGGTTAATGTTACTGGATCATACAGTATTTTTAGAAATCATTTCAACTGTTTTAAAATGCCAAAATAAAACATGTTGATCAATTTGTGTGCTATTTTTTGCCACATATGCCATTACATGCCATATATATTTTTGTTATATTATACTACACATCTCGTTCATGCTAAGTATTGTTGTAACTTGTACCACTATATTTTTTGTGATCTTTTTATTGTTTATCATCATTCATTGTTTAAACTAAATCGGAGTTTGGAGGAAGAGTCAGCAATACCAAATGCAACTTGTGTACATGAAAAGTTTATTTTTCAACCATTCCTGCAATATTTATATATCACATTAATCATTCTCTTTAAAGCTAACTTTATTAACATGTATTGTACATGTTATTATTTTGTTTTAGATTATACCCTTTAGTCATTTTGTAATTGTGTTTATGTAATCATAGATCATGTGTAAATGATTTGTCTAGATCCAGTTTTGTAAAAATGTGACTCATAATTTTGATTAGAAAGTGTACCAGACTTTTTGGGACAATACGGCTAACTCAGGAAACATTTTTCAAATTGGCTAAGATACATTAGATGAAGCAGTGATTATTTTACAAGCAGCTGACTTTTTGTGCTTCATTCATGTTCGTCGGTTAATGTTACTGGGTCATACAGTATTTTTAGAAATCATTTCAACTGTTTTAAAATGCCAAAATAAAACATGTTGATCAATTTGTGTGCTATTTTTTGCCACATATGCCATTACATGCCATATATATTTTTGTTATATTAAACTACACATCTCGTTCATGCAAAGTATTGTTGTAAATTGTACCACTATATTTTTTGTAAACTATATTTATATGTAATCTTTTTACTGTTTATCATCAATCATTGTTTAAACTAAATTGGAGTTTGGAGGAAGAGTCAGCAATACCAAATGCAACTTGTGTATATGAAACGTTTATTTTTCAACCATTCCTGTAATATTTATATATCACATTATTTAATAAGTGGTTGCTTATTGTATTCATACCATTGTTAATGTGCTGAAGAAAACATGAGTACATGTACATGTACTTATAAAATAAAACTTCATTAGTTGAACAGTTTAACTCCAACATCTTGTATTGTGTACTAAGACTGTGTACATTAGTTATAATCTCCCCCCATTGTGTGAAATGGTCCAGTCCATTGACCCGTTTCACAAAGAATGTGTGTGCTTTGTACACAAGGTCAAATCCCCACGCTGCACACACTACACAGAGGAAATGGGATTTGTTGCACGAAACCAAGGCAAAGTTGTTCATATGCTTCTGCGTTCCTCTCTACAGTGACCACGACCAAGCTTTCCAGTACTACTACCATGCAAGCCACCCAGTTTGCATCCACAGCTAATCGTTTTGCCACACTTTGGTTTGGGGCAGATGTACATCCACCGGGGGGAATGTGAGAGTATGCGAACGTGAGTCAAGAGAATGATTGTAAATCTCTGTATATTATTATGTAAGGACTCCTGCAGTGTTGTAGTCCAGACCTGGAAGTCTGAGATCGAGACCAGTGACCGAAATCTGAACATCTGAGACCCGGAACTGAGACCAGCCCTTCCCAGACCGAGACTTTTGCAGACCAAGACTGAGACCACAAAAAGGTCTCAAGATGGTCTCGAGAACAGACCTGCAGGTCTTGAGACCTTCAACACTGGACTCCTGTAAAACTGGATTTGTCATTTTTGTCTCCTGACGATGACTAGAGCAAGCTAGTCGAAACGTTGAGACCAATTAACCAATTAAGAACTCACTCCGTGGCAGTGAGGTTAATAACGAGAAGTCCCCTCGATCTGATCCACTATTAAGCTAAAGTTGTAGTCCTGGCCGATTTCCTACCCTCCGCCCAGGTAGTAGCTTATAAGCTGGACAGTTCTTTTCAGAACTAAGTAATCTCCCGAAGTAGTCTCTAAATTTTTCCGGCAGTAGAATAAAAAGCAAGACCTAGTTCTTTAAGAACAAATCTACATAGCTAGTAGATATATGTAAATGAGGCCCCCTCATTTATGAAATGTTGTTGTTGTATGTTAACCCCATTTAATCCATAGGTCTTATTCACTCATTACAAACTCTATTGTTTTGGTAACCCCTGCTGGAAAGTGGACTGTCTATGTTGACCTCTGAACTGGTTGATCCAGTGGTGGGGTTGGTGGGGCCTAGCATGCTGGCTTCTGTGCTGTTATATCCCACCTACTCCAACAGCTGTTTCTCCATCCCCTCTCCTTTCCAGGTAGGAAAAGTTACTTTGTATTTTTTTTTATCTAGTGTTCAACATTTAATAGAAGAAGATAGTGTATAGATAGAGTGGACATATTTTTTGATCAACTTTAAATTGAAGAATTGGCATACACTAACTTTGAAGTGTTTACAGTTTTTATAAATTGTTCATTATACGATTTAACAGCCTTTTGGTCAGGAGTGAAATTATATGCGTATAAGTTCTCTTCAAACAGGAGTGTATTCTTAGGATTGTCTTTTGTTCTAGGTTTTCCTTTCGAGTTATAGGATCCATTAATTTTTACTTTACTGTACAGACTTTTATTTAACTTTGAGTATTTTAGGAGTACCTACATGTAGATATTGGTTTCATGTTTTAGCCTGTGCCCCCATTTTATTGTAAACTATAGGTTATGTATTGTATGAGATGCATGGCAGGGTAGCCCCAGCCCTAGGTGGCCATAGGATTAGTAGTGACCACAGTAGGGTAATAACTCTATGCCCTGGGGGCCTGATTTAACATGCAGAAGGCCTGGCTCTGGCCTATTGTTTATTTTAGTGGTTTTTATCTCTGTTAAGTTTTTCTTTGCTTGTCTTATGTATTTCTTTATTTTAGTCTAGTGTAGATAAAGTGACCAGAGAGAGGGCGAGAACTGCTCATTCTTATTTATTATAAGAGAGGTTTATTTTTGGGTCTAACAGTAAACCCATTAGCTGCAGTGTTAAATTACCAAGTGTTTCTTTACAATAGTAAAGTTTCTCATTATTTCTTTTATAGAGATTGTTCATTTGGGGATAAGTTTGCTTTTCATTTTTTTGTATCTTTTGTTTTAATTTATCTATCTTTTATTCTGAATTGAAGTGAGATCAACAATTAAGTGTTTACTTTTTAAACCCTTCAACTTCTTGAACCTTTATGGTTTAGTGTAATGTGATTATGGATGGACACATTTCTACAGTAATAGCTTTGAATGTATTTGGTTAGTTGTTTGTTTCTTTAATTAATCAAAGTGCTGTTATATCCCACCAACTCCAACCGCTGTTTCTCCATTCCCTCTCCTTTCCAGCCAGAATAAAGTACAGAACAGAGCGCACCCATCTCACATATACACGTGGTGTTACCGCAAACCGAATATACATTTATACCTCAACAAGTTTATTGTTGAAATTTATTTTTTTTTTTCATTTTCTCAAAAAGTTGACATTATTCAGCTGAAAGTTTCACTGGTGACTTTTATTGTTTCTTTCTTGATTTTTGCCTGTAAATCAGCTCTATGTTGACCAAAACCAAATGCACTTCTCTTGTTTCAAACCAGGCTGCCCAGTGCTTCGAGAAGGTACTGAAAGCCCAACCAGGTAACTATGAGACCATGAAGATTCTTGGGTCTCTCTATGTGACATCCAGTGATGAGACCAAGAGGGAGTCTGCCAAGGGTCACCTCCAGAAGGTCGTCGATCAGTTCCCGGAAGATGTCGAGGCATCGATTGAGTTGGCTCAGATCTTGGAACTCACCGAAGTACCGGTATGTTCTTTCACATTTTTAAAAGTTGTTTTTGTCGTCTCGATCGAAGCAGTCCTGTGGCTGTACATGGAATTGTGATCTCTCACCCAGTTACTTTGCGAGCACATGCACCCTGCTAAGGCTCGAATTTTACACTGCACAACAGACCCCAGGCCAGTAGTTTTGGTGTCGGGCCAGTAAACTTTTGACTGGACAAGTCATGCGGTCTTGTGTTTTTTCATTTAATATTATTGAAGAATAATACCTCACTATGTAACATCTTGACCCAAAAAGTAATATGTTCAAATGTTGACTTTGAGTCTGATAAAATACCTTTCAATTCTACTGAGTACTGACATCATGAACTATACTTAATACCCATGAAGACAAATAAAAATCAATCCTCTCTTACATGTCAATAGCGCTTAAGTTCAAATAAATGCAGTTAACTTAAATGCACAGTAAAACTGGGTCAGGAAGGTTTTTCTTATTTTGATTCTGGTCTTGTAACAAAAAATTCTGGTTCAGTAAAAATGTTGAGCCACAAGACCTGTATGTGGTCGTGTGGATTTTTCCCCCAAAGTTCAAGCTTCGCCTGCATAGATACTATGTGGAGGGAGTGCATGCACGTGCAGTAACTCTGTGAGAGCTCATAATTCTATGTACAGTCTCTAATGCATGTGCTCATTCTTCATAAAGCCGTTAAGCAGAAAATTCTGCTTAGCAAATTTCTTTACTTAGTAAGAGATGAGCAGGGTACCAGTGGCAACAATATAAACTTAATGGAATGTTGGTTCGTAACCTGTTTCTGCTGAGCAAGTTTTTGTGATTACAGGTTATATGAAATAGGGCCTTGGTCTGTTGAGCTGCTGGAACATTCAATGATCCGGTTAACCAGAATGTTCTGGGGGTCTAATGGATTTCGGGCTCTGTGCCAACGGAAACATTCTTCAAAGCCAAAAACATACCCGACTTTTGAGATGCTCCCGTAACAGTTCTTTTTCTTCAGAATCATTCCAACAGATCTGTAATGACTATTCACAAATATTGGCTTGTTTTTGTTTTCTTTTGTAACATGTTTTAGGGAGTCCTGACTGCTTATGGCACAGCAACTCATATTCTTAAACAAAAGGTCCAGGCAGATGCCCTACCAGAAATTCTGAACAACGTTGGAGCTTTGCATTTTCGTCTTGGCAACCAGCCAGAGGCAAAGGTAGGAAGAAAAAGCGGTAGATCTTCATCATGCTGCTGCCATCTTGGTCATATTCCCTGTATCCAATAACATTAATGGAATGTGCTATGCATCGTGCGTAAAGGAACCAGACTATTTCTCCTTCCAGCCTTGGTTTGGTGTTCTTGATATGAATGGGAGACACATCAAGATGGCCGCATTTTGACAAAGGTCTATTTGGCTTGGAATTTTTGTATTAAATTCCTTGATATACATCCTGAATCTGACTCTGAATTATATAGTCTGCAACGCATCCTAATGGAAACATCACACCAACTTTTGTGGAGAAGACAATCAAGAAGTTTCAGTTGTAGAAGTGGGATGAAAACCCACGTTGTCGGGCGGGGACTGAATACCCAATCCACATGCAAGGCTTTGGTCCGGGAATCAAATTGGGATCCACAGAGGTGAAAGACAGGGAAGAAACCACTGAGCCCATCCTGACTGCCCTTTACATTAATATTGAAAAATTGTAAAACTTGGAGCGAACCAACCTTCAAAAGTTTCAACCCATTTCATGTTTTTTTCTTGTGGGCGTATTTCATCTAAGGACTTCCTTTCTTTCGAAATACAAAGATGTTGTCAATCTGTCCTTTTTCAAATCTGATTCTTGTTCTCCTGTAGTGCTACTACAAAGCCTCTCTCAAGCGTGCCATTTTGAGGCGGAGCATGATGATACGTACTACGGCGCCATCTCAGTCTTGATGTCTTACAACCTCGCTTGGTCTCTTTGAGAGCATGTTTAAATTCGACAAGGCTGAGAAATTCTATAAAGACCTCCTGAGAGAGCATCCTAACTACGTTGATTGTTAGTTGGTCTTGGTGCCGGGGGGTGGGGGGTGCGGAAATACTGTAAAGGGACACGATTAGAAACAAAAAGTTGTAAATTACTTCCTCTTTTTTTTGGTGGGGAGATGAAACAGGTGGGTGAATTTAAAATACTATTCCTGAGTCAGCTTTATAGAAGGTTAACGATTGTTGATTGATTATTGACTTTTGTTTATTATTAATTATTGATTATTAGGTGGTTATAGATTGATTATACACTATTGAGTTGTCACAGATTGAGTATTGATTACTTTAACATTGCAGCTCGAACTTGATTACTTTATTATTGATTACGGAATGAATTGAAAAGGACTATTCCAATAGTCAGCTCATGGAATGTTAATAATTGCTTAATCATTTGTTATTGAGTATTGCTAATTACAGGTGATGTTCTTCCTACTTTAATCTGATTTCCAGTTGTTTTGCCGCCAGAAAAATCAGCAAAACTATTATTAAGTAGCCTGAACAAAATTCTACAAGCCTAAACATGTACTGTATGTAGGTCAGCCCTTGTACTACTCAAAATTGCCCTGCTTTTTTCCAAGCATCAAGTCTTATGCCTCTATTTATTTTCAATTATTGCGTGGTTATGTATTGATTATAGGTTGTTGAGTAGTTACACATTGATTTAGATCACATTAACTTAGCAGCTCTCACTTGATCATTTGGTTATTGACTATTGAGTATTGAAAATCAACTATTGATTACTATTGACTTGCCACACAACCTAAGCAATGAACATAACTGCAAGTCTGACTTGTTCATTGATTATTGCTAATTAGAAATTGATTATCATCGAACAGATGAATATTTTCTTTTTAGGCCACTTGCGTCTGGGCTGCGTGGCTCGGGATCCGGGACAGATCTAGGCATACTAGGAGGCATCTGATTGGTTCAAAGAAGCTCTGCAAATCAACCAGGTATTGTACACCAATTATTCATATTCCTTGTGTTTCGCCAATACTCTTGGTTATGCAAATCTCCCTAAAGCGACCAAAAACGCTGCTAAGAACTTGAACACCGAGGGCACTCTTTTGTTCCCCCACTCATAGCCTTTTTGAGCTATTGTAGACACTGTAGGAGTGCACTGTTTAGTATGGGTGGGCACAGACAAACTTACCGAAACCAAGTAGTGCCCTAGTAGCGCGTCCACAAGGGTTCTCACCATGTCGAGCTAGCGTATCAGGCCTATACGCTTGGATTCGTGCCAATATGCCCGAATTTCGGCAGATAAGCAACCAAAAAAAAAGAAGAAGATTATTATTATATTTTTCCCCCTTAATCCCCCCCAAAAATTGAGAAAAAAAGCATGAAGAATGCTCCAGATTGCACTTTAGAGGTTTTAAAACAGTAGAGCTTTGAAAGTAGAAAACAATCCGCAGATGTTGTTTCAATTTAGCGTGCTTTGGCCAAACATCTCCAAATTTTGGTCAAGAATGCCCCACAGCTTTGAACAAATCTGGGGAGAACCCTGTCCACCGTACCTCAAAATGCCTTCATTTTTTTACACTTCCTTCTGGTAAAATGATGATTTCCAAGTCTAGCCCACCTAGATTCTAGGCTGGTTTGATTATTTTGCTTTGGGAAAACTATTTTGTACTCTCCTCTGCCAATGAACAAATTTATCTTGAAGTCTGGTTCATTTTATAGACTCTCATTTTTACAGGCTCTTTTTTCCGGGCTCTATATAAAGCCTTGAGGTTTTTTGTAGGATTACCTGGGTTATCCGGGGTTCAGCCTCGAGTTATCTTGACTTACAGTTTGTTTATTTCTGCATTTTTCCCTCTTGGTGTTTGTACCATAGGATCATCCCGATGCTTGGTCCCTCATCGGTAACCTCCATCTTGCTAAACAAGAATGGGGACCGGGGCAGAAGAAGTTTGAATGAATCCTCAAACAGACCGCCACCCAGAATGATTCCTACTCTCTGCTATCACTGGGTAATGTTTGGCTACAGACACTGTATCAACTCACAAGAGACAAGGAAAAGGTACAACGAGTTTGGATATAAAGGGTGTAAGTGGGTATGTTATTGGTGTTAGTAGGAATATGATGGGTGTAAGTGGGAATTGCATGGGTGTTTCTGGAAATGTTGTGGTCAAGTCGGTATGTTTTGGGTGTTAGAAAGATTGTTACGGGCGTAAGTGGGTGTGTCATGGGTTTCAGTAGGAAAGGGTGGACCAGATTTTAGTACCAGAGAGGATTATTGCTACAACTACATGACGGTGTTTGGGTTCATTTGGGTTCATTTGGGTGATAATTGGGTGTTTTAAGGAGTTGTATCATATGGACAGGGATTTCAAATCTGGAATCTTTTATAATTGCATTTGAGGGATTTTGTGGGTACAACTGGAAGCTTTATTTGTGTTTATGGCAATAGTATTTGTGGGGCAGGGTTTAAAACAGGAACAACTGGGTATAACTGGGTATCATCCTGACATTAAACGTCACCAGGACAGAGCCCTGGCCATGTACAAACAAGTATTACGCAACGATGGCCGCAACCTGTTTGCAGCCAATGGAATTGGTGCAATTTTTGCTATGAAGGACTACATCCGAGAATCTAAGGACGTCTTCTCTCAGGTGAGTGGGCAACTTATAATAATAATAATAATACTTTATTCAGGCAAATTACAATACATACAAAATATTAAAAATATGAAAACCACCCCTATCCCAATATATGGCATGGATTGAAATCAACTGAAAAAACAAACGATAAAAAAAAACCAAAACAAGGCAAAGAGAGAACACAAAAAGGGGCCACAAAAACAAAGGAAAAAGAAACTGGACAACAAACCAGGGAGCAACAGACAGGACAAAAGATGGGCTGCCTAGGAAAAAGACAAAAGTGAAATAAAACACTCGCCAAAGGGGTGTGTCACTCCAACTTCAATAAATTCTGGACTGGCTAGTTGATGCACCTGATAATTTATATACAAACCCCCAACTCCCTTCAGAGATTTACCGCTCACCTCTCAAAAATGGCCCAGGTTCGATTCCCGACTAAGGCCATAGGTGAGTAGAGTTGTACGTTGGTTCCTTCTATGCCACAAGAATTTTTCTCTGGTTGTCCTCGGGGGGGGGGGGGGGGGGGGGGGGTTGCAGCTGGTCTTCTGTTCAGATGGTAAGAAAACCTCACCTTGTCTCGTTTATTAACATCTCTGGTCGGAGATACATGTAGTTAGTGCATGGCAAAAAAAATAATGCTGGCTTTATCCCCGTCACATTTGGAAAAAAAGCGCGTACTGATTATTGCGTCACTAAAAATTGGCTTAGCATTTGCATTGGCAAGAAGTATGAACCGGGCTTTACAAGGGAAAAACAGACAAAGGAAGAAAGATGTAATAATTATTGTGTTAAGAGAACGACAACATTTTGTTCCTGTGTTTTTTATCATCATTTTTAATGGTTGCAGCTGGTCTTCTTTCTAATGTTAGCTAAATATTATTTTTGTATGTGTTTATTGTAGAATCAAACAATAGAAACAATATATCAGCGCTGTTCAGATGGTAAGAAAACCTCACCTTGTCTCGTTTATTAACATCTCTGGTCGGAGATACATGTAGTTAGTGCATGGCAAAACAAATAATGCTGGCTTTATCCACGTCACATTTGGAAAAAAAGCGCGTACTGATTATTGCATCACTAAAAATTGGCTTCGCATTTGCATTGGCAAGAAGTATGAACTGGGCTTTACAAGGGAAAAACAGACAAAGGAAGAAAGATGTAATAATTATTGTGTTAAGAGAACGACAACATTAGGGGCTAGGTAGCTCAGTTTGTAGACGAGGGTAGAGCGCCAGCACATTCATCTGGAGGTGGCAGGTTCAAAATCCAGCTCTAATCAATTTTTCTTTGTTCAACCCCAAATAATTATTTATTTACTCAGTCAGTTTCCCTTGTGGTATATAACTTGACGTACTGACGTACCTAGCTAGAACGTACCCCAAAGCTGGAAAGCACAAGGAATGCAAACAATCTCTACTCAAGGTAACGTCATTTATTTGAATTCGTCAATTTTGAATGAATTTTTGTGAGACATTTCTTTCCCTGACCTATTTATCAGGGATGAGAAAATTCAACCTGTTATCTGATTTCAGACTTTCTTAAGTCTGCCTGCTAAACTAAATGCTGTATTTTTCTCCAAATAAAAACGAGTCAGCCTCCTTGATCTTATTCTCTAGCACTGAGGATACTGTTCCCAAAAGCTCCATGGACCCCGTTTACACTAGATCCAGAAAGGTGGATCAGACCCGGGTCTGATCCGGCAGTGTGGATTAACGGCTAGTGTAAAGGCAAAAAAGCAGGATCAGACCCGGTTCAAGATCTGGCAATTTTAATCCACCTTTCGAGGAGGGTTGTATCTGGCAATTGGTGGATCAGATCCGGCAAAGTGGATTCCAAATACAAGTGTAAAGGCAAAAGGGGATCAGACACTGCAATTCGATGTGGTCATTTCCGGTTTCGCTACGAATGGCGCGCTTTTTGCTTGTGCTTTGGTGGGTTATCCGTCGCTGGTTATATTTGTGTGTGTGTGTGCTGTGTGCACATGGGCTCATATTCGGAACCTTATGGAGACCAAGGACAAAACCAAAAAGGGAAAACAAAAGGTCTCCACATGGAAATTCTTAAGACCGGGGTGCTCCACAAGGAAATTTGTGTACAAAGTCTACGGGAAACTGTTAAGTGCAGGGACAAAGGAAAGAACAAAAGAATGCTCCACAAGGATGCATTTTTGAGAATGTGTGGACTGTGCGTGTGTGAAACGTTTTGTTGTTTTCAGCGTCCTTATACATCAGCGTTACGTTCGGAGCTTGCCTTGTTGGTGTATTTTGTTAATTTCCATCTACAAAATATTTCTACCTGCATGGTCGTTATCCGTATCATTTGCTGTACTGTATTTTCTGCATTCTACCTTCGCATTGATAATATTTCTAGAAGTGGCGCGCTGTAATTGTGACCTTTGATCTTTGCCATGTAACCCTTGAGCTCTTAGCGAGGAACGCTGACGTCGTGACCAATATACATCTGGCTCAAAAGTGGGATCGGAGCCGGATCAAGCGCTGGTGTAAACGCGACACAGGATCTTGATCTGCGGTCGTTAAAATATTGCCGGATCTCAATCCACCTTTCTGGATCTAGTGTAAACGCGGTGTTGGAATCTATAACTCCAGGTGTTACCAAAAGGTGGAAATGCCACCATTTCAATGTACCTCCTAAGATCTGGATCCCAGTTTCAGACTTTTTTCATCAGCATTGACTCTCACCCCTGATTTATATTTTATTATATTTTGGGTAATTTTTTTGTTTACACTCGCATGTTTACCAAAATTCCTCAAAATATATTTCATTCCATAGTTTTAACTTCTGATAATTTACTTTGTTTTAGTTGCTCATAATTATGCTCCTGGTTTAATGTGTGTGGAGGGATTGATCTTCATTGAGTTAATGTTTCTGTTTCTATTTGACATTCCTCAAAGTGTACATTATAGCATGAATGATGTCATTCCCACTCGTCTTGGAAGTGGTTTCGTGCACATGATTGCAGTTATATGCGTATTTTTAGTTAAAGGGGCTCACCTGTTCCTGTGTTTTTTATCATCATTTTTAATAGTTGCAGCTGGTCTTCTTTCTAATGTTAGTTATAAAATATTATTTTTGTATGTGTTTTTTGTAGAATCTTAACTGTAGGATATTTTACAACATAATAACCTTTTGCAGAAGCGGACCAATCAGGTGCCGATTTAGGCTCCATTGGTTAATTATTTTGGCAGGGCGGCCAAATCTTTGGCAGCGCGGCCTGAAATTTAAGTAGGGCGGCCCACCCTCCTAAGACCCGTCGGGTGGTCTAGGAAGTGGCCCGCGTGTTTCCAGATGGACCATCAGTTCAGGGAGTAATGCGCCGGCCAATCACTTAAAAAAAGGAAATAGGCCCACTTGACTGCAGATCATTCTTATTAACGATTTCAATAACGATCGATGGTGTTAACTTCAATAGATTTTGACTTCAATGCAATTCAACTCGCACTTTGTGGCGATGTACAATGACTGATGTACCGCCCGCCAGTCACTGTACATCTCCACAAAGGACTGCAAACACGCACGGCTCCTCTGTGTAAGCAGTCGCCACTGCGGCTTATACGCTGGGCGGCTTATACACTGAAACTGACAGTTGTTTTGACAATTTCTGGGCATTGCGGCTTATACACCGGGCAGCTAATATGCCGAAGATTACGGTAATAAACAAATTGAAATTCAAAGGTTAACTTTTGAGTCTGATAAATATGTTTCAATTCTGTTGAGTGAGGAAACACTCTAGCCCATAATACAAATGAGATAAATCTTCTCTAATATGCAAGTATTTGGGTGCGATTCTATTTTAAATGAGTCATGTTTTTGCACGGTCACGCTAAACTCTATACAGTTAGATATATCACAAAATCAAAGAAGAATGACAGAGGACCAGTTGCTTTTTGACTCGATGCCTCTTTTGCAGGTTACCATACTTGAGCACGCGCGTAGAATGGATCGGCCTCAGGCCTAATTAAAATTTTGCTAGATTTTCAATATATCTAAAACTATGGCTAATTTATCCAGTCTCCATGAGTAATCTTTTTCCAGTAGTCCGTTCAGTATCATTTGAAACCATAATTCTGCCAAATTTTTGACAGTGCCGGCATGGTCGATTTTGTTGGTTTTTCAGACCGTAAAATAAAACTCACAAATTTCTCAATATATTTCAAACTATTGCTAATTTACCCAGTCCGCCTAATTAAACTGTCTCCGGTAGTCTGTTCTGTATCATTTGAAACCATAAAATTGCCCCAAAAAATGAAATTTTGACCGTGCCGTCATGGTCGATTTTGTTGGTTTTTCAGACCAAAAAATTAAACTCACAAATTTCTCAATATATCTCAAACTTCTGCACCTTTACCCAGTGTGCAGAAAAAGATCAAAATGAGAAAAGACCATACACTATTAATTTAACATCTTTTTATTTAAAGAAGCACTAAGAAAAGATTTACCTCATTCATATCTGTGAGTATACTCATCAAAATTGAAAGATATTCACCAGACCCAAAGTCAACCTTTCTTTTTACATTTATAAGTTTCCATTATGAGGTATTATTGTTCAATTTCAAAACACAGGACCACACTGGACTTGTCTGGTCATTAGTTTACTGGCCGGCTCAAATATCACTGGTCTCGGGCCAGCGGCCCACTGTAAATTTTGAATTTAGGTTCTGTCGTAGTTTGTCAATGTTATTTAAGTACTGATATTCCACCACATGCGAAATTCCAAACCAACTACAGAAGTACTCATTTTTAACAAAGATGGATCTCAACACTGTAATATGGCAGCTCATCAAATGGTGCAAAGAGTGGCTGGAGTGATGGGCTGTCATGTGGCTGACTCTGATCCTTTATGTAAAACTTGTACTAAAAATATGTTTGCGTTTAAATATGTAAAAGTATTTTTTGTACTTGTTGTCCCTTTCGTTACTTGTCGGCTGTATTGCTTATGTAAACTGCTATTTTTCAAGGCCATTTTAATTTCCTTTGAGGGATAACAAGGTTTGAATCTAATCTATTCTAATCTTTACCTCCCCCTGGGTGATTTGGTCTCGGCCAACATCGTAGATGCCCTGCGGACCAAGTACAGCACCCTCCTGCGAATCCACCGACCACCGACCCCGCAGAGACAGGTCAGACACCAAACACCCAGGGGCAGGTCCTTCTGGCGTTGATCAGCGCAGCCTTTGCCAAGGTTGAGGCCAGCATTGCTGAGTTTGTACTCAAGATGGAGCAGTTGGTAGTGCCGACACAGTGGCAGAAAGTGGACGTGATCCAAGAAGCTAAAGGCTTGCAGGTAAAGATTTGAATGTAAAGAACTTTACTAAAAAGTGGAAGACCCCTTCCTAAAAAGGAGGCCTGCAACCACGGAATTAAGTCTGTGTGCTTACAGTTACTTTTGTATTAGTGTAACCGTTTTTGAACTGTTTGGTTACCAGAAACAAAATTCAGAGTTTAAAGAATATTGGTTGATAAAAAAAATGGCTTCTTCATCACAGCAATTTGACGGCGAGCAATTCGGCCCTCCCCTCCCCCCTTCTTCAATAAAAACACACCAACAAAACAAAAACACACCAACAAATAAAAAAATGTTTAGCTACTCTTGAGCTACGCAGTGGTGTTTTCTTTTCTTTCTTTCTTTCTTTCTAGCCTATTTCACTGCAGGAGGAAAGCCTCTTCACCAATTCTCCATGTCACTCTATCCTGAGCGTCTGTTGACATGCGATGCCCTTACATGTTTCTAGTTCATCCCTCCATCTTCTGTTTTTATCCCCCTCTTTTTCAGGTTTGGTTTCTGGAGTCCATTTGGTTGTTTAGCATGTCCAGCTGTTGTCATACCTCCTTGTTTGGTGACCTGCCCCTCTCCACTTCTTTTATTTAATGGTCTTAATAATATTCTGCACTCTTGATTTCATTCTTAAGTCCTCATTTGTCACCCTGTCTTTCATTGTTACTCCTTTCATTATTTTTTCCGTAGCCCTCTCTGTCACCCTTAGTTTTAGTGGTATTTTACAGACAGTCAAATTGACCCAATTCACCAGACGTCATAATGATCATCTTGCTTGTGCCATTTTGGGAGTCCCTGTAAGTTATACAGTGTAGTGTGCATTTAAGGCACACTTACTACAATTTGGACGTGCATTTTGACTCCCAAAATGGTGAGCATGGCCGACAGTAGCTGCAGGTGACATTGGTGCAAGGGGTCAGTAGAGAATGTTTACAGGGTTCGTCCTTTGTCTCTCATCACATCACACTGCCAAGAGTTGTTGTCTGGCCTGTAGGTGCCCACTTCTGTGAATTAGCTCTGTTGATAGTTTTTTATTTCAATTCTGCACAGCCCAGCGTCCTTTTAGTTCAGCAACTGAAAGATCACTCCGCTGTGTCAAGTTGTTGACCCAACTGTTTTGAGGGCAACCTGGTCTTCTCCTTGTATGCACTGGAAACCTGCAATCGCTGTAGCTGAAAGACCAGCACTGCCCATGGCATGACCACACCAGTTTACTGTGCGCTCTGGCCTCTGGTCTAATTGTAAATCATAAGCTTTTTAGAGATATGGTGGACACATTACTAGGGCACCATTTGGTTTGGATGGATCTGTCTGCTTACACCCAAACAAAACAGTACACTCGTAAAATGACTGCCATATCTCAAAAGGGCTAATGGCACTCCTCTCGATAGATTTTTGTGCTTGCAGCCAAAAGAAATAAGCATTTTACAGTGCCCTGTAACGGCACAAATTTGTGTTAAAGTGACACCATGAAATCTGTTCCTGAGCATCTTTAAAAGCTGTCGACTCTCCATGACTCTGCAGGAAGTTCCCTGAAAATAAACCAATCTTTCTATGTTGTGATGAACATTTTTGAAATTCTCCCTGATCATTAAAAAACTTTGTCCCTATTATGTTGAATGTAATTCCAAATATCTCTTTGATTCTTGTACAAAATCTCCCTGATTGCAACATGCAAATATTGGCAGCTTCGCGTCTGCAATAAGCTTAAAAGTTGACATTGATGCTCAGCCAGATTGTTGGTTGGAAGCTAGAAAGATTGATATTTTCAAGAGGTCTTTTTCCCCTTCAGGATGTCAAGATGACAGAGCAGATGTCCAGACAGCTCTCATATCGGAGGCTCAGTTCATCAAACCCATCAAGAAGTTCATGGCTGGCTTAATCAGGAAGCAGGTAAAAATATAATCTTTTGTTTTATCTTTCTGTGACAACAGAAAACAATGTTAATTTTGTTCAAGTTGATCTTTAATGGATTTGCTCCAATTTACCCCAAATGAACTAGTGTGTCTATACTCATTCCAAATATCACTTCAGTTGTCTTTCCAAGGGGTCCTGAAAGTACTTGTTGCCAGAACTAAGGGCCTTTGCTTTTGCATCCCCAAATCTTGTGAGAATTGAAAGGGCCCTGTGTTCCAACTTGCGTATTGATTTAATGTGTATGACTTTGGATGGCATGGGTGGCGTGTGCATGAAGCACTCACCTCTCACCACTGTGACCCTGGTCCGAAGAACAACAAAAGATCGACATTACCGGCATGGTCAAAATTCCAAGATTTGGGCCAAATTTTTTTGCAATTTTATGGTTTCAAATGATACAGAACGGACTCCTGAAGACAGTTTACTGGTGCAGACTGGAAAAATACTTCATGGAATGAGATGTACCGGGAATTGTGTGAGTTAAGTTTTGGGTCCGAAAAACAAAAATATTGACAATACCGGCGATGGTCAAAATTTCAAGATTGTAAAAATAACTCAAAGTTTGAGATGTATCAGGAATTTTGTGAGTTTAGTTATGGGTCCGAAAAACCAAAAAATCGACCATGCCAGCATGGTTCAAATTTCTAGATTTGGGTCGAATTTTTTTTGCCAATTTTATAGTTTCAAATGATACAGACGGACTCCTGAAGACAGTTTACTGGTGCAGACTGGAAAAAATACTTCATGGAATGAGATGTACCGGGAATTGTGTGAGTTAAGTTTTTATTGACAATACCGGCGATGGTCAAAATTTCAAGATTGTAAAAATAATTCATAGTTTGAGATGTATCAGGAATTTTGTGAGTTTAGTTATGGTTCAAATTTCTAGGTTTGGGTTGAAATTTCTTTGGCAATTTTATAGTTTCAAATGATACAGAACGGACTCCTGAAGACAGGTTACTGGTGCAGACTGGAAAAATTAATCATAGAATGGGATGTATCGGGAATTTTGTGAGTTAAGTTTTGGGTCCGAAGAACAAAAATATCGACAATACCAGCATGGTCAAAATTTCAAGATTTGGGTTGAAGATTTTTTGGCAATTTTCTGGTTTTAAATGATACAGAATAGACTCCTGAAGACAGTTTACTGGTGCAGACTATTAAAATGATGCATAATTTTTCAGATATTGAGAATTTTGTGAGTTATGGGTCCCAAAACCCTAAAATGCATCAAGATTTTTGGTCAAAAATCTTTTGGCAATTTTATGGTTTCAAATGATAGAGCACGGACTCCAGAAGACAGTTTACTGGTACAGACTGGAAAAATGATGCATAATTTGTTAGATGATGAGAATTTTGTGAGTTTAGTTATGGGTCTGAAAAACCAAAAAAAATCGACCATGCCGGCATGGTCAAAATTTCAAGATTTTGGTTCAAAAAACTTTGGGCAATTTTATGGTTTCAAATGATACAGAACGGACTCCTGAAGACAGGTTACTGGTGCAGACTGGAAAAATAAATCATAGAATGGGATGTATCGAGAATTTTGTGAGTTTAGTTATGGGTCCGAAAAATCGACCATGCCTGCATGGTCAAAATTTCAAGATTTGGGTCAATTTTTATGATTTTTAATGATATAGAACAGACTTCTGAAGATAGTTTACTGGTTCAGACTGGAAAAATAATTTATAGAATGAGATGTATCAGGAATTTTGTAAGTTTATAGTTATGGGTCCGAAAAACCAAAAAAAGTGACCATACCGGCATGGTCAAAATTTCAAGAGTTTGGGTCAAAAAAATTTTTTGGCAGTTTTATGGTTTCAAATGATAGAGCACGGACTCCTGAAGACCGTTTACTGGTGCAATCTCGAAAAATGATGCATAGTTTGTCAGATAATGAGAATTTTGTGAGTTTAGTTATGGGTCCGAAAAACCAAAAAATAGACCATCCTGGCATGGTCAAAATTTCAAGTTTTTGGGTCAAGTTTTGTTTGGCATTTTTATGGTTTAAAAAGATAGAGCACAGACTCCAGAAGACAGTTTACTGGTGCAGACTATAAAATAGATGCATAGTTTGTCAGATATTGAGAAATTTGTGAGTTTAGTTATGGGTCCGAAAAACCAAAAAATCGACCATGCAGGCAATGTCGAAATTTGGGTTGACAATTTTTTGGCAATTTTGTGGTTTTAAATGATATAGAACAGACTCCTGAAGACAGTTTACCTGTGCAGACTGGAAAAATAACTCAAAGTATGAGATGTATCAGGAATTTTGTGAGTTTAGTTATGGGTCCGAAAAACCAAAAAATCGACCATGCCAGCATGGTCACAATTTCAAGATTTTGGGTCAAAAATCTTTCGGCAATTTTATGGTTTCAAATGATAGAGCACGGACTCCTGAAGACAGTTTACTGGTGCAGACTATAAAAATGATACATAGTTTGTCAGATATTGAGAATTTTGTGAGTTTAATTTCGGGTCCAAAAAACCAAAAAATCGACCATGCCGGCATGGTCAAATTTTCATGATTTGAGGTCAAAATTCTTTGCGAATTTTATGGTTTCAAATGATAGAGCACGGACTCCAGAAGACAGTTTACTGGTGCAGACTATAAAAATGATGCATAGTTTGTCAGATATAGAGAATTTTGTGAGTTTAGTTATGGGTCCGAAAAACCAAAAAACCGACCATGCCGGCATGGTCAAAATTTCAAGATTTGGGTTGACAATTTTTTGGCAATTTTATTGTTTCAAATGATTGATCACGGACTCCTTAAGACAGTTTACTGGTGCAGATTGGAAAAATATTTCAAAGTATGAGATGTATCAGGAATTTTGTGAGTTTAGTTATGGGTCCGAAAAACCAAAAAATCTACCATGCCGGCATGGTCACAATTTCAAGATTTTGGGTCAAAATTCTTTTGGCAATTTTATGGTTTCAAGTGATAGAGCACAGACTCCTGAAGACAGTTTACTGGTGATGACCGGAAAAAAGATGCATAGTTTGTCAGATATTGAGAATTTTGTGAGTTTAGTTATGTGTCCGAAAAAACAAAAAACTGACCATGCCGGCATGGTCAAAATTTCAAGATTTTGGGTCAAATTTTGTTTGGCAATTTTATGGTTTCAAATGATAGAGCACAGAATCCAGAAGATAGTTTACTGGTGCAGACATAAAAATGATACATAGTTTGTCAGATATTGAGAATTTTGTGAGTTTAATTTCGGGTCCAAAAAACCAAAAAATCGACCATGCCGGCATGGTCAAATTTTCATGATTTGAGGTCAAAATTCTTTGCGAATTTTATGGTTTCAAATGATAGAGCACGGACTCCAGAAGACAGTTTACTGGTGCAGACTATAAAAATGATGCATAGTTTGTCAGATATTGAGAATTTTGTGAGTTTAGTTATGGGTCCGAAAAACCAAAAAACCGACCATGCCGGCATGGTCAAAATTTCAAGATTTGGGTTGACAATTTTTTGGCAATTTTATTGTTTCAAATGATTGATCACGGACTCCTGAAGACAGTTTACTGGTGCAGATTGGAAAAATATTTCAAAGTATGAGATGTATCAGGAATTTTGTGAGTTTAGTTATGGGTCCGAAAAACCAAAAAATCTACCATGCCGGCATGGTCACAATTTCAAGATTTTGGGTCAAAATTCTTTTGGCAATTTTATGGTTTCAAGTGATAGAGCACAGACTCCTGAAGACAGTTTACTGGTGATGACCGGAAAAAAGATGCATAGTTTGTCAGATATTGAGAATTTTGTGAGTTTAGTTATGTGTCCGAAAAAACAAAAAACTGACCATGCCGGCATGGTCAAAATTTCAAGATTTTGGGTCAAATTTTGTTTGGCAATTTTATGGTTTCAAATGATAGAGCACAGAATCCAGAAGATAGTTTACTGGTGCAGACATAAAAATGATGCATAGTTTGTCAGATGATGAGAATTTTTTGAGTTTAGTTATGGGTCTGAAAAACCAAAAAATAGACCATGCCGGCATGGTCAAAATTTCAACATTTTGGGTCAAAAATCTTTTGGCAATTTTATGGTTTCAAATGATAGAGCACGGACTCCTGAAGACCGTTTACTGGTGCAATCTTGAAAAATGATGCATAGTTTGTCAGATAATGAGAATTTTATGAGTTTAGTTATGGGTCCGAAAAACCAAAAAATCGACCATGCCGTCATGGTCAAAATTTCAAGATTTTGGGTCAAAAATCTTTTGGCAGTTTTATGGTTTCAAATGATAGAGCACTGACTCCTGAAGACCGTTTACTGGTGCAATCTCGAAAAATGATGCATAGTTTGTCAGATAAGAAGAATTTTGTGAGTTTAGTTATGGGTCCGAAAAACCAAAAAATCGACCATGCCGGCATGGTCAAATTTTCATGATTTGAGGTCAAAATTCTTTGCGAATTTTATGGTTTCAAATGATAGAGCACGGACTCCAGAAGACAGTTTACTGGTGCAGACTATAAAAATGATGCATAGTTTGTCAGATATTGAGAATTTTGTGAGTTTAGTTATGGGTCTGAAAAACCAAAAAATCGACCATGCCGGCATGGTCAAAATTTCAACATTTTGGGTCAAAAATCTTTTGGCAATTTTATGGTTTCAAATGATAGAGCACGGACTCCTGAAGACCGTTTACTGGTGCAATCTTGAAAAATGATGCATAGTTTGTCAGATAATGAGAATTTTATGAGTTTAGTTATGGGTCCGAAAAACCAAAAAATCGACCATGCCGGCATGGTCAAAATTTCAAGATTTTGGGTCAAAAATCTTTTGGCAGTTTTATGGTTTCAAATGATAGAGCACTGACTCCTGAAGACCGTTTACTGGTGCAATCTCGAAAAATGATGCATAGTTTGTCAGATAAGAAGAATTTTGTGAGTTTAGTTATGGGTCCGAAAAACCAAAAAAAACGACCATGCCGGCATGGTCAAAATTTCAAGATTTGGGTTGACAATTTTTTGGCAATTTTATTGTTTCAAATGATTGATCACGGACTCCTGAAGACAGTTTACTGGTGCAGACTGGAAAAATAACTCGAAGTATTAGATGTATCAGGAATTTTGTGAGTTTAGTTATGGGTCCGAAAAACCAAAAAATCGACCATGCCGGCATGGTCACAATTTCATGATTTTGGGTCAAAATTCTTTTAGCAATTTTATGGTTTCAAATGATAGAGCACGGACTCCTGAAGACAGTTTACTGGTGATGACTGGAAAAAAGATGCATAGTTTGTCAGATATTGAGAATTTTGTGAGTTAAGTTATGTGTCCGATAAACCAAAAAATTGACCATGCCGGCATGGTCAAAATTTCATGATTTGAGGTCAAAATTCTTTGCGAATTTTATGGGTTCAAATGATAGAGCACTGACTCCAGAAGACAGTTTACTGGTGCAGACTATAAAAATGATGATAGTTTGTCAGATATTGAGAATTGTGTGAGTTTAGTTATGGGTCCGAAAAACCAAAAAACCGACCATGCCGGCATGGTCAAAATTCAAGATTTGGGTTGACAATTTTTTGGCAATTTTATTGTTTCAAATGATTGATCAAGGACTCCTGAAGACAGTTTACTGGTGCAGATTGGAAAAATAACTCAAAGTTTGAGATGTATCAGGAATTTTGTGAGTTTAGTTATGGGTCCGAAAAACCAAAAAATCGACCATGCCGGCATGGTCACAATTTGAAGATTTTGGGTCAAAATTCTTTTGGCAATTTTATGGTTTCAAGTGATAGAGCACGGACTCCTGAAGACAGTTTACTGTTGATGACCGGAAAAAGATGCATAGTTTGTCAGATATTGAGAATTTTGTGAGTTTAGTTATGTGTCCGAAAAACCAAAAAATTTACCATGCCGGCATGGTCACAATTTCAAGATTTTGGGTCAAAATTCTTTTGGCAATTTTATGGTTTCAAATGATAGAGCACGGACTCCTGAAGACAGTTTACTTGTGATGACTGGAAAAAAATGCATAGTTTGTCAGATATTGAGAATTTTGTGAGTTTAGTTATGTGCCCGAAAAACCAAAAAATTGACCATGCCGGCATGGTCAAAATTTCAAGATTTTTTGTCAAATTTAGTTTGGCAATTTTATGGTTTCAAATGATAGAGCACAGACTCCAGAAGATAGTTTACTGGTGCAGACATAAAAATGATGCATAGTTTGTCAGATATTGAGAATTTTGTGAGTTTAGTTATGGGTCTGAAAAACCAAAAAATCGACCATGCCGGCATGGTCAAAATTTCAACATTTTGGGTCAAAAATCTTTTGGCAATTTTATGGTTTCAAATGATAGAGCACGGACTCCTGAAGACCGTTTACTGGTGCAATCTTGAAAAATGATGCATAGTTTGTCAGATAATGAGAATTTTATGAGTTTAGTTATGGGTCCGAAAAACCAAAAAATCGACCATGCCGGCATGGTCAAAATTTCAAGATTTTGGGTCAAAAATCTTTTGGCAGTTTTATGGTTTCAAATGATAGAGCACTGACTCCTGAAGACCGTTTACTGGTGCAATCTCGAAAAATGATGCATAGTTTGTCAGATAAGAAGAATTTTGTGAGTTTAGTTATGGGTCCGAAAAACCAAAAAAAACGACCATGCCGGCATGGTCAAAATTTCAAGATTTGGGTTGACAATTTTTTGGCAATTTTATTGTTTCAAATGATTGATCACGGACTCCTGAAGACAGTTTACTGGTGCAGACTGGAAAAATAACTCGAAGTATTAGATGTATCAGGAATTTTGTGAGTTTAGTTATGGGTCCGAAAAACCAAAAAATCGACCATGCCGGCATGGTCACAATTTCATGATTTTGGGTCAAAATTCTTTTAGCAATTTTATGGTTTCAAATGATAGAGCACGGACTCCTGAAGACAGTTTACTGGTGATGACTGGAAAAAAGATGCATAGTTTGTCAGATATTGAGAATTTTTTGAGTTAAGTTATGTGTCCGATAAACCAAAAAATTGACCATGCCGGCATGGTCAAAATTTCATGATTTGAGGTCAAAATTCTTTGCGAATTTTATGGGTTCAAATGATAGAGCACTGACTCCAGAAGACAGTTTACTGGTGCAGACTATAAAAATGATGATAGTTTGTCAGATATTGAGAATTGTGTGAGTTTAGTTATGGGTCCGAAAAACCAAAAAACCGACCATGCCGGCATGGTCAAAATTCAAGATTTGGGTTGACAATTTTTTGGCAATTTTATTGTTTCAAATGATTGATCAAGGACTCCTGAAGACAGTTTACTGGTGCAGATTGGAAAAATAACTCAAAGTTTGAGATGTATCAGGAATTTTGTGAGTTTAGTTATGGGTCCGAAAAACCAAAAAATCGACCATGCCGGCATGGTCACAATTTGAAGATTTTGGGTCAAAATTCTTTTGGCAATTTTATGGTTTCAAGTGATAGAGCACGGACTCCTGAAGACAGTTTACTGTTGATGACCGGAAAAAGATGCATAGTTTGTCAGATATTGAGAATTTTGTGAGTTTAGTTATGTGTCCGAAAAACCAAAAAATTTACCATGCCGGCATGGTCACAATTTCAAGATTTTGGGTCAAAATTCTTTTGGCAATTTTATGGTTTCAAATGATAGAGCACGGACTCCTGAAGACAGTTTACTTGTGATGACTGGAAAAAAATGCATAGTTTGTCAGATATTGAGAATTTTGTGAGTTTAGTTATGTGCCCGAAAAACCAAAAAATTGACCATGCCGGCATGGTCAAAATTTCAAGATTTTTTGTCAAATTTAGTTTGGCAATTTTATGGTTTCAAATGATAGAGCACAGACTCCAGAAGATAGTTTACTGGTGCAGACATAAAAATGATGCATAGTTTGTCAGATGATGAGAATTTTTTGAGTTTAGTTATGGGTCTGAAAAACCAAAAAATAGACCATGCCGGCATGGTCAAAATTTCAAGATTTTGGGTCAAAAATCTTTTGGCAATTTTATGGTTTCAAATGATAGAGCACGGACTCCTGAAGACCGTTTACTGGTGCAATCTGGAAAAATGATGCATAGTTTGTCAGATAATGAGAATTTTATCTGTTTAGTTATGGGTCCGAAAAACCAAAAAATCTACCATGCCGGCATGGTCAAAATTTCAAGATTTTGGGTAAAAACTCTTTTGGCAGTTTTATGGTTTCAAATGATAGAGCACTGACTCCTGAAGACCGTTTACTGGTGCAATCTCGAAAAATGATGCATAGTTTGTCAGATAAGAAGAATTTTGTGAGTTTAGTTATGGGTCCGAAAAACCAAAAAATCGACCATGCCGGCATGGTCAAATTTTCATGATTTGAGATCAAAATTCTTTGCGAATTTTATGGTTTCAAATGATAGAGCACGGACTCCAGAAGACAGTTTACTGGTGCAGACTATAAAAATGATGCATAGTTTGTCAGATATTGAGAATTTTGTGAGTTTAGTTATGGGTCCGAAAAACCAAAAAACCGACCATGCCGGCATGGTCAAAATTTCAAGATTTGGGTTGACAATTTTTTGGCAATTTTATGGTTTCAAATGATAGAGCACGGACTCCTGAAGACAGTTTACTGGTGATGACTGGAAAAAAGATGCATAGTTTGTCAGATATTGAGAATTTTGTGAGTTTAGTTATGTGTCCGAAAAACCAAAAAATTTACCATGCCGGCATGGTCAAAATTTCAAGATTTTGGGTCAAATTTTGTTTGGCAATTTTATGGTTTCAAATGATAGAGCACAGACTCCAGAAGACAGTTTACTGGTGCAGACATAAAAATGATGCATAGTTTGTCAGATGATGATAATTTTGTGAGTTTAGTTATGGGTCCGAAAAACCAAAAAATAGACCATGCCGGCATGGTCAAAATTTCAAGATTTTGGGTCAAAAATCTTTTGGCAATTTTATGGTTTCAAATGATAGAGCACGGACTCCTGAAGACCGTTTACTGGTGCAATCTGGAAAAATGATGCATAGTTTGTTAGATGATGAGAATTTTGTGAGTTTAATTATGGGTCCGAAAAACCAAAAAATAGACCATGCCGGCATGGTCAAAATTTCAGGATTTCAATGGTTATAGCATATAGACTGTTAGGGTGACACATCAAGGCCTTGAGCAGGTTTCTCAATAAGCTAAGATTGATCTAAACTGTGTATCAATCTCAGTTGCCAAGCAAAGTGTCGTAAAACAAATCACTTTACTGTAATTCTTGTCAAAACATCTTAAGATGAATCTAAGTACTTTGTGAAATCATAGAGAAAGGACCACGGAAGGACTTTCTCTATGGTGAAATCAAGCTCTGGAATTCTACCTTGAAATGAGCACGGCCATTTTCATTTTGCAAAGGGCATTCCCAACAATATTAAAGTCTATTGGAAATTTTTAGTCATCAAGGCCAAGACCAGGGCAACACTGAAGGCCTCGCGCTTTGTGGCCTCTATGAAAAGCCCGGCTCATACTTTCTGTGAATACGATTTTCTCAAGAGTTGAGCTGTGCTCTTGCAAAACATTCGCAGCGAAAACAGAGTTGTGACGCAAACATTTGGAAGTATAAACCAGGCTTAATTCCTGGCATGCACATCTTCTTCCTGTAGTTCAACAACAATTTATAGGTTTATTAGTTTAAAGGTAGTAGTTTAAAGTCTTATTATCCCAATGTTTTACTGTGATTCCATTTATACATGGTTTTGCTTTTTAGCTGTTGACACATTCCGACTTTATTCATTAAACACGGCACTGTAATAAAAATTTTAAAAGTTCACAAGTTGTCCCGTTTCTTATGATATTTGATTATTTTATCTTCGTACCAAAGAGGCGTGTTCTTATGGCTGAACCAATGGAGTGTGGGTTCGATTGCGAGTGTCCTTGAGCTAGGCACTTCCTTGAGCTAGGCACTATTGAGTCCTATTGATACTATTGAGTCCTATGAACCATGCTAATAGACATTTTGCATTGGCATCATACAGCCGCCATTCAGAGGTAAACTGATGACGAAACAATGGAAAAGCACAGTTTTGTATGCGTGGTGCTCAGGATTGACCAATGAACTACCTCCATTTGACCTCTAGGCAAGGGCGCCCATCTCAAATGACGTCATGTGCATCAGGTCTATTACACTCACTCATGCGAACAGACAGTTGTTGGTAGGACTTTGTCAGATGTGGGGGGATTGTTGCCCCCCCCCTGGCTACACGGCTGTACTCTAATTCCAACAGCCTTAACCCTAACCCTTATGTATATGGTTATCGGAAGATTTTTTAATGACTACTTTTCAAGTGAAAATGGTGTATTTTTTATAGTAAATTTGCTCGCAGGTCTTTTTTATGCACTAGTTTAATTAGTTTGGCTGAGCTAATTAGTGAACCAACTTGACCGGGTGCCTACGGATGATGGTTTGGGATATAAGGAAGACAGTAATGAAAAGATTAAAGCCCGGTTCATACTTCCTGCGAACGCGAATGCGAAGCGAATATTGACGTCACAAATTCGCAACGAATAATTCGCAGCAGTTGAAATGTGCTCAACTCCTGCGAAACATTCGCTGCAAAAATGGCCATGTGACGTCAAAATTCGCTTCGCATTCGCATTCGCAGGAAGTATGAACCGGGCTTAAGGAATTCAGAATTCCGTTGGCTCTGTCACAGACCGTCGTTGACAAGGTTTGTAAAAATTTGGTGCTAGCACCAAATTTGTGCCAGCACCAAGTTTGGTGCCGGCACTAAAGTTAGTGCTGACTTCAGTCTGGTCTACTTTATCATAAACAAGGTATCCACA
Organism: Pisaster brevispinus; assembly: GCA_023634235.1. Classification (NCBI taxonomy): domain Eukaryota; kingdom Metazoa; phylum Echinodermata; class Asteroidea; order Forcipulatida; family Asteriidae; genus Pisaster; species Pisaster brevispinus. The sequence continues at coordinate 1,040,937 of JAMKCF010000026.1, forward strand.
CAAAAAGCAAGTTTGTAAACTAAATGTAGTAAGTTCTCATTCTAAATTTCGATATTATTGTAATCGTTTTAAAGAATGCGATGAGATATATATTTAAATGTTAAACACTATTTTGCTGGGGGTTTCTTATTTTCCAAACAGCACACACAGTACACAGTACAGAGTACAGATTTTTTCCCTAGAGAAAGCCTGCATTTTGAAAAGATCCTTAACTTGGTATTTTTAAAACGGCGGACGAATTACCAGGCTTTTAAATCTTTCAAAGCCTGAAGAGGAAAAGCCTGCGTTTCGAAAATACCCGATACGGGTATTTTCGAAACGGCGGAGCAGAATGACCAGGCTCTTACGTTTTTCACAAAGCCTGAAGAAGGAAAGCGTGCGTTTCGAAAATACCCAGACGAAACGGCGGACTGTAATTACCAGGCTTTTAGGTTTTTCAAAGCCTGAAAAGGGTAAGCCTGCGTTTCGAACATACTTTAAAGTGGGTATTTTCGAAACGGTGGACTGGAATTACCAGGCTTTAACACAAAATTCAAATCCCGAAACAGCTACATGTATTTTGTGAAACAATTATTTAATCGGGACGCATATGGATTATGATTTGGGATGTACGAAAGACATCCGAGTAGAAACAAATAAAGATTTGACGATTTTACAGGTTCAGGGTTACGTTCGCACTGTCAATGACGGTTGTTAACAAGGTTTTTGAAATTTTGTGCTGGCACTAAACGTAGTGCCGACTTCAGTCTGGTCTGTGTGGGCCTTTGTAGACAGAATCACAGACCGCAGATCCACTGAAAACCTGCCGTAGATTTTCAACTTTCAAAATGTATAATGATCCGTCTGGAATCCTTTAAATACACGTTAAGCATAAAGTATTGCTGTAAGTCATGGGCAAACAGAGTAAAAGCAGGCCTGCCAGGCGGTATGAAACCAATGGAAAGAAAGACGCCGCCGTTAAACCAAAATAAATTGATGACAGTGGAATGGAATCAGGAATGGAGTCGGATATGGAGACGGACACGGTTGCTCCAACAGAGAGACAGGTAAAATAATATCACCAGCACTGGGTACTATTTATTACTTATTCCTACAATGTCCAGTGGTCATATACATAACTAGTATTTAGGCAGTGTACATATGTGAAAAATTAAGAACAATCGTATTCAGCTAACCCGTTTTTAACCAGCTTTCACTTTTATTATAATTATATAAAAATTCTAAAATAGTAATTAGTATTTAAAAAAAAGACCCCAGGCATACAGGGCCGGCTAACTGGATGGGGCGCTGTACTCCTTTAAAAAATGTTTTTAACAACTTCGGTAGTTCGATGGAAGATGTCAAAAATTTATTGAAGAGATATACTTGCAATTAATGACTGAACAGTGGATGTCAAATGTTCATGACATTAGGTAGCTATGGCCTAAGTCGCCCCTAGCAAAGCCACCCCCTGACGACAGAGTCGCCCCCCGACAAAGCTGCCCCATGTAAAAGTTTGAGTGATAAAGTCATTTTAAAAAGTGACTGTGCAATTTTTTTTTGTTTAGGCCTGACGTTTCAACTTTTGTTTTGAGTCTTTCATGAAGGCTTTTGCTTTAGCTTCCAAGAGAGGCTCCAAGTTTAATCTGCTAGAGTTGTTAACAAGTTGGTAAAAAACAATGGGGTGCCTACCCTTATTTAAAAAAAGGTACAAAATTTAATGAAAATTTAAACACATAAACTTTGTTCCTTGCACGTACACCAAAACCAAGTACCGGTAATACATTTTATTGCAACCTTTGTGGGAGGGGGTCTACCGGCGTTGGATGGTCAAATTTAAATGTTTCTTGTTTTTTATCACTTCAAAAGCCCCGAGGGACTTCATCATTCAGGAGATCCTAAACAGGTCCATTCCACATATCTTAGATGGGGGTTAGTTCCCAGAGTTGTGTAAAAAAACAATTATGGGCTGTGAAATGTTTTCCTTGCATACAAATGTACACAAAATCTGGTATACCAGCGCACATAAGCACAGAGCTACACAGATCTAACCCTCTGATAAGTGAAACAATCTGTTCAGCTGTCTCTTCTCTGTAACAGGCTTGGCTTGTCAAGTTTTGTCAACTGGTTGTTGAAGGCCACCACTCAATCAGTGCAATGAATTGAGCAATTTTTAGCCAATAGGGTGAAACGTTTCTTTCTGCCAATCACACAAAATTTGGGGATGCAAAAGCAAAGGCCCTTAGTTCTGGCAACAAGTACTTTCAGGACTCCTTGGAAAGATGACTGAAAACAACAAAAGAAGTAAATAAAGTAAATACACATTTCCTATCACCCCAAAATATTGTGGCTTATAACTTGATATTTATTATTAAAAAGTCGCATCCCCTTAAGGTGATCCCATGGGTGCCGCTTCCCAGGTTGTATCGTAAACTTGAGTGTGATCCCTGGCTGCACGGCAGCTAACAGTTGAATGGCTTCTGACTGGCACCCCCGAACAAAGATATTGACTTATAGGGAGACCGCCAACATAGGGCTGGATAGCTCAGTTGGTAGAGCGCCGGTACGTTAATCCAGAGGTCGTTGGTTCAAGTCCTGCTTCAGTCATTTTTTCTTTGTTCAAACCCAAATTACCCCAATAAAGTAGCGAATAAAGTAGGGGACGACTTTTTCGGTGGGCGACTCTGTCAGTTTACGACCTTGCTAGGGGGGCGACTTTGTAGTGGGCGACTTTTCTGGGGGACGAGATGACTGGTTTCCATTGGGTGTTATGGCTCTTTTTAATGGTCTTGTCATACTCATAGTCGTAATGGTGACTATGATAATACTGATGTTAAAAGAGAGCCATAACAACAGCCCAACAAGTTTGGCTACAGTACATGTACATCATACATGTTCATGTCATACAAGTGGCTGCTGATACATACACAGTTTACCGAAGTTACAATAATTGAAAAACTGCCAATGGACAGCATGTTCTATATTTACAAACTACTTAGTTTTTCAGTGAAACTCAAAATATCATAATTGTGTACAACACTAGTCAACAGTACAGAATTCAAATTCTTGTTCTTACCCCCAGCCTGGAAGAATGTCCATTGCTTTTCCCAAGCTAGACGGTTACACTTCAGATGCAGAGCCCTATACAAGAGAACTTGTTAAACAGATGAACAGGAAGAAGAAGAAGTCTGGAGGTTTCCAGTCGATGGGTGAGACATTTCTTTCTTTAAATGTAGGGTCACTAATTAGTTTTTGTCATCTTTATGCTAATTTACAGGCAACATTTTAACAAAAGATACAATCATGTGAAATTTTCAACTGAACACTGTTTTTTGCTTAGAAATTTACCCCAAAAGCCTGTCACTGTATTTGTACTGTGATGATATCGAATCCATCCTTGTTTAGCAAGGTGACAGCGGGTACCAACTACTAATCGCATCTCTTGCTGCAGCATTCGTGAACAGACACCAACCCTCAGAAATCTGAGAAACGATTCATAGTGTGGATTTTGTCAACAAACTTTGTCAACAAACAAATTACGGGCTACTGATACGGCTAAGGCTGGATTGCAGCGTCATCATGCATTGAAGTAAAAGGCGTTTTTAGCAGAACACTTAGCAACAGTCTTAGCCGTAGCTGTAGCAACCTATTCAGTTAGGGTCTTATCCACATATTGTGATAAGAGGTCAAATATTAATTGTTGGAGCTGATTTGTGTCGTTGTAGGTTTAAGTAATCCAGTGTTTAACGGAATTATGAAGAAAGGTTACAAGATTCCAACACCAATCCAGAGAAAGGTTAGTCATCCCCTTAAGGTGATCCCTCTCCTGCAGCTTCCAAGGTTGTATTGAAATTTGGGTGTGATCCCTGGCTTTACGGCAGTTACAGGTTGAACGGCCTCTGACTGGCACCCCTGAACAAAGATATTGTCAAAATAGGGAGACCACCAATATCAGGGCTACGTAGCTCAGTTGGTCGAGCGCCGACACATTAATTCAGAGGTCACAGGTTCAAGGCCTGAGCCCCTAGTCAATTTGTCTTTGTTCAGCCCCAAATTATTGTAAATGAATTCATCACATGATATCATGCTGGAGGCTGGCATATATGTAGTGCATCTATCTTTCCAAACCGCAGTGGATGATATCAAAATGGTAAGACAGTAGGAGGGTTGACTGTGTACTGTGTACAACCATTCATTGCATGATATCATAATTCAGGCTGGTGTAGTTTATTTATCATTCCAAACCACAATGGATGACATTTTACAGTCAGTGTGTAGTAGGTTTTCATTATAAAGAAAATCAGCAAAAATACTTGGTAAAGGTACATCAATGTATTATACAGAGCTGGTTGGCCTGACAAAATAGTCACAGACAGTGCTCAAGTTTTGTGTGATAATCTGTGTACATGTACATGAAACAACGAACCTGTGACAATTTGGGCTTAATCCATTGTGTGAGTCAGGAGAAAATAGTGAAAAACCACTCACAACTTCCCGCTTGTAAACACATTGTCCTTAATTTTGTTTGTGAAATAACTGAAGTATTTTTAGGTTTTCAGATACAGTTTTCATAAATATGACTTCATTTCAGAGGGAAATATTTCACAGATAAAAATGCTTATGAACTTCATGTTTCTCCATTTTAAATTTGTTTGGTACACGTACACACAATAATTTGTTTATTCATTGCTGCTTTAGTTTTTATTGACCTTTCTTTACATTTTCTTGATGTTAATTTTCTTTTTTTAGTTGCATTGTTTGATGTCTTCATACCTCCCCTAAGGTTCTTAAGTTTTTCTTAAGTATAAATTAGCCTTCGTGCTGGCGCTTCAGACTTTGAAGTTTTCAAAAGAGGTAACTTCTAGGGTTTTGTATATTTTTCTATTTGCTCTGATTGTCTCCTGAAGACAATCAGAGCATACTGATCGAAACGTTTAGTCTAATGTCAAGATCGATGTCAACTTAGTTTCATTATGTTGTTTTTTTCCTAGCAGACTCAAACAAGTCTATCGTAATCAGCAATGAATATGAAAAGCATTTGTGTTCATTTCACTTGTACCTTATTTTTGTGTATGTGTAAATCAGTGAGCCATGGTGTGCATTTATGAATATTCATGAGAGAATATGCACAATGAGAGACCGTAACGGGTGAGATGTGTTACCCTTCGGCGAGTAGGTGTGTTGCTTTGCATTTTTTGTGAAATTCTAGAGAACCCAAGGCAAGGCGCGGTCGTAAGGAAGACCAACCAGCCGATTTGCCGGGGCGAATTTCAAGGCGATTTTGCCTGAGCAATATACGGTAAGTATTGTCATATTTATATTGATTGCAAGGTTTTTCACTAAATCAATTTATTTCATGTCCATTAAAGTGAGTTTATTTGTAGATTATAAGAAAATGTGCTTTAAGTAGAAATCACCTATAGAACCATTTAAGCAAAGCTTTTGATATGTATTCGAAGTTCGCTATGCGTAGGGTGCTTAATACTGTTACATTATGCAAGGTCATCAAAGATTTGAAGTTATTTATTTTCCAATCAGGATAAGAGAATTAAGTCTTACTTTACAAACTTGTATGGAAGCATACCGCTGATGAATTCACCGTTAAAAGCCGGGTGTGCAGTTATTGTATATATTGTTTGTTATGTCTTTTGTTTCACACCCATTCATTTTGGAATTAGGAAATGGAATAAGTAAACTTCCTATTAGCCTTTCAAGTACATTGTTGTTTATGAACGTCCAGTACAACAACTCCGACCCCAGCAACCCCGATACATGGAACCACCTGACAGAGGTCTTTCACTGCTCTGAAGTTTAAGCCTGGATGTTTTGGCCGAATATCCAGTAGATAAGGTTGCTTTCTGACTTGAGGTCAGAAGAGAAATTAGATGACACACCCAGTAAGATATACGTATAAACATATCGGGTAGAAATACTACTAGACGGTTTAGGAGTCATATCTTCCAATGATATATTGAAGTGGATCTGGTTTGTTTATATAAAAGGAGCAACTTAACTTGTTTATTTTACTTTCTACAATTTTACTTTAACTAAATAAATTGTTTCGCTTTGCGTGAGTGACATCTATAACCACCGGTTCTCTTCAGAACAAACACAACACACACACACACAAACAGACTACTCAAAAGAGATTTTCACATGGTGTTACCGTAAACCTCTCTTAGTTATACTTCCACCATGCAAAGTTTCAAATCCTACTTAACAATGGGTTTACCTGGTTAGTCTGCTGCCACCTAGTGTCCCCAAAAGTCTCCCATTGCTGAATGAAATTGTTTCCTGCCGTTTAGGGTTTTAAAGCTATTTCAAGCCAGAAGTAACATCAATTTACGGCTTGAAAATGATGGGTTTTTTTTCTTTGTGTATCTTGGCAGCTAGGTCGTTTCACATCCCTGAAGGCGGAAGTAATCCTCGGTGGGGACAAACTTGATGATCAGTTTGCGGCGTTGCATGAGAACCCGGACGTCATCATCGCGAAGCCGGGACGCCTGCTCCACGTTCTGGTTGAGATGGAGATGAAGTTGAAGTACATTGAGTACGTTGTGTTTGACGAAGCAGACAGGTGAGAAGTAGAATTTATCACCTGCTCAGAACTGTAAGGTCATTAATTGCATTTAACATCTATTAAATTGTTGCAGTACCCGCTGCTAAGGATTCGAACCTAGTTCCCATAGAACAAATCTACACAGCGAAGTAGATATACACATGGCGTTTACCGCAAACTGAGTCTACATTGATACCTCACCATGCAATGCCTTAAGAAGTCATCATCATCATGATCATGGCTCCCATCACTGTGCGATGATCTGATTCTCTGCCAGGTTGTTGCGACGGCGTCGGGTAAGGTGTTGCCTCCAGCATAGATCATGGAAGTTAAGTGCTGAACTTGCAGCACCGGCCTTAACAGATGATCTCCAAGAAGTATTTAACTTCAGTTCGCGCATGAAACTTGCGCGCTCTGCACAATCACACTGGTAGCGCCCCTCATTTGTTAGAAAGTCTATGTTCAAACACTCTGACTGTGTACGTTTGTATCACAATTTTCAACACGGCCGTGTGATCTCTCTGGATCTCTTCTTGATCAATCAGAATGGACAAACTGTCCCAAGTATCTATGAATGGTAGATAAACTATTCCAGCCTGAACCAAGATATCATGTGGTGAATGCATCTGCACTGTGGATGTTGTACAGCTCTGTTCGCATCTGCACCACCATGGGATGGCTTCAAATGGTTGGTCAACTTGCAGAAAAATGTTAAGAAAGTCTAAACATTACGTCCTTGCCTTTGTGACTGTTTGTCAGATGAAAAGATTTCTCTGGAGGAGAGTGATTCAAACTGAATCCATTTCTCTCCTGATTATTTCAAATGGTGGTCTATAATTTTTTTCTCTTGGCACCTTTCAGACTTTTTGAGATGGGTTTTGCCGAGCAGCTTCGGGAGATTCTACACTCTCTGCTGCAGCATCGTCAGACGCTCCTCTTTTCGGCGACGCTGCCCAAATCTCTTGTTGAGTTTGCCAAGACTGGACTGAACGACCCAACCCTCATACGGCTTGACGTGGAGACGAAGATATCAGATCAAATCAAGGTATGAAAATCATTTGTGTCTTGGGGCAAAAGTGCTCAGTGCAAAAATCGTTATATCTTAGTGTGTACTTGTATTGTGTGTACATTTGGGTTACTTTAAGCAAGGTACAACGTTTTGACAATTCAAAGTCACGTATAACGAAATGCTCTTTTAGTTTTTGCACTAACACGACTGTTTGTTCTTCCTCTGTTGGTATCATTTTCCAGCAAGCTTACTGACCATTTTACAACCATTCAACTGCTTGGGTTATGTAGTGTACGGTGGCACAACTCTGCACTGAACCAACTGTGTACATTTGTGTACCACATGATTTCATATTGCAGGCTGACATATCTATCATTCAAAACTACAGCGGATGATATTGAATGGTCCAAGAGTAGAAGGGTTGACTGTGTTCTGTGTTCTGTGTTCTGTGTTTGCTTTCATCACATGATATCAGACATATTACAGGCAGGCTTGGTGCATCTATCATTCCAAACTATAGTGGATGATGATGATAAATGGTCAAACAGTAAGAGGGTTGAATGTGTACTGAGTAGATGCATTCATCATAGGATGTCACATTGAAAAACCCAGTTGCAGTATTTTTAAAAGCTGTAGTCCTCGTTGTTTCTGGCATGGTTTCAAATAAATGAACCTTGAATCTTGAACCTCTTCTTTAATCCTTTCAGTCCCATATACTTTGTACACAGCTATTCCCCATATCCCGCATACTTTTCAAGCACATACTTTTATTGAGTGTTTTCATTAAAAAAATCATTAAAAAAATTACCATAAAGTATTTTGTTACAATATTTTGGGATAATGTTTATCGGGTAATTGTCTTTATTTCTGGATAGGTTTCGTTGACCTCTGTGACCTCATTGACCTTTAACTTCCTGTGAAAGCGGAAGTTGTAAACAAAATATAAATGCTTTTAAATTTTTGTCATTTTGGCTTCTGTTTTTCAGTATTAGTTTCGATATAATACAAAAAATAATAGTTTACATGCAATACAAGTTTTATGACATTATTGTAGCTTGGTGTGTTGATAAATTCCGTAGCTAGAACGGTTTTCCTTTGCGTTGTTGTTCATTATCTCTGGCCACGTACGCACATGCTCATGGCGGCCGCCATCTTGAAACTTTGTTTACTTTCGTTCAGATGAACTACTCAAACTTTGACGAAGTTATTAAATGGTTTTAGCTCTGATGAACTGCCAGAAAATCTATCCATATGTGGTATGGACATTTCTAAAGACATTTGCAATACTGTGGACATTTTTAAGGCCAAAGAATCTGTGAAAATTTTGAAACAAAAATAGCAAAAAAACAGAGGGCCACACGGCTATGTCGTGCATCGTTCGTGACACATGTGTGGGCACGTAACCACAGTTGCTTCTTTTAGCCCAGGCGTGTAAATAGGAACCTGAATAAAAAATGGTGCAAAAAAGTTGGAAAACCACAGTGTGTAGAGACAGTTGTTTGCCGTTTTTGTTTTTTAGAGAACTTCTTCAAATTAGGCAAATTTATTAATAATAGTAGAAGTCCCTTCAACACACGGGACCAACGGCTTTACGTCCCATCCGAAAGGACGCCGCAACAGTGGTCAAGTGTCTTGTTCCAGGACACAAGTGTCAGGACCAGGACTCGAACCCACACTCTGCTGATCAGAAACACCACGGTTAGCGCCTCCTTCTCCTGTCCCTCTTCCTCCTCTTAAACAATTGGCCACTGATTATGTTCCTGAAGGTCTGAGCACAGGTGGGAAGCAGCATCCTGAAAAGTTTGTCCCCCACTATTTTTGTGTCATCCAACTGGTCTTAAACATTTCCTACTACAAATTCAATGGTGATTTAAGAGCGGCGAAACACTAGCACGTGATCACATCTTGACCAATCAGAATGAATAAACTCTCCAAGGTATTTATGAATACTGATTCGCGCTGGTCGCTTTTTGGTCCAGTTCCAAACAAATTTTGCAGTTTTGCAAGTTTTTCATAAAAAAAAAAAAATTCCTGTAATTTTTCCCCTCAGATCCTTACAATGGCTGGTATTAACTGCACATACACCTACAGTGACCTGGATCATGCGGCAAGAACAATCAACGTGGCTAAGTTTACTCACAAGAAGACCAAAGTCATGCTGGTGACAGACGCGGCTGCCCGTGGTATAGACATTCCAATGCTGGACAATGTCATCAACTTCAATATCCCTGGCAAGCCCAAGCTTTATGTTCATCGAGTTGGTAAGTCAGGGTTTTTTTGTGGGGGGGAGGTGTGTGACAGAAATCTTTGAAGGCCACTATTTTCAGCGGGGGCAAAGTCATTGCACTCATACCCATCTTCCAGCATGTCCAGTGTGTTGTGTAATGCGTGTAAAAGAACCCAGTACACTTATCATTAAGAGAAAAGGTTGACCCTGGTGTTTTCGGGGGTATGTTTGGCTGCAGGTTGCGCCACCTTTTAAACCGTTACATGGTGCTATGTAAATAAGTGGGTTTTATGTTTGGAATATAGCTCCGCAAACCTTGTAGCAAAAAATAGGAAAAGCTTTGAAACACCCTCAGGTGTGATAAAGCTTTATATAAGACCCGCATACAACCTCCTGACATTCAAAGCACTTCATGGTTCAGCCCCCTCCCTACCTTCAGAGCATGCTTCAGCACCAGCATGTCAGTGCCAGGTCTGAGGTCATCGGGCAGCATGCTGTTTGTTCCCCGGACTCCCCTTGCCACTTATGGTGAGAGGGTCTTTTCTAACATTGCCCCCCGCCCCCCGCCTCTGGAACTCTCTGCCTAAATATCTAAGAGACACACATCACATTTCCCACTTCCAACAATCTCTTAAAACACATCTTTTCAGATTGGCCTATGAGCACATCTGAGAATTCTTTGGATGTTTCACAGAGAAAGTGTGCCATACAAATGCTGTGTTATTATTATGATTATTATTATTTCATTCTATTACAGCATGCAAAAGAAAGATCACATTTTCCTTTGTGTCGGTAACTCCTCGAGTCAGGCTACGTCCCGTAGCCTTAGATCTCAAGGGTCTTTCTGAGAATCCTTGCTGTTCCCAAAAGCGCCGCCTTCTGTAATAGTTCTACCCTCACACTTGTCCCTATTTCCTCTAGATGTTTCCCAAGTGCTTTCGGAATGTGCCAAGTGCTCCAACCACCACAGGGACTACTTTCACCTTCACCTGCCAAATCTTACGAAGTTCCCTGGCCAGGTCTTGGTACTTTTGGATCTTTTCTGTCTCCTTCTTAGCGACCCTTATATCACCCGGCACAGCTATGTCAATAAGATGACACATCTTCTTTGTCTTATCTAAGACTTCAACATCCGAACGCCTATGTTCTATAACATGATCAGTCTGAATGTTAAAGTCCCAGAGGATCTTGACCTGGTCGGTCTCTACAACTTTATCCGGAACATGCTCGTACCATTTTGCAGTCACTTGGACACCATTCTTTTTACACAGATCCCAGTGAATCACTTTGGCCAACTTGTCGTGTCTTCCTTTGTACTCCGTCTGGGCCATCATACTACATTCACTGACAATATGAAATACAGTCTCCTCCGCCTTATTACACATTCTGCACATAGGAGAGACGTTTGCTTTCTCTATCCTTGCCTTTATTACAATTGTCCTTAGAGACTGGTCTTGTGCCGCAGTAATCGAGCCCTCTGTTTTTTTCTTAAGTTCTACGCTCTTTCTCTTCGTGACACCATCAAAAAAAAAAAACACCGTTTCGCCCTGCCTTACTTGTTGAGTAACAGTTTGATTTTAGCGTGTAATACATTTCTGTGAAGAACCAAATCACTTTTAAATCACCCAAATCATTAGATAGAGACCCTTTTGACTAAATAAAATCAATTCAAGCAAAATTGTTTTTTGAGATGAGCCCAAATTTCTCTTTCTGCTCAATCAACCATTTCTTTGAATAACACCCTTTGTTCACACAACTTAGCAAGGCTTAGTAATTGCTGTACAATTCCTATGGGAATTCCTGGAGAGCGGGTCATTGTTGGATTGTGTTAGTGAAAAACAAACCCCGGATAGTGATAAGACATTTGGCATGCTATTTGGCTAGGTGCTGTTGTGGAACTTGGAGTTTTTTAGATTTTTTGGAGTAAAAAAATGGCGGATTACCGACTTTTTAATTAAAAACTGTAACTCAATAAGTGAGCGATTGTGTCATTGAGTGTTAACCAATTCCAGGACTTGCTGCTGGCAACTTCTTCAGTGCATCTCAAGAACCGGCCATGAAGTGGTTTGTTCCGCCAATCTTGATGTCTTTCCTCTTTCCTTTTGCCTCTTGTACTCCTTCGGCCCAACTTCGCTTGCCTTCGTTTACTTCTGCGCAACTTTCAACAAGTTCTCCTCAGTCCTCCTAATATGACAATGTAAGCTCCTGCGCTCGATGTTGACACAGTCTGCCACACTTAGCAACCCCCTATCGCCCTCTGACCTCGGAAGATAAAGTCTGCTCACATTCGTCCGCAGATGAAGCATACCATTTATGGTCATCAGTTTTCTCATTCTCCTGTCCATGACATCTAGATCTTCCTTAGTCCACTCGACAATACCCGCACTATACCTCATCAAAGACACGGCCCATGTGTTATTTGCCTTAACCATGTTCCCCCCGTTCAGTTTCGACTTCAAACATTTCTTTACCTGTCTGATGTAGTCTGCCCTCAACCTCACCTTTGCAGATGGTTGATCTTACATCCGTCCTTCTTCATTTCATAACCTGCACTCACCTTCCTCAGAATCATCGACAGGGGCATCAGTGCCAGAACAAACAGGAGCAAAGACAGAGAGTCACCTTGGAAAATCCCTCTTCTTATGCATACCTTGCCCAGACTAGCAATTTTTGGCCGTCAGATTAGTTCGCCATGTCTTCATGCTCTCACTTAGAAGACGCTTTACTGCATCAGCCAGTCCAACCATATCCAGGCATTCCATTATCCACGTGTGCGATACCATGTCATACGCCTTCTTGTAATCGATCCACGCCATTGCCAAGTTCGTCTTTCTGCTCCTGCAGTCCTTCAGTACAGCCTTATCGATGATAAGTTGATCCTTCGTACCTCTGGACCGCTTCTTTCAGCCTTTCTGCTTCTCTGGAAACAACTGCTGGTCATCCATATGACGATAGAGGTCTTCTGCAATCATACTGGTCAAGAGTTCATACATCACAGGTAAGCACGTGATTGGTCTATAGTTACGAGCAATGTTAATGTACCTTTCTTGATGTCCTTCATGGTCAGAACCGTTCTTGCCTCAGTCATCCAACATGGGACCTTACCATGTCCTAGACAGTCTTGCAATTGTAGGGCCATTCGCTCATGCAAACTGCGAATGAACTATTCTTTTTTTGTTCTAATATCATTCAACAGCTACTCGAGCAAGTAATTCTCAACGGTAATGCTATTAAAATGTGTTTATAATGTGTTTGTTTATAGTTTAATTGTAATTTTAAAAATACCGTTACACTTCTGAATTTTCATATTTTACGATCAAAATATTACGCCCCAATCTCAAGGTTTTGAAAAACTAGCTATACCTCTACCACTGATGGCATGCGTCAAAATAACAACTCCTTGACGTCATGTGTGGGATGTTGCGTTGTTATACCTCCATGTTGCAACAAAGCAGCTATACAAAATGGAGCGTCCTTATATGACGTAATAGGAGTGATGATGTAACAGAGCTTTTCACAAATCTTTCTGAAGTAAAGCACAGAACAAGGGTGTTCAAAAATTATTGTGTTTTTTTTTATAAATTTAAAATCTTAAATCTCAAGTGAACTCAATTTCCTTATTGATTGGAAACATTTTAAATGAATTTCAGCAAAGATGAGTTGTATCCGTTTTTTGTTTGAGCTGGTCTTCAATGATTAACCTCTTTTGGTAGCACTGTTTTGTACTTTGTACAGTTTTGCTTGTTTTGATAAATGCCATTTTCTTGTGTAGTTTGTATTACTCGATTCCAGATGGCCCGTCAACAAAAAGTGGAACAGCAAAGTAAAGAGCAGATGGAGAAGAGAGCTTGAGAAAACCAAAAACATCCTTGTGGTTACTGAACCTGAACCTGTCCGCAAAGGAGGTGGTGGTAGGTGTGGAAAGGTTGGACAAATTTGATTTCAATTATTTGTAAAACGAATGCTCATTGGAACTTCTTTATTTATTCATGATTACTTTTGACCTAGATTAGCCCTTTATTTCTGTGTAATCCGAGACAAATAGTTTATTCTGAGGTATATAGAGAATATATAACACAACAGTTTAATGTAAGATTATTAAATTTGTATGAATAACTATGACAAAAATAATTATGAGGCTGAATTAGTTACAATTGAAATAGCAAAATGATTCATTTGAAAGGTTCTCTGGATCATATGAAACAGTGTAATGAATAATCATGAATGAGTCTATGGATAATCCTGAGGCATTAATACTCATGAGGTTGAAACATTCATGATAGAAATCCAAGGGCGAGATATATAGCGAGGGCAGTCACAGTGAGATGGACACAGGAGAAGCCAAACCCCAAAAGAAGCGAAAGAAGCAGCGAAGTGACGAAGAAGGAGACGGCGATGGGAAACGAGAAAATAAGGCCAAGAAAAGAAGGTTAGAAATAAACTAACAAAGAAACTTGCAAAATTTGTAAACAAATGTTTTCAGCTATGACCATTGGAACACAAGAAATTTTCAAAAACTGAGTCAGGGCAAAAGTTTTAAGGACTCTAGTAGGTTTGTTAATTTGGTTATTTTCCAGTAGATAAGATTCTTATGAAAATAGGGGGGTGGAAGTGTCTCCAACCTCATGTCAAAACTGATCATGAAAGTAAGAAAGCAAAAGTCCAAAGAAGAATTTTCAGATATAAAATGATTTTGAAGAGTGTCTCCTTAACACAAATGAACTATTTACTTTATCTTCTCATTAAACCAAATCTCTAAGACATGAGACGATGAGGAATCGGCCCTGCACAAGCGCAAGGAGCGCAAGTCCGGCGAGAGCGGAGCATCTCGCAGCCGCAAAGGGATCCAAAAATTCCAGATTGAAGAGGAGAAGCCTGGCAAGTTTAAGTCCAAGGCTATCGTGTCTTCTAGTGAGTCGGACTCAGAGGGAGAGAGGCTTCAGATTGATCAGACCAGTTCATTTCAGTTTTTGTCTATCTCTTTCTATCAAAGGGACACATTGGGCACTCTGGGGTATAAAAAACATTTGTTTTTAAATGAATATGTTTGGAAAAGTATTTCAAAAGTATTTCATAAGTGGCAAATTTGCAGCAATATCCCTCAAATTTCAGCAGGTTTTGTGTAAACAGAACACAGTCTTCTGTTTTCTAGAACCGAAGTTTTGACTCTACAAAATGGCAGTTTGTATGTTCCCTTTGTTGTATTTCAAAAGGCAAACTTGTGTTTTTCAATCACAACTCACTAATGACCAAACACATCATTAGGACTCCAGACCAAGTAATTTATGGCTTGATGTCGTTCTACTTAGAAAAATTGATATTCTTTAAAACAAAGCATTAAGATTTAAAAAATTACATCCTCTTATTTATTTTTGATGGCATTAGTTATTTTATTTCCTTTTTATTTTAGTGACAATGAGGAAGCGTCCGTAGTCAGAAACCGTCACCATCTAAGAGTTGTGGTCGCATCCGCCGTATCGCCTCGGACTCCAGCGACTCCGATGAAAGGAAGTCAAGATCCAAAGGTCAAGATCAAGGTTCTGGGTCTGAGTCCGAGGGGGAGAGTAAACCTCGTAGCAAGGCACTTCAGTCAGACAGTGATGAGGAATCAGGGGGTGAGGGTCAGAGGTCAGGTAGCAAAGCACAGGGGTCAGGCAGTGAGGGTCAGAGATCAGATGCTGAATCGGAGAACGAGGAGGCAGCATCTGAAGGAGAGGGGTCCGGCGGGGAAGAAGCAGGGCCGGATGTAGCGGCGTCTGGTAATGAAGGGGTCGCTGACTGAGGAGACCTCCTGTCTGTCAACTTCCATTGGACTATCCACCAGATGCCAAGTGTCAGTGGCTGAAACACTCGCAATTAGACGTCGGGGTTCAGATTGTTTTCAGTGAGTTCAAGTTGGAAAAACTTGGCGGGAAGCTGCACATCTGACTACCTCAAGATCAGAATCTTTCTCCTTAAGATTTAAACAACTTGTGAAATATGTTTCAAATATTTCCCATTGAATTTGATTGGCTGAGAGAACAATTTATTAATTTTTTTAATGTTGATCTTTTTTTTTTAGTGCAAATCCACTAATCAGTGAAATAATGTTTACATCTTTTTCCACTTCTTGAAGAAAACTGTTTTAAAGATCTTCAGATGTATTTTTGACAATTCTTGATTTGATTGTCTCAATTACAGCTGAGTGATTTGACGACTGTGCAGCCAGCTTGGCCCAATCGACCGGTCATCCATCGGGAGGGAAGTCCTGCTGAAGTTTGTCTCTGATGAATCAAACTCCTTTCCAGGATACTCAGCTTGTTATACGGTGTTGCCATGGATCCCTGACTCTCCATGTTTGTTGAGAAATGGGTGTTAAATCTCGGTGTAGGCAGTAAAAGTACCTTATTTTCCTTCATACTTGACGCGGCTTATCTGACTTCCATAGGTGCAACAAAATCACTGCGTCTTTTCTAATGGTGTGTCTTATCTGGTATCACTATAGATCATTGTGATGATCACTGTGTGAAATTAAATTCATCCTCTAAAATGAGCCTTTCATTTGCTCATGGTAATGTTGTCACATTATTTAAAATAACGCAGTGTGTAGTTATAAATTGTAGTTTTTAAGGTTTAGCGTAGTTTTGAGGTAATCAGCTGTACATGAGATTGGACCTTTAGCCTAATTTCATTAAGCCAGTTATAGCACACACAAAATGTTATGCACACAGTATAAAATCAGCCTAAATGTCATAGTAAAGGTTGCTATGCCTGGTACCTAATTGTTCAATTATCTGACTTTCAAATGTGCAACAAAAATCACTGGGTCTTATCTAAAGATGGGCCTTATCTGGTATCACTATAGATCATTGTGATGATAACTATGTGAAATGAAATTTATCCTGTGAAATAAGCCTTTCATTTGCTCAGGGTAATGTTGTCACATTATTTAAAGTAGCAGTTATTGCTGCATTGCAAATAAACATATCCAAAGAAACTGATTACTGTTGGAGAGAGCACAGCAGTCTTTTGAAGGTGATATCTAATTTTGTCATCTTTACCATCTTATATTACTAGTAGTTGAGTACAAAGAAAGACACAGGTTTTCTCGTAGTTAGGCGCTAACAGCGTTCGTGTGTTCTATGGGAAATCCTGTAGGTATGGGTTCAAGACAAAAGCCTTGAGTTTTAAAACCGATTATCTCTGAACTTTTCAAATTTCAGCGTAGTGTGTCAACGTCTTCCATGTGCCAGCCCTTGCCATATCTCTGACCGAAGACCTGCCTACACTACACCTCCTCCCAGCAGACTGCGGCTGTCAGATCCTCTTTACTCTCCCTCCTGAAGAGACTGCACTTCTCGTGATTCATGAGCTTGTGATACCCGATGCTTACTGCGACAAACATTATTTTGAGGTACTTTTCATCAAGTTAATGTTGCAAAGCAATTTTTATATACTGGAGTGTACAGACTAGCAATGTTACGCACAGAGTGGAGGCTTCTGGGAATAATAGCAGGCAGTAGACTTACCAGGTACATCCATTGTCTTCGGAGATGTGTGCATGCTCAGTACTATGTCAACAATGTTTGCTGCCACCTAGAGTTCCAGTGATGGAAACTAGAGATAAACCTTCCCTTTATAATTCTATTGGTGTTTGGCAGATTACCTTCATTCCCACTTAATGGTATCTGACATCCACAAAACGTCAACAAACATTCTCAAGAAAAGTGCAAATAACAAGTTAATGTCTGCTAACGTTTCCTACCTATGTAAATTTTGCAAATCAAATTTGGAAGTTCTATAGGTCAGTTTTCTTGTGCAAGGCATTACTTGGAAACAACCAAAATGTTTAGTTTATTCTTGATCATCAAAATTTGTTTTAAAAAAATGCTTTTTTTGTGGTGTATTTCTAAGAATCTTCTCTTGTTTTTCTACTTTTTAAAGACTGATGATTTAGCCACCTTGTGCTACGATCGTTACTGTGTGAAATTATATTTATCCTGTAAAATGAGCCTTTCATTTGCTCAGGGTAATATTGTCATATTAATTAAAATAAAGCAATGTGTAGTTATAAAGTGTAGTTTTCAAGGTTTATCATAGTTTTAGGGTAAGCATCTGTATAAGAGATTGAACCTTTAGCCTAATTTCATAAAGCCTGTTAGCACACAAAAAATGCTATCTGCAGTATAAAAATGCTGAGTAGACTCAAGTTATGATCCGCCAAAACGTCATGACGACTGGTACCTAACTTATATTGTACTTATCATCACTGTGATATTCTTTGGTTTTTTTCTTCTTAGCTACATAGACTGGAATCATCCAATCACCGAACAACGCTTCCAGCACCCGTTATAAAACAACTCCCTTCTGTGCTTTCAACAATCATTGTCAAACTGACGTCCCATATAGCAGTACGTGATGCTTTCCTTTACTCAACTCAAACTTTAATCCGATCTGCAATGCACAAAGGACTTCATTGACGTAAGAACAGGGTATTACTGTTAATTTGTCTCCAACTGATTTGACTGCTGAAAAAATGTCTTTGGATTTCAATTATAAGATAGAATCAGAAGCGCACTGTATTTGTTAATCTTGTTGGTGAAGGCATGGGATCAAAACTACAACTGCTTTCCCACAGAAGGTCTGTAGCCAGCCTCTGTCTTTTACACGGATGTTTGCAAGGTAAACGTGCTACCTGTGTGTCCGACCTGGTTCCTCCTATCAGGATGTTTGAGTGTTAATTCAGGCTTTCTGCTTGTTAATCTTGCTTGGCTGAGATGTAGAACAAAAAGCAATCCAACAGCTTTATTCCATGTACATCTCTTTGGAACTCCTTACCTGTTAAATCAACATTTCTCTCCATCCTACAATCTAAACAGATTTCAGACGCAAATCCTCCTTTAGCTCCCTGATTTATTCTCATATTGAATGTTTTTTGTCTTGTACAGAACCCCCAAAACCAAGAGTGGCTTTTAGCCTTGTTTTGAGCAAACGTGCTTTAAAGTTATAAAAAAAACACAAGGTCGTAACTTGACAGGTCGAAAGGTCATATCTAACACGCTATAGCAAGCACACATTTTGCTCCACGCGATAAGGTCATATCTCTTTTAATTGTTTTTTACCTTCACTTATTGCACTACCAACAAAAATTTCAATTGCAACCTGGCTCCACTGACAGAGTGAAATCTTTTCTTTTTTTGTGTGTGTTCAGATTCAGGACGTGATACCCAAGAATCGTCTGTCTTCTGTAGGGATGCAAATACTTTCACTTGGATCACCGAGGGGAGTGAAGTCATCGCAAAATTCCAAACAGACGACGAGTAGTGCTTCCAAAGTTGCAGAGAGCTCGATAGAAAGAGACATTTTCCTGTAAAGTGTCGGACATCAGGGTGGTTGGACGGCAGATTTTTTCTATGTATAAACTGAATGTATTTATTTCTGTATAATTTATTATCTGCTTGTCGTCCGACCAGGTTCATTTTGTAATATTAATGTTAATAATAATAATAATAATTATGTGTAATACTTTAAATGGAATGCATGGGGGTGTTGACTGCGGTTTGGCTGGTGGGATTCAACTTGGAGGCATAGGTTTGTGAGTTTGTTGTGTGAATGATGATGATTAGTGGGCCCTGTGTGTTAGGTAACTTATGCCTTCTTGCCCATCCAGTGTCATGCTATATTTTCTATGTTCTCTGATCACGCACTCATGCATTTGCTTTCTTTGAGATAATAATTATTTGGTAGAGACTGAATATCTAGGAGTTGCCTTCATTTTTATTGACATTTTTATTGACAGTTTGTGCAGGTGTTTACAGAGAGAATAAATCCCAGCCAGATCCACAGTTAACATCCAAAAGCTGGATACACCTGTGTAGGACGTCACTTTAATCTTTCTAATCACTCCATTTCTGTCATGATTTTACAGGGCTTTGAGGCACTAGGAAACCACAAGATTGTTCGTATGAGTAGGGAGAAGCTATGGATAAGGCGTCTCCAGACCATTCAACCCCATGGTCTAAACATCCAAGAAGGAAATGTCTAATAACCTTTTGTCTTTGCCTTCTCCTTTTTACCACAGATAAGACCCCTCTAATCTGCCTCATTCACTAATTAATTACTTTTCTCTCCCTCTTCCCATCATTTATTTTATACTTTTTGAGGCTTTGCATGATGAGGTATCAATGTATATTCAGTTTGCATTAACACCGTGTGTATATCTACTAGCTATGTAGATTTGTTCTTAAAGAACTAGGTCTTGCTTTTTTAACATTTTTTATTCTACTGCCTCAGAGTAGGTTTGGAAATCGGGAGACTACTTCGGGAGACTACTTAGTTCTGAAAAGAACTGTCCAGCTTATTAGCTACTACCTGGGCGGAGGGTAGGAATTCGGCCGGGACTACTACTTTGGCTTCATAGTGGATCGAATCAAGGGGACTTCTCAGTATTAACTTCATTGTCGCGGAGTGAGTTCTTAATTGGTCTCAACATTTAGACTAGAGCAAGCTAGTCGGTTTCGACTAGCTTGCTCTAGTCATCGTCCGGAGACGATGACTAGAGCAAGCTAGTCAAAATGTTTAGACCAATTAAGAACTCACTCCGTGGCAGTGAAGTTAATAACGAGAAGTCCCCTCGATTCTATCCACTATTTAGCTAAAGTAGTAGTCCCGGCCGATTTCCTACCCTCCGCCCAGTTAGTAGCTAATAAGCTGGACAGTTCTTTTCAGAACTAAGTAGTCTCCCAAAGTAGTCTCCCGATTTCCAAATCTACTCTGCGACAGTAGAATAAAAAAATAATAAAAAGCAAGACCTAGTTCAAATCTTCATAGCTAGTAGATATACACACGGTGATTACCGCAAACCGAATATACATCATTTATTTTGTCTTTTGTATTCGTTCCTCTTGTGGTCGAAACCTCCGAAATAGTCATCATGTTTCAACCATCCCCACCAGATCCAGTCGTTTTAAAAATAGCCCTGTTCCTTATTTCATAGGTTTAATTCATTCTTAATTATTTCTCCATTTTATTGTGTGTGGTGGTCTGAGTGAGGTTCTTATTTAATTTTATGTTTTATTGAAACATTTATGTCCCTGTTAATTATTCCATTTCCCTTTTAAACTACAGTGAGGTGTTTGTTTTGTTTATGTGGTTCTGTTTTTGTTTTAAAGGTGAGTGTGCAATCTGTTTTTTTTATCTATTTTTTGCTATTTAGGTGTCCTTAAAAAAAAAGAAGTATGTCTTATCGATTTTTTACTATTGTAATGACTCTGTAATTTGACCTTCAAGTCACGAAGTTTGTCAATTTTAATAAATCTTAAAATCTTAATCATATATAAATGTCATTTTCATAAATCCTTTCTAGGTCGCACTTGTTTGTTTTTATGGACCACTCGGGTCGCGTGCTCGTAAAGTAGGGAACCCAAGTGCATTCTCAATGTTCAATTGTCTCCTCCAACTTGGTTGTTAGAATAGTTATAGTGAAAAGTTAAGTTTGAAGTCTCGACCTGTAGGCTCATTCTCTTTTTCATTTTAGTTTTAAGCAAGAGAGATCAAGAGCACATTTATTTTCTCTTGTTATTTTTCTTTATTTTGTACGAAGCATGACTCTGGCCATGCTCCAAATGCATTTCAGTAGGGAGGGATAGGGTCATAGAGCTATTTGTGAGTATCTGTATCAAATCATAACTTTATTCCAGAAATAGTTTTTAAATAGCCTCCTTCCCTTGTCTCTACATTAACTGTTAATTAAGTGAGGAGGGTCCTCATAAATTCCTTCATCTCTGCCAATTGCTTTGTTTTGCTTTATTAATTGACTTTATATTTATAATATTGTATTTTGTCATGTTCCCTTTGGGGGAGAATTACAAGATGAGCGAGTACCTGCATTTCTGTTTCCATTTTGGAGTAATTTGTTTGTCTCTGAGTTTAGCGGGTAGTCCGCTCCCCTTCTGGCAGATAGGGATGAGCTCTTACAATACGTTGAGCCACTTTTTATAGCTCTTACATCCTTTTAAAGATTCTTTTGCAAAAAAGTATAGTCCCTGCATAAATAGGCAAAGAGTAAAAATGGCATCTGAAAAACTGTGGTTAGGCCTAATTAACCACTAATTAGTGGCCAAATTAGCCAGCTTCTATTCATAATGAAGAGTACAAATTCTTTTCAGAAAGGTAGTTGACTCAAAAGCACAGGCATTATAAATGGAGATGGTGTCTGCATATAGTTGTGGCTATTTTTGAGCTGCCTTATTTGGTTCACTAATTAGTGGTTAAATACAGTTTTACAGATGCCATTTTTCATCTATAGCAGGTACAATGCACATGCGGTTGAGTAGACTACCTTAAAAAAAAATTGTATCCTTCATTATTAGTAAAAAAAAATTTAGCTCAGGATCTTGAAGACTGTTATAATCTGGGCAAACCACTTTTTTGAAGTAGCTTAATTGGTCCAGTAATTAGTGGTTAATTAAGTACAGTTATACAGACGCCATTCTCCATCTATAACATTCTCCATCTATAAATTGCCCATGCACTTTAATTAGTCAACTGCCTCTTTGAACTGCTGGTTCAATCTGAGTTCGATCGGAGACGAACAATATTCACTGCTCAACTGCTCAAAATGCTCTGACATGAATTCTGATTAAGACAAATGGGTGTTCTGAAGCAGCCAGTTCAATCTCATAAAACGAGTGTTACACTGGGCACCAAATTTGGGAGTTGGTTAATATTTGGGTCCACTAATCGGCTGTTAATTAACCACATCTACGCAAATGTCATTTGCGTCTCACGTACATTTGCCTTATGCGGTTGAGTAATAACTACCTCTAAGAATGTACTCTTCGTTATTAGTAAAAGTGTAAGTTTAAGCCCAGAATCTTGAAAACTGTCAAACTGAACATACCAAATTTTTGAGCTGGCAAATTTGGTCCATTGATTAGTGATTAGTATCACAGTTACATACGCCATTTTCCATCCATAACACGCACAATTACATAACGCGGTTGAGTAAACTACTTTTCTTTTCGATATTTGATATTTTATTGAAAACAAACACAATTGGATGCGTTCATACAAACATATTTAAAAGGTACGACAAGTGGTTAAGAAAAATATTAATTGCTGGGGAAAAAATTGATGTTAATATAAAATTTATTATTCCAACAAAAAACTACAAAAAGGAAAACAACTTTTTGATAAGTTTAGAAGTCCCCTCCATGGCAATAGTGAGAAAGAAACCCGCTCTGTGACTAACATTGCAAGAGTAGTTCATTTTGGACGCTTCCAATTTAATTTGTTAATTTAATTAACGTAAAGGTTGTCGATTAAAAATTTGACAACATATTTTCATCTGCATAAAAACTATTATTAGTTCTTGAATGACGAAAGTGGTTAAATTTGTCTTTGTGTAAACGTATGCAGTTTTCAGATTACGACAACATGCAAATTATTTTACTTTTACTTATTTAATCTTAATTACTGAATTCAGAAAAGTTGAAAGATCAAGGATGACTAGTTTCTCAAATGTTTGAAGTACCCCCCCCCCCCCCTTCATTTGCACTTACTTTGATGACGTTGCTGACGTCGCATTCTAGTGACGTAATTTTTACTAGTCATGTAGCTTATTTTATTGTACAGCGCCCTCACAGCGTTTGGAATTTTCGCGGGGTTTCTCCAGCATTATTTTGCTTTACGAAGACAAGATGACACCTCGGGTTTCTGGCTACGTTTTTGCTGTTGTTGTTCTTCTTCTTCATTTTGAATGCAGCCTTCGAATGATTGAAGATGTAGGCACTGCATGTGTGCGAATGTTCAGGTAAATATCACTTTATTCTACTCTTATTCTACGGTTTATCATGTTCGTTTGTGCAGTTAGGTTTGTTTCTCTACGATCATTACAACTTTTGGGAGAAAACAAAGACTAAACAGTGACGGCAGCAACGTTTGTCAGTGAAGACGGTGGCGAGAATGCTAAAATTAGTCAAGTCGGGAGCACTCATTCTGGTTTAGTCTGGTTTGGAAATTATGTCTACAGCACAGAATAATATAACTTTATTCATCTCTATCATCATCTATGAATTCCAGTTCTCAGAGACATTTTGTGAACTAAATCAACAGTTCAGTTTTCGGTAGGTTTCTTCTGATCTCTGACTCTGCTCTGGTCAGTCCCTCCTGCTACCAATTGTCCACTTGCCGCTTGTGTGCATATACCATTCTACATTGACTTGCCACAGTCCTAAAGAAAAAGTTATACTTACAAAATCTGTGTCTGCAGTTTCTTCCCAGAACTTAATTATTTCCAAACTTTTTATGTGTTCTTCTGAATTGTCTTTGTCCAGTCATGCCTATTGGCACAGCTATTTCTTCATGAGTTTGTGCTGTGTGTGTCGCCTCTACATCCCATGGCCCATGAAAAGGTACAGTTGAGTATTATAAAAGGTATAACACTTCCTAACTTAATTCTTGACGCTTGTTAAACCCTATCAATATTTGAAGTTTATTGATAACTTCCTTGATTGCACCTGAGAAAATTCAGGCTTTTTGAGTTTTTGACATTCACTTATAGTTTGGAGACTTTCAGTTCATAACATATGCAGGCGATGCAGGCTAATGGAACCACATTTAAAGTGTCCTTTTGTGTTGTTATGATAACAAACCCAGTCTGTTCTGTGAGGTCTGCATCACTGGACCGCTAGGCCACAACACTCCACTAATTATTGTAGAACAGAACAAGGGATGAATGCATAGTCAGATTATTGGTCAGGCCCAATCCAGATTGGATTTCGAGCAGCGAAGGCAAACTTATAATTTCAAAATCCATTAGAGTTAAGTGACCAAGTGTAAAAAAACTTGATTTGGTCAGACGTCGTCACTGATCTCTGGTCAGTCCCTCCTGCTACCAATTGCCCACTTGCCACTTGTGTGTGCATATACCATTCTATCTTGACTTGCCACAGTCCTAAACCAAAAAGTTAAACTTACAAAGTCTGTGTCTGCAGTTTCTTCCCAGAACTTAATTTTTTCCAAACTTTTTATATGTGTTCTATTGAATTGTCTTTGTCCAGTAGGCACAGCTATTTCTTCATGGGTTTGTGCTGTCTGTGTCGGCTCTTCATCCCACGGCTCATGAAAAGGTACGATTGAGTATTATTAAAGGTATAATACAGGATTGGTAGATCTTGTAGAAGAGAGAGTTTGTGAACTAAATCAACAGTTCAGTTTTCAGGAAGTTTCTTCTTCCCCATATTTTGAAAAGCTCTATGGAATTTGCCCCTTGTTCCAGGGCTTGAATTTGTTGGGGAAATCCACAAGAATGCAGGGCTTGCATGTTGCTTAAAATATGCACTAGACAAGAATTTCTATGACAAGACCAGAAATAAAGAGAGAAATCCATTATCTCCACAGTTTAACTTGTAAACTGTTTTTATCTGAACAAGCACAAGAGTGATTACATTTGTCTTTTGGGGTGGGTAGTTCAATAACAGAGTTAGAAGATACTTAGCAGATTGACTCAAAGTTAATAGTGGATTTATATCTTTCTTCCTCAAGTTACTACTTAGTGATGTACATATACTTTTTGTATAATTTGCAACTGACAAATTTTTTAAGACATTCTGACTGGTCTGGTCATTAGTTTACTGGCCAGACTCTAAAATTACTCGCCTCGGGTCTGCGTTCCAACTCGAAATTATGGCCTTTGCTCCTGCAGGGTAATGACGTTGCTTGCCACTTGCAGAATTTAGTGTGTGAGAGCTGAATTTAATTTTTGAATAAACACTTTCATCTGTGTCTAGCTGTTTGTTGGAGGTGAATTTGCCCCGCAATCCAGCTCATATACAGTCGACTCCCATTAATACAAGGTCCGCCGGACTGGCTCGTTTTCCTCGTATTATCCGAACCTCGTCTTAAACGCAGCGCACTATTTACACGTACAATAGCATGTACTGTATACACACGTCTTCATAGTGCATGCACTACACACGTGTCTAGGCTAGATCGGAGCGGTTGGCTACAGTTCTTACAAGCATCCTGTACACAAAAATATTAATGATAAATGCAATTTTGTTGACTACGACGATAGAAATTGAATATTTTGTATAACTCAAAATAAAAATCATAGCAAAGTCATGTCAAACTTGCCGTTCATGTGACCATGATGTGACAGATTCGATACTGCGTAGCGCCTATGCTGAACGTTGTTTTCGCTGGTAGTCGCTAGGCGTGTAGGCGAAGTAGTATTTCAAGCATATGTTACCAGCGTAATGTTTCTGATTTTCAGATCGGACTGAACCGTGTAGCCGGTCTGATCCGATAAATAGTTTGGCAACAAGCATGTAATTTCAGAAACTTAGCTGACTGAACGGTAAGCTTTTACGCAACAATATTTTTCCGATCTAGCTTTAAAAGTACGAAAAACAATACATTTTGTCATCATGGGGCCGCAAAAATACCTCGTATTATCCGTGTTCTCGTATTAACCGGCGTCTCGTATCTTCTGAGCTTGTATTAACGAGAGTCGACTGTACATTGTCAAAGAACTGGTTTTTTGCCATCCTTAGAGAACTCTCCCTGTTTCTGCGGATAGTTTCCTGAAAATAAATCCATATTTTCATGTTCAGATAAACAAATTTGAAAATCTCCCCAATTATTTTAGGTTTTCCCCCATGTTCTTCATATCGCCAAGATTATTGTAGAAAATTTCCTTGACTGCAAGATGAAAATGTTGCCAGCTTGACCTTAGAGTGGTTGTTCGCGTATAAGATCTTCTCTTGAAATCGTACACTTCCTAACTTAATTCTTGACGCATGTTAAACCCTATCAATATTTGAAGTTTATTGATAATTGCCTTAATGAATCAAGTCTTATATCAGTGGGATCTTGTTTGAATTCTTGATTGCACCTGAGAAATTTCATATACCATTCTATCTTGACTTGCCACAGTCCTAAACAAAAAAGTTACACTTGCAAAATCTGTGTCTGCAGTTTCTTCCCAGAACTTAATTTTTTCCAAACTTTTTATATGTGTTCTATTGAATTGTCTTTGTCCAGTAGGCACAGCTATTTCTTCATGGGTTTGTGCTGTCTGTGTCGGCTCTTCATCCCACGGCTCATGAAAAGGTACGATTGAGTATTATTAAAGGTATAATACAGGATTGGTAGATCTTGTAGAAGAGAGAGTTTGTGAACTAAATCAACAGTTCAGTTTTCAGGAAGTTTCTTCTTCCCCATATTTTATTCTGACGGTAGTCAGCTTGAAAAGCTCTATGGAATTTGCCCCTTGTTCCAGGGCTTGAATTTGTTGGGGAAATCCACAAGAATGCAGGGCTTGCATGTTGCTTAAAATATGCACTAGACAAGAATTTCTATGACAAGACCAGAAATAAAGAGAGAAATCCATTATCTCCACAGTTTAACTTGTAAACTGTTTTTATCTGAACAAGCACAAGAGTGATTACATTTGTCTTTTGGGGTGGGTAGTTCAATAACAGAGTTAGAAGATACTTAGCAGATTGACTCAAAGTTAATAGTGGATTTATATCTTTCTTCCTCAAGTTACTACTTAGTGATGTACATATACTTTTTGTATAATTTGCAACTGACAAATTTTTTAAGACATTCTGACTGGTCTGGTCATTAGTTTACTGGCCAAACTCTAAAATTACTCGCCTCGGGTCTGCGTTCCAACTCGAAATTATGGCCTTTGCTCCTGCAGGGTAATGACGTTGCTTGCCACTTGCAGAATTTAGTGTGTGAGAGCTGAATTTAATTTTCGAATAAACACTTTCATCTGTGTCTAGCTGTTTGTTGGAGGTGAATTTGCCCCGCAATCCAGCTCATATACAGTCGACTCCCGTTAATACAAGGTCCGCCGGACTGGCTCGTTTTCCTCGTATTATCCGAACCTCGTCTTAAACGCAGCGCACTATTTACACGTACAATAGCATGTACTGTATACACACGTCTTCATAGTGCATGCACTACACACGTGTCTAGGCTAGATCGGAGCGGTTGGCTACAGTTCTTACGAGCATCCTGTACACAAAAATATTAATGATAAATGCAATTTTGTTGACTACGATCATAGAAATTGAATATTTTGTATAACTCAAAATAAAAATCATAGCAAAGTCATGTCAAACTTGCCGTTCATGTGACCATGATGTGACAGATTCGATACTGCGTAGCGCCTATGCTGAACGTTGTTTTCGCTGGTAGTCGCTAGGCGTGTAGGCGAAGTAGTATTTCAAGCATATGTTACCAGCGTAATGTTTCTGATTTTCAGATCGGACTGAACCGTGTAGCCGGTCTGATCCGATAAATAGTTTGGCAACAAGCATGTAATTTCAGAAACTTAGCTGACTGAACGGTAAGCTTTTACGCAACAATATTTTTCCGATCTAGCTTTAAAAGTACGAAAAACAATACATTTTGTCATCATGGGGCCGCAAAAATACCTCGTATTATCCGTGTTCTCGTATTAAC
This sequence comes from Pisaster brevispinus, assembly GCA_023634235.1. Taxonomy (NCBI): domain Eukaryota; kingdom Metazoa; phylum Echinodermata; class Asteroidea; order Forcipulatida; family Asteriidae; genus Pisaster; species Pisaster brevispinus. The sequence continues at coordinate 1,069,170 of JAMKCF010000026.1, forward strand.
CGGCGTTTCGTATCTTCCGAGCTTGTATTAACGAGAGTCGACTGTACATTGTCAAAGAACTGTTTTTTTGCCATCCTTAGAGAACTCTCCCTGTTTCTGCGGATAGTTTCCTGAAAATAAATCCATATTTTCATGTTCAGATAAACAAATTTGAAAATCTCCCCAATTATTTTAGGTTTTCCCCCATGTTCTTCATATCGCCAAGATTATTGTAGAAAATTTCCTTGACTGCAAGATGAAAATGTTGCCAGCTTGACCTTAGAGTGGTTGTTCGCGTATAAGATCTTCTCTTGAAATCGTACACTTCCTAACTTAATTCTTGACGCATGTTAAACCCTATCAATATTTGAAGTTTATTGATAATTGCCTTAATGAATCAAGTCTTATATCAGTGGGATCTTGTTTGAATTCTTGATTGCACCTGAGAAATTTCATATACCATTCTATCTTGACTTGCCACAGTCCTAAACAAAAAAATTACACTTGCAAAATCTGTGTCTGCAGTTTCTTCCCAGAACTTAATTTTTTCCAAACTTTTCATATGTGTTCTTTTGAATTGTCTTTGTCCAGTAGGCACAGCTATTTCTTCATGAGTTTGTGCTGTCTGTGTCAGCTCTTCATCCCACGGCTCATGAAAAGGTACGATTGAGTATTATTAAAGGTATAATACAGGATTGTTAGATCTGGTAGAAGAGAGAGTTTGTGAACTAAATCAACAGTTCAGTTTTCAGGTTTCTTCTTCCCATATTTTTTTCTGACGGTAGTCAGCTTAAAAAGCCCTATGGAATTCGCCCCTTGTTCCAGGGCTTGAATTTGATGGGGAAATCCACAAGAATGCAGGGCTTGCATATTGCTTAAAATATGCACTAGACAAGAATTTCTGTTACAAGACCAGAAATAAAGAGAGAAATCCATTATCTACTCAGTTTAACATGTAAACTGTTTTTATCTGAACAAGCACTGACACAAGAGTGATTTCATTTGTCTGCAGTTTCTTCCCAGAACTTGAATGTTTCCAAACTTTTTATATGTGTTCTTTTGAATTGTCTTTGTCCAGTAGGCCCAGCTATTTCTTCATGAGTTTGTGCTGTCTGTGTCGCCTCTTCATCCCACGGCTCATGAAAAGGTACAAATTTTATAAGACCTTTGGACTGGTCTGGTCATTAGTTTACTGGCCAGACTCTAAAATTACTGGCCTCAGGTCTTCGTTCCAACTCGAAAAAATGGCCTTTGCTCCTGCAGGGTAATGACGTTGCTTGCCACTCGTCAGAATTTAGTGTGTGAGAGCTAAATTTAGTTTTCGAATAAACACTTTCATCTGTTTCTAGCTGTTTGTTGGAGGTGAAATTGCCCCGCAATCCAGCTCATATACATTGTCAAAGAACTGTTTTTTTGCCATCCTTAGAGCAGCCAACTCTCCCTGTCTGTGGATAGTTCCCTAAAAATAAATCCATCTTTCCATGTTCAGATAAACAAATTTGAAAATCTCCCGAATTGTTTTAGGTTTTCCCCCCTGTTCTTCATATTGCCCAGATTATTGTAGAAAAGTTCCTTGACTGCAAGATGAAAATGTTGCCAGCTTGACCTTAGAGTGGTTGTTTGCGTATAAGATCTTCTCTTGAAATCGTACACTTCCAAACTAAATTCTTGACGCTTGTTTAACCCTATCAATATCTGAAGTTTATTGATAATTTCTTTAATGAATCAAGTCTTACATCAGTGGGATCTTGTTTGAATTCTTGATTGCACCTGAGAAATTTCAGGCTTCTTTGAGTTTTTGCCATTCACTTATAGTTTGAAGACTTTCAGATCATAACATAAGCAGGCGATGCATGCTAATGGAACCACATTTAAAGTGTCCTTTTGTGTTGTTATGATAACAAACCCAGTCTGTTCTGTGAGGTCTGCATCACTGGACTGCTAGGCCACAACACTCCACTAATTATTGTAGAACAGAACAAGGGATGAATGCATAGTCAGATTATGGGTCAGGCTCAATCCAGATTGGATTTCGAGCAGCGGAGGCAAACTTATAATTTCAAAATCCGTTGGAGTTAAGTGACTAAGTGTAAAAAAAACTTGATTTGGTCAGACGTCGTCACTTATCTCTGGTCAGTCCCTCCTGCTACCAATTGCCCACTTGCAAATTGTGTGTGCATATTCCATTCTATCTTGACTTGACACAGTCCTAAACAAAAAAGTTACACTTGCAAAATCTGTGTCTGCAGTTTCTTCCCAGAACTTAATTATTTCCAAAGTTTTCATATGCGTTCTTTTGAATTGTCTTTGTCCAGTAGGCACAGCTATTTCTTCATGAGTTTGTGCTGTCTGTGTCAGCTCTTCATCCCACGGCTCATGAAAAGGTACGATTGAGTATTATTAAAGGTATAATACAGGATTGGTAGATCTGGTAGAAGAGAGAGTTTGTGAACTAAATCAACAGTTCAGTTTTCAGGAGGATCTTCCCCATATCTTTTTCTGACGGTAGTCAGCTTGAAAAGCCCTGTAGAATTCGCCCCTTGTTCCAGGGCTTGAATTTGTTGGGGAAATCCACAAGAATGCAGGGCTTGCATGTTGCTTAAAATATGCACTAGACAAGAATTTCTGTTACAAGACCAGAAATAAAGAGAGAAATCCATTATCTACTAAGTTTAACATGTAAACTTTTTTTTATCTGAACAAGCACTGACACAAGAGTGATTTCATTTGTCTGCATTTTCTTCCCAGAACTTGATTATTTCCAAACTTTTTATATATGTTCTTTTGAATTGTCTTTGTCCAGTAGGCCCAGCTATTTCTTCATGAGTTTGTGCTGTCTTCGTCGTTTCTTCATCCCACGGCTCATGAAAAGGTACAAATTTTATAAGACTTTTGGACTGGTCTGGTCATTAGTTTACTGGCCAGACTCTAAAATTACTGGCCTCAGGTCTGCGTTCCAACTCGAAATAATGGCCTTTGCTCCTGCAGGGTAATGACATAGCTTGCCACTTGTCAGAATTTTTTGTGTGAGAGCTGAATTTAATTTCCGAATAGACACTTTCATCTATGTCTAGCTGTTTGTTGGAGGTGAAATTGCCCCGCAATCTAGCTCATACACATTGTCAAAGAACTGTTTTTTTGCCATCCTTAAAGCAGCCAACTCTCCCTGTTTCTGTGGATAGTTTCCTGAAAATAATCTCATCTTTCCATGTTCAGATAAACAAATTTGAAAATCTCCCAAACTATTTTAGGTTTTCCCCCCTGTTCTTCATATCGCCCAGATTATTGTAGAAAATTTCCTTGACTGCAAGATGAAAATGTTGGCAGCTTGACCTTTTAGAGTGGTTGTTCGCGTATAACATCTTCTCTTAAAATCGTACACTTCCTAACTAAATTCTTGGCGCTTGTTAAACCCTATCAATATTTTTAGCATGTAATTACCTTGTCATTTATTTTGGTAGAACCAACCATTTTCAGATTGGAGTGTGGAGTTCGGAGGTTGGAGTTTGGGGTTTGGAGTTTGGAGTTTGGAAATTGGAGATTTGAGGTTGGTGTTTGGAGATTGGGGCATCTGGTTGATAGCCTCCAGTTGTAGCCTCAGTTGTAGCCTCAGTTGTAGCCCCAGTTGTAGCCCCAGTTGTAGCCCCAGTTTTAGCCCCAGTTGTAGCCCCAGTTGTAGCCCCAGTTGTAGCCCCAGTTGTAGCCCCAGTTGTAGCCCCAGTTGTAGCCCCAGTTGTAGCCCCAGTTGTAGCCCCAGTTGTAGCCCCAGTTGTAGCCCCAGTTGTAGCCCCAGTTGTAGCCCCAGTTGTAGCCCCAGATGTAGTCTCAGATGTAGTCTCAGATGTAGTCTCAGTTGTAGTCTCAGTTGTAGTCTCAGTTGTAGTCTCAGTTGTAGTCTCAGTTGTAGTCTCAGTTGTAGTCTCAGTTGTAGTCTCAGTTGTAGTCTCAGTTGTAGTCTCAGTTGTAGTCTCAGTTGTAGTCTCAGTTGTAGTCTCAGTTGTAGTCTCAGTTGTAGTCTCAGTTGTAGTCTCAGTTGTAGCCCCAGATGTAGCCCCAGATGTAGCCCCAGATGTAGCCCCAGATGTAGCCCCAGATGTAGCCCCAGATGTAGCCCCAGATGTAGCCCCAGATGTAGCCCCAGTTGTAGTCCCAGTTGTAGTCCCAGTTGTAGTCCCAGTTGTAGTCCCAGTTGTAGTCCCAGTTGTAGTCTCAGTTGTAGTCTCAGTTGTAGTCTCAGTTGTAGTCTCAGTTGTAGTCTCAGTTGTAGTCTCAGTTGTAGTCTCAGTTGTAGTCTCAGTTGTAGTCTCAGTTGTAGTCTCAGTTGTAGTCTCAGTTGTAGTCTCAGTTGTAGTCTCAGTTGTAGTCTCAGTTGTAGTCTCAGTTGTAGTCTCAGTTGTAGTCTCAGTTGTAGTCTCAGTTGTAGTCTCAGTTGTAGTCTCAGTTGTAGTCTCAGTTGTAGTCTCAGTTGTAGTCTCAGTTGTAGTCTCAGTTGTAGTCTCAGTTGTAGTCTCAGTTGTAGTCTCAGTTGTAGTCTCAGATGTAGTCTCAGATGTAGTCTCAGATGTAGTCTCAGATGTAGTCTCAGATGTAGTCTCAGATGTAGTCTCAGTTGTAGTCTCAGTTGTAGTCTCAGTTGTAGTCTCAGTTGTAGTCTCAGTTGTAGTCTCAGAGGTAGTCTCAGATGTAGTCTCAGTTGTAGTCTCAGTTGTAGTCTCAGTTGTAGTCTCAGTTGTAGTCTCAGTTGTAGTCTCAGTTGTAGTCTCAGTTGTAGTCTCAGTTGTAGTCTCAGTTGTAGTCTCAGTTGTAGTCTCAGTTGTAGTCTCAGTTGTAGTCTCAGTTGTAGTCTCAGTTGTAGTCTCAGTTGTAGTCTCAGTTGTAGTCTCAGTTGTAGTCTCAGTTGTAGTCTCAGTTGTAGTCTCAGTTGTAGTCTCAGTTGTAGTCTCAGTTGTAGTCTCAGTTGTAGTCTCAGTTGTAGTCTCAGTTGTAGTCTCAGATGTAGTCTCAGATGTAGTCTCAGATGTAGTCTCAGATGTAGTCTCAGATGTAGTCTCAGTTGTAGTCTCAGTTGTAGTCTCAGTTGTAGTCTCAGTTGTAGTCTCAGTTGTAGTCTCAGTTGTAGTCTCAGTTGTAGTCTCAGTTGTAGTCTCAGTTGTAGTCTCAGTTGTAGTCTCAGTTGTAGTCTCAGTTGTAGTCTCAGTTGTAGTCTCAGTTGTAGTCTCAGTTGTAGTCTCAGCTGTAGTCTCAGCTGTAGTCTCAGCTGTAGTCTCAGCTGTAGTCTCAGTTGTAGTCTCAGTTTTTAGTTTCTAGTTCAACCAAAAGCCTGCCTACACTTCCTCTCCTCCAAGCAGACTGCGGCTGTCAGATCCTCTTTACTCCTCCACCAGATTTTGCGCTTCTTGACATTCCTGGGCCTGTGATACCCGATGCTGACTGAGAGCGACATTATTTGAGGTACTTTTCATCAAGTTACTGTTAATGTCATTTGTTATATATTTGAGTGTACAGCCTTTTGATTTTTTTGCACAGAGCGGAGCATTCTCTGAGGCATGGGTCAGTAGACTTACCAGGTCATTCAATGTCTTAAAGATGTGTGCATGCTCAGTACTGTCAACAGTAGAAGATATCACAGTATGTTTGCTGCCACCTAGAGTTCCAATGATGTAAACTGGAAATAAATCTTCTTTTAGTAATTCTATTGGCTTTTGGAAGAGTACTTTCATTCCCTCTTGATGGTATCTGACATCCACAAAATGTCAACCAACATTTTCTAGAAAAGTGCTAATAACAAGTTAATGTCTGCTAACCTTTCCCGCTTATGTAAATTTCAGAGTGCAGCAAGGTCCTGACCGCTGACTGAGGAGCCTTCCAGTCTGTCAACTTCCATGGTGGGAAGCTTCACAACTGACTACCTCAAGGTCAGAATCTAACTCCTCAACATTTCAACAACTTTTGAAATATTTTCCAAATATTTCCCATTGAAATTTATTGGCTGAATCTTTGTTCATGCTTAGGTTCAAGAGATCAAACTTCAATAACCTGCCTACACTTTTTTTGTTCATAAAGCAATTTTCAATCAATTTGTTTTAGAGACATCACAATGCTGAAAGATCTTATATTTTTAATCATAAAAAATGCAAATATTTATTTGGCAAATCCACTAATGGTGAAACAATTTTCCTTTTTTCCCCCACTTCTAAAAAAATGTTTTTTTAAAAGACCTTCAGATGTATTTTTGACAATTCTTGATTTTATTGTCTGAATTACAGCCGAGTGATTTGACGACAGGCCAGAACGTCAACCTGTGCAGCCAGCTTGGCCCTATGGACCGGTCATCCATCGGGAGTGAAGTCCTGCTGGAGTTTGTCTCTGATGAAACGAACTATTTCCCAGGATACTCAGCTGATGATACAGTGTTGCCATGGATCCCTGACTCTCCAGGTTTGTTGAGAAATGGGTGTTAATCTGTGTATGCAGTTAACGTACATTATTTTCCTTCATGCATGACGCGGCTTATCTGACTCCAAATGTTCAACAAAAATCACTGCCTCTTAACTATTGATGGGCCTTATCTGGTATCACTATAGATCACTGTGATGATAACTGTGGGAAAATGAAACTTATCCTGTGAAATAAGCCTTTCATTTGCTCAGGTAATGTTGTCACATTATTTAAAATAACACAGTGTGTAGTTATGAAGTGTATTTTTTAGGGGTTTACTGTAGTTTTAAGGTAAGCAGCTGTACATGAGATTGGACCTTTATTAGCCTATTAGCACAAAAGAAAATGACAAAAAAATGATATGCGCGCAGTATAAAATAACTGAGCAGAAATAGATTATCAGCCATAACGTCCTACTTAATTAGGTTGTTACGCCTGGTACCTAACTGTACCTAACTGTTTATCATCCCTGTGATATTCAGGTATTTTTCGTCTATCATTAAGGTAAACATGCTACCAGTGTGTCCGACCTGGTTTCTCCTATCAGGATGTTTGAGTGTTAAACTAGGCTTTCTGCTTGTTAATCTTGCTTGGCTGAGATGTACAACAAAAACCCACTCCAACAGCTTTATTCCATGTACATGTCTTTGTAGCTCCTTGCCTTTAACTTCAACAAATTTCTCCATCCTACAATCTAAACTGATTTCAGATGCAATTCCTACCTTTAGTTCCCTGAGTTGTTCTCATCTTGTACGTAACCTGTTACCAAGAGTGGCTTTTAGCCATGTTTTAGGCAAACGTGCATTAAAGTTATACAAAAACACAGGGTCGTAACTTGATAGGTCAAAAGTTCATATCTAACACACTATAGCAAGCACACAATTTGCTGCACGCGATAAGGTCGTATTTCACTTAATTTTTGTTTGCGTTCACTTATTGCACTACTCAAAAAATTTAATCGCAACCTGGCTCCACTGACATAGTGAAATCTTTTCTTTTTTGTGTGTGTTCAGAAGCGTCTGTCTTCTGTGGGGATGCAAACACTTTCACTTGGATCTCGGAGGGGAGTGAAGTCATCGAAAATCCTGAACTGACGATGACGAGTGTTTCCAAGATTGCAGAGAGCCTGAGAGAAGGAGACATTTTCCTGTAAAGTGTCGGACATCAGGGTGGTTGGACGGCAGCTTTTTTCTATGTATAAACTGAATGTATTTATTTCTGTATAATTTATTATCTGCTTGTCTTCCGACCAGGTTCATATTGTAATATTATTGTTAATAATAATAATAATAATTATGTGTAATACTTTAAATGGAATGCATGGGGGTGTTGACTGCGGTTTGGCTGGTGTGATTCAACTTGGAGGCATAGGTTTGTGAGTTTGTTGTGTGAATGATGATGATTAGTGGGCCCTGTGTGTTAGGTAACTTATGCCTTCTTGCCCATCCAGTGTCATGCTTTATATTCTATGTTCTACGATCACGCACTCATGCATTTGCTTTTTTTTAGATGATAATTATTTGCTAGAGACAGAATATTTAGGAGTTGCCTTCATTTGTATTGACATTTTATTGACATACTTGCATTGTATAAGATAATTAATTGTACATGTATGTGTTTTATTTTCTGCCTGCACAACTCTCAACAGTTTTTTTGCAGGTGTTTACAGAGAGAATAAATCCTGGCCAGATCCAGAGTCAACATCCACTAGCTGGATACACCCGTATGGGACGTCACTTCAATGTTCCTAATCACTCCATTTCTGTCATAATTACAGGGCTTTATGAGGCACTAGGAAACCACAGAGACTGTTCGTCTGAGTAGGGAGAAGCTATGGATAATGCGTCTCCAGACCATTCAACCCCATGGTCTAAATCATCCAAGAAGGAAATGTCTAATAACTTTTTGTCTTTGCTATCTCCTTTTTATCACAGATTCTCCTCTCCAGTCTGCCTCATTCACTAATCAATTACTTTTCTCTCCCTGTATATTCAGTTTGCGGTAACACCATGTGTATATCTACTATCTATGTAGATTTGTTCTTGTAGAACTAGGTCTTGCTTTTTATTCTACTGCCGCGGAGTAGATTTTGGAAATCGGGAGACTACTTCAGGAGACTACTTAGTTCTCAAATGAACTGTCCAGCTTATTAGCTACTACCTGGGCGGAGGGTAAGAAATCGGCCGGGACTACTACTTTAGCTTAATAGTGGATCGGATCAAGGGGACTTCTTGTTATTAACTTTACTGCCGCGGAGTGAGTTCTTATTTGGTCTCAACGTTTCGACTAGCTATCTCTAGTCATCGTCATCGCCGTTGAGACCAAATAAGAACTCACTCCGCGGCAGTGAAGTTAATAACGAAAAGTCCCCTTGATCCGATCCACTATCAAGCTAAAGTAGTAGTCCCGGCCGATTTCCTACCCTCTGCCCAGGTAGTAGCTAATAAGCTGGACAGTTCTTTTGAGAACTAAGTAGTCTCCTGAAGTAGTCTCCCGATTTCTAAAATCTACTCCGCGGCAGTAGAGTAAAAAGCAAGACCTAGTTCTACAAGAGACTACTTAGCTCTCAAAAGAACTGTCCAGCTTATTAGCTACTACCCGGGCGGAGGGTAGGAAATAGGCCGGGACTACCACTTTAGCTTGATAGTGGATCGGATCAAGGGGACTTCTCGTTATTAGCTTCACTGCCGCGAAGTGAGTTCTTATTTGGTCTCAACTGCGATGACGATGATTAGAGCAAGCTAGTCGAAACGTTGAGACCAATTAAGAACTCACTCCGCGGCAGTAAAATTAATAACGAGAAGTCCCCTTGATCCGATCCACTATCAAGCTAAAGTAGTAGTCCCGGCCGATTTCCTACCCTCCGCCTGGGTAGTAGCTAATAAGCTGGACAGTTCTTTTGAGAACTAAGTAGTCTCCTGAAGTAGTCTCCCGATTTCCAAAATCTTCTCCACGGCAGTAGAATAAAAAGCAAGACTTAGTTCTTTAAGAACAAATCTACATAGCTAGTACCTATAAACATGGTGTTACCGCAAACCGAACATACATGTATATTTATACTTCACACATGCAAAGCCTTAAAAAGTTTTCTCTCCCTCTTCAAATCATTTATTTTGTCGTTTGTTTTCCTTACCTTTTGTGGTCAAACCAGCCCCTCCCCCAACCCCCTTTTGTTTTCCTCCTCTCTGTTCATCCTGCCTCCCTCTCTGTTTGCTTTCATTTCTAACATCTATGTCCACTCGACTGCTTTTTTTACATCTGTATTGTTATGTTTTTACCTGTTTATGTTTGTAGTCTTGTCATTTAGCCTTCGAGAAAGACTCTGCTGAGGTCAAAACGTCAGGCCACTAACTATTTTTTTAATGTAGTAGTTCATCCATGATTTCTAGAGCTAACTTGTAATAGGTTTTTGCTGAGGATATTTTATCCATGCATAATTATTTGTTTTTAGATATTGTTGTATTGCCATTAATAATAAGTCATTGCTGTGTATTGTGTATTGTGTGCTGGAGGATTAAAAATAGTACAGGGGATTGTTTTATAATTTGTGACGTCATCGTGGTGTTTTTTGTTGTTGGTGTGTTCTGGTGGTGCTCGTCCTTTTTAAATAGAGGTCCAGCCTCCTTCCTGTGTCTCTAGTTGCAACAATAAAGTCCTGAGCCGTTTTAGTATGATGTTTTTGCAGTAAGCACGATAGAGTTGCAATGATCGTTTGTGGTTTGCAAGCGTGTAAGTACTCGACATCTAATAATAATGGCTTATATAGCGCTCATATCCGTCACTCAGTGACGCTCAAGGCGCTTCAACATTAATTTCCTGCAAGGTATGTGGGGCTTCCTTTGAAGTATGATACCTACTCTTTTACATAGCACCATGTAATGGTTTACAAGGTGCTGTGGTGCAATATGCAGCCAATCAAACCAGGAATACCGGGGCGAACCCCTTCTCTTTTTGATAAGTGTACTGGGTTCTTTTACGTGCATTACACAACACACGGGGCCAACGGCTTTACGTCCCATCCGAAAGACGGAGCAATAATGGTTAAGTGTCTTGCTTAAGGACACAAGTGTCGCGACCGGGACTCGAACCCACACCCTGCTGAGTCGGAAACACCAGAGCTTGAGTCCGGTGCTCTTATCCGCTCGGCCACGAAACGCCACGTCTAACGGACTATCGACCAACATGATGCCATGCGCCTGCGCATGTGTTGTGACACTGCCACGGGTTGAAGTCTGCTGATTGTGTAGAATAGTAGGCAAGGTCAGGTCGTGTTTTTGACAAACTTGGAGCCGATGGTCAGGTTAAACAGTGGTTACGAAGCAGAGAATGGGGGTGGGAGGTTGGTATAGGGACAGAGAAACGGAAGCCCGGTTTGGGTGACCTAGATCAAGGTCAGAATGACGTCAAAGTTCATGTGGTATTATAATACTGCCTGTCAATTTTTCACCAATAGAGGGCTGCTTCCGCAAATCATTTAAACTGATAACAAATGACCATATAGCTTCTATTTCAGACACTCACTGGCAAAGCTATATGTGGAAAAAGTTGATCCCTTTAGTTTACTGACCTGGCCCAATTTCATGGCTCTGCTTACCGTAAGCAAAGAATCGGCGCTTATGGAAGCAGGGAATTCTTTGCTACGTCAAGCATATTTCACGGGTTAGCAGAGAATTTTGCTTGTGCGCGTGCGTACTCCACATTTCAAGACATTCTTGGCTTACACAGCTAGCGGAGAAATTCGGTGCCTGCAGAGTAAGCGGAGAATGGTGATTGTAAGCGCAGAGTTCGGCGGTAAGCAGAGCCATGAATTTGGGCTCGGAGATGACAGACCAGGAACCCCCCTATCTAATAATTATGCTTCTATGGGACCCCTAAAACAAGTGTGCAAAGTTTGGTGCTTTAATCCGGCGTGTCACGATTTTTTCATTAAGCCCCTGGACTAATAGGTAAGAAGAGGTGTAGGTCCTATGAAGATAAAAGAGTGAACGGGTTGGCTGGAGGGTTGTTAATAGAAAAAATGGGAAAACCAACACTTGAAAGTAAAAATGTTTTATAGAGGGATATAAAATCCAGGTGTTTTACGAACAGATTTACCATGTGGTGATCGTCAACCTTCGAGTTTTCATGGGATACCGTATAGATGGAAAATGGGGTTGTTATAACTGTGCGTAATTAACCACTGATAAGAGGACCAAATTAGACAGCTCAAAAGTTTGGTGTGCCCAGTGTAACAGTCTTCAAGACTCTGGGCTATAACTTACACTTTAACTCAAAACGAAGAGTAGGCTACAAATTCTTTTCAAAATATGTTTTAGTATAATTTAAAGCCTATCAATCAAGTAGGCCCTACATAACAAGAAGACATCCGCATACGCATATTGTCTCTGGCTTATTTTCTAGCATTCACCGATGTTGTCTTCTTTGTTTAAAGTTTTGGAATGATTTTATAGCTATAGAATGTCAATATTCTCAAATAAAAATTGTTAATTTATAACCAGTTTTTCAGTTTTCGTTCGGATAAAATAAGGGATTCACCGACAGAAAGTAGCCAAATGAGAGTTTTTTCACCTCCCTGTACTGCATGTGTTTTAATTTTCTTATTGAAGTCACCGCAGCTCAGTAGACGCCATTTTGAAACAGCCGTAACAACCACACAAACAGCGTGGGGCATGCACATCTGTGCAGATAATCCTGTTTTTAGCCGAAATTATTAAGCAAAATGCCTACTTGTGCAGCATTAAACTGCACTAACAGATACTCCCGTGGATGTGGAAAGACATACCATCTGTAAGTATCTATCTATTTTTCGTGAATGTTTATTTTAGGGGAATTTCAGGCTGACATGAATTTGTCATGTAAACTTTCTGTTGAATACATTCGCCGGTTCGCGCGCGCATTCGTTACGGGTACAAATTTACTGGAAAACACAAGTTTGGTGGATAAATGCAATCATATCTCTGGAACCCTTTATCGTACAAACTAGTTCAAAACGGTAAAATAATCTTGAATATCTACTCCTTCGTCATGTCATATTTATTTTACATTCAGAAAACATTTTGCCACGTCATTTTGAGGGTTTTACGTCCAGTCTTGGTCAATTTTGTATGGAGAAATTCCTAAAGTCTACCTAATCTAGCCACATGAGGGCTCTTATGTTAACTTATTTCAGCAACCCGACGGCTAATTGCTTAGTTCAAAACGGATTTGGGAAGTGTACATCCTGACCAAAACACTGCTCTAACAAATTTTCTGATTGGACAAGTTTTTCCAACGTCATTTTTTAGTTGAAATTCAGACCAATGAAAAGTTATTTCACAGCTTCAAAACAGCCGTTGCTATTAAACATCTGTGTCCAAACTTCCGCAGTGTCAACTCTAAAACTCCAACGCATGTTTCTAAAATGGTAAATTCATGCACTTTTTTTTATCGGAAGGTTTAACTGGAAAAACTTATATGAACAGAATCATTAATGTAAACATTTTGTTCTACATATGGAAAAGTTTCATTGCAGTCAGTCTCAAATAATCAGTTGTGTGTGTGCGTGACCTTCTGACTTCACCACGCGTGCACTGAACGATGTCAACACACATTCATGTATTATGCATACAGCCCATGTGTGTAGACCATGCCCTTGTGGTCAAAACGGACGAGTCCATTTTGGCAGACGGGTAAATTACAAGGTCTAACTCCAATAAACAAAACTACACACAATGTAAGTTGCTTGTGTTTCAAGGCTGGCAAAGTACATTTTATTAAATACACAACAATGAAAATATATAACAGCTACAAAACATAATATCAATTTACTAAAGTATAGAACATACTGAGGCTTTGGCATGTTAGCTGAGTGAAACATTTCTGACAATTTTAAAAACCATAATAGCAACTTGTTTGGTAGATACAGAAATACATGTAACTTCATTACAACTTTACAAGAGTTCCACAATGGCAAGTGTATGCATAAGTAAACCTTTGAATCATATTAAACTGTGACCCTTGATGGCAATATTATATAGTAATAAGTTGTTTACCTCAAGATTTACAACATGTGTATATTCTGAACTAGCCTGTGGTAGCCCTTGCACAAGCAAAACAACACAGGCAAGAGCAGTTACTGTCTCAATCCATACAGTGCTCAACTTGACCATGGTGAAAGTTACACTTACACATCAATAGGAGTTAAGCTTTATAGGAGTCACTCATTTTGAACATTGATGTTTGAAACAAAGTTTTGGAAGTCCTTGTTGCCAAGCTGGCGTTGAAATTTCAGGAGAAGTGAAAATCCTTGGTGCTTGAAGTGTGGAGTTTCTTCAACAGAATACTCTTCAAGGGGTTTCCGTTCAACAAGATGGAATGACGATGTCCCTTCCCTGATGTAGGAAAAGTCCCCGGCCTTATTAAACATACGGTAGTACCACTGGACGGTACCCTAGAACTTGACTAAAGTCCTGAAAGTTGTTCACAATAATAGTTTCTTTTTTCGATGGATGGGGTTGCGCGAACCGACTTAAGTCCTCGTAGATGTCTTTTACGACAGCAAATGAAGTTCAACGAAACTGTTTACCTTTCGTTGACCATGTAGCAACTCCTTAATAACAAATTGGAGATTTTTGTAAAACAGTTTTTTTGCTGCCTCATCAGAAGAAAGGAACTCTGCAGGAATGTCTATAACATCAGCAGCATCCCTCCATTCTTCGTACTTCTTTTGCCAACCAGTGTAGTGAACGTATACTTTTAAGATGCGGTCTTCTAATTTTGAGTCAATAAGAGGGTACAAATCGAAGATGACCACGACTCAGGTTTTACACTGTTGTATCGTAGTGATGGCCCACTTGCAAGTTCACGATAGTTGATTCGAGGTCTTTTCCTTAAGTTTGCCATTCAGTATACATGTCGCAAAGTAGCTGTCATGCCTCAGTCATGCCTCATGGGATGACACGTGCCTGTAAAATTAGAAAACAAATTACATATTTTTGAGAATGACAGAAAAGATGTTGTAACTGACTGCCACGTTTTCACTCGTAATACCTTATATGTAATCTTACCTGTGCAAAAAAAGATTACGTTTGGAAAAAGGGTGAAAAAGTGGAGGTCGGATACATCTTATGATCTTATTCGTACCCCTTACGTTAGCACATGGAGGAAGGAAATCCATGGTTAGCATCAGACATGTCAGATCATTCATCAGCTGATTCATCATGATCATTCATGGCCTCACTTAAGTTAAAATCATGACATGAAAACTAAGTACTACTAGCCTAACGTAATATACTTTACAGTGGGGCATTAATTTATTTTATTATTATTAATATTGATCTATTTATTTATCTTAGGAATTAAACATATTACTTTTTGTAATTAAAGTGAACGCGTACACGATCAGTGAGTCTCCAGCATTGACCGTCGTGTATGCGTGTGAACCACGCTGTGTGTGGCAGGAGATTTTGTAGTTATTCAAAATGCCTAACTTCATCGTTCAAATGTAGGCCCTAAGTCCTGATCTTCTGTGGCCCCTCACGGCCTGCGTATTATTTTATTTCTTGCCCCGGGTATCCTTTTGCCAGATTCACACGTAACGACTGCCCTGTATCGGTGTGTTGTGTGATATTAGTGTCCCTTTAGTGTAATGGTATGGTCCGCCCTCCTCCGAGGCAAAATAGCTGCTGATTTCGTAGAGCTGCTCATTAGGAGAGTTTTTTGTGAACTGAAAATGGCAAATTTTAGACATTTAACCTCCTGTTGTTAAGCCAAATGTCGAATTGACCAGTATTTAAGGTTCCAATACTGCTTCTGCTGAATTATAACGTTTTTTGGATATGTTGACTGCGTGTTGACGGTGTGTAGATGGTGTAATTCATGTTGATGGTATTTAGTAGGACCCGGTTTAACAATGTGACTAAGAGCCCATGCAGAACCGACAGTATTTGACTTTCCATTCCATCTCCAGCAGGTATGTTTTTTACTTTAACTTGGCTTTAAGCATTTCAATCATAATCAACATGTACATCAAGCCAAGTTTTTTTAATCAAGAATATTTATTTTCTAAAGGCAACTTAGATCCTATGTTTACAGAAAAATGATGAAAAAAGTTGTATTTGTCCCCAATTTTTCATGAGCAAGATGGTCACTATTCATTTCTCATTTCCCACAATTGTTGCTTATTAAGCTGTTAACATATGAACATCTGAAATTATGTGGATAGGTTTTTCATGAATTGATTCATTGATTGATTATAGTTACATATGTTGTGGCATATCATTTCCTGATGTCACATCTTTGTTCTACGAAAGTTCATACAATTGAGGTTTTTCACTTTGTTAATAATACTTATTTAGTTTGGGTAGCACTTTGCATCTGTGTTTCAAGGGAAATGGGTGTAAACAAATTGCTTCATCACTGTTTGCATCGCCATGACAATCGAGCAAACTGCTAGCACAAAATTGGAAAATAAAGAGAGAGTGTAGAGCACTAGCGCAAAAGGTCACAAAAGCAATGATATGGACATTTGGTTGAGATGATCTAAAAAATTTCAAACAAAATAATTTTCCCTTTTAATCAAAGGTGCATGTTATAATTTCAGTTCTACAGAATCAAGACAATTGCAAAACTTGTTCTTTGTTTCCCCTTTTTAATCCAAACTGCATGTTAAAACTTCATGGTTATACAGCATCAAGAAATTTAAGTTTCCTGGTTTGCAATTTTCCACTTCCTTTAAGAAAAGCTTGTATAACCTTCAATAAGAAAGACTACCGAGGAGCGTTGGCGTTCTACAAGAAGGCTCTGAGGACAAACCCTAGCTGCCCAGGTGCAATCTTAATCAGCTGTCTCCAAGTTGTTCCTTTATTGAAGAGAAACTCTTCAGGGATGAGAAATTTCAGACTTTTGCCCGAGTTGAGACTTTTTACGTCTGCCAATTCAATTCAATATAACATTTATTTCCATTCTTAACAGTGCATATAACAGAATGCAAAAGACAATATTTTGGAGGCACGATCCTCATAAGCCAAGGCTTGTAGTGGAGTGCCTTTAGAAGAAAACAAGAAAAAGAAAGAAAAAAACTTAATTAATTAATGAAATAGTTAACTTAGTTAATTAATTATTACAAGACAAAGATGGGGACAAATAATCTGACAAGACAGAAGTTGAGATAAGTAACTACTAAAAAAAATGTGAAAACTGCTGGGGAGGAGGCAACTCTGGAGAATATGAAACCAAAGGGATAAAATTATGCTACATATTGGGAGATAAGATACTCTGAAAATGGCTGTTATTTTCTTCCTAAGAGAACCATTATCTTTGATGTACTTCTCTAGTGCTGAGGGTACAGCTCGTAAAAGCTCCTTGAAATCTAGTGGAAAGCCATCGTTTCAACATGCCTCCTAGAATTGGGGTCCTAGTTTCAGAACTTTTCATCGGCGATGTCTCTCAGTTGTTACTGGATTCATCTAGTGATCAACGAGAGTTATTGACATTTTAATATTTTTGATACTATTAAACACAACTGCTGCTCGCCTTGGCATTGGCCACTGCTTCAATAAGCTAAACAAACCGGAGAAAGCACGCCTGGCCTTCTAGCGGGCCCTGGAACTCGATCTGAAGTGTGTTGGCACCATCGTTGGCCTCGCCATCCTAGAAATCGACAGTAAAGCAACAGATTCCATACGGACTGGAGTCCAGCTTCTCTCCAAGGCGTACACGATAGACTCCAGCAACCCTATGGTGCTCAACCATCTTGCAAATCGTTTCTTC
The DNA here is from genome assembly GCA_023634235.1 of Pisaster brevispinus. Taxonomy (NCBI): domain Eukaryota; kingdom Metazoa; phylum Echinodermata; class Asteroidea; order Forcipulatida; family Asteriidae; genus Pisaster; species Pisaster brevispinus. The sequence continues at coordinate 1,086,336 of JAMKCF010000026.1, forward strand.
TTTAAGAAGGTAACGTCCCTCAAGAAGCTACTTCCAAACCTCGGCTCAGGCCAAAAATGCACACTGCTCCAAGATTGATGGCGAAGTCCAAGTCTAGATTTTGAAAAAGCCCCAAAAGTTGGTTTTCATTTTCAAATTTCTATTATCCAATTGCAGGAAAGAATCAAACTCATGGAGTTAAACACATCCCCCATAGTTATTGGTTATGGATTATTAATATTGGTCACTGGTTATTGGTTGTTGGTTATGGGTTATGACTCACTTCACGTAACCAGGTTTAATAGTTATACTTTTCAGTATCGAATGATAGCCAGGTTTAATTTTATCATTGACCAGTTTTAGCACATCACTAATCAGGATGAATTTGTCACTAACAAGGACGAATTTGTCATCGACAAAGCTTTATTTGTAATTAACCTGGACTAACTCGTCATTAACCAGGATTAATTCATCATTTACCAAGTTTTATTTGTAATTATCTAGGATTATACGAAGGTGCAACATCTTGCTCTGCATGCATTCCACGGTACAGACAATGAAGCAACGCAGGCGGAAAGCTGCTACCAACTCACAAGAGCCTTCCATGTACAGGTAAGGATTCCCACCCCACTCATGGTTCTCCCCATGTACAAGCCAGCGTATTGTTTGGATTAAGTGCCAAATCAAACCCAAATACTAGGGAAAACCCCCTCTCTTTACAATTAAGTGTACTAGGTTCTTCTACACTCATTACACAAAACACTTTTTTACATCCCGTCCAAAACATGAAGTGATAATGCTCAAGTGTCTTGCTTAAGGAATGTAAGCAGGTAAGGACGCAAATATCAAGACCGAGACTCAAATCAAACTCTGGGCCCAATTTCATAGAGCTGCTTAAGCAGAAAATATTGCTTAACATTTTTCTGCTTAGCAGAAATGAGCAGGATACCAGTCATGGTAGTTTGGCTGGTAATCTTATTCTGGTAAGTATCATTTTGTTGTGCTTAGCTGGTTTTTGTGCTAAAGCAGCTCTATGAAATTGGGCCCAGATCAGAAACACCAGAGCTTGTGTCTGGTGTGGTTGACTGCTCGGCCAGGACGCGGCTGCTGAATTCTGACGGATTTATGTGGACAATAACCTTCTGCGTTCCTCTCTACAGTGACCACGACCAAGCTTTCCAGTACTACTACCATGCAAGCCACCCAGTTTGCATCCACAGCTAATCGTTTTGCCGCACTTTGGTTTGGGGCAGATGTACATCTTGGGGGGAATGTGAGAGTATGCGAACGTGAGTCAAGAGAATGATTGTAAATCTCTGTAATGTATTACTGTAAGGACTCCTGCAGTGTTGTAGTCCAGACCTGGAAGTCTGAGATCGAGACCAGTGACCGAAATCTGAACATCTGAGACCCGGAACTGAGACCAGCCCTTCCCAGACCGTGACTTTTGCAGACCAAGACTGAGACCACAAAAAGGTCTCAAGATGGTCTCGAGAACAGACCTGCAGGTCTTGAGACCTTCAACACTGGACTCCTGTAAAACTGGATTTGTCATTTTTGTCTCCTAACGATGACTAGAGCAAGCTAGTCGAAACGTTGAGACCAATTAACCAATTAAGAACTCACTCCGTGGCAGTGAGGTTAATAACGAGAAGTCCCCTCGATCTGATCCACTATTAAGCTAAAGCTGTAGTCCTGGCCGATTTCCTACCCTCCGCCCAGGTAGTAGCTAATAAGCTGGACAGTTCTTTTCAGAACTAAGTAATCTCCCGAAGTAGTCTCTCAATTTTTCCGGCAGTAGAATAAAAAGCAAGACCTAGTTCTTTAAGAACAAATCTACATAGCTAGTAGATATATGTAAATGAGGCCCCCTCATTTATGAAATGTTGTTGTTGTATGTTAACCCCATTTAATCCATAGGTCTTATTCACTCATTACAAACTTTATTGTTTTGGTAACCCCTGCTGGAAAGTGGACTGTCTATGTTGACCTCTGAACTGGTTGATCCAGTGGTGGGGTTGGTGGGGCCTAGCATGCTGGCTTCTGTGCTGTTATATCCCACCTACTCCAACAGCTGTTTCTCCATCCCCTCTCCTTTCCAGGTAGGAAAAGTTACTTTGTATTTTTTTTTATCTAGTGTTCAACATTTAATAGAAGAAGATAGTGTATAGATAGAGTGGACATATTTTTGATCAACTTTAAATTGAAGAATTGGCATACACTAACTTTGAAGTGTTTACAGTTTTTATAAATTGTCCATTATACGATTTAACAGCCTTTTGGTCAGGAGTGAAATTATATGCGTATAAGTTCTCTTCCAGTTCTTTACACTGGACAACAGACCCCAGGCCAGTAGTTTTGGTGTCAGGCCAGTAAACTTTTGACTGGACAAGTCATGCGGTCTTGTGTTTTTTAATTGAATATTAATGAAGAATAATACCTCACTATGTAACATCTTGACCCAAAAAGTAATATGTTCAAATGTTGACTTTGAGTCTGATAAAATACCTTTCAATTCTACTGAGTACTGACATCATGAACTATACTTAATACCCATGAAGACAAATAAAAATCAATCCTCTCTTACATGTCAATAGCGCTTAAGGTCAAATAAATGCAGTTAACTTAAATGCACGTTAAACTGGGTCAGGAAGGTTTTTCTTATTTTGATTCTGGTCTTATTGTAATAAAACATTCTGGTTCAGTAAACATTTTGAGCCACAAGACCTGTATGTGGTCGTGTGGATTTTTCCCCCAAAGTTCAAGCTTCGCCTGCATAGATACTATGTGGAGGGAGTGCGTGCACGTGCAGTAACTCTGTGAGAGCTCATAATTCTATGTACAGTCTCTAATGAGATTGGATACGCATTCCAGCACGTGCTCATTCTTCATAAAGCCGTTAAGCAGAAAATTCTGCTAAGCAAATTTCTTTACTTAGTACGAATTGAGCGGGGTACCAGTGGCAACAATATAAACTTAATGGACTGTTGGTTGGTAACCTGTTTCTGCTGAGCAAGTTTTTGTGCTTACAGGCTATATGAAGTTGGGCCTTGGTCTGTTTAGCTGCTGGAACATTCAATGATTCGCTCAATCAGAATGATCTAGGGGTCTAATGGATTTCGGGCTCTGTGCTAACGGAAACATTCTTTGAAGCCAAAAACATACTCGACTTTTGTAACAGTTCTTTTTCTTCAGAATCATTCCAACAGATCTGTAATGACTATTCACAAATTTTGACCTGTTTTTGTTTTCTTTTGTAACATGTTTTAGGGAGCCCTGACTGCTTATGGCACAGCAACTCGTATTCTTAAACAAAAGGTCCAGGCAGACGCCCCACCAGAAATTTTGAACAACGTCGGAGCTTTGCATTTCCATCTTGGCAACCAGCCAGAGGTAAAGGTAGGAAGAAAAAGCGGTAGATCTTCATCATGCTGCTGCCATCTTGGTCATGTTCCCTGTATCCAATAACATTAATGGAATGTGCTATGCATCGTGCGAAAAGGAACCAGACTATTTCTTCTTCCAGCCTCGGTTTGGTGTTCTTGATATGCATGGGAGACACATCAAGATGGCCACATTTTGACAAAGGTCTATTTGGCTTGGAAAAGGATTGTGTGAATTTTTGTATTGAATTCTTTTATATACATCCTGAATCTGACTCTGAATTATATAGTCTGCAACGCATCCTAATGGAAACATCACACCAACTTTTGTGAAGAAGACAATCAAGAAGTTTCAGTTGTAGAAACACAAAGATGTGGTCGATCAGTCCTTTTTCAAATCTTATTCTTGTTCTCCTGTAGCGCTACTCTGAAGCCTCTCTCAAGCGTGCCATTTTAAGGCAGAGCATGATGAGACGTACTGCGGCGCCATCTCAGTCTTGGTGTCTTACAACCTCGCTCGTCTCTTTGAGAGCATGTTTAAATTCGACAAGGCCGAGAAACTGTACAAAGACGTCCTGAGAGAGCATCCTAACTACGTTGATTGTAAGTTGGTCTTGGGGCCAGGGGTGGGGGTGCGGAAATACTGTGATGGGACCCGATTAGAAACAAAAACTTGTAAATTACTTCTTCTTTTTTGGGTGGGGAGATGAAACAGGTGGGTGATTTTTAAATAATATTCCTGAGTCAGCTGATTGAAGGTTAACGATTGACGATAGATTATTGACTTTTGTTTAATATTAGTTATTGATTATTAGGTGGTTATAGATTGATTATACACTATTGAGTTGTCACAGATTGAGTATTGATTACTTTGTTATTGATTACGGAAAGAATTGAAAAAGACTATTCCAAATATTGCTAATTACAGGTGATGTTCTTCCTACTTTAATCTGATTTCCAGTTGTTTTGCCCCCAGAAAAATCAGCAAAACTATTATTAAGTAGCCTGAACAAAATTCTACAAGCCTAAACATGTACTGTATGTAGGTCAGCCCTTGTACTACTCAAAATTGCCCTGCTTTTTTCCAAGCATCAAGTCTTATGCCTTTAACTATTTGTCATCGATTATTGCGTGGTTATGTATTAATTATAGGTTGTTGAGTAGTTATACATTGATTATTGATCACCTTAATTCAGCAGCTCTCACTTGATCGTTTGGTTATTGACTATTGAGTATTGAAAATCAACTATTGATTACTATTGACTTGCCACACAACCTAAGCAATGAACATAACTGCAAGTCTCACTTGTTCATTGATTGATGCTAATTAGAAATTGATTATTATTGAACAGATGAATATTTTCTTTTTAGGCCACTTGCGTCTGGGCTGCATGGCTCAGGATCCGGGACAGATCTAGGCATACTAGGAGGCATCTGATTGGTCCAAAGAAGCTCTGCAAATCAACCAGGTTTTGTACACTAATTGTTCATATTCCTTGGTTATGCAAATCTCCCTAAAGTGACCAAAAACGCTGCTAAGAACTTGAACACCGAGGGCACTCTTTTGTTCCCCCACTCATAGCCTTTTTGAGCTATTGTAGACACTGTAGGAGTGCACTCTTTTGTATTGGTGGGCACAGACAAATTTACTGAAACCAAGTAGTGCCCTAGTAGCGCGTCCACAAGGGTTCTCCCTGTGTCGAGCTAGCGTATCGGGCTTTACGCGTGGATTGCATGCCAATATGCCAGAATTTCGGCAGAAAAGCAAAAAAAAGAAGATTAATAATTTGTTTTCCCTTAGTTCAAAAGAAAAAAATCGAGAAAAAAATCATGAAGAATGCTCCAGAATGCACTGTACAGGTTTTAAAACAGTAGAGCTTTGAAAGTAGAAAACATTCCGCAGATATTGTTTCAATTTAGTGTGCTTTGGCCAAACATCTCAAAATTTTGGTCAAGATTGCCCCACAGCTTTGAACAAATCTGGGGAGAACCCTGTCCACCGTACCTCAAAATGCCTTCAATTTTTTTACACTTCCTTCTGGTAAAATGATGATTTCCAAGTCTAGCCCACCTAGATTCTAGGCTGGTTTGATTATTTTGCTTTGGGAAAACTATTTTGTACTCTCCTCTGCCAATGAACAAATTTATCTTGAAGTCTGGTTCATTTTATAGACTCTCATTTTTACAGGCTCTTTTTTGGGGGCTCTATATAAAGCCTTGAGGTTTTTTGTAGGTTTACCTGGGTTATCCAGGGTTCAGCCTCGAGTTATCTTGACTTACAGTTTGTTTAATTCTGCATTTTTCCCTCTTGGTGTTTGTACCATAGGATCATCCTGATGCTTGGTCCCTCATCGGTAACCTCCATCTTGCTAAACAAGAATGGGGACCAGGGCAGAGGAAGTTTGAACGAATCCTCAAACAGACCGCCACCAGAATGATTCCTACTCTCTGCTGTCACTGGGTAATGTTTGGCTACAGACGCTGTATCAACTCACAAGAGACAAGGAAAAGGTACAACGAGTTTGGGTATAAAGGGTGTAAGTGGGTATGTTATTGGTGTTAGGAGGAATATGATGGGTGTAAGTGGGAATTTTATGGGTGTTTCTGGAAATGTTGTGGTCAAGTCGGTATGTTTTGGGTGTTAGAAAGATTGTTACGGGCGTAAGTGGGTGTGTCTTGGGTTTCAGTAGGAAAGGGTGGACCAGATTTTAGTACCAGAAAGGATTATTGCTACAACTACATGAAGGTGTTTGGGTTCATTTGGGTGATAATTGGGTGTTTTAAGGAGTTGTATCATATGGACAGGGATTTCAAATCTGGAATCTTTATAATTGCATTTGAGGGATTTTGTGGAATTGTGGGTACAACTGGGAGCTTTATTGGTGTTTATGGCCATAGTAATAGTGGGGCAGGGTTTAAAACAGGAACAACTGGGCATAACTGGGTATCATCCTGACATTAATGTTTCTTGGTGATTGTACGAAAAACGTCACCCGGGCAGAGTCCTTGCCATGTACAAACAAGTATTGCGCAACGATGGCCGCAACCTGTTTGCAGCCAATGAAATCGGTGCAATCTTGGCTATGAAGGACTACATCCGAGAATCTAAGGACGTCTTCTCTCAAGTGAGTGGGCAACTTATAATAATAATAATAATACTTTATTCAGGCAAATCACACTACATACAAATCATGAAAACCACCCCTATCCCAATATATGGCATGGATTGAAATCAACTGAAAAAACAAACGATACAAAAAAAACCAAAACAAGGCAAAGAGAGAACACAAAAAGGGGCCACAAAAACAAAGGAAAAAGAAACTGGACAACAAACCAGGGAGCAACAGACAGGACAAAAGATGGGCTGCCTAGGAAAAAGACAAAAGTGAAATAAAACACTCACCAAAGGGGTGTGTCACTCCAACTTCAATGGATTCTGGACTGGCTAGTTGATGCACCTGATAATTTATATATAAATCCCCAACTCCCTTCAGAGATTTACCGCTCACCTCTCAAAAATGGCCCAGGTTCGATTCCCGACTAAGGCCATAGGTGAGTAGAGTTGTACGTTCGTTCTCTCTTATACCATGACAATTTTTCTCTGGTTGTCCTCGAGGTATGGGGGGGGGGGCGGGTTGGCACTTTCTTCAAATCTCATTCCAGATAATATATTATTTTTCTTGTCTTTTTACTTTTCGGCAGGTTCGTGAAGCTACAGCTGATATGTCGGACGTGTGGTTGAATCTTGCTCTTATCTAAATGGAGCAGAAACAATATATCAGCGCTATTCAGATGGTAAGAAAACCTCACCATGTCTAGTTTATTAACATCTTTGGTCGGAGATACATGTAGTTAGTGCGTGGCAAAACAAATAATGCTGGCTTTATCCACGTCACATTTTGAAAAAAAGCGCATACTGATTATTGTGTCACTAAAAATTGGCTTCGCATTTGCATTGGCAAGAAGTATGAACCGGGCTTTACAAGAGGAAAACAGACAAAAGAAGAAAGATCTAATAATTATTGTGTTAAGAGACTGACAACATTAGGGGCTAGATAGCTCAGTTGGTAGACAAGGGTAGAGCGCCAGCACATTCATCTGGAGGTGGCAGGTTCAAAATCCAGCTCTAATCAATTTTTCTTTGTTCAAATAATTGTTTATTTACTCAGTCAGTTTCCCTTGTGGTATATAACTTGACGTACTGACGTACCTAGCTAGAGCGTACCCCAAAGCTGGAAAGCTCAAGGAATGCAAACAATCTCTACTCAAGGTAACGTCATTTATTTGAATTCGTCAATTTTGAATGAATTTTTGTGAGACATTTCTTTCCCTGACCTATTTATCAGGGATGAGAAAATTCAACCTGTTATCTGATTTCAGACTTTCTTAAGTCTGCCTGCTAAACTAAATGCTGTATTTTTCTCCAAATAAAAACGAGTCAGCCTCCTTGATCTTATTATCTAGCACTGAGGATACTGTTCCCAAAAGCTCCATGGACCCCGTTTACACTAGATCCAGAAAGGTGGATCAGACCTGGGTCTGATCCGGCAATGTGGATTAACGGCCAGTGTAAACGCAAAAAAGCAGGATCACACCCGGTGCAAGATCTGGCAATTTTAATCCACCTCTCGATCAGATCCGGCAAAGTGGATTCCAAATACAAGTGTAAACGCAAAGGTGGATCAGACACCGCAATTCGATGTGGTCATTTCCGGTTTCGCTACGAATGGCACGCTTTTTGCTTGTGCTTTGGTGGGTCATCTGTCGCTGTTTATATTTGTGTGTGTGTGTGCTGTGTGCACACAGACTGTGCGTGTGTGAAACGTTTTGTTGTTTTCAGCGTCCTTATACATACATCGTTACGTTCGGAACTTGCCGTGTATTTTGTTAATTTCCATCTACAAAAATATTTCTTCCTGCATGGTCGTTGTTATCCATATCATTTGCTGTACTGTATTTTTTGCATTCTACGTTCGCATTGATAATATTTCTAGAAGTGGCGCGCTGTAATCATGACCTTTGATCTTTGCCACGTAACCCTTGAGCTCTTTGCGAGGAGCGGTGACGTCTGACCAATATACATCCGGTTCAAAAGTGGGATCGGAGCCGGATCAAGCGCTGGTGTAAACGCGACACAGGATCTTAATCTGCGGTCGTTAAAAAAATGCCAGATCTCAATCCACCTTTCTGGATCTAGTGTAAACGCGGTGTTGGAATCTATAACTCCAGGTGTTACCAAAAGGTGGAAATGCCACCATTTCAATGTACCTCCTAAGATCTGGATCCCAGTTTCAGACTTTTTTCGTCAGCATTGACTCTCACCCCTGATTTATATTTTATTATATTTTGGGTAATTTTTTTGTTTACACTCGCATGTTTACCAAAATTCCTCAAAATATATTTCATTCCATAGTTTTAACTTCTGATAATTTACTTTGTTTTAGTTGCTCATAATTATGCTCCTGGTTTAATGTGTGTGGAGGGATTGATCTTCATTGAGTTAATGTTTCTGTTTCTATTTTACATTCCTCAAAGTGTACATTATAGCATGAATGATGTCATTCCCACTCGTCTTGGAAGTGGTTTCGTGCACATGATTGCAGTTATATGCGTATTTTTAGTTAAAGGGGCTCACCTGTTCCTGTGTTTTTTATCATCATTTTTAATGGTTGCAGCTGGTCTTCTTTCTAATGTTAGTTAAATATTCTTTTTGTATGTGTTTATTGTAGAATCTTAACTGTAGGATATTTTACAACATAATAACCTTTCGCGGAAGCGGACCAATCAGGTGCCAATTTAGGCTCCATTGATGCATGCCACACATGTACTGTACACCGTGGCTGTCAACTGGCTGTGTGTCACGGCCGGCCGATTGGTTTAAGGTGATCGCAATGCAGCGGTTTTGCGTGTCAGCAAGCTTCCCAACACGGCTACTCGTTTGAGTGAGGCCTGGCGGAAGAAAGTCTGTGTCGAAGGAAACTTGTATCAGTGTTCCGAGCTGGGATCGAAGTTGCGTTCGTCCAGGATTTTTCAATTTTTGACAGGGCGGTTAATTATTATGGCAGGGCGGCCAATTCTTTGGCAGGGCGGCCTGAAATTTAAGGAGGGCGGCCCACCCTCCCAAGACCCGTCGGGTGGTCTAGGAAGTGGCCCGCGTGTTTCCAGATGGACCATCAGTTCAGGGAGTAATGCGCCGCCCAAACACTTAAAAAAAGGAAATAGGCCCACTTGACTGCAGATCATTCTTATTAACGATTTCAATAACGCTCGATGGTGTTAACTTCAATAGATTTTGACTTCATTGCAATGCAACTCGCACTTTGTGGCGATGTACAATGACTGATGTACCGCCCGCCAGTCACTGTACATCTCCACAAAGGACCGCAAACACGCACGGCCCCTCTGTGTAAGCAGTCGCCACTGCGGCTTATACGCTGGGCGGCTTATACACTGAAACTGACAGTTGTTTTGACAATTTCTGGGCATTGCGGCTTATACACCGGGCAGCTAATATGCCGAAGATTACGGTAATAAACAAATTGAAGTTCAAATGTTAACTTTTGAGTCTGATAAATATCTTTCAATTCTGTTGAGTGAGGAAACACTCTCGCCCATAATACAAATGAGATAAATCTTCTCTAATATGCAAATATTTTGATGCGATTCTATTTTAAATGAGTCATGTTTTTGCACGGTCACTCTAAACTCTATACAGTTAGATATATCAAAAAATCAAAGAAGAATGACAGAGGACCGGTTGCTTTTTGACTCGATGCCTCTTTTGCAGGTTACCATACTTGAGTGCGTAGAATGGATCGGCCTCGGACCTAATTAAAATTTTAACTATGGCTAATTTATCCAGTCTCCATGAGTAATCTTTTTCCAGTAGTCTGTTCAGTATCATTTGAAACCATAATTCTGCCAAATTTTTGACCCAATCTTGAAATTTTGACCATGACGGCATGGTCGATTTTGTTGGTTTTTCAGACCAAAAAATAAAACTCACAAATTTCTCAATATATCTCAAACTATTGCTAATTTACCCAGTCCGCTCAAGTCTTCAGTAGTCTGTTCTGTATCATTTGAAACCATAAAATTGCCAAAAAATTATGAAATTTTGACACTGCATGGTTGATTTTGTTGGTTTTTCAGACCAAAAAATAAAACTCACAAATTTCCCAATATATCTCAAACTTCTGCACCTTTACCCAGTGTGCAGAAAAAGATCAAAATGAGAAAAGACCATACACTATTAAATAGAAAGATGTTAAATTTTAACATCTTTTTATTTAAAGAAGCACTAAGAAAAGATTTACCTCATTCGTATCTGTGTGTATACTCATCAAAATTGAAAGATATTCACCAGACTCAAAGTCAACCTTTCTTTTTACATTTATAAGTCTCCATTATGAGGTATTATTGTTCAATTTCAAAACACAAGACAACACTGGACTTGTCTGGTCATTAGTTTACTGGCCTGCTCAAATATCACTTGTCTCGGGCCAGCGGCCCACTGTAAATTTTGAATTTAGGTTCTGTCGTAGTTTGTCAATTGTTATTTAAGTACTGATATTCCACCACATGCGAAATTCCAAACCAACTACAGAAGTACTCATTTTTAACAAAGATGGATCTCAACACTGTAATATGGCAGCTCATCAAATGGTGCAATGAGTGGCTGGAGCGATGGGCCGTCATGTGGCTGACTCTGATCCTTTATGTAAAACTTGTACTAAAAATATGTTTGCGTTTAAATATGTAAAAGTATTTTTTGTACTTGTTGTCCCTTTTGTTACTTGTCGGCTGTATTGCTTATGTAAACTGCTATTTTTCAAGGCCATTTTAATTTCCTTTGAGGGATAACAAGGTTTGAATCTAATCTATTCTAATCTTTACCTCCCCCTGGGTGATTTGGTCTCGGCCAACATCGTAGATGCCCCGCGGACCAGGTACAGCACCCTCCTGCGAATCCACCGACCACCGACCCCGCAGAGACAGGTCAGACACCAAACACCCAGGGGCAGGTCCTTCTGGCGTTGATCAGCGCAGCCTTTGCCAAGGTTGAGGCCAGCATTGCTGAGTTTGTACTCAAGATGGAGCAGTTGGTAGTGCCGACACAGTGGCAGAAAGTGGACGTGATCCAAGAAGCTAAAGGCTTGCAGGTAAAGATTTGAATGTAAAGAACTTTACTAAAAAGTGGAAGACCCCTTCCTAAAAAGGAGGCCTGCAACCACGCAATTAAGTCTGTGTGCTTACAGTTACTTTTGTATTAGTGTAACCGTTTTTGAACTGTTTGGTTACCAGAAACAAAATTCAGAGTTTAAAGAATATTGGTTGATAAAAAAATGGCTTCTTCATCACAGCAATTTGACGGCGAGCAATTCAGCCCTCCCCTCCCCCCTTCTTCAATAAAAACACACCAACAAAACAAAAACACACCAACAAAAGAAAAATGTTTAGCTACTCTTGAGCTACGCAGTGGTGTTTTCTTTTCTTTCTTTCTTTCTTTCTAGCCTATTTCACTGCAGGAGGAAAGCCTCTTCACCAATTCTCCATGTCACTCTATCCTGAGCGTCTGTTGACATGCGATGCCCTTACATGTTTCTAGTTCATCCCTCCATCTTCTGTTTTTATCCCCCTCTTTTTCAGGTTTGGTTTCTGGAGTCCATTTGGTTGTTTAGCATGTCCAGCTGTTGTCATACCTCCTTGTTTGGTGACCTGCCCCTCTCCACTTCTTTTATTTAATGGTCTTAATAATATTCTGCACTCTTGATTTCATTCTTAAGTCCTCATTTGTCACCCTGTCTTTCATTGTTATTCCTTTCATTATTTTTTCCGTAGCCCTCTCTGTCACCCTTAGTTTTAGTGGTATTTTACAGACAGTCAAATTGACCCAATTCACCAGACGTCATAATAATCATCTTGCTTGTGCCATTTTGGGAGTCCCTGTATGTTATACAGTGTAGTGTGCATTTAAGGCACACTTTACTACAATTTGGACGTGCATTTTGACTCCCAAAATGGTGAGCATGGCCGACAGTAGCTGCAGGTGACATTGCTGCAAGGGGTCAGTACAGAATGTTTACAGGGTTCGTCCTTTGTCTCTCATCACATCACACTGCCAAGAGTTGTTGTCTGGCCTGTAGGCGCCCACTTCTGTGAATTAGCTCTGTTGATAGTTTTTTATTTCAATTCTGCGCAGCCCAGCGTCCTTTTAGTTCAGCAACTGAAAGATCACTCCGCTGTGTCAAGTTGTTGACCCAACTGTTTTGAGGGCAACCTGGTCTTCTCCTTGTATGCACTGGAAACCTGCAATCGCTGTAGCTGAAAGACCAGCACTGCCCATGGCATGACCACACCAGTTTACTGTGCGCTCTGGCCTCTGGTCTAATTGTAAATCATAAGCTATTTAGAGATATGGTGGACACATTACTAGGGCACCATTTGGTTTGGATGGATCTGTCTGCTTACACCCAAACAAAACAGTACACTCGTAAAATGACTGCCATATCTCAAAAGGGCTAATGGCACTCCTCTCGATAGATTTTTGTGCTTGCAGCCAAAAGAAATAAGCATTTTACAGTGCATTGTAAGGGCACAAATTTGTGTTAAAGTGACACCATGAAATCTGTTCCTGAGCATCTTTAAAAGCTGTCGACTCTCCATGACTCTGCAGGAAGTTCCCTGAAAATAAACCAATCTTTCTATGTTGTGATGAACATTTTTGAAATTCTCCCTGATCATTAAAAAACTTTGTCCCTATTATGTTGAATGTAATTCCAAATATCTCTTTGATTCTTGTACAAAATCTCCCTGATTGCAACATGCAAATATTGGCAGCTTCGCGTCTGCAATAAGCTTAAAAGTTGACATTGATGCTCAGCCAGATTGTTGGTTGGAAGCTAGAAAGATTGATATTTTCAAGAGGTCTTTTTCCCCTTCAGGATGTCAAGATGACAGAGCAGATGTCCAGACAGCTCTCATATCGGACGCTTAGTTCATCAAACCCATCAAGAAGTTCATGGCTGGCTTAATCAGGAAGCAGGTAAAAATATAATCTTTTGTTTTATCTTTCTGTGACAACAGAACAACAATGCTAATTTTGTTCAAGTTGATCTTTAATGGATTTGCTCCAATTTACCCCAAATGAACTAGTGTGTCTATACTCATTCCAAATATCACTTCAGTTGTCTTTCCAAGGGGTCCTGAAAGTACTTGTTGCCAGAACTAAGGGCCTTTGCTTTTGCATCCCCAAATCTTGTGAGAATTGAAAGGGCCCTGTGTTCCAACTTGCGTATTGATTTAATGTGTATGACTTTGGATGGCATGGGTGGCGTGTGCATGAAGCACTCACCTCTCACCACTGTGACCCTGGTCCGAAGAACAACAAAATATCGACATTACCGGCATGGTCAAAATTCCAAGATTTGGGCCAAATTTATTTTGCAATTTTATGGTTACAAATGATACAGAACGGACTCCTGAAGACAGTTTACTGGTGCAGACTGGAAAAATACTTCATGGAATGAGATGTACCGGGAATTGTGTGAATTAAGTTTTGGGTCCGAAAAACACAAATATTGACAATACCAGCGATGGTCAAAATTTCAAGATTGTAAAAATAACTCATAGTTTGAGATGTATCAGGAATTTTGTGAGTTTAGTTATGGGTCCAAAAAACCAAAAAATCGACCATGCCGGCATGGTTCAAATTTCTAGATTCGGGTCGAAAATTTTTTGCCAATTTTATAGTTTCAAATGATACAGACGGACTCCTGAAGACAGTTTACTGGTGCAGACTGGAAAAATACTTCATGGAATGAGATGTACCGGGAATTGTGTGAGTTAAGTTTTTATTGACAATACCGGCGATGGTCAAAATTTCAAGATTGTAAAAATAATTCATAGTTTGAGATGTATCAGGAATTTTGTGAGTGAAGTTATGGGTCCGAAAAACCAAAAAATCAACCATGCCGGCATGGTTCAAATTTCTAGGTTTGGGTTGAAATTTCTTTGGCAATTTTATAGTTTCAAATGATACAGAACGGACTCCTGAAGACAGGTTACTGGTGCAGACTGGAAAAATTAATCATAGAATGGGATGTATCGGGAATTTTGTGAGTTAAGTTTTGGGTCCGAAGAACAAAAATATCGACAATACCAGCATGGTCAAAATTTCAAGATTTGGGTTGAAGATTTTTTGGCAATTTTCTGGTTTTAAATGATACAGAATAGACTCCTGAAGACAATTTACTGGTGCAGACTATTAAAATGATGCATAATTTTTCAGATGTTGAGAATTTTGTGAGTTATGGGTCCCAAAACCCTAAAATGCATCAAGATTTTTGGTCAAAAATCTTTTGGCAATTTTATAGTTTCAAATGATAGAGCACGGACTCCAGAAGACAGTTTACTGGTACAGACTGGAAAAATGATGCATAGTTTGTCAGATAATGAAAAATTTTTGAATTTAGTTGTGGGTCCGAAAAACCAAAAAATCAACCATGCCGGCCTGGTCAAAATTTCAAGATTTTGGGTCAACAATTTGTAATTTTATGGTTTCAAATGATACAGAATGGACTCCTGAAGACAGTTTACAGGTGCAGACTGGAAAAATACTTCATGGAATGAGATGAACCAGGAATTTTGTGAGTTAAGTTTTGGGTCCGAAGAACAAAAATATTGACAATACCGGCAATAGTCAAAATTTGAAGATTGTAAAAATAATTCATAGTTTGAGATGTATCAGCAATTTTGTAAGTTTAGTTATAGGTCCGAAAAACCAAAAAATCGACCATGCCGGCATGGTTCAAATTTCTAGATTTAGGTCGAAATTTTTTTGGCAATTTTAAAGTTTCAAATGAAACAGAACGGACTCCTGAAGACAGGTTACTGGTGCAGACTGGAAAAATAAATCATAGAATGGTATGTATCGGGAATTTTGTGAGTTAAGTTTTGCGTCCAAAAAACAAAAAAATCGACCATGCCGGCATGGTCAAAATTTCAAGATTTTGGTTCAAAAAACCTTGGGCAATTTTATGGTTTCAAATGATACAGAACGGACTCCTGAAGACAGGCTGGAAAAATAAATCATAGAATGGGATGTATCGAGAATTTTGTGAGTTTAGTTATGGGTCCGAAAAATCGACCATGCCTGCATGGTCAAAATTTCAAGATTTGGGTCAATTTTTATGATTTTAAATGATATAGAACAGACTTCTGAAGACAGTTTACTGGTTCAGACTGGAAAAATAATTTATAGTATGAGATGTATCAGGAATTTTGTAAGTTTATAGTTATGGGTCCGAAAAACCAAAAAAAGCGACCATACCGGCATGGTCAAAATTTCAAATTGTTGGGTCAAATTTTTTGGGGCAATTTTATGGTTTTAAATAATATAGAACGGACTCCTGAAGACAGTTTACTGGTGCAGACTATAAAATAGATGCATAGTTTGTCAGATATTGAGAAATTTGTGAGTTTAGTTATGGGTCTGAAAACCAAAAAATCGACCATGCCGGCATGGTCACAATTTCAATATTTTGGGTCAAAATTTTTTGGGCAATTTTATGGTTTCAAATGATAGAGCACGGACTCCTGAAGACAGTTTACTGGTGATGACTGGAAAAAAGATGCATAGTTTGTCAGATATTGAGAATTTTGTGAGTTTAGTTATGTGTCCGAAAAACCAAAAAATTGACCATGCCGGCATGGTCAAAATTTCAAGATTTTTTGTAAAATTTTGTTTGGCAATTTTATGGTTTCAAATGATAAAGCACAGACTCCAGAAGATAGTTTACTGGTGCAGACATAAAAATGATGCATAGTTTGTCAGATGATGAGAATTTTTTGAGTTTAGTTATGGGTCTGAAAAACCAAAAAATAGACCATGCCGGCATGGTCAAAATTTAAAGATTTTGGGTCAAAAATCTTTTGGCAGTTTTATGGTTTCAAATGATAGAGCACGGACTCCTGAAGACCGTTTACTGGTGCAATCTCGAAAAATGATGCATATAGTTTGTCAGATAATGAGAATTTTGTGAGTTTAGTTATGGGTCCGAAAAACCAAAAAATAGACCATGCTGGCATGGTCAAAATTTCAAGTTTTTGGGTCAAATTTTGTTTGGCAATTTTATGGTTTAAAATGATAGAGCACAGACTCCAGAAGACAGTTTACTGGTGCAGACTATAAAATAGATGCATAGTTTGTCAGATATTGAGAATTTTGTGTGTTTAGTTATGGGTCCGAAAAACCAAAAAATCGACCATGCCGGCATGGTCAAAATTTGGGTTGACAATTTTTGGGCAATTTTGTGGTTTTAAATGATATAAAACGGACTCCTGAAGACAGTTTACTTGTGCAGACTGGAAAAATAACTCAAAGTATGAGATGTATCAGGAATTTTGTGAGTTTAGTTATGGGTCCGAAAAACCAAAAAATCGACCATGCCAGCATGGTCACAATTTCAAGATTTTGGGTCAAAATTCTTTTGGCAATTTTATGGTTTCAAATGATAGAGCACGGACTCCTGAAGACAATTTACTGGTGATGACTGGAAAAAAGATGCATAGTTTGTCAGATATTGAGAATTTTGTGAGTTTAGTTATGTGTCCGAAAAACCAAAAAATTTACCATGCCGGCATGGTCAAAATTTCAAGATTTTTTGTAAAATTTTGTTTGGCAATTTTATGGTTTCAAATGATAGAGCACAGATTCCAGAAGATAGTTTACTGGTGCAGACATAAAAATGATGCATAGTTTGTCAGATGATGAGAATTTTTTGAGTTTAGTTATGGGTCTGAAAAACCAAAAAATAGACCATGCCGGCATGGTCAAAATTTCAAGATTTTGGGTCAAAAATCTTTTGGCAATTTTATGGTTTCAAATGATAGAGCTTAGACTCCTGAAGACCGTTTACTGGTGCAATCTGGACAAATGATGCATAGTTTGTCAGATAATGAGAATTTTATGAGTTTAGTTATGGGTCCGAAAAACCAAAAAATCGACCATGCCGGCATGGTCAAAATTTCAAGATTTTGGGTCAAAAACCTTTTGGCAGTATTATGGTTTCAAATGATAGAGCACTTACTCCTGAAGACCGTTTACTGGTGCAATCTCGAAAAATGATGCATAGTTTGTCAGATAAGAAGAATTTTGTGAGTTTAGTTATGGGTCCGAAAAACCAAAAAATCGACCATGCCGGCATGGTCAAATTTTCATGATTTGAGATCAAAATTCTTTGCGAATTTTATGGTTTCAAATGATAGAGCACGGACTCCAGAAGACAGTTTACTGGTGCAGAATATAAAAATGATGCATAGTTTGTCAGACATTGAGAATTTTGTGAGTTTAGTTATGGGTCCGAAAAACCAAAAAACCGACCATGCCGGCATGGTCAAAATTTCAAGATTTGGAATGACAATTTTTTGTCAATTTTATTGTTTCAAATGATTGATCACGGACTCCTGAAGACAGTTTACTGGTGCAGACTGGAAAAATAACTCAAAGTATGAGATGTATCAGGAATTTTGTGAGTTTAGTTATGGGTCCGAAAAACCAAAAAATCGACCATGCCGGCATGGTCACAATTTCAAGATTTTGGGTCAAAATTCTTTTGGCAATTTTATGGTTTCAAATGATAGAGCACGGACTCCTGAAGACAGTTTACTGGTGATGACTGGAAAAAAGATGCATAGTTTGTCAGATATTGAGAATTTTGTGAGTTTAGTTATGTGTCCGAAAAACCAAAAAATTGACCATGCCGGCATGGTCAAAATTTGGGTTGACAATTTTTTGGCAATTTTGTGGTTTTAAATGATATAGAACGCACTCCTGGAGACAGTTTACCTGTGCAGACTGGAAAAATAACTCAAAGTATGAGATGTATCAGGAATTTTGTGAGTTTAGTTATGGGTCGAAAAACCAAAAAATGGACCATGCCGGCATAGTCACAATTTCAAGATTTTGGGTCAAAATTCTTTTGGCAATTTTATGGTTTCAAATGATAGAGCACGGACTCCTGAAGACAATTTACTGGTGATGACTGGAAAAAGATGCATAGTTTGTCAGATATTGAGAATTTTGTGAGTTTAGTTATGTGTCCGAAAAACCAAAAAATTGACCATGCCGGCATGGTCAAAATTTCAAGATTTTTTGTAAAATTTTGTTTGGCAATTTTATGGTTTCAAATGATAGAGCACAGAATCCAGAAGATAGTTTACTGGTGCAGACATAAAAATGATGCATAGTTTGTCAGATGATGAGAATTTTTTGAGTTTAGTTATGGGTCTGAAAAACCAAAAAATAGACCATGCCGGCATGGTCAAAATTTCAAGATTTTGGGTCAAAAATCTTTTGGCAATTTTATGGTTTCAAATGATAGAGCTTGGACTCCTGAAGACCGTTTACTGGTGCAATCTGGACAAATGATGCATAGTTTGTCAGATAATGAGAATTTTATGAGTTTAGTTATGGGTCCGAAAAACCAAAAAATCTACCATGCCGGCATGGTCAAAATTTCAAGATTTTGGGTCAAAAACCTTTTGGCAGTATTATGGTTTCAAATGATAGAGCACTGACTCCTGAAGACCGTTTACTGGTGCAATCTGGAAAAATGATGCATAGTTTGTCAGATAAGAATAATTTTGTGAGTTTAGTTATGGGTCCGAAAAACCAAAAAATCGACCATGCCGGCATGGTCAAATTTTCATGATTTGAGATCAAAATTCTTTGCGAATTTTATGGTTTCAAATGATAGAGCACGGACTCCAGAAGACAGTTTACTGGTGCAGAATATAAAAATGATGCATAGTTTGTCAGACATTGAGAATTTTGTGAGTTTAGTTATGGGTCCGAAAAACCAAAAAACCGACCATGCCGGCATGGTCAAAATTTCAAGATTTGGGTTGACAATTTTTTGTCAATTTTATTGTTTCAAATGATTGATCACGGACTCCTGAAGACAGTTTACTGGTGCAGACTGGAAAAATAACTCAAAGTATGAGATGTATCAGGAATTTTGTGAGTTTAGTTATGGGTCCGAAAAACCAAAAAATCGACCATGCCGGCATGGTCACAATTTCAAGATTTTGGGTCAAAATTCTTTTGGCAATTTTATGGTTTCAAATGATAGAGCACGGACTCCTGAAGACAGTTTACTGGTGATGACTGGAAAAAAGATGCATAGTTTGTCAGATATTGAGAATTTTGTGAGTTTAGTTATGTGTCCGAAAAACCAAAAAATTGACCATGCCGGCATGGTCAAAATTTGGGTTGACAATTTTTTGGCAATTTTGTGGTTTTAAATGATATAGAACGGACTCCTGAAGACAGTTTACCTGTGCAGACTGGAAAAATAACTCAAAGTATGAGATGTATCAGGAATTTTGTGAGTTTAGTTATGGGTCGGAAAAACAAAAAAATCGACCATGCCAGCATGGTCACAATTTCAAGATTTTTGGTCAAAAATCTTTTGGCAATTTTATGGTTTCAAACAATAGAGCACAGACTCCTGAAGACAGTTTACTGGTGCAGACTATAAAAATGATGCATAGTTTGTCAGATAAGAAGATTTTTGTGAGTTTAGTTATGGGTCCGAAAAAAAAAAAAAAAATCGACCATGCCGGCATGGTCAAATTTTCATGATTTGAGATCAAAATTCTTTGCGAATTTTATGGTTTCAAATGATAGAGCACGGACTCCAGAAGACAGTTTACTGGTGCAGACTATAAAAATGATGCATAGTTTGTCAGACATTGAGAAATTTGTGAGTTTAGTTATGGGTCCGAAAAACCTAAAAATCGACCATGCCAGCATGGTCGAAATTTGGGTTGACAATTTTTTGGCAATTTTGTGGTTTTAAATGATATAGAACGGACTCCTGAAGACAGTTTACCTGTGCAGACTGGAAAAATAACTCAAAGTATGAGATGTATCAGGAATTTTGTGAGTTTAGTTATGGGTCCGAAAAACAAAAAAATCGACCATGCCAGCATGGTCACAATTTCAAGATTTTGGGTCAAAAATCTTTTGGCAATTTTATGGTTTCAAACAATAGAGCACAGACTCCTGAAGACAGTTTACTGGTGCAGACTCAAAAAATGATGCATAGTTTGTCAGATAAGAAGATTTTTGTGAGTTTAGTTATGGGTCCGAAAAACCAAAAAATCGACCATGCCGGCATGGTCAAATTTTCATGATTTGAGATCAAAATTCTTTGCGAATTTTATGGTTTCAAATGATAGAGCACGGACTCCAGAAGACAGTTTACTGGTGCAGACTATAAAAATGATGCATAGTTTGTCAGACATTGAGAATTTTGTGAGTTTAGTTATGGGTCCGAAAAACCTAAAAATCGACCATGCCAGCATGGTCGAAATTTGGGTTGACAATTTTTTGGCAATTTTGTGGTTTTAAATGATATAGAACGGACTCCTGAAGACAGTTTACCTGTGCAGACTGGAAAAATAACTCAAAGTATGAGATGTATCAGGAATTTTGTGAGTTTAGTTATGGGTCGAAAAACCAAAAAATCGACCATGCCGGCATGGTCACAATTTCAAGATTTTGGGTCAAAATTCTTTTGGCAATTTTATGGTTTCAAATGATAGAGCACGGACTCCTGAAGACAATTTACTGGTGATGACTGGAAAAAAGATGCATAGTTTGTCAGATATTGAGAATTTTGTGAGTTTAGTTATGTGTCCGAAAAACCAAAAAATTGACCATGCCGGCATGGTCAAAATTTCAAGATTTTTTGTAAAATTTTGTTTGGCAATTTTATGGTTTCAAATGATAGAGCACAGAATCCAGAAGATAGTTTACTGGTGCAGACATAAAAATGATGCATAGTTTGTCAGATGATGAGAATTTTTTGAGTTTAGTTATGGGTCTGAAAAACCAAAAAATAGACCATGCCGGCATGGTCAAAATTTCAAGATTTTGGGTCAAAAATCTTTTGGCAATTTTATGGTTTCAAATGATAGAGCTTGGACTCCTGAAGACTGTTTACTGGTGCAATCTGGACAAATGATGCATAGTTTGTCAGATAATGAGAATTTTATGAGTTTAGTTATGGGTCCGAAAAACCAAAAAATCGACCATGCCGGCATGGTCAAAATTTCAAGATTTTGGGTCAAAAACCTTTTGGCAGTATTATGGTTTCAAATGATAGAGCACTGACTCCTGAAGACCGTTTACTGGTGCAATCTCGAAAAATGATGCATAGTTTGTCAGATAAGAATAATTTTGTGAGTTTAGTTATGGGTCCGAAAAACCAAAAAATCGACCATGCCGGCATGGTCAAATTTTCATGATTTGAGATCAAAATTCTTTGCGAATTTTATGGTTTCAAATGATAGAGCACGGACTCCAGAAGACAGTTTACTGGTGCAGAATATAAAAATGATGCATAGTTTGTCAGACATTGAGAAATTTGTGAGTTTAGTTATGGGTCCGAAAAACCAAAAAACCGACCATGCCGGCATGGTCAAAATTTCAAGATTTGGGTTGACAATTTTTTGTCAATTTTATTGTTTCAAATGATTGATCACGGACTCCTGAAGACAGTTTACTGGTGCAGACTGGAAAAATAACTCAAAGTATGAGATGTATCAGGAATTTTGTGAGTTTAGTTATGGGTCCGAAAAACCAAAAAATCGACCATGCCGGCATGGTCACAATTTCAAGATTTTGGGTCAAAATTCTTTTGGCAATTTTATGGTTTCAAACAATAGAGCACGGACTCCTGAAGACAGTTTACTGGTGATAACTGGAAAAAAGATGCATAGTTTCTCAGATATTGAGAATTTTGTGAGTTTAGTTATGTGTCCGAAAAACCAAAAAATTGACCATGCCGGCATGGTCAAAATTTGGGTTGACAATTTTTTGGCAATTTTGTGGTTTTAAATGATATAGAACGGACTCCTGAAGACAGTTTACCTGTGCAGACTGGAAAAATAACTCAAAGTATGAGATGTATCAGGAATTTTGTGAGTTTAGTTATGGGTCCGAAAAACAAAAAAATCGACCATGCCAGCATGGTCACAATTTCAAGATTTTGGGTCAAAAATCTTTTGGCAATTTTATGGTTTCAAACAATAGAGCACAGACTCCTGAAGACAGTTTACTGGTGCAGACTATAAAAATGATGCATAGTTTGTCAGATAAGAAGATTTTTGTGAGTTTAGTTATGGGTCCGAAAAACCAAAAAATCGACCATGCCGGCATGGTCAAATTTTCATGATTTGAGATCAAAATTCTTTGCGAATTTTATGGTTTCAAATGATAGAGCACGGACTCCAGAGGACAGTTTACTGGTGCAGACTATAAAAATGATGCATAGTTTGTCAGACATTGAGAATTTTGTGAGTTTAGTTATTGGTCCGAAAAACCAAAAAACCGACCATGCCGACATGGTCAAAATTTCAAGATTTGGGTTGACAATTTTTTTTCAATTTTATTGTTTCAAATGATTGATCACGGACTCCTGAAAACAGTTTACTGGTGCAGACTGGAAAAATAACTCAAAGTATGAGATGTATCAGGAATTTTGTGAGTTTAGTTATGGGTCCGAAAAAACAAAAAATCGACCATGCCAGTATGGTCACAATTTCAAGATTTTGGGTCAAAATTTTTTTGGGGCAATTTTATGGTTTCAAATGATAGAGCACGGACTCCTGAAGACAGTTTACTGGTGATGACTGGAAAAAAGATGCATAGTTTGTCAGATATAGAGAATTTTGTGAGTTAAGTTATGTGTCCGAAAAACCAAAAAACAGACCATGCCGGCATTGTCAAAATTTCAAGATTTTGGGTCAAAAATCTTTTGGCAGTTTTATGGTTTCAAATGATAGAGCACTGACTCCTGAAGACCGTTTACTGGTGCAATCTCGAAAAAATGATGCATAGTTTGTCAGATAAGAATAATTTTGTGAGTTTAGTTATGGGTCCGAAAAACCAAAAAATCGACCATGCCGGCATGGTCAAATTTTCATGATTTGAGATCAAAATTCTTTGCGAATTTTATGGTTTCAAATGATAGAGCACGGACTCCAGAAGACAGTTTACTGGTGCAGAATATAAAAATGATGCATAGTTTGTCAGACATTGAGAATTTTGTGAGTTTAGTTATGGGTCCGAAAAACCAAAAAACCGACCATGCCGGCATGGTTAAAATTTTAAGATTTGGGTTGACAATTTTTGTCAATTTTATTGTTTCAAATGATTGATCACGGACTCCTGAAGACAGTTTACTGGTGCAGACTGGAAAAATAACTCAAAGTATGAGATGTATCAGGAATTTTGTGAGTTTAGTTATGGGTCCGAAAAACCAAAAAATCGACCATGCCGGCATGGTCACAATTTCAAGATTTTGGGTCAAAATTCTTTTGGCAATTTTATGGTTTCAAATGATAGAGCACGGACTCCTGAAGACCGTTTACTGGTGATGACTGGAAAAAAGATGCATAGTTTGTCAGATATTGAGAATTTTGTGAGTTTAGTTATGTGTCCGAAAAACCAAAAAACTGACCATGCCGGCATGGTCAAAATTTGGGTTGACAATTTTTTGGCAATTTTATGGTTTCAAATGATAGAGCACGGACTCCAGAAGACAGTTTATTGGTGCAGACTATAAAAATGATGCATAGTTTGTCAGATATTGAGAATTTTGTGAGTTTAGTTATGGGTCCGAAAAAACAAAAAACCGACCATGCCGGCATGGTCAAAATTTCAAGATTTGGGTTGACAATTTTTTGGCAATTTTATTGTTTCAAATGATTGATCATGGACTCCTGAAGACAGTTTACTGGTGATGACTGGAAAAAAGATGCATAGTTTGTCAGATATTGAGAATTTTGTGAGTTTAGTTATGTGTCCGAAAAACCAAAAAATTGACCATGCCGGCATGGTCAAAATTTCAAGATTTTGGGTCAAATTTTGTTTGGCAATTTTATGGTTTCAAATGATAGAGCACAGACTCCAGAAGACAGTTTACTGGTGCAGACATAAAAATGATGCATAGTTTGTCAGATGATGGGAATTTTGTGAGTTTAGTTATGGGTCCGAAAAACTGAAAAATTGACCATGCCGGCATGGTCAAAATTTCAAGATTTTGGGTCAAAAATCTTTTGGCAATTTTATGGTTTCAAATGATAGAGCACGGACTCCTGAAGATAGTTTACTGGTGCAATCTGGAAAAATGATGCATAGTTTGTTAGATGATGAGAATTTTGTGAGTTTAGTTATGGGTCCGAAAAACCAAAAAATAGACCATGCCGGCATGGTCAAAATTTCAAGATTTTGGGTCAAAAATCTTTTGGCAATTTTATGGTTTCAAATAATAGAGCACGGACTCCTGAAGACCGTTTACTGGTGCAATCTGGAAAAATGATGCATAGTTTGTCAGATAATGAGAATTTTGTGAGTTTAGTTATGGGTCCGAAAAACCAAAAAATCGACCATGCCGGCATGGTCAAAGTTTCAAGATTTTGGGTCAAATTTCATTTGGCAATTTTATGGTTTTAAATGATAAAGAACGGACTCCTGAAGACAAGTTACTGGTGCAGACTATTAAAATGATGCATAATTTTTTAGATATTGAGAATTTTGTGAGTTTAGTTATGGATCCCAAAACCCCCAAAATCATCAAGATTTTTGGTCAATTTTTTTTGCAATTTTATGGTTTCAAATGATAGAGCACAGACTCCTGAAGTCAGTTTACTGGTGCATACTGGAAAAACAATGCATATTTTGAGATATATCAGAATTTTGTAAGTTTAGTTTTGGGTACGAAGAACCAACAAAATAAACCATGCCAGCATGGTCAAAATTTCAAGATTTGGTTCCCAAATTTTTGAAATTTTTGTGTTCACAAGTCTTGGTCTTATTTTTTGAAACTTCTTTACCACAGAATTCTGTGCATCTGGTGCTCAATGAAATGTATGGTTTTAATGGGTTGTAAAAGCAGATTACCCATTAAGCAGTCCCATGAATTTTTGACAATAACCCCTGAAAAATGGAATTTATGAGCATGGAATGCTCCGGTGGATATTAACTTGAGAGCGCTCCGACATTTTTCCGGGTCAAATAAACCTTCCACCATATGCCAGATGGGAAAAATTTGGCCAACATACATGTCATACAACTTTAATTGGTTAATAGACCCTGCAAGTCTGGCGTATATTCAAACATTTTTGGGACTGCTTTGGCCCATCGTACATTGCCTTAATGCGTAAAAGAAACAAACTTTTGCACATTAAACAGGTCCCAAAGTTTGTATATGCGTGAGACTTGCACAGTCCATAGTAAATATAGTTTTGATCTTGATGTGCCATAATAATCAACACTAACTTCAGGCACAAATTTCAGCATGTGAACATAATATTGTCACTAATTTTAGGTTTTCAGTTACAGTTTTGTGGAATATGACTTCATTTCAGAGTTATATAAAACAATACAAAAATGGTTCTTACATATTTAGTAAGCTTTCAGACTAAACAATGATGTTTTTAATCCTTAACAATCCTGTATTAAATACTGTTAAAATGAATGATTGAATAACTAGTTCAGTCATTTTCATCTTGTATTTTTGAATGACAAGGATGTTTGTTTTTGTCACAATGCATATTACATTTTGCTTTTTTTTTCACTTACCCGTGGACAAAATGAGTTAGTCCAAAGTACATCTTACCTTTTGAACTAAATAGAGCAACCTTATTTGTATATTTTCCCAACTAGTTCTGACTCCCAAGTGGAATGTGATCAGGCCATGGACTTCCAATGTACCTCTTTGTTTGCATGTGACTTTTGGTAAAACACATTCTTTTGTTGGACATTGTATATCTGCACTTACTTTGGTTCTATAGTGTAGTTCTTTGGATAGGTACTGTATAAAGTTTATAGGGGTTAACCTAGAATTACTAAGAGGATGGAAGTAACAATAAAGTATCAGTTCTATCTGGGCTGCAGAACCTAGTTTGTAATTGTCTCCTTATTGTAGCATAATTAGTGTAGAAGGAAACAGTCCAATAATGAGTTAGATTATATAAGAGGGGTGCGGTTCAGTACAAAGAATGAGTGAAAACCAGCGAGGGAGTTACAGTATGTAGATGAAATGTGAGTTTCAGTGTGAACCAAAATCTAAGAGTGAGAGGTTGTGAGAGGGACTGCTAGCCACTGACCATCCGACAGTAGATTTGTGTGTCAGTTGACACAGATTACAGATGTCAAAGCCTTTGCCCAGTAGATACTGCAACTGGGGCAAATCAAAATCTGCATGCGGCATACTGGCCGTATAGTACACATGTATGGAGGCAGCACGACCCAACCAGCGCAACTTTATAGTGACGGACGTCGCATTGGAAATCCGTAAGTTCTGACCCTATACTGTTAATTTTTGTAAGGGAACCTGCATTGATTAATTTGTGAACTAAATTTGCGTAAGCTCAAAGAGATGCAGAATTGCAGAATTGCTGAATTGCTGAATTGCTGAATTGCTACAGATAAAATTGTATGTTGAATCAGTACCAAAGAAATGTGGAAGTGCATTGAAAGACATATTATTCAAAGTAATTATCTTTTGCTGTGCAACCAAATCATGTATTTCCAATGTTTCGATAGTTTGGGTTGGTTACTTTAACTTATAGATGGCCGTTGATAACGGGAGAGTTTGACGGAAGAGAGGACAGATACCTACCGAGAGACGGACTAAAGACTGTTAAACGGACTGGAGAGCCGTCATTGCCAGACTGAGTGTGCTAGGCAGAGAAAGAGCAGGCTCCAAGACAGAGAGCACAACTCGTAGTCTACTCCCCAAACCAATTACAGTTATCGGCAGAGTATCATTTTTTTAAATGAACAATTAAGTTTATGTATGAATGTTGCGAGGTGCCAGCCAGTACAAACACGAACTTTAAAAACCGAGAGTAGTTTTATGTACTGTATGGGTTGCAGAGACAACCTTATTAAGTTGCGTGGAAAGCTCCAAGTAACCGCGGCTCAGTTCATGTAACTACTAGAGCCAAGCAACTGTGAGAAAGTAGAAATAAGAAACGAGGGTGAATTAACTTTTGCTAAAGTTTCTTTTGAGCTGTTATTTTAAGTCATAGTTTATGTGTAAATATTTGTAATCATTGAATAAATTTGTAAATTCATGTTTAAGAAGAAAAGGACAGGATTCTGGCATTGGAACTTATTTTCTATCTGTTTATTTTGACCCGGTACTGACAGTTTTATCATTTTGTGCAGGTTCACCACTTTGTTCTGAACGAAGGCATAGAACTATCATGACTTCTCCTCAACCATACGGCCAGGCCATGCCAATGCAGCAGGGTGAGCTCAAACCATTGAGTTGCTGAAGAATTCCAAACCTAGGCCTGTGATTTCTCAGGCTTTTTCCTGGTTTCAGGATTTTCCATTGACCTCCCTTGGGCTTCAGAGTTTCTTGAAAGAGGCAAACTTGCAAACATTTTGTTTAATCACAGGATGTGGCAAATATTGTACATATGGTCATTTTATATCCTGGCCACACACAGGCTCAAACCTTTGACCTCCATGAGTGTGTGCTCATCTTGTGTTGATGAACATGACCATATGTACACAGTGTAAGCTACATCCTGTGATTAGTGTCGCAGCAAAAAGTTACAAAGTCAAACCAGAACTGATAAGAATAAAGTCATTAGTGTAGTTAGCTCCGCCTTGAACAAAAGGATCAAGGCGCAATAACGAATAGTCATTCACATTGTACTGTATGTACAAGCTCATATACCCACAAACAGTTTATGTATACAGTACGTAAGCTTATGTCTGTAACAGTGTTTCCGAGCAGCAAGCATGGGGTGTGCTGTGTGCGGGGCAAAATGCGACTTTAATCATTCCATGCAGCTGACATGCCTTGATCAAGGCTACAGTTCATCAAGCCTTCCTTAAGCATTCCTGAAACCATCTCAACTCCTTAGGCATATTCAGCACTGGCAACCAAATTGGTGTTCAGCCTGCAAGTCAAGCAATAAACCACAAATGAAACTGACTGGTTAAGTTTTCAATAGTTTTTGGGTTGAACAAAGAAAACTTGACTAGAGCCGGACTTGAACCTGAGACCTCTGCATTAACAGTCTTGCACTAAAGAGCAAGAGGAATCCGCACCTCTATTGAATACTCAAATGACAGACAAGTCGTAACATCTTTTTCCCTCTTCAGCCTACATTCAGCAGCCTGGACATCCCCAACAGATGCAGGGCTATGCCATTTCACCGCCGCAGGCCTACCATGCTCCACCCTCCAACATGGCGCCCCAGCTTGCCTTATGTGGGAACCAATACCCCGCAGTTCCGCCTCCGTACTACCAGTTAGAGGAAAAGCCTGGAACCACCTTGCCTGAACCTCAGGCATAAAGATGGACTGTCAAGAGATAGCCATAGGGGGGGCAGCAGACTGACAACAGGTAGCATGAGTAACCTTGCAACTCAAAAATTCATATCAAGCAAAACGAGTGACATATTCACAATTTTTAAAACTAATTAACAAGATTATGCAGGGGTGTGGGGCAGACATGAAGAAAAAATGTTAAGAACATACCTCCCAAGAAGTAGTTCAGCTTAGAAGAAAAGGTTTCCAATGTAAATGGTATGGAATTTAAACCTGTTTGAGTACTCGGTATGAACAAGTATTAAATCTAGTGGCTTGTTATTTTGACCAAATCAGAATCCTTTCACCCAACACTTACAAAAAGTATACAGAAAAACACGTATGGTTTTTAATCGTTTTTTAAAAAGGTTTTTAACGGACTTTAAATAGAGTAAGATATTGACTAATAGGGAGACCGCCAACATAGGGCTGGATAGCTCAGTTGGTAGAGCGCCGGTACGTTAATCCGGAGGTCGTTGGTTCAAGTCCCGCTCCAGTCAATTTGTCTTTGTTCAAACCCAAATTAATTAAATAGAGTAATGAGTGTAATTTTGTGTGTGGAGTTTTCAAAACAGAGGATCGGGGGTGGGGAAAATGTTTGTGTTTGGATTGTTTTTGACCTGAAATGTAAGTTAAACCACGTCACACCATAACAAATTAAAGTGTTGTTGCTGTCCTGTTGGACAGGTTGTTAAAAACTAACCTTGCCTAGGTCAGCTTGTGTAAACTAACTAGGGACGATCACACACACATGGTTTAACACCACTAAACCATGTAACGTTGGATGGTTTCAGTTTACCATCGAGAGTAAACTAACTAGGGATGATCACACATAGTTTAACACCACTAAACCTTGTCAAGTGGGCCGGTTTCAGTTTACCAACGAGAGTAAACTAACTAGGGACGACCACACATGGTTTAACACCACTAAACCATGTCAAGTGGGCCGGTTTCAGTTTACCAACGAGAGTAATGATGTTATTGTTCTTAGCTACTTTTTGCACTGAAGCAGCTCTATGAAATTTGGCCCAGGCGACGGCATTTACATGCTTACCTTAAATTTTTACTTCCATTTTGACTCCCAAAATGTGAGCATGGCCAACAGTAACCATGAGTGACATTGGTGTAAGGGGTCAATTCATGGGTTAATATGATTCGACCATTCCATTAACAACAGGACCCAATTTCGTAACTCTGCTTACCACAGAACTGTTTGCTTGTTAACAAATGGCCCACTGTAAGCATGGATTTCTGTAGAAAGAGGCACCGTGAAATTGGGCACTTGGCAAGTGGTAAATGCCCAGTTATGAAAGAAGTATTCAGTTACAATTGAAGGGTGATTACCTCCATGCCCTGGTTTTTGCCTCGGTGGATCTTGAAATGTTCTTGAACAAATTGTTCATTTCTCTCATAGAGGTGCCCTTTTTGACAGAGGAAGAACTGTGTTGCCCTCAAGAACAAAGTAGCAGGCTTGTGTGTGTGTGTGGGTAGGTATTCACAATCAAACCAGGAACCAGGGCTTGAGTTTGAGAAGAAAATCCTAAACACTGCGGGGCTTGTACCTCAAAACTTTTACTGGACTAGAAATTTGTTTACAAGACCAGAACAAAAACGAGAAAAAAAGTTATTTTCACAGTTTAAACTGTTTTATTTGTACAGACACTGAGAGAAAATTTATCTCATTTGTCTTTTTATCTAGGTAAGTAATTTTCAATACTCAACAGCAGTGAAACATATTTATCAGCCTCAAAGTCAACATTTGAACATTACTTAAAAAAAAAAAAAGACAATCCACTGTGTAGTATCAATAATTATTCAATTGAAAAACACAAGTCTTTAATTTACTGTCCCACAAAGCTAAAATCACTGGCCTGGGGCCTGCGTTCTAGTAATAATTTTGAGCCCTGGGGACCTATAACAAAAGAGGACAATTGGGTTCCTGCTTGGGTAAAGATCCCCAGTTGGAAAGTGTGTATAAAACTAAAGAGGGACAACAGGAGGTTGCCGGTTGCAGGTGTTTACACACTTGTGTGTCGGGGGGGGGGGGGGGTGGGGAGAGGGGGATGTCTACCCATCATTGGAACCGAAAACATTAACAACTATTGACTACTTTTTGCAGTATTCAGTGCTGTAGGCGAGTCCATGTTGCCTGAGTCCGAGGCACAGTGCCCCCCCCCCCCCCCGAGGGGGAGCCCTCCAGCACTAGTCATATTGATTGACACACACCTTTGTATACAACTTGTGTAATATATTCTTAAGAACTGTTTTGTGACTACAATTGTCCAAAAAGTATGAAGTTTAAACTTTACCGAGGAGTTTGAGCGCATATGTTCACCAGTACTTTTTCAGTTGCTTTTAGCAAGACACAATTTCTTTTGTAGCCATTTGACAACATTTGGACAAATCAACAGTGTAATTTTAATTGGTTATAATATGTCAGACTATATATAGACTATATATAAATATATTCAGTTGTTATAGCATATAAACTGTTAGGGTGACACATCAAGGCCTGGAGCAGGTTTCACAATAAGCTAAGATTGATCTTAACTGTGTATCAATCTCAGTTGCCAAGCAAAGTGTCGTAAAACAAATCACTTTACTGTAATTCTTGTCAAAACATCTTAAGATGAATCTAAGTACTTTGTGAAATCATAGAGAAAGGACCACGGAAGGACTTTCTCTATGGTGAAATCAAGCTCTGGAATTCTACCTTGAAATGAGCACGGCCATTTTCAGTTTGCAAAGGGCATTCCCAACAATATTAAAGTCTATTGGAAATTTTTAGGCATCAAGGCCAAGACCAGGGCAACACTGAAGGCCTCGCGCTTTGTGGCCTATATGAAAAGCCCGGCTCATACTTTCTGTGAGTACGATTTCTCAAGAGTTGAGCTGTGCTCTTGCAAAACATTCGCAGCGAAAACAGAGTTGTGACGCAAAGATTTGGAAGTATGAACCAGGCTTAATTCCTGGCATGCACATCTTCTTCCTGTAGTTCAACAAGAGTTTAAAGGTTTATTAGTTTAAAGGTTGTAGTTTAAAGGTTTATTATCCCAATGTTTGACTATGATTCCATTTATACATGGTTTTGCTTTTTAGCTGTTGACACATTCGGACTTTATTCATTAAACACGGCACTGTAATAAAAGTTGTCCCGTTTCTTATAATATTTGATTAATTTATATTCGTACCAAAGAGGCGTGTTCGTATGGCTGAACCAATTGAGTGTGGGTTCGATTGCGAGTGTCCTTGAGCTAGGCACTTCCTTGAGCTAGGCACTTGACACTATTGAGTCCTATGAAACATGCTAATAGACCTTTTGCATTGGCGTCATACAGCCGCCATTTAGAGGTAAACCGATGACGAAACAATGGAAATGCACAGTTTTGTATGCGTGGTGCTCAGGATTGACCGATGAACAACCTCCATTTGACCTCTAGGCGAGGGCGCCCATCTCAAATGACGTCATGTGCATCAGGTCTATTACACTTACTCGTGCGAACAGACAGTTGTTGGTAGGACTTTGTCAGTTGTGGGGGATTATTGCCCCCCCCCCCCCTGGCTACCCCGCTGTACTCTAATTCCGACAGACCTTAACCCTAACCCTTATGTATAAGAGGGGGGTTATCGCGGGAAGATTTTTTAATGACTACTTTTCAAGTGAAAATTGTGTATTTTTTATAGTAAATTTGCTTGCAGGTCTTTTTTATGCACTAGTTTAATTAGTTTGGCTGAGCTAATTAGTGAACCAATTTGACTGGGTGCCTACGGATGATGGTTTGGGATATAAGGAAGACGGTAATGAAAAGATTAAGGAATTCCGAATTCTGTTCTGTCTGTCAAAGCTGGTCGTTGACAAGGTTTTTAAAAATTTGGTGCTAGCACCAAATTTGTGTCAGCACCATTTGGTGCCGGCACTAAAGTTAGTGCTGACTTGAGTCTGGTCTTCTTCATCACAAACAAGGAATCCGCAGAAAAAGCAAGTTTGTAAACTAAAGGTAGTAAGTTCTCATTCTAAATTTCGATATTATTGTAACTTATAAGCAATCGTTTTAAAGAATGCGATGAGATATATATTTAAATGTTAAACACTATTTTGCTGGGGGTTTCTCTGACCATAGGAACTAGGAACTCATCGCTCTGAAGTATGACTCTGATGTCTTTTTGATGATGTCTCGGCTCTTTCGCTGGCTGGCTCTGCCCCATTGTTGTTGGCTCATTTAAATTCTATCTCTTCAAGGTTCTTGTTTTCCAAACAGCACACACAGTACACAGTACAGAGTACAGGTTTTTTCCCCTAGAGAAAGCCTGCATTTTGAAAAAATCCTTAACTTTGTATTTTTAAAACGGCGGACTGGAATAAACAAGTTAAATTTGTTTTTCTATGCCTAAACAAGGAAAGCCTGCGTTTCGAAAATACCCTACAGTGGGTATTTTCGAAACGGCGGACGAATTACCAGGTTTTTAGGTCTTTCAAAGCCTGAAGAGGAAAAGCTTGCGTTTCGAAAATGCCCGATTTGGGTATTTTCGAAACGGCGGATCAGAATGACCAGGCTCTGAGGTTTTTCACAAAGCCTGAAGAAGGAAAGCCTGCGTTTCGAAAATACCCATCAGGGTTATTTCGAAACGGTGGACTGTAATTGCCAGGCTTTTAGGTTTTTCAAAGCCTGAAAAGGGTAAGCCTGCGTTTCGAACATACTCTAAAGTGGGTATTTTCCAAACGGTGGACTGGAATTTCCAGGCTTTAACAAAAAATTCAAATCCCAAACAACTACATGTATTTTGTGAAACAATTATTTCATCGGGACGCATTTGGATTATGATTTGGGATGTACGAAAGACATGCAATTGCGAGTAGAAACAATTTCAGATTTGACGATTTTACAGGTTCAGGGTTACGTTCGCACTGTCAATGACGGTCGTTAACAAGGTTTTGGATATTTTTCTGCTGGCACTAAATGTAGTGCCGACTTCAGTCTGGTCTGTGTGGGCCTTTGTAGACAGAATCACAGACCGCAGATCCACTGAAAACCTGCCGTAGATTTTCAACTTTCAAAATTTATAATGATCCGTCTGGAATCCTTTATTGACATTAAATACACGTTAAGCATAAAGTATTGCTGTAAGTGTAAGTCATGGGCAAACACAATAAAGGCAGGCCTGCCAGGCGCTATGAAACCAATGGAAAGAAAGACGCCGAAGTTAACCAAAACAAATTGATGACAGTGGAATGGAGTCGGATATGGAGACGGACACGGTTGCTCCCACAGAGAGACAGGTAAAATCATATCACCAGCACTTGGTACTATTTATTACTTATTCCTACAATGACCAGTGGTCATATACATAACTAGTATTTAGGCAGTGTACATATGTGAAAGATTAAGAACAATCGTATTCAGCTAACCCGTTTTTAACCAGCTTTCACTTTTATTATATATATATAAAAATTCTAAAATAGTAATTAGTATTTCAAAAAAGACCCCAGGCATACCGGGCCGGCTAACTGGGGCGCTGTACTCCTTTAAAAATGTTTTTAACAACTTCGCTAGTTCGATGGAAGATGTCAAAAATTTGTTGAAGAGATATACTTGCAATTAATGACTGAACAGTGGATGTCAAATGTTCATGACATTAGGTAGCTATGGCCTAAGTTGCCCCTAGCAAAGCCACCCCCTGACGACAGAGTCGCCCCCGACAAAGCTGCCCCGTGTTAAAGTTTGAGTGATAGTCATTTTACAAAGTGACTATGCAATTTTTTTTTTTAGGCCTGACGTTTCAACTTTTGTTTCGAGTCTTTCATGAAGGCTTTTGCTTTAGCTTCCAAGAGAGGCTCCAAGTTTAATCTGCTAGAGTTGTTAACAAGTTGGTAAAAAACAATGGGGTGCCTACCCTTAATTAAAAGTAAATAATAAACAAGTTTAAAAAAAGGTACAAAATTTAATGACAATTTAAACACATAAACTATGTTCCATGAACGTACACCAAAACCAAGTAATACATTTTATTGCAACCTTTGTGGGAGGGGGTCTACCAGCGTTGGATGGTCAAATTTAAATGTTTCTTGTTTTTTATCACTTTAACAGCCCCGAAGGACTTCATCATCCAGGAGATCCTAAACAGGTCCATTCCACATATCTTAGATGGGGGGGGGGGGGGTTAGTTCCCAGAGTTGTGTAAAAAAAAAATTATGGGCTGTGAAATGTTTTCCTTGCATACAAATGTACACAAAATCTGGTATACCAGTGCACATAAGCACAGAGCTACACAGATCTAACCCTCTGATAAGTGAAACAATCTGTTCAGCTGTCTGTTCTCTGTATGCTTGGCTTGTCAAGTCTTGTCAACTGGTTGTTGAAGGCCACCACTCAATCAGTGCAATGAATTGAGCAATTTTTAGCCAATAGGGCGAGGCGTTTCTTTCTGCCAATCACACAAAATTTGGGGATGCAAAAGCAAAGGCCCTTAGTTCTGGCAACAAGTACTTTCAGGACTCCTTGGAAAGATGACTGAAAACAACAAAAGAAGTAAATAAAGTAAATACACATTTCCTATCACCCCAAAACATTGTGGCTTATTACTTGATATTTATTATTAAAAAGTCGCATCCCCTTAAGGTGATCCCATCATGGGTGCCGCTTCCCAGGTTGTATCGTAAACTTGAGTGTGATCCCTGGCTGCATGGCAGCTAACAGTTGAATGGCTTCTGACTGGCACCCCCGAACAATTAAGATATTGACTTATAGGGAGACCGCCAACATATGACTGGATAGCTCAGTTGGTTGAGTGCCAGTAGTTAATCCGGAGGTCGTTGGTTCAAGTCCCGCTCCAGTCAATTTTTCTTTGTTCAAACCCAAATTACCCCAATAAAGTAGGGGGCGACTTTTTCGGTGGGCGACTCTATCATTTTACGACTTTGCTAGGGGGCGACTTTTCTGGGGGGCGAGATGACTGGTTTCCAAGAGTGTTATGGCTCTTTTTAACATAGGTCTTGTCATACTCATAGTCGTAATGGTGACTATGATAATACCAAAGTTAAAAGAGAGCCATAACAACAGTCCAACAAGTTTGGCTACAGTACATGGTACATCATACATGTTCATGTCATACAAGTTGCTGCTGATACATACACAGTTTACCGAAGTTACAATAATTGAAAAACTGCCAATGGACAGCATGTTCTATGTACAAACTATTTAGTTTTTCAGTGAAACTCAAAATATCATAATTGTGTACAACACTTGTCAACAGTAGATAATTCAAATTCTTGTTCTTACCCCCCCCCCCCCCCCAGCCTGGAAGAGTGTCCATTGGTTTTCCCAAGCTAGACGGTTACACTTCAGATGCAGAGCCCGATACAAGAGAACTTGTTAAACAGATGAACAGGAAGAAGAAGAAGTCTGGAGGTTTCCAGTCGATGGGTGAGACATTTCTTTCTTTAAATGTAGGGTCGCTGATTGGTTTTTGTCATCGTAATGCTAATTTACAGGCAACATTTTAACAAAAGATACAATAAAAGTTACATGTGAAATTTTCAGCTGAACACAGTGTCTATTTGCTTAGAAATTTAAACAAAAAAAACTGTCACTGTATTTGTACTGTGATGATGTTGAATCCTTAGCAACAGTCGCAGCCGTAGCTGTAGCAACCTATTCAGTTAGGGTCTTATCCACATTTTGTAATAAGAGGTCAAATATTAATTGTTTGAGCTGATCTGTGTCTTTGTAGGTTTAAGTAATCCAGTGTTTAACGGAATTATGAAGAAAGGTTACAAGATTCCAACACCAATCCAGAGAAAGGTTAGTCATCCCCTTAAGGTGATCCCTCTCCTGCAGATTCCAAGGTTGTATTGAAATCTGGGTGTGATCCCTGGCTTTACGGCAGTTACAGGTTGAATGGCCTCTGACTGGCACCCCTGAACAAAGATATTGTCAAAATAGGGAGACCACCAATATCAGGGCTACGTAGCTCAGTTGGTCGAGCGCCGACACATTAATTCAGAGGTCACAGGTTCAAGGCCTGAGCCCCTAGTCAATTTGTCTTTGTTCAGCCCCAAATTATTGTAAATGAGTTCATCACATGATATCATGCTGGAGGCTGGCATACATGTAGTGCATCTATCTTTCCAAACCGCAGTGGATGGTATCAAAATGGTCAGACAGTAGGAGGGTTGACTGTGTACTGTGTACAACCATTCATTGCATGATATCATAATTCAGGCTGGTGTAGTTTATTTATCATGCCAAACCACAATGGATGACATTTTACCTTCAGTGTGTAGTAGGTTTTCATTATAAAGAAAATCAGCAAAAGTTTTGTTGAGTTTGCCAAGACTGGACTGAACGACCCAACCCTCATACGGCTTGACATGGAGACGAAGATGTCAGATCAACTCAAGGTATGAAAATCATTTGTGTCTTGGGGCAAAAGTGCTCAGTGCAAAAATCGTTATATCTTAGTGTGTACTTGTATTGTGTGTACATTTGGGTTACTTTAAGCAAGGTACAACGTTTTGACAATTCAAAGTCACGTATAACGTAAATGCTCTTTTAGTTTTTGCACTAACACGACTGTTTGTTCTTCCTCTGTTGGTATCATTTTTAGCAAGCTTACTGACCATTTTACAACCATTCAACTGCTTGGGTTATGTAGTGTACGGTGGCACACCTCTGCACTGAACCAACTGTGTACATTTGTGTACCACATGATTTCATATTGCAGGCTGACATATCTATCATTCAAAACTACAGCGGATGGTATTAAATGGTCCAAGAGTAGAAGGGTTGACTGTGTTCTGTGTTCTGTGTTTGCTTTCATCACATGATATCAGACATATTACAGGCAGGCTTGCTGCATCTATCATTCCAAACTATAGTGGATAATGATGATAAATGGTCAAACAGTAAGAGGGTTGAATGTGTACTGAGTAGATGCATTCAACACAGGATGTCACATTGAAAAACCAAGTTGCAGTATTTTTAAAAGGTGTAGTCCTCGTTTCTGGCATGGTTTCAAATAAATGAACCTCGAATCTTGAACTTCTTCTTTAAAGACCTTGGCCCAATTTCATATAGCAACTGTCTATGCTTAGCAAAAAATGAGTGGGGCACCAGTCAAAACAATATAAACTTTATGGAATTTTTGCTTGTAACCAGTTTTTGCTAAGCATTATTTTTTTGTGCTTGGGAAGTTTTTACATTACAAGTTTTATGAAATTGGGCTCTTATGAATTGACGTCATCCAGCCGCCTTCTTAGCGGTAAGCCGATGATGAAACAATGGAAAATGTACAGATTTGTACGTGCGGCACACATGACTGGCCAATGAGCAACGTGCTTTTGACCTCTACATGTAGGTGAGGGGCCCCACTCAAATAACGTCATATGTATAAGGTCTATTACAACATGTTATACTAATTTGGGGGGCTAATCATCTTCACTCGCAGCTGATAAGCTGATTTGCGAAAGACGCGTCTACAACGTGTTCGAGCCCCAGGTACACATATGCACCCTTTGGCAGCCTGCTACATGGACCTATAAAATGACCAGGAAGCACAGCAAGAGATTGAAAGTGTTAGAATTTTCTGGAAGGAAGAAAACTGGGCCCAGAGAAAAACCCTTGGTGTCATAGGAGAGAACCATCGCACAACTCCAGTCATATATGGCCTTAGCCTGTAATCAAACCAGGGCCACACTGGTGAGAGGCGAGCGCTCTCCGCACTAGCCACCCATGCCGCTCATTAACATGACCTCATTTGATCCTTTCAGAGCTCCTTCTTCTTCTGAGACAGTCTGATAAGATAGCCACCCTGCTGTACCTTCTACGGGAGGTGGTCAAACCAGACGATCTGACCGTCGTCTTCATGGCAACCAAACACCATGTGGAATATGTGAAAGAGGTGAGGAATCACTGTACACCGCAAACACTGAATGAAATATGAGCACTGCGAGGCCAAACTAGCCCTCCCTCTATCGGTAGTGGCTTGTCTTGACCGAGCGCTCTAGAGCAGTTCTGGGGTTGTCAGAGTGTGGGTTTGATTCCCAGTCATGGCACTTGTGTCCTTAAGCAAGGTACTTAACCATAGTTGCTTCTCTTAGCCCAGGCGTGTAAATGGGAACCTGAATAAAAATGGTGCAAAAAAGTTGGAAAACCACAGTGTGTAGAGACAGTTGTTTTTTAGAGAACTTCTAGAAAATTAGGCAAATTTATTAATAATAGTAGTGGCTTCTTACATCAGTCACTCAGTGACGCTTAAGGCACTTCAACATTCCGTATTTTCCTGCAAGGTACGTGTAGCTACGTTTCTGAAGTATGAGACCTACTCTTTTACATAGCACCGTGTAATGGTTTACAAGGTGCTGTGGCGCAATATGTAGCCAATCAAACCAGGAACACCGGGGCGAACCCCTTCTCTTTTCGAGAAGTGCACTGTGTTCTTTTACTTGCATTACACAACACACGGGACCAACGGCTTTACGTCCCATCCTAAAGGACGCCGCAACAGTGGTCAAGTGTCTTGTTTCAGAACACAAGTGTCAGGACCAGGACTCGAACCCATCCACACTCTGCTGATCAGAAACCCCACGGTTAGCGCCTCCTT
Organism: Pisaster brevispinus; assembly: GCA_023634235.1. Taxonomy (NCBI): domain Eukaryota; kingdom Metazoa; phylum Echinodermata; class Asteroidea; order Forcipulatida; family Asteriidae; genus Pisaster; species Pisaster brevispinus. The sequence goes on from JAMKCF010000026.1 coordinate 1,125,702, forward strand.
CTCCTGTCCCCCTTCCTCCTCTTAAACAATCGGCCACTGATTATGTTCCTGAAGGTCTGAGCACAGGTGGGAAGCAGCATCCTGAAAAGTTTGTCCCCCACTATTTTTGTGTCATCCAACTGGTCTTAAACATTTCCTACTACAAATTCAATGGTGATTTAAGAGCGGTGAAACTAGCACGTGATCACATCTTGACCAATCGGAATGAATAAACTCTCCAAGGTATTTATGAATACTGATTCGCGCTGGTCGCTTTTTGGTCCAGTTCCAAAGAAATTTTGCAGTTTTGCAAGTTTTTCATTAAAAAAAATAAATTCCTGTCATTTTTCCCCTCAGATCCTTACAATGGCTGGTATTAACTGCACATACACCTACAGTGACCTGGATCATGCAGCAAGAACAATCAACGTGGCTAAGTTTACTCGCAAGAAGACCAAAGTCATGCTGGTGACAGACGTGGCTGCCCGTGGTATAGACATTCCAATGCTGGACAATGTCATCAACTTCAATATCCCTGGCAAGCCCAAGCTTTATGTTCAACCAGTTGGTAAGTCAGGTTTTTTTTTTTTTTTGGGGGGTGTACATCTTTGAAGGCCACTGTTTTCAGCGGGGGCAAAGTCATTGTATCACAGACTTGTAGAAAAAAATAATTTAATCAATTTGTGGCCCACCGCACTCATACCCATCTTCCAGCATGTCCAGTGTATTGTGTAATGCGTGTAAAAGAACCCAGTACACTTATCATTAAGAGAAAAGGTTTACCCTGGTGTTTTCGGGGGTATGTTTGGCTGCAGGTTGCGCCACCTTTTAAACCGTTACATGGTGCTATGTAAATAAGTGGGTTTTATGTTTGGAATATAGCTCCGCAAACCTTGTAGCAAAAAAAAGGACAAGCTTTGAAACACCCTCAGGTGTGGTAAAGCTTTATATAAGACCCGCATACAACCTCCTGACATTCAAAGCACTTCATGGTTCAGCCCCCTCCCTACCTTCAGAGCATGCTTCAGCACCAGCATGTCAGTGCCAGGTCTGAGGTCATCGGGCAGCATGCTGTTTGTTCCCCGGACTCCCCTTGCCACTTATGGTGAGAGGGTCTTTTCTAACATTGCCCCCCGCCCCCCGCCTCTGGAACTCTCTGTCTAAATATCTAAGAGACACACATGACATTTCCAACTTCCAACAATCTCTTAAAACACATCTTTTCAGATTGGCCTATGAGCACATCTGAGAATTCTTTGAATGTTTCACAGAGAAAGTGTGCCATACAAATGCTGTGTTATTATTATGACTAGTATTATTTCATTCTATTACAGCATGCAAAAGAAAGATCACATTTTCCTTTGTGCCGGTAACTCCTCGAGTCAGGCTATGTCCCGTAGCCTTAGATCTCAAGGGTCTTTCTGAGAATCCTCGCTGTTCCCAAAAGTGTCGCCTTCTGTAATAGATCTACCCTCACACTTGTCCCTATTTCCTCTAGATGTTTCCCAAGTGCTTTCGGAATGGTGCCAAGTGCTCCAACCACCACAGGGACTGCTTTCACCTTCACCTGCCAAATCTTACGAAATTCCCTGGCCAGGTCTTTGTACTTTTGGATATTTTGTGTCTCCTTCTTAGCGACCCCTATATCACCCGGCACAGCTATGTCAATAAGATGACACATCTTCTTCGTCTTATCTAAGACTTCAACATCCGGACGCCTATGTTCTATAACATGATCAGTCTGAATGTTAAAGTCCCAGAGGATCTTGACCTGGTCGGTCTCTACAACTTTTTCCGGAACATGCTCGTGCCATTTTGCAGTCACTTGGACACCATTCTTTTTACACAGATCCCAGTGAATCAATTTGGCCAACTTGTCGTGTCTTCCTTTGTACTCCGTCTTGGCCATCATACTACATTCACTACGGCCCATGTGTTATTTGCCTTAACCATGTTCCCCCTGTTCAATTTTGACTTCAAACATTTCTTTACCTGTCTGATGTACTCTGTCCTCAACCTCACCTTTGATTCCTCGTGAAGGACATTATTCGATTCAAGTACACCAAGATACCGATAACTCTCTTCCTCACCCAAAGCCCTCATCTGTGCACCATCTGGCAGAACAATACCGTCGGAATGTACCCTCTTTCCCCTCTTCATGGTCATTGAAGCACATTTCTCCGGGCCAAACTGCAGCCCGATGTCATCGCTGAAAATCCTGACAGTCTGTACCAAAGAATCGATCTCCACTTATTCTTTGCAAATCGTCCATAAAAAGCAGATGGTTGATCTTACATCCGTCTTTCTTCATTTCATAACCTGCACTCACCTTCCTCAGAATCATCGACAGGGGCATCAATGCCAGAACAAACAGGAGCGGAGACAGAGAGTCACCTTGGAAAATCCCCCTTCTTATGCATACCTTGCCCAGACTAGCAATTTTTGGCCGTCAGATTAGTTCGCCATGTCTTCATGCTCTCACCTAGAAGACGTTTTACTGCATCAGCCGCTCTAACCATATCCAGGCATTCCATTATCCACGTGTGCGATACCATGTCATACGCCTTCTTGTAATCGATCCACGCCATTGCCAAGTTCATCTTTCTGCTCCTGCAGTCCTTCAGTACAGCCTTATCGTTGATAAGTTGATCCTTCGTACCTCTGGACCGCTTCTTTCAGCCTTTCTGCTCCTCTGGAAACAACTGCTGGTCATCCATATGACGATAGAGGTCTTCTGCAATCATACTGGTCAAGAGTTTATACATCACAGGTAAGCACATGATTGGTCTATAGTTACGAGCAATGTTAATGTACCTTTCTTGACATCCTTCATGGTCAGAACCGTTCTTGTCTCAGTCATCCAACATGGGACCTTACCCAAAGCGTTTTTTTTTCAAATTTATTAATTCATTATTTATTTATTAATATTTTTTCTATCCTGGCCAGACAATGCTCCGATCTTCTAAGTCAGGCTCAGTACCCCGTTGGACAAGCAAGGCATCAAGACGAGAAAGAAAGAGTCTTAAGACAACGTCAAGATCAAGAACGAGATGCACTCAGGCAGAAACAGATGGAGGAACATGTAAAGAACAAGCCTTTTTTAGTCTTTATTTGGTACAATCTGGGCACAAAAACCAAACAGTGATGATTCTTTTTTAGGGAGAGACCATGATTTTGCAGGGCTACCAGTAGAAAAATATAAGTCAATTATTTCATGAACTATTCTGTTTTTGTTCTAATATTATTAAACAGCTACTTGAGCAAGTAATTCTTAATGGTAATGCTATTAAAATGTGTTTATAATGTATTTGTTTATAATTTAATTGTAATTTTAAAAATACCGCTACACTTCTGAATTTTCATATTTTTCGATCAAAAAATTAAGCCCCAATCTCAAGGTTTTGAAAAACTAGCTACACCTCTGCCACTGATGGCATGCGTCAAAATAACAATTCCTTGACGTCATGTGTGGGATGTTGCGTTGTTATACCTCCATGTTGCAACAAAGCAGCTATACAAAATGGAGCGCCCTTATATGACGCAATAGGAGTGATGATGTAACAGAGCTTTTCACAAATCTTTCTGAAGTAAAACACAGAACAAGGGTGTTCAAAAATTATTGGTTTTTTTTTTATAAATTTAAAATCTGTAAATCTCAAGTGAACTCAATTTCCTTATTGATTGGAAACATTTTAAATGAATTTCAGCAAAGATGAGTTGTATCCGTTTTTTGTTTGAGCTGGTCTTTAACGATTAACCTCTTTTGGTAGCACTGTTTTGTACTTTGTACAGTTTTGCTTGTTTTGATGAATGCCATTTTCTTGTGTAGTTTGTATTACTCGATTCCAGATGGCCCGTCAACAAAAAGTGGAACAGCGAAGTAAAGAGTAGATGGAGAAGAGAGCTCGAGAAAATCAAAAACATCCTTGTGGTTACTGAACCCAAACCAGTCCGCAAAGGAGGTGGTGGTAGACGTGGAAAGGTTGAACAAATTTGATTTCAATTATTTGTAAAACGAATGCTCATTGGAACTTCTTTATTTATTCATGATTACTTTTGACCTAGATTAGCCCTTTATTTCTGTGTAAACCGAGACAAATAGTTTATTCTGAGGTATATAGAGAATATATAACACAACAGTTTAATGTAAGATTATTAAATTTGTATGAATAACTTTGACAAAAATAATTATGAGGCTGAATTAGTTACAATTGAAATAGCAAAATGATTCATTTGAAAGGTTCTCTGGATCATATGAAACAGTGTAATGAATAATCATGAATGAGTCTATGGATAATCCTGAGGCATTAATACTCATGAGGTTGAAACATTCATGATAGAAATCCAAGGGCGAGATATATAGCGAGGGCAGTCACAGTGAGATGGACACGGGAGAAGCCAAACCCCAAAAGAAGCGAAAGAAGCAGCGAAGTGACGAAGAAGGAGACGGCGATGGGAAACGAGAAAATAAGGCCAAGAAAAGAAGGTTAGAAATAAACTAACAAAGAAACTTGCAAAATTTGTAAACAAATGTTTTCAGCTATGACCATTGGAACACAAGAAATTTTCAAAAACTGAGTCAGGGCAAAAGTTTTAAGGACTGTAGTAGGTTTGTTGATTTGGTTATTTTCCAGTAGATAAGATTCTTATGAAAATAGGGGGGTGGAAGTGTCTCCAACCTCATGTCAAAACTGATCATGAAAGTAAGAAAGCAAAAGTCCAAAGAAGAATTTTCAGATATAAAATGATTTTGAAGAGTGTCTCCTTAACACAAATGAACTTTTTACTTTATCTTCTCATTAAACCAAATCTCGTAAGACATGAGACGGTGAGGAATCGGCCCTGCACAAGCGCAAGGAGCGCAAGTCCGGCGAGAGCGGAGCATCTCGCAGCCGCAAAGGGATCCAAAAATTCCAGATTGAAGAGGAGAAGCCTGGCAAGTTTAAGTCCAAGGCTATCGTGTCTTCTAGTGAGTCGGACTCAGAGGGAGAGAGGCTTCAGATTGATGAGACCAGTTCATTTCAAGTTTTTTCTATCTCTCTCTATCAAAGGGACACATTGGGCACTCTGGGATATAAAAAACATTTGTTTTTAAATGAATATGGTTGGAAAAGTATTTCATAAGTGGCAAATTTGCAGCAATATCCCTCAAATTTCAGCGGGTTTTGTGTAAACAGAACACAGTCTTCTGTTTTCTAGAACCGAAGTTTTGACTCTACAAAATGGCAATTTGTATGTTCCGTTTGTTGTATTTCAAAAGGCAAACTTGTGTTTTTCAATCACAACTCACTAATGACCAAACACATCATTAGGACACCAGACCAAGTAATTTATGGCTTGATGTCGTTCTGCTTAGAAAAATTGATATTCTTCATAACAAAGCATTAAGATTTATGAAGTTTTACAAAATTACATCCTCTTAAATGATGGCATTCGTTATTTTATTTCCTTTTTATTTTAGTGACAATGAGGAAGCGTCCGGTAGTCAGAAACCGTCACCGTCTAAGAGTTGTGGTTGCATCCGCCGTATCGCCTCGGACTCCAGCGACTCCGATGAAAGGAAGTCAAGATCCAAAGGTCAAGATCAAGCTTCTTGGTCTGAGTCCGAGGGGGAGAGTAAACCTCGTAGCAAGGCACTTCAGTCAGACAGTGATGAGGAATCAGGGGGTGAGGGTCAGAGGTCAGGTAGCAAAGCACAGGGGTCAGGCAGTGAGGGTCAGAGATCAGATGCTGAATCGGAGAACGAGGAGGCAGCATCTGAAGGAGAGGGGTCCGGCGGGGAAGAAGCAGGGCCGGATGTAGCAGCGTCTGGTAATGAAGGGGTCGCTGACTGAGGAGACCTCCTGTCTGTCAACTTCCATTGGACTATCCACCAGATGCCAAGTGTCAGTGGCTGAAACACTCGCAATTAGACGTCGGGGTTCAGATTGTTTTCAGTGAGTTCAAGTTGGAAAAACTTGGCGGGAAGCTGCACATCTGACTACCTCAAGATCAGAATCTTTCTCCTTAAGATTTAAACAACTTGTGAAATATGTTTCAAATATTTCCCATTGAATTTGATTGGCTGAGAGAACAATTTATTTATTTTTTTAATGTTGATCTTTTTTTTAGTGCAAATCCACTAATCAGTGAAATAATGTTTACATGTTTTTCCACTTCTTGAAGAAAACTGTTTTAAAGATCTTCAGATGTATTTTTGACAATTCTTGATTTGATTGTCTCAATTACAGCTGAGTGATTTGACGACTGTGCAGCCAGCTTGGCCCAATCGACCGGTCATCCATCGGGAGGGAAGTCCTGCTGGAGTTTGTCTCTGATGAATCAAACTCCTTTCCAGGATACTCGGCTTATTATACGGTGTTGCCATGGATCCCTGACTCTCCATGTTTGTTGAGAAATGCGTGTTAAATCTCGGTGTAGGCAGTAAAAGTACCTTATTTTCCTTCATACTTGACGCGGCTTATCTGACTTCCATAGTTGCAACAAAATCACTGCGTCTTTTCTAATGGTGTGTCTTATCTTGAATCACTATAGATCATTGTGATGATCACTGTGTGAAATTAAATTCATCCTATAAAATGAGCCTTTCATTTGCTAATGGTAATTTTGTCACATTATAATGACGCAGTGTGTAGTTATAAAGTGTAGTTTTTAAGGTTTAGCGTAGTATTGAGGTAATCAGCTGTACATGAGATTGGACCTTTAGCCTAATTTCATTCAGCCAGTTATAGCACACACAAAATGTTATGCGCACAGTATAAAATCAGCCTAAATGTCATAGTAAAGGTTGCTATGCCTGGTACCTAATTGTTCAATTATCTGACTTTCAAATGTGCAACAAAAATCACTGGGTCTTATCTAAAGATGGGTCTTATCTAAAGATGGGCCTTATCTGGTATCACTATAGATCATTGTGATGATAACTATGTGAAATGAAATTTATCCTGTGAAATAAGCCTTTCATTTGCTCAGGGTAATGTTGTCACATTATTTAAAGTAGCAGTTATTGCTGCATTGCAAATAAACATATCCAAAGAAACTGATTACTGTTGGAGAGAGCACAGCAGTCTTTTGAAGGTGATATCTAATTTTGTCATCTTTACCATCTTATATTACTAGTAGTTGAGTACAAAGAAAGACACAGGTTTTCTCGTAGTTAGGCGCTAACAGCGTTTGTGTGTTCTATGGGAAATCCTGTAGGTATGGGTTCAAGACAAAAGCGTTGAGTTTTAAAACCGATTATCTCTGAACTTTTCAAATTTCAGCGTAGTGTGTAAACGTCTTCCATGTGCCAGCCCTTGCCATATCTCTGACCGAAGACCTGCCTACACTACACCTCCTCCCAGCAGACTGCGGCTGTCAGATCCTCTTTACTCTCCCTCCAGAAGAGACTGCACTTCTCGTCATTCATGAGCTTGTGATACCCGATGCTGACTGCGACAAACATTATTTTGAGGTACTTTTCATCAAGTTAATGTTGCAAAGCAATTTTTATATACTGGAGTGTACAGACTAGCAATGTTATGCACAGAGTGGAGGCTTCTGGGAATAATAGCAGGCAGTAGACTTACCAGGTACATTCATTGTCTTCGGAGATGTGTGCATGCTCACTACTATGTCAACAATGGAAAATAACCCTGTATGTTTGCTGCCACCTAGAGTTCCAGTGATGGAAACTAGAGATAAACCTTCCCTTTATAATTCTATTGGTGTTTGGCAGATTACCTTCATTCCCACTTGATGGTATGTGACATCCACAAAGCATTCTCAAGAAAAGTGCAAATAACAAGTTAATGTTTGCTAACGTTTCCTGCCTATGTAAATTTTGCAAATCAAATTTGGAAGTTCTATAGGTCAGTTTTCTTGTGCAAGGCATTACTTGGAAACAACCAAAATGTTTAGTTGATTCTTGATCATCAAAATTTGTTTTAAAAAATGCTTTTATTGTGGTGTATTTCTGAGAATCTTCTCTTGTTTTTCTACTTTTTAAAGACTGATGATTTAGCCACCTTGTGCTACGATCGTTACTGTGAGAAATTATATTTATCCTGTAAAATGGGCCTTTCATTTGCTCAGGGTAATATTGTCATATTAATTAAAATAACGCAATGTGTAGTTATAAAGTGTAGTTTTCAAGGTTTAGCATAGTTTTAGGGTAAGCATCTGTATAAGAGATTGAACCTTTAGCCTAATTTCATAAAGCCTGTTAGCACACAAAAAATGCTATCTGCAGTATAAAAATGCTGAGTAGACTCAAGTTATGATCCACCAAAACATCATGACGACTGGTACCTAACTTATATTGTACTTATCATCACTGTGATATTCTTTGTTTTTTTTCTTTTTCGTCTACATAGACTGGAATCATCCAATCACCGAACAACGCTTCCAGCACCCGTTATAAAACAACTCCCTTCTGTGCTTTCAACAATCATTGTCAAACTGACGTCCCTTAGCAGTACGTGATGCTTTCCTTTACTCAACTCAAACTTGAATCCGATCTGCAATGCACGAAGGACTTCATTGAGGTAAGAACAGGGTTTTACTGTTAATTTGTCTCCAACTGATTTTACTGCTGGAAAAAATGTCTTTGGATTTCAATTATAAGATAGAATCAGAAGCACACTGTATTTGTTAATCTTGTTGGTAAAGGCATGGGATCAAAACTACAACTGCTTTCCCACAGAAGGTCTGTAGCCAGCCTCTGTCTTTTACACGGATGTTTGCAAGGTAAACGTGCTACCTGTGTGTCCGACCTGGTTCCTCCTATCAGGATGTTTGAGTGTTAAACCAGGCTTTCTGCTTGTTAATCTTGCTTGGCTGAGATGTAGAACAAAAAGCAATCCAACAGCTTTATTCCATGTACATCTCTTTGGAACTCCTTACCTGGTCAATCAACATTTCTCTCCATCCTACAATCTAAACAGATTTCAGATGCAAATCTACCTTTAGCTCCCTGAGTTATTCTCATATTGAATGTTTTTTGTCTTGTACGTAACCCCCAAAACCAAGAGTGGCTTTAAGCCTTGTTTTGGGCAAACGTGCTTTAAAGTTATAAAAAAAAAACAAGGTCATAACTTGACAGGTTGAAAGGTCATATCTAACACGCTATAGCAAGCACACATTTTGCTCCACGCGATAAGGTCGTATCTCTTTTAATTGTTTTTTGCCTACACTTATTGCACTACCAACAACAATTTCAATTGCAACCTGGCTCCACTGACATAGTGAAATCTTTTCTTTTTTTGTGTGTGTTCAGATTCAGGACGTGATACCCAAGAAGCGTCTGTCTTCTGTAGGGATGCAAATACTTTCACTTGGATCACCAAGGGAAGTGAAGTCATCGCAAAATTCCAAACAGACGACGAGTAGTGCTTCCAAAGTTGCAGAGAGCTCGAGAGAAAGAGACATTTTCCTGTAAAGTGTTGGACATCAGAGTGGTTGGACGGCAGCTTTTTCCATGTATGAACTGAATTATGGCTATCAGTACAGGTAGTGGTCAGCCTACTGGTCTTTATTTTTTGTATAGTTTATTATCTGCTTGTCGACCGACCAGGTTCATATTGTAATATTAATAATAATAATAATAATTATGTGTAATACTTTAAATGGAATGCATGGGGGTGTTGACTGCGGTTTGGCTGGTGGGATTCAACTTGGAGGCATAGGTTTGTGAGTTTGTTGTGTGAATGATGATGATTAGTGGGCCCTGTGTGTTAGGTAACTTATGCCTTCTTGCCCATCCAGTGTCATGCTATATATTCTATGTTCTTCAATCACGCACTCATGCATTTGCTTTCTTCGAGATAATAATTATTTGGTAGAGACTGAATATCTAGGAGTTGCCTTCATTTTTATTGACATTTTATCAACATACTTGCATTGTATAAGATAATTAAATGTACATGTATGTGTTTTATTGACCGCCTGCACAACTCTCAACAGTTTGTACAGGTGTTTACAGAGAGAATAAATCCCAGCCAGATCCACAGTCAACATCCAAAAGCTGGATATAGCTGTGTAGGGCGTCACTTTAATCTTTCTAATCACTCCATTTCTCTCATGATTTTACAGGGCTTTGAGGCACTAGGAAACCACAAGATTGTTCGTATGAGTAGGGAGAAGCTATGGATAAGGCGTCTTCAGACCATTCAACCCCATGGTCTAAACATCCAAGAAGGAAATGTCTAATAACCTTTTGTCTTTGCCTTCTCCTTTTTACCACAGATTCTCCTCTCCAGTCTGCCTCATTCACTAATCAATTACTTTTCTCTCCCTCTTCCCATCATTTATTTTTTACTTTTTGAGGCTTTGCATGATGAGGTATCAATGTATATTCAGTTTGCATTAACACCGTATGTATATCTACTAGCTATGTAGATTTGTTCTAATGAACTAGGTCTTGCTTTTTAAATATTTTTTATTCTACTGCCGCAGAGTAGATTTGGAAATAGGGAGACTACTTCGGGAGACTACTTAGATCTGAAAAGAACTGTCCAGCTTATAAGCTACTACCTGGGCGGTGGGTAGGAAATCGGCCGGGACTACTCCTTTGGCTTCATAGTGAATCGGATCGAGGGGACTTCTCAGTATTAACTTCATTGCCGCGGAGTGAGTTCTTAGTTGGTCTCAACATTTAGACTAGCTTCCTCTAGTCATCATCTCCGGACAATGACTAGAGCAAGCTAGTCGGTTTCGACTAGCTTGCTCCAGTCATCGTCTCCTAACGATGAGACGATGACTAGAGCAAGCTAGTCGAAACGTTGAGACCAATTAAGAACTCACTCCATGGCAGTGAAGTTAATAACGAGAAGTCCCCTCGATCCTATCCACTATTAAGCTAAAGTAGTAGTCCTGGCCGATTTCCTACCCTCCGCCCAGGTAGTAGCTAATAAGCTGGACAGTTCTTTTCAGAACTAAGTAGTCTCCCGAAGTAGTCTCCCGATTTCCAAATCTACTCTGCGGCAGTAGAATAAAAATAAAATAAAAAGCAAGACCTAGTTCTTTAAGAACAAATCTACATAGCTAGTAGATATACACACGGTGATTACTGCAAACCGAATATACATCATTTATTTTGTCTTTTGTATTCGTTCCTCTTGTGGTCTAACCAGCCCCTCCCCCACCCCACCCCCTTTTGTTACCCTCCTTTTTGTTCATCCTCCTGCTTTCTCTGTGTGCTTTCATCTCTAACATCTATCTCCACTCCACTTTTTATGTTTGTAGTCTTGTCATTTTGCCTTCAAGAAAGACTCTGCTAGGGTCGAAACGTCAGGCCACTATCTATTTTTGTGTGTGTAGTAGTTTTTCCATGATTTTTAGAGCCAATTTGTAATAAGTTTTTTGCTGAGAATTTTTTATTCATGCTCATTTGTATTTAGAACAACTGATTTAATGTCTGGTCATATTGTTACTTTCAGTGCATATAATTATATACAGTATATTTTTCTTAAGTGTGAGGGACTGTTTATGTATAATTTTCTTGTGTATGAATCTCACAAGTAAGTCAAATTGTGAGTTTGAGGTGCATATATAGTTTAAAGGTGTAAATCAATGAAAATCATGGTTGATATTTTTGGACAATTTGCTTGATTCAGCCATGGTTTCTTATTTTCCCTTGAAAAGCTACAAGAGCCGTGTTAATGACAAGCCTTGGCTTACACCTCACATAAATGTTTTTGACCGTCAAATTATGTTGGGTAATAGTTATTATTGGTATGACTCTGCTCTTTCATCGCTTAGCCTTGACTCTTTGGCTGGTAGGAGAGAGGCACACTGCAGGCGTTTTGCTAATGAACTTGCTAATAACCCTCACACTAAAGACCTCCTTCCCCCTACCAGGCATGAGAGTCATGGTCGAAATCTCCGAAATAGTCATCATGTTTCAACCATCCCCACCAGATCCAGTCGTTTTAAAAATATCCCTGTTCCTTATTCCATAGGTTTAATTAATTCTTAATTATTTCTCCATTTTATTGTGTGTGGTGGTCTGAGTGAGGTTCTTATTTAATTTTATGTTTTATTGAAACATTTATGTCCCTGTTAATTATTCCATTTCCCTTTTAAACTACAGTGAGGTGTTTCTTTTGTTTATGTGGTTCTGTTTTTGTTTTAAAGGCGAGTGTGCAATCTGTTTTTCTTATCTATTTTTTTCTATTTAGGTGTCCTTAAAAGAAAAGTATGTCTTATCGATTTTTTACTATTGTAATGACTCTGTAATTTGACCTTAAAGTCACGAAGTTTGTCAATTTTAATAAATTTTAAAATCTTAATCATATATAAATGTCATTTTCATAAATCCTTTCTAGGTCACACTTGTTTGTTTTTATGGACCACTCGGGTCGCATGGTCGTAAAGTAGGGAACCCAAGTGCGTCCTCAATGTTCAATTGTCTCCTCCAACTTGGTTGTTAGAATATTTATAGTGAAAAGTTAAGTTTGAAGTCTCGACCTTTAGGCTCATTCTCTTTTTCGTTTTAGCTTTAAGCAAGAGAGATCAAGAGCACATTTATTTTCTCACGTTATTTTTCTTTATTTTGTACGAAGCATGACTCTGGCCATGCTCCAAATGCATTTCAGTAGGGAGGGATAGGGTCATAGAGCTATTTGTGAGTATCTGTATCAAAACATAATTTTATTCCAGAAATAATTTTTAAATAGAAGGCCGGCCTCCTTCCCTTGTCTCTACATTAACTGTTAATTAAGTGAGGAGGGTCCTCATAAATTCCTTCATCTCTGCCAATTGCTTTGTTTTGCTTTATTAATTGACTTTATATTTATAATATTGTATTTTGTTATGTTCCCTTTGGGGGAGAATTACAAGATGAGCGAGTACCTGCATTTCTGTTTCCATTTTGGAGTAATTTGTTTGTTTCTGAGTTTAGCGGGTAGTCCGCTCCCCTTCTGGCAGATAGGGATGAGCTCTTACAATACGTTGAGCCACTTTGTATAGCTCTTACATCCTTTTAAAGATTCTTTTGCAAAAAAGTATAGTCCCTGCATAAATAGGCAAAGAGTAAAAATGGCATCTGAAAAACTGTGGTTAATTAACCACTAATTAGTGAGCCAAATTAGCCAGCTTCTATTCATAATGAAGGGTACAATTTCTTTTCAGAAAGGTAGTTGACTCGAAAGCACAGGCATTATAAATGGAAATGGTGTCTGTATATAGTTGTGGCTATTTTTGAGCTGCCTTATTTGGTTCACTAATTAGTGGTTAAATACAGTTTTACAGAAGCTATTTTCCATCTATAGCAGGTACAATGCACATGCGGTTGAGTAAAATTACCTTTAAAAAAAAATTGTATCCTTCATTATCAGTAAAAAAAAATAGCCCAGGATCTTGAAGACTGTTATAACCTGGACACACCACTTTTTTGAAGTAGCTTAATTGGTCCAGTAATTAGTGGTTAATTAAGTACAGTTATACAGACGCCATTCTCCATCTATAACACGCAAAATGGCCCATGCACTTTAATTAGTCAACTGCCTCTTTGAACTGCTGGTTCAATCTGAGTTCGATCGGAGACTAACAATATTCAAACTGCTCAAAATGCTCTGACATGAATTCTGTACTAAGACAAGTGGGTGTTCTGAAGCAGCCAGTTCAATCTCACCACATTTTGGAGTTAATTAACCACATCTACGCAGATGTCATTTGCGTCTCACGTACATTTGCCTTATGCGGTTGAGTAATAACTACCTCTAAGAATGTACTCTTCGTTATTAGTAAAAGTGTAAGTTTAATCCCAGAATCTTGAAAACTGTCAAACTGAACATACCAAATTTTTGAGCTGGCAAATTTGGTCCATTGATTAGTGGTTAGTATCACAGTTACATACGCCATTTTCCATCCATAACACGCACAATTACATAACGCGGTTGAGTAAACTACTTTTCGATATTTTATACTTTATTGAAAACAAACACAGATGGATGCGTTCATACAAACATGTTTAAAAGGTACGACAAGTGCTTAAGAAAAATTTAATTGTTGGGAAAAAATATTGATGTTAGTATAAAATTTATTATTATTATTCCAACGAAAAACTACAAAAAGGAAAACAACTTTTTGATAAGTTCAGAAGTCCCCACCATGGCAATAGTGAGAAAGAAACCCGCTCTGTGACTATCAATGCAAGTAGTTCAATTTCAACACTTCCAATTTAATTTGTTAATTTAATTAACGTAAAGGTTGCCGATTACAAATTTAAGATTGACAACATATTTTCATCTGCAAAAAAAAACTATTATTAGTTCTTGAATGACGAAAGTGGTTAAATTTACCTTTGTGTAAACGATATGCAGTTTTCAGATTACGACAACATGCAAATTATTTTACTTTTACTTATTTAATCTTAATTACTGAACTCAGAAAAGTTGAAAGATCAAGGATGACTAGTTTCTCAAATGTTTGAAGTACCCCCCCCCCCTTCATTTGCACTTACTTTGATGACGTTGCTGACGTCACATTCAAGTGACGTAATTTTTACTTGTCATGCAGCTTATTTTATTGTACAGCGCCCTCACAGCGTTTGGAATTTTCGCGGGGTTTCTCCAGCATTATTTTGCTTTACGAAGACAAGATGACACCTCGGGTTTCTGGCTACGTTTTTGCTGTTGTTCTTTTTCATTTTGAATGCAGCCTTCGAATGATTGAAGATGTAGGCACTGCATGTGTGCGAATGTTCAGGTAAATATCACTTTATTCTACTCTTATTCTACGGTTTATCATGTTTGTTTGTGCAGTTAGGTTTGTTTCTCTACGATCATTACAACTTTTGGGAGAAAACAAAGACTAAACAGTGACGGCAGCAACGTTTGTCGGTGAAGACAGTGGCGAGAATGCTAAAATTAGTCAAGTCGGGAGCACTCATTCTGGTTTAGTCTGGTTTGGAAATTATGTCTGCAGCAGAGAATAATATAACTTTATTTATCTCTATCATCATCTATGAATTCCAGTTCTCAGAGACATTTTGTGAACTAAATCAACACTCCCAACAGTTCAGTTTTCGGTAGGTTTCTTCTGATCTCTGACTCTGCTCTGGTCAGTCCCTCCTGCTACCAATTGTCCACTTGCCGCTTGTGTGCATATACCATTCTACATTGACTTGCCACAGTCCTAAAGAAAAGTTATACTTACAAAATCTGTGTCTGCAGTTTCTTCCCAGAACTTAATTATTTCCAAACTTTTTATATGTTTTTTTTTAAATTGTCTTTGTCCAGTAGGCACAGCTATTTCTTCATGAGTTTGTGCTGTCTGTGTCAGCTCTTCATCCCATGGCTCATGAAAAGGTACGATTGAGTATTATTAAAGGTATAATACAGGATTGGTAGATCTGGTAGAAGAGAGAGTTTCTGACCTAAATCAACAGTTCAGTTTTCAGGAGGTTTCTTCTTCCCCATATCTTTTTCTGACGGTATTCATCTTGAAAAGCCCTATGGAATTCGCCCCTTGTTCCAGGGCTTGAATTTGTTGGGGAAATCCACAAGAATGCAGGGCTTGCATGTTGCTTAAAATATGCACTAGACAAGAATTTCTGGTACAAGACCAGAATCAAAGAGAAAAATCCATTATCTTCACAGTTTAACATGTAAACTGTTGTTATCTGAACAAGCACTGACACAAGAGTGATTTCATTTGTCTGCAGTTTCTTCCCAGAACTTGATTATTTCGAAACTTTTTATATGTGTTCTTTTGAATTGTCTTTGTCCAGTAGGCACAGCTATTTCTTCATGAGTTTGTGCTGTCTGTGTCAGCTCTTCATCCCATGGCTCATGAAAAGGTACGATTGAGTATTATTAAAGGTATAATACAGGATTGGTAGATCTGGTAGAAGAGAGAGTTTCTGACCTAAATCAACAGTTCAGTTTTCAGGAGGTTTCTTCTTCCCCATATCTTTTTCTGACGGTATTCATCTTGAAAAGCCCTATGGAATTCGCCCCTTGTTCCAGGGCTTGAATTTGTTGGGGAAATCCACAAGAATGCAGGGCTTGCATGTTGCTTAAAATATGCACTAGACAAGAATTTCTGGTACAAGACCAGAATCAAAGAGAAAAATCCATTATCTTCACAGTTTAACATGTAAACTGTTGTTATCTGAACAAGCACTGACACAAGAGTGATTTCATTTGTCTGCAGTTTCTTCCCAGAACTTGATTATTTCGAAACTTTTTATATGTGTTCTTTTGAATTGTCTTTGTCCAGTAGGCACAGCTATTTCTTCATGAGTTTGTGCTGTCTGTGTCGGCTCTTCATCCTACGGCTCATGAAAAGGTACGATTGAGTATTATTAAAGGTATAATACAGGATTGGGAATGGTAGATCTGGTAGAAGAGAGAGTTTCTGACCTAAATCAACAGCTCAGTTTTCAGGAGGTTTCTTCTTCCCCATATCTTTTTCTGACGGTATTGATCTTGAAAAGCCCTATGGAATTCGCCCCTTGTTCCAGGGCTTGAATTTGTTGGGGAAATCCACAAGAATGCAGGGCTTGCATGTTGCTTAAAATATGCACTAGACAAGAATTTCTGGTACAAGACCAGAAATAAAGAGAGAAATCCATTATCTACACAGTTTAGCATTTAAACTGTTTTTATCTGAACAAGCACTGACACAAGAGTGATTTCATTTGTCTGCAGTTTCTTCCCAGAACTTAATCATTCCAAACTTTTTATATGTGTTCTTTTGA
This sequence comes from Pisaster brevispinus, assembly GCA_023634235.1. NCBI lineage: Eukaryota > Metazoa > Echinodermata > Asteroidea > Forcipulatida > Asteriidae > Pisaster > Pisaster brevispinus. Next base: position 1,142,368 of record JAMKCF010000026.1, read on the forward strand.
ATTGTCTTTGTCCAGTAGGCACAGCTATTTCTTCATGAGTTTGTGCTGTCTGTGTCGCCTCTTCATCCGACGGCTCATGAAAAGGTACAAATTTTATAAGACCTTTGGACTGGTCTGGTCATTAGTTCACTGGCCAGACTCTAAAATTACTGGCCTCGAGTCTGCGTTTCAACTCGAAATGATGGCCTTTGCTCCTGCAGGGTTCTGATGTTGCTTGCCACTTGTCAGAATATAGTGTGTGAGAGCTGAATTTAATTTCCAAATAGACACTTTCATCTATGTCTAGCTGTTTGTTGGAGGTGAATTTGCCTCGCAATTCAGCTCATACACATTGTCAAAGAACTGTTTTTTTGCCATCATTAGAGCAGCCAACTCTCCCTGTTTCTGCGGATAGTTCCCTAAAAATAAATCCATCTTTCCATGTTCAGATAAACAAATTTGAAAATCTCCCCAATTATTTTAGGTTTCCCCCTCTGTTCTTCATATCGCACAGATTATTGTAGAAAATTTCCTTGACTGCAAGATGAAAATGTTGGCAGCTTGATCTTTTAGAGTGGTTGTTCGCGTAAAAGATCTTCTCTTAAAATTGTACACTTCCTAACTAAATTATTGGTGCTTGTTAAACCCTATCAATATTTTCAGCATGTAAAAACCTTGTCCTTTTTTGTTGTTGTACCAACCATTTTTAGATTGGAGTGTGGAGTTCGGAGGTTGGAGTTTGGGGTTTGCAGTTTGGAGTTTGGAAATTGGAGATTTGAGGTTGGTGTTTGGAGATTGGGGCATCTGGTTGATAGCTTCCAGTTGTAGTCTCAGATGTAGTCTCAGTTGTAGTCTCAGTTGTAGTCTCAGTTGTAGTCTCAGTTGTAGTCTCAGTTGTAGTCTCAGTTGTAGTCTCAGTTGTAGTCTCAGTTGTAGTCTCAGTTGTAGTCTCAGTTGTAGTCTCAGTTGTAGTCTCAGATGTAGTCTCAGTTGTAGTCTCAGTTGTAGTCTCAGTTGTAGTCTCAGTTGTAGTCTCAGTTGTAGTCTCAGTTGTAGTCTCAGTTGTAGTCTCAGTTGTAGTCTCAGTTGTAGTCTCAGTTGTAGTCTCAGTTGTAGTCTCAGTTGTAGTCTCAGTTGTAGTCTCAGTTGTAGTCTCAGTTGTAGTCTCAGTTGTAGTCTCAGTTGTAGTCTCAGTTGTAGTCTCAGTTGTAGTCTCAGTTGTAGTCTCAGTTGTAGTCTCAGTTGTAGTCTCAGTTGTAGTCTCAGTTGTAGTCTCAGTTGTAGTCTCAGTTGTAGTCTCAGTTGTAGTCTCAGTTGTAGTCTCAGTTGTAGTCTCAGATGTAGTCTCAGATGTAGTCTCAGATGTAGTCTCAGATGTAGTCTCAGATGTAGTCTCAGATGTAGTCTCAGTTGTAGTCTCAGTTGTAGTCTCAGTTGTAGTCTCAGTTGTAGTCTCAGTTGTAGTCTCAGTTGTAGTCTCAGTTGTAGTCTCAGTTGTAGTCTCAGTTGTAGTCTCAGATGTAGTCTCAGATGTAGTCTCAGTTGTAGTCTCAGTTGTAGTCTCAGTTGTAGTCTCAGATGTAGTCTCAGATGTAGTCTCAGTTGTAGTCTCAGTTGTAGTCTCAGTTGTAGTCTCAGTTGTAGTCTCAGTTGTAGTCTCAGTTGTAGTCTCAGTTGTAGTCTCAGTTGTAGTCTCAGTTGTAGTCTCAGTTGTAGTCTCAGTTGTAGTCTCAGTTGTAGTCTCAGATGTAGTCTCAGATGTAGTCTCAGATGTAGTCTCAGTTGTAGTCTCAGTTGTAGTCTCAGTTGTAGTCTCAGTTGTAGTCTCAGTTGTAGTCTCAGTTGTAGTCTCAGATGTAGTCTCAGATGTAGTCTCAGATGTAGTCTCAGATGTAGTCTCAGATGTAGTCTCAGATGTAGTCTCAGTTGTAGTCTCAGTTGTAGTCTCAGTTGTAGTCTCAGTTGTAGTCTCAGTTGTAGTCTCAGTTGTAGTCTCAGTTGTAGTCTCAGTTGTAGTCTCAGTTGTAGTCTCAGTTGTAGTCTCAGTTGTAGTCTCAGATGTAGTCTCAGATGTAGTCTCAGTTGTAGTCTCAGTTGTAGTCTCAGTTGTAGTCTCAGATGTAGTCTCAGTTGTAGTCTCAGTTGTAGTCTCAGTTGTAGTCTCAGTTGTAGTCTCAGTTGTAGTCTCAGTTGTAGTCTCAGTTGTAGTCTCAGTTGTAGTCTCAGTTGTAGTCTCAGTTGTAGTCTCAGTTGTAGTCTCAGTTGTAGTCTCAGTTGTAGTCTCAGTTGTAGTCTCAGTTGTAGTCTCAGTTGTAGTCTCAGTTGTAGTCTCAGTTGTAGTCTCAGTTGTAGTCTCAGTTGTAGTCTCAGTTGTAGTCTCAGTTGTAGTCTCAGTTGTAGTCTCAGTTGTAGTCTCAGTTGTAGTCTCAGTTGTAGTCTCAGTTTTTAGTTTCTAGTTCAACCAAAAGCCTGCCTACACTTCCTCTCCTCCAAGCAGACTGCGGCTGTCAGATCCTCTTTACTCCTCCACCAGATTTTGCGCTTCTTGACATTCCTGGGCCTGTGATACCCGATGCTGACTGAGAGCGACATTATTTGAGGTACTTTTCATCAAGTTACTGTTAATGTCATTTGTTATATATTTGAGTGTACAGCCTTTTGATTTTTTTGCACAGAGCGGAGCATTCTCTGAGGCATGGGTCAGTAGACTTACCAGGTCATTCAATGTCTTAAAGATGTGTGCATGCTCAGTACTGTCAACAGTAGAAGATATCACAGTATGTTTGCTGCCACCTAGAGTTCCAATGATGTAAACTGGAAATAAATCTTCTCTTAGTAATTCTATTGGCTTTTGGAAGAGTACTTTCATTCCCTCTTGATGGTATCTGACATCCACAAAATGTCAACCAACATTTTCTAGAAAAGTGCTAATAACAAGTTAATGTCTGCTAACCTTTCCCGCTTATGTAAATTTCAGAGTGCAGCAAGGTCCTGACCGCTGACTGAGGAGCCTTCCAGTCTGTCAACTTCCATGGTGGGAAGCTTCACAACTGACTACTTCAAGGTCAGAATCTAACTCCTCAACATTTCAACAACTTTTGAAATATTTTCCAAATATTTCCCATTGAAATTTATTGGCTGAATCTGTGTTCATGCTTAGGTTCAAGAGATCAATCTTCAATAACCTGCCTACACTTTTTTTGTTCATAAAGCAATTTTCAATCAATTTGTTTTAGAGACATCACAATGCTGAAAGATCTTATATTTTTAATCATAAAAAATGCAAATATTTATTTGGCACTAATGGTGAAACAATTTTCCTTTTTTCCCCCACTTCTAAAAAAATGTTTTTCTAAAAGACCTTCAGATGTATTTTTGACAATTCTTGATTTTATTGTCTGAATTACAGCCGAGTGATTTGACGACAGGCCAGAACGTCAACCTGTGCAGCCAGCTTGGCCCTATGGACCGGTCATCCATCGGGAGTGAAGTCCTGCTGGAGTTTGTCTCTGATGAAACGAACTATTTCCCAGGATACTCAGCTGATCATACAGTGTTGCCATGGGTCCCTGACTCTCCAGGTTTGTTGAGAAATGGGTGTTAATCTGTGTATGCAGTTAACGTACATTATTTTCCTTCATGCATGACGCGGCTTATCTGACTCCAAATGTTCAACAAAAATCACTGCCTCTTTACTATTGATGGGCCTTATCTGGTATCACTATAGATCACTGTGATGATAACTGTGGGAAAATGAAACTTATCCTGTGAAATAAGCCTTTCATTTGCTCAGGTAATGTTGTCACATTATTTAAAATAACACAGTGTGTAGTTATGAAGTGTATTTTTTAGGGGTTTACTGTAGTTTTAAGGTAAGCAGAGCTGTACATGAGATTGGACCTTTATTAGCCTATTAGCACAAAAGAAAATGAAAAAAAAATGATATGCACGCAGTATAAAATAACTGAGCAGAAATAGATTATCAGCTATAACGTCCTACTTAATTAGGTTGTTACGCCTGGTACCTAATCGTACCTAACTGTTTATCATCCCTGTGATATTCAGGTATTTTTCGTCTATAATTAAGGTAAACATGCTACCAGTGTATCCGACCTGGTTTCTCCTATCAGGATGTTTGAGTGTTAAACTAGGCTTTCTGCTTGTTAATCTTGCTTGGCTGAGATGTACAACAAAAACCCACTCCAACAGCTTTATTCCATGTACATGTCTTTGTAGCTCCTTGCCTTCAACTTCAACAAATTTCTCCATCCTACAATCTAAACTGATTTCAGATGCAATTCCTACCTTTAGTTCCCTGAGTTATTCTCATCTTGTACGTAACCTGTTACCAAGAGTGGCTTTTAGCCATGTTTTAGGCAAACGTGCATTAAAGTTATACAAAAACACAGGGTCGTAACTTGATAGGTCGAAAGTTCATATCTAACACACTATAGCAAGCACACAATTTGCTGCACGCGATAAGGTCGTATTTCACTTAATTTTTGTTTGCGTTCACTTATTGCACTACTCAAAAAATTTAATCGCAACCTGGCTCCACTGACATAGTGAAATCTTTTCTTTTTTGTGTGTGTTCAGAAGCGTCTGACTTCTGTGGGGATGCAAACACTTTCACTTGGATCTCGGAGGGGAGTGAAGTCATCGAAAATCCCAAACTGACGACGACGAGTGTTTCCAAGATTGCAGAGAGCCTGAGAGAAGGAGACATTTTCCTGTAAAGTGTCGGACATCAGGGTGGTTGGACGGCAGCTTTTTTCTATGTATAAACTGAATGTATTTATTTCTGTATAATTTATTATCTGCTTGTCGTCCGACCAGGTTCATATTGTAATATTATTGTTAATAATAATAATAATTATGTGTATTATTTTAAATGGGGGTGTTGACTGCGGTTTGGCTGGTGGGATTCAACTTGGAGGCATAGGTTTGTGAGTTTGTTGTGTGAATGATGATGATTAGTGGGCCCTGTGTGTTAGGTAACTTATGCCTTCTTGCCCATCCAGTGTCATGCTTTATATTAGCTTTTTTTTTATTTGCTTTTTTTTAGATGATAATTATTTGCTAGAGACAGAATATTTAGGAGTTGCCTTCATTTGTATTGACATTTTATTGACATACTTGCATTGTATAAGATAATTAATTGTACATGTATGTGTTTTATTTTCTGCCTGCACAACTCTCAACAGTTTTTTTGCAGGTGTTTACAGAGAGAATAAATCCCAGCCAGATCCAGAGTCAACATCCACTAGCTGGATACACCCGTGTGGGACGTCACTTCAATGTTCCTAATCACTCCATTTCTGTCATAATTACAGGGCTTTATGAGGCGCTAGGAAACCACAGAGACTGTTCGTCTGAGTAGGGAGAAGCTATGGATAATGCGTCTCCAGACCATTCAACCCCATGGTCTAAATCATCCAAGAAGGAAATGTCTAATAACTTTTTGTCTTTGCTATCTCCTTTTTATCACAGATTCTCCTCTCCAGTCTGCCTCATTCACTAATCAATTACTTTTCTCTCCCTGTATATTCAGTTTGCGGTAACACCATGTGTATATCTACTATCTATGTAGATTTGTTCTTGTAGAACTAGGTCTTGCTTTTTATTCTACTGCCGCGGAGTAGATTTTGGAAATCGGGAGACTACTTCAGGAGACTACTTAGTTCTCAAATGAACTGTCCAGCTTATTAGCTACTACCTGGGCGGAGGGTAGGAAATCGGCCGGGACTACTACTTTAGCTTAATAGTGGATCGGATCAAGGGGACTTCTTGTTATTAACTTTACTGCCGCGGAGTGAGTTCTTATTTGGTCTCAACGTTTCGACTAGCTATCTCTAGTCATCGTCATCGCCGTTGAGACCAAATAAGAACTCACTCCGCGGCAGTGAAGTTAATAATGAAAAGTCCCCTTGATCCGATCCACTATCAAGCTAAAGTAATAGTCCCGGCCGATTTCCTACCCTCTGCCCAGGTAGTAGCTAATAAGCTGGACAGTTCTTTTGAGAACTAAGTAGTCTCCCGAAGTAGTCTCCCGATTTCTAAAATCTACTCCGCGGCAGTAGAATAAAAAGCAAGACCTAGTTCTACAAGAGACTACTTAGCTCTCAAAAGAACTGTCCAGCTTATTAGCTACTACCCGGGCGGAGGGTAGAAAATAGGCCGGGACTACCACTTTAGCTTGATAGTGGATCGGATCAAGGGGACTTCTCGTTATTAGCTTCACTGCCGCGAAGTGAGTTCTTATTTGGTCTCAACTGCGATGACGATGATTACAGCAAGCTAGTCGAAACGTTGAGACCAAATAAGAACTCACTCCGCGGCAGTAAAATTAATAACGAGAAGTCCCCTTGATCCGATCCACTATCAAGCTAAAGTAGTAGTCCCGGCCGATTTCCTACCCTCCGCCTGGGTAGTAGCTAATAAGCTGGACAGTTCTTTTGAGAACTAAGTAGTCTCCTGAAGTAGTCTCCCGATTTCCAAAATCTTCTCCACGGCAGTAGAATAAAAAGCAAGACCTAGTTCTTTAAGAACAAATCTACATAGCTAGTACATATACACATGGTGTTACCGCAAACCGAACATACATGTATATTTATACTTCACACATGCAAAGCCTTAAAAAGTTTTCTCTCCCTCTTCAAATCATTTATTTTGTCCTTTGTTTTCCTTACCTTTTGTGGTCAAACCAGCCCCTCCCCCAACCCCCTTTTGTTTTCCTCCTCTCTGTTCATCCTGCCTCCCTCTCTGTTTGCTTTCATTTCTAACATCTATGTCCACTCGACTGCTTTTTTTACACCTGTATTGTTATGTTGTTACCTGTTTATGTTTGTAGTCTTGTCATTTAGCCTTCAAGAAAGACTCTGCTGAGCTCAAAACGTCAGGCCACTAACTATTTTTTTAATGTAGTAGTTCGTCCATGATTTTTAGAGCCAACTTGTAATAGGTTTTTGCTGAGGATATTTTATCCATGCATAATTATTTGTTTTTAGATATTGTTGTATTGCCATTAATAATAAGTCATTGCTGTGTATTGTGTATTGTGTGCTGGAGGATTAAAAATAGTACAGGAGATTGTTTTATAATTTGTGACGTCATCGTGGTGTTTTTTGTTGTTGGTGTGTTCTGGTGGTGCTCGTCCTTTTTAAATAGAGGTCCAGCCTCCTTCCCGTGTCTCTAGTTGCAACAATAAAGTCCTGAGCCGTTTTAGTATGATGTTTTTGCAGTAAGCACGATAGAGTTGCAATGATCGTTTGTGGTTTGCAAGCGTGTAAGTACTCGACATCTAATAATAATGGCTTATATAGCGCTCATATCCGTCACTCAGTGACGCTCAAGGCGCTTCAACATTAATTTCCTGCAAGGTATGTGGGGCTTCATTTGAAGTATGATACCTACTCTTTTACATAGCACCATGTAATGGTTTACAAGGTGCTGTGGTGCAATATGCAGCCAATCAAACCAGGAATACCGGGGCGAACCCCTTCTCTTTTCGATAAGTGTACTGGGTTCTTTTACGTGCATTACACAACACACGGGGCCAACGGCTTTACGTCCCATCCGAAGGACGAAGCAATAATGGTTAAGTGTCTTGCTTAAGGACACAAGTGTCGCGACCGGGACTCGAACCCACACCCTGCTGAGTCGGAAACACCAGAGCTTGAGTCCGGTGCTCTTATCCGCTCGGCCACGACACGCCACGTCTAACGGACCATCGACCAACATGATGCCATGCGCCTGCGCATGTGTTGTGACACTGCCACGGGTTGAAGTCTGCTGATTGTGTAGAATAGTAGGCAAGGTCAGGTCGTGTTTTTGACAAACTTGGAGCCGATGGTCAGGTTAAACAGTGGTTACGAAGCAGAGAATGGGGGTGGGAGGTTGGTATAGGGACAGAGAAACGGAAGCCCGGTTTGGGTGACCTAGATCAAGGTCAGAATGACGTCAAAGTTCATGTGGTATTATAATACTGCCTGTCAATTTTTCACCAATAGAGGGCTGCTTCCGCAAATCATTAAAACTGATAACAAATGACCATATAGCTTCTATTTCAGACACTCACTGGCAAAGCTATATGTGGAAAAAGTTGATCCCTTTAGTTTACTGACCTGGCCCAATTTCATGGCTCTGCTTACCGTAAGCAAAGAATCGGCGCTTATGGAAGCAGGGAATTCTTTGCTTACGTCAAGCATATTTCACGGGTTAGCAGAGAATTTTGCTTGTGCGCGTGCGTACTCCACATTTCAAGACATTCTTGGCTTACACAGCTAGCGGAGAAATTCGGTGCCTGCAGAGTAAGCGGAGAATGGTGATTGTAAGCGCAGAGTTCGGCGGTAAGCAGAGCCATGAATTTGGGCTCGGAGATGACAGACCAGGAACCCCCCTATCTATTAATTATGCTTCTATGGGACCCCTAAAACAAGTGTGCAAAGTTTGGTGCTTTAATCCGGCGTGTCACGATTTTTTCATTAAGCCCCTGGACTAATAGGTAAGAAGAGGTGTAGGTCCTATGAAGATAAAAGAGTGAACGGGTTGGCTGGAGGGTTGTTAATAGAAAAAATGGGAAAACCAACACTTGAAAGTAAAAATGTTTTATAGAGGGATATAAAATCCAGGTGTTTTACGAACAGATTTACCATGTGGTGATCGTCAACGTTCTAGTTTTCATGGGATACCGTATAGATGGAAAATGGGGTTGTTATAACTGTGCGTAATTAACCACTGATTAGAGGACCAAAATAGACAGCTCAAAAGTTTGGTGTGCCCAGTGTAACAGTCTTCAAGACTCTGGGCTTTAACTTACACTTTAACTCAAAACGAAGAGTAGGCTACAAATTCTTTTCAAAATATGTTTTAGTATTATTTAAAGCCTATCAATCAAGTAGGCCCTACATAACAAGAAGACATCCGCATACGCATATTGTCTCTGGCTTATTTTCTAGCATTCACCGATGTTGTTTTCTTTGTTTAAAGTTTTGGAATGATTTTATAGCTATAGAATGTCAATATTCTCAAATAAAAAATGTTAATTTATAACCAGTTTTTCAGTTTTCGTTCGGATAAAATAAGGGATTCACCGACAGAAAGTAGCCAAATGAGAGTTTTTTTCACCTCCCTGTACTGCATGTGTTTTAATTTTCTTATTGAAGTCACCGCATCTCAGTAGACGCCATTTTGAAACAGCCGTAACAACCACACAAACAGCGTGGGGCATGCACATCCTGTTTTTAGCCGAAATTATTTAGCAAAATGCCTACTTGTGCGGCATTAAACTGCACTAACAGATACTCCCGTGGATGTGGAAAGACATACCATCTGTAAGTATCTATCTATTTTTCGTGAATGTTTATTTTACGGGAATTTCAGGCTGACATATGAATTTGTCATGTAAACTTTCTGTTGAATACATTCGCCGGTTCGCGCGCGCATTCGTTACGGGTACAAATTTACTGGAAAACACAAGTTTGGTGGATAAATGCAATCATATCTCTGGAACCCTTTCTCGTACAAACTAGTTCAAAACGGTAAAATAATCTTGAATATCTACTCCTTCGTCATGTCATATTTATTTTACATTCAGAAAACATTTTGCCACGTCATTTTGAGGGTTTTACGTCCAGTCTTGGTCAATTTTGTATGGAGAAATTCCTAAAGTCTACCTAATCTATCTAGCCACATGAGGGCTCTTATGTTAACTTATTTCAGCAACCCGATGGCTAATTGCTTAGTTCAAAACGGATTTGGGAAGTGTACATCCTGACCAAAACACTGCTCTAACAAATTTTCTGATTGGACAAGTTTTTCCAACGTCATTTTTTAGTTGAAATTCATACCAATGAAAAGTTATTTCACAGCTTCAAAACAGCCGTTGCTATTAAACATCTGTGTCCAAACTTCCGCAGTGTCAACTCTAAAACTCCAACGCATGTTTCTAAAATGGTAAATTCATGCACTTTTTTTTATCGGAAGGTTTAACTGGAAAAACTTATATGAACAGAATCATTAATGTAAACATTTTGTTCTACATATGGAAAAGTTTCATTGCAGTCAGTCTCAAATAATCAGTTGTGTGTGTGCGTGACCTTCTGACTACACCACGCATCCACTGAACGATGTCAACACACATTCATGTATTATGCATATAGCCCATGTGTGTAGACCATGCCCTTGTGGTCAAAACGGACGAGTCCATTTTGGCAGACGGGTAAATTACAAGGTCTAACTCCAATAAACAAAACTACACACAATGTAAGTTGCTTGTGTTTCAAGGCTGGCAAAGTACATTTTATTAAATACACAACAATGAAAATATATAACAGCTACAAAACATAATATCAATTTACTAAAGTATAGAACATACTGAGGCTTTGGCATGTTAGCTGAGTGAAACATTTCTGACAATTTTAAAAACCATAATAGCAACTTGTTTGGTAGATACAGAAATACATGTAACTTCATTACAACTTTACAAGAGTTCCACAATGGCAAGTGTATGCATAAGTAAACCTTTGAATCATATTAAACTGTGACCCTTGATGGCAATATTATATAGTAATAAGTTGTTTACATTAAGATTTACAACATGTGTATATTCTGAACTAGCCTGTGGTAGCCCTTGCACAAGCAAAACAACACAGGCAAGAGCAGTTACTGTCTCAATCCATACAGTGCTCAACTTGACCATGGTGAAAGTTACACTTACACATCAATAGGAGTTAAGCTTTATAGGAGTCACTCATTTTGAACATTGATGTTTGAAACAAAGTTTTGGAAGTCCTTCTTGTTGCCAAGCTGGCGTTGAAATTTCAGGAGAAGTGAAAATCCTTGGTGCTTGAAGTGTGGAGTTTCTTCAACAGAATACTCTTCAAGGGGTTTCCGTTCAACAAGATGGAATGACGATGTCCCTTCCCTGATGTAGGAAAAGTCCCCGGCCTTATTAAACATACGGTAGTACCACTGGTCAGGGCTCGAATTTGGAGAAAAAATCCACAAGACCCCTGGGCTTGTAGCTCAAAACTTTTACTGGACCAGAACATTTGTTACAAGACCGGAGTCAAAATGAAAAGAACACTCTACACAGTTTCACATTTGAGCTGTTTTTTGTACCAAGCACTAAGAGAAGAATTATCAAGTTTTTCTTGTGGGTAATACTTCAATACTCAATTGATCAGCTTAATTTAAAAGTACAGTGACGTGTTATTATTAAAAAACACAAGACCTCCGGACTTGTACAGTCATAAGTTTACTGGCCCGACACTAAAATCACTGGCCTCGGGCCTGCGGTCCAGTGTCAAATTCGAGCCCTGCTGGTACCCAAGAACTTGACTAAAGTCCTGAAAGTTGTTCACAATAACAGTTTCTTTTTTCGATGGATGGGGTTGCGCGAACCGACTTAATTAAGTCCTCGTAGATGTCTTTTACGACAGCAAACGAAGTTCAACGAAACTGTTTGCCTTTCGTTGACCATGTAGCAACTCCTTAATAACAAATTGGAGATTTTTGTAGAACAGTTTTTTTGCTGCCTCATCAGAAGAAAGGAACTCTGCAGGAATGTCTATAACATCAGCAGCATCCCTCCATTCTTCGTACTTCTTTTGCCAACCAGTGTAGTGAACGTATACTTTTAAGATGCGGTCTTCTAATTTTGAGTCAATAAGAGGGTACAAATCGAAGATGACCACGACTCAGGTTTTACACTGTTGTATCGAAGTGATGGCCACTTGCAAGTTCACGATAGTTGATTTGAGGTCTTTTCCTTAAGTTTGCCATTCAGTATACATGTCGCAAAGTAGCTGTCATGCCTCAGTCATGCCTCATGGGATGACACGTGCCTGTAAAATTAGAAAACAAATTACATATTTTTGAGAATGACAGAAAAGATGTTGTAACTGACTGCCACGTTTTCACTCGTAATACCTTATATGTAATCTTACCTGTGCAAAAAAAGATTACGTTTGGAAAGAGGGTGAAAAAGTGGAGGTCGGATACATCTTATCATGATCTTATTCGTACCCCGTACGTTAGCACATGGAGGAAGGAAATCCATGGTTAGCATCAGACATGTCAGATCATTCATCAGCTGATTCATCATGATCATTCATGGCCTCACTTAAGTTAAAATCATGACATGAAAACTAAGTACTACTAGCCTATCATAATATACTTTACAGTGGGGCATTAATTTATTTTATTAGGTGTTCGGGCATTCAGCCCGGAACACCTCTTATTATTGTTCGTTTTTTTTTCTTTTTTTCTTAATACTTCTTCTTCTTCTTCTTCTTCTTCTTCTTCTCAGCGTCCCTTGTCCGCTAACAAAAGCACCCTTTCCAAGCTCATATGAACTTGAAACTTCATATTTAGTTAGAAATTTATTAGGAGATGAAACCGCTTCAGTTACGTCATGATGACGTCATCAGGAGTCGAGTTACGTTAAATCAAAGTTTAATATTTGAAAAAATCATAACTCCAAAACTACACAATGGATTTTCACAATCTATACATCATCGGATAGGCCTGGTATGACTCTAAAAACGCTACACTGAACGCGACCTCATTTGACCTTGACTTCCGGTTCAAACCGGAAGTTGAATATTTAAAAAATTCATATCTCAAAAACTACTGATCGTTTCGTCACAATTTTCACATCAGATTGTAGATCTATGATCCTTCCGAAACTTTTGCACAGAAATGATGCCAATATGACCTTAAATTCTGGTCCTAAATGGGTGTTACAGCCAAATCTAGTATTAACCGCAGTTTATGTGTGTATGGAGAAAAGCGCTGTAACTGACTGTCCGCTCCATTATTCATAAGGTTCAAAGTCCACGAAGCCTGTGCACACAGTCCCACACAACGGAAATGTATCATTGCGTTGCTTATTCTTGTACGTTGTAACAACACGTGTCCCGCACATAAAAAACTCAAACTCATTCAAAGTTCAGTGTGAATTTAGTTCCGCTGTGCTCGTCTGATGGCTTAATGGAAAACAAGGAATAAAAGAGGAGGTTTTACTGAGATGTCCACCTGCTTTAGGGATTTGTATGACTTTGACTAAATGACAAAAACTTCAACTGAAAAAGAACGACATTGGTTTGTTTCTCATCAAACACTGAGACCCACGTCACGTTGATCGACGTGACCATGCCTGCCAAAGGCGCTCTAGGCCCTCTGAGTATGCCCTTCAGACACGGTGATTAAAATGGTAAGCTTTATTTCAAAATCACCGTTAAAAAGAGGGGGCATTCCTTTTTTGTCTACAATAATGTTGATATCCATGAACTTGCCTAGTGTTTTTTATTTTGTTTTTTTACTTTCAAAAATCATTATTTTTGTCATGGTTTAATTTTCAACTATCGGATTGAATTGATGCTAATCCCCGCTCAGGTATATTATGTATATGTACTGTGTATGGAAAAAAACATAACTCTTGAACCAAAAAGGGTTTTGACTTTATGCTAACCATGTACTTAGACCTTAGTGTGTCAATGAAACCACATAGGTTTTCGGCATGATTACGTCACCAATGACGTCATAACATTGAATCAATGTTTAATTTTTACAAAAAAACATATCTGGAAAACTATAACTGCTACATACCAGATCTTTGGTCCATGTGAAAGACCATGGAGTGTATTTTTTTAATTTTACACAAAGTGTGACCCTATGCAGCTCTGTGACCTTTACTTCTGGTCGAAACTGAAAGATGCTTATTCCATACTTAAAAACTTCATATCCCATTAACCAACAAAGGGTTGAGACCTACAACTTTACATACTTAGACCGAGTGTGTAGATGAAACTGCAGTTATTTTGGGGATGATGACGACTCGATGGCGTCCTTACATTAAATTAACCTTTATCTGGAGAACCAAATTTGTAAATACATAACTTGCACCATCCCCAATGATTACACAAACTGTGTCTCCCTGTGAGCTTCAATTCTGGTCAAAACTGAGAGCTTAAGTGAAAATAATCACTCCCGGTCTTCGTTTTGAGGCCTGCAAACAATATGATCTTGAAATCAGATGGTCCCTCTATATCGAATACAGTTTTATCCATAGGACTGTCAATTCCAGCAAAACAATAACTATGAATCTCAATGTTTTGATAATAAAATGAGCTATGAAAACGGAATGATTTAATCAGTTTTTTAATTTATCAAAGTTTTTTATTTCAAATACGAAATCTTCTGCCATTCACTTTACGTATCAATTTGTCGTACTAAGTTTTTTTGGTTTTTGCTTTGAAAACACTACCTCTGCTAACTCGAAAATGTCTATACCGAACACCTTGTTTTTGTTATGGAACAAAAAATTATGTCTAGTGTATTCTTATGTTTGTTCTAAAAAAAAATACATACGAACGTTGTCCGCTAATGCTTTGCTTTTTCCCAAGCTCGTATGGTCATGAAACTTGGCAACCATTTTACACATGATTAGTGGATGAAACAGAAGTTTTCACGTAACGATGACGTCATCTGGTGATTTATTACGTAATTTAAAGTAATTAATTTTTCTCAAATTTTCACCTTTTTCTAACAACAAACATAACTCAAAGACCGCGGACTTTCAATTCTTTCTTTTTTCTTGAATCTAAAGAACATTGGATACTAATCATTTCGTACATGGGAATGAATACATTTTAAGATGTATTTCTAGGTGAAAACGAGCGTTAAAATATTGAAATCTAGACCAATACCGAGCGCACAGTGTGGCATCCAATCCAGTATGATGTGCACACAAAACCGCACAACGTGCAGCATGCAGCCATTATATACATTGTGTGCAAATCCTGGAAAGCCCATTGAATATCATTGCGTTGTTTATTCGTGTATGTACATGTACTAACAACACGTTGTCCGGCGCTTAAACCCAAACTCATTCAAAGTTCAGTTTAAATTTAGTTCCGTTGTGCTCCTCTGATGGCTTAATGAAAAACAAGGAATATAAGGAGGTTTTACTGAGATGTCCACCTGCTTTATGGATTTGTATGACTTTTACTAAGTGCCAAAAACTTTGACTGAAAAAGAACGACATTGGTTCGTTTCTCATCAAACACCGAGACCCACGTCACGTTGATCGACGTGACCATGCCTGCCAAATGCGCTCTAGGCCCGCTAAGTATGCCCTTCAGACACGGTAATTAAAATGGTAAGCTTTATTTCAAAATCACCATTAAAAAGAGGGGGCATTCCTTTTTTCGTCTACGATATGTTGATTTGATTCATCAACGAACTTGTTTAGTGTTTTTTGGTGTGTTTTTTACTTTCAAAAAATATTATTTTATCAAAGTATTTTTCAACTATCGGATTGAATTGATGCTAATCCCCGTTCAGGTTGAATATGAGTATGTACTGTGTATGAAAAAAAATCATATATCGTGAACCAAAAAGGGTTTTAACTTTAAGCTAATCATGTACTTAAACCTTATTGTGTCAATGAAACCACTTAGGTTTTTGTCATGATGACGTCATTAATGACGTCATAACATTAAATCAATGTTTAAATTTTACAAAAAAACATCTGAAAAAAACATAACTGCTACATACCAGATCTTTGGACCATGTGAAAGACCCTGGAGTGTATTTTTTAAAATTATTTTACACCTCCAAAGTTGACTCTCAGTGACCTTTACTGAAAGATTAGTATTCCATACTTAAAAACCTCATATCTCATTAACCAAAAAAGGGTTGAGACCTAAAACTTTACTTACATGTACTAAGACCTGAGTGTGTAAATGAAACCGCAGTTATTTTCGGGATTATGACTACTCGATGGCGTCCTTACATAAAATTAACCTATAATATGTAAACAATTTATATACGGAGAATCAAAATTGTTACATGCATAACTTGCACCATCCCCAATGATAACACAAATTGTATCTCCCTGTGAACTTCAATTCTGGTCAAAACTGAAAGCTTAAGTGAAAATAATCACCCCGGTCCTCATTTTGAGGCCTGCAAACAATATGATCTTAAAATCAGATCGTCCCTCTATATGAAAAAAGTTTTACCTATAGGTCTTTCAATTCGAGCAAAACAATAACTTAAAACCTGTTACAATTTCAAAAACTTAGCAGATGCTTAAGAATCTCAATGTCTTGATAAAAAATGAGCTATGAAAATGGAATGATTTCATCAGTTTTTAAATTTATCAAAGAGTTTTATTTTTTAATTTCGAAATCTTTTAACATTCAATTTACGCACCAATTTGTCGTCCTAAGCTGTTTATTCGTTTTTTCTTTGAAAACACTACCTCTGCTAACTTGAAATAATGTCTACACCGCACACCTTGTTTTTGTTATGCAACAAAAACTTATGTCTAGTTGTTATTAATATTGATCTATTTATTTATCTTAGGAATTAAACATATTACTTTTTGTAATTAAAGTGAACGCGTACACGATCAGTGAGTCTCCAGCATTGACTGTCGTGTATGCGTGTGAACCACGCTGTGTGTGGCAGGAGATTTTGTAGTTATTCAAAATGCCTAACTTCATCGTTCAAATGTAGGCCCTAAGTCCTGATCTTCTGGGGCCCCTCACGGCCTGCGTATTATTTTATTTCTTGCCCCGGGTATCCTTTTGCCAGATTCACACGTAACGACTGCCCTGTATCGGTGTGTTGTGTGATATTAGTGTCCCTTTAGTGTAATGGTATGGTCCGCCCTCCTCCGAGGCAAAATAGCTGCTGATTTCGTAGAGCTGCTCATTAGGAGAGTTTTTTGTGAACTGAAAATGGCAAATTTTAGACATTTAACCTCCTGTTGTTAAGCCAAATGTCGAATTGACCAGTATTTAAGGTTCCAATACTGCTTCTGCTGAATTATAACGTTTTTTGGATTTGTTGACTGCGTGTTGACGGTGTGTAGACGGTGTAATTCATGTTGATGGTATTTAGTAGGACCCAGTTTAACAATGTGACTAAGAGCCCATGCAGAACCGACAGTATTTGACTTTCCATTCCATCTCCAGCAGGTATGTTTTTTACTTTTACTTGGCTTTAAGCATTTCAATCATAATCAACATGTACATCAAGCCAAGGTTTTTTAATCAAGAATATTTATTTTCTAAAGGCAACTTAGATCCTATGTTTACAGAAAAATGATGAAAAAAGTTGTATTTGTCCCCAATTTGTCATGAGCAAGATGGTCACTATTCATTTCTCATTTCCCACAATTGTTGCTTATTAAGCTGTTTACATATGAACATCTGAAATTATGTTGATAGGTTTTTCATGAATTGATTCATTGATTGATTATAGTTACATATGTTGTGGCATATCATTTCCTGATGTCACATCTTTGTTCTACGAAAGTTCATACAATTGAGGTTTTTCACTTTGTTAATAATACTTATTTAGTTTGGGTAGCACTTTGCATCTGTGTTTCAAGGGAAATGGGTGTAAACAAATTGATTCATCACTGTTTGCATCGCCATGACAATCGAGCAAACTGCTAGCACAAAATTGGAAAATAAAGAGAGAGTGTAGAGCACTAGCGCAAAAGGTCACAAAAGCAATGATATGGACATTTGGTTGAGATGATCTAAAAAATTTCAAACAAAATAATTTTCCCTTTTAATCAAAGGTGCATGTTATAATTTCAGTTCTACAGAATCAAGACAATTGCAAAACTTGTTCTTTGTTTCCCCTTTTTAATCCAAACTGCATGTTAAAACTTCAGTTATACAGCATCAAGAAATTTAAGTTTCCTGGTCTGCAATTTTCCACTTCCTTTAGGAAAAGCTTGTATAACCTTCAATAAGAAAGACTACCGAGGAGCGTTGGCGTTCTACAAGAAGGCTCTGAGGACAAACCCTAGCTGCCCAGGTGCAATCTCAATCAGCTGTCTCCAAGTTGTTCCTTTATTGAAGAGAAACTCTTCAGGGATGAGAAATTTCAGACTTTTGCCCGAGTTGAGACTTTTTACGTCTGCCAATTCAATTCAATATAACATTTATTTCCATTCTTAACAGTGCATATAACAGAATGCAAAAGACAATATTTTGGAGGCACGATCCTCATAAGCCAAGGCTTGTAGTGGAGTGCCTTTAGAAGAAAACAAGAAAAAGAAAGAAAAAAACTTAATTAATTAGTGAAATAGTTAACTTAGTTAATTAATTATTACAAGACAAAGATGGGGACAAATAATCTGACAAGACAGAAGTTGAGATAAGTAACTACTAAAAAAAATGTGAAAACTGCTGGGGAGGAGACAACTCTGGAGAATATGAAACCAAAGGGATAAAATTATGCTACATATTGGGAGATAAGATACTCTGAAAGAGAACCATTATCTTTGATGTACTTCTCTAGTGCTGAGGGTACAGCTCGTAAAAGCTCCTTGAAATCTAGTGGAAAGCCATCGTTTCAACATGCCTCCTAGAATTGGGGTCCTAGTTTCAGAACTTTTCATCGGCGATGTCTCTCAGTTGTTACTGGATTCATCTAGTGATCAACGACAGTTATTGACATTTTAATATTTTTGATACTATTAAACACAGCTGCTGTTCGCCTTGGCATTGGCCACTGCTTCAATAAGTTAAACAAACCGGAGAAAGCACGCCTGGCCTTCTAGCGGGCCCTGGAACTCGATCTGAAGTGTGTGGGCACCATCGTTGGCCTCGCCATCCTAGAAATCGACAGTAAAGCAACAGATTCCATACGGACTGGAGTCCAGCTTCTCTCCAAGGCGTACACGATAGACTCCAGCAACCCTATGGTGCTCAACCATCTTGCAAATCATTTCTTCTTTAAGAAGGTAACGTCCCTCAAGAAGCTACTTCCAAACCTCGGCTCAGTCCAAAAATGCACACTGCTCCAAGATTGATGGCGAAGTCCAAGTCTAGATTTTGAAAAAGCCCCAAAAGTTGGTTTTCATTTTCAAATTTCTGATATCCAATTGCAGGAAAGAATCAAACTCATGGAGTTAAACACATCCCCCATAGTTATTGGTTATGGATTATTAATATTGGTCACTGTTTATTGGTTGTTGGTTATCGGTTATGACTCACTTCACGTAACCAGGTTTAATAGTTATACTTTTCAGTATCGAATGATAGCCAGGTTTAATTTTATCATTGACCAGTTTTAGCACATCACTAATCAGGATGAATTTGTCACTAACAAGGACGAATTTGTCATCGACAAAGCTTTATTTGTAATTAACCTGGACTAACTCGTCATTAACCAGGATTAATTCATCATTTACCAAGTTTTATTTGTAATTATCTAGGATTATACGAAGGTGCAACATCTTGCTCTGCATGCATTCCACGGTACAGACAATGAAGCAACGCAGGCGGAAAGCTGCTACCAACTCACAAGAGCCTTCCATGTACAGGTAAGGATTCCCACCCCACTCATGGTTCTCCCCATGTACAAGCCAGCGTATTGTTTGGATTAAGTGCCAAATCAAACCCAAATACTAGGGAAAACCCCCTCTCTTTACAATTAAGTGTACTAGGTTCTTCTACACTCGTTACACAAAACACTTTTTTACATCCCGTCCAAAACATGAAGTGATAATGCTCAAGTGTCTTGCTTAAGGAATGTAAGCAGGTAAGGACGCAAATATCAAGACCGAGACTCAAATCAAACTCTGGGCCCAATTTCATAGAGCTGCTTAAGCAGAAAATATTGCTTAACATTTTTCTGCTTAGCAGAAATGAGCAGGATACCAGTCATGGTAGTTTGGCTGGTAATCTTATTCTGGTAAGTATCATTTTGTTGTGCTTAGCTGGTTTTTGTGCTTAAGCAGCTCTATGAAATTGGGCCCAGATCAGTAACACCAGAGCTTGTGTCTGGTGTGGTTGACTGCTCGGCCAGGACGCGGCTGCTGAATTCTGATGGATTTATGTGGACAATAACCTTCTGCGTTCCTCTCTACAGTGACCACGACCAAGCTTTCCAGTACTACTACCATGCAAGCCACCCAGTTTGCATCCACAGCTAATCGTTTTGCCGCACTTTGGTTTGGGGCAGATGTACATCCACCGGGGGGAATGTGAGAGTATGCGAACGTGAGTCAAGAGAATGATTGTAAATCTCTGTAATGTATTACTGTAAGGACTCCTGCAGTGTTGTAGTCCAGACCTGGAAGTCTGAGATCGAGACCAGTGACCGAAATCTGAACATCTGAGACCCGGAACTGAGACCAGCCCTTCCCAGACCGAGACTTTTGCAGACCAAGACTGAGACCACAAAAAAGTCTCAAGATGGTCTCGAGAACAGACCTGCAGGTCTTGAGACCTTCAACACTGGACTCGTGTAAAACTGGATTTGTCATTTTTGTCTCCTGACGATGACTAGAGCAAGCTAGTCGAAATGTTGAGACCAATTAACCAATTAAGAACTCACTCCGTGGCAGTGAGGTTAATAACGAGAAGTCCCCTCGATCTGATCCACTATTAAGCTAAAGTTGTAGTCCTGGCCGATTTCCTACCCTCCGCCCAGGTAGTAGCTAATAAGCTGGACAGTTCTTTTCAGAACTAAGTAATCTCCCGAAGTAGTCTCTCAATTTTTCCGGCAGTAGAATAAAAAGCAAGACCTAGTTCTTTAAGAAAAAATCTACATAGCTAGTAGATATATGTAAATGAGGCCCCCTCATTTATGAAATGTTGTTGTTGTATGTTAACCCCATTTAATCCATAGGTCTTATTCACTCATTACAAACTCTATTGTTTTGGTAACCCCTGCTGGAAAGTGGACTGTCTACGTTGACCTCTGAACTGGTTGATCCAGTGGTGGGGTTGGTGGGGCCTAGCATGCTGGCTTCTGTGCTGTTATATCCCACCTACTCCAACAGCTGTTTCTCCATCCCCTCTCCTTTCCAGGTAGGAAAAGTTACTTTGTATTTTTTTTTATCTAGTGTTCAACATTTAATAGAAGAAGATAGTGTATAGATAGAGTGGACATATTTTTTGATCAACTTTAAATTGAAGAATTGGCATACACTAACTTTGAAGTGTTTACAGTTTTTATAAATTGTTCATTATACGATTTAACAGCCT
This sequence comes from Pisaster brevispinus, assembly GCA_023634235.1. Taxonomy (NCBI): domain Eukaryota; kingdom Metazoa; phylum Echinodermata; class Asteroidea; order Forcipulatida; family Asteriidae; genus Pisaster; species Pisaster brevispinus. The sequence continues at coordinate 1,163,373 of JAMKCF010000026.1, forward strand.
TTTGGTCAGGAGTGAAATTATATGCGTATAAGTTCTCTTCAAACAGGAGTGTATTCTTAGGATTGTCTTTTGTTCTAGGTTTTCCTTTCGAGTTATAGGATCCATTAATTTTTACTTTACTGTACAGACTTTTATTTAACTTTGAGTATTTTAGGAGTACCTACATGTAGATATTGGTTTCATGTTTTAGCCTGTGCCCCCATTTTATTGTAAACTATAGGTTATGTATTGTATGAGATGCATGGCAGGGTAGCCCCAGCCCTAGGTGGCCATAGGATTAGTAGTGACCACAGTAGGGTAATAACTCTATGCCCTGGGGGCCTGATTTAACATGCAGAAGGCCTGGCTCTGGCCTGTTGTTTATTTTAGTGGTTTTTATCTCTGTTAAGTTTTTCTTTGCTTGTCTTATGTCTTTCTTTATTTTAGTCTAGTGTAGATAAAGTGACCAGAGAGAGGGCGAGAACTGCTCATTCTTATTTATTATAAGAGAGGTTTATTTTTGGGTCTAACAGTAAACCCATTAGCTGCAGTGTTAAATTACCAAGTGTTTCTTTACAATAGTAAAGTTTCTCATTATTTCTTTTATAGAGATTGTTCATTTGGGGATAAGTTTGCTTTTCATTTTTTTGTATCTTTTGTTTTAATTTATCTATCTTTTATTCTGAATTGAAGTGAGATCAACAATTAAGTGTTTACTTTTTAAACCCTTCAACTTCTTGAACCTTTATGGTTTAGTGTAATGTGATTATGGATGGACACATTTTTACAGTAATAGCTGTGAATGTATTTGGTTAGTTGTTTGTTTCTTTAATTAATCAAAGTGCTGTTATATCCCACCAACTCCAACCGCTGTTTCTCCATTCCCTCTCCTTTCCAGCCAGAATAAAGTACAGAACAGAGCGCACCCATCTCACATATACACGTGGTGTTACCGCAAACCGAATATACATTTATACCTCACCATGCAAAGCTTCAACAAGTTTATTGTTGAAATTTATTTTATTTTTTTTTTCATTTTCTCAAAAAGTTGACATTATTCAGCTGAAAGTTTCACTGGTGACTTTTATTGTTTATTTCTTGATTTTTGCCTGTAAATCAGCACTATGTTGACCAAAACCCAGTGCTTCGAGAAGGTACTGAAAGCCCAACCAGGTAACTATGAGACCATGAAGATTCTTGGGTCTCTCTATGTGACATCCAGTGATGAGACCAAGAGGGAGACTGCCAAGGGTCACCTCCAGAAGGTCGTCGATCAGTTCCCGGAAGATGTCGAGGCATGGATTGAGTTGGCTCAGATCTTGGAACTCACCGAAGTACCGGTATGTTCTTTCACATTTTTAAAAGTTGTTTTTGTCGTCTCGATCGAAGCAGTCCTGTGGCTGTACATGGAATTGTGATCTCTCACCCAGTTACTTTGGGAGCACATGCACCCTGCTAAGGCTCGAATTTTACACTGCACAACAGACCCCAGGCCAGTAGTTTTGGTGTCGGGCCAGTAAACTTTTGACTGGACAAGTCATGCGGTCTTGTGTTTTTTCATTTAATATTATTGAAGAATAATACCTCACTATGTAACATCTTGACCCAAAAAGTAATATGTTCAAATGTTGACTTTGAGTCTGATAAAAAAACCTTTCAATTCTACTGAGTACTGACATCATGAACTATACTTAATACCCATGAAGACAAATAAAAATCAATCCTCTCTTACATGTCAATAGCGCTTAAGTTCAAATAAATGCAGTTAACTTAAATGCACAGTAAAACTGGGTCAGGAAGGTTTTTCTTATTTTGATTCTGGTCTTGTAACAAAACATTCTGGTTCAGTAAAAATGTTGAGCCACAAGACGTGTACGTGGTCGTGTGGATTTTTCCCCAAAAGTTCAAGCTTCGCCTGCATAGATACTATGTGGAGGGAGTGCGTGCACATGCAGTAACTCTGTGAGAGCTCATAATTCTATGTACAGTCTCTAATGCACGTGCTCATTCTTCATAAAGCCATTAAGCAGAAAATTCTGCTTAGCAAATTTCTTTACTTAGTAAGAGATGAGCAGGGTACCAGTGGCAACAATATAAACTTAATGGAATGTTGGTTCGTAACCTGTTTCTGCTGAGCAAGTTTTTGTGATTACAGGTTATATGAAATAGGGCCTTGGTCTGTTGAGCTGCTGGAACATTCAATGATCCGGTTAATCAGAATGTTCTGGGGGTCTAATGGATTTCGGGCTCTGTGCCAACGGAAACATTCTTCAAAGCCAAAAACATACCCGACTTTTGAGATGCTCCCGTAACAGTTCTTTTTCTTCAGAATCATTCCAACAGATCTGTAATGACTATTCACAAATATTGGCTTGTTTTTGTTTTCTTTTGTAACATGTTTTAGGGAGTCCTGACTGCTTATGGCACAGCAACTCATATTCTTAAACAAAAGGTCCAGGCAGATGCCCTACCAGAAATTCTGAACAACGTTGGAGCTTTGCATTTTCGTCTTGGCAACCAGCCAGAGGCAAAGGTAGGAAGAGAAAGCGGTAGATCTTCATCATGCTGCTGCCATCTTGGTCATATTCCCTGTATCCAATAACATTAATGGAATGTGCTATGCATCGTGCGTAAAGGAACCAGACTATTTCTCCTTCCAGCCTTGGTTTGGTGTTCTTGATATGAATGGGAGACACATCAAGATGGCCGCATTTTGACAAAGGTCTATTTGGCTTGGAATTTTTGTATTAAATTCCTTGATATACATCCTGAATCTGACTCTGAATTATATAGTCTGCAACGCATCCTAATGGAAACATCACACCAACTTTTGTGAAGAAGACAATCAAGAAGTTTCAGTTGTAGAAGTGGGATGAAAACCCACGTTGTCGGGCGGGGACTGAATACCCAATCCACATGCAAGGCTTTGGTCCGGGAATCAAATTGGGATCCACAGAGGGAAGAAACCACTGAGCCCATCCTGACTGCCCTTTACATTAATATTGACAAATTGTAAAACTTGGAGCGAACCAACCTTCAAAAGTTTCAACCCATTTCATGTTTTTTTCTTGTGGGCGTATTTCATCTAAGGACTTCCTTTCTTTCGGAACACAAAGATGTTGTCAATCTGTCCTTTTTCAAATCTGATTCTTGTTCTCCTGTAGTGCTACTACGAAGCCTCTCTCAAGCGTGCCATTTTGAGGCGGAGCATGATGATACGTACTACGGCGCCATCTCAGTCTTGATGTCTTACAACCTCGCTTGGTCTCTTTGAGAGCATGTTTAAATTCGACAAGGCTGAGAAATTCTATAAAGACGTCCTGAGAGAGCATCCTAACTGCGTTGATTGTGAGTTGGTCTTGGTGCCGGGGGGTGGGGGTGCGGAAATACTGTAAAGGGACACGATTAGAAACAAAAAGTTGTAAATTACTTCCTCTTTTTTTTGGTGGGGAGATGAAACAGGTGGGTGAATTTAAAATACTATTCCTGAGTCAGCTTATAGAAGGTTAACGATTGTTGATTGATTATTGACTTTTGTTTATTATTAATTATTGATTATTAGGTGGTTATAGATTGATTATACACTATTGAGTTGTCACAGATTGAGTATTGATTACTTTAACATTGCAGCTGGAACTTGATTACTTTATTATTGATTACGGAATGAATTGAAAAGGACTATTCCAATAGTCAGCTCATGGAATGTTAATAATTGCTTAATCATTTGTTATTGACTATTGCTAATTACAGGTGATGTTCTTCCTACTTTAATCTGATTTCCAGTTGTTTTGCCCCCAGAAAAATCAGCAAAACTATTATTAAGTAGCCTGAACAAAATTCTACAAGCCTAAACATGTACTGTATGTAGGTCAGCCCTTGTACTACTCAAAATTGCCCTGCTTTTTTCCAAGCATCAAGTCTTATGCCTCTATTTATTTTCAATTATTGCGTGGTTATGTATTGATTATAGGTTGTTGAGTAGTTACACATTGATTTAGATCACATTAACTTAGCAGCTCTCACTTGATCATTTGGTTATTGACTATTGAGTATTGAAAATCAACTATTGATTACTATTGACTTGCCACACAACCTAAGCAATGAACATAACTGCAAGTCTGACTTGTTCATTGATTATTGCTAATTAGAAATTGATTATCATCGAACAGATGAATATTTTCTTTTTAGGCCACTTGCGTCTGGGCTGCGTGGCTCGGGATCCGGGACAGATCTAGGCATACTAGGAGGCATCTGATTAGTTCAAAGAAGCTCTGCAAATCAACCAGGTATTGTACACCAATTATTCATATTCCTTGTGTTTCGCCAATACTCTTGGTTATGCAAATCTCCCTAAAGCGACCAAAAACGCTGCTAAGAACTTGAACACCGAGGGCACTCTTTTGTTCCCCCACTCATAGCCTTTTTGAGCTATTGTAGACACTGTAGGAGTGCACTGTTTAGTATGGGTGGGCACAGACAAACTTACCGAAACCAAGTAGTGCCCTAGTAGCGCGTCCACAAGGGTTCTCACCATGTCGAGCTAGCGTATCAGGCCTATACGCTTGGATTCGTTCCAATATGCCCGAATTTCGGCAGATAAGCAAAAAAAAAAAAAGAAGAAGTTAATTATTATATTTTTCCCCCTTAATCCCCCCCAAAAATCGAGAAAAAAAGCATGAAGAATGCTCCAGATTGCACTTTAGAGGTTTTAAAACAGTAGAGCTTTGAAAGTAGAAAACAATCCGCAGATGTTGTTTCAATTTAGCGTGCTTTGGCCAAACATCTCCAAATTTTGGTCAAGAATGCCCCACAGCTTTGAGCAAATCTGGGGAGAACCCTGTCCACCGTACCTCAAAATGCCTTCATTTTTTTACACTTCCTTCTGGTAAAATGATGATTTCCAAGTGGAGCCCACCTAGATTCTAGGCTGGTTTGATTATTTTGCTTTGGGAAAACTATTTTGTACTCTCCTCTGCCAATGAACAAATTTATCTTGAAGTCTGGTTCATTTTATAGACTCTCATTTTTACAGGCTCTTTTTTTCGGGCTCTATATAAAGCCTTGAGGTTTTTTGTAGGATTACCTGGGTTATCCGGGGTTCAGCCTCGAGTTATCTTGACTTACAGTTTGTTTATTTCTGCATTTTTCCCTCTTGGTGTTTGTACCATAGGATCATCCCGATGCTTGGTCCCTCATCGGTAACCTCCATCTTGCTAAACAAGAATGGGGACCGGGGCAGAAGAAGTTTGAATGAATCCTCAAACAGACCGCCACCCAGAATGATTCCTACTCTCTGCTATCACTGGGTAATGTTTGGCTACAGACACTGTATCAACTCACAAGAGACAAGGAAAAGGTACAACGAGTTTGGATATAAAAGGGTGTAAGTGGGTATGTTATTGGTGTTAGTAGGAATATGATGGGTGTAAGTGGGAATTGCATGGGTGTTTCTGGAAATGTTGTGGTCAAGTCGGTATGTTTTGGGTGTTAGAAAGATTGTTACGGGCGTAAGTGGGTGTGTCATGGGTTTCAGTAGGAAAGGGTGGACCAGATTTTAGTACCAGAGAGGATTATTGCTACAACTACATGACGGTGTTTGGGTTCATTTGGGTGATAATTGGGTGTTTTAAGGAGTTGTATCATATGGACAGGGATTTCAAATCTGGAATCTTTTATAATTGCATTTGAGGGATTTTGTGGGTACAACTGGAAGCTTTATTTGTGTTTATGGCAATAGTATTTGTGGGGCAGGGTTTAAAACAGGAGCAACTGGGTATAACTGGGTATCATCCTGACATTAAACGTCACCAGGACAGAGCCCTGGCCATGTACAAACAAGTATTACGCAACGATGGCCGCAACCTGTATGCAGCCAATGGAATTGGTGCAATTTTTGCTATGAAGGACTACATCCGAGAATCTAAGGACGTCTTCTCTCAGGTGAGTGGGCAACTTATAATAATAATAATAATACTTTATTCAGGCAAATCACAATACATACAAAATATTAAAAATATGAAAACCACCCCTATCCCAATATATGGCATGGATTGAAATCAACTGAAAAAACAAACGATTAAAAAAAAACCAAAACAAGGCAAGGAGAGAACACAAAAAGGGGCCACAAAATCAAAGGAAAAAGAAACTGGACAACAAACCAGGGAGCAACAGACAGGACAAAAGATGGGCTGCCTAGGAAAAAGACAAAAGTGAAATAAAACACTCACCAAAGGGGTGTGTCACTCCAACTTCAATAAATTCTGGACTGGCTAGTTGATGCACCTGATAATTTATATATAAACCCCCAACTCCCTTCAGAGATTTACCGCTACTCTCAAAAATGGCCCAGGTTCGATTCCCGACTAAGGCCATAGGTGAGTAGAGTTGTACGTTGGTTCCTTCTATGCCACAAGAATTTTTCTCTGGTTGTCCTCGGGGGGGGGGGGGGAGGTTGCAGCTGGTCTTCTGTTCAGATGGTAAGAAAACCTCACCTTGTCTCGTTTATTAACATCTCTGGTCGGAGATACATGTAGTTAGTGCATGGCAAAAAAAATAATGCTGGCTTTATCCACGTCACATTTGGAAAAAAAGCGCGTACTGATTATTGCGTCACTAAAAATTGGCTTCGCATTTGCATTGGCAAGAAGTATGAACCGGGCTTTACAAGGGAAAAACAGACAAAGGAAGAAAGATGTAATAATTATTGTGTTAAGAGAACGACAACATTAGGGGCTAGGTAGCTCAGTTTGTAGACGAGGGTAGAGCGCCAGCACATTCATCTGGAGGTGGCAGGTTCAAAATCCAGCTCTAATCAATTTTTCTTTGTTCAACCCCAAATAATTGTTTATTTACTCAGTCAGTTTCCCTTGTGGTATATAACTTGACGTACTGACGTACCTAGCTAGAGTGTACCCCAAAGCTGGAAAGCTCAAGGAATGCAAACAATCTCTACTCAAGGTAACGTCATTTATTTGAATTCGTCAATTTTGAATGAATTTTTGTGACACATTTTTTTCCCTGACCTATTTATCAGGGATGAGAAAGTTCAACCTGTTATCTGATTTCAGACTTTCTTAAGTCTGCCTGCTAAACTAAATGCTGTTTTTTTCTCCAAATAAAAACGAGTCAGCCTCCTTGATCTTATTCTCTAGCACTGAGGATACTGTTCCCAAAAGCTCCATGGACCCCGTTTACACTAGATCCAGAAAGGTGGATCAGACCCGGGTCTGATCCGGCAGTGTGGATTAACGGCTAGTGTAAAGGCAAAAAAGCAGGATCAGACCCGCTTTTTGCTTGTGCTTTGGTGGGTTATCCGTCGCTGGTTATATTTGTGTGTGTGTGTGCTGTGTGCACATGGGCTCATATTCGGAACCTTATGGAGACCAAGGACAAAACCAAAAAGGGAAAACAAAAGGTCTCCACATGGAAATTCTTAAGACCGGGGTGCTCCACAAGGAAATTTGTGTACAAAGTCTACGGGAAACTGTTAAGTGCAGGGACAAAGGAAAGAACAAAAGAATGCTCCACAAGGATGCATTTTTGAGAATGTGTGGACTGTGCGTGTGTGAAACGTTTTGTTGTTTTCAGCGTCCTTATACATCAGCGTTACGTTCGGAGCTTGCCTTGTTGGTGTATTTTGTTAATTTCCATCTACAAAATATTTCTACCTGCATGGTCGTTATCCGTATCATTTGCTGTACTGTATTTTCTGCATTCTACCTTCGCATTGATAATATTTCTAGAAGTGGCGCGCTGTAATTGTGACCTTTGATCTTTGCCATGTAACCCTTGAGCTCTTAGCGAAGAGCGCTGACGTCGTGACCAATATACATCTGGCTCAAAAGTGGGATCGGAGGCGGATCAAGCGCTGGTGTAAACGCGACACAGGATCTTGATCTGCGGTCGTTAAAATATTTCCGGATCTCAATCCACCTTTCTGGATCTAGTGTAAACGCGGTGTTGGAATCTATAACTCCAGGTGTTACCAAAAGGTGGAAATGCCACCATTTCAATGTACCTCCTAAGATCTGGATCCCAGTTTCAGACTTTTTTCTTCAGCATTGACTCTCACCCCTGATTTATATTTTATTATATTTTGGGTAATTTTTTTGTTTACACTCGCATGTTTACCAAAATTCCTCAAAATATATTTCATTCCATAGTTTTAACTTCTGATAATTTACTTTGTTTTAGTTGCTCATAATTATGCTCCTGGTTTAATGTGTGTGGAGGGATTGATCTTCATTGAGTTAATGTTTCTGTTTCTATTTTACATTCCTCAAAGTGTACATTATAGCATGAATGATGTCATTCCCACTCGTCTTGGAAGTGGTTTCGTGCACATGATTGCAGTTATATGCGTATTTTTAGTTAAAGGGGCTCACCTGTTCCTGTGTTTTTTATCATCATTTTTAATGGTTGCAGCTGGTCTTTTTTCTAATGTTAGCTAAATATTATTTTTGTATGTGTTTATTGTAGAATCTTAACTGTAGGATATTTTACAACATAATAACCTTTCGCAGAAGCGGACCAATCAGGTGCCGATTTAGGCTCCATTGATGCATGCCACTCATGTACTGTACACCGTGGCTGTCAACTGGCTGTGTGTGTGTCACGGCCGGCCGATTGGTTTAAGGTGATCGCAATGCAGCGGTTTTGCGTGTCAGCAAGCTTCCCAACACGGCTACTCGTTTGAGTGAGGCCTGGCGGAAGAAAGTCTGTGTCGAAGGAAACTTGTATCAGTGTTCCGAGCTGGGATCGAAGTTGCGTTCGTCCAGGATTTTTCAATTTTTGACAGGGCGGTTAATTATTATGGCAGGGTGGCCAATTCTTTGGCAGGGCAGCCTGAAATTTAAGGAGGGCGGCCCACCCTCCCAAGACCCGTCGGGTGGTCTAGGAAGTGGCCCGCGTGTTTCCAGATGGACCATCAGTTCAGGGAGTAATGCGCCGGCCAATCACTTAAAAAAAGGAAGTAGGCCCAATTGACTGCAGATCATTCTTATTAACGATTTCAATAACGATCGATGGTGTTAACTTCAATAGATTTTTGACTTCATTGCAATGCAACTCGCACTTTGTGGCGATGTACAATGACTGATGTACCGCCCGCCAGTCACTGTACATCTCCACAAAGGACCGCAAACATGCACGGCTCCTCTGTGTAAGCAGTCGCCACTGGGGCTTATACGCTGGGCGGCTTATACACTGAAACTGACAGTTGTTTTGACAATTTCTGGGTATTGCGGCTTATACACCGGGCAGCTAATATGCCGAAGATTACGGTAATATACAAATTGAAGTTCAAATGTTAACTTTTGAGTCTGATAAATATCTTTAAATTCTGTTGAGTGAGGAAACACTCTCGCCCATAATACAAATGAGATAAATCTTCTCTAAGCGTCCTTTTAGTTCAGCAACTGAAAGATCACTCCGCTGTGTCAAGTTGTTGACCCAACTGTTTTGAGGGCAACCTGGTCTTCTCCTTGTATGCACTGGAAACCTGCAATCGCTGTAGCTGAAAGACCAGCACTGCCCATGGCATGACCACACCAGTTTACTGTGCGCTCTGGCCTCTGGTCTAATTGTAAATCATAAGCTTTTTAGAGATATGGTGGACACATTACTAGGGCACCATTTGGTTTGGATGGATCTGTCTGCTTACACCCAAACAAAACAGTACACTTGTAAAATGACTGCCATATCTCAAAAGGGCTAATGGCACTCCTCTCGATAGATTTTTGTGCTTGCAGCCAAAAGAAATAAGCATTTTACAGTGCACTGTAAGGGCACAAATTTGTGGTAAAGTGACACCATGAAATCTGTTCCTGAGCATCTTTAAAAGCTGATGACTCTGCAGGAAGTTCCCTGAAAATAAACCAATCTTTCTATGTTGTGATGAACATTTTTGAAATTCTCCCTGATCATTAAAAAACTTTGTCCCTATTATGTTGAATGTAATTCCAAATATCTCTTTGATTCTTGTACAAAATCTCCCTGATTGCAACATGCAAATATTGGCGTCTGCAGTAAGCTTAAAAGTTGACATTGATGCTCAGCCAGATTGTTGGTTGGAAGCTAGAAAGATTGATATTTTCAAGAGGTCTTTTTCCCCTTCAGGATGTCAAGATGACAGAGCAGATGTCCAGACAGCTCTCATATCGGAGGCTCAGTTCATCAAACCCATCAAGAAGTTCATGGCTGGCTTAATCAGGAAGCAGGTAAAAATATAATCTTTTGTTTTATCTTTCTGTGACAACAGAACAACAATGTTAATTTTGTTCAAGTTGATCTTTAATGGATTTGCTCCAATTTACCCCAAATGAACTAGTGTGTCTATACTCATTCCAAATATCACTTCAGTTGTCTTTCCAAGGGGTCCTGAAAGTACTTGTTGCCAGAACTAAGGGCCTTTGCTTTTGCATCCCCAAATCTTGTGAGAATTGAAAGGGCCCTGTGTTCCAACTTGCGTATTGATTTAATGTGTATGACTTTGGATGGCATGGGTGGTGTGTGCATGAAGCACTCACCTCTCACCACTGTGACCCTGGTCCGAAGAACAACAAAATATCGACATTACCGGCATGGTCAAAATTCCAAGATTTGGGCCAAATTTTTTTTGCAATTTTATGGTTTCAAATGATACAGAACGGACTCCTGAAGACAGTTTACTGGTGCAGACTGGAAAAATACTTCATGGAATGAGATGTACCGGGAATTGTGTGAGTTAAGTTTTGGGTCCGAAAAACAAAAATATTGACAATACCGGCGATGGTCAAAATTTCAAGATTGTAAAAATAACTCATAGTTTGAGATGTATCAGGAATTTTGTGAGTTTAGTTATGGGTCCAAAAAACCCAAAAATCGACCATGCCGGCATGGTTCAAATTTCTAGATTTGGGTCGAAATTTTTTTGCCAATTTTATAGTTTCAAATGATACAGACGGACTCCTGAAGACAGTTTACTGGTGCAGACTGGAAAAATACTTCATGGAATGAGATGTACCGGGAATTGTGTGAGTTAAGTTTTTATTGACAATACCGGCGATGGTCAAAATTTCAAGATTGTAAAAAATAATTCATAGTTTGAGATGTATCAGGAATTTTGTGAGTTAAGTTATGGGTCCGAAAAACCAAAAAATCAACCATGCCGGCATGGTTCAAATTTCTAGGTTTGGGTTGAAATTTTTTTGGCAATTTTATAGTTTCAAATGATACAGAACGGACTCCTGAAGACAGGTTACTGGTGCAGACTGGAAAAATTAATCATAGAATGGGATGTATCGGGAATTTTGTGAGTTAAGTTTTGGGTTCGAAGAACAAAAATATCGACAATACCAGCATGGTCAAAATTTCAAGATTTGGGTTGAAGATTTTTGGGCAATTTTCTGGTTTGAAATGATACAGAATAGACTCCTGAAGACAATTTACTGGTGCAGACTTTTAAAATCATGCATATTTTTTCAGATATTGAGAATTTTGTGAGTTATGGGTCCCAAAACCCTAAAATGCATCAAGATTTTTGGTCAAAAATCTTTTGGCAATTTTATGGTTTCAAATGATAGAGCACCGACTCCAGAAGACAGTTTACTGGTACAGACTGGAAAAATGATGCATAGTTTGTCAGATAATGAAAAATTTCTGAATTTAGTTGTGGGTTCGAAAAACCAAAAAATCAACCATGCCGGCCTGGTCAAAATTTCAAGATTTTGGGTCAACAATTTGTAATTTTATGGTTTCAAATGATACAGAATGGACTCCTGAAGACAGTTTACTGGTGCAGACTGGAAAAATACTTCATGGAATGAGTGAACCAGGAATTTTGTGAGTTAAGTTTTGGGTCCGAAGAACAAAAATATTAACAATACCAGCAATAGTCAAAATTTCAAGATTGTAAAAATAATTCATAGTTTGAGATGAATCAGGAATTTTGTAAGTTTAGTTATAGGTCCGAAAAACCAAAAAATCGACCATGCCGGCATGGTTCAAATTTCTAGATTTGGGTCGAAATTTTTTTGGCAATTTTATAGTTTCAAATGATACAGAACGGACTCCTGAAGACAGGTTACTGGTGCAGACTGGAAAAATAAATCATAGAATGGGATGTATCGGGAATTTTGTGAGTTAAGTTTTGCGTCTGAAAAACAAAAAAATCGACCATGCCGGCATGGTCAAAATTTCAAGATTTTGGTTCAAAAAACTTTGGGCAATTTTATGGTTTCAAATGATACAGAACGGACTCCTGAAGACAGGTTACTGGTGCAGACTGGAAAAATAAATCATAGAATGGTATGTATCGAGAATTTTGTGAGTTTAGTTATGTGTCCGAAAAACTAAAAAATTGACCATGCCGGCATGGTCAAAATTTCAAGATCTTTTGTCAAATTTTTTGTGGCAATTTTATGGTTTCAAATGATAGAGCACAGAATCCAGAAGATAGTTTACTGGTGCAGACATAAAAATGATGCATAGTTTGTCAGATGATGAGAATTGTTTGAGTTTAGTTATGGGTCTGAAAAACCAAAAAATAGACCATGCCGGCATGGTCAAAATTTCAAGATTTTGGGTCAAAAATATTTTGGCAATTTTATGCTTTTAAATGATAGAGCACGGACTCCTGAAGACCGTTTACTGGTGCAATCTGGAAAAATGATGCATAGTTTGTCAGATAATGAGAATTTTATGAGTTTAGTTATGGGTCCGAAAAACCAAAAAATCAACCATGCCGGCATGGTCAAAATTTCAAGATTTTGGGTCAAAAATATTTTGGCAATTTTATGCTTTTAAATGATAGAGCACGGACTCCTGAAGACCGTTTACTGGTGCAATCTGGAAAAATGATGCATAGTTTGTCAGATAATGAGAATTTTATGAGTTTAGTTATGGGTCCGAAAAACCAAAAAATCGCCATGCCAGCATGGTCACAATTTCAAGATTTTGGGTCAAAAATCTTTTGGCAATTTTATGGTTTAAAATGATAGAGCACAGACTCCAGAAGACAGTTTTCTTGTGCAGACTATAAAAATGATGCATAGTTTGTTAGATGATGAGAATTTTGAGAGTTTAGTTATGGGTCCGAAAAACCAAAAAATTGACCATGCCGGCATGGTCAAAATTTCAAGATTTTGGTTCAAAAAGCTTTGGGCAATTTTATGGTTTCAAATGATACAGCACGGACTCCTGAAGTCAGGTTACTGGTGCAGACTGGAAAAAAAAATCATAGAATGGGATGTATCGAGAATTTTGTGAGTTTAGTTATGGGTCCGAAAAATCGACCATGCCTGCATGGTCAAAATTTCAAGATTTGGGTCAATTTTTTTGATTTTTAATGATATAGAACAGACTTCTGAAGACAGTTTACTGGTTCAGACTGGAAAAATAATTTATAGTATGAGATGTATCAGGAATTTTGTAAGTTTATAGTTATGGGTCCGAAAAACCAAAAAAAGTGACCATACCGGCATGGTCAAAATTTCAAATTGTTGGGTCAAAAATCTTTTGGCAGTTTTATGGTTTCAAATGATAGAGCACGGACTCCTGAAGACCGTTTACTGGTGCAATCTCAAAAAATGATGCATAGTTTGTCAGATAATGAGAATTTTGTGAGTTTAGTTGTGGGTCCGAAAAACCCAAAAACCGACCATGCAGGCATGGTCAAAATTTCACGATTTGGGTTGACAATTTTTTGGCAATTTTATTGTTTCAAATGATTGATCACGGACTCCTGAAGACAGTTTACTGGTGCAGACTGGAAAAATAACTCAAAGTATGAGATGTATCAGGAATTTTGTAAGTTTATAGTTATGGGTCCGAAAAACCAAAAAAAGTGACCATACCGGCATGGTCAAAATTTCAAATTGTTGGGTCAAAAATCTTTTGGCAGTTTTATTTTCAAATGATAGAGCACGGACTCCTGAAGACCGTTTACTGGTGCAATCTCAAAAAATGATGCATAGTTTGTCAGATAATGAGAATTTTGTGAGTTTAGTTATGGGTCCGAAAAACCCAAAAACCGACCATGCCTGCATGGTCAAAATTTCAAGATTTGGGTCAATTTTTTTGATTTTTAATGATATAGAACAGACTTCTGAAGACAGTTTACTGGTTCAGACTGGAAAAATAATTTATAGTATGAGATGTATCAGGAATATTGTAAGTTTATAGTTATGGGTCCGAAAAACCAAAAAAAGTGACCATACCGGCATGTCACAATTTCAAGATTCTGGGTCAAAATTCTTTTGGCAATTTTATGGTTTAAAATGATAGAGCACAGACTCCAGAAGACAGTTTACTGGTGCAGACTATAAAATAGATGCATAGTTTGTCAGATATTGAGAAATTTGTGAGTTTAGTTATGGGTCCGAAAAACCAAAAAATCGACCATGCCGGCATGGTCGAAAATTGGGTTGACAATTTTTTGGCAATTTTGTGGTTTTAAATTATATAGAACGGACTCCTGAAGACAGTTTACCTGTGCAGACTGGAAAAATAACTCAAAGTATGAGATGTATCAGGAATTTTGTGAGTTTAGTTATGGGTCCGAAAAACCAAAAAATCGACCGTGCCAGCATGGTCACAATTTCAAGATTTTGGGTCAAAAATCTTTTGGCAATTTTATGGTTTCAAATGATAAAGCACAGACTCTTGAAGACAGTTTACTGGTGCAGACTATAAAAATGATGCATAGTTTGTTAGATGATGAGAAATTTGTGAGTTTAGTTATGGGTCTGAAAAACCAAAAAATCGACCATGCAGGCATGGTCAAAATTTCAAGATTTTGGGTCAAAAATCTTTTGGCAGTTTTATGGTTTCAAATGATAGAGCACTGACTCCTGAAGATCGTTTACTGGTGCAATCTCGAAAAATGATGCATAGTTTGTCAGATAAGAAGAATTTTGTGAGTTTAGTTTCGGGTCCGAAAAACCAAAAAATCGACCATGCCGGCATGATCAAATTTTCATGATTTGAGGTCAAAATTCTTTGCGAATTTTATGGTTTCAAATGATAGAGCACGGACTCCAGAAGACAGTTTACTGGTGCAGACTATAAAAATGATGCATAGTTTGTCAGATATTGAGAATTTTGTGAGTTTACTTATGGTTCCGAAAAACCAAAAAACCGACCATGCCGGCATGGTCAAAATTTCAAGATTTGGGTTGACAATTTTTTGGCAATTTTATTGTTTCAAATGATTGATCACGGACTCCTGAAGACAGTTTACTGGTGCAGACTGGAAAAATAACTCAAAGTATGAGATGTATCAGGAATTATGTGAGTTTAGTTATGGGTCCGAAAAACCAAAGAATCGACCATGCCGGCATGGTCACAATTTCAAGATTTTGGGTCAAAATTCTTTTGGCAATTTTATGGTTTCAAATGATAGAGCACGGACTCCTGAAGACCGTTTACTGGTGCAATCTGGAAAAATGATGCATAGTTTGTCAGATAAGAAGAATTTTGTGAGTTTAGTTATGGGTCTGAAAAACCCAAAAATCTACCATGCTGGCATGGTCAAATTTTCAAGATTTTGGGTCAAAAATCTTTTGGCAGTTTTATGGTTTCAAATGATAGAGCACTGACTCCTGAAGACCGTTTACTGGTGCAATCTGGAAAAATGATGCATAGTTTGTCAGATAAGAAGAATTTTGTGAGTTTAGTTATGGGTCCGAAAAACCAAAAAATCGACCATGCCGGCATGGTCAAATTTTCAAGATTTTGGGTCAAAAATCTTTTGGCAGTTTTATGGTTTCAAATGATAGAGCACTGACTCCTGAAGACTGTTTACTGGTGCAATCTGGAAAAATGATGCATAGTTTGTCAGATAAGAAGAATTTTGTGAGTTTAGTTATGGGTCCGAAATACCAAAAAATCGACCATGCCGGCATGGTCAAATTTTCAAGATTTTGGGTCAAAAATCTTTTGGCACTTTTATGGTTTCAAATGATAGAGCACTGACTCCTGAAGACCGTTTACTGGTGCAATCTGGAAAATTGATGCATAGTTTGTCAGATATTGAGAATTTTGTGAGTTTAGTTATGGGTCCGAAAAACCAAAAAATCGACCATGCCGGCATGGTCAAATTTCAAGATTTTGGGTCAAAAATCTTTTGGCAATTTTATGGTTTTAAATGATAGAGCACGGACTCCTGAAGACCTTTTACCGGTGCAATCTGGAAAAATGATGCATAGTTTGTCAGATAATGAGAATTTTATGAGTTTAGTTATGGGTCCGAAAAACCAAAAAATCAACCATGCCGGCATGGTCAAAATTTCAAGATTTGGGTCAAAAATCTTTTGGCAGTTTTATGGTTTCAAATGATAGAGCACGGACTCTTGAAGACCGTTTACTGGTGCAATCTGGAAAAATGATGCATAGTTTGTCAGATAATGAGAATTTTGTGAGTTTAGTTATGGGTCCGAAAAACCAAAAAATCTACCATGCCGGCATGGTCAAAATTTCAAGATTTTGGGTCAAAAATCTTTTGGCAGTTTTATGGTTTCAAATGATAGAGCACTGACTCCTGAAGACCGTTTACTGGTGCAATCTGGAAAAATGATGCATAGTTTGTCAGATAAGAAGAATTTTGTGAGTTTAGTTATGGGTCCGAAAAACCAAAAAATCGACCAAGCCGGCATGGTCAAATTTCAAGATTTTGGGTCAAAAATCTTTTGGCAATTTTATGGTTTTAAATGATAGAGCACGGACTCCTGAAGACCGTTTACCGGTGCAATCTGGAAAAATGATGCATAGTTTGTCAGATAATGAGAATTTTATGAGTTTAGTTATGGGTCCGAAAAACCAAAAAATCGACCATGCCGGCATGGTCAAAATTTCAAGATTTTGGTCAAAAATCTTTTGGCAGTTTTATGGTTTCAAATGATAGAGCACGGACTCTTGAAGACCGTTTACTGGTGCAATCTGGAAAAATGATGCATAGTTTGTCAGATAATGAGAATTTTATGAGTTTAGTTATGGGTCCGAAAAACCAAAAAATCGACCATGCCGGCATGGTCAAAATTTCAAGATTTTGGGTCAAAAATCTTTTGGCAGTTTTATGGTTTCAAATGATAGAGCACTGACTCCTGAAGACCGTTTACTGGTGCAATCTCGAAAATTGATGCATAGTTTGTCAGATAAGAAGAGTTTTGTGAGTTTAGTTATGGGTCCGAAAAACCAAAAAAATCGACCATGCCGGCATGGTCAAAATTTCAAGATTTTGGGTCAAAAATCTTTTGGCAGTTTTATGGTTTCAAATGATAGAGCACTGACTCCTGAAGACCGTTTACTGGTGCAATCTCGAAAATTGATGCATAGTTTGTCAGATAAGAAGAATTTTGTGAGTTTAGTTATGGGTCCGAAAAACCAAAAAATCGACCATGCCGGCATGGTCAAATTTTCATAATTTGAGGTCAAAATTCTTTGCGAATTTTTTGGTTTCAAATGATAGAGCACGGACTCCAGAAGACAGTTTACTAGTGCAGACTATAAAAATGATGCATAGTTTGTCAGATATTGAGCATTTTGTGAGTTTAGTTATGGGTCCGAAAAACCCAAAAACCGACCATGCCGGCATGGTCAAAATTTCAAGATTTGGGTTGACAATTTTTTGGCAATTTTATTGTTTCAAATGATTGATCACGGACTCCTGAAGACAGTTTACTGGTGTAGACTGGAAAAATAACTCAAAGTATGAGATGTATCAGGAATTTTGTGAGTTTAGTTATGGGTCCGAAAAACCAAAAAATGGACCATGCCGGCATGGTCACAATTTCAAGATTTTGGGTCAAAAATCTTTTGGCAGTTTTATGGTTTCAAATGATAGAGCACTGACTCCTGAAGACCGTTTACTGGTGCAATCTGGAAAATTGATGCATAGTTTGTCAGATATTGAGAATTTTGTGAGTTTAGTTATGGGTCCGAAAAACCAAAAAATCGACCATGCCGGCATGGTCAAATTTCAAGATTTTGGGTCAAAAATCTTTTGGCAATTTTATGGTTTTAAATGATAGAGCACGGACTCCTGAAGACCCTTTACTGGTGCAATCTGGAAAAATGATGCATAGTTTGTCAGATAAGAAGAATTTTGTGAGTTTAGTTATGGGTCCGAAAAACCAAAAAATCGACCATGCCGGCATGGTCAAATTTTCATGATTTGAGATCAAAATTCTTTGCGAATTTGATGGTTTCAAATGATAGAGCACGGACTCCAGAAGACAGTTTACTGGTGCAATCTGGAAAAATTATGCATAGTTTGTCAGATAAGAAGAATTTTGTGAGTTTAGTTATGGGTCCGAAAAACCAAAAAATCGACCATGCCGGCATGGTCAAAATTTCAAGATTTTGGGTCAAAAATCATTTGGCAGTTTTATGGTTTCAAATGATAGAGCACTGACTCCTGAAGACCGTTTACTGGTGCAATCTGGAAAAATTATGCATAGTTTGTCAGATAAGAAGAATTTTGTGAGTTTAGTTATGGGTCCGAAAAACCAAAAAATCGACCATGCCGGCATGGTCAAAATTTCAAGATTTTGGGTCAAAAATCTTTTGGCAGTTTTATGGTTTCAAATGATAGAGCACTGACTCCTGAAAACCGTTTACTGGTGCAATCTCGAAAATTGATGCATAGTTTGTCAGATAAGAAGAATTTTGTGAGTTTAGTTATGTGTCCGAAAAACCAAAAAATCGACCATGCCGGCATGGTCAAATTTTCAAGATTTTGGGTCAAAAATCTTTTGGCAGTTTTAGGTTTCAAATGATAGAGCACTGACTCCTGAAGACCGTTTACTGGTGCAATCTCGAAAATTGATGCATAGTTTGTCAGATAAGAAGAATTTTGTGAGTTTAGTTATGGGTCCGAAAAACCAAAAAATCGACCATGCCGGCATGGTCAAATTTTCATGATTTGAGATCAAAATTCTTTGCGGATTTTATGGTTTCAAATGATAGAGCACGGACTCCAGAAGACAGTTTACTGGTGCAGACTATAAAAATGATGCATAGTTTGTCAGATATTGAGAATTTTGTGAGTTTAGTTATGGGTCCGAAAAACCCCAAAACCGACCATGCCGGCATGGTCACAATTTCAAGATTTGGGTTGACAATTTTTTGGCAATTTTATTGTTTCAAATGATTGATCACGGACTCCTGAAGACCGTTTACTGGTGCAATCTGGAAAAATGATGCATAGTTTGTCAGATAATGAGAATTTTATGAGTTTAGTTATGGGTCCGAAAAACCAAAAAATCGACCATGCCGGCATGGTCAAATTTTCATAATTTGAGATCAAAATTCTTTGCGAATTTTATGGTTTCAAATGATAGAGCACAGACTCCAGAAGACAGTTTACTAGTGCAGACTATAAAAATGATGCATAGTTTGTCAGATATTGAGAATTTTGTGAGTTTAGTTATGCGTCTGAAAAACCCAAAAACCGACCATGCCGGCATGGTCAAAATTTCAAGATTTGGGTTGACAATTTTTTGGCAATTTTATTGTTTCAAATGATTGATTACGGACTCCTGAAGACAGTTTACTGGTGCAGACTGGAAAAATAACTCAAAGTATGAGATGTATCAGGAATTTTGTGAGTTTAGTTATGGGTCCGAAAAACCAAAAAATCGACCATGCCGGCATGGTCACAATTTCAAGATTTTGGGTCAAAATTCTTTTGGCAATTTTATGGTTTCAAATGATAGAGCACGGACTCCTGAAGACCGTTTACTGGTGCAATCTGGAAAAATGATGCATAGTTTGTCAGATAATGAGAATTTTATGAGTTTAGTTATGGGTCCGAAAAACCAAAAAATCGACCATGCCGGCATGGTCAAAATTTCAAGATTTTGGGTCAAAAATCTTTTGGCAGTTTTATGGTTTCAAATGATAGAGCACTGACTCCTGAAGACCGTTTACTGGTGCAATCTGGAAAAATTATGCATAGTTTGTCAGATAAGAAGAATTTTGTGAGTTTAGTTATGGGTCCGAAAAACCAAAAAATCGACCATGCCGGCATGGTCAAAATTTCAAGATTTTGGGTCAAAAATCTTTTGGCAGTTTTATGGTTTCAAATGATAGAGCACTGACTCCTGAAAACCGTTTACTGGTGCAATCTCGAAAATTGATGCATAGTTTGTCAGATAAGAAGAATTTTGTGAGTTTAGTTATGGGTCCGAAAAACCAAAAAATCGACCATGCCGGCATGGTCAAATTTTCATGATTTGAGATCAAAATTCTTTGCGAATTTTATGGTTTAAAATGATAGAGCACGGACTCCAGAAGACAGTTTACTAGTGCAGACTATAAAAATGATGCATAGTTTGTCAGATATTGAGAATTTTGTGAGTTTAGTTATGGGTCCGAAAAACCCAAAAACCGACCATGCCGGTATGGTCAAAATTTCAAGATTTGGGTTGACAATTTTTTGGCAATTTTATTGTTTCAAATGATTGATCACGGACTCCTGAAGACAGTTTACTGGTGCAGACTGGAAAAATAACTCAAAGTATGAGATGTATCAGGAATTTTGTGAGTTTACTTATGGGTCCGAAAAACCAAAAAATCTACCATGCCGGCATGGTCACAATTTCAAGATTTTGGGTCAAAATTCTTTTGGCAATTTTTTGGTTTCAAATGATAGAGCACGGACTCCTGAAGACCGTTTACTGGTGCAATCTGGAAAAATGATGCATAGTTTGTCAGATAATGAGAATTTTATGAGTTTAGTTATGGGTCCGAAAAACCAAAAAATCGACCATGCCGGCATGGTAAAAATTTCAAGATTTTGGGTCAAAAATCTTTTGGCAGTTTTATGGTTTCAAATGATAGAGCACTGACTCCTGAAGACCGTTTACTGGTGCAATCTGAAAAAATGATGCATAGTTTGTCATATAAGAAGAATTTTCTGAGTTTAGTTATGGGTCCGAAAAACCAAAAAATCGACCATGCCGGCATGGTCAAATTTTCAAGATTTTGGGTCAAAAATCTTTTGGCAGTTTTATGGTTTCAAATGATAGAGCACTGACTCCTGAAGACCGTTTACTGGTGCAATCTGGAAAAATTATGCATAGTTTGTCAGATAAGAAGAATTTTGTGAGTTTAGTTATGGGTCCGAAAAACCAAAAAAACGACCATGCCGGCATGGTCAAAATTTCAAGATTTTGGGTCAAAAATCTTTTGGCAGTTTTATGGTTTCAAATGATAGAGCACTGACTCCTGAAAACCGTTTACTGGTGCAATCTCGAAAATTGATGCATAGTTTGTCAGATAAGAAGAATTTTGTGAGTTTAGTTATGGGTCCGAAAAACCAAAAAATCGACCATGCCGGCATGGTCAAATTTTCATGATTTGAGATCAAAATTCTTTGCGAATTTTATGGTTTAAAATGATAGAGCACGGACTCCAGAAGACAGTTTACTAGTGCAGACTATAAAAATGATGCATAGTTTGTCAGATATTGAGAATTTTGTGAGTTTAGTTATGGGTCCGAAAAACCCAAAAACCGACCATGCCGCATGGTCAAAATTTCAAGATTTGGGTTGACAATTTTTTGGCAATTTTATTGTTTCAAATGATTGATCACGGACTCCTGAAGACAGTTTACTGGTGCAGACTGGAAAAATAACTCAAAGTATGAGATGTATCAGGAATTTTGTGAGTTTAGTTATGGGTCCCGAAAAACCAAAAATCGACCATGCCAGGCATGGTCACAATTTCAAGATTTTGGGTCAAAATTCTTTTGGCAATTTTATGGTTTCAAATGATAGAGCACGAACTCCTGAAGACCGTTTACTGGTGCAATCTGGAAAAATGATGCATAGTTTGTCAGATAATGAGAATTTTATGAGTTTAGTTATGGGTCCGAAAAACCAAAAAATCGACCATGCCGGCATGGTCAAAATTTCAAGATTTTGGGTCAAAAATCTTTTGGCAGTTTTATGGTTTCAAATGATAGAGCACTGACTCCTGAGACCGTTTACTGGTGCAATCTGGAAAAATGATGCATAGTTTGTCAGATAAGAAGAATTTTGTGAGTTTAGTTATGGGTCAGAAAAACCAAAAAATCGACCATGCCGGCATGGTCAAAATTTCAAGATTTTGGGTCAAAATCTTTTGGCAGTTTTATGGTTTTCAAATGATAGAGCACTGACTCCTGAAGACCGTTTACTGGTGCAATCTGGAAAAATGATGCATAGTTTGTCAGATAAGAAGAATTTTGTGAGTTTAGTTATGAGTCCGAAAAACCAAAAAATCGACCATGCCGGCATGGTCAAATTTTCAAGATTTTGGGTCAAAAATCTTTTGGCAGTTTTATGGTTTCAAATGATAGAGGCAGTGACTCCTGAAGACCGTTTACTGGTGCAATCTGGAAAATGATGCATAGTTTGTCATATAAGAAGAATTTTGTGAGTTTAGTTATGGGTCCGAAAAACCAAAAAATCGACCATGCCGGCCATGGTCAAATTTTCATGATTTGAGATCAAAATTCTTTGCGAATTTTATGGTTTCAAATGATAGAGCACGGACTCCAGAAGACAGTTTACTGGTGCAGACTATAAAAATGATGCATAGTTTGTCAGATATTGAGAATTTTGTGAGTTTAGTTATGGGTCCGGAAAAACCCCAAAACCGACCATGCCGGCATGGTCACAATTTCAAGATTTGGGTTGACAATTTTTTGGCAATTTTATTGTTTCAAATGATTGATCACGGACTCCTGAAGACCGTTTACTGGTGCAATCTGAAAAATGATGCATAGTTTGTCAGATAATGAGAATTTTATGAGTTTAGTTATGGGTCCGAAAAACCAAAAAATCGACCATGCCGGCATGGTCAAAATTTCAAGATTTTGGGTCAAAAATCTTTTGGCAGTTTTATGGTTTCAAATGATAGAGCACTGACTCCTGAAGACCGTTTACTGGTGCAATCTGGAAAAATGATGCATAGTTTGTCAGAAAAGAAGAATTTTGTGAGTTTAGTTATGGGTCCGAAAAACCAAAAAATCGACCATGCAGGCATGGTAAAATTTTCAAGATTTTGGGTCAAAAATCTTTTGGCAGTTTTATGGTTTCAAATGATAGAGCAGTGACTCCTGAAGACCGTTTACTGGTGCAATCTGGAAAAATTATGCATAGTTTGTCATATAACAAGAATTTTGTTAGTTTAGTTATGGGTCCGAAAAACCAAAAATCGACCATGCCGGCATGGTCAAATTTTCAAGATTTTGGGTCAAAAATCTTTTGGCAGTTTTATGGTTTCAAATGATAGAGCACTGACTCCTGAAGACCGTTTACTGGTGCAATCTCGAAAATTGATGCATAGTTTGTCAGATAAGAAGAATTTTGTGAGTTTAGTTATAGGTCCGAAAAACCCCAAAACCGACCATGCCGGCATGGTCACAATTTCAAGATTTGGGTTGACAATTTTTTGGCAATTTTATTGTTTCAAATGATTGATCACGGACTCCTGAAGACCGTTTACTGGTGCAATCTGGAAAAATGATGCATAGTTTGTCAGATAATGAGAATTTTATGAGTTTAGTTATGGGTCCGAAAAACCAAAAAATCGACCATGCCGGCATGGTAAAATTTTCAAGATTTTGGGTCAAAAATCTTTTGGCAGTTTTATGGTTTCAAATGATAGAGCAGTGACTCCTGAAGACCGTTTACTGGTGCAATCTGGAAGAATGATGCATAGTTTGTCATATAAGAAGAATATTGTGAGTTTAGTTATGGGTCCGAAAACCCAAAAATCGACCATGCCGGCATGGTCAAATTTTCAAGATTTTGGGTAAAAAATCTTTTGGCAGTTTTAGGTTTAAAATGATAGAGCACTGACTCCTGAAGACCGTTTACTGGTGCAATCTCGAAAATTGATGCATAGTTTGTCAGATAAGAAGAATTTTGTGAGTTTAGTTATGGGTCCGAAAAACCAAAAAATCGACCATGCCGGCATGGTCAAATTTATATGATTTGAGATCAAAATTCTTTGCGAATTTTATGGTTTCAAATGATAGAGCACGGACTCCAGAAGACAGTTTACTGGTGCAGACTATAAAAATGATGCATAGTTTGTCAGATATTGAGAATTTTGTGAGTTTAGTTATGGGTCCGAAAAACCCCAAAACCGACCATGCCGGCATGGTCACAATTTCAAGATTTGGGTTGACAATTTTTTGGCAATTTTATTGTTTCAAATGATTGATCACGGACTCCTGAAGACCGTTTACTGGTGCAATCTGGAAAAATGATGCATAGTTTGTCAGATAATGAGAATTTTATGAGTTTAGTTATGGGTCCGAAAAACCAAAAAATCGACCATGCCGGCATGGTCAAAATTTCAAGATTTTGGGTCAAAAATCTTTTGGCAGTTTTATGGTTTCAAATGATAGAGCACTGACTCCTGAAGACCGTTTACTGGTGCAATCTGGAAAAATGATGCATAGTTTGTCAGAAAAGAAGAATTTTGTGAGTTTAGTTATGGGTCCGAAAAACCGAAAAAATCGACCATGCAGGCATGGTCAAATTTTCAAGATTTTGGGTCAAAAATCTTTTGGCAGTTTTATGGTTTCAAATGATAGAGCAGTGACTCCTGAAGACCGTTTACTGGTGCAATCTGGAAAAATTATGCATAGTTTGTCATATAACAAGAATTTTGTTAGTTTAGTTATGGGTCCGAAAAACCAAAAATCGACCATGCCGGCATGGTCAAATTTTCAAGATTTTTGGTCAAAAATCTTTTGGCAGTTTTATGGTTTCAAATGATAGAGCACTGACTCCTGAAGACCGTTTACTGGTGCAATCTCGAAAATTGATGCATAGTTTGTCAGATAAGAAGAATTTTGTGAGTTTAGTTATAGGTCCGAAAAACCAAAAAATCGACCATGCCGGCATGGTCAAATTTTCAAGATTTTGGGTCAAAAATCTTTGGCAGTTTTAGGTTTCAAATGATAGAGCACTGACTCCTGAAGACCGTTTACTGGTGCAATCTCGAAAATTGATGCATAGTTTGTCAGATAAGAAGAATTTTGTGAGTTTAGTTATTGGTCCGAAAAACCAAAAAATCGACCATGCCGGCATGGTCAAATTTTCATGATTTGAGATCAAAATTCTTTGCGAATTTTATGGTTTCAAATGATAGAGCATGGACTCCAGAAGACAGTTTACTGGTGCAGACTATAAAAATGATGCATAGTTTGTCAGATATTGAGAATTTTGTGAGTTTAGTTATGGGTCCGAAAAACCCCAAAACCGACCATGCTGGCATGGTCAAAATTTCAAGATTTGGGTTGACAATTTTTTGGCAGTTTTATGGTTTCAAATGATAGAGCACTGACTCCTGAAGACCGTTTACTGGTGCAATCTGGAAAAATGATGCATAGTTTGTCAGATAAGAAGAATTTTGTGAGTTTAGTTATGGGTCAGAAAAACCCCAAAATCGACCATGCCGGCATGGTCAAAATTTCAAGATTTTGGGTCAAAAATCTTTTGGCAGTTTTATGGTTTCAAATGATAGAGCACTGACTCCTGAAGACCGTTTACTGGTGCAATCTGGAAAAATGATGCATAGTTTGTCAGATAAGAAGAATTTTGTGAGTTTAGTTATGGGTCCGAAAAACCAAAAAATCGACCATGCCGGCATGGTCAAATTTTCAAGATTTTGGGTCAAAAATCTTTTGGCAGTTTTATGGTTTCAAATGATAGAGCAGTGACTCCTGAAGACCGTTTACTGGTGCAATCTGGAAAAATTATGCATAGTTTGTCATATAACAAGAATTTTCTGAGTTTAGTTATAGGTCCGAAAAACCAAAAAATCGACCATGCCGGCATGGTCAAATTTTCAAGATTTTGGGTCAAAAATCTTTTGGCAGTTTTATGGTTTCAAATGATAGAGCACTGACTCCTGAAGACCGTTTACTGGTGCAATCTGGAAAAATGATGCATAGTTTGTCAGATAAGAAGAATTTTGTGAGTTTAGTTATGGGTCAGAAAAACCCCAAAATCGACCATGCCGGCATGGTCAAAATTTCAAGATTTTGGGTCAAAAATCTTTTGGCAGTTTTATGGTTTCAATGATAGAGCACTGACTCCTGAAGACCGTTTACTGGTGCAATCTGGAAAAATGATGCATAGTTTGTCAGATAAGAAGAATTTTGTGAGTTTAGTTATGGGTCCGAAAAACCAAA
Organism: Pisaster brevispinus; assembly: GCA_023634235.1. Lineage (NCBI taxonomy): Eukaryota > Metazoa > Echinodermata > Asteroidea > Forcipulatida > Asteriidae > Pisaster > Pisaster brevispinus. The sequence continues at coordinate 1,189,525 of JAMKCF010000026.1, forward strand.
AAATCGACCATGCCGGCATGGTCAAAATTTCAAGATTTTGGGTCAAAAATCTTTTGGCAGTTTTATGGTTTCAAATGATAGAGCACTGACTCCTGAAGACCGTTTACTGGTGCAATCTGGAAAAATGATGCATAGTTTGTCATATAAGAAGAATTTTGTGAGTTTAGTTATGGGTCCGAAAACCCAAAAATCGACCATGCCGGCATGGTCAAATTTTCAAGATTTTGGGTCAAAAATCTTTTGGCAGTTTTATGGTTTCAAATGATAGAGCACTGACTCCTGAAGACCGTTTACTGGTGCAATCTCGAAAATTGATGCATAGTTTGTCAGATAAGAAGAATTTTGTGAGTTTAGTTATGGGTCCGAAAAACCAAAAAATCGACCATGCCGGCATGGTCAAATTTTCATGATTTGAGATCAAATTCTTTGCGAATTTTATGGTTTCAAATGATAGAGCACGGACTCCAGAAGACAGTTTACTGGTGCAGACTATAAAAATGATGCATAGTTTGTCAGATATTGAGAATTTTGTGAGTTTAGTTATGGGTCCGAAAAACCCCAAAACCGACCATGCCGGCATGGTCACAATTTCAAGATTTGGGTTGACAATTTTTGGGCAATTTTATTTTTTCAAATGATTGATCACGGACTCCTGAAGACCGTTTACTGGTGCAATCTGGAAAAATGATGCATAGTTTGTCAGATAATGAGAATTTTATGAGTTTAGTTATGGGTCCGAAAAACCAAAAAATCGACCATGCCGGCATGGTCAAAATTTCAAGATTTTGGGTCAAAAATCTTTTGGCAGTTTTATGGTTTCAAATGATAGAGCACTGACTCCTGAAGACCGTTTACTGGTGCAATCTGGAAAAATAATGCATAGTTTGTCATATAAGAAGAATTTTGTGAGTTTAGTTATGGGTCCGAAAACCCAAAAATCGACCATGCCGGCATGGTCAAATTTTCAAGATTTTGGGTCAAAAATCTTTTGGCAGTTTTATGGTTTCAAATGATAGAGCAGTGACTCCTGAAGACCGTTTACTGGTGCAATCTGGAAAAATTATGCATAGTTTGTCATATAACAAGAATTTTGTTAGTTTAGTTATGGGTCCGAAAAACCAAAAATCTACCATGCCGGCATGGTCAAATTTTCAAGATTTTGGGTCAAAAATCTTTTGGCAGTTTTATGGTTTCAAATGATAGAGCACTGACTCCTGAAGACCGTTTACTGGTGCAATCTCGAAAATTGATGCATAGTTTGTCAGATAAGAAGAATTTTGTGAGTTTAGTTAGAGGTCCGAAAAACCAAAAAATCGACCATGCCGGCATGGTCAAATTTTCAAGATTTTGGGTCAAAAATCTTTTGGCAGTTTTATGGTTTCAAATGATAGAGCACTGACTCCTGAAGACCGTTTACTGGTGCAATCTGGAAAAATGATGCATAGTTTGTCAGATAAGAAGAATTTTGTGAGTTTAGTTATGGGTCAGAAAAACCCCAAAATCGACCATGCCGGCATGGTCAAAATTTCAAGATTTTGGGTCAAAAATCTTTTGGCAGTTTTATGGTTTCAATGATAGAGCACTGACTCCTGAAGACCGTTTACTGGTGCAATCTGGAAAAATGATGCATAGTTTGTCAGATAAGAAGAATTTTGTGAGTTTAGTTATGGGTCCGAAAAACCAAAAAATCGACCATGCCGGCATGGTCAAAATTTCAAGATTTTGGGTCAAAAATCTTTTGGCAGTTTTATGGTTTCAAATGATAGAGCACTGACTCCTGAAGACCGTTTACTGGTGCAATCTGGAAAAATGATGCATAGTTTGTCATATAAGAAGAATTTTGTGAGTTTAGTTATGGGTCCGAAAACCCAAAAATCGACCATGCCGGCATGGTCAAATTTTCAAGATTTTGGGTCAAAAATCTTTTGGCAGTTTTATGGTTTCAAATGATAGAGCACTGACTCCTGAAGACCGTTTACTGGTGCAATCTGAAAAATGATGCATAGTTTGTCAGATAAGAAGAATTTTGTGAGTTTAGTTATGGGTCCGAAAAACTAAAAAATCGACCATGCCGGCATGGTCAAATTTTCATGATTTGAGATCAAAATTCTTTGCGAATTTTATGGTTTCAAATGATAGAGCACGGACTCCAGAAGACAGTTTACTGGTGCAGACTATAAAAATGATGCATAGTTTGTCAGATATTGAGAATTTTGTGAGTTTAGTTATGGGTCCGAAAAACCCCAAAACCGACCATGCCGGCATGGTCACAATTTCAAGATTTGGGTTGACAATTTTTTGGCAATTTTATTTTTTCAAATGATTGATCACGGACTCCTGAAGACCGTTTACTGGTGCAATCTGGAAAAATGATGCATAGTTTTGTCAGATAATGAGAATTTTATGAGTTTAGTTATGGGTCCGAAAAACCAAAAAATCGACCATGCCGGCATGGTCAAAATTTCAAGATTTTGGGTCAAAAATCTTTTGGCAGTTTTATGGTTTCAAATGATAGAGCACTGACTCCTGAGGACCGTTTACTGGTGCAATCTGGAAAAATGATGCATAGTTTGTCAGATAAGAAGAATTTTGTGAGTTTAGTTATGGGTCCGAAAAACCAAAAAATCGACCATGCCGGCATGGTCAAAATTTCAAGATTTTGGGTCAAAAATCTTTTGGCAGTTTTATGGTTTCAAATGATAGAGCACTGACTCCAGAAGACAGTTTACTGGTGCAGACTATAAAAATGATGCATAGTTTGTCAGATATTGAGAATTTTGTGAGTTTAGTTATGTGTCCGAAAAAACCAAAAAATTGACCATGCCGGAGTTTCAAGATTTTTTGTCAAATTTTGTTTGGCAATTTTATGGTTTCAAATGATAGAGCACAGAATCCAGAAGATAGTTTACTGGTGCAGACATAAAAATGATGCATTGTTTGTCAGATGATGAGAATTTTTTGAGTTTAGTTATGGGTCTGAAAAACCAAAAAAATAGACCATGCCGGCATGGTCAAAATTTCAAGATTTTGGGTCAAAAATCTTTTGGCAATTTTATGGTTTCAAATGATAGAGCACGGACTCCTGAAGACCGTTTACTGGTGCAATCTGGAAAAATGATGCATAGTTTGTCAGATAATGAGAATTTTATGAGTTTAGTTATGGGTCCGAAAAACCAAAAAATCGACCATGCCGGCATAGTCAAAATTTCAAGATTTGGGGTCAAAACTCTTTTGGCAGTTTTATGGTTTTAAATGATAGAGCACTGACTCCTGAAGACCGTTTACTGGTGCAATCCTGAAAAATGATGCATAGTTTGTCAGATAAGAAGAATTTTGTGAGTTTAGTTATTGGTCCGAAAAACCAAAAAATCGACCATGCCGGCATGGTCAAATTTTCATGATTTGAGATCAAAATTTTTTGCGAATTTTATGGTTTCAAATGATAGAGCACGGACTCCAGAAGACAGTTTACTGGTGCAGACTATAAAAATGATGCATAGTTTGTCAGATATTGAGAATTTTGTGAGTTTAGTTATGGGTCCGAAAAACCCAAAAACCGACCATGCCGGCATGGTCAAAATTTCAAGATTTGGGTTTACAATTTTTTGGCAATTTTATTGTTTCAAATGATTGATCACGGACTATTGAAGACAGTTTACTGGTGCAGACTGGAAAAATAACTCAAAGTATGAGATGTATCAGGAATTTTGTGAGTTTAGTTATGGGTCCGAAAAACCAAAAAATCGACCATGCCGGCATGGTCACAATTTCAAGATTTTGGGTCAAAATTCTTTTGGCAATTTTATGGTTTCAAATGATAGAGCACGGACTCCTGAAGACAGTTTACTGGTGATGACTGGAAAAAAGATGCATAGTTTGTCAGATATTGAGAATTTTGTGAGTTTAGTTATGTGTCCGAAAAACCAAAAAATTTACCATGCCGGCATGGTCAAAATTTGGGTTGACAATTTTTTGGCAATTTTGTGGTTTTAAATGATATAAAACGGACTCCTGAAGACAGTTTACCTGTGCAGACTGGAAAAATAACTCAAAGTATGAGATGTATCAGGAATTTTGTGAGTTTAGTTATGGGTCAGAAAAACCAAAAAATCGACCATGCCAGCATGGTCACAATTTCAAGATTTTGGGTCAAAAATCTTTTGGCAATTTTATGGTTTCAAATGATAGAGCACAGACTCCTGAAGACCGTTTACTGGTGCAGACTATAAAAATGATGCATAGTTTGTTAGATGATGAGAAATTTGTGAGTTTAGTTATGGGTCTGAAAAACCAAAAAATCGACCTTGCAGGCATGGTCAAAATTTCAAGATTTTGGGTCAAAAATCTTTTGGCAGTTTTATGGTTTCAAATGATAGAGCACTGACTCCTGAAGACCGTTTACTGGTGCAATCTCGAAAAATTATGCATAGTTTGTCAGATTAGAAGAATTTTGTGAGTTTAGTTATTGGTCCGAAAAACCCAAAAATCGACCATGCCTGCATGGTCAAAATTTCAAGATTTTGGGTCAAAATTCTTTTGGCAATTTTATGGTTTCAAATGATAGAGCACGGACTCCTCAACCATACGGCCAGGCCATGCCAATGCAGCAGGGTGAGCTCAAACCATTGAGTTGCTGAAGAATTCCAAACCTAGGCCTGTGATTTCTCAGGCTTTTTCCTGGTTTCAGGATTTTCCATTGACCTCCCTTGGGCTTCAGAGTTTCTTGAAAGAGGCAAACTTGCAAAAATTTTGTTTAATCACAGGATGTGGCAAATATTGTACACATGGTCATTTTATATGATGGCCACACACAGGCTCAAACCTTTGACCTCCATGAGTGTGTGCTCATCTTGTGTTGATGAACATGACCATATGTACACAGTGTAAGCTACATCCTGTGATTAGTGTCGCAGCAAAAAGTTACAAAGTCAAACCAGAACTGATAAGAATAAAGTCATTAGTGTAGTTAGCTCCGCCTTGAACAAAAGGATCAAGGCGCAATAACGAATAGTCATTCACATTGTACTGTATGTACAAGCTCATATACCCACAAACAGTTTATGTATACAGTACGTAAGCACATGTCTGTAACAGTGTATCCGAGCAGCAAGCATGGGGTGTGCTGTGTGCGGGGCAAAATGCGACTTTAATCATTCCATGCAGCTGACATGCCTTGATCAAGGCTACAGTTCATCAAGCCTTCCTTAACCCTGCGTGACACCATCAAAAAAAAATCACACACTTATGCCATCAGGTACTTTTCAAGTGTCCGTTTTATATTTTGCGTGTAATACGTGTTTTTTGAGAACACAATCATGTTTAAATCGCCCAAACTATTGGATATAGACCCTTGTGACTAAATAAAATAAATTCAAGCAAAATTTCCATTGAGATCAGCCCACATGTGTCTCTAAGCCATTTGTTTGAATGAAACCCTCGTGTTTGATGAGTCAGCAAAAACATCATAATTTCTTACATTTCTTACATTTCTCAAAGGAATACCGGGAGAACTGGTCATTGGTGGATTTTTTGGGGTGTGAAATCAACCCCGATGGTAACAAGACAATTGGCATGCTATTTGGCTAGGTGTAGTTGAGGAACCTTATTTTTTTTTTAAACAAATAAAATAAAATGGCCGAGTAATTACTTTTTAATTAAAAACGGACACCTAAAAAGTGCCTGATGGCTTCATCTAGGGTTAAGCATTCCTGAAACCATCTCAACTCCTTAGGCATATTCAGCACTGGCAACCAAATTGGTGTTCAGCCTGCAAGTCAAGCAATAAACCACAAATGAAACTGACTGGTTAAGTTTTCAATAGTTTTTGGGTTGAACAAAGAAAACTTGACTAGAGCCGGACTTGAACCTTAGACCTCCGCATTAACAGTCTTGCACTAAAGAGCAAGAGGAATCCGCACCTCTATTGAATACTCAAATGACAGACAAGTCGTAACATCTTTTTCCCTCTTCAGCCTACATTCAGCAGCCTGGACATCCCCAACAGATGCAGGGCTATGCCATTTCACCGCCGCAGGCCTACCATGCTCCACCCTCCAACATGGCGCCCCAGCTTGCCTTATGTGGGAACCAATACCCCGCAGTTCCGCCTCCGTACTACCAGTTAGAGGAAAAGCCGGGAACCACCTTGCCTGAACCTCAGGCATAAAGATGGACTGTCAAGAGATAGCCATAGGGGGGGCAGCAGACTGACAACAGGTAGCACGAGTAACCTTGCAACTCAAAAATTCATATCAAGCAAAACGAGTGACGTATTCACAATTTTTTAACAACTAATTAACAAGATAATGCAGGGGTGTGGGGCAGACATGAAGAAAAAATGTTAAGAACATACCTCCCAAGAAGTAGTTCAGCTTAGAAGAAAAGGTTTCCAATGTAAATGGTATGGAATTTAAACCTGTTTGAGTACTCAGTATGAACAAGTATTAAATCTAGTGGCTTGTTATTTTGACCAAATCAGAATCCTTTCACCCAACACTTACAAAAGGTATACAGAAAAACACGTATGGTTTTTAATCGTTTTTTAAAAAGGTTTTAACGGACTTTAAATAGAGTAAGATATTGACTAATAGGGAGACCGCCAACATAGGGCTGGATAGCTCAGTTGGTAGAGCGCCGGTACGTTAATCCGGAGGTCGTTGGTTCAAGTCCCGCTCCAGTCAATTTTTCTTTGTTCAAACCCAAATTATTTAAATAGAGTAATGAGTGTAATTTTGTGTGTGGACTTTTCAAAACAGAGGATCGGGGTGGGGAAAATGTTTGTGTTTGGATTGTTTTTGACCTAAAATGTAAGTTAAACCACGTCACACCATAACAAATTAAAGTGTTGTTGCTGTCTTGTTGGACAGGTTGTTAAAAACTAACCTTGCCTAGGTCAGCTTGTGTAAACTAACTAGGGACGATCACACACACATGGTTTAACACCACTAAACCATGTAACGTTGGATGGTTTAGTTTACCATCGAGAGTAAACTAACTAGGGACGATCACACATGGTTTAACACCACTAAACCATGTCGAGTGGGCCGGTTTCAGTTTACCAACGAGAGTAAACTAACTAGGGATGATCACACATGGTTTAACACCACTAAACCATGTCGAGTGGGCCGGTTTCAGTTTACCAACGAGGTAAACTAACTAGGGACGACCACACATGGTTTAACACCACTAAACCATGTCGAGTGGGCCGGTTTCAGTTTACCAACGAGAGTAAACTAACTAGGGATGACCACACTTGGTTTAACACCACTAAACCAATTCACCTGATGTCATTATATTATCACAATCATCTTGGTTGCTCCATTCTGGGTGTCAATGTCCTTGTGTTCTACAGTGTATAGTGTAGTGCCAATTCCAGGGCCAAATTTAATAAAGCTGCTTGATTTTCTGCTAAGCAAAAAGAAGCAGGATACCAGTCATAAATGGTACATGTGGAATGCTCTTTTGGCTGGTCACCTTATTCTTGAAAGCATGATGTTATTGTTCTTAGCTACTTTTTGCACTTAAGCAGCTCTATGAAATTTGGCCCAGGCGACGGCGTTTACATGCTTACCTTAAATTTTTACTTCCATTTTGACTCCCAAAATGTGAGCATGGCCAACAGTAACCATGAGTGACATTGGTGTAAGGGGTCAATTCATGGGTTAATATGATTCGACCATTCCATTAACAACAGGACCCAATTTCGTAACTCTGCTTACCACAGAACTGTTTGCTTGTTAACAAATGGCCCATCTTTAAGCACTGTAAGCATGGATTTCTGTAGAAAGAGGCACCGTGAAATTGGGCACTTGGCAAGTGGTAAATGCCCAGTTATGAAAGAAGTATTCAGTTACAATTGAAGGGTGATTACCTCCATGCCCTGGTTTTTGCCTCGGTGGAACTTGAAATGTTCTTGAACAAATTGTTCATTTCTCTCATAGAGGTGCCCTTTTTGACAGAGGAAGAACTGTGTTGCCCTCAAGAACAAAGTAGCAGGCTTGTGTGTGTGTGTGGGTAGGTATTCACAATCAAACCAGGAACCAGGGCTTGAGTTTGAGAAGAAAATCCTAAACACTGCGGGGCTTGTACCTCAAAACTTTTACTGGACTAGAAATTTGTTTACAAGACCAGAACAAAAACGAGAAAAAAGTTATTTTCACAGTTTAAACTGTTTTATTTGTACAGACACTGAGAGAAAATTTATCTCATTTGTCTTTTTATCTAGGTAAGTAATTTTCAATACTCAACAGCAGTGAAACATATTTATCAGCCTCAAAGTCAACATTTGATCATTACTTTTAAAAAAAGAAGACAATCCACTGTGTAGTATCAATAATTATTCAATTGAAAAACACAAGTCTTTAATTTACTGTCCCACAAAGCTAAAATCACTGGCCTGGGGCCTGCGTTCTAGTGTTAATTTTGAGCCCTTGGGACCTATAACAAAAGAGGACAATTGGGTTCCTGCTTGGGTAAAGATCCCCAGTTGGAAAGTGTGTATAAAACTAAAGAGGGACAACAGGAGGTTGCCGGTTGCAGGTGTTTACACACTTGTGTGTCGGGGGGGGGGGGTGGGGAGAGGGGGTGTCTACCCATCATTGGAACCGAAAACATTAACAACTATTGACTACTTTTTTTGCAGTATTCAGTGCTGTAGGCGAGTCCATGTTGCCCGAGTCCGAGGCACAGTGCCCCCCCCCCCCCCGAGGGGGAGCCCTCCAGCACTAGTCATATTGATTGACACACACCTTTGTATACAACTTGTGTAATATATTCTTAAGAACTGTTTTGTGACTACAATTGTCCAAAAAGTATGAAGTTTAAACTTTACCGAGGAGTTTGAGCTCATATGTTCACCAGTACTTTTTCAGTTGCTTTTAGCAAGACACAATTTCTTTTGTAGCCATTTGACAACATTTTGACAAATTAACAGTGTAATTTTAATTGGTTATAATATGTCAGACTATATATAGACTATATATAAATATATTCAGTTGTTATAGCATATAAACTGTTAGGGTGACACATCAAGGCCTGGAGCAGGTTTCACAATAAGCTAAGATTGATCTTAACTGTGTATCAATCTCAGTTGCCAAGCAAAGTGTCGTAAAACAAATCACTTTACTGTAATTCTTGTCAAAACATCTTAAGATGAATCTAAGTACTTTGTGAAATCATAGAGAAAGGACCACGGAAGGACTTTCTCTATGGTGAAATCAAGCTCTGGAATTCTACCTTGAAATGAGCACGGCCATTTTCAGTTTGCAAAGGGCATTCCCAACAATATTAAAGTCTATTGGAAATTTTTAGGCATCAAGGCCAAGACCAGGGCAACACTGAAGGCCTCGCGCTTTGTGGCATCTATGAAAAACCCGGCTCATACTTTCTGTGAGTACGATTTCTCAAGAGTTGAGCTGTGCTCTTGCAAAACATTCGCAGCGAAAACAGAGTTGTGACGCAAAGATTTGGAAGTATGAACCAGGCTTAATTCCTGGCATGCACATCTTCTTCCTGTAGTTCAACAAGAGTTTAAAGGTTTATTAGTTTAAAGGTTGTAGTTTAAAGGTTTATTATCCCAATGTTTGACTATGATTCCATTTATACATGGTTTTGCTTTTTAGCTGTTGACACATTCCGACTTTATTCATTAAACACGGCACTGTAATAAAAGTTGTCCCGTTTCTTATGATATTTGATTAATTTATATTCGTACCAAAGAGGCGTGTTCGTATGGCTGAACCAATTGAGTGTGGGTTCGACCTTAACCCTATAACCCTTATGTATAAGAGGGGGGTTATCGCGGGAAGATTTTTTAATGACTACTTTTCAAGTGAAAATGGTGTATTTTTTATAGTAAAATTGCTTGCAGGTCTTTTTTATGCACTAGTTTAATTAGTTTGGCTGAGCTAATTAGTGAACCAATTTGACTGGGTGCCTACGGATGATGGTTTGGGATATAAGGAAGACAGTAATGAAAAGATTAAGGAATTCCGAATTCCGTTCTGTCTGTCAAAGCCGGTCGTTGACAAGGTTTTTAAAAATTTGGTGCTAGCACCAAATTTGTGCCAGCACCATTTGGTGCCGGCACTAAAGTTAGTGCTGACTTGAGTCTGGTCTTCTTCATCACAAAAAAGGAATCCGCAGAAAAAGCAAGTTTGTAAACTAAAGGTAGTAAGTTCTCATTCAAAATTTCGATATTATTGTAACTTATAAGCAATCGTTTTAAAGAATGCGATGAGATATATATTTAAATGTTAAACACTATTTTGCTGGGGGTTTCTCTGACCATAGGAACTAGGAACTCGTCGCTCTGAAGTATGACTCTGATGTCTTTTTGATGATGTCTCGGCTCTTTCGCTGGCTGGCTCTGCCCCATTGTTGTTGGCTCATTTAAATTCTATCTCTTCAAGGTTCTTGTTTTCCAAACAGCACACACAGTAAACAGTACAGAGTACATTTTTTTTTTCCCCTAGAGAAAGCCTGCATTTTGAAAAAATCCTTAACTTTGTATTTTTAAAACGGCGGACTGGAATAAACAAGTTAAATTTGTTTTTCTATGCCTAAACAAGGAAAGCCTGCGTTTCGAAAATACCCTACAGTGGGTATTTTCGAAACGGCGGATGAATTACCAGGTTTTTAGGTCTTTCAAAGCCTGAAGAGGAAAAGCTTGCGTTTCGAAAATGCCGGATTTGGGTATTTTCGAAACGGCGGATCAGAATGACCAGGCTCTGAGGTTTTTTACAAAGCCTGAAGAAGGAAAGCCTGCGTTTCGAAAATACCATCAGGGTTATTTCGAAACGGTGGACTGTAATTGCCAGGCTTTTAGGTTTTTCAAAGCCTGAAAAGGGTAAGCCTGCGTTTCGAACATACTCTAAAGTGGGTATTTTCCAAACGGTGGACTGGAATTTCCAGGCTTTAACAAAAAATTCAAATCCCAAACAACTACATGTATTTTGTGAAACAATTATTTCATCGGGACGCATTTGGATTAGGATTTAGGATGTACGAAAGACATGCAATTGCGAGTAGAAACAATTTCAGATTTGACGATTTTACAGCTTCAGGGTTACGTTCGCACTGTCAATGACGGTCGTTAACAAGGTTTTGGAAATTTTTCTGCTGGCACTAAATGTAGTGCCGACTTCAGTCTGGTCTGTGTGGGCCTTTGTAGACAGAATCGCAGACCGCAGATCCACTGAAAACCTGCCGTAGATTTTCAACTTTCAAAATTTTTAGTGATCCGTCTGGAATCCTTTATTGACATTAAATACACGTTAAGCATAAAGTATTGCTGTAAGTGTAAGTCATGGGCAAACACAATAAAGGCAGGCCTGCCAGGCGCTATGAAACCAATGGAAAGAAAGACGCCCACGTTAAACCAAAACAAATTGATGACAGTGGAATGGAATCAGGAATGGAGTCGGATATGGAGACGGACACGGTTGCTCCCACAGAGAGACAGGTAAAATCATATCACCAGCACTTGCTACTATTTATTACTTATTCCTACAATGACCAGTGCTCATATACATAACTAGTATTTAGGCAGTGTACATATGTGAAAGATTAAGAACAATCGTATTCAGCTAACCCGTTTTTAACCAGCTTTCACTTTTATTATAATTATATAAAAATTCTAAAATAGTAATTAGTATTTCAAAAAAGACCCCAGGCATACCGGGCCGGCTAACTGGGGCGCTGTACTCCTTTAAAAATGTTTTTAACAACTTCGCTAGTTCGATGGAAGATGTCAAAAATTTGTTGAAGAGATATACTTGCAAATAATGACTGAACAGTGGATGTCAAATGTTCATGACATTAGGTAGCTATGGCCTAAGTTGCCCCTAGCAAAGCCACCCCCTGACTACAGAGTCGCCCCCGACAAAGCTGCCCCGTGTTAAAGTTTGAGTGATAAAGTCATTTTACAAAGTGACTATGCAATTTTTTTTTTTTTGGCCTGACGTTTCAACTTTTGTTTCGAGTCTTTCATGAAGGCTTTTGCTTTAGCTTCCAAGAGAGGCTCCAAGTTTAATCTGCTAGAGTTGTTAACAAGTTGGTAAAAAACAATGGGGTGCCTACCCTTAATTAAAAGTAAATAATAAACAAGTTTAAAAAAAGGTACAAAATTTAATGAAAAATTAAACACAAACTATGTTCCATGAACGTACACCAAAACCAAGTAATACATTTTATTGCAACCTTTGTGGGAGGGGGTCTACCAGCGTTGGATGCTAAAATTTAAATGTTTCTTGTTTTTTATCACTTTAACAGCCCCGAAGGAGATCCTAAACAGGTCCATTCCACATATCTTAGATGGGGGGGGGGTTAGTTCCCAGAGTTGTGTAAAAAAAAAATGTTTTCCTTGCATACAAATGTACACAAAATCTGGTATACCAGTGCACATAAGCACAGAGCTACACAGATCTAACCCTCTGATAAGTGAAACAATCTGTTCAGCTGTCTCTTCTCTGTATGCTTGGCTTGTCAAGTCTTGTCAACTGGTTGTTGAAGGCCACCACTCAATCAGTGCAATGAATTGAGCAATTTTTAGCCAATAGGGCGAGGCGTTTCTTTCTGCCAATCACACAAAATTTGGGGATGCAAAAGCAAAGGCCCTTAGTTCTGGCAACAAGTACTTTCAGGACTCCTTGGAAAGATGACTGAAAACAACAAAAGAAGTAAATAAAGTAAATACACATTTCCTATCACCCCAAAACATTGTGGCTTATTACTTGATATTTATTATTAAAAAGTCGCATCCCCTTAAGGTGATCCCATCATGGGTGCCGCTTCCCAGGTTGTATCGTAAACTTGAGTGTGATCCCTGGCTGCACGGCAGCTAACAGTTGAATGGCTTCTGACTGGCACCCCCGAACAAAGATATTGACTTATAGGGAGACCGCCAACATATGACTGGATAGCTCAGTTGGTAGAGTGCCGGTAGTTAATCCGGAGGTCGTTGGTTCAAGTCCCGCTCCAGTAAATTTTTCTTTGTTCAAACCCAAATTACCCCAATAAAGTAGGGGGCGACTTTTTCGGTGGGCGACTCTATCATTTTACGACTTTGCTAGGGGGCGACTTTCTAGTGGCCGACTTTTCTGGGGGGCGAGATGACTGGTTTCCAAGAGTGTTATGGCTCTTTTTAACATAGGTCTTGTCATACTCATAGTCGTAATGGTGACTATGATAATACCAAAGTTAAAAGAGAGCCATAACAACAGTCCAACAAGTTTGGCTACAGTACATGTACATCATACATGTTCATGTCATACAAGTTGCTGCTGATACATACACAGTTTACCAAAGTTACAATAATTGAAAAACTGCCAATGGACAGCATGTTCTATGTACAAACTATTTAGTTTTTCAGTGAAATTCAAAATAACATAATTGTGTACAACACTTGTCAACAGTAGATAATTCAAATTCTTGTTCTTACCCCCCCCCCCCCAACCTGGAAGAGTGTCCATTGGTTTTCCCAAGCTAGACGGTTACACTTCAGATGCAGAGCCCGATACAAGAGAACTTGTTAAAAAGATGAACAGGAAGAAGAAGTCTGGAGGTTTCCAGTCGATGGGTGAGACATTTCTTTCTTTAAATGTAGGGTCGCTGATTGGTTTTTGTCATCGTAATGCTAATTTACAGGCAACATTTTAACAAAAGATACAATAAAAGTTACATGTGAAATTTTCAGCTGAACACAGTGTCTATTTGCTTAGAAATTTACAAAAAAAAACTGTCACTGTATTTGTACTGTGATGATGTTGAATCCTTAGCAACAGTCGCAGCCGTAGCTGTAGCAACCTATTCAGTTAGGGTCTTATCCACATTTTGTGATAAGAGGTCAAATATTAATTGTTTGAGCTGATCTGTGTCTTTGTAGGTTTAAGTAATCCAGTGTTTAACGGAATTATGAAGAAAGGTTACAAGATTCCAACACCAATCCAGAGAAAGGTTAGTCATCCCCTTAAGGTGATCCCTCTCCAGCTTCCAAGGTTGTATTGAAATTTGGGTGTGATCCCTGGCTTTACGGCTTTACGGTTGAATGGCCTCTGACTGGCACCCCTGAACAAAGATATTGTCAAAATAGGGAGACCACCAATATCAGGGCTACGTAGCTCAGTTGGTCGAGCGCCGACACATTAATTCAAAGGTCACAGGTGCAAGGCCTGAGCCCCTAGTCAATTTGTCTTTGTTCAGCCCCAAATTATTGTAAATGAGTTCATCACATGATATCATGCTGGAGGCTGGCATACATGTAGTGCATCTATCTTTCCAAACCGCAGTGGATGATATCAAAATGGTCAGACAGTAGGAGGGTTGACTGTGTACTGTGTACAACCATTCATTGCATGATATCATAATTCAGGCTGGTGTAGTTTATTTATCATTCCAAACCACAATGGATGACATTTTACCTTCAGTGTGTAGTAGGTTTTCATTATAAAGAAAATCAGCAAAAGTTTTGTTGAGTTTGCCAAGACTGGACTGAACGACCCAACCCTCATACGGCTTGACATGGAGACGAAGATATCAGATCAACTCAAGGTATGAAAATCATTTGTGTCTTGGGGCAAAAGTGCTCAGTGCAAAAATCGTTTTATCTTAGTGTGTACTTGTATTGTGTGTACATTTGGGTTACTTTAAGCAAGGTACAACGTTTTGACAATTCAAACTCACGTATAACGTAAATGCTCTTTTAGTTTTTGCACTAACACGACTGTTTGTTCTTCCTCTGTTGGTATCATTTTTAGCAAGCTTACTGACCATTTTACAACCATTCAACTGCTTGGGTTATGTAGTGTACGGTGGCACACCTCTGCACTGAACCAACTGTGTACATTTGTGTACCACATGATTTCATATTGCAGGCTGACATATCTATCATTCAAAACTACAGCGGATGGTATTAAATGGTCCAAGAGTAGAAGGGTTGACTGTGTTCTGTGTTCTGTGTTCTGTGTTCTGTGTTCTGTGTTTGCTTTCATCACATGATATCAGACATATTACAGGCAGGCTTGCTGCATCTATCATTCCAAACTATAGTGGATAAATGATGATAAATGGTCAAACAGTAAGAGGGTTGAATGTGTACTGAGTAGATGCATTCAACACAGGATGTCACATTGAAAAACCCAGTTGCAGTATTTTTAAAAGGTGTAGTCCTCGTTGTTTCTGGCATGGTTTCAAATAAATGAACCTCGAATCTTGAACTTCTTCATTAAAGACCTTGGCCCAATTTCATATAGCAACTTTCTATGCTTAGCAAAAAATGAGTGGGGCACCAGTCAAAACAATATAAACTTTATGGAATTTTTGTTTGTAACCAGTTTTTGCTAAGCATTATTTTTTTGTGCTTGGGAAGTTTTTACATTACAAGTTTTATGAAATTGGGCTCTTATGAATTGACGTCATCCAGCCGCCTTCTTAGCGGTAAGCCGATGATGAAACAATGGAAAATGTACAGATTTGTACGTGCGGCACACATGACTGGCCAATGAGCAACGTGCTTTTGACCTCTACATGTAGGTGAGGGGCCCCACTCAAATAGTCTTATGTATAAGGTCTATTACAACATGTTATACTAATTTGGGGGGCTAATCATCTTCACTCGCAGCTGATAAGCTGATTTGCGAAAGACGCGTCTACAACGTGTTCGAGCCCCAGGTACGCATATGCACCCTTTGGCAGCCTGCTACATGGACCTATAAAATGACCAGGAAGCACAGCCAGAGATTGAAAGTGTTAGAATTTTCTGGAAGGAAGAAAACTGGGCCCAGAGAAAAACCCTTGGTGTCATAGGAGAGAACCATCGCACAACTCCAGTCATATATGGCCTTAGCCTGTAATCAAACCAGGGCCACACTGGTGAGAGGCGAGCGCTCTCCGCACTAGCCACCCATGCCGCTCATTAACATGACCTCATTTGATCCTTTCAGAGCTCCTTCTTCTTCTGAGACAGTCTGATAAGATAGCCACCCTGCTGTACCTTCTACGGGAGGTGGTCAAACCAGACGATCTGACCGTCGTCTTCATGGCAACCAAACACCATGTGGAATATGTGAAAGAGGTGAGGAATCACTGTACACCGCAAACACTGAATGAAATATGAGCACTGCGAGGCCAAACTAGCCCTCCCTCTATCGGTAGTGGCTTGTCTTGACCGAGCGCTCTAGAGCAGTTCTGGGGTTGTCAGAGTGTGGGTTTGATTCCCAGTCATGGCACTTGTGTCCTTAAGCAAGGTACTTAACCATAGTTGCTTCTCTTAGCCCAGGCGTGTAAATGGGAACCTGAATAAAAATGGTGCAAAAAAGTTGAAAAACCACAGTGTGTAGAGACAGTTGTTTGCCTTTTTTGTTTTTCAGAGAACTTCTAGAAAATTAGGCAAATTTATTAATAATAGTAGTGGCTTCTTACATCAGTCACTCAGTGACGCTTAAGGCACTTCAACATTCCGTATTTTCCTGCAAGGTACGTGTAGCTACGTTTCTGAAGTTTGAGACCTACTCTTTTACATAGCACCGTGTAATGGTTTACAAGGTGCTGTGGCGCAATATGTAGCCAATCAAACCAGGAACACCGGGGCGAACCCCTTCTCTTTTCGAGAAGTGCACTGTGTTCTTTTACTTGCATTACACAACACACGGGACCAACGGCTTTACGTCCCATCCTAAAGGACGCCGCAACAGTGGTCAAGTGTTAGGACCAGGACTCGAACCCATCCACACTCTGCTGATCAGAAACACCACGGTTAGCGCCTCCTTCTCCTGTCCCCCTTCCTCCTCTTAAACAATCGGCCACTGATTATGTTCCTGAAGGTCTGAGCACAGGTGGGAAGCAGCATCCTGAAAAGTTTGTCCCCCACTATTTTTGTGTCATCCAACTGGTCTTAAACATTTCCTACTACAAATTCAATGGTGATTTAAGAGCGGTGAAACTAGCACGTGATCACATCTTTACCAATCGGAATGAATAAACTCTCCAAGGTATTTATGAATACTGATTCGCGCTGGTCGCTTTTTGGTCCAGTTCCAAACAAATTTTGCAGTTTTGCAAGTTTTCCATAAAAAAAAAAAAATTCCTGTCATTTTTCCCCTCAGATCCTTACAATGGCTGGTATTAACTGCACATACACCTACAGTGACCTGGATCATGCGGCAAGAACAATCAACGTGGCTTACTCGCAAGAAGACCAAAGTCATGCTGGTGACAGACGTGGCTGCCCGTGGTATAGACATTCCAATGCTGGACAATGTCATCAACTTCAATATCCCTGGCAAGCCCAAGCTTTATGTTCAACCAGTTGGTAAGTCAGGGTTTTGTTTTTTTTGGGGGGTGTACATCTTTGAAGGCCACTGTTTTCAGCGGGGGCAAAGTCATTGTATCACAGACTTGTAGAAAAAAAAATTAATCAATTTGTGGCCCACCGCACTCATACCCATCTTCCAGCATGTCCAGTGTGTTGTGTAATGCGTGTAAAAGAACCCAGTACACTTATCATTAAGAGAAAAGGTTTACCCTGGTGTTTTCGGGGGTATGTTTGGCTGCAGGTTGCGCCACCTTTTAAACCGTTACATGGTGCTATGTAAATAAGTGGGTTTTATGTTTGGAATATAGCTCCGCAAACCTTGTAGCAAAAAAAAGGACAAGCTTTGAAACACCCTCAGGTGTGGTAAAGCTTTATATAAGACCCGCATACAACCTCCTAACATTCAAAGCACTTCATGGTTCAGCCCCCTCCCTACCTTCAGAGCATGCTTCAGCACCAGCATGTCAGTGCCAGGTCTGAGGTCATCGGGCAGCATGCTGTTTGTTCCCCGGACTCCCCTTGCCACTTATGGTGAGAGGGTCTTTTCTAACATTGCCCCCCGCCCCCCGCCTCTGGAACTCTCTGCCTAAATATCTAAGAGACACACATGACATTTCCAACTTCCAACAATCTCTTAAAACACATCTTTTCAGATTGGCCTATGAGCACATCTGAGAATTCTTTGAATGTTTCACAGAGAAAGTGTGCCATACAAATGCTGTGTTATTATTATGACTAGTATTATTTCATTCTATTACAGCATGCAAAAGAAAGATCACATTTTCCTTTGTGCCGGTAACTCCTCGAGTCAGGCTACGTCCCGTAGCCTTAGATCTCAAGGGTCTTTCTTAGAATCCTCGCTGTTCCCAAAAGTGTCGCCTTCTGTAATAGATCTACCCTCACACTTGTCCCTATTTCCTCTAGATGTTTCCCAAGTGCTTTCGGAATGGTGCCAAGTGCTCCAACCACCACAGGGACTACTTTCACCTTCACCTGCCAAATCTTACTTAACTCCCTGGCCAGGTCTTTGTACTTTTGGATCTTTTGTGTCTCCTTCTTAGCGACCCCTATATCACCTGGCACAGCTATGTCAATAAGATGACACATCTTCTTCGTCTTATCTAAGACTTCAACATCCGGACGCCTATGTTCTATAACATGATCAGTCTGAATGTTAAAGTCCCAGAGGATCTTGACCTGGTCGGTCTCTACAACTTTATCCGGAACATGCTCGTGCCATTTTGCAGTCACTTGGACACCATTCTTTTTACACAGATCCCAGTGAATCAATTTGGCCAAATTGTCGTGTCTTCCTTTGTACTCCGTCTTGGCCATCATACTACATTCACTGACAATATGAAATACAGTCTCCTCTGCCTTATTACACATTCTGCACATAGGAGAGACGTTTGCTTTCTCTATCCTTGCCTTCATTACATTTGTCCTTAGAGACTGGTCTTGTGCCGCAGTAATCAAGCCCTCTGTTTCCTTCTTAAGTTCTACGCTCTTTAACCAATTCCAGGACTTGTTGCTGGCAACGCCTTCAGTGCATCTCAAGAACTGGCCATGAAGTGGTTTGTTCCGCCAATCTTGATGTCTTTCCTCTTTCCTTTGCCTCTTGTACTCCTTCGGCCCAACTTCGCCTGCCTTCGTGTACTTCTGCGCAACTTTCAACAAGTTCTCCTCAGTCCTCCTAATATGACAATGTAAGCTCCTGCGCTCGATGTTGACACTGTCTGCCACACTTAGCAACCCCCTATCGCCCTCTGACCTCGGATGAAGCATACCATTCATGGTCATCAGTTTTCTCATTCTCCTGTCCATGACATCTAGATCTTCCTTAGTCCACTCGACAATACCCGCACTATACCTCATCAAAGACACGGCCCATGTGTTATTTGCCTTAACCATGTTCCCCCTGTTCAGTTTTGACTTCAAACATTTCTTTACCTGTCTGATGTACTCTGTCCTCAACCTCACCTTTGATTCCTCGTGAAGGACATGGTTCGATTCAAGTACACCAAGATACCGATAACTCTCTTCCTCACCCAAAGCCCTCATCTGTGCACCATCTGGCAGAACAATACCGTTGGAATGTACCCTCTTTCCCCTCTTCATGGTCATTGAAGCACATTTCTCCGGGCCAAACTGCATCCCGATGTCATCGCTGAAAATCCTGACAGTCTGTACCAAAGAATCGATCTCCACTTATTATTTGCAAATCGTCCATAAAAAGCAGATGGTTGATCTTACATCCGTCCTTCATTTCATAACCTGCACTCACCTTCCTCAGAATCATCGACAGGGGCATCAATGCCAGAACAAACAGGAGCGGAGACAGAGAGTCACCTTGGAAAATCCCTCTTCTTATGCATACCTTGCCCAGACTAGCAATTTTTGGCCAACAGATTAGTTCGCCATGTCTTCATGCTCTCACTTAGAAGACGCTTTACTGCATCAGCCAGTCCAACCATATCCAGGCATTCCATTATCCACGTGTGCGATACCATGTCATACGCCTTCTTGTAATCGATCCACGCCATTGCCAAGTTCGTCTTTCTGCTCCTGCAGTCCTTCAGTACAGCCTTATCGTTGATAAGTTGATCCTTCGTACCTCTGGACCGCTTCTTTCAGCCTTTCTGCTTCTCTGGAAACAACTGCTGGTCATCCATATGACGATAGAGGTCTTCTGCAATCATACTGGTCAAGAGTTTATACATCACAGGTAAGCACGTGATTGGTCTATAGTTACGAGCAATGTTAATGCACCTTTCTTGATGTCCTTCATGATCAGAACCGTTCTTGCCTCAGTCATCCAACATGGGACCTTACCATGTCCTAGACAGTCTTGCAATTGTAGGGCCATTCGCTCATGCAAACTGCAAATGAACTATTCTGTTTTTGTTCTAATATTATTAAACAGCTACTCGAGCAAGTAATTCTTAACGGTAATGCTATTAAAATGTGTTTATAATGTGTTTGTTTATAATTTAATTGTAATTTTTAAAATACCGTTACTCTTCTGAATTTTCATATTTTTTGATCAAAATATTACGCCCCAATCTCAAGGTTTTGAAAAACTAGCTATACCTCTACCACTGATGGCATGCGTCAAAATAACAACTCCTTG
This sequence comes from Pisaster brevispinus, assembly GCA_023634235.1. Taxonomy (NCBI): domain Eukaryota; kingdom Metazoa; phylum Echinodermata; class Asteroidea; order Forcipulatida; family Asteriidae; genus Pisaster; species Pisaster brevispinus. The sequence goes on from JAMKCF010000026.1 coordinate 1,209,963, forward strand.
ACGTCATGTGTGGGATGTTGCGTTGTTATACCTCCATGTTGCAACAAAGCAGCTATACAAAATGGAGCGTCCTTATATGACGCAATAGGAGTGATGATGTAACAGAGCTTTTCACAAATCTTTCTGAAGTAAAGCACAGAACAAGGGTGTTCAAAAATTATTGGTTTTTTTTTTTACATTTAAAATCTTAAATCTCAAGTGAACTCAATTTCCTTATTGATTGGAAACATTTTAAATGAATTTCAGCAAAGATGAGTTGTATCTGTTTTTTGTTTGAGCTGGTCTTTAACGATTAACCTCTTTTGGTAGCACTGTTTTGTACTTTGTACAGTTTTGCTTGTTTTGATAAATGCCATTTTCTTGTGTAGTTTGTATTACTCGATTCCAGATGGCCCGTCAACAAAAAGTGGAACAGCGAAGTTAAGAGTAGATGGAGAAGAGAGCTCGAGAAAACCAAAAACGTCCTTGTGGTTACTGAACCCAAACCAGTCCGCAAAGGAGGTGGTGGTAGGTGTGGAAAAGTTGGACAAATTTGATTTCAATTATTTGTAAAACGAATGCTCATAGGAATTTCTTTATTTATTCATGATTACTTTTGACCTAGATTAGTCCTTTATTTCTGTGTAAACCGAGAAAAATTGTTTATTCTGAGGTATATAGAGAATACATAACACAACAGTTTATTAATGTAAGATTATTAAATTTGTATGAGTAACTATGACAAAAATATTTATGAGGCTGAATTAGTTACGATTGAAATAGCAAAATGATTCATTTGAAAGGTTCTCTGGATCATATGAAACAGTGTAATGAATAATCATGGATGATTCTATGGATAATCATGGTTGAGTCTATGAATAATCATGAATGAATCTATGGATAATCATGAGGCATTAATACTCATGAGGTTGAATTATTCATGATAAAAATCCAACGGCGAGATATATAGCGAGGGCAGTGACAGTGAGATGGACACGGGAGAAGCCAAACCCCAAAAGAAGCGAAAGAAGCAGCGAAGTGACGAAGAAGGAGACGGCGATGGGAAACGAGAAAATAAGGCCAAGAAAAGAAGGTTAGAAATAAACTAACAAAGAAACTTGTAAAATTTGTAAACAAATGTTTTCAGCTATGACCATTAGAACACGAGAAATTTTCTAAAACTGAGTCAGGGCAAAAGTTTTAAGGACTCTAGTAGGTTTGTTGATTTGGTTATTTTCCAGTAGATAAGATTCTTATGAAAATAGGGGGGGTGGAAGTGTCTCCAACCTCATGTCAAAACTGATCATGAAAGTAAGAAAGCAAAAGTCCAAAGAAGAATTTTCAGGTATAAAATGATTTTGAAGAGTGTCTCCTTAACACAAATGAACTATTTACTTTATCTTCTCATTAAACCAAATCTCGTAAGACATGAGACGGTGAGGAATCGGCCCTGCACAAGCGCAAGGAGCGCAAGTCCGGCGAGAGCAGAGCATCTCGCAGCCGCAAAGGGATCCGAGAATCCCGGATTGAAGAGGAGAAGCCTGGCAAGTTTAAGTCCAAGGCTATCGTGTCTTCTAGTGAGTCGGACTCAGAGGGAGAGAGGCTTCAGATTTATCAGACCAGTTCATTTCAGTTTTTGTCTATCTCTTTCTATCAAAGGGACACATTGGGCGCTCTAGGATGTAAAAAACATTTGTTTTGAAATGAATGTGGTTGGAAAAGTATTTTAAAAGTAGACTACAGTGATTCGCAGATTCCTTGAATTTGTGTGGGTTTTGTGTAAACAGAACACAGTCTTCTGTTTTCTAGAACCAAAGTTTTTTTACTCTACAAAATGGCAGTTTGTATGTTCCGTTTGTTGTATTTCAAAAGGAAAACTTGTGTTTTTCAATCACAACTCACTAATGACAAAACACATCATTAGGACACCAGACCAAGTAATTTATGGCTTGATGTCATTCTGTTTAGAAAAATTGATATTCTTCAAAACAAAGCATTAAGATTTACAAAATTACATCCTCTTAAATGATGGCATTCGTTATTTTATTTCCTTTTTATTTTAGTGACAATGAGGAAATGTCCGGTAGTCAGAAACCGTCACCGTCTAAGAGTTGTGGTCGCATCCGCCGTATCGCCTCGGACTCCAGCGACTCCGATGAAAGGAAGTCAAGATCCAAAGGTCAAGATCAAGCTTCTGGGTCTGAGTCCAAGGGGGAGAGTAAACCTCGTAGCAAGGCACTTCAGTCAGACAGTGATGAGGAATCAGGGGGTGAGGGTCAGAGGTCAGGTAGCAAAGCACAGAGGTCAGGCAGTGAGGGTCAGATATCAGATGCTGGATCAGGAAACGAGGAGGCAGCATCGGAAGGAAAGGGGTCCGGCGGGGAAGAAGCAGGGTTGGACGGAGCGGCGTCTGGTAATGAAGGGATCGCTGACTGAGGAGACCTGTCTGTCAACTTTCATTGGACTATCCACCAGATGCCAAGTGTCAGTGGCTGAAACACTCGCAATTAGACGTCAGGGTTCAGATTGTTTTCAGTGAGTTCAAGTTGGAAAAACTTGGCGGGAAGCTGCACATCTGACTACCTCAAGATCAGAATCTTTCTCCTTAAGATTTAAACAACTTGTGAAATATGTTTCAAATATTTCCCATTGAATTTGATTGGCTGAGAGAACAATTTTTTATAACCTGCCCACACTTTTTTGTTCACATAAGCAATTTTCAATCAATTTGTTCTAGAGACAATCTTACAATGCTGAAATGATCTTAGATTTTTAATTTTAAAGATGTTGATCATTTGTTTGCAAATCCACTTATCAGTGAAATAATGTTTACATTGTTTCCCACTTCTTGAAGAAAACTGTTTGAAAGATCTTCAGATGTATTTTTGACAATTCTTGATTTGATTGTGTCATTTACAGCTGCGTGATTTGAGGACAGGCCAGAACATCAACCTGTGCAGCCAGCTTGGCCCAATCGACCGGTCAACCATCTGGAGGGAAGTCCTGCTGGAGTTTGTCTCTGATGAATCAAACTCCTTTCCAGGATACTCTGCTTATTATACGGTGTTGCCATGGATCCCTGACTCTCCATGTTTGTTGAGAAATGGGTGTTAAATCTCGGTGTAGGCAGTAAAAGTACCTTATTTTCCTTCATACTTGACGCGGCTTATCTGACTTCCACAGGTGCAACAAAATCACTGCGTCTTTTCTAATGGTGTGTCTTATCTGGTATCACTATAGATCATTGTGATGATCACTGTGTGAAATTAAATTCATCCTCTAAAATGAGCCTTTCATTTGCTCATGGTAATGTTGTCACATTATTTAAAATAACGCAGTGCGTAGTTATAAATTGTAGTTTTTAAGGTTTAGCGTAGTTTTGAGGTAAGCAGCTGTACATGAGATTGGACCTTTAGCCTAATTTCATTAAGCCTGTTATAGCACACACAAAATGTTATGCGCGCAGTATAAAATTGCTGAGCAGAAATAGGTTATCAGCCTAAATGCCATAGTAAAGGTTGCTACGCCTGGTACCTAATTGTTCACTTATCTGACTTTCAAATGTGCAACAAAAATCACTGCGTCTTATGTAATGATGGGCCTCTGGTATCACTATAGATCATTGTGATGATAACTATGTGAAATTAAATTTATCGTGTGAAATAAGCCTTTCATTTGCTCAGGGTAATGTTGTCATATTATTTAAAGTAGCAGTTATTGCTGCATTGCAAATAAACATATCCAAAGAAACTGATTACTGTTGGAGAGAGCACAGCAGTCTTTTGAAGGTGATATCTAATTTTGTCATCTTTACCATCTTATATTACTAGTAGTTGAGTACAAAGAAAGACACAGGTTTTCTCGTAGTTAGGCGCTAACAGCGTTTGTGTGTTCTATGGGAAATCCTGTAGGTATGGGTTCAAGACAAAAGCCTTGAGTTTTAAAACCGATTATCTCTGAACTTTTCAAATTTCAGCGTAGTGTGTAAACGTCTTCCATGTGCCAGCCCTTGCCATATCTCTGACCGAAGACCTGCCTACACTACACCTCCTCCCAGCAGACTGCGGCTGTCAGATCCTCTTTACTCTCCCTCCAGAAGAGACTGCACTTCTCGTCATTCATGAGCTTGTGATACCCGATGCTTACTGCGACAAACATTATTTTGAGGTACTTTTCATCAAGTTAATGTTGCAAAGCAATTTTTATATACTGGAGTGTACAGACTAGCAATGTTACGCACAGAGTGGAGGCTTCTGGGAATAATAGCAGGCAGTAGACTTACCAGGTACATCCATTGTCTTCGGAGATGTGTGCATGCTCAGTACTATGTCAACAATGGAAAATAACCCAGTGTGTTTGCTGCCACCTAGAGTTCCAGTGATGGAAACTAGAGATAAACCTTCCCTTTATAATTCTATTGGTGTTTGGCAGATTACCTTCATTCCCACTTGATGGTATGTGACATCCACAAAACGTCAACAAACATTCTCAAGAAAAGTGCAAATAACAAGGTAATGTCTGCAAACCTTTCCTTTTTATGTAAATTTTGCAAATCGAATTTGGAAGTTCTGAAGGTCAGTTTTCTTGTGCAAGGTATATTTGGAAACAACCACAATAATAAGTTGACTCTTGATCAGCAAAACTTGTTTTAAAAATATGCTTTTATTGTGGTGTTTTTCCGAGAATCTTCTCTTGTTTTTCTACTTTTTAAAGACTGACGATTTAGCCACCTTGTGCTACAATCGTTACTGTGAGAAATTATATTTATCCTGTAAAATGAGCCTTTCATTTGCTCAGGGTAATGTTGTCATATTGTTTAAAATAACGCAGCGTGTAGTTATAAAGTGTAGTTTTTAAAGTTACGCGTAGTTTTAAGGTAAGCATCTGTATAAGAGATTGAACATTTAGCCTAATTTCATGAAGCCTGTTAGCACACAAAAAATGCTATGCACAGTATAAAAATGCTGAGTAGAAATAGGTTATGATCAGCCAAAATGCATAATGACTGGCGTACCTAACTAATATTGTACTTTTCATCACTGTGATATTCTCTTCTTCTTTTTTCCGTCTATCATCGAGGTTGTAATATAATGCTGACATCAGAGCCTGGAATCATTCAATCTCTGAACAACGCTTCCAGCACCCGTTATATAACTGCTCCCTTCTGTGCTTTCAGCAATCGTTGTCAAACTGACGTCCCATGGCAGTACGTGATGCTTTCCTTTAGTCAACTCAAACTTCAATCCGATCTGCAATGCACGAAGGACTTCATTGAGGTAAGAACAGGGTTTTACTGTTAATTTGTCTCCAACTGATTTGACTGCTGGAAAAAATGTCTTTGGATTTCAATTATAAGATAGAATCAGAAGCACACTGTATTTGTTAATCTTGTTGGTAAAGGCATGGGATCAAAACTACAACTGCTTTCCCACAGAAGGTCTGTAGCCAGCCTCTGTCTTTTACACGGATGTTTGCAAGGTAAACGTGCTACCTGTGTGTCCGACCTGGTTCCTCCTATCAGGATGTTTGAGTGTTAAACCAGGCTTTCTGCTTGTTAATCTTGCTTGGCTGAGATGTAGAACAAAAAGCAATCCAACAGCTTTATTCCATGTACATCTCTTTGGAACTCCTTACCTGTTAAATCAACATTTCTCTCCATCCTACAATCTAAACAGATTTCAGACGCAAATCTACCTTTAGCTCCCTGAGTTATTCTCATATTGAATGTTTTTTGTCTTGTACGTAACCCCCAAAACCAAGAGTGGCTTTAAGCCTTGTTTTGGGCAAACGTGCTTTAAAGTTATAAAAAAAACACAAGGTTATAACTTGACAGGTGGAAAGGTCATATCTAACACGCTATAGCAAGCACACATTTTGCTCCACGCGATAAGGTCGTATATCTTTTAATTGTTTTTTGCCTACACTTATTGCACTACCAACAACAATTTCAATTGCAACCTGGCTCCACTGACATAGTGAAATCTTTTCTTTTTTGGTGTGTGTTCAGATTCAGGACGTGATACCCAAGAAGCGTCTGTCTTCTGTAGGGATGCAAATACTTTCACTTGGATCACCGAGGGAAGTGAAGTCATCGCAAAATTCCAAACAGACGACGAGTAGTGCTTCCAAAGTTGCAGAGAGCTCGAGAGAAAGAGACATTTTCCTGTAAAGTGTTGGACATCAGAGTGGTTGGACGGCAGCTTTTTCCATGTATGAACTGAATTATGGCTATCAGTACAGGTAGTGGTCAGCCTACTGGTCTTTATTTTTTGTATAGTTTATTATCTGCTTGTCGACCGACCAGGTTCATATTGTAATATTAATAATAATATTAATAATTATGTGTATTATTTTAAATGGAATGCATGGGGGTGTTGACTGCGGTTTGGCTGGTGGGATTCGACTTGGAGGCATAGGTTTGTGAGTTTGTTGTGTGAATGATGATGATTAGTGGGCCCTGTGTGTTAGGTAACTTATGCCTTCTTGCCCATCAAGTGTCATGCTATATATTCTATGTTCTCCAATCACGCACTCATGCATTTGCTTTCTTCGAGATAATAATTATTTGGTAGAGACTGAATATCTAGGAGTTGCCTTCATTTTTATTGACATTTTATCGACATACTTGCATTGTATAATATAATTAAATGTACATGTATGTGTTTTATTGACCGCCTGCACAACTCTCAACAGTTTGTACAGGTGTTTACAGAGAAAATAAATCCCAGCCAGATCCACAGTCAACATCCAAAAGCTGGATACAGCTGTGTAGGGCGTCACTTTAATCTTTCTAATCACTCCATTTCTCTCATGATTTTACAGGGCTTTGAGGCACTAGGAAACCACAAGATTGTTCGTATGAGTAGGGAGAAGCTATGGATAAGGCGTCTTCAGACCATTCAACCCCATGGTCTAAACATCCAAGAAGGAAATGTCTAATAACCTTTTGTCTTTGCCTTCTCCTTTTTACCACAGATTCTCCTCTCCAGTCTGCCTCATTCACTAATCAATTACTTTTGTCTCCCTCTTCCCATCATTTATTTTTTACTTTTTGAGGCTTTGCATGATGAGGTATCAATGTATATTCAGTTTGCATTAACACCGTATGTATATCTACTAGCTATGTGTATTTGTTCTAATGAACTAGGTCTTGCTTTTTTAACATTTTTTATTCTACTGCCGCAGAGTAGATTTGGAAATCAGAAGACTACTTCGGGAGACTACTTAGTTCTGAAAAGAACTGTCCAGCTTATTAGCTACTACCTGGGCGGTGGGTAGGAAATTGGCCGGGACTACTACTTTGGCTTCATAGTGAATTCGATCGAGGGGACTTCTCAGTATTAACTTCATTGCCGCGGAGTGAGTTCTTAATTGGTCTCAACATTTAGACTAGCTTCCTCTAGTCATCGTCTCCGGACAATGACTAGAGCAAGCTAGTCGGTTTCGACTAGCTTGCTCCAGTCATCGTCTCCTAACGATGAGACGATGACTAGAGCAAGCTAGTCGAAACGTTGAGACCAATTAAGAACTCACTCTGTGGCAGTGAAGTTAATAACGAGAAGTCCCCTCGATCCTATCCACTATTAAGCTAAAGTAGTAGTCCCGGCCGATTTCCTACCCTCCACCCAGGTAGTAGCTAATAAGCTGGACAGTTCTTTTCAGAACTAAGTAGTCTCCCGAAGTAGTCTCCCGATTTCCAAATCTACTCTGCGGCAGTAGAATAAAAATAAAATAAAAAGCAAGACCTAGTTCTTTAAGAACAAATCTACATAGCTAGTAGATATACACACGGTGATTACTGCAAACCGAATATACATCATTTATTTTGTCTTTTGTATTCGTTCCTCTTGTGGTCAAACCAGCCCCTCCCCCACCCCACCCCCTTTTGTTACCCTCCTTTTTGTTCATCCTCCTGCTTTCTCTGTGTGCTTTCATCTCTAACGTCTATCTCCACTCCACTTTTTATGTTTGTAGTCTTGTCATTTTGCCTTCAAGAAAGACTCTGCTAGGGTCGAAACGTCAGGCCACTATCTATTTTTGTGTGTGTAGTAGTTTGTCCATGATTTTTAGAGCCAATTTGTAATAAGTTTTTTGCTGAGAATTTTTTATTCATGCTCATTTGTATTTAGAACAACTGATTTAATGTCTGGTCATATTGTTACTTTCAGTGCATATAATTATATACAGTATATTTTTCTTAAGTGTGAGGGACTGTTTATGTATAATTTTCTTGTGTATGAATCTCAAAGGTAAGTCAAATTGTGAGTTTCAGGTGCATATATAGTTTAAAGGTGTAAATCAATGAAAATCATGGTTGATATTTTTGGACAATTTGCTTGATTCAGCCATGTTTTCTTATTTTCCCTTGAAAAGCTACAAGAGCCATGTTAATGACAAGCCTTGGCTTACACCTCACATAAATGTTTTTGACCGTCAAATTATGTTGGGTAATAGTTATTATTGGTATGACTCTGCTCTTTCATCGCTTGGCCTTGACTCTCTGGCTGGTAGGAGAGAGGCACACTGCAGGCGTTTTGCTAATGAACTTGCTAATAACCCTCACACTAAAGACCTCCTTCCCCCTACCAGGCATGAGAGTCATGGTCGAAATCTCCGAAATAGTCATCATGTTTCAACCATCCCCACCAGATCCAGTCGTTTTAAAAATAGCCCTGTTCCTTATTTCATAGGTTTAATTAATTCTTAATTATTTCTCCATTTTATTGTGTGTGGTGGTCTGAGTGAGGTTCTTATTTAATTTTATGTTTTATTGAAACATTAATGTCCCTGTTAATTATTCCATTTCCCTTTTAAACTACAGTGAGGTGTTTCTTTTGTTTATGTGGTTCTGTTTTTGTTTTGAAGGCGAGTGTGCAATCTGTTTTTCTTATCTATTTTTTTCTATTTAGGTGTCCTTAAAAAAAAAGTATGTTTTATCGATTTTTTACTATTGTAATGACTCTGTAATTTGACCTTAAAGTCACGAAGTTTGTCAATTTTAATAAATTTTAAAATCTTAATCATATATAAATGTCATTTTCATAAATCCTTTCTTGGTCACACTTGTTTGTTTTTATGGACCACTCGGGTCGCATGGTCGTAAAGTAGGGAACCCAAGTGCGTCCTCAATGTTCAATTGTCTCCTCCAACTTGATTGTTAGAATATTTATAGTGAAAAGTTAAGTTTGAAGTCTCGACCTTTAGGCTCATTCTCTTTTTCGTTTTAGCTTTAAGCAAGAGAGATCAAGAGCACATTTATTTTCTCACGTTATTTTTCTTTATTTTGTACGAAGCATGACTCTGGCCATGCTCCAAATGCATTTCAGTAGGGAGGGATAGGGTCATAGAGCTATTTGTGAGTATCTGTATCAAAACATAATTTTATTCCAGAAATAATTTTTAAATAGAAGGCCGGCCTCCTTCCCTTGTCTCTACATTAACTGTTAATTAAGTGAGGAGGGTCCTCATAAATTCCTTGCTTTGTTTTGCTTTATTAATTGACTTTATATTTATAATATTGTATTTTGTTATGTTCCCTTTGGGGGAGAATTACAAGATGAGCGAGTACCTGCATTTCTGTTTCCATTTTGGAGTAATTTGTTTGTCTCTGAGTTTAGCGGGTAGTCCGCTCCCCTTCTGGCAGATAGGGATGAGCTCTTACATTACGTTGAGCCACTTTTTATAGCTCTTACATCCTTTTAAAGATTCTTTTGCAAAAAAGTATAGTCCCTGCATAAATAGGCAAAGAGTAAAAATGGCATCTGAAAAACTGTGGTTAGGCCTAATTAACCACTAATTAGTGGCCAAATTAGCCAGCTTCTATTCATAATGAAGAGTACAAATTCTTTTCAGAAAGGTAGTTGACTCAAAAGCACAGGCATTATAAATGGAGATGGTGTCTGTATATAGTTGTGGCTATTTTTGAGCTGCCTTATTTGGTTCACTAATTAGTGGTTAAATACAGTTTTACAGAAGCTATTTTCCATCTATAGCAGGTACAATGCACATGCGGTTGAGTAAAACTACCTTTAAAACAAAATTGTATCCTTCATTATCAGTAAAAAAAAATAGCCCAGGATCTTGAAGACTGTTATAACCTGGACACACCACTTTTTTGAAGTAGCTTAATTGGTCCAGTAATTAGTGGTTAATTAAGTACAGTTACACAGACGCCATTCTCCATCTATAACACGCAAAATGGCCCATGCACTTTAATTAGTCAACTGCCTCTTTGAACTGCTGGTTCAATCTGAGTTCGATCGGAGACTAACAATATTCAAACTGCTCAAAATGCTCCGACATGAATTCTGTACTAAGACAAGTGGGTGTTCTGAAGCAGCCAGTTCAATCTCATTAAACGAGTGTTACACTGGGCACCACATTTGGGAGTTGGTTAATATTTGGGTCCACTAATCGGCTGTTAATTAACCACATCTACGCAGATGTCATTTGCGTCTCACGTACATTTGCCTTATGCGGTTGAGTAATAACTACCTCTAAGAATGTACTCTTCGTTATTAGTAAAAGTGTAAGTTTAATCCCAGAATCTTGAAAACTGTCAAACTGAACATACCAAATTTTTGAGCTGGCAAATTTGGTCCATTGATTAGTGGTTAGTATCACAGTTACATACGCCATTTTCCATCCACAACACGCACAATTACATAACGCGGTTGAGTAAACTACTTTTCGATATTTTATACTTTATTGAAAACAAACACAGATGGATGCGTTCATACAAACATGTTTAAAAGATACGACAAGTGGTTAAGAAAAATATTAATTGTTGGGAAAAAATATTGATGTTAGTATAAAATTTATTATTATTATTCCAACGAAAAACTACAAAAAGGAAAACAACTTTTTGATAAGTTCAGAAGTCCCCACCATGGCAATAGTGAGAAAGAAACCCGCTCTGTGACTATCAATGCAAGAGTAGTTCAATTTCAACACTTCCAATTTAATTTGTTAATTTAATTAACGTAAAGGTTGCCGATTACAAATTTAAGATTGACAACATATTTTCATCCGCAAAAAAAACTATTATTAGTTCTTGAATGACGAAAGTGGTTAAATTTGTCTTTGTGTAAACGATATGCAGTTTTCAGATTACGACAACATGCAAATTATTTTACTTTTACTTTTTTAATCTTAATTACTGAACTCAGAAAAGTTGAAAGATCAAGGATGACTAGTTTCTCAAATGTTTGAAGTACCCCCCCCCCCCCCCTCTTCATTTGCACTTACTTTGATGACGTTGCTGACGTCGCATTCAAGTGACGTAATTTTTACTTGTCATGTAGCTTATTTTATTGTACAGCGCCCTCACAGCGTTTGGAATTTTCGCGGGGTTTCTCCAGCATTATTTTGCTTTACGAAGACAAGATGACACCTCGGGTTTCTGGCTACGTTTTTGCTGTTGTTCTTTTTCATTTTGAATGCAGCCTTCGAATGATTGAAGATGTAGGCACTGCATGTGTGCGAATGTTCAGGTAAATATCACTTTATTCTACTCTTATTCTACGGTTTATCATGTTCGTTTGTGCAGTTAGGTTTGTTTCTCTACGATCATTACAACTTTTGGTAGAAAACTAGCCCCACTTGTGTGACCAAGGGGTTTCCTGTCCCTTGGCCACACAAGTGGGGCTAGTAGAAAACAAACACTAAACAGTGACGGCAGCAACGTTTGTCAGTGAAGACAGTGGCGAGAATGCTAATATTAGTCAAGTCGGGAACACTCATTCTGGTTTAGTCTGGTTTGGAAATTATGTCTGCAGCACAGAATAATATAACTTTATTCATCTCTATCATTATCTATGAATTCCAGTTCTCAGAGACATTTTGTGAACTAAATCAACAGTTCAGTTTTCGGTAGGTTTCTTCTGATCTCTGACTCTGCTCTAGTCAGTCCCTCCTGCTACCAATTGTCCACTTGCCGCTTGTGTGCATATACCATTCTACATTGACTTGCCACAGTCCTAAAGAAAAGTTATACTTACAAAATCTGTGTCTGCAGTTTCTTCCCAGAACTTAATTATTTCCAAACTTGTTATATGTGTTCTTTTGAATTGTCTTTGTCCAGTAGGCACAGCTATTTCTTCATGAGTTTGTGCTGTCTGTGTCGGCTCTTCATCCCACGGCTCATGAAAAGGTACGATTGAGTATTATTAAAGGTATAATACAGGATTGGGAATGGTAGATCTGGTAGAAGAGAGAGTTTCTGACCTAAATCAACAGTTCAGTTTTCAGGAGGTTTCTTCTTCCCCATATCTTTTTCTGACGGTATTGATCTTGAAAAGCCCTATGGAATTCGCCCATTGTTCCAGGGCTTGAATTTGTTGGGGAAATCCACAAGAATGCAGGGCTTGCATATTGCTTAAAATATGCACTAGACAAGAATTTCTGGTACAAGACCAGAAATAAAGAGAGAAATCCATTATCTACACAGTTTAGCATTTAAACTGTTTTTATCTGAACAAGCACTGACACAAGATTGATTTCATTTGTCTGCAGTTTCTTCCCAGAACTTAATTATTCCAAACTTTTTATATGTGTTCTTTTGAATTGTCTTTGTCCAGTAGGCACAGCTATTTCTTCATTAGTTTGTGCTGTCTGTGTCGCCTCTTCATCCCACGGCTCATGAAAGGTACAAATTTTATAAGACCTTTGGACTGGTCTGGTCTTTAGTTTACTGGCCAGACTCTAAAATTATTGGCCTCGAGTCTTTGTTTCAACTCATAATGATGGCCTTTGCTCCTGCAGGGTTTTGACGTTGCTTACCACTCGTCAGAGTTTAGTGTGTGAGAGTTGAATTTAATTTCCGAATAGACACTTTCATCTATGTCTAGCTGTTTGTTGGAGGTTAATTTGCCTCGCAATCCAGCTAATATACATTGTCAAAGAACTGTTTTGTTGTCATCCTTAGAGCAGCCAACTCTCCCTTTTTCTGCAGATAGTTCCCTGAAAATAAATTCATCTTTCCATGTTCAGATAAACAAATTTGAAAATCTCCCCAATTATTGTAGGTTTTCCGCCATGTTCTTCATATCGCCCAGATTATTGTAGAAAATTTCCTTGACTGCAAGATGAAAATGTTGGCAGCTTGACCTAGAGTGGATGTTCGCGTATAAGATCTTCTCTTGAAATCGTACACTTCCGAACTTAATTCTTGAAGCTTGTTAAACCCTATCAATTTTTGAAGTTTATTGATAATTTCCTAAATGAATCAAGTCTTATATTAGTGGGATCTTGTTTGAATTCTTGATTGCACCTGAGAAAGTTCAGGCTTTTTGAGTTTTTTGACTATCACTTATAGTTTGGAGACTTTCAGGTCATAACATATGCAGGCGACGCAGGCTAATGGAACCACATTTAAAGTGTCCTTTTGTGTTGTTATGATAACAAACCCAGTCTGTTCTGTGAGGTCTGCATCACTGGACTGCTAGGCCACAACACTCCACTAATTATTGTAGAACAGAACAAGGGATGAATGCATAGTCAGATTATGGGTCAGGCTCATTCCAGATTGGATTTCGAGCAGTGAAGGCAAACTTATAATTTCAAAATCCATTAGAGTTAAGTGACCAAGTGTAAAAAAAACTTGATTCGGTCAGACGTCGTCACTGATCTCTGGTCAGTCCCTCCTGCTACCAATTGCCCACTTGCCACTTGTGTGTGCATATACCATTCTATCTTGACTTGCCACAGTCCTAAACCAAAAAGTTAAACTTACAAAGTCTGTGTCTGCAGTTTCTTCCCAGAACTTAATTATTTCCAAACTTTTCATATGTGTTCTTTTGAATTGTCTTTGTCCAGTAGGCACAGCTATTTCTTCATGGGTTTGTGCTGTCTGTGTCGGCTCTTCATCCCACGGCTCATGAAAAGGTACGATTGAGTATTATTAAAGGTATAATACAGGATTGGTAGATCTGGTAGAAGAGAGAGTTTCTGACCTAAATCAACAGTTCAGTTTTCAGGAGGTTTCTTTTTCCCCATATTTTTTTCTGACGGTAGTCAGCTTGAAAAGCCCTATGGAATTCGCCCCTTGTTCCAGGGCTTGAATTTATTGGGGAAATCCACAAGAATGCAGGGCTTGCATGTTGCTTAAAATATGCACTAGACAAGAATTTCTGTTACAAGACCAGAAATAAAGAGAGAAATCCATTATCTACTCAGTTTAACATGTAAACTTTTTTTATCTGAACAAGCACTGACACAAGAGTGATTTCATTTGTCTGCAGTTTCTTCCCAGATCTTAATTATTTCAAACTTTTTATATGTGTTCTTTTGAATTGTCTTTGTCCAGTAGGCACAGCTATTTCTTCATGAGTTTGTGCTGTCTGTGTCGCCTCTTCATCCCACGGCTCATGAAAAGGTACAAATTTTATAAGACCTTTGGACTGGTCTGGTCATTAGTTTACTGGCCAGACTCTAAAATTACTGGCCTCGAGTCTGCGTTTCAACTCGAAATGATGGCCTTTGCTCCTGCAGGGTTCTGATGTTGCTTGCCACTTGTCAGAATATAGTGTGTGAGAGCTGAATTTAATTTCCAAATAGACACTTTCATCTATGTCTAGCTGTTTGTTGGAGGTGAATTTGCCTCGCAATTCAGCTCATACACATTGTCAAAGAACTGTTTTTTTGCCATCATTAGAGCAGCCAACTCTCCCTGTTTCTGCGGATAGTTCCCTAAAAATAAAATCCATCTTTCCATGTTCAGATAAACAAATTTGAAAATCTCCCCAATTATTTTAGGTTTCCCCCCCTGTTCTTCATATCGCCCAGATTATTGTAGAAAATTTCCTTGACTGCAAGATGAAAATGTTGGCAGTTTGACCTTTCAGAGTGGTTGTTCGCGTAAAAGATCTTCTCTTAAAATTGTACACTTCCTAACTAAATTATTGGTGCTTGTTAAACCCTATCAATATTTTCAGCATGTAAATACCTTGTCCTTTTTTGTTGTTGTACCAACCATTTTCAGATTGGAGTGTGTAGTTCGGAGGTTGGAGTTTGGGGTTTGCAGTTTGGAGTTTGGAAATTGGAGATTTGAGGTTGGTGTTTGGAGATTGGGGCATCTGGTTGATAGCTTCCAGTTGTAGTCTCAGATGTAGTCTCAGATGTAGTCTCAGATGTAGTCTCAGTTGTAGTCTCAGTTGTAGTCTCAGTTGTAGTCTCAGTTGTAGTCTCAGTTGTAGTCTCAGTTGTAGTCTCAGTTGTAGTCTCAGTTGTAGTCTCAGTTGTAGTCTCAGTTGTAGTCTCAGTTGTAGTCTCAGTTGTAGTCTCAGTTGTAGTCTCAGATGTAGTCTCAGATGTAGTCTCAGATGTAGTCTCAGATGTAGTCTCAGATGTAGTCTCAGATGTAGTCTCAGATGTAGTCTCAGTTGTAGTCTCAGATGTAGTCTCAGTTGTAGTCTCAGTTGTAGTCTCAGTTGTAGTCTCAGTTGTAGTCTCAGTTGTAGTCTCAGTTGTAGTCTCAGTTGTAGTCTCAGTTGTAGTCTCAGTTGTAGTCTCAGTTGTAGTCTCAGTTGTAGTCTCAGTTGTAGTCTCAGTTGTAGTCTCAGTTGTAGTCTCAGTTGTAGTCTCAGTTGTAGTCTCAGTTGTAGTCTCAGTTGTAGTCTCAGTTGTAGTCTCAGTTGTAGTCTCAGTTGTAGTCTCAGTTGTAGTCTCAGTTGTAGTCTCAGTTGTAGTCTCAGTTGTAGTCTCAGTTGTAGTCTCAGTTGTAGTCTCAGTTGTAGTCTCAGTTGTAGTCTCAGTTGTAGTCTCAGTTGTAGTCTCAGATGTAGTCTCAGTTGTAGTCTCAGTTGTAGTCTCAGATGTAGTCTCAGATGTAGTCGCAGATGTAGTCGCAGATGTAGTCGCAGATGTAGTCGCAGATGTAGTCGCAGATGTAGTCGCAGATGTAGTCGCAGATGTAGTCTCAGTTGTAGTCTCAGTTGTAGTCTCAGTTGTAGTCTCAGTTGTAGTCTCAGTTGTAGTCTCAGTTGTAGTCTCAGTTGTAGTCTCAGTTGTAGTCTCAGTTGTAGTCTCAGTTGTAGTCTCAGTTGTAGTCTCAGTTGTAGTCTCAGTTGTAGTCTCAGTTGTAGTCTCAGTTGTAGTCTCAGTTGTAGTCTCAGTTGTAGTCTCAGTTGTAGTCTCAGTTGTAGTCTCAGTTGTAGTCTCAGTTGTAGTCTCAGTTGTAGTCTCAGTTGTAGTCTCAGTTGTAGTCTCAGTTGTAGTCTCAGTTGTAGTCTCAGTTGTAGTCTCAGTTGTAGTCTCAGTTTTTAGTTTCTAGTTCAACCAAAAGCCTGCCTACACTTCCTCTCCTCCAAGCAGACTGCGGCTGTCAGATCCTCTTTACTCCTCCACCAGATTTTGCGCTTCTTGACATTCCTGGGCCTGTGATACCCGATGCTGACTGAGAGCGACATTATTTGAGGTACTTTTCATCAAGTTACTGTTAATGTCATTTGTTATATATTTGAGTGTACAGCCTTTTGATTTTTTTGCACAGAGCGGAGCATTCTCTGAGGCATGGGTCAGTAGACTTACCAGGTCATTCAATGTCTTAAAGATGTGTGCATGCTCAGTACTGTCAACAGTAGAAGATATCACAGTATGTTTGCTGCCACCTAGAGTTCCAATGATGTAAACTGGAAATAAATCTTCTCTTAGTAATTCTATTGGCTTTTGGAAGAGTACGTTCATTCCCTCTTGATGGTATCTGACATCCACAAAATGTCAACCAACATTTTCTAGAAAAGTGCTAATAACAAGTTAATGTCTGCTAACCTTTCCCGCTTATGTAAATTTCAGAGTGCAGCAAGGTCCTGACCGCTGACTGAGGACCCTTCCAGTCTGTCAACTTCCATGGTGGGAAGCTTCACAACTGACTACCTCAAGGTCAGAATCTAACTCCTCAACATTTCAACAACTTTTGAAATATTTTCCAAATATTTCCCATTGAAATTGATTGGCTGAATCTTTGTTCATGCTTAGGTTCAAGAGATCAATCTTCAATAACCTGCCTACACTTTTTTTGTTCATAAAGCAATTTTCAATCAATTTGTTTTAGAGACATCACAATGCTGAAAGATCTGATATTTTTTATCATAAAAAATGCAAATATTTATTTGGCAAATCCACTAATGGTGAAACAATTTTCCTTTTTTCCCCCACTTCTAAAAAAATGTTTTTTTAAAAGACCTTCAGATGTATTTTTGACAATTCTTGATTTTATTGTCTGAATTACAGCCGAGTGATTTGACGACAGGCCAGAACGTCAACCTGTGCA
The DNA here is from genome assembly GCA_023634235.1 of Pisaster brevispinus. NCBI lineage: Eukaryota > Metazoa > Echinodermata > Asteroidea > Forcipulatida > Asteriidae > Pisaster > Pisaster brevispinus. Next base: position 1,227,211 of record JAMKCF010000026.1, read on the forward strand.
GCCAGCTTGGCCCAATGGACCGGTCATCCATCGGGAGTGAAGTCCTGCTGGAGTTTGTCTCTGATGAAACGAACTATTTCCCAGGATACTCAGCTGATCATACAGTGTTGCCATGGATCCCTGACTCTCCAGGTTTGTTGAGAAATGGGTGTTAATCTGTGTATGCAGTTAACGTACATTATTTTCCTTCATGCATGACGCGGCTTATCTGACTCCAAATGTTCAACAAAAATCACTGCCTCTTAACTATTGATGGGCCTTATCTGGTATCACTATAGATCATTGTGATGATAACTGTGGGAAAATGAAACTTATCCTGTGAAATAAGCCTTTCATTTGCTCAGGTAATGTTGTCACATTATTTAAAATAACGCAGTGTGTAGTTATGAAGTGTATTTTTTAGGGGTTTAGTGTAGTTTTAAGGTAAGCAGCTGTACATGAGATTGGACCTTTATTAGCCTATTAGCACAAAAGAAAATGACAAAAAAATGATATGCGCACAGTATAAAATAACTGAGCAGAAATAGATTATCAGCCATAACGTCCTACTTAATTAGGTTGTTACGCCTGGTACCTAACTGTACCTAACTGTTTATCATCCCTGTGATATTCAGGTATTTTTCGTCTATCATTAAGGTAAACATGCTACCAGTGTGTCCGACCTGGTTTCTCCTATCAGGATGTTTGAGTGTTAAACTAGGCTTTCTGCTTGTTAATCTTGCTTGGCTGAGATGTACAACAAAAACCCACTCCAACAGCTTTATTCCATGTACATGTCTTTGTAGCTCCTTGCCTTTAACTTCAACAAATTTCTCCATCCTACAATCTAAACTGATTTCAGATGCAATTCCTACCTTTAGTTCCCTGAGTTATTCTCATCTTGTACGTAACCTGTTACCAAGAGTGGCTTTTAGCCATGTTTTAGGCAAACGTGCATTAAAGTTATACAAAAACACAGGGTCGTAACTTGATAGGTCGAAAGTTCATATCTAACACACTATAGCAAGCACACAATTTGCTGCACGCGATAAGGTCGTATTTCACTTAATTTTTGTTTGCGTTCACTTATTGCACTGCTCAAAAAATTAAATCGCAACCTGGCTCCACTGACATAGTGAAATCTTTTCTTTTTTGTGTGTGTTCAGAAGCGTCTGTCTTCTGTGGGGGTGCAAACACTTGGATCTCGGAGGGGAGTGAAGTCATCGAAAATCCCAAACTGACGACGACGAGTGTTTCCAAGATTGCAGAGAGCCTGAGAGAAGGAGACATTTTCCTGTAAAGTGTCGGACATCAGGGTGGTTGGACGGCAGCTTTTTTCTATGTATAAACTGAATGTATTTATTTCTGTATAATTTATTATCTGCTTGTCGTCCGACCAGGTTCATATTGTAATATTATTGTTAATAGTAATAATAATAATTATGTGTAATACTTTAAATGGAATGCATGGGGGTGTTGACTGCGGTTTGGCTGGTGGGATTCAACTTGGAGGCATAGGTTTGTGAGTTTGTTGTGTGAATGATGATGATTAGTGGGCCCTGTGTGTTAGGCAACTTATGCCTTCTTGCCCATCCAGTGTCATGCTTTATATTCTATGTTCTACGATCACGCACTCATGCATTTGCTTTTTTTTAGATGATAATTATTTGCTAGAGACAGAATATTTAGGAGTTGCCTTCATTTGTATTGACATTTTATTGACATACTTGCATTGTATAAGATAATTAATTGTACATGTATGTGTTTTATTTTCTGCCTGCACAACTCTCAACAGTTTTTTTGCAGGTGTTTACAGAGAGAATAAATCCTGGCCAGATCCAGAGTCAACATCCACTAGCTGGATACACCCGTATGGGACGTCACTTCAATGTTCCTAATCACTCCATTTCTGTCATAATTACAGGGCTTTATGAGGCACTAAGAAACCACAGAGACTGTTCGTCTGAGTAGGGAGAAGCTATGGATAATGCGTCTCCAGACCATTCAACCCCATGGTCTAAATCATCCAAGAAGGAAATGTCTAATAACTTTTTGTCTTTGCTATCTCCTTTTTATCACAGATTCTCCTCTCCAGTCTGCCTCATTCACTAATCAATTACTTTTCTCTCCCTGTATATTCAGTTTGCGGTAACACCATGTGTATATCTACTATCTATGTAGATTTGTTCTTGTAGAACTAGGTCTTGCTTTTTATTCTACTGCCGCGGAGTAGATTTTGGAAATCGGGAGACTACTTCAGGAGACTACTTAGTTCTCAAATGAACTGTCCAGCTTATTAGCTACTACCTGGGCGGAGGGTAGGAAATCGGCCGGGACTACTACTTTAGCTTAATAGTGGATTGGATCAAGGGGACTTCTTGTTATTAACTTTACTGCCGCGGAGTGAGTTCTTATTTGGTCTCAACGTTTCGACTAGCTATCTCTAGTCATCGTCATCGCCGTTGAGACCAAATAAGAACTCACTCCGCGGCAATAAAGTTAATAACGAAAAGTCCCCTTGATCCGATCCACTATCAAGCTAAAGTAGTAGTCCCGGCCGATTTCCTACCCTCTGCCCAGGTAGTAGCTAATAAGCTGGACAGTTCTTTTGAGAACTAAGTAGTCTCCCGAAGTAGTCTTCGGATTTCTAAAATCTACTCTGCGGCAGTAGAATAAAAAGCAAGACCTAGTTCTACAAGAGACTACTTAGTTCTCAAAAGAACTGTCCAGCTTATTAGCTACTACCCGGGCGGAGGGTAGGAAATAGGCCGGGACTACAACTTTAGCTTGATAGTGGATCGGATCAAGGGGACTTCTCGTTATTAGCTTCACTGCCGCGAAGTGAGTTCTTATTTGGTCTCAACTGCGATGACGATGATTAGAGCAAGCTAGTCGAAACGTTGAGACCAAATAAGAACTCACTCCGCGGCAGTAAAATTAATAACGAGAAGTCCCCTTGATCCGATCCACTATCAAGCTAAAGTAGTAGTCCCGGCCGATTTCCTACCCTCCGCCTGGGTAGTAGCTAATAAGCTGGACAGTTCTTTTGAGAATGAAGTAGTCTCCCGATTTCCAAAATCTTCTCCACGGCAGTAGAATAAAAAGCAAGACCTAGTTCTTTAAGAACAAATCTACATAGCTAGTACATATACACATGGTGTTACCGCAAACCGAACATACATGTATATTTATACTTCACACATGCAAAGCCTTAAAAAGTTTTCTCTCCCTCATCAAATCATTTATTTTGTCCTTTGTTTTCCTTACCTTTTGTGGTCAAACCAGCCCCTCCCCCAACCCCCTTTTGTTTTCCTCCTCTCTGTTCATCCTGCCTCCCTCTCTGTTTGCTTTCATTTCTAACATCTATGTCCACTCGACTGCTTTTTTTACACCTGTATTGTTATGTTGTTACCTGTTTATGTTTGTAGTCTTGTCATTTAGCCTTCGAGAAAGACTCTGCTGAGGTCAAAACGTCAGGCCACTAACTATTTTTTTAATGTAGTAGTTCATCCATGATTTTTAGAGCCAACTTGTAATAGGTTTTTGCTGAGGATATTTTATCCATGCATAATTATTTGTTTTTAGATATTGTTGTATTGCCATTAATAATAAGTCATTGCTGTGTATTGTGTATTGTGTGCTGGAGGATTAAAAATAGTACAGGAGATTGTTTTATAATTTGTGACGTCATCGTGGTGTTTTTTGTTGTTGGTGTGTTCTGGTGGTGCTCGTCCTTTTTAAATAGAGGTCCAGCCTCCTTCCCGTGTCTCTAGTTGCAACAATAAAGTCCTGAGCCGTTTTAGTATGATGTTTTTGCAGTTAGCACGATAGAGTTGCAATGATCGTTTGTGGTTTGCAAGCGTGTAAGTACTCGACATCTAATAATAATGGCTTATATAGCGCTCATATCCGTCACTCAGTGACGCTCAAGGCGCTTCAACATTAATTTCCTGCAAGGTATGTGGGGCTTCATTTGAAGTATGATACCTACTCTTTTACATAGCACCATGTAATGGTTTACAAGGTGCTGTGGTGCAATATGCAGCCAATCAAACCAGGAATACCGGGGCGAACCCCTTCTCTTTTCGATAAGTGTACTGGGTTCTTTTACGTGCATTACACAACACACGGGGCCAACGGCTTTACGTCCCATCCGAAGGACGAAGCAATAATGGTTAAGTGTCTTGCTTAAGGACACAAGTGTCGCGACCGGGACTCGAACCCACACCCTGCTGAGTCGGAAACACCAGAGCTTGAGTCCGGTGCTCTTATCCGCTCGGCCACGACACGCCACGTCTAACGGAGCATCGACCAACATGATGCCATGCGCCTGCGCATGTGTTGTGACACTGCCACGGGTTGAAGTCTGCTGATTGTGTAGAATAGTAGGCAAGGTCAGGTCGTGTTTTTGACAAACTTGGAGCCGATGGTCAGGTTAAACAGTGGTTACGAAGCAGAGAATGGGGGTGGGAGGTTTGTATAGGGACAGAGAAACGGAAGCCCGGTTTGGGTGACCTAGATCAAGGTCAGAATGACGTCAAAGTTCATGTGGTATTATAATACTGCCTGTCAATTTTTCACCAATAGAGGGCTGCTTCCGCAAATCATTAAAACTGATAACAAATGACCATATAGCTTCTATTTCAGACACTCACTGGCAAAGCTATATGTGGAAAAAGTTGATCCCTTTAGTTTACTGACCTGGCCCAACTTCATGGCTCTGCTTACCGTAAGCAAAGAATCGGCGCTTATGGAAGCAGGGAATTCTTTGCTTACGTCAAGCATATTTCACGGGTTAGCAGAGAATTTTGCTTGTGCGCGTGCGTACTCCACATTTCAAGACATTCTTGGCTTACACAGCTAGCGGAGAAATTCAGTGCCTGCAGAGTAAGCGGAGAATGGTGATTGTAAGCGCAGAGTTCGGCGGTAAGCAGAGCCATGAATTTGGGCTCGGAGATGACAGACCAGGAACCCCCCTATCTAATAATTATGCTTCTATGGGACCCCTAAAACAAGTGTGCAAAGTTTGGTGCTTTAATCCGGCGTGTCACGATTTTTTCATTAAGCCCCTGGACTAATAGGTAAGAAGAGGTGTAGGTCCTATGAAGATAAAAGAGTGAACGGGTTGGCTGGAGGGTTGTTAATAGAAAAAATGGGAAAACCAACACTTGAAAGTAAAAATGTTTTATAGAGGGATATAAAATCCAGGTGTTTTACGAACAGATTTACCGAGTGGTGATCGTCAACGTTCGAGTTTTCATGGGATACCGTATAGATGGAAAATGGGGTTGTTATAACTGTGCGTAATTAACCACTGATTAGAGGACCAAATTAGACAGCTCAAAAGTTTGGTGTGCCCAGTGTAACAGTCTTCAAGACTCTGGGCTTTAACTTACACTTTAACTCAAAACGAAGAGTAGGCTACAAATTCTTTTCAAAATATGTTTTAGTATTATTTAAAGCCTATCAATCAAGTAGGCCCTACATAACAAGAAGACATCCGCATACGCATATTGTCTCTGGCTTATTTTCTAGCATTCACCGATGTTGTTTTCTTTGTTTAAAGTTTTGGAATGATTTTATAGCTATAGAATGTCAATATTCTCAAATAAAAATTGTTAATTTATAACCAGTTTTTCAGTTTTCGTTCGGATAAAATAAGGGATTCACCGACAGAAAGTAGCCAAATGAGAGTTTTTTCACCTCCCTGTACTGCATGTGTTTTAATTTTCTTATTGAAGTCACTGCAGCTCAGTAGACGCCATTTTGAAACACCCGTAACAACAACCACACAAACAGCGTGGGGCATGCACATCTGTGCAGATAATCCTGTTTTTAGCCGAAATTATTTAGCAAAATGCCTACTTGTGCGGCATTAAACTGCACTAACAGATACTCCCGTGGATGTGGAAAGACATACCATCTGTAAGTATCTATCTATTTTTCGTGAATGTTTATTTTAGGGGAATTTCAGGCTGACATATGAATTTGTCATGTAAACTTTCTGTTGAATACATTCGCCGGTTCGCGCGCGCATTCGTTACGGGTACAAATTTACTGGAAAACACAAGTTTGGTGGGTAAATGCAATCATATCTCTGGAACCCTTTATCGTACAAACTAGTTTTCAAAACGGTAAAATAATCTTGAATATCTACTCCTTCGTCATGTCATATTTATTTTACATTCAGAAAACATTTTGCCACGTCATTTTGAGGGTTTTACGTCCAGTCTTGGTCAATTTTGTATGGAGAAATTCCTAAAGTCTACCTAATCTAGCCACATGAGGGCTCTTATGTTAACTTATTTCAGCAACCCGACGGCTAATTGCTTAGTTCAAAAGGGATTTGGGAAGTGTACGTCCTGACCAAAACACTGCTCTAACAAATTTTCTGATTGGACAAGTTTTTCCAACGTCATTTTTTAGTTGAAATTCAGACCAATGAAAAGTTATTTCACAGCTTCAAAACAGCCGTTGCTATTAAACATCTGTGTCCAAACTTCCGCAGTGTCAACTCTAAAACTCCAACGCATGTTTCTAAAATGGTAAATTCATGCACTTTTTTTTATCGGAAGGTTTAACTGGAAAAACTTATATGAACAGAATCATTAATGTAAACATTTTGTTCTACATATGGAAATCTTTCATTGCAGTCAGTCTCAAATAATCAGTTGTGTGTGTGCGTGACCTTCTGACTACACCACGCATCCACTGAACGATGTCAACACACATTCATGTATTATGCATATAGCCCATGTGTGTAGACCATGCCCTTGTGGTCAAAACGGACGAGTCCATTTTGGCAGACGGGTAAATTACAAGGTCTAACTCCAATAAACAAAACTACACACAATGTAAGTTGCTTGTGTTTCAAGGCTGGCAAAGTACATTTTATTAAATACACAACAATGAAAATATATAACAGCTACAAAACATAATATCAATTTACTAAAGTATAGAACATACTGAGGCTTTGGCATGTTAGCTGAGTGAAACATTTCTGACAATTTTAAAAACCATAATAGCAACTTGTTTGGTAGATACAGAAATACATGTAACTTCATTACAACTTTACAAGAGTTCCACAATGGCAAGTGTATGCATAAGTAAACCTTTGAATCATATTAAACTGTGACCCTTGATGGCAATATTATATAGTAATAAGTTGTTTACCTCAAGATTTACAACATGTGTATATTCTGAACTAGCCTGTGGTAGCCCTTGCACAAGCAAAACAACACAGGCAAGAGCAGTTACTGTCTCAATCCATACAGTGCTCAACTTGACCATGGTGAAAGTTACACTTACACATCAATAGGAGTTAAGCTTTATAGGAGTCACTCATTTTGAACATTGATGTTTGAAACAAAGTTTTGGAAGTCCTTCTTGTTGCCAAGCTGGCGTTGACATTTCAGGAGAAGTGAAAATCCTTGGTGCTTGAAGTGTGGAGTTTCTTCAACAGAATACTCTTCAAGGGGTTTCCGTTCAACAAGATGGAATGACGATGTCCCTTCCCTGATGTAGGAAAAGTCCCCGGCCTTATTAAACATACGGTAGTACCACTGGTAGGGCTCGAATTTGGGGAAAAAATCCACAAGACCCCTGGGCTTGTAGCTCAAAACTTTTACTGGACCAGAACATTTGTTACAAGACCGGAGTCAAAATGAAAAGAACACTCTACACAGTTTCACATTTGAGCTGTTTTTTTGTACCAAGCACTAAGAGAAGAATTATCAAGTTTTTCTTGTGGGTAATACTTCAATACTCAATTGATCAGTTTAATTTAAAAATACAGTGACGTGTTATTATTAAAAAACACAAGACCTCCGGACTTGTACAGTCATAAGTTTACTGGCCCGACACTAAAATCACTGGCCTCGGGCCTGCGGTCCAGTGTCAAATTCGAGCCCTGCTGGTACCCTAGAACTTGACTAAAGTCCTGAAGGTTGTTCACAATAACAGTTTCTTTTTTCGATGGATGGGGTTGCGCGAACCGACTTAAGTCCTCGTAGATGTCTTTTACGACAGCAAACGAAGTTCAACGAAACTGTTTACCTTTTGTTGACCATGTAGCAACTCCTTAATAACAAATTGGAGATTTTTGTAGAACAGATTTTTTGCTGCCTCATCAGAAGAAAGGAACTCTGCAGGAATGTCTATAACATCAGCAGCATCCCTCCATTCTTCGTACTTCTTTTGCCAACCAGTGTAGTGAACGTATACTTTTAAGATGCGGTCTTCTAATTTTGAGTCAATAAGAGGGTACAAATCGAAGATGACCACGACTCAGGTTTTACACTGTTGTATCGAAGTGATGGCCCACTTGCAAGTTCACGATAGTTGATTCGAGGTCTTTTCCTTAAGTTTGCCATTCAGTATACATGTTGCAAAGTAGCTGTCATGCCTCAGTCATGCCTCATGGGATGACACGTGCCTGTAAAATTAGAAAACAAATTACATATTTTTGAGAATGACAGAAAAGATGTTGTAACTGACTGCCACATTTTCACTCGTAATACCTTATATGTAATCTTACCTGTGCAAAAAATGCAAAAAAAGATTACGTTTGGAAAAAGGGTGAAAAAGTGGAGGTCGGATACATCTTATCATGATCTTATTCGTACCCCGTACGTTAGCACATGGAGGAAGGAAATCCATGGTTAGCATCAGACATGTCAGATCATTCATCAGCTGATTCATCATGATCATTCATGGCCTCACTTAAGTTAAAATCATGACATGAAAACTAAGTACTACTAGCCTAACGTAATATACTTTACAGTGGGGCATTAATTTATTTTATTATTATTAATATTGATCTATTTATTTATCTTAGGAATTAAACATATTACTTTTTGTAATTAAAGTGAACGCGTACACGATCAGTGAGTCTCCAGCATTGACCGTCGTGTATGCATGTGAACCACGCTGTGTGTGGCAGGAGATTTTGTAGTTATTCAAAATGCCTAACTTCATCGTTCAAATGTAGGCCCTAAGTCCTGATCTTCTGGGGCCCCTCACGGCCTGCGTATTATTTTATTTCTTGCCCCGGGTATCCTTTTGCCAGATTCACACGTAACGACTGCCCTGTATCGGTGTGTTGTGTGATATTAGTGTCCCTTTAGTGTAATGGTATGGTCCGCCCTCCTCCGAGGCAAAATAGCTGCTGATTTCGTAGAGCTGCTCATAAGGAGAGTTTTTTGTGAACTGAAAATGGCAAATTTTAGACATTTAACCTCCTGTTGTTAAGCCAAATGTCGAATTGACCAGTATTTAAGGTTCCAATACTGCTTCTGCTGAATTATAACGTTTTTTGGATATGTTGACTGCGTGTTGACGGTGTGTAGACGGTGTAATTCATGTTGATGGTATTTAGTAGGACCCGGTTTAACAATGTGACTAAGAGCCCATGCAGAACCGACAGTATTTGACTTTCCATTCCATCTCCAGCAGGTATGTTTTTTACTTTTACTTGGCTTTAAGCATTTCAATCATAATCAACATACATAAAGCCAAGGTTTTTTAAACAAGAATATTTATTTTCTAAAGGCAACTTAGATCCTATGTTTACAGAAAAATGATGAAAAAAGTTGTATTTGTCCCCAATTTTTCATGAGCAAGATGGTCACTATTCATTTCTCATTTCCCACAATTGTTGCTTATTAAGCTGTTAACATATGAACATCTGAAATTATGTGGATAGGTTTTTCATGAATTGATTCATTGATTGATTATAGTTACATATGTTGTGGCATATCATTTCCTGATGTCACATCTTTGTTCTACGAAAGTTCATACAATTTAGGTTTTTCACTTTGTTAATAATACTTATTTAGTTTGGGTAGCACTTTGCATCTGTGTTTCAAGGGAAATGGGTGTAAACAAATTGATTCATCACTGTTTGCATCGCCATGACAATCGAGCAAACTGCTAGCACAAAACTGGAAAATAAAGAGAGAGTGTAGAGCACTAGCGCAAAAGGTCACAAAAGCAATGATATGGACATTTGGTTGAGATGATTTAAACAAATTTCAAACAAAATAATTTTCCCTTTTAATCAAAGGTGCATGTTATAATTTCAGTTCTACAGAATCAAGACAATTGCAAAACTTGTTCTTTGTTTCCCCTTTTTAATCCAAACTGCATGTTAAAACTTCAGTTATACAGCATCAAGAAATTTAAGTTTCCTGGTCTGCAATTTTCCACTTCCTTTAGGAAAAACTTGTATAACCTTCAATAAGAAAGACTACCGAGGAGCGTTGGCGTTCTACAAGAAGGCTCTGAGGACAAACCCTAGCTGCCCAGGTGCAATCTTAATCAGCTGTCTCCAAGTTGTTCCTTTATTGAAGAGAAACTCTTCAGGGATGAGAAATTTCAGACTTTTGCCCGAGTTGAGACTTTTTACGTCTGCCAATTCAATTCAATATAACATTTATTTCCATTCTTAACAGTGCATATAACAGAATGCAAAAGACAATATTTTGGAGGCACGATCCTCATAAGCCAAGGCTTGTAGTGGAGTGCCTTTAGAAGAAAACAAGAAAAAGAAAGAAAAAAACTTAATTAATTAATGAAATAGTTAACTTAGTTAATTAATTATTACAAGACAAAGATGGGGACAAATAATCTGACAAGACAGAAGTTGAGATAAGTAACTACTAACAAAAATGTGAAAACTGCTGGGGAGGAGGCAACTCTGGAGAATATGAAACCAAAGGGATAAAATTATGCTACATATTGGGAGATAAGATACTCTGAAAATGGCTGTTATTTTCTTCCTAAGAGAACCATTATCTTTGATGTACTTCTCTAGTGCTGAGGGTACAGCTCGTAAAAGCTCCTTGAAATCTAGTGGAAAGCCATCGTTTCAACATGCCTCCTAGAATTGGGGTCCTAGTTTCAGAACTTTTCATCGGCGATGTCTCTCAGTTGTTACTGGATTCATCTAGTGATCAACGACAGTTATTGACATTTTAATATTTTTGATACTATTAAACACAGCTGCTGTTCGCCTTGGCATTGGCCACTGCTTCAATAAGCTAAACAAACCGGAGAAAGCACGCCTGGCCTTCTAGCGGGCCCTGGAACTCGATCTGAAGTGTGTGGGCACCATCGTTGGCCTCGCCATCCTAGAAATCGACAGTAAAGCAACATATTCCATACGGACTGGAGTCCAGCTTCTCTCCAAGGCGTACACGATAGACTCCAGCAACCCTATGGTGCTCAACCATCTTGCAAATTGTTTCTTCTTTAAGAAGGTAACGTCCCTCAAGAAGCTACTTCCAAACCTCGGCTCAGGCCAAAAATGCACACTGCTCCAAGATTGATGGCGAAGTCCAAGTCTAGATTTTGAAAAAGCCCCAAAAGTTGGTTTTCATTTTCAAATTTCTATTATCCAATTGCAGGAAAGAATCAAACTCATGGAGTTAAACACATCCCCCATAGTTATTGGTTATGGATTATTAATATTGGTCACTGGTTATTGGTTGTTGGTTATCAGTTATGACTCACTTTACGTAACCAGGTTTAATAGTTATACTTTTCAGTATCGAATGATAGCCAGGTTTAATTTTATCATTGACCAGTTTTAGCGCATCACTAATCAGGATGAATTTGTCACTAACAAGGACGAATTTGTCATCGACAAAGCTTTATTTGTAATTAACCTGGACTAACTCGTCATTAACCAGGATTAATTCATCATTTACCAAGTTTTATTTGTAATTATCTAGGATTATACGAAGGTGCAACATCTTGCTCTGCATGCATTCCACGGTACAGACAATGAAGCAACACAGGCGGAAAGCTGCTACCAACTCACAAGAGCCTTCCATGTACAGGTAAGGATTCCCACCCCACTCATGGTTCTCCCCATGTACAAGCCAGCGTATTGTTTGGATTAAGTGCCAAATCAAACCCAAAATACTAGGGAAAACCCCCTCTCTTTACAATTAAGTGTACTAGGTTCTTCTACACTCATTACACAAAACACTTTTTTACATCCCGTCCAAAACATGAAGTGATAATGCTCAAGTGTCTTGCTTAAGGAATGTAAGCAGGTAAGGATGCAAATATCAAGACCGAGACTCAAATCAAACTCTGGGCCCAATTTCATAGAGCTGCTTAAGCAGAAAATATTGCTTAACATTTTTCTGCTTAGCAGAAATGAGCAGGATACCAGTCATGGTAGTTTGGCTGGTAATCTTATTCTGGTATATATCATTTTGTTGTGCTTAGCTGGTTTTTGTGCTTAAGCAGCTCAATGAAATTGGGCCCAGATCAGAAACACCAGAGCTTGTGTCTGGTGTGGTTGACTGCTCGGCCAGGACGCGGCTGCTGAATTCTGATGGATTTATGTGGACAATAACCTTCTGCGTTCCTCTCTACAGTGACCACGACCAAGCTTTCCAGTACTACTACCATGCAAGCCACCCAGTTTGCATCCACAGCTAATCGTTTTGCCGCACTTTGGTTTGGGGCAGATGTACATCCACCGGGGGGAATGTGAGAGTATGCGAACGTGAGTCAAGAGAATGATTGTAAATCTCTGTAATGTATTACTGTAAGGACTCCTGCAGTGTTGTAGTCCAGACCTGGAAGTCTGAGATCGAGACAAGTGACCGAAATCTGAACATCTGAGACCCGGAACTGAGACCAGCCTTTCCCAGACCGAGACTTTTGCAGACCAAGACTGAGACCACAAAAAGGTCTCAAGATGGTCTCGAGAACAGACCTGCTTCAACACTGGACTCCTGTAAAACTGGATTTGTCATTTTTGTCTCCTGACGATGACTAGAGCAAGCTAGTCGAAACGTTGAGACCAATTAACCAATTAAGAACTCACTCCGTGGCAGTGAGGTTAATAACGAGAAGTCCCCTCGATCTGATCCACTATTAAGCTAAAGTTGTAGTCCTGGCCGATTTCCTACCCTCCGCCCAGGTAGTAGCTAATAAGCTGGACAGTTCTTTTCAGAACTAAGTAATCTCTCTATTTTTCCGGCAGTAGAATAAAAAGCAAGACCTAGTTCTTTAAGAACAAATCTACATAGCTAGTAGATATATGTAAATGAGGCCCCCTCATTTATGAAATGTTGTTGTTGTATGTTAACCCCATCTAATCCATAGGTCTTATTCACTCATTACAAACTCTATTGTTTTGGTAACCTCTGCTGGAAAGTGGACTGTCTATGTTGACCTCTGAACTGGTTGATCCAGTGGTGGGGTTGGTGGGGCCTAGCATGCTGGCTTCTGTGCTGTTATATCCCACCTACTCCAACAGCTGTTTCTCCATCCCCTCTCCTTTCCAGGTAGGAAAAGTTACTTTGTATTTTTTTTTATCTAGTGTTCAACATATAATAGAAGAAGATAGTGTATAGATAGAGTGGACATATTTTTGATCAACTTTAAATTGAAGAATTGGCATACACTAACTTTGAAGTGTTTACAGTTTTTATAAATTGTTCATTATACGATTTAACAGCCTTTTGGTCAGGAGTGAAATTGTTTGCGTATAAGTTCTCTTCAAACAGGAGTGTATTCTTAGGATTGTCTTTTGTTCTAGGTTTTCCTTTCGAGTTATAGGATCCATTAATTTTTACTTTACTGTACAGACTTTTATTTAACTTTGAGTATTTTAGGAGTACCTACATGTAGATATTGGTTTGATGTTTTAGCCTGTGCCCCCATTTGATTGTATACTATAGGTTATGTAGTGTATGAGATGCATGGCAGGGTAGCCCCAGCCCTAGGTGACCACAGTAGGGTAATAACTCTATGCCCTGGGGGCCTGATTTAACATGCAGAAGGCCTGGCTCTGGCCTGTTGTTTATTTTAGTGGTTTTTATCTCTGTTAAGTTTTTCTTTGCTTGTCTTATGTCTTTTGTTATTTTAGTCTAGTGTAGATAAAGTGACCAGAGAGAGGGCGAGAACTGCTCATTCTTATTTATTATAAGAGAGGTTTATTTTTGGGTCTAACAGTAAACCCATTAGCTGCAGTGTTGAATTACCAAGTGTTTCTTTACAATAGTAAAGTTTCTCATTATTTCTTTTATAGAGATTGTTCACCTGGGGATAAGTTTGCTTTTCATTTTTTTGTATCTTTTGTTTTAATTTATCTATCTTTTATTCTGAATTGAAGTGAGATCAACAATTAAGTGTTTACTTTTTAAACCCTTCAACTTTTTGAACCTTTATGGTTTAGTGTAATGTGATTATGGATGGACACAAATCTACAGTAATAGCTGTGAATGTATTTGGTTAGTTGTTTGTTTCTTTAATTAATCAAAGTGCTGTTATATCCCACCAACTCCAACCACTGTTTCTCCATTCCCTCTCCTTTCCAGCCAGAATAAAGTACAGAACAGAGCGCACCCAGCTCACATATACACGTGGTGTTACCGCAAACCGAATATACATTTATACCTCACTATGCAAAGCCTCAACAAGTTTATTGTTGAAATTTATTTTATTTTTTTTTCATTTTCTCAAAAAGTTGACATTATTCAGCTGAAAGTTTCACTGGTGACTTTTATTGTTTCTTTCTTGATTTTTGCCTGTAAATCAGCACTATGTTGACCAAAACCAAATGCACTCCTCTTGTTTCAAACCAGGCTGCCCAGTGCTTCGAGAAGGTACTGAAAGCCCAACCAGGTAACTATGAGACCATGAAGATTCTTGGGTCTCTCTATGTGACATCCAGTGATGAGACCAAGAGGGAGACTGCCAAGGGTCACCTCCAGAAGGTCGTCGATCAGTTCCCGGAAGATGTCGAGGCATGGATTGAGTTGGCTCAGATCTTGGAACTCACCGAAGTACCGGTATGTTCTTTCACATTTTTAAAAGTTGTTTTTGTCGTCTCGATCGAAGCAGTCCTGTGGCTGTACATGGAATTGTGATCTCTCACCCAGTTACTTCACGAGCACATGCACCCTGCTAGGGCTCGAATTTTACACTGGACAACAGACCCCAGTCCCCTATGCGGACTATTTTTGCTCATTTTTGGTCAAAAACAGTATTTTGTGTATAATTTCTACACTTTCCAGTCAAATGATTTCAAATTTGATAAGAATAGCTTTGAGGTCCTTGTACATGGAATAGATCATTACTTAGTCTTCAAAATTGATCCCCATGGTGCTAATCCAAGTTTTTGTAAAAAAAACAACACTTTTTGGGGCAAATTTTTCAAAAATTTGTATTTTTCAGTCTTTTTATCTCAAGATCTTGGCCATGTACGAGTGGTTTTGATAATTTAAAAATAATAATAAAATACATAAATATGTAATACAAATTGCACTAGCAAAATTTCAGCTAGCCATTAATTATGCAAATATGCATGTATGCGAAAGAGTTTATGCTGAACTGACGCAATTAAGGGCAATAAAACCAAGTGGCTACAGCTAGTTATACAGTACTGTTATGTCTGGTTTATTAAAACAATGCATTTGTAGCCCAGGGGCTAACTTGCTACAAAGTTTACAATTTAAAAACAATCCAATACATGTACTGCTCATAATTTAAAGCCTTAAAGGCATATTCTTTTGTTCGATTCAATGGTGCACATGTCTTGAGTGTCTTTTTAATTATAACAATGTTATGTGAGAAAAATTATAAAGGACCAGATTATTTCAGATGGACCAGATTATTACAGATGCACCATTACATTTTGAGATGCCAGAACTGTTTAATAGACTTTGAAAACTAAAATAAGTGGAACACAACCTAGATGGCTGTGATCATTTATCAATTGCCTTCAACTTCATCTTCTTCTGCATCATCATCAAAGTCTGTGAGTGAGTTCTTGCAATCACTGCACTTGCAGAGTTCAGTGCAAGGTTTGCTTTTTGACAAGAGCAGCTTGAAGTGTTGTAGTGAGTTTTCCTGCACACACAGTGCACATGCTGCGGTGCTTTAGCAGGAGCTGCAGGCATGGTCATCTATTTGAATGTTAGGTTTTTATCAAGTAGCTCCCAGCCATGGCCGAGTGGGCTTGGTGCAGAGATCTACGGAACAAGACATCATCTGTAATTGCTTGCTCCTTGCATGGAACTCAATGCAGTCCTTGTAACAACTTCAGTGGTATCTGACTTCAATTGCGACAATGTCTTCTCTCTTTGATGTCAAGCAAAATTTGTTCGTCGTCGAGAATCTCTGTAGATCTGAGCAGCAAACCTCCTGTAATAAAAGGAGTATATTTACATGTAGTTTAATCAATGGGAAAATACAGGCACACCATGTTCCTCACTAACTTAATACCAAGGAAAACTTAAGAGGCAATGTGAAATAAGAAAATATATACCAACCTGACTGGTGTTCATAGTTTGACAGTCTTTCCCTTGACCGCTTCCGTGACTGTTTGTTGGTTATCCTCTTGTTTCTTTTAACATATAATACATCTGGATGGCAGGACATGTGGGTTGCGCTACTGCTGTGCCTGTGAATCTCCTGATGCTAGCTGACTAGATTTTCCTGATGGTTCAAGGGTCGTCTCCAGTGTTCCTTCAACTGCAGTGGAACTGCTTTGAACATCGGTAGCCCTTTTAGCCAAACGTTTTCAGCTCTTGCTAATGCGTCTTATCTCAAAACCTGTAAACATTACATTTTCAAAAAGTATGTTGGTCTTAAGTGGGGGATACTGACTAATGCACAATACTGGCAAGCAGTAGAAAAACTACTACACTGTAAACAACTCTGCAATAAAATCTAAAGGAGTATTGGGACAGATTGGAACAACATTGACAATGTTACTAGCATGAAGATATTGTAGAAGAGACAACAATTACAGCACCTTATCTGGAAATATGGGCGGGTTGCTGATTGTTATACAACGTTGCTTAATTTTAGTTTAAATTGTTTTAACTTGTTTAACAATTACCTTTAAATATTTTATATAGGTATTTTTGTGAACTGTTTCCCTGGGTGGAAAGACATCATGCTAAAGTATTTTACCCAGAATAGAATGACTTCCTTTTAAAAATATTAAGTGAGATTATGAAATAATAATAATCAACACAAGTCATACCAATTTTGAAAGACACCAGGGTTGTGTAAAACCATATCAACATTGGAGATTTCAGGTCTATTATTAGCATGGTTAGGGTTAATACACAGTCTTCAGTTTGAAAACAATTTGAAATCTAAAAACAAACAAAAAATGTTTTCCTCATTTGTGTAAAAACTGATTATTTTTTAGACTAAATGCAGGTTAAGAGATTACAAATTCACATCACAAAATTGTCCATGCTAGAACCCACCCTCTCACCATAATAAAAATGAAACAATTAATGCCAAATCATTTACTAAGTGGCAGGGCCTTCTGTTAAAATCTTCTGTAAAAGATTTGTCTGATTTTAGACATACTCAATCTTTATTTTCTTTGTGCAGGCCTACTAAACTAATATTAATAGTATTAAAAAAGCTTTTAAGAATACACAAACATTGTCAGTAATTAACAACTTAAAAATGGTTGCTTTTGAGGCCTACACTATAAAAGTTGCCCGTTTTTGTAGTCTATCAAACTTCAAATGTCACAGGTGTAACATTGTACAGTTATTTTTAATTTGTAATACGTGCTTACCTTTTTAATTTTAACAAAACACTAACACTTAACTTAAGACTTACATAGAAAGAATAGGTACAGTGTCACACCTCCAGGACACACACAGACAGAGCCGATCGATGGTAGCTGTCAGCCGAGTCTGGCGTCGGGCACATGTTTTTCCACCAAACTTGTATTTGTTTCAGCCAGTTCTTAGTGTTTCCCATCAAGACGTTTCCATCTGTTATTGCAGTCACGAAATTTCTGCCAACTAACTGCCGTAAATTGGGTTATTTGTCCCCTTTGACTCTCAATAAAATGACACACACACATTTCTTCGGGCGCAGCCATCTTGATTTGACACCTTTATTCCAGGTTACATTAATATTTACTGTAGTACGCAATGGTAATAATGGTTCGAGGTTGAAGAACAGCGCCATCCGCTGCATAACGTCGGCATAGCAACGGCGCTGCAAAACAGGCGATTTGTCTTGCTTAATTTCTCATTAACGTGCAAGCAGATCAAATGGGAACAGGTAAAATAATAAATTATACATTCCAAACTACTTATAAACGAAAAATAAAGTTGCCCCTCGAAAGTTAAGACGAAAGTGCATGTTACAGGTTTTGGCCCTTGGCCTAATTGGGCCTTGGTCTGTTGAGCTGCTGGAACATTCAATGATCCGGTTAATCAGAATGTTCTGGGGGTCTAATGGATTTCGGGCTCTGTGCCAACGGAAACATTCTTCAAAGCCAAAAACATACCCGACTTTTGAGATGCTCCTGTAACAGTTCTTTTTCTTCAGAATCATTCCAACAGATCTGTAATGACTATTCACAAATATTGGCTTATTTTTGTTTTCTTTTGTAACGTGTTTTAGGGAGTCTTGACTGCTTATGGCACAGCAACTGGTATTCTAAAAGGAAAGGTCCAGGTAGACGTCCCACCAGAAATTCTGAACAACGTTGGAGCTCTGCATTTTCGTCTTGGCAACCAGCCAGAGGCAAAGGTGGGAAGAAAAAGCGGTAGATCTTCATCCTGCTGCTGCCATATTGGTCGTGTTCCCTGTATCCAATAACATTAATGGAATGTGCTATGCATCGTGCATAAAGGAACCAGACTATTTCTCCTTCCAGCCTCGGTTTGGTGTTCCTTGATATGAATGGGAGACACATCAAGATGGCCGCATTTTGACAAAGGTCTAATTGGTTTGGAATTTTTGTATTAAATTCCTTGATATTCATCCTGAATCTGACTCTGAATTATATAGTCTGCAACGCATCCTAATGGAAACATCACACTAACTTTTGTGAAGAAGACAATCAAGAAGTTTCAGTTGTAGAAGTGGGATGAAAACCCACGTTGTCGGGCGGGGACTGAATACCCAATCCACATGCAAGGCTTTGGTCCAGGAATCAAATTGGGATCCACAGAGGTGAAAGACAGGGAAGAAACCACTGAGCCCATCCTGACTGCCCTTTACATTAATATTGAAAAATTGTAAAACTTGGAGCGAACCAACCTTCAAAAGTTTCAACCCATTTCATTTTTTTTTTTTTTTTTTGGGGGGGGGGCGGATTTCATCTAAGGACTTCCATTCTTTCGAAACACAAAGATGTTGTCAATCAGTCCTTTTTCAAATCTGATTCTTGTTCTCCTGTAGTGCTACTACGAAGCCTCTCTCAAGCGTGCCATTTTGAGGCGGAGCATGATGATACTTACTACGGCGCCATCTCAGTCTTGATGTCTTACAACCTCGCTTGGTCTCTTTGAGAGCATGTTTAAATTCGACAAGGCTGAGAAATTCTATAAAGACGTCCTGAGAGAGCATCCTAACTACGTTGATTGTGAGTTGGTCTTGGTGCCGGGGGGTGGGGGGTGCGGAAATACTGTAAAGGGACACGATTAGAAACAAAAAGTTGTAAATTACTTCCTCTTTTTTTTGGTGGGGAGACAAGGGCGTCGATTGCTACTGAAAAGTAGGGGGGACGGTCGAGCAAGTCTTGAAAAAATACATCTTACATAATAGGCCCAAAATACCATTCTGCGCGTGGTCCATCAGAAAGAAAGATGGAAATGAAAAAAAATATTTCACCGTTTGTTCGCTATTCTTTTATTTGAACAAAAATTGTAATGAAATATTAAATCAAGAAAATGGTGTAAATTTTGTTGCATATTTCTAATGAACAGTCAATCAAAAAGTGGGGGGGACATCTGATATGCTGTCCCCTCCAGTGTAAAAAGTGAGGGGGACATGTCCCCCCCGTCCCCCACCCATCGACGCCCATGTGGGGAGATGAAACAGGTGGGTGAATTTAAAATACTATTCCTGAGTCAGCTTATAGAAGGTTAACGATTGTTGATTGATTATTGACTTTTGTTTATTATTAATTATTGATTATTAGGTGGTTATAGATTGATTATACACTATTGAGTTGTCACAGATTGAGTATTGATTACTTTAACATTGCAGCTCGAACTTGATTACTTTATTATTGATTACGGAATGAATTGAAAAGGACTATTCCAATAGTCAGCTCATGGAATGTTAATAATTGCTTAATCATTTGTTATTGACTATTGCTAATTACAGGTGATGTTCTTCCTACTTTAATCTGATTTCCAGTTGTTTTGCCTCCAGAAAAATCAGCAAAACTATTATTAAGTAGCCTGAACAAAATTCTACAAGCCTAAACATGTACTGTATGTAGGTCAGCCCTTGTACTACTCAAAATTGCCCTGCTTTTTTCCAAGCATCAAGTCTTATGCCTCTATTTATTTTCAATTATTGCGTGGTTATGTATTGATTATAGGTTGTTGAGTAGTTACACATTGATTTAGATCACATTAACTTAGCAGCTCTCACTTGATCATTTGGTTATTGACTATTGAGTATTGAAAATCAACTATTGATTACTATTGACTTGCCACACAACCTAAGCAATGAACATAACTGCAAGTCTCACTTGTTCATTAATTATTGCTAATTAGAAATTGATTATCATCGAACAGATGAATATTTTCTTTTTAGGCCACTTGCGTCTGGGCTGCGTGGCTCGGGATCCGGGACAGATCTAGGCATACTAGGAGGCATCTGATTGGTTCAAAGAAGCTCTGCAAATCAACCAGGTATTGTACACCAATTATTCATATTCCTTGTGTTTCGCCAATACTCTTGGTTATGCAAATCTCCCTAAAGCGACCAAAAACGCTGCTAAGAACTTGAACACCGAGGGCACTCTTTTGTTCCCCCACTCATAGCCTTTTTGAGCTATTGTAGACACTGTAGGAGTGCACTGTTTAGTATGGGTGGGCACAGACAAACTTACCGAAACCAAGTAGTGCCCTAGTAGCGCGTCCACAAGGGTTCTCACCATGTCGAGCTAGCGTATCAGGCCTATACGCTTGGATTCGTGCCAATATGCCCGAATTTCGGCAGATAAGCAAAAAAAAAAGAAAGAAGATTATTATGATATTTTTCCCCCTTAATCCCCCCCAAAAATCGAGAAAAAAAGCATGAAGAATGCTCCAGATTGCACTTTAGAGGTTTTAAAACAGTAGAGCTTTGAAAGTAGAAAACAATCCGCAGATGTTGTTTCAATTTAGTGTGCTTTGGCCGAACATCTCCAAATTTTGGTCAAGAATGCCCCACAGCTTTGAACAAATCTGGGGAGAACCCTGTCCACCGTACCTCAAAATGCCTTCATTTTTTTACACTTCCTTCTGGTAAAATGATGATTACCAAGTCTAGCCCACCTATATTCTAGGCTGGTTTGATTATTTTGCTTTGGGAAAACTATTTTGTACTCTCCTCTGCCAATGAACAAATTTATCTTGAAGTCTGGTTCATTTTATAGACTCTCATTTTTACAGGCTCTTTTTTTCGGGCTCTATAAAGCCTTGAGGTTTTTTGTAGGATTACCTGGGTTATCCGGGGTTCAGCCTTGAGTTATCTTGACTTACAGTTTGTTTATTTCTGCATTTTTCCCTCTTGGTGTTTGTACCATAGGATCATCCCGATGCTTGGTCCCTCATCGGTAACCTCCATCTTGCTAAACAAGAATGGGGACCGGGGCAGAAGAAGTTTGAATGAATCCTCAAACAGACCGCCACCCAGAATGATTCCTACTCTCTGTTATCACTGGGTAATGTTTGGCTACAGACACTGTATCAACTCACAAGAGACAAGGAAAAGGTACAACGAATTTGGATATAAAGGGTGTAAGTGGGTATGTTATTGGTGTTAGTAGGAATATGATGGGTGTAAGTGGGAATTGCATGGGTGTTTCTGGAAATGTTGTGGTCAAGTCGGTATGTTTTGGGTGTTAGAAAGATTGTTACGGGCGTAAGTGGGTGTGTCATGGGTTTCAGTAGGAAAGGGTGGACCAGATTTTAGTACCAGAGAGGATTATTGCTACAACTACATGACGGTGTTTGGGTTCATTTGGGTGATAATTGGGTGTTTTAAGGAGTTGTATCATATGGACAGGGATTTCAAATCTGGAATCTTTTATAATTGCATTTGAGGGATTTTGTGGGTACAACTGGAAGCTTTATTTGTATTTATGGCAATATTATTTGTGGGGCAGGGTTTAAAACAGGAACAACTGGGTATAACTGGGTATCATCCTGACATTAAACGTCACCAGGACAGAGCCCTGGCCATGTACAAACAAGTATTACGCAACGATGGCCGCAACCTGTTTGCAGCCAATGGAATTGGTGCAATTTTTGCTATGAAGGATTACATCCGAGAATCTAAGGACGTCTTCTCTCAGGTGAGTGGGCAACTTATAATAATAATAATAATACTTTATTCAGGCAAATCACAATACATACAAAATATTAAAAATATGAAAACCACCCCTATCCCAATATATGGCATGGATTGAAATCAACTGAAAAAACAAACGATAAAAAAAAAACCAAAACAAGGCAAAGAGAGAACACAAAAAGGGGCCACAAAAACAAAGGAAAAAGAAACTGGACAACAAACCAGGGAGCAACAGACAGGACAAAAGATGGGCTGCCTAGGAAAAAGACAAAAGTGAAATAAAACACTCACCAAAGGGGTGTGTCACTCCAACTTCAATAAATTCTGGACTGGCTAGTTGATGCACCTGATAATTTATATATAAACCCCCAACTCCCTTCAGAGATTTACCGCTCACCTCTCAAAAATGGCCCAGGTTCGATTCCCGAGTAAGGCCATAGGTGAGTAGAGTTGTACGTTGGTTCCTTCTATGCCACAAGAATTTTTCTCTGGTTGTCCTCGGGGGGGGGGGGGGGGGGGGGGGGTTGCAGCTGGTCTTCTGTTCAGATGGTAAGAAAACCTCACCTTGTCTCGTTTATTAACATCTCTGGTCGGAGATACATGTAGTTAGTGCATGGCAAAAAAAATAATGCTGGCTTTATCCACGTCACATTTGGAAAAAAAGCGCGTACTGATTATTGCGTCACTAAAAATTGGCTTTGCATTTGCATTGGCAAGAAGTATGAACCAGGCTTTACAAGGGAAAAACAGACAAAGGAAGAAAGATGCAATAATTATTGTGTTAAGAGAACGACAACATTTTGTTCCTGTGTTTTTTATCATCATTTTTAATGGTTGCAGCTGGTCTTCTTTCTAATGTTAGCTAAATATTATTTTTTTATGTGTTTATTGTAGAATCAAACAATAGAAACAATATATCAGCGCTGTTCAGATGGTAAGAAAACCTCACCTTGTCTCGTTTATTTACATCTCTGCTCGGAGATACATGTAGTTAGTGCATGGCAAAAAAAATAATGCTGGCTTTATCCACGTCACATTTGGGAAAAAAAGCGCGTACTGATTATTGCGTCACTAAAAATTGGCTTTGCATTTGCATTGGCAAGAAGTATGAACCGGGCTTTACAAGGGAAAAACAGACAAAGGAAGAAAGATGTAATAATTATTGTGTTAAGAGAACGACAACATTAGGGGCTAGGTAGCTCAGTTTGTAGACGAGGGTAGAGCGCCAGCACATTCATCTGGAGGTGGCAGGTTCAAAATCCAGCTCTAATCAATTTTTCTTTGTTCAACCCCAAATAATTGTTTATTTACTCAGTCAGTTTCCCTTGTGGTATATAACTTGACGTACTGACGTACCTAGCTAGAGCGTACCCCAAAGCTGGAAAGCTCAAGGAATGCAAACAATCTCTACTCAAGGTAACGTCATTTATTTGAATTCGTCAATTTTGAATGAATTTTTGTGAGACATTTCTTTCCCTGACCTATTTATCAGGGATGAGAAAATTCAACCTGTTATCTGATTTCAGACTTTCTTAAGTCTGCCTGCTAAACTAAATGCTGTATCTTTCTCCAAATAAAAACGAGTCAGCCTCCTTGATCTTATTCTCTAACACTGATGATACTGTTCCCAAAAGCTCCATGGACCCGTTTACACTAGATCCAGAAAGGTGGATCAGACCCGGGTCTGATCCGGCAGTGTGGATTAACGGCTAGTGTAAAGGCAAAAAAGCAGGATCAGACCCGGTTCAAGATCTGGCAATTTTAATCCACCTTTCGAGGAGGGTTGTATCTGGCAATTGGTGGATCAGATCAGGCAAAGTGGATTCCAAATACAAGTGTAAACGCAAAAGGGGATCAGACACCGCAATTCGATGTGGTCATTTCCAGTTTCGCTACAAATGGCGCGCTTTTTGCTTGTGCTTTGGTGGGTTATCCGTCGCTGGTTATATTTGTGTGTGTGTGTGCTGTGTGCACATGGGCTCATATTCGGAACCTTATGGAGACCAAGGACAAAACCAAAAAGGAAAAACAAAAGGTCTCCACATGGAAATTCTTAAGACCTGGGTGCTCCACAAGGAAATTTGTGTACAAAGTCTACGGGAAACTGTTAAGTGCAGGGACAAAGGAAAGAACAAAAGAATGCTCCACAAGGATGCATTTTTGAGAATGTGGGGACTGTGCGTGTGTGAAACGTTTTGTTGTTTTCAGCGTCCTTATACATCAGCGTTGCTTTCGGAGCTTGCCTTGTTGGTGTATTTTGTTAATTTCCATCTACAAAATATTTCTACCTGCATGGTCGTTATCCGTATCATTTGCTGTACTGTATTTTCTGCATTCTACCTTCGCATTGATAATATTTCTAGAAGTGGCGCGCTGTAATTGTGACCTTTGATCTTTGCCATGTAACCCTTGAGCTCTTAGCGAGGAGCGCTGACGTCGTGACCAATATACATCTGGCTCAAAAGTAGGATCGGAGCCGGATCAAGCGCTGGTGTAAACGCGACACAGGATCTTGATCTGCGGTTGTTAAAATATTGCCGGATCTCAATCCACCTTTCTGGATCTAGTGTAAATGCGGTGTTGGAGTCTATAACTCCAGGTGTTACCAAAAGATGGAAATGCCACCATTTCAATGTACCTCCTAAGATCTGGATCCCAGTTTCAGACTTTGTTCATCAGCATTGACTCTCACCCCTGATTTATATTTTATTATATTTTGGGTAATTTTTTTGTTTACACTCGCATGTTTACCAAAATTCCTCAAAATATATTTCATTCCATAGTTTTAACTTCTGATAATTTACTTTGTTTTAGTTGCTCATAATTATGCTCCTGGTTTAATGTGTGTGGAGGGATTGATCTTCATTGAGTTAATGTTTCTGTTTCTATTTTACATTCCTCAATGTGTACATTATAGCATGAATGATGTCATTCCCACTCGTCTTGGAAGTGGTTTCGTGCACATGATTGCAGTTATATGCGTATTTTTAGTTAAAGGGGCTCACCTGTTCCTATTATTTTTATCATCATTTTTAATGGTTGCAGCTGGTCTTCTTTCTAATGTTAGCTAAATATTATTTTTTTATGTGTTTATTGTAGAATCTTAACTGTAGGATATTTTACAACATAACCTTTCGCGAAAGCGGACCAATCAGGCGCCGATTTAGGCTCCATTGATGCATGCCACTCATGTACTGTACACCGTGGCTGTCAACTGGCTGTGTGTGTGTCACGGCTGGCCGATTGGTTTAAGGTGATCGCAATGCAGCGGTTTTGCGTGTCAGCAAGCTTCCCAACACGGCTACTCGTTTGAGTGAGGCCTGGCGGAAGAAAGTCTGTGTCGAAGGAAACTTGTATCAGTGTTCCGAGCTGGGATTGAAGTTGCGTTCGTCCAGGATTTTTCAATTTTTGACAGGGCGGTTAATTATTATGGCAGGGCGGCCAATTCTTTGGCAGGGCGGCCTGAAATTTAAGGAGGGCGGCCCACCCTCCCAAGACCCGTCGGGTGGTCTAGGAAGTGGCCCGCGTGTTTCCAGATGGACCATCAGTTCAGGGAGTAATGCGCCGGCCGGCCAATCACTTAAAAAAAGGAAATAGGCCCACTTGACTGCAGATCATTCTTATTAACGATTTCAATAACGATCGATGGTGTTAACTTCAATAGATTTTGACTTCATTGCAATGCAACTCGCACTTTGTGGCGATGTACAATGACTGATGTACCGCCCGCCAGTCACTGCCTCTTTTGCAGGTTACCATACTTGAGTGCGTAGAATGGATCGGCCTCGGAACTAATTAAAATTTTAACTATGGCTAATTTATCCAGTCTCCATGAGTAATCTTTTTCCAGTAGTCTGTTCAGTATCATTTGAAACCATAATTCTGCCAAATTTTTGACCCAATCTTGAAATTTTGACCATGACGGCATGGTCGATTTTGTTGGTTTTTCAGACCAAAAAATAAAACTCACAAATTTCTCAATATATCTCAAACTATTGCTAATTTACCCAGTCCGCTCAAGTCTTCAGTAGTCTGTTCTGTATCATTTGAAACCATAAAATTGCCAAAAAATTATGAAATTTTGACACTGCATGGTTGATTTTGTTGGTTTTTCAGACCAAAAAATAAAACTCACAAATTTCTCAATATATCTCAAACTTCTGCACCTTTACCCAGTGTGCAGAAAAAGATCAAAATGAGAAAAGACCATACACTATTAAATAGAAAGATGTTAAATTTTAACATCTTTTTATTTAAAGAAGCACTAAGAAAAGATTTACCTCATTCGTATCTGTGAGTATACTCATCAAAATTGAAAGATATTCACCTGACTCACAGTCAACCTTTCTTTTTACATTTATAAGTCTCCATTATGAGGTATTATTGTTCAATTTCAAAACACAAGACCACACTGGACTTGTCTGGTCATTAGTTTACTGGCCTGCTCAAATATCACTGGTCTCGGGCCAGCAGCCCACTGTAAATTTTGAATTTAGGTTCTGTCGTAGTTTGTCAATTGTTATTTAAGTACTGATATTCCACCACATGCGAAATTCCAAACCAACTTCAGAAGTACTCATTTTTAACAAAGATGGATCTCAACACTGTAATATGGCAGCTCATCAAATGGTGCGATGAGTGGCTGGAGCCATGGGTCGTCATGTGGCTGACTCTGATCCTTTATGTAAAACTTGCACTAAAAATATGTTTGCGTTTAAATATGTAAAAGTATTTTTTGTACTTGTTGTCCCTTTTGTTACTTGTCGGCTGTATTGCTTATGTAAACTGCTATTTTTCAAGGCCATTTTAATTTCCTTTGAGGGATAACAAGGTTTGAATCTAATCTATTCTAATCTTTACCTCCCCCTGGGTGATTTGGTCTCGGCCAACATCGTAGATGCCCTGCGGACCAAGTACAGCACCCTCCTGCGAATCCACCGACCACCGACCCCGCAGAGACAGGTCAGACACCAAACACCCAGGGGCAGGTCCTTCTGGCGTTGATCAGCGCAGCCTTTGCCAAGGTTGAGGCCAGCATTGCTGAGTTTGTACTCAAGATGGAGCAGTTGGTAGTGCCGACACAGTGGCAGAAAGTGGACGTGCTCCAAGAAGTTAAAGGCTTGCAGGTAAAGATTTGAATGTAAAGAACTTTACTAAAAAGTGGAAGACCCCTTCCTAAAAAGGATGCCTGCAACCACGCAATTAAGTCTGTGTGCTTACAGTTACTTTTGTATTAGTGTAACCGTTTTTGAACTGTTTGGTTACCAGAAACAAAATTCAGAGTTTAAAGAATATTGGTTGATAAAAAAAATGGCTTCTTCATCACAGCAATTTGACGGCGAGCAATTCAGCCCTCCCCTCCCCCCTTCTTCAATAAAAACACAACAACAAAACAAAAACACACCAACAAAAGAAAAATGTTTAGCTACTCTTGAGCTACGCAGTGGTGTTTTCTTTTCTTTCTTTCTTTCTTTCTAGCCTATTTCACTGCAGGAGGAAAGCCTCTTCACCAATTCTCCATGTCACTCTATCCTGAGCGTCTGTTGACATGCGATGCCCTTACATGTTTCTAGTTCATCCCTCCATCTTCTGTTTTTATCCCCCTCTTTTTCAGGTTTGGTTTCTGGAGTCCATTTGGTTGTTTAGCATGTCCAGCTGTTGTCATACCTCCTTGTTTGGTGACCTGCCCCTCTCCACTTCTTTTATTTAATGGTCTTAATAATATTCTGCACTCTTGATTTCATTCTTAAGTCCTCATTTGTCACCCTGTCTTTCATTGTTACTCCTTTCATTATTTTTTCCGTAGCCCTCTCTGTCACCCTTAGTTTTAGTGGTATTTTACAGACAGTCAAATTGACCCAATTCACCAGACGTCGTCATAATCATCTTGCTTGTGCCATTTTGGGAGTCCCTGTATGTTATACAGTGTAGTGTGCATTTAAGGCACACTTACTACAATTTGGACATGCATTTTGACTCCCAAAATGGTGAGCATGGCCGACAGTAGCTGCAGGTGACATTGGTGCAAGGGGTCAGTAGAGAATGTTTACAGGGTTCGTCCTTTGTCTCTCATCACATCACACTGCCAAGAGTTGTTGTCTGGCCTGTAGGCGCCCACTTCTGTGAATTAGCTCTGTTGATAGTTTTTTATTTCAATTCTGCGCAGCCCAGCGTCCTTTTAGTTCAGCAACTGAAAGATCACTCCGCTGTGTCAAGTTGTTGACCCAACTGTTTTGAGGGCAACCTGGTCTTCTCCTTGTATGCACTGGAAACCTGCAATCGCTGTAGCTGAAAGACCAGCACTGCCCATGGCATGACCACACCAGTTTACTGTGCGCTCTGGCCTCTGGTCTAATTGTAAATCATAAGCTTTTTAGAGATATGGTGGACATATTACTAGGGCACCATTTGGTTTGGATGGATCTGTCTGCTTACACCCAAACAAAACAGTACACTCGTAAAATGACTGCCATATCTCAAAAGGGCTAATGGCACTCCTCTCGATAGATTTTTGTGCTTGCAGCCAAAAGAAATAAGCATTTTACAGTGCAGTGTAAGGGCACAAATTTGTGTTAGTGACACCATGAAATCTGTTCCTGAGCATCTTTAAAAGCTGATGACTCTGCAGGAAGTTCCCTGAAAATAAACCAATCTTTCTATGTTGTGATGAACATTTTTGAAATTCTCCCTGATCATTAAAAACTTTGTCCCTATTATGTTGAATGTAATTCCAAATATCTCTTTGATTCTTGTACAAAATCTCCCTGATTGCAACATGCAAATATTGGCAGCTTCGCGTCTGCAATAAGCTTAAAAGTTGACATTGATGCTCAGCCAGATTGTTGGTTGGAAGCTAGAAAGATTGATATTTTCAAGAGGTCTTTTTCCCCTTCAGGATGTCAAGATGACAGAGCAGATGTCCAGACAGCTCTCATATCGGAGGCTCAGTTCATCAAACCCATCAAGAAGTTCATGGCTGGCTTAATCAGGAAGCAGGTAAAAATATAATCTTTTGTTTTATCTGTCTGTGACAACAGAACAACAATGTTAATTTTGTTCAAGTTGATCTTTAATGGATTTGCTCCAATTTACCCCAAATGAACTAGTGTGTCTATACTCATTCCAAATATCACTTCAGTTGTCTTTCCAAGGGGTCCTGAAAGTACTTGTTGCCAGAACTAAGGGCCTTTGCTTTTGCATCCCCAAATCTTGTGAGAATTGAAAGGGCCCTGTGTTCCAACTTGCGTATTGATTTAATGTGTATGACTTTGGATGGCATGGGTGGCGTGTGCATGAAGCACTCACCTCTCACCACTGTGACCCTGGTCCGAAGAACAACAAAATATCGACATTACCGGCATGGTCAAAATTCCAAGATTTGGGCCAAATTTTTTTTGCAATTTTATGGTTTCAAATGATACAGAACGGACTCCTGAAGACAGTTTACTGGTGCAGACTGGAAAAATACTTCATGGAATGAGATGTACCGGGAATTGTGTGAGTTAAGTTTTGGGTCCGAAAAAACAAAAATATTGACAATACCAGCGATGGTCAAAATTTCAAGCTTGTAAAAATAACTCAAAGTTTGAGATGTATCAGGAATTTTGTGAGTTTAGTTATGGGTCCGAAAAACCAAAAAATCGACCATGCCGGCATGGTTCAAATTTCTAGATTTGGGTCGAAATTTTTTTGCCAATTTTATAGTTTCAAATGATACAGACGGACTCCTGAAGACAGTTTACTGGTGCAGGCTGGAAAAATACTTCATGGAATGAGATGTACCAGGAATTATGTGAGTTAAGTTTTTATTGACAATACCGGCGATGGTCAAAATTTCAAGATTGTAAAAATAATTCATAGTTTGAGATGTATCAGGAATTTTGTGAGTTTAGTTATGGGTCCGAAAAACCAAAAAATCAACCATGCCGGCATGGTTCAAATTTCTAGGTTTGGGTTGAAATTTCTTTGGCAATTTTATAGTTTCGAATGATACAGAACGGACTCCTGAAGACAGGTTACTGGTGCAGACTGGAAAAATTAATCATAGAATGGGATGTATCGGGAATTTTGTGAGTTAAGTTTTGGGTCCGAAGAACAAAAATATCGACAATACCAGCATGGTCAAAATTTCAGGATTTGGGTTGAAGATTTTTTGGCAATTTTCTGGTTTTAAATGATACAGAATAGACTCCTGAAGACAGTTTACTGGTGCAGACTATTAAAATGATGCATGATTTTTCAGATATTGAGAATTTTGTGAGTTTAGTTATGGGTCCCAAAACCCTAAAAATCATCAAGATTTTTGGTCAAAAATCTTTTGGCAATTTTATGGTTTCAAATGATAGAGCACGGACTCCAGAAGACAGTTTACTGGTACAGACTTGAAAAATGATGCATAGTTTGTCAAATAATGAAAAAATTTTGGATTTAGTTGTGGGTCCGAAAAACCAAAAAATCAACCATGCCGGCCTGGTCAAAATTTCAAGATTTTGGGTCAACAATTTGTAATTTTATGGTTTCAAATGATACAGAATGGACTCCTGAAGACAGTTTACTGGTGCAGACTGGAAAAATACTTCATGGAATGAGATGAACCAGGAATTTTGTGAGTTAAGTTTTGGGTCCGAAGAACAAAAATATTGACAATACCGGCAATGGTCAAAATTTCAAGATTATAAAAATAATTCATAGTTTGAGATGTATCAGGAATTTTGTGAGTTTAATTATAGGTCCGAAAAACCAAAAAATCGACCATGCCGGCATGGTTCAAATTTCTAGGTTTGGGTTGAAATTTCTTT
Source organism: Pisaster brevispinus (assembly GCA_023634235.1). NCBI lineage: Eukaryota > Metazoa > Echinodermata > Asteroidea > Forcipulatida > Asteriidae > Pisaster > Pisaster brevispinus. The sequence continues at coordinate 1,258,296 of JAMKCF010000026.1, forward strand.
GGCAATTTTATAGTTTCAAATGATACAGAACGGACTCCTGAAGACAGGTTACTGGTGCAGACTGGAAAAATAAATCATAGAATGGGATGTATCGGGAATTTTGTGAGTTAAGTTTTGCGTCCGAAAAACAAAAAAAATCGACCATGCCGGCATGGTCAAAATTTCAAGATTTTGGTTCAAAAAACTTTGGGCAATTTTATGGTTTCAAATGATACAGAACGGACTCCTGAAGACAGTTTACTGGTGCAGACTGGAAAAATAACTCAAAGTACTCAGGAAGTAACTCAGGAATTTTGTAAGTCTATAGTTATGGGTCCGAAAAACCCAAAAAAATGACCATACCGGCATGGTCAAAATTTCAAATTGTTGGGTCAAATTTGTTTGGGTAATTTTATGGTTTTAAATAAAATAGAACGGACTCCTGAAGACAGTTTACTGGTGCAGACTATAAAATAGATGCATAGTTTGTCAGATATTGAGAAATTTGTGAGTTTAGTTATGGGTCTGAAAAACCAAAAAATCTACCATGCCGGCATGGTCGAAATTTCGGTTGACAATTTTTTGGCAATTTTTTGGTTTTAAATGATGTAAAACGGACTCCTGAAGACAGTTTACCTGTGCAGACTGGAAAAATAACTCAAAGTATGAGATAATTAATAATTTTTAGTATGAGATGTATCAGGAATTTTGTAAGTTTATAGTTATGGGTCCGAAAAACCAAAAAAAGTGACCATACCGGCATGGTCAAAATTTCAAGATTTTGGGTCAAAAATCTTTAGGCAGTTTTATGGTTTCAAATGATAGAGCACTGACTCCTGAAGACGTTTACTGGTGCAATCTCGAAAAATGATGCATAGTTTATCAGACAAGAAGAATTTTGTGAGTTTAGTTTCGGGTCCGAAAAACCAAAAAATCGACCATGCCGGCATGGTAAAATTTTCATGATTTGAGGTCAAAATTCTTTGCGACATTTATGGTTTCAAATGATAGAGCACGGACTCCAGAAGACAGTTTACTGGTGCAGACTATAAAAATGATGCATAGTTTGTCAGATATTGAGAATTTTGTGAGTTTAGTTATGGGTCCGAAAAACCCAAAAACCGACCGTGCCGGCATGGTCAAAATTTCAAGATTTGGGTTGACAATTTTTTGGCAATTTTATTGTTTCAAATGATTGATCACGGACTCCTGAAGACAGTTTACTGGTGCAGACTGGAAAAATAACTCAAAGTATGAGATGTATCAGGAATTTTGTGAGTTTAGTTATGGGTCCGAAAAACCAAAAAATCGACCATGCCGGCATGGTCACAATTTCAAGATTTTGGTTCAAAAAACTTTGGGCAATTTTATGGTGTCAAATGATAGAGCACGGACTCCTGAAGACAGTTAATTACTGGTAATGACTGGAAAAAAGATGCATAGTTTTTCAGATATTGAGAATTTTGTGAGTTTAGTTATGGGTCTGAAAAACCAAAAATTCAACCATGCAGGCATGGTCAAAATTTCAAGATTTTGGGTCAAAAATCTTTAGGCAGTTTTATGGTTTCAAATGATAGAGCACTGACTCCTGAAGACGTTTACTGGTGCAATCTCGAAAAATGATGCATAGTTTGTCAGACAAGAAGAATTTTGTGAGTTTAGTTTCGGGTCCGAAAAAACAAAAAATCGACCATGCCGGCATGTAAAAATTTTCATGATTTGAGGTCAAAATTCTTTGCGACATTTATGGTTTCAAATGATAGAGCACGGACTCCAGAAGACAGTTTACTGGTGCAGACTATAAAAATGATGCATAGTTTGTCAGATATTGAGAATTTTGTGAGTTTAATTAGTTATGGGTCCGAAAAACCAAAAAACCGACCGTGCCGGCATGGTCAAAATTTCAAGATTTGGGTTGACAATTTTTTGGCAATTTTATTGTTTCAAATGATTGATCACGGACTCCTGAAGACAGTTTACTGGTGCAGACTGGAAAAATAACTCAAAGTATGAGATGTATCAGGAATTTTGTGAGTTTAGTTATGGGTCCGAAAAACCAAAAAATCGACCATGCCGGCATGGTCACAATTTCAAGATTTTGGGTCAAAATTCTTTTGGCAATTTTATGGTTTCAAATGATAGAGCACAGACTCCTGAAGACAGTTTACTGGTGATGACTGGAAAAAAGATGCATAGTTTGTCAGATATTGAGAATTTTGTGAGTTTAGTTATGTGTCCGAAAAACCAAAAAATTGACCATGCCGGCATGGTCAAAATTTGGGTTGACAATTTTGTTGCAATTTTGTGGTTTTAAATGATATAGAACGGACTCCTGAAGACAGTTTACCTGTGGAGACTGGAAAAATAACTCAGTATGAGATGTATCAGGAATTTTGTGAGTTTAGTTATGGGTCCGAAAAACCAAAAAATTTACCATGCCAGCATGGTCACAATTTCAAGATTTTGAGTCAAAAATCTTTTGGCAATTTTATGGTTTCAAATGATAGAGCACAGTCTCCTGAAGACAGTTTACTGGTGCACACTATAAAAATGATGCATAGTTTGTTAGATGATGAGAAATTTGTGAGTTTAGTTATGGGTCTGAAAAACCAAAAATTCGACCATGCAGGAATGGTCAAAATTTCAAGATTTTGGGTCAAAAATCTTTTGGCAGTTTTATGGTTTCAAATGATAGAGCACTGACTCCTGAAGACGTTTACTGGTGCAATCTCGAAAAATGATGCATAGTTTGTCAGATAAGAAGAATTTTGTGAGTTTAGTTTCGGGTCCGAAAAACCAAAAAATCGACCATGCCGGCATGGTCAAATATTCATGATTTGAGGTCAAAATTCTTTGCGAATTTTATGGTTTCAAATGATAGAGCACGGACTCCAGAAGACAGTTTACTGGTGCAGACTATAAAAATGATGCATAGTTTGTCAGATATTGAGAATTTTGTGAGTTTAGTTATGGGTCCGAAAAACCAAAAAACCAACCGTGCCGACATGGTCAAAATTTCAAGATTTGGGTTGACAATTTTTTGGCAATTTTATTGTTTCAAATGATTGATCACGGACTCCTGAAGACAGTTTACTGGTGCAGACTGGAAAAATAACTCAAAGTATGAGATGTATCAGGAATTTTGTGAGTTAAGTTATGGGTCCGAAAAACCAAAAAATCGACCATGCCGGCATGGTCACAATTTCAAGATTTTGGGTCAAAATTCTTTTGGTTTTTTTATGGTTTCAAATGATAGAGCACGGACTCCTGAAGACAGTTTACTGGTTATGACTGGAAAAAAGATGCATAGTTTTTCAGATATTGAGAATTTTGTGAGTTTAGTTATGTGTCCGAAAAACCAAAAAATTAACCATGCCGGCATGGTCAAAATTTCATGATTTGAGGTCAAAATTCTTTGCGAATTTCATGGTTTCAAATGATAGAGCACGGACTCCAGAAGACAGTTTACTGGTGCAGACTATAAAAATGATGCATAGTTTGTCAGATATTGAGAATTTTGTGAGTTAAGTTATGGGTCCGAAAAACCAAAAAAACGACCATGCCGGCATGGTCAAAATTAGGGTTGACAATTTTTTTGCAATTTTGTGCATTTAAATGATATAGAACGGACTCCTGAAGACAGTTTACCTGTGGAGACTGGAAAAATAACTCAAAGTATGAGATGTATCAGGAATTTTGTGAGTTTAGTTATGGGTCCGAAAAACCAAAAAATCGACCATGCCAGCATGGTCACAATTTCAAGATTTTGGGTCAAAAATCTTTTGGCAATTTTATGGTTTCAAATGATAGAGCACAGACTCCTGAAGACAGTTTACTGGTGCAGACTATAAAAATGATGCATAGTTTGTTAGATGATGAGAAATTTGTGAGTTTAGTTATGGGTCCGAAAAACCAAAAAATCGACCATGCCGGCATGGTCAAAATTTCAAGATTTTGGGTCAAAAATTATTTGGCAGTTTTATGGTTTCAAATGATAGAGCACTGACTCCTGAAGACCGTTTACTGGTGCAATCTCGAAAAATGATGCATAGTTTGTCAGATAAGAAGAATTTTGTGAGTTTAGTTATGGGTCCGAAAAACCAAAAAATCGACCATGCCGGCATGGCCAAAGTTTCAAGAATTTGGGTCAAATTTTGTTTGGCAATTTTATGGTTTTAAATGATAAAGAACGGACTCCTGAAGACAAGTTACTGGTGCAGAATATTAAAATGATGCATAATTTTTCAGATATTGAGAATTTTGTGAGTTTAGTTATGGATCCCAAAACCCCAAAAATCATCAAGATTTTTGGTCAATTTTTTTTTGCAATTTTATGGTTTCAAATGATAGAGCACAGACTTTTGAAGTCAGTTTACTGGTGCAGACTGGAAAAAATGCTTAGTTCAGGAATTTTGTGAGTATAGTTTTGGGTCCGAAGAACCCAAAAATCAACCATACCGGCATGGTCAAAATTTCAAAATTTCGGTTTGAAATGTTTTTGGCCATTTTTTGATTCCAAATGATACAGAACAGATTCTGGAGACAGTTATCTGGTGCATACTGGAAAAACAATGCATATTTTGAGATATATCAGAATTTTGTAAGTTTAGTTTTGGGTACGAAGAACCAACAAAATAAACCATGCCAGCATGGTCAAAACTTCAAGATTTGGTTCCCAAATTTTTGAAATTTTTGTGTTCACAAGTCTTGGTCTTATTTTTTTAAACTTCTTTACCACAGAATTCTGTGCATCTAGTGCTCAATGAAATGTATGGTTTTAATGGGTTGTAAAAGCAGATTACCCATTAAGCAGTCCCATGAATTTTTGACAATAACCCCTGAAAAATGGAATTCATGAGCATGGAATGCTCCGGTGGATATTAACTTGAGAGCGCTCCAACATTTTTCCGGGTCAAATAAACCTTCCACCATATGCCAGATGGGAAAAATTTGGCCAACATACATGTCATACAACTTGAATTGGTTAATAGACCCTGCAAGTCTGGCGTATATTCAAACATTTTTGGGACTGCTTTGGCCCATCGTACATTGCCTTAATGCGAAAAAGAAACAAACTTTTGCACATTAAACAGGTCCCAAAGTTTGTATATGCGTGAGACTTGCACAGTCCATAGTAAATATAGTTTTGATCTTGATGTGCCATAAAAATCAACACTAACTTCAGGCACAAATTTCAGCATGTGAACATAATATTGTCACTAATTTTAGGTTTTCAGTTACAGTTTTGTGGAATATGACTTCATTTCAGAGTTATATAAAACAATACAAAAATGGTTCTTACATATTTAGTAAGCTTTCAGACTAAACAATGATGTTTTTAATCCTTAACAATCCTGTATTAAATACTGTTAAAATGAATGATTGAATAACTAGTTCAGTCATTTTCATCTTGTATTTTTGAATGACAAGGATGTTTGTTTTTGTCACAATGCATATTACATTTTGCTTTTATTTTCACTTACCCGTGGACAAAATGAGTTAGTCCAAAGTACATCTTACCTTTTGAACTAAATAGAGCAACCTTATTTGTATATTTTCCCAACTAGTTCTGACTCCCAAGTGGAATGTGATCAGGCCATGGACTTCCAATGTACCTCTTTGTTTGCATGTGACTTTTGGTAAAACACATTCTTTTGTTGTACATTGTATATCTGCACTTACTTTGGTTCTATAGTGTAGTTCTTTGGATAGGTACTGTATAAAGTTTATAGGGGTTAACCTAGAATTACTAAGAGGATGGAAGTAACAATAAAGTAGCAGTTCTATCTGGGCTGCAGAACCTAGTTTGTAATTGTCTCCTTATTGTAGCATAATTAGTGTAGAAGGAAACAGTCCAATAATGAGTTAGATTATATAAGAGGGGTGCGGTTCAGTACAAAGAATGAGTGAAAACCAGCGAGGGAGTTACAGCAAAGATTATAGAGCGCCGAAGGCGCAAGATGCGGAACTGAAGCTTTATCTATTGTTGGAACATGAAATACGCATGGGCGCCATTTCAGCAAGTGAATGTTTTGTTTCCCATTGATAGGAATGGTCATTGTCTGCACTGATCTGCACTGATCTACTGTTGTATCAAAAGAGTTACTTGCCGAAATGGCGTCCAGTGGGATTTCACATTTCAGCCAGAGTTCCGCATCTTGCGCCTTCGGCGCTCTATAATCTTTGGTTACAGTATGTAGATGAAATGTGAGTTTCAGTGTGAACCAAAATCTAAGAGTGAGAGGTTGTGAGAGGGACTGCTAGCCACTGACCATCCGACAGTAGATTTGTGTGTCAGTTGACACAGATTCGGATGTCAAAGCCTTTGCCCAGTAGATACTGCAACTGGGGCAAATCAAAATCTGCATGCGGCATACTGGCCGTATAGTACACATGTATGGAGGCAGCACGACCCAACCAGCACAACTTTATAGTGACGGACGTCGCATTGGAAATCCGTAAGTTCTGACCCTATACTCTTAATTTTTGTAAGGGAACCTGCATTGATTAATTTGTGAACTAAATTTGCGTAAGCTCAAAGAGATGCGGAATTTCAGAATTGCTGAATTGCTGAATTGCTGAATTGCTACAGATAAAATTGTATGTTGAATCAATACCAAAGAAATGTGGAAGTGCATTGAAAGATGTATTATTCAAAGTAATTATCTTTTGCTGTGCAACCAAATCATGTATTTCCAATGTTTCGATAGTTTGGGTCGGTTACTTTAATTTATAGATGGCCGTTGATATATAACGGGAGAGTTTGACGGAAGAGAGGACAGATACCTACCGAGAGACGGGCTAAAGACTGTTAAACGGACTGGAGAGCCGTCATTGCCAGACTGAGTGTGCTAGGCAGAGAAAGAGCAGGCTCCAAGACAGAGAGCACAACTCGTAGTCTACTCCCCAAACCAATTACAGTTATCGGCAGAGTATCATTTTTTTAAATGAACAATTAAGTTTATGTATGAATGTTGCGAGGTGCCAGCCAGTACAAACACGAACGTTAAAAACCGAGAGTAGTTTTATGTACTGTATGGGTTGCAGAGACAACCTTATTAAGTTGCGTGGAAAGCTCCAAGTAACTGCGGCTCAGTTCATGTAACTACTAGAGCCAAGCAACTGTGAGAAAGTAGAAATAAGAAACGAGGGTGAATTAACTTTTGCTAAAGTTTCTTTTGAGCTGTTATTTTAAGTCATAGTTTATGTGTAAATATTTGTAATCATTGAATAAATTTGTAAATTCATGTTTAAGAAGAAAAGGACAGGATTCTGGCATTGGAACTTATTTTCTATCTGTTTATTTTGACCCGGTACTGACAGTTTTATCATTTTGTGCAGGTTCACCACTTTGTTCTGAACGAAGGCATAGAACTATCATGACTTCTCCTCAACCATACAGCCAGGCCATGCCAATGCAGCAGGGTGAGCTCAAACCATTGAGTTGCTGAAGAATTCCAAACCTAGGCCTGTGATTTCTCAGGCTTTTTCCTGGTTTCAGGATTTTCCATTGACCTCCCTTGGGCTTCAGAGTTTCTTGAAAGAGGCAAACTTGCAAACATTTTGTTTAATCACAGGATGTGGCAAATATTGTACACATGGTCATTTTATATGATGGCCACACACAGGCTCAAACCTTTGACCTCCATGAGTGTGTGCTCATCTTGTGTTGATGAATATGACCATATGTACACAGTGTAAGCTACATCCTGTGATTAGTGTCGCAGCAAAAAGTTACAAAGTCAAACCAGAACTGATAAGAATAAAGTCATTAGTGTAGTTAGCTCCGCCTTGAACAAAAGGATCAAGGCGCAATAACGAATAGTCATTCACATTGTACTATATGTACAAGCTCATATACCCACAAACAGTTTATGTATACAGTACGTAAGCACATGTCTGTAACAGTGTATCCGAGCAGCAAGCATGGGGTGTGCTGTGTGCGGGGCAAAATGCGACTTTAATCATTCCATGCAGCTGACATGCCTTGATCAAGGCTACAGTTCATCAAGCCTTCCTTAAGCATTCCTGAAACCATCTCAACTCCTTAGGCATATTCAGCACTGGCAACCAAATTGGTGTTCAGCCTGCAAGTCAAGCAATAAACCACAAATGAAACTGACTGGTTAAGTTTTCAATAGTTTTTGGGTTGAACAAAGAAAACTTGACTAGAGCCAGACTTGAACCTGAGACCTCCGCATTAACAGTCTTGCACTAAAGAGCAAGAGGAATCCGCACCTCTATTGAATACTCAAATGACAGACAAGTCGTAACATCTTTTTCCCTCTTCAGCCTACATTCAGCAGCCTGGACATCCCCAACAGATGCAGGGCTATGCCATTTCACCGCCGCAGGCCTACCATGCTCCACCCTCCAACATGGCGCCCCAGCTTGCCTTATGTGGGAACCAATACCCCGCAGTTCCGCCTCCGTACTACCAGTTAGAGGAAAAGCTGGGAACCACCTTGCCTGAACCTCAGGCATAAAGATGGACTGTCAAGAGATAGCCATAGGGGGGGGGCAGCAGACTGACAACAGGTAGCACGAGTAACCTTGCAACTCAAAAATTCATATCAAGCAAAACGAGTGACGTATTCACAATTTTTAAAACTAATTAACAAGATTATGCAGGGGTGTGGGGCAGACATGAAGAAAAAATGTTAAGAACATACCTCCCAAGAAGGAGTTCAGCTTAGAAGAAAAGGTTTCCAATGTAAATGGTATGGAATTTAAACCTGTTTGAGTACTCAGTATGAACAAGTATTAAATCTAGTGGCTTGTTATTTTGACCAAATCAGAATCCTTTCACCCAACACTTACAAAAAGTATACAGAAAAACACGTATGGTTTTTAATCGTTTTTTAAAAAGGTTTCTAACGGACTTTAAATAGAGTAAGATATTGACTAATAGGGAGACCGCCAACATAGGGCTGGATAGCTCAGTTGGTAGAGCGCCGGTACGTTAATCCGGAGGTCGTTGGTTCAAGTCCCGTTCCAGTCAATTTTTCTTTGTTCAAACCCAAATTATTTAAATAGAGTAATGAGTGTAATTTTGTGTGTGGACTTTTCAAAACAGAGGATCGGGGGTGGGGAAAATTTTTGTGTTTGGATTGTTTTTGACCTGAAATGTAAGTTAAACCACGTCACACCATAACAAATTAAAGTGTTGTTGCTGTCCTGTTGGACAGGTTGTTAAAAACTAACCTTGCCTAGGTCAGCTTGTGTAAACTAACTAGGGACGATCACACACACATGGTTTAACACCACTAAACCATGTAACGTTGGATGGTTTCAGTTTACCATCGAGAGTAAACTAACTAGGGATGATCACACATGGTTTAACACCACTAAACCATGTCGAGTGGGCCGGTTTCAGTTTACCAACGAGGTAAACTAACTAGGGACGACCACACATGGTTTAACACCACTAAACCATGTCGAGTGGGCCGGTTTCAGTTTACCAACGAGAGTAAACTAACCAGGGATGACCACACTTGGTTTAACACCACTAAACCAATTCACCTGATGTCATTATCACAATCATCTTGGTTGCTCCATTCTGGGTGTCAATGTCCTTATGTTCTACAGTGTATAGTGTAGTGCCAATTCCAGGGCCAAATTTAATAAAGCTGCTTGATTTTCTGCTAAGCAAAAAGAAGCAGGATACCAGTCATAAATGGTACATGTGGAATGCTATTTTGGCTGGTCACCTTATTCTTGAAAGCATGATGTTATTGTTTTTAGCTACTTTTTGCACTTAAGCAGCTCTATGAAATTTGGCCCAGGCGACGGCGTTTACATGCTTACCTTAAATTTTTACTTCCATTTTGACTCCCAAAATGTGAGCATGGCCAACAGTAACCATGAGTGACATTGGTGTAAGGGGTCAATTCATGGGTTAATATGATTCGACCATTCCATTAACAACAGGACCCAATTTCGTAACTCTGCTTACCACAGAACTGTTTGCTTGTTAACAAATGGCCCATCTTTAAGCACTGTAAGCATGGATTTCTGTAGAAAGAGGCACCGTGAAATTGGGCACTTGGCAAGTGGTAAATGCCCAGTTATGAAAGAAGTATTCAGTTACAATTGAAGGGTGATTACCTCCATGCCCTGGTTTTTGCCTCGGTGGATCTTGAAATGTTCTTGAACAAATTGTTCATTTCTCTCATAGAGGTGCCCTTTTTGACAGAGGAAGAACTGTGTTGCCCTCAAGAACAAAGTAGCAGGCTTGTGTGTGTGTGTGGGTAGGTATTCACAATCAAACCAGGAACCAGGGCTTGAGTTTGAGAAGAAAATCCTAAACACTTCGGGGCTTGTACCTCAAAACTTTTACTGGACTAGAAATTTGTTTACAAGACCAGAACAAAAACGAGAAAAAAAGTTATTTTCACAGTTTAAACTGTTTTATTTGTACAGACACTGAGAGAAAATTTCTCTCATTTGTCTTTTTATCTAGGTAAGTAATTTTCAATACTCAACAGCAGTGAAACATATTTATCAGCCTCAAAGTCAACATTTGAACATTACTTTTAAAAAAAGAAGACAATCCACTGTGTAGTATCAATAATTATTCAATTGAAAAACACAAGTCTTTAATTTACTGTCCCACAAAGCTAAAATCACTGGCCTGGGGCCTGCGTTCTAGTGTTAATTTTGAGCCCTGGGGACCTATAACAAAAGAGGACAATTGGGTTCCTGCTTGGGTAAAGATCCCCAGTTGGAAAGTGTGTATAAAACTAAAGAGGGACCTAAAGAGGTTGCCGGTTGCAGGTGTTTACACACTTGTGTGTCGGGGGGGGGGGGGGGTGGGGAGAGGGGGATGTCTACCCATCATTGGAACCGAAAACATTAACAACTATTGACTACTTTTTTTGCAGTATTCAGTGCTGTAGGCGAGTCCATGTTGCCCGAGTCCGAGGCACAGTGCCCCCCCCCCCCCCCCCCCGAGGGGGAGCCCTCCAGCACTCGTCATATTGATTGACACACACCTTTGTATACAACTTGTGTAATATATTCTTAAGAACTGTTTTGTGACTACAATTGTCCAAAAAGTATGAAGTTTAAACTTTACCGAGGAGTTTGAGCTCATATGTTCACCAGTACTTTTTCAGTTCCTTTTAGCAAGACACAATTTCTTTTGTAGCCATTTGACAACATTTTGACAAATCAACAGTGTAATTTTAATTGGTTATAATATGTCAGACTATATATAGACTATATCTAAATATATTCAGTTGTTATAGCATATAAACTGTTAGGGTGACACATCAAGGCCTGGAACAGGTTTCACAATAAGCTAAGATTGATCTTAACTGTGTATCAATCTCAGTTGCCAAGCAAAGTGTCGTAAAACAAATCACTTTACTGTAATTCTTGTCAAAACGTCTTAAGATGAATCTAAGTACTTTGTGAAATCATAGAGAAAGGACCACGGAAGGACTTTCTCTATGGTGAAATCAAGCTCTGGAATTCTACCTTGAAATGAGCACGGCCATTTTCAGTTTGCAAAGGGCATTCCCAACAATATTAAAGTCTATTGGAAATTTTTAGGCATCAAGGCCAAGACCAGGGCAACACTGAAGGCCTCGCGCTTTGTGGCCTCTATGAAAAGCCCGGCTCATACTTTCTGTGAGTACGATTTCTCAAGAGTTGAGCTGTGCTCTTGCAAAACATTCGCAGCGAAAACAGAGTTGTGACGCAAACATTTGGAAGTATGAACCAGGCTTAATTCCTGGCATGCACATCTTCTTCCTGTAGTTCAACAAGAGTTTAAAGGTTTATTAGTTTAAAGGTTTATTATCCCAATGTTTGACTATGATTCCATTTATACATGGTTTTGCTTTTTAGCTGTTGACACAAGTTGTCCCGTTTCTTATGATATTTGATTAATTTATATTCGTACCAAAGAGGCGTGTTCGTATGGCTGAACCAATTGAGTGTGGGTTCGATTGCGAGTGTCCTTGAGCTAGGCACTTCCTTGAGCTAGGCACTTGACACTATTGAGTCCTATGAAACATGCTAATAGACCTTTTGCATTGGCGTCATACAGCCGCCATTTAGAGGTAAACCGATGACGAAACAATGGAAATACACAGTTTTGTATGCGTGGTGCTCAGGATTGACCGATGAACAACCTCCATTTGACCTCTAGGTGAGGGCGCCCATCTCAAATGACGTCATGTGCATCAGGTCTATTACACTTACTCGTGCGAACAGACAGTTGTTGGTAGGACTTTGTCAGTTGTGGGGGATGGTTGCCCCCCCCCTGGCTACCCCGCTGTACTCTAATTCCGACAGACCTTAACCCTAACCCTTGTATAAGAGGGGGGTTATCGCGGAAGATTTTTTAATGACTACTTTTCAAGTGAAAATGGTGTATTTTTTATAGTAAATTTGCTTGCAGGTCTTTTTTATGCACTAGTTTAATTAGTTTGGCTGAGCTAATTAGTGAACCAATTTGACTGGGTGCCTACGGATGATGGTTTGGGATATAAGGAAGACAGTAATGAAAAGATTAAGGAATTCCGAACTCTGTTCTGTCTGTCAAAGCCGGTCGTTGACAAGGTTTTTAAAAATTTGGTGCTAGCACCAAATTTGTGCCAGCACCATTTGGTGCCGGCACTAAAGTTAGTGCTGACTTGAGTCTGGTCTTCTTCATCACAAACAAGGAATCCGCACAAACAGCAAGTTTGTAAACTAAAGGTAGTAAGTTCTCATTCTAAATTTCGATATTATTGTAACTTATAAGCAATTGTTTTAAAGAATGCGATGAGATATATATTTAAATGTTAAACACTATTTTGCTGGGGGTTTCTCTGACCATAGGAACTAGGAACTCATCGCTCTCAAGTATGACTCTGATGTCTTTTTGATGATGTCTCGGCTCTTTCGCTGGCTGGCTCTGCCCCATTGTTGTTGGCACATTTAAATTCTATCTCTTCAAGGTTCTTGTTTTCCAAACAGCACACACAGTTGGTAGAGTGCCGGTAGTTAATCCGGAGGTCGTTGGTTCAAGTCCCGTTCCAGTCAATTTTTCTTTGTTCAAACCCAAATTACCCCAATAAAGTAGGGGGCGACTTTTTCGATGGGCGACTCTATCATTTTACGACTTTGCTAGGGGGTGACTTTCTAGTGGCCGACTTTTCTGGGGGGCGAGATGACTGGTTTCCAAGAGTGTTATGGCTCTTTTTAACATAGGTCTTGTCATACTCATAGTCGTAATGGTGACTTTGATAATACCAAAGTTAAAAGAGAGCCATAACAACAGTCCAACAAGTTTGGCTACAGTACATATACATCATACATGTTCATGTCATACAAGTTGCTGCTGATACATACACAGTTTACCGAAGTTACAATAATTGAAAAACTGCCAATGGACAGCATGTTCTATGTACAAACTATTTAGTTTTTCAGTGAAACTCAAAATATCATAATTGTGTACAACACTTGTCAACAGTAGATAATTCAAATTCTTGTTCTTACCCCCCCCCCCCCCCCCTGCCTGGAAGAGTGTCCATTGGTTTTCCCAAGCTAGACGGTTACACTTCAGATGCAGAGCCCGATACAAGAGAACTTGTTAAACAGATGAACAGGAAGAAGAAGAAGTCTGGAGGTTTCCAGTCGATGGGTGAGACATTTCTTTCTTTAAATGTAGGGTCGCTGATTGGTTTTTGTCATCGTAATGCTAATTTACAGGCAACATTTTAACAAAAGATACAATAAAAGTTACATGTGAAATTTTCAGCTGAACACAGTGTCTATTTGCTTAGAAATTAAAAAAAAAAAACTGTCACTGTATTTGTACTGTGATGATGTTGAATCCTTAGCAACAGTCGCAGCCGTAGCTGTAGCAACCTATTCAGTTAGGGTCTTATCCACATTTTGTGATAAGAGGTCAAATATTAATTGTTTGAGCTGATCTGTGTCTTTGTAGGTTTAAGTAATCCAGTGTTTAACGGAATTATGAAGAAAGGTTACAAGATTCCAACACCAATCCAGAGAAAGGTTAGTCATCCCCTTAAGGTGATCCCTCTCCAGCTTCCAAGGTTGTATTGAAATTTGGGTGTGATCCCTGGCTTTACGGCAGTTACAGGTTGAATGGCCTCTGACTGGCACCCCTGAACAAAGATATTGTCAAAATAGGGAGACCACCAATATCAGGGCTATGTAGCTCAGTTGGTCGAGCGCCGACACATTAATTCAAAGGTCACAGGTTCAAGGCCTGAGCCCCTAGTCAATTTGTCTTTGTTCAGCCCCAAATTATTGTAAATGAGTTCATCACATGATATCATGCTGGAGGCTGGCATACATGTAGTGCATCTATCTTTCCAAACCGCAGTGGATGATATCAAAATGGTCAGACAGTAGGAGGGTTGACTGTGTACTGTGTACAACCATTCATTGCATGATATCATAATTCAGGCTGGTGTAGTTTATTTATCATTCCAAACCACAATGGATGACATTTTACCTTCAGTGTGTAGTAGGTTTTCATTATAAAGAAAATCAGCAAAAGTTTTGTTGAGTTTGCCAAGACTGGACTGAACGACCCAACCCTCATACGGCTTGACATGGAGACGAAGATATCAGATCAACTCAAGGTATGAAAATCATTTGTGTCTTGGGGCAAAAGTGCTCAGTGCAAAAATCGTTTTATCTTAGTGTGTACTTGTATTGTGTGTACATTTGGGTTACTTTAAGCAAGGTACAACGTTTTGACAATTCAAACTCACGTATAACGTAAATGCTCTTTTAGTTTTTGCACTAACACGACTGTTTGTTCTTCCTCTGTTGGTATCATTTTTAGCAAGCTTACTGACCATTTTACAACCATTCAACTGCTTGGGTTATGTAGTGTACGGTGGCACACCTCTGCACTGAACCAACTGTGTACATTTGTGTACCACATGATTTCATATTGCAGGCTGACATATCTATCATTCAAAACTACAGCGGATGGTATTAAATGGTCCAAGAGTAGAAGGGTTGACTGTGTTCTGTGTTCTGTGTTCTGTGTTTGCTTTCATCACATGATATCAGACATATTACAGGCAGGCTTGCTGCATCTATCATTCCAAACTATAGTGGATAATGAGGATAAATGGTCAAACAGTAAGAGGGTTGAATGTGTACTGAGTAGATGCATTTAACACAGGATGTCACATTGAAAAACCCAGTTGCAGTATTTTTAAAAGGTGTAGTCCTCGTTGTTTCTGGCATGGTTTCAAATAAATGAACCTCGAATCTTGAACTTCTTCTTTAAAGACCTTGGCCCAATTTCATATAGCAACTTTCTATGCTTAGCAAAATTTGAGTGGGGCACCAGTCAAAACAATATAAACTTTATGGAATTTTTGCTTGTAACCAGTTTTTGCTAAGCATTATTTGTTTGTGCTTGGGAAGTTTTTACATTACAAGTTTTATGAAATTGGGCTCTTATGAATTGACGTCATCCAGCCGCCTTCTTAGCGGTAAGCCGATGATGAAACAATGGAAAATGTACAGATTTGTACGTGCGGCACACATGACTGGCCAATGAGCAACGTGCTTTTGACCTCTACATGTAGGTGAGGGGCCCCACTCAAATAACGTCATATGTATATAAAGGTCTATTACAACATGTTATACTAATTTGGGGGGCTAATCATCTTCACTCGCAGCTGATAAGCTGATTTGCGAAAGACGCGTCTACAACGTGTTTGAGCCCCAGGTACGCATATGCACCCTTTGGCAGCCTGCTACATGGACCTATAAAATGACCAGGAAGCACAGCCAGAGATTGAAAGTGTTAGAATTTTCTGGAAGGAAGAAAACTGGGCCCAGAGAAAAACCCTTGGTGTCATAGGAGAGAACCATCGCACAACTCCAGTCATATATGGCCTTAGCCTGTAATCAAACCAGGGCCACACTGGTGAGAGGCGAGCGCTCTCCGCACTAGCCACCCATGCCGCTCATTAACATGACCTCATTTGATCCTTTCAGAGCTCCTTCTTCTTCTGAGACAGTCTGATAAGATAGCCACCCTGCTGTACCTTCTACGGGAGGTGGTCAAACCAGACGATCTGACCGTCGTCTTCATGGCAACCAAACACCATGTGGAATATGTGAAAGAGGTGAGGAATCACTGTACACCGCAAACACTGAATGAAATATGAGCACTGCGAGGCCAAACTAGCCCTCCCTCTATCGGTAGTGGCTTGTCTTGACCGAGCGCTCTAGAGCAGTTCTGGGGTTGTCAGAGTGTGGGTTTGATTCCCAGTCATGGCACTTGTGTCCTTAAGCAAGGTACTTAACCATAGTTGCTTCTCTTAGCCCAGGCGTGTAAATGGGAACCTGAATAAAAATGGCGCAAAAAAGTTGGAAAACCACAGTGTGTAGAGACAGTTGTTTGCCGTTTTTGTTTTTTAGAGAACTTCTAGAAAATTAGGCAAATTTATTAATAATAGTAGTGGCTTCTTACATCAGTCACTCAGTGACGCTTAAGGCACTTCAACATTCCGTATTTTCCTGCAAGGTACGTGTAGCTACGTTTCTGAAGTATGAGACCTACTCTTTTACATAGCACCGTGTAATGGTTTACAAGGTGCTGTGGCGCAATATGTAGCCAATCAAACCAGGAACACCGGGGCGAACCCCTTCTCTTTTCGAGAAGTGCACTGTGTTCTTTTACTTGCATTACACAACACACGGGACCAACGGCTTTACGTCCCATCCTAAAGGACGCCGCAACAGTGGTCAAGTGTCAGGACCAGGACTCGAACCCATCCACACTCTGCTGATCAGAAACACCACGGTTAGCGCCTCCTTCTCCTGTCCCCCTTCCTCCTCTTAAACAATCGGCCACTGATTATGTTCCTGAAGGTCTGAGCACAGGTGGGAAGGAGCATCCTGAAAAGTTTGTCCCCCACTATTTTTGTGTCATCCAACTGGTCTTAAACATTTCCTACTACAAATTCAATGGTGATTTAAGAGCGGTGAAACTAGCACGTGATCACATCTTCACCAATCGGAATGAATAAACTCTCCAAGGTATTTATGAATACTGATTCGCGCTGGTCGCTTTTTGGTCCAGTTCCAAACAAATTTTGCAGTTTTGCAAGTTTTCCATAAAAAAAAAAAAATTCCTGTCATTTTTCCCCTCAGATCCTTACAATGGCTGGTATTAACTGCACATACACCTACAGTGACCTGGATCATGCGGCAAGAACAATCAACGTGGCTTACTCGCAAGAAGACCAAAGTCATGCTGGTGACAGACGTGGCTGCCCGTGGTATAGACATTCCAATGCTGGACAATGTCATCAACTTCAATATCCCTGGCAAGCCCAAGCTTTATGTTCAACCAGTTGGTAAGTCAGGGTTTTGTTTTTTTGGGCGGGTGTACATCTTTGAAGGCCACTGTTTTCAGCGGGGGCAAAGTCATTGTATCACAGACTTGTAGAAAAAAATAATTTAATCAATTTGTGGCCCACCGCACTCATACTCATCTTCCAGCATGTCCAGTGTGTTGTGTAATGCGTGTAAAAGAACCCAGTACACTTATCATTAAGAGAAAAGGTTTACCCTGGTGTTTTCGGGGGTATGTTTGGCTGCAGGTTGCGCCACCTTTTAAACCGTTACATGGTGCTATGTAAATAAGTGGGTTTTATGTTTGGAATATAGCTCTGCAAACCTTGTAGCAAAAAAAAGGACAAGCTTTGAAACACCCTCAGGTGTGGTAAAGCTTTATATAAGACCCGCATACAACCTCCTGACATTCAAAGCACTTCATGGTTCAGCCCCCTCCCTACCTTCAGAGCATGCTTCATCAGCACCAGCATGTCAGTGCCAGGTCTGAGGTCATCGGGCAGCATGCTGTTTGTTCCCCGGACTCCCCTTGCCACTTATGGTGAGAGGGTCTTTTCTAACATTGCCCCCCGCCCCCCGCCTCTGGAACTCTCTGCCTAAATATCTAAGAGACACACATGACATTTCCAACTTCCAACAATCTCTTAAAACACATCTTTTCAGATTGGCCTATGAGCACATCTGAGAATTCTTTGAATGTTTCACAGAGAAAGTGTGCCATACAAATGCTGTGTTATTATTATGACTAGTATTATTTCATTCTATTACAGCATGCAAAAGAAAGATCACATTTTCCTTTGTGCCGGTAACTCCTCGAGTCAGGCTACGTCCCGTAGCCTTAGATCTCAAGGGTCTTTCTGAGAATCCTCGCTGTTCCCAAAAGTGTCGCCTTCTGTAATAGATCTACCCTCACACTTGTCCCTATTTCCTCTAGATGTTTCCCAAGTGCTTTCGGAATGGTGCCAAGTGCTCCAACCACCACAGGGACTACTTTCACCTTCACCTGCCAAATCTTACGAAATTCCGTCTTTGTACTTTTGGATCTTTTGTGTCTCCTTCTTAGCGACCCCTATATCACCCGGCACAGCTATGTCAATAAGATGACACATCTTCTTCGTCTTATCTAAGACTTCAACATCCGGACGCCTATGTTCTATAACATGATCAGTCTGAATGTTAAAGTCCCAGAGGATCTTGACCTGGTCGGTCTCTACAACTTTATCCGGAACATGCTCGTGCCATTTTGCAGTCACTTGGACACCATTCTTTTTACACAGATCCCAGTGAATCAATTTGGCCAAATTGTCGTGTCTTCCTTTGTACTCCGTCTTGGCCATCATACTACATTCACTGACAATATGAAATACAGTCTCCTCTGCCTTATTACACATTCTGCACATAGGAGAGACGTTTGCTTTCTCTATCCTTGCCTTCATTACATTTGTCCTTAGAGACTGGTCTTGTGCCGCAGTAATCAAGCCCTCTGTTTCCTTCTTAAGTTCTACGCTCTTTAACCAATTCCAGGACTTGTTGCTGGCAACGCCTTCAGTGCATCTCAAGAACCGGCCATGAAGTGGTTTGTTCCGCCAATCTTGATGTCTTTCCTCTTTCCTTTGCCTCTTGTACTCCTTCGGCCCAACTTCGCCTGCCTTCGTGTACTTCTGCGCAACTTTCAACAAGTTCTCCTCAGTCCTCCTAATATGACAATGTAAGCTCCTGCGCTCGATGTTGACACTGTCTGCCACACTTAGCAACCCCCTATCGCCCTCTGACCTCGGAAGATAAAGTCTGCTCACATTCGCCCGCGGATGAAGCATACCATTCATGGTCATCAGTTTTCTCATTCTCCTGTCCATGACATCTAGATCTTCCTTAGTCCACTCGACAATACCCGCACTATACCTCATCAAAGACACGGCCCATGTGTTATTTGCCTTAACCATGTTCCCCCTGTTCAGTTTTGACTTCAAACATTTCTTTACCTGTCTGATGTACTCTGTCCTCAACCTCACCTTTGATTCCTCGTGAAGGACATGGTTCGATTCAAGTACACCAAGATACCGATAACTCTCTTCCTCACCCAAAGCCCTCATCTGTGCACCATCTGGCAGAACAATACCGTTGGAATGTACCCTCTTTCCCCTCTTCATGGTCATTGAAGCACATTTCTCCGGGCCAAACTGCATCCTGATGTCATCGCTGAAAATCCTGACAGTCTGTACCAAAGAATCGATCTCCACTTATTCTTTGCAAATCGTCCATAAAAAGCAGATGGTTGATCTTACATCCGTCCTTCTTCATTTCATAACCTGCACTCACCTTCTTCAGAATCATCGACAGGGGCATCAATGCCAGAACAAACAGGAGCGGAGACAGAGAGTCACCTTGGAAATTCCCTCTTCTTATGCATACCTTGCCCAGACTAGCAATTTTTGGCCAACAGATTAGTTCGCCATGTCTTCATGCTCTCACTTAGAAGACGCTTTACTGCATCAGCCAGTCCAACCATATCCAGGCATTCCATTATCCACGTGTGCGATACCATGTCATACGCCTTCTTGTAATCGATCCACGCCATTGCCAAGTTCGTCTTTCTGCTCCTGCAGTCCTTCAGTACAGCCTTATCGTTGATAAGTTGATCCTTCGTACCTCTGGACCGCTTCTTTCAGCCTTTCTGCTTCTCTGGAAACAACTGCTGGTCATCCATATGACGATAGAGGTCTTCTGCAATCATACTGGTCAAGAGTTTATACATCACAGGTAAGCACGTGATTGGTCTATAGTTACGAGCAATGTTAATGCACCTTTCTTGATGTCCTTCATGATCAGAACCGTTCTTGCCTCAGTCATCCAACATGGGACCTTACCATGTCCTAGACAGTCTTGCAATTGTAGGGCCATTCGCTCATGCAAACTGCGAATGAACTATTCTGTTTTTGTTCTAATATTATTAAACAGCTACTCGAGCAAGTAATTCTTAACGGTAATGCTATTAAAATGTGTTTATAATGTGTTTGTTTATAATTTAATTGTAATTTTAAAAATACCGTTACTCTTCTGAATTTTCATATTTTTTGATCAAAATATTACGCCCCAATCTCAAGGTTTTGAAAAACTAGCTATACCTCTACCACTGATGGCATGCGTCAAAATAACAACTCCTTGACGTCATGTGTGGGATGTTGCGTTGTTATACCTCCATGTTGCAACAAAGCAGCTATACAAAATGGAGCGTCCTTATATGACGCAATAGGAGTGATGATGTAACAGAGCTTTTCACAAATCTTTCTGAAGTAAAGCACAGAACAAGGGTGTTCAAAAATTATTGGTTTTTTTTTTTACATTTAAAATCTTAAATCTCAAGTGAACTCAATTTCCTTATTGATTGGAAACATTTTAAATGAATTTCAGCAAAGATGAGTTGTATCTGTTTTTTGTTTGAGCTGGTCTTTAATGATTAACCTCTTTTGGTAGCACTGTTTTGTACTTTGTACAGTTTTGCTTGTTTTGATAAATGCCATTTTCTTGTGTAGTTTGTATTACTCGATTCCAGATGGCCCGTCAACAAAAAGTGGAACAACGAAGTAAAGAGCAGATGGAGAAGAGAGCTCGAGAAAACCAAAAACATCCTTGTGGTTACTGAACCCAAACCAGTCCGCAAAGGAGGTGGTGGTAGGCGTGGAAAAGTTGGACAAATTTGATTTCAATTATTTGTAAAACGAATGCTCATTGGAACTTCTTTATTTATTCATGATTACTTTTGACCTAGATTAGCCCTTTATTTCTGTGTAAACCGAGACAAATAGTTTATTCTGAGGTATATAGAGAATGTATAACACAACAGTTTAATGTAAGATTATTAAATTTGTATGAATAACTATGACAAAAATAATTATGAGGCTGAATTAGTTACAATTGAAATAGCAAAATGATTCATTTGAAAGGTTCTCTGGATCATATGAAACAGTGTAATGAATAATCATGGATGATTCTATGGATAATCATGGTTGAGTCTATGAATAATCATGAATGAATCTATGGATAAGCATGAGGCATTAATACTCATGAGGTTGAATTATTCATGATAAAAATCCAACGGCGAGATATATAGCGAGGGCAGTGACAGTGAGATGGACACGGGAGAAGCCAAACCCCAAAAGAAGCGAAAGAAGCAGCGAAGTGACGAAGAAGGAGACGGCGATGGGAAACGAGAAAATAAGGCCAAGAAAAGAAGGTTAGAAATAAACTAACAAAGAAACTTGTAAAATTTGTAAACAAATGTTTTCAGCTATGACCATTAGAACACGAGAAATTTTCAAAAACTGAGTCAGGGCAAAAGTTTTAAGGACTCTAGTAGGTTTGTTGATTTGGTTATTTTCCAGTAGATAAGATTCTTATGAAAATAGGGGGGGTGGAAGTGTCTCCAACCTCATGTCAAAACTGATCATGAAAGTAAGAAAGCAAAAGTCCAAAGAAGAATTTTCAGATATAAAATGATTTTGAAGAGTGTCTCCTTAACACAAATGAACTATTTACTTTATCTTCTCATTAAACCAAATCTCGTAAGACATGAGACGGTGAGGAATCGGCCCTGCACAAGCGCAAGGAGCGCAAGTCCGGCGAGAGCAGAGCATCTCGCAGCCGCAAAGGGATCCGAGAATCCCGGATTGAAGAGGAGAAGCCTGGCAAGTTTAAGTCCAAGGCTATCGTGTCTTCTAGTGAGTCGGACTCAGAGGGAGAGAGGCTTCAGATTGATCAGACCAGTTCATTTCAGTTTTTGTCTATCTCTTTCTATCAAAGGGACACATTGGGCGCTCTAGGATGTAAAAAACATTTGTTTTGAAATGAATGTGGTTGGAAAAGTATTTTAAAAGTAGACTACAGTGATTTGCAGAAATATTCCTTGAATTTGTGTGGGTTTTGTGTAAACAGAACACAGTCTTCTGTTTTCTAGAACCAAAGTTTTTTTACTCTACAAAATGGCAGTTTGTATGTTCCGTTTGTTGTATTTCAAAAGGAAAACTTGTGTTTTTCAATCACAACTCACTAATGACAAAACACATCATTAGGACACCAGACCAAGTAATTTATGGCTTGATGTCATTCTGCTTAGAAAAATTGATATTCTTCAAAACAAAGCATTAAGATTTATGAAGTTTTACAAAATTACATCCTCTTAAATGATGGCATTCGTTATTTTATTTCCTTTTTATTTTAGTGACAATGAGGAAATGTCCGGTAGTCAGAAACCGTCACTGTCTAAGAGTTGTGGTGGCATCCAACGTATCGCCTCGGACTCCAGCGACTCCGATGAAAGGAAGTCAAGATCCAAAGGTCAAGATCAAGCTTCTGGGTCTGAGTCCGAGGGGGAAAGTAAACCTCGTAGCAAGGCACTTCAGTCAGACAGTGATGAGGAATCAGGGGGTGAGGGTCAGAGGTCAGGTAGCAAAGCACAGAGGTCAGGCAGTGAGGGTCAGATATCAGATGCTGGATCAGGAAACGAGGAGGCAGCATCGGAAGGAGAGGGGTCCGGCGGGGAAGAAGCAGGGTTGGACGGAGCGGCGTCTGGTAATGAAGGGGTCGCTGACTGAGGAGACCTCCTGTCTGTCAACTTTCATTGGACTATCCACCAGATGCCAAGTGTCAGTGGCTGAAACACTCGCAATTAGACGTCAGGGTTCAGATTGTTTTCAGTGAGTTCAAGTTGGAAAAACTTGGCGGGAAGCTGCACATCTGACTACCTCAAGATCAGAATCTTTCTCCTTAAGATTTAAACAACTTGTGAAATATGTTTCAAATATTTCCCATTTAATTTGATTGGCTGAGAGAACAATTTTTTATAACCTGCCCACACTTTTTTTTTCACATAAGCAATTTTCAATCAATTTGTTCTAGAGACAATCTTACAATGCTGAAATGATCTTAGATTTTTAATTTTAAAGATGTTGATCATTTGTTTGCAAATCCACTTATCAGTGAAATAATGTTTACATTGTTTCCCACTTCTTGAAGAAAACTGTTTGAAAGATCTTCAGATGTATTTTTGATAATTCTTGATTTGATTGTGTCATTTACAGCTGCGTGATTTGAGGACAGGCCAGAACATCAACCTGTGCAGCCAGCTTGGCCCAATCGACCGGTCAACCATCTGGAGGGAAGTCCTGCTGGAGTTTGTCTCTGATGAATCAAACTCCTTTCCAGGATACTCGGCTTGTTATACGGTGTTGCCATGGATCCCTGACTCTCCATGTTTGTTGAGAAATGGGTGTTAAATCTCAGTGTAGGCAGTAAAATTACCTTATTTTCCTTCATACTTGACGCGGCTTATCTGACTTCCACAGGTGCAACAAAATCACTGCGTCTTTTCTAATGGTGTGTCTTATCTGGTATCACTATAGATCATTGTGATGATCACTGTGTGAAATTAAATTCATCCTCTAAAATGAGCCTTTCATTTGCTCATGGTAATGTTGTCACATTATTTAAAATAACGCAGTGTGTAGTTATAAATTGTAGTTTTTAAGGTTTAGCGTAGTTTTGAGGTAAGCAGCTGTACATGAGATTGGACCTTTAGCCTAATTTCATTAAGCCTGTTATAGCACACACAAAATGTTATGCGCGCAGTATAAAATTGCTGAGCAGAAATAGGTTATCAGCCTAAATGCCATAGTAAAGGTTGCTACGCCTGGTACCTAATTGTTCACTTATCTGACTTTCAAATGTGCAACAAAAATCACTGCGTCTTATGTAATGATGGGCCTCTGGTATCACTATAGATCATTGTCATGATAACTATGTGAAATTAAATTTATCGTGTGAAATAAGCCTTTCATTTGCTCAGGGTAATGTTGTCATATTATTTAAAGTAGCAGTTATTGCTGCATTGCAAATAAACATATCCAAAGAAACTGATTACTGTTGGAGAGAGCACAGCAGTCTTTTGAAGGTGATATCTAATTTTGTCATCTTTACCATCTTATATTACTAGTAGTCGAGTACAAAGAAAGACACAGGTTTTCTCGTAGTTAGGCGCTAACAGCGTTTGTGTGTTCTATGGGAAATCCTGTAGGTATGGGTTCAAGACAAAAGCCTTTTAAAAAAAACGATTATCTCTGAACTTTTCAAATTTCAGCGTAGTGTGTAAACGTCTTCCATGTGCCAGCCCTTGCCATATCTCTAAACGAAGACCTGCCTACACTACACCTCCTCCCAGCAGACTGTGGCTGTCAGATCCTCTTTACTCTCCCTCCAGAAGAGACTGCACTTCTCGTCATTCATGAGCTTGTGATACCCGATGCTGACTGCGAGAAACATTATTTTTAGGTACTTTTCATCAAGTTAATGTTGCAAAGCAATTTTTTTTATACTGGAGTGTACAGACTAGCAATGTTACGCACAGAGTGGAGGCTTCTGGGAATAATAGCAGGCAGTAGACTTACCAGGTACATCCATTGTCTTCGGAGATGTGTGCATGCTCAGTACTATGTCAACAATGGAAAATAACCCAGTGTGTTCTACTTTTTAAAGACTGACGATTTAGCCACCTTGTGCTACAATCGTTACTGTGAGAAATTATATTTATCCTGTAAAATGAGCCTTTCATTTGCTCAGGGTAATGTTGTCATATTGTTTAAAATAACGCAGCGTGTAGTTATAAAGTGTAGTTTTTAAAGTTACGCGTAGTTTTAAGGTAAGCATCTGTATAAGAGATTGAACATTTAGCCTAATTTCATGAAGCCTGTTAGCACACAAAAAATGCTATGCACAGTATAAAAATGCTGAGTAGAAATAGGTTATGATCAGCCAAAATGCATAATGACTGGCGTACCTAACTAATATTGTACTTTTCATCACTGTGATATTCTCTTCTTCTTTTTTCCGTCTATCATCGAGGTTGTAATATAATGCTGACATCAGAGCCTGGAATCATTCAATCTCCGAACAACGCTTCCAGCACCCGTTATATAACTGCTCCCTTGTGTGCTTTCAGCAATCGTTGTCAAACTGACGTCCCATGGCAGTACGTGATGCTTTCCTTTATTCAACTCAAACTTGAATCCGATCTGCAATGCACGAAGGACTTCATTGAGGTAAGAACAGGGTTTTACTGTTAATTTGTCTCCAACTGATTTGACTGCTGGAAAAAATGTCTTTGGATTTCAATTATAAGATAGAATCAGAAGCACACTGTATTTGTTAATCTTGTTGGTAAAGGCATGGGATCAAAACTACAACTGCTTTCCCACAGAAGGTCTGTAGCCAGCCTCTGTCTTTTACACGGATGTTTGCAAGGTAAACGTGCTACCTGTGTGTCCGACCTGGTTCCTCCTATCAGGATGTTTGAGTGTTAAACCAGGCTTTCTGCTTGTTAATCTTGCTTGGCTGAGATGTAGAACAAAAAGCAATCCAACAGCTTTATTCCATGTACATCTCTTTGGAACTCCTTACCTGTTAAATCAACATTTCTCTCCATCCTACAATCTAAACAGATTTCAGACGCAAATCTACCTTTAGCTCCCTGAGTTATTCTCATATTGAATGTTTTTTGTCTTGTACGTAACCCCCAAAACCAAGAGTGGCTTTAAGCCTTGTTTTGGGCAAACGTGCTTTAAAGTTATAAAAAAAACACAAGGTTATAACTTGACAGGTGGAAAGGTCATATCTAACACGCTATAGCAAGCACACATTTTGCTCCACGCGATAAGGTCGTATATCTTTTAATTGTTTTTTGCCTACACTTATTGCACTACCAACAACAATTTCAATTGCAACCTGGCTCCACTGACATAGTGAAATCTTTTCTTTTTTGGTGTGTGTTCAGATTCAGGACGTGATACCCAAGAAGCGTCTGTCTTCTGTAGGGATGCAAATACTTTCACTTGGATCACCGAGGGAAGTGAAGTCATCGCAAAATTCCAAACAGACGACGAGTAGTGCTTCCAAAGTTGCAGAGAGCTCGAGAGAAAGAGACATTTTCCTGTAAAGTGTTGGACATCAGAGTGGTTGGACGGCAGCTTTTTCCATGTATGAACTGAATTATGGCTATCAGTACAGGTAGTGGTCAGCCTACTGGTCTTTATTTTTTGTATAGTTTATTATCTGCTTGTCGACCGACCAGGTTCATATTGTAATATTAATAATAATATTAATAATTATGTGTATTATTTTAAATGGAATGCATGGGGGTGTTGACTGCGGTTTGGCTGGTGGGATTCGACTTGGAGGCATAGGTTTGTGAGTTTGTTGTGTGAATGATGATGATTAGTGGGCCCTGTGTGTTAGGTAACTTATGCCTTCTTGCCCATCAAGTGTCATGCTATATATTCTATGTTCTCCAATCACGCACTCATGCATTTGCTTTCTTCGAGATAATAATTATTTGGTAGAGACTGAATATCTAGGAGTTGCCTTCATTTTTATTGACATTTTATCGACATACTTGCATTGTATAATATAATTAAATGTACATGTATGTGTTTTATTGACCGCCTGCACAACTCTCAACAGTTTGTACAGGTGTTTACAGAGAAAATAAATCCCAGCCAGATCCACAGTCAACATCCAAAAGCTGGATACAGCTGTGTAGGGCGTCACTTTAATCTTTCTAATCACTCCATTTCTCTCATGATTTTACAGGGCTTTGAGGCACTAGGAAACCACAAGATTGTTCGTATGAGTAGGGAGAAGCTATGGATAAGGCGTCTTCAGACCATTCAACCCCATGGTCTAAACATCCAAGAAGGAAATGTCTAATAACCTTTTGTCTTTGCCTTCTCCTTTTTACCACAGATTCTCCTCTCCAGTCTGCCTCATTCACTAATCAATTACTTTTCTCTCCCTCTTCCCATCATTTATTTTTTACTTTTTGAGGCTTTGCATGATGAGGTATCAATGTATATTCAGTTTGCATTAACACCGTATGTATATCTACTAGCTATGTGTATTTGTTCTAATGAACTAGGTCTTGCTTTTTTAACATTTTTTATTCTACTGCCGCAGAGTAGATTTGGAAATCAGAAGACTACTTCGGGAGACTACTTAGTTCTGAAAAGAACTGTCCAGCTTATTAGCTACTACCTGGGTGGTGGGTAGGAAATTGGCCGGGACTACTACTTTGGCTTCATAGTGAATTCGATCGAGGGGACTTCTCAGTATTAACTTCATTGCCGCGGAGTGAGTTCTTAATTGGTCTCAACATTTAGACTAGCTTCCTCTAGTCATCGTCTCCGGACAATGACTAGAGCAAGCTAGTCGGTTTCGACTAGCTTGCTCCAGTCATCGTCTCCTAACGATGAGACGATGACTAGAGCAAGCTAGTCGAAACGTTGAGACCAATTAAGAACTCACTCTGTGGCAGTGAAGTTAATAACGAGAAGTCCCCTCGATCCTATCCACTATTAAGCTAAAGTAGTAGTCCCGGCCGATTTCCTACCCTCCACCCAGGTAGTAGCTAATAAGCTGGACAGTTCTTTTCAGAACTAAGTAGTCTCCCGAAGTAGTCTCCCGATTTCCAAATCTACTCTGCGGCAGTAGAATAAAAATAAAATAAAAAGCAAGACCTAGTTCTTTAAGAACAAATCTACATAGCTAGTAGATATACACACGGTGATTACTGCAAACCGAATATACATCATTTATTTTGTCTTTTGTATTCGTTCCTCTTGTGGTCAAACCAGCCCCTCCCCCACCCCACCCCCTTTTGTTACCCTCCTTTTTGTTCATCCTCCTGCTTTCTCTGTGTGCTTTCATCTCTAACGTCTATCTCCACTCCACTTTTTATGTTTGTAGTCTTGTCATTTTGCCTTCAAGAAAGACTCTGCTAGGGTCGAAACGTCAGGCCACTATCTATTTTTGTGTGTGTAGTAGTTTGTCCATGATTTTTAGAGCCAATTTGTAATAAGTTTTTTGCTGAGAATTTTTTATTCATGCTCATTTGTATTTAGAACAACTGATTTAATGTCTGGTCATATTGTTACTTTCAGTGCATATAATTATATACAGTATATTTTTCTTAAGTGTGAGGGACTGTTTATGTATAATTTTCTTGTGTATGAATCTCACAAGTAAGTCAAATTGTGAGTTTCAGGTGCATATATAGTTTAAAGGTGTAAATCAATGAAAATCATGGTTGATATTTTTGGACAATTTGCTTGATTCAGCCATGTTTTCTTATTTTCCCTTGAAAAGCTACAAGAGCCATGTTAATGACAAGCCTTGGCTTACACCTCACATAAATGTTTTTGACCGTCAAATTATGTTGGGTAATAGTTATTATTGGTATGACTCTGCTCTTTCATCGCTTGGCCTTGACTCTCTGGCTGGTAGGAGAGAGGCACACTGCAGGCGTTTTGCTAATGAACTTGCTAATAACCCTCACACTAAAGACCTCCTTCCCCCTACCAGGCATGAGAGTCATGGTCGAAATCTCCGAAATAGTCATCATGTTTCAACCATCCCCACCAGATCCAGTCGTTTTAAAAATAGCCCTGTTCCTTATTTCATAGGTTTAATTAATTCTTAATTATTTCTCCATTTTATTGTGTGTGGTGGTCTGAGTGAGGTTCTTATTTAATTTTATGTTTTATTGAAACATTAATGTCCCTGTTAATTATTCCATTTCCCTTTTAAACTACAGTGAGGTGTTTCTTTTGTTTATGTGGTTCTGTTTTTGTTTTGAAGGCGAGTGTGCAATCTGTTTTTCTTATCTATTTTTTTCTATTTAGGTGTCCTTAAAAAAAAAGTATGTTTTATCGATTTTTTACTATTGTAATGACTCTGTAATTTGACCTTAAAGTCACGAAGTTTGTCAATTTTAATAAATTTTAAAATCTTAATCATATATAAATGTCATTTTCATAAATCCTTTCTAGGTCACACTTGTTTGTTTTTATGGACCACTCGGGTCGCATGGTCGTAAAGTAGGGAACCCAA
The DNA here is from genome assembly GCA_023634235.1 of Pisaster brevispinus. Lineage (NCBI taxonomy): Eukaryota > Metazoa > Echinodermata > Asteroidea > Forcipulatida > Asteriidae > Pisaster > Pisaster brevispinus. The sequence continues at coordinate 1,287,561 of JAMKCF010000026.1, forward strand.
GTGCGTCCTCAATGTTCAATTGTCTCCTCCAACTTGATTGTTAGAATATTTATAGTGAAAAGTTAAGTTTGAAGTCTCGACCTTTAGGCTCATTCTCTTTTTCGTTTTAGCTTTAAGCAAGAGAGATCAAGAGCACATTTATTTTCTCACGTTATTTTTCTTTATTTTGTACGAAGCATGACTCTGGCCATGCTCCAAATGCATTTCAGTAGGGAGGGATAGGGTCATAGAGCTATTTGTGAGTATCTGTATCAAAACATAATTTTATTCCAGAAATAATTTTTAAATAGAAGGCCGGCCTCCTTCCCTTGTCTCTACATTAACTGTTAATTAAGTGAGGAGGGTCCTCATAAATTCCTTCATCTCTGCCAATTGCTTTGTTTTGCTTTATTAATTGACTTTATATTTATAATATTGTATTTTGTTATGTTCCCTTTGGGGGAGAATTACAAGATGAGCGAGTACCTGCATTTCTGTTTCCATTTTGGAGTAATTTGTTTGTCTCTGAGTTTAGCGGGTAGTCCGCTCCCCTTCTGGCAGATAGGGATGAGCTCTTACATTACGTTGAGCCACTTTTTATAGCTCTTACATCCTTTTAAAGATTCTTTTGCAAAAAAGTATAGTCCCTGCATAAATAGGCAAAGAGTAAAAATGGCATCTGAAAAACTGTGGTTAGGCCTAATTAACCACTAATTAGTGGCCAAATTAGCCAGCTTCTATTCATAATGAAGAGTACAAATTCTTTTCAGAAAGGTAGTTGACTCAAAAGCACAGGCATTATAAATGGAGATGGTGTCTGTATATAGTTGTGGCTATTTTTGAGCTGCCTTATTTGGTTCACTAATTAGTGGTTAAATACAGTTTTACAGAAGCTATTTTCCATCTATAGCAGGTACAATGCACATGCGGTTGAGTAAAACTACCTTTAAAACAAAATTGTATCCTTCATTATCAGTAAAAAAAAATAGCCCAGGATCTTGAAGACTGTTATAACCTGGACACACCACTTTTTTGAAGTAGCTTAATTGGTCCAGTAATTAGTGGTTAATTAAGTACAGTTACACAGACGCCATTCTCCATCTATAACACGCAAAATGGCCCATGCACTTTAATTAGTCAACTGCCTCTTTGAACTGCTGGTTCAATCTGAGTTCGATCGGAGACTAACAATATTCAAACTGCTCAAAATGCTCCGACATGAATTCTGTACTAAGACAAGTGGGTGTTCTGAAGCAGCCAGTTCAATCTCATTAAACGAGTGTTACACTGGGCACCACATTTGGGAGTTGGTTAATATTTGGGTCCACTAATCGGCTGTTAATTAACCACATCTACGCAGATGTCATTTGCGTCTCACGTACATTTGCCTTATGCGGTTGAGTAATAACTACCTCTAAGAATATACTCTTCGTTATTAGTAAAAGTGTAAGTTTAATCCCAGAATCTTGAAAACTGTCAAACTGAACATACCAAATTTTTGAGCTGGCAAATTTGGTCCATTGATTAGTGGTTAGTATCACAGTTACATACGCCATTTTCCATCCACAACACGCACAATTACATAACGCGGTTGAGTAAACTACTTTTCGATATTTTATACTTTATTGAAAACAAACACAGATGGATGCGTTCATACAAACATGTTTAAAAGATACGACAAGTGGTTAAGAAAAATATTAATTGTTGGGAAAAAATATTGATGTTAGTATAAAATTTATTATTATTATTCCAACGAAAAACTACAAAAAGGAAAACAACTTTTTGATAAGTTCAGAAGTCCCCACCATGGCAATAGTGAGAAAGAAACCCGCTCTGTGACTATCAATGCAAGAGTAGTTCAATTTCAACACTTCCAATTTAATTTGTTAATTTAATTAACGTAAAGGTTGCCGATTACAAATTTAAGATTGACAACATATTTTCATCCGCAAAAAAAACTATTATTAGTTCTTGAATGACGAAAGTGGTTAAATTTGTCTTTGTGTAAACGATATGCAGTTTTCAGATTACGACAACATGCAAATTATTTTACTTTTACTTATTTAATCTTAATTACTGAACTCAGAAAAGTTGAAAGATCAAGGATGACTAGTTTCTCAAATGTTTGAAGTACCCCCCCCCCCCCCCTCTTCATTTGCACTTACTTTGATGACGTTGCTGACGTCGCATTCAAGTGACGTAATTTTTACTTGTCATGTAGCTTATTTTATTGTACAGCGCCCTCACAGCGTTTGGAATTTTCGCGGGGTTTCTCCAGCATTATTTTGCTTTACGAAGACAAGATGACACCTCGGGTTTCTGGCTACGTTTTTGCTGTTGTTCTTTTTCATTTTGAATGCAGCCTTCGAATGATTGAAGATGTAGGCACTGCATGTGTGCGAATGTTCAGGTAAATATCACTTTATTCTACTCTTATTCTACGGTTTATCATGTTCGTTTGTGCAGTTAGGTTTGTTTCTCTACGATCATTACAACTTTTGGTAGAAAACTAGCCCCACTTGTGTGACCAAGGGGTTTCCTGTCCCTTGGCCACACAAGTGGGGCTAGTAGAAAACAAACACTAAACAGTGACGGCAGCAACGTTTGTCAGTGAAGACAGTGGCGAGAATGCTAATATTAGTCAAGTCGGGAACACTCATTCTGGTTTAGTCTGGTTTGGAAATTATGTCTGCAGCACAGAATAATATAACTTTATTCATCTCTATCATTATCTATGAATTCCAGTTCTCAGAGACATTTTGTGAACTAAATCAACAGTTCAGTTTTCGGTAGGTTTCTTCTGATCTCTGACTCTGCTCTAGTCAGTCCCTCCTGCTACCAATTGTCCACTTGCCGCTTGTGTGCATATACCATTCTACATTGACTTGCCACAGTCCTAAAGAAAAGTTATACTTACAAAATCTGTGTCTGCAGTTTCTTCCCAGAACTTAATTATTTCCAAACTTGTTATATGTGTTCTTTTGAATTGTCTTTGTCCAGTAGGCACAGCTATTTCTTCATGAGTTTGTGCTGTCTGTGTCGGCTCTTCATCCCACGGCTCATGAAAAGGTACGATTGAGTATTATTAAAGGTATAATACAGGATTGGGAATGGTAGATCTGGTAGAAGAGAGAGTTTCTGACCTAAATCAACAGTTCAGTTTTCAGGAGGTTTCTTCTTCCCCATATCTTTTTCTGACGGTATTGATCTTGAAAAGCCCTATGGAATTCGCCCCTTGTTCCAGGGCTTGAATTTGTTGGGGAAATCCACAAGAATGCAGGGCTTGCATATTGCTTAAAATATGCACTAGACAAGAATTTCTGGTACAAGACCAGAAATAAAGAGAGAAATCCATTATCTACACAGTTTAGCATTTAAACTGTTTTTATCTGAACAAGCACTGACACAAGATTGATTTCATTTGTCTGCAGTTTCTTCCCAGAACTTAATTATTCCAAACTTTTTATATGTGTTCTTTTGAATTGTCTTTGTCCAGTAGGCACAGCTATTTCTTCATTAGTTTGTGCTGTCTGTGTCGCCTCTTCATCCCACGGCTCATGAAAGGTACAAATTTTATAAGACCTTTGGACTGGTCTGGTCTTTAGTTTACTGGCCAGACTCTAAAATTATTGGCCTCGAGTCTTTGTTTCAACTCATAATGATGGCCTTTGCTCCTGCAGGGTTTTGACGTTGCTTACCACTCGTCAGAGTTTAGTGTGTGAGAGTTGAATTTAATTTCCGAATAGACACTTTCATCTATGTCTAGCTGTTTGTTGGAGGTTAATTTGCCTCGCAATCCAGCTAATATACATTGTCAAAGAACTGTTTTGTTGTCATCCTTAGAGCAGCCAACTCTCCCTTTTTCTGCAGATAGTTCCCTGAAAATAAATTCATCTTTCCATGTTCAGATAAACAAATTTGAAAATCTCCCCAATTATTGTAGGTTTTCCGCCATGTTCTTCATATCGCCCAGATTATTGTAGAAAATTTCCTTGACTGCAAGATGAAAATGTTGGCAGCTTGACCTAGAGTGGATGTTCGCGTATAAGATCTTCTCTTGAAATCGTACACTTCCGAACTTAATTCTTGAAGCTTGTTAAACCCTATCAATTTTTGAAGTTTATTGATAATTTCCTAAATGAATCAAGTCTTATATTAGTGGGATCTTGTTTGAATTCTTGATTGCACCTGAGAAAGTTCAGGCTTTTTGAGTTTTTTGACTATCACTTATAGTTTGGAGACTTTCAGGTCATAACATATGCAGGCGACGCAGGCTAATGGAACCACATTTAAAGTGTCCTTTTGTGTTGTTATGATAACAAACCCAGTCTGTTCTGTGAGGTCTGCATCACTGGACTGCTAGGCCACAACACTCCACTAATTATTGTAGAACAGAACAAGGGATGAATGCATAGTCAGATTATGGGTCAGGCTCATTCCAGATTGGATTTCGAGCAGTGAAGGCAAACTTATAATTTCAAAATCCATTAGAGTTAAGTGACCAAGTGTAAAAAAAACTTGATTCGGTCAGACGTCGTCACTGATCTCTGGTCAGTCCCTCCTGCTACCAATTGCCCACTTGCCACTTGTGTGTGCATATACCATTCTATCTTGACTTGCCACAGTCCTAAACCAAAAAGTTAAACTTACAAAGTCTGTGTCTGCAGTTTCTTCCCAGAACTTAATTATTTCCAAACTTTTCATATGTGTTCTTTTGAATTGTCTTTGTCCAGTAGGCACAGCTATTTCTTCATGGGTTTGTGCTGTCTGTGTCGGCTCTTCATCCCACGGCTCATGAAAAGGTACGATTGAGTATTATTAAAGGTATAATACAGGATTGGTAGATCTGGTAGAAGAGAGAGTTTCTGACCTAAATCAACAGTTCAGTTTTCAGGAGGTTTCTTTTTCCCCATATTTTTTTCTGACGGTAGTCAGCTTGAAAAGCCCTATGGAATTCGCCCCTTGTTCCAGGGCTTGAATTTATTGGGGAAATCCACAAGAATGCAGGGCTTGCATGTTGCTTAAAATATGCACTAGACAAGAATTTCTGTTACAAGACCAGAAATAAAGAGAGAAATCCATTATCTACTCAGTTTAACATGTAAACTTTTTTTATCTGAACAAGCACTGACACAAGAGTGATTTCATTTGTCTGCAGTTTCTTCCCAGATCTTAATTATTTCAAACTTTTTATATGTGTTCTTTTGAATTGTCTTTGTCCAGTAGGCACAGCTATTTCTTCATGAGTTTGTGCTGTCTGTGTCGCCTCTTCATCCCACGGCTCATGAAAAGGTACAAATTTTATAAGACCTTTGGACTGGTCTGGTCATTAGTTTACTGGCCAGACTCTAAAATTACTGGCCTCGAGTCTGCGTTTCAACTCGAAATGATGGCCTTTGCTCCTGCAGGGTTCTGATGTTGCTTGCCACTTGTCAGAATATAGTGTGTGAGAGCTGAATTTAATTTCCAAATAGACACTTTCATCTATGTCTAGCTGTTTGTTGGAGGTGAATTTGCCTCGCAATTCAGCTCATACACATTGTCAAAGAACTGTTTTTTTGCCATCATTAGAGCAGCCAACTCTCCCTGTTTCTGCGGATAGTTCCCTAAAAATAAAATCCATCTTTCCATGTTCAGATAAACAAATTTGAAAATCTCCCCAATTATTTTAGGTTTCCCCCCCTGTTCTTCATATCGCCCAGATTATTGTAGAAAATTTCCTTGACTGCAAGATGAAAATGTTGGCAGATTGACCTTTCAGAGTGGTTGTTCGCGTAAAAGATCTTCTCTTAAAATTGTACACTTCCTAACTAAATTATTGGTGCTTGTTAAACCCTATCAATATTTTCAGCATGTAAATACCTTGTCCTTTTTTGTTGTTGTACCAACCATTTTCAGATTGGAGTGTGTAGTTCGGAGGTTGGAGTTTGGGGTTTGCAGTTTGGAGTTTGGAAATTGGAGATTTGAGGTTGGTGTTTGGAGATTGGGGCATCTGGTTGATAGCTTCCAGTTGTAGTCTCAGATGTAGTCTCAGATGTAGTCTCAGATGTAGTCTCAGTTGTAGTCTCAGTTGTAGTCTCAGTTGTAGTCTCAGTTGTCGTCTCAGTTGTAGTCTCAGTTGTAGTCTCAGTTGTAGTCTCAGTTGTAGTCTCAGTTGTAGTCTCAGTTGTAGTCTCAGTTGTAGTCTCAGATGTAGTCTCAGATGTAGTCTCAGATGTAGTCTCAGATGTAGTCTCAGATGTAGTCTCAGATGTAGTCTCAGATGTAGTCTCAGATGTAGTCTCAGTTGTAGTCTCAGATGTAGTCTCAGTTGTAGTCTCAGTTGTAGTCTCAGTTGTAGTCTCAGTTGTAGTCTCAGTTGTAGTCTCAGTTGTAGTCTCAGTTGTAGTCTCAGTTGTAGTCTCAGTTGTAGTCTCAGTTGTAGTCTCAGTTGTAGTCTCAGTTGTAGTCTCAGTTGTAGTCTCAGTTGTAGTCTCAGTTGTAGTCTCAGTTGTAGTCTCAGTTGTAGTCTCAGTTGTAGTCTCAGTTGTAGTCTCAGTTGTAGTCTCAGTTGTAGTCTCAGTTGTAGTCTCAGTTGTAGTCTCAGTTGTAGTCTCAGTTGTAGTCTCAGTTGTAGTCTCAGTTGTAGTCTCAGTTGTAGTCTCAGTTGTAGTCTCAGTTGTAGTCTCAGTTGTAGTCTCAGTTGTAGTCTCAGATGTAGTCTCAGTTGTAGTCTCAGTTGTAGTCTCAGATGTAGTCTCAGATGTAGTCGCAGATGTAGTCGCAGATGTAGTCGCAGATGTAGTCGCAGATGTAGTCGCAGATGTAGTCGCAGATGTAGTCGCAGATGTAGTCTCAGTTGTAGTCTCAGTTGTAGTCTCAGTTGTAGTCTCAGTTGTAGTCTCAGTTGTAGTCTCAGTTGTAGTCTCAGTTGTAGTCTCAGTTGTAGTCTCAGTTGTAGTCTCAGTTGTAGTCTCAGTTGTAGTCTCAGTTGTAGTCTCAGTTGTAGTCTCAGTTGTAGTCTCAGTTGTAGTCTCAGTTGTAGTCTCAGTTGTAGTCTCAGTTGTAGTCTCAGTTGTAGTCTCAGTTGTAGTCTCAGTTGTAGTCTCAGTTGTAGTCTCAGTTGTAGTCTCAGTTGTAGTCTCAGTTGTAGTCTCAGTTGTAGTCTCAGTTGTAGTCTCAGTTGTAGTCTCAGTTGTAGTCTCAGTTGTAGTCTCAGTTTTTAGTTTCTAGTTCAACCAAAAGCCTGCCTACACTTCCTCTCCTCCAAGCAGACTGCGGCTGTCAGATCCTCTTTACTCCTCCACCAGATTTTGCGCTTCTTGACATTCCTGGGCCTGTGATACCCGATGCTGACTGAGAGCGACATTATTTGAGGTACTTTTCATCAAGTTACTGTTAATGTCATTTGTTATATATTTGAGTGTACAGCCTTTTGATTTTTTTGCACAGAGCGGAGCATTCTCTGAGGCATGGGTCAGTAGACTTACCAGGTCATTCAATGTCTTAAAGATGTGTGCATGCTCAGTACTGTCAACAGTAGAAGATATCACAGTATGTTTGCTGCCACCTAGAGTTCCAATGATGTAAACTGGAAATAAATCTTCTCTTAGTAATTCTACTAATAATACTGACTACCTCAAGGTCAGAATCTAACTCCTCAACATTTCAACAACTTTTGAAATATTTTCCAAATATTTCCCATTGAAATTGATTGGCTGAATCTTTGTTCATGCTTAGGTTCAAGAGATCAATCTTCAATAACCTGCCTACACTTTTTTTGTTCATAAAGCAATTTTCAATCAATTTGTTTTAGAGACATCACAATGCTGAAAGATCTGATATTTTTTATCATAAAAAATGCAAATATTTATTTGGCAAATCCACTAATGGTGAAACAATTTTCCTTTTTTCCCCCACTTCTAAAAAAATGTTTTTTTAAAAGACCTTCAGATGTATTTTTGACAATTCTTGATTTTATTGTCTGAATTACAGCCGAGTGATTTGACGACAGGCCAGAACGTCAACCTGTGCAGCCAGCTTGGCCCAATGGACCGGTCATCCATCGGGAGTGAAGTCCTGCTGGAGTTTGTCTCTGATGAAACGAACTATTTCCCAGGATACTCAGCTGATCATACAGTGTTGCCATGGATCCCTGACTCTCCAGGTTTGTTGAGAAATGGGTGTTAATCTGTGTATGCAGTTAACGTACATTATTTTCCTTCATGCATGACGCGGCTTATCTGACTCCAAATGTTCAACAAAAATCACTGCCTCTTAACTATTGATGGGCCTTATCTGGTATCACTATAGATCATTGTGATGATAACTGTGGGAAAATGAAACTTATCCTGTGAAATAAGCCTTTCATTTGCTCAGGTAATGTTGTCACATTATTTAAAATAACGCAGTGTGTAGTTATGAAGTGTATTTTTTAGGGGTTTAGTGTAGTTTTAAGGTAAGCAGCTGTACATGAGATTGGACCTTTATTAGCCTATTAGCACAAAAGAAAATGACAAAAAAATGATATGCGCACAGTATAAAATAACTGAGCAGAAATAGATTATCAGCCATAACGTCCTACTTAATTAGGTTGTTACGCCTGGTACCTAACTGTACCTAACTGTTTATCATCCCTGTGATATTCAGATATTTTTCGTCTATCATTAAGGTAAACATGCTACCAGTGTGTCCGACCTGGTTTCTCCTATCAGGATGTTTGAGTGTTAAACTAGGCTTTCTGCTTGTTAATCTTGCTTGGCTGAGATGTACAACAAAAACCCACTCCAACAGCTTTATTCCATGTACATGTCTTTGTAGCTCCTTGCCTTTAACTTCAACAAATTTCTCCATCCTACAATCTAAACTGATTTCAGATGCAATTCCTACCTTTAGTTCCCTGAGTTATTCTCATCTTGTACGTAACCTGTTACCAAGAGTGGCTTTTAGCCATGTTTTAGGCAAACGTGCATTAAAGTTATACAAAAACACAGGGTCGTAACTTGATAGGTCGAAAGTTCATATCTAACACACTATAGCAAGCACACAATTTGCTGCACGCGATAAGGTCGTATTTCACTTAATTTTTGTTTGCGTTCACTTATTGCACTGCTCAAAAAATTAAATCGCAACCTGGCTCCACTGACATAGTGAAATCTTTTCTTTTTTGTGTGTGTTCAGAAGCGTCTGTCTTCTGTGGGGGTGCAAACACTTGGATCTCGGAGGGGAGTGAAGTCATCGAAAATCCCAAACTGACGACGACGAGTGTTTCCAAGATTGCAGAGAGCCTGAGAGAAGGAGACATTTTCCTGTAAAGTGTCGGACATCAGGGTGGTTGGACGGCAGCTTTTTTCTATGTATAAACTGAATGTATTTATTTCTGTATAATTTATTATCTGCTTGTCGTCCGACCAGGTTCATATTGTAATATTATTGTTAATAGTAATAATAATAATTATGTGTAATACTTTAAATGGAATGCATGGGGGTGTTGACTGCGGTTTGGCTGGTGGGATTCAACTTGGAGGCATAGGTTTGTGAGTTTGTTGTGTGAATGATGATGATTAGTGGGCCCTGTGTGTTAGGCAACTTATGCCTTCTTGCCCATCCAGTGTCATGCTTTATATTCTATGTTCTACGATCACGCACTCATGCATTTGCTTTTTTTTAGATGATAATTATTTGCTAGAGACAGAATATTTAGGAGTTGCCTTCATTTGTATTGACATTTTATTGACATACTTGCATTGTATAAGATAATTAATTGTACATGTATGTGTTTTATTTTCTGCCTGCACAACTCTCAACAGTTTTTTTGCAGGTGTTTACAGAGAGAATAAATCCTGGCCAGATCCAGAGTCAACATCCACTAGCTGGATACACCCGTATGGGACGTCACTTCAATGTTCCTAATCACTCCATTTCTGTCATAATTACAGGGCTTTATGAGGCACTAAGAAACCACAGAGACTGTTCGTCTGAGTAGGGAGAAGCTATGGATAATGCGTCTCCAGACCATTCAACCCCATGGTCTAAATCATCCAAGAAGGAAATGTCTAATAACTTTTTGTCTTTGCTATCTCCTTTTTATCACAGATTCTCCTCTCCAGTCTGCCTCATTCACTAATCAATTACTTTTCTCTCCCTGTATATTCAGTTTGCGGTAACACCATGTGTATATCTACTATCTATGTAGATTTGTTCTTGTAGAACTAGGTCTTGCTTTTTATTCTACTGCCGCGGAGTAGATTTTGGAAATCGGGAGACTACTTCAGGAGACTACTTAGTTCTCAAATGAACTGTCCAGCTTATTAGCTACTACCTGGGCGGAGGGTAGGAAATCGGCCGGGACTACTACTTTAGCTTAATAGTGGATTGGATCAAGGGGACTTCTTGTTATTAACTTTACTGCCGCGGAGTGAGTTCTTATTTGGTCTCAACGTTTCGACTAGCTATCTCTAGTCATCGTCATCGCCGTTGAGACCAAATAAGAACTCACTCCGCGGCAGTAAAGTTAATAACGAAAAGTCCCCTTGATCCGATCCACTATCAAGCTAAAGTAGTAGTCCCGGCCGATTTCCTACCCTCTGCCCAGGTAGTAGCTAATAAGCTGGACAGTTCTTTTGAGAACTAAGTAGTCTCCCGAAGTAGTCTTCGGATTTCTAAAATCTACTCTGCGGCAGTAGAATAAAAAGCAAGACCTAGTTCTACAAGAGACTACTTAGCTCTCAAAAGAACTGTCCAGCTTATTAGCTACTACCCGGGCGGAGGGTAGGAAATAGGCCGGGACTACAACTTTAGCTTGATAGTGGATCGGATCAAGGGGACTTCTCGTTATTAGCTTCACTGCCGCGAAGTGAGTTCTTATTTGGTCTCAACTGCGATGACGATGATTAGAGCAAGCTAGTCGAAACGTTGAGACCAAATAAGAACTCACTCCGCGGCAGTAAAATTAATAACGAGAAGTCCCCTTGATCCGATCCACTATCAAGCTAAAGTAGTAGTCCCGGCCGATTTCCTACCCTCCGCCTGGGTAGTAGCTAATAAGCTGGACAGTTCTTTTGAGAATGAAGTAGTCTCCCGATTTCCAAAATCTTCTCCACGGCAGAAGAATAAAAAGCAAGACCTAGTTCTTTAAGAACAAATCTACATAGCTAGTACATATACACATGGTGTTACCGCAAACCGAACATACATGTATATTTATACTTCACACATGCAAAGCCTTAAAAAGTTTTCTCTCCCTCATCAAATCATTTATTTTGTCCTTTGTTTTCCTTACCTTTTGTGGTCAAACCAGCCCCTCCCCCAACCCCCTTTTGTTTTCCTCCTCTCTGTTCATCCTGCCTCCCTCTCTGTTTGCTTTCATTTCTAACATCTATGTCCACTCGACTGCTTTTTTTACACCTGTATTGTTATGTTGTTACCTGTTTATGTTTGTAGTCTTGTCATTTAGCCTTCGAGAAAGACTCTGCTGAGGTCAAAACGTCAGGCCACTAACTATTTTTTTAATGTAGTAGTTCATCCATGATTTTTAGAGCCAACTTGTAATAGGTTTTTGCTGAGGATATTTTATCCATGCATAATTATTTGTTTTTAGATATTGTTGTATTGCCATTAATAATAAGTCATTGCTGTGTATTGTGTATTGTGTGCTGGAGGATTAAAAATAGTACAGGAGATTGTTTTATAATTTGTGACGTCATCGTGGTGTTTTTTGTTGTTGGTGTGTTCTGGTGGTGCTCGTCCTTTTTAAATAGAGGTCCAGCCTCCTTCCCGTGTCTCTAGTTGCAACAATAAAGTCCTGAGCCGTTTTAGTATGATGTTTTTGCAGTTAGCACGATAGAGTTGCAATGATCGTTTGTGGTTTGCAAGCGTGTAAGTACTCGACATCTAATAATAATGGCTTATATAGCGCTCATATCCGTCACTCAGTGACGCTCAAGGCGCTTCAACATTAATTTCCTGCAAGGTATGTGGGGCTTCATTTGAAGTATGATACCTACTCTTTTACATAGCACCATGTAATGGTTTACAAGGTGCTGTGGTGCAATATGCAGCCAATCAAACCAGGAATACCGGGGCGAACCCCTTCTCTTTTCGATAAGTGTACTGGGTTCTTTTACGTGCATTACACAACACACGGGGCCAACGGCTTTACGTCCCATCCGAAGGACGAAGCAATAATGGTTAAGTGTCTTGCTTAAGGACACAAGTGTCGCGACCGGGACTCGAACCCACACCCTGCTGAGTCGGAAACACCAGAGCTTGAGTCCGGTGCTCTTATCCGCTCGGCCACGACACGCCACGTCTAACGGAGCATCGACCAACATGATGCCATGCGCCTGCGCATGTGTTGTGACACTGCCACGGGTTGAAGTCTGCTGATTGTGTAGAATAGTAGGCAAGGTCAGGTCGTGTTTTTGACAAACTTGGAGCCGATGGTCAGGTTAAACAGTGGTTACGAAGCAGAGAATGGGGGTGGGAGGTTTGTATAGGGACAGAGAAACGGAAGCCCGGTTTGGGTGACCTAGATCAAGGTCAGAATGACGTCAAAGTTCATGTGGTATTATAATACTGCCTGTCAATTTTTCACCAATAGAGGGCTGCTTCCGCAAATCATTAAAACTGATAACAAATGACCATATAGCTTCTATTTCAGACACTCACTGGCAAAGCTATATGTGGAAAAAGTTGATCCCTTTAGTTTACTGACCTGGCCCAACTTCATGGCTCTGCTTACCGTAAGCAAAGAATCGGCGCTTATGGAAGCAGGGAATTCTTTGCTTACGTCAAGCATATTTCACGGGTTAGCAGAGAATTTTGCTTGTGCGCGTGCGTACTCCACATTTCAAGACATTCTTGGCTTACACAGCTAGCGGAGAAATTCAGTGCCTGCAGAGTAAGCGGAGAATGGTGATTGTAAGCGCAGAGTTCGGCGGTAAGCAGAGCCATGAATTTGGGCTCGGAGATGACAGACCAGGAACCCCCCTATCTAATAATTATGCTTCTATGGGACCCCTAAAACAAGTGTGCAAAGTTTGGTGCTTTAATCCGGCGTGTCACGATTTTTTCATTAAGCCCCTGGACTAATAGGTAAGAAGAGGTGTAGGTCCTATGAAGATAAAAGAGTGAACGGGTTGGCTGGAGGGTTGTTAATAGAAAAAATGGGAAAACCAACACTTGAAAGTAAAAATGTTTTATAGAGGGATATAAAATCCAGGTGTTTTACGAACAGATTTACCGAGTGGTGATCGTCAACGTTCGAGTTTTCATGGGATACCGTATAGATGGAAAATGGGGTTGTTATAACTGTGCGTAATTAACCACTGATTAGAGGACCAAATTAGACAGCTCAAAAGTTTGGTGTGCCCAGTGTAACAGTCTTCAAGACTCTGGGCTTTAACTTACACTTTAACTCAAAACGAAGAGTAGGCTACAAATTCTTATCAAAATATGTTTTAGTATTATTTAAAGCCTATCAATCAAGTAGGCCCTACATAACAAGAAGACATCCGCATACGCATATTGTCTCTGGCTTATTTTCTAGCATTCACCGATGTTGTTTTCTTTGTTTAAAGTTTTGGAATGATTTTATAGCTATAGAATGTCAATATTCTCAAATAAAAATTGTTAATTTATAACCAGTTTTTCAGTTTTCGTTCGGATAAAATAAGGGATTCACCGACAGAAAGTAGCCAAATGAGAGTTTTTTCACCTCCCTGTACTGCATGTGTTTTAATTTTCTTATCGAAGTCACCGCAGCTCAGTAGACGCCATTTTCAAACACACGTAACAACCACACAAACAGCGTGGGGCATGCACATCTGTGCAGATAATCCTGTTTTTAGCCGAAATTATTTAGCAAAATGCCTACTTGTGCGGCATTAAACTGCACTAACAGATACTCCCGTGGATGTGGAAAGACATACCATCTGTAAGTATCTATCTATTTTTCGTGAATGTTTATTTTAGGGGAATTTCAGGCTGACATATGAATTTGTCATGTAAACTTTCTGTTGAATACATTCGCCGGTTCGCGCGCGCATTCGTTACGGGTACAAATTTACTGGAAAACACAAGTTTGGTGGATAAATGCAATCATATCTCTGGAACCCTTTAGTTCAAAACGGTAAAATAATCTTGAATATCTACTCCTTCGTCATGTCATATTTATTTTACATTCAGAAAACATTTTGCCACGTCAGTTTGAGGGTTTTACGTCCAGTCTTGGTCAATTTTGTATGGAGAAATTCCTAAAGTCTACCTAATCTAGCCACATGAGGGCTCTTATGTTAACTTATTTCAGCAACCCGACGGCTAATTGCTTAGTTCAAAACGGATTTGGGAAGTGTACATCCTGACCAAAACACTGCTCTAACAAATTTTCTGATTGGACAAGTTTTTGCAACGTCATTATTTTGTTGAAAAGTTATTTCACAGCTTCAAAACAGCCGTTGCTATTAAACATCTGTGTCCAAACTTCCGCAGTGTCAACTCTAAAACTCCAACGCATGTTTCTAAAATGGTAAATTCATGCACTTTTTTTTATCGGAAGGTTTAACTGGAAAAACTTATATGAACAGAATCATTAATGTAAACATTTTGTTCTACATATGGAAAAGTTTCATTGCAGTCAGTCTCAAATAATCAGTTGTGTGTGTGCGTGACCTTCTGACTACACCACGCATCCACTGAACGATGTCAAACACATTCATGTATTATGCATATAGCCCCTGTGTGTAGACCATGCCCTTGTGGTAAAAACGGACGAGTCCATTTTGGCAGACGGGTAAATTACAAGGTCTAACTCCAATAAACAAAACTACACACAATGTAAGTTGCTTGTGTTTCAAGGCTGGCAAAGTACATTTTATTAAATACACAACAATGAAAATATATAACAGCTACAAAACATAATATCAATTTATTAAAGTATAGAACATACTGAGGCTTTGGCATGTTAGCTGCGTAAAACATTTCTGACAATTTTAAAAACCATAATAGCAACTTGTGTGGTAGATACAGAAATACATGTAACTTCATTACAACTTTACAAGAGTTCCACAATGGCAAGTGTATGCATAAGTAAACCTTTGAATCATATTAAACTGTGACCCTTGATGGCAATATATATAGTAATAAGTTGTTTACCTCAAGATTTACAACATGTGTATATTCTGAACTAGCCTGTGGTAGCCCTTGCACAAGCAAAACAACACAGGCAAGAGCAGTTACTGTCTCAATCCATACAGTGCTCAACTTGACCATGGTGAAAGTTACACTTACACATCAATAGGAGTTAAGCTTTATAGGAGTCACTCATTTTGAACATTGATGTTTGAAACAAACTTTTGGAAGTCCTTCTTGTTGCCAAGCTGGCGTTGAAATTTCAGGAGAAGTGAAAATCCTTGGTGCTTGAAGTGTGGAGTTTCTTCAACAGAATACTCTTCAAGGGGTTTCCGTTCAACAAGATGGAATGACGATGTCCCTTCCCTGATGTAGGAAAAGTCCCCGGCCTTATTAAACATACGGTAGTACCACTGGTAGGGCTCGAATTTGGGGAAAAAATCCACAAGACCCCTGGGCTTGTAGCTCAAAACTTTTACTGGACCAGAACATTTGTTACAAGACCGGAGTCAAAATGAAAAGAACACTCTACACAGTTTCACATTTGAGCTGTTTTTTTGTACCAAGCACTAAGAGAAGAATTATCAAGTTTTTCTTGTGGGTAATACTTCAATACTCAATTGATCAGTTTAATTTAAAAATACAGTGACGTGTTATTATTAAAAAACACAAGACCTCCGGACTTGTACAGTCATAAGTTTACTGGCCCGACACTAAAATCACTGGCCTCGGGCCTGCGGTCCAGTGTCAAATTCGAGCCCTGCTGGTACCCTAGAACTTGACTAAAGTCCTGAAGGTTGTTCACAATAACAGTTTCTTTTTTCGATGGATGGGGTTGCGCGAACCGACTTAAGTCCTCGTAGATGTCTTTTACGACAGCAAACGAAGTTCAACGAAACTGTTTACCTTTTGTTGACCATGTAGCAACTCCTTAATAACAAATTGGAGATTTTTGTAGAACAGATTTTTTGCTGCCTCATCAGAAGAAAGGAACTCTGCAGGAATGTCTATAACATCAGCAGCATCCCTCCATTCTTCGTACTTCTTTTGCCAACCAGTGTAGTGAACGTATACTTTTAAGATGCGGTCTTCTAATTTTGAGTCAATAAGAGGGTACAAATCGAAGATGACCACGACTCAGGTTTTACACTGTTGTATCGAAGTGATGGCCCACTTGCAAGTTCACGATAGTTGATTCGAGGTCTTTTCCTTAAGTTTGCCATTCAGTATACATGTTGCAAAGTAGCTGTCATGCCTCAGTCATGCCTCATGGGATGACACGTGCCTGTAAAATTAGAAAACAAATTACATATTTTTGAGAATGACAGAAAAGATGTTGTAACTGACTGCCACATTTTCACTCGTAATACCTTATATGTAATCTTACCTGTGCAAAAAATGCAAAAAAAGATTACGTTTGGAAAAAGGGTGAAAAAGTGGAGGTCGGATACATCTTATCATGATCTTATTCGTACCCCGTACGTTAGCACATGGAGGAAGGAAATCCATGGTTAGCATCAGACATGTCAGATCATTCATCAGCTGATTCATCATGATCATTCATGGCCTCACTTAAGTTAAAATCATGACATGAAAACTAAGTACTACTAGCCTAACGTAATATACTTTACAGTGGGGCATTAATTTATTTTATTATTATTAATATTGATCTATTTATTTATCTTAGGAATTAAACATATTACTTTTTGTAATTAAAGTGAACGCGTACACGATCAGTGAGTCTCCAGCATTGACCGTCGTGTATGCATGTGAACCACGCTGTGTGTGGCAGGAGATTTTGTAGTTATTCAAAATGCCTAACTTCATCGTTCAAATGTAGGCCCTAAGTCCTGATCTTCTGGGGCCCCTCACGGCCTGCGTATTATTTTATTTCTTGCCCCGGGTATCCTTTTGCCAGATTCACACGTAACGACTGCCCTGTATCGGTGTGTTGTGTGATATTAGTGTCCCTTTAGTGTAATGGTATGGTCCGCCCTCCTCCGAGGCAAAATAGCTGCTGATTTCGTAGAGCTGCTCATAAGGAGAGTTTTTTGTGAACTGAAAATGGCAAATTTTAGACATTTAACCTCCTGTTGTTAAGCCAAATGTCGAATTGACCAGTATTTAAGGTTCCAATACGGCTTCTGCTGAATTATAACGTTTTTTGGATATGTTGACTGCGTGTTGACGGTGTGTAGACGGTGTAATTCATGTTGATGGTATTTAGTAGGACCCGGTTTAACAATGTGACTAAGAGCCCATGCAGAACCGACAGTATTTGACTTTCCATTCCATCTCCAGCAGGTATGTTTTTTACTTTTACTTGGCTTTAAGCATTTCAATCATAATCAACATACATAAAGCCAAGGTTTTTTAAACAAGAATATTTATTTTCTAAAGGCAACTTAGATCCTATGTTTACAGAAAAATGATGAAAAAAGTTGTATTTGTCCCCAATTTTTCATGAGCAAGATGGTCACTATTCATTTCTCATTTCCCACAATTGTTGCTTATTAAGCTGTTAACATATGAACATCTGAAATTATGTGGATAGGTTTTTCATGAATTGATTCATTGATTGATTATAGTTACATATGTTGTGGCATATCATTTCCTGATGTCACATCTTTGTTCTACGAAAGTTCATACAATTTAGGTTTTTCACTTTGTTAATAATACTTATTTAGTTTGGGTAGCACTTTGCATCTGTGTTTCAAGGGAAATGGGTGTAAACAAATTGATTCATCACTGTTTGCATCGCCATGACAATCGAGCAAACTGCTAGCACAAAACTGGAAAATAAAGAGAGAGTGTAGAGCACTAGCGCAAAAGGTCACAAAAGCAATGATATGGACATTTGGTTGAGATGATTTAAACAAATTTCAAACAAAATAATTTTCCCTTTTAATCAAAGGTGCATGTTATAATTTCAGTTCTACAGAATCAAGACAATTGCAAAACTTGTTCTTTGTTTCCCCTTTTTAATCCAAACTGCATGTTAAAACTTCAGTTATACAGCATCAAGAAATTTAAGTTTCCTGGTCTGCAATTTTCCACTTCCTTTAGGAAAAACTTGTATAACCTTCAATAAGAAAGACTACCGAGGAGCGTTGGCGTTCTACAAGAAGGCTCTGAGGACAAACCCTAGCTGCCCAGGTGCAATCTTAATCAGCTGTCTCCAAGTTGTTCCTTTATTGAAGAGAAACTCTTCAGGGATGAGAAATTTCAGACTTTTGCCCGAGTTGAGACTTTTTACGTCTGCCAATTCAATTCAATATAACATTTATTTCCATTCTTAACAGTGCATATAACAGAATGCAAAAGACAATATTTTGGAGGCACGATCCTCATAAGCCAAGGCTTGTAGTGGAGTGCCTTTAGAAGAAAACAAGAAAAAGAAAGAAAAAAACTTAATTAATTAATGAAATAGTTAACTTAGTTAATTAATTATTACAAGACAAAGATGGGGACAAATAATCTGACAAGACAGAAGTTGAGATAAGTAACTACTAACAAAAATGTGAAAACTGCTGGGGAGGAGGCAACTCTGGAGAATATGAAACCAAAGGGATAAAATTATGCTACATATTGGGAGATAAGATACTCTGAAAATGGCTGTTATTTTCTTCCTAAGAGAACCATTATCTTTGATGTACTTCTCTAGTGCTGAGGGTACAGCTCGTAAAAGCTCCTTGAAATCTAGTGGAAAGCCATCGTTTCAACATGCCTCCTAGAATTGGGGTCCTAGTTTCAGAACTTTTCATCGGCGATGTCTCTCAGTTGTTACTGGATTCATCTAGTGATCAACGACAGTTATTGACATTTTAATATTTTTGATACTATTAAACACAGCTGCTGTTCGCCTTGGCATTGGCCACTGCTTCAATAAGCTAAACAAACCGGAGAAAGCACGCCTGGCCTTCTAGCGGGCCCTGGAACTCGATCTGAAGTGTGTGGGCACCATCGTTGGCCTCGCCATCCTAGAAATCGACAGTAAAGCAACATATTCCATACGGACTGGAGTCCAGCTTCTCTCCAAGGCGTACACGATAGACTCCAGCAACCCTATGGTGCTCAACCATCTTGCAAATTGTTTCTTCTTTAAGAAGGTAACGTCCCTCAAGAAGCTACTTCCAAACCTCGGCTCAGGCCAAAAATGCACACTGCTCCAAGATTGATGGCGAAGTCCAAGTCTAGATTTTGAAAAAGCCCCAAAAGTTGGTTTTCATTTTCAAATTTCTATTATCCAATTGCAGGAAAGAATCAAACTCATGGAGTTAAACACATCCCCCATAGTTATTGGTTATGGATTATTAATATTGGTCACTGGTTATTGGTTGTTGGTTATCAGTTATGACTCACTTTACGTAACCAGGTTTAATAGTTATACTTTTCAGTATCGAATGATAGCCAGGTTTAATTTTATCATTGACCAGTTTTAGCGCATCACTAATCAGGATGAATTTGTCACTAACAAGGACGAATTTGTCATCGACAAAGCTTTATTTGTAATTAACCTGGACTAACTCGTCATTAACCAGGATTAATTCATCATTTACCAAGTTTTATTTGTAATTATCTAGGATTATACGAAGGTGCAACATCTTGCTCTGCATGCATTCCACGGTACAGACAATGAAGCAACACAGGCGGAAAGCTGCTACCAACTCACAAGAGCCTTCCATGTACAGGTAAGGATTCCCACCCCACTCATGGTTCTCCCCATGTACAAGCCAGCGTATTGTTTGGATTAAGTGCCAAATCAAACCCAAAATACTAGGGAAAACCCCCTCTCTTTACAATTAAGTGTACTAGGTTCTTCTACACTCATTACACAAAACACTTTTTTACATCCCGTCCAAAACATGAAGTGATAATGCTCAAGTGTCTTGCTTAAGGAATGTAAGCAGGTAAGGATGCAAATATCAAGACCGAGACTCAAATCAAACTCTGGGCCCAATTTCATAGAGCTGCTTAAGCAGAAAATATTGCTTAACATTTTTCTGCT
The DNA here is from genome assembly GCA_023634235.1 of Pisaster brevispinus. Classification (NCBI taxonomy): domain Eukaryota; kingdom Metazoa; phylum Echinodermata; class Asteroidea; order Forcipulatida; family Asteriidae; genus Pisaster; species Pisaster brevispinus. The sequence goes on from JAMKCF010000026.1 coordinate 1,307,656, forward strand.
TAGCAGAAATGAGCAGGATACCAGTCATGGTAGTTTGGCTGGTAATCTTATTCTGGTATATATCATTTTGTTGTGCTTAGCTGGTTTTTGTGCTTAAGCAGCTCAATGAAATTGGGCCCAGATCAGAAACACCAGAGCTTGTGTCTGGTGTGGTTGACTGCACGGCCAGGACGCGGCTGCTGAATTCTGATGGATTTATGTGGACAATAACCTTCTGCGTTCCTCTCTACAGTGACCACGACCAAGCTTTCCAGTACTACTACCATGCAAGCCACCCAGTTTGCATCCACAGCTAATCGTTTTGCCGCACTTTGGTTTGGGGCAGATGTACATCCACCGGGGGGAATGTGAGAGTATGCGAACGTGAGTCAAGAGAATGATTGTAAATCTCTGTAATGTATTACTGTAAGGACTCCTGCAGTGTTGTAGTCCAGACCTGGAAGTCTGAGATCGAGACAAGTGACCGAAATCTGAACATCTGAGACCCGGAACTGAGACCAGCCCTTCCCAGACCGAGACTTTTGCAGACCAAGACTGAGACCACAAAAAGGTCTCAAGGTGGTCTCGAGAACAGACCTGCTTCAACACTGGACTCCTGTAAAACTGGATTTGTCATTTTTGTCTCCTGACGATGACTAGAGCAAGCTAGTCGAAACGTTGAGACCAATTAACCAATTAAGAACTCACTCCGTGGCAGTGAGGTTAATAACGAGAAGTCCCCTCGATCTGATCCACTATTAAGCTAAAGTTGTAGTCCTGGCCGATTTCCTACCCTCCGCCCAGGTAGTAGCTAATAAGCTGGACAGTTCTTTTCAGAACTAAGTAATCTCTCTATTTTTCCGGCAGTAGAATAAAAAGCAAGACCTAGTTCTTTAAGAACAAATCTACATAGCTAGTAGATATATGTAAATGAGGCCCCCTCATTTATGAAATGTTGTTGTTGTATGTTAACCCCATCTAATCCATAGGTCTTATTCACTCATTACAAACTCTATTGTTTTGGTAACCTCTGCTGGAAAGTGGACTGTCTATGTTGACCTCTGAACTGGTTGATCCAGTGGTGGGGTTGGTGGGGCCTAGCATGCTGGCTTCTGTGCTGTTATATCCCACCTACTCCAACAGCTGTTTCTCCATCCCCTCTCCTTTCCAGGTAGGAAAAGTTACTTTGTATTTTTTTTTATCTAGTGTTCAACATATAATAGAAGAAGATAGTGTATAGATAGAGTGGACATATTTTTGATCAACTTTAAATTGAAGAATTGGCATACACTAACTTTGAAGTGTTTACAGTTTTTATAAATTGTTCATTATACGATTTAACAGCCTTTTGGTCAGGAGTGAAATTGTTTGCGTATAAGTTCTCTTCAAACAGGAGTGTATTCTTAGGATTGTCTTTTGTTCTAGGTTTTCCTTTCGAGTTATAGGATCCATTAATTTTTACTTTACTGTACAGACTTTTATTTAACTTTGAGTATTTTAGGAGTACCTACATGTAGATATTGGTTTGATGTTTTAGCCTGTGCCCCCATTTGATTGTATACTATAGGTTATGTAGTGTATGAGATGCATGGCAGGGTAGCCCCAGCCCTAGGTGACCACAGTAGGGTAATAACTCTATGCCCTGGGGGCCTGATTTAACATGCAGAAGGCCTGGCTCTGGCCTGTTGTTTATTTTAGTGGTTTTTATCTCTGTTAAGTTTTTCTTTGCTTGTCTTATGTCTTTTGTTATTTTAGTCTAGTGTAGATAAAGTGACCAGAGAGAGGGCGAGAACTGCTCATTCTTATTTATTATAAGAGAGGTTTATTTTTGGGTCTAACAGTAAACCCATTAGCTGCAGTGTTGAATTACCAAGTGTTTCTTTACAATAGTAAAGTTTCTCATTATTTCTTTTATAGAGATTGTTCACCTGGGGATAAGTTTGCTTTTCATTTTTTTGTATCTTTTGTTTTAATTTATCTATCTTTTATTCTGAATTGAAGTGAGATCAACAATTAAGTGTTTACTTTTTAAACCCTTCAACTTTTTGAACCTTTATGGTTTAGTGTAATGTGATTATGGATGGACACAAATCTACAGTAATAGCTGTGAATGTATTTGGTTAGTTGTTTGTTTCTTTAATTAATCAAAGTGCTGTTATATCCCACCAACTCCAACCACTGTTTCTCCATTCCCTCTCCTTTCCAGCCAGAATAAAGTACAGAACAGAGCGCACCCAGCTCACATATACACGTGGTGTTACCGCAAACCGAATATACATTTATACCTCACTATGCAAAGCCTCAACAAGTTTATTGTTGAAATTTATTTTATTTTTTTTTCATTTTCTCAAAAAGTTGACATTATTCAGCTGAAAGTTTCACTGGTGACTTTTATTGTTTCTTTCTTGATTTTTGCCTGTAAATCAGCACTATGTTGACCAAAACCAAATGCACTCCTCTTGTTTCAAACCAGGCTGCCCAGTGCTTCGAGAAGGTACTGAAAGCCCAACCAGGTAACTATGAGACCATGAAGATTCTTGGGTCTCTCTATGTGACATCCAGTGATGAGACCAAGAGGGAGACTGCCAAGGGTCACCTCCAGAAGGTCGTCGATCAGTTCCCGGAAGATGTCGAGGCATGGATTGAGTTGGCTCAGATCTTGGAACTCACCGAAGTACCGGTATGTTCTTTCACATTTTTAAAAGTTGTTTTTGTCGTCTCGATCGAAGCAGTCCTGTGGCTGTACATGGAATTGTGATCTCTCACCCAGTTACTTCACGAGCACATGCACCCTGCTAGGGCTCGAATTTTACACTGGACAACAGACCCCAGTCCCCTATGCGGACTATTTTTGCTCATTTTTGGTCAAAAACAGTATTTTGTGTATAATTTCTACACTTTCCAGTCAAATGATTTCAAATTTGATAAGAATAGCTTTGAGGTCCTTGTACATGGAATAGATCATTACTTAGTCTTCAAAATTGATCCCCATGGTGCTAATCCAAGTTTTTGTAAAAAAAACAACACTTTTTGGGGCAAATTTTTCAAAAATTTGTATTTTTCAGTCTTTTTATCTCAAGATCTTGGCCATGTACGAGTGGTTTTGATAATTTAAAAATAATAATAAAATACATAAATATGTAATACAAATTGCACTAGCAAAATTTCAGCTAGCCATTAATTATGCAAATATGCATGTATGCGAAAGAGTTTATGCTGAACTGACGCAATTAAGGGCAATAAAACCAAGTGGCTACAGATAGTTATACAGTACTGTTATGTCTGGTTTATTAAAACAATGCATTTGTAGCCCAGGGGCTAACTTGCTACAAAGTTTACAATTTAAAAACAATCCAATACATGTACTGCTCATAATTTAAAGCCTTAAAGGCATATTCTTTTGTTCGATTCAATGGTGCACATGTCTTGAGTGTCTTTTTAATTATAACAATGTTATGTGAGAAAAATTATAAAGGACCAGATTATTTCAGATGGACCAGATTATTACAGATGCACCATTACATTTTGAGATGCCAGAACTGTTTAATAGACTTTGAAAACTAAAATAAGTGGAACACAACCTAGATGGCTGTGATCATTTATCAATTGCCTTCAACTTCATCTTCTTCTGCATCATCATCAAAGTCTGTGAGTGAGTTCTTGCAATCACTGCACTTGCAGAGTTCAGTGCAAGGTTTGCTTTTTGACAAGAGCAGCTTGAAGTGTTGTAGTGAGTTTTCCTGCACACACAGTGCACATGCTGCGGTGCTTTAGCAGGAGCTGCAGGCATGGTCATCTATTTGAATGTTAGGTTTTTATCAAGTAGCTCCCAGCCATGGCCGAGTGGGCTTGGTGCAGAGATCTACGGAACAAGACATCATCTGTAATTGCTTGCTCCTTGCATGGAACTCAATGCAGTCCTTGTAACAACTTCAGTGGTATCTGACTTCAATTGCGACAATGTCTTCTCTCTTTGATGTCAAGCAAAATTTGTTCGTCGTCGAGAATCTCTGTAGATCTGAGCAGCAAACCTCCTGTAATAAAAGGAGTATATTTACATGTAGTTTAATCAATGGGAAAATACAGGCACACCATGTTCCTCACTAACTTAATACCAAGGAAAACTTAAGAGGCAATGTGAAATAAGAAAATATATACCAACCTGACTGGTGTTCATAGTTTGACAGTCTTTCCCTTGACCGCTTCCGTGACTGTTTGTTGGTTATCCTCTTGTTTCTTTTAACATATAATACATCTGGATGGCAGGACATGTGGGTTGCGCTACTGCTGTGCCTGTGAATCTCCTGATGCTAGCTGACTAGATTTTCCTGATGGTTCAAGGGTCGTCTCCAGTGTTCCTTCAACTGCAGTGGAACTGCTTTGAACATCGGTAGCCCTTTTAGCCAAACGTTTTCAGCTCTTGCTAATGCGTCTTATCTCAAAACCTGTAAACATTACATTTTCAAAAAGTATGTTGGTCTTAAGTGGGGGATACTGACTAATGCACAATACTGGCAAGCAGTAGAAAAACTACTACACTGTAAACAACTCTGCAATAAAATCTAAAGGAGTATTGGGACAGATTGGAACAACATTGACAATGTTACTAGCATGAAGATATTGTAGAAGAGACAACAATTACAGCACCTTATCTGGAAATATGGGCGGGTTGCTGATTGTTATACAACGTTGCTTAATTTTAGTTTAAATTGTTTTAACTTGTTTAACAATTACCTTTAAATATTTTATATAGGTATTTTTGTGAACTGTTTCCCTGGGTGGAAAGACATCATGCTAAAGTATTTTACCCAGAATAGAATGACTTCCTTTTAAAAATATTAAGTGAGATTATGAAATAATAATAATCAACACAAGTCATACCAATTTTGAAAGACACCAGGGTTGTGTAAAACCATATCAACATTGGAGATTTCAGGTCTATTATTAGCATGGTTAGGGTTAATACACAGTCTTCAGTTTGAAAACAATTTGAAATCTAAAAACAAACAAAAAATGTTTTCCTCATTTGTGTAAAAACTGATTATTTTTTAGACTAAATGCAGGTTAAGAGATTACAAATTCACATCACAAAATTGTCCATGCTAGAACCCACCCTCTCACCATAATAAAAATGAAACAATTAATGCCAAATCATTTACTAAGTGGCAGGGCCTTCTGTTAAAATCTTCTGTAAAAGATTTGTCTGATTTTAGACATACTCAATCTTTATTTTCTTTGTGCAGGCCTACTAAACTAATATTAATAGTATTAAAAAAGCTTTTAAGAATACACAAACATTGTCAGTAATTAACAACTTAAAAATGGTTGCTTTTGAGGCCTACACTATAAAAGTTGCCCGTTTTTGTAGTCTATCAAACTTCAAATGTCACAGGTGTAACATTGTACAGTTATTTTTAATTTGTAATACGTGCTTACCTTTTTAATTTTAACAAAACACTAACACTTAACTTAAGACTTACATAGAAAGAATAGGTACAGTGTCACACCTCCAGGACACACACAGACAGAGCCGATCGATGGTAGCTGTCAGCCGAGTCTGGCGTCGGGCACATGTTTTTCCACCAAACTTGTATTTGTTTCAGCCAGTTCTTAGTGTTTCCCATCAAGACGTTTCCATCTGTTATTGCAGTCACGAAATTTCTGCCAACTAACTGCCGTAAATTGGGTTATATGCCCCTTTGACTCTCAATAAAATGACACACACACATTTCTTCGGGCGCAGCCATCTTGATTTGACACCTTTATTCCAGGTTACATTAATATTTACTGTAGTACGCAATGGTAATAATGGTTCGAGGTTGAAGAACAGCGCCATCCGCTGCATAACGTCGGCATAGCAACGGCGCTGCAAAACAGGCGATTTGTCTTGCTTAATTTCTCATTAACGTGCAAGCAGATCAAATGGGAACAGGTAAAATAATAAATTATACATTCCAAACTACTTATAAACGAAAAATAAAGTTGCCCCTCGAAAGTTAAGACGAAAGTGCATGTTACAGGTTTTGGCCCTTGGCCTAATTGGGCCTTGGTCTGTTGAGCTGCTGGAACATTCAATGATCCGGTTAATCAGAATGTTCTGGGGGTCTAATGGATTTCGGGCTCTGTGCCAACGGAAACATTCTTCAAAGCCAAAAACATACCCGACTTTTGAGATGCTCCTGTAACAGTTCTTTTTCTTCAGAATCATTCCAACAGATCTGTAATGACTATTCACAAATATTGGCTTATTTTTGTTTTCTTTTGTAACGTGTTTTAGGGAGTCTTGACTGCTTATGGCACAGCAACTGGTATTCTAAAAGGAAAGGTCCAGGTAGACGTCCCACCAGAAATTCTGAACAACGTTGGAGCTCTGCATTTTCGTCTTGGCAACCAGCCAGAGGCAAAGGTGGGAAGAAAAAGCGGTAGATCTTCATCCTGCTGCTGCCATATTGGTCGTGTTCCCTGTATCCAATAACATTAATGGAATGTGCTATGCATCGTGCATAAAGGAACCAGACTATTTCTCCTTCCAGCCTCGGTTTGGTGTTCCTTGATATGAATGGGAGACACATCAAGATGGCCGCATTTTGACAAAGGTCTAATTGGTTTGGAATTTTTGTATTAAATTCCTTGATATTCATCCTGAATCTGACTCTGAATTATATAGTCTGCAACGCATCCTAATGGAAACATCACACTAACTTTTGTGAAGAAGACAATCAAGAAGTTTCAGTTGTAGAAGTGGGATGAAAACCCACGTTGTCGGGCGGGGACTGAATACCCAATCCACATGCAAGGCTTTGGTCCAGGAATCAAATTGGGATCCACAGAGGTGAAAGACAGGGAAGAAACCACTGAGCCCATCCTGACTGCCCTTTACATTAATATTGAAAAATTGTAAAACTTGGAGCGAACCAACCTTCAAAAGTTTCAACCCATTTCATTTTTTTTTTTTTTGGGGGGGGGGGCGGATTTCATCTAAGGACTTCCATTCTTTCGAAACACAAAGATGTTGTCAATCAGTCCTTTTTCAAATCTGATTCTTGTTCTCCTGTAGTGCTACTACGAAGCCTCTCTCAAGCGTGCCATTTTGAGGCGGAGCATGATGATACTTACTACGGCGCCATCTCAGTCTTGATGTCTTACAACCTCGCTTGGTCTCTTTGAGAGCATGTTTAAATTCGACAAGGCTGAGAAATTCTATAAAGACGTCCTGAGAGAGCATCCTAACTACGTTGATTGTGAGTTGGTCTTGGTGCCGGGGGGTGGGGGGTGCGGAAATACTGTAAAGGGACACGATTAGAAACAAAAAGTTGTAAATTACTTCCTCTTTTTTTTGGTGGGGAGACAAGGGCGTCGATTGCTACTGAAAAGTAGGGGGGACGGTCGAGCAAGTCTTGAAAAAATACATCTTACATAATAGGCCCAAAATACCATTCTGCGCGTGGTCCATCAGAAAGAAAGATGGAAATGAAAAAAAATATTTCACCGTTTGTTCGCTATTCTTTTATTTGAACAAAAATTGTAATGAAATATTAAATCAAGAAAATGGTGTAAATTTTGTTGCATATTTCTAATGAACAGTCAATCAAAAAGTGGGGGGGACATCTGATATGCTGTCCCCTCCAGTGTAAAAAGTGAGGGGGACATGTCCCCCCCGTCCCCCACCCATCGACGCCCATGTGGGGAGATGAAACAGGTGGGTGAATTTAAAATACTATTCCTGAGTCAGCTTATAGAAGGTTAACGATTGTTGATTGATTATTGACTTTTGTTTATTATTAATTATTGATTATTAGGTGGTTATAGATTGATTATACACTATTGAGTTGTCACAGATTGAGTATTGATTACTTTAACATTGCAGCTCGAACTTGATTACTTTATTATTGATTACGGAATGAATTGAAAAGGACTATTCCAATAGTCAGCTCATGGAATGTTAATAATTGCTTAATCATTTGTTATTGACTATTGCTAATTACAGGTGATGTTCTTCCTACTTTAATCTGATTTCCAGTTGTTTTGCCTCCAGAAAAATCAGCAAAACTATTATTAAGTAGCCTGAACAAAATTCTACAAGCCTAAACATGTACTGTATGTAGGTCAGCCCTTGTACTACTCAAAATTGCCCTGCTTTTTTCCAAGCATCAAGTCTTATGCCTCTATTTATTTTCAATTATTGCGTGGTTATGTATTGATTATAGGTTGTTGAGTAGTTACACATTGATTTAGATCACATTAACTTAGCAGCTCTCACTTGATCATTTGGTTATTGACTATTGAGTATTGAAAATCAACTATTGATTACTATTGACTTGCCACACAACCTAAGCAATGAACATAACTGCAAGTCTCACTTGTTCATTAATTATTGCTAATTAGAAATTGATTATCATCGAACAGATGAATATTTTCTTTTTAGGCCACTTGCGTCTGGGCTGCGTGGCTCGGGATCCGGGACAGATCTAGGCATACTAGGAGGCATCTGATTGGTTCAAAGAAGCTCTGCAAATCAACCAGGTATTGTACACCAATTATTCATATTCCTTGTGTTTCGCCAATACTCTTGGTTATGCAAATCTCCCTAAAGCGACCAAAAACGCTGCTAAGAACTTGAACACCGAGGGCACTCTTTTGTTCCCCCACTCATAGCCTTTTTGAGCTATTGTAGACACTGTAGGAGTGCACTGTTTAGTATGGGTGGGCACAGACAAACTTACCGAAACCAAGTAGTGCCCTAGTAGCGCGTCCACAAGGGTTCTCACCATGTCGAGCTAGCGTATCAGACCTATACGCTTGGATTCGTGCCAATATGCCCGAATTTCGGCAGATAAGCAAAAAAAAAAGAAAGAAGATTATTATGATATTTTTCCCCCTTAATCCCCCCCAAAAATCGAGAAAAAAAGCATGAAGAATGCTCCAGATTGCACTTTAGAGGTTTTAAAACAGTAGAGCTTTGAAAGTAGAAAACAATCCGCAGATGTTGTTTCAATTTAGTGTGCTTTGGCCGAACATCTCCAAATTTTGGTCAAGAATGCCCCACAGCTTTGAACAAATCTGGGGAGAACCCTGTCCACCGTACCTCAAAATGCCTTCATTTTTTTACACTTCCTTCTGGTAAAATGATGATTACCAAGTCTAGCCCACCTATATTCTAGGCTGGTTTGATTATTTTGCTTTGGGAAAACTATTTTGTACTCTCCTCTGCCAATGAACAAATTTATCTTGAAGTCTGGTTCATTTTATAGACTCTCATTTTTACAGGCTCTTTTTTTCGGGCTCTATAAAGCCTTGAGGTTTTTTGTAGGATTACCTGGGTTATCCGGGGTTCAGCCTTGAGTTATCTTGACTTACAGTTTGTTTATTTCTGCATTTTTCCCTCTTGGTGTTTGTACCATAGGATCATCCCGATGCTTGGTCCCTCATCGGTAACCTCCATCTTGCTAAACAAGAATGGGGACCGGGGCAGAAGAAGTTTGAATGAATCCTCAAACAGACCGCCACCCAGAATGATTCCTACTCTCTGTTATCACTGGGTAATGTTTGGCTACAGACACTGTATCAACTCACAAGAGACAAGGAAAAGGTACAACGAATTTGGATATAAAGGGTGTAAGTGGGTATGTTATTGGTGTTAGTAGGAATATGATGGGTGTAAGTGGGAATTGCATGGGTGTTTCTGGAAATGTTGTGGTCAAGTCGGTATGTTTTGGGTGTTAGAAAGATTGTTACGGGCGTAAGTGGGTGTGTCATGGGTTTCAGTAGGAAAGGGTGGACCAGATTTTAGTACCAGAGAGGATTATTGCTACAACTACATGACGGTGTTTGGGTTCATTTGGGTGATAATTGGGTGTTTTAAGGAGTTGTATCATATGGACAGGGATTTCAAATCTGGAATCTTTTATAATTGCATTTGAGGGATTTTGTGGGTACAACTGGAAGCTTTATTTGTATTTATGGCAATATTATTTGTGGGGCAGGGTTTAAAACAGGAACAACTGGGTATAACTGGGTATCATCCTGACATTAAACGTCACCAGGACAGAGCCCTGGCCATGTACAAACAAGTATTACGCAACGATGGCCGCAACCTGTTTGCAGCCAATGGAATTGGTGCAATTTTTGCTATGAAGGATTACATCCGAGAATCTAAGGACGTCTTCTCTCAGGTGAGTGGGCAACTTATAATAATAATAATAATACTTTATTCAGGCAAATCACAATACATACAAAATATTAAAAATATGAAAACCACCCCTATCCCAATATATGGCATGGATTGAAATCAACTGAAAAAACAAACGATAAAAAAAAAACCAAAACAAGGCAAAGAGAGAACACAAAAAGGGGCCACAAAAACAAAGGAAAAAGAAACTGGACAACAAACCAGGGAGCAACAGACAGGACAAAAGATGGGCTGCCTAGGAAAAAGACAAAAGTGAAATAAAACACTCACCAAAGGGGTGTGTCACTCCAACTTCAATAAATTCTGGACTGGCTAGTTGATGCACCTGATAATTTATATATAAACCCCCAACTCCCTTCAGAGATTTACCGCTCACCTCTCAAAAATGGCCCAGGTTCGATTCCCGAGTAAGGCCATAGGTGAGTAGAGTTGTACGTTGGTTCCTTCTATGCCACAAGAATTTTTCTCTGGTTGTCCTCGGGGGGGGGGGGGGGGGGGGGGGGTTGCAGCTGGTCTTCTGTTCAGATGGTAAGAAAACCTCACCTTGTCTCGTTTATTAACATCTCTGGTCGGAGATACATGTAGTTAGTGCATGGCAAAAAAAATAATGCTGGCTTTATCCACGTCACATTTGGAAAAAAAGCGCGTACTGATTATTGCGTCACTAAAAATTGGCTTTGCATTTGCATTGGCAAGAAGTATGAACCAGGCTTTACAAGGGAAAAACAGACAAAGGAAGAAAGATGCAATAATTATTGTGTTAAGAGAACGACAACATTTTGTTCCTGTGTTTTTTATCATCATTTTTAATGGTTGCAGCTGGTCTTCTTTCTAATGTTAGCTAAATATTATTTTTTTATGTGTTTATTGTAGAATCAAACAATAGAAACAATATATCAGCGCTGTTCAGATGGTAAGAAAACCTCACCTTGTCTCGTTTATTTACATCTCTGCTCGGAGATACATGTAGTTAGTGCATGGCAAAAAAAATAATGCTGGCTTTATCCACGTCACATTTGGGAAAAAAAGCGCGTACTGATTATTGCGTCACTAAAAATTGGCTTTGCATTTGCATTGGCAAGAAGTATGAACCGGGCTTTACAAGGGAAAAACAGACAAAGGAAGAAAGATGTAATAATTATTGTGTTAAGAGAACGACAACATTAGGGGCTAGGTAGCTCAGTTTGTAGACGAGGGTAGAGCGCCAGCACATTCATCTGGAGGTGGCAGGTTCAAAATCCAGCTCTAATCAATTTTTCTTTGTTCAACCCCAAATAATTGTTTATTTACTCAGTCAGTTTCCCTTGTGGTATATAACTTGACGTACTGACGTACCTAGCTAGAGCGTACCCCAAAGCTGGAAAGCTCAAGGAATGCAAACAATCTCTACTCAAGGTAACGTCATTTATTTGAATTCGTCAATTTTGAATGAATTTTTGTGAGACATTTCTTTCCCTGACCTATTTATCAGGGATGAGAAAATTCAACCTGTTATCTGATTTCAGACTTTCTTAAGTCTGCCTGCTAAACTAAATGCTGTATCTTTCTCCAAATAAAAACGAGTCAGCCTCCTTGATCTTATTCTCTAGCACTGATGATACTGTTCCCAAAAGCTCCATGGACCCGTTTACACTAGATCCAGAAAGGTGGATCAGACCCGGGTCTGATCCGGCAGTGTGGATTAACGGCTAGTGTAAAGGCAAAAAAGCAGGATCAGACCCGGTTCAAGATCTGGCAATTTTAATCCACCTTTCGAGGAGGGTTGTATCTGGCAATTGGTGGATCAGATCAGGCAAAGTGGATTCCAAATACAAGTGTAAACGCAAAAGGGGATCAGACACCGCAATTCGATGTGGTCATTTCCAGTTTCGCTACAAATGGCGCGCTTTTTGCTTGTGCTTTGGTGGGTTATCCGTCGCTGGTTATATTTGTGTGTGTGTGTGCTGTGTGCACATGGGCTCATATTCGGAACCTTATGGAGACCAAGGACAAAACCAAAAAGGGAAAACAAAAGGTCTCCACATGGAAATTCTTAAGACCTGGGTGCTCCACAAGGAAATTTGTGTACAAAGTCTACGGGAAACTGTTAAGTGCAGGGACAAAGGAAAGAACAAAAGAATGCTCCACAAGGATGCATTTTTGAGAATGTGGGGACTGTGCGTGTGTGAAACGTTTTGTTGTTTTCAGCGTCCTTATACATCAGCGTTACGTTCGGAGCTTGCCTTGTTGGTGTATTTTGTTAATTTCCATCTACAAAATATTTCTACCTGCATGGTCGTTATCCGTATCATTTGCTGTACTGTATTTTCTGCATTCTACCTTCGCATTGATAATATTTCTAGAAGTGGCGCGCTGTAATTGTGACCTTTGATCTTTGCCATGTAACCCTTGAGCTCTTAGCGAGGAGCGCTGACGTCGTGACCAATATACATCTGGCTCAAAAGTAGGATCGGAGCCGGATCAAGCGCTGGTGTAAACGCGACACAGGATCTTGATCTGCGGTTGTTAAAATATTGCCGGATCTCAATCCACCTTTCTGGATCTAGTGTAAATGCGGTGTTGGAGTCTATAACTCCAGGTGTTACCAAAAGATGGAAATGCCACCATTTCAATGTACCTCCTAAGATCTGGATCCCAGTTTCAGACTTTGTTCATCAGCATTGACTCTCACCCCTGATTTATATTTTATTATATTTTGGGTAATTTTTTTGTTTACACTCGCATGTTTACCAAAATTCCTCAAAATATATTTCATTCCATAGTTTTAACTTCTGATAATTTACTTTGTTTTAGTTGCTCATAATTATGCTCCTGGTTTAATGTGTGTGGAGGGATTGATCTTCATTGAGTTAATGTTTCTGTTTCTATTTTACATTCCTCAATGTGTACATTATAGCATGAATGATGTCATTCCCACTCGTCTTGGAAGTGGTTTCGTGCACATGATTGCAGTTATATGCGTATTTTTAGTTAAAGGGGCTCACCTGTTCCTATTATTTTTATCATCATTTTTAATGGTTGCAGCTGGTCTTCTTTCTAATGTTAGCTAAATATTATTTTTTTATGTGTTTATTGTAGAATCTTAACTGTAGGATATTTTACAACATAACCTTTCGCGAAAGCGGACCAATCAGGCGCCGATTTAGGCTCCATTGATGCATGCCACTCATGTACTGTACACCGTGGCTGTCAACTGGCTGTGTGTGTGTCACGGCTGGCCGATTGGTTTAAGGTGATCGCAATGCAGCGGTTTTGCGTGTCAGCAAGCTTCCCAACACGGCTACTCGTTTGAGTGAGGCCTGGCGGAAGAAAGTCTGTGTCGAAGGAAACTTGTATCAGTGTTCCGAGCTGGGATTGAAGTTGCGTTCGTCCAGGATTTTTCAATTTTTGACAGGGCGGTTAATTATTATGGCAGGGCGGCCAATTCTTTGGCAGGGCGGCCTGAAATTTAAGGAGGGCGGCCCACCCTCCCAAGACCCGTCGGGTGGTCTAGGAAGTGGCCCGCGTGTTTCCAGATGGACCATCAGTTCAGGGAGTAATGCGCCGGCCGGCCAATCACTTAAAAAAAGGAAATAGGCCCACTTGACTGCAGATCATTCTTATTAACGATTTCAATAACGATCGATGGTGTTAACTTCAATAGATTTTGACTTCATTGCAATGCAACTCGCACTTTGTGGCGATGTACAATGACTGATGTACCGCCCGCCAGTCACTGCCTCTTTTGCAGGTTACCATACTTGAGTGCGTAGAATGGATCGGCCTCGGAACTAATTAAAATTTTAACTATGGCTAATTTATCCAGTCTCCATGAGTAATCTTTTTCCAGTAGTCTGTTCAGTATCATTTGAAACCATAATTCTGCCAAATTTTTGACCCAATCTTGAAATTTTGACCATGACGGCATGGTCGATTTTGTTGGTTTTTCAGACCAAAAAATAAAACTCACAAATTTCTCAATATATCTCAAACTATTGCTAATTTACCCAGTCCGCTCAAGTCTTCAGTAGTCTGTTCTGTATCATTTGAAACCATAAAATTGCCAAAAAATTATGAAATTTTGACACTGCATGGTTGATTTTGTTGGTTTTTCAGACCAAAAAATAAAACTCACAAATTTCTCAATATATCTCAAACTTCTGCACCTTTACCCAGTGTGCAGAAAAAGATCAAAATGAGAAAAGACCATACACTATTAAATAGAAAGATGTTAAATTTTAACATCTTTTTATTTAAAGAAGCACTAAGAAAAGATTTACCTCATTCGTATCTGTGAGTATACTCATCAAAATTGAAAGATATTCACCTGACTCACAGTCAACCTTTCTTTTTACATTTATAAGTCTCCATTATGAGGTATTATTGTTCAATTTCAAAACACAAGACCACACTGGACTTGTCTGGTCATTAGTTTACTGGCCTGCTCAAATATCACTGGTCTCGGGCCAGCGGTCCACTGTAAATTTTGAATTTAGGTTCTGTCGTAGTTTGTCAATTGTTATTTAAGTACTGATATTCCACCACATGCGAAATTCCAAACCAACTTCAGAAGTACTCATTTTTAACAAAGATGGATCTCAACACTGTAATATGGCAGCTCATCAAATGGTGCGATGAGTGGCTGGAGCCATGGGTCGTCATGTGGCTGACTCTGATCCTTTATGTAAAACTTGCACTAAAAATATGTTTGCGTTTAAATATGTAAAAGTATTTTTTGTACTTGTTGTCCCTTTTGTTACTTGTCGGCTGTATTGCTTATGTAAACTGCTATTTTTCAAGGCCATTTTAATTTCCTTTGAGGGATAACAAGGTTTGAATCTAATCTATTCTAATCTTTACCTCCCCCTGGGTGATTTGGTCTCGGCCAACATCGTAGATGCCCTGCGGACCAAGTACAGCACCCTCCTGCGAATCCACCGACCACCGACCCCGCAGAGACAGGTCAGACACCAAACACCCAGGGGCAGGTCCTTCTGGCGTTGATCAGCGCAGCCTTTGCCAAGGTTGAGGCCAGCATTGCTGAGTTTGTACTCAAGATGGAGCAGTTGGTAGTGCCGACACAGTGGCAGAAAGTGGACGTGCTCCAAGAAGTTAAAGGCTTGCAGGTAAAGATTTGAATGTAAAGAACTTTACTAAAAAGTGGAAGACCCCTTCCTAAAAAGGATGCCTGCAACCACGCAATTAAGTCTGTGTGCTTACAGTTACTTTTGTATTAGTGTAACCGTTTTTGAACTGTTTGGTTACCAGAAACAAAATTCAGAGTTTAAAGAATATTGGTTGATAAAAAAAATGGCTTCTTAATCACAGCAATTTGACGGCGAGCAATTCAGCCCTCCCCTCCCCCCTTCTTCAATAAAAACACAACAACAAAACAAAAACACACCAACAAAAGAAAAATGTTTAGCTACTCTTGAGCTACGCAGTGGTGTTTTCTTTTCTTTCTTTCTTTCTTTCTAGCCTATTTCACTGCAGGAGGAAAGCCTCTTCACCAATTCTCCATGTCACTCTATCCTGAGCGTCTGTTGACATGCGATGCCCTTACATGTTTCTAGTTCATCCCTCCATCTTCTGTTTTTATCCCCCTCTTTTTCAGGTTTGGTTTCTGGAGTCCATTTGGTTGTTTAGCATGTCCAGCTGTTGTCATACCTCCTTGTTTGGTGACCTGCCCCTCTCCACTTCTTTTATTTAATGGTCTTAATAATATTCTGCACTCTTGATTTCATTCTTAAGTCCTCATTTGTCACCCTGTCTTTCATTGTTACTCCTTTCATTATTTTTTCCGTAGCCCTCTCTGTCACCCTTAGTTTTAGTGGTATTTTACAGACAGTCAAATTGACCCAATTCACCAGACGTCGTCATAATCATCTTGCTTGTGCCATTTTGGGAGTCCCTGTATGTTATACAGTGTAGTGTGCATTTAAGGCACACTTACTACAATTTGGACATGCATTTTGACTCCCAAAATGGTGAGCATGGCCGACAGTAGCTGCAGGTGACATTGGTGCAAGGGGTCAGTAGAGAATGTTTACAGGGTTCGTCCTTTGTCTCTCATCACATCACACTGCCAAGAGTTGTTGTCTGGCCTGTAGGCGCCCACTTCTGTGAATTAGCTCTGTTGATAGTTTTTTATTTCAATTCTGCGCAGCCCAGCGTCCTTTTAGTTCAGCAACTGAAAGATCACTCCGCTGTGTCAAGTTGTTGACCCAACTGTTTTGAGGGCAACCTGGTCTTCTCCTTGTATGCACTGGAAACCTGCAATCGCTGTAGCTGAAAGACCAGCACTGCCCATGGCATGACCACACCAGTTTACTGTGCGCTCTGGCCTCTGGTCTAATTGTAAATCATAAGCTTTTTAGAGATATGGTGGACATATTACTAGGGCACCATTTGGTTTGGATGGATCTGTCTGCTTACACCCAAACAAAACAGTACACTCGTAAAATGACTGCCATATCTCAAAAGGGCTAATGGCACTCCTCTCGATAGATTTTTGTGCTTGCAGCCAAAAGAAATAAGCATTTTACAGTGCAGTGTAAGGGCACAAATTTGTGTTAGTGACACCATGAAATCTGTTCCTGAGCATCTTTAAAAGCTGATGACTCTGCAGGAAGTTCCCTGAAAATAAACCAATCTTTCTATGTTGTGATGAACATTTTTGAAATTCTCCCTGATCATTAAAAACTTTGTCCCTATTATGTTGAATGTAATTCCAAATATCTCTTTGATTCTTGTACAAAATCTCCCTGATTGCAACATGCAAATATTGGCAGCTTCGCGTCTGCAATAAGCTTAAAAGTTGACATTGATGCTCAGCCAGATTGTTGGTTGGAAGCTAGAAAGATTGATATTTTCAAGAGGTCTTTTTCCCCTTCAGGATGTCAAGATGACAGAGCAGATGTCCAGACAGCTCTCATATCGGAGGCTCAGTTCATCAAACCCATCAAGAAGTTCATGGCTGGCTTAATCAGGAAGCAGGTAAAAATATAATCTTTTGTTTTATCTGTCTGTGACAACAGAACAACAATGTTAATTTTGTTCAAGTTGATCTTTAATGGATTTGCTCCAATTTACCCCAAATGAACTAGTGTGTCTATACTCATTCCAAATATCACTTCAGTTGTCTTTCCAAGGGGTCCTGAAAGTACTTGTTGCCAGAACTAAGGGCCTTTGCTTTTGCATCCCCAAATCTTGTGAGAATTGAAAGGGCCCTGTGTTCCAACTTGCGTATTGATTTAATGTGTATGACTTTGGATGGCATGGGTGGCGTGTGCATGAAGCACTCACCTCTCACCACTGTGACCCTGGTCCGAAGAACAACAAAATATCGACATTACCGGCATGGTCAAAATTCCAAGATTTGGGCCAAATTTTTTTTGCAATTTTATGGTTTCAAATGATACAGAACGGACTCCTGAAGACAGTTTACTGGTGCAGACTGGAAAAATACTTCATGGAATGAGATGTACCGGGAATTGTGTGAGTTAAGTTTTGGGTCCGAAAAAACAAAAATATTGACAATACCAGCGATGGTCAAAATTTCAAGCTTGTAAAAATAACTCAAAGTTTGAGATGTATCAGGAATTTTGTGAGTTTAGTTATGGGTCCGAAAAACCAAAAAATCGACCATGCCGGCATGGTTCAAATTTCTAGATTTGGGTCGAAATTTTTTTGCCAATTTTATAGTTTCAAATGATACAGACGGACTCCTGAAGACAGTTTACTGGTGCAGGCTGGAAAAATACTTCATGGAATGAGATGTACCAGGAATTATGTGAGTTAAGTTTTTATTGACAATACCGGCGATGGTCAAAATTTCAAGATTGTAAAAATAATTCATAGTTTGAGATGTATCAGGAATTTTGTGAGTTTAGTTATGGGTCCGAAAAACCAAAAAATCAACCATGCCGGCATGGTTCAAATTTCTAGGTTTGGGTTGAAATTTCTTTGGCAATTTTATAGTTTCGAATGATACAGAACGGACTCCTGAAGACAGGTTACTGGTGCAGACTGGAAAAATTAATCATAGAATGGGATGTATCGGGAATTTTGTGAGTTAAGTTTTGGGTCCGAAGAACAAAAATATCGACAATACCAGCATGGTCAAAATTTCAGGATTTGGGTTGAAGATTTTTTGGCAATTTTCTGGTTTTAAATGATACAGAATAGACTCCTGAAGACAGTTTACTGGTGCAGACTATTAAAATGATGCATGATTTTTCAGATATTGAGAATTTTGTGAGTTTAGTTATGGGTCCCAAAACCCTAAAAATCATCAAGATTTTTGGTCAAAAATCTTTTGGCAATTTTATGGTTTCAAATGATAGAGCACGGACTCCAGAAGACAGTTTACTGGTACAGACTTGAAAAATGATGCATAGTTTGTCAAATAATGAAAAAATTTTGGATTTAGTTGTGGGTCCGAAAAACCAAAAAATCAACCATGCCGGCCTGGTCAAAATTTCAAGATTTTGGGTCAACAATTTGTAATTTTATGGTTTCAAATGATACAGAATGGACTCCTGAAGACAGTTTACTGGTGCAGACTGGAAAAATACTTCATGGAATGAGATGAACCAGGAATTTTGTGAGTTAAGTTTTGGGTCCGAAGAACAAAAATATTGACAATACCGGCAATGGTCAAAATTTCAAGATTATAAAAATAATTCATAGTTTGAGATGTATCAGGAATTTTGTGAGTTTAATTATAGGTCCGAAAAACCAAAAAATCGACCATGCCGGCATGGTTCAAATTTCTAGGTTTGGGTTGAAATTTCTTTGGCAATTTTATAGTTTCAAATGATACAGAACGGACTCCTGAAGACAGGTTACTGGTGCAGACTGGAAAAATAAATCATAGAATGGGATGTATCGGGAATTTTGTGAGTTAAGTTTTGCGTCCGAAAAACAAAAAAAATCGACCATGCCGGCATGGTCAAAATTTCAAGATTTTGGTTCAAAAAACTTTGGGCAATTTTATGGTTTCAAATGATACAGAACGGACTCCTGAAGACAGTTTACTGGTGCAGACTGGAAAAATAACTCAAAGTACTCAGGAAGTAACTCAGGAATTTTGTAAGTCTATAGTTATGGGTCCGAAAAACCCAAAAAAATGACCATACCGGCATGGTCAAAATTTCAAATTGTTGGGTCAAATTTGTTTGGGTAATTTTATGGTTTTAAATAAAATAGAACGGACTCCTGAAGACAGTTTACTGGTGCAGACTATAAAATAGATGCATAGTTTGTCAGATATTGAGAAATTTGTGAGTTTAGTTATGGGTCTGAAAAACCAAAAAATCTACCATGCCGGCATGGTCGAAATTTCGGTTGACAATTTTTTGGCAATTTTTTGGTTTTAAATGATGTAAAACGGACTCCTGAAGACAGTTTACCTGTGCAGACTGGAAAAATAACTCAAAGTATGAGATAATTAATAATTTTTAGTATGAGATGTATCAGGAATTTTGTAAGTTTATAGTTATGGGTCCGAAAAACCAAAAAAAGTGACCATACCGGCATGGTCAAAATTTCAAGATTTTGGGTCAAAAATCTTTAGGCAGTTTTATGGTTTCAAATGATAGAGCACTGACTCCTGAAGACGTTTACTGGTGCAATCTCGAAAAATGATGCATAGTTTATCAGACAAGAAGAATTTTGTGAGTTTAGTTTCGGGTCCGAAAAACCAAAAAATCGACCATGCCGGCATGGTAAAATTTTCATGATTTGAGGTCAAAATTCTTTGCGACATTTATGGTTTCAAATGATAGAGCACGGACTCCAGAAGACAGTTTACTGGTGCAGACTATAAAAATGATGCATAGTTTGTCAGATATTGAGAATTTTGTGAGTTTAGTTATGGGTCCGAAAAACCCAAAAACCGACCGTGCCGGCATGGTCAAAATTTCAAGATTTGGGTTGACAATTTTTTGGCAATTTTATTGTTTCAAATGATTGATCACGGACTCCTGAAGACAGTTTACTGGTGCAGACTGGAAAAATAACTCAAAGTATGAGATGTATCAGGAATTTTGTGAGTTTAGTTATGGGTCCGAAAAACCAAAAAATCGACCATGCCGGCATGGTCACAATTTCAAGATTTTGGTTCAAAAAACTTTGGGCAATTTTATGGTGTCAAATGATAGAGCACGGACTCCTGAAGACAGTTAATTACTGGTAATGACTGGAAAAAAGATGCATAGTTTTTCAGATATTGAGAATTTTGTGAGTTTAGTTATGGGTCTGAAAAACCAAAAATTCAACCATGCAGGCATGGTCAAAATTTCAAGATTTTGGGTCAAAAATCTTTAGGCAGTTTTATGGTTTCAAATGATAGAGCACTGACTCCTGAAGACGTTTACTGGTGCAATCTCGAAAAATGATGCATAGTTTGTCAGACAAGAAGAATTTTGTGAGTTTAGTTTCGGGTCCGAAAAAACAAAAAATCGACCATGCCGGCATGTAAAAATTTTCATGATTTGAGGTCAAAATTCTTTGCGACATTTATGGTTTCAAATGATAGAGCACGGACTCCAGAAGACAGTTTACTGGTGCAGACTATAAAAATGATGCATAGTTTGTCAGATATTGAGAATTTTGTGAGTTTAATTAGTTATGGGTCCGAAAAACCAAAAAACCGACCGTGCCGGCATGGTCAAAATTTCAAGATTTGGGTTGACAATTTTTTGGCAATTTTATTGTTTCAAATGATTGATCACGGACTCCTGAAGACAGTTTACTGGTGCAGACTGGAAAAATAACTCAAAGTATGAGATGTATCAGGAATTTTGTGAGTTTAGTTATGGGTCCGAAAAACCAAAAAATCGACCATGCCGGCATGGTCACAATTTCAAGATTTTGGGTCAAAATTCTTTTGGCAATTTTATGGTTTCAAATGATAGAGCACGGACTCCTGAAGACAGTTTACTGGTGATGACTGGAAAAAAGATGCATAGTTTGTCAGATATTGAGAATTTTGTGAGTTTAGTTATGTGTCCGAAAAACCAAAAAATTGACCATGCCGGCATGGTCAAAATTTGGGTTGACAATTTTGTTGCAATTTTGTGGTTTTAAATGATATAGAACGGACTCCTGAAGACAGTTTACCTGTGGAGACTGGAAAAATAACTCAGTATGAGATGTATCAGGAATTTTGTGAGTTTAGTTATGGGTCCGAAAAACCAAAAAATTTACCATGCCAGCATGGTCACAATTTCAAGATTTTGAGTCAAAAATCTTTTGGCAATTTTATGGTTTCAAATGATAGAGCACAGTCTCCTGAAGACAGTTTACTGGTGCACACTATAAAAATGATGCATAGTTTGTTAGATGATGAGAAATTTGTGAGTTTAGTTATGGGTCTGAAAAACCAAAAATTCGACCATGCAGGAATGGTCAAAATTTCAAGATTTTGGGTCAAAAATCTTTTGGCAGTTTTATGGTTTCAAATGATAGAGCACTGACTCCTGAAGACGTTTACTGGTGCAATCTCGAAAAATGATGCATAGTTTGTCAGATAAGAAGAATTTTGTGAGTTTAGTTTCGGGTCCGAAAAACCAAAAAATCGACCATGCCGGCATGGTCAAATATTCATGATTTGAGGTCAAAATTCTTTGCGAATTTTATGGTTTCAAATGATAGAGCACGGACTCCAGAAGACAGTTTACTGGTGCAGACTATAAAAATGATGCATAGTTTGTCAGATATTGAGAATTTTGTGAGTTTAGTTATGGGTCCGAAAAACCAAAAAACCAACCGTGCCGACATGGTCAAAATTTCAAGATTTGGGTTGACAATTTTTTGGCAATTTTATTGTTTCAAATGATTGATCACGGACTCCTGAAGACAGTTTACTGGTGCAGACTGGAAAAATAACTCAAAGTATGAGATGTATCAGGAATTTTGTGAGTTAAGTTATGGGTCCGAAAAACCAAAAAATCGACCATGCCGGCATGGTCACAATTTCAAGATTTTGGGTCAAAATTCTTTTGGTTTTTTTATGGTTTCAAATGATAGAGCACGGACTCCTGAAGACAGTTTACTGGTTATGACTGGAAAAAAGATGCATAGTTTTTCAGATATTGAGAATTTTGTGAGTTTAGTTATGTGTCCGAAAAACCAAAAAATTAACCATGCCGGCATGGTCAAAATTTCATGATTTGAGGTCAAAATTCTTTGCGAATTTCATGGTTTCAAATGATAGAGCACGGACTCCAGAAGACAGTTTACTGGTGCAGACTATAAAAATGATGCATAGTTTGTCAGATATTGAGAATTTTGTGAGTTAAGTTATGGGTCCGAAAAACCAAAAAAACGACCATGCCGGCATGGTCAAAATTAGGGTTGACAATTTTTTTGCAATTTTGTGCATTTAAATGATATAGAACGGACTCCTGAAGACAGTTTACCTGTGGAGACTGGAAAAATAACTCAAAGTATGAGATGTATCAGGAATTTTGTGAGTTTAGTTATGGGTCCGAAAAACCAAAAAATCGACCATGCCAGCATGGTCACAATTTCAAGATTTTGGGTCAAAAATCTTTTGGCAATTTTATGGTTTCAAATGATAGAGCACAGACTCCTGAAGACAGTTTACTGGTGCAGACTATAAAAATGATGCATAGTTTGTTAGATGATGAGAAATTTGTGAGTTTAGTTATGGGTCCGAAAAACCAAAAAATCGACCATGCCGGCATGGTCAAAATTTCAAGATTTTGGGTCAAAAATTATTTGGCAGTTTTATGGTTTCAAATGATAGAGCACTGACTCCTGAAGACCGTTTACTGGTGCAATCTCGAAAAATGATGCATAGTTTGTCAGATAAGAAGAATTTTGTGAGTTTAGTTATGGGTCCGAAAAACCAAAAAATCGACCATGCCGGCATGGTCAAAGTTTCAAGAATTTGGGTCAAATTTTGTTTGGCAATTTTATGGTTTTAAATGATAAAGAACGGACTCCTGAAGACAAGTTACTGGTGCAGAATATTAAAATGATGCATAATTTTTCAGATATTGAGAATTTTGTGAGTTTAGTTATGGATCCCAAAACCCCAAAAATCATCAAGATTTGTGGTCAATTTTTTTTTGCAATTTTATGGTTTCAAATGATAGAGCACAGACTTTTGAAGTCAGTTTACTGGTGCAGACTGGAAAAAATGCTTAGTTCAGGAATTTTGTGAGTATAGTTTTGGGTCCGAAGAACCCAAAAATCAACCATACCGGCATGGTCAAAATTTCAAAATTTCGGTTTGAAATGTTTTTGGCCATTTTTTGATTCCAAATGATACAGAACAGATTCTGGAGACAGTTATCTGGTGCATACTGGAAAAACAATGCATATTTTGAGATATATCAGAATTTTGTAAGTTTAGTTTTGGGTACGAAGAACCAACAAAATAAACCATGCCAGCATGGTCAAAACTTCAAGATTTGGTTCCCAAATTTTTGAAATTTTTGTGTTCACAAGTCTTGGTCTTATTTTTTTAAACTTCTTTACCACAGAATTCTGTGCATCTAGTGCTCAATGAAATGTATGGTTTTAATGGGTTGTAAAAGCAGATTACCCATTAAGCAGTCCCATGAATTTTTGACAATAACCCCTGAAAAATGGAATTCATGAGCATGGAATGCTCCGGTGGATATTAACTTGAGAGCGCTCCAACATTTTTCCGGGTCAAATAAACCTTCCACCATATGCCAGATGGGAAAAATTTGGCCAACATACATGTCATACAACTTGAATTGGTTAATAGACCCTGCAAGTCTGGCGTATATTCAAACATTTTTGGGACTGCTTTGGCCCATCGTACATTGCCTTAATGCGAAAAAGAAACAAACTTTTGCACATTAAACAGGTCCCAAAGTTTGTATATGCGTGAGACTTGCACAGTCCATAGTAAATATAGTTTTGATCTTGATGTGCCATAAAAATCAACACTAACTTCAGGCACAAATTTCAGCATGTGAACATAATATTGTCACTAATTTTAGGTTTTCAGTTACAGTTTTGTGGAATATGACTTCATTTCAGAGTTATATAAAACAATACAAAAATGGTTCTTACATATTTAGTAAGCTTTCAGACTAAACAATGATGTTTTTAATCCTTAACAATCCTGTATTAAATACTGTTAAAATGAATGATTGAATAACTAGTTCAGTCATTTTCATCTTGTATTTTTGAATGACAAGGATGTTTGTTTTTGTCACAATGCATATTACATTTTGCTTTTATTTTCACTTACCCGTGGACAAAATGAGTTAGTCCAAAGTACATCTTACCTTTTGAACTAAATAGAGCAACCTTATTTGTATATTTTCCCAACTAGTTCTGACTCCCAAGTGGAATGTGATCAGGCCATGGACTTCCAATGTACCTCTTTGTTTGCATGTGACTTTTGGTAAAACACATTCTTTTGTTGTACATTGTATATCTGCACTTACTTTGGTTCTATAGTGTAGTTCTTTGGATAGGTACTGTATAAAGTTTATAGGGGTTAACCTAGAATTACTAAGAGGATGGAAGTAACAATAAAGTAGCAGTTCTATCTGGGCTGCAGAACCTAGTTTGTAATTGTCTCCTTATTGTAGCATAATTAGTGTAGAAGGAAACAGTCCAATAATGAGTTAGATTATATAAGAGGGGTGCGGTTCAGTACAAAGAATGAGTGAAAACCAGCGAGGGAGTTACAGCAAAGATTATAGAGCGCCGAAGGCGCAAGATGCGGAACTGAAGCTTTATCTATTGTTGGAACATGAAATACGCATGGGCGCCATTTCAGCAAGTGAATGTTTTGTTTCCCATTGATAGGAATGGTCATTGTCTGCACTGATCTGCACTGATCTACTGTTGTATCAAAAGAGTTACTTGCCGAAATGGCGTCCAGTGGGATTTCACATTTCAGCCAGAGTTCCGCATCTTGCGCCTTCGGCGCTCTATAATCTTTGGTTACAGTATGTAGATGAAATGTGAGTTTCAGTGTGAACCAAAATCTAAGAGTGAGAGGTTGTGAGAGGGACTGCTAGCCACTGACCATCCGACAGTAGATTTGTGTGTCAGTTGACACAGATTCGGATGTCAAAGCCTTTGCCCAGTAGATACTGCAACTGGGGCAAATCAAAATCTGCATGCGGCATACTGGCCGTATAGTACACATGTATGGAGGCAGCACGACCCAACCAGCACAACTTTATAGTGACGGACGTCGCATTGGAAATCCGTAAGTTCTGACCCTATACTCTTAATTTTTGTAAGGGAACCTGCATTGATTAATTTGTGAACTAAATTTGCGTAAGCTCAAAGAGATGCGGAATTTCAGAATTGCTGAATTGCTGAATTGCTGAATTGCTACAGATAAAATTGTATGTTGAATCAATACCAAAGAAATGTGGAAGTGCATTGAAAGATGTATTATTCAAAGTAATTATCTTTTGCTGTGCAACCAAATCATGTATTTCCAATGTTTCGATAGTTTGGGTCGGTTACTTTAATTTATAGATGGCCGTTGATATATAACGGGAGAGTTTGACGGAAGAGAGGACAGATACCTACCGAGAGACGGGCTAAAGACTGTTAAACGGACTGGAGAGCCGTCATTGCCAGACTGAGTGTGCTAGGCAGAGAAAGAGCAGGCTCCAAGACAGAGAGCACAACTCGTAGTCTACTCCCCAAACCAATTACAGTTATCGGCAGAGTATCATTTTTTTAAATGAACAATTAAGTTTATGTATGAATGTTGCGAGGTGCCAGCCAGTACAAACACGAACGTTAAAAACCGAGAGTAGTTTTATGTACTGTATGGGTTGCAGAGACAACCTTATTAAGTTGCGTGGAAAGCTCCAAGTAACTGCGGCTCAGTTCATGTAACTACTAGAGCCAAGCAACTGTGAGAAAGTAGAAATAAGAAACGAGGGTGAATTAACTTTTGCTAAAGTTTCTTTTGAGCTGTTATTTTAAGTCATAGTTTATGTGTAAATATTTGTAATCATTGAATAAATTTGTAAATTCATGTTTAAGAAGAAAAGGACAGGATTCTGGCATTGGAACTTATTTTCTATCTGTTTATTTTGACCCGGTACTGACAGTTTTATCATTTTGTGCAGGTTCACCACTTTGTTCTGAACGAAGGCATAGAACTATCATGACTTCTCCTCAACCATACAGCCAGGCCATGCCAATGCAGCAGGGTGAGCTCAAACCATTGAGTTGCTGAAGAATTCCAAACCTAGGCCTGTGATTTCTCAGGCTTTTTCCTGGTTTCAGGATTTTCCATTGACCTCCCTTGGGCTTCAGAGTTTCTTGAAAGAGGCAAACTTGCAAACATTTTGTTTAATCACAGGATGTGGCAAATATTGTACACATGGTCATTTTATATGATGGCCACACACAGGCTCAAACCTTTGACCTCCATGAGTGTGTGCTCATCTTGTGTTGATGAATATGACCATATGTACACAGTGTAAGCTACATCCTGTGATTAGTGTCGCAGCAAAAAGTTACAAAGTCAAACCAGAACTGATAAGAATAAAGTCATTAGTGTAGTTAGCTCCGCCTTGAACAAAAGGATCAAGGCGCAATAACGAATAGTCATTCACATTGTACTATATGTACAAGCTCATATACCCACAAACAGTTTATGTATACAGTACGTAAGCACATGTCTGTAACAGTGTATCCGAGCAGCAAGCATGGGGTGTGCTGTGTGCGGGGCAAAATGCGACTTTAATCATTCCATGCAGCTGACATGCCTTGATCAAGGCTACAGTTCATCAAGCCTTCCTTAAGCATTCCTGAAACCATCTCAACTCCTTAGGCATATTCAGCACTGGCAACCAAATTGGTGTTCAGCCTGCAAGTCAAGCAATAAACCACAAATGAAACTGACTGGTTAAGTTTTCAATAGTTTTTGGGTTGAACAAAGAAAACTTGACTAGAGCCAGACTTGAACCTGAGACCTCCGCATTAACAGTCTTGCACTAAAGAGCAAGAGGAATCCGCACCTCTATTGAATACTCAAATGACAGACAAGTCGTAACATCTTTTTCCCTCTTCAGCCTACATTCAGCAGCCTGGACATCCCCAACAGATGCAGGGCTATGCCATTTCACCGCCGCAGGCCTACCATGCTCCACCCTCCAACATGGCGCCCCAGCTTGCCTTATGTGGGAACCAATACCCCGCAGTTCCGCCTCCGTACTACCAGTTAGAGGAAAAGCTGGGAACCACCTTGCCTGAACCTCAGGCATAAAGATGGACTGTCAAGAGATAGCCATAGGGGGGGGGGCAGCAGACTGACAACAGGTAGCACGAGTAACCTTGCAACTCAAAAATTCATATCAAGCAAAACGAGTGACGTATTCACAATTTTTAAAACTAATTAACAAGATTATGCAGGGGTGTGGGGCAGACATGAAGAAAAAATGTTAAGAACATACCTCCCAAGAAGGAGTTCAGCTTAGAAGAAAAGGTTTCCAATGTAAATGGTATGGAATTTAAACCTGTTTGAGTACTCAGTATGAACAAGTATTAAATCTAGTGGCTTGTTATTTTGACCAAATCAGAATCCTTTCACCCAACACTTACAAAAAGTATACAGAAAAACACGTATGGTTTTTAATCGTTTTTTAAAAAGGTTTCTAACGGACTTTAAATAGAGTAAGATATTGACTAATAGGGAGACCGCCAACATAGGGCTGGATAGCTCAGTTGGTAGAGCGCCGGTACGTTAATCCGGAGGTCGTTGGTTCAAGTCCCGTTCCAGTCAATTTTTCTTTGTTCAAACCCAAATTATTTAAATAGAGTAATGAGTGTAATTTTGTGTGTGGACTTTTCAAAACAGAGGATCGGGGGTGGGGAAAATTTTTGTGTTTGGATTGTTTTTGACCTGAAATGTAAGTTAAACCACGTCACACCATAACAAATTAAAGTGTTGTTGCTGTCCTGTTGGACAGGTTGTTAAAAACTAACCTTGCCTAGGTCAGCTTGTGTAAACTAACTAGGGACGATCACACACACATGGTTTAACACCACTAAACCATGTAACGTTGGATGGTTTCAGTTTACCATCGAGAGTAAACTAACTAGGGATGATCACACATGGTTTAACACCACTAAACCATGTCGAGTGGGCCGGTTTCAGTTTACCAACGAGGTAAACTAACTAGGGACGACCACACATGGTTTAACACCACTAAACCATGTCGAGTGGGCCGGTTTCAGTTTACCAACGAGAGTAAACTAACCAGGGATGACCACACTTGGTTTAACACCACTAAACCAATTCACCTGATGTCATTATCACAATCATCTTGGTTGCTCCATTCTGGGTGTCAATGTCCTTATGTTCTACAGTGTATAGTGTAGTGCCAATTCCAGGGCCAAATTTAATAAAGCTGCTTGATTTTCTGCTAAGCAAAAAGAAGCAGGATACCAGTCATAAATGGTACATGTGGAATGCTATTTTGGCTGGTCACCTTATTCTTGAAAGCATGATGTTATTGTTTTTAGCTACTTTTTGCACTTAAGCAGCTCTATGAAATTTGGCCCAGGCGACGGCGTTTACATGCTTACCTTAAATTTTTACTTCCATTTTGACTCCCAAAATGTGAGCATGGCCAACAGTAACCATGAGTGACATTGGTGTAAGGGGTCAATTCATGGGTTAATATGATTCGACCATTCCATTAACAACAGGACCCAATTTCGTAACTCTGCTTACCACAGAACTGTTTGCTTGTTAACAAATGGCCCATCTTTAAGCACTGTAAGCATGGATTTCTGTAGAAAGAGGCACCGTGAAATTGGGCACTTGGCAAGTGGTAAATGCCCAGTTATGAAAGAAGTATTCAGTTACAATTGAAGGGTGATTACCTCCATGCCCTGGTTTTTGCCTCGGTGGATCTTGAAATGTTCTTGAACAAATTGTTCATTTCTCTCATAGAGGTGCCCTTTTTGACAGAGGAAGAACTGTGTTGCCCTCAAGAACAAAGTAGCAGGCTTGTGTGTGTGTGTGGGTAGGTATTCACAATCAAACCAGGAACCAGGGCTTGAGTTTGAGAAGAAAATCCTAAACACTTCGGGGCTTGTACCTCAAAACTTTTACTGGACTAGAAATTTGTTTACAAGACCAGAACAAAAACGAGAAAAAAAGTTATTTTCACAGTTTAAACTGTTTTATTTGTACAGACACTGAGAGAAAATTTCTCTCATTTGTCTTTTTATCTAGGTAAGTAATTTTCAATACTCAACAGCAGTGAAACATATTTATCAGCCTCAAAGTCAACATTTGAACATTACTTTTAAAAAAAGAAGACAATCCACTGTGTAGTATCAATAATTATTCAATTGAAAAACACAAGTCTTTAATTTACTGTCCCACAAAGCTAAAATCACTGGCCTGGGGCCTGCGTTCTAGTGTTAATTTTGAGCCCTGGGGACCTATAACAAAAGAGGACAATTGGGTTCCTGCTTGGGTAAAGATCCCCAGTTGGAAAGTGTGTATAAAACTAAAGAGGGACAACAGGAGGTTGCCGGTTGCAGGTGTTTACACACTTGTGTGTCGGGGGGGGGGGGGTGGGGAGAGGGGGATGTCTACCCATCATTGGAACCGAAAACATTAACAACTATTGACTACTTTTTTTGCAGTATTCAGTGCTGTAGGCGAGTCCATGTTGCCCGAGTCCGAGGCACAGTGCCCCCCCCCCCCCCCCCCGAGGGGGAGCCCTCCAGCACTCGTCATATTGATTGACACACACCTTTGTATACAACTTGTGTAATATATTCTTAAGAACTGTTTTGTGACTACAATTGTCCAAAAAGTATGAAGTTTAAACTTTACCGAGGAGTTTGAGCTCATATGTTCACCAGTACTTTTTCAGTTCCTTTTAGCAAGACACAATTTCTTTTGTAGCCATTTGACAACATTTTGACAAATCAACAGTGTAATTTTAATTGGTTATAATATGTCAGACTATATATAGACTATATCTAAATATATTCAGTTGTTATAGCATATAAACTGTTAGGGTGACACATCAAGGCCTGGAGCAGGTTTCACAATAAGCTAAGATTGATCTTAACTGTGTATCAATCTCAGTTGCCAAGCAAAGTGTCGTAAAACAAATCACTTTACTGTAATTCTTGTCAAAACGTCTTAAGATGAATCTAAGTACTTTGTGAAATCATAGAGAAAGGACCACGGAAGGACTTTCTCTATGGTGAAATCAAGCTCTGGAATTCTACCTTGAAATGAGCACGGCCATTTTCAGTTTGCAAAGGGCATTCCCAACAATATTAAAGTCTATTGGAAATTTTTAGGCATCAAGGCCAAGACCAGGGCAACACTGAAGGCCTCGCGCTTTGTGGCCTCTATGAAAAGCCCGGCTCATACTTTCTGTGAGTACGATTTCTCAAGAGTTGAGCTGTGCTCTTGCAAAACATTCGCAGCGAAAACAGAGTTGTGACGCAAACATTTGGAAGTATGAACCAGGCTTAATTCCTGGCATGCACATCTTCTTCCTGTAGTTCAACAAGAGTTTAAAGGTTTATTAGTTTAAAGGTTTATTATCCCAATGTTTGACTATGATTCCATTTATACATGGTTTTGCTTTTTAGCTGTTGACACAAGTTGTCCCGTTTCTTATGATATTTGATTAATTTATATTCGTACCAAAGAGGCGTGTTCGTATGGCTGAACCAATTGAGTGTGGGTTCGATTGCGAGTGTCCTTGAGCTAGGCACTTCCTTGAGCTAGGCACTTGACACTATTGAGTCCTATGAAACATGCTAATAGACCTTTTGCATTGGCGTCATACAGCCGCCATTTAGAGGTAAACCGATGACGAAACAATGGAAATACACAGTTTTGTATGCGTGGTGCTCAGGATTGACCGATGAACAACCTCCATTTGACCTCTAGGTGAGGGCGCCCATCTCAAATGACGTCATGTGCATCAGGTCTATTACACTTACTCGTGCGAACAGACAGTTGTTGGTAGGACTTTGTCAGTTGTGGGGGATGGTTGCCCCCCCCCCTGGCTACCCCGCTGTACTCTAATTCCGACAGACCTTAACCCTAACCCTTGTATAAGAGGGGGGTTATCGCGGAAGATTTTTTAATGACTACTTTTCAAGTGAAAATGGTGTATTTTTTATAGTAAATTTGCTTGCAGGTCTTTTTTATGCACTAGTTTAATTAGTTTGGCTGAGCTAATTAGTGAACCAATTTGACTGGGTGCCTACGGATGATGGTTTGGGATATAAGGAAGACAGTAATGAAAAGATTAAGGAATTCCGAACTCTGTTCTGTCTGTCAAAGCCGGTCGTTGACAAGGTTTTTAAAAATTTGGTGCTAGCACCAAATTTGTGCCAGCACCATTTGGTGCCGGCACTAAAGTTAGTGCTGACTTGAGTCTGGTCTTCTTCATCACAAACAAGGAATCCGCACAAACAGCAAGTTTGTAAACTAAAGGTAGTAAGTTCTCATTCTAAATTTCGATATTATTGTAACTTATAAGCAATTGTTTTAAAGAATGCGATGAGATATATATTTAAATGTTAAACACTATTTTGCTGGGGGTTTCTCTGACCATAGGAACTAGGAACTCATCGCTCTCAAGTATGACTCTGATGTCTTTTTGATGATGTCTCGGCTCTTTCGCTGGCTGGCTCTGCCCCATTGTTGTTGGCACATTTAAATTCTATCTCTTCAAGGTTCTTGTTTTCCAAACAGCACACACAGTTGGTAGAGTGCCGGTAGTTAATCCGGAGGTCGTTGGTTCAAGTCCCGTTCCAGTCAATTTTTCTTTGTTCAAACCCAAATTACCCCAATAAAGTAGGGGGCGACTTTTTCGATGGGCGACTCTATCATTTTACGACTTTGCTAGGGGGTGACTTTCTAGTGGCCGACTTTTCTGGGGGGCGAGATGACTGGTTTCCAAGAGTGTTATGGCTCTTTTTAACATAGGTCTTGTCATACTCATAGTCGTAATGGTGACTTTGATAATACCAAAGTTAAAAGAGAGCCATAACAACAGTCCAACAAGTTTGGCTACAGTACATATACATCATACATGTTCATGTCATACAAGTTGCTGCTGATACATACACAGTTTACCGAAGTAACAATAATTGAAAAACTGCCAATGGACAGCATGTTCTATGTACAAACTATTTAGTTTTTCAGTGAAACTCAAAATATCATAATTGTGTACAACACTTGTCAACAGTAGATAATTCAAATTCTTGTTCTTACCCCCCCCCCCCCCCCCCCCCCTGCCTGGAAGAGTGTCCATTGGTTTTCCCAAGCTAGACGGTTACACTTCAGATGCAGAGCCCGATACAAGAGAACTTGTTAAACAGATGAACAGGAAGAAGAAGAAGTCTGGAGGTTTCCAGTCGATGGGTGAGACATTTCTTTCTTTAAATGTAGGGTCGCTGATTGGTTTTTGTCATCGTAATGCTAATTTACAGGCAACATTTTAACAAAAGATACAATAAAAGTTACATGTGAAATTTTCAGCTGAACACAGTGTCTATTTGCTTAGAAATTTAAAAAAAAAAACTGTCACTGTATTTGTACTGTGATGATGTTGAATCCTTAGCAACAGTCGCAGCCGTAGCTGTAGCAACCTATTCAGTTAGGGTCTTATCCACATTTTGTGATAAGAGGTCAAATATTAATTGTTTGAGCTGATCTGTGTCTTTGTAGGTTTAAGTAATCCAGTGTTTAACGGAATTATGAAGAAAGGTTACAAGATTCCAACACCAATCCAGAGAAAGGTTAGTCATCCCCTTAAGGTGATCCCTCTCCAGCTTCCAAGGTTGTATTGAAATTTGGGTGTGATCCCTGGCTTTACGGCAGTTACAGGTTGAATGGCCTCTGACTGGCACCCCTGAACAAAGATATTGTCAAAATAGGGAGACCACCAATATCAGGGCTATGTAGCTCAGTTGGTCGAGCGCCGACACATTAATTCAAAGGTCACAGGTTCAAGGCCTGAGCCCCTAGTCAATTTGTCTTTGTTCAGCCCCAAATTATTGTAAATGAGTTCATCACATGATATCATGCTGGAGGCTGGCATACATGTAGTGCATCTATCTTTCCAAACCGCAGTGGATGATATCAAAATGGTCAGACAGTAGGAGGGTTGACTGTGTACTGTGTACAACCATTCATTGCATGATATCATAATTCAGGCTGGTGTAGTTTATTTATCATTCCAAACCACAATGGATGACATTTTACCTTCAGTGTGTAGTAGGTTTTCATTATAAAGAAAATCAGCAAAAGTTTTGTTGAGTTTGCCAAGACTGGACTGAACGACCCAACCCTCATACGGCTTGACATGGAGACGAAGATATCAGATCAACTCAAGGTATGAAAATCATTTGTGTCTTGGGGCAAAAGTGCTCAGTGCAAAAATCGTTTTATCTTAGTGTGTACTTGTATTGTGTGTACATTTGGGTTACTTTAAGCAAGGTACAACGTTTTGACAATTCAAACTCACGTATAACGTAAATGCTCTTTTAGTTTTTGCACTAACACGACTGTTTGTTCTTCCTCTGTTGGTATCATTTTTAGCAAGCTTACTGACCATTTTACAACCATTCAACTGCTTGGGTTATGTAGTGTACGGTGGCACACCTCTGCACTGAACCAACTGTGTACATTTGTGTACCACATGATTTCATATTGCAGGCTGACATATCTATCATTCAAAACTACAGCGGATGGTATTAAATGGTCCAAGAGTAGAAGGGTTGACTGTGTTCTGTGTTCTGTGTTCTGTGTTTGCTTTCATCACATGATATCAGACATATTACAGGCAGGCTTGCTGCATCTATCATTCCAAACTATAGTGGATAATGAGGATAAATGGTCAAACAGTAAGAGGGTTGAATGTGTACTGAGTAGATGCATTTAACACAGGATGTCACATTGAAAAACCCAGTTGCAGTATTTTTAAAAGGTGTAGTCCTCGTTGTTTCTGGCATGGTTTCAAATAAATGAACCTCGAATCTTGAACTTCTTCTTTAAAGACCTTGGCCCAATTTCATATAGCAACTTTCTATGCTTAGCAAAATTTGAGTGGGGCACCAGTCAAAACAATATAAACTTTATGGAATTTTTGCTTGTAACCAGTTTTTGCTAAGCATTATTTGTTTGTGCTTGGGAAGTTTTTACATTACAAGTTTTATGAAATTGGGCTCTTATGAATTGACGTCATCCAGCCGCCTTCTTAGCGGTAAGCCGATGATGAAACAATGGAAAATGTACAGATTTGTACGTGCGGCACACATGACTGGCCAATGAGCAACGTGCTTTTGACCTCTACATGTAGGTGAGGGGCCCCACTCAAATAACGTCATATGTATATAAAGGTCTATTACAACATGTTATACTAATTTGGGGGGCTAATCATCTTCACTCGCAGCTGATAAGCTGATTTGCGAAAGACGCGTCTACAACGTGTTTGAGCCCCAGGTACGCATATGCACCCTTTGGCAGCCTGCTACATGGACCTATAAAATGACCAGGAAGCACAGCCAGAGATTGAAAGTGTTAGAATTTTCTGGAAGGAAGAAAACTGGGCCCAGAGAAAAACCCTTGGTGTCATAGGAGAGAACCATCGCACAACTCCAGTCATATATGGCCTTAGCCTGTAATCAAACCAGGGCCACACTGGTGAGAGGCGAGCGCTCTCCGCACTAGCCACCCATGCCGCTCATTAACATGACCTCATTTGATCCTTTCAGAGCTCCTTCTTCTTCTGAGACAGTCTGATAAGATAGCCACCCTGCTGTACCTTCTACGGGAGGTGGTCAAACCAGACGATCTGACCGTCGTCTTCATGGCAACCAAACACCATGTGGAATATGTGAAAGAGGTGAGGAATCACTGTACACCGCAAACACTGAATGAAATATGAGCACTGCGAGGCCAAACTAGCCCTCCCTCTATCGGTAGTGGCTTGTCTTGACCGAGCGCTCTAGAGCAGTTCTGGGGTTGTCAGAGTGTGGGTTTGATTCCCAGTCATGGCACTTGTGTCCTTAAGCAAGGTACTTAACCATAGTTGCTTCTCTTAGCCCAGGCGTGTAAATGGGAACCTGAATAAAAATGGTGCAAAAAAGTTGGAAAACCACAGTGTGTAGAGACAGTTGTTTGCCGTTTTTGTTTTTTAGAGAACTTCTAGAAAATTAGGCAAATTTATTAATAATAGTAGTGGCTTCTTACATCAGTCACTCAGTGACGCTTAAGGCACTTCAACATTCCGTATTTTCCTGCAAGGTACGTGTAGCTACGTTTCTGAAGTATGAGACCTACTCTTTTACATAGCACCGTGTAATGGTTTACAAGGTGCTGTGGCGCAATATGTAGCCAATCAAACCAGGAACACCGGGGCGAACCCCTTCTCTTTTCGAGAAGTGCACTGTGTTCTTTTACTTGCATTACACAACACACGGGACCAACGGCTTTACGTCCCATCCTAAAGGACGCCGCAACAGTGGTCAAGTGTCAGGACCAGGACTCGAACCCATCCACACTCTGCTGATCAGAAACACCACGGTTAGCGCCTCCTTCTCCTGTCCCCCTTCCTCCTCTTAAACAATCGGCCACTGATTATGTTCCTGAAGGTCTGAGCACAGGTGGGAAGCAGCATCCTGAAAAGTTTGTCCCCCACTATTTTTGTGTCATCCAACTGGTCTTAAACATTTCCTACTACAAATTCAATGGTGATTTAAGAGCGGTGAAACTAGCACGTGATCACATCTTCACCAATCGGAATGAATAAACTCTCCAAGGTATTTATGAATACTGATTCGCGCTGGTCGCTTTTTGGTCCAGTTCCAAACAAATTTTGCAGTTTTGCAAGTTTTCCATAAAAAAAAAAAAATTCCTGTCATTTTTCCCCTCAGATCCTTACAATGGCTGGTATTAACTGCACATACACCTACAGTGACCTGGATCATGCGGCAAGAACAATCAACGTGGCTTACTCGCAAGAAGACCAAAGTCATGCTGGTGACAGACGTGGCTGCCCGTGGTATAGACATTCCAATGCTGGACAATGTCATCAACTTCAATATCCCTGGCAAGCCCAAGCTTTATGTTCAACCAGTTGGTAAGTCAGGGTTTTGTTTTTTTGGGCGGGTGTACATCTTTGAAGGCCACTGTTTTCAGCGGGGGCAAAGTCATTGTATCACAGACTTGTAGAAAAAAATAATTTAATCAATTTGTGGCCCACCGCACTCATACTCATCTTCCAGCATGTCCAGTGTGTTGTGTAATGCGTGTAAAAGAACCCAGTACACTTATCATTAAGAGAAAAGGTTTACCCTGGTGTTTTCGGGGGTATGTTTGGCTGCAGGTTGCGCCACCTTTTAAACCGTTACATGGTGCTATGTAAATAAGTGGGTTTTATGTTTGGAATATAGCTCTGCAAACCTTGTAGCAAAAAAAAGGACAAGCTTTGAAACACCCTCAGGTGTGGTAAAGCTTTATATAAGACCCGCATACAACCTCCTGACATTCAAAGCACTTCATGGTTCAGCCCCCTCCCTACCTTCAGAGCATGCTTCATCAGCACCAGCATGTCAGTGCCAGGTCTGAGGTCATCGGGCAGCATGCTGTTTGTTCCCCGGACTCCCCTTGCCACTTATGGTGAGAGGGTCTTTTCTAACATTGCCCCCCGCCCCCCGCCTCTGGAACTCTCTGCCTAAATATCTAAGAGACACACATGACATTTCCAACTTCCAACAATCTCTTAAAACACATCTTTTCAGATTGGCCTATGAGCACATCTGAGAATTCTTTGAATGTTTCACAGAGAAAGTGTGCCATACAAATGCTGTGTTATTATTATGACTAGTATTATTTCATTCTATTACAGCATGCAAAAGAAAGATCACATTTTCCTTTGTGCCGGTAACTCCTCGAGTCAGGCTACGTCCCGTAGCCTTAGATCTCAAGGGTCTTTCTGAGAATCCTCGCTGTTCCCAAAAGTGTCGCCTTCTGTAATAGATCTACCCTCACACTTGTCCCTATTTCCTCTAGATGTTTCCCAAGTGCTTTCGGAATGGTGCCAAGTGCTCCAACCACCACAGGGACTACTTTCACCTTCACCTGCCAAATCTTACGAAATTCCCTGGCCAGGTCTTTGTACTTTTGGATCTTTTGTGTCTCCTTCTTAGCGACCCCTATATCACCCGGCACAGCTATGTCAATAAGATGACACATCTTCTTCGTCTTATCTAAGACTTCAACATCCGGACGCCTATGTTCTATAACATGATCAGTCTGAATGTTAAAGTCCCAGAGGATCTTGACCTGGTCGGTCTCTACAACTTTATCCGGAACATGCTCGTGCCATTTTGCAGTCACTTGGACACCATTCTTTTTACACAGATCCCAGTGAATCAATTTGGCCAAATTGTCGTGTCTTCCTTTGTACTCCGTCTTGGCCATCATACTACATTCACTGACAATATGAAATACAGTCTCCTCTGCCTTATTACACATTCTGCACATAGGAGAGACGTTTGCTTTCTCTATCCTTGCCTTCATTACATTTGTCCTTAGAGACTGGTCTTGTGCCGCAGTAATCAAGCCCTCTGTTTCCTTCTTAAGTTCTACGCTCTTTAACCAATTCCAGGACTTGTTGCTGGCAACGCCTTCAGTGCATCTCAAGAACCGGCCATGAAGTGGTTTGTTCCGCCAATCTTGATGTCTTTCCTCTTTCCTTTGCCTCTTGTACTCCTTCGGCCCAACTTCGCCTGCCTTCGTGTACTTCTGCGCAACTTTCAACAAGTTCTCCTCAGTCCTCCTAATAGGACAATGTAAGCTCCTGCGCTCGATGTTGACACTGTCTGCCACACTTAGCAACCCCCTATCGCCCTCTGACCTCGGAAGATAAAGTCTGCTCACATTCGCCCGCGGATGAAGCATACCATTCATGGTCATCAGTTTTCTCATTCTCCTGTCCATGACATCTAGATCTTCCTTAGTCCACTCGACAATACCCGCACTATACCTCATCAAAGACACGGCCCATGTGTTATTTGCCTTAACCATGTTCCCCCTGTTCAGTTTTGACTTCAAACATTTCTTTACCTGTCTGATGTACTCTGTCCTCAACCTCACCTTTGATTCCTCGTGAAGGACATGGTTCGATTCAAGTACACCAAGATACCGATAACTCTCTTCCTCACCCAAAGCCCTCATCTGTGCACCATCTGGCAGAACAATACCGTTGGAATGTACCCTCTTTCCCCTCTTCATGGTCATTGAAGCACATTTCTCCGGGCCAAACTGCATCCTGATGTCATCGCTGAAAATCCTGACAGTCTGTACCAAAGAATCGATCTCCACTTATTCTTTGCAAATCGTCCATAAAAAGCAGATGGTTGATCTTACATCCGTCCTTCTTCATTTCATAACCTGCACTCACCTTCTTCAGAATCATCGACAGGGGCATCAATGCCAGAACAAACAGGAGCGGAGACAGAGAGTCACCTTGGAAATTCCCTCTTCTTATGCATACCTTGCCCAGACTAGCAATTTTTGGCCAACAGATTAGTTCGCCATGTCTTCATGCTCTCACTTAGAAGACGCTTTACTGCATCAGCCAGTCCAACCATATCCAGGCATTCCATTATCCACGTGTGCGATACCATGTCATACGCCTTCTTGTAATCGATCCACGCCATTGCCAAGTTCGTCTTTCTGCTCCTGCAGTCCTTCAGTACAGCCTTATCGTTGATAAGTTGATCCTTCGTACCTCTGGACCGCTTCTTTCAGCCTTTCTGCTTCTCTGGAAACAACTGCTGGTCATCCATATGACGATAGAGGTCTTCTGCAATCATACTGGTCAAGAGTTTATACATCACAGGTAAGCACGTGATTGGTCTATAGTTACGAGCAATGTTAATGCACCTTTCTTGATGTCCTTCATGATCAGAACCGTTCTTGCCTCAGTCATCCAACATGGGACCTTACCATGTCCTAGACAGTCTTGCAATTGTAGGGCCATTCGCTCATGCAAACTGCGAATGAACTATTCTGTTTTTGTTCTAATATTATTAAACAGCTACTCGAGCAAGTAATTCTTAACGGTAATGCTATTAAAATGTGTTTATAATGTGTTTGTTTATAATTTAATTGTAATTTTAAAAATACCGTTACTCTTCTGAATTTTCATATTTTTTGATCAAAATATTACGCCCCAATCTCAAGGTTTTGAAAAACTAGCTATACCTCTACCACTGATGGCATGCGTCAAAATAACAACTCCTTGACGTCATGTGTGGGATGTTGCGTTGTTATACCTCCATGTTGCAACAAAGCAGCTATACAAAATGGAGCGTCCTTATATGACGCAATAGGAGTGATGATGTAACAGAGCTTTTCACAAATCTTTCTGAAGTAAAGCACAGAACAAGGGTGTTCAAAAATTATTGGTTTTTTTTTTTACATTTAAAATCTTAAATCTCAAGTGAACTCAATTTCCTTATTGATTGGAAACATTTTAAATGAATTTCAGCAAAGATGAGTTGTATCTGTTTTTTTGTTTGAGCTGGTCTTTAATGATTAACCTCTTTTGGTAGCACTGTTTTGTACTTTGTACAGTTTTGCTTGTTTTGATAAATGCCATTTTCTTGTGTAGTTTGTATTACTCGATTCCAGATGGCCCGTCAACAAAAAGTGGAACAACGAAGTAAAGAGCAGATGGAGAAGAGAGCTCGAGAAAACCAAAAACATCCTTGTGGTTACTGAACCCAAACCAGTCCGCAAAGGAGGTGGTGGTAGGCGTGGAAAAGTTGGACAAATTTGATTTCAATTATTTGTAAAACGAATGCTCATTGGAACTTCTTTATTTATTCATGATTACTTTTGACCTAGATTAGCCCTTTATTTCTGTGTAAACCGAGACAAATAGTTTATTCTGAGGTATATAGAGAATGTATAACACAACAGTTTAATGTAAGATTATTAAATTTGTATGAATAACTATGACAAAAATAATTATGAGGCTGAATTAGTTACAATTGAAATAGCAAAATGATTCATTTGAAAGGTTCTCTGGATCATATGAAACAGTGTAATGAATAATCATGGATGATTCTATGGATAATCATGGTTGAGTCTATGAATAATCATGAATGAATCTATGGATAAGCATGAGGCATTAATACTCATGAGGTTGAATTATTCATGATAAAAATCCAACGGCGAGATATATAGCGAGGGCAGTGACAGTGAGATGGACACGGGAGAAGCCAAACCCCAAAAGAAGCGAAAGAAGCAGCGAAGTGACGAAGAAGGAGACGGCGATGGGAAACGAGAAAATAAGGCCAAGAAAAGAAGGTTAGAAATAAACTAACAAAGAAACTTGTAAAATTTGTAAACAAATGTTTTCAGCTATGACCATTAGAACACGAGAAATTTTCAAAAACTGAGTCAGGGCAAAAGTTTTAAGGACTCTAGTAGGTTTGTTGATTTGGTTATTTTCCAGTAGATAAGATTCTTATGAAAATAGGGGGGGTGGAAGTGTCTCCAACCTCATGTCAAAACTGATCATGAAAGTAAGAAAGCAAAAGTCCAAAGAAGAATTTTCAGATATAAAATGATTTTGAAGAGTGTCTCCTTAACACAAATGAACTATTTACTTTATCTTCTCATTAAACCAAATCTCGTAAGACATGAGACGGTGAGGAATCGGCCCTGCACAAGCGCAAGGAGCGCAAGTCCGGCGAGAGCAGAGCATCTCGCAGCCGCAAAGGGATCCGAGAATCCCGGATTGAAGAGGAGAAGCCTGGCAAGTTTAAGTCCAAGGCTATCGTGTCTTCTAGTGAGTCGGACTCAGAGGGAGAGAGGCTTCAGATTGATCAGACCAGTTCATTTCAGTTTTTGTCTATCTCTTTCTATCAAAGGGACACATTGGGCGCTCTAGGATGTAAAAAACATTTGTTTTGAAATGAATGTGGTTGGAAAAGTATTTTAAAAGTAGACTACAGTGATTCGCAGAAATATTCCTTGAATTTGTGTGGGTTTTGTGTAAACAGAACACAGTCTTCTGTTTTCTAGAACCAAAGTTTTTTTACTCTACAAAATGGCAGTTTGTATGTTCCGTTTGTTGTATTTCAAAAGGAAAACTTGTGTTTTTCAATCACAACTCACTAATGACAAAACACATCATTAGGACACCAGACCAAGTAATTTATGGCTTGATGTCATTCTGCTTAGAAAAATTGATATTCTTCAAAACAAAGCATTAAGATTTATGAAGTTTTACAAAATTACATCCTCTTAAATGATGGCATTCGTTATTTTATTTCCTTTTTATTTTAGTGACAATGAGGAAATGTCCGGTAGTCAGAAACCGTCACTGTCTAAGAGTTGTGGTGGCATCCAACGTATCGCCTCGGACTCCAGCGACTCCGATGAAAGGAAGTCAAGATCCAAAGGTCAAGATCAAGCTTCTGGGTCTGAGTCCGAGGGGGAAAGTAAACCTCGTAGCAAGGCACTTCAGTCAGACAGTGATGAGGAATCAGGGGGTGAGGGTCAGAGGTCAGGTAGCAAAGCACAGAGGTCAGGCAGTGAGGGTCAGATATCAGATGCTGGATCAGGAAACGAGGAGGCAGCATCGGAAGGAGAGGGGTCCGGCGGGGAAGAAGCAGGGTTGGACGGAGCGGCGTCTGGTAATGAAGGGGTCGCTGACTGAGGAGACCTCCTGTCTGTCAACTTTCATTGGACTATCCACCAGATGCCAAGTGTCAGTGGCTGAAACACTCGCAATTAGACGTCAGGGTTCAGATTGTTTTCAGTGAGTTCAAGTTGGAAAAACTTGGCGGGAAGCTGCACATCTGACTACCTCAAGATCAGAATCTTTCTCCTTAAGATTTAAACAACTTGTGAAATATGTTTCAAATATTTCCCATTTAATTTGATTGGCTGAGAGAACAATTTTTTATAACCTGCCCACACTTTTTTTTTCACATAAGCAATTTTCAATCAATTTGTTCTAGAGACAATCTTACAATGCTGAAATGATCTTAGATTTTTAATTTTAAAGATGTTGATCATTTTTTTGCAAATCCACTTATCAGTGAAATAATGTTTACATTGTTTCCCACTTCTTGAAGAAAACTGTTTGAAAGATCTTCAGATGTATTTTTGATAATTCTTGATTTGATTGTGTCATTTACAGCTGCGTGATTTGAGGACAGGCCAGAACATCAACCTGTGCAGCCAGCTTGGCCCAATCGACCGGTCAACCATCTGGAGGGAAGTCCTGCTGGAGTTTGTCTCTGATGAATCAAACTCCTTTCCAGGATACTCTGCTTATTATACGGTGTTGCCATGGATCCCTGACTCTCCATGTTTGTTGAGAAATGGGTGTTAAATCTCGGTGTAGGCAGTAAAAGTACCTTATTTTCCTTCATACTTGACGCGGCTTATCTGACTTCCACAGGTGCAACAAAATCACTGCGTCTTTTCTAATGGTGTGTCTTATCTGGTATCACTAAAGATTATTGTGATGATCACTGTGTGAAATTAAATTCATCCTCTAAAATGAGCCTTTCATTTGCTCATGGTAATGTTGTCACATTATTTAAAATAACGCAGTGTGTAGTTATAAATTGTAGTTTTTAAGGTTTAGCGTAGTTTTGAGGTAAGCAGCTGTACATGAGATTGGACCTTTAGCCTAATTTCATTAAGCCTGTTATAGCACACACAAAATGTTATGCGCGCAGTATAAAATTGCTGAGCAGAAATAGGTTATCAGCCTAAATGCCATAGTAAAGGTTGCTACGCCTGGTACCTAATTGTTCACTTATCTGACTTTCAAATGTGCAACAAAAATCACTGCGTCTTATGTAATGATGGGCCTCTGGTATCACTATAGATCATTGTCATGATAACTATGTGAAATTAAATTTATCGTGTGAAATAAGCCTTTCATTTGCTCAGGGTAATGTTGTCATATTATTTAAAGTAGCAGTTATTGCTGCATTGCAAATAAACATATCCAAAGAAACTGATTACTGTTGGAGAGAGCACAGCAGTCTTTTGAAGGTGATATCTAATTTTGTCATCTTTACCATCTTATATTACTAGTAGTCGAGTACAAAGAAAGACACAGGTTTTCTCGTAGTTAGGCGCTAACAGCGTTTGTGTGTTCTATGGGAAATCCTGTAGGTATGGGTTCAAGACAAAAGCCTTTTAAAAAAACCGATTATCTCTGAACTTTTCAAATTTCAGCGTAGTGTGTAAACGTCTTCCATGTGCCAGCCCTTGCCATATCTCTAAACGAAGACCTGCCTACACTACACCTCCTCCCAGCAGACTGTGGCTGTCAGATCCTCTTTACTCTCCCTCCAGAAGAGACTGCACTTCTCGTCATTCATGAGCTTGTGATACCCGATGCTGACTGCGAGAAACATTATTTTTAGGTACTTTTCATCAAGTTAATGTTGCAAAGCAATTTTTTTTATACTGGAGTGTACAGACTAGCAATGTTACGCACAGAGTGGAGGCTTCTGGGAATAATAGCAGGCAGTAGACTTACCAGGTACATCCATTGTCTTCGGAGATGTGTGCATGCTCAGTACTATGTCAACAATGGAAAATAACCCAGTGTGTTCTACTTTTTAAAGACTGACGATTTAGCCACCTTGTGCTACAATCGTTACTGTGAGAAATTATATTTATCCTGTAAAATGAGCCTTTCATTTGCTCAGGGTAATGTTGTCATATTGTTTAAAATAACGCAGCGTG
The DNA here is from genome assembly GCA_023634235.1 of Pisaster brevispinus. Classification (NCBI taxonomy): domain Eukaryota; kingdom Metazoa; phylum Echinodermata; class Asteroidea; order Forcipulatida; family Asteriidae; genus Pisaster; species Pisaster brevispinus. The sequence goes on from JAMKCF010000026.1 coordinate 1,351,596, forward strand.
TAGTTATAAAGTGTAGTTTTTAAAGTTACGCGTAGTTTTAAGGTAAGCATCTGTATAAGAGATTGAACATTTAGCCTAATTTCATGAAGCCTGTTAGCACACAAAAAATGCTATGCACAGTATAAAAATGCTGAGTAGAAATAGGTTATGATCAGCCAAAATGCATAATGACTGGCGTACCTAACTAATATTGTACTTTTCATCACTGTGATATTCTCTTCTTCTTTTTTCCGTCTATCATCGAGGTTGTAATATAATGCTGACATCAGAGCCTGGAATCATTCAATCTCCGAACAACGCTTCCAGCACCCGTTATATAACTGCTCCCTTGTGTGCTTTCAGCAATCGTTGTCAAACTGACGTCCCATGGCAGTACGTGATGCTTTCCTTTATTCAACTCAAACTTGAATCCGATCTGCAATGCACGAAGGACTTCATTGAGGTAAGAACAGGGTTTTACTGTTAATTTGTCTCCAACTGATTTGACTGCTGGAAAAAATGTCTTTGGATTTCAATTATAAGATAGAATCAGAAGCACACTGTATTTGTTAATCTTGTTGGTAAAGGCATGGGATCAAAACTACAACTGCTTTCCCACAGAAGGTCTGTAGCCAGCCTCTGTCTTTTACATGGATGTTTGCAAGGTAAACGTGCTACCTGTGTGTCCGACCTGGTTCCTCCTATCAGGATGTTTGAGTGTTAAACCAGGCTTTCTGCTTGTTAATCTTGCTTGGCTGAGATGTAGAACAAAAAGCAATCCAACAGCTTTATTCCATGTACATCTCTTTGGAACTCCTTACCTGTTAAATCAACATTTCTCTCCATCCTACAATCTAAACAGATTTCAGACGCAAATCTACCTTTAGCTCCCTGAGTTATTCTCATATTGAATGTTTTTTGTCTTGTACGTAACCCCCAAAACCAAGAATGGCTTTAAGCCTTGTTTTGGGCAAACGTGCTTTAAAATTATAAAAAAAACACAAGGTCATAACTTGACAGGTTGAAAGGTCATATCTAACACGCTATAGCAAGCACACATTTTGCTCCACGCGATAAGTTCGTATCTCTTTTAATTGTTTTTTGCCTACACTTATTGCACTACCAACAACAATTTCAATTGCAACCTGGCTCCACTGACATAGTGAAATCTTTTCTTTTTTGGTGTGTGTTCAGATTCAGGACGTGATACCCAAGAAGCGTCTGTCTTCTGTAGGGATGCAAATACTTTCACTTGGATCACCGAGGGAAGTGAAGTCATCGCAAAATTCCAAACAGACGACGAGTAGTGCTTCCAAAGTTGCAGAGAGCTCGAGAGAAAGAGACATTTTCCTGTAAAGTGTTGGACATCAGAGTGGTTGGACGGCAGCTTTTTCCATGTATGAACTGAATTATGGCTATCAGTACAGGTAGTGGTCAGCCTACTGGTCTTTATTTTTTGTATAGTTTATTATCTGCTTGTCGACCGACCAGGTTCATATTGTAATATTAATAATAATATTAATAATTATGTGTATTATTTTAAATGGAATGCATGGGTGTGTTGACTGCGGTTTGGCTGGTGGGATTCAACTTGGAGGCATAGGTTTGTGAGTTTGTTGTGTGAATGATGATGATTAGTGGGCCCTGTGTGTTAGGTAACTTATGCCTTCTTGCCCATCCAGTGTCGTGCTATATATTCTATAAGAGTAACTATAAATATAAATATAAATAGTAAACTTGCGGGTACAACCATGTGTAAAAACTCGTTGAGGGAGTGTTGGCTCTGAAAAGAGCCGGTTTGGTCTCGACGTTTCGAACAGTATACTCTGCTCGTCTTCAGGAGAATGCTGGACTACTGGTGGTGGTTGAGCTTATGTATGGCTTGGGGGATGCACATTTGGGCGGGAAGGATCCAAGCTGTTCTTGTCTAGTGAAGCGTGTGAGTTGGTTGCTGGCTGGATGTGTGTGCATTGGAGTGTGTCAGTGTTGTGGTGAGCTGCTGCTGGAAGTGTGGGCTTGACAAGTGGTGACCAGATGTCGTTGATGAAGAATCCAATGTCTTGTGGAACGGTGTTGTGAGCCTTGATCTCTATTGCCTCCCTTACTCTGCGTTGGTGCCAGAACTTGACTGGAGCGATGAGCTTGGCTTGTGACCATTTGATGAGATGATCTTGTTCATGTGAGTGTTTGATGATAGCTGATTTGTCTAGGTGCCCTAGTCTGCCGTGTGCTTGGTGTTCTTTGATTCTGGTTGATATGTTGCGGCCGGTCTCTCCGATGTAGACTTTGCCGCATTCGCAGGGAATGCGGTAAACGCCGGGCTTGGCTTGAGTGTCTTGCTTGTCCTTGTGTGTGTGAAGAGATGCTTGGATCTTGTTGGGTGCTGTGTGGAATGTCTTGACTTGGACTTGGCTGAAGATGCGTTGAAGTTGGTGTGATGCGTGGCCGATGTATGGGATGGTGACGGTTGCCTTGAACTCCGGTCTGTCTTCAGGTGGGAGGCTTGGTTTGGGCTGGCTGAAGTTGAATGTCTTGTACCCGTTGAGTTGTAGTGATGTCCTGATGTGGTGAAGTTCCTGCTCCAAGCTGTCTTGGTCACAGGTGTTGAATGCACGGCGGATCAATGTGTTGTGGACGGCAGACTTGAAACGAGGATGGTGGAATGAAGAGCTGTGTAGATATCGGTCTGTGTGTGTGGGCTTGCGGTGTACAGTGTGAGAAACGTCGAGACCAAACCGGCTCTTTTCAGAGCCAACACTCCCTCAAAGAGTTTTTACACATGGTTGTACCCGCAAGTTTACTATTTATATTTATATTTATAGTTACTCTTATCCTCCACACCATGCAAAGCTTCAAACACCATTTATATATTCTATGTTCTCCAATCACGCACTCATGCATTTGCTTTCTTCGAGATAATAATTATTTGGTAGAGACTGAATATCTAGGAGTTGCCTTCATTTTTATTGACATTTTATCGACATACTTGCATTGTATAAGATAATTAAATGTACATGTATGTGTTTTATTGACCGCCTGCACAACTCTCAACAGTTTGTACAGGTGTTTACAGAGAGAATAAATCCCAGCCAGATCCACAGTCAACATCCAAAAGCTGGATATAGCTGTGTAGGGCGTCACTTTAATCTTCCTAATCACTCCATTTCTCTCATGATTTTACAGGGCTTTGAGGCACTAGGAAACCACAAGATTGTTCGTATGAGTAGGGAGAAGCTATGGATAAGGCGTCTTTAGACCATTCAACCCCATGGTCTAAACATCCAAGAAGGAAATGTCTAATAACCTTTTGTCTTTGCCTTCTCCTTTTTACCACAGATTCTCCTCTCCAGTCTGCCTCATTCACTAATCAATTACTTTTGTCTCCCTCTTCCCATCATTTATTTTTTACTTTTTGAGGCTTTGCATGATGAGGTATCAATGTATATTCAGTTTGCATTAACACCGTATGTATATCTACTAGCTATGTAGATTTGTTCTAATGAACTAGGTCTTGCTTTTTTAACATTTTTTATTCTACTGCCGCAGAGTAGATTTGGAAATCGGAAGACTACTTCGGGAGACTACTTAGTTCTGAAAAGAACTGTCCAGCTTATTAGCTACTACCTGGGCGGTGGGTAGGAAATTGGCCGGGACTACTACTTTGGCTTCATAGTGAATTCGATCGAGGGGACTTCTCAGTATTAACTTCATTGCCGCGGAGTGAGTTCTTAATTGGTCTCAACATTTAGACTAGCTTCCTCTAGTCATCGTCTCCGGACAATGACTAGAGCAAGTTAGTCGGTTTCGACTAGCTTGCTCCAGTCATCGTCTCCTAGCTAGTCGAAACGTTGAGACCAATTAAGAACTCACTCCGTGGCAGTGAAGTTAATAACGAGAAGTCCCCTCGATCCTATCCACTATGAAGCCAAAGTAGTAGTCCTGGCCGATTTCCTACCCTCCGCCCAGGTAGTAGCTAATAAGCTGGACAGTTCTTTTCAGAACTAAGTTGTCTCCCGAAGTAGTCTCCCGATTTCCAAATCTAATCTGCGGCAGTAGAATAAAAATAAAATAAAAAGCAAGACCTAGTTCTTTAAGAACAAATCTACATAGCTAGTAGATATACACACGGTGATTACTGCAAACCGAATATACATCATTTATTTTGTCTTTTGTATTCGTTCCTCTTGTGGTCAAACCAGCCCCTCCCCCACCCCACCCCCTTTTGTTACCCTCCTTTTTGTTCATCCTCCTGCTTTCTCTGTGTGCTTTCATCTCTAACGTCTATCTCCACTCCACTTTTTATGTTTGTAGTCTTGTCATTTTGCCTTCAAGAAAGACTCTGCTAGGGTCGAAACGTCAGGCCACTATCTATTTTTGTGTGTGTAGTAGTTTTTCCATGATTTTTAGAGCCAATTTGTAATAAGTTTTTTGCTGAGAATTTTTTATTCATGCTCATTTGTATTTAGAACAACTGATTTAATGTCTGGTCATATTGTTACTTTCAGTGCATATAATTATATACAGTATATTTTTCTTAAGTGTGAGGGACTGTTTATGTATAATTTTCTTGTGTATGAATCTCACAAGTAAGTCAAATTGTGAGTTTGAGGTGCATATATAGTTTAAAGGTGTAAATCAATGAAAATCATGGTTGATATTTGTTGACAATTTGCTTGATTCAGCCATGGTTTCTTATTTTCCCTTGAAAAGCTACAAGAGCCGTGTTAATGACAAGCCTTGGCTTACACCTCACATAAGTGTTTTTGACCGTCAAATTATGTTGGGTAATAGTTATTATTGGTATGACTCTGCTCTTTCATCGCTTAGCCTTGACTCTTTGGCTGGTAGGAGAGAGGCACACTGCAGGCGTTTTGCTAATGAACTTGCTAATAACCCTCACACTAAAGACCTCCTTCCCCCTACCAGGCATGAGAGTCATGGTCGAAATCTCCGAAATAGTCATCATGTTTCAACCATCCCCACCAGATCCAGTCGTTTTAAAAATAGCCCTGTTCCTTATTTCATAGGTTTAATTAATTCTTAATTATTTCTCCATTTTATTGTGTGTGGTGGTCTGAGTGAGGTTCTTATTTAATTTTATGTTTTATTGAAACATTTATGTCCCTGTTAATTATTCCATTTCCCTTTTAAACTACAGTGAGGTGTTTCTTTTGTTTACGTGGTTCTGTTTTTGTTTTAAAGGCGAGTGTGCAATCTGTTTTTCTTATCTATTTTTTTCTATTTAGGTGTCCTTAAAAAAAAAGTATGTGTTATCGATTTTTTACTATTGTAATGACTCTGTAATTTGACCTTAAAATCACGAAGTTTGTCAATTTTAATAAATTTTAAAATCTTAATCATATATAAATGTCATTTTCATAAATCCTTTCTAGGTCACACTTGTTTGTTTTTATGGACCACTCGGGTCGCATGGTCGTAAAGTAGGGAACCCAAGTGCGTCCTCAATGTTCAATTGTCTCCTCCAACTTGGTTGTTAGAATATTTATAGTGAAAAGTTAAGTTTGAAGTCTCGACCTTTAGGCTCATTCTCTTTTTCGTTTTAGCTTTAAGCAAGAGAGATCAAGAGCACATTTATTTTCTCACGTTATTTTTCTTTATTTTGTACGAAGCATGACTCTGGCCATGCTCCAAATGCATTTCAGTAGGGAGGGATAGGGTCATAGAGCTATTTGTGAGTATCTGTATCAAAACATAATTTTATTCCAGAAATAATTTTTAAATAGAAGGCCGGCCTCCTTCCCTTGTCTCTACATTAACTGTTAATTAAGTGAGGAGGGTCCTCATAAATTCCTTCATCTCTGCCAATTGCTTTGTTTTGCTTTGTTAATTGACTTTATAATTATAATATTGTATTTTGTTATGTTCCCTTTGGGGGAGAATTACAAGATGAGCGAGTACCTGCATTTCTGTTTCCATTTTGGAGTAATTTGTTTGTTTCTGAGTTTAGCGGGTAGTCCGCTCCCCTTCTGGCAGATAGGGATGAGCTCTTACAATACGTTGAGCCACTTTTTATAGCTCTTACATCCTTTTAAAGATTCTTTTGCAAAAAAGTATAGTCCCTGCATAAATAGGCAAAGAGTAAAAATGGCATCTGAAAAACTGTGGTTAATTAACCACTAATTAGTGAGCCAAATTAGCCAGCCTCTATTCATAATGAAGGGTACAAATTCTTTTCAGAAAGGTAGTTGACTCGAAAGCACAGGCATTATAAATGGAAATGTGTCTGTATATAGTTGTGGCTATTTTTGAGCTGCCTTATTTGGTTCACTAATTAGTGGTTAAATACAGTTTTACAGAAGCTATTTTCCATCTATAGCAGGTACAATGCACATGCGGTTGAGTAAAACTACCTTTAAAAAAAATTGTATCCTTCATTATCAGTAAAAAAAAAAATAGCCCAGGATCTTGAAGACTGTTATAACCTGGACACACCACTTTTTTGAAGTAGCTTAATTGGTCCAGTAATAAGTGGTTAATTAAGTACAGTTATACAGACGCCATTCTCCATCTATAACACGCAAAATGGCCCATGTACTTTAATTAGTCAACTGCCTCTTTGAACTGCTGGTTCAATCTGAGTTCGATCGGAGACTAACAATATTCAAACTGCTCAAAATGCTCTGACATGAATTCTGTACTAAGACAAGTGGGTGTTCTGAAGCAGCCAGTTCAATCTCATTAAACGAGTGTTACACTGGGCACCACATTTTGGAGTTAATTAACCACATCTACGCAGATGTCATTTGCGTCTCACGTACATTTGCCTTATGCGGTTGAGTAATAACTACCTCTAAGAATGTACTCTTCGTTATTAGTAAAAGTGTAAGTTTAATCCCAGAATCTTGAAAACTGTCAAACTGAACATACCAAATTTTTGAGCTGGCAAATAGTTGGTCCATTGATTAGTGGTTAGTATCACAGTTACATACGCCATTTTCCATCCATAACACGCACAATTACATAACGCGGTTGAGTAAACTACTTTTCGATATTTTATACTTTATTGAAAACAAACACAGATGGATGCGTTCATACAAACATGTTTAAAAGGTACGACAAGTGGTTAAGAAAAATATTAATTGTTGGGAAAAAATATTGATGTTAGTATAAAATTTATTATTATTATTCCAACGAAAAACTACAAAAAGGAAAACAACTTTTTGATAAGTTCAGAAGTCCCCACCATGGCAATAGTGAGAAAGAAACCCGCTCTGTGACTATCAATGCAAGAGTAGTTCAATTTCAACACTTCCAATTTAATTTGTTAATTTAATTAACGTAAAGGTTGCCGATTACAAATTTAAGATTGACAACATATTTTCATCTGCAAAAAAAACTATTATTAGTTCTTGAATGACGAAAGTGGTTAAATTTACCTTTGTGTAAACGATATGCAGTTTTCAGATTACGACAACATGCAAATTATTTTACTTTTACTTATTTAATCTTAATTACTGAACTCAGAAAAGTTGAAAGATCAAGGATGACTAGTTTCTCAAATGTTTGAAGTACCCCCCCCCCCTTTCATTTGCACTTACTTTGATGACGTTGCTGACGTTGCATTCAAGTGACGTAATTTTTACTTGTCATGTAGCTTATTTTATTGTACAGCGCCCTCACAGCGTTTGGAATTTTCGCGGGGTTTCTCCAGCATTATTTTGCTTTACGAAGACAAGATGACACCTCGGGTTTCTGGCTACGTTTTTGCTGTTGTTCTTTTTCATTTTGAATGCAGCCTTCGAATGATTGAAGATGTAGGCACTGCATGTGTGCGAATGTTCAGGTAAATATCACTTTATTCTACTCTTATTCTACGGTTTATCATGTTCGTTTGTGCAGTTAGGTTTGTTTCTCTACGATCATTACAACTTTTGGGAGAAAACAAAGACTAAACAGTGACGGCAGCAACGTTTGTCAGTGAAGACAGTGGCGAGAATGCTAATATTAGTCAAGTCGGGAGCACTCATTCTGGTTTAGTCTGGTTTGGAAATTATGTCTGCAGCACAGAATAATATAACTTTATTCATCTCTATCATCATCTATGAATTCCAGTTCTCAGAGACATTTTGTGAACTAAATCAACACTCCCAACAGTTCAGTTTTCGGTAGGTTTCTTCTGATCTCTGACTCTGCTCTAGTCAGTCCCTCCTGCTACCAATTGTCCACTTGCCGCTTGTGTGCATATACCATTCTACATTGACTTGCCACAGTCCTAAAGAAAAGTTATACTTACAAAATCTGTGTCTGCAGTTTCTTCCCAGAACTTAATTATTTCCAAACTTGTTATATGTGTTTTTTTTAATTGTCTTTGTCCAGTAGGCACAGCTATTTCTTCATGAGTTTGTGCTGTCTGTGTCGGCTCTTCATCCCATGGCTCATGAAAAGGTACGATTGAGTATTATTAAAGGTATAATACAGGATTGGTAGATCTGGTAGAAGAGAGAGTTTCTGACCTAAATCAACAGTTCAGTTTTCAGGAGGTTTCTCCTTCCCCATATCTTTTTCTGACGGTATTGATCTTGAAAAGCCCTATGGAATTCGCCCATTGTTCCAGGGCTTGAATTTGTTGGGGAAATCCACAAGAATGCAGGGCTTGCATATTGCTTAAAATATGCACTAGACAAGAATTTCTGGTACAAGACCAGAAATAAAGAGAGAAATCCATTATCTACACAGTTTAGCATTTAAACTGTTTTTATCTGAACAAGCACTGACACAAGATTGATTTCATTTGTCTGCAGTTTCTTCCCAGAACTTAATTATTCCAAACTTTTTATATGTGTTCTTTTGAATTGTCTTTGTCCAGTAGGCACAGCTATTTCTTCATTAGTTTGTGCTGTCTGTGTCGCCTCTTCATCCCACGGCTCATGAAAGGGACAAATTTTATAAGACCTTTGGACTGGTCTGGTCTTTAGTTTACTGGCCAGACTCTAAAATTATTGGCCTCGAGTCTGCGTTTCAACTCATAATGATGGCCTTTGCTCCTGCAGGGTTTTGACGTTGCTTACCACTCGTCAGAGTTTAGTGTGTGAGAGCTGAATTTAATTTCCGAATAGACACTTTCATCTATGTCTAGCTGTTTGTTGGAGGTTAATTTGCCTCGCAATCCAGCTAATATACATTGTCAAAGAACTGTTTTGTTGCCATCCTTAGAGCAGCCAACTCTCCCTTTTTCTGCAGATAGTTCCCTGAAAATAAATTCATCTTTCCATGTTCAGATAAACAAATTTGAAAATCTCCCCAATTATTGTAGGTTTTCCGCCATGTTCTTCATATCGCCCAGATTATTGTAGAAAATTTCCTTGACTGCAAGATGAAAATGTTGGCAGCTTGACCTAGAGTGGATGTTCGCGTATAAGATCTTCTCTTGAAATCGTACACTTCCGAACTTAATTCTTGAAGCTTGTTAAACCCTATCAATTTTTGAAGTTTATTGATAATTTCCTAAATGAATCAAGTCTTATATTAGTGGGATCTTGTTTGAATTCTTGATTGCACCTGAGAAAGTTCAGGCTTTTTGAGTTTTTTGACTATCACTTATAGTTTGGAGACTTTCAGGTCATAACATATGCAGGCGACGCAGGCTAATGGAACCACATTTAAAGTGTCCTTTTGTGTTGTTATGATAACAAACCCAGTCTGTTCTGTGAGGTCTGCATCACTGGACTGCTAGGCCACAACACTCCACTAATTATTGTAGAACAGAACAAGGGATGAATGCATAGTCAGATTATGGGTCAGGCTCATTCCAGATTGGATTTCGAGCAGTGAAGGCAAACTTATAATTTCAAAATCCATTAGAGTTAAGTGACCAAGTGTAAAAAAAACTTGATTCGGTCAGACGTCGTCACTGATCTCTGGTCAGTCCCTCCTGCTACCAATTGCCCACTTGCCACTTGTGTGTGCATATACCATTCTATCTTGACTTGCCACAGTCCTAAACCAAAAAGTTAAACTTACAAAGTCTGTGTCTGCAGTTTCTTCCCAGAACTTAATTATTTCCAAACTTTTCATATGTGTTCTTTTGAATTGTCTTTGTCCAGTAGGCACAGCTATTTCTTCATGGGTTTGTGCTGTCTGTGTCGGCTCTTCATCCCACGGCTCATGAAAAGGTACGATTGAGTATTATTAAAGGTATAATACAGGATTGGTAGATCTGGTAGAAGAGAGAGTTTCTGACCTAAATCAACAGTTCAGTTTTCAGGAGGTTTCTTCTTCCCCATATTTTTTTCTGACGGTAGTCAGCTTGAAAAGCCCTATGGAATTCGCCCCTTGTTCCAGGGCTTGAATTTATTGGGGAAATCCACAAGAATGCAGGGCTTGCATGTTGCTTAAAATATGCACTAGACAAGAATTTCTGTTACAAGACCAGAAATAAAGAGAGAAATCCATTATCTACTCAGTTTAACATGTAAACTTTTTTTATCTGAACAAGCACTGACACAAGAGTGATTTCATTTGTCTGCAGTTTCTTCCCAGATCTTAATTATTTCAAACTTTTTATATGTGTTCTTTTGAATTGTCTTTGTCCAGTAGGCACAGCTATTTCTTCATGAGTTTGTGCTGTCTGTGTCGCCTCTTCATCCCACGGCTCATGAAAAGGTACAAATTTTATAAGACCTTTGGACTGGTCTGGTCATTAGTTTACTGGCCAGACTCTAAAATTACTGGCCTCGAGTCTGCGTTTCAACTCGAAATGATGGCCTTTGCTCCTGCAGGGTTCTGATGTTGCTTGCCACTTGTCAGAATATAGTGTGTGAGAGCTGAATTTAATTTCCAAATAGACACTTTCATCTATGTCTAGCTGTTTGTTGGAGGTGAATTTGCCTCGCAATTCAGCTCATACACATTGTCAAAGAACTGTTTTTTTGCCATCATTAGAGCAGCCAACTCTCCCTGTTTCTGCGGATAGTTCCCTAAAAATAAAATCCATCTTTCCATGTTCAGATAAACAAATTTGAAAATCTCCCCAATTATTTTAGGTTTCCCCCCCTGTTCTTCATATCGCCCAGATTATTGTAGAAAATTTCCTTGACTGCAAGATGAAAATGTTGGCAGTTTGACCTTTCAGAGTGGTTGTTCGCGTAAAAGATCTTCTCTTAAAATTGTACACTTCCTAACTAAATTATTGGTGCTTGTTAAACCCTATCAATATTTTCAGCATGTAAATACCTTGTCCTTTTTTGTTGTTGTACCAACCATTTTCAGATTGGAGTGTGTAGTTCGGAGGTTGGAGTTTGGGGTTTGCAGTTTGGAGTTTGGAAATTGGAGATTTGAGGTTGGTGTTTGGAGATTGGGGCATCTGGTTGATAGCTTCCAGTTGTAGTCTCAGATGTAGTCTCAGATGTAGTCTCAGATGTAGTCTCAGATGTAGTCTCAGATGTAGTCTCAGTTGTAGTCTCAGTTGTAGTCTCAGTTGTAGTCTCAGTTGTAGTCTCAGTTGTAGTCTCAGTTGTAGTCTCAGTTGTAGTCTCAGTTGTAGTCTCAGTTGTAGTCTCAGTTGTAGTCTCAGTTGTAGTCTCAGATGTAGTCTCAGATGTAGTCTCAGATGTAGTCTCAGATGTAGTCTCAGATGTAGTCTCAGATGTAGTCTCAGATGTAGTCTCAGATGTAGTCTCAGATGTAGTCTCAGATGTAGTCTCAGATGTAGTCTCAGATGTAGTCTCAGATGTAGTCTCAGTTGTAGTCTCAGTTGTAGTCTCAGTTGTAGTCTCAGTTGTAGTCTCAGTTGTAGTCTCAGTTGTAGTCTCAGTTGTAGTCTCAGTTGTAGTCTCAGTTGTAGTCTCAGTTGTAGTCTCAGTTGTAGTCTCAGTTGTAGTCTCAGTTGTAGTCTCAGTTGTAGTCTCAGTTGTAGTCTCAGTTGTAGTCTCAGTTGTAGTCTCAGTTGTAGTCTCAGATGTAGTCTCAGATGTAGTCTCAGATGTAGTCTCAGATGTAGTCTCAGATGTAGTCTCAGATGTAGTCTCAGATGTAGTCTCAGATGTAGTCTCAGATGTAGTCTCAGATGTAGTCTCAGATGTAGTCTCAGATGTAGTCTCAGATGTAGTCTCAGATGTAGTCTCAGTTGTAGTCTCAGTTGTAGTCTCAGTTGTAGTCTCAGTTGTAGTCTCAGTTGTAGTCTCAGTTGTAGTCTCAGTTGTAGTCTCAGTTGTAGTCTCAGTTGTAGTCTCAGTTGTAGTCTCAGTTGTAGTCTCAGTTGTAGTCTCAGTTGTAGTCTCAGTTGTAGTCTCAGTTGTAGTCTCAGTTGTAGTCTCAGTTGTAGTCTCAGTTGTAGTCTCAGTTGTAGTCTCAGTTGTAGTCTCAGTTGTAGTCTCAGTTGTAGTCTCAGTTGTAGTCTCAGTTGTAGTCTCAGTTGTAGTCTCAGTTGTAGTCTCAGTTGTAGTCTCAGTTGTAGTCTCAGTTGTAGTCTCAGTTGTAGTCTCAGTTGTAGTCGCAGATGTAGTCGCAGTTGTAGTCGCAGATGTAGTCTCAGATGTAGTCGCAGATGTAGTCGCAGATGTAGTCGCAGATGTAGTCGCAGATGTAGTCGCAGATGTAGTCGCAGATGTAGTCGCAGATGTAGTTGCAGATGTAGTCGCAGATGTAGTCGCAGATGTAGTCGCAGATGTAGTCGCAGATGTAGTCTCAGATGTAGTCTCAGTTGTAGTCTCAGTTGTAGTCTCAGTTGTAGTCTCAGTTGTAGTCTCAGTTGTAGTCTCAGTTGTAGTCTCAGTTGTAGTCTCAGTTGTAGTCTCAGTTGTAGTCTCAGTTGTAGTCTCAGTTGTAGTCTCAGTTGTAGTCTCAGTTGTAGTCTCAGTTGTAGTCTCAGTTGTAGTCTCAGTTGTAGTCTCAGTTGTAGTCTCAGTTGTAGTCTCAGTTGTAGTCTCAGTTGTAGTCTCAGTTGTAGTCTCAGTTGTAGTCTCAGTTGTAGTCTCAGTTGTAGTCTCAGTTGTAGTCTCAGTTGTAGTCTCAGTTGTAGTCTCAGTTGTAGTCTCAGTTGTAGTCTCAGTTGTAGTCTCAGTTGTAGTCTCAGTTGTAGTCTCAGTTGTAGTCTCAGTTTTTAGTTTCTAGTTCAACCAAAAGCCTGCCTACACTTCCTCTCCTCCAAGCAGACTGCGGCTGTCAGATCCTCTTTACTCCTCCACCAGATTTTGCGCTTCTTGACATTCCTGGGCCTGTGATACCCGATGCTGACTGAGAGCGACATTATTTGAGGTACTTTTCATCAAGTTACTGTTAATGTCATTTGTTATATATTTGAGTGTACAGCCTTTTGATTTTTTTGCACAGAGCGGAGCATTCTCTGAGGCATGGGTCAGTAGACTTACCAGGTCATTCAATGTCTTAAAGATGTGTGCATGCTCAGTACTGTCAACAGTAGAAGATATCACAGTATGTTTGCTGCCACCTAGAGTTCCAATGATGTAAACTGGAAATAAATCTTCTCTTAGTAATTCTATTGGCTTTTGGAAGAGTACTTTCATTCCCTCTTGATGGTATCTGACATCCACAAAATGTCAACCAACATTTTCTAGAAAAGTGCTAATAACAAGTTAATGTCTGCTAACCTTTCCCGCTTATGTAGATTTCAGAGTGCAGCAAGGTCCTGACCGCTGACTGAGGACCCTTCCAGTCTGTCAACTTCCATGGTGGGAAGCTTCACAACTGACTACCTCAAGGTCAGAATCTAACTCCTCAACATTTCAACAACTTTTGAAATATTTTCCAAATATTTCCCATTGAAATTGATTGGCTGAATCTTTGTTCATGCTTAGGTTCAAGAGATCAATCTTCAATAACCTGCCTACACTTTTTTTGTTCATAAAGCAATTTTCAATCAATTTGTTTTAGAGACATCACAATGCTGAAAGATCTGATATTTTTTATCATAAAAAATGCAAATATTTATTTGGCAAATCCACTAATGGTGAAACAATTTTCCTTTTTTCCCCCACTTCTAAAAAAATGTTTTTTTAAAAGACCTTCAGATGTATTTTTGACAATTCTTGATTTTATTGTCTGAATTACAGCCGAGTGATTTGACGACAGGCCAGAACGTCAACCTGTGCAGCCAGCTTGGCCCAATGGACCGGTCATCCATCGGGAGTGAAGTCCTGCTGGAGTTTGTCTCTGATGAAACGAACTATTTCCCAGGATACTCAGCTGATCATACAGTGTTGCCATGGATCCCTGACTCTCCAGGTTTGTTGAGAAATGGGTGTTAATCTGTGTATGCAGTTAACGTACATTATTTTCCTTCATGCATGACGCGGCTTATCTGACTCCAAATGTTCAACAAAAATCACTGCCTCTTAACTATTGATGGGCCTTATCTGGTATCACTATAGATCATTGTGATGATAACTGTGGGAAAATGAAACTTATCCTGTGAAATAAGCCTTTCATTTGCTCAGGTAATGTTGTCACATTATTTAAAATAACGCAGTGTGTAGTTATGAAGTGTATTTTTTAGGGGTTTAGTGTAGTTTTAAGGTAAGCAGCTGTACATGAGATTGGACCTTTATTAGCCTATTAGCACAAAAGAAAATGACAAAAAAATGATATGCGCACAGTATAAAATAACTGAGCAGAAATAGATTATCAGCCATAACGTCCTACTTAATTAGGTTGTTACGCCTGGTACCTAACTGTACCTAACTGTTTATCATCCCTGTGATATTCAGGTATTTTTCGTCTATCATTAAGGTAAACATGCTACCAGTGTATCCGACCTGGTTTCTCCTATCAGGATGTTTGAGTGTTAAACTAGGCTTTCTGCTTGTTAATCTTGCTTGGCTGAGATGTACAACAAAAACCCACTCTAACAGCTTTATTCCATGTACATGTCTTTGTAGCTCCTTGCCTTTAACTTCAACAAATTTCTCCATCCTACAATCTAAACTGATTTCAGATGCAATTCCTACCTTTAGTTCCCTGAGTTATTCTCATCTTGTACGTAACCTGTTACCAAGAGTGGCTTTTAGCCATGTTTTAGGCAAACGTGCATTAAAGTTATACAAAAACACAGGGTCGTAACTTGATAGGTCGAAAGTTCATATCTAACACACTATAGCAAGCACACAATTTGCTGCACGCGATAAGGTCGTATTTCACTTAATTTTTGTTTGCGTTCACTTATTGCACTGCTCAAAAAATTAAATCGCAACCTGGCTCCACTGACATAGTGAAATCTTTTCTTTTTTGTGTGTGTTCAGAAGCGTCTGTCTTCTGTGGGGGTGCAAACACTTGGATCTCGGAGGGGAGTGAAGTCATCGAAAATCCCAAACTGACGACGACGAGTGTTTCCAAGATTGCAGAGAGCCTGAGAGAAGGAGACATTTTCCTGTAAAGTGTCGGACATCAGGGTGGTTGGACGGCAGCTTTTTTCTATGTATAAACTGAATGTATTTATTTCTGTATAATTTATTATCTGCTTGTCGTCCGACCAGGTTCATATTGTAATATTATTGTTAATAGTAATAATAATAATTATGTGTAATACTTTAAATGGAATGCATGGGGGTGTTGACTGCGGTTTGGCTGGTGGGATTCAACTTGGAGGCATAGGTTTGTGAGTTTGTTGTGTGAATGATGATGATTAGTGGGCCCTGTGTGTTAGGCAACTTATGCCTTCTTGCCCATCCAGTGTCATGCTTTATATTCTATGTTCTACGATCACGCACTCATGCATTTGCTTTTTTTTAGATGATAATTATTTGCTAGAGACAGAATATTTAGGAGTTGCCTTCATTTGTATTGACATTTTATTGACATACTTGCATTGTATAAGATAATTAATTGTACATGTATGTGTTTTATTTTCTGCCTGCACAACTCTCAACAGTTTTTTTGCAGGTGTTTACAGAGAGAATAAATCCTGGCCAGATCCAGAGTCAACATCCACTAGCTGGATACACCCGTATGGGACGTCACTTCAATGTTCCTAATCACTCCATTTCTGTCATAATTACAGGGCTTTATGAGGCACTAAGAAACCACAGAGACTGTTCGTCTGAGTAGGGAGAAGCTATGGATAATGCGTCTCCAGACCATTCAACCCCATGGTCTAAATCATCCAAGAAGGAAATGTCTAATAACTTTTTGTCTTTGCTATCTCCTTTTTATCACAGATTCTCCTCTCCAGTCTGCCTCATTCACTAATCAATTACTTTTCTCTCCCTGTATATTCAGTTTGCGGTAACACCATGTGTATATCTACTATCTATGTAGATTTGTTCTTGTAGAACTAGGTCTTGCTTTTTATTCTACTGCCGCGGAGTAGATTTTGGAAATCGGGAGACTACTTCAGGAGACTACTTAGTTCTCAAATGAACTGTCCAGCTTATTAGCTACTACCTGGGCGGAGGGTAGGAAATCGGCCGGGACTACTACTTTAGCTTAATAGTGGATTGGATCAAGGGGACTTCTTGTTATTAACTTTACTGCCGCGGAGTGAGTTCTTATTTGGTCTCAACGTTTCGACTAGCTATCTCTAGTCATCGTCATCGCCGTTGAGACCAAATAAGAACTCACTCCGCGGCAGTAAAGTTAATAACGAAAAGTCCCCTTGATCCGATCCACTATCAAGCTAAAGTAGTAGTCCCGGCCGATTTCCTACCCTCTGCCCAGGTAGTAGCTAATAAGCTGGACAGTTCTTTTGAGAACTAAGTAGTCTCCCGAAGTAGTCTTCGGATTTCTAAAATCTACTCTGCGGCAGTAGAATAAAAAGCAAGACCTAGTTCTACAAGAGACTACTTAGCTCTCAAAAGAACTGTCCAGCTTATTAGCTACTACCCGGGCGGAGGGTAGGAAATAGGCCGGGACTACAACTTTAGCTTGATAGTGGATCGGATCAAGGGGACTTCTCGTTATTAGCTTCACTGCCGCGAAGTGAGTTCTTATTTGGTCTCAACTGCGATGACGATGATTAGAGCAAGCTAGTCGAAACGTTGAGACCAAATAAGAACTCACTCCGCGGCAGTAAAATTAATAACGAGAAGTCCCCTTGATCCGATCCACTATCAAGCTAAAGTAGTAGTCCCGGCCGATTTCCTACCCTCCGCCTGGGTAGTAGCTAATAAGCTGGACAGTTCTTTTGAGAATGAAGTAGTCTCCCGATTTCCAAAATCTTCTCCACGGCAGTAGAATAAAAAGCAAGACCTAGTTCTTTAAGAACAAATCTACATAGCTAGTACATATACACATGGTGTTACCGCAAACCGAACATACATGTATATTTATACTTCACACATGCAAAGCCTTAAAAAGTTTTCTCTCCCTCATCAAATCATTTATTTTGTCCTTTGTTTTCCTTACCTTTTGTGGTCAAACCAGCCCCTCCCCCAACCCCCTTTTGTTTTCCTCCTCTCTGTTCATCCTGCCTCCCTCTCTGTTTGCTTTCATTTCTAACATCTATGTCCACTCGACTGCTTTTTTTACACCTGTATTGTTATGTTGTTACCTGTTTATGTTTGTAGTCTTGTCATTTAGCCTTCGAGAAAGACTCTGCTGAGGTCAAAACGTCAGGCCACTAACTATTTTTTTAATGTAGTAGTTCATCCATGATTTTTAGAGCCAACTTGTAATAGGTTTTTGCTGAGGATATTTTATCCATGCATAATTATTTGTTTTTAGATATTGTTGTATTGCCATTAATAATAAGTCATTGCTGTGTATTGTGTATTGTGTGCTGGAGGATTAAAAATAGTACAGGAGATTGTTTTATAATTTGTGACGTCATCGTGGTGTTTTTTGTTGTTGGTGTGTTCTGGTGGTGCTCGTCCTTTTTAAATAGAGGTCCAGCCTCCTTCCCGTGTCTCTAGTTGCAACAATAAAGTCCTGAGCCGTTTTAGTATGATGTTTTTGCAGTTAGCACGATAGAGTTGCAATGATCGTTTGTGGTTTGCAAGCGTGTAAGTACTCGACATCTAATAATAATGGCTTATATAGCGCTCATATCCGTCACTCAGTGACGCTCGAGGCGCTTCAACATTAATTTCCTGCAAGGTATGTGGGGCTTCATTTGAAGTATGATACCTACTCTTTTACATAGCACCATGTAATGGTTTACAAGGTGCTGTGGTGCAATATGCAGCCAATCAAACCAGGAATACCGGGGCGAACCCCTTCTCTTTTCGATAAGTGTACTGGGTTCTTTTACGTGCATTACACAACACACGGGGCCAACGGCTTTACGTCCCATCCGAAGGACGAAGCAATAATGGTTAAGTGTCTTGCTTAAGGACACAAGTGTCGCGACCGGGACTCGAACCCACACCCTGCTGAGTCGGAAACACCAGAGCTTGAGTCCGGTGCTCTTATCCGCTCGGCCACGACACGCCACGTCTAACGGAGCATCGACCAACATGATGCCATGCGCCTGCGCATGTGTTGTGACACTGCCACGGGTTGAAGTCTGCTGATTGTGTAGAATAGTAGGCAAGGTCAGGTCGTGTTTTTGACAAACTTGGAGCCGATGGTCAGGTTAAACAGTGGTTACGAAGCAGAGAATGGGGGTGGGAGGTTTGTATAGGGACAGAGAAACGGAAGCCCGGTTTGGGTGACCTAGATCAAGGTCAGAATGACGTCAAAGTTCATGTGGTATTATAATACTGCCTGTCAATTTTTCACCAATAGAGGGCTGCTTCCGCAAATCATTAAAACTGATAACAAATGACCATATAGCTTCTATTTCAGACACTCACTGGCAAAGCTATATGTGGAAAAAGTTGATCCCTTTAGTTTACTGACCTGGCCCAACTTCATGGCTCTGCTTACCGTAAGCAAAGAATCGGCGCTTATGGAAGCAGGGAATTCTTTGCTTACGTCAAGCATATTTCACGGGTTAGCAGAGAATTTTGCTTGTGCGCGTGCGTACTCCACATTTCAAGACATTCTTGGCTTACACAGCTAGCGGAGAAATTCAGTGCCTGCAGAGTAAGCGGAGAATGGTGATTGTAAGCGCAGAGTTCGGCGGTAAGCAGAGCCATGAATTTGGGCTCGGAGATGACAGACCAGGAACCCCCCTATCTAATAATTATGCTTCTATGGGACCCCTAAAACAAGTGTGCAAAGTTTGGTGCTTTAATCCGGCGTGTCACGATTTTTTCATTAAGCCCCTGGACTAATAGGTAAGAAGAGGTGTAGGTCCTATGAAGATAAAAGAGTGAACGGGTTGGCTGGAGGGTTGTTAATAGAAAAAATGGGAAAACCAACACTTGAAAGTAAAAATGTTTTATAGAGGGATATAAAATCCAGGTGTTTTACGAACAGATTTACCGAGTGGTGATCGTCAACGTTCGAGTTTTCATGGGATACCGTATAGATGGAAAATGGGGTTGTTATAACTGTGCGTAATTAACCACTGATTAGAGGACCAAATTAGACAGCTCAAAAGTTTGGTGTGCCCAGTGTAACAGTCTTCAAGACTCTGGGCTTTAACTTACACTTTAACTCAAAACGAAGAGTAGGCTACAAATTCTTTTCAAAATATGTTTTAGTATTATTTAAAGCCTATCAATCAAGTAGGCCCTACATAACAAGAAGACATCCGCATACGCATATTGTCTCTGGCTTATTTTCTAGCATTCACCGATGTTGTTTTCTTTGTTTAAAGTTTTGGAATGATTTTATAGCTATAGAATGTCAATATTCTCAAATAAAAATTGTTAATTTATAACCAGTTTTTCAGTTTTCGTTCGGATAAAATAAGGGATTCACCGACAGAAAGTAGCCAAATGAGAGTTTTTTCACCTCCCTGTACTGCATGTGTTTTAATTTTCTTATCGAAGACACCGCAGCTCAGTAGACGCCATTTTCAAACACACGTAACAACCACACAAACAGCGTGGGGCATGCACATCTGTGCAGATAATCCTGTTTTTAGCCGAAATTATTTAGCAAAATGCCTACTTGTGCGGCATTAAACTGCACTAACAGATACTCCCGTGGATGTGGAAAGACATACCATCTGTAAGTATCTATCTATTTTTCGTGAATGTTTATTTTAGGGGAATTTCAGGCTGACATATGAATTTGTCATGTAAACTTTCTGTTGAATACATTCGCCGGTTCGCGCGCGCATTCGTTACGGGTACAAATTTACTGGAAAACACAAGTTTGGTGGATAAATGCAATCATATCTCTGGAACCCTTTAGTTCAAAACGGTAAAATAATCTTGAATATCTACTCCTTCGTCATGTCATATTTATTTTACATTCAGAAAACATTTTGCCACGTCAGTTTGAGGGTTTTACGTCCAGTCTTGGTCAATTTTGTATGGAGAAATTCCTAAAGTCTACCTAATCTAGCCACATGAGGGCTCTTATGTTAACTTATTTCAGCAACCCGACGGCTAATTGCTTAGTTCAAAACGGATTTGGGAAGTGTACATCCTGACCAAAACACTGCTCTAACAAATTTTCTGATTGGACAAGTTTTTGCAACGTCATTATTTTGTTGAAATTCAGACCAATGAAAAGTTATTTCACAGCTTCAAAACAGCCGTTGCTATTAAACATCTGTGTCCAAACTTCCGCAGTGTCAACTCTAAAACTCCAACGCATGTTTCTAAAATGGTAAATTCATGCACTTTTTTTTATCGGAAGGTTTAACTGGAAAAACTTATATGAACAGAATCATTAATGTAAACATTTTGTTCTACATATGGAAAAGTTTCATTGCAGTCAGTCTCAAATAATCAGTTGTGTGTGTGCGTGACCTTCTGACTACACCACGCATCCACTGAACGATGTCAAACACATTCATGTATTATGCATATAGCCCCTGTGTGTAGACCATGCCCTTGTGGTAAAAACGGACGAGTCCATTTTGGCAGACGGGTAAATTACAAGGTCTAACTCCAATAAACAAAACTACACACAATGTAAGTTGCTTGTGTTTCAAGGCTGGCAAAGTACATTTTATTAAATACACAACAATGAAAATATATAACAGCTACAAAACATAATATCAATTTATTAAAGTATAGAACATACTGAGGCTTTGGCATGTTAGCTGCGTAAAACATTTCTGACAATTTTAAAAACCATAATAGCAACTTGTGTGGTAGATACAGAAATACATGTAACTTCATTACAACTTTACAAGAGTTCCACAATGGCAAGTGTATGCATAAGTAAACCTTTGAATCATATTAAACTGTGACCCTTGATGGCAATATATATAGTAATAAGTTGTTTACCTCAAGATTTACAACATGTGTATATTCTGAACTAGCCTGTGGTAGCCCTTGCACAAGCAAAACAACACAGGCAAGAGCAGTTACTGTCTCAATCCATACAGTGCTCAACTTGACCATGGTGAAAGTTACACTTACACATCAATAGGAGTTAAGCTTTATAGGAGTCACTCATTTTGAACATTGATGTTTGAAACAAAGTTTTGGAAGTCCTTCTTGTTGCCAAGCTGGCGTTGAAATTTCAGGAGAAGTGAAAATCCTTGGTGCTTGAAGTGTGGAGTTTCTTCAACAGAATACTCTTCAAGGGGTTTCCGTTCAACAAGATGGAATGACGATGTCCCTTCCCTGATGTAGGAAAAGTCCCCGGCCTTATTAAACATACGGTAGTACCACTGGTCAGGGCTCGAATTTGGGGAAAAAATCCACAAGACCCCTGGGCTTGTAGCTCAAAACTTTTACTGGACCAGAACATTTGTTACAAGACCGGAGTCAAAATGAAAAGAACACTCTACACAGTTTCACATTTGAGCTGTTTTTTTGTACCAAGCACTAAGAGAAGAATTATCAAGTTTTTCTTGTGGGTAATACTTCAATACTCAATTGATCAGTTTAATTTAAAAATACAGTGACGTGTTATTATTAAAAAACACAAGACCTCGGACTTGTACAGTCATAAGTTTACTGGCCCGACACTAAAATCACTGGCCTCGGGCCTGCGGTCCAGTGTCAAATTCGAGCCCTGCTGGTACCCTAGAACTTGACTAAAGTCCTGAAGGTTGTTCACAATAACAGTTTCTTTTTTCGATGGATGGGGTTGCGCGAACCGACTTAAGTCCTCGTAGATGTCTTTTACGACAGCAAACGAAGTTCAACGAAACTGTTTACCTTTTGTTGACCATGTAGCAACTCCTTAATAACAAATTGGAGATTTTTGTAGAACAGTTTTTTTGCTGCCTCATCAGAAGAAAGGAACTCTGCAGGAATGTCTATAACATCAGCAGCATCCCTCCATTCTTCGTACTTCTTTTGCCAACCAGTGTAGTGAACGTATACTTTTAAGATGCGGTCTTCTAATTTTGAGTCAATAAGAGGGTACAAATCGAAGATGACCACGACTCAGGTTTTACACTGTTGTATCGAAGTGATGGCCCACTTGCAAGTTCACGATAGTTGATTCGAGGTCTTTTCCTTAAGTTTGCCATTCAGTATACATGTTGCAAAGTAGCTGTCATGCCTCAGTCATGCCTCATGGGATGACACGTGCCTGTAAAATTAGAAAACAAATTACATATTTTTGAGAATGACAGAAAAGATGTTGTAACTGACTGCCACATTTTCACTCGTAATACCTTATATGTAATCTTACCTGTGCAAAAAATGCAAAAAAAGATTACGTTTGGAAAAAGGGTGAAAAAGTGGAGGTCGGATACATCTTATCATGATCTTATTCGTACCCCGTACGTTAGCACATGGAGGAAGGAAATCCATGGTTAGCATCAGACATGTCAGATCATTCATCAGCTGATTCATCATGATCATTCATGGCCTCACTTAAGTTAAAATCATGACATGAAAACTAAGTACTACTAGCCTAACGTAATATACTTTACAGTGGGGCATTAATTTATTTTATTATTATTAATATTGATCTATTTATTTATCTTAGGAATTAAACATATTACTTTTTGTAATTAAAGTGAACGCGTACACGATCAGTGAGTCTCCAGCATTGACCGTCGTGTATGCATGTGAACCACGCTGTGTGTGGCAGGAGATTTTGTAGTTATTCAAAATGCCTAACTTCATCGTTCAAATGTAGGCCCTAAGTCCTGATCTTCTGGGGCCCCTCACGGCCTGCGTATTATTTTATTTCTTGCCCCGGGTATCCTTTTGCCAGATTCACACGTAACGACTGCCCTGTATCGGTGTGTTGTGTGATATTAGTGTCCCTTTAGTGTAATGGTATGGTCCGCCCTCCTCCGAGGCAAAATAGCTGCTGATTTCGTAGAGCTGCTCATAAGGAGAGTTTTTTGTGAACTGAAAATGGCAAATTTTAGACATTTAACCTCCTGTTGTTAAGCCAAATGTCGAATTGACCAGTATTTAAGGTTCCAATACTGCTTCTGCTGAATTATAACGTTTTTTGGATATGTTGACTGCGTGTTGACGGTGTGTAGACGGTGTAATTCATGTTGATGGTATTTAGTAGGACCCGGTTTAACAATGTGACTAAGAGCCCATGCAGAACCGACAGTATTTGACTTTCCATTCCATCTCCAGCAGGTATGTTTTTTACTTTTACTTGGCTTTAAGCATTTCAATCATAATCAACATACATAAAGCCAAGGTTTTTTAAACAAGAATATTTATTTTCTAAAGGCAACTTAGATCCTATGTTTACAGAAAAATGATGAAAAAAGTTGTATTTGTCCCCAATTTTTCATGAGCAAGATGGTCACTATTCATTTCTCATTTCCCACAATTGTTGCTTATTAAGCTGTTAACATATGAACATCTGAAATTATGTGGATAGGTTTTTCATGAATTGATTCATTGATTGATTATAGTTACATATGTTGTGGCATATCATTTCCTGATGTCACATCTTTGTTCTACGAAAGTTCATACAATTGAGGTTTTTCACTTTGTTAATAATACTTATTTAGTTTGGGTAGCACTTTGCATCTGTGTTTCAAGGGAAATGGGTGTAAACAAATTGATTCATCACTGTTTGCATCGCCATGACAATCGAGCAAACTGCTAGCACAAAACTGGAAAATAAAGAGAGAGTGTAGAGCACTAGCGCAAAAGGTCACAAAAGCAATGATATGGACATTTGGTTGAGATGATCTAAACAAATTTCAAACAAAATAATTTTCCCTTTTAATCAAAGGTGCATGTTATAATTTCAGTTCTACAGAATCAAGACAATTGCAAAACTTGTTCTTTGTTTCCCCTTTTTAATCCAAACTGCATGTTAAAACTTCAGTTATACAGCATCAAGAAATTTAAGTTTCCTGGTCTGCAATTTTCCACTTCCTTTAGGAAAAGCTTGTATAACCTTCAATAAGAAAGACTACCGAGGAGCGTTGGCGTTCTACAAGAAGGCTCTGAGGACAAACCCTAGCTGCCCAGGTGCAATCTTAATCAGCTGTCTCCAAGTTGTTCCTTTATTGAAGAGAAACTCTTCAGGGATGAGAAATTTCAGACTTTTGCCCGAGTTGAGACTTTTTACGTCTGCCAATTCAATTCAATATAACATTTATTTCCATTCTTAACAGTGCATATAACAGAATGCAAAAGACAATATTTTGGAGGCACGATCCTCATAAGCCAAGGCTTGTAGTGGAGTGCCTTTAGAAGAAAACAAGAAAAAGAAAGAAAAAAACTTAATTAATTAATGAAATAGTTAACTTAGTTAATTAATTATTACAAGACAAAGATGGGGACAAATAATCTGACAAGACAGAAGTTGAGATAAGTAACTACTAAAAAAAATGTGAAAACTGCTGGGGAGGAGGCAACTCTGGAGAATATGAAACCAAAGGGATAAAATTATGCTACATATTGGGAGATAAGATACTCTGAAAATGGCTGTTATTTTCTTCCTAAGAGAACCATTATCTTTGATGTACTTCTCTAGTGCTGAGGGTACAGCTCGTAAAAGCTCCTTGAAATCTAGTGGAAAGCCATCGTTTCAACATGCCTCCTAGAATTGGGGTCCTAGTTTCAGAACTTTTCATCGGCGATGTCTCTCAGTTGTTACTGGATTCATCTAGTGATCAACGACAGTTATTGACATTTTAATATTTTTGATACTATTAAACACAGCTGCTGTTCGCCTTGGCATTGGCCACTGCTTCAATAAGCTAAACAAACCGGAGAAAGCACGCCTGGCCTTCTAGCGGGCCCTGGAACTCGATCTGAAGTGTGTGGGCACCATCGTTGGCCTCGCCATCCTAGAAATCGACAGTAAAGCAACATATTCCATATGGACTGGAGTCCAGCTTCTCTCCAAGGCGTACACGATAGACTCCAGCAACCCTATGGTGCTCAACCATCTTGCAAATTGTTTCTTCTTTAAGAAGGTAACATCCCTCAAGAAGCTACTTCCAAACCTCGGCTCAGGCCAAAAATGCACACTGCTCCAAGATTGATGGCGAAGTCCAAGTCTAGATTTTGAAAAAGCCCCAAAAGTTGGTTTTCATTTTCAAATTTCTATTATCCAATTGCAGGAAAGAATCAAACTCATGGAGTTAAACACATCCCCCATAGTTATTGGTTATGGATTATTAATATTGGTCACTGGTTATTGGTTGTTGGTTATCAGTTATGACTCACTTTACGTAACCAGGTTTAATAGTTATACTTTTCAGTATCGAATGATAGCCAGGTTTAATTTTATCATTGACCAGTTTTAGCGCATCACTAATCAGGATGAATTTGTCACTAACAAGGACGAATTTGTCATCGACAAAGCTTTATTTGTAATTAACCTGGACTAACTCGTCATTAACCAGGATTAATTCATCATTTACCAAGTTTTATTTGTAATTATCTAGGATTATACGAAGGTGCAACATCTTGCTCTGCATGCATTCCACGGTACAGACAATGAAGCAACACAGGCGGAAAGCTGCTACCAACTCACAAGAGCCTTCCATGTACAGGTAAGGATTCCCACCCCACTCATGGTTCTCCCCATGTACAAGCCAGCGTATTGTTTGGATTAAGTGCCAAATCAAACCCAAAATACTAGGGAAAACCCCCTCTCTTTACAATTAAGTGTACTAGGTTCTTCTACACTCATTACACAAAACACTTTTTTACATCCCGTCCAAAACATGAAGTGATAATGCTCAAGTGTCTTGCTTAAGGAATGTAAGCAGGTAAGGATGCAAATATCAAGACCGAGACTCAAATCAAACTCTGGGCCCAATTTCATAGAGCTGCTTAAGCAGAAAATATTGCTTAACATTTTTCTGCTTAGCAGAAATGAGCAGGATACCAGTCATGGTAGTTTGGCTGGTAATCTTATTCTGGTATATATCATTTTGTTGTGCTTAGCTGGTTTTTGTGCTTAAGCAGCTCAATGAAATTGGGCCCAGATCAGAAACACCAGAGCTTGTGTCTGGTGTGGTTGACTGCTCGGCCAGGACGCGGCTGCTGAATTCTGATGGATTTATGTGGACAATAACCTTCTGCGTTCCTCTCTACAGTGACCACGACCAAGCTTTCCAGTACTACTACCATGCAAGCCACCCAGTTTGCATCCACAGCTAATCGTTTTGCCGCACTTTGGTTTGGGGCAGATGTACATCCACCGGGGGGAATGTGAGAGTATGCGAACGTGAGTCAAGAGAATGATTGTAAATCTCTGTAATGTATTACTGTAAGGACTCCTGCAGTGTTGTAGTCCAGACCTGGAAGTCTGAGATCGAGACAAGTGACCGAAATCTGAACATCTGAGACCCGGAACTGAGACCAGCCCTTCCCAGACCGAGACTTTTGCAGACCAAGACTGAGACCACAAAAAGGTCTCAAGATGGTCTCGAGAACAGACCTGCAGGTCTTGAGACCTTCAACACTGGACTCCTGTAAAACTGGATTTGTCATTTTTGTCTCCTGACGATGACTAGAGCAAGCTAGTCGAAACGTTGAGACCAATTAACCAATTAAGAACTCACTCCGTGGCAGTGAGGTTAATAACGAGAAGTCCCCTCGATCTGATCCACTATTAAGCTAAAGTTGTAGTCCTGGCCGATTTCCTACCCTCCGCCCAGGTAGTAGCTAATAAGCTGGACAGTTCTTTTCAGAACTAAGTAATCTCTCTATTTTTCCGGCAGTAGAATAAAAAGCAAGACCTAGTTCTTTAAGAACAAATCTACATAGCTAGTAGATATATGTAAATGAGGCCCCCTCATTTATGAAATGTTGTTGTTGTATGTTAACCCCATCTAATCCATAGGTCTTATTCACTCATTACAAACTCTATTGTTTTGGTAACCTCTGCTGGAAAGTGGACTGTCTATGTTGACCTCTGAACTGGTTGATCCAGTGGTGGGGTTGGTGGGGCCTAGCATGCTGGCTTCTGTGCTGTTATATCCCACCTACTCCAACAGCTGTTTCTCCATCCCCTCTCCTTTCCAGGTAGGAAAAGTTACTTTGTATTTTTTTTTATCTAGTGTTCAACATATAATAGAAGAAGATAGTGTATAGATAGAGTGGACATATTTTTGATCAACTTTAAATTGAAGAATTGGCATACACTAACTTTGAAGTGTTTACAGTTTTTATAAATTGTTCATTATACGATTTAACAGCCTTTTGGTCAGGATTGAAATTGTTTGCATATAAGTTCTCTTCAAACAGGAGTGTATTCTTAGGATTGTCTTTTGTTCTAGGTTTTCCTTTCGAGTTATAGGATCCATTAATTTTTACTTTACTGTACAGACTTTTATTTAACTTTGAGTATTTTAGGAGTACCTACATGTAGATATTGGTTTGATGTTTTAGCCTGTGCCCCCATTTGATTGTATACTATAGGTTATGTAGTGTATGAGATGCATGGCAGGGTAGCCCCAGCCCTAGGTGACCACAGTAGGGTAATAACTCTATGCCCTGGGGGCCTGATTTAACATGCAGAAGGCCTGGCTCTGGCCTGTTGTTTATTTTAGTGGTTTTTATCTCTGTTAAGTTTTTCTTTGCTTGTCTTATGTCTTTTGTTATTTTAGTCTAGTGTAGATAAAGTGACCAGAGAGAGGGCGAGAACTGCTCATTCTTATTTATTATAAGAGAGGTTTATTTTTTGGGTCTAACAGTAAACCCATTAGCTGCAGTGTTGAATTACCAAGTGTTTCTTTACAATAGTAAAGTTTCTCATTATTTCTTTTATAGAGATTGTTCACCTGGGGATAAGTTTGCTTTTCATTTTTGTGTATCTTTTGTTTTAATTTATCTATCTTTTATTCTGAATTGAAGTGAGATCAACAATTAAGTGTTTACTTTTTAAACCCTTCAACTTCTTGAACCTTTATGGTTTAGTGTAATGTGATTATGGATGGACACAAATCTACAGTAATAGCTGTGAATGTATTTGGTTAGTTGTTTGTTTCTTTAATTAATCAAAGTGCTGTTATATCCCACCAACTCCAACCACTGTTTCTCCATTCCCTCTCCTTTCCAGCCAGAATAAAGTACAGAACAGAGCGCACCCAGCTCACATATACACGTGGTGTTACCGCAAACCGAATATACATTTATACCTCACTATGCAAAGCCTCAACAAGTTTATTGTTGAAATTTATTTTATTTTTTTTTCATTTTCTCAAAAAGTTGACATTATTCAGCTGAAAGTTTCACTGGTGACTTTTATTGTTTCTTTCTTGATTTTTGCCTGTAAATCAGCACTATGTTGACCAAAACCAAATGCACTCCTCTTGTTTCAAACCAGGCTGCCCAGTGCTTCGAGAAGGTACTGAAAGCCCAACCAGGTAACTATGAGACCATGAAGATTCTTGGGTCTCTCTATGTGACATCCAGTGATGAGACCAAGAGGGAGACTGCCAAGGGTCACCTCCAGAAGGTCGTCGATCAGTTCCCGGAAGATGTCGAGGCATGGATTGAGTTGGCTCAGATCTTGGAACTCACCGAAGTACCGGTATGTTCTTTCACATTTTTAAAAGTTGTTTTTGTCGTCTCGATCGAAGCAGTCCTGTGGCTGTACATGGAATTGTGATCTCTCACCCAGTTACTTCACGAGCACATGCACCCTGCTAGGGCTCGAATTTTACACTGGACAACAGACCCCAGTCCCCTATGCGGACTATTTTTGCTCATTTTTGGTCAAAAACAGTATTTTGTGTATAATTTCTACACTTTCCAGTCAAATGATTTCAAATTTGATAAGAATAGCTTTGAGGTCCTTGTACATGGAATAGATCATTACTTAGTCTTCAAAATTGATCCCCATGGTGCTAATCCAAGTTTTTGTAAAAAAACAACACTTTTTGGGGCAAATTTTTCAAAAATTTGTATTTTTCAGTCTTTTTATCTCAAGATCTTGGCCATGTACGAGTGGTTTTGATAATTTAAAAATAATAATAAAATACATAAATATGTAATACAAATTGCACTAGCAAAATTTCAGCTAGCCATTAATTATGCAAATATGCATGTATGCGAAAGAGTTTATGCTGAACTGACGCAATTAAGGGCAATAAAACCAAGTGGCTACAGATAGTTATACAGTACTGTTATGTCTGGTTTATTAAAACAATGCATTTGTAGCCCAGGGGCTAACTTGCTACAAAGTTTACAATTTAAAAACAATCCAATACATGTACTGCTCATAATTTAAAGCCTTAAAGGCATATTCTTTTGTTCGATTCAATGGTGCACATGTCTTGAGTGTCTTTTTAATTATAACAATGTTATGTGAGAAAAATTATAAAGGACCAGATTATTTCAGATGGACCAGATTATTACAGATGCACCATTACATTTTGAGATGCCAGAACTGTTTAATAGACTTTGAAAACTAAAATAAGTGGAACACAACCTAGATGGCTGTGATCATTTATCAATTGCCTTCAACTTCATCTTCTTCTGCATCATCATCAAAGTCTGTGAGTGAGTTCTTGCAATCACTGCACTTGCAGAGTTCAGTGCAAGGTTTGCTTTTTGACAAGAGCAGCTTGAAGTGTTGTAGTGAGTTTTCCTGCACACACAGTGCACATGCTGCGGTGCTTTAGCAGGAGCTGCAGGCATGGTCATCTATTTGAATGTTAGGTTTTTATCAAGTAGCTCCCAGCCATGGCCGAGTGGGCTTGGTGCAGAGATCTACAGAACAAGACATCATCTGTAATTGCTTGCTCCTTGCGTGGAACTCAATGCAGTCCTTGTAACAACTTCAGTGGTATCTGACTTCAATTGCGACAATGTCTTCTCTCTTTGATGTCAAGCAAAATTTGTTCGTCGTCGAGAATCTCTGTAGATCTGAGCAGCAAACCTCCTGTAATAAAAGGAGTATATTTACATGTAGTTTAATCAATGGGAAAATACAGGCACACCATGTTCCTCACTAACTTAATACCAAGGAAAACTTAAGAGGCAATGTGAAATAAGAAAATATATACCAACCTGACTGGTGTTCATAGTTTGACAGTCTTTCCCTTGACCGCTTCCGTGACTGTTTGTTGGTTATCCTCTTGTTTCTTTTAACATATAATACATCTGGATGGCAGGACATGTGGGTTGCGCTACTGCTGTGCCTGTGAATCTCCTGATGCTAGCTGACTAGATTTTCCTGATGGTTCAAGGGTCGTCTCCAGTGTTCCTTCAACTGCAGTGGAACTGCTTTGAACATCGGTAGCCCTTTTAGCCAAACGTTTTCAGCTCTTGCTAATGCGTCTTATCTCAAAACCTGTAAACATTACATTTTCAAAAAGTATGTTGGTCTTAAGTGGGGGATACTGACTAATGCACAATACTGGCAAGCAGTAGAAAAACTACTACACTGTAAACAACTCTGCAATAAAATCTAAAGGAGTATTGGGACAGATTGGAACAACATTGACAATGTTACTAGCATGAAGATATTGTAGAAGAGACAACAATTACAGCACCTTATCTGGAAATATGGGCGGGTTGCTGATTGTTATACAACGTTGCTTAATTTTAGTTTAAATTGTTTTAACTTGTTTAACAATTACCTTTAAATATTTTATATAGGTATTTTTGTGAACTGTTTCCCTGGGTGGAAAGACATCATGCTAAAGTATTTTACCCAGAATAGAATGACTTCCTTTTAAAAATATTAAGTGAGATTATGAAATAATAATAATCAACACAAGTCATACCAATTTTGAAAGACACCAGGGTTGTGTAAAACCATATCAACATTGGAGATTTCAGGTCTATTATTAGCATGGTTAGGGTTAATACACAGTCTTCAGTTTGAAAACAATTTGAAATCTAAAAACAAACAAAAAATGTTTTCCTCATTTGTGTAAAAACTGATTATTTTTTAGACTAAATGCAGGTTAAGAGATTACAAATTCACATCACAAAATTGTCCATGCTAGAACCCACCCTCTCACCATAATAAAAATGAAACAATTAATGCCAAATCATTTACTAAGTGGCAGGGCCTTCTGTTAAAATCTTCTGTAAAAGATTTGTCTGATTTTAGACATACTCAATCTTTATTTTCTTTGTGCAGGCCTACTAAACTAATATTAATAGTATTAAAAAAGCTTTTAAGAATACACAAACATTGTCAGTAATTAACAACTTAAAAATGGTTGCTTTTGAGGCCTACACTATAAAAGTTGCCCGTTTTTGTAGTCTATCAAACTTCAAATGTCACAGGTGTAACATTGTACAGTTATTTTTAATTTGTAATACGTGCTTACCTTTTTAATTTTAACAAAACACTAACACTTAACTTAAGACTTACATAGAAAGAATAGGTACAGTGTCACACCTCCAGGACACACACAGACAGAGCGGATCGATGGTAGCTGTCAGCCGAGTCTGGCGTCGGGCACATGTTTTTCCACCAAACTTGTATTTGTTTCAGCCAGTTCTTAGTGTTTCCCATCAAGACGTTTCCATCTGTTATTGCAGTCACGAAATTTCTGCCAACTAACTGCCGTAAATTGGGTTATTTGTCCCCTTTGACTCTCAATAAAATGACACACACACATTTCTTCGGGCGCAGCCATCTTGATTTGACACCTTTATTCCAGGTTACATTAATATTTACTGTAGTACGCAATGGTAATAATGGTTCGAGGTTGAAGAACAGCGCCATCCGCGGCATAACGTCGGCATAGCAACGGCGCTGCAAAACAGGCAATTTTTCTTGCTTAATTTCTCATTAACGTGCAAGCAGATCAAATGGGAACAGATAAAATAATAAATTATACATTCCAAACTACTTATAAACGAAAAATAAAGTTGCCCCTCGAAAGTTAAGACGAAAGTGCATGTTACAGGTTTTGGCCCTTGGCCTAATTGGGCCTTGGTCTGTTGAGCTGCTGGAACATTCAATGATCCGGTTAATCAGAATGTTCTGGGGGTCTAATGGATTTCGGGCTCTGTGCCAACGGAAACATTCTTCAAAGCCAAAAACATACCCGACTTTTGAGATGCTCCTGTAACAGTTCTTTTTCTTCAGAATCATTCCAACAGATCTGTAATGACTATTCACAAATATTGGCTTATTTTTGTTTTCTTTTGTAACATGTTTTAGGGAGTCTTGACTGCTTATGGCACAGCAACTGGTATTCTAAAAGGAAAGGTCCAGGTAGACGTCCCACCAGAAATTCTGAACAACGTTGGAGCTCTGCATTTTCGTCTTGGCAACCAGCCAGAGGCAAAGGTGGGAAGAAAAAGCGGTAGATCTTCATCCTGCTGCTGCCATATTGGTCGTGTTCCCTGTATCCAATAACATTAATGGAATGTGCTATGCATCGTGCATAAAGGAACCAGACTATTTCTCCTTCCAGCCTCGGTTTGGTGTTCCTTGATATGAATGGGAGACACATCAAGATGGCCGCATTTTGACAAAGGTCTAATTGGTTTGGAATTTTTGTATTAAATTCCTTGATATTCATCCTGAATCTGACTCTGAATTATATAGTCTGCAACGCATCCTAATGGAAACATCACACTAACTTTTGTGAAGAAGACAATCAAGAAGTTTCAGTTGTAGAAGTGGGATGAAAACCCACGTTGTCGGGCGGGGACTGAATACCCAATCCACATGCAAGGCTTTGGTCCAGGAATCAAATTGGGATCCACAGAGGTGAAAGACAGGGAAGAAACCACTGAGCCCATCCTGACTGCCCTTTACATTAATATTGAAAAATTGTAAAACTTGGAGCGAACCAACCTTCAAAAGTTTCAACCCATTTCATGTTTTTTTTTTTGGGGGGGGGGGCGGATTTCATCTAAGGACTTCCATTCTTTCGAAACACAAAGATGTTGTCAATCAGTCCTTTTTCAAATCTGATTCTTGTTCTCCTGTAGTGCTACTACGAAGCCTCTCTCAAGCGTGCCATTTTGAGGCGGAGCATGATGATACTTACTACGGCGCCATCTCAGTCTTGATGTCTTACAACCTCGCTTGGTCTCTTTGAGAGCATGTTTAAATTCGACAAGGCTGAGAAATTCTATAAAGACGTCCTGAGAGAGCATCCTAACTACGTTGATTGTGAGTTGGTCTTGGTGCCGGGGGGTGGGGGGTGCGGAAATACTGTAAAGGGACACGATTAGAAACAAAAAGTTGTAAATTACTTCCTCTTTTTTTTGGTGGGGAGACAAGGGCGTCGATTGCTACTGAAAAGTAGGGGGGACGGTCGAGCAAGTCTTGAAAAAATACATCTTACATAATAGGCCCAAAATACCATTCTGCGCGTGGTCCATCAGAAAGAAAGATGGAAATGAAAAAAAATATTTCACCGTTTGTTCGCTATTCTTTTATTTGAACAAAAATTGTAATGAAATATTAAATCAAGAAAATGGTGTAAATTTTGTTGCATATTTCTAATGAACAGTCAATCAAAAAGTGGGGGGGACATCTGATATGCTGTCCCCTCCAGTGTAAAAAGTGAGGGGGACATGTCCCCCCCGTCCCCCACCCATCGACGCCCATGTGGGGAGATGAAACAGGTGGGTGAATTTAAAATACTATTCCTGAGTCAGCTTATAGAAGGTTAACGATTGTTGATTGATTATTGACTTTTGTTTATTATTAATTATTGATTATTAGGTGGTTATAGATTGATTATACACTATTGAGTTGTCACAGATTGAGTATTGATTACTTTAACATTGCAGCTCGAACTTGATTACTTTATTATTGATTACGGAATGAATTGAAAAGGACTATTCCAATAGTCAGCTCATGGAATGTTAATAATTGCTTAATCATTTGTTATTGACTATTGCTAATTACAGGTGATGTTCTTCCTACTTTAATCTGATTTCCAGTTGTTTTGCCTCCAGAAAAATCAGCAAAACTATTATTAAGTAGCCTGAACAAAATTCTACAAGCCTAAACATGTACTGTATGTAGGTCAGCCCTTGTACTACTCAAAATTGCCCTGCTTTTTTCCAAGCATCAAGTCTTATGCCTCTATTTATTTCCAATTATTGCGTGGTTATGTATTGATTATAGGTTGTTGAGTAGTTACACATTGATTTAGATCACATTAACTTAGCAGCTCTCACTTGATCATTTGGTTATTGACTATTGAGTATTGAAAATCAACTATTGATTACTATTGACTTGCCACACAACCTAAGCAATGAACATAACTGCAAGTCTCACTTGTTCATTGATTATTGCTAATTAGAAATTGATTATCATCGAACAGATGAATATTTTCTTTTTAGGCCACTTGCGTCTGGGCTGCGTGGCTCGGGATCCGGGACAGATCTAGGCATACTAGGAGGCATCTGATTGGTTCAAAGAAGCTCTGCAAATCAACCAGCTATTGTACACCAATTATTCATATTCCTTGTGTTTCGCCAATACTCTTGGTTATGCAAATCTCCCTAAAGCGACCAAAAACGCTGCTAAGAACTTGAACACCGAGGGCACTCTTTTGTTCCCCCACTCATAGCCTTTTTGAGCTATTGTAGACACTGTAGGAGTGCACTGTTTAGTATGGGTGGGCACAGACAAACTTACAGAAACCAAGTAGTGCCCTAGTAGCACGTCCACAAGGGTTCTCACCATGTCGAGCTAGCGTATCAGGCCTATACGCTTGGATTCGTGCCAATATGCCCGAATTTCGGCAGATAAGCAAAAAAAAAAAAAGAAGAAGATTATTATTATATTTTTCCCCCTTAATCCCCCCCAAAAAATCGAGAAAAAAAGCATGAAGAATGCTCCAGATTGCACTTTAGAGGTTTTAAAACAGTAGAGCTTTGAAAGTAGAAAACAATCCGCAGATGTTGTTTCAATTTAGTGTGCTTTGGCCAAACATCTCCAAATTTTGGTCAAGAATGCCCCACAGCTTTGAACAAATCTGGGGAGAACCCTGTCCACCGTACCTCAAAATGCCTTCATTTTTTTACACTTCCTTCTGGTAAAATGATGATTTCCAAGTCTAGCCCACCTAGATTCTAGGCTGGTTTGATTATTTTGCTTTGGGAAAACTATTTTGTACTCTCCTCTGCCAATGAACAAATTTATCTTGAAGTCTGGTTTATTTTATAGACTCTCATTTTTACAGGCTCTTTTTTTCGGGCTCTATATAAAGCCTTGAGGTTTTTTGTAGGATTACCTGGGTTATCCGGGGTTCAGCCTCGAGTTATCTTGACTTACAGTTTGGGGGGAGGTTGCAGCTGGTCTTCTGTTCAGATGGTAAGAAAACCTCACCTTGTCTCGTTTATTAACATCTCTGGTCGGAGATACATGTAGTTAGTGCATGGCAAAAAAAATAATGCTGGCTTTATCCACGTCACATTTGGAAAAAAAGCGCGTACTGATTATTGCGTCACTAAAAATTGGCTTCGCATTTGCATTGGCAAGAAGTATGAACCGGGCTTTACAAGGGAAAAACAGACAAAGGAAGAAAGATGTAATAATTATTGTGTTAAGAGAACGACAACATTTTGTTCCTGTGTTTTTTATCATCATTTTTAATGGTTGCAGCTGGTCTTCTTTCTAATGTTAGCTAAATATTATTTTTTTATGTGTTTATTGTAGAATCAAACAATAGAAACAATATATCAGCGCTGTTCAGATGGTAAGAAAACCTCACCTTGTCTCGTTTATTAACATCTCTGGTCGGAGATACATGTAGTTAGTGCATGGCAAAAAAAATAATGCTGGCTTTATCCACGTCACATTTGGAAAAAAAGCGCGTACTGATTATTGCGTCACTAAAAATTGGCTTCGCATTTGCATTGGCAAGAAGTATGAACCGGGCTTTACAAGGGAAAAACAGACAAAGGAAGAAAGATGTAATAATTATTGTGTTAAGAGAACGACAACATTAGGGGCTAGGTAGCTCAGTTTGTAGACGAGGGTAGAGCGCCAGCACATTCATCTGGAGGTGGCAGGTTCAAAATCCAGCTCTAATCAATTTTTCTTTGTTCAACCCCAAATAATTGTTTATTTACTCAGTCAGTTTCCCTTGTGGTATATAACTTGACGTACTGACGTACCTAGCTAGAGCGTACCCCAAAGCTGGAAAGCTCAAGGAATGCAAACAATCTCTACTCAAGGTAACGTCATTTATTTGAATTCGTCAATTTTGAATGAATTTTTGTGACACATTTTTTTCCCTGACCTATTTATCAGGGATGAGAAAGTTCAACCTGTTATCTGATTTCAGACTTTCTTAAGTCTGCCTGCTAAACTAAATGCTGTATTTTTCTCCAAATAAAAACGAGTCAGCCTCCTTGATCTTATTCTCTAGCACTGAGGATACTGTTCCCAAAAGCTCCATGGACCCCGTTTACACTAGATCCAGAAAGGTGGATCAGACCCGGGTCTGATCCGGCAGTGTGGATTAACGGCTAGTGTAAAGGCAAAAAAGCAGGATCAGACCCGGTTCAAGATCTGGCAATTTTAATCCACCTTTCGAGGAGGGTTGTATCTGGCAATTGGTGGATCAGATCCGGCAAAGTGGATTCCAAATACAAGTGTAAACGCAAAAGGGGATCAGACACCGCAATTCGATGTGGTCATTTCCGGTTTGGCTACGAATGGCGCGCTTTTTGCTTGTGCTTTGGTGGGTTATCCGTCGCTGGTTATATTTGTGTGTGTGTGTGCTGTGTGCACATGGGCTCATATTCGGAACCTTATGGAGACCAAGGACAAAACCAAAAAGGGAAAACAAAAGGTCTCCACATGGAAATTCTTAAGACCGGGGTGCTCCACAAGGAAATTTGTGTACAAAGTCTACGGGAAACTGTTAAGTGCAGGGACAAAGGAAAGAACAAAAGAATGCTCCACAAGGATGCATTTTTGAGAATGTGTGGACTGTGCGTGTGTGAAACGTTTTGTTGTTTTCAGCGTCCTTATACATCAGCGTTACGTTCGGAGCTTGCCTTGTTGGTGTATTTTGTTAATTTCCATCTACAAAATATTTCTACCTGCATGGTCGTTATCCGTATCATTTGCTGTACTGTATTTTCTGCATTCTACCTTCGCATTGATAATATTTCTAGAAGTGGTGCGCTGTAATTGTGACCTTTGATCTTTGCCATGTAACCCTTGAGCTCTTAGCGAAGAGCGCTGACGTCGTGACCAATATACATCTGGCTCAAAAGTAGGATCGGAGCCGGCTCAAGCGCTGGTGTAAACGCGACACAGGATCTTGATCTGCGGTCGTTAAAATATTGCCGGATCTCAATCCACCTTTCTGGATCTAGTGTAAACGCGGTGTTGGAATCTATAACTCCAGGTGTTACCAAAAGATGGAAATGCCACCATTTCAATGTACCTCCTAAGATCTGGATCCCAGTTTCAGACTTTTTTCATCAGCATTGACTCTCACCCCTGATTTATATTTTATTATATTTTGGGTAATTTTTTTGTTTACACTCGCATGTTTACCAAAATTCCTCAAAATATATTTCATTCCATAGTTTTAACTTCTGATAATTTACTTTGTTTTAGTTGCTCATAATTATGCTCCTGGTTTAATGTGTGTGGAGGGATTGATCTTCATTGAGTTAATGTTTCTGTTTCTATTTTACATTCCTCAAAGTGTACATTATAGCATGAATGATGTCATTCCCACTCGTCTTGGAAGTGGTTTCGTGCACATGATTGCAGTTATATGCGTATTTTTAGTTAAAGGGGCTCACCTGTTCCTGTGTTTTTTATCATCATTTTTAATGGTTGCAGCTGGTCTTCTTTCTAATGTTAGCTAAATATTATTTTTGTATGTGTTTATTTTAGAATCTTAACTGTAGGATATTTTACAACATAATAACCTTTCGCAGAAGCGGACCAATCAGGTGCCGATTTAGGCTCCATTGATGCATGCCACTCATGTACTGTACACCGTGGCTGTCAACTGGCTGTGTGTGTGTCACGGCCGGCCGATTGGTTTAAGGTGATCGCAATGCAGCGGTTTTGCGTGTCAGCAAGCTTCCCAACACGGCTACTCGTTTGAGTGAGGCCTGGCGGAAGAAAGTCTGTGTCGAAGGAAACTTGAATCAGTGTTCCGAGCTGGGATCGAAGTTGCGTTCGTCCAGGATTTTTCAATTTTTGACAGGGCGGTTAATTATTATGGCAGGGTGGCCAATTCTTTGGCAGGGCGGCCTGAAATTTAAGGAGGGCGGCCCACCCTCCCAAGACCTGTCGGGTGGTCTAGGAAGTGGCCCGCGTGTTTCCAGATGGACCATCAGTTCAGGGAGTAATGCGCCGGCCAAACACTTAAAAAAAGGAAATAGGCCCACTTGACTGCAGATCATTCTTATTAACGATTTCAATAACGATCGATGGTGTTAACTTCAATAGATTTTGACTTCATTGCAATGCAACTCGCACTTTGTGGCGATGTACAATGACTGATGTACCGCCCGCCAGTCACTGTACATCTCCACAAAGGACCGCAAACACGCACGGCTCCTCTGTGTAAGCAGTCGCCACTGGGGCTTATACGCTGGGCGGCTTATACACTGAAACTGACAGTTGTTTTGACAATTTCTGGGTATTGCGGCTTATACACCGGGCAGCTAATATGCCGAAGATTACGGTAATATACAAATTGAAGTTCAAATGTTAACTTTTGAGTCTGATAAATATCTTTAAATTCTGTTGAGTGAGGAAACACTCTCGCCCATAATACAAATGAGATAAATCTTCTCTAAGCGTCCTTTTAGTTCAGCAACTGAAAGATCACTCCGCTGTGTCAAGTTGTTGACCCAACTGTTTTGAGGGCAACCTGGTCTTCTCCTTGTATGCACTGGAAACCTGCAATCGCTGTAGCTGAAAGACCAGCACTGCCCATGGCATGACCACACCAGTTTACTGTGCGCTCTGGCCTCTGGTCTAATTGTAAATCATAAGCTTTTTAGAGATATGGTGGACACATTACTAGGGCACCATTTGGTTTGGATGGATCTGTCTGCTTACACCCAAACAAAACAGTACACTCGTAAAATGACTGCCATATCTCAAAAGGGCTAATGGCACTCCTCTCGATAGATTTTTGTGCTTGCAGCCAAAAGAAATAAGCATTTTACAGTGCACTGTAAGGGCACAAATTTGTGGTAAAGTGACACCATGAAATCTGTTCCTGAGCATCTTTAAAAGCTGTCGACTCTCCATGACTCTGCAGGAAGTTCCCTGAAAATAAACCAATCTTTCTATGTTGTGATGAACATTTTTGAAATTCTCCCTGATCATTAAAAAACTTTGTCCCTATTATGTTGAATGTAATTCCAAATATCTCTTTGATTCTTGTACAAAATCTCCCTGATTGCAACATGCAAATATTGGCGTCTGCAGTAAGCTTAAAAGTTGACATTGATGCTCAGCCAGATTGTTGGTTGGAAGCTAGAAAGATTGATATTTTCAAGAGGTCTTTTTCCCCTTCAGGATGTCAAGATGACAGAGCAGATGTCCAGACAGCTCTCATATCGGAGGCTCAGTTCATCAAACCCATCAAGAAGTTCATGGCTGGCTTAATCAGGAAGCAGGTAAAAATATAATCTTTTGTTTTATCTTTCTGTGACAACAGAACAACAATGTTAATTTTGTTCAAGTTGATCTTTAATGGATTTGCTCCAATTTACCCCAAATGAACTAGTGTGTCTATACTCATTCCAAATATCACTTCAGTTGTCTTTCCAAGGGGTCCTGAAAGTACTTGTTGCCAGAACTAAGGGCCTTTGCTTTTGCATCCCCAAATCTTGTGAGAATTGAAAGGGCCCTGTGTTCAAACGTATTGATTTAATGTGTATGACTTTGGATGGCATGGGTGGTGTGTGCATGAAGCACTCACCTCTCACCACTGTGACCCTGGTCCGAAGAACAACAAAATATCGACATTACCGGCATGGTCAAAATTCCAAGATTTGGGCCAATTTTTTTTTGCAATTTTATGGTTTCAAATGATACAGAACGGACTCCTGAAGACAGTTTACTGGTGCAGACTGGAAAAATACTTCATGGAATGAGATGTACCGGGAATTGTGTGAGTTAAGTTTTGGGTCCGAAAAACAAAAATATTGACAATACCGGCGATGGTCAAAATTTCAAGATTGTAAAAATAACTCATAGTTTGAGATGTATCAGGAATTTTGTGAGTTTAGTTATGGGTCCAAAAAACCCAAAAATCGACCATGCCGGCATGGTTCAAATTTCTAGATTTGGGTCGAAATATTTTTGCCAATTTTATAGTTTCAAATGATACAGACGGACTCCTGAAGACAGTTTACTGGTGCAGACTGGAAAAATACTTCATGGAATGAGATGTACCGGGAATTGTGTGAGTTAAGTTTTTATTGACAATACCGGCGATGGTCAAAATTTCAAGATTGTAAAAATAATTCATAGTTTGAGATGTATCAGGAATTTTGTGAGTTAAGTTATGGGTCCGTAAAAACCAAAAAATCAACCATGCCGGCATGGTTCAAATTTCTAGGTTTGGGTTGAAATTTTTTTGGCAATTTTATAGTTTCAAATGATACAGAACGGACTCCTGAAGACAGGTTACTGGTGCAGACTGGAAAAATTAATCATAGAATGGGATGTATCGGGAATTTTGTGAGTTAAGTTTTGGGTCCGAAGAACAAAAATATCGACAATACCAGCATAGTCAAAATTTCAAGATTTGGGTTGAAGATTTTTGGGCAATTTTCTGGTTTGAAATGATACAGAATAGACTGCTGAAGACAGTTTTCTGGTGCAGACTATTAAAATGATGCATAATTTTTCAGATATTGAGAATTTTGTGAGTTTAGTTATGGGTCCCAAAACCCTAAAAATCATCAAGATTTTTGGTCAAAAATCTTTTGGCAATTTTATGGTTTCAAATGATAGAGCACGGACTCCAGAAGACAGTTTACTGGTACAGACTGGAAAAATGATGCATAGTTTGTCAGATAATGAAAAATTTTTGAATTTAGTTGTGGGTCCAAAAAACCAAAAAATCAACCATGCCGGCCTGGTCAAAATTTCAAGATTTTGGGTCAACAATTTGTAATTTTATGATTTCAAATGATACAGAATGGACTCCTGAAGACAGTTTTCTGGTGCAGACTGGAAAAATACTTCATGGAATGAGATGTACCGGGAATTGTGTGAGTTAAGTTTTGGGTCCGAAGAACAAAAATATTGACAATACCGGCGATGGTCAAAATTTCAAGATTGTAAAAATAATTCATAGTTTGAGATGTATCAGGAATTTTGTGAGTTTAGTTAGGGGTCCGAAAAACCAAAAAATTGACCATGCCGGCATGGTTCAAATTTCTAGGTTTGGGTTGAAATTTCTTTGGCAATTTTATAGTTTCAAATGATAGAGCACGGACTCCTGAAGACAGGTTACTGGTGCAGACTGGAAAAATTAATCATAGAATGGGATGTATCGGGAATTTTGTGAGTTAAGTTTTGGGTTCGAAGAACAAAAATATCGACAATACAAGCATGGTCAAAATTTCAAGATTTGGGTTGAAGATTTTTGGGCAATTTTCTGGTTTGAAATGATACAGAATAGACTCCTGAAGACAATTTACTGGTGCAGACTATTAAAATGATGCATATTTTTTTCAGATATTGAGAATTTTGTGAGTTATGGGTCCCAAAACCCTAAAATGCATCAAGATTTTTGGTCAAAAATCTTTTGGCAATTTTATGGTTTCAAATGATAGAGCACGGACTCCAGAAGACAGTTTACTGGTACAGACTGCAAAAATGATGCATAGTTTGTCAGATAATGAAAAATTTCTGAATTTAGTTGTGGGTTCGAAAAACCAAAAAATCAACCATGCCGGCCTGGTCAAAATTTCAAGATTTTGGGTCAACAATTTGTAATTTTATGGTTTCAAATGATACAGAATGGACTCCTGAAGACAGTTTACTGGTGCAGACTGGAAAAATACTTCATGGAATGAGATGAACCAGGAATTTTGTGAGTTAAGTTTTGGGTCCGAAGAACAAAAATATTGACAATACCAGCAATAGTCAAAATTTCAAGATTGTAAAAATAATTCATAGTTTGAGATGTATCAGGAATTTTGTAAGTTTAGTTATAGGTCCGAAAAACCAAAAAATCGACCATGCCGGCATGGTTCAAATTTCTAGATTTGGGTCGAAATTTTTTTGGCAATTTTATAGTTTCAAATCATACAGAACAGACTCCTGAAGACAGGTTACTGGTGCAGACTGGAAAAATAAATCATAGAATGGGACGTATCGGGAATTTTGTGAGTTAAGTTTTGCGTCTGAAAAACAAAAAAATCGACCATGCCGGCATGGTCAAAATTTCAAGATTTTGGTTCAAAAAACTTTGGGCAATTTTATGGTTTCAAATGATACAGAACGGACTCCTGAAGACAGTTTACTGGTGCAGACTGGAAAAATAACTCAAAGTATGAGATGTATCAGGAATTTTGTAAGTTTATAGTTATGGGTCCGAAAAACCAAAAAAAATTACCATACCGGCATGGTCAAAATTTCAAATTGTTGGGTCAAATTTTTTTGGGCAATTTTATGGTTTTAAATAATATAGAACGGACTCCTGAAGACAGTTTACCTGTGCAGACTGGAAAAATAACTCAAAGTATGAGATGTATCAGGAATTTTTGTAAGTTTAGTTATGGGTCCGAAAAACCAAAAAATTGACCATGCCAGCATGGTCACAATTTCAAGATTTTGAGTCAAAAATCTTTTGGC
Source organism: Pisaster brevispinus (assembly GCA_023634235.1). Taxonomy (NCBI): domain Eukaryota; kingdom Metazoa; phylum Echinodermata; class Asteroidea; order Forcipulatida; family Asteriidae; genus Pisaster; species Pisaster brevispinus. The sequence goes on from JAMKCF010000026.1 coordinate 1,394,649, forward strand.
AATTTTATGGTTTCAAATGATAGAGCACAGACTCCAGAAGACAGTTTACTGGTGCAGACTATAAAAATAATGCATAGTTTGTTAGATGATGAGAATTTTGTGAGTTTAGTTATGGGTCTGAAAAACCAAAAAATCGACCATGCCGGCATGGTCAAAATTTCAAGATTTTGATTCAAAAAACTTTGGGCAATTTTATGGTTTCAAATGATACAGAACGGATTCCTGAAGACAGGTTACTGGTGCAGACTGGAAAAATAAATCATAGAATGGGATGTATCGAGAATTTTGTGAGTTTAGTTATGGGTCCGAAAAATCGACCATGCCTGCATGGTAAAAATTTCAAGATTTGGGTCAATTTTTATGATTTTAAATGATATAGAACAGACTTCTGAAGACAGTTTACTGGTTCAGACTGGAAAAAATAATTTATAGTATGAGATGTATCAGGAATTTTGTAAGTTTATAGTTATGGGTCTGGAAAAACCAAAAAAAGTGACCATACCGGCATGGTCAAAATTTCAAGATTTTGGGTCAAAAATCTTTTGGCAGTTTTATGATTTCAAATGATAGAGCACGGACTCCTGAAGACCGTTTACTGGTGCAATCTCAAAAAATGATGCATAGTTTGTCAGATAATGAGAATTTTTTGAGTTTAGTTATGGGTCCGAAAAACCCAAAAACCGACCATGCCGGCATGGTCAAAATTTCAAGATTTGGGTTGACAATTTTTTGGCAATTTTATTGTTTCAAATGATTGATCACGGACTCCTGAAGACAGTTTACTGGTGCAGACTGGAAAAATAACTCAAAGTATGAGATGTATCAGGAATTTTGTGAGTTTAGTTATGGGTCCGAAAAACCAAAAAATCGACCATGCCAGCATGGTCACAATTTCATGATTTTGGGTCAAAATTCTTTTGGCAATTTTATGGTTTAAAATGATAGAGCACAGACTCCAGAAGACAGTTTACTGGTGCAGACTATAAAATAGATGCATAGTTTGTCAGATATTGAGAAATTTGTGAGTTTAGTTATGGGTCCGAAAAACCAAAAAATCGACCATGCCGGCATGGTCGAAAATTGGGTTGACAATTTTTTGGCAATTTTGTGGTTTTAAATTATATAGAACGGACTCCTGAAGACAGTTTACTTGTGCAGACTGGAAAAATAACTCAAAGTATGAGATGTATCAGGAATTTTGTGAGTTTAGTTATGGGTCCGAAAAACCAAAAAATCGACCATGCCAGCATGGTCACAATTTCAAGATTTTGGGTCAAAAATCTTTTGGCAATTTTATGGTTTCAAATGATAGAGCACAGACTCTTGAAGACAGTTTACTGGTGCAGACTATAAAAATGATGCATAGTTTGTTAGATGATGAGAAATTTGTGAGTTTAGTTATGGGTCTGAAAAACCAAAAAATCGACCATGCAGGCATGGTCAAAATTTCAAGATTTTGGGTCAAAAATCTTTTGGCAGTTTTATGGTTTCAAATGATAGAGCACTGACTCCTGAAGATCGTTTACTGGTGCAATCTCGAAAAATGATGCATAGTTTGTCAGATAAGAAGAATTTTGTGAGTTTAGTTTCGGGTCCGAAAAACCAAAAAATCAACCATGCCGGCATGGTCAAATTTTCATGATTTGAGGTCAAAATTCTTTGCGAATTTTATGGTTTCAAATGATAGAGCACGGACTCCAGAAGACAGTTTACTGGTGCAGACTATAAAAATGATGCATAGTTTGTCAGATATTGAGAATTTTGTGAGTTTAGTTATGGTTCCGAAAAACCAAAAAACCGACCATGCCGGCATGGTCAAAATTTCAAGATTTGGGTTGACAATTTTTTGACAATTTTATTGTTTCAAATGATTGATCACGGACTCCTGAAGACAGTTTACTTGTGCAGACTGGAAAAAAGATGCATAGTTTGTCAGATATTGAGAATTTTGTGAGTTTAGTTATGTGTCCGAAAAACTAAAAAATTGACCATGCCGGCATGGTCAAAATTTCAAGATTTTTTGTCAATTTTTTTGTGGCAATTTTATGGTTTCAAATGATAGAGCACAGAATCCAGAAGATAGTTTACTGGTGCAGACATAAAAATGATGCATAGTTTGTCAGATGATGAGAATTGTTTGAGTTTAGTTATGGGTCTGAAAAACCAAAAAATAGACCATGCCGGCATGGTCAAAATTTCAAGATTTTGGGTCAAAAATATTTTGGCAATTTTATGGTTTTAAATCATAGAGCACGGACTCCTGAAGACCGTTTACTGGTGCAATCTGGAAAAATGATGCATAGTTTGTCAGATAATGAGAATTTTATGAGTTTAGTTATGGGTCCGAAAAACCAAAACATCGACCATGCCGGCATGGTCAAAATTTCAAGATTTTGGGTCAAAAAACTTTTGGCAGTTTTATGGTTTCAAATGATAGAGCACTGACTCCTGAAGACCGTTTACTGGTGCAATCTGGAAAAATGATGCATAGTTTGTCAGATAAGAAGAATTTTGTGAGTTTAGTTATGGGTCCGAAAAACCAAAAAATCGACCATGCCGGCATGGTCAAATTTTCAAGATTTTGGGTCAAAAATCTTTTGGCAGTTTTATGGTTTCAAATGATAGAGCACTGACTCCTGAAGACCGTTTACTGGTGCAATCTGGAAAAATGATGCATAGTTTGTCAGATAAGAAGAATTTTGTGAGTTTAGTTATGGGTCTGAAAAACCAAAAAATCGACCATGCCGGCATGGTCAAATTTTCAAGATTTTGGGTCAAAAATCTTTTGGCAGTTTTATGGTTTCAAATGATAGAGCACTGACTCCTGAAGACCGTTTACTGGTGCAATCTCGAAAATTGATGCATAGTTTGTCAGATAAGAAGAATTTTGTGAGTTTAGTTATGGGTCCGAAAAACCAAAAAATCGACCATGCCGGCATGGTCAAATTTTCATGATTTGAGATCAAAATTCTTTGCGAATTTTATGGTTTCAAATGATAGAGCACGGACTCCAGAAGACAGTTTACTGGTGCAGACTATAAAAATGATGCATAGTTTGTCAGATAATGAGAATTTTGTGAGTTTAGTTATGGGTCCGAAAAACCCAAAAACCGACCATGCCGGCATGGTCAAAATTTCAAGATTTAGGTTGACAATTTTTTGGCAATTTTATTGTTTCAAATGATTGATCACGGACTCCTGAATACAGTTTACTGGTGCAGACTGGAAAAATAACTCAAAGTATGAGATGTATCAGGAATTTTGTGAGTTTAGTTATGGGTCCGAAAAACCAAAAAATCGACCATGCCGGCATGGTCACAATTTCAAGATTTTGGGTCAAAATTCTTTTGGCAATTTTATGGTTTAAAATGATAGAGCACGGACTCCTGAAGACCGTTTACTGATGCAATCTGGAAAAATGATGCATAGTTTGTCAGATAATGAGAATTTTATGAGTTTAGTTATGGGTCCGAAAAACCAAAAAATCGACCATGCCGGCATGGTCAAAATTTCAAGATTTTGGGTCAAAAATCTTTTGGCAGTTTTATTGTTTCAAATGATAGAGCACTGACTCCTGAAGACCGTTTACTGGTGCAATCTGGAAAAATGATGCATAGTTTGTCAGATAAGAAGAATTTTGTGAGTTTAGTTATGGGTCTGAAAAACCAAAAAAACGACCATGCTGGCATGGTCAAATTTTCAAGATTTTGGGTCAAAAATCTTTTGGCAGTTTCATGGTTTCGAATGATAGAGCACTGACTACTGAAGACCGTTTACTGGTGCAATCTGGAAAAATGATGCATAGTTTGTCATATAAGAAGAATTTTGTGAGTTTAGTTATGGGTCCGAAAAACCCAAAAACCGACCATGCCGGCATGGTCAAATTTCAAGATTTTGGGTCAAAAATCTTTTGGCAATTTTATGGTTTTAAATGATAGAGCACGGACTCCTGAAGACCGTTTACTGGTGCAATCTGGAAAAATGATGCATAGTTTGTCAGATAATGAGAATTTTATGAGTTTAGTTATGGGTCCGAAAAACTAAAAAATCGACCATGCCGGCATGGTCAAATTTCAAGATTTTGGGTCAAAAATCTTTTGGCACTTTTATGGTTTCAAATGATAGAGCACTGACTCCTGAAGACCGTTTACTGGTGCAATCTCGAAAATTGATGCATAGTTTGTCAGATAAGAAGAATTTTGTGAGTTTAGTTATGGGTCCGAAAAACCAAAAAATCGACCATGCCGGCATGGTCAAATTTTCATGATTTAAGATCAAAATTCTTTGCGAATTTTATGGTTTCAAATGATAGAGCACGGACTCCAGAAGACAGTTTACTGGTGCAGACTATAAAAATGATGCATAGTTTGTCAGATATTGAGAATTTTGTGAGTTTAGTTATGGGTCCGAAAAAACCAAAAACCGACCATGCCGGCATGGTCAAAATTTCAAGATTTGGGTTGACAATTTTTTGGCAATTTTATTGTTTCAAATGATTGATCACGGACTCCTGAAGACAGTTTACTGGTGCAGACTGGAAAAATAACTCAAAGTATGAGATGTATCAGGAATTTTGTGAGTTTAGTTATGGGTCCGAAAAACCAAAAAATCGACCATGCCGGCATGGTCACAATTTCAAGATTTTGGGTCAAAAATCTTTTGGCAGTTTTATGGTTTCAAATGATAGAGCACTGACTCCTGAAGACCGTTTACTGGTGCAATCTGGAAAAATGATGCATAGTTTGTCATATAAGAAGAATTTTGTGAGTTTAGTTATGGGTCCGAAAAACCAAAAAATCGACCATGCCGGCATGGTCAAATTTCAAGATTTTGGGTCAAAAATCTTTTGGCAATTTTATGGTTTTAAATGATAGAGCACGGACTCCTGAAGACCGTTTACTGGTGCAATCTGGAAAAATGATGCATAGTTTGTCAGATAATGAGAATTTTATGAGTTTAGTTATGGGTCCGAAAAACCAAAAAATCGACCATGCCGGCATGGTCAAAATTTCAAGATTTTGGGTCAAAAATCTTTTGGCAGTTTTATGGTTTCAAATGATAGAGCACTGACTCCTGAAGACCGTTTACTGGTGCAATCTGGAAAAATGATGCATAGTTTGTCAGATAAGAAGAATTTTGTGAGTTTAGTTATGGGTCCGAAAATCCAAAAAATCGACCATGCCGGCATGGTCAAATTTTCAAGATTTTGGGTCAAAAATCTTTTGGCAGTTTTATGGTTTCAAATGATAGAGCACTGACTCCTGAAGACCGTTTACTGGTGCAATCTGGAAAAATGATGCATAGTTTGTCAGATAAGAAGAATTTTGTGAGTTTAGTTATGGGTCCGAAAAACCAAAAAATCGACCATGCCGGCATGGTCAAATTTTCATGATTTGATATCAAAATTCATTGCGAATTTTATGGTTTCAAATGATAGAGCACGGACTCCAGAAGACAGTTTACTGGTGCAGACTATAAAAATGATGCATAGTTTATCAGATATTGAGAATTTTGTGAGTTTAGTTATGGGTCCGAAAAACCCCAAAACCGACCATGCCGGCATGGTCAAAATTTCAAGATTTGGGTTGACAATTTTTTGGCAATTTTATTGTTTCAAATGATTGATCACGGACTCCTGAAGACAGTTTACTGGTGCAGACTGGAAAAATAACTCAAAGTATGAGATGTATCAGGAATTTTGTGAGTTTAGTTATGGGTCCGAAAAACCAAAAAATCGACCATGCCGGCATGGTCACAATTTCAAGATTTTGGGTCAAAATTCTTTTGGCAATTTTATGGTTTCAATTGATAGAGCACGGACTCCTGAAGACCGTTTACTGGTGCAATCTGGAAAAATGATGCATAGTTTGTCAGATAATGAGAATTTTATGAGTTTAGTTATGGGTCCGAAAAACCAAAAAATCGACCATGCCAGCATGGTCAAAATTTCAAGGTTTTGGGTCAAAAATCTTTTGGCAGTTTTATGGTTTCAAATGATAGAGCACGGACTCTTGAAGACCGTTTACTGGTGCAATCTGGAAAAATGATGCATAGTTTGTCAGATAATGAGAATTTTATGACTTTAGTTATGGGTCCGAAAAACCAAAAAATCGACCATGCCGGCATGGTCAAAATGTCAAGATTTTGGGTCAAAAATCTTTTGGCACTTTTATGGTTTCAAATGATAGAGCACTGACTCCTGAAGACCGTTTACTGGTGCAATCTCGAAAAATGATGCATAGTTTGTCAGATAAGAAGAATTTTGTGAGTTTAAGTTATGGGTAAGAAAAACCAAAAAATCGACCATGCTGGCATGGTCAAATTTTCATGATTTGAGATCAAAATTCTTTGCGAATTTTATGGTTTCAAATGATAGAGCACGGACTGCAGAAGACAGTTTACTGGTGCAGACTATAAAAATGATGCATAGTTTGTCAGATATTGAGAATTTTGTGAGTTTAGTTATGGTTCCGAAAAACCAAAAAAACGACCATGCCGGCATGGTCAAAATTTCAAGATTTGGGTTGACAATTTTTGGGCAATTTTATTGTTTCAAATGATTGATCACGGACTCCTGAAGACAGTTTACTGGTGCAGACTGGAAAAATAACTCAAAGTATGAGATGTATCAGGAATTTTGTGAGTTTAGTTATGTGTCCGAAAAACCAAAAAATTGACCATGCCGGCATGGTCAAAATTTTCATGATTTGAGATCAAAATTCTTTGCGAATTTTATGGTTTCAAATGATTGAGCACGGACTCCAGAAGACAGTTTACTGGTGCAGACTATAAAAATGATGCATAGTTTGTCAGATATTGAGAATTTTGTGAGTTTAGTTATGGGTCCGAAAAACCAAAAAACCGACCATGCCGGCATGGTCAAAATTTCATGATTTGGGTTGACAATTTTTTGGCAATTTTATTGTTTCAAATGATTGATCACGGACTCCTGAAGACAGTTTACTGGTGCAGACTGGAAAAATAACTCAAAGTATGAGATGTATCAGGAATTTTGTGAGTTTAGTTATGGGTCCGAAAAACCAAAAAATTGGCCATGCCGGCATGGTCACAATTTCAAGATTTTGGGTCAAAATTCTTTTGGCAATTTCATGGTTTCAAATGATAGAGCACGGACTCCTGAAGACAGTTTACCGGTGATGACTGGAAAAAAGATGCATAGTTTGTCAGATATTGAGAATTTTGTGAGTTGAGTTATGTGTCCGAAAAACCAAAAAATTGACCATGCCGGCATGGTCAAAATTTCAAGATTTTGGGTAAAATTTTGTTTGGCAATTTTATGGTTTCAAATGATAGTGCACAGACTCCAGAAGACAGTTTACTGGTGCAGACATAAAAATGATGCATAGTTTGTCAGATGATGAGAATTTTGTGAGTTTAGTTATGGGTCCGAAAAACCAAAAAACAGACCATGCCGGCATGGTCAAAATTTCAAGATTTTGGGTCAAAAATCTTTTGACAATTTTATGGTTTCAAATGATAGAGCACGGACTCCTGAAGACCATTTACTGGTGCAATCTGGAAAAATGATGCATAGTTTGTCAGATAATGAGAATTTTATGAGTTTAGTTATGGGTCCGAAAAACCAAAAAATCGACCATGCCGGCATGGTCAAAATTTCAAGATTTTGGGTCAAAAATCTGTTGGCAGTTTAATGGTTTCAAATGATAGAGCACTGACTCCTGAAGACCGTTTACTGGTGCAATCTCGAAAAATGATGCATAGTTTGTCAGATAAGAAGAATTTTGTGAGTTTAGTTATGGGTCCGAAAAACCAAAAAATCGACCATGCTGGCATGGTCAAATTTTCATGATTTGAGATCAAAATTCTTTGCGAATTTTATGGTTTCAAATGATAGAGCACAGACTCCAGAAGACAATTTACTGGTGCAGACTATAAAAATGATGCATAGTTTGTCAGATATTGAGAATTTTGTGAGTTTAGTTATGGGTCCGAAAAACAAAAAAATCGACCATGCCGGCATGGTCAAAATTTCAAGATTTGGGTTGACAATTTTTTGGCAATTTTATTGTTTCAAATGATTGATCACGGACTCCTGAAGACAGTTTACTGGTGCAGACTGGAAAAATAACTCAAAGTATGAGATGTATCAGGAATTTTGTGAGTTTAGTTATGTGTCCGAAAAACCAAAAAATTGACCATGCCGGCATGGTCAAAATTTTCATGATTTGAGATCAAAATTCTTTGCGAATTTTATGGTTTCAAATGATTGAGCACGGACTCCAGAAGACAGTTTACTGGTGCAGACTATAAAAATGATGCATAGTTTGTCAGATATTGAGAATTTTGTGAGTTTAGTTATGGGTCCGAAAAACCAAAAAACCGACCATGCCGGCATGGTCAAAATTTCATGATTTGGGTTGACAATTTTTTGGCATTTTTATTGTTTCAAATGATTGATCACGGACTCCTGAAGACAGTTTACTGGTGTAGACTGGAAAAATAACTCAAAGTATGAGATGTATCAGGAATTTTGTGAGTTTAGTTATGGGTCCGAAAAACCAAAAAATTGGCCATGCCGGCATGGTCACAATTTCAAGATTTTGGGTCAAAATTCTTTTGGCAATTTCATGGTTTCAAATGATAGAGCACGGACTCCTGAAGACAGTTTACTGGTGATGACTGGAAAAAAGATGCATAGTTTGTCAGATAAGAAGAATTTTGTGAGTTTAGTTATGGGTCCGAAAAACCAAAAAATCGACCATGCTGGCATGGTCAAATTTTCATGATTTGAGATCAAAATTCTTTGCGAATTTTATGGTTTCAAATGATAGAGCACAGACTCCAGAAGACAATTTACTGGTGCAGACTATAAAAATGATGCATAGTTTGTCAGATATTGAGAATTTTGTGAGTTTAGTTATGGGTCCGAAAAACCAAAAAATCGACCATGCCAGCATGGTCAAAATTTCAAGATTTGGGTTGACAATTTTTTGGCAATTTTATTGTTTCAAATGATTGATCACGGACTCCTGAAGACAGTTTACTGGTGCAGACTGGAAAAATAACTCAAAGTATGAGATGTATCAGGAATTTTGTGAGTTTAGTTATGGGTCCGAAAAACCAAAAAATCGACCATGCCGGCATGGTCAAAGTTTCAAGATTTTGGGTCAAATTTTGTTTGGCAATTTTATGGTTTTAAATGATAAAGAACGGACTCCTGAAGACAAGTTACTGGTGCAGACTATTAAAATGATGCATAATTTTTCAGATATTGAGAATTTTGTGAGTTTAGTTATGGATCCCAAAACCCCCAAAATCATCAAGATTTTTGGTCAATTTTTTTTGCAATTTTATGGTTTCAAATGATAGAGCACAGACTCCTGAAGTCAGTTTACTTGTGCAGACTGGAAAAAATGCTTAGTTTGAGATATTTCAGGAATTTTGTGAGTTTAGTTATGGGTCCGAAAAACCAAAAAATCGACCATGTCGGCACGGTCACAATTTCAAGATTTTGGGTCAAAATGCTTTTGGCAATTTTATGGTTTCAACTGAAGACAGTTTTACTGGTGATGACTGGAAAAAAGATGCATAGTTTGTCAGATATTGAGAATTTTGTGAGTTTAGTTATGGGTCCGAAAAACCAAAAAAATCGACCATGCGGCATGGTCACAATTTCAAGATTTTGGGTCAAAAAATCTTTTGGCAGTTTTATGGTTTCAAATGATAGAGCACAGACTCCAGAAGATAGTTTACTGGTGCAGACATAAAAAATGATGCATAGTTTGTCAGAATGGATGAGAATTTTTTGAGTTCAGTTATGGGTCTGAAAAACCAAAAAATAAGACCATGCACGGCATGGTCAAAATTTCAAGATTTTGGGTCAAAAATTCTTTTGGCAATTTTATGGTTTCAAATGATAGAGCACGGACTCCTGAAGACCGTTTTACTGGTGCAATCTGGAAAAATGATGCATAGTTTGTCAGATAATGAGAGATTTTATGAGTTTAGTTATGGGTCCGAAAAACCAAAAAATCGACCATGCCGGCATGGTCAAAATTTCAAGATTTTGGGTCAAAAGTCTTTTTGCAGTTTTATGGTTTCAAATGATAGAGCACTGACTCCTGAAGGACCGTTTACTGGTGCAATCTCGAAAAATGATGCATAGTTTGTCAGATAAGAAGAATTTTGTGAGTTTAGTTATGGGTCCGAAAAACCAAAAATCGACCATGCTGGCATGGTCAAATTTTCATGATTTGAGATCAAAATTCTTTGCGAATTTTATGGTTTCAAATGATAGAGCACAGACTCCAGAAGACAATTTACTGGTGCAAACTATAAAAATGATGCATAGTTTGTCAGATATTGAGAATTTTGTGAGTTTAGTTATGGGTCCGAAAAACAAAAAAAGACATCGACCATGCGGCATGGTCAAAATTTCAAGATTTGGTGGTTGACAATTTTGTGGCAATTTTATTGTTTCAAATGATTGATCACGGACTCCTGAAGACAGTTTACTGGTGGCAGACTGGAAAAAATAACTCAAAGTATGAGATGTATCAGGAATTTTGTGAGTTTAGTTATGTGTCCGAAAAACCAAAAAATTGACCATGCCGGCATGGTCAAAATTTTCATGATTTGAGATCAAAATTCTTTGCGAATTTTATGGTTTCAAATGATTGAGCACGGGACTCCAGAAGACGAGTTTACTGGTGCAGACTATAAAAATGATGCATAGTTTGTCAGATATTGAGAATTTTGTGAGTTTAGTTATGGGTCCGAAAACCAAAAAACCCGACCATGCCGGCATGGTCAAAATTTCATGATTTGGGTTGACAATTTTTTGGCATTTTTATTGTTTCAAATGATTGATCACGGACTCCTGAAGACAGTTTACTGGTGTAGACTGGAAAAATGATGCATAGTTTGTCATATAAAGAAGAATTTTGTGAGTTTAGTTATGGGTCCGAAAAAACCAAAAATTCGACCATGCCGGCATGGTCAAATTTCAAGATTTTGGGTCAAAAATCTTTTGGCAATTTTTATGGTTTTAAATGATAGAGCACGGACTCCTGAAGACCGTTTACTGGTGCAATCTGGAAAAATGATGCATAGTTTGTCAGATAATGAGAATTTTATGAGTTTAGTTATGGGTCCGAAAAACCAAAAATTCGACCATGCCGGCATGGTCAAAATTTCAAGATTTTGGGTCAAAAATCTTTTGGCAGTAGTTTATGGTTTCAAATGATAGAGCACTGACTCCTGAAGACCGTTTACTGGTGCAATCTGGAAAAATGATGCATAGTTTGTCAGATAAGAAGAATTTTGTGAGTTTAGTTATGGGTCCGAAAATCCAAAAAATCGACCATGCCGGCATGGTCCAAATTTACAAGATTTTGGGTCAAAAATCTTTTGGCAGTTTTATGGTTTCAAATGATATAGAGCACTGACTCCTGAAGACCGTTTACTGGTTGCAATCTGGAAAAATGATGCATAGTTTGTCAGGATAAGAAGAATTTTGTGAGTTTAGTTATGGGTCCGAAAAACCAAAAAATCGACCATGCCGGCATGGTCAAATTTTCATGATTTGATATCAAAATTCATTGCGAATTTTATGGTTTCAAATGATAGAGCACGGACTCCAGAAGACAGTTTACTGGTGCAGGACTATAAAAATGATGCATAGTTTATCAGATATTGAGAATTTTGTGAGTTTAGTTATGGGTCCGAAAAACCCCAAAACCGACCATGCCGGCATGGTCAAAATTTCAAGATTTGGGTTGACAATTTTTTGGCAATTTTATTGTTTCAAATGATTGATCACGGACTCCTGAAGACAGTTTACTGGTGCAGACTGGAAAAATAACTCAAAGTATGAGATGTATCAGGAATTTTGTGAGTTTAGTTATGGGTCCGAAAAACCAAAAAATCGACCATGCCGGCATGGTCACAATTTCAAGATTTTGGGTCAAAATTCTTTTGGCAATTTTATGGTTTCAATTGATAGAGCACGGACTCCTGAAGACCGTTTACTGGTGCAATCTGGAAAAATGATGCATAGTTTGTCAGATAATGAGAATTTTATGAGTTTAGTTATGGGTCCGAAAAACCAAAAAATCGACCATGCCAGCATGGTCAAAATTTCAAGGTTTTGGGTCAAAAATCTTTTGGCAGTTTTATGGTTTCAAATGATAGAGCACGGACTCTTGAAGACCGTTTACTGGTGCAATCTGGAAAAATGATGCATAGTTTGTCAGATAATGAGAATTTTATGACTTTAGTTATGGGTCCGAAAAACCAAAAAATCGACCATGCCGGCATGGTCAAAATGTCAAGATTTTGGGTCAAAAATCTTTTGGCACTTTTATGGTTTCAAATGATAGAGCACTGACTCCTGAAGACCGTTTACTGGTGCAATCTCGAAAAATGATGCATAGTTTGTCAGATAAGAAGAATTTTGTGAGTTTAGTTATGGGTAAGAAAAACCAAAAAATCGACCATGCTGGCATGGTCAAATTTTCATGATTTGAGATCAAAATTCTTTGCGAATTTTATGGTTTCAAATGATAGAGCACGGACTGCAGAAGACAGTTTACTGGTGCAGACTATAAAAATGATGCATAGTTTGTCAGATATTGAGAATTTTGTGAGTTTAGTTATGGTTCCGAAAAACCAAAAAAACGACCATGCCGGCATGGTCAAAATTTCAAGATTTGGGTTGACAATTTTTGGGCAATTTTATTGTTTCAAATGATTGATCACGGACTCCTGAAGACAGTTTACTGGTGCAGACTGGAAAAATAACTCAAAGTATGAGATGTATCAGGAATTTTGTGAGTTTAGTTATGTGTCCGAAAAACCAAAAAATTGACCATGCCGGCATGGTCAAAATTTTCATGATTTGAGATCAAAATTCTTTGCGAATTTTATGGTTTCAAATGATTGAGCACGGACTCCAGAAGACAGTTTACTGGTGCAGACTATAAAAATGATGCATAGTTTGTCAGATATTGAGAATTTTGTGAGTTTAGTTATGGGTCCGAAAAACCAAAAAACCGACCATGCCGGCATGGTCAAAATTTCATGATTTGGGTTGACAATTTTTTGGCAATTTTATTGTTTCAAATGATTGATCACGGACTCCTGAAGACAGTTTACTGGTGCAGACTGGAAAAATAACTCAAAGTATGAGATGTATCAGGAATTTTGTGAGTTTAGTTATGGGTCCGAAAAACCAAAAAATTGGCCATGCCGGCATGGTCACAATTTCAAGATTTTGGGTCAAAATTCTTTTGGCAATTTCATGGTTTCAAATGATAGAGCACGGACTCCTGAAGACAGTTTACCGGTGATGACTGGAAAAAAGATGCATAGTTTGTCAGATATTGAGAATTTTGTGAGTTGAGTTATGTGTCCGAAAAACCAAAAAATTGACCATGCCGGCATGGTCAAAATTTCAAGATTTTGGGTAAAATTTTGTTTGGCAATTTTATGGTTTCAAATGATAGTGCACAGACTCCAGAAGACAGTTTACTGGTGCAGACATAAAAATGATGCATAGTTTGTCAGATGATGAGAATTTTGTGAGTTTAGTTATGGGTCCGAAAAACCAAAAAACAGACCATGCCGGCATGGTCAAAATTTCAAGATTTTGGGTCAAAAATCTTTTGACAATTTTATGGTTTCAAATGATAGAGCACGGACTCCTGAAGACCATTTACTGGTGCAATCTGGAAAAATGATGCATAGTTTGTCAGATAATGAGAATTTTATGAGTTTAGTTATGGGTCCGAAAAACCAAAAAATCGACCATGCCGGCATGGTCAAAATTTCAAGATTTTGGGTCAAAAATCTGTTGGCAGTTTAATGGTTTCAAATGATAGAGCACTGACTCCTGAAGACCGTTTACTGGTGCAATCTCGAAAAATGATGCATAGTTTGTCAGATAAGAAGAATTTTGTGAGTTTAGTTATGGGTCCGAAAAACCAAAAAATCGACCATGCTGGCATGGTCAAATTTTCATGATTTGAGATCAAAATTCTTTGCGAATTTTATGGTTTCAAATGATAGAGCACAGACTCCAGAAGACAATTTACTGGTGCAGACTATAAAAATGATGCATAGTTTGTCAGATATTGAGAATTTTGTGAGTTTAGTTATGGGTCCGAAAAACAAAAAAATCGACCATGCCGGCATGGTCAAAATTTCAAGATTTGGGTTGACAATTTTTTGGCAATTTTATTGTTTCAAATGATTGATCACGGACTCCTGAAGACAGTTTACTGGTGCAGACTGGAAAAATAACTCAAAGTATGAGATGTATCAGGAATTTTGTGAGTTTAGTTATGTGTCCGAAAAACCAAAAAATTGACCATGCCGGCATGGTCAAAATTTTCATGATTTGAGATCAAAATTCTTTGCGAATTTTATGGTTTCAAATGATTGAGCACGGACTCCAGAAGACAGTTTACTGGTGCAGACTATAAAAATGATGCATAGTTTGTCAGATATTGAGAATTTTGTGAGTTTAGTTATGGGTCCGAAAAACCAAAAAACCGACCATGCCGGCATGGTCAAAATTTCATGATTTGGGTTGACAATTTTTTGGCATTTTTATTGTTTCAAATGATTGATCACGGACTCCTGAAGACAGTTTACTGGTGTAGACTGGAAAAATAACTCAAAGTATGAGATGTATCAGGAATTTTGTGAGTTTAGTTATGGGTCCGAAAAACCAAAAAATTGGCCATGCCGGCATGGTCACAATTTCAAGATTTTGGGTCAAAATTCTTTTGGCAATTTCATGGTTTCAAATGATAGAGCACGGACTCCTGAAGACAGTTTACTGGTGATGACTGGAAAAAAGATGCATAGTTTGTCAGATAAGAAGAATTTTGTGAGTTTAGTTATGGGTCCGAAAAACCAAAAAATCGACCATGCTGGCATGGTCAAATTTTCATGATTTGAGATCAAAATTCTTTGCGAATTTTATGGTTTCAAATGATAGAGCACAGACTCCAGAAGACAATTTACTGGTGCAGACTATAAAAATGATGCATAGTTTGTCAGATATTGAGAATTTTGTGAGTTTAGTTATGGGTCCGAAAAACCAAAAAATCGACCATGCCAGCATGGTCAAAATTTCAAGATTTGGGTTGACAATTTTTTGGCAATTTTATTGTTTCAAATGATTGATCACGGACTCCTGAAGACAGTTTACTGGTGCAGACTGGAAAAATAACTCAAAGTATGAGATGTATCAGGAATTTTGTGAGTTTAGTTATGGGTCCGAAAAACCAAAAAATCGACCATGCCGGCATGGTCAAAGTTTCAAGATTTTGGGTCAAATTTTGTTTGGCAATTTTATGGTTTTAAATGATAAAGAACGGACTCCTGAAGACAAGTTACTGGTGCAGACTATTAAAATGATGCATAATTTTTCAGATATTGAGAATTTTGTGAGTTTAGTTATGGATCCCAAAACCCCCAAAATCATCAAGATTTTTGGTCAATTTTTTTTGCAATTTTATGGTTTCAAATGATAGAGCACAGACTCCTGAAGTCAGTTTACTTGTGCAGACTGGAAAAAATGCTTAGTTTGAGATATTTCAGGAATTTTGTGAGTTTAGTTATGGGTCCGAAAAACCAAAAAATCGACCATGTCGGCACGGTCACAATTTCAAGATTTTGGGTCAAAATGCTTTTGGCAATTTTATGGTTTCAAATGATAGAGCACGGACTCCTGAAGACAGTTTACTGGTGATGACTGGAAAAAAGATGCATAGTTTGTCAGATATTGAGAATTTTGTGAGTTTAGTTATGGGTCCGAAAAACCAAAAAATCGACCATGCCGGCATGGTCACAATTTCAAGATTTTGGGTCAAAAATCTTTTGGCAGTTTTATGGTTTCAAATGATAGAGCACAGACTCCAGAAGATAGTTTACTGGTGCAGACATAAAAATGATGCATAGTTTGTCAGATGATGAGAATTTTTTGAGTTCAGTTATGGGTCTGAAAAACCAAAAAATAGACCATGCCGGCATGGTCAAAATTTCAAGATTTTGGGTCAAAAATCTTTTGGCAATTTTATGGTTTCAAATGATAGAGCACGGACTCCTGAAGACCGTTTACTGGTGCAATCTGGAAAAATGATGCATAGTTTGTCAGATAATGAGAATTTTATGAGTTTAGTTATGGGTCCGAAAAACCAAAAAATCGACCATGCCGGCATGGTCAAAATTTCAAGATTTTGGGTCAAAAGTCTTTTTGCAGTTTTATGGTTTCAAATGATAGAGCACTGACTCCTGAAGACCGTTTACTGGTGCAATCTCGAAAAATGATGCATAGTTTGTCAGATAAGAAGAATTTTGTGAGTTTAGTTATGGGTCCGAAAAACCAAAAAATCGACCATGCTGGCATGGTCAAATTTTCATGATTTGAGATCAAAATTCTTTGCGAATTTTATGGTTTCAAATGATAGAGCACAGACTCCAGAAGACAATTTACTGGTGCAGACTATAAAAATGATGCATAGTTTGTCAGATATTGAGAATTTTGTGAGTTTAGTTATGGGTCCGAAAAACAAAAAAATCGACCATGCCGGCATGGTCAAAATTTCAAGATTTGGGTTGACAATTTTTTGGCAATTTTATTGTTTCAAATGATTGATCACGGACTCCTGAAGACAGTTTACTGGTGCAGACTGGAAAAATAACTCAAAGTATGAGATGTATCAGGAATTTTGTGAGTTTAGTTATGTGTCCGAAAAACCAAAAAATTGACCATGCCGGCATGGTCAAAATTTTCATGATTTGAGATCAAAATTCTTTGCGAATTTTATGGTTTCAAATGATTGAGCACGGACTCCAGAAGACAGTTTACTGGTGCAGACTATAAAAATGATGCATAGTTTGTCAGATATTGAGAATTTTGTGAGTTTAGTTATGGGTCCGAAAAACCAAAAAACCGACCATGCCGGCATGGTCAAAATTTCATGATTTGGGTTGACAATTTTTTGGCATTTTTATTGTTTCAAATGATTGATCACGGACTCCTGAAGACAGTTTACTGGTGTAGACTGGAAAAATAACTCAAAGTATGAGATGTATCAGGAATTTTGTGAGTTTAGTTATGGGTCCGAAAAACCAAAAAATTTGCCATGCCGGCATGGTCACAATTTCAAGATTTTGGGTCAAAATTCTTTTGGCAATTTCATGGTTTCAAATGATAGAGCACGGACTCCTGAAGACAGTTTACTGGTGATGACTGGAAAAAAGATGCATAGTTTGTCAGATAAGAAGAATTTTGTGAGTTTAGTTATGGGTCCGAAAAACCAAAAAATCGACCATGCTGGCATGGTCAAATTTTCATGATTTGAGATCAAAATTCTTTGCGAATTTTATGGTTTCAAATGATAGAGCACAGACTCCAGAAGACAATTTACTGGTGCAGACTATAAAAATGATGCATAGTTTGTCAGATATTGAGAATTTTGTGAGTTTAGTTATGGGTCCGAAAAACCAAAAAATCGACCATGCCAGCATGGTCAAAATTTCAAGATTTGGGTTGACAATTTTTTGGCAATTTTATTGTTTCAAATGATTGATCACGGACTCCTGAAGACAGTTTACTGGTGCAGACTGGAAAAATAACTCAAAGTATGAGATGTATCAGGAATTTTGTGAGTTTAGTTATGGGTCCGAAAAACCAAAAAATCGACCATGCCGGCATGGTCAAAGTTTCAAGATTTTGGGTCAAATTTTGTTTGGCAATTTTATGGTTTTAAATGATAAAGAACGGACTCCTGAAGACAAGTTACTGGTGCAGACTATTAAAATGATGCATAATTTTTCAGATATTGAGAATTTTGTGAGTTTAGTTATGGATCCCAAAACCCCCAAAATCATCAAGATTTTTGGTCAATTTTTTTTGCAATTTTATGGTTTCAAATGATAGAGCACAGACTCCTGAAGTCAGTTTACTTGTGCAGACTGGAAAAAATGCTTAGTTTGAGATATTTCAGGAATTTTGTGAGTTTAGTTATGGGTCCGAAAAACCAAAAAATCGACCATGTCGGCACGGTCACAATTTCAAGATTTTGGGTCAAAATGCTTTTGGCAATTTTATGGTTTCAAATGATAGAGCACGGACTCCTGAAGACAGTTTACTGGTGATGACTGGAAAAAAGATGCATAGTTTGTCAGATATTGAGAATTTTGTGAGTTTAGTTATGGGTCCGAAAAACCAAAAAATCGACCATGCCGGCATGGTCACAATTTCAAGATTTTGGGTCAAAAATCTTTTGGCAGTTTTATGGTTTCAAATGATAGAGCACAGACTCCAGAAGATAGTTTACTGGTGCAGACATAAAAATGATGCATAGTTTGTCAGATGATGAGAATTTTTTGAGTTCAGTTATGGGTCTGAAAAACCAAAAAATAGACCATGCCGGCATGGTCAAAATTTCAAGATTTTGGGTCAAAAATCTTTTGGCAATTTTATGGTTTCAAATGATAGAGCACGGACTCCTGAAGACCGTTTACTGGTGCAATCTGGAAAAATGATGCATAGTTTGTCAGATAATGAGAATTTTATGAGTTTAGTTATGGGTCCGAAAAACCAAAAAATCGACCATGCCGGCATGGTCAAAATTTCAAGATTTTGGGTCAAAAGTCTTTTTGCAGTTTTATGGTTTCAAATGATAGAGCACTGACTCCTGAAGACCGTTTACTGGTGCAATCTCGAAAAATGATGCATAGTTTGTCAGATAAGAAGAATTTTGTGAGTTTAGTTATGGGTCCGAAAAACCAAAAAATCAACCATGCCGGCATGGTCAAATTTTCATGATTTGAGATCAAAATTCTTTGCGAATTTTATGGTTTCAAATGATTGAGCACGGACTCCAGAAGACAGTTTACTGGTGCAGACTATAAAAATGATGCATAGTTTGTCAGATATTGAGAATTTTGTGAGTTTAGTTATGGGTCCGAAAAACCAAAAAACCGACAATGCCGGCATGGTCAAAATTTCAAGATTTGGGTTGACAATTTTTTGGCAATTTTATTGTTTCAAATGATTGATCACGGACTCCTGAAGACAGTTTACTGGTGCAGACTGGAAAAATAACTCAAAGTATGAGATGTATCAGGAATTTTGTGAGTTTAGTTTAGTTTAGTTATGGGTCCGAAAAACCAAAAAATCAACCATGCCGGCATGGTCAAATTTTCATGATTTGAGATCAAAATTCTTTGCGAATTTTATGGTTTCAAATGATTGAGCACGGACTCCAGAAGACAGTTTACTGGTGCAGACTATAAAAATGATGCATAGTTTGTCAGATATTGAGAATTTTGTGAGTTTAGTTATGGGTCCGAAAAACCAAAAAACCGACAATGCCGGCATGGTCAAAATTTCAAGATTTGGGTTGACAATTTTTTGGCAATTTTATTGTTTCAAATGATTGATCACGGACTCCTGAAGACAGTTTACTGGTGCAGACTGGAAAAATAACTCAAAGTATGAGATGTATCAGGAATTTTGTGAGTTTAGTTTAGTTTAGTTATGGGTCCGAAAAACCAAAAAATCAACCATGCCGGCATGGTCACAATTTCAAGATTTTGGGTCAAAAATCTTTTGGCAATTTTATGGTTTCAAATGATAGAGCACAGACTCCTGAAGACCGTTTACTGGTGCAGACATAAAAATGATGCATAGTTTGTCAGATGATGAGAATTTTTTGAGTTCAGTTATGGGTCTGAAAAACCAAAAAATAGACCATGCCGGCATGGTCAAAATTTCAAGATTTTGGGTCAAAAATCTTTTGGCAATTTTATGGTTTCAAATGATAGAGCACGGACTCCTGAAGACCGTTTACTGGTGCAATCTGGAAAAATGATGCATAGTTTGTCAGATAATGAGAATTTTATGAGTTTAGTTATGGGTCCGAAAAACCAAAAAATCGACCATGCCGGCATGGTCAAAATTTCAAGATTTTGGGTCAAAAATCTTTTTGCAGTTTTATGGTTTCAAATGATAGAGCACTGACTCCTGAAGACCGTTTACTGGTGCAATCTCGAAAAATGATGCATAGTTTGTCAGATAAGAAGAATTTTGTGAGTTTAGTTATGGGTCCGAAAAACCAAAAAATCAACCATGCCGGCATGGTCAAATTTTCATGATTTGAGATCAAAATTCTTTGCGAATTTTATGGTTTCAAATGATTGAGCACGGACTCCAGAAGACAGTTTACTGGTGCAGACTATAAAAATGATGCATAGTTTGTCAGATATTGAGAATTTTGTGAGTTTAGTTATGGGTCCGAAAAACCAAAAAACCGACAATGCCGGCATGGTCAAAATTTCAAGATTTGGGTTGACAATTTTTTGGCAATTTTATTGTTTCAAATGATTGATCACGGACTCCTGAAGACAGTTTACTGGTGCAGACTGGAAAAATAACTCAAAGTATGAGATGTATCAGGAATTTTGTGAGTTTAGTTATGGGTCCGAAAAACCAAAAAATCAACCATGCCGGCATGGTCACAATTTCAAGATTTGGGGTCAAAAATCTTTTGGCAATTTTATGGTTTCAAGTGATAGAGCACGGACTCCTGAAGACCGTTTACTGGTGCAATCTGGAAAAATGATGCATAGTTTGTCAGATAATGAGAATTCTGTGAGTTTAGTTATGTGTCCGAAAAACCAAAAAATTTACCATGCCGGCATGGTCAAAATTTCAAGGTTTTGGGTCAAATTTTGTTTAGCAATTTTATGGTTTCAAATGATAGAGCACAGACTCCAGAAGACAGTTTACTGGTTCAGACATAAAAATGATGCATAGTTTGTCAGATGATGAGAATTTTGTGAGTTTAGTTATGGGTCCGAAAAACCAAAAAATAGACCATGCCGGCATGGTCAAAATTTTAAGATTTTGGGTCAAAAATCTCTTGGCAATTTTATGGTTTCAAATGATAGAGCACGGACTCCTGAAGACCGTTTACTGGTGCAATCTGGAAAAATGATGCATAGTTTGTCAGATAATGAGAATTTTATGAGTTTAGTTATGGGTCCAAAAAACCAAAAAATCGACCATGCCGGCATGGTCAAAATTTCAAGATTTTGGGTCAAAAATCTTTTGGCAGTTTTATGGTTTCAAATGATAGAGCACTGACTTCTGAAGACCGTTTACTGGTGCAATCTCGAAAAATGATGCATAGTTTGTCAGATAAGAAGAATTTTGTGAGTTTAGTTTTGGGTCCGAAAAAACAAAAAATCGACCATGCCGGCATGGTCAAATTTTCATGATTTGTGATCAAAATTCTTTGCGAATTTTATGGTTTCAAATGATAGAGCACGGACTCCAGAAGACAGTTTACTGGTGCAGACTATAAAAATGATGCATAGTTTGTCAGATATTGAGAATTTTATGAGTTTAGTTATGGGTCCGAAAAACCAAAAAATAGACCATGCCGGCATGGTGAAAATTTCAAGATTTTGGGTCAAAAATCTTTTGGCAATTTTATGGTTTCAAATGATAGAGCACGGACTCCTGAAGACCGTTTACTGGTGCAATCTGGAAAAATGATGCATAGTTTGTCAGATAATGAGAATTTTATGAGTTTAGTTATGGGTCCAAAAAACCAAAAAATCTACCATGCCGGCATGGTCAAAATTTCAAGATTTTGGGTCAAAAATCTTTTGGCAATTTTATGGTTTCAAATGATAGAGCACGGACTCCTGAAGACCGTTTACTGGTGCAATCTGGAAAAATGATGCATAGTTTGTCAGATAATGAGAATTTTATGAGTTTAGTTATGGGTCCGAAAAACCAAAAAATAGACCATGCCGGCATGGTGAAAATTTCAAGATTTTGGGTCAAAAATCTTTTGGCAATTTTATGGTTTCAAATGATAGAGCACGGACTCCTGAAGACCGTTTACTGGTGCAATCTGGAAAAATGATGCATAGTTTGTCAGATAATGAGAATTTTATGAGTTTAGTTATGGGTCCAAAAAACCAAAAAATCTACCATGCCGGCATGGTCAAAATTTTAAGATTTTGGGTCAAAAATCTTTTGGCAGTTTTATGGTTTCAAATGATAGAGCACTGACTCCTGAAGACCGTTTAGTGGTGCAATCTCGAAAAATGATGCATAGTTTGTCCGATAAGAAGAATTTTGTGAGTTTAGTTATGGGTCCGAAAAACCAAAAAATCGACCATGCCGGCATGGTCAAATTTTCATGATTTGTGATCAAAATTCTTTGCAAATTTTATGGTTTCAAATGATTGAGCACGGACTCCAGAAGACAGTTTACTGGTGCAGACTATAAAAATGATGCATAGTTTGTCAGATATTGAGAATTTTGTGAGTTTAGTTATGGGTCCGAAAAACCAAAAAACCGACCATGCCGCCATGGTCAAAATTTCAAGATTTGGGTTGACAATTTTTTGGCAATTTTATTGTTTCAAATGATTGATCACGGACTCCTGAAGACAGTTTACTGGTGCAGACTGGAAAAATAATTCAAAGTATGAGATGTATCAGGAATTTTGTGAGTTTAGTTATGGGTCCGAAAAACCAAAAAATCGACCATGCCGGCATGGTCACAATTTCAAGATTTTGGGTCAAAAATCTTTTGGCAATTTTATGGTTTCAAGTGATAGAGCACGGACTCCTGAAGACCGTTTACTGGTGCAATCTGGAAAAATGATGCATAGTTTGTCAGATAATGAGAATTCTGTGAGTTTAGTTATGTGTCCGAAAAACCAAAAAATTGACCATGCCGGCATGGTCAAAATTTCAAGGTTTTGGGTCAAATTTTGTTTAGCAATTTTATGGTTTCAAATGATAGAGCACAGACTCCAGAAGACAGTTTACTGGTTCAGACATAAAAATGATGCATAGTTTGTCAGATGATGAGAATTTTGTGAGTTTAGTTATGGGTCCGAAAAACCAAAAAATAGACCATGCCGGCATGGTCAAAATTTTAAGATTTTGGGTCAAAAATCTCTTGGCAATTTTATGGTTTCAAATGATAGAGCACGGACTCCTGAAGACCGTTTACTGGTGCAATCTGGAAAAATGATGCATAGTTTGTCAGATAATGAGAATTTTATGAGTTTAGTTATGGGTCCAAAAAACCAAAAAATCTACCATGCCGGCATGGTCAAAATTTCAAGATTTTGGGTCAAAAATCTTTTGGCAGTTTTATGGTTTCAAATGATAGAGCACTGACTTCTGAAGACCGTTTACTGGTGCAATCTCGAAAAATGATGCATAGTTTGTCAGATAAGAAGAATTTTGTGAGTTTAGTTTTGGGTCCGAAAAAACAAAAAATCGACCATGCCGGCATGGTCAAATTTTCATGATTTGTGATCAAAATTCTTTGCGAATTTTATGGTTTCAAATGATAGAGCACGGACTCCAGAAGACAGTTTACTGGTGCAGACTATAAAAATGATGCATAGTTTGTCAGATATTGAGAATTTCGTGAGTTTAGTTATGGGTCCGAAAAAACAAAAAACCGACCATGCAGGCATGGTCAAAATTTCAAGATTTGGGTTGACAATTTTTTGGCAATTTTTTTGTTTCAAATGATTGATCACGGACTCCTGAAGACAGTTTACTTGTGCAGAATGGAAAAATAACTCAAAGTATGAGATGTATCAGGAATTTTGTGAGTTTAGTTATGGGTCCGAAAAACAAAAAAATCGACCATGCCGGCATGGTCACAATTTCAAGATTTTGGGTCAAAAATCTTTTGGCAATTTTATGGTTTCAAGTGATAGAGCACGGACTCCTGAAGACCGTTTACTGGTGCAATCTGGAAAAATGATACATAGTTTGTCAGATAATGAGAATTTTGTAAGTTTAGTTATGGGTCCGAAAAACCAAAAAATCGACCATGCCGGCATGGTCAAAGTTTCAAGATTTTGGGTCAAATTTTGTTTTGCAATTTTATGGTTTTAAATGATAAAGAACGGACTCCTTAAGACAAGTTACTGGTGCAGACTATTAAAATGATGCATAATTTTTCAGATATTGAGAATTTTGTGAGTTTAGTTATGGATCCCAAAACCCCCAAAATCATCAAGATTTTTGGTCAATTTTTTTTGCAATTTTATGGTTTCAAATGATAGAGCACAGACTCCTGAAGTCAGTTTACTTGTGCAATCTCGAAAAAATGCTTAGTTTGAGATATTTCAGGAATTTTGTGAGTTTAGTTATGGGTCCGAAAAACCAAAAAATCGACCATGCCGGCATGGTCACAATTTCAAGATTTTGGGTCAAAAATCTTTTGGCAATTTTATGGTTTCAAATGATAGAGCACGGACTCCTGAAGACAGTTTACTGGTTCAGACATAAAAATGATGCATAGTTTGTCAGATGATGAGAATTTTGTGAGTTTAGTTATGGGTCCGAAAAACCAAAAAAAAGACCATGCCGGCATGGTCAAAATTTCAAGATTCTGGGTCAAAAATCTGTTGGCAATTTTATGGTTTCAAATGATAGAGCACGGACTCCTGAAGACAGTTTACTGGTGATGACTGGAAAAAAGATGCATAGTTTGTCAGATATTGAGAATTTTGTGAGTTTAGTTATGGGTCCGAAAAACCAAAAAATCGACCATGCCGGCATGGTCAAATTTTCATGATTTGAGATCAAAATTCTTTGCGAATTTTATGGTTTCAAATGATAGAGCACGGACTCCAGAAGACAGTTTACTGGTGCAGACTATAAAAATGATGCATAGTTTGTCAGATATTGAGAATTTTGTGAGTTTAGTTATGGGTCCAAAAAACCAAAAAACCGACCATGCCGGCATGGTCAAAATTTCAAGATTTGGGTTGACAATTTTTTGGCAATTTTATTGTTTCAAATGATTGATCACGGACTCCTGAAGACAGTTTACTGGTGCAGACTGGAAAAATAACTCAAAGTATGAGATGTATCAGGAAATTTGTGAGTTTAGTTATGGGTCCGAAAAACCAAAAAATCGACCATGCCGGCATGGTCACAATTTCAAGATTTTGGGTCAAAAATCTTTTGGCAATTTTATGGTTTCAAGTGATAGAGCACGGACTCCTGAAGACCGTTTACTGGTGCAATCTGGAAAAATGATGCATAGTTTGTCAGATAATGAGAATTTTGTGAGTTTAGTTATGGGTCCGAAAAACCAAAAAATCGACCATGCCGGCATGGTCAAAGTTTCAAGATTTTGGGTCAAATTTTGTTTGGCAATTTTATGGTTTTAAATGATAAAGAACGGACTCCTGAAGACAAGTTACTGGTGCAGACTATTAAAATGATGCATAATTTTTCAGATATTGAGAATTTTGTGAGTTTAGTTATGGATCCCAAAACCCCCAAAATCATCAAGATTTTTGGTCAATTTTTTTTTGCAATTTTATGGTTTCAAATGATAGAGCACAGACTCCTGATGTCAGTTTACTGGTGCAGACTGGAAAAAATGCTTAGTTTGAGATATTTCAGGAATTTTGTGAGTATAGTTTTGGGTCCGAAGAACCCAAAAATCAACCATACCGGCATGGTCAAAATTTCAAAATTTTGGTTTGAAATGTTTTTGGCCATTTTTTGATTCCAAATGATACAGAACAGATCCTGGAGACAGTTATCTGGTGCATACTGGAAAAACAATGCATATTTTGAGATATATCAGAATTTTGTAAGTTTAGTTTTGGGTACGAAGAACCAACAAAATAAACCATGCCAGCATGGTCAAAATTTCAAGATTTGGTTCCCAAATTTTTGAAATTTTTGTGTTCACAAGTCTTGGTCTTATTTTTTGAAACTTTTTTACCACAGAATTCTGTGCATCTGGTGCTCAATGAAATGTATGGTTTTAATGGGTTGTAAAAGCAGATTACCCATTAAGCAGTCCCATGAATTTTTGACAATAACCCCTGAAAAATGGAATTTATGAGCATGGAATGCTCCGGTGGATATTAACTTGAGAGCGCTCCAACATTTTTCCGGGTCAAATAAACCTTCCACCATATGCCAGATGGGAAAAATTTGGCCAACATACATGTCATACAACTTGAATTGGTTAATAGACCCTGCAAGTCTGGCGTATATTCAAACATTTTTGGGACTGCTTTGGCCCATCGTACATTGCCTTAATGCGTAAAAGAAACAAACTTTTGCACATTAAACAGGTCCCAAAGTTTGTATATGCGTGAGACTTGCACAGTCCATAGTAAATATAGTTTTGATCTTGATGTGCCATAATAATCAACACTAACTTCAGGCACAAATTTCAGCATGTGAACATAATATTGTCACTAATTTTAGGTTTTCAGTTACAGTTTTGTGGAATATGACTTCATTTCAGAGTTATATAAAACAATACAAAAATGGTTCTTACATATTTAGTAAGCTTTCAGACTAAACAATGATGTTTTTAATCCTTAACAATCCTGTATTTAATACTGTTAAAATGAATGATTGAATAACTAGTTCAGTCATTTTCATCTTGTATTTTTGAATGACAAGGATGTTTGTTTTTGTCACAATGCATATTACATTTTGCTTTTATTTTCACTTACCCGTGGACAAAATGAGTTAGTCCAAAGTACATCTTACCTTTTGAACTAAATAGAGCAACCTTATTTGTATATTTTCCCAACTAGTTCTGACTCCCAAGTGGAATGTGATCAGGCCATGGACTTCCAATGTACCTCTTTGTTTGCATGTGACTTTTGGTAAAACACATTCTTTTGTTGTACATTGTATATCTGCACTTACTTTGGTTCTATAGTGTAGTTCTTTGGATAGGTACTGTATAAAGTTTATAGGGGTTAACCTAGAATTACTAAGAGGATGGAAGTAGCAATAAAGTAGCAGTTCTATCTGGGCTGCAGAACCTAGTTTGTAGTTGTCTCCTTATTGTAGCATAATTAGTGTAGAAGGAAACAGTCCAATAATGAGTTAGATTATATAAGAGGGGTGCGGTTCAGTACAAAGAATGAGTGAAAACCAGCGAGGGAGTTACAGTATGTAGATGAAATGTGAGTTTCAGTGTGAACCAAAATCTAAGAGTGAGAGGTTGTGAGAGGGACTGCTAGCCACTGACCATCCGACAGTAGATTTGTGTGTCAGTTGACACAGATTACAGATGTCAAAGCCTTTGCCCAGTAGATACTGCAACTGGGGCAAATCAAAATCTGCATGCGGCATACTGGCCGTATAGTACACATGTATGGAGGCAGCACGACCCAACCAGCACAAATTTATAGTGACGGACGTCGCATTGGAAATCCGTAAGTTCTGACCCTATACTCTTAATTTTTGTAAGGGAACCTGCATTTATTAATTTGTGAACTAAATTTGTGTAAGCTCAAAGAGATGCGGAATTGCAGAATTGCTGAATTGCTGAATTGCTGAATTGCTACAGATAAAATTGTATGTTGAATCAATACCAAAGAAATGTGGAAGTGCATTGAAAGATGTATTATTCAAAGTAATTATCTTTTGCTGTGCAACCAAATCATGTATTTCCAATGTTTCGATAGTTTTGGTTGGTTACTTTAACTTATAGATGGCCGTTGATAACGGGAGAGTTTGACGGAAGAGAAGACAGATACCTACCGAGAGACGGGCTAAAGACTGTTAAACGGACTGGAGAGCCGTCATTGCCAGACTGAGTGTGCTAGGCAGAGAAAGAGCAGGCTCCAATACAGAGAGCACAACTCGTAGTCTACTCCCCAAACCAATTACAGTTATCGGCAGAGTATCATTTTTTTAAATGAACAATTAAGTTTATGTATGAATGTTGCGAGGTGCCAGCCAGTACAAACACGAACGTTAAAAACCGAGAGTAGTTTTATGTACTGTATGGGTTGCAGAGACAACCTTATTAAGTTGCGTGGAAAGCTCCAAGTAACTGCGGCTCAGTTCATGTAACTACTAGAGCCAAGCAACTGTGAGAAAGTAGAAATAAGAAACGAGGGTGAATTAACTTTTGCTAAAGTTTCTTTTGAGCTGTTATTTTAAGTCATAGTTTATGTGTAATTATTTGTAATCATTGAATAAATGTGTAAATTCATGTTTAAGAAGAAAAGGACAGGATTCTGGCATTGGAACTTATTTTCTATCTGTTTATTTTGACCCGGTACTGACAGTTTTATCATTTTGTGCAGGTTCACCACTTTGTTCTGAACGAAGGCATAGAACTATTATGACTTCTCCTCCACCATACGGCCAGGCCATGCCAATGCAGCAGGGTGAGCTCAAACCATTGAGTTGCTGAAGAATTCCAAACCTAGGCCTGTGATTTCTCAGGCTTTTTCCTGGTTTCAGGATTTTCCATTGACCTCCCTTGGGCTTCAGAGTTTCTTGAAAGAGGCAAACTTGCAAACATTTTGTTTAATCACAGGATGTGGCAAATATTGTACACATGATCATTTTATATGATGGCCACACACAGGCTCAAACCTTTGACCTCCATGAGTGTGTGCTCATCTTGTGTTGATGAACATGACCATATGTACACAGTGTAAGCTACATCCTGTGATTGGTGTCGCAGCAAAAAGTTACAAAGTCAAACCAGAACTGATAAGAATAAAGTCATTAGTGTAGTTAGCTCCGCCTTGAACAAAAGGATCAAGGCGCAATAACGAATAGTCATTCACATTGTACTGTATGTACAAGCTCATATACCCACAAACAGTTTATGTATACAGTACGTAAGCACATGTCTGTAACAGTGTATCCGAGCAGCAAGCATGGGGTGTGCTGTGTGCGGGGCAAAATGCGACTTTAATCATTCCATGCAGCTGACATGCCTTGATCAAGGCTACAGTTCATCAAGCCTTCCTTAAGCATTCCTGAAACCATCTCAACTCCTTAGGCATATTCAGCACTGGCAACCAAATTGGTGTTCAGCCTGCAAGTCAAGCAATAAACCACAAATGAAACTGACTGGTTAAGTTTTCAATAGTTTTTGGGTTGAACAAAGAAAACTTGACTAGAGCCGGACTTGAACCTGAGACCTCTGCATTAACAGTCTTGCACTAAAGAGCAAGAGGAATCCGCACCTCTATTGAATACTCAAATGACAGACAAGTCGTAACATCTTTTTCCCTCTTCAGCCTACATTCAGCAGCCTGGACATCCCCAACAGATGCAAGGCTATGCCATTTCACCGCCGCAGGCCTACCATGCTCCACCCTCCAACATGGCGCCCCAGCTTGCCTTATGTGGGAACCAATACACCGCAGTTCCGCCTCCGTACTACCAGTTAGAGGAAAAGCCGGGAACCACCTTGCCTGAACCTCAGGCATAAAGATGGACTGTCAAGAGATAGCCATAGGGGGGCAGCAGACTGACAACAGGTAGCACGAGTAACCTTGCAACTCAAAAATTCATATCAAGCAAATCGAGTGACGTATTCACAATTTTTAAAACTAATTAACAAGATTATGCAGGGGTGTGGGGCAGACATGAAGAAAAAATGTTAAGAACATACCTCCCAAGAAGTAGTTCAGCTTAGAAGAAAAGGTTTCCAATGTAAATGGTATGGAATTTAAACCTGTTTGAGTACTCAGTATGAACAAGTATTAAATCTAGTGGCTTGTTATTTTGACCAAATCAGAATCCTTTCACCCAACACTTACAAAAAGTATACAGAAAAACACGTATGGTTTTTAATCGATTTTTAAAAAGATTTTTAACAGACTTTAAATAGAGTAAGATATTGATAAGGTCGTTGGTTCAAGTCCCGCTCCAGTCATTTTTTCTTTGTTCAAACCCAAATTATTTAAATAGAGTAATGAGTGTAATTTTGTGTGTGGACTTTTCAAAACAGGATCGGGGGTGGGGAAAATGTTGGTGTTTGGATTGTTTATGACCTGAAATGTAAGTTTAACTGGTTAAAAATGTTTAAGTAAAACCACGTCACACCATAACAAATTAAAGTGTTGTTGCTGTCCTGTTGGACAGGTTGTTAAAAACTAACCTTGCCTAGGTCAGCTTGTGTAAACTAACTAAGGACGATCACACACACACATTGTTTAACACCACTAAACCATGTAACGTTGGATGGTTTCAGTTTACCAGCGAGAGTAAACTAACTAGGGACGATCACACATGGTTTAACACCACTAAACCTTGTCAAGTGGGCCGGTTTCAGTTTACCAACGAGAGTAAACTAACTAGGGACGACCACACATGGTTTAACACCACTAAACCATGTCAAGTGGGCCGGTTTCAGTTTACCAACGAGAGTAAACTAACTAGGGACGACCACACATGGTTTAACACCACTAAACCAATTCACCTGATGTCATTATCACAATCATCTTGGTTGCTCCATTCTGGGTGTCAATGTCCTTGTGTTCTACAGTGTATAGTGTAGTGCCAATTCCAGGGCCCAATTTCATAAAGCTGTTTGATTTTCTGCTAAGCAAAAAGAAGCAGGATACCAGTCATAAATGGTACATGTGGATTGCTGTTTTGGCTGGTCACCTTATTCTTGTAAGCATGATGTTATTGTTCTTAGCTATATTTTGCGCTTAAGCAGCTCTATGAAATTTGGCCCAGGCGACAGGGCGTTTACATGCTTACCGTACATTCTTACTTCCATTTTGACTCCCAAAATGTGAGCATGGCCAACAGTAACCATGTGTGACATCGGTGTAAGGGGTCAATTTATGGGTTAATATAACTCAACCATTCCATCAACAACAGGACCCAGTTTCGTAACTCTGCTTACCATAGAACTGTTTGCTTGTTAACAAATGGCCCATCTGCATGCACTGTAAGCATGGATTTCTGTAGAAAGAGGCACCGTAAAATTGGGCCCTTGGCAAGTGGTAAATGCCCAGTTATGAAAGAAGTATTCAGTTACAATTGAAGGGTGATTACCTCCATGCCCTGGTTTTTGCCTCGGTGGATCTTGAAATGTTCTTGAACAAATTGTTCATTTCTCTCATAGAGGTGCCCTTTTTGACAGAGGAAGAACTGTGTTGCCCTCAAGAACAAAGTAGCGGGCTTGTGTGTGTGTGTGGGTAGGTATTCACATTCAAACCAGGGACCAGGGCTTGAGTTTGAGAAGAAAATCCTAAACACTGCGGGGCTTGTACCTCAAAACTTTTACTGGACTAGAAATTTGTTTACAAGACCAGAACAAAAACGAGAAAAAAAGTTATTTTCACAGTTTAAACTGTTTTATTTGTACAGACACTGAGAGAAAATTTCTCTCATTTGTCTTTTTATCTAGGTAAGTAATTTTCAATACTCAACAGCAGTGAAACATATTTATCAGCCTCAAAGTCAACATTTGAACATTACTTTAAAAAAAAGAAGACAATCCACTGTGTAGTATCAATAATTATTCAATTGAAAAACACAAGACTGCGGGACTTGCCCGGTCTTTAATTTACTGTCCCTCGAAGCTAAAATCACTGGCCTGGGGCCTGCATTCTAGTGTTAATTTTGAGCCCTGGGACCTATAACAAAAGAGGACAATAGGGTTCCTGCTTGGGTAAAGATCCCCAGTTGGAAAGTGTGTATAAAACTAAAGAGGGACAACAGGAGGTTGCCGGTTGCAGGTGTTTACACACTTGTGTGTCGGGGGGGGGGGGGGAGAGGGGGTATCACTACCCATCATTGCAACCGAAAACATTAACAACTATTGACTACTTTTTTTGACGATGACGATTGCAGCGTCACCATGCATTGAAGTAGAGGGCGTTTTTAGCAGAACACTTAGCAACAGTCGTAGCCGTAGCTGTAGCAACCTATTTAGTTAGGGTCTTATCCACATTTTGTGATAAGAGGTCAAATATTAATTGTTGGAGCTGATTTGTGTCTTTGTAGGTTTAAGTAATCCAGTGTTTAACGGAATTATGAAGAAAGGTTACAAGATTCCAACACCAATCCAGAGAAAGGTTAGTCATCCCCTTAAGGTGATCCCTCTCCTGCAGCTTCCAAGGTTGTATTGAAATCTGGGTGTGATCCCTGGCTTTACGGCAGTTACAGGTTGAATGGCCTCTGACTGGCACCCCTGAACAAAGATATTGTCAAAATAGGGAGACCACCAATATCAGGGCTACGTAGCTCAGTTGGTCGAGCGCCGACACATTAATTCAGAGGTCACAGGTTCAAGGCCTGAGCCCCTAGTCAATTTGTCTTTGTTCAGCCCCAAATTATTGTAAATGAGTTCATCACATGATATCATGCTGGAGGCTGGCATACATGTAGTGCATCTATCTTTCCAAACCGCAGTGGATGATATCAAAATGGTCAGACAGTAAGAGGGTTGACTGTACTGTGTACAACCATCCATTCATTGCATGATATCATAATTCAGGCTGGTGTAGTTTATTTATCATTCCAAACCACAATGGATGACATTTTACAGCCAATGTGTAGTAGGTTTTCATTTTAAAGAAAATCAGCAAAAATACTTGGTAAAGGTACATCAATGTATTATACAGAGCTGGTTGGCCTGACAAAATAGTCACAGACAGTGCTCAAGTTTTGTGTGATAATCTGTGTACATGTACATGAAACAACGAACCTGTGACAATTTGGGCTTAATCCATTGTGTGAGTCAGGAGAAAATAGTGAAAAACCACTCACAACTTCCAGCTTGTAAACACATTGTCCTTAATTTTGGTTGTGAAATAACTGAAATCAGCTGTGAAGTATTTTTAAGTTTTCAGATACAGTTTTCATGAATATGACTTCATTTCAGAGTGAAATTATTCACAGATAAAAATGCTTATGAACTTCATGTTTCTCCAATTTAAATTTGTTCGGTACACGTACACACAATAATTTGTTTATTCATTGCTGCTTTAGTTTTTATTGACCTTTCTTTACATTTTCTTGATGTTAATTTTCTTTTTCTTTAGTTGCATTGTTTGATGTCTTCATACCTCCCCTAAGGTTCTTAAGTTTTTATTAAGTATAAATTAGCCTTCGTGCTGCACAGACATTTTTTGTTGTTGATCAAACCATTTTGATCTATCTATCTATCTATCTATCATAATCAGTAAGCTTTCAGACTGAAATGAAACTTATCCTTACCAATCCTGTATAATACCTTTAAGTTGCCATCCCCAAAAGTCTCCCATTGCTGAATGAAATTGTTCCCTGCTGTTTAGGTTTTTAAAGCTATTTCAAGCCAGAAGTAACATCAATTTATTGCTTGAAAATGATGGGTTTTTTTTCTTCGTGTATCTTGGCAGCTAGGTCGTTTCACATCCCTGAAGGCGGAAGTAATCCCCGGTGGGGACAAACTTGATGATCAGTTTGCGGCGTTGCATGAGAACCCGGACGTCATCATCGCGACGCCGGGACGCCTGCTCCACGTTCTGGTTGAGATGGAGGTGAAGTTGAAGTACATTGAGTACGTTGTGTTTGACGAAGCAGACAGGTGAGAAGTAGAATTTATCATCTGCTCAGAACTGTAAGGTCATTAATTGCATTTAACATCTATTAAATTGTTGCAGTACCCGCTGCTAAGGATTCGAACCTAGTTCCCATAGAACAAATCTACACAGCGAAGTAGATATACACATGGCGTTTACCGCAAACTGAGTCTACATTGATACCTCACCATGCAATGCCTTAAGAAGTCATCATCATCATGATCATGGCTCCCATCACTGTGTGATGATCTGATTCTCTGCCAGGTTGTTGCGACGGCGTCGGGTAAGGTGTTGCCTCCAGCATAGATCATGGAAGTTCAGTGCTGAACTTGCAGCACCGGCCTTAACAGATGATCTCCAAGAAGTATTTAACTTCAGTTCGCGTCATGAAACTTGCGCGCTCTGCACAATCACACTGGTAGCGCCCCTCATTTGTTAGAAAGTCTATGTTTAAACACTCTGACTGTGTTTGTATCACAATTTCAAACACGGCCGGGTGATCTCTCTGGATCTCTTCTTGATCAATCAGAATGGACAAACTGTCCCAGGTATTTATGAATGGTAGATAAACTATTCCAGCCTGAACCAAGATATCATGTGGTGAATGCATCTGCACTGTGGATGTTGTACAGCTCTGTTCGCATCTGCACCACCATGGGATGGCTTCAAATGGTTGGTCAACTTGCAGGAAAATGTCAAGAAAGTGTAAACATTACTTCCTTGGCTTTGTGACTGTTTGTCAGATGAAAAGATTTCTCTGGAGGAGAGTGATTAAAACTGAATCCATTTCTCTCCTGATTATTTCAAATGGTGGTCGATAATTTTTTTCTCTTGGCACCTTTCAGACTATTTGAGATGGGTTTTGCCGAGCAGCTTCGGGAGATTCTACACTCTCTGCCGCAGCATCGTCAGACGCTCCTCTTTTCGGCGACGCTGCCCAAATGTCTTGTTGAGTTTGCCAAGGCTGGACTGAACGACCCAACCCTCATACGGCTTGACATGGAGACGAAGATATCAGATCAACTCAAGGTATGAAAATCATTTGTGTCTTGGGGCAAAAGTGCTCAGTGCAAAAATCGTTATATCTTAGTGTGTACTTGTATTGTGTGTACATTTGGGTTACTTTAAGCAAGGTACAACGTTTTGACAATTCAAAGTCACGTATAACGTAAATGCTCTTTTAGTTTTTGCACTAACACGACTGTTTGTTCTTCCTCTGTTGGTATCATTTTCCAGCAAGCTTACTGACCATTTTACAACCATTCAACTGCTTGGGTTATGTAGTGTACGGTGGCACAACTCTGCACTGAACCAACTGTGTACATTTGTGTACCACATGATTTCATATTGCAGGCTGACATATCTATCATTCAAAACTACAGCGGATGATATTGAATGGTCCAAGAGTAGAAGGGTTGACTGTGTTCTGTGTTTGCTTTCATCACATGATATCAGACATATTACAGGCAGGCTTGCTGCATCTACATGTATCATTCCAAACTATAGTGAATGATGATGATAAATGGTCAAACAGTAAGAGGGTTGAATGTGTACTGAGTAGATGCATTCATCACAGGATGTCACATTGAAAAACCCAGTTGCAGTATTTTGAAAAGGTGTAGTCCTCGTTGTTTCTGGCATGGTTTCAAATAAATGAACCTTGAATCTTGAACCTCTTCTTTAAAGACCTTGGCCCAATTTCATAAAGCAACTTTCTATGCTTAGCAAAAAATGAGTGGGGCATCAGTCACAACAATATAAACTTTATGGAAATTTTGCTTGTAACCAGTTTTTGCTAAGCATTGTTTTTTTGTGCTTGGGAAGTTTTTACATTACAAGTTTTATGAAATTGGGCTCTTATGAATTGACGTTATCCATCCGCCTTCTTAGCGGTAATCCGATGATGAAACAATGGAAAATGTACAGATTTGTACGTGCGGCACACATGACTGGCCAATGAGCAACGTGCTTTTGACCTCTACATGTAGGTGAGGCGCCCCACTCAAATAACGTCATATGCATAAGGTCTATTACAACATGTTATACTAATTTGGGGGGCTAATCATCTTCACTCGCAGCTGATAAGCTGATTTGCGAAAGACGCGTCTACAACGTGTTCGAGCCCCAGGTACGCATATGCACCCTTTGGCAGCCTGCTACATGGACCTATAAAATGACCACGAAGCACAGCCAGAGATTGAAAGAGTTAGAATTTTCTGGAAGGAAGAAAACTGGGCCCAGAGAAAAACCCTTGGTGTCATAGGAGAGAACCATCGCACAACTCCAGTCATATATGGCCTTGACCTGTAATCAAACCAGGGCCACACTGGTGAGAGGCGAGCGCTCTCCGCACTAGCCACCCATGCCGCTCATTAACATGACCTCATTTGATCCTTTCAGAGCTCCTTCTTCTTTTGAGACAGTCTGATAAGATAGCCACCCTGCTGTACCTTCTACGGGAGGTGGTCAAACCAGACGATCTGACCATCGTCTTCATGGCAACCAAACACCATGTGGAATATGTGAAAGAGGTGAGGAATCACTGTACACCGCAAACACTGAATGAAATATGAGCACTGCGAGGCCAAACTAGCCCTCCCTCTATCGGTAGTGGCTTGTCTTGACCGAGAGCTCTAGAGCAGTTCTGGGGTTGTCAGAGTGTGGGTTTGATTCCCAGTCATGGCACTTGTGTCCTTCAGCAAGGCAGTTAACCATAGTTGCTTCTCTTAGCCCAGGCGTGTAAATGGGAACCTGTATAAAAATGGTGCAAAAAAGTTGGAAAACCACAGTGTGTAGAGACAGTTGTATGCCGTTTTTGTTTTTTAGAGAACTTCTAGAAAATTTGGCAAATTTATTAATAATAGTAGTGGCTTCTTACATCAGTCACTCAGTGACGCTTAAGGCACTTCAACATTCCGTATTTTCCTGCAAGGTACGTGTAGCTACGTTTCTGAAGTATGAGACCTACTCTTTTACATAGCACCGTGTAATGGTTTACAAGGTGCTGTGGCGCAATATGTAGCCAATCAAACCAAGAACACCGGGGCCAACCCCTTCTCTTTTCGAGAAGTGCACTGTGTTCTTTTACTTGCATTACACAACACACGGGACCAACGACTTTACGTCCCATCCTAAAGGACGCCGCAACAGTGGTCAAGTGTCTTGTTCCAGGACACAAGTGTTAGGACCAGGACTCGAACCCACACTCTGCTGATCAGAAACACCACGGTTAGCGCCTCCTTCTCCTGTCCCCCTTCCTCCTCTTAAACAATCGGCCACTGATTATGTTCCTGAAGGTCTGAGCACAGGTGGGAAGCAGCATCCCGAAAAGTTTGCCCCTCACTATTTTTGTGTCCTCCAACTGGTCTTAAACATTTCCTACCACAAAGTCAATGGTGATTTAAGAATGGCAAAACACTGGCACGTGATCACATCTTGACCAATCGGAATGAATAAACTATTTATGAATACTGATTCGTGCTGGTGGCTTTTTGGTGCAGTTCCAAACAAATTTTGCAGTTTTGTAAGTTTTTCATTAAACGAAATTAATTGCTGTAACTTTTCCCCTCAGGTCCTTACAATGGCTGGTATTAACTGCACATACACCTACAGTGACCTGGATCATGCGGCAAGAACAATCAACGTGGCTAAGTTTACTCGCAAGAAGACCAAAGTCATGCTGGTGACAGACGAGGCTGCCCGTGGTATAGACATTCCAATGCTGGACAATGTGATCAACTTCAATATCCCTGGCAAGCCCAAGCTTTATGTTCATCGAGTTGGTAAGTCTGGGTTTTTATTTTCATGGGGGGTGTGTGACAGACATCTGTGAAGACAACTGTTTTCAGCGGGGCAAAGTCATTGTATCACAGACTTGTAGAAATAATAATTTAAAATTAAATTTGTGGCCCACCGCACTCATACCCATCTTCCAGCATGTCCAGTGTGTTGTGTAATGCGTGTAAAAGAACCCAGTACACTTATCATTAAGAGAAAAGGTTTACCCTGGTGTTTTCGGGTATGTTTGGCTGCAGGTTGCGCCACCTTTTAAACCGTTAAATGGTGCTATGTAAATAATTGGGTTTTATGTTTGGAATATAGCTCCGCAAACCTTGTAGCAAAAAATAGGACAAGCTTTGAAACACCCTCAGGTGTGGTAAAGCTTTATATAAGACCCGCATACAACCTCCTGACATTCAAAGCACTTCATGGTTCAGCCCCCTCCCTACCTTCAGAGCATGCTTCAGCACCAGCATGTCAGTGCCAGGTCTGAGGTCATCGGGCAGCATACTGTTTGTTCCCCGGACTCCCCTTGCCACTTATGGTGAGAGGGCCTTTTCTAACATTGCCCCCCGACCCCCGCCTCTGGATCTCTCTGCCTAAATATCTAAGAGACACACATGACATTTCCCACTTCCAACAATCTCTTAAAACACATCTTTTCAGATTGGCCTATGAACACATCTGAGAATTCTTTGATTGACTTAGACCGGCGCATTTGAATGTTTAACAGAGAAAGTGCGCAATAAAAATGCTGTGCTATTATTATTATTATTATACTATTATTATTATTACTTTTACGTTACTTGTTTTTATCTCTTCAAGGTCGTGTGGCTAGAGCAGGGAGGAGTGGCAAATCGTACTCACTGATTGGTCCAGATGAGCTGCCTTACTTACTAGATCTGCATCTCTTTCTCGGCAGAAGTCTCAAGTTGGGATCCCCCCAGGAAACACAGGGTTGGTCTCTTCTGTTTTATTTACAAGTTTTATATGTGATGATAATTTTTCAAATATTTATCTGATTTCAGACTTTTTTTATGTCTGCCATACTATTCCCAGAAGCTCCTTAAAATCTATAACTTCTGGGGTTATCAAAAGGTGGAAATGCCGTCATTTCAACATACCTTCTAAGATTCAGAATTGTCTATGTTAAACAAAATTCGAAATTCAGTTTTTACTAAAGAAAAAACAAAAGTTTAAAAAAGAAGAAAAAGTACCCAGCTGGCCAAGATCGTCAATTTAATTAAACAAAGTTGTTTGTTTCAGCCAGAAAAAAAACCCATTGAAAACTACTGATGTTGGAGACCTTTGGTCTAAAATATCTGGTTCATTTGAGGCATTACTTTGTTCTTCAGTGTATAGATTACATTATGAAGCCATTCAATATTTAAAAATCAAAATTTGGGTGGGTGGTTCGGTCAAAACAATTTTGAAAAAAATAAATTGATTAAAACAAATTTTTTTTTTACATTGACTATTCTGAATGGCCCCAAATGGTGACATCGTCATCAGTACAGTGGTCTGTTGGACCCAGTATCTTTAATCAACCAGAAAAAAAACTAGAAAGCTTTTGATCCGTCCTTGCAGATGAGGATGGATTGATCGGGCGTGTCCCCCAGAGGATCATCGACGAGGAAGGCGAGCTCATCGCTCTTTATCACAACCAGTCGGTTGATCTGGAGGGGCTCCAGCGGGCGTGTCGCAACGCTGCAAAGCACTATCTCAAGACGAGACCCAACCCGTCCACTGCCAGCCTGAAACGAGTCAAGGAGATGGGCATCATGGGGATAGGGTACCATCCTCTTCTTGGTGAGTTAGACTGTTCACAACCTCATTCCCTGTGGTGTATGATCTCGTAAATTTTCCCAGAATGCCTTGCCTGAAACAAGTCAAGGAGATGGGAATCATGGGGATTGGCTACAGTTCTATCCTTTGGTAAGTGACGCTGTGCACAACCTCATTCCCAGTGGTGTATAATCTCACCGCGCCTTTTTTTCCCAGAATGCCTTGTTCGATCCCCTCGAAAGTGTGACTTTGAAATATCCAAGTATGTTTAAATAGTCCATTTTTGTTAGATACGTACGCAGAGCACTCTTTCAAAAGAGGCATCAACAACAGAGCAACTGGTCCCCTCTCATTCTAACTTGATCTTGTGACATGTGTAATTACATGCAGTGTAGGGTTACCAGGTAAAAACATGATTCATTTGAAGTGGATTGCGTCAAAATACTTGCATTTTGAAGCGTGCATTTTTAAGCGCCCTACCAGTGTTCTACAAGAGCTCAGAAGTTTTTAACAAGAAACTTAGAAACTTCATCTAAAATACTGGTAAATTAAATCAATCGTCAAAAGAATGATGCCAAGATGGGCAAAAAATATATGTGTGAAATTTGAAATTAAAATAAAAGTTTAAAATTAAAATTTGTTTTTAAAGGATGTGGCTTCAAAAACAACTTGTTTTTGTTTTTTTCCTTTGCCTTAATAATAATTGCAAACAGGTGAAAATGCATGTTTTCACAGTGATGTTGTTTTACTTTATTTCTCAGAAATAAAAGACAACCAGCAAGAAAATAAAAGGGTGCAACTTGTAGATAATATCAAGAACTACAAACCAAAGACGGTAAGTTCTACATATTTACAATACTTCTTAATAGATTAATATTCTTAAAACTGTCAAAGACTGGCAGGACCAGTGAGCAATGCTTATTTTTGATCTGTTCTCTTGTAGTATGTAATTTTGTCACTTTGTAACCATTCTTCTCTGCTGACGACTTGTCTTTTTATCTAGTTTTGGGGTTTTTGTACATTGTGCATTACACATTTCAGTTTTAGATGTGGGAGAAAAACCCCAGAGAATTATTCCTGGGAAAACCCACGCAATCAGGCAGGGACTGAAAAACCCAATCCACATAGTGCCCCCCGTGGGATTTAAAAAGAACAATAGATCTTCTCTGAACCAACACTTTTTTCATTTTTTCATTGTTTTCATTGTTGAAGAGATGTTTTATTAAAAATACCCTTTTTTTTTCCCATCACCGCATAGACAATCTTTGAAATCACAAAGTCCACAAAGAGCGTCGCCCACCAGGTCATGAAGTCAAAGCGGCGTTTCCACGGAAGTATCGTGAAGAAGAACCGGTTTATTTCGGTTCCAAAAGATGATGGGGAAGCCATGGGAGAAACGAGGTTAGGCGTGCCGGCGGTTCAAAGTACAGATAAAGACATCGAGGTAAATACTTCATTTCCCGTCATGTCAGTGCAAAAAAGCAGCTGAAAAAAAATTTCGGCCCTGGTTCTAAGCCCCTCTCGAGAGTATGGTTCTGAATCCTGGTCAGGACACTTGTGTCCTTGAGCAAGACACACTAATTGCTTCTCTTCACACTGGAGTAAATGGGTACCACCTGTGAGGGCAGAGATGGTCCTTGTGATTGATTCAGCTTGGTGCGATACATATTTGGCAGCATTGGCTGTATACTCCCCAGGGAGCTGAGATGGTCTAAAGATTCAAATAAGTGGTTCAGTATTAAATAAAATAACATTTACAAAGTTTTAGGCTGTATCTGAACTGACAGCTGTGGCTATGGCTACAACTGTTGCTAAGGTTGTTGCTAAGGACATTTCTATACTTCGATGCATGAATGGCGCAGCGATCCAGCTGTAGTTGTAGCCACAAATTTAGACACAGCCTTAACACGTTGACTGCCGCCTACGAGTATATTCCTAGCAGTAACAGGTTAAACGGATTCTGCCACTACGAGTATACTCGTAGAGAATGAAAGGTTTTTTGTATTGTTAATTGAATACACTGGCATCACTGAGAACGCAACAAATACGCTTCTGGCAGCGGCGAGGACATACATCCTTAGAATTCGTATGTTCAAATTAATTTGTTTGAGTGTTTTTGCTGTTGGTATGCGCGCATGCGCACCACACTTGGCAAATGGGAACGCCCTACGAATCTATGACCGGCAGTCAACGTGTTAAGATGTGGTTAGAGACGTGTAATTTTGTTTTCCCCACCTAAAGACTCTTTCTATTGGAAAATGAGTTCATTACAAAACTGATTTAAACATTGGATCCTGTACTTAAAATGTCTGTGTTGTTCTAGTATTACTATACCATTGTTGCTTCATCCTTTGAATGGGACATAAAGCCATAGGTCCCGTGTGTTGTGTAATGCATGTAAGAGGACCCAGTTACACTTATCGATAAGAGAAGGGGTTCGCCCCAATGTTTCTGGCAGCAATATGTGCCTTGTATTCCTTTCAATATGCTGTCTTTTGGTCTCATCTCATAAAATCATTCTTAACCATCTCCGCCTGATTTGAAAATTCGATGCCAGGGGTGTCATTTATGACAGACATGGCACATTATGCACACTATTATTCTTATGATTATTATTATTATTATTATTATTCAGGATGCATTTACTTCAATTATTGCACCTGGTTGCAAGAGGAAATCAGAGAAGTACGTGAGCAGCGTTGCTAAACCCAAGAAGCCCAAGCTGGAAGTCAAGACGGACCATCGAGACAAGGAGTACTACATCTCACACTTTGCTCCTGACCGACAGACGGAACAAGGGTGAGAAATGATAAGGATGAACAATTTCAGACTTTTTCTGACTTCAGACTTTTTTTTTGTCTGCCCGTTGGAAAAAAAATGTTCTAGTTTTCTTTCTGCACGTTACTCCAGAGGTCGCAGGTCCAAGTCCCGCTCTAGCGAATGTTTCTTTGTTTACCCAGTCGGTTTTCCTTGTGGTTTATCACTTTGTATTTGAAATAAAAAGTGGCATCCCCTTAAGGTGATCCCTCTGCTGCTGCTTCCCTGGTTGTATTGTAAACTTAGCAGTTACAGGTTGAATGGCTTCTGACTGGCACCCTTGAACAAAGGTATTGAAGAAAGGGAAAAAAAAAGGGAGATCGCCAACATAGGGCTAGATAGCTCAGTTGGTAGAGCGCCGGCACATTAATCCGAAGATTGTAGGTTCAAGTCCCACTCTAGTAAACTTGTCTTTGTTCAACCCAAAATTGTCTTAAGAAATAAAGAAATCGTGCTCTTTGATCTAGATACTGTCTTTAGAAACACCATGGAATCTATGGGTTGCTATTGCATGAAGTGCTTGCCTCTCAGCACTGTGGCCCTGTTTTGATTCCCGGCTGAGGGCATATGTGAGTAGAGTCGTGCATTGGTTCTCTCATATGCCATGTGGGTTTTTCTCTGGGCCTCTGGTTTCTTCTCCCTCCGGCAAACTCCTTCATTTAAACTACTTGTGCTCTAGGTTAGGTCTAAACCCAGAGCACAAACAATACCGACAAACATGGCAGAGTG
Organism: Pisaster brevispinus; assembly: GCA_023634235.1. Classification (NCBI taxonomy): domain Eukaryota; kingdom Metazoa; phylum Echinodermata; class Asteroidea; order Forcipulatida; family Asteriidae; genus Pisaster; species Pisaster brevispinus. The sequence continues at coordinate 1,437,138 of JAMKCF010000026.1, forward strand.
GACATTAAGCGAAATGACCGATAAACATCTCCAACATTATTTGTTTACAGTTTGAGTGTTGGAACATTTGACCAGCAAGCAGACAGTGCCGTGCTGGACCTGACCCAAGATGACAACAACACCATGCTAAGGCAACGTGGGAAACTCAAGTGGTAAGTATCCTGCTGTCGATTTCACCAAACTCTTCCTAACTTAGGATTAATCTTTGGACTTAGGACGAGTCCCAGCCTTGCACTGTAACATGTAAACCTTAAGATTGATCCTAAGTTAGGACTAGTTACTCCTCCTAACTCGAGATAGGATTAATCCTAGCGTTTCGTGAAATCGGTCGCAGTCAATTGTTGTGTCCCTCTTTGATTTGGGAAGGGAATGCTGCACTGTTGGGCCAAGACTTTTTCAAATTTACATCCCAGCCAACTTTCCGTTTTTCTCTGGACTGTCCTGATTTCTAATTTTAAAAACACCATAAAACCGGGAAGTCCCAGTTTTTAGGGTCAGAATATATAAATATAAACAGGGCTTGAATTTGACACTGGACTGCCGGCCCGAGGCCAGTGATTTTAACCTTGGGCCAGTAAAACTCATGACCTGACAAGTCCGTCGGTCTTGTGTTTTTCAGTTGAATAATAGCCACTGCGTAATATCTTGAACAGAAAGAAATGATGTTCAAATGCTGACCTTGAGTCTGGTATTTACACAATTCCGCTGAGTATCAAAATATTCTAACCCATAAAACAAATGAGAAAAATCTACAAGTTACATGTTAAACAGTGTAGAAAGCTCTTTCTCATAAAGATTCTGGTCTTGTGAAATAAATTCTGGTCCGGTAAACATTTTGAGCTACAAGCCCTGCAGTCTCGTGGAATTTTTATCCCAAATTCGAGCCATGTAATATAAAATGTTTAAAAAAAGGACACCTGGCAGTGTGTCCCAGATGCCATCTGATATAAAGGGGGCTGTGACATGAGAGCGCCGTTTCATAAGTCGGAGTTCGTGGTCAGCTTCTGCAGGTCTAAATGATTCATAACCCTGGACCCTACTGGGGGAATGGGCAGCTAAACTTAGGATATTAACAATTTTTGCCAAGTGATGCTTGAAGCCTTGCATTGTGTGGAAAATAAGAAGTAATTATAAGTAGTAAACCTGCGGGTACAGCCATGTGTGAATCTCTTTGGGAGGAGCGTTGGCTCTCCAAGGAGCCGGTGTGGTCTCAACGTTTCAAACAGTATACTCTGCTCATCTTCAGGAGAAAGGAGCAGAGCATACTGTTGGAAACGCTGAGACCACACTGGCTCCTTGGAGAGCCAACACTCCTCCCAAAAGAGATTTTACACATGGTTGTACCCACAAGTTTACTATTTATAATTACTTCTTAATTTTTGCCAACAAAATAAGTAAATTAGCAAGTAATCAGACTGAATTACTCTTTTGAATTATCCAATTATAACTAAAACATCTAACCCTAGTACTGCCCTGTATTAAATGCATGTAATGCTTTGTAAATTGCTACGTCCTTTAAGAAATTGCAAATAAAATTTCTAAAAACAATGGCTGCAGTCAAGGTGATTACAAATTCAAAGTTGATTTCCCAAACTGACTCTCAAAACTTGACCTTTCACAAAGGTCATTTGAAGGTCAAGCGGTGTGCTGTATAATCCATACAAATGCATTATAAATTGGGCTGATTTTAAATAGCCCCAGGACATTGCCAGGGTTAAAACTGGATTTTGTTTTGCTTTTCCAGGGAGAGAAAGAAGATGCGATTTGTGAACGAGATTGGCCGAGAAGGACCCAAGAAAATCCGCACAGAGAGTGGGGCGCTCATCCCGGCATCCTACAAGAAAAAAATATGTATCCTTTGACAAAAAAAGTACCCCCAACTAACCCAGCTTAATAGAGATGCTTAAAGTTTAGGGTCGTCCTTTGATAATGACCCCCAAAAAAATTCTGTGTAATTTTTATCCGAAAGGCTACTTGTTATAAAGATGGTAATGATAGTCCTGCGAAATTAGTTCATCTGAAATGACCCAATTAAATCAATAGAAGTATGTCTACAAATTGGAATTTGTCAAAACTCACTTTGACGATTCAAATTTCCATGGTGTCCTTTTGTGAATGCTACAGCTGGTGATGTGGTTGGTACCCGTGACGCCTCGCTAAAGGTGGATGGGTGATACATTCTTGATGAAAATACCGTGACAGTTTCAGGCCTTGAACTTCGCTCTTGAAGGGGGCACAGCAATTTTCCTCTGGTAAGGGGCACTCTATGAGGAAAATGTAAATTAGTATTGGAACTTTGCAAAGGGCACCACAGAAAAAGCACAGTGCACCACGGCAATTGCTGTGGGTGTCATGGGTTATTTGGAGGCTTGCAGTTTGCTGTTTTCTTGACGGGTAAACATTGTATTCAGCTGAAACTTTTATAGGTGACTTTTGTTGTATCTTTACTAACAATTTGACCTATAAATCAGCTTTACGCTGACATAAGCTAATCTATGACCCTAACCTTCAGCACAAAAAGTAGCTTAAGAACAAAGCAATTCTGCTTATCAGAATAAGGTTACCAGCCAGCCAACTTACTGTGTCGGACACATGTACAATCTGTGACTGGTTTTCTGCTAATTTGTGCTTAGCGGGAAACTGTTAAATGACATTTTCTGCTGAAGCCCACTGCCCAAATTGCTTCGTGGACAGTTTTCTTGTTTTTTTAATATTTTCGGTGTTGTGGTTAATCGCTAATTGATGGAACCCCAGCAGAATGCACCAACTAATTCTGTTCACTTTTACGATATAAGGCTTGGCCGAACATTCCCAAACTGAACTTCACCCTTTTGAAAAATGGCTCGTATTAGTGAAGTTTTGGAGTAAAAATGTCTGGAAAAATAATACAGAACAGAAATTATGGTTTTGTTTTTAGAAATGAAGGTACTTTAACATGAAAAGCATTGGAAAATGGCAAAACAGGACATGACCTTTGCTTCAACCTTTTTAGATGAGTGGAAATAGGTCAATTCTTGCGCCCATTGGCGGCCTCTGTTTCGATAGAAGCCATTTGCAGCCATAATATGGGTTTGGCACAAGCCGTTTGCAGCCATTATAGGTATTTTGGTACAACCTGTTTGCTACCACTTGGTATTTTGGTACAAGCCGTTTGTAGCCACTATGATCATTTTGGTACAAGCCGCTTGCCACCATTATTGTCATTTTGGTACAAGCCATTTGCAGGTTTGTTACAAGCTACATAAACGTGCAGCCACTATGAGTGTTTTGGTATACAAGCCGTTTGTAGCCACTATGATCATTTTGGTACAAGCCACTTGCCACCATTATTGGCGTTTTGGTACAAGCCATTTGCAGTTTTGGTACAAGCTACATATATGTATATATACAATGTACTTGCAGCCTCTATGGGTGTTTTGGCATACAAGCCGTTTGCAGCCATAATATGGATTTGGTACAAGCCGTTTGCAGCCACTATGAGCATATTGGTACAAGCCATTTGCCACCGTTATTGGCGTTTTGGTACAAGCATTTTGCAGGCTTGGTACAAGTTACAAATACCTGCAATCTTTATGGGCATCTTGGTACAAGCCGTTTGCAGCTGATATTGGTGTTCTGGTACAGTTTACCATACCCCATCTCAAATGGTATTAGGATTCTTTTTATCCGCTGCTGACATTGATGGCATACACAACAGACACAGCTGAAGACCAAGCATACTGTTCAACTGGTGATAATCCTACAGGCATATGTAACGTCTCGTAGCAAACTATACACTGCCCAGTATTCCAACTTGACCCCAGTCCAAATTCAACCTAATTCCCTTGACACTGGTTGCCCAGATACAAAGACTGGCTAGAGAGAAGTAAAGCTGAAGCTCGGGCGGAGGCTGACGAGAGCGATAAAGACGATGAAGAGGAGAAGAAGAACAACAAAGGTACCGTCTTCCAACCTCATCCACTGCTCCATCGTTTGTACAATTAGCCTTTGTCAACTGCACACCCCGCGTGCTCACTGACACAACTGGGCCAAATTTCATGGCTCTGCTTACCGTAAGCAAAGAATCGTCGGTTATGGAAGCAGGGAATTCCGCGCTTACGTCAAGTGTATTTCACGGGTTAGCAGAGAAATTTTCACTTGTGCGCATGCGTACTCCACATTACTAGGCATTCCTCGCTTACACAGCTAGCACAGAAACTCGCAGAGTAAGCAGAGAATTGTAATCGTAAGCATAAGCGTAGAATTTGGCTGTAAGCAGAGCCATGAAATTGGACCCTGGTTGGCAAAATGAGTGAACAGTGTGCTTTTTTTGTATTTGGCTGATGGTGGGACGCAAACGCATTTGTGCGTCTGCCTGGTGCACAACTCTAAGACTGGTTTTGAATGATACATAAATCGTACTGCATTAGGATTTCATGGGGTGAATACATCTGTACAGTACACACATGTACACAGTTTTGTTCTGCGCACAGTCGTGCCACCATACACAACCCGTTCAGTTGAACGGTTTCAAATGGTTGGTGAGCTCACTGGAAAATGCAATGCCAAGAGCAAATCATCACTGACAGATCTGCATTATGCATTCCTAGAAGCAAGCACAGTTGGGGTGACAGCGCCTTTTCTGTCTCGGCACCCCTGGATGTGGAACAGTCTTTCTTACAACATCAGGCAATCATCTACAGTATTGACTTTCAAGACGTCGCTCAAATCTCACCTGTTTACAAGAGCTTACTGATCAACGGCGCCATAATCAACGACTGTTAGAATATGGCACCATATAAGTCTTACGATTAATTGATTGATTGATTGATTGATTGACTGTTCAAAATGGAATCTGATTAAGTGATAATTGTAAAAATGTGGAAAAGTAAAACTATCATCTCAACATGATTCCAGGAGTGTTTTGCTTTTCCAGAGGCATCAACTTCAGGAAAATAAAACACTCCAGAGACCACCAAGGGGATCACTATTCTACAAATATTTTAAATTTACAAAATGACTAGAGTAGGACTTGAACCTGGAACCTCAGGGTTAACATGCCAGCGCTCTACCAACTGAGCTATCTAGCCCTTAAGGTGATCCCTCTGCTGCCGCTTCCCAGGTTGTATCGTAAACTTTAGTGTGATCCCTAGTTATACGGCAGTTGCAGGTTGAATGGCTTCTGACTGGCACCCCTGAACAAAGATACTGACAAAATAGGGAGATTGTCAATATTAGGGCTAGTTAGCTGAGTTGGTAGAGCGCCAGCACGTTGATCCGAAGGTCACAGGTCAATTGTTCATGGTTCAACCCAAAATTATGATAAATTTACTAGTCAGTTTCCACTTCCAAGGTTGTATCAAACTTGGGTGTGATCCCTGGCTGTACGGCAGTTACAGGTTGAATGGCTTCTGACTGGCACCCCTGAACAAAGATATGGACAAAATAGGGAGGTTGTCAATATTAGAACTAGATAGCCGAGTTGGTAGAGCGCCAGCACGTTAATGTGAAGGTCACAGGTCAATTGTTCATGGTTCAACCCAAAATTATTATTACTTGTGGTTTATCACTAGCCGTTTCCTTTTTCATGTTTTTGATCCAGGAGCAAAATTCTCGACGCTTGGTCTGAGTCGACACATGAAGAACCGAATGAAGATAGTTAATAAGTCTTCTGGCTCCAAGTACGACCAGCCTCTGCCCAGGAAGAGGAAGGGCGGAGGTCAAGCCGCGGGCAAGAAGGGCAAGAGGCCACCGAGGGGGGAGGTTAAGAGTCATGAGCAGGTGCTGAAGACCAGACGGACAAAGGAGAAGAACAAAGCTCGCAACATCACCAAGAAGCAGAGGCAGCAGGAGATCAAGAAGAAGATGGACAACCGCCAGCTGATGCTGATGAAGAAGTCCAAGTTTAATAAGAGAAAATAGCGGAATGTATGAATGAAAAGATCGAAGAGATTGCCAGACATTGCGATTTTAAAGATCGAGAGAAGCTAGAAAAGATTTGGATAATAATGACAAATTGTCAGCGTCTGTTGATAAAGAGGACATGGGACAATTTCATAGAGCCGTTTCACCGGTTTGCTTTTTAGAACGTTTGTTGACATGATGAAACCCTGACTAAACAAAGTAAAGACAACAAACGTTCTCACTAAATGCACCAGGATTTTTTGTTTTCTTTTTTGAGAAAATGTTAGATGTCTTTACCATGAATCAACATAAATTGAAATTTAATCAAATCTTTTTGCTGAAGCGACTGAGCATTCATTTTCAAACAAAATTGAATAGGCTAGGTGTTAAATTGAATGACTTTTTATATTATTTTTGTTTTACCCATACACCAATGCGTGGTAAGCGCTATATAATTTTATTAAAGAAACAACAAGGGAGGATATTTCTGGTCGATTTTAGTTTAACGGAAACCTGATATATATATACATTTTTTCTTCTTCTCTTTTAAGAAAATAATTCATAATAAGAAAGTAGTGTTAAAATGTTAATATTTCGCACAATATAATACATATTTGGGTTTTGCATCAATATAACCAGCTCAAGAATGCTTTATCTATCGTGGTAAAATGCAATTGAACATTTTAGCCAAGTAGGCCTAATAACAAAAAAGAAGACACATCTCCCCGTTGATTTTTTACTTCTTCAGTTTTTCAATACAACGCAAAATTCTGAGGAAAGATGTTGAAGGTTGATTTAACTTGCAACATGGAAGCCTAATTATTCATAAACTAATCTGTCTTTTTTTAATACTCGAGATTTAAGAAAATAATCCATAACAGCTTGGTACAAAACAGTGCTAAAATGTTAATATCTCGCAAAATATTATGAATAACTGGATTTTGCATGAATACTACTCCACCACCGGTGTCACGGCAAAAAGTTTCCGCTGACAAATAGTGTCCGCTCATTAGCACATTGCGATCCGATTGGGCATGCAGCTATGACGTCTTATTGTTTACGGAAGCTTGCCAAATAGTGTTCGCGTTAAGCGTGCATCATTGCGAGACGTAGATAAGATCATTTTCACCTGAAATTGCTATTTACGATTTTGTTTGAACGCTTTCTTTATTGTTTATGATTATAAAGATTCGTATCACTTTACTTTCAGCACTTTCTAACATCATTTTGATCGTTAATATTTTTTTCGTACTTTTAAAACCTGCACATGCAGCACTTTTTACTAATTCAAATAGTACTAATCTTACCCTACTTTTGAGTTTGATTGAGAACCCTTGTTCGATTTTTAAAACTTGATTTGTGTTACTTGAAACAATTTTGATTTTGTAGGTAATCATGACCGAAGAAAGTGTTGATCAACGTAACAAATCTAACCTTTCGAATGCTTCCGGACACTATTTGTCAGCGGACACTATTTGGCACGTAATACGTGCCAAATAGTGTCCGGTGTACGTGCTAAGTGTCCGGTCTCCACTGCGCATGCTCAGCGGACACTATTTGTCAGCGGACACTTTTTGTCATGACACCTGAATCACGTTGAAAATATTTTGCCAATATGAAAAGAAAACAACATGGACGACCTACCCGGCCTGATGACTTTTTAATATTTTCCACCGTCAATATTAATATTTTGTGTTGATTCTCCGTCATAATTCGTGCCGAAAATCGTAACTATTTCGAAGAATAAAAGTGATGCGGAGGTGCCCGCTTCATTTGATCGCATAAAATCGACCTTGAAATAGTATCGGTCAAAAACAAAAAGTCGCAAGCCTCGTGACTGTTAAAAAATATTATATTACTCGGATAATGCTGGGTCGACTATCGTGACATTTTGTGGACCGGGTAAATAATTAGCTTTAGTCACGAGGCTATGGCCGTACCGACTTTTTAAATAATATTCATGGGTCGCAGTATGATGGTTTAAATGGGTACAGTATGGGGAGTAGGCCTATACTCTGATGATTTCTTATGTGGGCCGGGTTGGCTATAGTTTGGGAATAAGTATTAATACTTTGTGTTAATTCTACGTCATCAAATTTACCAAAGGTCTTCAATAACGAAAAGTAATAGAGATGCGAACGTGACTATAAGCCTATCAGTGGCATCGGTAGATCAGGGGCGTCCGCTCCGATGGAAAAGAAAACTACTTTAGGGGAAAATTACCTTTAGGCCCAGCCTATCAGTAGGTTTTTTGTGTGTGTTTTTTTCACAAGGCTCGGGACATTTTTTAATACTCGGTAAAAATAATTGTGCGAATTTTTATGTTTTAAAATAGACGCAACAGGGACTAGGCTATACTGATTATTTTTTTTATATTATTTTGTATCATTACTATTTGCATTTTATTTGCATTCTACTTCATCAATAATTTATTGTGCCAAAAGATCCCGAACAATGTTTCGAAAATTAAGACACAGATGCGGAGGGAGTACAACCGGCGGCATCCTCTGACAGCGGCAGCACCAGACATAATCTTGGTGCAAGGGGAAAGAAGGGGAGGCAAGCCCCCCCAATCCCCCGCGCCGCCGCTGGGCATCAGTGGAGATGCGCTTCATTTGGCTGCCATAAAATCGACTTTGAAAATTGTTGACGCAAATTAAAAAGTCACAAGCTAAAGCCATGGGCCCTATGACCCCCTTTTCTTTTTAAATATTTGGGTCAAACAATAATGACGGTGCGATTTAATTGTTTGGGATCTGGTTGATGACCCGAATCACTCGCGCAAAACAAGCCGTTTCGACAAAAAACTCGTCACAACTTTATTTAGAAGTATTCAATTTTAGATTTCTCTGTGTTGTTTTATATAAATTGTTATTCTTTATTAAATGAGCAAGGTTTGGGAGAGCACATCTTTTTCGATTACATTTTAAAAAAATACTTTTGCCTTTCCCTGGACGGCCTCTGCTCGTAATATCGTATTGTTCAAAGAATTAAAATAAATTCAACAAATAATTAATATAAATCGGTCTCGGGAACGTAGACAATGTTGGTTTGTTCTTTATGGGGTAATTATGGCCCATTTCGGTCCATTTAAGGTTGAAATGGTTGGCGCGTTACTGTATTACATACAGTGATCACTCCCTACTAGAAATAGGTTTTTATTCACTGTTTTTTAACATCGCATGATGCCTACTCTTATGGAGACCGACAACAAACTATTTTAAGGGAAAACAAAAGGTCGCCAAAGGATTTCTAATGACTTGAATTTACCAACGGGAATTTTGTGTGCAAAGTGTATCAGAGGTTGTAATAAGTACAGGGACAAAGGAAAGAATAAAATAATATGTCTCCGCAGCGATGTCTCACGAACAGCAATTGGCGTATCCTATCATGCTGTGAAAAAAAAATCCATAAGGGTGCACCACACTAAATGGACAAATATTCATGCGCCAAGCTCATTATCATAATTTGTATACCCACAGAATTTTTTTAATTATAACGTTTTGGGAGTCGTGCAATTAATAGAATGTGCAATTATAAGAATCTAGCACAACCTGGGGGTTCTGTGTTTCAACTTTTGGGGAGACTTGATAAATTTAGGCGTTTAAGTTGGCCCTACTTTACTAGGCAAGTGGAGAAGTGCTTCACGAAAACTGGCAGCAAGTCGGTTTGGGAAAAAGTTCATTTTCGGGGGTGTTTTTTTCTGGGGTTGCTAGCAAAAATTCCAAACGGCTGACCTGCCAAAAATTGAAAAGAATTCTGAAGTTTAGTTGTCCGAAAATATGTCTGATTGGTTTTCAAGAGGCTGAGAGACTTACACGATTTTTTGAGTATTTTTTAATATTTATCATTTAGCATTAGTTCCTATAGGAGTTTATTTAGTGTGGTGCGGTGCGCCCCTACATAAAAATAATAGTAACATTTTGCGCCCTCTCTTGCCCATCTCCGTTTGGAAGAATAAGTAGATTGGTGCCAAAGTTTCGTGGAGTGTCATTGGCATTTTGGATGCGAGAAGCTTGGGTGTACTCACGCCCCAAAACCCAAGTTCCGCACGCACACACAACTTTATAAACGAGAAACATGTCGTACAGGCCACCTGTGAGTATATAAATTAGTCCATGTCTCATAAAGTGAAAGAATCAAAAGTGAATTGCAATTCGCAAAATGAATATGTGTATTATCATATTGTGTTATTTTAAAAGTAAAGAGCATTTTATGCTAGGTTTTGGGACGCACATGTGTTGACTGTTGGCTCTGGTCAAGGTACGGTAGTCAGGTCTCATTACCCCGGCATCTCTACCGTCAGTGACCGTCCAATGACCGTCGCGGTTCGTCGCCAATTTGCATTGCACTTTGCCTACTGTATAAAAGTGTCTCCATCATGTCCATGGTATTTTTTTTGTTACGTAGTATAGTGTTACTGTTTTAGTGTTAGTGTAAGTGTTAGACTGTTACTGTTAATTTTCGACCAGATCAGTAATTTTCCAGTATCATTCTAAGAATTTTCTGTTGTTCTGCCTTATTAAGTTAAAAAAGAAGAAGAAGAAATGTCACTTTATTTGTTTATTTTATTTATGCTACTATATTTATAAAGTACTTTTGAGAAAAATTGTCTTTCACTCCAGAGCAAATTTTTCACAAATATTCATGTCTATCAAAACTTAGCTTAGTAAAATATTAATACCTTAATTACTGTTCTGTTTTTTGAAATACTTATTGTCAGGATCCCATGAAAGATGATGAAAGAACGTACATGTGTATGTTTTTTCACCTTAAAAAAACATGCCTAAAATATTGGGCAGCATCAATCTAGATCCAGTCACTGGGGCGATGTACTCTGTTTTGTTCTAAATTTTGACATCTGTGGTCTTTCTAGCGGCACAAATAATTTTAGAATATCACCGCGCGATCCTCGATTTACCACCCCAAAAATGACTCAAAATGAAAAAAAAAAAAAAAGCTCGGAAATTATCTACTGAATTCTCAATACGTCACGGATGCAACATCAGGCATTTAACTGTACTCACGATAATTTGTTGTGCATTTTTAATCCGCATCGGAGAAACGATGTCAAGTCTGCTCTACGTATTTGGATCCCAGTATCAACATGACGTCGTGGTGTGTAGATCAGGTGGTCACATCACGTGTCCGGTTTGCCTCTGATGCGTTATGGATGTAAATCAATGGCTGTTTAATGGCACACTGGTTTACAGGCGCTGCAGCGAGTGCGCTCGTTCAATCATGAGCAAAGTCGTTTTCTACCAGTGTGCTGTTAAACAGTCGTTGATTTACATCCAGTACCAGAGAAACATGAGATCTTCTCTTTGTCTTAGTCTTGATTTGTTCTTAACTCTTTCAGTGCCAGTGTCGTATGTACGATCTTTTTTATGTACTCAAAAAGTGTCATAAATCGTACATGTACGACCCATAAATAATATCATGTTATTTCGAGAGGGACAATTTTCACTCAAGAAATACTATTTGGGATGTATCAAGGCAACACAAATCAGCAAGATACATTTTGTTTGGTGAGAAAGACTTTTTTTATATTTGTATACAGAATTTTGAAAAACCTCAAAAAGGTGAGCATTTTACTAGGTTCAAAATGCACAGGAAAAAGCAGGAACTAAAATAGTTAAAGTTCAAATAAAAACAGTTACATGTCACAACAATGTGTACTATGTACAGTACATGTAAAAACTGATAGATAGTTTTTCTCATTTTAATTTATTGCACAATTCTTTTTTTCCTTTATTAAGGCTCCGGGTTACGGTGCCCCACCCCAGGGCCAACAAGGGTACGGTGCCCCAGCCCCGGGCCAACAAGGGTACGGTGCCCCAGCCCCGGGCCAACAAGGATACGGTGCCCCACCCCCAGGCCAACAAGGTTACGGTGCCCCACCCCCAGGCCAACAAGGTTACGGTGCCAGTCCGGGTGGACAGCCCGCCAGATATGGAGCCCCGCCCCAGCAAGGCTATGGAGCCCCACCCCCAAGACAGCCCGGCTATGGGCCTCCAGGTGCCCAACCAGGCTATGGGCAGCCACAAGGATATGGTGCACCCGCTGCTGGGCAACCCGGATATGGGGCGCAACCGGGCTACAATGCCCCTGCTGCGGCTAGTCAGCCTGGGTATGGGGCTCCTCAACAGGGGGGTTATGGTCAGCAAGGTGAGATAAGATTTGCTTAACTTCATCATGTTCATTCATAATGTATCAAAACTCTGAGTATTCACGCTCTGCATATAATTATTTTATTCTTGAGCAAGACACTTATAATTGCTTTGTCTTTCAGATGGGTTGTCGAAAGCTGTTGTCGGATGTGTTGTGCAAATGCTTGTAAAAGAACCTCCCGACAGTACACTTATTGTTAAGAGATTTAACTGGCATGGTTGGGTGCAGATAGCGCTGTGCACATCACCTTGTATAGCAATAACATGGTGCTCTATAATTGGGTGGCATAACTTTCAAATGTAGCTCTGCGTACCTGCTGTGAAAAAATGTACCGATCTGGTATATAGCATTGTTTTTAATACTGTGTATAATTATTCAAAAATAATAATAACAAAAACTGAATGTGTAGTTCTTATTACATTCCACTTGGAACTGAATCAACCCGGAGTTTTACTTCCTTGTAAAATAATGCATTTTAAAGCTATAGACAATGTCACTTTTTTTCCACAAAAAAAGGTTGATAATCCAGAGCATTTTCAGGGGTTTCCCTTAACTTTTTTTTCCACTCGCCCGCCGGATGAGTCAACCAAAATTTTGGGTCGCCCGCAAGTTTTTTCACTCGCCCGTACTGTATGTTATGCACACAATTTTCGTAGCATCAAAAAAACCCAAAACAAAACAAAACACACACACACACACACACACACACACGGAAATTTCCGTTTTTGGACCTTCTTATCCCCTAATTTCTTTCCTTAATAATCCTTTTTTCATCAACTACCATTTTCATGGGTTTTTGATTTGAGAATCGGTTTTATAGAACTTCTTTTGCAATGAAATCTTCGTGTTAACGATCGATCGACGACGCACGATGGAGAAAAAAAAGCAATGAACTTTGCCCTGCAACGCCCTCTATCGGCAAAAGTTGTCGATGCTGGAATAGCTGAAAATGCTGGAACAACCCAACGCTGTGTATTGTACAGAATCCGCGGGCGTGCGCGCCACAATGTGCAGCATTTCTTTACTCGACTCGTGAACGTGTACAGAGTTGGAGGCTAGCCAAGCTTTCTTATGAATATGTAGTTTTTAACGGGCCAATCACAGCGTGCGGAATGTTGGTTATGATGGACTTTGGACCTGCTGTTGTACTGTACAATACACCATGTGCTGTGTGCGTGCGTGGACTACAGGCGGGCGAGCGAACGTTGTGGGGCCTGTGGATACTCGCTACCATTACCATGTGGTTATGTGCGTGCGTGGACTACAGGCGGGCGAGCGAACGTTGTGGGGCCTGTGGATACTCGCTACCATTACCATGTGGTTATGTGCGTGCGTGCGTGTTTTACTTATGAACGATCGTGATCGCGATCGCGATCGCGATCGCGGCCACATTAAATCTAGCAAATGTAAATACTTCCCAAACCATTTTACGAACTTAGAAATAATCTCTCTCTGGGATTTTACCTCCCTACCCCTCATTTATTGTGAAAAGGAACAAATTTTTGACTCGCCCGTCGGGCTAGTAAAGGAAGGGTTTTGACTCGCCCGCCGCTGTTTTCACTCGCATTTGGCGACCGGGCGACCGCTAATTTCGAACCCTGATTTTCTGGCAGGCAAGATACAACATCGGTCATGACAAATTTGTTTTTGGTATCATAAATACCACACATATGTAAGACTCCAGAATTGTTAAACAAAAAACAGTTGAACAGTTGTGGGGGTTGCCTTCTTTTTTTCATATCAAAAGTTTGAAAAACTTGTGTGGTGCTATCTAGAGACTGTAAAATGTAAAATTGTTATGTTTTCTTCCATTATACAATTGTTGCACGCTGTGACGGGGTCCATGGCGTTTGGTACACCCAAGGGTGAAATGGCACCCATGGACCCCAAATCACAGCGTGCAACAATTGTTTTGTTATACCTTGGTAACATGATAACATTAATTACGCAGAGTATGCAAAGTTTAATAAGCAGACTAACAGTAATACAGTTGTTCAAACAAGAAACCATTCTTCACTGTTCCCTCGAACCCGCGGCCGTTTCGTACTAAGCGCTGGAAATCGACCAACGGTGGGAACGATCAAGGTGATGTACACCGGTTAACATCACTCATGTTACCCGCCGCGCTGTGCAGCCGTGGTACATGCGTATTTGTTGCACGGCACGTGATTGGTTCTCGACCAATCAAACTTCACAGTTTGTTACCGAGGTATAACAATGAGCTTTGTACAACTGTTGCCTACATGTACACTGTACACAGGAAGGCCAGGCTCTCTGGAACTTTTGTAAACATGTGATGCCACAAGTCACATGGTCTAAAGCCCTTGAATTTCAGCATGCAAAATTACAAGAAAGAAAGAAGTGGTGCGGAACTTTGCTTTGAAAGTGTAGGAAGGCAATTTTAATGAGTGCATACAAAATAGACTTTGTGTATTCCTACTTGTGCAATCAGTGATCAGGTTGGTCCCAACCGTATTGAGTTTAACGTGTGCACGATTCTCTGTCTTCAAATACTTCAGTTTAACATAGATTGGCTATAAAAATTATATCGTACATGTTTTTTGGGGAAAATAAATGTAGCAATGAAATATATGAAAGTAATATAAATTTTTAAAAATCAACAAAGACATTCTGAGAATAAGACTTGACCTTCGTTTTCGGTTGCTTGTAAACAATACAAAATTTTGTCTTACTAACATTTGCGTTTTGTCACTCGGGTACTAAACGTCCTACAAGCATTCAAAAGCTTTTTAAAATGAGCGTGTTTGCAAAGCAGGCATTTTTAGGAACAATCGGCACATCCCTACCGGGGGTTAGTGACGAGAGGTATCGATACGGCGCGCTGCCCATGGTAGCGAGGCTGTTGCACAGTCATTTTGTTACAAGGTTTCTCTTTAAAGGTCCTATGAAATGGTTCTATTTTTTCACGTTAGGCTTTTGGGGCTTAATGTATGATTTGATAGACTTATTAATAAATCATTAGGCCTATACTTACTATAAACATCAATTCATCCCGAGGATTTGTGTTACCCATTTTAATGAGGGGCCCAACTTCATGGCTCTGCTTAACGTAAGCAAAGAATCGGCGCTTACGGCTTCCGTCAAGCGTATCTCACGGGTTATCAGAGAATTTTTGGTTGTGCGCTTGCGTACTCCCCGTTACCAGGCATTCTTTGCTTACACAGCCAGCGCAGAAACTCGGCGCTTGCACAGTAAGAGGAGAATGGTGATCGTAAGCGCAGACTTCGGCAGTAAGCAGGCCATGAAATTTGGCCCAGGTGGCACACTTTGGTGGTGTAGACCTAGGCACTGAATATTAGTGCACACGCAGTAACAGTACACAATCCTGACCATTATGTTTCGGTGTGCTTCACTGCTGTCATCCAAATTCCTTGGTATTTTGGATCTGACAGGTCGTTTGTACATGGCCGGGACAAGAGCAAGAAGACCCACTGTCGTCTGGTCGTATGTGCAACCCGTGTCAGCGTTGAATCCGGGTCATCTGGTCATGGTACTTGTGTCCTTGAGCAAGGCACTTAACCATGATTAACCCCTTGGTGCTAATTTCAGCAGCTTAAGGTTGTATGCTCCCCAGGGAGTTGAGAAGGTTTGAAGAATGGTTTAAAAGTTTGCCTGATGAACAGGGACAATACATGTTGTCAAGGGCCTTGATCTACGTAGCTGCTGGGATATGTGAACTCTATAAGAACCAATTATTATTGTTTTTGTTATTGTATTCTCATCCATTTCGCAGCCTATGGTGCACCTAGTGGCGCTCCGCCGGGTATCGACCCGACCATCTACCAGTGGTTCCAGTCAGTGGACAATGACAAGTCCGGCAGTATCACGGCGCATGAGCTGCAGCAAGCTCTGATGAACGGCAACTGGTCACACTTCAACGCAGAGACGTGTAGATTAATGATAGGTAAGGGTTAGGCCTAAACAACTAAAAGTGTTGTTTCCTGTAGCTTGCCGTTTAAAAAGAGGGTCTGTAGGTAGGAAAAATAAAAGTTTATTAAAAAAAAAAAATGGTACATGTGCACACCAAGAAAGAAAAAAGAAAAAAGGTGGGATGGGAGTATGACGGGTTTCTTTCTGTATGTTCGGTTTGCAGTAACACCATGTGTATATATCTACTTTGCTGTATAGATTTGTTCTTTGAGAACTTGTCTTGCTATTTATTCTACTGCTAGCACAAGCCTCCAAGTGATGGCGCCCAATGTTCTTCCTACCTGGGCAGTTGAATGGCTTCAATAAGCCATTTGCGAGTTAGATTTGAAGAATGTCTTGTACGTGTACAATGGCCTGCTTAATAGTCACATGGCCGTGGCGTGTTGTGGTTGAGCGGTTAAGAGCACCGGACTATAGCCCTGGTGTTTCTGATCAGCAGAGTGTGGGTTCGAGTCCCAGTCTTGACACGTGTGTTCTTAAGCAAGGCACTTAACCATGATTCAGGCATGCAACTCTTCCGCGTTTCCGCGGATTTCCGCGTTTTTTTTAAATGATCAGCGCTAAAAAAAAAAAATCAAAAAAAATTTTTTTTTTTGGCGATTTTTTTTTAAAAGCCTTATATATGCTTGGCAACAACAATGTACAACCACAATAATGTGAAATAAGCCTAGTACATGCTAAGAATGCACCTAAGAGCATAATAAACATCAACATTTTCTAGGGTACCATTGTGGATCTCATGTCCCTTGGCGTTTTGGCTGCCTCGCTCCGCGCTTGCGTTGTGCCTTTGAAAATTTCCTCTTTTTTTTTCATCGGGCAGTTGCATGCCTGATGATTGCTTCGTCCTTCGGATGGGAAGTAAAGCCGTAGGTCCTGTGTTCGTGCAATACGTGTAAAAGAACCCAGTTAATTACTTATCGCTAAGAGAAGGGGTTTCACTGGGTGTTTCTAGCAGTGGCTGATGAAGTACCTTATTGGTAATGTAGATACATGTACGAGTGCAATATAAGAGTATATATTATATTATTATAATTTACCGGTTAAATTTGAATTACTCAGACTATAAAGACAGTTGCTTTGTCAAATGGTTCGGGGCAAGCTTTTGTACAGCAACCTCCAGATGAGCAAACCCTGGTACCATTGTGCTGTACACACTCTTTCAAAGTTGGGTATTGTGTCCTACATACAAGACCTGCTACAACTCCGCAACCTGCTACCAGGCCTTAGATCTTCTTTGTCACAGATATTTATCTGTTCCCAATACTCGCCTGGCAAGCTACGGGGACTGGGCCTTTTCCAGCTGTGCACCGCGTCTCTGGATTTCCTTGCCAGACGAGTTAAGGATCTGTCATCATTCAAACGCCATCTTGAGACTCATCTTTTCAATTGTTCGTTTGAACCACAGTGATTTGCTAGCGACCGGGGCCTTGGAATGGTCCTCCAGATACTGTGCCCTCATAAATTGTCTGTTATTATTATTATTATTATTATGTGACATAGCAACTGTCTCTATAGTCTAAGGAATTAAAATTTAAGTGGTATCTTGTGACTACCATTATTCAAATCTAAACTTGCAAATGGCTTACTAGTGGGTCAACTCGCTAGAAAATTGTACTGAAAGAGTAGGGGAGATAGACTGTTTACTTTGAGTTGTTGTTATTTGTACACAGGATTGTTTGACAAAGACAACAATGGAACGATCAATCTACAAGAGTTTGGTGCCTTGTGGGCGTACATTCAGCAGTGGAGGGGTGTCTTTGATCGCTACGACCGGGATAAATCTGGAAACATTGACGGAGGAGAATTGTACACAGGTAGAGTAAACGTCGCTTAAATTTCTGCTTTCAAACCTCACCGATTTTTGTCTGCTCTCCTATGGCACAATAAGCAGTGTTAAAGATGGTGCTGTTTGTGAGGTTTGTGAATGTTTTTTATATTCATAACTGCCATTTAAATGCCCTAAACTGACCATGATCTGCTGTTTTTGATTTTGTTTTAGTTGACCACTTTTTAAAAAATGGCTTTCTCCGGGGTAGAGGGCAGAAATTTCATGGAAATTCAGGACATAATGAACAATTTGCCTGTACAAAAATGTATACATGTAGACCCATATTTGTCAATTGTGTCGTCAATGGATGACTTTGGATGTTATCAAATATTGCACCGGAAGGGTGTCAAAAACAATGGCATTTTAATACACCAGTTTAACGAGAAATTAGAGGCTTTGTAATTTGTTCAACTTTCATGAGGACTCTATCTCTAGGGAAAATGAGTGTATTTAACCTTTGTGCCCCTCTTTAACTCCCCCAAGTCTGATGTCATTTCTCCCGAGGTCAGGCTCACTACCTTGACACTGGTTCACACCACTTCTATAACAACGCATTCGATCGGACACTCGACACAAACCCTACACTTTTTTAACGTCGCGACAAAATCAAAATTCGGTAAAGCTAACATTAAAACATGGTGCACCGCTTAGCAGCAGGTTGTAATCATACTAAGTGAAAGTCATGAATGCAGTTATTTTCGGTTCCTTAAGCAGAAAGATGCTGACGACAATTATTGATGGATTTACGTTGGCTCCCTGTTTGGTTTAGAATCGAATTACAAACTTCAATGATTATGTGTCGTACACAATTTTACATAGTCTAGCCCCCACAGTATTGAAGTCGGCTTGTTTCTGTCAAGTCCCAGTCTCGTTACAGCCTTCGCAGTTCTGGTGACTATTTTTCTTAACCACCCTGTAGGTGGTGGTCAAGGCTGCTCTTGGGGATCCAGCCTTTGAGAATTAATGCTTCGCACCTTTGGAACAAACTTCCACTTAATATTAGGAACGCTGACAGCCTTGATGTTTTTAAATCTGTTCTGAAGACTTATCTTTTTAAACAAGCTTTTTACTAACTTGCTTTTATTGTTGCTCTCCAAAGTATATTTTTATATTTACTGTATTAATGTTAATGCCTTTTTACCATATGGGGGTCCTGTAAGGGTCTTGTGTTATCATTTTTATGGATTGTGGTTTTTCCCAGCTTTTTACAAATTGTTTGTGCTTTTTTTGTGTTTTTCCTGTTTTGGCTGTTTAATCATTGTCCTTTTTGCTGTTGTTGCTTATTTAACTATTGTTGATTCATTTGTTATGCGCTTGTGTACATTTTATGGAATGGGCGCAATATAAATCAATAAATTATTATTATTTGTTAAGACACCCATAGATAAAGTGCTCTATAAAAACTGATTATTATTCTTATTTTAAATTATTTGTTCAGCCTTGAATGAGATGGGATTCCGCATCAGCCAGAACTTTGTTCAGGTTCTCATCTTGAAGTTTGACCGACTGTCGAAGCGGTCAGTCAAGTTCGACGACTTCATCCAGATCTGCGTCTTGCTGCGGTCACTCACCGAAGCCTTCAAGCAGAGGGACTCCAACCTCAATGGCAAGATCACCATCAACTACGAGGACTTCATGTCTCTCGCTCTGGCTTACAAACCTTGATGTGATTAATTTTGTCTCTGTTTAAAACCATTTCTCATTAACCACTTCACGTCGGATGTCGTGTATATCTGCAAATCTTTCTGGGATTGGCCCACGTCGGATGTCTTGTATATCTGCAAAATCTTTCTGGGATTGGCCCACGGCGGATGGTTTTTTTTATGCCCGGGACAACTTCGGAGCACCTTCACTTTTTTGCTGGCAGCCGGACATCTGACAAGAACATTTGCGCGGACATTTCATTGTGTAGCGTGCTTAACGTGTGCTTAGCGTGCTTTGCTTTATTTCACGAGCACAAAAAGGGACAGACGGTGTTGGCAAGTGGCAATCGTGCTCGTAGTACCTTTTTTCTGGGGGTTATTTTGTAAACCCCCCACCCCATTTCCAGACCTTTGTCCTGTTGTTGTACAAATGTGGCATACAAGAATGGACAGACTGCCACCATTGTTAATCATTGCATTCGGAGCAATGGGAGGTAAGTCTGAGCATTTCGAGATTCAAGCATACCATGGCAGATTTTCGGCCGTGACTCACAGCCGAGGTTCACGGTGAGTGCCTACTCATATTTTCTCAGAAGACACTGTCAACAAATCCTGGAGCTAATAATGAAGACCTTTCTTGTCTTTCAAGTCAGGGTTTCATTGTGAAAACAATATTTTCAAAGGAAAATCTATTACTCCAGAAGCTCCAAAAATACTATTGCAATTGGGCGCTAAACTTTTCAGAATACCGACGTGAAGTGGTTAATAACAATAATATACAATTACTAGGTGTTTTAAAACACCTTTACACTAATACTGCCCCTGTTCATTTGGCCTTATAAAAATTCCTGAAACCATCTCAACTGGAGTATGCAGCACCGGCAGCCAATTAGTCGCACAAGTAGGTTTTTTATTCACATCAACATGAGATGAGAAGAAAATTATACTGAAGTGCCTGCCAAGGACGAAAGTGTCACGACCAGAATATGAACCCCACACTCTGACGACTCGGGTATCGAAACTTGAGTTCGATGCTCTAGACTTCTTGGCCAAGACACGATAGGCTACGATATTGCAACATATTTTTATGTATCTATATATCTATGTGAACAATTTTTATACCTTTGGGTTCAGACACCATTGAGTTTAACCCAATTCAGTGTATGTGTTTTGTAACAATCCTAGGTCACCTGTTGTGAGTTAAACCGGATGTGGTCAACTTTATTCTGTCCACTCACAAAGAGGTCGGAAGATGAACCCTCCCCCTTGATAGGACAACGTTAAACCTGATCCGGTCAAACTTTAGAAACACAGAGTTGAACTTGGGTTCAACCATAACTTAAACCAATTTTAGTACAAATGTAATTGTGTCTGAACAACCTTTTTTTGTAGGATACGGTACTTCAGACCCAAATAACAATTGCCTTTCACTGGATTAGGCAAACCACTCTTAATATTGAAGTCCAAACATGTACATGTTGGGTTTTTAGTAGTAGCTTGAGTGTCGAGTTGCCACAGTGTGGAGGATTTTGGAGGATATGCGAGGGTTTTGGGCCAAAGTCACTAGGGGGCTTGGATTAAAAATATGGGTTGTGTTTATAATTGTAGTATCAATTAATTCTTAGGGAATTGTACATACATAATCAGGCATCATGAAATTTATGAAACAGTAAAAATACATGTTTTGCAAAAGCTGTACAATCATGAAAACACCAAGATAAATTTGTATTCGTATTGAGTCTTTTCAAATGAATCATTGAACAATATGCACGTAAATGTGATTTTTGTAACCATTTTTCAGTAGCTATCGTCTGCATGGGCCTTATTCGGGCAAGTCCCATCTCAACTGCGCGGTCAGGTTGGTGTAGTGGTATCTTGCCTTGCCTTTCGCCTTTGGGACCCTGGTTCAAATCCTAGCGGGGGCCACTATGTGGATTGGGTTTTCAGTCCCTGCCTGATTGCGTGGAATAATTCTCGGGGTTTTTCCTCCCACATCTAAAACTGCAACTTCCTTCATTGTGTTTTCTCCATGGGGTTCTTGGCTAGTATAGTGATTTAGTTCGCTTTTCTGAGAGTCCTTGGCTTCACAACCAGAATCAATCAATAAATGAAATGAAATGAACTGAAAAAAAACCACCCAAAACTGCATTCTATTATTAATCTTATAATTCTTGCATCAGGAAGGAAAAGGTGCTTGTTAACTATCAGACTTTTGTTTAGTTTTTGCCCTTGCACATTATACTCAGTACTTCCCAAATTCTGTCAGACTGTTGGTAATTGCCACTGATGCATGTAGCGTATATTAGCTAAGGGAGCAGCTCAAAAGTCGAGCTGTTCTAGGGACCAAGGAATCATCCTTTAGGCATATGCTCACAATCGGTAGGAGCGTGAGATTGGATGAATGTGGAAATCCCTAAAAAATGGCTTGCTGGTCTGAGGTTTACCCG
Source organism: Pisaster brevispinus (assembly GCA_023634235.1). Classification (NCBI taxonomy): domain Eukaryota; kingdom Metazoa; phylum Echinodermata; class Asteroidea; order Forcipulatida; family Asteriidae; genus Pisaster; species Pisaster brevispinus. The sequence goes on from JAMKCF010000026.1 coordinate 1,459,061, forward strand.
TATTCTAGAACATCAGAGACGCTACAATTCAGGAGGTTTTACAGATGCTCTGCATCACCAGAAATAAACAAACAGACAAGTTTGGACAGTATGTGGACTACATAATTATGTAGAATGTACATGTATTTCTTTCTCTCTTTCATTCCTTTGTTGATTGATTTACTTCTTTCAAGAAAATTTTAATTTAAAGGCTCGGGGAGATTTTGAGAAAAAATTCAGAAATAAGGAAAACCTTGAGAAATCACATGGTACATGTTGGCATTTTGAGTGTTATTATTATTATTATTATTATTATTATTATTATTATTTGTTCGCCAAAATATGCAACAATCAAACAGACATACATCAGAGTGAACAGATAATACAATACAGAATAGGATAGGTAACAGGATGTCTAGTTTATAAGTGTAAATGTACAGACTGAAATTAATGAATGGATTTAAAAAGCAAAAATTGAAAGTCCAAATAGCATAAATAAAGCAGCAATTAACGGGCTAATAATTTAAAGGCAACATTAATTGTAAAAGCCAGAAAGAAATATCACAGAATAAACAATTCAATCTAAGATGGCCAGGATTAATAAAAGCGGACCTAATCACTATGAACCTATTAATCCAATCTTAAGATGGAACACTTATTAAATAAAAACTAAAAAATCTGCAAAAGAACAAGAGGCTAATAAATATGTTTCGCTGGTGGTTCAATGGACCAGTCCATGTACTCCAGCTGGACTACTATAAACTGATAAAATAGGCCAGATGCACAAGCACCATCTTAAAAATATACCACAATGAATCTTGGGAAACCGAATACAGTAAGAAATAATAAACCAAGCTGCCAAGATGAACGCCATGCTGGAGTTTACATGGGTACATGTAACTAGGCCAGGTTTTATAATTTTGTACCGCATTGCTTCAAAATAAGTGCACCACGATGGTTGTCATGTGTTGCTTGGACTTGGGATTTCACCCAGAATCCTTTGTCAGTTTGTGGGTCGATCGTGCACATTGGGACATGAATATTGGCCTTTAGAAGGCACCCCTGTTCTGACTTTTGAGCTGCTCCCTAAAGAGAAGGGCTGTTAATTACAGTTGCATAACAGTTTCATCAGGCAAGCAGAAACTCTGAGATAAGTTGTTTCTGTCATATAATTTTGTTATGAATCATTGAATAATACGCATGTTAAATATAATGTGTATCTTACGAGATTGTAGTAACTATTTCTCATTCACTGTTGGTATTTGCTGACCTTTCATGACGGTGTTTCATTTATCTTTATTAAATAGAGTGCTGAAGTGTATTGTTTATCTGGTTAGCGAAGGGTTAGGATCAATGGTGCATCCACTTTCCCATTGAAGGTCTGTTGCCAGCCTCTGTCTTTTCCACAGATATTTTCGTTGTAAATGTGCCACCAGTGTATTCGACCTGGTTTCTCCTGTCAGGGTGTTTGAGCGTGAAACCAGTCTGCTTGTTCTCACCCATACACTCTTGCTTTGCTGAGATGTAGAACAAAGAGCCATTCCAACAGCTTTATTCCTTGTTTTGCATCTCTTTAGAACTCCTTGCCTGGTGCATGTTTCCCTCCTACAACCTAAACTGATTTCAAGAGGAATATCAATTCCTACCTTCAGCTCCCCTGGTTTATTTTCTGTTTTAATATTTCTTCTTGTAGTTCCTTACCAAGAGTGGCTCTTAGCCTTGTTTGTGGCGAACTTGCATTCAAAAAGAAAAAAGAAAAACAAAATACAGAAACATTTTCTAAGACATCTTCTGGCTGGATTTGCCATAAAAACAGGACGAAAGTGTAAAAAGAGGCTGAGATAGGACATGTTATTCAAAACTATATATATATAGTATGTCTTTAAAACTTTGAAATGAAAAAGGTGCCCTCAATTTACTCATATGGTGATCTTATATGAAAACCCAAGATTTTCGTGTTGGGCTGTTGTGCCTTGGAAGGGCCGTCCAGTCCCGGTTTTGACACTTGTCTCCTTTTTAGCAAGGAACTTGACCATTATTGCTTCGTCCTTCGGATAGGGCGTTGGTGCTGTGTTGTGTAATACACATAAAAGAACCCTGTGCACTTTTCCCAAAGAGAAGGGGGTTTGCCCCGGTGTTTCTGGCATACTTTGGCAGCAATATACTCCACCTCACCTTGTGTACCTTCCAAGGTGTATTATGGTTGCCTTTGTCTAATAAAATTGTTCTCAACAAGTGCCACCAAATTTGATATTTCGGCGCCAGGAGTTTCATTTTTATTATCATTATTTCAGCCTCCTCTTATGACCATCCAGTTCCCAATTGAAAGGTCCCTCTTGGTGACATCCTTCCAGGTTGTCTCATGCCGACCTGGTCTTCTTTTCATAAAGAAGGGTTTCCAACTGATATAGGGTCCAAGGTTCCGAGACACAGTTTGAGCAAAATGCTATGAAGACTATGAAAGGAAGATGCCAGCTATTGGTGCTACTTCTGATCAAGCACAACATGTGACTCGCCATGCCACCTTGCATCTTGCATTGGTGTACGTTTCCTAAAAGCATTGCTGTTGTCCAGGAAAGGCTGGGTTGCGATTCAGTGTTTGTTCTGTGTTTGTGCTGTTGGAGTGCTTATCTGGGCCCAATTTATGGCTCTGCTGACTGCTGAATTCTGCGCTTGTGATCACCATTCTCCACTTACTGTGCAAGCGCCAAATTTCTGTGCTAGCTGTGTAAGAGAAGAATGCCTAGTAACGTGGAGTAGGCACGCACACAAAAAGAAAAAACTCTGCTAACCCGTGAAATACGCTTGATGTAAGCACGGAATTCCCTGCTGCCGTAAGCGCCGATTCTTTGCTTACGGTAAGCAGAGCCATGAAATTGGGCCCAGATGGTGATATTGTCAATTTGTCCTGAGAGAGATTGGAAGCTCCATCCCTCTTAGCTGGCAGTGCTTCTCTCTGGAACCCTTTCAGATTTGTTGCAATGACTGCAGCCACTGGTAGCCTGTTCCAAATCCAAACAGCTCTTGGGAAAGGGCTTTTGAGATAGCAGTCAACTGTGGCGAATGGTTGCCTCTAGGTCAGGCTATGTTAATTGGTCTGGTCGTGTCGGCTTGGTCGTCTGTTTTCTTGGATTATGTTTGGAGGAGTAGTTATATATTTACTTGGCCATGTAGAGTTTTGTAGAGGCGTTAAATCTAATGAAGGAGACGTCTGCCACAGCTAGGCTCTTCTCGTATAAATGGTTTATATACATGAGAAATACAGCTTTCTAATAACACTCTCTCAGGGTATATTATGGAAGTATTTCTCAATATATAGAAAGTTTAAAAGAGCTGTGTTGTCATGATCAAAGCAGGCCTGTGGCTGTACATGGAAAGTATAAACTCTCACCCAGTTACAACAAGGAAGGTAGTGGTAGCACTTTAAGACTAACTAATTACATAAAAAACTGCATGAGCTTTCGTAGCAACAACTACTTCATCAGATTCATGATTGCATCTGATAAAGTAGTTGTTTTTACGAAAGCTCATGCAGTTTTTTTATGTAATTAGTTAGTCTTAAAGTGCTACCACTACCTTCCTTGTTTTATCTACTAGACTAACACGGCTATTTTTTAGTATTGTCCACCCAGGGACAGCACACGCAAGCTTGCCCTCCACATAGATACGATAGGGAGGGAGGGAGTGGGTGTGCAGTAACAGGGGGAGAATTTATAGTTCCATACAGCCACAGGGCTGCTTTGATCATGACGACAGTCCCCCTCTATGTCTTCACATCATGTCGATATCAAGGGCGATGTTTCTGTTGTCTGAACTGTTAACGCCATTTCTTTAGTTTGGCTAGGTGCTTCCTTACAAATAGCTCACACTATTAATAAGAAGGAACACAGCCAGTGATTGTACAGTTCAATCAGTGCAATTGTTTTTTTTAGTAGCACTTGGCGTTTAGAATCATAGTTTTAGCAAGGGTTGTGCTCATATTTATTAGTTCTACCAAATTATTCAATAGATTTATAAATTCCTTCATTTTATTTTTACTAATACGGACTTGGACTCCAAACTGCTGCTATTTTTGTGCAACAAGAGGGCCAAGAAATTGGTTTGACTTTTCATGTACATGTAATGTATATACTGTAATGTGCAGGTTTGTCCCTTTGTGTGAATAAAGAAATAACAAAGAAAAACTGTGAGTGTTGGCTTTAATTTTTTAAGTTGTAATTTCTTAATTGATGTATGTATGATTTGCCCTCGATATATTACACCATTGCGCAAAGTTTCAAGTCCTAATCATGTACATGTGTACATGGCGTTACTGCAAATCTTACTAGATTGTATCTCCACCATGCGCAGTTTCAATTCCTACTCGTGTACAAGGTGTTACTGCAAACCTCGCTAGATTGTATCTCCACCATGCAAAGTTTCAAATCCTACTCATGTACATGGTGTTACTGCAAATCTTACCACTTTGTATCTCCTCCATGCGCAGTTTCAAATCCTACTCATGAACATAGTATTACCGCAAACCTTACTAGTTTGTATCTCCTCCATGCGCAGTTTCAAATCCATAGGATTTTTCAGAAATTTCTGAAATTTCAGAGGTGAAAGGCAAGGCAAGATACCACTACACCAACCTGATCGCCCAAATACAAGAATAAGATTTGACCTCTGCTTCCGGTTACTTGTAAACAAGAAACTTGCCCCCGGCCCCAGCTGACTTCCACATTATCATCACACATGTAGGTGCTAATGGTCGACAAATTCGAGCATGATTGACAAATGGGGTTACTAAGAATAGCCAAAGCATCTTCGTCCAAGTTTTAATTTTGTTTCAGGGTTGTCAATTTTAATAAAAAATTTTAATGTATAGAAATTGAAACTGTGTTTATAACAAATTGCTGTGGTTTGTATTTTCAAGAATTTTGAAATATTGGAATCGAAATTGATTTGACTGAAAAACAATTCTTTGTTTGAGTTGTTTTCTCGTTGATGATATGTGCGAGACTTTAGACAGTCTACATTATTTTGAAAACAACATCTGGGAAAATTTGTTTATTTTTATGAATCTGGACGCACGAATCAATCAAATGAAACAAAACAACGTACACAAATTTCAGATTACTCCTTCAGCTAGTATATTATTTAGCAAATGTTTGTCACCAAAACCAATATGCACAAGCAATTTTTTTTAACGTAATGTAAAAGCAAAATAGCCCAACTTGGATAAAGTGATGTGCAGTACAAGTAGTGATGATCCCATAGGAGTTAAGAAAAGAGAAATGGGCACAGTATCTTGAATAATTTGCAGGCCTTGAACTTCGCTCTTGAAGGGGCACAGCAATTTTCCTCTGGTAAGGGGCACTTCTATTCGAGGAAAATGTAAATTTGTATTGGAACCTTGCAGAGGGCACCACAGCAAAAGCATAGGGCACCAGGGCAATTGCTGTGGGTGCCGTGGGTTAATTTGAGGCCTGAATTTGTACAGGCATGGTTCGAGATAAGAAATTTCAGGCATCCAGTCCATGATTTGGATTCCTTTGACTTGACTTTGATTTGGATGTCAGTGCATGAAGTTTAATACAATGCCCACGTGCCCAAGCATGATTGCTATGGCCGTGTGATGTGCAGTACAAGTAGCGATGATCCCATTGAAATTAGGAAAAGAGAAACAGGCACAGTATCTTGAATAAGTTGTAATGACATGGTTTGAGATTAGAACTCTCCTCAGGCATCCAGAAATCTTCACGACTTGGAGTCCTTTGGCGTCCCATACGGCTCTCTTCTCTTCTCGTCCTTTCCCTGTATCATCATGTTCAGTTGTTCTTTCCAGCCCTCATCCCCCTGGGCCCTCGCCCATGGGGGTACGGCTAGTCCAGGCAGCGACACCCCAGCCATGGCTTTCTGTATGTCGTCGTCCGCCGCCATGACCTGCCGCCGCTCCTGGAGTGACTTGGCTGTGTCGTTGTACGACACGACGGTGACGGGGTCTTGGGTTGGGATCTCGGTGGGCAAGAGTTTAGAGAGGTGAAGGGGAAGCTGTGGCTGCTGCTGCTGCTGCTGCTGCTGAGAATGACCACTGAAGCTCGAAGGAAACTCAACCTCATCCAACATCTGTGCACACAAACAGACAGAAAAACAAGAAGTTTTTCTTTTACTTATATTCAAAACCCAGCAGCCGATTTCACGAAACGCTAGGATTAATCCTATCTCGAGTTAGGAGGAGTAACTAGTCCTAACTTAGGATTAATCTTAAGGTTTACATGTTACAGTGCAAGGCTGGGACTCGTCCTAAGTCCTAAGATTAATCCAAAGTTAGGAAGAGTTTGGTGAAATCGACGGCTGACCTCCTGTCAAAATGACAGGACCTCTGCCCATGGTGTTCTCTTCCATACCTAGGATTTTTGGATGCACAGCTAATAGTCCCAGATAGATGCCATCTTTATGGGCAACTTGGGTTCTGACTTTGGGCGTCAAGTGTTTACATTTTCTATGCAGCCAAGTGGCTCACCGCCCAATCATGCAACAAATTTGATAGAACTACTGGCTGCGCAATTTACTTACTTCATTCAGAGTGTCGGGAGGTTCATCCTGCATGTCATGGTCAGCATCCGATGGCAACAGCATATAGCCATCTCCTTGCGGTCCCATCCCTCCCTCCCCTTCCTCATCACTCGCATCCTCATCGCTGCTTTCATCTCCCGTAGCAACCACCATCTGAGGCATCACCAACTCCCGCTCTGAAGAGCTGTCTTTCTCCGGATCTTCCTCCATCTTTCTATCAGGCCCCATTCTTGCTGTGTCCAGTGTCTTTGTTTCAGGTACGGACATCTATGCGCTACATTTCTTTAAACAAAATATAGTTGATTATTATCAATTACTGGATTTGTTAGTATTACACCAGATTTTCTTTAGTCGTTGAAATTACACAAAATCAAGCCAGCACATTCTTTCTATACTAACCCTAACCCCCATTAGGGTCTCTCCACAAAGCCTGCCAAATACAACAGAATGCAACACAGTTGAAATGAGAACCATGCCAAATGCAACAAAATGCAACAAGGGATATTGTTGCATTGTGCAGGCATGCTGTTTGGGAAAGGACTGAGCAAGGGTGTTTGCCCTGCTAACTGCAACAGTATGCACATAAGTGTAATGTTTAACTGTTATTATTCAGTCTTTTGAATATGATTTGAATTATGATTCTTACCTAATATTACATCATACTTCTCAATACTTTTCCCATAAAAATATTTTGAAATACCCATTATAAGTTGTTCAGATACAATAGAAGCACCCAAACCTATATGAAGTCACTTCACTGCTGAATGCAACAAATTCAGTCAAAGAATGACATCTGAGTTGACTGCCAAATAAATGCAACAGATCACAACAACTATTACCATTTGGTGCATATTGTTGCATTTAGCATGGTTCCATATGAACGTGCCACGAATGTGTAATATAATTTAACTTCAGGAAAACGTGAGCTCTCATGCATTTAAAAAGTCATGTCATTCCCTAATCGCTATATTGTTTTTTTATATATCCACAGAGTAGGTGGGCATGATATACATATTGTAGTTGCGATAATCGTCCTCCCGACCATCGGGAGGACAGAAAGTTACGACCATCCGATGGAAGCCTTTAGAATTGTTTAATTCTGCCTGTTTTCTGGCTGTATATTCGGTTAACCCTTGTTGATATAGGTAAGAATATAATTCAGTGTAGTTTGACCTAAATTAATTATAAAGGGGGAAAGGAGATAAATTGGTGGCTTCTAGTCCATGCGGAAAATTTGCCTACGATTATTGCAACTAGTGGGCGTAGGGCCAAGAACTTGGCTGGCTTAAAGAGCTAAAAAAAAAATGTCACTGTCAGTCACTAGTCAGGTTTAGTTGAGACTAACGTTAAGACCTGACCACCAGTGACCACTAACTTAGCTTCACTTCACTTGTCAAGTACGTACAAACTACAAAGTAATTAATTTAATGTGGTCAATGGATTATTAATATTGTTTAATTATAGGCCTACGCTAATTCAATGCCAGGTTATTCAAACTACATAACAACCACAACTCAAGTTAAACATGACCGGAAATGCAAACCATTTGGTTATTGAAAATTACCTTTGTTTTTGATCTTTGAAAATAGAAAATGACACCCCGCTCTACATTCTAGGTAAAATCAGTACACACTGTACACCGGTCTTGTTCTTAGGTTTGTTCCCTTTAAAACGCTACCGAAAGTCGTTAGTTTGGCTGGAAGAACCAGACTCCTCTCTTATGTTTTGGTTTAATCGTTTTTAATTCACGTGTAGTTGAATTATTTATTACAATTAAATTGTAAATACTTGTCCACACCAAGTTGATATTAAATTATCATGTAAACAGTCAGGTTCAATACTTGTTTTATTCTTTTTATAACAAATTTATATTCAGCGCGTTTGGAAATTATTTGGTTAGCACCATCTACTCGGTAATAAATGACAATTGATGCTCTCGGATGCCCAGCTTGCGTGAACAATTTTGTAAGGGTCGTCTATAATCGACAAGCCGATCTTCTTGGGACACTTTAATATAGCTCAAGACAAGACATCAAAAATAACCAACCTTTCAAGAAATCGTGTGCTGCTAAGTGCTAGGCATTTTATGCTGTTCGTGGTTGACGTTTCGCCTGATCATAGAGCAAGGAACAGGTGGTCTGATGGAATGGATATTTAACAGCATCATGCACTCGGACCATGCCAGAGGATCGGACTCAACCCACCCGCTTCATATTTCCTCCTCTAAATCAGGGGTCGAGAAAAAAAACTAGCCAAGAAAAAAACCTCAGGTAGATCTTGGAAATCCCTTCCTCCAAAATAAATAAATGAATAAATGAACAAAGCAAGAATCGGCGCAGTGAAAATATTTTCGTGAGTATTTTCAAAACGGCGCAATTTATTTGTCAGGCTTCCAGTTTGTTCTGAGCCTGAACGCCAGGAAGCCCGCGTTTCGAAAATACCCTGAGTATTTTCGAAATGGCGCAGTGGAATTAACAAGCTGCTAGTTTTCGATCGGAATGCTCAGTATGACACAAATTCCTTTGAGTGTTGGTATCTAAATAATTGATAGCTTTGGGTGACGTTTCGTTGGCCTACTCGATGCTCGGCGAATTTTTCTGTAGTCACTTTTGGCCGAGGGGCGAGTGGATGCAAGATAATTATGTTAAGTCTGGTTTCAGACCCATTTATCATTGCGAAATTACACAACTTCGCCAGTCTATTTGCGTACGTGCGCACAGCTGACTTCGTGATGTAGCACATGTGCCGGTATTTTTGAGTATTATTTTTCTCCTAGAGCAGTAAAGGCCAGCCAACGTCAAGGCGAGGAGGTCGACCCTGCGCGCGCTCCATGCTCAAAGCTGCATATTATTATTCCTCCATGGGCATATTGACGTGACATTCAAATAAATTAAAAAAATTGTTTTTGCAATTTAGATGTGTTTTCTCCATACTTATACCACGGAGGAAGAAAGATCAAAGTTGCTGTACCATAATGGTCCCTGTCCCCGCCACCCAACATTGAAGTTTATTAATACTAAAAAAAGACAGATCGCATGACAACTTTGGGGGGAATGAAACCAAAAACCAAAAACCAGAACAGTTATATATTCTAGCCGCTGTCCTTACTTGTAAAACGGGCCAACCTTAAATTGCTAGTTGTGGTGGGGTACTGGAGGGAGCTCAGGTGGGAAGGGGTGGATCTTAGCTCAGCAATTCACAAAGGCGAGACAAACAATGAATCTTCTATGGCGGTAAAGTTTTTATTTGGTTTTGTATTTTGCCCACATATTTACTTTAGGATATAATCAAGCTTTTTTTCGGGAAATCGCAGATGGTGTAGATCGACCCCATCCACCAGCCCCATGTCTTTTAATGGATAAAGACACGCCCCTTTTATGTAGACCGCTCAGGTTTGCCTTTAACACGCAAGGGAAAAAAATATAGATTAGGGTCAAATAATCATCTGGTACTACTAACACTAGTGTAAGTTCAATGTAAACATGATCTGAGTGTGGTAGGTAACGCCGTCTCGTTCTACAATTCCAGGCTTGTAAGTAACCATTTTCGCTCCGAAGAAGGCTCTAAAATGGAGCCAAGCACCAGTGAAAATGACTTCACCAGTTTCAAGAAACTCAAAGGGGATTCCAGCCTCGCTGGCTTCACCGCTGGCAGGTCTGCCTCTGTGTCTTTTTACGGGGAAGACTTCGTGGACACCGTTTCGAAGTTCACCCGGGCCGGCCAGGGCTTCGGGATGGTCGGCGCCGGTAAATGCATCGCTGTGTTCACCAGCGGTGGGGACTCGCAAGGTAAGTCGACCCACACACAAAGAGTTCTAACAAGTTCGGAAGGAATTTATGCTCCACCGGGGGGCAGGGGGAATCCATTTTATATTCGATATTCTATGAAATGTGTGTTGTTGTTGTTGTTGTTTGCTACCGCACCGGATACAAACGAATAAAATATTGGATTTAGTGTGCAGCTTGCAAATTGCAGCTAGCTCTCTGGCTGTAGTGTTAGTGGAAATGTCAGGCCTGGAATTTTACCCATGAGAGGGCAAGGCCGTTTTGATTTTGCAAAGGGCACTTCCAAGTTCCATTGGAGAGTCTAATGGGAAAGTTTTGAAGGGGTACCAAAAAGGAAGGGTAGCCCCACTTGTGTGGCCAAGGAACAGGAAACCTGATTCAGGTTTCCTGTTCCTTGGTCACACAAGTGGGGCTACAAAAAGGGGGGAAAGCCAAGAAGACCAGGGAACATAGGCTATGTAAAAACTGGCTGTACAGCGTTTTTAGATTTTTTATGTAAGACGCTATATTAAAAATAAATTATTATTATTATTATTATTATTATTATTATTATGGCGTTCAGAATCAGAGTCCATGGCCTCCAACACCAAGTTATTCCAGGACTGAAAGTGATAAGTTGTTAATATAAATTATAATTATAATGATTGTTAATATTCTGAATTTTGTTTACTTAGTCTTAGGTTTGTTATTATGGGTGTGCAGATTAATGTAACACAAGCGGGATGCCGCATGAAGAGCGGCACCTGCTAGAATGGCGCGATTCGTGCGTATAAAATGTTGCAAATGTAATGTGGGGTAAGGAGTACTTGGAGACTTTGGAACGCTAGGTGGCACCAGACTTACTGGGTAAATTTCCATTGTTTACATAGTTCTGAGCAGTGTGCACATTACCGAATACTGGATTTACCTGGAAAGTCTGCTGCCCTCCTTAGCGTTCCAAAAGTCCCCCATCGCAGGGAGCGTCAGGAGTCAGCATTTTGTAGAATTGCCTTGATAAGGGCAGTGCAAAACGGTACCCAGGTTGTTTTGGTCATATGATAAAATTTTGATCATAGAGAAAAGTGTCGAGTGGGAGGTCTCGTCTCCTCAGTGCCTGTGTGGCAGGAGATTCTGTCCCCCCATGCGGCAAACTGTGTACAAACTTCTTCTGATAGCGCCCTCTTCTGAATCAAACCTCCTTCAGCAGCATGGTTAATTTTCCATATGGGGGACGGAATCTCCCGGGGATAGATTTCCCTATGACACCCTCACCCTTCTCGTCCCTTTTCTCCAACGCCATGTTACGGAGCATGATTTTAGGTGTTTGCACGGCTTGAGTTTTTGAATGTTCCTGGGAATGATGGATGTGTTGGGCGCAACTTTGAAGATGGCCTTTTAAAAAATTCGCGCGGTGTGCCCATTTTTTTACGCCGCAATCTTTGTTTCCTTGCATGATTTAAAAATTTGCGCAGGGTAGCTCTGGCGCAAACTTTGAACACCGCGCGATCTTTGTCGTTCAAACGTAATCTTCACCATTTGTCGTGAAATAAAAGCTGTATGAAGAAATTTTACCTCAATAGTTTAAAAAGGTAAGTTCGTAGTAGCAAGATGCTGGATTTTTACGTATGGCTGAAGTGATTCTTTTGTTGGAGAATGTTGTAAAAACAGGAATGCTCACGAACTGTAAGTTCCTAATTTCTTGCGTGTAACTCCAGTAGTGGAAAGTTCAACACTTGGAAGGCTCTCCTTTTCACGAAATTTCTAAATGTCGCCGAAGGAGCCTCTTGCAGGGGAATTCCTGTAAGATAATTAATAATCCTCTCCCCTTTTTCTTTTCTTTCTTCTTTTCGTGTCAATTTCGTGTCCCAGCCGCGCAATTTTTATTTGTGTGGACAAACTTCAGTTTAAAAATTGCGCGCATGCAAATTTTAAAATTGGCTTGCGCGAATTTTAAAAAAGGCCATCTTCAAAGATTGCGCCCAACAGATGTACGGCTGGCTTATTGGTATTTTGGAAAAATTACCGTATCCAACTGCCACTTTTTTCACTCACACAGTTACCAAGAGCAATCTTTTTGGAAAAAATATGGTGCTGTTTTATTTAATAGTGAAAGTAAAAGTGGCAGTTGGATACGGAAATGTTACCAGTAGTTTGATGTCAAGACTTGCGTTGACCAAACTGGCATCTAATCAATCCACGGGTTTCTTTGCATCCGACACTTTAATGGGTACTGATGTCATTAGTAAGTTTGTACAGCTGTTAATTTTTACGTTACTCAAATTGTATTCCTAACTGTATTGATTTATTTCTTGATTTTTTGTTTTTCTTTTATTTCATGAGTTTTTTGTTTGTTTGTTAAATAGGGCCTACGTGTGTTACATGTACTCTATTTCTTATTTCTAAAATGTGTCTTTGTTTCCATACTTCCATGTCGGTATTATCATGTACCAGGATGCTTTTAAATTTCTTTATTTGTGTTCAGTATTTCTGTATTTTTGTCCGATGTGTTTCTCATTATTTTTGTGGATGATTTTGTTTTTTTAACATCTTTCTTCCTGTGTTTTTTTTTAATTGATGATTAGCTAAAATAATAAATTGTTGTTGTTGGCAGGGGACTGTACAAAATTACACATCTTTTGATTGCAGTTTTTACAGTGTTTCCTTGACAGCCTGTTGTCTGTCTAAAATGTTTAATTTTAAAACAAAAATAACATTTGATGACTGCCTTTGTTCCTTTATTTGTGCATTTATTTCTCTCTGTACATGTATTTCTTGATTTGTTATGTTTGTTTGCTTGAGGTCTTATTTTTTGTCTCTTTTTGTTTTTTCTTTTGTTTCTTGTTTTCTTTATGTCTTTGTGTCGTTATTGCTTAAAAAATAATGATTGTACTTGGGCCTACTAATGTACCACACATAATACTGGTCATGTCCATATTGTAATATCACTTGTCTTGCATTTATCTTGTGTTGTTATTCAGTCAATGATTACAGAAATATTAAGGGGACAATAGATGTAGGAGGCCATGTCAATCTAAAATATGATGGATGAAGTATCATTTTAAAGACAATATTCTTATATAAATATGGGTTATCTTGTCCCTCCTTTGAGCAGCATTTCAATTCATATTCATATCCATCATTGAGAAGGTCTGCGAGAAAAAGCCATTCAAACAGTTCATTACACGATGCGTTCGTCGAGTTCTTGGTAATGTCTGGCACCCTCCTTGACCCCATGATTACAGAGTATAACACAGGAGTCGCCCAACCAAAAGGGCACGGGTCAGAAGGCAAAGGGCAAGAGGTGAACCGATCCGTCTGAAACATGAGACACTCTGGAACATGGAAGTCCGAGGTCACTATTCTAAAGGGATTGCTCTGGGTCCAACCAGATCCTGAAGGGATGGCTCCGCCTCCGACCAACCAGGAGGCCCGTTTCAACCAGCCAACCATGCATCTCGCACCACGGCAGTTCGGGTGATCATTTACAGCATCTGGTACCCCCTGTGGATTAGGCGACCGCCCTGAAGATGGCAGGGAAGTTGCCATACCAAACAATCGAGATGGCGGACCTTCAAATCTAAGATTTTTTAAGATGGCTTGCTTCAAATCAAAGATGGCGCATGCTACAGATTTAGTAGTATAGATTGTACATAATATGTCAACTTGTGTCTGTGTTATACATTTATTTCTTCCTCTTCATGTAGCTCTGTTTTTTATTAAGATTAAAGGGGAATGATGATGACTATTGATAGATTGCTAGTAGAAGCCAAGGGGTCAAACATTTAGAAGGGCTCAATTTTTATACTGGACCACAGGTGCGAGGCCATCGGAGGACTTAGTTTTACTTTCAGGCCAGTATGACCACAGACATGTCCGGCAGTCTTGTGTTTTGCATGGAAAAGCATAAAGTCTGCATGTTGCTCAAGCCTGGAATTTCATCTTTGGGAGGGCAAGGCCATTTTCGTTTTACACAGGGCACTTCCGTTGGACAGATCTTAAAGTCTATGGGAAACTTTTGAAGGATCGGGCATCAAGGCCAACCAGGGGCAATGTGGCCTACGTGGGCCTTCGTGTATGTCAAGGCCTGGTTGCTTGCTTGGTTTGTTTACATTGTATATACCCGTTATGACTCGGTTCGCTGATTCTGTCTAAATTATAAAAATACAGTAGTGGAGAGTGCCATACAATAGGTGTATACAGAACATCTAAATTGAAAATACCATGAAAACATGAAAAGCACTTTATAGTCTACACTTATCAATGGAGTCTTAGCTTAATAGGGTGCGCTGCTACTACCTGTGAAACTACATGTACCTCACCCAACCCCCCCCCCCCCACCAGTGCCATAGTTAGCGATGTGTTAGTATCAATACATGTACAAGACAGTGCCGATCATTCTCTCTATTATCATGGCCAAATCAATACACTGGGAACTGGGCCTGTGGGCAGTTCCACGGTGTCGGACGTACATTTCAGACACTTTTTAAACTGAGTGTGTTATTACAGTGCTATAGATAAAAGGACTTTTTATTCTGGATAGAGGTACATGTATAAGGTCATGAAGGTAGTCACTAAAGTTATTTAATTTTAAAGAAATTATCCAGCCACATCTTTTAATGTAGAAGCCACTCGCCCAAAACACCATGGTGTCGGAAGTACTCAGGGAGACGCCTTTTTTTCTAAACCGTTATTTCAAACTCTGTGATGTGTTTGAACTTTAACGCAAGTTTTTTTCTCATTAGTGGATTCATTAGACCTCTGTAAATACACTTAATGATAAGACTTTTGTTTTTAACATTTTAAAATTTAAGAAACAGCCTTTACTACATGTATAACATGTTTTTTTCTCATTAGTGGATTCATTAGACCTCTGTAAATACACTTAATGATTTAAGACTTTTGTTTTTTTAATTTTAAAATTTAAGAAAGAGCCTTTACTACATGTATAACGGTGTCGGACGTACATTTCACTGTGTCGGACGTACCTGTCCAAAATTACATTAAAAAGTAGGTAACAATCAGTTCAAAATTGTACTTCTAGGGGGTTGGTGGCCTAGCATTCATATAAACACTCCAAGAATACACGTACTTAATACATGTAATAAGTTGGAAATTATCAAACACAGTCTACATACTTGTATACTACATGTACATAACACATGTGGCAATTGAAGAAAATGTATTAAAATTAACGCAAGAATCTTACATGTAAAAAGCCGTAAACTTTTACAATACTTGTATTTAGAAGTGAATTGACCCCTATTTCCAGCAACAATTGGAGGCTCAAGCTTTTGAAGAACATCTTTTCTGGCAAAAAATATGTGATCTTCACATTTTGGCTCTTTCAGAATTTGTGACTTCCAGAATTGCGCATGACAATGACATTCACCTTAACATCCACACTAATTGTGTGACCAAAATGTCTTACTGCTACCCGGCCACCAATTATATGCAACTGGGCAATTCCACGGTTACTCACGTTACGTTTTAGATGTACTTTTGAGTTTCCTTGTGCTGTAATTGCTTTACTGAAAATGTATAATAACTGTTATCCCTATGGTAGTTAGAGTATACCTAGACGTACTTAAGCACCAAAAATGACTTTCAGAAAATTGCGTTATATATGATATAAAAGACACACAAAATCGGTTACTCACGCTACATTTTCTGACATGCATAAAAAAACAACATGCCTTAATCAAAAGTCTCCTCATACAAACAACCTTTGGAAATTTCTTTTAAATCGATGAAAGACCATGCCATGAGGCACAAATAATAAGAGTAAAACAAATCTTCTAGAATCTTTAACTTGTTAGGAATCCATAAAAAACATGGTTACTCACGTTACGGTTACTCACGTTACAAAGCATGAAAACATAGTAAGGGCATGGACCAACAAAGTAACCTTACCAATATTTGACCGACTTGTGTTTACCATGGAAGAGATAATTAATTATGCTAACAATAACAAGATCCCTACTTTTTAATTGATTCTTTCTTCCACTTCTCACAAAATGGAACTTTCAAATTATAGTGAACTTTCTTCTATAGTGCAGGTAACCATGAAAGTGCTCGTGGCGCTTGCTCCAATAATAAAGTTCCTCTCTGGATGTTTTCCAGTGGTGCACAAGCAAGAAAGGGTGAAAATGGGGGTGCTGCATAAAATAAAAACAGCAGCAGAATAAGCAGTAATTAATCCCAATCTCCACGGAATTTGGAGGAAAAAAAAGGTTGTGTTTTCAAGGCTATTTTGAAATTGTTCGTTGTCTGGATGGCTCTGATGGAATTTGGTAGACCATTCCAGACCTTCCCTGCAGCTACCTGAAAAGAACGGGAACCCTATGAACTGTTCACAACATATTCCACAAGGAGGATTGTTGCCAGTTTCTTTCAGTTTAACTTTAAAGTGTCATTGTTTCTCTGCGTTTGAGAGTGGCATTTCTCTGAAATCAATTAAAACAAACCTTTTTAAAATAATTAATTTAATTACGCAGTATTGGAACTTCAGTTCAGCTATTAACATATGGAACAGCCAATACTGGTTGTCTTCATAAAGGTTTAATGCCTAGATGTACAAAAGTGTGAAATACCGACTCCAAACAAACGTACATACATGTAAATGTATGTACAATGAAAATCAATAGGTAATAGGCCCTATAAACATCTTTAAAACTGCTTTATTTTATCATGAATTTTATTGAGAGATGAATAAAACAATTTTTCTAATAAAACCTACATGTACAGGATTTGTAAAAAAAAAATAATAATACTCACAACTTCTGCCAGGTCAAATAGATTACGCAACAGTACTTGCATGCACGTTTCTTCCATGTGCTCATCAAACAGTGTGCAATGCATCGTGGGTAATGATATGCTACCCTCATTGTTTAAAAAGGTCAATTTGTGTACTCTTTGGTAAATAAGGCATATTTGTGCCCTCATACATAATACCAGCTCCAACAGTCTCCTCCTTTACTGGTTTATCATGGTTACTCACGCTACATGTATGGTTACTCACGCTACATGGTTACTCACGTTACAATTTTCATCACCTCACCCAATAGTACTGTTAATGGATACATCATAAAAAACCTTATTTTTTCTTTTGAGATCATCAATAGAATGATAATTACAAGTGGCAAATGTTAAAACTAAAAAAAACATTCACTGGGAAAAAAAACACCATATTTTGGTTACTCACGTTACACTACCCCTAAGCGCTTTGGATGTTCATTCATAACTACTTTATGAAGTTTGTCAAACTATTTTTTTTTTCAAATCTGAATATTAGTGCTATAATGAATTATAGGAAATAAATAATTAACAAGGTTATCACTTCAAAGTCAATAAAATAGACAAAAAACAAAAGTACTATCTTAACAGTACTTTTTAGTTCAGAATCATTGATCCACTTCAGAGGACCTTTTCTCCAAGTGTTTCGAAGACAATGTAATAATGTGAAGTGGTTCCACAAACTTTGAACTATATGCAACAATATTTTATGGATTATGGCTTTCAATTATGGATTTGAAATTTTTGGGCCATGTCCACTCTATCATGGAATTGCCCAACTCCATTTTTGTCCCTAAAGTTTATGTGACAAGTTCTGTCTGACTGAGTCAGAGAGGCATTGAAGTCAGCATCTTCCTCTTCCTCTAGAACTCTCACCTCTGAATACTGTGTTGAATCTGATGTAGGCCTGTCACTTACAGTGACTTACTAGAAGAAGAGCTTTCCCTTAGTTTTTCACACTGAGTTCATGAGTATTGGGTACTAGACTAGAACAGTTTTGTTAGCAGTGGGTTTCCCAGCATTGTTTTATGCTGTTCAATTACAGTTTTTGGTATGAAGTGGATGCAAACATTTAGGTTTCTGTCTACAGCTACTTGGAAGAATGACATTAGTGTCACAGCCTGAGCCTTCCCACTTTGCACATACATGTAGCACCAAACAAAGCGTTTGACAGTTCCCCCAAATCCGTCCACAACACCCTCTCCATGGGAAGTTGTAAAGAAGTGTTGCGCCCATCGGAGCTCTTTATCAAATTGCTCTTCCCACATGCCATTTGGAGAAAATAATTCTCTGTAACTAATGAGTATTTAATTTAATGCAAATGACTGAAACAAAGCAGAAAACTGTTTGGCTGGTTTCCAAGTAGAGTTGGGCTTATTAACCCACCTTTTTTTGGAGCTATAATCCAGCCTAACAATGTAGGATAAACATCAGTTCTATCATAGTCACCATTACAGCCCACCCTTTATACATGTCTTAAACGCTAAGTTTTCAAAGTATGAGCAAGTCGTACCACAAATATCGCCCTCTTATAAACATTGCATATTGCTCCTACATGTACATCGTACTTCACCTTAATTCCTAACATTTTTGTGGAATTACTATGATAACAATTAGTTCGTCCAGATGTTGTTTTGAAAAGGACGAATAAAAAACTCTTGTAAAATATGCATTCAAATAAGTGGCAACTGGGTGCCACCATCTTGGTTAAGTCACAATGCCTGTTGGTCTTGAGAAGTCTGGGCACCAGACTTTAAGCAAAATCAGAACTGCGCAATATGCACGAGGTGACTATTTTACACAAGGTAGGCCTACAAACGCAGGGCATGCATGCTGCATTCATGCGCACACAACAAGAAAGTGGGCGACGTCAGCACAATGCATCGTGATTTTTCTATCGCCGAAGCGGCAAGATATTCCAATGCAAAGATGGCATTGCCCAGTTGCCACGTATTTGAATGCAATTTTTACTAGGGTACATACGTCACAATATATATAATATCAATACTTTATTTCCACTCAATCAGTCAATAATAGGGATAAATACAGAATAGAAGGTGATTAAGTGGTGGGGGTCTCCAAAAAGCAGGGCTTGTAGAGTAGAGACCCCCATGCATGCCATGACGTGTGTAGCTTAAAGGTATTCATTGCATACATAATTTTAGTTTGTATATTACACACTAAATGAATATAATTAAGTTAACACAAACAAGGACTAGGACAATAAGACACGGATGTAGGCCTACTGCACAGCAGTAGAGTATTGGTCAGGAAGATCAATCGGCAGAGGAAATGTAGCAAATGGTATAGAAATTATTTTTGAAGGAAAAAATTAAATCAAGTCAGCTATTTGTATCATATTTTCCCCATAAAATTCACTTCAATTTTTGCTTAAATA
The DNA here is from genome assembly GCA_023634235.1 of Pisaster brevispinus. NCBI lineage: Eukaryota > Metazoa > Echinodermata > Asteroidea > Forcipulatida > Asteriidae > Pisaster > Pisaster brevispinus. The sequence continues at coordinate 1,478,552 of JAMKCF010000026.1, forward strand.
GGTAACGACTGTGAACGCATTTAATGTCATTATTTAAAGAGTTCCAAAACTGAGGACCTTGGTAACGAATTCCTTTTTGTGCAAATGAAGTACGTACATGTATAAATATGGGATATGTACATGTATATCACTGGTATGCCTAGTATAATGTTGGTGAACAAAAGTATTTGAAATGAACATAGATTGAAAATAATTAGGTAATTCATGTTTAAAGAACTGATACATAAAAACTCCCAGTCGGAGTAAATGAATATCATTGACTTTAAGAGTCTTATGTCTAATGATTAATGGATTTGAGTGAACTCTAAAGTCTACATTATCGATAATTCTCAGTGCCCGTTTTTGTAAAATAAGAATTCTGTTAACAAGATGAGAGTTACCCCAGGCAAGTATCCCATAGGTAACATGAGATAAAATTATTGTATAAATACATTTTAAGTAAAATCTCAGAGGGAAAGACATATTTCAGTTTATTGATAATGCCTGTGTTTCTAGATATTAGTTTACAAAGGTAATTAATATGTTGACTCCAAGCTAGTTTAGCATCAATAAACAGGCCCAGGAATTTAATACAATCAATTTGAATAATTGGTGAATTATCAAACAAAATATCCTGAGAAAGACATGAAACTGTGTTGCTGAATAACATAAAATACCAATATTAATAGATAATTTATTTGCTTTCACACTGTTTGAAACGTGAACGAGTTCCCGGTTTACTGTATTAATAAGATTATCAACGTTTTTATGGGAATAAAACAAATTTGAATCATCTGCAAACAGTATAAATGAAAGAATCTCAGAAGATTGATCAAAATCATTAATATAAATAGAAAACAACAAAGGACCCAACAAGGAACCTTGTGGTACTCCACACGATAAATCTTTAAAGGTAGACTTAATGTCATTAACACAAACAAACTGTTTACGATTTGCAAGATAGTTCCTGAACCACTCCAAGGCAGTACCTCTGATACCATAAAATTGAAGTTTAGATATTTCGTGATCGACGGTATCAAATGCCTTGGAAAGGTCAGGAAAATCCCGAGGGTATGGCACGACTGTTCTGGTCCTGATGCAATTTTGTCAATTAATTGTAGGATAGCATGCGAGGTTGAATGTATGTATGAAGGAATTAATCGCTTGGTAAGCCCCATCATGCATCGTACAGTGTAGTAATTCCACAAATGTAAGGAATAAGGTGAAATATGTAGGAGCAAAAAAATAGGCCAACGTGATAAGAGGGTAATATTTGCAATCAAAGTGGTAATGTACGACTTGCTTGTACATGTACTTTGAAAACTTAGCGTTAAAGATACTATACACATGTAGAGAGTTGTCTGTAATGATGACTATGATAAGACCAATGTTAGAAGAGAGCCATAACAGCCCAACAAGGTGGGCTAGGTTGGACTATAGATGCAAATTAAAAGTGTGGCTGTCTCTTTGAGTGTTGTTTGAATACAGTGAAGCGATTAGCAGTACTTTTCATAATACGTTTTGGAGGTGTCGGATGTTCAGGTGTCGGACGTACGAACAAAATGTTCGTCCGACACCAAGATTTTGTGCAGCTAAGAAGATTTTTTAAGACATAATTCCATGTATGGATAGAGGGTATCAATTGTACTTTGTAAAGTAAATTTGACCATTTTCTGCCCAAGGTTAAAAAAGGGAGATTAAAAAATTCACCATTTTGGTGTCGGACGTACCTTGAAAAAGTAAGTTTCCTAATATAGTGAATATCATAAAATTTTGAAAGAAAAATTGAATTTTTTTTCCATCATTGTGTAGTAACTATAGCACATTTCAAACAGTTACAAAATAATAATAATAATCAATTCTTATATAGCGCTTGATCACAGCCCGAGGGGCGTATCAAAGCGCTTCTGACATTATTACCCCTGGTCACTGGGCCATATATTTCATTCCATAAACCATCTCAGCTCCCTGGGGAGTATACAGCCGGTGCTGCGAGTTACCGCGCTCCAAGCTAATCATTCACATAAACCATCTCTGCCCTCACAGGTACCCATTTTACCCCTGGGTGGAGAGAAGCAATTATGGTTAAGTGTCTTGCTCAAGGACACAAGTGTCACGACCGGGATTCGAACCCACATACCGATAACTTAACCACCAGAACTTGAGTCCGATGCTCTTATCCGCTCGGCCACGATCCACCCCAAACAAACTCTATTTATTCAGGATAAAAACTTGGATAAATTTTCCGAAACATTATTTTTGACCCAATTTCACTTTTTTAAAAGTATTTTTTTCAGTTGAAAATAACAGTTGAGCTGCTGAATATTTTTAATAACAAATTATATTTCAATAAAATTCATAAAATAAGCTTTAAAATGATGTATCATTTGTCACATTTATGCCATTTTGAAATCTTGGCATTGAGGTTTACATTTCCGTGGAACTGCCCAACTCCAGATCTTTTTTTTGGTTGCCTGTGGTACAAAGACATAGACTACACAAGGGGAACCCCTTGACGAGGAAAAAACGTCCATGTCTGTCGCTAACGCTGGGCATGGCTGCTCACTGTTAAAACTGTTCTAGTGGTGATACGTACATGTATCATCGGTAATAAAATATAAGTTCCTGCAACTTGCAAGCGCAGCTGTGTTAAAATCTCCAAATGTTACGCTGTACACACCCATTGGTCCATTAGCCAAAACAAAAACTGCTTGCGTGACCAATCATTGGCACAGCCTGCATATTATGTACTTTGGCTGTACGCCAACTGGTCTTGCAGAATGACGCAAGCCTGGCGCGTATACAAAGCCACGTATGTATTCATGCATTTGACTGTGGATGCGGTAAAAATCCAAAGGGCATTTTGTAGAGGGCAGCATGGAGGCAATACGCACTAAGGACATCACTTTTGCTTAGAATTTACCCGGCTGTCAGACAAACATTCCACCACTTATGCAATCACCGCATTATCGATGTGCCAACTTGCACTAGTAGTATATTCAGTACACGCAGCTGATGCAAGTAAACAAAAAACTTGGAAATGTACGCGCGCAAATGTTTGTGAAATTTGGCACGTTTGTCTGAGATTCGGGTACTTAGCTTCTATTTTCAGCATTAGTGCAAAGTGCTAGTGCCTCTGTTGCCTCTGTGAAGTTTTAGGTCTGAATGATGTGCATACAGTCTCGACGAAGTGTTACGTTGGTTGCTTAGTGAGTTTCCCTAGTCGGTAAAAACTCAAGAACTTGTTTAAAAAAAAATTAATATGTCTGTTTTGGACTTGTATCTTTCAGGAATGAATGCTGCGGTACGTTCTGTTGTTCGGATGGGCATATACGTCGGATTCAAAGTCTACGCCATACATGAGGTAGGCTATAAATAGCTGTTCCGTCCCAACCTTAGGCCGTATCAGAATTGGCGGCTACAGCTACGGCTACGACTGTTGCTAAGCATGTTGCTGAGGATGTTCTATACGCGGTGATCCAGCCGTAGCCCTAGCCATAGCCGCCAACTCAGACAGCCTTAGAATCGTCCCATCTGGGCCCAATTTCATGGCTCTGCCTACCGCCGGATTTTGCGCTTGTGATCACCATTTCTCCGCTTAACGTGCGAGCGCCGAATTTCTGCGCCAGCTGTGTAAGCGAAGAATGCCTAGTAACATGGAGTAGGCTACGCATGCGCACAAGCAAAAATTCGCTGCTAACCCATGAAATACGATTGACGTATTAAGCAAGCTATTCCCTGATTCTTTGCTTACAGTAAGCAGAGCCATGAAAATGAGCCCTTGTATGTACTTGGGACCGGTCCCAATTTGAGTGTTACAGTTGGAACGGCCCAATAACAGCTGGGATCCAGAGATCGATCTGTCACCAAGCAGGGAACCAGTGGACCCTGTTATACATTAATTGGTAAAGCTAGATTGCATGTGGTTTAGCGGTGAGGGTTAATTCGGTTGAGTGTACGTACGTGATGGAGAAACAATTGATTCTTCTTAAGTCTTGCTGGAGTTTTGCCTCAAGAATTACTGTGTGTCATGTACATGTAGGCCCCCTATGAGCTGAGAGAACTTTGAGAGAATTGAAAATTACTTTAAGGGCCATGTATTGTGGCTCTAAATACATCACTAGTGTCTGTCACACCATGGGACTGGATTCCCTTGGCTGAGTAGGCAGTTATGCAGCAAGACCTAGACAGCGACACACAATAAATGATTTACAGAGAAACACATACTACACATTCAAAAATTGATCTAATTTTATAAAACAAAAAAATCAAAAGTCCTACGAGAACAGTAACACTTCTACAGAGTACGTGTGTACAAAGTAACGAGCTAGTTTAAGCGAGGGCCTTGATCGACTGTTCTCCACAAGATTCTCTCTATACCAACTATTCAGGATTGAGGCAAATGTTTGTCCTCACAATTAATTACAACATTAATTAATCAAGCAGAATTAATCAAAGAAAATGAAAACCGCATATTTATTCGGTTTGATTAAGCCCAACACCTAGATGTTTATCCAGTGTTCATGACATTTCATTGCAGGCAAAATGTTCAATCTTATTTAGCTCTCTCTTATTATGACGGGGGCGGGGGGAGGGGGCGTGTTCGGGTACTTGCGTTGTTTCCTTTTGCGACACTCTGCTGGAGCTCTTTGCAGCTTCTATGCAGCAGTTTTATGCCAGTCTCTTGAGCTGGATGACCTTTGTGTTGTTGTATGTAGTTGCAGCGTACCCCACTGGTTCGAGAGTTTTTTATGGCTGGCCGTCTTACGTTTTATTTATTAGCCTATATCCACTCAGGATTCGGTGTTTGTTGTGGGTCCACACAGGACAGGTCTGATGGGTCCCCAAAAAAGCAAAGCCCACACAGGACAAGATCTGGGAAGTTTCTTTCAAATCTACACAGGAAATTACACTGTACACTGAAGCCCACACATGGCTTAGATTTTTGCTAGCCTTGACTCAGAATAATATTAAGATGGACTGCTCTCATCCAACTTCAACCCAAGACTGACTGAATACATTTTAAAACACACTCTACACCCAACCAGAACAATATGGAACATCAACCCAAGACTGACTGGTACATCTTAAAACCCACTGTACACCCAACCAGAACAATATGGAACATCAACCCAAGACTGACTGGTACATCTTAAAACCCACTGTACACCCAACCAGAACAATATGGAACATCAACCCAAGACTGACTGGTACATCTTAAAACCCACTGTACACCCAACCAGAACAATATGGAACATCAACCCAAGACTGACTGGTACATCTTAAAACCCACTGTACACCCAACCAGAACAATATGGAACATCAACCCAAGACTGACTGGTACATCTTAAAACCCACTGTACACCCAACCAGAACAATATGGAACATCAACCCAAGACTGACTGGTACATCTTAAAACCCACTGTACACCCAACCAGAACAATATGGAACATCAACCCAAGACTGACTGGCACATCTTAAAACCCACTGTACACCCAACCAGAACAATATGGAACATGAGGAATCCTCTCTGGAGTCTTAATTTAAACTTATTTGGCGCCCTCTTGAGACACTCTAGTCTGCCACAAAAACTTCTAGCAAACTTAAATGATCTAAATTAAAGAGGCAAAACTTGCACATGTAAAATACAGCCAAAAAACATGTGGCAGCATCACTCTCAGTCACTCATCACTAAGGCTGTCCAAACTGTTACACTCAAAGTAGGAGAAGTCGAAACTATAGTTGGGACGATTATTTACTAGGGGAAGGAACACTAATGGTCAATGGTCTCAATCATCCACAATGAGTGATAAACACTGTCTACTTAACAGTGGTGTAACCAGAAGGGGTTAGGATGGAGCCCCCCCCCCCTGCCCCAGCTCAGAACCCATGCCCCCTTGCAAGCCTCCCCAATTGATAGGAAAAAAAGATGCACAAATAAACAATTTGATACATTAAATAGCTCTCCCAAAATATGCCTTTGCACCCACCTGCCCCCCCAATGAAAAGTAATCAGGTTAGGCCACTGCTTCTTAGGGCTGTCTTGATTCCCTACCATGTACATTGGGATAAAAATCCGCAGGTGATTCTGATGGCAACTCACAACCAACCCCCTCCCACTTCCCATTATTAGAGTACATGTACATCCTGATCACAAGACCAAGCTCAGGCTGTGTAGAGAGACCAGTTCAAATTCTATAGTTAGCTTCAGGTACCACAAACGTAATACCACCCTTGTGTTTAATTTCTCCTCTCTCCTCCTCCCCCCCAGGGTTACCAGGGAATGGTGGACGGAGGACACTGCTTCAAGGAAATGGGATGGAAGGACGTCTCGGGCATCATTCAACTGGTAAGCACTGCAAAGATTCCCATAGAAAAAAGAATCAAAATAAAACCACGTTTGAAGTTACACCTACCATGGACATGTTTGGTCGAGGAGCAGTTCTACTTTTACTTCTACTTCCTTGGTGATTCTCATCAAACCCTGTTCGGCATCTAGACGAGACATAAGCGATGCCAGAAACGCTGAGGCAAACCCCTTCTGTTAGCGATAAGTGTAACAGGCATTGATAGTTTTTACTTTCAAGCAAACTTGAATCCTCGATTCTGATTGGTCGACTCGACCCATAGCAACAAGAGGTGTGATACATGTACAATAGCACACGGCCCATATCACACCCTGCAGATTTTGTTGTTGTTGTAACTCCGCATATTGCGCTGTTTTTGGGGGCTTACTGTATATGTAGTGCATCAGAATCAAGTTCCGGTATTCTGTTGGGGTCGAGTCCCAGTCGTGGCACTTGTGTCCTTAAGCAAGACACTATCACTATTGCTTCGTCGTTCGGATGGGACGTTTAAGCCAGAGGTCCTGTGTGTGTTGCGTAATGCATGTAAAATAACCCAGTACACTTATGGTAAAGAGAAGGGGTTTGCCCCAGTGTTTCTGGCATGGTTGGCTGTAGATTGCACCCCAACTTATGAACGATTACGAGGTATTATCATGGGGTCAAAGTTCAAACAAAGCTCGGCATACCGGTCATCAAAATAATGAGCATTTTGGGATTCAGCTCCATACTTGCACACACCCAAACAGCACGATAAGCACCAATTAACAGGATGAATAGGAAACGAGAAGAGATGTTCAGTTTTAGATGTGGGAGGAAAACCCCCAAATGGTAAACAAATTTGCAATCAGGGAAGGACTGATCCACATGCAAGTCTCCAGTCTGAGATGGGATCTGAGGGACCGGTCCACAGAGGTGTAAGGCAGGAAAAGAAACCACTAAGCCAACTTGATACCCATTATTATATTTTAAGAAGTAACTATAGCTAGTAAACTTGCAGGTACATGTACATGTACAACCATGTGTAAATGGGCAATTCCACACTAATGGGCCAAAAGATAACTTTGTAAGATAGGCATGTGAGAGCGAGGCAAACGTAACTATTTTGTTACAGTCTTTTCCTTTACATTTTAAATCTGTTTATGATTGTTCGTAGTAAAAAAGATTGTAAGCAATAAAACTGAGATGTTGCTGTGGGTATTGAGGCAATAAAAATGGGAAATAAGTCACGTACGAACAATGGACAGACACTTTTGTGACAAAATTCTGTCCTTGTTTGTACGTACACATTTGTTTTTAAAACTTAAATTTCTTAAATAGCCAGGGAAGAAAATTTCTTAATTTTGGCTGGTAACTATCCCTAAGGGTCTGTAGAATTGGTATCTGGACAACATTGGGCAATTTATTTTAGTATAACTTCTATCAAATGATAACCAAAATGTCTGTCCTTGTTACGTACGTATAAATCTTGAAGACCTATCTCCTCCAGTTTCTTAAATACTCGGTCATTTACCCTTCTTTCTTTGTTAACCACAATCCTCATGTGCTTCTGAATGTACACAGACAAAAATACATGACAACATACTTCATTTTGTTACTACTATCCAACGTTCCCCTCCCGTGTCACACTTTTGTGCCCATTAGTGTGGAATTGCCCAAATCTCTTTTGGGAGGAGCATTGACTCTGAAAAGAGCCAGTGTGGTTTCAACACTTGGAAGAGTATACCTTGCTCATCTTCGGGAAAATGCTGGACTGCTGATGATGATAAAGCTTTAAGCACTTTTTTGGGCCGGAAGAATCCAAGCTGTTCTCGACCGGGGACGCATGGGAGTTGACTGCTGGCTGGATGTGTGTGCGCTGGAGTGTGTCAGTGCAGTGGTGAGCTGCATCTGGAAGGCTTGGCTTGGCTGGTCACCGCTACTCAAGACCACACCGGCTCTTTTCAGAGCCAACACTCCTTCCAAAAGAGATTTACACTATGGATGTACCCGCAAGTTTACTGGTTATTATAGTCACTGCTTATTTTGCACGCCATGCAAACCTTCAAACGTCACTTAGTATTATGGTGTTGTATTGTATATTGTGTGTCATTGTTCTTCACAGGGAGGGACAGTAATTGGCAGCGCGAGATGTAAAGACTTCCGTGAGCGAACAGGAAGGAGAAAGGCCGCCCTCAACCTGATCAAACGCGGAATCAACAACCTTGTGGTGATAGGCGGTGACGGTAGTCTGACTGGGGCCAATTTATTCAGGCAGGAGTGGTCCGAGCATCTCAAGGACCTCCTTGAGGAAGGTGGGAACCGGTCAAGTCTCAAAATGTTGCACTCACCCTTCTCTACTCATTTAATGGCACTATGGTCAAGTGGTTCGACTGCAGGACTTGCAATCACATTTTAAATACAGAATTGGTAGAGCTGACAAAATGTTTGCAGACAGTGTCCTTGTTTTGTGTGATCAACCATATACATAAAAATAACAAACCTGTGAAAATGTTGGCTTAATCCATTGTGTGAATTAGGAGGAAATAGTGAAAAACCATGCACAGTTTGCAGCATGGTAACATGTTCTCCTTAATTTTGATTGTAACAACCGAAATCAGCTGATTGCGTTTTTTAAAGGTTTTCATATACAGTTTTCTCAAATATAACTTCATTTCAGAGGGAAATATTTCACAGGAAATGGTTGTAGTTAAATATGAACTTCATAGTCAGTAAGCTTTCAGACTAAAATTAAATAATGATGTGTTTTATCCTTACCAATCCTGTATTAATAAATTTAACACATGGGTGTCTCCCAAGGGTTGTATTCTACATATTACTAACTAATATTGCCAGTGGTAAGGTACGTTGGAGCCAGTTTGTGGTAAAGTGAGCTTGGCTTATGGTGGAGTTATGTCACGCTTACAAACAGGGCCCAATTTCATAGAACTGCTTATAAGCACAACAATTTATCAAGCACAACAAAAATATATTTTACCAGAATACTTACCAGAAAACATCATGTAACGTGTACCATCTTTGCCTGGTATCCTGCTGATTTGTGCTAAGCAGAAAATTGTTAAGCAATATTTGCTGCTTTTAAAGCAGTTCTGTGAAATTGGACCATGGTGTAATTTTGATGTAAATTTAGGGGGACAGTTGGTACAAGTTTAATATACCAAATAAAATTTTCAAAATAAACGAGACACAAATTTCAGGTGGAATATTTCAAGAAGGCACGAAGGCTATGACCAGAGGCCAGGAGGCAACTGCCTCTATTGCCTTCGTGAAGTATCAGATCAATTTCTTGGCTCTGCTTACCGCAAGCAAAGAATTGGCACTTACGAAAGCAGGGAATTTCGTGCTTACATCAAGCATATTTCACTGGTTAGCAGGGAGTTTTTGCTTGTGCTCGTACGTACTCCACGTTACTACATTGTACTAGGCATTCTTCACTTGCACAGAAATTCGGCGCTTGCACAGTAAGCGAAGAATGGTGATCATAAGCGCAGAGCCGTGATATTGGGCCCTGATAAGTTTGTTTTTTCTGTCATTTCCCACAGACCTCATCACAGACGCTGAGGAGAAACACTGCAGTCATTTGAACATTGTTGGAATGGTAAGAAAAAAGTGGCAAGCAGAAACGTGAATTTGGAATGTCACTTTCTGCATTCCTCTCGCCTTCCTTTTACCTTCTCCAGAGGCAATTTACATTTTTGTGTAATCATCACTGTACGTCCAGATACGGCTGATTTTGCTAATGAAATCCTTGAATTGAAAATATGTTGGGGGAAAAATAATGTTTGAAACAGCATTTTATATTTATTGCTATTTAAGAAGTAATGGCTGTGAACCACTTAACACCGGTATTCCGAAAACATTTTCCGTGCACATACACAGTATTATTTTTTTGAACTTTGTTGAGATTCTGGAGTAGTAATTTTCCTTTGAAGATATCACTGCCACAATGAAACCCTGACTTGACAAAGGAAAAACAACAAAGGTTCTTATAACAATAACCAGGATTTGATGTTGTCGTGTGAGAAAATGAGAAAGGGACATTACAAGCATTTTTTCCAGTAACTTGTGTCTCTCTTTGTAAGGGTGAAACAAAGCACAGAACCCTAGGAACATGCCTTTGCATGCTACACAATGGAATGTCCAGGTGGATATTCACATCAGCCACCCGACTGACAGCAACAAAATGAGGGCTCTCCAAAGTTTTTCCGGGCGTTGAAAAATCGTCCGCTGTAGGGCCAGTCCAGAAAAATGTTGTGCGAACACACGCCATCAGACGTAAAGTGGTTAACCCTCTTACTGTCTGAAAATTCAACACAATCAGAAATGTGACACCAAAGTGCACACATCATTCACTAAGAAACCTTAAACAACATTTTTTACTCTTGTCTCTTTGGTCTCCTTTTGTAACAGGTTGGTTCGATTGATAATGATTTCTGTGGGACTGACATGACCATTGGTACAGACACTGCCTTGCATCGTATCATGGAATGTGTAGACTGTATTGCAACTACAGCGCAGAGGTGAGAAAACTTAACAATTGCTTTTCAAACTTGTTTTTCTTTTGGCAATTCCTGCTTATTGTCCATATTTATATTAAGAGTTAAAGAGGGACGCCAAGGTCAAATTCAGATTTGTGATCCATTTGTGATCCATTTTCCAGTACTGTACATGTAGGTCAGTCCTTATGAAAATGGAAAAAATTAAAATGATGTTAAAAGATTGTGTTAACACGTTGACTGCCGCCTACGGGTAACAGGTGTAACGGATTCTGCCACTACGAGTATACTCATAGAGAATGAAAGGTTTTTGTATTGTTAATTGAATACACTGGCATCACTGAGAACGCAACAAATACGCTTCTGGCAGCGGTGAGGGTTAGGGTTAGAAATGAACGTATTAAAACATGGACACACCTGTTTGGTGTGCGCGCATGCGCACCACACTTGGCAACTGGGAACGCCCTACGAATATATGACCGGCAGTCAACGTGTTAAAACGGTGTAAAATGCTACAAAATGTTTGATTTCCCTCAAGTGCATATTTGGTCAAAATCCCAAAACGTTCAATAGTGTCACAGTTCAGACATATGGTCTGTACATTTTTGTGCAGAGCATTGTTTAGTTTGTACCTGAATTGTGATGATATTTGACCAAAATAGTATTGGATTTGAACTTTTGACCGGCGCAAAAATTCCTCTTTGGAATGTACAGACCTGTCTGTTTTTGATGTCCGATGATTTTGCTCTGAAACTGAGTAAAAATAAAATGACATTTTACACCGGTGAGGTGGGAGACTTTTAAGTTTGTCCACACTTTCATAAGGACTCTATGTATTGGAAAATGAGTGAATCACAAAACTTAATTTGACCCTAGAGTCCCTCTTTGATTGGTGATTTTAATATTGAAACGTTCCTTTGCGATTAGAAGCTAAAGTGTACAGAAATTTGCATTCAATAGAAGGGAATTTAAAATGCATTTATGAAATACATGGCGTGTCGTGGCCGAGCGAATAAAAGCACCGGACTCAAGCTCTGGTGTTTCTGACTCAGCAGAGTGTGGGTTCAAGTCCCGTTCGTGACACTTGTGTCCTTAAGCAAGACACTTAACCATTATTGCTTCGTCCTTCAGATGGGACGTAAAGCCGTGGCCCTGTGCGTTTTGTAATGCACGTAAAAGAACCCAGTGCACTTATCGCAAAGAGAAGGGGTTCGTCCCTGAGTGACGGATATGTGCGCATTGTACATTATTATTATTATTAAATGAACATAGAAAACGAGATAGTGTTTTTTGAGTCAAATCAGGGCATGAATTTTGTATGCTGGGACCTCTTTTGGCTGAATGGCACCTAGTCAAACACTACCACTAGGTATGCGTTCCACTCTCATGAAGAACATGAATGTTGGCCAGCGTAAGCCCAGTTCAAAAAGTGAATGCGAAGTGAATTTGTATGATGCAAGTAATAACAACGTGCCACTTTCTCCCATGACTAAATTGCTTCACTTTAGTTTATGTGAAGAGTGCTTTTTATCGGCCAGTGGTCGTATTGTTTGCCGAAGGAACGCACTCGGCTAATTGGCTCAAAATCACAAATGCTTTTGTGAAAGTGACCTAATACATTTATTTTGTTGTTTCCGCCCTCAGTCACCAGCGGACATTTGTCTTGGAGGTCATGGGTCGTCACTGCGGTTACCTGGCCCTAGTGGCGGGGTTAGCCAGTGGTGCTGACTGGGTCTTCCTACCGGAGTGGCCGCCAGAGACCAGCTGGGAGGAGAAACTCTGCAAGAAGTTGGCGCAGGTTAGTTGACTGCATTTATTCATTCATTCATAAATACCCCAGACAGTTTCGCTATTCCTATTGGTGGAGAGCATGTCACGTGGGGATGTTTAAACGGCTGATAAAGACCAGCTGGAGCTGTTTATAACCGGCTGGCTTCGCGTGTTGGGCGCGCAAGCTCATGTACGCCAATTTAATTACGCGGAACGCAATATATAGCTACATGTATTAGTACCAGCGCGTAATCTATTTTTACACGCGCGTACATACAACCCAACGCGCACCAACAAAACTTTTACAAAGTTTTTGAAAATGTACAAACTTCAAAAATTCGCTGCGAAGCAGATTGTCACAGATTGTCTATAACCTTTTTTCGCTTTTTAACAAAAGGGCATTTATGAATGGGAATAAAAGAGTAGTGACTCGTTCTTAAACGGCCGTTTAAGAACTCGTCCCCACTCTTTTATTCCCTTATTCATGGTTCCAACTGTGTCCTCCGGACATTTGGGATGGTTTTACCAAATAGTCCTGTCCAGCATGCAGTTGCCTATGTCCTCACTGGACATAGAGTTGGTTAATGTTTGTTTTGTTTGGCCTTCATTTGCTCCTCTTTCCATGTGTTGGTTGCAACAGCACCAAATCTGATACCACATGATCTCTACTTCTCTTGCAATGTCCAGCAAATTGAAGTCTCCTTTTTCGGATTTTTGTAGTGATTTTAGGTAGATATTCATACAAAACTCTGTTAGGGAGGAGGTCTTTCCAACTTACATTAATGGCTGACCATAGCAACCTGGTTTAAGCAGCCTGGCTTACGCAACCTGGTTTAAGCAACCTGGTTTAAGCAGCCTGGTTTAAGCAGCCAGGGGTGGATTTCACAAAGAGTTAAGACTAGTCTTATCTCGAGTTAGGACGAGTTACTCGACCTAACTTAAGACTAGCCTTAAGTTTTTAATAACTCCTAGGACTAGTCCTAAGTTAGGACTATCTTTGTGAAATCGACCCCTGGTTTAAGCAACCTGGATTAAGCAAGCATCTAGGGACCTTTGAGATTTTGTCGTTATGGTCCATGTTTCCCAGCCATACAGCAAAACACTTTCTACAGTTGCAAGGAAAAGCTTTATCTCCAGCTCTCTTGATAGACCAGATTTGCAGATTTTATTTGAACTTGTTGCAGGCCTGCCATGCCAGTGCCTTCCTTGTCTGTTTGTCCTCCTTGCTGCTCTGGATCTAGGATACTAGAAGTGATATAATTATTTTGTGTTTCTTGGCGAACAGTCTAGCGCATCAAATTCTAGTTCTGATCGCCTGATCAACGTAGTATGGATTTAAATCACCTTCATGACACCTGTGTTCGCGAGGAAGGTGCTTAACCATAAATTGCTTCTCTTAACACAGATGTATAAATGGGAAGCTGTGAGAGTCGAGGCGGATTGACCCCCTGGCATGAATATAAGCAGCTTCAGGTTATACATGTTCCCCTTTGAATTGAGACAGTGTAAAAGTGTGTTAATCTAGCTGTTAGATATGGGTACTAAAGAAGAACCCATATAAAAAAAAAAAAAACTTGTTCCTTTCTCTTTGTCCCTGGCCACAGACGAGGGAATTTGGGAAGCGTCTGCATATTATTATTGTTGCCGAAGGGGCAAAGGATCGCCAGGGCAGCCCGATCACAACTCAGAAAGTCAAGGATGTAAGTTAAAAATAATTTCCTTCTCCCAATCCAAGTTACTCATTTACTCAATCCAAGTTACTCATTTACTCAATCCAAGTTGCCCATTTACCCAATCCAAGTTACTCATTTACTCAATCCAAGTTACTCATTTGCTCAGTCCAAGTTAATTTACCCAGTCCAAGTTAATTTATCCAGTCCAAGTTAATTTACCCAGTCCAAGTTACTCATTTACTCAATCCAAGTTACTCATTTACTCAATCCAAGTTGCCCATTTACCCAATCCAAGTTACTCATTTACTCAATCCAAGTTACTCATTTGGTCAGTCCAAGTTAATTTACCCAGTCCAAGTTAATTTATCTAGTCCAAGTTAATTTACCCAGTCCAAGTTACTCATTTACTCAATCCAAGTTGATTTTCCCAGTCCAAGTTAGTCTACTCAGTCCAAGTGACTCATTTACTCAATCCAAGTTACTCATTCAGCTCAGAACTACCAAGTTGTCAGTGCAGTTTGAATGGATTTGATAAAATTGATTTTGTGTATTTTGGAGCTCCTAGTGAATTGAGTTTATCGATCAAGTGTGGTCTCCAAAGGAATTTATCGGCAAAAAGAAACATACATGTTTTAAGAAAAACATTTAGTTATGGATTTTGATTGATTTTTTTCATATGATACACAAATTGTTTCGTACGCCCTTTTGATCATTACAGATATGGAATTGCAATTAAGGACCTTTTAGCACTGAGGCAACAGATTTCATATCAACAAATAAAACTATTTATCCAACTTTGGAGTCATCACAGCACATTTGTTCATTCGTTCATTCATTCGTTTAGGTTTATTATTCGACTCGAAATTACACAAGTGCGGTTAAAAGGATTAATATATTGATGTGTAAAAAGAAAACTGACAAAAGTATGTAAATTTGTTTTCAATTTGTAAAGCGATAAAATTAAGAAACAAAAAGAAAAATAGTCAGAAACAATGAAACTAGATAGGACAAAAGGAATTGTTCAAAAAAAGTGCTGACGACTATAAATACAAAATTTAGTCAAACAAAAGAATGGAAAGAACTATCAGACTTCAGCTTGGTTCATACTTCATACAAATTGCAAAAGCGAAGCAAATTTCCTTGTGTCTCAATTAGAAAAACAATGCTTACCTGAATGTGTGCATCGCGTAATTTACATTGCATTTTCTTTCACGGGCTTAAAGAATGAAAAAATCAGTTTTATAAATTTTTCAAAATTGTCTTGTAGATTCCTTACCAGTTCTTGAACACATTGATAACAGAAATGACAACAGAAAACAAGAAATAAAGACACAAAACACGATAAAAACATGACAATAAACATGATAAATACAGAGCCTTCAAAACAGTGCAACCTGAGGTGCATGTTTGTTTCTAACATGGATTTATTTCACTGTGATGTTGTTTCTTTTTGCAGTTGATTGTTGATCGTCTTGGATATGACACACGAATCACTGTACTTGGCCATGTACAGCGTGGGGGGAACCCGTCTGCATTTGACAGAGTCCTGGTGAGATTTCTTTTGCCAATTCTAACCGCCCAAATCCTAAAAATATCTGAACACCAACAATTTGTCCCCAGCTTGGTTTTTTTTTCGCACGAAAAGTTTGAGTCTTGTATCTTTGTATTACTATTATTATTGTTACATATTTCTGGTAATGAAAACCAAGGATGCCTCATAAGTGAACTTAATCACTGTAGCTTGCTGGCCTGAGGAAACCTGTAAACAAGGTGAACCAGAAACACAGGGGTTAACCCCTACTCTTCCACGATAAGTATTCTGGGTTCTTTTACATGCACTACCAATCCTAGTGCATAAAACATATAGCCTCATGTCCCATCCAGAGGACAAAGCCCATTATGGTAAACCAGGAACGATTTCGCAAGAATCGCATCGCAAATTTGCGATGCAATTTGGACGATCTGCAATCCACTTTTTATAATTGCATAGCAAATTGTCCAAATTGCATCGCAAATTTGCGATTCAATTTGTGATACATTTTTTGCAGCATTTATTCTTGATACAAACATTTTGACATCTAATTTTCAAAAGCTTTCGTACTTTATTTATATTTTTTGTTCGCAGGAAATCCAATGCTAAACTAATATTATTAAGCAATAAATATTTCATTGCGCAGCCATCTGCACCACCGCTCGACGAAAAACGTAGTGATTTTCTAGACATGCAGCGGTAATACACACTGCTGGTAATACGTCCAAATCGGCCAATGAGAAAGTTTGTTACCCGCTAAGTAGAAATTCAACAGCCAATAGAAATATTTGTTTCTTAGACTGTCGAGTCCAAGTGTCTGGTTTTCACCTCTACATACATGTAGCACCTGTGTACTGTGCAGTATGGCTAGATGCAGACTCAACTGGCTTGCAACCAGAATGCATGCTTGTTTGACACTCTCTCACTGTCTAGTCACACGTGTGGATTTGTTTATTCGGAGTGGCAGTGATTTTGGGGTTTTATAACTGAACTGATGTCTCCTACTTGCAAAGTAAGAAAAACCAGTTGTGTAGTTATGTTGAGAACAACTGCAAGTTGTCTTAAATGGTTGCAAGGATGTCGGAGAATTGCAAGGAACTTTTTTTTTTTAGAAATGTGAAGATACATGGCTACACTATAGGGCCCTAGTGTCTTCTAGAAAATTGCAAATACTTTTGCGACAATCGTAAGTAACCCTCCCTCTCCAACCGAACACCCTAGGATTAATAACTACCTAGTCTATGGCCTTCCTTTTATTACATGTAAGTCGGTTTTAAAGTTAGTTGTTTTTGTCTCCTTTATGTAATTAAACTCTCACATTTGTTAGTCATAATGCCCCTTGGAAATTCTTGGTGCTGTCTTTGGTTACTGTGTGTTGCAATGTATATCCAAACTTAATCTTCCAAACTTGTGTCTGACCTCTGTCCCAGTTCTTAAGTTATTGGCATTCATTTATGGCGTGCCGTGGCCGAGCGGATAAGAGCACCGGACTCAAGCTCTGGTGTTTCTGATCAGCAGAGTGTGGGTTCGAGTCCCGGTCGCGACACTTGTGTCCTTAAGCAAGACACTCGACCATTATTGCTAAATGTCATTCGGATGGGACGTAAAGCCGTAGGTCCCGTGTGTTGTGTAATGCACGTGAAAGAACCCAGTGCACTTATCGAAAAGAGAAGGGGTTTGCCCCGGTGTTCCTGGTTTGATTGGCTGCATATTGCGCCACAGCACCTTGTAAACCATTACACGGTGCATACTTAAAAAGGTAGCTCCACATACCTTGCAGGAAAAAAATACTGAGTGCTTTGATACGCTCCTAGGGGTGTGATAAAGCGCTATATATATATATATATATTATTATTGAGAAAAGTTGGACAATAATTGTCTAATGATAAAGTGTGTCTTTTCATGCAATCATTTTGATGTTTCAATTCAACTCAAGTCAATTTTTTATTATTTTTATTTATCCCCATAAATTGTACACTTGATGCAAAGTCAACTGTTAAACATTTTAGGCCATTTTTTTTTTTGGTGTTTATTTTATTTGAAACCAAGTCTGACATTGAAAATTGTAGACTAAATAAACAATAATTTGATAGTCATCAAGCGTCCTTAACCAGTTGACGCTTGATGTCGAGTTAGCACGCCAATTCTTCCCCAGATGACTTTTGTGTTTTTATTTCACAATGGACGACAGGAACAAAAGCCATTTGTACTTTCCACATAGCATTCACAACAAAGCATTTCCCGAAATTTAGCCTGGAAACCGTAACTTGCTTCTATATTTTTATGAAGAAGTGGAGTGAAGTAAGTAATAATAATAATGCACACAAATAAATTGAAAGTAATGCAGTAGTTGCACCTTTGTTTAGAATGTCTTATTGATTCCTTTATTTGGCGTTTGTCTTGCTTTACAGGCTTGCCGTATGGGAGCGGAGGCGGTCCTGTCATTGGTAGATGCTACTGATACCACACCAGCCTACGTCGTTACCTTGGATGGAAACAAGGCCATTAGAATGCCCCTCATGGAGTGTGTAGAAAGGGTGAGTGTGCTTTAAGAACAACTTCAGAGAAGACTATCGAACATTTTGGACTAGAAGCCGCTTGGAATTAATGTAGCAGTACTAGCAGCTCTGGAAAATCTCTGAAAAATTGTTCAGAGGACGGTGTATATGCTGCCTGGAATATTAGCAACATCAGGAAGTGCCTAATTTTTATATGACATGTACAGGAGACAGAGTTTGAAACAGCCGTGGGTGGGTCAAAACCCTTCCTGTTGTAGTCCGCCGGGTGAGGCTAAATAATGTGCCTTGTATGTCGCAATAAATAAGAGGTACAGTGGTAAAAATCTAATAGCAAGATGATTTTCAAGTTTGACAAGTTATTATTTGCTAGATTTTTGTGGGCCTGCAAAAGCGATCGCTGCAAATGAATTACACAAAACCTGCATTTATGTAACGACTTTGTGGTACACATACATGCAACTACGATAGAGGGATAGTCCATGGACATTACACAACCACAGATACAGTCTGAACATCATGGAGGGAGTTCCGCCATGCAGTAGCTATACACACACTGCGCGTCCAAAGTCCATTAGTCAGCACACTGTGATTGGCTGTTGATAAATATCCAAGTTCATAAGAAAGCTTAGCTACATGTAGACTCCTCACTCACACGTTCGTTCATGAGTGGAGTAAAACATTGCTGCACAGTGTGTGGCGTAACTAAGGCCCCCCCCCCCATTGATGTCAGTGGCCCCTTGGGTGCCCCCTCCCCTATTTGGAAACTGCCATTATATAGATCAAGATCCGTTTTTTTTAAAAGTGCAAATGGAATCTATAAACTGTGCCTCCTAAAATATTACCTTAGTTTATGCCGCTGTGCATAGTGTATGCAAACCTGAGGAAAGTGTGGTGCTCTTTCTCTGGAACGCATCTGCAGTGTTCAAATGAGTAAGGAACCAGACCACTGACTTGAGCATGCATGTTTAGTTGTACGTTGTTGTTGCAGAGCAGCACTGTACAAATTGATGTGTTGCACAGGCAGGTACAGAACTAAAATGAGAATTTGCGATTGTTTTGGGTAAATATATTGAAGTCAGAGAACGTTGCAGTTTTAATTTAAGTCAAAATGGCTGAAGCTTACTTTACATGTGAGTGTTTAAGCCGCCAGGAATATGTTGAAGGCCTGAAAATCAATTGACAAGTTGATGGCTTATGGTCCAAAAATTTTGATACTTTTGTTCCTGGCTTATTTTCGATTGACACTTGCTGCATTTTCACAGGAAGAAATAACACAATAACATACCTGTCAACTGTTCTGTTTCTTCCGGTACTATCCCGATTTCTGAGTTTAAAAATACCTAGAAACCAGGACATCCCAGTAAATGCATATTAAACACAAGCCCCCCCAAAAAACAGCACTGAGTCGGACACCATCTGAAAAAGAGGGTGCTGTTACATGAAAGCGCTGTATCACAGACAAAGGTTATGGTTAGTTGTGGCAAGAGTAAATGAGCCCAAATCACTCTGCTATGTGTCCCATTTCTAGAATACAAAATGTTTGCAGGTGTGTAATCATATATTTAACCATTATATTTTGCTTCTTAGTACAATATTCAATATTTCCTATCAGTTTTAAACCCACTGACTTTCCACTCTCCCCAAGTTACTCTTACATTGTACTTTGTTACTTTATTTTCTTTTAGACTCAAGCGGTTGCCAAGGCCTTACATGAAGGGCGGTTTGAAGAGGCGGCAGAGCTGAGAGGAAGGTAAAAATCTAACGCCATGAAAGTATTTCTAGATTAGAAGCGAGTACCGGACTGTATGGCAGTTAAGATCAAACATGCCAAACGCTTCAGCTCAGCATCAAAATCTTTGTTGGGAAAACGCATTTGCCAGCAGAAGAGCGATTTTTAAAACTCAGCCCCTTAATCCATTGACCAATTACAACCCCTAGCATGAGCTCAAAAGTCTGACTATAGTCCGACACGGTTTAAAATGCATTTACAAAATGTGACAAATTTTCTGTCATTGGGGTTGCTGCGGGCGTCTTTTTGTATGTGGCGCAGGGTAAAGAAAATTTGGAATCCCAGTGGCAAAGGCCTCCATGTTAGTTGTAACTTTGTTTGGTCATGGTTTCATTTCGCATGTGTCAATGGGTGAATAGCAAAGGGGAACTAGAATCGTAAATTTGTTCAGGAACATTTCAAAGGGCACCATGGCCAAGGCAATGGCCAGGGGCATGGATTGCCGTCAGTGCCCCCATGAAGTATCAGGCCTCATACATGGCATGTCGCAAGTTATAAACTTGTGTGCGATTTTTAGAAACTTGGGTGCGCAAGTTCAAAACTTGCACAAGGAGCTATTCAGTGTTCAGCACATGCAGAGAAATTTGACCTTGACTTCATCTCGTTGAAATGATCAAGAACCAGGCCTCACTATGGTTAAACAACTAGTTTCAAACCTCTTCACCGCACTTTGATTCCCGTTATTAATTCATTCGTTATTGATGGTATTTTTATCTGCAGGAGCTTTGTGAACAATCTGAGGACATACCTGACCTTGACGAGATTGAAGCCACCAGATAAAGTCTGCAGTCTCGATGGCAAGACATGCTCAGTATGTACAGTTACTTTTGAGTCTTCTCGAGTATCTTTCTCACCATTTATGTATATAGTGGAGTGTTGCAGCTGAGTGGTCAAGGGCACCGAACTCAAGCTCTGGTGTTTTAGTCCGGTGGCTTAACGAAAAAATTGTGACACACCGGATTAAAGCATCAAACTTTGCACACTTGGTTTAGGGGTCCCATAGAAGCATAATAGAGGGGGGTGCCCGGTCTGTCATCTCCAGGTCAGTAAACTAAAGGGATCAACTTTTTCCACATAGCTCTGCCTGAGTGTTTGAAATAGAAGCTGCATGATCATTTGTTACAAGTTTTAATGATATGCGGAAGTGGCCCTCTATTGGTGAAAAATTGACAGGCAGTATTATAATACCACATGAATTTTGACCTCAGCCTGACCTTGACCTAGGTCACCCAAACCGCCCCCCCCCCCCCCCCATGAACGATTCTACGGGACCTATAGAATAACTGTAAAAAATTTGGTGCTTTAATCCAGCGTGTCACGATTTTGCCAAAAATTTGCCCTAAGCCACCGAGCTATTTCTGATCAGCAGGAGTGTGGGTTCAAGTCCCGGTCTTGACACTTGTGTCCTTGAGCAAGACACTTGACCATGTTGACCCTTAGTGCTTCATCCTTCAGATGGGATGTGAATCCGCTGCTCCCGTGGATTGTGTAATGCGTGTAAAAAAGAACCCATTTTTTGCTAAGAGAAGGGGTTTGCCCTGGTGTTTCTGGCAGTGGCTGCTGAATGCGCCGCAGCACCTTGTAAACCCTTAGAGTGTTACATGAATGGGTCTCATATTTCAAAAACTTCAAAACCCTGTCTGGAAATCAATGATGATAAGTGCTTTGAGACGCCTGTAGATAAAGCACAATATAAAAACTAGATATAAGATATTTATATAGTTATAATATTGTATCAAAAAGACTTTTTTTACTAAGCAGTGTGCTCCCTTGGGAGTAGACAGTTTGAGAAATGGTCGAAGTATGCGTGATGAGCAGAGATGAAAATGTTTCAAAGCCTCTAGCTTCCAGGATATGTGGGTGCTGTACCGTAATCTTCAGCGTATAAGCCGGTCGGCGTATAAGCCGGTAGGCGTATAAGCCGGTAGGCGTATAAGCTGCATGGGGTGACCGCACACATAGAGCGACCGTGCGCATTTGCGGTCCCTTGCTGTGATGTACAGTGACTGGCGGGCGGCACACCAGGCATTGTACATCGCCACAAAGTGCGACTTGCGTTGCATTGAAGTCAAATTGTATCAAGGTCAACACTATCGATCGTTATTGAAATCGTTAATTAGAATGGTCTGCAGTCAAGTGGGCCTAATTTACATGATCTAATGTTTCCTGCCACTGTTAAAGAACCAATCCCGACATCGCATACTTTCTTGATCAGCTTGACTGGGCAGTAGAAAATAACCCGCATCCTCGGCTACTCATCATCATTACCGATATCATCGTCACGAATACTTCCTGAAAATGGCATCTAAGAAAAGACACAGCTACAAGATCGAGCTGAAAGGGAAAGCTGTTGAGTTTGCAGAAACTCACGGCAATCGGTCAGCAGGATGGGAGTTTAACGTCAACGAGTCGATGGTTCGGCGGTGGAGGAGAAACAAAGCGGCTTTGGAGAAGCTTTCAGGCAAGATGAAGGCCATGAGAGGTGCCAAACCAAGCTGGCCACAGTTAGAGCAAGATCTTAAAGAGTTTGTGCTTGGAAAGGCTGGCCGTGGGTTGAGCACTGTCGTCATCAGGGCAAGAGCGAAGCAAATTGCAGTAGGTCGCAGCATTACAAGTTTCATTGGTGGTTTGGCTTGGTGCCATCGTTTCATGCGGAAGAATGGGTTGTCCGCGCCTGCAAGAACCACCGCGGGTCACCGGCTTCCTCCTGACTGGGAGGGTTCGATGGACAGCTTCATCGATTTTCACCAGGTTGAAGCTGACGAGGGACAGAATCCTAAACATGGACGAAGGGGCCGTGACGTTTGATGCTCCCATGAACCAAACTGTCACGGAGAAGGGAGCATCTACAGTGGCGATCACTACAACGGGGCTCGAGAAAATAAACTTCATGGTGGTTCTAGCACGGCAAGCGGGAAGAAGCTGAAGCCGATGGTCATCTTCAAGAGACTCACTCTTCCCAAAGAGAAGCTGCCTTCCGGTGTCGTGGTCGTTTGCAACAAGAAAGCTACGTTTACAATCACTCACTCAACCTAGTCTCCCTTCTTTTCCGTCTACTCTGCTACTTTAGTTTTTTTTCCACTTGCTTACTATTTCTGGTATCCCTTTTTTATATGTCCACTTATTTTGTATTTATATGATATTAATGATTCTTTATGCTTTTGTTAATTATCCTTTGAGAAGGGTAGATGAACAGGGATGTCATGGAGGAGTGGGAAGAGAAATGCTACAGCGGGCGCCTGGACGCAATTCTTTAAGAAGACGGCAATGCTGGTGCTGGATTCAATGACAGCACACAAGGATGAGTACATCCAGAAGGTTTTCAAGACAGATCACGATACCATCCTTGAGGTCGTTACTGGTGGGGCTAACAAAGAAGCTTCAGCCATTGGACATCACCGTCAAACGGGTGTTTAAAACTTCACATCCCTCAGGTGTGGGAGGAGTGGATGGCAGAGTCTGCATACGTATATGGTGACAGGGAGGATGCAGCGAGCTACCCATGCCGAGGTGTGCAGATGGGTCCTTTCTGCGTAGAAGGCGGTCAAGGGCTCCACAATCGTGAACGGCTTCCTAAAGGCACAAATCATCGGGGGAGCTGAGGCAGATGAGGAAGAGTTATCCAACTCTAGTGACTAGGAGGGACTGCATGAGGAGCTGGTCGCTCTGTTGTACAGCGACAGTGAAGACAGCGACTTCGAAGGCTTGGACTTGTAAAGGACATCTCAAGCCTATCAAAACCACCAGCTCTTGTCAGAGCTACCACTTCTATCAAAGAGAGATGTAACGATGCAAAGTTAACTCCCAGTTAAAATAAAAGTCAATCAAAATCCCATATCCTGTCCAATATTATGATAATAAAGTGAATATGCTGTCCCTTTGATCATCACAAAAAAAACAAAAAAACCCAAGAATTACAAAATGTAACAATAGCAGGATGGCTTTTGGGTGATTACGAAGCCCATGGGTGTAACAAACTCCGGATTATCCAACCAATACGTCGCTCTCATTTGCATCCTGTTTATAAGCCTGCCTACCAGTTCTTTGTGTCCCACTCACAAGCCTTGGTGGTGTGGCGTGTTTGAGTTGACACGAGTGCCGCTGCTTGTTCAAGGGGACTGAACTCCAACAATGAGGGGGGTTGGAAAACATTTTATCAACGTTTACAAACAACACTGCATGGTGATACCCAACTGGTTACCTGCTTCTTCACGGCATAAGAATGGTAAAAGCGGTCACCAGTGAAAGTCATAATCGAAACAAGCCATGCATGGGGCCCAAGTTCTACATGTACGACTCCTCAGCTCGAAAGGTGTGCTGGGATTTTCGACAACATTTTATAAAAATCATCACATCACACAGACTGTGTTTTCCAGGTTTTTTTCATCTAGAAATATTTGACAAACAATCTCTCTTAAAAAAGTGTAAGCTGTTTTTTTTCCTTCAATATTAACACGTCGGCGTATTTAAGCCCTCTGGCGTATAAGCCGCAGAAGTTTTTCTTGGGGTCAAAATCAACGCATAAGCCGCGGGTTAAACGCCAAAGATTTCGGTATAAGAACCAAGTATTATTTGTACAATACGTGTGTGTGTGGGCTTACGGGAGCGCCCTTGTGGGGTATTTTCAACAATGAAACAATGGACCCTACAAGAGAATTCTTTGTTCAACCTGGACCCCACAAGAGAATTCTTTAGAAAAGGGAATAATAGAATAACAATAGCAGTACCCCACAAACCCGATCCGTAAGGTTGCGTGTGTGTGTGTGTGTGTGTGACATAATGACATGCCTACAATATAGACGACTTGCGCTCTACGTCACGACAACACCCAAAAAATTATGTTTCTGCCCAGCATAATTGCTTCTCTTAACCAAGGTGTATAAATGGAAACCTGAGAGGGCTGAGACAGTGTTGTGTTGGATTAACCCCTTAACGTTAGTTTTTATAATCAGCTTGAGGTTGTTTGCTCTTCAGCGAGTTGAGAAAGTTAGAAGAATGGTCTAAAAGTTTGCCTGATGAGCAGGGGTAATAACTTAGCAAAGTGCTTACGGTCTAGCCACAAGGATATGTGCGCTATCAGGTTGGCTCAGTGGATTCTTTCCCTGCCTTTCACCTCTGCGGACCCTGGTTCGAATCCCGCCTCAGACCTTCACCATGTGGGAGTTTCATCAAATTCCCTGCATGATTGGTAGATGAACCACTTGGCTGCGTAAAAGAGTTTAAAAACAGCAAATATTACCAAATTTGTCCATAAAACTGTGGGTTTGGTCCGAACACCCATTTCCATTCAGCTTTTCTTGTAACTTGTAATGTTTAACCAATGAAAGTGGATGAAGGGATAATTGGACCAAATCCTCAATTTTACATAAGATTTTTTAGTTCACATGAGTCCACTTTGGTATAATTTGCTGTTTAAAGCAGTTGATATACAGCTCAAAGCCAAAACCCAAGTTGCATGTTAAGATGGCATCTATTCATAATTATTGTTAATATTAAAAAAAACCAAAACACATCCTCAAAAATGCTGTACCACATTTTCAAGTACTCACTTTCTAAATGAATTGATCATGTTTATTGAAAAACTTATCATAACAATCATATCATAAGACTATGAACCTGGTGATAATGTTGTTTACTTTTGTCCCTTCATTGCAGTCCGACTTCAACCTGGCTGTCATGAACGTTGGAGCTCCAGCGGCAGGAATGAACGCAGCGGTGCGGGCGTTTGTGAGATCGTCCCTCTTCAGCGGCTACCGCGTGCTGGGAATCCACGATGGCTTTGAGGGTCTTCTGGAAGACGATGTAAGTTACCCTTTTGCCATTTACTTGATGGGGAAAGACTGTGGGGGACGCTACAGGCCTAGTTTTATGCATCTATGGGTGTTTTCTTAAATGTTTAATAGGAGGGTATACCTTTGGTAATTACTCCAGAAATGAATGAGCATAAAAACTGACTTGGTAAGAAGCACTGCAGCTATTGATAATGTATACCATTTTGAGAAACGATTCCTTTCTAAGGAATGTGGTTTTAGAGAAAGGGATTAAAAAAAACAGTGTCAATCTGAGAAATATTTCTCAGATTGTGTAATTCCAATTACGGATTATTCTTCCTGCGTGGACACAACCGCTCCAGATTTTTCGGCAATATCTCAAAACTGCTACCACCTTTTGAAATGAAATTGTCGCAGGTCAGTGTTATTGTATGTATCAATCAAGCAGTTCCAAAAACCAAAGGTATACTTTCCCTCTAAATGGAACTTGTGACTTTTGCTTCAACATTAAAACGTTAACAAACTCAAAGTCTGTAGTAAATTTTTACACCCATCACCGAGAAGGAAACTAAATCACCCCTTTGCACGGATGCACATACAGCCACTATCTGCCAAGTTCACGGAGCCTAAGCCGGACAGGAAGCCTAAGTCATGGTTTTAAAAAATGGCCATGGATGTTTTTATAAACTTATCATAGCAGGGTTTTTTGTTGTTGAGTAAATGATATTGAAGATACTATGTTGTCTCAACTCACCTCACCTTATCTATCCTCCTGCTGGGCACCTAGACCGCAGGCCCCAGGCTAGTGGTTTTTAGTTTTGGGCCAGTAAACTTATGACCTGACAAGTTTTTCAACTGAAGAACAATACATATACTTCACAAATGTTTTCAAATGTTGACTTTGAGTCTGGAAAATACCTTTGCAATTCTAATGAAGTAATGTTTAATATGAAAAGCGACAGATGAGATAAATCGTCTTAGTACTCCATTGTTCAAATAAAAAAAAGTTAAATGCATGTTGCCAGGACCTATAGGAAGTTTTTTCCTCTTTTAGTTTATGGTCTTGTACACAAATGTCTGGTCCAGTAAACATTTTGAGCTACAAACCGTGCGTTCTTGTGGATTTTTCTCCCAAATTCGAACCCTGCTAAGGCAGTCCTTCAACAATCTCAAACCGTTTTTCTCTGTCTATTTTTTAATGATCGCTACCTTCATGGTGCATTCCATTTCTGTATGGAGCCAATTCACCTGGCGTTGTGACCGAGTGGTCAAGAACACCGGACTCAAGCTCTGGTGTTTCTGTTCAGCAGAGTGTGGATTCGAGTCCCGGTCGTGACACTTGTGTCATTGAGCAAGATGCTTAACCATAATTGCTTTGTCCTTCTGATGGGACATTAAGCCATAGGTCCCTTGCACTAGGATTGGTTAATGTTGGTAGTGCATGTTTAAGAACACAGACCATCTATTGCGGTAGAGTAGTGGTTAACCCCGGTGTTTCTGGTTTCCTCAGGCTTGCTTGAGTGCTAAAGTAAGTTCACTTATTAGGCATTATTGGTTTCAAACCCAGAAACTAGTAATACTAACAGCAATGTTGGTTGCGCCGTTTTGGCATTTGGGAATCAATGTCGCAGTGTGTTCTAATGTGTAGTGTGCAGTTTAGGCAACACCGCGTTTACATGCTTACTATATTTTTTTTACGGGCAATTTGACTCCCAAATTGGTGAGCCTTGCTGACAGTAGCCGCGTGCAGGGCTTAAATTGACCATATTTTTGACCGCATGAGGGCGCTGTCATCAGGGAATGTCTTGCATCACAATAGCAGTTTTAGCTTGTTATAACTGCCTGTTTGTAGTTTTCTTGCACCAATGAAGAAATACATAAAAAAAATAGCGATAAAAAAGTGAAAAAAACCTGTTTGTTTACTTGTTTTTCATCATGTGAAATTTATCCACATATACGCCCTCACGTGGTCAAAAATACGGCGAATTTGGGAGAAAAATCCATAAGACCACAGGGCTTGTGGCTCAAAATGTGTACTGGACCAGAATTCTTTTTACAAGACCCAAATCAAAATAAGAAAAACTTCCTGACCCAGCTCAACATTTAAGTTAACTTTTTGTCTGAAAACCTGCTTAGACATACATGTATGTAAGACAAGAATAATTTCATTTGTCTGTATGGGTATTAAGTATAGTTCATGATGTCAGTACTCAGTAGAATTGACAGGTATTTTATCAGACTCAAAGTCAACATTTGAACATATTACTTTTTTGTTCAAGATGTTACTGAGTGAGTTATTATTCTTCAGCAACATTTGTTTAGAAAACACAAGACCGCTAGACTTCTCCGGTAAAAAAATGTACTGGCCTGACACTAAAACTACTGGCCTTGTGCCTGGGGTTCAGTGTGAAATTTGAGCCCTGATCGGTGCAAGGGGTGATTTAAGTTTCCTTCTCAGTGATGGGTGTAAACAATTCATTGCAGATTTTTAGTTTGTAACTATTAATTGTTTGCATTCATTTGTTTCTACTTATAATAATAGAAATAATAATTTTGGAGGCTAATCATCCTTACTCGCAGCTAAAAAGCTGAGTTGCGAAGAACGTGGCTACTAGGTGTTTGAGCCTTAGGCATGCCAGGGCGCCTTTGTCAGCCAGCCACATCAACCCAAATATGACCATGGGGCACAGCCAGAGAGTGAAAGTGTTTGATTATTCCAGAGGGAGGAAAATCAGAGGACCTGGAGAAAAACCCTTGTGGCATTGGAGAGAACTAACGCACAACTTTTGTCACATATGGCCCTTGCCGGGAATCGAGCCAGGGCCACAGTGGTCAGAGGCGAGCGCTTTGCGCACAAGCCAACCATGCCACCCAATTTGATGTTTTGACCTTTGCTCTTTGCCCTCTCAGGTCAAGCACATGGGCTGGATGGACGTGGGTAATTGGGTCAGTGAAGGGGGCTCGTTACTGGGAACCAATAGGTAAGTGTCAGTCAGAGGTACTTTGTAGCTCTTTGCTTGTCGTTACCTGTTCACCCGTTTGGCATATATCACTCTACATCCTCATTTTAGATCCAACACGAGTGGTGACTGCGTAGTCTACTGTGTGGTGTGTGATTGTCATTTAAGGGTGGGGAGCATATGTTACTGCATGTAAAACGAGTTATGCCCATTTGCAGAATAAACCTAATTAGGAATCTCTGCGGTTCAAGATGCAATGTCTTGCAGCGTTTCCTGAAGTTATGAGGACGAAAATTTTTCTGCTAAACGACAAAGTACAAGATTGGTATTTAAAAAAACCCACATAATAATAATTAATATTCGTTTCAATCTGAGAGCTCATTGATTATAAAAAGCTCATACCAGTACGAATCCGCCAGAGAAACACTCCCATCAGAAATGCAGTCCAGAAAATCAGTACAGAGTCCTGCAGAGAAAAAGTTCCTGTCAGAAGCACACCTCAGAATCACAGCTGCTTATTTCAGTTGCTGCAATCGAAATAAGCCCATTATGACCGTGCACAAAATCTCTCACAGAACACAGACGGTGCTGCATCGTTTTTTTTCTCTCACTAAAACGTGACTGAATTCGATAACATGAGTCACAAGTCGATGTGTTTATTGGAAACTGGAGAATGATTGGAAATGAGTTTACTCTTCCATTCAACAATGATGTACTTTCTGTTCAAGCCTCAGGGGATGAGGTTTCTCAGGATTTGACCTGATTTCAGGATTTTTTTTTTAAATCTCCATGAGCCTTTCAATTTTTCTTGAAAGAATTAAAGCAATCACAAAAGGGAGGAAGAAATAGTCCACATTATGCCAGAATCTGTAGTTTTGTAATTCTGGTGCTGCACAGAGTGTCAAACCTGGTGAATGGTAACATCCGGGAGGTCCTGGGTCTAGAATCTTGGGAACCCAGGACAGCAAACCCTTTCCATGAATTTTACAATCTCATCAAATGTCATCTCTGAATCCTGTAGTATATGCATCTCCTGAAATCTTCAGAATTGAAATAACTGCACAGATTATTTGCCCTGAATTGATTTTTACTTCTTTCAGTTTTCTAAAAGCGAACCTGTGTTTTCTTTGCCGTGGTTTTTTGTTGTTGTTGTCATCTTGTTTGTTTTACAGTGAGGTGTATCCATCGTCACGGAGTGATAAACTTGATCGGTATTTTGTTAAATATAAAACACGATTGGAGGGGGGGAAATGTGTGAGCTGCTGACTCAAAATGAAAGTGGAGTTAATAATAATTAACGATGTGCAGTATGTAGATGAGCAAAAGTGGCCCCGCAAGGTTGTGTTTTACGCCTGGGCATAGAGAACTTTGAGATTGGGTACCGATAATGCTTTTTGGGTACCATGTTGAAGGATATGTGCCGTAGTACCTTGCCATGTAAAAGTTTGTAATTAATAGGTGATGAATCAGCTGAAAATATAACGGTTATGATTCCCTTTATATATTTTTCAATTTCATTTAAGTGGCGTTTTTGGCGTGTAATGGCCCACTGGTCGAGCACACCAGACTCAAGCTCCGGATGTCTTGACACTTGTGGTTCTTAAAGTAATCCAGTACGCTTACCGATAAGAGCAGGAGTTTGCCGAATGTTTTGTTCAACACCATTACATTGTGCAATGTTAATATGGGTCTTATGTTTTGAACATAACACGTTGAACATAATAGGCACTTTTGGATGCCCTTGGATGTGACAAAGCACTGTTAAGAACTGCACATTTGTATAAAACTTGCTAGTTCACTTGGGTCCTGAAACTTGCTGAAGTTGTTAACAATAATGAGGCATTGTATGATGAGGTATCAATGTATATTGAGAGCAGCATCTCAAACACTTTTCAGTCTCCCGTTGATGACTAGAGCAGACTTGTTGAAACGTTGAGACCAATGAAGAACTCACTCCGTGGCAGTGAAGTTAATAACGAGAAGACCCTCTCGATGCACTAAGCGAAAGTAGTAGTCTCGGCCGATTTCCTGCCTTCGCAGGTAGTACTTAATAAGTGAGACAGTTCTTTTCAGAACTAAGTAGTCTCCCAAACTCCAAAATCTACTCCACGGCAGTATAATAAAAAGCAAGACAAGTTCCCAATAATCTACACAGCAAAGTAGATATATACATTGTACACAGGGTGTTACTGCAAACTGAATATTGTACAATAAAATTGTACAAACACCAGTTTGTCAAAATTTGTGTTTTTTTTTTTTTACCCATGTGTTGGTTCGTGGTGCAACTGACAATTAATCAGTAGCAATCTCTCATGGCATACGGACAAGGCAGTGTGGTACTCATTCTTTAAAACTCTCTCCCAACTGATTTTGGAACTTCCGTCACCTCAACTCTGAAAAAATGACAACTTGACTGTCGTTTTGTGGGAGCAGCTCACACCTGTTTGCTTTCAGTCGTACGTGTGTTCTGACTGTTGGCAAGGTTTAACTCTTAATACAGATGCGCAGGATCTGACCAAGTTGTGCACAACGGTGGTTTTTTTTTGGTGAAGAGTACTTCAATTCTGGACCTGTCTACATGTTTCAAACTATTGAACAAAACCTGTGAAAATTTAATTGAAAAAGGGAGGCTGCCGTTCTTCCAGTCAATTGTTTATAGACGGATTAATGTATTTTGTTTAGTACACAATGTATGTGCTCCGCCGTCCCAACTTTTAGTGTTGGTACCGGTCCCCAACTTGGGTGTTACAGTTGGGACGGCCCAACTGTAGCTAAGATTGCGCGATAATGAAAGTGATAGAGATAACGCGATCAGTGGGCCTCTGAAGTAATTTTCTGATTCCTTAAAGTTTCTCTCGGCTTACAAGGGTGCTGGTACATGATACATGATAGTTATCATGGCAACAGGTTAGGAAAAACTTGAGAAGAATCAATCGTTAAAACTCAGTGGCCAGTCATGGCCGAGCACTAGACTCAAGCTCTTGTGTTTCCGATCAGCAGAGTGTGGGTTCGAGTCCCGGTCGTGGTACTTGTGTCCTTGAGAAAGATACTTTACCATAATTGCTTTGTCTTGGGGATGGGATTTAAAGCCGTAGGTCACATGTACATGTACTAGGATTGGTCGTGCACATTAAAACAAAAACAGAACACTTATCGTGGAAGAGTAGGGGTTAACCTCAGTGTTTCTAGTTCACATAGCAAGCACCCTTGTTTACCGGTTTCCTTAGGCTTGCCAGCTGCAGTGATGAATTCACCTGTAAGGCATTCTTTGTTTCATTACCAGAAATACATAATTAAAAAAATATGTAATAATAAATGTTGTTTCATCACGTCACGTAACTGAATTTACCCCTTGCCATCAGCCAGAAGTCTAGTTTTGTGACCATCCCCCAGAAATGTATAACAGTCACCGGTCCCCTGCAAAGTGGCAGATCTATGGATCCTAGACTGGCCCCCCATCTTTATACACAATGATAAAGACAGGGGAATGGTCTTACAAACCCAATGG
Source organism: Pisaster brevispinus (assembly GCA_023634235.1). NCBI lineage: Eukaryota > Metazoa > Echinodermata > Asteroidea > Forcipulatida > Asteriidae > Pisaster > Pisaster brevispinus. The sequence continues at coordinate 1,510,892 of JAMKCF010000026.1, forward strand.
TTTCGTTGGATAGACAAATCGTACAGTAATGCATTCACTGCTAAACTGGTAGTGACTCTACACATATGACTTGGTGTGTAGGGTACACACACACACAGTATTATTGCATGCAAGCGTGGTCAAAGGTACATGAACGTAAGGTTCTAAAGGCCCGGTAACTGTCTTTATTCACGAGCCTCGAAGTTTGACATCAGATGCTCGGGCTGTATGGATCCCAGCTATGGGCCATCCCAACTGTAACACTCGAGTTGAGACCGGTCCCAACTGTAGTTGGGACGATTCTAAAGTTGGGCTGGAACACATGCATACAAGATAACAAGTCAAGGCAATGGGAACAAGTTGAATGCAAGTACATGCTTCTTAAAAGCTTTTTTTGTTGTTGCTTATTTTGTTGACTGGTTAATTGGAATGATTGCATTCTTCAAGAAACCTCTGTTTGTGCCTCCTCTTTTTTGTTCAGATTCAGCGCGCACTAGACAAACGGTTTTTTAATTTTGCATCCATGCAATCACGTACCATGCTTTGCGAGTGACTTAACAGTTTTATTAAACTTTATGTTGGCCTTCTTCCTTTGTACATATATTCTAAGTTGGGCATTCATAGTTGGGCTTGACGAGTTGGTTAATATCGAAGAAAAACCATGTTTTGATCAGTTTCAGTTTGAAAGCTTACTGATTATAAAGTTCATACTGAGTAAAAAACCATTTCCGTCTAAAAAACTGTCAAAGTCAAGGAAAATAGTATTTAGAGAAACATCACTGTTGCTTATTTTGATTGCCACACTTGGAATAAGCCTGATGTGAATGTACAGTATGAACAAAATCCCAAACAAATATTAAAACAAATTTCCATTGTTTTGTCTAAAACATGATCACCAAATTTGATTAAATTTTGACAGGTTGGTTTCAATGTGTTTGGAAACGAATGGATAAGAATTAATTTACTCTTTCAAAAAATAAGGATTTACATGTGGTACTTTCCTTTCGAACAATATAATACAGTAAGCCATTTGCGAGCTAGATTTGGATAATATCTGGCACAGTGACTTGCTTTATTACAATTTGAATTCCTCAGTCTATTGAGACAGTTGCTATGCCACATAATTCAGGGCAAGGTTTTGCGTAGTTATGTGAGAGACGGCGAATGTCCATATATAGTGTCAGGCCTCGACATAACCCACGGCACCCACAACAATTGCCGTGGTGCCCTGTGTTTTTGCTGTGGTGCCCTTTGCAAAGACCCAATACAAATTTACAATTTCCTCATAGAGTGCCCCGTACCAGTGGAAAATTGGCATGCCCCTTCAAGAGTGAAGTTCAAGGCCTGTAAGTGTTCTCCCTTAACCAGTGGTCCGCTGGCCAAATACCAGTTAAAACACCCGAGGACCAGTCTAAAATCTCTCCAAGGGGTCCGGCTGGCTAGTTCAGTGTTGAAAAGCATCCCTTTTTTTCTTGAAATATGGACTTGTGAAAAAGCTGACGGGACAGTGAAATGACAAGCTAACTGGTCCTGGCTGGCAAGTCACTGAAAAAAGTTACGGACAGATCCTGCATATTACAATGTACAGTTTTGAATGAATGTGTATGGCACAATGGTGTACATGTACCCAAATTTGCTCATCTGGAGGTCACTAGACAAAAGCTTGCCCCGAATCATGTGACATATGTAGCAACTGTCTGTATAGTCTGAGGAATTCAAATTTATGTGGTAACATGTGACTAGGTAAGTCATTGTACCACACATTATTCAAATCAAACATGCAAATGGCTTCAGCAAAACAAACCACCTACACTAATAGAAGGTGTTGAAACTGCTCATGTGATTAGGAAATTATAAGTTATTTTGGATCACTTTGTTTCAAACAACGCCATTCATCAAAATGAAAACAATGATAAAACGCTGCCTTTTGTTTTGATTTGACAAGCAGGCCGCAAAAGTTAGTTTGTTTAAATGTGCATTTTAAATGAAAAGTGTTTTTCCCTCACAAAACATTTGAGGAAGTATGTAACATGAAAAGCAATTTTACTGTAACAAGTTGCTGTCCAACTTCCAAAGACCGTTATAATCTCACACGATTTCTTGACTCAATAAAGGACAACAGTGAGTGCTCAAATTGGATTCATTTGTTTACAGGTAGATTAGTGTAGAATGCTTGTTGCTTGTTTTCATTGACTAGACCAACCCATACGCCCAAGTGCTGCACACTGCACCGCCATTTTGGGGGTGTTTACAGCAGCGCAAGTTTTTGTCAACAAATACTTAAGAAGATCGTTGTCTTTTTTACTTTTTAGTGTCTTCCTCGACGGTTGACACAATTTCCCTGGCAGGACAGTATGACATACATGTAAAGATGTGAAACGTACATGTACTTATAGTTAAAAATTTGCAACTCAACAGAAAGTGAATTCTGAAATGCGGACAAAAAAACCCTTGCTGGTGTAATGCCGAGCTTCCTTGGCTATCAAACTCAACTATTGTCCCAGATGTTTTCAGGGTTTAGTTTATGGTTTTTAGCTATAAATACTTATGGTTCGGTGTTCTGCATCATTATGCCATGCTTTTCTGTCAGGGAAATTGTGTATACCAACTGAGCAAGACACCTGATTTGCATAGAAAGTAAAAAAAAGACAACATTTTAAAAATGTTTTTAGGTACAAAACCTTGCGCTGCCAGCACCCTAGCAATGGCGGCGCGGCATGCAGCACCTGAACGTACGAGGTGGTCCATTAACCCCTTGAATTGTCGTCACACGCGGCTACAGTCTGCCCGTGGTCTCCCACTTCAGGAGTCACATTCCATGTAAAAATATATGGTGCATGTCAGATCACCGCGCATGCGTCATCTAAAACACGCACTGTGCACATAGTACATGCAGGGGGAAATCTGACGCCCAAAATGGCGCAACCAAGATTTATGGGCAATTGACCATATTTTTGACCGCATGAGGGCGCTTTCATCAGGGAATGTCTTGCATCACAATAGCAGTTTTAGCTTGTTATAATTGCCTGTTTGTAGTTTTCTTGCACCAATGAAGAAATACATAAAAAATAGCGATAAAAAAGGGGAAAAAACCTGTTTGTTTACTTGTTTTTCATCATGTGAAATTTATCCACATACGCCCTCACGTGGTCAAAAATACGGCGAATTAATTACGTCAGTTGAATTGGTCCATACAGGTTATAATCACCACGGCACAGTAGAGGACGACTATCACATTCAGAAGCTTTACCCAAATCAAGTCAGGCATGACACTTTTCCATTAAGTCTGACTTCCGATTTTTGGGGCCCTCGGAAAAATCAGCACAATAAAAAGCCACACCATACACGTTGGTCAGCCCTTGTACTCAACAAAGCTGTCCTACTTTTTACCAAAGGCCAAATATGCCTGATTAGTGCTTTGTTTTTTTCCTTTTTCGTTTTGCTTTCTCCTGATTGGTTGGTTGTATGGGACATTAATCCGTCAGCGTTGTTGAACCTGGACCAACACTTGTGTTTGTTGCATAACAATAAGGCTGTAAAACTCATCATGCGTGTCCAATTCGGAAGTGCATATATGTCCTATCCCAGCATGCAATTGCAATCTTACGAGCCGGACTTGGGTCAAAGGTTAGAATGTGATGCTCTTATTGTTGGTTGCTCAATGAAAGCACGACATGATAGCACCTTATTAGTTCTGGAGTTTGTAAAGCTCATTAGCTGTCCATTATTAATTGTTTTTGTTTTGTTTTTTTGTTTTTAGGAATGTAGATAGATTGTTAACACGGGAAGCATTTAATAATTTCAATTCAGGACAGGATCTTTACTGTGACCTTTTATCCCCGATGCAAATTTAACATCTATTAAAATTGTTGCGGTTCCCACTTAAATCTAGGTTTTGAACTGCCTCTAGCTACTTGGTGGTCTAGTGGGCAAGACATCTGTGGGCCCATATTACATTGTTCTGCTTACCACGGAATTCTGCGCTTACAAACCCACAGAATTATATGCTTTACGGGGTGCCATTGGCCCAGAGCTCCGCGGTAAGCAGAGCCATGAAGTCGGACCCTGTTCTAGAATGGCAAAGGTTGTAGGTTCGAATCCCACTTGAGTAATGTGCCCATGTGTGTTTCTGAGTATACAGTGCTTTACACACGTCATTGTGTTTAAAGTAAAACAAAAAACCAGTATGACCTTTCTGGTTTAGTGGATGTAGATGTAGGTCAAATCTTTCGGCCGCTATGGGACATTTTAATAATAATAATAATAAACAGTTTTTTTATATAGCGCAAAAATTACAGTGAAGTCTCAAAGCACTTCAGGAAAGTTATGAGAGAAAAACCAGGACTGTTGTATACAAAAATTACACAAATTACAGAAAGAACCACAAAATGCATACAGTGAAAAATATAAGTTATTTCACAAAAAGATATGTCTTCGAAAAACACTTAAATTGTTCTAGAGAGGAGCTTGCAGTTTCTATGGTCACAAAAAGGGTTAATAAAGCGGTCAACAAAAGGGATCCCAATGGATTGACAAGCAAGGACGATCCTCAATTTGTTTCTGTGACCAAAACAAAGGAGGATGTTTCTAAAAAACTTAAACATAGAAACGAAGAGGAAAAAGGACAGTCTTCAGTTTACCTGGTCAATAATCATGTGTATTTTGTTGTGGAAAAAAACTACATGTACATGTACCTACAACCAGGGCCGGAACTAGGATAATATCTTAGGGGGGGGGGGGGGGAGGGAGCACAAGGGGGTGCACCATTTTTTTTCTGAAGGTGCACTTTTGGCCAAACTAAAAATGCAGTTTACATTTGCATTTGCATTTGAGTGAAAACAAGCCCCCTATCTGCACTCTTGTAATTTGCTATTTTGTAAAAGAAAACAATGTGAGTGTAAAAACAAATTACATTGTCTGCGTATAAAAGGAAAATAGTTTTAAAAACATTGAAATTACCACATTATAGCTTATAAAATGTAACATTTAGCTCTGGTAGTTTTTCATCTAAAAAGTCCAGATTTCAAAAAGGGGGGAAGGACATCAGTTTGGGAATGGGGGGGGGGGGTTTCAGGCCCCCCTGTGTCCCCTTTAGTTGCCACTGCCTACAACTCATCTGCATGCTGTTGCATTTTAACAATCACATCATCTACATGTACAGTACAACTTCACCCTCTGCCTGCTGTCATCATCATGCTCTCGCCATTCATACCTAAGTTTTCATTTGTACCATATGGGTGACTGTTCACTTCATTATACATGCATTCCTGGTCCTTTGAAAGGCTTGTATCGAGACTAAGAACCATTAGCTGAGTGTAGCCTGTGTTCATTTATGAAGTTCCTTATGTACCATGGTGTTAGTCTTCTTTCAAGCTGTATAACTTAAGAAACCTTGGAGGAGGTCAAAACAACTGAATGTGGGAATTCAACATTCAGGCCGAATTGGCAGCTACGGCTACGGCTACAACTGTTGCTAAGGGTTTTGCTAAGGAAGTCCTATACTTCAACGCATGATGACTCCAAAATCTAGCCGTAGCCATAGCTTTAGCTACCAATTTGGACCTGGCCTCAGGCTGGTGTATGGTACCCAGAACCGGTACAGTGGATTTGTTACATGTAAACTTGTACATGGGGGACCTGCAGCGGTTAGACTGCATACCTTCCAGTTTTGATCACACATCATAGAGTTATATATAGGAACTAGAGAGCGCACTAGCCTAGGTACGCGGCCCGACAAGGGCAGCGCGGCGGCCATTTCTTAAGTAGTCAAAAACAACGTCTAAACTATTTGTGCGTATTGCAACAGAGCAATGGTTAACAATGAAAGGGTTTACTGTGAAATTTATGAATGCCAGTGAAGACCGTTTATAGTACTAAATAATCCCCGAATAAATATAATATTTTAGAATAATATTCCTTCCCTTTGGACAATAAATCGTGATCGTGGCATGTGTGTGTTCATCCTCTTTCGAAACAAATAACCTAAACCCCACGAAATAACTTTAATACAGCCGCTTTTTTTTTTAGACCGCATAATGTGTATTTAGCAAGCACACCGCGTAAATCGTATTCAATGTTGCCATCGTACAAAATGGCGTGCCTGTCTCCTTGCCTGTCTCCCACCGCGTTTGTGCACATAGCATTACCAGTGCGCCCTCTAGTTCCTATACATGTATATAACTCTATGTCACACATGCTCTAAGGAAAGCTAACTTTCTCCTTATTAACTGTCAAGGGGAGACATCTTAATACCAAAAGGGCTTTGCTTTTTAGCAACTCATCTGGCTTGGTGTTCAGCTAAACTTTTCTCCTTGGAAATTGGTTTGTGGAGTGCAGGTGGTATGTGGCACTGACAAGAAATTGACGCTTAAGAGCTTTTTGTCTAAAGCGTTTGTTTTATTCATACATGTAGGTAGTGTATATGTTGCCGGTGTCATAGGGGATTTGGTTCCCTGGTGTGTGTGTGTCCCTGCCATACTGGAAATTAACATGGGCTGACGGAAGATGATTCAAAAGAGGGGGCTATCAGAAGAAATGTCTACACAGTTCGCCATTTTGGGGGGACAATATCTCCTGCGACACCAGTACCAGCTTTCTTTTTAGTAAATTATATTAAGCCGATAAATTGCTAGCACCCTTGTTTACATACACAAGTAGTCACCATTATATGAGGTATATTAAATTACCAGAATTTTTGTCCAAATCCCGATAGCTAGAGATGAAACGATCCTACTTAACAAACGACACGTTCCGTAAAGGAATCCAACCGTTTAAAAAATAAATATATATATTTTTATAAAAATTGACTCATACATTTAAATGAATAGTGTTACTTTTTCTTTTTCTGATTTGTCCGAAAACTGTAAATGGTGTGATTCCCATTTTGTGAATACGAAGTCACAATGACAAAGTTGGCGCGGAACCAGACTAACATTTGTCACCATTTGTCACAAAACATTTATGTTGAAGTTTAGGAACATTAGGCGTGGGGAGAAGGGGGATACTTTCTGCCCCATATTGGGCTTATAACATTTCTAAGTCCCAAAAAACAGTCAGCTGTTGAGTGAAGTTTCGTCTTTACTAAAAGAAAGCTGGTACCTGAAAAATATACACTGCCTTAAATACATGTATTTGCACTAATTTGTGGGTACACTGTGCATTTTGATGCAAAGCTGATTGATTTGAGCTATGACCTCTTGGCTGGTTTTCTGATATACACTGAATACCCTGCAAACATGATCGTAGAGTGACTGTTTGAATGTAACACTTCATTCATGTTTTCTTCATTCAGGAGCACCCCAGGTAAATTTCTGGAAAAAGTGGCAGAGAAGTTTAAGCAGTATAAGATCCATGGTTTGCTGCTCATCGGAGGGTTTGAGGTAAAACGGATATTCAAGTTTGAGCTTATGTTACCCCACAACCCTTCTGTTATCCCTTACCCCACCCCAAAAGAAGCCCCACTCAGTTTGTTGACCTGCAGGCCTGTTGATCTTTGGGAGGGCAAGGCCATTTTTTCCTTTGCAAAGGGCACTTTCATTTGAAAATCTTAAAGTCTATGGGACATTTTTGATGGGGCAACCGAGGCCAAGGTTAGGGCAACAGAGGCCATGACCTGCGTGACCTTTTGTGGCCTCCATGTACATTGTAATTCCAGGCCTAGACCTGGTAAATCCACCGTTTTGTTCACCAAATAGAACTGATGGTATATTTGGTCTGTCAAACTACCGGTATCCCATTTGTCGATTGTTAGGGTCCTCAGTGTCACCAGGTAGGCGCCCTCACACATCCATAATTGTCAACCTGGTATTTTCTTGTTGTTCTCAATCGGTTTTGTACACAAGTGAAGCCAGGACGCTCTCAAGTCCTCAAGTCAATAAGTAAACATTCTCATGGACACCCATGTTTGTCAACTTCTCTTTGTTCTCCCATCGTTTGGACTTAACTTTTCTTTGGCGATGTCCCAGTCAATGTCGTACACAAAGCCGAGACCAAGGGCATCCTAACTAAAGGGTGTTCAATCAACCAGTTTCCCTTTGGCTTAAGTCCTCAGTGTCTAGTGTAGAGAATGCCATGACTTTTCAAACCAGGTCCAATATGTGACAGAGGGAGTCCCCACATCCCCAAATGTTCCTGTTTTCTAACTGTGCTCTAACAGTCTTCCCCTTTTGTACAGAAGTAACTCCACCCCCAACCCCCCCCCCCCATAAAACAAAAACAAAAACCTCTGAAGAATTCCTCAGGTTTCCAAAACACAATGAAGACATCGTGGGTGGGGGGGGGGGATGGGGGTAGACTATGCCACATATCAAGCACAAAATGTCAAATGCATGTATAGCTAGTCGTTAACCACCGGTTCTTTTCAGAACCTACACTACTCAAAAGAGATTTTTCACATGGTGTTACCGCAAACCTCACTTAGTTATACTTCCACCATGCAAAGTTTCAAATCCAACTTAGAAGTTACTTGTTAAAAGTTATTTTTTGAGGGGGATTGGTTGAAGAGTTCTTGGAAAGTATTCTTTGGTCCGTCTTGAAAATGTTGAGAATGTTGTCTTCTGATTCTTGCAATATCCAGAGCTTTAAGAGTGTATTGGAGATGTCGGAATCTCGCAGTAAATTCCCAGAGTTCTGCATTCCGATGGTGGTCATACCAGCTACAGTCAGTAACAACGTGCCAGGAGCCGACTTTAGTCTAGGATGTGACACTGCCCTCAATGCCATCACTGAGGTGAGTCGATCGCTTGTTACAATGTTCTATAAACTCCTCCCCCTGCCTTCATTCTTTTTTGGGTATTATCCACTTCATTTTGGATGATGGGTATACTTGCCAAACTTTTCCAAACCGGTTTACGGCGGACATTAATAAAATACCTTGAACAACTTCAGAAAGTCATTTTTCTTTTTGGCCGTCAGTTGGACGGCTTGCGTGTATATCCACCATGTACAGTAGAAGGCTGCTATAACGAACAATCGGTTGTACCGAACAGGACCTCTGGCTCCCGTTTTTCGTGCACAAAACGTAATGAACATTTGCCGTAACACATCAGTGTCTGACGGACAATTTTCTTTTTCAGATGACAATGTAGAAGTCAATCTTGAACGTCTAACAATAGCATTTGCAAGTGAACAAATAGCCTTACACGGCTGAGAATGATAGGCAGGGGTTATTTGCCAATTGAATAGAAGGGAAAGCTAGCTGTTCAGCTAAGGCTTGCACCAGGGGATCAAAAGAGCGCGTCGCTCACCGACGCCATCTTTGATTTGGCTTCGATCATTCAGTGCCGAAAAATCGCTTTACCAAACGACCGCTACACCAACCTCATTTCATGGACCCTGCTTTGTTCGTTATATCAGTGTTGCACTTTATATCTTCTAAATATTGATTATTTCACACAATTTTGTTGACAAGTTTCATTTGAAGTTATCAACTTGAGGTTTAAATCCATCAAACTCTCTTCCTCATTCTCTGTGCTGCTGCAGGCGTGCGACAAGATCAAACAGTCGGCCAGCGGCACCCGCCGTCGGGTCTTCATCGTCGAGACCATGGGCGGCTACTGCGGCTACCTGGCGACCATGAGCGCCCTCGCTGGCGGGGCTGATGCCGCGTACATCTTTGAGGAGAGCTTTGGGATTAGTGACTTGCAGGCAGATGTTGAGCATCTCAAGCTTAAGATATCGGACGCTGTCCAACGTGGCTTGATTCTCAGGTACGTTAGTGAAGACTCCTTTATGGATTTTGTTGACCTTCACACCAATAAAAAGATCTCTGATGACAGAACTAACCACTTCACGCCGTTATTCCCCCAAAAAATTGTCCATGCCCATGCGCAGTATTATTTTTTCTGAACTTCTGGAGCTTCTGAAGTGATCATTCAAGTTTGCCTTTGAAAGTATTTTTTGTCACAATGAAACCCTGACTTGACAAAGGGAAGACATCAAAGGTTCTCATAATAAGCACTGAGAATTGTTATTCTCTTGTGAGAAAAATTTGAGTTATGCACTTGCCGTGAATTGTGAAACTTTGGCAGAAGGCCTCGGGCAATAATCTGCAATGTCATGCTGGAATCTCCCTAAACGTCAGAACGTGGATGGGTTCAACGCTCTTAATGAAAATATCATAACAAGTTTTTGCTGTTTTCTCAATACGTAGACACTATCTTTCTTGATAATTTTGCCTTTGAATCAGCATTACGCGTAAAAAACAACCAATACATGACCCTTACCTTCAAGAAGAGCCTAACATGGACTTTTTTTGTTAATCCCTCTCTAAGGAACGAGAAAGCCAATCCTAACTTCTCGACTGAGTTCATCCAGCGTCTGTACTCAGAGGAAGGCAAGCAGATCTTCACCACCCGCACCAACGTACTTGGACACATACAGCAGGTGGGTAAACTACTACTCACTGATTGTGTTGCTGGTCCTGCTTACTCCTAAGAAGCTGAGATGTTTTTCAAGATTGCCTTTGGTTTCATGGATGGGGTAGTTATACATATTTAAGGTGGTTTTGTAGTTTTTGTTTGATAGCTCCTAACTAAAAAACCTTGTACAGTCGACTCTCGTTAATACGAGCTCGGAAGATACGAGATGCCGGTTAATACGAGGTATTTCACCGGTCCCGAACTGTCCCATGCGTGTTTCTATGTCATAAAAAACGGAAGATACGAGCACGGTCGTAACGAGAACACGGATATTACGAGGTATTTTTGCGGCCCCGTGATGACAAAATGTATTGTTTTTCATACTTTTATAGCGAGATCGGAAAAATATTGTTGCGTAAATAAAAGCTTACCGTTCAGTCAGCCAAGTTTCTGAAATTACATTTGTTTTGCCAAACTATTTTTCGGATCGGACCGGCTACACGGTTCCGTCCGATCCGAAAATCAAAACATTACGCTGGTAACTTATGCTTGAATTACTACTTCGCCTACACGTCTAGCGGCTACCAGCGAAAACAACGTTCAGCATGCGCTACGCAGTATCGAATCTGTCGCATCATGGTCACATGAACAGCAAGTTTGACATGACTTTGCTATGATTTTTATTTTCAGTTATACAAAATATTAAATTTCTATGATCATAGTCAACAAAATTGTATTTATCATTGATATTTTTGTGTACAGGATGCTCGTAAGAACTGTACTAGGAAGCCAACCGCTCCGTTCTAGCCTAGACACGTGTGTAGTGCATGCACTATGACGACGTGTGTATACAGTACATGTACATGTACGTGTAAATAGTGAGCTGCATTTAAGACGAGGTTCGGATGATACGAGGAAAACAGGCCAGTCCGGCGGACCTCGTATTAACAAGAGTCGACTGTAGTCTATTTCCCCTTTCTCAATAAGGACTCTATATCTGTTGGAAAAGGAGTGGATCACAAAACTGAATTTGACCTTGGAGCCCCTCTTTAATCATATCTGGGTGTACGGCGATGATTGTACAGAAATGAATGGTCTTTAAGGTTACTCTGCAAGCTGCACTGCGTTTTTTTTAAAGAGTTTGTGTTCTCTTTTCAATCAGGGAGGAGCCCCGTCTGTGTTTGATCGTAACATGGGTACCAAGCTTGCTGTCAGGGCCTCCGAGTTCCTGCGTGAAATCATTGAGAACAACTCCAAAGACGGTAAGCACACTGTTGACCCAACACATTGATTGTCTGGTGCTGTTTTATATTGTGGCATGTTGTTGCCGAGCGGTCAAGCGTACTGTACTCAAGCTTTGATTTTTCTGTGTGGGTTTTGGGTCCCGGTCTTGACACTTGTGTCCTTAAAGGCAAAGTAAACCCTTTGGTTTTTGGAACCATTCTATTGTTTTAATCCTATATGAATGTAGATGTATACAATAAAACTAACCTGTGAAAATTTCATTTCGAAAGGTGATCCCATTTTGAGATTTAACGCAAAAAATCTGAAGCCAAAATGTCCATGAAGGAAGAATAATCCTTAATACGAATACACAATCTGAGAAACGTTTCTGACAGTAACGCTTCTCAGATTCAAATTTGGGGGCATAAAAACTGGTATCTTTTGACATAACCACATTACTTTGAAGTGAAATGTTTCTCAAAATGCTTTGAACTATCGAAAGCTGCTGTAGGCTTCTTACCAATAAGTTGTTATTGCCATTAATTTTAAGAGTGAGTACCAAAAGTATACCTTCCCTTTTACCAAGACACTTAACCATTAATGCTTTGTCCTTCAGATGGGACGCAAAGGCCGTAGGTCCCATGCATTGTGTAATGCACGTTAAGAACGCATTTTCAGTTGCTAAGAAAAGAGGTATGGCCCGGTGTTTCTGGCAGTGGCTGCTGAATGTCCACACAGCACCTTGTATACCTGTATAGGGTGCTACATAAATCGGTCTCATAATTCAAACAATTCAAAAACTCGTCTGAAATAATTCTCTTTTGCACAAGAGTTCCTTATTTGTAGGTACAGGTGCTTTGTAAGACTCCAGTTTTATATTATTGTTATATTTCTTGTATATGTGCGTAGTTGTTGGGAGTGTTCTGTCTTGTAGGTAAAGTCATTACTTCACACACACACACACACACACAAGTGTGTAAACACCTCCAATCGGGGACCTCCTATTGTCCCTCTTTTGTTTGGACTTTAACTTTTTGGCAACAGCTCCCATTGGTTTTGTACACAATTTCCAACTGGGGACCTTTACCCAACCGGGGACCCTATTGTCCTCTTTTGTTATAGGTCCCCGGTTTGAATGTGAAAACAAACTCACACACACTGGCTGGCAAACTTAACCCACATCTCTCATGTCAGTGGTGAAAGACATTTCAACAGAGTAAGGCATTTCAGCTTTGGGGCAAAAAACAAAGTAGCTAAAACAGTGGCCCAGTGGTCTGCTCTTTAAGTGTATTGGACTCAAGTTCTGGTGGCTGAATCATCGGAGTGTGGGTTCATTTCGCGCTCGTGACACTTGCCCAAAATTAACACTGGACCGCAGGCCCGAGGCCAGTGTTTTTAGCATCGTGACTGGACAAGTCCGTCAGTCTTGTTGCACACCTCTTTACAACTATTTTTTTCACAAAAGAACATAGTTCATATATGTTTAATTTGTGTTCTAGATTTTATTTGCGCTGCATACTGGGAAAGTGGGAATAAATGTATTCCTATTATGGATACCTTACCCCATCTTTATTTAAAAAAATTATGTTCAAATAATGACATTGAGTCGGATAAGTGTCTTTCAATTCTGTTGAGTATTTATGGAAGTTGTACCCATCAGTACATATATAAAAACAGTTTAACCACGACACTGTGTAGCTTTTTTTTTCTTCTCCTTTTGATTCTAGTCTTGTGACCAATTTTCTGGTCCAGCAACCGTTTTGAGCTACGAGCCCTACGTCACAGTCTTGTGAAATGTTTTCCCTAAATTCGAGCCCTGCTTGTGTCCTTGAGCAAGGCATTTGGCCATAATTGCTTCTCTTAACCCAGGTGTATAAATGGGAACCTGAGAGGGCTGAGACAGTAATGTGTCCGGTTAAACCCCTCAGTGTTAATTTAAGCAGCATGGGATTGTAGGCTCCTCAGGGAGTTGAGAAAATTTGAGGAATGGTCTGAGTATGCATGACGAACAGGGATAATAATGTTGCACACCTCTTTAAAACTATTTTTTTTCTCACAAAAGAACAGAGTTCATACATGTTTTATGTGTTCTAGATTTTTGTTTGCGCCGCATACTGGGAAAGTGGGAATAACTATGTTCCTATTATGGATGTTGCTATTATAGGTGTAGTCAACACCACCGACTCCAACACAGCTTGCCTTGTGGGTATCCAGAAAAGACGTCTTGCCTTCCGCTCCGTGGAGAGTCTAAAGAAAGGAACGGATTTTGAGTAAGTCTCCTAGGAACTCATTTTGACCTTTTGGGTGGTTTGGATTTAGTTGATCAGTATCTAAAAACTTACAAAGTTATAGGTTTCAAAATCATCTAGTTTCTTAATAATGCTAAGTTGATAAAAGACAACAACCCCAAGAACCTGGAATTGCATTTTCGTGAAGAGCCCAAAACCTTTTTGACACTTTGTGTAATACACGACTACGTTAATTGTACAGCTGGCACAGTGCCAATCATGAGTGTTCCGGCTTTTGCAGTTTCACAAAGTGCCAAACACTTTGACCTAAAATATTTTATGAAAGGCCAAACCCCCCCCCCAAAAAAAAAACAACCTGGAATTGCGTTTTCACGAATAGCCAAAAATTTACACACAATGCGCTGCACCCAGACCACGTTTTGTACATTTTTCACGAATTGAGAATTTTGTTAATTAATTAAACATGTTATGGACAGAATTGAAGACAGATTTGTATGATTTAGGATCTCTACTTCCCTGATATGTAGAATTTCAAAGATTAAATTATGAATAGTCTACCAACCAGTAATTTTAAAATTAGCTTAACTTCAAACGCGATTTTTCTCCAAACATACATTTTTGGCTGCAGGGGACTTCTTGGCTCTTCATGAAGTTGCTGATGATGTGTAAATTACAATTTGTGTTTGTTTGGTGGTCCAGAAGCCACACGCAGCAGGGGGTCCCCGACAGACATCCATATCTGAATATTCACTAAAATGTTCCAGTACTGAGATATTGGTACCTTGTTTGTTCGACCAAAGTGCTCTGGGCTGCCGGCCTAACAGTACATAGTCAGCCCTCCTACTGTCTAACTTTTCAATATCATTCACTATGGTTTTGAATGGTAGATAAATCTATGCACTATTGCGATGAATGCACAGTACACAATCAACCCTCTAACTGTCTGACCATTCATATCTTCCACTGTGGTTTTGAATGATAGGTAAATGATACCATCCTGCAATATGATATCGTGTGGTGAATGCATCTACACGGTATAAACGTACACATTTGTGCCACCATTCTCAACCTGTGCAGTTGAGTAGTTTCCTATGTTTCCGGCACTTATGTCCTTGAGTAAGACACTTGACCATAATTGCTTTGTCCTTTGGGATAGGAAGTTACATGTAACCTGTACTTGTAGGCTCCGTGCCTTTAACACTAAAAATGTTGACCTAACAATTCACATCGTCACTGTTTTCAGGAAGAGGCAATTTTGCCCCAGCAGCCAAACTTTCATGTTTGGAGAAAATCGCGTTGGAAGTTAAACTATTTTTAAAATCATTGTTTCTGGTGTTTCTGGTTCACATAGCAAGCACCCTTGTTTACAGGTTTCCTCAGGCTTACAAGCTACAGTGATTAAGCTCACTTATGAAGCATCCTTGGTTTTCATTACCAGAAATATATAATAATAATAACACATGTGTAATATTGTCTACGTTAAATAGTGAAGTACACACACACATACACACACACACAAATTCTCAAAAATGCATCCTTGTGGAGCATTCTTTTGTTCTTTCCTTTGTCCCTGCACTTAACAGTTTCACGTAGACTTTGTACACAAATTTCCTTGTGGAGCACCCCGGTCTTTAGAATTTCCTTGTGGAGACCTTTTGTTTTCCCTTTTTGTTTTGTCCTTGGTCTCCATAAGGTAACCGAATATGAGCCCACATAGGCACGTGTGTAAACACCGGCAATCGTGGACCCTCCTTTGTTCAACCCTTTGTGATAGCAACCGTGGACCACAATGTTTTCCTTTTGTGATAGCAACCGTGGACCTATTGTCCCTTTTGTTATAGGCCCCCCGGTTTGAATGTTTATACCTACCCACTCAAAGTTGCATGTTTGACTGTATTGTTTTTTCACCAGGCACCGCATCCCAACCCACCAGTGGTGGATGAACCTCCGCCCACTGCAACGCATCCTCGCTAAGCACGCCAGCACTTACATAGCAGAGGCAGAGGTTGTACCGCACTTAGTGGATTAGGGATCGACGGAGTCTGCCCACCCTCCTGCCGGTCCCACCGAGGGGGAGACATTCTCCAGTGTCATGTCTTGAAGATGAGTCTAATCTGACTGTTATTATGTTTTCTTTGCCAGTCTTTCCTTAAACAATTGTTTGCACTAAAGACACTAGGGCCCAATTTCATAGAGCTGTGTCACTCTCTCAGTGCCTGTCTAAACCTTTGAACCTAAAATGCCCAGCTTTTTATGTTTTTTTTGATGTTCTGTTAAAAAAAAACAAGAAGTCTTTTTCACCAAACAAAGTGTATCTTGCTAATTTGTGTTGCCTTGGTACATCCAAAAGTCAATAGTATTTCTTGAGTGACAATGCCCTCTCGTGACAACAAGTACATGTATATAATGGGTCGTACATATATGATCGATGACACTTTTTGAGTACATAAAAATATCCAGTCACAGATGGTACATGTGACACGGCACTTTTTGGCCGGTAACCTAATTCTGGTAAGCATAATTGTGTTGTGCTTTATAAGCAGCTCTATTCAATTGGACCCAATTGGACAATAATGATTAATTCAGCCAGTTGAGCAAGCAGCAAATGTTGCTGTACAATTTACTGCTAAGCAAAAACGACTAGGATACCACTCACAGATGGTACTTTTGACGTGGTATTTTGGCTGGTGACCTTATTCTGGTAGGCATAGTTATGTTGTGCTTAGCTACTTTATGTTCTTAGCTGCTCTTTGAAATGGGTCCCTACGTACTATTAAAGCAATATGCACTGTACTTAAAATATTTATCAATGTTTTTCTGCTTTAGATGTAAGTAGAATTTGCGGAATCACTGTGTGATGAATCTCTTTTGAGTAAGGGTGGCTCTGAGAAGAGCCGGTTTGTACTCGCCGTTTTTGCCCGGTATGCTCTAGTCGTCTTTCCCAGAATGCTGTACTCTGTGTGTGTGTTTGTGTGTTGGCTGAAGTAGTATTTGGTGTGATCCTGGATTCAATGGGGGTGAACCAGGGCTTGATGGACCAGATCCATATTTGATTGGTGTGACTGTAGTGGTTGCCAGATGTTCCCATGCGGTTGTGCTACCGCGTTGAGTCTTAGTCTCTATAGCCTCTCAGATGCGTTTTAGATGCCGTGTGTCGATCCATAGTGATGATTCTAGAGTTACTTATCTGAAATTTGCCCAGGTCTGTTGGGTTAGACCTCTCAATATGAAAATCTTTGTCTTGAAAATGGAGTGAAAATCCACCGCTCTTCATGAAATTTGTAAATTCTTTCATTTCACCTTGTTTTCATGGATTCCTTAGCTAACTAACTAGCCAGAGCCTAGCTGTTTCACATCGTTTTCACTGTGCTGTGCTGCTGATAAAGATTAGCCCGTTGCTATTTTGGGTGTCTGTGTGTAGTGTGGCGTAATCTCAAGGAGTGCTCCTCAGGTTTTCAAAGTGTTATAAACGCAGCTGGCTAGATTACTGCTTAATGATGGGAACTCGTTCTCTTTTACAACATCTGTGTGTGTGATAAAGTTGCATGCTTTAATGTTGGGCCAACTGGCCATTTTCACAAAACCTGTTATCTCTGTAGCCAGACTCTTGATGATGAAATTCAACGCTACATTTCTTAAGAATGGATCTTCTTGAGCGCAGGTCAATCCATAACGACTGTCATTTTATAAGTCAGGTTTGTAAGGCTTGTTGTTTGCGTTGTAGTCGAGCATGCTCTGTCCTTGTGATGTGAGACTTATAAGGTACTCTAATTGGCCTCGGACTAATCAGGTGAATATATTGTACTTTAGAATTTGCGTGTGTTCAGAATTACCAAATAGTAGGTCTGTTGCCAACTTGCGTCATCTGCTGTAGATGTAGTTGGATTCCAAACAAAAGTGCATGCAAATTTCTTTGGATATAGTAGCTTTACAGTTCTATACAAAACAACGGTGAAGAGCAGGAGCAAATGGTCCCAAATCCACCAAAATCCTACGCAGAAAGTTGCCTGCCATTGTGGGATACGATACTGCAGGCCCAAGTAAAGATTGCTTATCACTGGAATAGGTATACCAATCTTATCTAAGCTCAGTCATTTTGGTGCTGAATTACCATAGAGTGGAGTATTTTTTAATTTTGCTAAAGGGCACTTCGTTTGGAAAATCTTCAAAGTCTACTGGGAAACTTTTTAAAAGGTGGTACCCTGACCAAGATAACGGCAATGGTGAAGAACCTTCTCAGGTGATGTCACAATGTTATTGCTCTCCATGCAGGAGTGCTTACCTGTATATTTCGTGCACACACGTTACTAGAAAGGCAGGAACATGCGTTACAAAGCGCAAAACTTACGGGTACGTATCGTTTATGTGGCGTAGTACTCCGTCATGTGACCTCAGTGAGAACTCAGTGACCACTATTGTGCATGGAGTGTAGTTACAGACCAGCTTTTGTAACTTGTAAATTTGAACTGTACCAAAGAACTATAAATCAAGTGGTGTTTGGCAGGCATTAAAGTCAGTGCAAACAGCACATGCCTTGTTTAGATTGCTCTTCAAGTGTCCATGGTGCTGGTATTATAATTGTAGCATATGAAACATATACATGCCGTATGATAATAATGTATATTTAAAACCATATTTATGCTAGGTTGCTTGTATAAAATATTTAGTATATATAGTAGTTATGTAGGAAGGAAACGTTATAAAAGGTTATCGTATCTGCTCACTTCTGTATTAATTGCACGCTTTTATTGCGTTGGCTGTATGAAGCGCGGAAACCCGCAGTGAGCAGAGCTATGAAATGTGGCTCTGTTCAGAGCAGGATTTCATGAAGTAGGAATTCTGTAGAACTATATTGTGTAGAGAAAACAAACCTGCTAGGTATTGTGCAGACTGACATTGAGTAAGTCACAGGTTCTTTGTAATGAGTGCAGTGCATGAAGTTGACAAAGTTTGCCTTTAGTTAAAGTCCTGAGAGTCCACAAGCTAAAAGGATGTTACCTTGCTGTGCTTTATTATATTGCACAGACTCGTCAAGTGTGTGTCAGTAGGGGCTTTTTCCAATCTCTGATTCAACAGAACTTATCTTATACATTTATGCAGTTTGAACAAGTTTGCCGATATTTACATGCGCTGTGCCAAATTTGGTTATTTATCGTGAATCTTAAGTATGTACTATGCATTGGCTATTCAATTAATTGTATTTAAGTCTAACTGTATCTATGGATATATTGTTAATATATTTTGTTGTATAGACATTAACTCAACCCTCCTACTCTTAGTAACATGTTTCCAGCAAGTTGACCTAACATTTGAAGTTGTTCAGCTACATGGGTTTGGTCTTGTGGTTCAACTGTACATAGAACCGACTACGTACAAATGATATTGAAAGGTTAGACAGTAGGAGGGTTAACTGTGTACTGTGTAGATGCAGTAGATATCAGATTGCAGGTTGCACGGCACAGTTCATCTATAATGCAAAATCACAGCGGATGGTCAGACAGTAGGCAGGGTTGACTGTGTACTGTGTATCTAACACGGCATATACACAGTATCACAGTCAACCCTCCTACTATCTGACCATCCGCTGAGATTTTGCATTCACTGCATGCAATATCATATTGCAGACTGACATAGTTTATTTTTGATGGTATTTACGGTCAGATATAATTGGAGGGTAAAAACTGTTGAGCAGTGGAAGGGTGTTCTAGGCATGTATTTGTACTTGTAGGTGTGACATTTTGCACTTAATGAAATGACAAATAGAATTGTTGTGCCGTATTTCTACGATGTGTACCTATTTGCATAGTTTAAACAGTATAACTGAAATGATGTTTTGAAATGCCTTGTGTTTGAGTTCATCGGTAGATGCTGTCATATACATGTCCAGTTTTCATTTGAACTATTGGCGACAAGTAGTGTTTGGTGTGCTTTGAATGTGAGCAAACTAACAATGATTGTGTACCCTTCAGCTTTACTAGCAGGGCTCGATTTTGGCAGGAAAATCCACAAAGACTGAAGGGCTTGTTGCTCAAAAAACTGTGCTGGACCAGAAGTTTGTTTACAAGACCAGAATCAAAATGAGAACACAGTTTAAAGTATGAACTGTTTTGGGTGAGTAAACTTTGATACTCGACAGATTTTGAAAGATATTTGTAAGACTCAGACTCAATAATATAACCCTTCTTGTTTCCCTTGTCTTTTTGAATTAAACAGTTGGAGAGTAAACAATCACTGAACAGTGAAACTGGTATTTTGCTTATTGCGAGAGCGTGGGGTGTTTCTAGACAGTTATTTGTACATGTTGTTGTAGACATTTTGCATTTAATGCAAATGGCTGTTAATTTATAAACAATAAAAGGGCATGAACCGGACAGTCCTGAGTCTACTGGCCCTGCTAAAATCACTTGCCTCTGGCCTGGGGTCCAGTGTGAACTTCGAAATCAACTTCGGGGCTAGAAGCCAGGTCCTCCATGCTTTGACGTCAGAACGCTGCAAACTCAGAATCAGGTTAGATAACTAATTGCATACATTATGCATGTCCCAATGTGCACAATGTGCGACTATCGTGTCACACTGATTTAGAAGGAATATGGTACACATTGTGAACTGTCCATCTTGGCAGCTTGATTTGTTTTGTTGGCAGTACCCCGGTTTCCCAGATTGCTGTATTATTTAAGATAGGGGTAAGCCTTGCATTTTCTTCAAAAATAGGGTAAAATCAGGAAAAATCACAAGGGGTTAGCCTTGCATTCTTGTTCAAAATAGGCTAAAATCGGATAAAATCACAAGGGGTAAGCCTTGCATTTTCTTCAAAAATGGGCTAAAATCAGATAAAATCACAAGGGGTAAGCCTTGCATTTTCTTCAAAAATAAGCCAAAATCGGATAAAATCACAAGGGGTAAGCCTTGCATTTTCTTCAAAAATAGGCTAAAATCTGATAAAATCACAAGGGGTAAGCCTTGCATTTTCTTCAAAAATGGGCTAAAATCGGATAAAATCACAAGGGGTTAGCCTTGCATTCTTGTTCAAAATAGGCTAAAATCGGATAAAATCACAAGGGGTAAGCCTTGCATTTTCTTCAAAAATAGGCTAAAATCAGATAAAATCACAAGGGGTAAGCCTTGCATTTTCGTCAAAAATAGGCTAAAAACGGATAAAATCACAAGGGGTAAGCCTTGCATTTTCGTCAAAAATAGGCTAAAAACGGATAAAATCACAAGGGGTAAGCCTTGCATTTTCTTCAAAAATAGGCTAAAATCAGGAATATTCACAAGGGGTTAGCCTTGCATTCTTGTTCAAAATAGGCTAAAATCAGATAAAATCACAAGGGGTAAGCCTTGCATTTTTTGTTCAAAATAGGCTAAAATCGGATAAAATCACAAGGGGTAAGCCTTGCATTTTTGTTCAAAATAGGTTAAAATCGGATAAAATCACAAAGGGTAAGCCTTGCATTTTTGTTCAAAATAGGCTAAAATCAGATAAAATCACAAGGGGTAAGCCTTGCATTTTTGTTCAAAATAGGCTAAAATCAGATAAAATCACGAGGGGTAAGCCTTGCATTTTTGTTCAAAATAGGCTAAAAACGGATAAAATCACAAGGGGTAAGCCTTGCATTTTTGTCAAAAATAGGCTAAAATCGGATAAAATCACAAGGGGTAAGCCTTGCATTTTTTGTTCAAAATAGGCTAAAAACGGATAAAATCACAAGGGGTTAGCCTTGCATTCTTGTTCAAAATAGGCTAAAATCGGATAAAATCACAAGGGGTAAGCCTTGCATTTTCGTCAAAAATGGGCTAAAATCGGATAAAATCACAAGGGGTAAGCCTTGCATTTTCTTCAAAAATGGGCTAAAATCGGATAAAATCACAAGGGGTAAGCCTTGCATTTTTTGTTCAAAATAGGCTAAAAACGGATAAAATCACAAGGGGTAAGCCTTGCATTTTTGTCAAAAATAGGCTAAAATCGGATAAAATCACAAGGGGTAAGCCTTGCATTTTTTGTTCAAAATAGGCTAAAAACGGATAAAATCACAAGGGGTTAGCCTTGCATTCTTGTTCAAAATAGGCTAAAATCGGATAAAATCACAAGGGGTAAGCCTTGCATTTTTTGTTCAAAATAGGCTAAAAACGGATAAAATCACAAGGGGTAAGCCTTGCATTTTCGTCAAAAATAGGCTAAAATCAGGAATATTCACAAGGGGTAAGCCTTGCATTTTCTTCAAAAATGGGCTAAAATCGGATAAAATCACAAGGGGTAAGCCTTGCATTTTCTTCAAAAATGGGCTAAAATCGGATAAAATCACAAGGGGTAAGCCTTGCATTTTCTTCAAAAATGGGCTAAAATCGGATAAAATCACAAGGGGTAAGCCTTGCATTTTCTTCAAAAATAGGCTAAAATCTGATAAAATCACAAGGGGTAAGCCTTGCATTTTCTTCAAAAATAGGCTAAAATCGGATAAAATCACAAGGGGTAAGCCTTGCATTTAGGTCAAAAATAAGCCAAAATCTGATAAAATCACGAGGGGTAAGCCTTGCATTTTTGTTCAAAATAGGCTAAAATCGGATAAAATCACAAGGGGTTAGCCTTGCATTTTCTTCAAAAATAGGCTAAAAACGGATAAAATCACAAGGGGTAAGCCTTGCATTTTCTTCAAAAATAGGCTAAAATCGGATAAAATCACAAGGGGTAAGCCTTGCATTTTTGTCAAAAATAGGCTAAAATCGGATAAAATCACAAGGGGTAAGCCTTGCATTTTCTTCAAAAATAGGCTAAAAACGGATAAAATCACAAGGGGTAAGCCTTGCATTTTTGTTCAAAATAGGCTAAAAACGGATAAAATCACAAGGGGTAAGCCTTGCATTTTCGTCAAAAATAGGCTAAAAACGGATAAAATCACAAGGGGTAAGCCTTGCATTTTTGTTCAAAATAGGCTAAAAACGGATAAAATCACAAGGGGTAAGCCTTGCATTTTCGTCAAAAATAGGCTAAAAACGGATAAAATCACAAGGGGTAAGCCTTGCATTTTCGTCAAAAATAGGCTAAAAACGGATAAAATCACAAGGGGTAAGCCTTGCATTTTCGTCAAAAATAGGCTAAAAACGGATAAAATCACAAGGGGTAAGTAAGCCTTGCATTTTTGTTCAAAATAGGCTAAAAACGGATAAAATCACAAGGGGTAAGCCTTGCATTTTCGTCAAAAATAGGCTAAAAACGGATAAAATCACAAGGGGTAAGCCTTGCATTTTTGTTCAAAATAGGCTAAAAACGGATAAAATCACAAGGGGTAAGCCTTGCATTTTCGTCAAAAATAGGCTAAAATCGGATAAAATCACAAGGGGTAAGCCTTGCATTTTTGTTCAAAATAGGCTAAAATCGGATAAAATCACAAGGGGTAAGCCTTGCATTTTTGTTCAAAATAGGCTAAAAACGGATAAAATCACAAGGGGTAAGCCTTGCATTTTCGTCAAAAATAGGCTAAAAACGGATAAAATCACAAGGGGTAAGCCTTGCATTTTTGTTCAAAATAGGCTAAAAACGGATAAAATCACAAGGGGTAAGCCTTGCATTTTTGTTCAAAATAGGCTAAAAACGGATAAAATCACAAGGGGTAAGCCTTGCATTTTCGTCAAAAATAGGCTAAAAACGGATAAAATCACAAGGGGTAAGCCTTGCATTTTTGTTCAAAATAGGCTAAAAACGGATAAAATCCCAAGGGGTAAGCCTTGCATTTTCGTCAAAAATAGGCTAAAAACTGATAAAATCACAAGGGGTAAGCCTTGCATTTTTGTTCAAAATAGGCTAAAATCGGATAAAATCACAAGGGGTAAGCCTTGCATTTTTGTTCAAAATAGGCTAAAAACGGATAAAATCACAAGGGGTAAGCCTTGCATTTTCGTCAAAAATAGGCTAAAAACGGATAAAATCACAAGGGGTAAGCCTTGCATTTTTGTTCAAAATAGGCTAAAAACGGATAAAATCACAAGGGGTAAGCCTTGCATTTTCGTCAAAAATAGGCTAAAAACTGATAAAATCACAAGGGGTAAGCCTTGCATTTTTGTTCAAAAATGGGCTAAAATCGGATAAAATCACAAGGGGTAAGCCTTGCATTTTTGTTCAAAATAGGCTAAAAACGGATAAAATCACAAGGGGTAAGCCTTGCATTTTCTTCAAAAATGGGCTAAAATCGGATAAAATCACAAGGGGTAAGCCTTGCATTTTTTGTTCAAAATAGGCTAAAAACGGATAAAATCACAAGGGGTAAGCCTTGCATTTTTGTTCAAAATAGGCTAAAAACGGATAAAATCACAAGGGGTAAGCCTTGCATTTTCTTCAAAAATGGGCTAAAATCGGATAAAATCACAAGGGGTAAGCCTTGCATTTTTTGTTCAAAATAGGCTAAAATCGGATAAAATCACAAGGGGTAAGCCTTGCATTTTCTTCAAAAATGGGCTAAAATCGGATAAAATCACAAGGGGTAAGCCTTGCATTTTCTTCAAAAATGGGCTAAAATCGGATAAAATCACAAGGGGTAAGCCTTGCATTTTCTTCAAAAATAGGCTAAAATCGGATAAAATCACAAGGGGTAAGCCTTGCATTTTCTTCAAAAATGGGCTAAAATCGGATAAAATCACAAGGGGTAAGCCTTGCATTTTCTTCAAAAATAGGCTAAAAACGGATAAAATCACAAGGGGTAAGCCTTGCATTTTCTTCAAAAATAGGCTAAAAACGGATAAAATCACAAGGGGTAAGCCTTGCATTTTCGTCAAAAATAAGTCAAAATCGGATAAAATCACAAGGGGTAAGCCTTGCATTTTCGTCAAAAATAAGCCAAAATCGGATAAAATCACAAGGGGTTAGCCTTGCATTTTTGTTCAAAATAGGCTAAAATCGGATAAAATCACAAGGGGTAAGCCTTGCATTTTCGTCAAAAATAAGTCAAAATCGGATAAAATCACAAGGGGTAAGCCTTGCATTTTCGTCAAAAATAGGCTAAAAACGGATAAAATCACAAGGGGTAAGCCTTGCATTTTTGTTCAAAATAGGCTAAAAACGGATAAAATCACAAGGGGTAAGCCTTGCATTTTCGTCAAAAATAGGCTAAAAACTGATAAAATCACAAGGGGTAAGCCTTGCATTTTTGTTCAAAATAGGCTAAAATCGGATAAAATCACAAGGGGTAAGCCTTGCATTTTTGT
Source organism: Pisaster brevispinus (assembly GCA_023634235.1). NCBI lineage: Eukaryota > Metazoa > Echinodermata > Asteroidea > Forcipulatida > Asteriidae > Pisaster > Pisaster brevispinus. Next base: position 1,535,898 of record JAMKCF010000026.1, read on the forward strand.
TCAAAATAGGCTAAAAACGGATAAAATCACAAGGGGTAAGCCTTGCATTTTCGTCAAAAATAAGTCAAAATCGGATAAAATCACAAGGGGTAAGCCTTGCATTTTCGTCAAAAATAAGCCAAAATCGGATAAAATCACAAGGGGTTAGCCTTGCATTTTTGTTCAAAATAGGCTAAAATCGGATAAAATCACAAGGGGTAAGCCTTGCATTTTCGTCAAAAATAAGTCAAAATCGGATAAAATCACAAGGGGTAAGCCTTGCATTTTCGTCAAAAATAAGCCAAAATCGGATAAAATCACAAGGGGTTAGCCTTGCATTTTTGTTCAAAATAGGTTAAAATCGGATAAAATCACAAGGGGTAAGCCTTGCATTTTCGTCAAAAATAAGCCAAAATCGGATAAAATCACAAGGGGTTAGCCTTGCATTTTTGTTCAAAATAGGCTAAAATCGGATAAAATCACAAGGGGTAAGCCTTGCATTTTCTTCAATATTAGGGTAAAATCAGGAAAAATCACAAGGGGTAAGCCTTGCATTTTTGTTCAAAATAGGTTAAAATCGGATAAAATCACAAGGGGTAAGCCTTGCATTTTTGTTCAAAATAGGCTAAAATCGGATAAAATCACAAGGGGTAAGCCTTGCATTTAGGTCAAAAATAAGCCAAAATCTGATAAAATCACGAGGGGTAAGCCTTGCATTTTTGTTCAAAATAGGCTAAAATCGGATAAAATCACAAAGGGTAAGCCTTGCATTTTTCTCCTAAACAGGCTGAAGTGTGTTCACAGATTCACACAGCACTTACATGATACAAAGATGGTCATCGTGGAAAACGTCCCTTGAAATATTGAGTCTAATCTTTGACAGGTTTGTTATTTCATGTACATGTTGACTCACATAAAGTGCTGATACTGTCTTTGACAATGACAGTGTTGTCTACATGCTTTAATTCTTCACTGTGCAATTGTCCCCTATAAAATAAACCGGTCATTTCTCTTTAGTTGTTGATTTGGTGGGGCTTTTTTCAGGGAAATTATGATAAACATTTTGAACAGCTTGAAGTCACTGTCTTTATTGTTAATTGCTAAACTGCATTTATTTGTATTGATTTTTTTTAATTTGCTTGTTGTCTTAAAAAAAGAAGAAGACACATTTGTTTCCCGAATACACTTGCATGATATAATGAGCATTTGATTTGATTGAAATTGGTTGGAATGACCAATGTAGACATCCGCTGCAGTATGAAATAAAAACAAATCCACTAGTTGTGAAACTTTTGTACTTTTTTTTAATTATTTCGTATCTAAAAGAATATCATTTTATCGAAATCAAGATAATAATGCGCTTGCATTACCAAATGATACCCAACAAAACTACACACACTATGTGTTTTTAAGGTAGATGTAATATTGCTGTTACAAAATTAATTAGCTTGACTTAAAACAATAACTGTCAGTACAGATGACTGCTGCTGTCAAGTTTTCCCGTGGAAATAAACCATAAGACAGACTCCTCATGAAAATGGGGAGAAAATTACAAGTCCCTAAACTCTTGTTAAAATGGTGTATAATGTCGTTGGATTTGATACCCTTCTGGAGCGAATTTTGTCAACATCCAAAAAACAGCCAGTGACGTCACATTTTAAATTCAAGGGGGCTGTACATTATTGTATAGGAGATGTTTAAGTTCGGCTCTGAATATTGATGATATTCAATCCAAACTGCGTTGAACATAACCTTTTGATGGATGCAAAAATTCCTCTTTGCAATGTACCGACCCATCTGCTGTTGATTTCCAATGATTGTCATGTTTCTAATTTCACTCTGAAAGAGTATAAAATAAAATGTCATTTTACACCATATTTAAAGTGAAGTTGGAGACTGGTAAATTTGTCCACACTTTCATGAGGACTCCATCAGAAAAATGAGTGCATCACAAGACCGAGTTTTTGAGCCCCCTCTTTAAGTTTGAATAATATCTGGTTACAGTGAAGTACCTGGTCACTATTACAAATGATCCAGTGAAATTTCTCTGACAAAAGGTACTGTACAGTTGCTGGTCGGGGGGCAAATTTTTGACGTAGCAACGTTTGCATGAGTGTGAGAGATTCAATATGGAGGGCATTGTACCATACGTCATTCAAGTAAAGTTCTGCAATGATCAAAATGGCGTCAAGAGAAAACTGTGTAGAAATTTAAAGAGATACAAATCAAAATCCACACATGCATATTTTGCTGGGAACAAAAAAAGAATGTTTTTGTCTGTCAGACATTTACTTTGGAGACCACTCTCGATCTTTAAACTCCACTTACAAGGAGCTCCAAAATATGCAAAAACCAATTTCATGAAATCCATTCAAACTCCACCACTGACCTTCTAGTCCTGAGCAGATGAAACAAGCATTAATACATGTATACTATAGATCTTTATTTGATGTTCGACGATCACAAAGCCTTGGTTAAGTATTTAGTCATTCCTTAAAAAAGCAAACCATTACATAACCTTTTGTTTAGGACAAGTTATTAGTTTGTTGATAAAGGCTGTAACACATTCAATTAGAATCTTCGCTGTCGATTGAAACCTGACCATTATGTACAGAACAAAGACACGGATTTCAACTTATTTCATATCGCTTTTTGTAAGTAATGCACAATGCGTAAAAATGAAGAATAGCAATGCAAATATTTTTTTACGCATTACGCACAGCGCATGACGTACACATGGATTTTTGGCCTAATGTGTGTAAAAATATAAAAAAAACAGAGGGAGATGACGATATTATCTTTCAATCTTCATTCATTCCGTAATATGGAAATGGAATGTGTGGTCGGAAATTAATTTCCTGCCTTTACAACAGATAACATGTAGGTGTTGCATGGTGTGAATTTTTTGGTTTTACCCTAACAACAACAAGAATGTGTGATTATTGTATGCGGTTCTTTCCTGAGGCGTGCTGACAAAGCAGGGATTCGAACCCACGACCAGGTCATGTCCTTAACCGCTAGACCACCGAGCGTGCCCTGTGACTAGAGGCAGGTTAGAATCCTGTAATTAGCAGCGGGTAACACAAACAATAGATGTAATTATTGCATCGGGGACGAAGAGAAAGTTTGGTTCTACCGTTACACTGATGGTTGATAACCACTGTATACTCTGTGCTATCTGAGTCCAGCGGAAAAAAGAATCAATGACCCCAGCATTCTAGAGCAGACGGTCCTGCCACAAGAACACCGAGCGTGCCCGGTGACGAGAGGCTTGTTCAAATCCTGTAGGTACTGCAAACAATTTACTAATGTAGGTAATTCCTCCTAATACTGAACAATCGTGTTAGTGTTTATAGTACTATGCTATGAATCTAGGCTGTCATGCCAAGCACATAATTAGCGACTGTTTTGCCCCAACTGGGGAATTTTGCGCCATTTCCTAAGAAAGCTACAATTTAAAAAAAGTAAACTTAAACATCTGGTAGGGCCTGGTACAAGTGAGAATTCTTTCATTGTAAAGTTTTAGTCCCACAGTTTACATTTGCTATGTGTCATTTCGAAATCAAGACAAGAACGTCCAGACTACGGTAACCATTTGGAATATTTGTGGAGAATCATTACTAAAAACCGTTAACGATTCACAAACTTAAATTGTTCCGTCGCCGTTTTGGAGACAACATCAACACAAAACAATAGACCCCTCGCGTAACGCGCAACACTGATTGTACGCTGAGGTCACACCCACATGTTTACGCACCAAGAGCAGCTGTTGCCCAATGATCTGCCTCCTTTTGCTTCAGTGAGGGGGGGGGGGTGTTTGAGAGTGTAACGTCAAGGGGTTTGTTCGTGAATCCTCAATTCAAAAAATGGTAAGACCAGTCAACTCTCCCACTCTTTGTTTCAGTGCATACCAAACTGAACATGGCCAAGTGTTGGTACATTCAAAAACACTTTCACAAAACTTTTTTTACCATCAGCCTACGAACCTGTTTCATTTAAAATGTAGCGACTAAATTCCAAATGCCTCTAGAACTTGGATGCTTTTCAAAACCATGCGCGGGAAAAAAAATAAAATAAATATGCAAAATTGTAAATGACACTACAAAGGCACACAGGACCGAGTGTAAACAGTTAGTTTTCAATCAAATTTGTTTAAGAACATGGATAAATTCACGTTTTGTATAATCGCCACAAAATGGCTAACTATGTACATTTTTGGGGCTTTATTTGTTTTTCGGTAAAATGTCCGGAAAAATAAATCAGAAACCAATTCCTGGTTTTGTTTTTGAATTGCAGATTCTATGTTGACATAGGAATCATTGGAAAATGTCAATTCCGGACTTTTATGCTTTCGATTAAGTGGAAGTAGTAGGTGAAATCTTGTGGGCGTTTACGGTTGCTATGGGCATTTGTGCATGCTGCTTGCGGCCACTATGGTCAGTAAATGGTTTTAAAAAAATGTCTTCAAGTATATGCTGCTGTATATACTTTTGCTCTGTGCCCAAGACATTGGGGAAGAGCCATAGCTCTGATAGATCCACGTCCCTTCCCATCCCCACACAAAACATAAAGAGCCTTAACAGGTAATTTGTCCGTTTGTAGACAATGTAACCTAATATTCTCAGCTGATTTTATGAACTTTGTAAACCAAAAAAAAAATCACTTCAAAGATATAATACAGGATTGATAGGAAAACAAATTGATCAGTGCCAGTCTGAAAGCTTTACTGATTGCGCAGTTCATGCTAGTTCAAACAATTTCATAGAAATATTTCTGTCTGAAAAAACTGTCAGAGTTGAGGAAATGGCACTTGAAGATCACTATTCTAATTACAATTGTAACAATCAAAAATTACGGACAATGTGTTCACATGCTGAAAAAATGTTCATGGCTTTTAACTATTTTCTCCTGAGGACGTATTGATCCTAAATTTTCAGGTTTTTTTTTTTTCAAGTGTCAGCTTTACCAATCCTAGACTTTACCTTTTACCTTGTGATCAACAATACCCCTAAATAGTTAACCTTACAGTATATGTTATATAAACGTAATTCTGTTTATTAATAATTTGTCTGCTATAAAATTCATCTGAAAATGTTTAATTGATCTAAATTTACTTCTTTTCAGTAATCTAGACTTGTAGGAATATGTCATGCCCAAATTACGTAAAGAACAAGGACTATCTTTTGAGCTTAAATCCACATCATGCAATTTCAAGCATAGCTTTTATATCTTTGTATTAAACACTGTGTAATGGTAAGTCCGTACTTGATGCGTTTTCGCTGTGTAGGGAGTGGGGATTTCTTTCTGTCATAGCCGAGCCGTCTGGGGTTTCTGATCAGCAGAGTGTGGGTTCAGGTCCCTATATTGACACTTTTGTCCTTGAGCAAGACACTTGAACATTATTGCTACGTCCTTCGGATGGAACGTAAAGCCATAGGTCCTGTGTGTTGTGTGAATGCACATAAAAGAACCCAGTACACTTTTTGTTATTTAGAGAAGAGGTTCGCCCCAGTGTTTTCTGGTTTAATTGGCTGCAGATTACGCCACATCACCTTGTAAAACTTTACAAGGTGCTACATAACTGTCGTAAAAACAATCAGCGAATGTCGGCGCCCTCAGCGCTAATCCGACGGAGAGGCTACATGTGCAAGAAGCTTTGAAATGCTGAGATCAAGTCTGTCTGTAAACGGACTTGTGCAAATGAAGCTATTTTGTGTGTGTGCCGGATTTGTGCAACATTTTTATTAATACATTGCCACCACAGTGCAACTGCGTAAACCGCAGCAAGTACGAACTGACCTTATACATCCATTGCATATTCGCGTCATCACTGTATGTCCCCGCCCAATCAAACGTGAGCAGCAACTAGCCCACACTCCTTTAACTTTATACCTCCCTAGTTTCGACGCTCAGACGTGGTGACCAAAATGTTTGAGGGGGTTTGGGGATCTAGCCGAGAGATTCGCTGCACTCTGTGACGAACTTCTTGCCGTCGTACGAGCTCTTGAACTGCTCCGGTAGAGGGAACTCATTCTGCAAAGAGAGCAAAATAAACAGCGATCGAAACAGTTACTAACCGTCCAACTCTTGGTAAAAAAAAAATTCAGCCGGTTGGCCGACCACGTGAGACCGGTCAACTGAACGGGTTGTGAATGGTGGCACAACTGTGCACAGAACTAACTGTGTACATGTGTGTACTGTGCAGATGCAACCACTACATGATATCTTACTACAGGCTGGAATAGTCATTCTTAAGTTCCTGGGTTAGTTCTTCCATTCTGATTGGAAGAAAGGAGATCACATGGCCATGTTCAAATGTGCGATACAAACACGGTGAGGAAATTGAGTCAAAAGAGGGTACGAATGTCACGGCCCAATTGGTAGCTTGCATATTTAGCTCGCTAAAGTTTGAAACTTGGGTGCGATAGTTTGAAACTGTAGTCTGGAACTTGTGTGCGATAGTTTGAAACTGTAGTCTGGAACTTGTGTGCGATAGTTTGAAACTTAAGCGTGCACATTTCTAACTTGCGAGGAGCTATTTTAGTGCTTAACATGGGTAGAAATTCAATGCAGCAGAGTTGAGGCGAGCTGAGGCTATACTGTCAGATTTTTTCTCAACGTGTAAAGATCTTTGGATGTTTTTAATGCGACGGTATTTAAAAAGGAAGTAAAAGAGTGGTGACTCAGTCTGAAACGGTCGCTAAAAACCTACGGCTTGGTCCTTTATCACACAGCCAATGGCCACGACCCCTTTTGCTACCTTTTTCACAAAATTTAAGACCAAAAATAAGTGAATGAAGCAGGGGGAGAAACAGCTACAGCTGCTCACATTTTGTTACTTTTTTACACGCAGCGTTTATTTGGTTCTCTTCGAGCCGAGTGATGGAAACTCATCACACGCCTCATCCTTTTTTTAAGACCTCAAACAACTGAACTTAATCATTTTAATGCGTTTTACGGCCTTATATTTGGATAGTTCAATTTTAAGACTTTTTTATACTTTTAATTAAGGATCCACAGAAACCCTGGGTATAGACTTTCTGCATTATTGCCATCATGCAGCCATCTTCGAGATGGCCAGGCAATGAATATGCACATTTACGTATACTCAGCGCACAGGATGGGTCTATATGAGCAACTTTCTTTTGACCTCTAGCTGAGGGTTCCGTATGATGTCATGGCATTAGGTGACAACTGCCTATTGTCTATTGCCTCGCTCTACAACCTCTATGACCTCAATTTTTTTCACAATACAACCTTGCACCCTTAACACCTTTGAACAGTATCCTCAGTGCAAAGAGAGGCAGATTAAAAAGCAGGATTTCTTTACATTTGTAGGAATTTAAAAAAAATAATTGTTTCACCAGGCAGACATAAAAAGGTCTGAATTTAGATAAAAGTCTGCACATTTTTTATTGAATTACTCCTTGGGACCTTTGTCATTTCAAGATTTTTATTCAAACTGCCATCATGGTGCTACCAGGAAGAAAGGACAGATAAATGTGCAGGAAAACCTTCTTGTCAATTTGTTATCTTCCTCAGGGTTAGTGTAAGGGTTAGGGTCAAAGTTAGAGAAGAAAAAACTTACAAATTCTCCGTCTCCCTTCGGTACAAGCATGTTCATTTCGGATGACTTTGCGGTAACGACCAGCGTGTCCAGGGAGTTCTCACTGAGATACAGCATAGCGCCATCGGTCTTATCAATGCTGACAATCGGTACCTTGTTTGTCACCTGCGAGAAGTAAATCAATTTTCAACTGGAATTAATCAAAAGCTCAACCGGTACCAAGCAATTTTGAATGCTATTCAAATTCCTACTTCCTGGGTATAATTTCTTAGAGCTGCTTAAAATAGCACTTCAAAATTTTCTGCTCAACAAAAACGAGCAGGATACCAGTCACGTGTAGTCATGTGAAATGGTATTTTTGCTGGTAACCGTATACTGGTAATTTTTCGATCACTTAAATATTACGTCTGCAAACCTCTCACAAATGGTCTCAAGTCTAATTAACAAGAGCCAGTCTCATCCAGCCAATAAATAAAAGCAACAAAGGAAAACCAGTCTCAACTGGTCTACAATAGGAGCGGAGAACCTCCGCTAACGCAGCAATGGAGACAGTCTGTGCTGAATGGTCCAGCCATGACCAAAACTTAACCAGTTCAAAGCAGTAATGGAGAACCAGTCTCAACTACATGAAGTCTAGAAAAACAAAACAGAGAACCAGTCTCAACTACATGTAGTCTAGAGAAGCAACAGAGAACCAGTCTCAACCACCACTTCCTTTTTAGAACCACCACAGCTCAAAGAGAGAGATTTGTGTAAAGTGTATATATATGATGTCTCCGAAAACCTAAAAACTAGGCTGTCTTAACTTTTCTAAAGAAACAACAGAGAATCGGTGTCAGCCGCTTCCTTTTTAGAACCCCCCCCCCCCTCAAAGAGAGAGTTTTGAGTAAAATATGACCTCTCCGCAAACCTAAAAACTAGGCTGTCTAAACTATTTTAAAGGAGCAACAGAGAACCGATGTCAACCAGTCCAACACTGCAAAAGAGAGCCAACTTCAACTGGGCATAAAACAGCACTGGAGAAAAACGCTCAACCAGCTCCAAGAAGTAATACAGAACCAGTCTCAGCCAGTCCAAACTTGCAGTACAGAGAACCAGTCCCAAATAGTCCAATACAGCCACAAAGGAGAGCCAGTCTCAGCCAGTGTAACCTTGCAGTATAGAGAACCAGTCCCAACTAGTCCAATCCAGCCACAAAGAGAACCAGTCTCAGCCAGTCCAACTTTGTCCAAACGCCACACATAAAGACAGCGTAGACTCAAGAAATACAATAAAAACTGACAATAGCACAGATTTATCATCAGGTAAGTGCAAAAATGCTGTATGTCCCTAAAGTAGCACTTACGTTACGCTCCAGTTTGAAATTGTCAAAACGCTGCATCTCACTTAAAATAGTCCGAACGTACACACAAAACAAGTACGCGCTGAGATACAATGTTTTTGCATGGAGCATTTTTGTGCGAGATACAACATTTTTGCAATGACGCAAAGTTATAAAGGAACATGTCCGATCAATTCAACAAGAAAAGTATAAGATATAACCTACCTGCATCTGTACGCTCTGGCAGTTGATGGTGTCAACGGACCCCAGACATTGTTCAAACACCAAAGCTGTCTTCTTGCAGCTATCTACAATATCACACAAACAAACAGTACCATTGCTAGATTGATTGACAAAAACCTTAAATTTGATTGCGTCCGAAATACTGTCCAAGTCGGGTGGAAATAGCGTCTGAAGACACCACAAATTACTGACTGCTTATATCGATTGCCACAATTGAAATAACCCCAATATGTGCATGCACAGACAGCCCTTCTATGGCAAAACAGCCTAACTAAAAAAAACTACATTTTGAGAAAAGCAAGCACATGTATAGAGATAAGCCGTTTTGGCTTAAAAATGGGACAAAAGTGTAAAAAGAGGCTGAGATGGGACATCTTATATTAAAAAAACCATTTGAGCAATTATAGTCAAGTATCATGACCGGGATTCGATCTTGAGTCCGGTGAACTACACTGCTCAGTCATGACACGCCATAACGACTATCTTTTTTAAGTTGCCAGTAAAAAAGAAATCGTCCTGTGCCTTTAAGCATTAAGAGGGCGGCACATAATAATGGTGCAAGTTTAACGCAATTTGGAAACAAACTTCAATGTTTTATTTTAATGGTTAAACGGTAGGACAGTAAAACGGCGCGGTTAAACGGTATCAACCCCACAGTCCTCTTTCAAAACTATGGCTTTGGGGCTTCGGCTTAGTCTTTGGTTTCGGCTTAGTCTCTGTTTGCTCGTTTAAAGGTAGGGTCCTAGATTGGTAAATACGGCAGCTGTTGAAAGTTTAAATAAATAAATAAATAATCGATTCTTATATAGCGCTTTATCACAGCCCGAATGCCGTATCAAAGCGCTTCTGACATTATTACCCCTGGTCACTGGGCCATATATTTCATTCCTTAAACCATCTCAGCTCCCTGGGGAGTATACAGCTGGTGCTGCGAGTTTACCGCGCTCCAAGCTAATCATTCACATAAACCATCTCTGCCCTCACAGGTACCCATTTTTACCCCTGGGTGGAGAGAAGCAATTATGGTTAAGTGTCTTGCTCAAGGACACAAGTGTCACGACCGGGATTCGAACCCACATCCCGATGACTTAACCACCAGAACTTGAGTCCGATGCTCTTATCCGCTCGGCCACGACACCCCATAACTATTTTGAAAAAGGATTCCCTTCGATGTAATACGGTTTGGACAATTTTTACACATCAAAGCATTTGAACCTGAGAAACCAATTGATGCATGTGTCGTTTCTCGATTCATGCATGAATCGTACCTCAGATTTCTGAGGGTTGTTGTCTGTTTGGGAAGGCTGCGTCCGAAGATGCGGCTGGTACCCGCTGTCAACTCACTAAAAGTGGATGGACTCAACATTCTTGTGAAAACACCGTGACGTTTTGTTGCTGTTTTCTCAGCAAGTAGACACTGTATTCAGCTGAAACTTTCACAGGTGACTTTTACTGTAGCTTTATTTACAATACTTCCAATGTATGTAAATCAGCTTTTTGTTGACAAAAACCAATCTAGGACCCAACTTTTAGACCCTCGTACAAAATAACTGACAAACTGGAGCTGAAGCCAAAGTTTCAAAAAGGGCAGCAGCACCCTTGAAATGAGAGACGCCATTGTGGAACTTACCCATGGTAATAGAGTTGACTTTGTTGTTGACGCGGATAGTGCAGTTGTCACACTTGTAAATGTACACCGTATGTTTCATGTCGCCATCAATCACGATGTCCTTGTCGTTTTTGAAGAATTCCTGTGACAATAAGGTACAAAACGAGCTGAAAAGGTCATTGTCCTTTCCCCAAACAAAAAAGGGTTTACGGAATAATTTTTTAGTGTGGTCAACCCTTCAGAGACCACAGCAGCCACAAGCAGCTTATACTAAAAGGTCCATATTGGCCAGAAACTGCAAGATTTGACTTCCTTTCACTCAGTGGAGTAACAGGGGGAGAAACCTTGCCGCCCCTCTTGCCCCAAAATGAGATTTAAATAAAAAAGCGAAATGAACAATTTGAACTTTAAGTATCCCCACTCCAAAATGATGCCTCTGTCGCCGCTTGCCCCCCCCCCCCCCCAAATGAAAATGTCTGGTTACGCCACTGCTGCTTTCACTCGAACCAAAAAAGGAAAATGTCATCTCCTGAACTGATATTTTCCATTTGTCTGGAAAGTACTGAGTATACAGTGCTTAACACACACATTGGTCATGTTGGTGTGTGGGTAAAACACTATGTTTGTCCTGACTCATCACACAACGGATTATGCCCAGTTTTTTTCCCAGGTTTGTTATTTCTTAGGTATGGTTGATCACACAAAACATGAACACTGTCAGCGACTATTTTGTCAGCTCTACCAATCCTGTATAAATTTGAAGGAAAAAATCAGTTTTTATGAGATGGCTTAACATCACAAGGCTGGACGGCCACTTCAAGGTGAGGGCTACGCATAACTGAATTGGGCTGTTGACCCAGATCAACTGTCACCAGGGGCACATTGCCACCTACTCCAGGGGCTGAAACAGGACTATCCCTCTTCACAGTCCGTAAAGATGTATAGGTATCATCCACTGGCTGGTAGAGCGGAAAGCACTACCTTCCCAGCTAAATGGTACCCTTCCCAGGTAAAAGTCCAGAACTCCAAACACTGATGATGGAACGGGATGTACGGCGCATCACCGTACTCGACTCAACCACAAACTGTACTCGACCGATGCCGAATTCTGAATAATTATTTTTTTTAAATATAAATCTACGTACCACCTCCCATTTCTTGAATCCGACCAGCTCCAGTCTGGGTGGCTTGACCACTGCTTTGGGGGCAGCTTTGGGGGCGGCGACGGATTTGACGCCAGGCTTCTCAGAGCTGCTGAAGGGTTTGGCCGCCTGGCGAAGCGCCGGGTTCTTGTGAGTCTGCATGTCCTTTGTAACCTTCTTCAAACCTTCACGGGAAAAACAACAATTAGAATTTAGCAATATTGTTGCCAATTCCCACCGCTAAGTAAAAGACTTTGGGTTTGAACAAAGACAAATTGACTGGAGCGGGACTTGAACCAACGACCTCCGGATTAACGTAGGGAGACCTCCAACATAGGGCTGGATAGCTCAGTTGGTAGAGCGCCGGTACGTTAATCCGGAGGTCGTTGGTTCAAGTCCCCGCTCCAGTCAATTTTTTCTTTGTTCAAACCCAAATTATTAAAAATTTACCCAGTCAGTTTCCTTTGTGTTTTTTTTACTTGATTAAGTAAAAGACTTGTAATACCATGTTCTATTATTACTATTTACTCTGCCAAAAGTAATAATGACCACTGTCGACCGCATACTTTAAAGGCAAAGTATACCTTTTGCTTTCTGGTAGCGTTTGATTGTTTTAATCCTAAATAAATGTAGGTTATATACAATAAAAGGAAACCTCAAAGGAAATTTCATTTCAAAAGGTGGTAGCGTTTTTGAGCTGTCATCGAAAAATCTGAAGCGGTTTTGTCCATGAAGAAAGAATAATCAGTAGTTGGAATACACAATCTGAGAAATATTTCATACATGAAACAGTTTTTCTTTTGGACACATTTATGAATCCCTTTCTCTAAAACCACATTCCTTAGAAGGGAACTGTTTCTCATAATGTTATCCATTATCTACAGTTCCAGTGCGTCTTACCAAGTAAGTTTATATGGTCATTAATTTCTGGAGTAATTACCAAAAATATACCCTTCCAGAGCTCCAACTTTTTGGGGGAAAATCGGTAAATCCACAAGACTGCAGGGCTTGTAACTCAAAATTTGTACTGGACCAGCATTTATTTTACGAGATCAGAATCAAACTGAGTTGAACAAGCGTTAAGAGAATATCTTTCTTAACTGTCTGACGTGTTAGGGGCCATTCAGAATAGTCAATGTTAAACAATTTCAATTTTTTTTTCTTCTTCTTCGAAATTGTGTGTGGTGGGTCACAACAAATAACTGAACATCAAAATTTAGTTTTTATTTTTAAAAAAGAAGTATATAAATTAATAAATAAAATAGAAGAAAAAGTACCCAGCTGGCCAAGATTGTCAATTCAATTACTGATTAAACTACAAAGTTGTGTGTTTAAGCCAGAAAAAACCCATTGAAATAACTACTGATGTTGGAGACCTTTGGTATAAAATATCTGGTTCATTTGAGGCATTACTTCATGTACTTTGTTCTGCAGTATATGGATTATATTATGGAGCCATTCAATATTTAAAAGTCGAACATTGGGGTTGGTTGGGTCAAAACAAAAACGAAATTTTTTAACATTGACTATTCTGAATGGCCCCTTAGAGTGCTTTGATACTCAAGAGAATCAAAAGATATCATCAGGTTCATGGTCAACATTTTCTCACAAAGATATTACACAATGAGGAAGCCTAGTGAAACACACGAGACCACCGGGCTTGTCCCGTTGTGAGTTTACTGGCCCGACGCTAAAACCACCGGCCTCAGGCCTGCAGTCCAGTGTTAATTTGGAGCCCTGGCGGTGAGAAATTACATGTGAGCCCGTACCTGAAGTAATATTAGCTCCTTGGTTGATCTCGGCAAAGAGAGCTGCAGAAGCTGTCTGGCCCGTATTACCGCCAGCTGGAGCAGAGCTTGCTTCCACAGCAGGGGGTGGTGGAGGGGGAGGGGGCGCTCCACCTGGGGGTGGGGGTGGCGGGGCTCCAGCTCCTTGGGGAGGCGTGGCGACTTTGCCCTGTAAATAATAAATATAATAATGGGCATTTATTAAGTGCTTTTAAAACATCGTATCAAAGCGCCTTACACTGTTACTACCCCTTGTTCACTTGGCTCTAAACATTTCTCAAACTTTCTCAACTCCTTTGGAGTATGCAGAACCAGCAATCGAATTGGCCCAGTGGTTGCTAATTATTCATGTCACATCAATGATCTCTACCCCCGCAGGTACCCGTTTACTCCTTGTGATGAAAAGCAACTAAAGCCAAGTGCCTTGCTCAAGGACACAAGTGCCATGACTGGGATTTGAACCCGACACCCTGATGACTCGGCTATCGAAAGATGAGTTTGATGCTCTTGGCTGCTCGGCCTAAATATGCTGTATAAAATGGGATGTGACAAAATGAGAAGTGCTTGCTGTATTCTATCATAGACAATCATTGCACTCAGCGATTGGTAAATACCACAGTCTCCTTCAGGGGTGAGATTGTATGAATTTGAAAACAAAATGAAAAATTTGACAACAGCTTCATCTTGGTTCGGAGACGAAGTCTCGTCAATTAGCAGGTTCTTTTAAAAGTCTACATACTCTTCACATCATTTCAAATATTGACTAATAGGGAGACCGCCAACGTAGGGCTGGATAGCTCAGTTATTAGAGCGCCGGTACGTTAATCTGGAGGTCGTTGGTTCAAGTCCCGCTCCAGTCAATTTTTCTTTGTTCAAACCCAAGTTATCATTTCAAATAGACAGATAGATACACGTAGAGGGTCAAAACATTTATTTCACACTGACAATATAAAATCGTCATGTCAGTGCCAACACGTTGTTTCCCTTATGTTACACAAGAGTTTTAAATTGTTAAATTGTTATATCTCGCTTAAAACTGCCTGGATGTACACACAAAACAAGTACGCGCTGAAAAAACAAAATTTTTCCACGAAGCATTATCGTGCAAGATACAACGTTTTTGATCCCTTAATTATTGCAGGCTTGCTTAATAATAATAATAATACTTTACAATTATACCAGGCTTAATCCTACGATTCTAGGCACTACGGTATTACAGGTGTATGTTCCAACCGAAGGACGAAGCAATAATGGTTAAGTGTCTTGCTGAAGGACACAAGCGTCAAGACCAGAAGACCAGAACTTCAACCCACACTCTACTGATCAGAAACGCCAGAGATTGAGCTCGGTGTTCTCATCCGCTCGGCCACAACACGCCACGAAAAAACATGAACACTGTCTGTGACAGAGTTTGAATGCAGAGCACGTGTTACACGTTGGTGGACAAACTAGTCCTTTCAGTATTGGGCCAGTAGCCTACAGTGCTCAAAATACCTGCCGAACCACTGGCCAGCTTCAAGTAATTTTAGCTGTTGGCCAGTAAACCAACAACCGACACGTGCCACAAAGTAGCATTTTTCTCAAATGCATACTTTTGAAGATTAATCTTTCTTAATTCCCAACCTCCCTCCTAAAAGTTAAGCGAATATGAACTAGAAAGAAATATTTCAGGTCTTGCAAAAACTATTTCTGATCCAGTGGAAAGTTCTGAGGCTACAAGACCTGTGGTCTAGTTGTGATTCTGTTGAAACTACAGCCCTGCCAATAGTAAAAAAGGTACCTGACTAAAAAAGGAAAAGTAGTTTTAAAGGTATTACACAGGAATGGTAGAGCCGACAAAATAGTCACAGTGTCAATGTTTTGTGTGATCAACCATATACATGAAATATTAAACCTGTGAAAATTTGGGCTTAATCTGTTGTGTGAAAAAAACCCAGTGAAAAACCATGCACAGTTTTCAGCGTGTAAATACATTGTCCTTGATTTTGGTTGTACCAACCAAAATCAGCTGTTGAGTTTTTCAGGTTTTCAGATACAGTTTTCTTGAATATGACTTCATTTCAGAGGGAAATATTTCACAGGAAAAAATGGTTCTATTATGAACTTCATAATCAGTAAACTTTCAGACTAAAATTAAATATTGTGGTGTTTTTTATCCTTACCAATCCAGTAGAATACCTTTAATAAACAGTTGTTTATTTTTATAAAAAAATGCGTAATTTCTTTTAATAGAAAAGTTGACAATGCTTCAGGGGGAAACTATTTTGACAGGAAAACCACTAAAAGTGCGCATCATAATCTGTGGATGGATTTTTCAAACTTCTCGGACAATGACAACCAGACTAAAAGCCATGCCCCCTCCATATGAGTAGTTGACCCTGACACAGAAAAACACAATCATAGGATGGATGGAAATCCTGCTGGCTTCTGACAGGCCGAGAGTACACCCTATTGGACATGATTTCTAATTTGTGCTAAATGGTGCGTTAAGTAGTACTCTGAGGCGCTTTTTTGAGTAGCTGGATAATGGGGTGGGGGGGGGGAGAGATGGGGGGGGCTCAGTGGCTGATTAGAGAAAGAAATATAAAGATTCAGCGTTGATGGTAAAATGGGCAGTTGATTGAGTTTCATGTCATGGCAAACAAGTTTTTTAATCTGGAGACAAGCTCTTCCTTTAACGGTGGCATAATCTGGATTTCTAGGTCAACGAGAAGGGAAATCGCTCACCTCTCTTAAAAAAACAGGGGTGTGGGATACATATGTGGGACTGCCCACTGGGCGGGGTTTAATATTCAAATTACAGAGCAGTTCAGATGGTTAAGGACAGAGACTACATTAGGTATGGGGGGGGGGGTTTCTCTTGTTTCAGAAAGAAACGCCCCCAAAAAGTGGCTGGAGGGTAAATTTCCTAAACGGACTTCAATCATGTCAATACCATCTTGTTGACATGAGTACAGACACAATAATGGTGTTTTGCTGATTACCAGTGGAATTTTAATCATCTGAACCCTTGGTATATTCCCAGTACTGCATACATGTATATGTCGTACCAATCAACATAAAAACTGTCTGAAAAGCAAAGAATAATTTAAGATCAATTTGGGGGGGGGGGCAAAGCTTGGTGTAAGCCCGTACTGTAAAGGTAATACCAATCAACATATAAACACTGTTTCAATCTGAAAATCACTGAATTATTTTAGATCACTATTAAAAAAAATTGTTTAAAATTATTTATTTATTTATTTATTTTATTTTATTTTTTTTTTTGGGGGGGAGAGAAAATTGACTAGAACAGGATTTGAATCTGTAACCTAAGGGTTTACAGCGAGCCGGTGCCCCACCAGTTGATTCCAGACCTGGCAGTCTTCCTATTTTGTCAATATCTTTGATTGGGGGGGGGGGGGGGCGCCAGTCAGAAGTTCTACAACCTTTATACATGTAGGCCTACTACTATGTAGCCAGTGATCATGCTAAACTCTAAATAATTTTAGAGCGCATTTAATTAAAGAAAAAAACATGAAGCACCAACAAAAAAAACCCAGAAAAACCTACTCTGAGTTTCTGCATGTAAATACTATTTAAGTATTTTACATGCTGTTAAAGTTTTGTGAGCACTACATACATACATGCAGAGCTCAAGCTTACAGAGATGCTTAAGCAGACAACAAGGCTTAACAATTTCCCACTAAGCAAAATTATGCAGACTACCAGTTGCAAATGGAACACACATGTATGACGTGGGTCTTTGGCTGGTAGCCTTTTTCTGGTAAGCACAACTATTTGTGTTTTAAACAGCTCCATGGAACTGGGCCCAAAGGCTCACATTTTCAAAAAAATCTCTACTAAACCATAGATACTCAGTATGTTCACAAAAATCCACTGGCCTATGTAGTACTTGGATTGGACCCCCTGCATTCTACATGTCAAGCCATGGCTACTCCACCATTTTTATTTTTATTTATTTATTTATTTTTTTTTTTTTTTTGGGGGGGGAAATTCTGATTGGGCCAAAAGCTAAGACACATGGAACCTTCAGACACCGGACAGGAGTTCAACCAAAGTCTGCCACAGGCTATACTACTTTGGTGGGATTCGAACCCATGACCCCCCTGCATTCTAAAACCTTGACCACGGAATGTACCTTAAATTAAGATTGGTTGAGTCTTGAGGCCCCCCTTGACCACTCAACAAGTGGAGGAACAAATTCTGAATGGTCCCAATTATGACTTAAGGAGGGTTAAGGCACAGGGAAGGAGTTCAACAGTGGTCTGCCATAGGCTATACTACTTGGTTGGGATTCGAACCCACAACCCCCTGCATTCTAGAGCCTTGACCACTCTAAACTTTTAGAGGAAAACAAATTTAAATGGACCCAAATTAAGACATATGGAGCCTTGAGCACTGACTTCATCAGTGGTCTGCCACAGGCTGACTTGTTTCGTCGACAGTCATTCTTATGTTGTGGCCATTTTTGATCTTGATTTTCGACCTCTGTTGGACACATCCTAGTGCTTTGTAAGCTTTGGAAAAGGCGCTCTACAATTGCCTGCTTATTATTATTATTATTATTATTATTACTTGGGTGGGATTCAAGCACAAGCCCCCTGCATTCTATAACCTTGACCACTCCAAAACTTTTTTTTTTTTTTTTTTTTTGGGGGGAATTCTGAATGGGCCCCAAATTTAGACAAATGCCTGGAGGTACAGGGCAGGAGTTAAACAGGGGTCCTCCCAACAAAGGCTGAATACTACACCTATTGTTTACAAACAATGCCCACCATTTTGTGTGTTCAGACTTAAAGGGGCAGGCTGCCTTTGGATTGGGCGCTTTCGGCTATCAACAAAAGTTTGTATTTGAAATGAATATGGTTGGAAAGAAATGTTAAAAGCAGAATGTAATGATTCACTTTAAATATCCCTGTTGAAATTTTGTAGTTTTTGTGTCATTTCATGAATACGGTCAGCTATCTTGTTGAACCAAATAATTGACTCCACAAAATAGTGAATTCATTTTTTTTTTAAATCACTACTCTTGTAAACCGTTGTAAACCATTATATGGTGCTATGTAAAAGGAGTAGGTCTCATACTTCAGAAACGTAGCCCCACATCCCTTGCAGGAAAATACTTCATGTTGAAGCGCCTTGAGCGTCACTGAGTGACGGATGTGAGCGCTATATAAAGAAGCCACTATTATTATTATTATTACTCACTAATTACAACACACTGTAGGTGTTTTTGTATATGAACAACTCTTAAAAAGGATAAGGAGTAGGCCTGCACAGCAAAATGTTGAAAGATTTGAAGGCAATGAGCTACTTTCAGTGTCACAACATTTTTAACTGGGTTGGCAAAATCTGCACTCAAAAAAAAAAAAAATGTAATACCCTCTTTTATAAGTAAGAATACGTGTACTTTATGTTTTAAATAGAACTTTTTTCATTTTTCTTTTGGCAAAGTAGTGAAGGCTGCCCGTACTTTATCCAACTACAGTTTGGCAAAACTTGTAGCTTTTACTTTGACAAAGAAAGGTCCATAAATATTTGTAAGAAGCCAGACATGCCCCGCAGCTTAAGCTCACAATAATTAAGGTTAATTTGTTCGACTAAAGAGATTCGCTGATTCATCTGACAGAACGGTTTATAAATGCCTTGAACTGAAGCTGCTCCGCACGTAAACCATTTAGCCCGTGACGCTTAACAACCCATCACTCCTGATACTTAGTTTTAGTCTACAATCAACTGAAGCTTTCTGAGTTTTCAGAACAAAGGATTCAAATCAAAGTTGCCCTCGACATCTTCAATTCAGTGGGTAATACTGTATTAATAAAGAGGAAAAATCCTTTTTCAAACTACCTAACTTTGATCCTTGTAATTGGCGACCCGTGTCTAAAAAGTCTTCTATACGGGTTAAAACTGATCCGGAGATTCCGTTCACGCTACAATATCTAACTACTCCACCATTTTGGGGTGAAATCCTGAATGGGCCAAAAGTTAAGACATATGGAACCTTGAGACACTGGACAGGAGTTCAACCATAGTCTGCCACAGGCTATACTACTTTGGTGGGATTCGAACCCACAACCCCCTGCATTCTTGAACCTTGACCACTCAAAAGTTTGAGGGAAATAGATTCTGAATGTACCTTAAATTAAGATTGATTTAGTCTTGAGGCCCCCCTTGACCACTCAAACAGTTGAGGAACAAATTCTGAATGGTCCCAATTATGACTTGTGGAGGGTTAAGGCACAGGGAAGGAGTTCAACAGTGGTCTGCCACAGGCTATACTACTTAGGTTGGATTCGAACCCACAACCCCCTGCATGCTAGAGCCTTGACCACTCTAAACTTTTAGAGGAAAACAAATTTAAATGGACCCAAATTAAGACATATGGAGCCCTGAGCACTGACTTCATCAGTGGTCTGCCACAGGCTGACTTGTTTCGTCGACAGTGATTCTTATGTTGTGGCCATCTTTGATCTTGATTTTCGACCTCTGTTGGACACATCCTAGTGCTTTGTAAGCTTTGGAAAAGGCGCTCTACAAATACCTGCTTATTATTATTATTATTTTTATTATTACTTGGGTGGGATTCAAACCCAAGCCCCCCGCATTCAATAACCTTGACCACTCCAAAACATTTTTTTTGGGGGGGGGGAATTCTGAATGGGCCCAAAATTTAGACAAATGCCTGGAGGTACAGGGCAGGAGTTCAACAGGGGTCCTCCCAACAAAGGCTGAATACTACACCTATTGTTTACAAACAATGCCCACCATTTTGTGTGGTCAGACTTAAAGGGGCAGGCTGCCTTTGGATTGGGCGCTTTCGGCTATCAACAAAAGTTTGTATTTGAAATGAATATGGTTGGAAAGAAATGTTAAAAGCAGAATGTAATGATTCACTTTAAATATCCCTTGAAATTTTGTAGTTTTTGTGTCATTTCATGAATATGGTCAGCTATCTTGTTGAACCAAATAATTGACTCCACAAAATTGTTGTTTTTTTTGTTTTTTTAAAATCACTACTCTTGTAAACCGTTGTAAACCATTATATGGTGCTATGTAAAAAGAGTAGGTCTCATACTTCAGAAACGTAGCCCCACATCCCTTGCAGGAAAATACTTCATGTTGAAGCGCCTTGAGCGTCACTGAGTGACGGATGTGAGCGCTATATAAAGAAGCCACTATTATTATTATTACTCAATAATTACAACACACTGTGAGTGTTTTTGTATATGAACAACTCTTAAAAAGGATAAGGAGTAGGCCTGCACAGCAAAATGTTGAGAGATTTGAAGGCAATAAGCTACTTTCAGTGTCACAACATTTTTAACTGGGTTGGCAAAATCTGCACTTAAAAAAAAAAAAATGTAATACCCTCTTTTATAAGTAAGAATACGTGTACTTTATGTTTAAAATATAACTTTTTTCATTTTTCTTGTTTGCAAAGTGGTGAAGGCTGCCCGTCCTTTATCCAACTACAGCTTGGCAAAACTTTACGTTGCAAAAGGTCCATAAATATTTGTAAGAAGCCAGACATGCCCCGCAGCTTAAGCTCACAATAATTAAGGTTAATTTGTTCGACTAAAAAGATTCGCTGATTCATCTGACAGAACGGTTTTTAAATGCCTTGAACTAAAGCTGCTCCACACGTACACCATTTAGCCCTTGGCACTTAACAACCCATTAATCCTGATAAATATACTACATTTTATTCTACAATCAACTGAAGCTTTCTGAGTCTTCAGAAGAAAGGATTCAAATCAAAGTTGCCCTCGACATCTTCAATTCAGTGGGTGATACTGAATTAATAAAGATGAAAAATCCTGAAAACATTAGAGCCCTTTTCCACACTACATGTACCTAACCTTGATCCTTGTAATTGGCGACTCGTGTCGAAAAAGTCTTCTATACGGGTAAAAACTGATCCGGAGATTCCATTCACACTACGATATCTAACCCAGAGAAAAGTTAACCTAGTTCCATACTAACACCGAGATTGGTGGGCTAACCCTAGTCCTGGTGAAATTAATAAATGGAATGAAACGAAATACAAGGCACTACTAAGTACTAGGGTTAAAACGTGACCAGTGGATTTGATGGAAGTGTTTGTTCACAAGTTGATCTGATAGTTTGTTTATTGGAAGCTAGAGGATAGCAATAAAAATGCACTCGTCCCAAAGGAATCCATTTACGTACAAGCCCGCTCAGAGCAAACTAATAATCACCATTGTTCGGAATATAGAATTGATAGAAATAACAACTAAGGAAACTATTAGGGGAATGAATGGCAGAGTAAATGGAGGATGTCACTTTATGATTTACTAGGTCAAATATTTCCAATTTATTAATGCAATTATCAATAAAAAAAAGAGTCAGATAAAATGCACAGGATGTAAAAAAAAAAAGCAAAAAAAAAAAAGCGTTCAAGCTGTTAATTGAATACTGGATATCTGCCAAAGTAATTTTGTAAACGACAGGAAGGGGAAAAAAAGAAAAAAGATTGCTCTTCCGGTGTGTGAAGTTCATCAACTTTAATTATCTCTTAAAAATAATTGTATTCCTCAAAACAGCTGTCATGTTTAGACAAACTGACAGTTGGGTTGTATAAAGTTGGTCTGGTGCAATCAACTTTTATAGATAGTGTGGATGTAGTGACAAAGCTGAGGCAATTTAAAGTGTGAAATTTATGACTTAGATGAACTTTGTAACGATGGACGATGACTTGCATGGTCCGATGTTCGCGGAAATATTTTTTTTTACTTTCTTGAATCCATAACAATTTTGGGGTCAATTCTGCCGAAAATTGGACACGTCTTTAGTCTGCCAATAATCTTGTGCACTGTATGTTTTATTTTAATTACATACTATCTCTGAATTTGCAGGATTGAGGAAGTAGGTGCCCCACACAAACTCGTATCGGTCATCGATTGATTTTGGAGGATTGAGGCAATAGGAATCCTATATAAACTCAAATCGGTTGACTTTGGAGGATTGAGGCAGTAGGCGCCCAACATAAATTCATATCGGTTGATTTTGGCAGATTGAGGTAGTAGGGTTCCTACAGCAACTCATATTGGTTGATTTTGGAGGATTGAGGCAGAAGGCATCCCACATAAACTCATTCAAGTTGATTTTGAAGGATTGAGGCAGAACAGTAAAAATTCCGTCTACGTGGTCCAGCTGGCTACATGTAGGTCAGAGTTCAAAAGCAACTCTGCTCAACATAAAACAAGAATTACCCACCAAAACTGGCTGACCACATGGCAGTAAAATAAAAAAAGCTATCCATTCTCACTGGGTAGTCACTGAAAAAGTTCAGGGAAAACCGTGGACTTTGTATTTTAGGGTAAAAGCATGAAAACTATTTATGTTTATGCAGCTTTTTGTCACAGGCCTGGAAGTTCATCTTTGAAAGGGCAAGGTCACTGTCATTTTTCAAGGGCAATTAGAGAACGTGAGGCCGTGTCCGAAACGGCGACTTCGGCTAGAGCTATGGCTAGATCGCGCGCGTCTGCCTATTCTTCAACACTGGCAGACGCGCTGATCTAGCTCTAGCTGTAGCCGAAGTTGCCGTTTCGGACACGGCCTTAAACTCTATGGGAAGCTTTTGAAGGGGCACCAAGACCAAGACCAGGGCAACAGAGGCTATTTGCCGCCGTGGTCTCCATGTTAATTCAGGCCTGATGTCATATCAGTTATTTTTCTTGGATTGTTGTCGGGAAGCGGTATAAAAAAAAGTGGCTTTGAACTCATTTTGCGCATAGCAGACAATACTATTTCAGATTTATGTATATTTCTTGAGCAAGTTAGCACAGCTACCTACTCTTTACAAACTCCTTTTCTCTTAAACAAAAACCAGCAATTAATACAAGAATATTTATTTGCCTTTGATACCTGGATCCACTCACAACGCAGGAAGCTAGCCCCTAAAACCTGCCTCTAACGCAGTGTCCATGAAAACTTTTGAGGGTGAAAATATATAATAAAAACTGCTGTGGAAACGTGCTTCCAAAGCGCCAATTTACCACCGATTATCTCTCCAAAGGATCTTTAAATAAAAAAATCTTACGGATGACTTTTTCAAAAAGGGAACAGCTTTACTTTAAGCCATCTCTTTTTGAATACACTAAAGCCAAGAAAATCCCCCCTTTTCTTTTCTTGGGTGGTGGTTTTGGAATGGTTGGTCGATCATCACATCTTTGTAGCAAAAGATCACTGGACCATTTCGTGTTGACAAAGAGAGAACCAAACTATCAGTGTTGGATTTGTGAACACAATGAATTATTTTCTCTTTCTCAGATCTAATGCAAGGACCAGAAGTACACAACTTTTACTTTGAGTTTCAATGGACCAAAAAAGGCCAATGAAAATAGATTGTCAGTTTGTTTAACCAGCGCCCGCATGGAATTTTGGCCCTGCATGGAAAATGGTGATTATTATATTTTCTTTCTTAAATGCATATAAAATTATGAAAATGCCCCTCCCTCCTTAAAAAATCATTAAAAAATCAACTGTCAGAAACAGTTTTCAGTCCAGATCTTATTTTCAAGCAAATGTGACAAGACTTGGACAACCACATTGCCCCAGAAAAACAGTGGGGGAATTTTGTTTTGCCATTTACGTGTGAGGAAATAACAAAAATTTTAATAATATTCACAAATAGCCCAGACAGTTGAGGCAGTCCTATTGGTTGAAAGGTGGTCACATGACCACATTTAAATGGCTGATAAAGATATAGCTGGAGCTGTTTACGACAGGTTGGCTAAAGCCCGTTCTGCATTCTTCGCCATACGCTCGTAGGTCCACTAGCTTACGTGGGCGTTAATAATGTGTAGCGCAACAAATACATAAGGTACTCAATGTGAAATCTATTGCGGATAGTTCTGTACAAATGAAGAAGTAATGTTTGTTTATGTCTTTAAAAAAACCAATATAAAATAATAGGCAGACTCGGAAACAGCAAATTGCAAAAATATTTGCCTCTTTCAATAAACTCTGAAGGCCAACGCGAGGTCAATTAAAAAATCTGAAATCAGGAACAATCCTGACCAATCACATGCCTGCCAATGAAGCCATTCACAAATTAGATTGGAATAATGTCTGGTACACTGACTCACTTTAGTGACAAGTTACTGCTTAACTTTGAATTCCTCAGACTTTACTCGGAAATTTCTCTAAACACAAATATTCCGGCTGTGGACAATATAGGCCACTTCGAGGGCCCAATGATGAAAAATGAACCAGGAAAGTGTAGAATCTGCAAGCAAATTCACCATCCACTGCTTTGATCAATGCAACAGATGTCTGAAAAAAGTGTCTGAAAAAGATGTCTAACCAAATCTCCCCCCCCCCACCACCTAAAAAGTGACATACCTGACTGAATCGTTACGCATGAATTTAAAGTCACTGACCACTCTAAAAGAGACGAAAGAATATCCCCGAAAAGGGAGAGATTAGAGAGAAAAATGGAAACAATTTATTCGTAAGGCCCCCCTGCTGGTCACAACACTTTAGGTTGTTTTCTGTCGGCATCAAATTAAAGGCATTTTATGACGCCATGTCTGTTGGTCATTCCTTTGTCGTCCGTTTGGCCACCAGACCGTGGCCATTACACCAATAAGAACCCATTCGAAGAAGAAGAAAAACAAACACATCGCAAGTATTAAAACCATTGATTGAATTTTTGTTAAACTATGCATGCACAGATTTTTTGTGTGTGGAAAGTCAGTGGAGGGAAAAACTTCAAACACTCTATCTCTAGTTTTTTTTTTTTTTTCTTTTGAACTCTCCAGATGCATGGTTAGTGTAGAAAGTTACGCTGCTTGATCTGGAGCGAGAGGGTTACTCTAAGCATCAAAAGAAGGTGAGGTCGCCGGGCCGTGGAACGAACCGGCTCGGAAAGTTGGATCTCTCTATTTTGTTCCAGTCGGCTTGAGGCTTATCGATCGTACAGATTACAGAGGTGGGACTCGACAATTAGTGGGGAGGGGCCTCGGTTCAGGATCGTTTTTGACGGACAAAGGGCCATTGTTTGATCTCTGAGGACGAAATTGGAATAGGCCTATGACATTTATTGATAAGGTTGATAAGTCACAATTGAAAGCTCAGTCTACAATCTTTTAGTTTTCTTTTTTCATTATTAATATAAAAAAAAATTACTATCGTTTATTATTATTATTATTTTTTTTTGGGGGGGGGTGCATGAGGGGGGAACACTTTAGAGCCAAGGTCTGTCCTTGCATTGTTCTGCTGGAAACTCCAGTGAGATATGCATGACATTTGACCCATAAAGAGTACAGAAGAAAAAAAACCAGTACACACAAATTGTCATATCGGCATTTAAAAAAACAACTTATCAAGAGATAAACCACAAGGGAAACTGACAAGGTGATCCCTCAGCTGCCCCTTCCTATATGTACTAGGTTGTATCAGAAACTTGGGTGTGATCCCTGGCTATACAACCGTAGTGCAAGATTTCTTGGGTTAGTGGTGCACAACTTAGGCAATAAATGTTGCGAAAGTTGCATAACAAGTTTCTTTGAAATCGGCAGCTGAGCCGACAATGTACATGTATTTCTACAGCAAGCACTGTAGGAGTGCTGTCTTCCCAAATGATTGATGTTTCAAATCTGTACCAAAGCAACTTGCACTTTGTCAAAACAAAACCCCCCCAAAAAACAGGAAAGTGCCTGGCACAGCAAGACTTGGCACCGTGTTTTTTCAATTTCACAGCTGAGAGACCAGAAACAAGGAAATCAGCTTATCATGCTTATCAGCTAAAAATTTGCATGACTAATCACATATTTATTGTTGCTAAGCCATTGTGTTTACATGCCTTCAAATCTACTGCACACCCGAACTGTTCGCTATTTCCAATTTCAAAGCTGGCATACAATTGTCTGTTAATTATAAAATTATTTAAAAGCATTTCTTGCGACAGAAACTTTTAACGCGGATAAGACCTACAGTCTCATGTAAAAAAAAGCCAAGTCCAATTATTCAACTTCTCTTGCATAAATCATCCAAACATGCGCATCCTTGCAACACCGAGAGAAAAAATGTGGTTCTTAGGGGAAAACCTGAGGGAGTTTACCGCTGTGCCTCATAGCTCAGTTGGTAGAGCATCTGCCCCGGAGTGGCAGGGGTCTTGGGTTCAAATTCCAATGAGGACCATTGGATTTTTCTCTCATCCCATGTTTGGTGATTAGGCACCATACCAAATATTGTGTTCGATAAATCGTCCAAGAAAAACTAGCCCTGGTAATCAGTGGAGCCAGTTTGTGTGAAGCGGGCGTGGGTACCAGTGGAATTGCCTCACACTTATGAACAGAGTGTTCTACACAATAGGTCAAGCTACCTTTCAAACTTTGTTTCCCTCCCCACTTATTTTCCCCCGAGTCAGACCAAATAAAAACACTTAAGGGCAAATTTCAATCAATCATTTCTAAACACACACATACACACACTACAGTCAGATGTGATTAAACCTGACCTTAATTTTGATTTATTGACCCCAAGAATTGGACCACAGTTTACCCCCAATATCTCTTGGCCAGGTCGGGCAGGCATTGATTCTGCTTTCACAGGTGTAATACATCAATGGTTTTCTCAGAGAGAACAAATTCTTTCCCTACCTTTTGTTTTCAATAAAACACATCGTGAGACCGCCCTGTAAAAAAGGTTCACAACTTTAAACCTGTTTACAAGGGCAGTCCTCAGTCAAACACCATTTAGTAAGGTCAACACCCAAAGTGTTGGACCACATACCTGGTCAACTAGCTTTCCCCTCAGCTGCACCATCACTATGGAACAATCTCTCTCTCTCATTATCCATCAAGCTACCTCTACTGACTCATTCAAATCTCTATGAAAGACTCATCTTTTTGCAATTTAAGGTAAATGCGCTTAGAAAGGCCAATATTAAGCACTTTATAAATGATAGGGCGGATAGATAATAACAAGAAAAGCATATTGTAAAAATTTGAATAAAATTGACAGTAAAAAAAAAGGGGAAATTTGTTGTGCTATCGGAAAAGCACAAAGTATGGTGTACTGGAAAGACCATTGTGTTACGCTGTCAATGTTAATTTCCTTCAAACTATTCTCTTCAACATAGCTCAAATGTGAAACTAAATTGAACCATGAAACTCATCGGACAACATCAAGATGGAACCTTGGCAAAAAATGGCGTCATCAAGCGTGGAATATAATACATTAAATCAATTACTTATATTTGAAAAGCCCATAACTCAATGGATTGTTATAATCTATGCCTCATTGGAAAGGACTTCAAAAACTGAACTAACATTTTACAAGTGGGATTCCACTCTAACCTTGTCGTCCACTTCAAATGGCAAGTCAAAAAGAAAAACAATTGGAAAGCTATAATTTCAAGTTAAAATGTAAAGTGTCGTCATCAATTGATCCAATCATCATTTGATGACATCAATCATGAACACTTTGTTTTTTTTGTAATTTAACCAAAACTTAATTTCTAGTTATTATTATTAGTTGGACTTTCAAGGGTTAGGGATGGTAAGATTCTATGTACATTGCACCTACCTCAACTAACGACATGAGAAAACCCTGCTTGGCTTCTAACAAAGACGGTTACTTATGTCTTTTAACACGATCAACCCTCAAAACTTCCTGAACCAAGAATGAGTGTCAATTTCTTCTGTTCACATTAATAAGTTCCTCTTCAATTCAGATTTTCTTTTTCTTTAACCAGGTTCCTCTTACTTGTGGATTTAATACGCAGTTATTCCCTGTTGTCTCTATTACATGTATTGTGGAACTGTGTCACATAAAACTTGAAGCTATGCACAGTGGAATCATATAATAATAACCTTGCTAATAATAATTTGAAAAAGACATGTATTGGGTCCATGGACAAAAAGTAGGAACACTTTTACATGATATGCATGGTGTAGGCTTAAATAGACTTTTCAGGCTATTTCATAAAAACTACTTAGAGTTATCCCCAAGGGCAAACACCCCCCCCCCCAGAAATCAGACTCAAGTAGAAAGGCTATCATGCTTGATTATTACTACCCATGTTCATTAGGCCTTAAGCATTTCTGAAACCACCTCAACTCCTTTGGATTATGCAGCACCGGCAGCCAAATGGGCGCACAGGTTGTTAATCATTCACATCAACAATCTCCACCCTCTCAGGGACTCATTTACTCCTGGGTTATGGGGAAGCAATTATGGATGTCTTGCTTAAGAACAAGAGTGTCATGACCGGGAATCGAGCCCCACACCCTGATGACTCAGTCCTCAGAACTTGAATTTCGGTGCTCTAGACCATTTGACCATGTGTAATAACTCTCTCTTGTGAGTACATGTAGTGGTGGCTTTGAGAGAAGCCTGTTTGCAATTCATTTTGTCACAGGTTTCTCATACAAATGTAGGTTTTAATTTGGGGTTGACAAAGAACAAATTGGCTAGAGTGGGACTTGAACCTGTGACCTCCGGATTAAGGTGTATTAATACACATATACTCATTACAGTTAACAGTTTCAGCAAGTTTCAGTATCTAACATGTCTAATATGTGATGCAATCAAGCAAAATGAGTTGTTTGTCAACCCAGGTCATTAAAAAAAAAAGAATTATACACTTGAAAAAAGCATCTATGCTTTAATGCTGTCAAAACCCCATGTTGATATCACCTTTGGTTTAAAAGTTGTGAAAGTAGAAACACCAAGAGATTGGAGAGAATGAAACTGAGGAAAAAAAGGGGTTTAAAGTCAAGTTGTTGATTGAAAATATATCTGCACATTTTTCTTTCAATGCTAATTTTAGCCCCTTTTTGATGTTATTTATCGGGAAGGAAGTTGCCGATATAAAATGAGATATGCTTTGGCATTTAAATTTACATAAGAGATATTTTCTCCCCCGTTGGCCTGTTTTGGCTTGCTTCCATAATGACATTTCCGACAATAGACTCATTTAGCTTGATCACATCACACATGTAACAGTTTTGTAATTACATTAATAAGTATGAATGACGTATCTCTAGATTTGCCATTTTGTAATTTCACAAAGCGACCCATCTCGATACGCCAATTTACCAATGAAATACAAAGAGCTGCAGTGCAGTTCAGGCCTGCGTGTGTGAAATTTTCCATTTTCACGAAGTGAACTTTAATAATAATAATAATAATTATACATTTATACCGCGCACATATCTGTCAATAAAGACACCCAAGGCGCCCAAAGAGAAAATGAATGGTAACATTTAACAGAAAACTTGATATTGATTTAGAAAGAACGTTTGAACAAATGTGTGAAACTATCTGAAAGCGTAGTATTTTTACAAAGTGCGATATGACCTATTGCGAAAGGTCTCAATGAAACAAGAGGAGGCCCCTCCCCTCTCCGTCCCCTCCTCATCTCATCCTTTCCTCCAAAACTTGTTTTAACTTCCAAGCATTTTGATGCTTTCCTCTCCAAACCAAACATGACAAGTCTCGAATCAAAAGATCTCGTACAAGCCGACAATTCTACTTGACAATCCCAAAATCCCCCCCCCAAAAAAAAAAAGATAACATGTTTTCAAATGGCTACAGGTCAGCGCAGCAACCCAGTTCTTCCTAGTTGACACCAGACACAAGGACAAGTTTGTGTGGGGGACTCCATCTTGGTGACCTAATTTTGTTGACTTCCTTTTTCCTCCTAGAAAAGGCGCCAGCTCTTTTATTTTGGGTTCTGCTCTACAAATCAAGGAACTTCCCCCCGCACAGCATTTCTCAACAAATCCATTCAAATCCCAAAACAGACCAACAACAAACATCCCCCAGGCACTCAAAAAAAATAACTTGTCCTTTGGATTCAAACCACAGTGATCTTTTTTTCCTCTTCGTTTCTTTTCCCCCTTTACATGGGGCTGCGGTTTTCATTTTATCATTTCAGACACGTCGCGATCGTTTGTTGATGTGTGTTCTCTGCGACCCTTGTTAGCAAATAGCCCCGGGCGGCTAGATAGTTCTGATTGACGTACCAGACAACAGGCTCCGACATTTGAAACACTGATTACAAATTTGTTTACCGGAGCTGTTGTTTGTTGTGTATGCTGTTTGCAAGTTCAAATCTCACACGATTACATTGAGAAGGAGGAAGGAGGGGGTGGGGAATTGACAAAAAAAAAAAATAGGTAGTGTATAGAAACTATTAAAATAGATAAATATCGGTCCAAAGTGAAACCGAGTACTTCTGTAGTCCAACTGGGAATTGTTCATTCATAAATTTAGACCATGTACTTGCCAAGCTACCTCCTGTACAGGTTGTTAAAAAAAAAATAATAATAACCAGCGCATTTATCAGGGCGGCCTATTTTTGATGTCCTAGATTTATTGTCACTCAAAACCACAGTGGCTGATATTGAATGGTCAGACGGTAGGAGGTTTGACTGTGTACTGTGTTGACGCCTTCACTACATTACATCATATTGCAGGCTGGCATAGTTTATCTATCATTCCAAACTTCAGCGGATGATATTGAGTGGTCAGACAGTAGGAGGGCTAACTTGTACTTCATTACTCTCAGTTAATTTATTTTATTGTAATAATAATAATAATAATAATAATAATAATAATAATAATAATAATAAAGGAGTATTTTAATTATTACTAATTCTTCAAGGTTGAATGTCCTCCCTTACAAGGTTGTTTTCATTTTTCTATTTTTTATAATTTATTTTTTGATGACTTTATATCAGCCTAAAATTGCTTGACACTTCTATCAACCATAGTGAATGTTTTTATAAATAAATCCAATCAAATTTTGTTCAACTTTTGCCAAATAAAACCCACAGTGCAAAACACCTACATGTATTCTAACCTTGGAGGTAGGCTCTCAGCGATTGATTTTTACACTGAGGCCAGTGATTTTAGCATCGGGCCAGTAAACTTACGACTGTACAAGCCCGGTGGTCTTGTATTTTTAAGTAATAAGCCTAGCACCTCCCTGCATTGTTTGTTTAAACTGATAAATACAAATATCTTTCAATTCTGTTGAGTACTGAAATATTACCCATAAGAAAAATTAGATGAACCTTCTCTGAGTGCTTGATCCCAAAACAGCTCAAAATGTGAAACTGTGTTGATAGTGTTCTAGTCTCATTTTCATTCTAATCTTGTAACAAATGTTCTGGTCCAGTAAAAGTTTTGAGCTACAAGCCCTGCAGTCTTGAGGATTTTTTTCCCCCAAATTCGAGCTCTGGACTCTGCTCTGGTCAAAACATGAGGGCTGTTTGCATAAATTTACACCACAGGACTGATACTTCATGGAAGCAGCGGAGGCAATTGCCTCTGTGCTGCCCCAAGTCATTGCCTTGGTGCCCCTTCGAAATATGCATGCAGACAATTTCCCTCCAAGATTTGCCTTTAACTTTACAAGGCCCAACCAAGATACAACCCAGCCCGGAATCTCCGCTATTCACAGTCCATCTCACTTGTTATTCCATGCGTCTAAAGCTCATGTGGATCTCAGGCCAGGTATGGAACTACACCGAGGCCATGGCCTCTGTTGCCCCTAGCCTTGACTTTGGTGCCCCCCCACAAAAGTTTCCTGTGACAGCATTTTAAGATTTTCCAATGAAAGTATCCTTTGCGAAATAAAAAAGCCCTTAAATAGTTCTTGAGGTGTCAATGTATATTCGGTTTGCGGTAACACCCTGTGTATAGGCTCCTGACGATGACTAGAGCAGGCTAGTTGAAACGTTGAGACCAATTAAGAACTCACTCCGTGGCAGTGAAGTTAACAATGAAAAGTCCCCTCGATCCGATCCACTAAGCTTAAAGAAGTAGTTCCGGCCGATTTCCTACCCTCCGCCAAGGTAGTACTTAATAAACAGGACAGTTCTTTTCAGAACTAAGTAGTCTACCGAATTTCCAAAATCTACTCGGCGGCAGTAGAATAAAGCAAGACCTAGTTCCCAAAGAACAAATCGACACAGCAAAGTAGATATACACATGGTGTTACGGCAAACCGAAAAATGGCCTTGCCCTCTCAAAGATGAAATTCCAGGACTGTCGGGCCATACACCATTCTGCACACACACACTATTAGGGTTAGGACATTTAACGTTCAAGCAGTACGAAAAATAAAACCCACACTGAAATCCACAATGGTTAAGCCGACAGCAAAAACATTTAGACCGTCCTTTTCATTAAAATGTCAGCCCCAGATGCTATCCAGGAAGTATGATTGACATCCCTTTTGTTGGTGGAAGAACTGTCTTATCTTAATCCCCCTACAAAATGTAATACATTACTTTAAATCCTTTGTTAAAACATTTTCCGTTGTACCCACACCTGTGGTTTGTGGTTTTGTGACTGACAAGACTGGGTACAGTTTTCATTTTTTATCAATTCCTGGTCGATCCTGGAAAGAAAGTAAGTTGACATTGGCCTCTTTTACTGATCGGCTCATAGCTCAGGAATTGGAATTGGTAGAAATGGTAAAAACAGCTTGAAGTCACAAGTTCCGTTTAACTGTTTATGAAAATAAACGTACTATGCACAACCCTACACGCTATGGAACAGTAACTTCATTTGACCATTAAAGTGGTTGTGATCGCTACCGTAAATACACCAGACAGTACATGTTTAAAATATGGGCTGCTCAAACTTCCTGGGGGCACGTAAAATGCACAGTTAAGTAGCCCGGTGGGCTACTTTACCCAAAAGAATCTGCAGCGCAAGGCCTGGTTCCTGGGGCTTCACAAGAAAGAAGGAAGTTTGACGCTTACCTGCGGGTTCCAGGTGAGACCCGTAGTGTGGTAGGCAGCCACAAAGTCCTTCAGCTTGTTGATGGAGTTTGTGTAGGCTCTCATCCACTCAACATGCTTGTCATCCCTGGAAATCAAAGGAGGAATCATAACATAATAATAATAACAAGTTCTTATCCATAGCGCATTTTACAATAACGTATCAATGCGCTTTACAATAGTGCCCTGGTCATTGGGCCAATAGCATTCCTTTTTAATCTTTCTCAGCTCCCTGTGGAGTATACAGCCCCGAGCTGCCATGGCGCTCCGAAGTCTTTTTCAAACACAATATCAACCTCTACCCTTGCAGGTTCCCATTTATACCCCTGGGTGAAGAGAAGCAATTACAGTAAAGCATCTAGCTCAAGGACACAAGTGTCATGACCGACATCGAACCCACAACCCGATGACTTGTAATCACCAGAACTTGAAGTTGATGCTCTAAACCGCTTGGCCATGACACCCCAGTTCAGGAACCTCTTAACATGGCATGGCCGAGCATTGGTAGCAAATCTGACCCAAGTTCGGATGGCAGGGTCATAAGAATGTGGGTTCGAATCCCGGTCACATCACCTGTGTCCTTGGGTGAGCCATCTAAATCTATAATTGCTTCTCACTACCCAGGAGTAAAATGGGTACCTGTGAGGGGTGGAGATTGTTGATGTGAAGGGCTGGCAACCTGTGTGCTCATTTAGCTGCCGGTGCTGCATACTCCGAAGGAGTTAAGGATGTTTCACCACAGCTTAAGGCTGGACAAAAAGGGGACATAACAGCATAAGGCTCTTCGTGTTAAGCCCACAATGTAAACAAAAACCCCAAAACTCAGAAGTACAGTTCCCACCTAAAACACTCACAATGTAGCTCTCGTTAGACCGGCCCGACAGACAGACAGACAGACAGACGAACAAACCCCTCCTTGGCAGAGGTAATTAATAAAACCAGAACAAGAAGTAAACTCACTTTCCCTTGAAATCCTTGAGCACACGGTTGCCATAAAACAGAGCCTGATCAAAGGTTTCTTTCAGGTAGTTACAAGGCTTCGGTGACTGAAAGACAAAAAAAAATCATCTAAAAAAATGATCATCTTTGTTAAAAAAAGACTTTTTCAGGGCGAAATCTGAAACATGACGGCATTGAATTTCAACAACTAATGGATCTTTACATTCCAAGGAGGAATTTCTCCGTCAGTCAAAAGTTCAAATTCAAGGCCGTTTTGATTGAATATTTTGGGTTTGAACAAAGAAAAATTGACTGGAGCGGGACTTGAATCAACGACCTCCGGATTAACGTATCGGCGCTCCAGTAAATTTTTCTTTGTTCAAACCCAAATTACATTTGAATTGAATTAGAAACGAATTTCACTCATTGCCGTTTTCATTCAAGTCAAGCTGGTCTCCAAACCAAGTTAACTAACTCACCACGGTGACCCAGCCGACACATCCGATGCCTTCCTTGACCGTCATGAGGTGATTGATGACTTTGCTCGCCCGATTCTTCTCGCAGTACTGGATGACGGCGTTGACCTTCTCGGACAAGGGCTTGCAAACTTTGGCTAACAAATCCTGTGGAGTGACAATCCAAATACAGTGTTCATCCTCTGTAAATTGCATTATAAATTTACGATCAACCCAATGTGTCCAAATCCAATGTAATCTACACCATGCCCGATATGTTGCAGAGGAGTCCCCCACAATTGTTCCCAAACTCTAACACACTCTTCCCGTCTTGTACAGAAGTACACCCCCAGCCCGACCCCCACCCCCCAAAAAAAAACCTCCGAAGAGTTCCTGAGATTCCCAGAACACTATGAAGACACAATAGGAGAGGGGGGTGGGGTACACCGTGCCACATATTGAGCACAAAAACGATGTGATCGGCCCAACAGTTGTGACTGTATTATTGGTAAGGGATACTCAATTTGCCCCAGGGCCTGCTATCTCATGTTTAAGAGGGCAAGGCCAGTTTCATTTTGTAAAGGGCACTTCCATTGGAACTTTTGAAAGGACAGGACCGGGGCAAGAGAGGCATGGCCTCCCTGTAATACGCCATTTTGTGAGTTAGATTTGAAAAAAATGTCTGGTACAC
This sequence comes from Pisaster brevispinus, assembly GCA_023634235.1. Classification (NCBI taxonomy): domain Eukaryota; kingdom Metazoa; phylum Echinodermata; class Asteroidea; order Forcipulatida; family Asteriidae; genus Pisaster; species Pisaster brevispinus. The sequence continues at coordinate 1,571,406 of JAMKCF010000026.1, forward strand.
TGACTTGCTAAGTCACAAGTTCATGCTTAAATTTGATTTCCTCAGACTATAGATGTGTTGATATGTCTCATGGTTCGGAGCAAGCTTTGGCATAGTTACATAATAAAGAGACATCGAACAACCAAACACAATTTAATAATAATAATAATAATGGCTTCTTATATAGCGCTCATATCCGTCACTCAGTGACGCTCAAGGCACTTCAACATTAATTTCCTGCAAGGTATGTGGGGCTTCATTTGAAGTATGATACCTACTCTTTTACATAGCACCATGTAATGGTTTACAAGGTGCTGTGGCGCAATATGCAGCCAATCAAACCAGGAACACCGGGGCGAACCCCTTCTCTTTTCAATAAGTGTACTGGGTTCTTTTACGTGCATTACACAACACACAGCGCCAACGGCTTTACGTCCCATCCGAAGGACGAAGCAATAATGGTTAAGTGTCTTGCTTAAGGACACAAGTGTCACGACCGGGACTCGAACCCACACCCTGCTGAGTCGGAAACACCAGAGCTTGAGTCTGGTGCTCTTATCCGCTCGGCCACGACACGCCATTTCGAATGAATGTGTATGGCACAATGGTACCAGGGTTTGCTCATCTGGAGGTTGCTGTACAAAAAGCTTGCCCCGAACCACTTGCCAAAAGCAACTGATCGGAATCTACTCACATGCTCGTTAAACACCAATGCTACTAACAGTGCGTTTTATAATAGCATGTCATATTTTTCTTTCTGTGACCATAATCCTTTTTCGCATAGTCTGAACCATCTGATCGGCAGCTCTATGGCAATGGGCCCTGCTTGGTCTTCACCAGAGAGTATTTACTTACCGGTGTGGGTTGTTTACTGACCACAGCCAGCTCTAAGATTTTCCGCTCCACTCCGTAGGCTTCCTCAACCAGCTTAGCCTGTTGGTGAAGGTTGCGATAATAATTGGCATTTTTATTGAAATCTAACACGTCCGACTCCCTACTTCTTGAGAAATCGGCCAAAAAAATGTCACTGCAGTTTTATCAACAGCATCAAATCCATCCACGTTTAGCGAGTCGAAAATGCACTGTTCTCATTAGCAGTGGGTAACAACCGCATCTCTGGCCGTTGTAAGGGCAGCGTTCAAACGGGCACCGAAGAGATTTCCAAACCTTGCCATCAGGCGATCTTTGGACATTCACATTTGTCAACTCGCTTAAGCCCGTTTCACACGAGATCTCAAAACGATGGTCGTTTGCAACGAAATCGCACCGGTGTAATAAAATCGCAAATTTGCATGGTGTGAAATGAATCCATGTGATGAAATTACCACGGACCCACGTTATAAACAACCGGGATCAAGACCATCCCTGTTTAGAATCGCCGAGATCAGTCGTGTGAAACGACGCTTATACTGATTTCCAATCAACGAAAACATTTCACAGGATGTTTACTACCATTACCGTCTTCATAACAAGTAGGCTTTCAGATAGAAATGACACAATTTCTTTTCGGGTCTATTACCAAAGTATGACCCTACCTTAAATTAAAAGAAGCTTTTTTTTCAGTGACTCTAGGTGGCAGCAGACTTACCAGGTAAAACCACAGTTCTCTCTGAAATGCGCACATGATCAGAACTACATGAACAATGGAAAATATCCTGGTAAAACTCCTGCCACTTAGCAAACTGAAGTTCAGTATTTAACCTTGTTCCCAGGGGTGATCGATCTCCCTGTGACATTTTTTCCCAGCATGCCTTGCTCGCTCATAACCCCAGAATTGGTTCATTTAAATGTGCAACTGTTGGGCACATTTTAATTACGCATGTGGCCGATCCACTTTGTGCGCCCTCTCAAGTATGGTAGCCCGCAATTGCGGCATCAACTGATAGAGCAACTGGTCCCCTCTAATTCTTCTTTGATTTTGTGCCAAGTCTATACTGTATGCAGTTTAGGGTGACCGTGTAAAAACTTGATTCTTTTGGGATTGCATCAAAATACTTAAATTTTGATACATACATACTAAGTGAAAATATTTTAGTCACTTTAAGTAGTCACTTTTGTGAGCCAATCAGGGTTGCTTTTCAGCCCATCCCTACCAGGGGTTAGTTTCTTGTTTTCATTTCAGCAAATTTTGTTTGTTTTACTCACATGTTCAGCGATCTGACCGCCCAGTTCCTTCGAGAGGTTCAAGTACTTGCTGAGCTCACCGGACACGAAGCCATCGAAGGCTGCCAGTGACTCTGAGCTATCTCCTTAAAAAATAAACCAGAAATATAGCATTACTAGAAAGAGCACTCCGGCCAGAGTTTGTTATTAATTACAATTAGGGTTGTGCATCTTGGTGTATGGTGCTGAAATGGTTCAAACAAAGCTTGTGGCTCTGGTTTAACCAGTTTCTACCAGTCCAAATTGAGAATTGGAATAGGCTCTTTACTTTCTGAGCATTTTCTTTTTTTGAGCTGACCTGTAAAGATCCAAAATGTCAAACATATGGAGCGCAATATGTCAACAAAACAGTAAGAAAACAACAACCAAGACCTTGACCATTTATTGGCCGATCTCAATGATTTTTGGATTATATGAAAGGAAATTCAATAAGTAAGACAACTTATAATGCTCTATAAAACTTATAAAACTTATAATACACATCCGCGTAAGGGTACAACCAAATTATATTCTTTATCCCCGATGCAAAAAACACCATCTATTAAATCATTGCGGTACCGCTGCTAAGGCTTCGAACTGCCTCTAGCCATCGGGCTGGCTCGGTGGACTAGTGGTAAGACATCTGCTCTAGCAATGCAAAAGTCGTGGGTTCAAACCCAACCCGAGTGATTTGCCTGTGGATATTTTGTTCCACACAACCCGGGAAAGTATACAGTGCTTAATACACATTATATTATAATGCTCTAGAATGAGATCTTTAAGGTAATATATAGAGTTTGTCAAATTGACCTGTGAACACAAGCTTTCGGTTGTGAGAGAATGTGTGCTTCATGCTTGAGTGTTCCAATGAGCGGTCAAAGAATGTGGGCACCATCGGTTGTTTACGTATGTCAAGTGAATTTGGTAACGAGAGGGTTAAACTTACCACTGCTGACAGAGGCACTTGATGCTGCTCCTGCACCCCCCTAATAACAAATAAGTTATACATTGAAAGTTAATGTCACAACCTGATTTACACTACAGATCTAAATTGTTATTATTATCATACTATTTCTGGTATTGAAACCAAGGATGCCTCATAAGTGAACTTAATCACTGTAGCTTGCAAGCCTGAGGAAACCTGTGAACAAGGGTGCTTGCTATGCGAACCAGAAACACCGGGGTCAACCCCTACTCTTCCAGGATAAGCATTCTGGGTTCTTTCACATGCACTACCAATCCTACTAGTATACTGGACCTATGGCTTTGATATCCCATCCGAAGGACAAAGCAATTATAGTAAAGCATCTTGCTCAAGGACACAAGTGCCATGACCGGGACTCGAACCCACACTCTGCTGTTCAGAAACACCAGGGCCCAATTTTCTGCTTAAGCAGACAATTTTGCTTACAAATTTTGTGCTGAGCAAAAATTGGCAGGCTACCGGTCACAAATCGTGCATGTGACATGGTAGTCGGGCTGGTAACCTTATTCTGGTCAGCATAATTTTGTTGTGCTTAGCTGCTTTTTGTGCCCTGATGCTTGAGTTCGGAGCTCTTAACCGCTCGGCCACGACACACCACTCGATCAGGTAAGAATCTTGAGGATTGGGGGTCTCAAGGATTGGGTCAAACTTTGGCCTTTTGGCCTTTGGACTTTGGCCTTTTTTTTTACTTTGGCCTTTGATATTTTGACCTCGAAGGACTTACTTCAACATTCCAGAGGATGCCCGTAACGCAGTTGTCTGCGACATACTCTTCCAGCTTCTTGATGGTTAGGATAAACGACCTCATCCAATCCACTTGCTTGTCATCTCTACGAGCAAACAAACAAACAAACAGGAAAGCTTGCCTTTTTAAAGGGTGTGTGCAAAGAAGAACCTAACTCAGGGGAGCTGGAGGTAGGAATTGGTATTGCTCTTCAAACAGTCTAGATTGTAGGATGGAGGAAGACATGCACCAGGCAAGGAGTTTCAAAGAGATGCAGTACGTGGAACAAAGCTGTTGGAATGGCTCTTTTTTCTACATCTCAGCAAAGCAAGAGTGTATGGGTGAGAACAAGCAGAAAGCCTGGTTTCACACTCAAACACCCCGACAGGAGGAACCAGGTCGAACACACTGGTGGCACATTTACCATGAAAATATTTGTGGGAAAAGACAGAGGCTGGCTACAGACTGAGACCTACAGTGGGAAAGAGGTTGTAACATTGATCCCAACCCTTCACCAACAAGATTAACAAAATACGCTTCTGCACTCTATCTGCATGTAATTATGATAAATGACAGGCAGAAGCTCCGGCCCAAATGCGACAACAGTACTCCGTTAGGGATTGTAGAGCTGTCTTATACAGGTAGAGATTAGCATCAGGCGATAAGAACATCCCGAGCTCATTAAAGACAACCAACTCGCATGGAAGCACTCTTTGCAATGCCGGAGATATACCTCATACACTGAATGCTCACAGGTTTTCACATAAATGGTACAAAGTAATTTACTAACTCTGTCAAGCTTCTCAAGTCTGCATCAAGTCGCACCTTTTCTCATTTTTGCTCCCCCATACCATCTCACCATCTCAATCAGAGAATCCAACTCTTTATGCAAATTCAAGAAGTGTATCAACAATTATTTATACCCAATCTAATGCACTGTGTTCTTGATGTAGTGGCGCTTTATAAATGCCTTATATGTATGTATGTATTTGGTGACACCATTTTTGCGCTGGGCTTCCGGAATAGTCGTCCAGAGTTTGTTTTGAATTTTGTCAGTGAAATCTGAAGGACTTACTTTCCCTTGTAGTCCTTGATCACGCGATTGCCGTAGAATAACGCCTGATCATACATCTCCTTCACGTACTTCACTGGTTTGGGCTCCTGGAAATAGAAAGGACAAAGTCGTCAAGTACGGGAGTCGTAGTAGACTGTGCAAGTATCGCGCACAACCAAAATGAGAAAACAACTAAGAATGCTGTGTGACCGTCCATTTTAACACCGAGTTAGAAAGGTTCCAAGTTTTACTACCACACCATCCAAGATATATTAGAAATAGTTTCTATTCATTTCCCAATAATGTTTACATTTAGTGACTTCTTTACTTGCCTAGCTGACAAAGACAGCTCTACTTATCAGAGAGTTTAGATATTTGTAGGTCTGTATTTGACATGGGTTAGACTGAGTACATGAGTGGAAATAGTTTTCAGCCCTTAAAAAAAAAAAAAAAAAATCACTGGGAACTGAAACCCCCCCACCCCTACATGTATGTGGAATGTTCAAGTCTAGGATATCAAGGAATTTCACTGCCCCGGTTATTACACTTTGAAGAAATGGCTAAATTACTCATTATGTGGGAAGCTTTATATGGTCTTTTACACAGTTGAGGGTTTAAATGGTTGATCAACTCACTGTAAAATGTTACCAAGAATAGGAGTGTTGGAAATCGGTTTTAGTAATGGAATTGGTATTGGTAATCAGTTATGGTAATGCAATTGGTGTTGGTAATCAGTTATGGTAATGCAATTGGTGTTGGTAATCAGTTATGGTAATGCAATTGGTGTTGGTAATTGGTTTTGGTAATGCAATTGGTGTTGGTAATTGGTTTTGGTAATGCAATTGGTGTTGGTAATTGGTTTTGGTAATGCAATTGGTGTTGGTAATCAGTTATGGTAATGCAATTGGTGTTGGTAATCAGTTATGGTAATGCAATTGGTGTTGGTAATTGGTTTTGGTAATGCAATTGGTGTTGGTAATTGGTTTTGGTAATGCAATTGGTGTTGGTAATCAGTTATGGTAATGCAATTGGTGTTGGTAATTGGTTTTGGTAATGCAATTGGTGTTGGTAATTGGTTTTGGTAATGCAATTGGTGTTGGTAATCAGTTATGGTAATGCAATTGGTGTTGGTAATCAGTTATGGTAATGCAATTGGTGTTGGTAATTGGTTTTGGTAATGCAATTGGTGTTGGTAATCGGTTTTGGTAATGCAATTGGTGTTGGTAATCAGTTTTGGTAATGCAATTGGTGTTGGTAATCAGTTTTGGTAATGTAATTGGTGTTGGTAATCGGTTTCGGTAATGCAATTGTACAGATTATCTTCTGATTTCTTTCCACTTTATAGGGTCTCCATCTATTGCCAAAAGGAGTGCCCCCCCCCCATAACATGACTTTTACTTTGGAGCCCCACTTTAAATGTTATAGAAAGTTTTAAAAAGAAATGAATGAAATAGCGTTCCATCCCATTTCAGTCTGACACTCACCACGGTGACCCAGCCGATACAGCCGATGCCTTCCTTCACCGTCATGAAATGATTAATGAAATTCTTGTCGGCTCTCCTCTTTTCGGCAAACTCTATGACCGCTTCGACATTCACGTTGAGAGGCTTGAAGAAGGCTGTGATCTCCTTCTGCTTGGACAATGACAAATTTTGCGGAAAAAAATGCTTAAAAAAAATTCAAAAACTGTCCAAAAAAAAGTCCTTCATTCTTCATGTCAGGAATGAAATGGTGGAATCTCATCTTTAAAGAGGGCATGGCCACGACCACAAAAGACAGGGAAATGGTTAAGAAGTACCTATGCCGTTTCCACCAGCCTGCTCTGGGCCAACATTTCTAGAGCTGCTTGTCGGCCGATTTTTGTGTTTACTGTGTAAGTTACATTTCAGAGTGCTGCTAACCGTAAGCACAGAGAAGGGCACGCTAACCTTCCGTCACCTTATGGTCGCATCATTTTCCTTCTTACAATCTGCTTGCGCTTGGTAAGCAATTGTTTTCTCTTAAAGCAAAATAAATGTGCTTACTGTAAGCAGCTCTATGAAATTGGTTTCTGGGCCCTCTAAGAGCTGCTTCAGCACAAAAACTAGTGAAGCACAACAAAATTATGCTTACCAGAAACAAAGGTTACCAGCTAAATTTGACATGTAGCATCTGTGGCTGGTATCCTGCTTATTGTTGCTTAGCAGTTACTTTTTAAGCAATATTTTATGCTTAAGTAGCTCTATTGAATTGAGCACAGGTACCCTGGTAGGTGAGTGTTGGTTTGAAAGGCCGGCCATAAATTTCTTTACTTAGCAAGAAATAAGCAGGGTACCACTGGTAACAAAGTAAACTTTATGGAATGTTGGCTGGTAACCTAATTCTGCTAAGCAAGATTTTTCTGTGCTTAGCAAGTTTTTGTGCTTCCAGGCTTTATGAAATTGGGCCCTGTTGACAATCACGACCATCGAAGTGATGATGTCAGATGCTTCACACCACACCCGATACATGGCAGAAGTCGTCCCCCACCCAAATGTTTCTATACTCCAACACACTCTTCCCCTCTTGTACAAAAGTATCCCTCAACGCTCCCCCTGAAAATCCTGTAAAGAGTTCCAGAGATTTCCAGAACACAACGAAGACACAATGGAAGGGGAGGGGGGGTTGTGGGGCGGGAGTTACATCAGCCCACATATCGAGCACTAAAATGGATGTTTTGGCTACACTGCTTGTTCCCGTTTGGTTGGTGTTCATTCGTGTAATGGTGTGTCTTTACAAGTTGGGCGTCTTACCGGTCCAGGTCTCTTCATTCCAGCGGCTCTCACTAAGATGTCTCTCATCGTATCGTAACAATCCTTCACAAGAGCGGCCTGATCAAAGACAACAGGGGAAAAAAACACACAAGAAAACGAGGTAAGGGCATTATTATTATTATTACTATTATAATTATTATTGTATATTTCTGGTAATGAAAACCAAGGATGCCTCATAAGTGAACTTAATCACCGTAGCTCACAAGCCTAAGGAAACCTGTCATTAATGGTGCTTGCTTATGTGAACCAGAAACACCAGGCTTCACCCCTACTCTTCCACGATAAGTGTTCTGGGTTCTTTTACGTGCAATACCAATCCAAGTACACAGGACCTCAGACTTAGTGTCCCACTCGAAGGACAAAGTTATTATGGTAAAAGTATCTTGCTCAAGGACACAAGTGCCATGGATAGTGCCTCATAATTCTTACACGGCTCTGCATACCATGTTTGTTATCACAATAACAATCCTTATGTAATTGTGTACATTATGTGTGTACTGCGTATGCATTCACCACAATGTAAATTTGACTGGCCATAGTTTGACCCCGAGACAGTTCATCCATTCTGATTGGTCGGGAGGAGATCACGTGGCCATGTTTAAAACGTGCGATATAAACACAGCAGGGAGTGTTTAAACATGGCCTGAGGAAACCGAGTTAAAAGTGGCCACTATCAGAAAAGTGCGCAGAAGGCACAAATATCACGGCCCAATTTAAGTTTGTTGGTCACATATTTGGCGTGCGCAAGTTTGAAACTTGCGTGGGATAGTTTGAAACTTGCGCCAGGAGCTACTTTTGAGTTCAGCATGGATAGAAATTCATCGCAGAGTCCAGTCCAGTCGGGCTCTCAATGAGAATAAAAGAGTGGTGACTCAGTCTTAAACGGCTGTTTAAAAACTTGCAGGGTGGTGGTATGCCATAACTGACACGGCCACGACCCCAGCCAGTTTTAAACAGCCATTTAGGACCTACTCTATTTATACAAAACCATGTGGATGACATTGAATGGTCAGACAGTAGGAGGGTTGAGGAGACAGTACACAAGTCAAAATGAGGTCAAAGGTTAATGAATGCGGGAAAGGGACACACAGAGAGGCTTACATGGCTGGCGACGTCACCACCGATAGCTTTGGACAGAGCGAGGTACTTGCCGACATGTTCAGAGACAAACTCATCAAAGGCACTCACAAAAGCTGGGATTTCTGTTTCAAATATGGAGGGAAAACATTCATTAGTTGGTTATTTGAAGATTGAATTAATTCACTGTCATATCCGTATGCTACATACATGTGTGTGTACACTATAAAACGATACTGGATTTGATGTTGCTCTTGAACAAGGCCCAATTTCAAAAAGCTGCTAAGTAGTAAAGTGCGCTTAGCAATTAGTTTCTGCGAGGCAAAATTTAGCAGGGGACCAGTCACAAACAATTTAAATTACATGGTGTTTTGGGTGGTAACCCGGTTCTGGTAATCAAGATTTTTCTGTGCTAAGGAGTTTGTTGTGCTTGACAGCTTTATAAAATTTGGCCCTGTACTGTTAAAGTAACTGGGCAGTGCGACAAGAGCCCAATTATATTGAGCTTTATTCCACAAAAATAGTATTGTAAGCACAACAAAATTATGCTTACCAGAATAAGTTTACCAGTTTATCACCTAAAACTTACTACATATTAGACAAGAAGTTCAGAAAGTGACCTCTCTAGAATCTGCCATATAATTAATGAATTAATTAGTTTTGTTTTCATAGATATTGGCGTTTTATCAGTTTATCGTAATCCAAGATGATGGCCAACTGAAAACTTGGCGGGAACCACATGTACTTCAGTTGTTTCCCTTACTAATTACTTTGATAGTTTAGTGATTCTTGTTCGTTAGTCAAATATTCTTATACTACCTTGTTATAATTGATTACACAGACATGTTTGAAGGGTTTGCCTTTGACTTTTTCAGTGACTCGCCTGCATTTCACTGGTCCCCCAGCTTTTTCACTGGTTCTTATTTTAAGGCTTTCTACAGTCATTTGTATAGGACTTGAGTTTGAAACCATACAAACAATCAGTGCAGGCAGTGATTTATATGTAGCTTTGGGGAGCAATGAACTAGCCAGCAGGACCACTCGGACAGAAGTTCCAACTGGCATTTAGCCAGCGGACCACTGTTAAGGGAAAAACGCTGGTTTTAATTATGATAATTCCTGTCCACAAAGACAACTTTAGCAGGCTGTTCGATCACTGTCTTCATTCATGTGTCATTACACAGCTCTGGAAATAAAGAGGTCTACCGTTCCTCAGAACAGCGTACAGACCCAATGAGTGTCACACTTAGTCTAAGAGGCGTCAACTCTTTACCTCCGCTGGCCCCTCTGGCAACGCTCTGCAGCAACTGGATGGCGTTGTTCAGTCTCTGGGTTGCGTCTCCGTCGATCTTGCCCGACGCCTTGGCCGACTCTGCCTGGATGCTGGAGCTCAGCGTCGTGAGCTGGGAAACGAGACTGCCGATATCTGCCATGTTTTACAATCTGGAAGACTTCAAACAAAACGAGGAGAAGAAAGATCAAACATTGTACGCAATCAAAACCCATCTACTCTCAGTGCCATTTGCCAGTGAGTTGACCAAATCCATTAGATAACTCAATAACTTTGCACTATTTGTACAGGCTGGCATAGCGTATCATTCCATTCAAGACCATGTGGATGCTATTGAGTGGTCAGACAGTAAGAGGGTTGACAGTGTACTACAAAAATGAATTTACCACATGCTGTGATATTTCAGGCTGGCACAGTTTTACCTACTGTATTCATTCAAGTTTCAAAACCCAACGGAATAATATTGAGTGGTCAGACAGTAGGAGGGTACCATGGGGTATCTGGGGTACATGTACATTACCATCCAGAGACTAGCCCAAAACAGACAGTATGGAGGAATTTCATTTCTGCCCTACATGCCAACAGAGGCATAACAAGCAGTAAGTAAAAAAGTAAGACAGTCGGAGGGTTGAATGTGTACCATTATACATTCAGTGCATTCCCCACATTGATTGCAGGCTGGCATAGTTTATCTATCATACATAGGCTGTTCAAAAGCACAATGAATGATGTTTAATGGTTACACAGTTGGAAGGGTTTTAAAAAACACCTTTCTTTACAAAGTTCTCCCTTTCTAAAAAAAATTGTTTAAAGGCAGGGTGTGCTTTTGCCATTTACTCCCCAAGTTAATGACAAACAGTATTAGCTGTTGCTAACTGCTTACCAACCAAAAGGTTGCTAGGATTGAAATGTCACGCCACTAACTACATGTGTATAATTTGCAAGTTAAAGACCATAAAAACCTTCTTGGTAAAGAGCACTAGAGAGCTGATAAAACATTGTTAGAAACGGCCCCCTTTGAAGTAAGGTAGTTTTAGAGAAAGAGGTAATTTTTCACAAACAAATTTGGAATCTGAGAAAGGCTTCAGTAGGCACGAAACCTTTCTCAAGGCATCTGCAATCACACAATCCTATGCAACATGGATGTTTTTTTTCTTTGTTTATTTTCATGCAACTTGGATGTCCAAATTTTTACAGATCTGTTATTTTGTAGATACACCAAGTGAGGATACTGGTCTTTGACAAAATTTACCAAAAGTACACCCTGCTTTTAAAGGGACTCGTAACCTTGGATTGGGCGATCTGGGCTATAAAAAACATTCGTTATAAAATGAATACATTGTATATGGTTGGAAAGATGTTATAAAAGTAGAATAATCCACACAAATATGCCATAAAATTTCGTGGTTTTCCTTAAACTTAGCGAACTAACATGCCATTTTGTGGAGTCATATTTTTGATTCCACAAAATGTCGGACGGTGTTAATTCACAAAGTAAAAGGAAAACCACACAATTTCGAGGCATGTTTGTGTGGAGCATTCTACACTTTTAAAACATCATTTCATAACAAATGCTTTTCATAGCCCAAAATCGCCCAATCCAGGGCCTGTAATGTACAGTGTATAAAAAACTGCAAAAACAGCAAACGTGTGCTATTATTTCTGGGGCTCTCACTCACAGCAGATTGTGTTTCGATGTCACAGCTTTTATCGCACCACTTTCCCTTTCAATTCGGAGAAGGTGTGATATCTATCTTCCCTGCCGTATGGTTACATAATTCATGCATCCCTTCCAAATGTAAATAGGAAAAACATTGGAGGGATGTGAAAATTCCTGAAAAATGGCTTGAGGCCTTTTCACACTGTCCAAAATCTCAGGGTCGGAACCGGTTCCGAACCGGAGATTTTGTTCACCCCGTTTCACACTGTAAAAAGTTTCAACCCGCCTCCGATCCGGGTAGCATCCTCTAGCCGGATAAAAAATCAACCCTGGCAGGGACCAGGGTTGAAAATCTCAATCCGGATCGAAATTGCATTTTTCGTTATACGGTTCACGCATTAGCCGCCGGTTCACGTAAAGACCAGTGTGAATGTTGCTTATCTCTGATCCGTGCCGAAAAGAAGCGAGGCTGAACCGGAGAGGACCCGGGTAGGTTTCAACGCGGTTCCAAATGGAGGTAGTGTGAAAAGGCCTTTGGGGTCTGGGTTCCACGTAATTCAAGACCTGGAACCTGTCAGATGTTTACAATTCAGGAGGTTTACAGACTCTCTGTGCATCATCAGAATTACAAAAGAACAGGTTTGGACACAATGTGGACCGTTCTTCTTTCTCCCATTGGTGATTGCTTTACTTCTTTCATGAAAATTTGAAGGCTCTATAGAAGGTTTTGAGAAAATCCCGAAATCAGGAAAAGTCCTGAGAAATCTTAGGGCCTATGCCTGGTAAATACACCAAACAAAGTTGGCACATTATTTCAGTCTAGGGGGGGGGATACATAAATGGCTGCCTCACTTTTAAATTAACCATGGATAAGGAAGTTATAAAAACACACTTTTTACTTACTGCACTGTACATTTACATGTTTATACTACAATAAGATTTGTTCCAAGTCCCATACACTAGTCTCCAGACACAGTAGGCCTATGTAGGCTACGTGTAGCCTGCAATCCATACATTGTGCAAGCATTTCTCAATTAGTCGGCCTATATAAATACACAATCAGGTCATAATAACATCAGGGCTTCCTGTCTAGTTTCATCTTCAGTGGACATTATGCATTTCAGAAGGTTAATCTTGGATTTGTTATTCATTGTGAACGTTTAATCAACTGCACCGATGTGATACACAGGAGAATGACTATGGCCAGCAATTTTTTGTGTATCTTTCATGTCCTTGAATCAAAATATTTAAGCCAGATATGATATCTGGCCCTTAGAATAGTAGGAATGAGTACAAGGGCTGACCTACATGTATATTTGGAATTTAGCCTTAACACTTTTTAGACCATTTAATACAAATTTTACTAATTTTTCTGAGGAAAAAAAAAATTGAAGTCGGATTAAAGTGAAAAAACATCAGGCATGATTTACATAGCAAGCCACAAAAGTATCATTAATATTAAAAATTACTTTATTGGCTTTTAAAAAGACTTGGCTAAAAAAGCCGAAAAGTAAAAGTTATTAAAAATGTACCCCAGAAAACACATCACCAATACATTACACAAAAACATTGAAATATTGATGAAAAAATTTAAAAAATATAAAACTCTCAGAAAAAAATCTGTGATAGAAACTCAAAATGTTTTGATTAGAATCAAACTGACCAGTATTTAAGTAGCTAATGATCCGAAGAGCCTGTCCACAAGATAAATTGGACCGAGATCTTCGTCTTGGTGCCCACCTGGCAAAAATTCCCCCTAAATATTATTAGTGTCAATTGTGCAGGCCTGGAATTACAGGCAGGCCATGGAGGTCATGGCCTCTGTTGCCCCTTGTCTTGGCCTTGGTGCCCCTTCAAAAGTTTCCCATAGACTTTAAGATTTTCCAATGAAAGAGCCTGGGATTTTACTTCATTTCACACATTTTTGTGAGATTATTATTTTTTGGTAAATTTTTATTTGGGTTGTCTAGAGAATCAAATCTCGACTTGCGCAGTACTTCAGAATGCACAGACTTATTATCTGTGAGATTTCATATTGTGACTCTTTATTCTAATTTTTACGTGACTTCCAACTTGCATTTTTACTGTATTGTTTTAATTGTTGATTAATACAGTAAGTAATTAGGCCTCTAAAAAGGCTAGCTGACATAATCATAAACCCTTTGCACTCAATCTTCCTAACAGTCACAGACAGGAGGGAGACAAATCATGTTGCATTTATTTATTTATTCATTTTAAACTTTTCTTGACAACAAATCAAGTTTACCTAATTGCATAATGTGTGTAAAATGTTGAGGGGGGAGGGCATTAAACATGTTGAGAAATGTTATGAAATCATAATGCTAACAAATGGTCCGTCCTTTTAGGTCTATTCAAAGGGAAGTGACCAAGAGCTTTTCATCAGGCTAGTTGTGATATTATCGTAGCCCTCCATCCTAACGACTGTCGGGAGGATGGAGGAAAACGATTATAATATCACAACTATCTGATTATCAATAACTATCTGACTATTATTAATATTCAGGCATGCAACTGCGGTTTGTAAAAACAGAGTACAGCAGGTAAACATGGTAAATCACAGCAAGACTTTGTAAAACATGAACTGCATCATTTCAATTTTCAATAGATCAGCTGAGAAAAGAAATGAAACAAAAAAATAAATCTGCTACCGGTACAAAGTTTTGCCTGATATTGTTTTACCATTTTTAAATAATGTATATCATGATTGATATCGCCCGATTGTTATTTGTGGTTTACCCCTGCTGGTTGGTGATATTTCAATTTAAAAAAAAGAAAAAGAAAATTATCTTGTTTAGGTACTGGCCATATTTAATCAAATGAGACTTAAACTTTGTCTTTAGAGAATAGATTAGAAGTACTTCCTTTGTTCTTTCCGTAATTAATATTGGATGCAATCACTCAAACAAAACCTATGAAAATTAATGCAAGATACATTTGCCATTCTCCAACATTCATGGTTAGTTTTGTGGTAACATCTTCCTGATTCAGTGCCCCTTTGAAGCGATGGTTAATACGGGCCAATTTACGCGTGCCAAGTAATTTAAATTTGTATTATAGGAACATCTTTTGGCATTTACATGTAATTGGAAATCACTGCAAGCTACATACATGATACAACGTTATGGTGGAGTTTGCCACCGGCGTTTGTAATTTAAACACACTACAAGCTACCCTATGAGCCTTCAAATACAAGGAAATATAATCCAAAATACGAGAAACTACTTAAGTATAATTGAAAAATGAAAATAAAATCCAACATTTTAAGAAAATCAAGCTTGAGAAGTTATTTACCTTGAAACTGTTCCGCGTGGAATTCTTCACTCAGTTGGGAGTGGTGTACAACCCGGAAGTGGTTTCCTGACAACCTCGTATTCAGAGGTATTGACTTGATTCGTTGGTTAATACATTGACAACGCACGCGGGCAATGCTGGACTCGTTCCCAGCAGATTGCCATCGTCAGTCCTATGTAAACTTGTCACGCCCCCCCCCCCTAATTATGACATATACCATAAATGCAGTTTTCCCCACTAATTAATAGCCTACCTGCATTTTTGACAGTGTCGTTTTGTTTTCTAAACTTTTTCCCGGCAGTGGGTCCCTAGGACTAACCGTCCATCACTCAGAAGGGCATAAATACGGCAGTTATGTTTCATTGTTCCATGCCAGGCCAACCAAAGGAGTCGCGTCAACTCCAAAAAAGGCGTTTGTATTTTTCATATCATGATATCGGGAAATGTGGGGCGAGATGGGGTCCTGGTGTTGGTGGGGGGGGGGGGGGGGGGGCTTATTCACTTTTATCTCATAATAGTAATAACTAGCAAGTGTGAAACTAGTTCTCTTTAGTTGTTTTCTTATTAAAGGTTTGGGCTAGGCCTATTCATTTTTACAAATGACTGGTTGAGATGAGTGCTGTATTATTGCAAAGGGTAGCCAAGGCGTGTGATGGATGGATGCATTGTTTCTCCGTGCAACGCATTTTGGATACTTTTTGTAACTTTTAGACTCTTGTGAATAATGCGATTTCTTGAAAAAGGACAGATAGAGGGCCTAGTTTTCTTTTGTCTTTACATGTCAAGTGTGTAATGTTGTTCCATCACTGGGAATAATTTGCGGTGGGTGTGGCTGGGGGTGAGGGGGGTACTGGGGTGCTGGTTTGGGGGAAAATAGATCTTATGTTCTGAATGAGTGGTATACAAAATATATAACAATTGTCCAAGAATAATACCCCGAGACCAAGACCAAGACCAAGACCAAGACCAAGACCAAGACCAAGAACAAAACCGTCTTTTTTCCCCTCAGAGGTCCATGGATACTTGTACTAAATAAAACGAAATTTGTCCAATTACATTTTAGCTAGTGCAAAATATTGTTGAGCATTTTTCTGCCTCACAAAAATGAGCAGGATGCAACCAGTCACAATTCATGTCATTTAACATGGTGTTTTTTGGCTGGTAACCTATGTTCTGGTAAGCATGATTTACGGTTGTGCCTGCGACTTTTTGTGCTTAAGCAACTCTATGAAATTGGGTGGGCCACGGTAATTACCAAGTCACAGTAAGTGTAAACCAGATTTTGAGCTCTCAAGTTATTGTTTCCTTTGTGTTTTAATCGAAATGAGCTGTTGTGGTTTTAGCAAGAAGAACCCGAGTGCACTCCTGCGCAGTAACAACTCAAGAGCTGCACCAACACTAGGGTTAAGTTTTATTGGAGCACAAGGGGGCACCATTTTTTCTAGGGGGCACTGCTGACAAATAAAAGCTGTAGTTTTCGTTTACAGGCCTCCGGTCAACGCTCTTGTTATGCCATTTACTATTTTTTTTACAAGATACTCTGAAGGGAGAGATGAAACAAATAGGGCCTATGCATTGCTGCGTGTAAATGGAAAAATAGTTTTTGAAACATTGAAACTATCATATTGAAGCTTTTTTTTAAATCTAAAAAGTCCAGATTTCAAAATGGGTGGCACCCGGGGGCATGTGCCCCTCCCCTCACCCCCCCCCCCCCGACCCATTACGCAACACTGACTTGACGTTTAGAAAAGGCCTAGCCTAGGTCTATGCTGTGGGAGTCTTCAGGACAGAAGCTTTGGTGTTTCTGCATCCTCCTTCGTAACATGTGGTGGAGTACCTCGCTGGGAATCAATTAAGGCGGGCACTTAAACACCATTCTTTTCAGAACTACGAGAGATTCAAAACCAGTAGGAACCTCAAGCCTTATTCGATACAATACAATCAATTTTACAGAGCACTTTTACTCATCAAAAATGTAGAAAATTAACCAAAATAACCAGTAAACATTCTTTCTCCTTATCTTTACATTATTATCTTTCTTTATATATATATGTTTGTATACATTGTTTTTGTTACTATTTGTTTCCTTTATTTTTATTTACTGGTCTGCAGTCTTGTTCGCTTTAGTCAAATCGCTCTTGTTTATATTAAAAACTATGTATTTGTCCGTTTGTTGTCTGTTTGGGGTGTTTGTTTGTTTGTTTGTTTGTTTGTTTGTTTGTCGTGTCGTGTCTATAGGCCTCCCGTATAAGCTGTGCTTTTGGGATTTGCCTCTATTTCACTCCCCAATGTGGATTATTGTTTTCTTTCGGTTTTTGCATTCATCTTAGTTTTTTCTTTATTTTTTTCTGTATTACTGTACACCGTGCATTTACTTGCACATGTATTTATTGGTTTTGCGTTATAGAAATAAATGTTATTTGAATTGAATTGATTTGAATTGAACATGTGGGTCATTGTCCGTACAGGTAAGTTTTCGGGGCAAGTTCTTAAAAGCGTCCAAGGATTTGAAGGGGGGCAGCAGATGCACTGTGGAAGCTCATTCCAGAGTCGAAGAGCATTTGTCTGGAATGCAAGTTCACCAGCTGTGCTGCATGTTCTGGGCACACACGGAGACGGGTAACGCTAAACTTCAGCGGAGTCTAGGTCTACCAGAGTGATGTGGAGACGATGAGAGAGCCAAGGTATGTCGAAGCTTTGTTTTAGAAAAACCTTGAATTCAAGATTGTTTTTTTTTCCACCATTCAAATTCTTCTCATCGCGATGTTGAAAACAATATTATTTCGGCTAAAGTCGATTTCGAATAAATCGCGAGCCACCTTCGGCCTACAACCCCTCTTGAGGTTTGTGTGCACTTTCACTCACGCCGAGAAAATGCTCCCGTTGAAATCGCGTTCTGCACGCAACCCCACCGAGACCAGACTAAACTAAGCGTAAAACGGTCTCCGCGGTGCCACCTCTCGTGTGACCCCGTAGTTGTTGAAGATTGGACAAAAAGCGAGATGTTATTTATGACGAAATCGCACGAACAATTGATGAATGATTACCCCCAAATAATTGTCGAACTTGCCTAAAGTTTTCGTCAAATTACCATGCGTGCATGACTGTGCGACCTAGCTGTACAGGGGACAGGCATAAATTTCCTCGGAGGAGGGGTTCTTTTGGTTGGTACTAAAGTGGATTTTTTTTTTCGAGATATCGTTTTTCCTCTTCATCACGCTTAAATCGAGAAAACAAAAAGAAGAAAACACGAGGGAAGCGGTCCGGAGGTACCGACGGTGAGGACCATCGTTCGCCAGTCCCCTTGCCTATTCCTCTCGGGCCCAGAGGCCGAACCACCGGCTGAAAGCTCGAAAACTGTTCGACAAACAAGTGCATGGGCTGAGAAGTGGAATGTTGGTCGAGAGGACTAGGCCTTTTACATCCATGCTTTGGATTGAAGTTACATTAATATAACACGCATCCCTCATGATCCCTCAACCACACCAATGTACACGTATCTAGGCCTACCCCCTTGCTGACATTAAAGACACCAAGTAGGCCCAAGTAATGGGTTAAATTCTATCTGAAATTTCAATAATTGTAAAACATGGGACAGTGTTGTAAGTCAATTACTTTTCAGCCAAGTACATCGAGTACGAGTACAAGTGTCCGAGTACCGACTCCAACAGCCGAGTACCAGGTATCTGGATCTCCAAGATACAAAAACAAACAAACATCCCAACGAACAAACAAACAAGTAAATAAACAAATAAACAAATAAACAAACCCCCCAACACAAAACGAAAAAACAGAACCAAAACTGTGAATTGTGGTATCTTAAACAACATTAATTTTGTGTATCCTCTAATTCTTGCGCACGAATGAGAAAGCAGGCACAAATGTGGTATTTTACCCAGGAGTATAAAGGCCTGCTGGGAGTTTTGGTATCTTGAAAAACACATTTCATTCCTCTATTCCTTGCATTAACGCACGTATAGGAAAGCAAAACAGAACAGGTTTCACAGGTTCGTTGGTGTTTTATTGAATTGAAACCAGACGGTGTCAAGTATTATTTCCTACACTGAAATCAGAGTCCGAGTATTTTGTTTTTCAATTCGAGTATTGAGTACGTGATTTCGAGTACATATTATTTTTCAGTCAAGTATCGAGTACATTTTTCGAGTACAGATTATTTTTCAGTCAAGTATCGAGTACGTGACTTCGAGTACAGATTATTTTTCAGTCAAGTATCGAATACATGACTTCGAGTACAGATTATTTTTCAGTCAAGTATCGAATACATGACTTTGAGTACAGACTATTTTCCAGTCAAGTATCGAGTACATTTTTCGAGTACAGATTATTTTTCAGTCAAGTATCGAGTACGTGACTTCGAGTACAGATTATTTTTCAGTCAAGTATCGAATACATGACTTCGAGTACAGATTATTTTTCAGTCAAGTATCGAATACATGACTTCGAGTACAGATTATTTTTCAGTCAAGTATCGAGTACGTGATTTCGAGTACAGATTATTTTCCAGTCAAGTATCGAGTACATGACTTTGAGTACAGATTATTTTTCAGTCAAGTATCGAGTACATGACTTTGAGTACAGATTATTTTTCAGTCAAGTATCGAGTACGTGACTTCGAGTACAAATTATTTTTCAGTCAAGTATCGAGTACATGATTTCGAGTACAGATTATTTTCCAGTCAAGTATCGAGTACATGACTTTGAGTACAGATTATTTTTCAGTCAAGTATCGAGTACGTGATTTCGAGTGCAGATTATTTTCCAGTCAAGTATCGAATACATGACTTCAAGTACAGATTATTTCCAAGTCAAGTATCGAGTACATGATTTCGAGTACATATTATTTTAAAGTCAAGTGTCGAGTATGGACTTTTGCTGGCCGAACGCGAGTACGATTATGAGCACCATCAAAACGGTACTCGCCCCGGGTAGTTTCCTAGTACGAATACGAGTACTAGAACACTTGATTGGGGTTATTCAAATGGGGAAGTATATCAGTCCCATTATTCAACATTGCTTATTTTGATTGCTGCAAACGAAATAAGCCCGATTTGAACGTGCGGGCAAAACCCTCGACACACCACAAAATGTGATGAAATTTCCACTGGTTAACCTAAATTGTATGGGGTTTTTTTTATTGGGTGAAATCCAGACGATGGGAAGATATTTATTAATATTTTAGAAAAAATCATGATGCATGAATTGTTTCTCAGATTCAACTGTTTTGGGGTGACAAATTATCCTCATTCGAAAGGGAATCATCTTTCAACATAGCTTATACTATCAACAGCTGCAGTGCTTCTCACCAAGTAAGTTTTTATGGTCATTAATTTTTGGAGTAGTTATCATGATTGGTGGTGTAGTCGCCCTATTGCTGTTATAAGATAGCTCTTGATCTCGCACAGTGGCACACTTGCCTCACTTATTCCAGAGGAGAACGAGTTGCGCCAGATTTGTCACCTCAATTAACCTATAAATGAACCCAGGGTTAGTGCTCTTATTAATAATTGGGGACCTTAGTCTTAAACAAACAGCATGGACCGAAGTGTGGAGTTTTACTGAGTTGTGGATTGTCTATACGAGCCACATGCAGAGACCTTGTTTTTAGATATATGGGTGAGGATTTCATAATGGGTTAGGATTTCATAATGGGCGTGAATTTCATAATGGCTGAGAATTTCATAATGGCTGAGGATATTTTATAATGGGTGAGAATTTCATAGTGGTAAGGATATTTCATAATGGGTGAGGATTTTGTAATGGGTGAGGATTTCATAATGGGCGAGGATTTTACAATGGGCGAGGATTTCATAATGGATGAGGATGTTTCATAATGAGTGAGGATTTAACAATGGGTTAGGTTTTTGTAATGGTGAGGATTTCATATTGGGGGAGGATTTCACAACGGACGAGGATTTCATAACGGGTGAGGAGTTGTAAAAGTGACGAGCTTTAATATGTCATGACGCGGACTTCCCACATTCCCCGGCTATAAAAAACCTAATTGTGATCCTAAGAAACAAGAAAAATCATGTCGGCAAACAGCGAGGTAATGCAGATGGCGGCCATCTTAGTTTTAAAAAAGCCGGCCATTTTAAAATCCACGATGACCGCCTTCTGCAGCAATTTCAAAATTGCAAAACAGTGTTTTGTTTGTAAGTGTGTATTTTCTTTATTACCTATACATAGCATGTTTATAGATAATAAAAGTGGCATCTTCAAACCAGTCGGAAGGTGCCTATGGGGTGACATAAGCCCCCTGACTGGATGGTAGACCTACTTTTCAAAAAATATATACCATAGGCTGTCATTCCCAGTATTTATTTTAGCCCAGTGCAACATTGTGGCACTGTGGCCCAATCCAGTCTTTTCTTCGCGTTCTTCTCTACTATACTCTTTGTTCTCTGAGTAACCAGCCCAGGATTGAAATAAACATTTTATCTGATACAGCCAACTTATGAACGTTTCAGTTATCTTCTTTCTGCCTTCACTTATTGGCCCCTGTAGCACATCCACATGTTACAATAGACATTCCATGTTCAAGAAAAAGCCACTCAGCCTGGACTTCCTGCAGGCAAAATAATGTACCACCAAATGGAAGAAAGAAGTTTAAAAAAAACCCCATAATTTTACATAACCCTTCAAGAACATCAAAGGCTACCCTAGGTGATCGGGCATTTGTGTACGCTGCTCCTAAACTATGGAATAATCTCCCTCCTTCATTTAATGTATTTAAATTCAAGTTAAAAACACATTTTTTTAACGGTTAATTCCTTCTTGCACTGTAAGCATTTTTTGGTACTTTTTCTACATTGTTTGTATTTGTTACAATGCGCAGAAGAGTATTGCGCAATATAAATGTCAGTTGTTATTGTTATTATTGTGTAGAAACTGCAAAGTACAATGTGTATATCAACCATTGGCACGAAGGGAAGAGAATGGAGAAGGGAGCACATCTTATAGGCAGGGTATACTTTTGATCACTTTGTGTGTCTCAATATGCATCAAACCTGTGAAAATGTTGGCTCAATTGTTCATCGAAGTTGCGAGAAAATAATGGGAGGGGGAGGGACACACAAAAACACCCTTGTTGCTAGAAATGTGTGCTTTCAGATGCCCAAGAAAGGCTTCATGCCAGATGCCTTTCCCATCAGATCCAAATTTGTTTGTGAAAAAATTACCTCTTTCTCTAAAACTACATCACCTCAAAGGGGTTTCTCACAATGTTTTATAATATCAGCAGCTCTCCAGTGCTTTTTACCAAGTAAGTTTTATAGTCATTAATTTTTTGGGGAGTAATTACCAAGGGTATAAACCTTCTTTTTAAAAACTTCCTCAGTTATTGTTTTACATTTTGATTCACACATGTAAACTCCGCATACGACCAGTGAAGTATTGTGCCTGCCAGGAAATGCACTGGAATGTACAAAGTCGCTCTTTAATTTTATATATTTTTTTATCCTGGCCTTGATGGGGGTACGCTCTTGGGGAAAATCGGGATGTCAGATCAGCCAGAAGGACTGTGACAAACTGCCTCGCTTTCTCAATCCGCAATGATCCCACGAACTTCGCCCGTCAACAACAATATACTTTAATTACGAAGTTTGTTTCAATTTCACTTTATTGATAGACATTGACCCACATATTATTAGGAAATACATGGACGTTTTATAACAATATAGTGCGTGTAATATACAGTGGCCATGATTGAATTTCACATAATGAAAACTTGCTGAGCTGGTCTTGTACGAAAATACAAAGTTACAATTGGCCCTCAAATGGCACCTTGGGACTCCAGCCCTATCTCCTTTTTATGTCCTATCTGGAACGAGTTGGTTTTACACAGTCAAGTGGTAATAATTATAGCAATTGTTTTGTCGATCAAGGTATTTTTTTTCTTTGGAGGGTGGCATTTCATCTACCAGGAGAGGATTTTGTTTCATTTACCCTTGGTGGTGGTGGGGGGGGGGGGGGGGGGGCGAAGCTCCTTAGGGAAAACTGGGGAGCACTGCAAGACTGTATTTATTGGCGATGAAGAAATTATACAGAAAATCATTCTTTAGCTTTGTGAGAAAACACTTGCAATCATCGTAACAATTTTCAGTTTCAGTGAAGTATTATTAAGCAATTGTAAAGCGCTTTGCTTATTTTTCTGCTGAATGACCTCAGGGCCCAATTTCATAGAGCTGCTTGTTCTTGAAAAGAGGCACACTGTCAGCAGATGTTGACATATTGTAATGCTTCCATTGTTTTAACCACATCATGCACACTGGTCAGCTCATATGCCATGATATCCTAAGCTGGACCATGCCACACGTCCTGGAGGGGGTGTCAATCAACATGGGACAATGATTTGGTTATAGAAGGGGGCAGGACAAAACTCTACCAGGGCATCCTTTGTGTACAAACTCAGTCTGTCAAGTGTCAATGGTAGATTAAGTAAAACCAAATTATAAAAAAAAAAATAATTCAGCAAACAAATAATATTAAACTTACTTATGCAATAATACCTGGCTGGGCATGAAAACAACACACTTAGATACAGAAATCGTTGAGAAAAATTAATGCAAAACAAACCCTCTTTTGTAAAAATGCTTGGAAGCACTTACGCAGAGACGTTAGTCTCAAAACAGGTGCCCGTTTGAGAGAATGGTTTTAGAATGAAATATTTTTTTTAAAACTCAGCAATCCCTTCTCTTCGCTGGTTAAAACATGTTTCCGGTATCGTCAATTGTACAGACACAAAATATTCAAAATATTCAGAATCCAACTCTTAAGCTATACAGAATTAAAGGTACCTTATGACGCACACCCAACTAATCCTCGACAAACCCACTCTTTGATTTACGTCTCACCAGTATTATTTTACAGAAATGAACGATAAACAGGTCCTACAAACTCAACACTTCAGACACGAGAGGGGATTATCGTGATTAATGTCATACAACAGTCGTTGTGAAAATATTTATGGCGAAATGCCTCCTCTCAGCTCATAAACCCACACAGGACAAGAAGGTCAAAAGTCAAAGTCAGGGACGAAAAGCTGGAATGGGAAAAATTGCAAGGTGTCTGTTGGTGATGACGACACTTAAAGACCTTTTTCAATTGTTTTCGATGCCATTGTTATATTACCACACAACTTCAGTCTTTATACGCACTGCTCTTCACTCACAGCGCCCTCTTGTGACTGTCTCATGCTAAGAAGAGAGCGGCACAGCAGTGTATT
Organism: Pisaster brevispinus; assembly: GCA_023634235.1. NCBI lineage: Eukaryota > Metazoa > Echinodermata > Asteroidea > Forcipulatida > Asteriidae > Pisaster > Pisaster brevispinus. The sequence continues at coordinate 1,595,666 of JAMKCF010000026.1, forward strand.
CGAGCCAAAACTTTGCAAATCCACCACCGGGGACCTCCTATCTCCCCTCTTTTGTTTGTACTATGACTTTTGGCAACATCTCCCATCGGTTTGGTATACACTTTCAAACTATGGAGACCTTCACCCAACCGGGGATCTTCAACAAACGGGGAGCATTTGTCTTCTTTTATTGTTAGTTTCCCGGTTTGAATGTGTATTCCTACCCACACACGCAGTGTGCCCAGTCCCGTGAAATTTTGGAGGCCGAGACTAATTAAACACATTTGTAGTGCTTAGATTAGATTGTGTGGTTAACAGGCTATGAAAGGGTAGTGACTGATCAATAAGAAAACACACTTCAGTCAAAATTTTCGATCTTAGGAAAGATAATCTACGCTGTTTGTAAACAAAACTGGTATAAGAATTATATGAAAAACATTTCAGTAGCAAATACAAACGTTTCAGGGATTACGTATTCGACCACACTTGGTTTTGAGCCCTCACAAATCCCTGACTTATCAATATGAAACTGGAGAGGGTGCCCTCCACCTCATAGGCCACTCGGAGGATGAGGTGATGAGGTGGTACGTTAAACACACATTCCTCACACACATCCACGGTAGGATTCTGGTCCAGTTTTCCCCGCCTTCGCGCACCACAGAACAAACCAGCACTTTCTTTTACAGTATGCAGCTTTCTCTTGAAGACCAATCTGGGCATACTGATCGAAACGTCGAGCTATTACACCACCGATTTCCTCTTCAGAACCACTTTAACTTAAAGACATTATTTCGGGTTACCGAGAAAGTTTATCAAGGACGATAAGACAAAAGTCACATTGTGAAAGTTTCAGCTGAATACAGTGCCTACTTGTTGAGAAAACAGCACAAAAAAAAAACACCAGGCAACGGTACTTGTATTCAGAACGTCGAATCCATCCACGTTTAGCGAGGTGACAGCGGGTACCAACCGCATCTCTGGCCGTATTGGAGGGCAGCATTCAAATGGACACCACGAAATTTCCTAAAGTTGCCGGCAGGTGATCTTTGGAGATTAAATATGTCGACATACTTTGATTTCTAATCATCAGCGGGGGGGGGGGGGGGGGGGTACCCAGACGAAACAACTTCGCATGAAGCTTACCACCATTACTAGAACAAGTAGGGTTTCGGATAAAATTTACACCATTTTTTTTTTAGCTTTCATGACCACTGTGTAGGATCCTACCTTTGACATAGAAACCGTTATTTCTAAGGCTTTTTTTTCACGTTCAGACTTATTCAAAACTGGTGAATGGAATGACTTTACTCTTCCAAAACCAATAACGCAACAAAATCCACAGATTTTGTCATGAAAAATAAGAACAAGAAAAAAGGAATTATGAAACTGTGAACCAACTTGACCGAGGTGATACATCCGAAGCACATCACTCCTCTAACATTAGCTCGTTAAATTTCGCAAGGGTCTGCCTAACTTGTTAACGTCTGGCTGATGACGCAACGCAACGTGCACCCCGGCCTTCACCTCCGTGCGGGGGGTAACCCCGGTGTCACCGTGCACCGTAGGCTGATTCTGCTAGTGATTTACCACTGGGCTTTCAGCTGAAGGGACAGTGGCTGTGGTGGTGTTGAAGTGACATGCGCTCGTAAATTAACACGTTATTGGGATCCTGCTACCGATCTGTCAGTAACGGCAGTGGTTGTTGGTGTGGGGAATGTGATTAGTTGTGATGGTGTTTCGGTTGTTGACAGCTTTTATAAGGGGGGGGGGGCGGTTGTATTGGTTGAGATCCCCTGAAGAGAGGGGAGGGGAGGGGGAACTATGGAATGGGAGAGGGTACAGTGCTGGAAAATCGGGATTGGAGGCCAGGTACAAGGGGGTTAGGTGAACTGGGAATCAGAGGGGTCAGTGGTGGTACTTGGGTCTGGCCTTTCTCTGTGGGTTTGGAGGGGGTACAGTGGGGGAGCTTAGGTTAGGAGGAGTACAGGGCGGGGAACAAGGAATCGGAGGATTACAGTGCTGACAATTGGGATCAGAGGGACACAGTGTGGTTGGGGGAACTAGGAATCACAGGTGTACAATAGGGGACTTTGACAGATGGGTACAGTGAAGAACACTGGGATCGGATGGTTGCAGTGCTGGGAAGTTGAGATTGGCGGAGGACGGGTACAGTGGGTTCGGTATTTGGATGGTATTTGGGTTTGAAAGGGGTATAGTAGAGGGAACTTAGGTTAGGAGGGGGTACAGTGCGGGGGGCACCTAGAACGGGAGGGGTATTTATTTATTTATTTATTTTAAATCTTCGGACATAATTCTTTGTTGGCAGGGGCCGTCCAGGGTAAGGCAAAAGTTTTAAAAACTGTCATCAAAGTGATGCGCCCTCCCAGACCCGCCAACAAATAGCATACATGTATATAAAAAAGAGAACATAAAAGCATGAATATAAAAAATAGAGATAATAAAATATTATAGTACAGAACACTACATAAAATTGAACAAAAACATGAAACATCCAACTGACAGAAATATTAGGGCAAGATAATGACAATAGACCAAAACTGAACACTCGTAGACAAAACAAAAATCACACAAAAATTAAGAAACACACCAAGCAAAGTATATACAACAAATATGGAACGAACGTTAAAATAGAGCTAAAAATACCCCGAAAGAGAAACATTATGAGAATAAAACACACTAGTAGCAACGACAAATTAACCCTAAGAGCTCAAATGGTCACGCAAATTACATTTAAAAACGTTAAAAGGCTCAGTGACAAGACAGTTACGCAGATCATGATCAAGCTCAGAAAATGTTTTAGGAAATCGAACAAGTCTACACAATTTGAATGCATTGACCCTAGGATTGACATGGTAGAATGTAAGTGAATTTTAGTGACGACAATTAACATGAAAATAATCAAGTACATTGGACATAAAATGCATGTTGGGGCTGACAAGAAGTTTAGAAAAGAAAGACAGGTTTATGTATTGTCTCCTATTGCCCAAAGACATTAGTCCAAAGACATTAGTACAACATTCTTGGTCTATCGCCCAAGACTATGCCTATCGGGGTCGCTGATTCTCAGCTTATACACTAAGGTTAGGCGGGATAACCCGCTACATAGTTCAGGGTACTCTGCTTGCCCGTAAAGATCAGCAAACATGACGGCAAAAGTGAAACGTGACGAGTTCGCAAACATTATTGACAAACAATTAGGAACAAACTTTCAGACAGATTCGAAAAATAAAAACAATACTAGCATAAGTTCCCCTCCTCGTGTGATCCCCTGAAACATCCACCAAGCAGAAACACTATAGTTGAGATGTCATGGTTCAACCGCCGCGCGTAACTCCGTTGATTGAGAGAGTAGAGAGACCAGAGACTTGGAGAGTACAGACCTTGTCATCAACATTATATAACTACAGGGTCTCTATAACAAAATATCTGTTGTCAATCTCTGTTGTCAAAACATTTCTCTTTTGCTCTTTTGAGAGACATTTTGACAGAAATTGGCAACAGTTTGGGTTTTTATGAGAATTATAATAGCTGAGAACTGAAGTTGTTTGCTTATTCCTTTTTTTTCGTTTGTTTGTTTGTTTCTTTGTTTGTATGCGTTGTTTTTGTTGTTGTTGCTGCTGTTGTTGTTACTGTTGCTACTGCTGTTGTTGTTGTTGGTAATGTTGTTGTTGTTGTTGGTAATGTTGTTGTTGTTGTTGTTGTTGTTGTTGTTGTTGTTGTTGTTGTTGTTGTTGTTGTTGTTGGTGTTGCTGCTGTTATTGTTGTTGCTGTTGTTGTTGTATATGTCTTGCACATACGGTAGTCTTCTTACACAGTCAAGCCCCCATTCATTTCGTTGCGTCGGCTTGCCTCCTTCATCATGCAAATGTTTGTGTATGCCTTTTTATCACTAATGATGTCACAACATGACACGAATTCTGTAATAATGGCCGTTAAAGTAACATACCTGCCACAATAAACATCAATCTGAAACCCTGCCCGTTGACTTACTTTGGTTTGTCGCTTATGTTGTTTGAACATGTATGAGTATGTATCCACTGGCTGCACAAAGCCAACCGCAAAAGAGTAAATATCTTCCAAACCGCAAGAGCACGTGCAAAACTAATCAAAGTTGAGGTGGTTTAACTTTATTGCATGATCTCTGAATAAGCTTTCGATAATGACGGGTCATTGGTCTCTTAATTGCTCCCTTAGCTCTATTTACAGCAATAACTCTCCAAAAGCGGCACGAAAAAACACCCTAAGCTTCTCTATCTAAAACAATATATATACATAATCACTGCGTTTACGGCGATCCGACGTTACGGGCGAGTTGATAACTGCTTTCTCGACGCCGTACTCTGCCACTGCCGGTCGGTCCGGTCACGCCGGGGCTGGGACGACCGTGCTTCGCGTTCGAAAACCGGAGATATACCTCGTGTCCCTGGGCCCAATTGACAATATTGCTTAACATTTTCTGCTTAGCAGAAACAAGCACGATACCAGCCACAGATGGTGCATGCGACATAGCATTTTTGGTGGGCATAATTCTTGCTGTGAATAGCTTCTTTTTGTGCTTAAGCAGCCCTATGAAATTGGGACCTGGTGGAAAGGACAGGGTCTTCGTTGTGCACGAAAATCACCGTGGCGTGCTCGTGTTTTAATACAACTCCATCCAACCATACGTGATAAAGCGTCCTTTGTTTTAAAAACACAGCCAAATAAATAATAATTTCAGATTTACATTACACACCTTACATAAAAATGATCAAAAGAGCAACACATTTTAAAATGCAAAAGAATGGAAGAACAAGACGAAGAAACAAGACTGGTCAAACTATAGTATAATCCTGATTATTATAAGAGAACTAAATACCAGATACTTATTACATAGCCTAACCCTGCTGGCATCCGTAATGTTTTAATCCGTTTACGAGACAGACGCCTCTATTAACTTTACCATGTTAGAACACTAAACTAATATGGCAAGGCGACCATAGAAGAAAAAATGAACAAAAGACAAAAAACACACAAGTCTAGAGAACAATCCCATTAAAAAAAAAGAAAAAAGTGCGCCATTAAAAAAAAATGGAAATACAAACCCTATGGCTATTGATCACAGCATGACAGAGCAAGCTACGTAAAGTCTGCCACAGGTCAACTTTGTCCATCTTCAGCTGAGAAGACGAACAGAGCATACTGCATAAATAATTTTAATTGTATTTTGTATTTCTTTTCTACTTTCTTTCTTTTCTAATTCTTCTTTTAAAAAAAATCTATCTTTTTTAAAACTCCTGTTGTATTTTAAACACGATTCAGCCTTTGGCTGCGATGTTTGAACGTTTTTAATAATCCAATAATAATAACAATATTACTAGTCAAGTACTTTTAATTGGACTCTCAAGTACTGTCGAGTAGTCAAGAGTGGTCGAGTATAAGTACTCGGGTTATCGAGTATGAATACGAGTGTCCGAATATTCGAATATCCGAGTACCGAGTCCAACAGCCAAGTGTCATGTACTTAGATCTCCGAGTTGACCTCGGGATAGTATATTTTCTTTTTTATGCATTTTCGCATGCAATTATTTGTGAACCTATAGCAGTCTAGGTGCTCCACTACAGGAGGGTTTTACCTTCTCTGGATGTTACCTCCATTTGTACCTTAATTATTACATTTTTCATTACTATTATAACTGTTGTTATTTGATGTATTTTCATCAAGTTTTGCAAATGGAAATAAACCAACCAACCAACCAACCAACCAAACAAACAAACAAACGAGTACGAGTAGGGCTCTTCCTCTGTGCTGTACGAAAGTGAAAGGCCGCCAGGGTCTAGAGTAGGTCCTACTCTATAAAGCCAATATAGCAAAATGAGGTATTTAAACATTTACTGCTTGATAAGGCTGGATATACTGAGAAGAGACCAGTATCCTCACTTGGTGTATCTCAACATGAGCACACAAAATAACAAACCTGTGACAATTTGAGCTCAATTGGTCATCGAAGTTGCAAGAAAAAAAATGAAAGAAAACACCGCCCTAGTTGCAAAACAAAATCGAGCGTGGCGGGTCATCGAATACGCGCCGAGACTCGGCCTCATGTTACCCGGACTTAAATGCTTTATTCTCGCATGCCGTAAGGTCTGAAAGAAATTAAGGTGGCCCTTGAAAGTCCGTCATTCATCCTTTCGACATGTTGAAAGACATGAACTTAAAAACTCCCCTTAATGAGCTGGGAAAACAGGCTCCAAAAGACCTATGTTTGCTAAACTTAGCTGGGCCTGTGCAGGCTCACAGTGCCACCGTGCAGGCCCACGGGTGCCTCCGTGCAGGCGCCCCGGTGCCACCAACAGTCCCCACCCTCCCCCACATACCTCGTTCACCTCCTGGTTGCGTGTGTTCATCCGATTACAAAGTCGTCAGCAAGTGCCGAGATTTCTCCTCCGTGAGGGGTTAATTGCGCCTGGTGGCGTACACACGATGAAGAGGCTCGTCTAGGTCTCTGTTGTCCTCACGGTTATATAAACGAAGTCGGTTTCTTTATGGCGTGTATGATTTACTGTACGGATTAGTTGGTTGTGTTCTTAATAGGTTAATCTCTATCCCTCTTTGCTTGGTAGTCATGATTATTTTAAGCTCCACGGTCCTCCTCTAGTCCTATGATCTTCTTTGACTTCTTTATACAGGGGACAATGCTTCTGTTGTACTCGAATCAAATCCCACAACTTAGTCCAACAGGCGTCGGCCAGATTTTCTACAATTAAATGGGATTCCTTTTCGCTTGTTCTTTAATAGTTGTTTAACGGAGATTCCTGCATTCAGCAATCGAGAATGGCCGCTGCTACCGATGGTTGTTTGAGCTGTGATTGACTTGCGCTGTGTAACCACCAGTAGGACACCCGTTGTGGTTTTGTGATGGTTTTGTTTATCCACTGTACGAAAAAACATGGCTTAATACATTCTAAAGAAAAAGGGGTTTATTAGACTTTTCTGATTTCCCTCCGTCGGATAATGATTCCGGTGACATGACTAAGTCTTCAATAACAATCCAGGATTCCTGCACCGCCCGAATCAACATGTTGTTTTCTGAAGAGATTCTTCGCGTTCGATGCTGGCATTTCCATTAGTTTTACCGCGTAGTGGCCGAGCAATCTGGTGCACACCGCACTCAAGTATACTGCCGTCGCAGAATGAGGGTTCGAATCCCGGACTTGCTGCTCACGATGCTTGATTCGTTTGTGCTTTTGTGTTTTTTTTTTTTTTTTTTTTTAAATCTGTTTTATGTCACTGCAAACAGAGCACTGAAAGTGATATGAGAAAGTTTTTTTTTCTTCTCAAAAACTCGTGCCAACATGATTTTATCTCGTTCCTACGAGATATCTTGTCTGCAAGATTTAAAAATCTCGTTTGGGAGCGGTTATTATCTCTTCCACACGAGATAATTATCACATGTGAACGGGCTCCGTAAACCAATTAGATCCAATTTTGACGCACGAGTTCAAGTCCAAGTCAGGGCGTAAAGCAATGTGCCGGTCAATGTCCGGTCATTCCAAGCCCCGAACGGTCAGTCGCCGGTCAGTCGGAATAATCCTATACAAGAATTTGACATTAAGGGAAACGTCAACTGGAAAAGTTACAGAAAACATAGATGAAGGGAAGAGACTTGGGTCCAATTTCATGAGTCTGCTTACCGTGGAATTCTGCGCTTATACGGCGCCCTGTAAGGTACATAGTTATGCGGGCCGTAGAAGCGCAGAATTCCACGGTAAGCAGAACCATGAAATAGGGCTCTGGTATCTGGATATAAAGCGAAGCATCGTAACTTTGTAGTGAACACGACGATCACACCCTTCCTGGACCTTCGGTTTCGTAACAAAACACCTTGGATATAATACCTCATATCATTAATTAAGAAATCTCTATAAGTCTTGTAGCTCAACGTTTGCACTGAAAGGTGGGTAGTTTAAAACAGACCCGTTGAATGACTTCTGTCTAGTTTTCACATTTGCTGAACTTTTAGAGGGGAGGTTTGAACATAAAAGCTAAAGCACGAATTACTGTAGTCGATCTTTAGACATACATGTTTGGGGAAAATGTACCATATAGACTGCCGGATTTGTTCAGTTGGATTTGAGGTTTTACATGCAAAATGCTAAAATTAATGGATTTGTTCTGGTTGGTATTTTGAGTCAAGGACATGCCCCATTTCTTATATCAGTTTAACCAAGGGTGTTGAAACTCATATTTGAGAATTTAGAGGGAAAGAACTCCTTCGTCCCGGTCGACAGAGGCGAGTCATGGAGACAATGCTCGACAGTGTGGTCGACATTGCAATGGTCGAGAGAGGCGAGTCACGGAGACAATGCTCGACAATGACATGGTCAACAGAGGCGAGTCACGAAGACAACTCACAACAGTGAAATGGTCGACAGAAGCGAGTCGCGGAGACAATGCTCGACAAAGGGTGGACAGAGGCGAGTCTCAGAGACAATGCACGAGAGTGGTCACAAGAGGCAAGTAACGGAGACAATGCTCGACAGTGAAATGGTGGACAGAGGCCAGTCACGGAGACAATGCACGACAGTGAAATGGTCGACAGAGGAGAGAGAGAGAGAGAGCGTCACAAAGACAATGCACGACAGTGAAAACACCAGAGTGTGCCATTATCATTTTCCAAAAGACTGGAAGGATGCCATAACCATAATAGAGTCAGAAACAACTGTATGAGCAAGTCTTGAGAGACCAGAATTTCCAAGGGGCACGGGTTAGCAGGTGCGGGTAGACTTTCACTTTCGTATACCACATTGAAGAAGTCAAACATTCTAGTGGGGAGAGATTGTTGAGAGGTGGCTAGATGTTCTGCCTAACTCTCATTACAGCCATCATTACATATAAATACACAACAGCATTTGGATGTGTCAAAGTTAATACACTGTTATACAATTGTTCAAAAAGGAAGCTTGTTGATTACAGTCAGGTACATAGATTGGTCATTGTCAACGTGAGGCTGATTTGTAGACGTAGACCACATTATCAAGAAAGATACGATAAAAGTCACCTGTGAAAGTTTCAGCTGGTTACAGTGTCTATTGTTGAGAAAACAACAAACACGGTATTTTTCTATCAAGAACGTCGAATCCATCCACGTTTAGCGAGGTGACAGCGGTTACCACACCCACCTCTCTGGCCGCAACACTCACAAATGGGCACCACGGAAATTTGGATCTCCAAAACTCGCCTCGAGATGAGGTGAAGTGTTTTCAACACATTTTGGTTTTATTGATTTCGAATCAACGGAGGCATTTCAGACGAAACAATCTCGCAGGATGATACCAGACCAGCCTCGCTACCGGTGGGCAGCGCGCCGTATCGATACCAGCCTCGCTACCATGGGCAGCGCACCGATCGATACCTCTCGTCGCTCACCCCCTGGGCCCAATCTCATAGAGCTGCTTAAGCAGAAAATATTGCTTAACAATTTCATGCAAGCAGAAATGAGCAGGATACCCGTCACAAATTGTACTTGTGGTATGCTAGTTTGGCTGGTAACCTTATTCTGGTAAGGGAAACACTGAAAATCAATGCTGATTGGCTAACCAAAATGTACTGCTTTGCGTGCACGCTTGTTAAAAACATTCGAGTGCTTGTAGGACGCTTGTCGGGCGCTTAGTACGCACTTTTACATGGTCACCATAAACATACACAGTTAGACGTACCACAAGATCGAAAAAAATGAGAGGGGGCCAGTTGCTCCCAGCCTCGTTCCCAGTGGTGTACGATCTCGACGCGCCATTTTGTTTTCTTTCACAAAATGCCTTGGTCAATCGTAACCCCCCGAAGTGTGACTTTAAAGTATCCAAATATATTGGATGTTTTAATTAGTCCTGTGGTTGATCCATTCTGTGTTAGAGACTTCGCAGAGCGCGCTGTCAAAGTATGCATCAAGTCATGGAGCAACTGGCCCCTTCTCATTCTTTCATGATCTTGTGATACGTCTAACTGTATGCAGCACATTTTGGTAAGCCAATCAGCATTGATTTTCAGTGTTTCCCTACCAGGGGTTAGCGACGAGAGGTATCGACACGGCGCGCTGCCCGTGGTAACGAGGCTGAGTTGCTCCACGACTTACATCCAGGGGTTACGTTCGAGCAAGGCACTCTGGGAAAGAAAATAAAATGGCGCGTCGAACGAGGGAACGAGGTTGCTACCTGACCATCTTTATATCAAGGAGGTTATATGAAGTTACACACATTTTTTCGGGGTCATCACCAAAGTATGACCTTACCTTTACAACGAATAAAAGACAAATTCACCTTTTAGTGTTCGCTCGTCCCCAGCGCCTTGCCTTAAAACCAAAGGCGCTGGGATGGGCAAACGTATCAAGCACGCTCATTGGTTAATGCTCAGTCCCATCATGCATCACACTCACACTGCAAGCACTGCACGTATGACGTACTTCCTGAACAAGAATCTGTGCAAGCTGATTAGCCCATCCCAGCGGTCCTGGATAGGCCGCTGGGGCCGAGTGAACTTTTAGGGTAAACTCGGCCGTTCTCCCACCTGGCGCCCCCCAAAAGTCTTTTCATTTCTGCCGACACGTTCCCAGCGGGGGAACAAGGTGAGATCCGGTTGCAGACATCATGCAGAGAAGGGGAACGATTTATTGGGAACGACCAGAGGGACGCTATTTACGAACCCCCTTGTATCTGAAAAGAAGCAACTGTGTCGACTACGTCACGATCAGACATGACGGTCGGGGGGGGGCGGAGCAATATCGAGGTACTTTATAGTCTACGAGCCAGTCAATCTGTGGCAATTCCAGCTCAGGAGACTATTAACTCTAAATCATTCAGTACTTGTCCCGTGAAATACTTGTATAAATCACCGCAAACATCCCTCGAAAACAAACAATAAACTATATCTTAGAATTTTTTTTTCCAGGTGGGGGGGGGGGGTGAACAGCAAGCTACATGCGTACATAAACTATTGGTTGGCTGGCACCTTTGAAAGTTGTGCACTAAGCAGACGCACAAACGCATACGCGTCACGCCACGCCATCATCCCCGTACTAAAAGGTGCGATGTTCACCCAATTTTTGCAAACAAAATAACGGACGTCACTTTTGGGAGCCAATCAGCATTGTACTTTTCAGTATATCCCTAACAGGGGTTTGTGAAGAGAGGTATCGATTTGGCGCGCTGCCCAGGGTAGCGAGGCTGGGGCCTAAGCCCAAGCCTTGGGTTCGAAAAGGTCCAACGAGTTTAAGTTCTGGTAAACGTTTAATCGATGGGTCCAGTTTGCGTGCAGCGGGCGTGGCTAACCGTGGAATGTTGTAATACTTTTTGTTATACCAACAGAATAGACTGCGCAAGTCCCAGTGCGTACTTAAACATAATGGGAATATTGAGTTCCCACGAGCATTGCTTGGAGCAGGTAGGGAAAATATCTGCCTCATCGATGATACAAGCATGGAATCTGGCACACACTAGGAGTATGTCATGAGAAAGATAGTAACTTTGGCTGCGTGCAGGGCAATCGCAGATTTGCCCTTTGGTAGCATAAACTAGCGATTTACGAAGTGTTCACAATGGCAGAAATTGCTTGATGTAGAACCTATGGAGAAAAATAAATGTACGATGGCCCACAGCCAGATATCTTTCTCTTGATAAATTCTGACTGTGTGTCAAATTCCAAATTCCAAAGGCACAACCCCATGTCACCTACCCGCCGTACAACTTGTATAAAACCGCACTTTACGCGCGCCCAACTTTCGCATCAATACACAGTGAGACTTGTATATACATTCTGTAACGAACAACTTACTATAAACTACGAAACAGAACGCGATTTAAAACAAAGTCGATAGACCGGACAAGATGTACATTATGTTGACAAAGAGGCATCTTTATTTCCACAGTGTGGGATTAGGTGTGTTTCTATTGCTTACTACAACATGCGGTATTTCTTTCAACCATTTAGATCGGTTCGGTGTAGCCTCAACATTTTAATCCGTAAATATTAATATTACAACATATAATTTAATTAAAATATTCAATATTATTGTCGCTTTTCCCTTTTAAAGGTATTACGTATTCTAAAAAAAAAAAAAAAAAAAAAAAAAAAAAAGGCCTTGTCATATTTCTTTGTACAATTGACTACTATTAATTTCTCATGAGCTCTTTGGCTGTATAGTAAAAGACCACGAGCACGCGGCGGCCATCTTGTTTTGACACTCGCAGTCAATGTGTTTGACCTCGAGGTGCTCTTTGATTAATAGCATACGGGCCAACTTCCCTCGTGGCCTGGTGGGCAGAAAAATGTGCCATCAAAATGGCCGTTGCATGGCTCGGTCTCAATATTAACGTTGAATTAACAAATAAACTAATTGAAGGAAATCTAAATTACTTGCTAAAATCTATTTCATAAGAACTTGTAACTACTTTTTTTATACTATAGTATCGTTCTATAGGTTGCGAACCCTTCATACCATCGTAGCTGAAAGTTAGGTCTAATATTATAATAGAAATATCCTTTTGTTCTTTAAGTATAAGTCGTATTCCAAATTCTCCCTTTTTACCTTTATTTACCCTCATTCTACAGTCTTCGGCATTTACTGACTGATGGAAACTGTCAGTGATGACGTAGCATACGCCTTCACCTCATATTTCCGACAGAGGTCGCCCTAGGCCTAAACACGTGGTATCGCACCAACTGTCGACTTCGGCATTTACAATAACTTCTATACTACAATAATTGAAGTGGAAGAACAGTATATATAATATATAAAAATGTACAGTGGCTTCTAAAAAATAATAACAATAATAACAGTATTGTTTACTTCGTATGGAAATGGACAGTACGGTTTTTAAGTATAAACTAGCTAGTGCTCTGCTTGTTATTAATTTTAACTACTTTTTTTTACGTGCAGTTTTAGTCGAGATAATTATTTGTCTATGTGTACCGGGTTTCACGTTACTTTAATAGGGGTCGGTAAATAACTGGTACTCGTGCTCAGAGCTTCGTTGTCAAATATCAAAATACTGCAGTGTACCTTTTACACATAATTGAACTCTCACGTTCTTCTCTAAATGCAAATTTCAATGATTCCCATCCCCATGGAACTGGGGAACTTGTTGGTTCCAACAGCACAATTACAGTAGCTCGTGTTGCTAAAAAGTCGATGTTAAGTGACAAATTGTGGATACATTTGGGGTCACATATACTTTGCTTATATCATTGACAAATATTTTGCACATCAGTTGTACTAAAATAAACAAATTTACTTCGTGTAACTGTTTTGCTTTATACATGATTGGGGCTTAACTAAACCAGTTAACTGCAATGTAAATGACGTCATAATGACGTATTCAGTTTGATACAAAACAAGACACATTGTTTCCTGATAGTATGGACCTTCAAAGACAAAAAACAATGTTTAATCCAGTCAATAAATAAATTGATTTCCATGAGTAAAATCCATAAAAAATTGGGTTACAAATATTTGAATTATAGTGTAGAAAATAGAAGAATGTTTTATCTTTCAATATTTGAGAATGACGTTTTTGTTGACGTCTTTGGTATAGATAGTTCCCCAATAGACGGCATCTATAGGCCAATGGGCAAATTTTATTTAGCCTTAAGCTGCGTCAACAGTTCTAGCTTTTCGACGCATCCAAGTGGGTCAACGACCAATCATGCAAGGAATTTGATCAAACTCACGCACGTTGTATTTACGCACAACGTGCATTAAAAAAAACCCGACTATCGTTGCCCGTAAAGATGGCGGACTTCAATTTGTGTGACGTCAAGTGTGAACTATCTATTGACTTTTCGTCAAGAGAAACAAAACTGGTATAGGTTTTGTGTGACGAGAGTTCACTCTGTCGTTAACTGTATAGATGACAACTCTTCAACATGTGTTTTCCCCTTTGATTATAATTGTGCATATTAAGCATATTAAAAGTACAAACTGAAATTTACGGATCGTACAAAAGGGTGTAATTATTGAATACAATGTTTGGAAGACAGTATTTGTTGAAGGCAGTTATGGTACATTGCTTGATACTTATCATCGACAGAACTTTTTTTTTCTCGTGGTGCCAAAATAATTATATATATAAAAAAATGAAATGTACAAAATAGTTTCTCAACAAGAGGAATTCAGAACAATTATTTGGCAGCAACATAATAGCAAAAGAAAGAATGCAATTAATTTCTACATCTACATAACGACCTCGCGGGCCTTCTAAAATATAAATATTAATTAACGCTATTTTATGATAGCTTAATTAAAATGCTACATTTAAAAAATGGACGGATTGTTTCTTAGTGGGCTGAACACAATGCATTAAATTAAATCAATTTTTAAGTCAATACATTTGGGTTGAGCTTCAATATTCATACACATTACTCTTAAATACACATTACTCTTAATTTTACTATTTAAACAGTACAAATAATGATAGGAAGAAAAACAAAACCCAGATAGATTCTTTACCCTTGATATGTGTACATCTATTACTGAATATATTATTATTAATAATAGCCTACTATTTGTAAAATCTACTCCCTCTAACTAAAGGCACTATCCAGACTTCTGCACAGGGCCTGATTACATAAAGCTGTTTCACATAACAGTTTTGCTATTCAAGCACGGGAAAGTTTTTTTTTTGCTGAGCAGAAATGGGTTACCTGCCAAACCAACACGTGATGTACGTTTGAAAGCGACTGGTTTCCTGATAGTTTTGTGCTCAGCAAATGAAACTTGTATAGCAAAATTGTCTGCTTAATAACTTCACGGAATGGGGCCCAGATTCCAAGCTGTGATAACCACGGCGATCGTATTATGTTAAGAACACATTAAGACTTGGCTCTTGTTCCGGCTTCAGCTCCTTCCTGCTCCTGCCTCCTTTTGATGTTGAAGCACCATGCAAAAAAGCATCCTGCTCCGAAAATTGGTGATAGAGCCCGAGCCGAAGCCGGAACCTAAACGTAGGTTTGAACAAATGCCCCATGTGTCTTATCCTGTTGGTAAGTCATTGCGTCACATGCGTTTGTATCCGACTCTCGCCCAAAGTTTTTGAAACTTCCGGCTACAAAGCAGGCATGCGTTTGTTTGTAAATGCTACCCCCCAAAAAAAAAATCACCCAATTCATTGTTCGAAAGCATTTCTCATGACAGAAACTTTTAATTCTGAGAAGACTTTAGTCTTTGAAGAACGTTTGTAAAAGCATAGTCCAATTATTGAACTTTTCTTGCATAAATCCTCAACGAAAAACTAGCTCAAAGCAACTCATTATGGGCTTCTGTGTGAAGTGGGCGTGGCTTACAGTGGAATACGTCACACTTACGAACAGGATAACGATTTTTAACTGGTTCACTGCCGACTTGTTTAGGAAAGATCACTGCTTAAACAGCACCAGGATAATGAGAGTCGGTTATCACCCAGACACGATTGTCTCATGAGAAAAAAACAAAATACTGTCTTAATGAATTATTCATTGTGCATTAATAGAATTAGCATATAATTAACATGTACATAATAATGAACAAACTAAAAAAATACGAATGGCTCGGATTATTGTAAGTACACTTCAGGTGGTTTGAATTATACACTTAAATTGAAATAAGACATTATTTCAAAAATAAAGCAAGACATCATTCTCGAACGAAAGATACACTCTATTCTTGTCACATTAACAGCTTCCATTCTTCCTTTAAACCCGGAGAACTTGAGGTTAATAATCTTTCTGTGTGTGCACCGAAGGAAAAGTTGCCACACTGACACAGTGTGACCAAAAAAACCCCCATTGTTTACGATTGTGTTTCCTTGTTCATGAACGATTTGCCAATGTTATCAAGCCTGCACACTCTAACCCCCCACCCTCGGGGTCAGAACTGACCCACAACCCGGGTCACAGGGGAACCTGGCTCATTTCTGTTTCATTTTGACCAGGAATCTGCGTCAATGTGACCCGTAATTTGGTTAAAATCTATCAATTTGACCCGGGTTGGTTCCGGGTCACTTTGACACCAGACTCCGGGTCAAACTGACCCAACTTTGAATCAGCCCCGCCCCCCCCTAGGAACAGGGCTGTGGGTTGAATCTGACCCGGAGCGTCCCCCTAGCGCAGTTTCTATTGTATCAAAAGCTGCTTACTGTAAGCAAACCAAAAGGCACGCTAGCTTTTGTTAGCGGTTCTTGTAAGCCGAATGAGTGACGCAACAGTGCAAATCCTCTGTGAACGCGCACACGCGCTGTCAAATCGTCGCGATCTTTTATGAAATACCGTTTTCGCAAGTCAGCAAAGAAACATTTGTTTACCAGTAAACAGCTTTAGAAAACTGGGTCCGACTTCGAAAAGTTTGTTTTTAAAAACATTTTTATAAGAGTTTTTTTTTTCAGGAACACAGGATATATTTCCTTCAAAGTTCCAACCATCCCTTTGCACACGTTATCAAGTACTGTAGTCTGAAATGTGTCACAGTTTTATCTCAGTATACTTTATACACACTCCAAGTCAATATTCCAGTTTCTGCACACAGTTTCTATCCAGAACATTTCTTTTGCATAGTTTCAGATACAACAAAAAAATGCAGCAAGTGTTCACCAGGAACAGAAAAATGCACTTATTAGTATATGATTAAATACGTCATGAATATCATATTTTTGAGTGAATACATCTTAATCTGAATAAATGAATATGCATTAACTGTCTGAACCATTGCTGGGGGATTATGAAAGACGATTTCCCAGTAATTGACCGATTTCTGATGTGCACATTTTTTGTACAGGTTTTTATTTATCAACATCTTGCCAGAAACGGCAGAGACAAAAAGCTCAAGGATGAATTCCAACCAACAGAAAGCCTCTATGTAGGGGATTCTAATCAATTTTGATCAGTTATGGTTTAATGGCAAGGCGTTTATTGCCCGTGCATAGTACTGTATTTTCAAGTGCCGGTATAAGTGCCTTGACGTCTATATTATGAAGCCTGTCATTTAGACGCTTATGAATATTTATGAACAAGAAAGTAACCATCATAAGCACATTTTGTTTATACAGATCAATCTATTCGGCTCATGAATATTAATGAATCTGGACGCATCGGAAATGAATATTCATCTATTTATGAATGAGGTTTTGAATATATTTTATGAACGACACCGTCATTCTTTCCCATGAAGCATTCGAACATATTCCCAGGCACATTAATATTCATCATTCTGAAGACCTCTTGAATAGTCATAATGTGGTTTCCCCAAAACCAGAAAGAACAAATATAGCTTTAAAAAAAAATAAAATACAACATAAAAAAAACATTAAAAAAAAGTTTTCATCACCTCATGATTGACTCTTTAAGATATCCCTCAGCGAATGGGACCCATATTTCCCACGAACAATCGTTAAGCAGAAATGAGCAGGATACCAGTGACAAATTGTACCAGTGACAAACGTGTACGTGTGTCTGTCTTCCATCCACGGTTGTTGTGTTCCCGCGAGGCAAAGGCTTGAGAAGAATTTCCCACAATTCTTTGTTATGTTACATGTTTGAACTGTATTGGGTTCGCATAGAAATAGTTCATGTGTGATGGTTATCATCACGAGAGGGGACCAATGTTAGCACTTTGAGCAGGTTGACCAATCACCAACCAGTGACCAGTCACGCTAACGCTTCCAGTTATTGGAGTGAAACCTGAGTGTCCAGATACGAAAAGGCACGCAAGACAAACTAAGAGAGACCGAGTTAACAACTGAGCAGCCGATGTCATGCATGTTTTCCCAACAGCAAAGGATACAGAAAGAATTTCAGATCACGTGGATGTTAGACTGTCCCCCAAGTCTCTCCCGCTCTTATTAGAAAAGACGAAAACAAAATGTGTTACATCCGCTCACAGACTTGCTGGGCAGTTTGCGCCGCTGGGAACTGGGCTTGGTAGATGTTGGACGTGCTGACCGGCAAGGCGGCCTGCTGCTGGATGGCCGGCTGGCCTGTCTGTGGCACTTGGTACTGGAAGGTGGCATTGGTGGGTGACGTGGGCACGTAGGCCGCCGGACTGGCTGCGTACGCGTACTGGTCGATGTTGGCTGCGTTTTGGTGCTGGTGGTACGCTGCATAGGCGCTCGAGTAGTCCACGTAGCTCTGGCCCCCCTGGTGCTGGTAGGAAGGTGCTGCTGGTACGTAGTAATGTTGAGGGTAGACGTACTGAGCAATCAACCTGTAGCGGGAGATACCCAAAAGATGGAGAGCATTTTTAGTACAAAGTCCTACAGTTAGCATATTCATCACACAATTAGCATATTCATCACACAATTAACATGTTCATCACACAATTTGCATTTCGGGATGCTAGTCGTACCCATACTCTTGTTAACCACCGGTTCTAATTTTCAGAAACACCAAAAACTCATGGAAAGAGAGAAAGTCCATCACAATGGTGTCTCTGCAAACCTCACTTGATCAGAATGTGCTTAAAACGCTACTTCTCGTAGTCTAGTAAAATTTGACTTTCTCTCTGCACCCTCTAACCGTTATTCGGTGTTGTTGTCCGTGCCATTGCACGCATTTGTAGGTTGTGGTACTTAGTTCTGCAAATCTCCGTACTCGTAAAAAAAAAAAAAAGGTACTCAAACTCTGATAAACATTTTATTGATCAATTTATTATCAATCAATCAGATTGAATTTTTTTTTTTGCAGGAGCCCACCCGGCGAGTTTTTATTACTTCACACGTCATACCTCCTATTGTCAAGCCGTGCTAGGGGAGCGCAATCGCTCATCAAGCTCGACCGTCGCGCTTGGTTCAAAAACACCCGTCAGTGAACTTGAACTCGAACGAAAAAAAAGTAAAAATAAAATGAATGAGCGCAATATTGAAAGATATGACGTAAATACAAATGGGGTTAACGATGCGTTGGTCGACGGCCCATACAGGGCAAGATGTTCTCTATTCAAAACTCACGGACCAAATCGACAGTTTATACTCGCACTGGGGGGGAAAACAAATTAGCAGGCCCTAAACGTCGTTGCTGCTTCAAGCACATCGCTTGGAGTTAAGCAGAGTTCTCCAAGCAGAAACCATAAAATAATTCCAAGTGATGTATATGTTTTAACCATCTTATTTTCGCTAAGCTAATAATGCAACAAGCAACTACATTGCCACTATTCTTAAATTGACACCACGGGTGATGTCACATATAGACACCGAAAAAAAAAAATCAACATTTACACCATAGGGTGTTAAAATAACACGAATTTTTGCCAACACAATGTATGATGTTAAATTTGATTCGCTCTCGGGTATATTTATGTGACAACACCCACGGTGTCAATTGTAACACCACAGTTTTTGCAGTGTAGTTCAGAGCTTCCCTGAAATCGCAGGCTCCAAAAGTCGATTTCATTCATTCAGCTCAACACTTTATTAGCTCTAAGCACAAAATATCTGCATGCGAGGCGAAAGATAAACTTAACATTTTACAAAGCGCCACCTGTGACGTTGTAAAATACAAAATGAAAATACAATCGACGAAAATATTTTCTTTGGAATAGTTGTTTAGTATTCAGCAATTTTGGTATTCCAAAGCTGTAAATTTGTATCACACACAAACAAAAAGGTGAAACCCACAAGATGTAATCGTTGTTTGATATACTTGCCAATTCGCGTCAAGCCCACACCTTCCCGATCGGCCAAGAGTTGGTGCCCAACTAGTTTATGATCTTGAATTTATCAGACCCAGGCCAACACGGTATCATCCGTAAATCCCCATTTCAATGCACATTCCATCGAAAGCACTTAATGGTGATGAACATAATGATGTTTTATCGCAACTTAAAGCCCTTACATCCCCTCGCCTTTCGATTGACGATCCACAAAATATCCTGTCGACAATGAGACGCTGCGGGCGTCCCGGTAGCGTAATAATTCTATTGTCGCAGGGGATATCACGCTACGTGTACACAAAGGAGGAAGAATCCTTCAAACTGTAAAAACACTCAACAAACTGTGAATTTCCCTCTCCAAATTTGTCCAATATTAAATATTAAAGATGCCAGATCCGACTTTTGGCCGAAATCACCCGAACATTTTAGAGTTACACATTTTAAAATAACAGTAGCATTTTTCTTAAAATCACTTATTAGACTCTTCGATAGGACATTCTTAGGGTCTTGAAAAAATACCATTATCGTGGTGCAGCCATCTTGATTTTCTCCCATTCAAATCAATGTAACCCAAACCGAGGCTGGAAAGAGAAACAGACCGGTTCCTCTTTGTACAATGACAATTAGCATTCATTGCTGGTATCAGATACAAGGAGCATGACCACGTTGGTGGTAGCATGATAAAGTTCTATTTGCATCCATACCTTTCACGAAAGGAGAAACCTATGAAATGCAGTTTGATAATTTGTTTGTTTTTCCAACCGATTTCTGGACTCTAAAATCGCATTGCCGTAACCCCCGAAACGTCCACGGTTGTAGTACAACCACCGATTGCACCCTTCGAACCCTTCTTGGTCACTGACTTTCCATTTCTAGGTAACGGTTTAATGGCGCAGCGGGATAATTTTAAACGTCTAATTGTCGATATTGTTGTCGTCCGTGGCGTCCAAAGGCATTGTGGGCTTTACATCGGCCGGAGAATGGGTCTGACATATTTCTGCAATGCACACGGAAACATCATCGGGGGATGCTAGGTTGATGACGTGGGGGGGGGGGGGTCATAGGTCAAAGTGTCGTATAATTTAGCTCTTTATAAGAGGAACAGAGTAGCATTGGTTGAAATTAGCTGTAGCTTCATGGCTTCGATGTCTTTAAAATATTACCCAGTACGGCAATCGACTACCCCCATACTATGTTCATAATATATAATGATATATGTGCCAGTTACAGTAAACTACATCTATACATTTGGACTACATTAACTTGACACGCACTTCAACTCTTGCCTTTGTTGCGTGAAAAATAAAATCCCTCAAAAGTTGTATGCGATTGTGTCATCACCAAGTCAACAAAAACCCCACCGGCTTACGGTTTTAGGGGTCTGCTATTATTTTCCTGCGACACCCAGATCACATTCGCTATTGTTGAACAATCATACACTTAGTAATTTATTGCCTAACGTCCCAAAGTGTAAGCAAATAATCCCCCCATCGATTCGGTGCACTCTGTTTCACACCAGACCTGCTGACAGCCAAGAGCGGAACAACTGGATGGATAATAATAGCTTAACAATTTGTGTGTCCCCTAAAGCATTGCTTCCTTGATGACAATATTGTGCATCATATCTGACATGTATGCCTACTACGCCACGCCTCAATCTACCTGCTCTTGGGGTAGGACGTTCATTCCGGCCCTCTACAGTTTCAACGTGGTATATAAAACACATCCTGCAAACCCTTGTCTGTTGAAAATGTTAAAAGTGGTCCACATTATCGAGAGTTAAAAGAAGAAAAAAACCCAGTGGTTTTATGCTCTCTCGGGAATTTTGTGCACGTCCGTATAACGTGCTTCGTATTTTGATTTGAAATCTGAACCTTTCAGATTAAAAATCAACAGAATCAAAATGTTACATCTTATAAGCTTTTATGTTTGTAGTAATGTCGATGTTTTTAAAATAATTGTTATATTTACACGGATTGTTGGAAAGATGTATTAACGGTATAATATATATAATAGTTCACACAAATATACCTCGAAATTGTGTGGTTTTCCTTGCATTTAGTGAACTATAGGCCTAACGGTTTGTAGAACCAAACCTTTGACTCCACAAAATGGCGGACCGTGTTAGTTCAGCAAATCACTGTGCTTCTTGAATACTTTCGAACATGCTAACATACCCCTGGTTCCAATTTTTTTGTTTAGCCTTTTCGGATGTAACATCACTCACTTAAGTTATACCATCATCGAACTGCGAGCTAACTTTTGAACCTTTATAGGTCAGCACAAAACTCCCACAGTGAAAATAAAAATAAAAATGTGCAAGCACATTTAATAATGATAACAAAACCCCTACTCAAATCACGCCTTACGCTGTGCTAAAAGCCACACGGTTCTGGGGCAGATAAAAGGAGAATCGTGACACTGTAAAAACCCACGGGGATCATACTGAAAGGGTTCAATAATTGTATTTATTATAATATGGTTGTAATATTCACTGACACAACCGGCAGCGAGAGTACGTCAACACCCCCCGTGGGAGATTTAGCCCGGTTATACGGCTGAAGAAGGAGAGGGCTGGTGTTAGCGCTTTGACTGGGATGAGTGCTGGGCCCAATTTCATGGCTCTGCTTACCGTAAGCAAAGAATCGGCGCTTACGGAAGCAGGGCATTCCGCGCTTACGTCAAGCGTATTTGACGGGTTAGCAGAGAATTGTTACTTGTGCGCGTGCGTACTCTACGTTCCTAGGCATTCTTCGCTTAATAAACAGCTAGCACAGAAATTCGGGCGATTACCCATTTTCTTATATTTCTTAGATTTTTTTAAATTTTACCAGATGGAGCATAACCGGTAACTTTGACAGGTTTAAAAACGGGCGCCATTTTGATCAGGAAGAAAATGTTTCTTGACACTTGGACACACCATGCTGTCAAAACTGCCCGGGCGGGAAACATTGATCCGGAACATCGTGTGACCGGATCCATTTTCTCGGATCGGCCTGACCCGGTCAGACTCTGCAACTGAGTCCGAAACACATTCCGCTGTGAACCGAAAATGTCCCCGAAATTGACCCTGCCCCCCGCAGAAACTGCTTCCGTGTCACACAGTCTGACCCGAGTGTTTACTGAGTGCGCGAAGTCGTTAGAGAGCAATTTTTCCTGCGCATTATTGGAATGCACTTTATGAAAGCACCCTGTTTTTGCGGTTGTTATCGATGCCGGACCTTCCCTTTAAAAAAAGGTTCGATTGACTCAGTGTTTTTGCGCGGCATTTTCTTCTTCTATGGGAGAGATGGCCTCCGTTGAGCAGGTTAAGTAGACAAACATTAAATTGCAAAGAGCATGAGCGAAATATGACGGACTGGGGAATGAACGTGCGGACTTATAAATGTTGGAAACCTCGCATGGGGTTTGGGCGAGGCACCAAGCCATTAACCTTAATACTGCGCAAACCGTCTGTGTGCAATGTCATAGTTTGCGTGACAACATGTACATGATCGTATTCCCAGGGTAGGCCTAAATGTTTTATCAACGCTCATTGGCTTGCCCTGATGGAAAGGTACATTACCTGTGTATTTGTACGCCTGGTATCGTGTATTTCAAAACGAACCACCTATCACAAAAAGAGGGCTTTTTCTGGCAGGCAAGATACCACACCGGTCATAATATGGGACATTTTACCTTTAGTGTCATAGTCTCCACACAAATTCAAGAGTTATTAAAAAATAACAGCTGATTGAGTTATGAGATATGCCCTCTTTCTACATATCAAAAGTTGATAAAAGTCAGACAGTGCAAGCCTCCATCATTAATATAAGATTTTGTGTTCTTCCATTGGGCTGTGTACAAAGAGATGCTAGGCAAGTAAGACATGTACGCCTAACAGTTTCTAAATAACCATTCCTTTAATAGTATCGATTTAGTGTGAGCCTAATAATAATTTTTATGATAATACATTTTTGTTTATTTATAGAAATTGTTTTTTGAGAATAGAAACTGTATAATCGGTTCATCGACGTGGCAAATTCTGTTGTAAGAACTAAAGGACTGGTGAGAAAAACAATGCCATTAAAAAAAGTATGCCTCGAGGGAAGGGCTACACGTATACGTCTAGACGTCTTTAAACAAAGATCTGTGAACTTTGCAAGAGTTAGCTGTACTCGCCTGTGAGTTTTGAGAACTGACTTGGTCAAACGAATGAGGAAAGAAAGAACGAATATATGACAAACACAAACATTGATAACAAAACTGTGTCTAATGGCGGAGAGCATTGTATACACACGCGGGATTGGGTGTACACAGGCGTAGCCTCTATGGTGACACAAAGAGCCTATGAAATATTATTAGAGCGGAATGAGGTTGCTATGGAGGTGTGGGTAAGGCCTATCTGGTTTTCCTTCTTCTGGGTTTTTGCCTGTTACTTTCTAGGTATTAGCAAGAAAGGAAAGGCAGAGAAACTGAGCTTCCAAACTGAGAGTTCCATCAAACCTTATGGAGCGGGTCTCTGTAAAGGTGTAAGCCTACATAAAAACCTCAGCTGGGCATTCAGGTTTAGCCTATAGTAGGTTACTTCCCTGCCCTTTCAACCCAGTGCCCCCGGCTCGAATCCCCGACCGGAGCCCTGCAGTGTGGTACTCGACTGCTTGGGTACCCCCTCCCTTCAAGTTGAGGTTTCTGTCCTCCCGTCTAAAACTAAGATACACCAAGGCAACATTTTCTTGCCTCTTTTGATGGGCGTTGCTTTAGTACCCTAACAAATTGACAGACAAACGAAGACAATAGGGATGCCTGGATTTCGTTTACCAGAAAGACAAGAAATGATGAAATAACACACATTATTTTGCAAGCAGGTGCTTCTATACTAAAGTGGGCGGGGGAGCAACTTTATCGAACGTTTATCAAATCATGGTGTCAATTTCACTCCCACAAACGAGAATTTCTAAGGACTATTTCCAACAATGGCCTCTTTTGCTTGCATGTGTTGACGTATAATCATGAACAGACAGGGGGGGGGGGGTGTCTTAACATTTGCTTGCAGAGTCCACACTAACCAAACACCGGCCCCTAAATCTTGTAAACGAAAGCTTCACAGACGGTATAAAAACCTCAATGCCTCAGTAATGGACTGATTGACACAATTCATAGTCAGTGCTCAAAGCAAACTTGTCTGATTTTGGCCGCGATAAAACCTCCTTTTTTTCCCAGACAGACTTTTAAAAAAAAAGAGAGTCACGCCACGTTTAACGCGAAAACAACCCGTTAAAAACCAACAGCTAACAACCCGACAGAGCATAATAAACAATAAGCAATCACCTATTACAAATTGTCCAATTTGAATTTGGGGGTTGAACATTATCTACACATTGGGCACGTACTTGTCGATTTTTAGTAGGTTGAAGCTAAAGTGAAATTCTTTGTGGAGCTGTAAATTATTTGTCACGCTCTGCTTCACAAGTGCTCCAAACAATTTCAACATCAGTGTACTTTCTGTATCTATACAAGCAGCGGTGCGTAGCTAACTTAACTGTTAACTGCCCCAATGCCCCAGTAATTAATATTTCTAAAGCAGCAGGCACTGGGAAAAATGGTTTTCTACATCTTATTACAGACTTGTTAACAAATCACACTTCCTGTCACTGGTTGTAAACTGATTGGACCTAAAAAAAATTGACAGCTTTGGGATTTGGTATGAAGCGAAACCCACTAGGACTATTCCCACGTCCTGTACACCTTCAGAAATCACGGAGGTTTCTGAATTAAGATAGTGCAAACCGTCATTGATAGCAAGATGCCAAGGTGTTCAGGTTTGTTCTCGGGGTTAAATCACCCCAAAAACTACAAAATTTAGTGAAAAGAATTTTTTTTTTTGCTGGCAATGTGTCTTTCTTAGGGAACCTATCACAGACACTTTTGGTCGGTGCTTGCTTTCGGTAAAGCCACTTTATTTTGTTCTCCTTTGCATATTGCAGAAGCTATAACGACCGCATCCCTACCAAGAGATATGCCTCCCTATAAAGTCACTTAGATTAACACTCAGTTTGAGTACAAAGTGGACTGGAAAATTCCTCTCATGCATTCCTGTGAAATAAAGATCCCCCCCTCATCAAAAGAGGCAATAACAGAAAGAAAGAGAGAGTGAGAGAAAAGAAGAAGGAAAGTGTTAAATAAAAAAATTAGAAGGACGTGTCGGTCTCCCGCCGAAGAGACAAAGAATGGGGGTTTTACAGGGTCACCTAACACCTAAGTACACAATGCAAAACCTGGGAGGGACCAGACTACCACGGTGCATGTAAGAAAAGATACATTGTAAATACTTTTTTAAAGGATGTTCTATAATCTTCTCACGTGTAACAATGATGTATTTTGTTTTCCCCACAAAATAAGCGAGCACCTTTTCGTGACAACATTGAATAAAGGGCCTTTTATACTTTTAACTGATGCCCACTTCTGATAAACAGAACAGTTAAGCTGGCGGTGGAAAGAACACATTTTGACAGGGCTATTTTTGGAGGGTGTTTATAGGTGGTGGTAAACACATTGAACAAAAAGGGCTGATGGTCATTTTGCCAACAAGAATAAACTATAGTGCTCACAGGGTCGCAATGATCACAATATCCCGGTTTGGGATGCAACGTCCCCCGATCGGGTGTTGCTGCTTCAAATGCCTCTTATATACCTCCTGATCGGGGGAAGCACCTGGGGAAATAGGCTCGTGTCATTTAGCGTGCAGGGGTGCAGAAATGTTCTTTCTCCCCCACCTAAAGCGATATGCTAGAATTACTAACTAGTATCTCCAATCAATCCAAACACTTCCAAATCCACGTTTTGTTTGATTCTGTTGGTCTGCATAATGTAAAACTGATTATCCGTGACACGTAGGTCTGCCGTTTTGTGGAGTCAAACAATAATTGGTTCAACAAAACAGCAGACCGTGTTCTAGTCGTCAAATTACACCCCCAAAACACCCACACCATTTCAAGTGGTTCTTATGTGAAGCACTATATTCTACTTTTAAAATATCTTTCCAAACCATATTCATTTCATAGCAAACTTGGAATGTTTCAATATAGCCGCTCGTTAAAAAAAGAAAGAACAAAAAAAAAGAGAGAAAAGAACCCAGGCTCTTTAAGCTTTAAAGCTCGGTTCCAAGGAGAAACATTATGCTATTAAGTGGTGGCCACCTTGCATTGGGAAAACATTCATACTATTTGACGTAAATATTTTGTTAGTGTGTGAGAGAGCTCCCCCAATTTACCGCCTCTCGTATCACAAAAAATAATGGGAACTTGTCTGTACCAGACAAAATAGCCAGAAAAAGGTTCCCGGCCAACTTGTTAAACCAACGTCAAAACGAAACCCAGTGGCGTTTATAATGCGCACTCGTGCAGAAACAGGTCACTGTGGCCTACGTGCGAAAACTAACACCCAATAAGTGAAGAAAGAAAAAAAATCCACCATGCACGCTGAAATCATATCATGTTTTTTGATGTAATCGACTACATAATACCACTTAGACGCCTCAATATGTACGAATTAAAGGAACGGGGCAATACTGTTCTGGTTAATGAACCGGCGCTTTGACAGGTAGGGGAACAGATTGGTTTTTGTCGACGTAATGCTGATAAATTATAGGCAATATTACAGAAGGAAGATACAAGACCAGTCACATGTGAAAGTTTCAGCTGAATTGCTGAGAAAACAGCAAAAAAACAAAAACAAAAAACAAAAACAAAACAAAAACAGCGGGTACCGCAACTCCGGTCGCAGCATTATCGCCGGACACCAACCCTAACAAGTATGAGAAACGATTTATATACAGTTTCTCAGATTCAAAGGTTTTTGGCAGAAAATTATCCAAACCCGACTTCGAAGGGAATCCTCTCTCAAAAAAAAGTTTAGTAAATAGTATCAACGGCTGCAACGCTTTTCACCTCGTAAATGTAAATGTTTACGGTCATTAATTGTATTTACCAATACATGATACTACCAAAGCCACACTACTTAACAAGTAATCACATCCATAAATGTAGTGAGCAGGGTGGGGGGGGGGGGGGGACAAACCACAAAGCCAGGTCCTTGCTCCATGGGGAAACTGACATTGAAACGGGTTCCACCTTTTCCCTCAGTCCTTCGTTAGGTCCTTGCACACCAAGGAATGGACATTGTCAAATCCTGACCAACGTGTAACAAACAAAATGGGAAAAGAATGCGCAGGCTCTCCAATAGAAAAGGAATCCCAGCAACTGAAACAGACAAATAATGCAAATTCGGGTGTTTTTTTTTCTTTTTTTTCTTTGGAGTAGAACATTTTGTGCGTGGTGGTGAAAATTGGTAGTTTTCATCAAATAGTCCACGCCCAATTGAGCCTCACCCAGGGTTGTATACACTTGATTACTTTAGCCCACTCCCAGCAACAGCACACACTGTCCGGAACATCGAGAAAACCCACATGTACACTTTTGTCAGAGCAAGACATGCTCAAACTAAGATATATTTTTTAACATGGATGGTGTGACAGCAAACCTTCATCTTTAAGAAGTGGGGGGGGGGGGGGTTCATGTGTTTTCCGGTACGCCAATGTACCCGAGTACTGTACCATTTTAACTTCAGTTCACCATCATTTTTAACATCTACTAAATTGTTGCGGTTCCCGCTGCTAAAATATAGGATTCGAACTGCCTCTAGCTAACCGGGCAATCTCGGTGGTCTAGTGGTAAGCTATCTGATCTATAATTGCAAAGGTTATGGGTCCGATGCCTAGTGGATTTTTTCCCTACACAGGAATCGGGTAAGTACTGAGTTAAAGAGCTTTAGACACATCGATGTAGGGGTAAAAACCAAGCAATCTTCAGTTAACCAGTAATATAGGTCATTGTACTAAACGTGCTGACACTGTACTGCACGTTGTAGGTACAGCTTTAATCCTAAGTTATTCCACCATGTCCAAGATAAATGTTATTCAATAACTTATCTTTCACGGGGAAGAAAACAAAAGCTTGTTGCCACTGACTTACATAACTCATCAACAATGTCCGTGACTATCGTTATAAATCACTGCTGCCTTAATAAAAGACAGTTCAATCATTTTTTATTTTGCCCCCCAAAACCGGGCAAACAAAAAACCCTTGTCAGATGTGGGACTCAGGCGGCAGAGCGAATAACAAAACATTGTTGATATCTTCCGTTCTAGTTCTAGTTCTGAATAAAATCTACAACACCTTTATTCTTTATACTATAGCGAAGGGGGTAAAAAGGAAAACAAAAAAAAATCAAACTAGTTCCCCCCCTTTTCTCAATTCCTCGGGCACCGTCAAAGAATTCGCAAATCAACAAATTAATCTTGTCTGGATGGGAGTAATAGGCTCCAGTACAATATCAAAACCCACTGTGTCAAATGGAGTCAACCGGTACAAATAGTCCTGTAAAAAAAAAAGAAAAAAAAAAGTGACAGATTTGTGCTCACAGATGAATTCCACCGGGGAGTGGTTTTTAGATATTGGGTGAGGGGGTAATTTTCGTGCGAAGGTCGTGCTGTCGTCCTGCCATGCACCCGAGTGTAAGGGTTCAACGGGAGGTCTGTAATTCACTAGGTTTTAGTCTGTAATCCATTTCTTTGCAGATGTTATTGTGTGGTAGCATTTACCATCAAGTGTGTGCGAAAAAAAGGCTTTAAGTGAATGAAATAGTGGTCAGGCAAACGAGATAAACAACTCCTTGAACACCTGTCACTTTTTATTTGTGGCAATCATTTACCCCTTTCTATACAAAATGTAAAAAGAAAATATATATATATATATATTCGCACCTGCTTTGGAGTAGTATACAAATCAAGGATCTTGAAACCTACACACAGACAGAAGTCAAAGCCTCGAGGTTTCCAGAACCCTCGAATCAGTTCCTTCTAAATTTATGGATTTCACATTGGCTTCTGGAAGAATCCGCTCATCCGAAGCCGCTTTGTTGTGAAGACAAAGCTTTTTCCTGAAACGTGTGCATAACTATTCCATTGACGTAGGCACCATTTTGCAAAAAAAAAAAAAAAAAAAAAAAAACCAGCAACAACAAAAACCAATAAACAGAACTTGCTGTCCCTCTGGATCCGTGCATGCAAAAGTATGTAATTAAAATAAAAATGTTAGTGGACAACATTTTCCCCGAGAACATTCATCACTGTAAAAACTTCATTCTTAAACTAAGGTGAGGTCATACATTGGTGTTGTCAACGTATAGGAAAAATTATAACGAAAGATGTAATAAAAGTCGCTGGGACAGTTTCAGCTTGAACACTGTCTACTTGTTGAGAAAATAGCAAAGCAAACTGTCCCGACATTTTACACACGAAGGTCTGATCCATTCACGTTGACGAGTTATGGGGGGGGGGGGCACTGCACCTTTCACGTTCCATTCACGTTGGCGAGGTTTTTTTTTTTGGGGGGGGGGCACTGCACCTTTGCCCGCAGCATTTGCGAATGGACACCAACCAGATTTCTGAGGCTCAGAAATCTGAGAAACCTTTTTTGCCGATTCAAATGTTTCTGGGTGAAAAGTTATCCGAATCATAATTACTTCAAAGGGAATGCCCTTTCTCAAAATAGTTTATACTATCAACAGCTGCGGTGATTCTCACCAAGTAAGTTTTTACAAATCTATGATCCTATCATTAAACTTGCCACTGCCAGCAAAAGATCGACTTTACCGTCTTTATAGAGCTATGTAAGATCTTGGTCTTAAATATGCTAACCACACCCAAAAGTACAATGACAACAGGAAGAGACCTTTACACCAGCAAGATCCCGGACCCACAGCCCAGCGATTCTCACTAATCTAGGACACGCTGCTTGCCCCCAACGTTCCTTCGCCAGGGTCATCTCTGTGAGGTGGTACTCAATCCAAACTATAATTGCCCACTTAAGTCGAGCCCAATGTGTTTAACGCGAGATGAGAGACACGCGGGTTGGAAAAATAAGGATGATCAATGTACATAGTTGTTGAATTCGGCTCACAGCATTCACAGGGTTTGCCTTTAACTTTTTTTCAGTGACTAGGCTTCACATTATTTGTGTTGCCCACCAGCTTTTTTGGCTCCTTCATTAAACTGTTTAAATAGAGATGCTTTTGAACACTAAACTACACTGCAAAAACTGAGGTGTAAAATTGACACCTTGGGTGTTGTCACATTATAGATACCAAGACAGAATCAAAATGAACATTATGTGGTGTTAAAATAACACCAGTGTAATTATGTTGGCAGAAATTAGTGTTTTTTTAAACACCCTATTGTGTAAATATTGATATTTTTATTCCATTGGTATCTATGTAGTATGACAACGCCCATGGCGTCAATTTTAACAACCCAATTTTTGCAGTGTAGGCTCCTATTAGCCAGCTGGCAGTGTTCCAAAGTGTCCACCGTCTGTGGGGTTTCATCATGCATTATCACCACCTTCAATGACATACCTAAACTATGCAGGTAGGTACGGAGCTCTGGAAGTGCCACCCGACATGTTGAGATCATGAGATAAAACCCCCTGCAGAAGGATGACGTCATAAGCGTTAAGATGACGACATCCTGAGAAGATTTTTTTTTCTGTGTCGTTTTCAGAAGGGGAAATTTCAAAAATATTCAGTGGTATTCTTTTCAGCTTTGGATATCAGCAATCCACAAATAAGCGGTGGTCGATTAGGACGGTTTCAAAAGCTATTTATAATCGACTCCAATATTATCCAATCAGTCAGCTTTGAGATTTAAAATAATCTGTTTGTTTGTTTGTTTCACTTCTAACAAACCATGTACCTTTTCTTTAGACTCGCGAACTAAACATAAAGAAGATGATAACGAGGTAGCTAGACCAGCTGCAAGAAGGGGGATCTAATATTATTTTGATAGGCGGGATCCCTGTTTATTAGAATAATTGCCAACAGTCTCCAAAGTATAGTTTCACACGGCCGAGAACAACTATGGGAAACACCCTGGAAAGAAAACAGCGCTGTAATCATCAAACATAGCAGGGTGCCTGGTCAAACATGACAACTAAAGCAAGGCACACTTTAGAGCATACACGTTAATGGATGCCAGTGTTCCTTGACCATACAAGGGAGAAAATGGAAGAGGCAAACAGGGTCTGCGTCCAAATACGGGGAGGTAATCCCTAAACCCAAGGAGAGGATGACTTCTCATTAAACTAACTGCTGTAATTCTGTTGACAACATTTGATGGAATGCTTTTACGCATGTACACGAGGATTTATTAAAATGTCGAGACTCCATGCCCGTTCTCTCCCCACAGGAGAAAACATCTTTTGAGGGCTCACCATGATTAGGCCTAATCACTCCATTTTCAGAGGCAGGGGTGGTGGGTACACATTTGTTTTCGTGCCAGTCTGCTTGATGAATACGAGAAGAGTGTTACAAACTGTCAAAGCAAAGCACCTTTTTTGTGCAACGTGCCTCTGGTACATTGTCAGCATATACTTCCAAGTTGTTTTTCCCCCCATAGGTTTTAAGAGAGTTTGTTTCTCTCTTTTTTTTTAAAGAGATTTAAAAAAAAATCTTATTGTGTTGGTTACAAGTCCAGGAATTGCCTTGGTCAATTTAAGATACTTTGTCTGCTCAATTAATAAAACTTTATAATTTGTTGTTATCTATTGACAATATTTGGCATGCAAAAAGGCTGCTGGCAGAGTATTTTGCTGCCCCCCCCCTCCTGACCAAATCACTGTCCCATGTTGATTGACACCCCCTCCAGGACGTGTGGCATGGTCCAG
This sequence comes from Pisaster brevispinus, assembly GCA_023634235.1. Classification (NCBI taxonomy): domain Eukaryota; kingdom Metazoa; phylum Echinodermata; class Asteroidea; order Forcipulatida; family Asteriidae; genus Pisaster; species Pisaster brevispinus. The sequence goes on from JAMKCF010000026.1 coordinate 1,628,070, forward strand.
CATAGGATATCATGGCATAATGAGCTGACCAGTGTCGACGATGTGGTTCAGACAATGAAAATAATAAGTTATGTCAGCAAGTGCCGACCCTAACTGCAGTGTTTTAAAAATATATATCAAGCATTTCATGGAGTGGTTATCCCTACCTCCACGATCATTTCAAGGCTAAAACTCTTGCATGGCTATATAATAACACACACCTTCTTTGGTTTGATCATGGAGGAAGTCCTCACAGATAGAATACCAGCGTGGCAGTAGACTTTCTCTAGGCCCCGCTCTTCATTCCTTTGATTTAACGCGCCACAAAAGAGTTCCTTTTAGATGTTACCATCAGGGAAGGTGGCAGAGAGCCGTGGAGCTACCACCCTTTTTTAAGGTGTCAACTTTAAAAGCAACTAGAACCAAACCAATGCTTGTAAGATTGAATCTATACCACCAACAGACTGAAAAGATCTTGACAGAACAAAAGTGACACCTGTCCCCGATCGGATTGGGAATAGTTGGTTAGATGCTTCTTCTTTTTTTAGAGCCCCTAGGTGACGAAGGCACTTAACAGATTATTAAACCCCCAAATGGGTTTAATAGTGATAATTGTAGCCTACTGAAAAAAACCATTATTATCCCATCCCAAAACAAACCATTCAGGACTTATCAACGTTGCTTTTTAGCCTTAGGGTGTTGTCTGTGGTGCCCCATGGGTTACGTTGGACAACTCGACATTCTTAAAAAGAAATACCTCACACGCACACACAGTGTGCTCTAACCACAGACCCATGGTGGTACACTATCGGGTCGATAGAGTACAATCATTCACGATTTTACGAAACTTATAACCCAAATGTAAATGCTTAATGGGTTCTCAAGTTTTAGTTATACACACAAAAAGCATTCTCCTACGTGTAAAATGCTTGCATCAGGTTGCCTTATATAAGGTGAAATAATCACCGAAGCATGTAGTAAAGACATTTAAAATATGTATATGTATACTGAATTATTAATATTAACAAATGATGTTTGCTACAGCCCATCATGTAAATGCACCACAGCGCCCTCTTGCTTTGGGCACAGCATGGAATATATCAACCCCAGTACTTTTTAATGTGTGATTTCGTTGTTTGTTTCGTCTCTCTTTCGATAAAGTCTGCCAAACTGCCAATCCAAACACAGAAATTAGCAACCACACACACACACACACCCACACAAAAAGATAGAACAGAAAATAGACATGCCACATTCGACAGTTCGTTAAAAATAGACAAATTTTCTAGTGTCTGACGACTATGAGCTGTGCACAGTCTAGCAACCGTCTATTCAGCATCAACAGAACAGTCAACAGTGCAAAAGTACGCACTTGAATTGTGGCCCGTTGTCCTTTTTTCACCCTCAACGAATGGGTTCAGAGGTGGACTCGTTGGGCGAGACTTTGGATGATAAACAAAATTTCATATAATTTTTTTTTTTACTCCAATTTTGTTTCCCCCTGGGTAATTTGAAAGAGCCACGGTCCTCTTAAATCCCCTGAAAATCATTCAGCACATTTCAACACACACACGTTTGTGTTGCATACGTGGACATTCCGTTGTTATACATGTATGTGGCTAGGAAAAAAACATTTTTTGAAACCGTTTCCAATTTCCGCATAGTAATTGTTTTGAGAGCGGATCTGTTCCTCTGACGATCCCTTCATTTTTTTTCTTTTCAAAAAGGAGGATTTTCTAATTAGTGAAAACGTGTGTGGATAGGTGTCAGTCCACACATGGACGAAGAAAACAGAGGAAGACAATGTCTGTTTTCTTCCTCCAAGGTCCACATAATGTATTGTATTGTGTGGATGCGTGTCAGTCCACATACTGTCTCAAGATTCTACACTGTGTGGATGAGTGGCAGTCCACATAGCTCACATCGTGTGGATGCGTGTCAGTCCACATACTGTCTCAAGATTCTACACTGTGTGGATGAGTGGCAGTCCACATAGCTCACATCGTGTAGATGAGTGTCAGTCCACATACTGTCTCAAGAGCCTACACTGTGTGGATGAGGGGCAGTCCACATAATGTAAGATACTACATTTTGTGGATATCTAATTTTTGTTTTATCTGCTCCACAAAATTGGGTGCAAATTTAGACTCGACCCCATGCCAAGAATGGTCTTCGTGACTGGCGTGCAGTATACAGAATACATCAAACTTCAGTGAAACATAGAAAGACTGAAGGGTGTCTGATGGGTTAAATAGTCACTTAAAAGTCACTCACTCACCTCTGCCTGAACTGATGTGGAACTCTTTGAAATGAAAAACAAACAAACAAACACACCGTAAGCCTTCAGACTGAACAAAAACATCGACTCGTATGTATTTTCAACACGACACACACCAAAAGCAGCTTCTGAAATATGTTTTCCAGAGATTATTTTGAAGAAAAAAACTACCCCACTCAAAGACTTGTTTTTTACAATAACAGTAATAATAACAATAAGTATAAAGCATATAGCTAGTGCAATTAACAACTCAAAGCTAGACTCAAACATAAAGTACAACAGATTTCCAGACAAATATCAGACATCATAAATCAGAAGGAGAGGAGGAGGGTTTAAAAAAAAAGTGTAGAAAAAAAACCCCCAGCCCCAGACCCATCGAAAACATATTCATCACCCGCGTGAAACTCAATCCAAGAAAATAAATACAATGATAATGAATGGAGAGACACTTGCACGATCTCTTTGAATGGCTTCGAGCGGTTGGGGGTAAAATCTGTCAATTTTTTTTTTTTTTTTTTTTTAACCGACTATATGAGTGAGAATCTGGAGAAACACTAAAACGAAGCGTACAAAGAGAAAATCACCGGCCAGAAACGTGACAAATGACACAAACGCTCAGTATTCTGGTAGTGTACAAAACAAAATTAAGAAAAAATAAAATGAATATAAAAAAAAGGGGGCAAACAAAGTTTATATAAAAAAAAGAAGAAAAAAAAGAACCCACTCAACCGTACTTATTCAAAATCTATAATTGCGATAACAATCCTACTCAGAAAAAAACCTATGATGCAAGCTCTTCGTGCGCTGCCGAAAATGGATGCCGTCTATCAGTGGGGGGAAAAAAGTGAAAGGGTTTTCTAACAAAAAGAATTTGGTAGTAAGTTGTTAGTTGTCAGTGTTCCCCCAGGACGATTGGGGGATCGGAAGGTGAAGAACCTTCCTCGGGCATTATGCACACCTTTTGGTGTATTTTTTATTTAGTGTGAGGGCCCCAAATGAGCAGCTGTGCTGAATGGGTCACCCTTATTAAATATGGTTTTAAAATAAATAATTTTAAATAAACACCTCACAGCTGAGTTACTCCGTCTCGGTGTTTTTTTTCTTATTTTTCTTTTCTTCTTTTCCAAGAGCATATCAGAATCCTCATTTGTTTCGTCAGCCAAATAATCACAGTTACAATTGGCACCAAAGTTAAATGTACGTTTCGTTTCTTGAAAACATGAGGGAAGCACATTTCCCGAAAACAATTTATTGATTTTTTTTTCTTAAGAACAGATTAATATATTGTAAACTCCGTGTGTAGGCCTACACTTATAGATCATAAGGAAAAACAAACAAGAAGAAACACAAAATACTTCCACATTAATCCGCCCCCCAAAAAAACCCAACAACAACAAACAAACAAACAAACAAACAAAACACAACGAAACCAAAAGCAGAGATGCAAAGACCGATCTCGAGTGAAAAAAGAAGAAAAAACTGATTTAAGTTAAACAGACCACAATTGTTGGCATTTTGTCAAAGCATATTTGCAGATCTGTAACCCCCTCCCCCTCGTTTAATCTAAGTCCCTCGAACGCAATTTACTAAAAATGTTATTAATTGAGGAAATGATGGGCCGAGATCAGAATCTGATTGCACCAGGCTGATTTGACAAACCTGTTCATTTTACATTATTTATTATTATATGTTATCAATGTTCGAAGTCATCGAGATCATTTATCATAACCCCAGGCCAGTTTTACATTTCTGTACTTAAAAGATAATTAATATTAATAATCATCATAGCAGAGCGCGTCATATTCCTCATTGATAAAAAAACCCACACCAAATGAACAAACAAATGGCGACACGAAGTCTAAGCGGAGAGTGTTAAGAATAAACAGATTAGGGAGTATCAAAAGTGGACTAAATCAGTCAGAACAGAAATGGTTCAGACATACGGCAAATTCGGCTATTCACTGCAGCAAGATTGAGAACGGAAAAAAGAAAGAAATACATAATCATACATATTAAATTGAATATCTAGGTCGATAACAGCATGCAATTTGAACCCACTGAACAAAGCTACTGACAAAATAGGAAGACCGACAACATAGGAATTGATAGTTCAGTTGGTGGAGCACCAGAACGTCAACCTGGAGCTCGCAGGTCCAAGTCCAGCTCAAGTCAATTTCTTTCCCTTTTCAGACCCCAACATTAAACACCATATGTCCTACACTCCTGCTGCATCTTTTTCTTTTTTGTAGACAGACTTGATCGGTTCAGCGAAAAAAAGAAAAGTGCATTAAGATTGATCCGAATCCACATAGTTTTTCGGCAGACTGTCGTCAATTACCGTCACGTCAGGAAAATGGTCCACTTTTGAACCCCGTGCGCTTGGGTTTCAACCATTTCCCTTTACGCACACGATCCCATAGGAGAAAAAGAGACGATTTATGAGTCGGGAACCTGACGGGGGCTTGAGTGATTCCAACATCGCACGACTGTCACTCCGGGAAGAAACCACTGCCAGCAATAACCGCACGATGACTGAGTTGTAGAAAGTAGTGCGTATACTGCACCATTTAGACCTACACGTGAAAATTATCTTGCCTGCATGGGTGACCTCTCTTGACCTCTGTTGACCCCAGGTCATCCAGGAGGTCAAACGAAATGTAAACTATGTCTGGGAAGAGACTGGTTGGTGGTGGGGGAAGAATTCAATCCGTATTTCTATTTCACATCCTTATTTTTTGGGGACAAGGTTTTGGGTTCAAGAAATTAAGCTCTAATTAAAATTGACCAGGAAGTGAACCTACGACCCTGCTGATGAGGTAGCAAGTCCGAACAGCTGGATCATCAACATCAGTGCTAACAGTGTGAGATTGAATCTAAAACCTGTAGGGGATATGTATACATTTCTACAAGTCAGCAGCTTTCGGCTGAGACACAGTTTTGTCTTGGGGGGGGGGTATGACGTCACAAGGTCAGACAGCGCCCTCACTTGGGTCAAAGAAAGATAAATCATTGGCTGCTTAGAGTTGTGCGTGGCGCGTACACAACGCATGCACGCTCCCATTGTTTGACCTCAGCGTCAATGCAAGGGGGTGTCTCTATTAACAACCTTAGCCCACGTTAAGACTAATTCTTGACAAAACTTTACGAAATCCAAAGCAATAACAGGCCAATAAAGAGCAATTGCATCACATATAAATATTTAACTGAGTTTTATAAGCACTTCCAAAATAGATACGAAGCAGTGAAATGACTCGACGGAGCGTTGGTGCCCCGTGGTTCTCTACATCCAGAGTCACCCTTAAAGTGCAGCATCCAATGCCCATTATCTGAAATTGGTATCAACACAATTTGCGTGGAATATGAGATCTATAACGAGGTATTACAGGTTGCCGTCAAAGGGAATCGGAATTGCTGTTTGAGTGTTTTTACTGGAGCTAATTGGTGTTTGCCCTGCATTTAACGTAGGCGCTAAGAACCCATAAACCAAAGTCTACTTCCAATGTTGAGCGTAACCCAGAACCAAAACACCCCTCCCCCCCCTTCAATCACCAGAGAGCCCTACTGCCATCGTATTGTGTTACATTAGTCCACAATGCAAGCACATTGTCAATAGTTAAGAGGGGGTATATTTTATATCCCTGTGTGCATTTTCACCTGGTCAAATATTGGCAACATTCATGTACGTGACGTGACCGCTAAATTGGCCATTCGTTTAATTTAATCACAGAGCATATCTTTTAGGTGGTACCAGGGATTCCGCTGACTATCGAAAGCCGAATGTGACCGTGCACGTTTTTAGGCTTCCACAGCTGACACACAGTAGAGTCTCATTAACAAAGAAACCACCAGCTTATTGCCCAAGTAGAGAGATGTTTTCGAGAAATAAAAAACCAAATTCAAAGAGCTACATGAGCAAAAGAAATAAGCTATTTTTCAAATTATATCTACTGTTAAGGAATATTATATTATTACATCTTTGTTTTTTGGACGAGTAAATGTATATTAATTTTGGGGTGTCGTGGCCGAACGGTTAGGTTTATTTCAACTGCATCAATCAAAATAATCAAATATGTGTCTGGAATCTTTTTTTGATTGGATAGCAAAACCTCTTGGCACATGCAACTCTTGGCAGACGCGACTGTGTGGCACGGCGTTGGTGTAAGTCGCCGTGTCGATTTGTAAGAGAATCCAGCCAGTTGAGTCCCTGGTGGTAAGGATATTTTCGTATAAAACCTGGTGTGAACTTCACTGTGTTTTAACTTTCAAATGTCAGCATTCCTTCTTTTCTTGTTTTCTCTCTTTCATTATTACATCCTTGTGGCACGTAGCTGTCAAATAAATTCATTCTAGAAAAACTGCTCATCTGTATGTCATCATTAGCACTGCATGACAACCGTACCATATTTGTCATCAAAAACACCTGTTACACGACATATCCTCAAATTGGAACGTCAAACAAGAAATGAAAACCATTTTGATTAAAGCCCCTCACCTCTGGAGATTTCCTGTTGGGGCTTGTCGGTTATTTATTCTCTGAACCCAGCCAAATGCGAGTTGGGAGAAAACCAAAATCCCAACTCAATTTTTTTTGTCCCGGGGTCACATTTCAGTAAATATGTGACCTGCCATTAAAACGTCATTGGGTACACAATGTATCACCAATTTGATAAATATGACGTTGTCATGCAACGTTTAAGTCCCCCATTTTCTGACTCTTGCAAGGTATTGGATTGATGGGGGGGGGGAGGTAAATGTACACGTCTGCGGATTATTGGCAACCTTCCAAACCCTGTCTAATTACGACTGGGGTAAGCTTAAAGTAAGTTCCACCATTACATCATGTTTGCATTCATAAAAACAAAGAGTCAAATGAACTATATGAAGAAACCTGAAAAGCATAGGCTGTTGAACCCCGAGATAAATTGGAGATATCAACTGTTTACCTCTCTTTATCGGAATACGAGAAGAAGAAAACAAAAGTTGATTTATTTTCACGTCAATTAAACTGACAAGCAAAACTGGTTTATTCCTTTTAGGCCCCTATGTGAATGCTATCTGGTTAAACGGGTGACCAAAATCAGCACAGGTTCAAAAATTAACCACGTCAAAGCCAAAAGGTCTTTGACTGTGAAAAACAAAACCTGCCAACCGAATTCCATCTAAGGTATTGAAAAGGTATATTCTCACCCTCTATTTTCGGTTAGTTCTTTTTCGTTCCAAATTCCCCTCGCTTGTTTAAGGTAAATGCACCGACCACAGTGGTACTATTTGGTCTAGTACCCACCCCCCCCCCCAATATCATCTCAAGATAGCAGACTACATTTGTGTTTTGGAACACCATTGCAACACTTTTTTTACGGATAGACGTACACAGCTGCGTGTAGCGTGGAGCACACTATTAAGTACCGACGTGACACAGTTGCGGGTAGACGTGGGGTACACTGTTACGTCCATACGTAACACGGTTGCGTTAGACGTTAATACGCTTTATACACGTAACGCATCCGCGTTAGACTCGGAGTACACTCACGTCTAGACGTAACGCATCTGTGTTTGACATGGAGTATCACTGTTACGCCCAGACCTAACACAGTTGCAGTATATTTACGTCAAGACGTAACACAATTTCGTTAGACGCAAAGTACACTGTTACGTCAGACGTTATTCACCTCTGCATTCTTTTCAAAAATCATATTCTTCTTGCCATGAATGGATTTACTCATCGTCATGTTGTTCCCAATCGCATTTTGACGTCCATGCAGTCTGAGCCAAATCAGAGCAGCGTGTAGGCCTATATTATTTATCTAAAGGTACTTCACAATCAGATAGACTCCTCACGGCACGGTTTCTGACCTCTGCAACCTTGGTCAAAATATGTGGACATTTTTGACGTTAATTGGGAATCTAGGTCGACAGTAATCAAGCGGAGGTCAAAGTCTCACCAGAGATGGCTGGGATAGACAGCGCACTGACAGTACACCTTGATACTGTAATAGCTTGATGACTTGATCGAACAGTTACACCCTGCTACGTTTTAGTGTGTTCAGAACAGAAATCTAATGGAACCGTTGCTACCCAGCTTCTGTAATTAAGACATTGGCAAAAGAAGTGCAACCAACTGTCAGTCAAAAGTGCAATGTGATTAAACAATCAAGCAAGTTTTTTTTTTTTTTCAATAAAGGGACGGTTAACCGATTAGTTGAATGGAATGCGTTTTGCGAGCAGTGAAGGCACAATTGTCCCCGACACATTGTGGTGGTTTAAAAAAAAATGCGAAATGGTTGAAATGTTTACTCTTTAAAGCTTTAAAAAATGTTGTTGTTGTTTTAATTGTCATAAAATTAAGCGATGAAATAGTTTCGAACATACCATCAAAAAGTAGATCAATTTTCCACCGGACTACAAAATGAATACCAAGCCAGGATTAAATTTCCAGTGGACAACAAAATGAACTGCCAGAAAGCCTTTGAACTCTGGTCATGGTAAACGAACCAGTCAAATGATTGAGTTCTTTACATTGGGGTGGGGGACATATGATTTATTTGTTAGAAGATAATTCACCAGAATTTATGCAGAAAACGGAATTAAGTAAAGTTTTTTTAAAAACCAAAACATTACTGATTCCTGAGACATGTTTTTTTCTTCTTTTATTAACACATATTTCCAGCAGCTTAAACCATTCTCAATCGACACTAAATTAAATTGATTTCTCTTGGGGGCCAAACGCCGATACAAGTATCATCTTTACACAAATAAATCACACAAATGATGTGTTACTGTACATGCTATTCAATGACGAATGACAGCACAGTCTAAACACACACACACCCCATTGGTGCATCAAGCAATGCTTCATTCCCTCGACCTACAAGAGGACCAGTTCAAAGGTATTATACAAGATTGGTAAGGATAAAAAAACATCATTGTTTAATTTTAGTCTAAAAGCTTACTGATTTTATGAAGTTCACACTAGAACCATTTCGTCTGAGAAGTATTGAAATGAGGTCATGTTCGAGAAAACTGTTTCTGAAAACCTTTTTAACAAACGCAACAGCTGATTTCGGTGGTGACCAACCAACATTAAGGACAATGTGTTTACAATGCTGACAACTGTGCATGGGTCTTCACTAATGTTCTATTGACTCACACAACGGATCAAGCCCAAATTTTCACCGGTTTTGTTATTTCATGTTATTTCTCTACCAATCCTGTATAAACTAGAATACCTTTGAGAACAAAGTAGACTGCAAAGCGCAGTGTTATTGCTGCCGTTGTAACAGCATAGGAAAGCCTCCCAAAGCCTTAACAAAACAACTAGTTTTTCTTATCATGTGTAAATTACCCCAGTGAGGCCTCCCCCCAAATAAGGTAATGGCCGTGTGTCACAGGGATCCTTCTCTCGTGTAATCACGGTGTAGGCTCCATGGCACACTCCGCATGTACTTGTTCAACATAAAAGCCATGCTGGCAGAAAAACAGCATGGTGCCAGATGTACATATTTGAGTCCACGTAGTAATGTGCAACCACGGAGGAAGGAAGTAACCGGCGAGCACGAAGGAAGTCCGGACAATTTTAGCGCTAGAGCATAGATAACGTAGTTGTTAGGTATGCCGAACGTTATTTAAGATTACGAAAATAACGTAACTATTTGGTGTGCTTAGAGCGATTTACAGACAACCTCATGACGTTACTGTTTGTTTAGATAGAACCATTAGAGAAATAACCAGGCAATAACGTGGCTATGAAACCTGATAGAGAAACGGAGCAATACCGTAGTTTAAAAGTGTACTAATAACGTGATAAAAAAAGTGAAAGTATCGCAATTTTTCACGAAATGAGGTAACGTGAACTTTTATGAGAAAACGCATTAACAGCTTTTAACAAGATTGTTACGTAAATGCAGAATGTGATTCACAGTAATTCACTAGAAATTAGACATCCAGGTAGGCCCTACATGGATCCTAACCACCAGTGCCGTCGGCCTCTGGTAGGCCGTCACTACAGGCGTCGTGGGCCGTTTGTAATCAGCAGAATGTGGGTTCGAGTCCCGATCGTGACACTCATGTGTCCGTACAAGCTTTGTTCTTCGGATGGGACATTATCATGTCCCGTGTACTAGGATTGGTAGCGCATGCGTATAAAATAACCCATAACACCTACCATGGAAGAGTAGGGGGTTGACCCCGGTGTTTCTGGTTCATATAAGCAAGCACCCTTGTTCACAGGTTTCCTCAGGCTTGCGAGCTACAGTGATTAAAATACACTTATAAGGCATTCTTGGTTGCATTACGGTCTTCCACACTCCACTGGACCCCGAGGAGGTGTGACCATCATTAATAGTAAAAACAATCATTACGCATACCACCCATGTGGGCAGGCTGATATCGGAGGCTTCCTCGCACCGTTTGTGGTGAGGCTTTTATCTTCTCGACTTTGAAAGAAAACATCAGTGGCAGGACATAAAGAGAGCAGTGAACATTCCCAACTGTGTTCTCATATATAGGAAGAGGTACCAAGACTTCGGAAACTTCATGTTAATTTAGAAACTCGAGACAGAAGGTAGAACCTGAAATAGACCACAGACTACTGATGACTCAAGCCATAGAGAAACTTTGCTCTGGACAAAGTGTACATAAGTAATTGCTAAGCAAGCAAGCATGAGCTACCAGCACATTCAGTAACTTCTGCCCAAACCTCCGTTCATGTTTACTTAGTTTAGTTCAGGAACTGAGTTTGCCAATCAAATGTTCTGTTTGTCAGATTTATGCCAACTACATGGTGACAAACAGTGCAACTCTTCGCTCGGCGTAGTTTGTGGTGACAGTATTACTCAACATGTTGTGCGAATGAGGACTGCTTGATTGCTCTTCAAAAGAGAAATGACGAGTTATTATTTTCAAAATGAGCCAGCCTAAGGAATTCTGTGACATCACATGTTTACAAAAGAGCCACAGAGCCTGGACTTTCGGCATATAAGCACCTTTTGAAAACATCACAGCTTGAATGGAAGAAACACATGTGATTCTATTGACTAAATTGTATGGACAATTTGCACCGTATGACTTTTGGCCACGTTTGATTGGAAGATAGGGGACACGGTCCCCTCAAAACCTGTTCAACTTTTATCTTTACACTGTTTGCTTTTATGTGGTAGGCCTCGATAATAAAAAAAATAATAATCATTTGACTAGTGTGGTATCTTGCCTGCCAATAAATACGCCGGAATGTACAAGGTATCCTCTTGTTGTAATCAAGATGACAGTGGCAAAGTCAGTTACTTATTCAGTCCGTTTGAATTGAGTGATCACACGAAATAAGCCACTGCAATTCAGTCTATTGTAGTGACTTGGTAATGGAAAATCCACTTCAAAGATATCATTTACTAAATATATACACAGAATCGAAAATGATTGTGTCTTTATTTCGTATGGGTTGGGCAGCTTCTTCTCTCCAGTTTGTTGACAACGGAGCGTGTTGCTTAATATTCGCCACTCGAAGCCTATATCCGCTAGGACTTTGTTTTCGTCATGATAGTTGCCAAGATAAGTCATTTTTCCATCACGGTGGCAAACCCAATAACGTTTTGCAAACAACTCGGTGTTTAGTCGGTAAATATAAAGTGACCAGTGGTGGGCTGAGGGTCCATGGCTAGGTCCGGCCACAGAGTGGTTCAAAGGAGGTTTGGCAGTTGTTGGTCCAGACCCGGCCTTTTTCCACACCAGTTCCAGTGTGACAAATATTAGCTTTGCGGCTCACTGTAGCTGTCAACTCACCCAAACTAACCGGAATACGGAATGCTGTGTTTGGTTTCTGACCACTGTCCGAGGGTCACACATTGTCCACAGACTCTCCCAGCCCCCCAAAATGTCACCAGCCACCGCATTATAACAACCACAAAGGCCTTAATTGTGTTCGACCCCCCTTTTTGTGTACCGTTATACTACTTTTGCAGGGTCCTTTGTAGGTATTTAATTTGACGTGCAAACCAGTAGCAAAAACAGTGTCTTCTGAAGATATTCGTCTTGGCAGATTGTCATCACCAAAATCAATCATTCAGCATCGGGTGGTGGGTTGGGGGAGGTGGGGTGGGGAGGGGTTTACTGTTTGGGTCTGCTATGCTGGCCAGAGGTGTATAAGTGTCAATCAAACTATCCCGCTTGGGGTATATCACACCTAAAGTATCCTATTTGGAACCCTCTTTACTGAAGCGGTCAAAAGAGGGCCGTGCTAGTATCGCTAAACAGGGTCCTAATCGGGGTGTTACTTTAACCAAATTGGAACTTCTCCCAATGAGGATAGTGCTTTGGTCTAAAGAGGGGTACCCATGGTTGACAACAACCACTGCTTAAATACCACCTCTGCAAACGCTGCCTTGTTATTACCAAAACTATCTCAATCTGAGTATGGGCCCGTAAGAGAAATATTGAGTCACATCACCACCTTCTGATGGTGGTGTATCGATGCTGGTTCTACCCTAATGGGTTTCACTCCTCACCCAATCGGGACATATTCCCATGTCAATGGTCACCTTTATCAAGGAACCCCTTTGGGGTCAGGGTCGAAGGGATACAGGTCTACAGCCCCAATGGGTGCCTCCTTCTCTCTCACCAGTACCTGCATCGAGGTGCCCTACGAGGGAAGCCTTTTTGGTTCAACACTAACAACAACAAATACAACACCTGCCAATGCTTACTTACAAACATTCCTAAACCATCAGGTGGTACATGAAATTACAGCAATCCCGTAAAAATATCAAATTCTTTCTCTCGAGGCTAAAAACCCCCACCACCCTTCATTTTAGTAATCCTTTGCAGTAAAACACCAACACAAAATAAAGCAGGAACATGCACCAATAGTGCACTCACTCCCACTACTATTAGCTGTGTAGTAAAACACACGGTCATATATCACTTTCAAGAGACCGCAAGCCTCTTCCACAGATGGGGTTTGAAGAAAAAAGTGCTTGAAAACTGAAGAGGGCGATGATACCACTGACGGACGGACAAGTGGATGTGGCGGCTTTTGTCTGGTGAAGCTCCCAGGGTGTGGGCTAGGGGTAGTGGTGTGGGCTAGGGGTAGTGGTGTGGTGTTGACGGTGTGGGGGGGGGGGTGGGGAGAGTTAAAACTCGGTATTTGATGGTGTGTGTGTGTGAGCATCGAGTGGTGTGAGTATGCTAAAGAAGCTAGTGCTGTTGAAGTGCTCGATTTGACAATGGGTGTGGTAATTGAGTGACGATTTTGTTCTCTCTTACCAAACATGCTTCTTTTAAAAACTAATGAAGGAACCGGCATAACTTTGGATCGAGAAAGAGACAATTCAAAAGGTAACTCAAATATTACCACATGGTTAGCCAGCACAGTTAGTTAGAGCAATTTGTAGAATGTATTGTTTTTCTGAAGTAGCGACTGCACACACCTTGTTAACGATCTGATTATAGGCTAGGGTGAGGGCCGTTGCTGACAAAAATGCCTGAAACTAGGATCCGAGTTTTTTGGAGGTATATTAAAAATGATGGCATTTCCACTTTTTAGTTATAGATTTCAAGAAGCGTTTTGCAACAGTCCTCAGTTAAATCAATAGCCAAGAATCAGCTTCTTTTTTTATCTATATCTGAAGTTAAAAAATAAGGGGGGGGGTGTTCACCAGGCAGACAAACAAATACAAGCCTATTTTCAGATGTGAGTCTCACCTTCCTGCCTTTGGCAAGGGCCTCTGCAGCGTGAAGTGTAAATCCAAAGATTGTTCGGAGATTGGGGGTGACAACTCCATACAGAAAGGTGAGTTTGTATTCTTCTTCCATCTTTTAAAGTGTTTCGTTCCTGAGACAGAGGGACCGGAAATGTCTGCCCGTCACCCATCGTGACAACTCAATTAAGAAATCAAAGGAACGTCCCCGTGTTGTCCACAACTTAAACCACTCCGGGTCCAACCGGGGTTGAACTATACCCCCCTTCAAAGGGAACTTCACACCAGATCAAGGGGCATACCTTCCTCTTCATATAGGCACTTCACACCAGGGTGACAATCTGGGATTATCACCTAATGGAGGTATCTATACAAATTATATTACCGGGGTCACGCCCGTGCTTGCTTTTTTTTTTTTGGGGGGGGGGGGGGGAGGGGAGGGTTATTTCACCTCCATGGACGCGGGGACGGCCACGCCTAATTATAAGGAAATACTGTTTGTTGTTGAAGGCAGAAAGGCGTGCAGTGAAAAATCCCGTAATAGCCGCACGGTTATTAAGTTTGGAAGCTTTCACTGATAATAAATGAAAAAAATGCGAATTTTCTGGTCAGGTGTAGTCGCGATTACAGGCTTGAGAGAGTCCCGATAAATGCCGCCAAAGAAGTCAGTAACAACAAGGCGAACTTCGAACCAGCCTTAAAGATAAATACGAACATTTCAAAAGTGTAATTATATTATGCATGGTTTGGTCGCACATCAGTCATTGCTGTCTCTCCCCGGTGGAACGACGTATATGTTCGGCAGGTAATTTGCCGTACAGGCCAGAAAGGAAGCAAGGCAAAAAAACAAAAAAACAAAACCCAAAAGACTTCACCGATTGTGAGGAACTTGAAAAAAGAAGTGCCGGCCCAGCCTGAGGGGGAACGAGAATAACACCCCGGACAATACAACAGCCTCGGTGAAGAGGCCTCATCCTCTGGAACACATGGTGTGCCAATGTAAATACCACGGTCAGCAGAATGGGGGTATTGTTAAACCCCCTCCTCTCCACAAAATGAAGAGGGGCGGAGGGGGAGGCTTCGATACCGGGCTCAGAGGTAAACAACACCGTGAGTTTTAAATTGGTTGAGCCTGTACTTTGGGGGGATCTTGAGGTTGTGTAATAGAGTCGGCGGTAATTGGGGACATTGGACGAGTTAAACTACCTGCCTCTTCAGATATTTACAAGAGCATCCACTTGTTAATTGGAATGCATATTTGCATGGGAGTGTGTTGAAGCACCTCTGTATACGAGAGAACCAGGTGCATTTTGGGGGTAGTGAAAGTGATACGCAAAAGGTACATACAAATAATTATTTTGTTCTTTCTTCTAAACAGTGCATTCCTTAGAAATCTGCTAGTTTTAAATAAACCAAGATCACACAGCTTTAAAAGCGACATTTTCTGCTTGGGTAGCTCCTTGAAACTAGGCCTAGGCAACTTATCGATGGATAGGATTCACCGTCGGTTCCTTTTTTGGTCTTTTGATAAACATGCACGGTCACAGGTGGAGTTATGAAACTACCCAGGACATGCAGTCAACGTGGATGATAGAACTTGGCTTTATTTCGAAATCCACTGCCGTCTACTCTTAATACCATTTTTGGTTGAAAGTCCGACCAGCAGGCATATTGGCAATAGTACACTTGAATATAATGCCAGGAATGCCGTATAGTGAAAATGACCGTTGGGCCGTGCTTGAAGTTTAGAGCTGGAATAAAAAAAATTGCTCATTGTGCATTATTATTTGACATTATGGGTGACTTTTATTCAGGCCAGTGAAAAGAGGCAAACCAGATGGGGAAATTTTGACTTGCATCCCTTTTAAGTGAATTGTACAGGCGTAACCTCGATAGATGCCGTCAACAGATTATTAATATATGGTTAAATGAATGGAGAGCATTCAAAACAACGGACAGCGAGGCGC
Organism: Pisaster brevispinus; assembly: GCA_023634235.1. Lineage (NCBI taxonomy): Eukaryota > Metazoa > Echinodermata > Asteroidea > Forcipulatida > Asteriidae > Pisaster > Pisaster brevispinus. The sequence goes on from JAMKCF010000026.1 coordinate 1,643,981, forward strand.
CAATTTAAGAAACCTCGCCAACAGTCACACGCCTCACACCACTCCTCATGCCAAGCAGGGGGGTGCTGTTTGATAATTCTCTTCAGAACCACACGGGATACCCACTTACAAAGAAGTTGTATACCCAGTGTTACTGCAAACCTCAAAACCCCACACCCTTCAGGAAATCCCTCTTTAAAAACACAAGTCATTTATCAGCCTGATTAGTGTACATCCATTTATCAGACATCACTCGATACGTAAGTAACCCGGTTCATGCTTCCATCAGTGATTAGGATATACAGCTGCTCAAAACCTCAATGATCGTCTGGCTCCAGAATGCAAATGTGCTTCTGTTGAAAGCAATCATGCAACTCATTTCAGAAAACCATTTCTATACATACAGCATACAGATAAAGTCTCTGCTAAAAACGATGCTCCTTCTCAGGACAGCTGATTGCTATAACAGGAAAAACAACAAGAACAACGGCGATGATGAAAACAACAACAACGAAAACACAACAGCAATAGCAGCAGTAGCGCAGCAGCAGTAACATCAACACTACTACCACCACCACCACCACCAACACCACCACAACAACAGCAACAACAGCAGCAGCAACAACAGCAGCAACAATAACAACAACAACAACGACGACGATGACAACAACGAACATGTTTTTGAAAATGCTTTTCCAAGTCCTACCAGTACCAGAAATCCACAAACAGGCATATACCACATGAACTCGGCTGTGATTGAAGCCAAGACACCACCGAGCACCAGACTAGGACGCCAGTTTAAATCATGTCATTACCAATGGGCCATGGCACCACAACAACTTTATAGATGTAATAGATGCATCGGTGATAAAACAATCATAGACCCTACGTAACAACAAAAAAACCTGACCACCTCTTGACAAAGCTTGAATTTCTCTAAAGGAGACTGGAACACTCAGACTAAAAACAATGACCAGCTATATTTCTAATCAGTCCTTGCTCTATGGTCTAACCACGAAGCAGGCCTAACTACCATCTTGCTTGCAAGTATACACCAACCCTTTAAGATATTTCAATTACCCCCCCCCCCAACTTACGTCCCAGTAGTGTCTAAGCCTCCACATTCAAGTATGCCTCTTTAGATCACGAACCAAGCAGAGAGCCCTAAAGGCCTATATGCCACCAAGCAACTGTCAAAATGGGGCTGGGTGTATTAAGATGCCAGTAGATGACAACTCCATTAGTAACTGTTTCACTGATTATGGAGTGGTAGGTGTGTACACATGCCTGCAACCACGCAAACACATCTCCAACGACCCAATTGCGGTCCGTGTGCACGTGCGCCCAATTAAATATGTGTTATGAAAATTTGGTGATAACACTGTTGTGTGTTGTTGGACCTAACCCATTGGGCCTGCGATGTTTTACAACCAGATAACCACATTCCATAATGCTGCTTTGCTCTATTGTCAGAAAATATTGCTTAAAAGTATTGTACTTATAATGGGACAGATAAACCGCAAACAATATACGTATGGCTAGTAAGCAAAAATTACGGGATGACATTTGCCGAATTTGAAAGTTTCCTGAAAATGGCTTGCTTGCCTGGGTTCCCCCTTTGTTCCAGACCCAGGACCTCCCAGATGTGACAATTCGGGTTTACAGACTCTTGTGTATTACCAGTTGACAAAACTGCAGGATTGGACACAATGTGGACTATTTCTTTCTCCCTTTGGTGACTGATTTACTTCTTTCAAGACGATTTGAAAGCTCAGTGAGGTTTTGAGAAAAAAATCCTGATACCAGGAAGAATCCTGAGACATCACATGCCCCCAAAAAATGTTTAGGGCTGAGCGAGTTGGGGACGTTCATTACATGAACTGAATATAAAATAATTGATCAGTTAATAGATGAGGTGTGCTTTTGACAATACCAAAGTGGCTTTGGAACCATAATAAAGTCGTCTGGCGTAGCTGTCAGGAGATTGCATGACTACAAAAACCGCACCAACGACCACTAGCGGTCCAACGAGTGCACGCATCTGGCATGTCTTGTAAATAAACCGAAGGGGGTCGGTCAACATCGCAGACATGCGTTCGTTGTAGTTCATGTTTACGACGAGCTTGTGTGACGAGTGCAGCATGAATTCCAACACAGAGAGCTTCGTGTACCATCGGTATGGTCTAGACATTATGACATGTTATTGCATGATTCGTACACAAAGTTACGTCCATAGATGGTCGTGTACAGAGCCACCAGTTAAAGAAAAAGCGTCAGGAAGATTCAGGGCCGCATTAATCGTACGTAAATATTGTGACCTGCAGGAGCTATTGCTGTAGTATTGTTAGAACATCGTCAGCAGATATGATATTTAGTTCAGACGGTCCCAACTTGTACGTTGTCCGTGACTTATAATGTACAAGTATTGGACACCAATAGTATTTTGAGCAACCTCGTTCTCTGAAGTCAGGATGAAATGATCTCGGGCCCTTTTCGAAACCAAGTCTTTGGCCATAGGCTCCGGCTTATGGCTCCATCAGTTATTTTGAAAACGTGTGCTTTCCTATTGGGGCTTTAAACGGGCGGATGGAGCTTAAGTCGGTGCCTAAGCTGGAGCCTCAGCTGAAGCCTCGGCTGAAGCCCAAGCCCAAGCCGTGGTTTCGTAAAAGGTATTTGTCTAACCTTCGTTCGTGTTTAATAAACATGCACTATTATGTACAAGGCTCCACGGTCCCAATCTGGACTCTTGGTCAGTCTGACCCAGGCTCCAGGTCAAACTGACCAGAATCTGACCAGGAGATCAACAAACCAGTTATTTCCAATTTGTCTGATTAGATCTGATGGTTATCAACAGCAATTAAACATCACGTCGGAAAGCAAAAATGGAAAACACATGACCTTCGGACGTAGGCCTATAGAGTTGTTAAAATCCGTGAGCACCCGATGCCCGTGCTGGCATTTGCTGCCTGGTCCGCATCAGCATGGACTCGTCTTTACTGGTACTGACAGACCTAGGCACAATGGCATGTCAATTAACATGAACTGCACGTTTGAAATAGCTCTCCTGACCACTGTCGCACACACCGCTAATAGTAGTAGAGTCACTTAGTTCAATGCGTAGCAGTGTATATAATAAAGATGAAATTATAAGCAAATGCAGCGATTCCATTGTAGGCGAGACCCGGAATTCAAAGGTCGAGACCAAGCGGTCTAAAGCCACAAGTAAGTTGTAAAGAACCTCTGAAAATTAGTGGAGATATTAAGTTATAAATAAGTGAGTGCGTCCAATCATGGAGGAACTTGGAATGTTCAAACTGCTTACTTCACAAATTCAGAGCTAAGAGCTTAGACCCGATCCAGGTTTCAAAACCTGGCAGTAGATCGAAGTCTACACAGAGAGACACGTTTAAATCAATGGTCTGACAATGGGACATGGGACCGAGCTCGACACCGATGTGGAAAAACAAACTTTTCCCATTGATCACCTCGTAGGTTCCTTTAAAAGTTTTTTTTTTATTACAGTCGAAAACACGAGTTTGGATTTATTTTTCAATTTCGAAAATATATAGATTGTTTTTCTTATTTTTTTTCTTGATTAAGTAAAATTTCGTTTAATTTATGTTATCAATTATAAGTAAGTATTGTTTATTTTTGTGTATATTTTATTTATTTATTTTATTATTTCTTTCTTTATTTACTTGTACATTTATTTAATTATTTCTTTTTTATGTATTTATTTGTCTATATTTTATGCTGTTTTTTGTATTGTTATTATTGTTATTATTATTTTGGGGGGAATATGGGTTAGATTAAGCATGTTTCTTACTTTCCATCTAATTGCACCAGGACGGGAAAGAGATTGGCCCAATTTGGATGGTACCATGAACCTATAATGATAATGAATATCACAGCCATGTCCTTGCTTAGCATCTGAAGCTTAGGATGCAGTCTCAGGGTCCTCCCAGGGGTCCGGAGCGGCCGGATTCTTAACAATGTGGAAGCAGCTCATATTATAATGGCGTCGTGTGAAGCGCATTTGTCGGATATCATGTATTCATTCATCATCCCTTGACACGCAAGTGAATTTTTGTCCCCCTCCAATCTCCTTCCGAACTTTCAAAGTCTCAACTTTCACATTTATAAAAAGAAGAAACCCAGAAAGATGAGTGGTGGGGAGCAGCAACAGCTGCCATCGACGTCAAACAGCCGAGGTTATAGCTCTGTATAAAAGATTTCTCTCCCCGCCCCCCCCTCTCTAAAAAAAACCTTAAGACAAAAATAAAATTGTTTCCCTGTTTGCAAGATGATCGCCAGCTGCTTCAGCAATCACGTCAGGGATAATGAGTCAATGTTTAAGACCTATAGCCATGGGTTTCAAACACAGGCTACAGTTGGGCAAACTTAATTTACTGCCCAGGTCGGTATTAGGGCATCGATATCGCCCTGGCATTTCATGGGGTTGTTTTGTCTTTTTACTCTCTCTCTCTCTCCAACCAACACTTGGCCGTTCTCGCCTCTGCCCCCTTCGCGACTTTTAAAGCTTACGATTTGATGACGCTTAATCTTTAGAGCTGAGGAAGTTTTATTTCCACACGACACTAGAATTTCTTTTTCTTCGCACTGAAGCCAGAGCAGTATAGTGGTTGTAAAAACGGATCTAACCTGATCAGGATTTTTTTTTTTGTACATCAGCAACCCTCCAACGGGTTGGTGTTGGGGGAGGGGGGTTGGGGTCGGGGTGTCATACAAATAAATAAATAAATAAATAGATAAATAAATAAATAAATAAATAAATAAATAAATAAATAAATAAATAACAATAAAATTAATAAATAAAAAATGTCCGATTTAAAAGAAAATCTTACAATTATCAGTTCGGTTCGATTATGCCTTCCACTTTGAGCTTATTTCTTTACTTTTCTGATAGATTGCATAGCGAAAGAATCTTCAGTAAAATTCTGATAGATTGCATAGCGAAAGAATCTTCAGTAAGTTTTAGGTTTTCTAACACTCGAAGGTTAACTGCACATACTCATGGCGCATGCATTTGCACTGCATGCCATGCTACGTTTGTAAAAAAAGGTTTAAAAAACCATTCTGAACTACATTATTCTGCTACATCATTTAACCTATACCGAAGCTCTCTAGCACGATAAATGTTCTCAAATTTTTTTTTTTAACAACGCCGAAGCCTTTTAGTCCCCAGTTCTTCTGCAGGAGATGGGCACCCTGATACCCCCAAGACCCATCCCTCAACGGCACTAAGATATCCATCCAGAGGAGACCAGTTGTCAGCTCCACTCAGCATCCTAAGCCCGTGCCTGGTGACTCCCTCCCTGGTGGTTCAAGCTGGCATTGCATCCTGGCACGGGGTCTCTTGCTCAGCGACTATACCCAACTTTAAAGGGACTGCATAATGCACGACATTAGGTCCAGGGAGGAGTGCATTCATTCTACCGCCATGATTCGTTGAACCCTCTCACCAAGAAAGTTAACACCACAGGCAAATAAATCCTAGATATCAAATTATTGCATCCGTCCACACCAATTCATTCTACATGCTACATACAAAGCCCATTCCACTCCAGTGTCAAACAGTAGAAGCAAGACCTGATAAACCAGACACAGTTCTCTCGAAGCTGTCTGCATTTGAATCGTTTACATTGTATATTCATTATTTCACCAAGTGTAGAAGGATCACACAAAGTCACACACGATGACCCCATAGTAATACTGCTTAAATATTCCCTACAATGGAGACCGAGGACAAAACACAAAAGGGGAAAAGCAAAAGGTATCCATAGGAGAATGGGGTTCTCCACAAGGAATGTTGTCTACAAAGTACATCCATATGGGAGGATGTACAATACAGGGACAAAAGAAAGCTCAGAAGAAGTCTCCAAAAGGATGCTAACTTTAGAATGTGTCTTTAAGTGTTGGATACGAAGTGGGGACCTGAGAACAAAAGAGGTTCCACACAAAGTAGGAACTTGAAACATTTTCTGGACCAACACACGCCTACGCAGCGGTTTTTTGGTCTGGGTTTACAGTGTTGAAGAATTGGATTTTTCCTGTATGTGGACAAAGGAATGGCCACAGAGTGTATGCAACACAACGACTGTTTGATGCGTAGGTTCAAGCGGCGTTCTGGGGTTGACTACGGGCTATGAATGTACCCCGCCCATTACTAGCTAGATCATGGTTAGATCAATCACAGATTGTTGGTGTGAATCGCCACCTTTTGTGACTATTTGGTTCATGTGAGGGCAGTTCATGGTTCAATCGCGAGCACAAACAAGTTGGACAGAAACCGTAAACCCTTGTTGGCGTTGTGGCAGAGCATAAGGACGGCCCCACGGGGAAAAAACCCACAAGAAGTAATATACCATGAAGTAATATTTGACTAAAACTTTACAACAAAGCTGCCCACTATTGTTGAACAGAATTGACAGGTCATGTCGACATTAAACGTTCTCCCCTTTAGGCCAGCAACCTTCCCGGTGCTTTGAAAGAAACTTAACTGAAGCAACCCAGAAGAAAGGGGTAAAAAAAACACACTGGTATCCCCTTTGCAGATCTCCCCCCTTAAAACATGCCTCACAGCCAAGGTCAACAGCGAAGTGTCGAGAGTTAAAAGCACCCTGCAGGCTACCGGTGAAAATCGGCAAGCCGGGCCTCCCCATTGGTGGATCTCTTATCGGAGTCGTGTGCCACTTCTAATAAGACACATCAATCCTTGAGATCGGCTGAGTGCCCCCAGGGTGATTTGCAAAGGGTGTAGGAAACGGCGCAGAAGATGGATTAAGCACGTCAAAGGCCAACATGTTTTGGGTGAAACCTCGCACCAAAAAAAAAAGCCACGCTTCAGGAAAGCTGCTTTACATACCTGAATCTATGCCACCTTTTTTGTATGTATTTAAAAGACGCCTTGCACTCAGGAGTGCTGTAAAATTGACACTGTTTTCTCTGACCTTTTAAAAGACAGAATGAGTAGCTGATCGAATTCCCCTGATTTGACGAAGCTGCCCTGGGGTTTGTTCGTCACTAGCTACAGAAATGTTCTCGTTGAAAGAGACGCAGTGTGGCTTTTCGATCATGAAAAAGGCACGACCAATTCATGCCATGTGTCTTCCACGCTGGCATCACTGAAGATCAACATTTTTACAGTCTTACACAGGGAGATCTGATGTAATGCCAGTGTAGCTTATTCCAACAAATCGGTTTCAAAAGCATCATTTAGGGAACCATATGGCACTCACGAAAAAGTCGTGCGGGCCCAAGGACAGAACATGATGGGATTTGTCAACATGTTTAAAAAAAAAAGGGGTGTCTCCATATTGGACTATTGCATTTTATTAATTTCTTCAATCAGTGAAGATAATTGCAGTTCGTAATTTAAATGGAAAGTGTACATCGATGAACCTCGACTCATTTTAGTAATAAAATATCAGCCCCCTCAAAAACACGTATAGCTCTATGTTACATACACTCTTGGGACATTCCTTTGTTCTGTGCACTTAAAGAAAACAAAACCTATCATTCAACCGTGGTGAAAACACGCTGTGGACGTATGAAGGTCCACATAGTGTTTCAATGATTGTGTAGACCTCTTTTGTTCCTAGGGCCATACTGTAATGCTTGCCAACAGAAAACAAGAAATTTATAGCAACGATCTGGTATGTTTGAGTCTATCTTGCTTGCCATATATTTAGTATATATATATTGCCATAGGCCTATGTATGTAAAAATGTACAAAACAATATAACATGTATAGCTCTTACAAACTCGTATTTGCCACGTGTTAGTGTCACAGCAAGTAGTAAGAACAGTGATTTTGAATGAAAGTACTTGAATTTAAATGAACCTTTCCCAAAAGCAACATCGTACCGACTGTTGCACTGTTTATGATATCTTGCTTTTCCTGAAGGGTTAACAGAGTTGTTCACACTTCAAAAGAGTCCAACGTCATACACCATCGCTTTACGTACCGATGACATCTGGTGTTACGGTGATGGCATGAAGATAATCTATCTGGACTGAAGGGAGTATGGTAGAATTGATGAATGTAATTGGCACCTCGGACAGCCAATCACGAGGCAAGGTGTTAACAGACAAGTCTTCTGATGAGATAACAAAAAACCCATGTAGCGAGAGGAGCCCAGACTCGCAAGATAGAACGAAGTTCCATGCCAGGTCCGGCGAAGGAACTTCTGCATGCCCTCGGCTAGAAATTCCTTGACTTGTAAGGATTGGGGGGAATGGTAATGTGCGATTGCTGTATTATAATACCTTGACATTTTCATCGTGGACAACCTTTGTATAAAACCCAACACCATTATGCACACGTAACTTGTAACTAATGTGAAACAATAATATCTATAACAAAGTATCAGTATATCAGTACAAACGGACCTGTATTTTTCCAATTAGGGTTGGCGTTTTTGTTTTTTTACCATAAAACCCCAGACACTTAATGAGAATGTCATATTTTAAAACCATATATTTTTGAGTTGGGGTGGAGACAGGACTGAATGCTGAGAAAAATAAAAGTTATATTTGACACCTCACAGTCACAAAAAAGACACTGTCAACCGATAGACACGTTATTATCTTCGACTGGAATCCAAAAAGCAAACACTCAGCAGAACGAGAGACTTAACAACACGTAGAACGGAGACTATTAAGATGAGATCTAAAAACAGACATAGCTCAGAGTTTGAATCGGGGAACGAAAAAACCCCAACACTGTCAGTTCTTGGCAACAACTGACAATTACGACTGCAGTTGAAAATGGGAGTCCCTTTTTCAAACACTACAACAAAACAGCCCCCCCCCCCACACACACACACACAAATACATCACAAATAAAGTAAGCATTTTTGTTTCCACTTTTCCCCCCTCTCAAAGTGTACATCAGTTGTGTATTTTTTTTTGTTGGTCAAGTATAATATTAGCTCTGTTCGACAAAGACAACACACCCCGAATCCTCCAAAACAGGAGCTTCTTCAAAAGTCGAGTAGCAATCTGGGGATGTTTCAAGTTGCGTGACAATGACGGTTCAGGTCGGAGTGACTGCTGCCTTACAAATTGACACTCCAGCCAGTCAAGCTGCCAGAGCGGGACATTAGTGGGGGGAAAAATGGGTTATCGCACGGCGGACAAAGGACGAGCAAACACTCGCAATCAGAAGGGAATGATAACAGAAATCCGTGGAAGAATACCCGTGCTCCAGACAGGGCTTGGCAACACAGTGACTGTGTATGGAGTTTTCTGTGTCAATACCGTCCAGCATGCAATTTGGGTTAAAATTATGGTGCTGGTGTACAGAATAAGTCTTACACCACCTTGTGTGAGGTGATAAAAACGAGGTTGTGATGGGTGCTGCAGTAGCTGGTAAATATAATTTAATACGCCATAATTGCAGGGGTACAATCATCGAGGATGGGAAAGAAAAAAAGGGGGGGTCCACCCTGGTGTTAATGGCTCGCCCGAGAGCTGCCTAACTTGTTTACAGGTTTCAAGAGGAGTAGGGTGAAAACCTAGGTTTTCTTTCACATTAACACAACGACAGGTCTTTACATGGATTGGAGAAAAAAAAACCTGTGCGTGTTACCATGGTGGTACAACACACCCTGTAACTGTGGTTGAATGACACTTCAACATCTAAACTAAAAGTTTCCCCCGGCTCACCCTGGACGGTCTCCAGGCCATTACCTCGCTTTCATAGCACCCTTGGTTTCGTTAACCGAAATACAAAATTATAGTGACATACAATTATCGAGTGTTGCTCAAAAGACCACAAGAAGCAGATTCCCAATGTGACTTGCCGCGGGGAGGCGGCAGAGTCCGTCAAATCGCTTTGAAGTCATTCAAAAAAGGTTGGCACACACAGAAAATAGTTTTATTTACATTTTACATTGTGCTGTACTTCTATTTTTTCAAACCATATTCTGAAAGCGCCGACCCAGGTGTTATTTATGCTTCGAATATGACCGATTGGACCGGAGTTGGCTTTTTAAGAAATCACTGGGGTTCAACGACATTAAACACATTGCAAAAGGTTAATACAGGGAATCTATACAGGGAGTCTAGAAAAGGGTGAAAAAAAGATGTTTTGTGCTTGTGTTTTCCCAGTTCCTTTTTGCCCCCAAACAGTGATGCATTTTTGTTGGGTACTTTTAGCCCTTTCGGAACCATATTCTGATGAGATAGAGCTGCTACTGCTTTGGCATGCAATGCACAGGTCTGGTGTAATTACCACGTTCACTGGTGAAGGCGTTAGCTACATTCAGTAAACATTCTCATGTATTTTATAAAAACGGTTTAATTCTTTCAAACCCATCTTCAGTGGATTTGGTCACTGACATTATAAGAGCCCCGGCCCTAAATGTAACCCCTAACCCTGTACCCAAATGTGGACGATTAAGGTGTTTTAAGGTACGTTTAGGCCTGGGCTCCATTTAGATTCAAGGTTATGACATACCTTTAGGTCTAAACTACATTTAGGTACGAGGTACAACATTTGGGCTAAATCTAGGTACGCGCAACATTAAGGTACAATATTGGGGTTCGTCGGGGCTACATTAGGGTAAAAGATTGGGTCTACGTTCGTGTTTGGGCTAAATGGGTCTTAAACTACATTTAGGGGCCGCACAAACGTTTAAACTTTAGGCCTACTAAGATTGTTTTGGTGTGCAAAATCGTGGGGTTTCATACCTCCAAGGTATGGTCAAACTTCGAGAAGGTAATGTCTACTACCGTTTGGCGCCTTCTCTACATTTTTGACAGCCTTTGCAACAATGCATCAATCCCTTTTCTGATCGGCAAAGTAAACACAGCACAATTTGTTCAAAGCAATTTTAAAACACTCCACTTTCCCCGAAGAATGTATTCCGCGTATACATGTATACGAACAGAGCGATTTGCATGAATCAAATAAACAGGGGTGACCCGTAATGACCATTCGTTCAACAGGAAGTCAACACTGTGGCCACTTCAGCCCACTTCTCCATATATGGTCAGCCTCATGAAACACTTCACATATAATTATACGTAAAAAGGCCTTGGCGAAGGTACATGTACTTAAGCGGCTTGTGAAAAAAAACCAGCAAAGCTGCCAAGGTTACTATTATACGAATAAATGCACCATGACAGCTGTGAGTACGGTCAAGTTTGCAACCTCGTACCACCACGTGGCGCAAAATAATTTCCCATTTGATACAAATCAAAACTACTTGATTACTAATGCACACACTGTCGGTAATTCCTTGGGTATGGATGAGTCAAGAAGAACATAAAACATGCATAAACGTTTTGAATAAAGACTACGCTTCTGTATGTTGACTTAAAACTGCACTAAATAACTTGGCTGTGTGCCCGTGATTTCACTTATGCAAAATAATACTTCACCTCTTTTAAGACAAAAACAAGGAAAGTTTTCTTGGAAATTGAAGGGTTGAACCATCGATACGAGATTCACATCTATCACACACACGAAAAAAAACCCCAGTGAAAATAAATCACTGCGGCATTAATTCCCCTTTTCTGACATTTAACCAACAGTATTGAGTTACGTCTACACGACCGCTGCAACTGGCAACACTATGACCTTAAACATGTCCCTCGTTAATTTGTGCTATTAAAAAATCGCTTGTGTTTTTTCAAGACCCGTGTTTCTTACTTTCTTTACTATCAATGGAAAAGACGAGGGGGGAGAAGAAGGATGGTGTGTATTATAATTATAAACAGCATTGGTCGTTACTCATTCTATGCCGTTTTACCACATCTGTGATAAATGACAAGCATTGACCACGTTGATACTTCTTTTCCTACATTTTCCCCGGGAATGTAACCCCAAAGTATACGTAGGGTGAAGTCGGTATTTTCTTAGAAATTACCAGCACTTAATAATTCAAATATCCATATGAATAGCTATTAAAGGTAGGATCTTTGTTTTGTTTTGTTTTTTTGTCAACGCAATGCCAATTATAGGCAAACTTATCAAAGGAAGCTGCAATAAAGGTCACCGAGTGTCAAAAAACCGTCACGACGGTGTTTTCAACAAGAACGTTGAATACATCCACGTAGAGGTGACAGCGGGTACCAGCCGCATCTCTGGCTGCATTGAGGACATCATTCAAACGGACACCAAGGACATTCCCCAAAGTCGCCTGCATGATTGGAGATTTGAAATTCATCACTCTTTTTTGAAAGTGGTTTTGTGAAATATACAACAGTTTTCTCGGCTACTCCCAAAAACTGTGAAAATTATACAGGCCTATTCATTATACAAATATAATATATTTATATATATATGTGTATAAATTATTATTCACTCTAAATCCTGTCATTCTGAAACTTATTATAATTTTTTTTTTAAAGCGTCTCCTTTTAAACCATATAGGCCGTTTTCGAAACCATAGTTCCGGGCTTGGGCTCTGGCTTAGGTACCGTCCGCCTGATCAAAAGTGATGTACAGCTTCATATAAACGGACAGGACCCAAGCCAGAGCCTGAAAGCCTAAGCCGTCGTTTCGAAAATCACCAATCATAGACTATTGAGGTTGGAGCCAAACAAGACCGAACATGACTGAATAGCAGGTATGCAACTAAAATGACTACGGTGGGCCTTACATTATTACATGTATATCCACGATTATAAAAATATGCTACTAATGCCATCACTGTTCATTATAATTCCTGTGCGTGGCCGGACCTTGCAAATGAAGTTCAAACTCTCCAAGGTTGGAGCTGTTTTTATAGACGTCTCTCGCGTTGCCATTGAGTACCGCGGGTTGGGAAAATGTTAACGATTTCATTCAAAACAATCCAATGAATTATGACAAGTGGCTGGAAAAAAAATACTACAGATTTCAGCAAATAACTGAGATAAGATGACCTTTCTCCCGCCACGAATGTATATTCAATCAACATTCTACACGTGTACTAAGTACCCAGCTTCTGACATGACTTATTGTTCGGCAATTTTTTTCGGTATGATATTATAAGTGGATGGCGTAGGCATCTGGCACGAGACTGTATGAACCAAACAGAGATATAGACGTACATGGTTACCTCATCAGGATTGTTACTACACTTGACATTATCCCCCACACTCCATCCTATTATGTACCCGTGTCAAAGGTCACAGGTCAAATTCCTATCACTGCTTGGGTGTATGATGTAGCAATACTACCTGAGATGTATAAGTGTTTATAATATACGCATGTGTGGAGCTGTCTTGTGTGTACAGTATGTGTGTGTGGTGCATTCAGTGGGGCACTTATGGGTTGTTTGTGCAGTTTACACCCATAAGGGATCAGAGGAGAGGCAACATGGGTGTGTAGACCAAGTGCCACGTTATCTTCCAACTCAATTGACTCTCGCTTTGATGCAGCCCAGCGGTTCTACAACCCAGGCTGATCTGATCTAGATGGCAAAGAATAAGCATTAAATCCAGGGAATAATTCTACGTCCCAAAATTGATAGCTTCACCACAGGCAGGGGGCACAGCACAACATGTCGGCATCAATCAACGGAGAGATTTCCATCCCACTTCTGACGGAATTCCCGTCTAAATTGGACTCAAATCTCTAGCCACGTGCCGGCTGAATTGCCTTATTTGGTAAGAAACAGTGAGTGATAGAGTTGAAAGCATGCCTGTAGCTACAGCAGGAAGGCTGTATACACACACACACACACACATAAAAAAAAGAAGCTTATGTGTGGGTTGTTGATTGGGATGCTTCGGATCCAGAGCAATTTGGCACAGTTTGTGGCCGGCAGGAGGAGGGTTAAAAAAAAAACCGAAAGGGAATGCAGGCCTCTGACTGTGGGGAGCGTAATTGTGGCTTACGACAGGGCCGGTCCAGGCCACGTGGATGACGCACAGTATCCGATACCCGGCTCGACGGGGGTAGACCGGAGTCGTAAAGGGCAAGCGTGCGCCGGAGCAATTCGCGGCCTGGCAGGGGGAGCTTTCATCCTTCGGGGGTCACGGCCAGTCAAGTCGTGTGTTTGTGGAGATGGGACGGACTGGAAGAAAAGAAGAAGAAAAAAAACCCAACAACCTCGATATCACCAGGCTCATGAAAACGCTGCTGTACGACTATGATGAGAGGTTACGAAGAATCGGGGCACTGGATGATGGAGTGGGGATCAAGTATAACGACCAAAACAAAACAAGAAGTGTCCTTTTTTTTGGTCATGAATGCTTCCGCAGACGGTTTTCAGATTGGTTCTTTTATGATGTTGGTGCCGCTCACTTAAAATGATCGGTTCAATATTCCCGTTTGTGTGTGCGTGTTTATTATGCGTACTTGTGAACGTGTTCCTTATGTGTGGTCGGATGGGGGAACGCTTCGAGTGCAAATGTTTAAAGACATATCGGCGTACAGACGCAACATTTTGGTTTCTTAGCGCGCCAGGGGTGAAAGTCATTGCTGACCAAAGACAAAAAAAAGCCTGAAACTAGGATCCAAAGTTTAGGAGGTATGCTGAAATGATGGCGCTTCCACATTTTCAAAACCAATAGGGTTTTAGATTTCACAGAGTTTTTAGGAGAAGTGTCCTCAGCACTAGAGAAGTAGATCAAAGAGCAAGATTTATTTTTACTTCAACAAATTAACGGATGGTTTTTTTTCCACCATATCCTGACATTAAAAGTGTTAATTCACATACAAGTCTGAAACTTCTCAACCCTGTTGCACAAGCCACCCTCCTCCCCTACAAGAAAGTTTGAATAGGTTCCGGCACAAGTGTAATGTGATTCCCTTTTTCTAAGTGAACACTATTTATTATGTATCCAATCGAAATGTCCACTTGACTTGAAACTTTAAGAAGTTGTCTGTGTTTGGTTTGACCTTTTTATAAAACGTGCACAATGTAATCAAGCATATAGCTTTAACGAAGTTCAATGATTGGTCTCGTGCCATTAATGCCGTACATGAATCACACAGTGCGGGAACATGACGAAGCTTTTATTGAGCACAATGAATAGAAATGTCAACATGTTGACTCCGGCGGGTCTGTCTCATTCCAACGTAATATCCCCTCTTGCTTTGGTTTATATTTCACAATGGATATCTTAACATGACCAGTTCAGGTTGAAATGATTGATTTTTCATATTAAACGCTTGCCATTGTTACTGTGACTGAATGTTCGACTGGTAGCAGTGTGGCGTGTCGTGGCCGAGCGGTTTAGAGCGCGGAACTGAAGCTGTCGTGTTTCAGCAGAGTGTGTGTAGGTTCGAGTCTCGGTCGGGGTGTCTTTGAGCAAAATACTTGCCAATAAATGCTTTGTGCATCCGACGGGACATAAAGCCATAGGTACCGTATATTGGGATTGAATAGTGCAATACATACGTTAAAAATGTGGTGGCCCCGTTAATTAGAGCGGCTACACACTGAGTTACTGCTGTGTTTGCACCTGTACACGAAGTGCAAGACATTTTCCCCTTTTAATCAAATTTACACCGTTGTTGTTTCACCAGCGACTCCCTTTCAAAATGACAGCAGCCCGTAGCCTTATCAACTGCAAAAGATCCCATTAGGATGGTGCCGGCTATCGTATTACATTCGTATTATGATTTATCGCAGTATCTCAGATACAAATTAACCAGATAGTCGCAACGACGACACGGAGGACAACATCTCCCAAGTTCAAATATCGCTTTGACATTTTACAAGTTGGTTAAAGGTGTACACATTGTGGTTTTTCACTGTTAATAAACATACAGTGAACTTAAAGCTCAAGGCAATTGTCATACACCTGCACCCGACCTGTGAAAGTTTAAACTCAACCGGTCATCCGAATCACAACTCTGGGTCATTTCTGGGTCACGCTGGGACTTGACCCATTTCTGGGTCAGTTCTGGGTCAGTTCTGAATCCGGGTCAGTTCTGACCTGGGAGGTTTTGGAGTGTTCGTCCCATCACGTTTCTTGCAGAATATCACCGTTTCCATTTTGCTGGTACAACATGAGATTTTACTTCTTTTATTCAGGTGTACAAATCTACAGATATAGTATGTGTCTGTTGTGTAATGGTTTTTTTTAAATATATTATTATTAAGTTCTGCTGTTGTATTAATTGCCAATGCATTATCCAAACACAAGCCCGGCTTTATTGGATTTTGCTTCCACTCTAATATTTCCCTTATTGGGGTATAACACAATTTGTGCGTGAGGTGGAACTAACATGTTAATTGAAACGAACTGAACGCGGTTCTTCTGCTCTCATAGGTTTTTGACAATCGACTCCAGCAGTTCATGAAGTGTCACCTCTAAAAAAAAAAACACCACATGAAAAGACGTCTGTGGATGGGTTAACGTGCATGATTGAATGAAGCTGCAATAATCCATCAGAATTGCTTTGCAAAAAAAAGAGGGGGAAAGTAGATTCTTATAGTATTAAAAGGCCATGCCCCTGAAGACGACAGGAAAGATGAATAATTGATGGCCGCCGTTACAAGTTCCACCCTGAATCGTTTCGAGCAGTGTCACTGACCACATGTTCAACTGGTGATGTGACCGAGTTCGAACGAATCAATTTAGACGTTATTATTATTATTATCGAAAGCTCCTGTGATTTAATGCCAATCAAGTCGCTCCTGTTTGTATTTTTGTTTCCACGAAAGCTTCTTGGATAAAAAGTTGGAGGCGTTGAACTAAGTCCATTGAGAATTTCAACTACAAACGTTTCCACAACACGAGGAAAACAACACCTCCCCCCCGTCCCTTAAGGAAAACAAGGCAGTTTACATCTACTTTGAAGGACACACTTTTTTTTAAAGGAAGCAGTTTGCGATATCATTAAAGCATGGTTAAAGGTATTACCGGATTGGTAAAGATAAAAAACATCCTTGATTTTATTTTAGTCTGACAACTTACTGAATATGAAAGTGGCATTCTAGAAACATTATTTATTTGAAATATTATTAAATGCTCCTCTAAAATAAACTCATATTCGCGAAAAAAAAAGAAAGAAAACAAAGACTGGAACTGAAAACCTAACAAAACACAACAGCTGACTTCGGTTGTTACAACCAGAGTTAGGGATAATGTGTTTACACATGCTGGAAATTGAGCATGGTATTTTACTTATATAATTTCTCCTGACCCACACAACAAGCCCAAATATTCATAGGTTTTTTAAATTCTTCTTCATGTATATGGTTGATGACACAAAACATAAACACTGTCTGCGACTACTTTGTCAGCTCCACCCATCCTATATATCACCTTTAAATTACGCACAATCTAGGGAAAGTCTATTACTTGAAATTACTCAAATGACGACACCCGTTGCTGTTCTCCATTTTTACGGCAAACGTTGAGTGGAAAACTATCCTAACAAAATAAAGTCATTACACACAGTAATGGTTAATGTCTAACAAACCACGGATTGAATAGACTACCCGCAGAGAGGGGCATCAGGTGGGATTAACTTGCCCCAAGCTCATTGAATCTACATCAATTCGAACGGCTCTCTTCTGCCCATTGACCGAAGCTGGTCACTTCGAACTAACCTACAAGAGATCGAAGAAACGGCCGCGAAACACGTTTCGAAGGCTTTGTGGGTTTCTTTTTAAAACAAACTCTACTCTTTACTCCGCATTCAATTATTCATAAACAAGGTTCTAATCTGACCAAGGAACTGCCAGCTTATGGCTGAGCCGTTAAACAGTACATGACAATGGCGAACAATGTCCCCTTCCCCCCGGTGAGACGACAAACAAGGGCTTTGTGTTGCCAGCTTCGACGTGTCTGGGAGAGCAATTGATCAATAGTAATCGATGCAGATGGCTATTGTCGATTGGAAGAGTACACCTGACCAGAGAAGATAAACTGCATCAGATCAGGGCGATATTGATGATCAGGAATCCAGAGATCCATGTCCAACTATATAACACCAAACTGTATAATAACCATCCCGCTGGATGTTCGTCTACGTTATTGGTATTTAATGGCCCCCCAAAAAGTCTACTGAAAGGTTATGAAAAGACATAATCGGTTTTTGAAGAGCAGTGCCAATGCAACTCTCCGGTATATATATAAATAATAAAAAAACACACCACACAATCAACCTGTGAAAATGTAATCAGGTTGTGATGTGTTTTGTCCTTGAGGTTTTTTTTTGCACGTACAGAATGCACTCAATTTAACGTAAATTGGCAATAATATGAGAAACCGAAAGTTTGGTCGACACGTGAATGACCGTATCTCAGACGAAAACATTTTATCAGAACAATTATTGCGACAGTTACCGGTATTTAGCAAAAGTAAGGGATGATGTTTGTATACGCGATTAAAATAGTTACAATATGTGTGGATCTGAGTGAAGAACCGATACTCTACGTTTCCATCAGTATGCTCTGTTGGTCGTCAGCAGACTGCAATATTCCAACAAGAGCTGAAGTTAGAGTACTTTAGCGTCTACATGTATATGCATGCACATGGTGTGTCGTGGCCGAGCGGTTAAGAGCACCGGGCTTAAGCATCTGGTGTCTCTGATCAGCAGAGTGTGGGTTCGAGTCTCGGTCGTGCCCCCGAAATTTACAAGAGCAAGACACTTTACAGCAATTGCTCTGTCCCTTCGAATGGGACACTGAGCCGTAGGGCCAGTGTACTAGGATTGGTAGTGCAAGTAAAAGAACACAGAACACTGAACACATATCGTGGAAGCGTATGGGTTAAACCCCGATGTTTTTGGCTGGTTTACATAACAAGCCTACTTGTTTACAGCTTTCCTCAGGCTAGTGAGCTACAGTGATCAAGTTCACTGAGGCGTCCTTGGTTTCATTACCAGAAACATATAAAAATCATACAACGTAATACAAACCACAGAGCAGACTAACTTGGGTTGGAAACATATATTGAGAACATGTAGCCTAACACGATGATCTTGACTATGGTCTTTAGTATGGTCTTTAGTGTACGATTGACATGCGCTATCGTTCTGTAGCTGCCACGAACTGAACATTCTAGAATTGAACATTCGAGAACTGAACATTCTAAAACTGAACATGAGTAGAATTTAAAACTACTGAACATATATTGTTCTAGTACTAGGCCTATAGTTCTTGAACTGAAATTATTGTTCTAGCTGCCTATACGTTATTATACAAAGAGTCGTAACAGCTGTGGGTATGATGCAGTTTACAACCTCGATTTCAAAATGTCGAACTTTCCCGGATATTCTGTCTGTAATTCATTAATGAAACAAGTAGTAACACGAACACACACAAAGTAATTCGTCTCAATAAGCTATCAACACAAAGCAAAGTTGCTCACGATTTTCAGCCAGGCAAGCTTGCGAAAGAAAGAAAAAAAGAATTGAAAAAAAAAATCGAAAACAACAGAAATCAACGAGAGAAGAAGAAGAGAGAAACTAAATTTATTTTGTTTGTTTGAGAAACTGATCTGATACTATTCAAAGATTCTACTTTGCCCTTCTACTATCCCCAAGTATTATGGTTAAAGTTGTTCAATTAAATTCACATCAATTTCAATCAAATTCAGTCACTGCAAATCAAGTTTTTTTTTGGTGCACGGCATAAAAATGATGACAAGTTAAAATAAATCCACAGGAAGAGTATAAGATGAATTAATTGAACAGACAAACCATGCTTTGCCTCGTTGTGAGATGATCATTCAATCGCAAACTTACTCCCGAATCACTACAAATTTTTTACTAAAAAAAAAAAAAAAAGCTTCGCAAAGTTTGGCTTTTTCGCATGAGTTAAGGTCATTTAACGATTCCGCTAATTTAAAACAAAACATTTGCCAATGAAACAAGCCTACACATTCCCACTCCAACCTGTGAACAACATCCAGGCACCGTCACAATCAAACCAAAACACAAACAGCAGCTTCACACCATCTTTTCCAACCTTTAACATTTTGTGCTTTTCCACGTTTTTCCCCCTGCCTTGGCGCCATCTTGGGAATGACCTTTGACCTTTGACCAGCACTGCGGGGAGAATGTTTCTCCTAGTGCGTGGCTGTTGCTGGTGTTATTTTAAGTAACGAGCCTACAAGATATAAGCCATGGAAGTAAGAATAACATTATAATACGAGAATCGAACTCCAGGAACTCCAGAGGTAAACGATAGCAGCATAAATTGAGGTATTGTACAGTGGATCATCAATGCAACTTGCTATCTTCAGTAGATAGTTTGCCAGCCATTTAAAATGGGATTTCGTTTGTTACAATAAAGGAACAACATCAGTGCATCACTACAAAGCAAAACAAGCGACGAATTCTTCTGTTTTACGTGAATAGACCACTTTTAAAAACGGGTGTCCGTTTGAAACAATAAAATCATAATAAACACTACACAAGTAAAACAAATAAACATAATTAACCTCTCTACGAAAAGGGCGTCTGTTTGAAACAATAAAAATTAACATAAATACTACAAAGTATAAGAAAAATTAAACCGTGTAAAACAAAAAAGTTCAAGTTAAACGAAACCAAAGGGAAGCTGCATGTATTTTCCCTGGATTGAAACAATACTTTGAAACCTGCACATTCAAATATTTTTGACCTTCTCCACTGCGCTTTGTAATCGGGATAACATACTCATGTTATTATTGTACAACTAAGTGATGATAATGTAACACATTTAACATTAAGTTTTACTGACTAGGCTGGCGAGATTATGGGGGCGAGTATAAAACAAAAATGCGACGACGTCCATACTTGGTGGCTTCCGTTATCGCACAGGAGCGTGCGCGCAAGCTGAGATAACTTCGACCGTCCTCATCACACAGCTGGTACGATATCGCAAACAAATAAATCAATTACATCCAAAAAGAAAACTTACGACAATAAACACAAACCATGGTGAGTTGTTTCCCAAAACCCACGGTGTGTGGCTGCAACCAAGGCGGTCATTCTAAGCAACAGCCCGCGGTGCAGCAACCGACTCTTTGCAAAAAAATAAATGCAGATGCTGATCCGCCTCCCGGCATCTCAAATAATAAAAGTCTGGTACTGCCAGCGGACGGGTTCTTACATAACCCAGACTATGATAAGAAAAAAATCACTGAAATGATATGAAATAAAAGAAAATTAACCACCACACAGGACGGTGTATTGTGTAGATGGATGCTGATGAACTGATGTATAATACGGTTGCAAAATGGACAGTATAGCTCATCCCTCACCCTTAATAATGGCCAGACAATATAATACTACTTAAACTAAAAAAGACTTCATGTTGTACAATAACTACTGGAATAATGGTACATATTGTACAATGGCCATAGTTCACGTGAATGACTTATGTTACATAACAGCATAATATTCCACTGTTAGAGCAAAATAGAGAATGAGAAGCTTGGAAAGACAGTCACGCTGGGCTTTCCACTATATTATTACTTCAATCACCCGTACAATCTAAAAAGAATATCCCGGGTCAGCATTGACGCGAATTCCAGATCCGAGGGGGGCTGGTCCGTACAAACTAACGGCTTCGGATGTGGCTGAGGGTTGAAACGCCGAAAAGGCAAATTTTTCACCAATGTAGCAACAGCAAAGAAATATCGAACCGTAGCCGATGCTTGCTTGATTCGATCACCCTGAGTTCTTACACTTTTTGAAACTTAAACTGAGGTCTGAAAAGAAAGTCTTCATCGATATTGCGATTTCTGTATGATGCTCTTGTACTGGTACCTCTAGCAGCTATTTCGGATGGGATTTGAACCCACGACCTGTTCCTTTTTCGTTCACAACATTATTGGGTGTACTGCCGGACAAGCTGAGCGCTGAAAAAACACCACTAAGCGGATACAAGTCAACGCGCCAGGCAATGCAAATTGGGTGCCATTGGTTCCCCGCGATTGATTTCGCTTAGCAAGTAATTACAAAAATGATAAGCAAGATTTATGACATCTCAGTCATTTTAAAAACGATTTTAAAACCATTTCATGGAGACTGAAAAGTTCCAATCGAAGGCCGTGAAAAGTTCTCGTGAATATTGCTCACCGTAAAGTCGATACCACGTGTATGTGTGTGTGTGTGTATTACGGAGCTCTGGAAGTGCCATCAGACTTCTTGACATAATAGAAATTGTTGGAATGCTGTCATACCTAGTGCTGGCAATTAGCTCGGAATCTCATGAAGTCGAACGGCACTTCTAGTGTTCCGTAGTATCATAACGAACACGTACTAAAACGATACCACTTGTGTGTGGGTGTGCGTAATAAATATAGTAATGAATGGCTACTTACCCATACGGGGTTGAGGCGAGGGTTGGTACAGCATGTCCAGAATGGTGGTGGGCGATCTGACTAGCCTGTTGTTGCCTGGCTATGGCGAACTGGATCTGTTCTGCTGCTGTCAAAATAAATACCAAAACAATATTAAATGACACAGAGAAAGAAACAAAAAAATTCAGTCAATTTTACCTCAAAGGCTTGACGTGATAATTTGTCTACTGGAACTCAAATTGTAAGTCGATCTCGTAGTTTCAGTGTGAAGTCGACTTCCTCCATATAGTAGTCGACTTTCTATTGGAACAAGAATCCGAATATGCAGTGGTACGCGAAACGCACTTGCGGTTCTCCGTAGTTTAACGGTTTGCAATTACCAAAACTGATGGGTTGTTTTCCCGTTTAGCCAACAACATTGGAATTACCACGTGTGTCAATTTTGCTGGCCCCCTTTTTTCCCAGGACAATGAAATTCACTCTGGTGAATTTTTAACAGGTTCATTTTTCGTAGAGAAAACACACACATACGACTATCGGCCAGTTACTTTTTCTTTCTTGACCCGAAGACGTACTAACTCATGAATAATGCATAATCTTTATAGACCTGTGACATAATTCTTAAAAAAGCGACGCGACAACGATTTCTCAAAAAGTTGTACTATTTGGAATTTGCCTTTTTGTAACTATGTGCCTATGTCATTCTTCCCCCCAGTGGACACAACTTTATTTGAACAGCGATTCTTTAAAAAGGATTCGCATTTGGAGCCCCAGAAGGAACTTGGCAGAACTGCAACTTTTTACCCGGTAGCTGCAAACAGCACTGCTTAATTCCCGTGTTTATTTAAGGGTGGGATATAATGTCGTTTTGAGTTTGCATGCCGGCACCAAGGCCGCACGCATGCTGTCCCTATTTTGTAAATAAAGAAGCCTGCCATTAACCCCTTTGTACGAAGATGGGTCGACCGTCTTATAAGTCCAGCCAAACGGCACGGCAAATAGTTCCACCACTTGCCCAAAGCCGAACCAGACTTAACTACAGGGTTTGCCAACCTCTCAGAAAATGTTTTCTGGCAAATGGCACTCGTGTATTATGTATCTACTTTAATTCCATTATTTACACGTGAAAACTAGTTATTTGCTCGTGTGAAGACCTGGTCGTCTGTACACTCCACGGCAGTGAGGTGGGCCGGACACGATTCGGAATGTTTTTTGTTTTGTTCAGGAACTTGTTTCACTCGGAACCTTCGCCGTGCTCGGACTGAAGGAGAGAGAGAGAGAAAGCCTGCCGTAGCCCACGGCGCTTTGCTCACGAGGTCACAGGGCCTCTGTTTTTTTCTGGCTTCTCGGTGTGGGCGCTTCAATTGTTGTATGATCGAGATTATTCGCGCGATTCTTCGCTCATCTGCGAGCACCGTGTTTGAGTTTGTCACTGGAAGTTGACCGTTTGTTCTCACCTGTCATACAACAGGTATACACTAATCCATGAGAGACATCTTGCTACTAGATATTTTAATTAAAACCTGATGCGTTCATAATATTGAAGACGTCATGAACATTTCAGTTTCATTGGACATTGTTTTTTTTCTTCTTCTCTCTCTTCTTGATAGCTCCAAATATATTTTCAACATAACCATTAGACCGAGTATTGTATGGCAACGTGCAAAACACAGCAACATAAGCACCCCTGGCTTACACACGTTGTTACATTTTGCAAGATTGTCTTCATTACTCGTGATCTCTTTCTAATCTCTTTCTTGGAGGGGGGCAACAAGGAGTGCCACGCCTTCTGTGTCGGAGCCGATCATTAAATCTAATCGGGCCAAATTTGTTTCCGAAATTAGTTTTTTACAGACTGAAATTGGCGCTTGGATGTTCTTTGTAATATTATCCACAATGCCCAGGGGCGAGGGGGTAAAGAAAAGAGTTCGACGAGACAGACTTTACGCAGGGGAGGTTTTTAGGATACCATTTTTTACCCCCTACCTGACCATAATCATTGTGTTTCCTTTTAAACAGTCGACCAACAAACCATGTTTTCCATTCTGCCAAAGAAAACATCAGACAATGAAATATCCCGGGGGAAGTTCCAGACTAGGCTTTGACCGAGTCTGAAAGGGTTATCGCTCACACGATATCTAACGGAAAAATATATATTGAACATTAAGAAATTAGGACTGCCTTGCTGGTACTCTAATTGGTTACACGGCCACCTTCGTAGTTGGGGTAGTGGTGGTGGTGGTGGTGGGGGGGGGGGTGCATCTTGAGAAAGGTTAACGGCTGAGTCTTCGCTGGCATCGCAAAGTGCCCTTCAGGAACTTATCAAAATGCAAAGGCTAACTGATGTAACTATTGAGCAGGTGGAGGAAACAAAACCCAACAACAGCAACCATTGGACGTGACAAACAATAATCAATTAATTAAACCGTTGACCATCTTAATATTAACAAGTACTCAACTTTCGCCTCAGAGGAGGGAATTCAAGCGCGAAAGCTTTGTTGTAATTCCAGCGGCTCTCGCTGATCCACCACCCCCCGCTACGGCGACGAAGGGCAACATCGATTGTCAAATATCCTCCAAAGAACTAATTTTGTCATTGAAGCAGACAATGCAAGTTTGGCGAACGAACAAAACAGCTTAATAAATTCCGATACGCTGCATGAACAAAACCGTTCAAATGTACGGAGTTCTGGAAGTGCCAGATAAATTACAGACAGCAATGGTATACAATAACGTTCACTCTTTAATTAAGTGGTACATCTACATCTTCCCAGATAAAACATCGCTTAGCATCAATTTGTTTGCTTGACACTGAAATTAAACTGCAGGCAACGGGCTCCTTTTTTCCCCCAACGGTTCGATTTGAAAGACACCAAGATCTCAACCTCAACTGTCTACTCCAAGTCAAGTATTGAAACAATGACGGCCTACCCACGCAGTAAAAAAATGCAATAAATTGCAATAAATGCTCTGCTCGTATGAGGTTTTTAAGCATGCCAAGCCATTAAATGTTCAGCCGAAGCTTATACAAGCCCCTGGGAACATTGGAGACCTTTCCAAACATTAGAATAAATTCCGTGAAACTGTACAGCTGTCGGACTCAACCCACGAAGTTTTTGGTTGTTGTTGTGCTACGAACTCCATATTATCCATGTTTCCACACTTCGTAAAACATTCTCATTTCTTTTCTTTTACCACACCCCAGAGGGACCCCCGCCCAACCAGTGTCAAATGTTTAACAGCTTTCGCACGTGCTTGTCCCCGTTTCGTGTTCACATTTGACGAAAACTGCGTGGACACGAGGTTTCGGGTAAGGGCCATTTGAAACACATGCTCTACATACGTCAGCGTGCTGTGTGTCAGGTAGCGTCCGAATTGGCGGCTATACGGCTAGGGCTACGGCTGGATCGCCGTGTCATCATGCGTTGAAGTATGTAGGACGTCCCTAGCAACACCTTTAGCCACAGTCCTATAGCCGTACTTGCCTTAAGCACCTTCTGTGTGCTTAGTGTATTTTTTTTTCGAAAAGAAATGGCTGCTAAATTCCAAAGAGTGTATGCCGAGTTTCTGTTATCGATGCATGCCATAGATATACCTTTCTTTGTGCAACAGTTGTTTTAGTTTTATCAAGCAGAAAGACACACGTAACTATTAAATGTGTCAAATAAAAAGTGGGTTGAGAGGAACTAAAGTTTGAATGTTTGAGTTTTTTCTCAGACATTTATTAGTCAATAAACAAAATATAAATACAGCATAGGAATAGAGAAAAACATATATTATTAAAAGCAAATTAAGTAGTGTGTCAGTGTTTTTGAAGAGGGCTACTTATCATTGTTTATGGCTTGCTGCTGCGCTGAATGTTATTACTAAGCATGCCCGGCGGACAGACTTTCGTCCTTCTGTCCGACACCAGACTATTTCTCCTATAGTGACACCATTTCTCCGCTATTTCACACCTTTTCGTTTTACCTCTAATAAGTCACAATGACAAATGACACCGATGATGTGCTCATTACAGTTCCAGCCTCCCCTTCTTTCTACGCAAACCGATCCATCACTTCAACCCAGGTGATGTTTTTACAGCAATCAACTACAAAGTAAGTCCGACAACATTTGAAAGAAATATCACCGAAGAATTTAAGCCTCTTCTGATTCAAAAATATGGCGGACATTAAACTTGCAAACTTCGATTTATTACCATCAGGCGGACGTGCCCAATCATAGGTATATAATACACGCATTTAGTGTAAACACGTTGGTTGGTGTTTATTTTGTTTATTAGCACGGCTCAGCATGACAATAATATTTGGGGTCAGACGGTGTCATCGCGGATCGTGCACACGTCATCTTTAATACTGTAAAACTATCGGTGTGCTATAGAAGTACATTGCACACCGTGATTTATAATATTATTGAACGAGGTTGCGATGTGTTCGCATCAATTTTCTGTCGTCTGCTGGCGGTTTTACGGCTGGATGTCTTTCGGAGATAACATTTAGAAAAGCGCAGAATTCCTCAGGTGGTGTGAGTGTCAATTTTAAAGATCAACTTGAACGAAAACGGCAAAAAGTGATCTTCGCTGAAATCCACTTTAAAACGATATGTTCAATCAGTAAGGACATTGAGTTTACAGGAGAGTAAACAGATTCTAGTTGTAAAAAAAAACCCACAATAATTTTGAATAGGCATCTTCTCCGGTGCTTTTCAGAGAAATTTCTGGAAAGCCCAGTGACGTCATTAATCATTTGTATGTACATTTTGTGGGAGCTCTGTTTTGAATAGCCGCTTTTTGTTGCAATAACATTTGCAACATCCCACAGCTGACGTCAACGTATTGTCAGTTTGACGCTAACCGTCAACGGCAGAAGTGTTTCTAGTTTTTCAAAACATTGAGGTTGGGGCCAATTTGTTTGATCGATAATTACAATTAAATAAAACACAAGCACCTTATAAACAAGTTTAAATAGCACTCCCGTGAAGTTTCGTTTTCACTCAAGCAGCTGTAAGGTTTCCAACAACACAGTTAAATAGTGAAAACCGGCAAAAGAAATGTTTTAACTATTGGTGGTTTAATGTTGAATCCGAAGTTTTGGCGATTCTATAGATGTAAATCTAACCGTATTATGGACAGCGAGGTCAGTTGCGTCAGGGTATAAACCCACTGTACAATATCGTTCTGTACCGCCCCTATACAATAATTAAATCAATTTTTGCTTGTATCGTGATATGCCTGAATAAAGTATTGATGTTCTTATTAAATAAGACAGTTGTGTTTTAGCTTGACTTCTTGGTGACATAGTCTGCAAAGGTCGGACTCACCAAGTATTTCAGCCGAGACAAAGTGCTGAAGGTGGTTTATTTTAAATAAAATGGTTCAATATAACTTTTAAAAAGTTATACGTTTAGTGTACAATTTCATCTCTATCACAAGCTGACGAAAGTTTATTTATTATGTATATATTTTTGTTTACCACTTTCCAAGTTCATTAATACTTGATAACATCAAGTATTGATTAGTTTTGATATTATGCGAGCCGCTTTGTTCGGACATGATTGGGTGGAAACTAAAGCTTACTGGGCCTCAGCGATAAACAAGTGATCGCCAGATACACGGATTTTTCCAAAAATTTCCCCTGCCTTGGCTGCGTTTTTGTCGCTTATGAAAACAAAAATCTACCGGTGGCCAAAGTTCAATTTAACGTTAACGAGAAACTACTCTACAAGTTTCTATGGGCCTTTTACCTTTTGGTGCCAAAAGGCAACGTGGCACTGCTATCAAAACGACCGAAATCACACTCAACAACAACCCGTGAAAAGAACAGTTAACCTCTTTCTTTTTTTCCTTCTACCTCCTTCTTTTCACAATGATGACATCGAAATGTTCATATCAAATCTGGCGCGCCTGGATGCATAACACCTCCCAGGGCCAACAAGGGAGGGTCATAGGTCATCCGTACAATGCCTGGCAGGGCGTCGGGTACCATGGTAACCTAGCCACGCTAACCAGCAGCTGATTCTAGCGGTAGTAGGTGAACGAAGGTAACACGTGAATGAGTCATGAGAAGGTGCAAGGGTGGATTGTGGCGCCAGTTGAACACGAAATTCTGGTTAAAACCACCTTCTGTTTAGTGGGGGCAATATCCCACAAGCGAAAAGGACAAATACAACGGCATGAATTCTTAGAAAACGAGATTTGAGTTCCTCCTTTTTTTCACAAAAAGAATTGTAACCAAAACATAATGGGATACATTCAAAATGTATCCCGTTCAACCGAACGGGATATTTGAAAAGTCTCTCAAGACTAAAACAGGGTTACGGCAAGTCCACGGTTGGGATATGTGATGTTGAATCGGCTTGGCCAAACAACATGGCTGGTTTGTGTCCCACGGGTGGTGGGCTAACACTCAACTCTGTAAGGAGGGTGTCTCCATCGACACTTCCAACATTGGCCGATCCTAGAAAGTTTGGTTCCTCGTTCGGGAACCCATGCGTTGACCCCCTGGTTCCCTGATATTGTTTATTGGGTTAGCACGATTTCTGAAAAGGATGTTTAGAAGTAAACAACGTTTAAACCATGGCGACAGAGGGTAAACGGTCTAGTGTAACAGCAGCTTTGGGGGCGGGGGGGGGGGGTAAGAGTATGTGTGTATGTAATAATACGCACGTCGTATTTATTTACATTTGTTTAAAGTAAAACCAAGTTGTTGGGTTTTTGTTTTTCTTCCATTGCAATCAATGTTACCAACATGAGGCTGAACGAAAGAATAGCGTGCTCACTTTCCACAAAATGAAATTGAGCACGCTATCGTTGTCGGTGTGTACACGAGGAACATGGACCATTCACGTCTGACATGCACTTGGATTTATAATGTCTATACAATTACAACGCTGAAGGTGTACTCATGCCCTTGATGTATGTTATGAGCACACACCCCCAAACTGTCAACCATATAGAACCTCCTGTTTTGTTAAAAGCTTTGGGTGAAAGACTTGCGTGCAGTCGACAGATCGAGCTAGGGTTAATTTCAATTGATACCTCTCTTTGCATAAATGTTTAGTATGCAATCTTTGTTTTATATTTTTGCAGTTTTGTGTTCAGGCATGAGCTCAACAATGCCTGAACACCCCCTTCTTTTTGTTCGTTTCTTTAATTCGAAAAAAAAGTTGGTGTTTTTCTTCTTCTTCCATCCAACTCTTTTCTGATGTCGCAAAAACTTAATATCTAGTTTGTACTAATTTTTAGTATTATTCCACTTATTCTAACTCCTCTCCCTGTTTTTACACTGCATAAAAAGGTGTGGTACATGTGACGAATTTGCGGCTGATAGCTGTTGACACTGGACTGGCCCTACTTCTGTGTGCTGAAAGTGGGACCTATTACTAAGCACAAAGGGCACCAGACTGTACCAGCTGTGTTCCAGACACTATGTAATGTCATGCTGCCGCCATATCTATACAACGTTCCTTTTGGGGGCATTGGCAGCAACAAACGCGAACTCACCATTACATAAAAAACGGGTACAGACTATATACACTTCCAGCCTCGGTTTGGTTTGAGATGGTGCAGAGCAAAATGGCATGCTCCGAGGACACTACTGTCACATTCCCCAATGTCGACCCAGTCGTGCACCGTTTCGGCCCGGGTAGAATTTTATGCAAATAAAGGGGGGACAACAAAGATGAGACGGCAAGGAATTAGTTTCCTGATTTGAGTTTGTTTACACCATGAACGAAATAGGATTTTGTTTTAAACAAAGAAACCAAATACAAAGATCGTCCCTGAGGCGAACCAAATTGTTCTGGTTTCCACTGGCTGTAACACGTGCATCTTTGCGTGTTGTGTATGCCCATATTCCCCGGTACTTCTCCCTCAACCGTGAAATCTACTCAAGAAACGAAACAAGACGGGAAATCGAACCAACTTTTCATTTATAAATTCTGGACATATTTCATGTTGGTTTAAAACTACGACCGATATTATACCTTACGAATAATGGGTTTACTTTAGAGTAAGAAAGTGAAATCTGTTGTACAAAATTGTCGCTCTGTTTCCAGAAGAAAAATTTCACTTTGTATTATGAATCATATGAGGTTTTCATATGTAACAAGAAAGTTGCCGGACAATTCTGAAATATTGTCTGTTCATAGGTACATCATCAAATAGGAAACTACACATATAAACGTCAGGTTGTCGCAGGATAAACTCAAAGAAAGTCAGATTTAGGTTTTTTTTTTTTTTAAATAAACATGGTTAAGTCGATGTCGGCAGTTTCAGGTTTGGACGTCATTGCGTTCCAGTTTACCTGGGAGAGAGATGCAATCTCTGATGGGAAGAGACTAGGCACCAGTTTGCTTTCGCATAGTCCCTTAATGCTAAGACAGTACTGAAACCCAAAACTCTTCTCACATAAAGAGGGTACCAGACTGTGTTATTCCTCCAGGCCTCGTTTCTCGTTACAGTGATAACTGGATAGAGGTACAACACGTCAGCTGTGACTAAGGTTTATCTCATTAGTGAGAACAAGTCAATGATCGCAGAACTTCAATGTTTTTCATGGCGGAAAAAAAAATATACATGGAACTGTATACATTTGGTCCTCGGTAAGGAGCATGGTGTACCCATTGTGTCTTCATTGTGTGCTTGGAATCATGGATTCTTTAGAGGATTTTAGGGGGTGCTTCTGTATAAGACGAAAATAGTGTGTTAAGGTATGTCCCATATCGGGCATGGGAAGGTGTGCGGTGGCACATACAATCTCTTACAAGCTTGTGGTGAGCTTTTGCCAACTTTTCTCCTGAAGACAACCAGAGCGTACTGATTGAAACGTCGAGTTGTCAGTACACTGCCGGTTCTTTTCACCAGTAGCCACAAATGAAAAAGCTCATGAGAGACAACATTACACGGTGGTGTCGTCGCAAACCTAAGTGTCAAAACTCCTGCAGTTCACGAGTCGATCCGAGTCGCTGCTTGACACGATCCTCCCTGCCACAGTTTCAAGACTTTTGCTGCGTCACGGACTTGTCGTATTTGTGTACCCTTTTCTCTCTTTCATAACACGGGGAGAATAGAAGCAAAACCGATAAACCGTGCGAACTGGAGTATCGTGTACAATTACACACCTTAGTGTGGTAATTCAACTGATTCCAGACCCCTCTCTGACGAACAATGCGACAAGCCAGCGTTAAATGGCCGCCTCCCTGGAAAAACCAGTCAGGTGAATATGGCCACCTGATCTTTATGAATGGGAGGCAGTCTTGCCTCTCGCAAAACCATAGTGTTCCCTTTTACGGTGCTTCGTTGTAAAGAAACGACCACCATGCCCTTGGTTTAAGTGTATTATAGATGTTATGCAAGACCGATGGGGAAAAATTAGTTGTTGCTTTACGCCCAAAAGTTCACATCGTACAGAGATGGAGTGTCATCATGTACATTTCTTCCTGAACACAATTATAAGTGTAACACTTTCAGCCTCACCCATTGACCGGACTTTTCGATATCAACTTCATTGGTTGACCGAGGCTAGGCTAAGCCAGGTAATCTAACAAGGCTGCCATGCTACAAGAAAACAACTATATTGCACTAAACTTGCGGGTACAAAACCATGTATACAATTCTGTTGGGAGAAGTGCTGGTTCGGAGAAGAGCCGGTGTGGTCTCAACGTTTCGAACAGTTTACTCTGCCTGTAAGATGAGGAGGTTATGTACTGGTCTTCTCAAAACCAACACTTCTCCCCAAAGAGTTTTTATTCACGGTTGTTTACAACTTCAGTTTTTTTAATGATCCCACCATCCAAAAAAGCTTCAAACATCACTTGGTGTCATGCCAGTTTGCCGATTCCCAAATCGCCCCCTAAAAAGTAAATTACGGACGTCGTGATATATATATGCTGTTGCGGACGTAATCGAAGTATGTGTTACCGGTGCGGAATCTTGTCCGAACATCTCTTGATTAGAACGTAACTAAGTGTCATTATGTTCACACTTCGTATTTGTAATTTGCAGCTTTATCAATGAGCTGCTATCAAAGTCACAGCACGGTGAGTGTTTTAGGAGAGGGTAGGGAGGGGGAGGAGGGGGGGGGGGGGAGAAGAGGAACATACAAGATGTCTGCAATGAAATGTTGCTTACCGCTGTGAGTGGCGTTGTTCCTGGGCTTGGCGCCAATAATCGCCAGGTTGACGTTAGCCTTTCGTCCGTCGATGATCGGATTTGCATCTGCACATGCTAACCTCGCGGCATCCTTGGTTGCCATTGTAACCTGCAAGAGGAATCGTGAAAAGGGCGGAAACCGTGTAAACGAGTAGGAAATAACGTTTCGTATAGAGATTCGTCAACGTTCTCTGAGTAGGAAGTTTATACCAGTGCAAATCCACTGGAGAAATCATTTTGCTGTAGTTCCGTTTCAGCTGCGAGATATGAGAACCACAAAGTCGACGTTGCTTATTTCGATTGCCAAAACCGAACTAAGCCCCATCAGAACACAATATCCCTGACACTATATGAACCATGTTTCGTCTTGTTTGTTTGTTGTTGTTATTGTTGTTGTGTTTGTTTGTTTGTTTGTTGTTGTTTTTTTACCATAGCGTGACCTCAATACTTGATGAACTATTCACAGACTGGTTGTACACTCTATAACAACTTCAACACCTTGATGAATTATTCACAGATTGGTTGTACACACTCAAAACTCCTGGGTCAAAATACACCCAGATTCTGGGTTCCGGTCAGAGGCGTGACTCATTTCTGGGTCAGGCTGACTAAGAAACTCGTTTAAAAAAAAATAGATTCGGATTCTGCGTCAGTTTGACACAGACTCTGGGTCAGTTTGAGACAGAATCCGGGTCATACTGACCTATAAAATGGTCGAGCCCCCTTCTGACCCGGAGTCTGATTCAATAATGTTGCAACTATTCAAGTTTTACTGTATTAGTACTGCTCATTTTCAATAATGTTATGCATCTTATTGAGGTAAAGTAACAAAACATTCAGTGAATTGTTGTTTTCCCCAAGCGATGAGGCAATCAATATACAAATGATAAACCAAACAATGCTGCTCAAGTGGACGCCAAAACAAAACAGTTTATGACAAATCCGCGAACAAATCGAAAGAATGTTATCACACGGTGCAGCTTTGTGCTGTCACCATTGCATGACCTCAGAATGAGGCCCGTCTGCATGTTTCCATGCGTTAGCTTGTTATCATATTTTTGTCGACACCTCTGAATCTATGTTCCTTCACAGTTGTTTACCCGTGGCAAGTTTCCCCGATGTGGTGTCTTCGGGGTCCCGAGGCAGATTCCCCATGGTTTCTCTATATATGAAGAGACAGGGCACACGGCCTTGCTCCGGGCTGGTTTGGGCTTTGTACAGTTTTTTTTCTTCTTCTTGTCTCTCAGTTTATTCTCTGTTTATACGTTTTACACAGCGAAACAAACTGCATGTACACAGATAGCCATAGGCATTCCTGCTTTTCATTGCTGTATGCCTGCTTTTCATCAGTGCATGTACAAGGAAATGTTTTCATCTCTTTCTAATCCCCCTGTACATTTGTACTTGATAAAACTAAATGAAACTTCTCAATAAAGTATGGCATTTTATATCAAAGTTTGTCATTGAACATTATACACAGGCAACAGTTCCGGTGCATACCTGCAGTGTCTGCAAAGGTTACAGTATTTTTATCTGCGCATCCATTGCAATTTTCCCCGACACTTCTTTAAAGGGTCGCTATGTTGCACATTATCTTCTAAGACTGGTTTTTCGCCTTAAACATTACACTCTAAAAAAAACCTCTCGGGTCAGTTGAACCGAATTCCAGGTTCCAATGGGACATGACCCATTTCTGGGTCAGGTTTGACCCGGAAACTGGTCAAAATTGGATTTAGACCCGAATTCTGCGTAATTTTGGACCCTTTACAAGACCCAAAACAGTTCTGAGCCGGTAGATTTGAGAGTATATTCACCAGAGAGGTAAGTTGTTTTTACTTATGAATGAACATCCGCTTCCGTGACATCTTAAGAACCGTGGGGAGGATTTGGGGTTAAGGACCAAATCTCTTCCGTCAAGATAACACCTTATAGACTTCAAATTCTGACAATATGTGATCGCTTTTATTCATCATTATTTTCCCGGCCGTCCCTTAAGTTTTTGAATGAATATGATGGAGACAATTTCAAGGGGGCAAGGGTGACTTTTCCGGCGAGACCTGTGAAACACCAAAGGTGGCCGGTAAAACCCTAGACACACAGCACGGGATCAAACGGTTGTAGCCCGAGCCAGGCTGGGTATTGTCGGGCCGGCTCACTGCGGGGACCTGTCACCTGAATGAAAGATCAACAACAAGACGCCGCTTTTGTCACCTTGTGAAGGCGTGTAATGGTAACCCTCAAGATTGATTTTGTGCATTTACGGGAACCGGCGGGGGTTGTTACATCACCAACTGGGATGCAATACACACAACAACCCCGTGTATCGGGGGTCTACGGGATCGAGCGATAGTCCGACGGGAATATCAACAAACATGGGGGAACAGAATCGAGTTTGCAACCCGGCACAAGACAGGTTGAAAAACTCAGAATTGTATTTTAACCCTAAACGTAAACCAACAGTGTGCCGGAGGACTTGTAAAACTCAACTATCTACACATTTTGGGTAAATTTGAGCAAGTATCAGATTCTGCTTTAAAATCCGGGATCAAATTGAAACTTGTTGGCATAATGTTATTTTTATTTACTCAAATGTCTCCGCAATCTTGACAGTACACTTCTCGATTGACACGACAGTCAAAGTTCAATTTATTCCGGCTGCCCACGCGTAGGGTGCGTATAGCCTTTACATCGTGCTGGGATTGGTCAGAACAAAGTGCGTCAGAGCTACGTGACGTCATTTCTTTGGCTAAGCTCATCCAAGGTAAACAACCGAACTTCATTTTTAGTGAGAAGTTTAATTTGGATTGTGAAAACTCGATACTGGGAAACGATAAGGTGTCTCTTTTTTCGTTGTGACTCACTTTAATATCAAATTTACTGTAAGTTAAAGGTTTTTTTTCTCTCTCTCTCTTTTGTAGTGTATGGTAGTTATGTTTTGACGTGAAGTTGCAACGCCATCAGTCAAAAACATATAGACCGGTAAAGGCAAATCTCAGGTGAAACGGTTGTTACTAAGCATTCTTAAGATGAAATTATTATATAGACTGTTTTGGGAATTCAAGATCAACAAATACGACAAGTTTGGTTGACAACGACCGCAAGACTGATGCACCTTGGGCCCACGGATCAGAATTCCCGTGACTAACACATAGAGTTCATGATAACAACATTGGACGTGTCAAACTCCGAGGCGGCCATTTTGAGTATGCCCTCTTGGCTGGCACAAGCTCGCACCTATACCCATTCACTATTTCGAGAGACCCGGTTTTGTCGTGGTACTTGTACATCATTATATCCTACCAACAAAACTCAAATTCGTTATACATCGTGGTTTATTAAGTCTACATTGTGACCGAAAGCGTATTATAATGGCAGTAACTCGGACAATGTCCGTCTCTTTTTTGTCACAGGGATTTCGTCCATTCTATTGGTATTAAAAAAAAGAAGACTTCATGGGGATTTAGCTGGAAACCTCACATCTGCTCAAAGCTATGTACATACCAATATGCTCGCTGTGACACTTAACACCGTATATTTCGAGCACTGGAAAAAAGTACGAGTGACATGCAGAGTGTGATGGGAATGCTGCGGACAATAATAGTCACCTAATCCCTTCCCAAAACAAGATATAGAAAGAATGGGGCAGGAGGAACAACTTGAAGACGGTTGGTGGGAGCTTGTTTATGTCCCATACGCTCGCTCTAGCCTCATACAAAGAACCACTGGATTTTACGACACAAAAACAAGAATAAAAAACAATCAGCAAAACAAAAACCCCAAACAAAACAGCTCATTTCCCGGGTCAGAATTGACCCAGATTCCGGGTCCAGGGGGCCTGATCCATTTCCGGGTCAGATTGACCCGGAAGCTGTGTCAATGTGGTAAAAAACCTGGACTTCAAACGGACACCGGGTCGCACTGACCCAGAAATGGTTCAGGCCCACAAGGGGACCCGGAATCCGAATTCTGACCAGAAGTTTTTTTCTTAGAGTGTACACGAATATAGTTGTTAAAAGTGTGCTTCATATTATCGGCCCTTTTCGAAACGAAGCCGTCGCGACGGCTTTGGGCACAGGCTCTGGCTTGGGCCTCGTCAGTTATTTTGAAGGCGTACTGTCGGTTCGGGACTTCGATCTGGCTGAAGGTCCCCAATAGCCCGAAGCCCAAGCCTGTTGAACCTTGGTTTCGAAAATGGACATAATCTGACACGAAGATGAACATTTCCCAACCAAACAAACTATGCCAAAAATGGTCAAGTTGGGGCTTTGCAAATGGTCAAAACCATTTTGGACGAATTTCAAATGATGTAATACAAGAGTGGCCCGTAGTTTTTTGTAAAGCAGCGTTTTAAAAATTCAACACCATGTAATTTAATGGTTGGTTATTGTAATTAGCATAACCCATGCGCACGCGACTGTACACATTATTGACGCTGTCAAAATTGATGCAGTACTGTATTACATTTTACGACCGTTTATCAATGCAGAGCATGGGAACTGATGCATCTGTTCATGTGGTTTATTGACGGGTAGGTCACTGGACGTCTCATCCAGTCCACCATGCTGAAACGGTTCCTTCCTTTCACGGTTGGGATACCAAGGATATTATGCCAGATCTCTGAACATACTGAATATCTCCAGCCTTGTAACATGTACCGTACCGTAGGCATAATCTGTGCGCTCTAGACCATGTGCGTTAGTTCAGGAATGCATCTTGTATGACAGCACGAGGTTTACGGTTGCAGTCTGACTGCGCTGATTTCTGGCCAGGTATCCAACATCACCTGAATACAGCCCTTGTTTCAATTGCTCCCCTGTTCGCTCCCCAGATGCAGAAACTTGTGCAGTTGATTGTGCCTTGATAAACAAACGCTTGTTCATTATCAACAAGCAGCGGTTCATGAAATTTAACTGTGAGAAATTATGGGAGCACTTTGTGCATGTATATATATATATTTTTTCCAAAGACTGCAGTATCATTAAGTGATGTTTGTGTGTGTGCAAACAGAATGCACGTTTCTTGGTTGTGATAAAGACTGTGTGTGCCAACAAACACCTGAGCCCGTGTTCTCTGACATCATAAACCAGGCTTATAAAACTTCATTTTCATCAACATGTTATTACACCGGGGACCACTCCATGTGTCCAGTTCTGCATACCAATGACGCCTTTGGCCATCTTGAGATCTTTCTTTATGTTCTGCCTGCCAGCTTAGCTTATGGCGGCAAAAAAAAAAAAAAAAAAAAAAAAAAACATGTTTCGAATACAGTCTAAATTTAGGATGGTCGTGTCCCCTGTTCCCACTCGCGGCTTAGGTGAGGAGGTTCTCGGGAGGACGCCAGGCATTTAGCAGGTGCATCTCAGAGAAGAGGATCTTCGTTCACGAATGCGATTAAAGGTAAATCCCACCTGAGCCTCTTAGCGGTTTATATCCGCTCAAGGGATCGGGTGTACGTCATAGATACCATTTACACACATTTTCACATGTAACGATGAGTAATGAGTCACTTCACCCATAGAGTGTATAACCGAACAATGGAGACAAACTTACTTTGGTTGACCTCCAGTCACTCCTAAAGGTGGAATGGGACTATAGCAAGATTAAACGCATGCGATGAGCAACCAATCCTACTATTACAAGAACCTTGTCAGATGTATACAAACATTCATACCCCCCAATATGTTTTATAACACAGTTCCTCCAGCCCTCGTTAGGACTCCTCCTTGCACCTAGAAAAAAAAACTCAAAGCGAAAGTCCTCCAGGGCTATGTTTCCAAGGACCACTGAGTATACCTTAAAACACACACAGACTGTCTCTGTTCTTGATTACACCATGATTACACACAGTCTTCAAACCCGGGCCTTCTTTCACGAGCTGGAACCCGTGGACATTATTGCTCGCCCATGAACATTCTCGAAGCAAAAGTTAGGTGAACAAACCACAAGGAATGAACACGAACACTGCCTTCCAGTGTATAGCCGTATTTACGATGCTTAAACAAAAATGTGTACATGTACGCTGGCACATGAATCAAACTGATATCATGACCACATTTTGACAACATTATTAGTAAACATTCTGCAACCAAAGACAATCACAGCAAGGCAATCCCAGAATGATTCTGAACGCTACCCAACATGCGGCAGGAATTTATAGGCCAAGTGCGGACCAAGCCCGTCAACGAAAACGAGACTGTTTTCGCCCGTCATGCTGGGGCGATCATCCCACACACAAAGAGTGTCTAATTCAACGCAAAGTCATGTCAGACTTGGCCTTTGTGAACGCTACTCATGCCTCGACAAGACGCCACTACTTTGCGCATAAATGTTATTTCCCACTGCTCTTAAACCACGCAGGGGACCCAAGCTCGTGATCTCCGTACTGACGTAAGAAACAGATTGGTCCCCGAGCAATTAAAGCAGCGAACCACACACGTATCTCTCCCCCCCTCCCCAACAGCACTTTAATAGCATTCTTCCAAAACAATCCCCAAACACCGTCCAATCGAAGAAATATAACTGCATTACTTCGAAGCGAACCTCCCTGCCAAATGTGTGTGTGTGTGTGAGGGGAGTCAGAAACTCGTCCTCCAGACTCCTCCGGGTGTCTTCCTGAACCTCGACACTTTCTCAGCCAACAGGGGACTGCTTTCAACTCTGATGAACCCGAGAGCTCCCCCATAAACTCCATTCTTGACTGCCTCTACAAAAAGTGGGACTCGTCGGGCTTTTTTCTCTTTCTTTTCAATGTTTAGTCGGACACGGACCTGAAACTTTTGCTGTAGGACACAATTACCCCTTTGCCATAACGGCGCCGAAACGTGATTGATAATTTCCCCAGCAAAGTTCTACAATTTTTCGGGTGAATATTACACTCAGGCCCTCCATTTTATTCCTGGTTCATTTAAGTGGCAATCTTTGTTCACTCCGACGTAGCCTACGGCCATTTTTAATTTTTTTGCATTTTGTTTTTTATCAACAAACAGCCAATACTCCCCCACCCGGATTTCCGAACCCCTGAACCGAGGACCCACTTTTTCTTGTATAACAATTTCTGCATGTACTATCCGATTCATAAATCACTGTTCTCCATCCAAAGCAGTTTACGTACGTGGCAGTGCGAGGGACCAACGGCATTTTCGAAACCACGGGCTAATAGGCTTGGGCTCTGGCTTAGGCACCGTCCGCCTGTTTGAAGTCCCGTACCGAAAGTGTACGTCTTCAAAATTACAGACAGGACCCAAGCCGGAGCCCTGAGCTGTGGTTTGGAAAAGGCTCACAGTTTTACCAAATGAATATTTACGGTTTGTCAACCTCCAACGACTGTTTCTTATTGGTCTGATTGGTAATGGTAAAAATATAAAAATCATCCGAAAACCTTTTAAAATATATAACCAAAATAAGCAGACGAACGTATAGCCGAATAAGATTGCACTGGCTGTGTGCCAAGTTCCATGCTTGAACAATTAAAGTCACAATTCCCTCAAATATGTTTTCCCATATCTGCCTTACTAAGGGAATTAGATATATTTGAGGTATTTTGGGTAATTGCAGACGCCATTTTGATTCAACCATAAACATTAACGAAAAACCAGGAATGGTAGAAATTCAGTCGTTCCTGAGGTTTCTCCTCAGAGTTTAAAGCACAAACTTCATTTTGGTGACCATATACATTGTTTTAAATTCGGTG
The DNA here is from genome assembly GCA_023634235.1 of Pisaster brevispinus. Classification (NCBI taxonomy): domain Eukaryota; kingdom Metazoa; phylum Echinodermata; class Asteroidea; order Forcipulatida; family Asteriidae; genus Pisaster; species Pisaster brevispinus. The sequence goes on from JAMKCF010000026.1 coordinate 1,684,012, forward strand.
CCAGAATAAATACAAGAAATTCTATTCCAGATATTAAACACGTGTCACGAAAAAGCTTGTCCACACATCTGACCATTTTTTACGCCATGTTTGTAACTTCGCCATCAGACTCCTTGTATTACATACGTTCTACAACAAGGATTACGAGCTAGATTGTCGTTCACAAAAAAGGGGGTCCCACTATCTTTCAATTTTGGCCTCGTGTTGATTGGATGCATTGTATTACTAAATGAAACAAGATTAACCAAAAGGACACAGGAATGGGGGATGCATACAACATTGAAAGGATTGTGTTCAACAAACTCAAACTATTCGCGTCTAACAGAAAATGTTTGCTTTAATTACGCACGACAAAATCTCAAGGCTGCAAGGGCATGTCTGGTCCCGAATGCAGTGGTGATTAGCCAAGTGACGAACGTACTGCTATACAGAGCACCCGACTGAGCTGAAAACTGCATACATGACGGCGTACGACAAAAGCAAGGGATTTCATAGAGATGCTTAAGCACAAAAAGTAGCTAAGCACAACAAAAAGATGCTCATCAGAATAAGGTTACCATGCAGCCAGAGTATTATGTCACATGCACAATTTTTGAAAGGTATCCTGCTAATTGTTGCTTAGCACAACAAGAGTATGCTCACCAGAATAAGGTTACCAGCCAAAGTACCATGTCACATACACCATTTTTGACTGGTATCCTGCTAATTGTTGCTAAGCACAACAAGAATATGCTCACCAGAATAAGGTAACCAGCCAAAGTACCATGTCACATGCCCAATTTGTGACTGGTATCCTGCAAAATTGTGCTAAAACACAAAATTAGTAAGCAAAAATAAGTCTGCTTATTAAGTAGCTCTTTGAAATTGGGCCCAGCCCAGACCATCCTAAGCATAAAACAAACCATACAGTATTCTGACAGTATTCGACCCATGCCAGCTACCACTCAACAAGCTCGTTGCATGTGCTGTCAGAAGGCTTAATCGTATGTTTTCAAAGGCCCAAGGCTCTAATGCCAATGCCGAATTATCACATTTCTTTTCTTTTTTACGGTTAAGTTGCTGTTTCATTCCACTGAGTTTGATCTAAAGATGACAGAGCGTCCTTAGCTGAAAGTATATAGGTAGGGATCCATGGTGTATTGAGAGGGTTGAATTCGGTCAGTTTCCCGTCCCCGTTGGCGACGGGTCTGGTACAAGTGGGCCAGATACACAAATATGATGAATTGGGGAGTGTTTTCCCGTGTTTTCAATTCGTCCCCTTGTATCTCTTTTGTGGCTAGGGTGATGACCCGGTTGGGGAACAAACTAAAAACCGAAATTACATCTATTTTGACGCACGTTTGTGTCCCGGTGAAAAAAAGGGTGCGCTTTAGTTGTGGTTCCCAGAGTTGTGGGCGTGCGGCCGTGGATTTTGAGCAACAACTGTATTATTTGACCTTATGATATTGCGGCATTGTTGACATTGGATTGTATAACCGGTACGTCTGCACCTCACACAGGCTTTCCCATTTACTGTACAGACGTGCCTCGACACAAGCCAAAGGGAACCACTGTACAGTTTTGTCTGGCTACACTCCCCGGTCAGAATTGACCCTGGTCAGAACTGACCCGGGTTCCGGGTCACATGACGGCCTGATCCATTCCTGGGTCAGTTTGACCCGGAGCCTGTTTAAAAAGTGAGCGGGAATCCGAATCCAATGTTCAGATTTGAACCAACTTACGGATCACCTCCACACAGTTACCGGGTCAAACTGACCCAGAAATGGATCAGGCACCCCGGGAACTGAAATCCCGGTCAATTCTGACCAAGGAGTTTTTAGAGTCTAGCCCTGCAGTTTTGGTCTCATTGCTTGTCATTGCCCCCATACAGTATACTTCCCACCCTTCGTACTACTGATTTTGTTTCATTTTTGTTTCAAGAACTGTTCTTGTTATTGAGTTGGATTGGTGTATACGTATAGTGGTATTTGAATGGTGTTGTTCAAGATCCAGTATTCAGAGTCGAATCTTATTCGATCACGTTAAAAACGTGAGAATTATCTTCCCAGTAGATTATAAAGAAGCATAAAAAACAATCAAACACGTTCCCTTGCTAAACAAAATATTATCTCGCGTTAAAATAGTTAAGTATTGTTCCCAATAAAAGTCTGCACATTTTTATTGAGCCAGCGCATGAGCAAACGGCCAAGTGGAGTTGATAATTGACATGCAGATTGTACAATGCCCTTGTGGTGTCTCCTGCCTCGCCCTGCAGGGCCAGTGCGCCCGACCGGTGGAATTGTAAAGTACCGGTCAACTGCAGCAGCCTAAACCAACTATAATGTTAGAATAACAAACTATGGCTATAGCCCAGACAGACGTGGGCCTATCATTTAGACTTTTAATTTGGGCTAGGGGCCTTTTTTACAAAAAAGTCTGGGTTAGAACCGATTTGAAATGTCCATGTCGGCAAAGGTCAATAGTACGGAGCCACAGAAGTGCCATCTCACTGGCTAAGGACATTTAGAATTACGGCAACATATCGGGATCGTTACGTCAAGTCAGATGGCACTTTCAGAGCTGCATACAGCGGTAATGGGTGTGTGTGTGTGTGGGGGGGGGGGCTGTCACTAATTACTTAAAGGTATTATACAGAATTGGCAAGGATACAACAATATAAGTGTTAATTTGAGTCTGAAAGCTTAATGAAGCTCATGCTAGAACCTATTTTTTTCCACTGTGAAATGTTTCCCTCTGAAATGAAGTCGTATTCGAGACAACTGTATCTGAAAACCTACATAAACGCAACAGCTGATTTTGGTTGTTACAACCAAGATTATAAGGACAATGTGTTTACATACCGAAAATTGTGCTTGCTTTTTTCCCCACTATTTTTTTCTGACTCACACAACGGATTAAGCCAACATTTTCACAGGTTTGTTATTTCGTGTACACGGTTGATCACACAAAACATGAACACTGCCAGCGAGCATTTTGTCAGCTCAATCAATCATGTATGATACTTTTAAAATAACTATCAGGACTAAGTTAATGTTCAAGTAAAAACAAAGTAACAAATAAAACTGTAGTATAGTATCAATAACGGGACTGTGATTATGAACAGGTTTGGATTAAAACAAGCAAAATCATACTTTCTAACGGGGCACTGCAGGCATTTTCCTGGTATCACTGCATACTAAATATTCGAGGGAATACAACGAAGGGCCAACACATTAAGCCACCCGTGTTGGTCCACTCTAACCTCAGTTTGACCGTGTGAAATTGTAAGGAAAAAATAAGTACCCCACCATAATGGTCTATAATGATACAGATGATTCCCTCGAGCCGTATCTTGTACTATAAGAATAACTCCAGCTTATGGGGCTGCGTGGCCCGGGGGCATTTTTATGCCTTATTTAACTTGGTGGAGGCACTTCTCGTAACCACGGACGCCACGCACAGTTACCAGTCATGCGGACTGAAGGCCCCCGTGTGTGTGTGTATGTGCGGGGCTTGTACCCACACCATTGTTTGCTCGTACACGGGAAAAACCATCCTTTTTATACAGCTCCATGCAAAAACCATTTACCTTGTGTACATGTACATGTACATGTACATACTGGAAACTTCCAAAAGAAGCAAACCAACTGGTGCTGCACATACGAGGGCTTAGTTTAGTATTATGCATGTGTAGGCCTAATACCTTACAATGGTTCTCCTTCAGAAATTGATGGGCAGTCAGACGCTGTGTGCGATTGTGTGTAATAAATCGATTGGTCCCATCGGTGCCGAGTTTGTGTGTGCAACTCGTTTGAAAAGTTGCTTTCTTGTTTGTTTTGGTTTCCTTTTCGCGCTGTATCGACTGATTGTATGAGTATAAATGTGTTGTCTGAATGCAATTGCAATTTGCTTCAACGGTGACATTTTTTTTTACATTTTTTTTTTTTTTTTAAGCAGTTTGACACCCTTCCAAAAGGAATGACGGTGTTTTGTTGTTTTAATGGTTGACAGATAACAAGTTTTGATCCTCAACATTTTTGGTGTAAAGGTTGTATCCATAAGACTGTTCTTGTGTTTGTGTTGGTCTAAAATAAAGCTAACGAGAGGAAAATATTTATGAAACCAATCGTATTCATATTTGCCCAATGAGTCAACATCAATAAGCAGAAAGTTTTACAAATAAAATAAATAAATAAACAAACCAGCATACCTTTAAAAAAAAAATTGTCATAAATTTTTGCAGATTTATTTTGATGTGAATATTAACGTGTACAAATTTTTTTGACAAGTAATGCCCTAACAAGTTTTCTTTTTAAATTGCTGCATTACCACCCCCTTAAATTGAACAATAGTTTTGGTGTTCGGGTTGTCATTCTTCATATGTACAACTTAGAAAACTTATCGTCCAGGGTTTGTGGGGTACACGATAATGGTTGGCCTATTTTTTTTTCTTTTACAGATTTTTGTTGGTTTTTTTTGTTGTTGGTTACATCTCTTTTGATGTTGATAAGAATCTGCTCGCCGTATCAATGACTCAAAATCACCAATACAACTGGGGTCGAGTGCCTACTCGCTGGGCCATTCTGTTACTGGCGCCTGTGGCTTATTTACTAGGTCGAATTTGAACCAGATTTATGTTGCGCCGTTTCAACATCTTCACAGTGGCGGAATTGAACACCTTACGGAAATAGTAGCTGTTACAAAGAATGGGCAAGAATACTAGCTGTTGGTTTTTTTTTATTGAGGCCCAACGAGTCGTTTATGTTTGCGTAGACATTAAACTTTCACCTCAAGTGTTGTGCAGCTGCATGGAGTTCACCCCCTTTTTTTAATAGAGCACGATAAATGTTACATTGTAAAACTACTTAAAAACATTTCTATGAGAACGAGACAACATTCCAGTAGAAACGTTCACTAGTTTTACCATTGATAGGGCTGCGCAAATGCCCTGGTTCAGGTGCGGGCATTCCAGTGGTGCGTGCATGTGACATTTTTAGTAGTCGAACATAATGCTGCATTTTTTTCCTTTTCCCGTAAGGGTTGTAATTTATATAGCATGATTATTGAATGGTACTTACGAAGCCATATCCTTTGCTCTTTCCGGAATTCCTATCGGTTATAACAACTGCCTCCTCGATTTCACCAAACGGCTCAAAGACCTCCCGTAGCCTTTCATTGGTCGTGTTATATGGCAGTCCACCAACGAAGATTTTCGTCAATGTGGTATCTTTTTTACCTTCCATTTTGTTAAAAAGTCTTGTTCTCCCTCTATTTATTACGCAAAAAAAGTGACTATTTGAGCTTTCGTTTTACTGCTGGTTTAAGTCGCCGGACTTGGATGTCATCTGAGCACACTATACCTCCGCTGTGACTGACGCTGAGACGGTTATTCCTCACGAGGATTATGTTCCTGCCAAGTGATACGCAAAAGTTGAACACAGTAGCAGATGGAGCTGGTAGTTCCAGGTGATGCGAATCCGAATGTTGAAGCTCAGATCTTGGAGGGTTGTTCTGCAAGATCGACTGTCAGGCTCCTAAACCAGATTGACAAAGCTGCGATCAGACAATACCAGTAGATTGATGTGGTTAGTCCCAATGTGGATGTACTTGGCTAGAATGTACTTTTTACGCGGCTAAATACGAGACTGTTTGGATACACAACCTTCCCCTCTCAGCGGTTACCGAGTACTAGTCTGACAGCTAGCTATGATGAATGCCTCTCTCTGCGTCCTTCGACAGCCAGAAAAACAGACTAATGTCCCCGCCCTCCTCATAAATATTAATAAGTTTGCAACAGGCACTTGATGCGCATACACCAACTTTTGTATCGGCCCACACGTGTGAGTGTGTGAGGAGTGTACAGTACTGTACGTGTATGTACATGTCCTGTACGTGTATACTCAAGCGATTAGAGTGTGGGGCGACTGCTATACAGCTTCATGAATATTCATGATGGTGATGCGCTCTGCACGTTCAAATGTAATAGGGGAAAAGTCAACGGGTCACCGGTTGAGGGTGCCTGGTAGTGGTCAGTAGGCGGAGTCAAGCCGATGGGTACCTACCGGCAAATGACTCGTGTGTCACACACGAGTGCCTGGCAGGTCCCCGGGTTTTCTTTTTAATGTTTTTTTTGCCGGCGATAATAAGGTCCACGCTCGCTCTTTTTTGATTGCTTAGCAAAGAGGCACCCTGTGTGGGGGAAGTGACCAGCGGACCATCCCTTCGACCATGGAGGAACTTTGCCAAAAGGGGATTCTCGAGGAGGACTAACCTTTAGAATTCATATTTGGAATAGCTGCGAGTAAACACAAACAATACTAATACAGAATGATTAATAATACTAATAATAAAAGCGGTATTTTGCATAGACCACAGCGCTGTGACAAGCATAAAACTTCAGCAGATAGAAAAGAAGAAAAAAAAAAAAAACACACACACACATACCAGAAGACTACAAAATTTAAAATAAGTAAATGCTTCCTAAATGATTGAATAGTGTCTAACAATCTGCCTTGAGATGGCAGTTCATAACTCTGGGAGCTGCGATAGTAAAAAGGATTGTCGCCAGCAAGAAAACAAACCTTGTTGTTTGGGTAGAGCCGGTACAGAATACATTGGTCTCTGGGGTCAAAATGAATCCGAATAAACGGCAACAACTTTTACCGTATATTCAGCATGTTACATAACTGTCATTCTTAAAACTGGGGTCATACTTTGGTAATGACCCTGTGACTTTTATCAGCAAGCCTACCTGTTATAAGGATCATCAATGGTAGTATTACGTTTAAAGTATGTTGACAAATTGGAATCTCCAAAGATTGCCTTCGGGTATTTTTGTGGAGATTCAAATTTCTGTGGCGTACGTTTGTGAATGCTGCGGCCAAGAGATGCGGTTGTGATACCCCGCTGTCACATCGCTGAACGTGGATGGATTGGCGACGTTCTTTTGGTTAAAATACCGTGACAGTTTGTTACCGTTTTCTCAAAAAGGTAGACACTGTGTTCAGCTGGAACTTTCACAGGTGACTTTTGGTGTATCTTTCTTGATAATTCTGCCTATAAATCAACACACCTTTGGTACTTGGAACCGGTCGGTTGTGTTAATCTTATATAAATGTAGATATAAACAACTAACTTGTGAACATTTCATTCCAAAAGGTGGTAGCATTTGTGAGACATTGACAAACACCTTGAGCAGTTATGTCCACGAGGGAAGAATAATCCGTAAACGTTTCTCAGATCGAAATGTTTTCGCTCTAAAACCACATTCCTCAGAAGGAAATCGTTTCTCAAAATGGAATACATTGTCAGCAGCTGCAGTGCTTCTTGCCGAGTGCGTTTTTACGGTCATTAATTTTTGGAGTAATTACCAAAGGTATGCTATAATGGTTAGGCGCATAACGGGAAATTTAATCATCAACCGGTTAGCGAACTCGTTAGATTACTAAGTCATTGCTTCCCCGGGATGCACGGAATCCTTTCAACTGTTTAAACCCACATCATTAACTAGATAACATGTGGACATGTCTTTGAAAAATAAAGGTTTAAGGCCAAGGTAGGAGAAAACAGTAACGGTTAACATGCCACGATTGTTACGTAACACAGGCAGTGGCACAACTGGACATTTTTCATTGCAGGATGGGGAGGGAAGCGGGGAAAACTTATATAAAATAACTAAATAGTTAGTTAATTAACTAGGTAATTAATTAACTAATTAACTAAGTAATTAAGTAATTAATTAATTAATGAACATTTTTATTTACTTATTTATTTATTTATCTATTCATTTATTTGATTTGATTTAATTTTATATTATTGTTTACCTCATTTACTTACTTGTGTTTTTTATTTATTTAGATACTTAATTCATTTATTGTTGTTTAGTTGTAGGTATCTTATGTATCAAACCATTCTGTTGTGCATTTTGGTCAATCTCATTTGGAGCCGGCAAGGGGTGGGGGGGGGGGGCACGGGTTCTGACCGTGAGAGGACGCTCTCGCCCCCTGCCCCCTCTGGTTACGTCCATGAACATAAAAAGCGATGATCCAAAACAGATTGCAGACTTATTCACTTAAATATTGCTTGTTTTTAATACCAGTAGCATTTTTTCTTCAGCTCTAGTTTTCAAACTAAACATCAATGGGAAGACTCATATAATTATTACCCAAATATTTTTACCGATCATAAATACCACGCCCCCAAACAATTAGTGACAGTAGGATTGTGACTTTTTTTGTCCGGTCGTTCCGTGTCTGCAATGTAGACCACTTACGATTAAAAGGTAGAATAATGGCGTTTAGGCCCATCAACAGAAACCGATGAATAAAATTGAATTGTTTTTATGTTTATCGGGTTGATATCAGAGGTCATGCCAGGTCGATCTCGGGGCCGTCTACAGTATCACCTTGAATGAATTCACAAATGGTTCGGAGACACGGCATGCTGAACGTGAAGGTTGCCCGTTCATGCTCTCTAATCAGCACTCTTCAAACAAGAAAAAAGTGTGGTGGCTTCAAAGAAACATTCCACTTTTGAAACTTGACGTGGATATTTTACAGCGACATTCACGACGTGGTGGAGGGGAAATCTGGTCAGTTTGCCTGAAAACCGACGTCAATGTGTTAAAAAGTCCGTGATGGCACTTTAAAGCCACCATAAGAGAGTATGTGTGGCACTTTAAAGCCACCATAAGAAATTCAAAGGGTTGGACCAAAACATGTACCTTCAATGATTCAATATAGGACCACTCATGGTCTAGGAGTCAGGAGTCATGTATAGGCAGGAGTACCAAAACGCTGACGATAATTCAACCCACAGTTTTATAAGTATACGTGGCTTACTGGCTATCGATGCTGTAGTTCCTAGACTGCATGAATCGCTGGTTCTGTGAATTTGAGCCTAAGCATCAGCATAGACTGGTCTCACTGCAGCGGCAAGACGGTTAAAGCCAAACTAGCGGGTGACTCTCCAGTCATGGCCACCCGGCATTGTGAAGCGCAAACCCACCCGCCGATGACGGAAAACATCCGGCGCTCACATGTGACTCTCGTTCCTGGCGAGTGAGCTGTACTACATTGTAATTTCCTCAACCAGACAAGAACACCGAGCGAGTATTTAGCACGCTGGCAGTGTCACGGGAAAGAGATGAACGCAAATTGTACGAGAACTAATTTGACACTTATCATTGCAATCTGTTACGTAACGATTCAATCAAACGTTTACAAGTAGTTCAGTCCTGTGTTAGGAGTATGAAGTGAGAATGAATTTTTTCGATCTCATTCTGGGAGGAGGGCAAGAAGGGAGGCAAGAAGGGGGGGCCATTGGTTCTGAGCACCCCCCCCCCGATTACGCCACTGCTCTCATGTCACCTTCACCGTAAAGAGTCATTTTGCAGAGAATTACCCCTGAGCACATTTAAACAATAACTGACGCAAAGTTTACAGGCGCTTTTTACAAACCTACACTTCATAAACGTATTTGATATGGGCTCTCTCTCTCTATTAAAAAACGTGTTATTGTGACGTAACATTTACGGTCGTTTTCCTGTATCACTGCATCATTACCGGTAATCTACGGTAACCGTTGCCAGACTACACTTCGTAAACGGAATTTGATGTGTACTGAATGTGACGTTTCTATTAAAAACGATTTTTGTGCATTGAGTAAAATTTACGGTAGATTACCGTATCACTGGATCATTTCGAAAACGTCATCAACTAATTTTACGGCAAAACTACATGCTGCTTGGTAAATCAACATAAAATTACGGGTATTAGTTGCAGTGCCGGCTAAGATTACGGACAGTAGTTACAGTGCCATCTAAAAGCACGAACAGCAGTAACAGTGCCGTCTAAAATTACGGAGATTAGTTACACTGCCGTCTAAAATTGCGGACAGTACAGTGCAGTCTAATACGGAAATTAAATACACTTCTTGCCGTCTAAAATTACGGAGATTAGTTACAGTGCCGTCTAAAATTACAGACAGTAGTTACAGTGCCGTCTAAAACTACGGACAGCAGTTACAGTGCCGTCTAAAATTACGGACAGCAGTTACAGTGCCGTCTTATTACAGACAGTAGTTTACAGCGTTGTCTACAATTACAGACAGTAGTTACAGTGCCGTCAAAATTACGAACAGCAGTTACAGTGCCGTCTAAAATTACGGACAGCAGTTACAGTGCCGTCTAAAATTACGGACATTAGTTGGACGTTTTAGTTAGAGCGCTGTCTCCTGTCTGCACCGTGCCCCCTGTTTGACGTTCCCTTCAAGCTGACCTTGAACCACCATCCCACCATGCTATGACGATCATCACGTGGGGTAAACCGTCCAAGACACATCCGTGTGACTTAAAAACACTGCATGCATAATCGATCTGGGCGTGACTTATCCTAATTTTAAGTTGAGAAACCTTTTTGAAATATTTCCTCGATAAATTACAGAATTGGGGGGGGGGGTCATGAGCTGATAGAGAAAACAACGGTAGGTCTTTAAAGGTATAGGATCATCGGGTTTTTTTTGTCAATGAGATGCTGAACAAGACGTTGCAATACAAATCACCTGTGAAAGTTTCACTGCCACGGTATTTTCATCAAGAACGGATCGAATTCATCCACGTTTAGCGAGGTGAGAGCGGGTACCAATGGCATCTCTGGCCGTATTGAGGGCAGTATATTCAAACGTACCCCACGCAAATTTCCAAAGTCGTTTGCAGGCGATCTTTGGAGACGATTTTGTCGACAAACCGGTACAAATCATTGATTTCTAATCAATGGGGGCGCATCAGCCGAAGTAATTTCATGGGATGCTTTCCGCCCCTACCGGCATTAGCATCTTCCGGGGCTTTCGGGGTCATTGCTAACGTAGGACACTCTACCTTTAAAAGTGATCTGTAATTTACCACCGGCAATTCACTATACAGCTAAGTTCGATGATTTTCTCGAATTCATGTCAGTTTAGTCTGACTGATTTTGCAAAGCTTCCTTAACTTTCATCAAGTTGTGCCGTCATTTTTGTTGCCCCCTTGCCCATTAAAGCCTGTAACACACGTGACTGACCGAGCCATAAACCAGTATTATGACTTCAAGTTCAGCCAAAACCTGTTGAATTCAAGTCAGCCCAAAGAACCACGCTGAGTGTCGGGCTACGATCCTTGAACACAGTTAGGTCGTGGTTATTTTACTCAGTCTTCCATTAAAAAGTGATTCGTTGTAACAGTGGTCCGCTGGCCACTTGCCAGCTAAAACACACGCAGAACCAGTCAAACAGTCTCTCCAAATGGTCCTGCTGGTTCAACGTAGAACAGAATCTTCATTTAAAAACATGGATTAAAGATGAGAGAAACCACTGGCAAGCCCCCAGTGAAACTACAAGCCAACTAGTCAAGCTGTCTGATCACTCTAAAACTAGACCGTGGGCTTTGCTACAAAAACGAGTGCTTTTACGGACCATTTTCACTGAGTGTATCCATTCTGTTTTAATGTGTTAATCCAACGACTGAATGATGGGGACAACATGAATGAGCTCCTTTGGGTGCATCAGCGTCCATAAACTGATAATGTACATACCAGCAATCTAACAAAATATGTCATAAAACATGGCCTAGCCACCCAGCACAGCACCGCCGTCAATTTGGGCCTAGTGTTTGTTACCACCACCGTAACCTTTCTGGTCATGGTTATTCAATCCTGGTATGTCTGTATGTGTACCTCATCAGCACCCTCACTGCAATGCCGTTGGTGTCCATCAACAGGTCCTGCCCCATAAAGGTTACCAGAAAGTTTTTTCTGCACGTAGGCCTTACACAGGATTTTTCCATCACACTGCTCGGCTCACGAGCGGTGCCTCACACTACACGGCTCTCCTGACAGCCCTAGAGCAGTTTATTTTTCTTGGGAACTCGCGCCCTTTTAACGCGATAAATCAACCTGTTTAGGACAAACTGTGGAGATTTCCTCTCAAAGCTTTGATTGAACAACAACCCACCATCGTCTGCTTTCGGGTTTACCAGATTACATAACACTAACAATTACAAATCAAGATCATAGTGCAAATAATAGAAATTAACATAATAATAATAATAATAATATATTGTATTTGTATAGCGCCTACTGCAGGCCAGCCTCTAAGCGCTTAACATTCAGTATTTCCTGCAAGGTATTTGGGGCTACGTTTTGAAGTATGAGACCTACTCCTTTACATAGCACCTTGTAATGGTTAACAAGGTGCTGTGGCGCAATATGCAGCCGATCAAACCAGGAACACCGGGGCGGACCCCTTCTCTTTTCGATAAGTGCACTGGGTTCTTTTTCGTGCGTTACACAACACACGGGACCAACGGCTTTACGTCCCATCCGAAGGACGAAGCAATCATGGTTAAGTGTCTTGCTTAAGGACACAGGTGTCACGACCGGGGCTCGAACCCACACTCTGCTGATCAGAAACACCAGAGCTTGAGTCCAGTGATCTTATCCACTCGGCCACGACACGCCATAATGAACATGGATGGAGGTGAGTCTTAAGAGCTGGACGAAATAGAGATAAACTATAGCAGATTCCCTAATGGCAGGAGGAAGATTGTTCCAGACTGATCTTCAGGTCACTGAGTATGCTCCAGGTTGTCAGGGGGACTGGAAAGCTGTCATAACGTATATCAGACGCTATGCATTCATTTGGCGACCAAAGTGACTTACTCTGCGATACTACCGCCACTGTTCATTTGGGCCTTAACATTTCTGAAACCATCTCAACTCCTATAGGAGTGTGCAGCACCGGCATGCCGGTCAAACGGGCGCACAAGTTGCTCTACCCTCTCAGGTACCCATTTACTCAAGTGTGACGAGAAGCACACTTGGAGCAAGTTCGAGCAAGGGACTATAGTTGACTATTGTCGACCATTTGGCGATTTTGCCTGGTACCCAGGATGTATTTCATGCATAGGTAACCATGGAACATTGACTAGTGGTTGACAAATGGTCGCTGCTCGAACTTGCCCAAGAGTGAAGTGTATCGACCAAGGACCGGGTGTCGCACGACTGGGATTCGAACCCACACTCTGACTCGGCCGTCAGAATACAATTCAAAAGGTCGAGTTGGTCCATAGAAAAACTTCCTAATTCCAAATCTTCTTCAAATGCATTGTTAGCTTTAATCGTCAACAAAAATAGTTTGAACAACGATTGGGCGTCTCTGGCAAACAAAAGCTAATCTCTCTTAAAACAGTCGTGTCCTTTCAGGTAAGACAGCAACAACTTGGAAATCAAGTAACAGGCAACAACCTGTGAAAAGGTCAATACTGTTCATCAAAGATTTTGCAAAAGAAAAAAATAAAACACACTAAAAAGAGAAAGAAGAAGAGAAAAATGGGAAGGGACGAAGAACATTCTTTACACGTATAATGCAGGCTTAGTAAAACTGACAAAATAGTCGCAGACAGTGTCCACGTTTTTGTGTGATCAACCGTTTACATAAAATAACAAACCTGTGAAAATTTGGGCTTAATCCGTTGTGTGAGTCATGGAGAAAAAAGTGACAAAACCGTGCCCAATTTTCAGCATGTAAACACATTGTCCTAAACTTGTAGATGTAACAACCGAAATCAGCTATTATACGATGGTTTTTAAAAATAAGTTTTCAAATACAGTTATGTTGAATAGGCGTATTACTTCATTTCAGAGGAAAATATTTCACACACAAAAATTGTTTCTAGTATGAGTTTTATAGTCAGTAAGCTGTCAGACATAAAATCAAACAATGTTTTTACAAATTCTGTAAAACACCTTTAAAATTTGTGTTTGTTCTGACGATCGGCGGCATTCTGATAAACGGGCCCGCATTTCATGTTTCCTCGACCAAAAAACAACATTATCTGTCATTCAAAAGGTAAGGGGGGTTGGTGGCGACTGTGTCGGGGTTATCATCCGACGGTGTACAGATACACTTAAGTGGATGTCACATCATCTCCCAGAATACATCACGTACAGAAAAGCCAAAGAATAATGCTGGGGGTGAATCAACGTATATAGGGGCAATGCTCTGAACTGTCACACAAACCAACATTCCCAATAATATTGTTACAAATATTAATAGGTGTTGCAACTTCTGTGTACCTAGGGTGCTTCAATCTCAGGTTCCCTTTTTTATGTGGGTTGTTAATTGGTTACCAAGTGGGCCCTATCACACATTTTTCTATGCCCCAGCCTCTTGGAGCTACCCTCCTATCTAGGGCGATGCGGCCTGGTGACGTCTGAGTGTGCCACAATGGGGAAATTGTCCGCCCGAACAAAGGGAATCTTCCAGCGATAAGGCTGATGACTCTTGATTGCTCTTGGCTTTGAATTCCCCGTTCAGTTCTCGATCGCTGTTTAAACTGAGGTAATTGTAATCTGTCGGGGCAAGTTTGATCACACTTGCGATGATGTTTGGATTTACTGATGAGACGAAATGCCAGATTGCGAGTCGGGTGGACATGCGGGGGTGTTCTCCTTCCACAGAAGTCTTGCACTTTTATAAAGTGCTGTGCCAATAAATAATACTAGTTGTGATAGTTATTTAAAAACAGCTGTCCATGTCACATAAACATCACAAAGCGCCGTGCTATTATAAATCCTCAATATATTTAGAAATGCAGATGAAAAGCATTCAAATAAAAGACAAGTGGGCCCAATTGAAAATTAACTATAACAATTAAGTTATTAAAAAAAAAAGATTCTTAAAAAGGTGGTTTTTTTCAAAGAAGTTTTAAAAATGTCAAGGGTATCAGGAGATCAGATTGCCCACAAACGGGAGCAAATAATTGTGGTTGATCGATCGCCATATTGTTAATTTGTGGCTTCTTCAAACACATACCGCGCCAGAGGTTGTCGAGCGCAGAGTGCGTGTGGTTAACCTAGAGCTATTGCCCTTTAAAATCATGTTAACGGCACACACCATTCAAAACGCTTTATATTTACTGCGAAATTGTGGCGGGTGTCAGATAACTAACTTATCTACCTTCAGATTAAAAACTTTCCCCCTTAAAAAAGAATTCCTGATGCGAGCAATACACCAAAATGTTTCACTTCGAAGTGAAATGATTCTCAAAAATGCTTTATACTATCAAAAGCTGCTATATACATGTACTTCTAACCAAGTAAGTATTTTTATTGCCAGTAATTTCAAGAGTGATTACCAAACGTATACCTTCCCTATTAAAGAATGTTTTCATAATTAAAACTGACTTGTTGTGTTTCCTCGCACCTTTTGTCTTTCTTACAGTCTTTAAGCAAGAGGAGATTGCAAAAGTCCGCCACTTCAGATCGCTGAACATGATAGTTAATAACATGTCCAAAAGTTCCTCAAGTCCTCCCTTTATTTTGTTTAGGATGGTAAAAGAAAAGACGCGTATATATTCAAATAATGTAAACCAATTGAAGTTCGTAAATTTTGTTGCACGTGTTCGATTGTTCAATTATTTCTGCTCATACCCAATGAAGTGTTCAGCTGTTGAGGAAAAACTGCTTTGTATAAAAAAAGAGAGAAAAAAAAGTTGTAGTGTAGGCCGCCAGAAAAAAAGTGAAGTTTTGAAGTCAATGGAGGTAACAGAAACGTCACTGACCTTTTAAACACCTTTCACCCTGAATGTGTGTTATCTTTAAGCTCAGTCAATTATTGTAGTTTTTTTTTCTTTGATTTTTTTATTTAAAAAAAGGATTTGCCTTTTTGCTTGCGACCGTTCACTCCAAATCAGCATCAAACCCGATTAGTAGTGAACCGGAGATAGTCCCTTCGAGATGCTTGATTTCACATCAACCCGGTTGCAGCAACCCGGTTCTAAATGGTCCCTCTTTGTGGTTTAACCAGATGTGAAATGCGAAACCCACCCAAAGAAGAAAACAAATCACAAAAGCTCACAAAACAGTCCCAGATTATCAACTTTCTTTTTTAAATTTTGGCAAAGGATTAGGTCAAAAATGAAAACATATCAGTCGCACATGGCGGTGGCTCGCCGTTCATGCAGAAGGCATGTTCACAACGCTGATTTCAAAAACAGTTTACGTTTTACTGCAGCCCCAACTCTGAGCTTTTCTTTAAAAACATTTTTTTTTTTTTTTTGGGGGGGGGGAGGGTGACTTTGCAACTATTAACCCGTACTTTTTCGGCGGGAACTCGTCATAAAAATACATCCACTGACAAGCTGCGTGAATGGTGAAAGACACGATCCCCCAAAGTCCCCCTTTTCTGGGCAATTCTGTGTGAATAATAAATTGTTTTGCAAATTCGTAACCGGGAAATTTCACAACGTTTTGATTTTGTTGTCAATGTTAATCGGGTGTATATAGATATATTGTCACGGGATGATTTTGTTTCGAAGATTTAATGTCGTAGAGTCACCAATCTTTACATTTCACTGGATTTTTCAAGCTACACTAGAATAACAAAAGCAAAGCAAGTGGAATCGGGACCATGTTTTCGCTTGAACAAACTGGGGTTGTCCCTACAAGTACCAAACCCCGACCTGGATTCTGCCCGTCGACTCTCACACTTTGTGCACAGTGATTTCAAATTATAGATATTTTACGTCAATATTCACGTATTTGCGGTCGTGAAAATGTACGTGAATATTTATTCACTTCTTTGCCTGCTGTACGAAAATGCATGCCAATAATATTTATTTTGGACGTCGTAAAATTACACGCAAACATTTACGTTGAGAATGTCGTTAATATGCACGCAATTGTTCACGTCAGTAGTTGAGATTTGGAGAGACGTGTCAGACGTCATACGGAAATTGTGTTTGACATGGAATATTGTGTCCAAGAGCAAATTTACGTAAACGCATTAATGTCCGACCAATTACGTTCGACGGACATTTACGTCCAACTAAATGTGTTCGCCTGCCTTTTTCTGTCTGACCAATTACGTCCGATGGACTTCTATTTCCAACCAATTACGTTCGACGGACTTTCGTGTCCGATATTTATTGCCTACAAAACGTTTTGTGTGACCCATAATGATTCGTCTGACGTAGTGGGTCGGACCACTGATAGTCCAATTACGTTGTTGCACAACTATTTCATGTCGGACATTATGACCCTCAATGGATTGAGCCATAAAAGTTAAACTTTCATCGATAATTAAATGTAATACATTTAAATATATTTGTATGTCGAACCATGCAATTCAGCGTTAGGTGCTTTTTTAGGTTTAAGATTAGGGCTATATTTGCAAGGTTACGACATCGAGGCTAGATTTTGGTATTGGGCGTTCAGGGCTATATTTAGGTACCGGGAGGGGCTAATTTTAAAAGGTGCAGGGTTAGGGCGACGTTTATAAGGTACCGGTACAGGGATGGGGCTACAAAGGTACAGGGTTAGGGCAACGTTTTAAATTAGGTACAAGGTTGGGGCTGCATTTATAAGGTTAGTGTTTGGGGTTACACACCGGTACAGAACTGGGCTTCTTTTAGGTACAAGGTTGGGGCTACATCTATCAGGTACATGTACAGGGTCGGGTTTACATTTATAAGGTACTGTGTCGTGGCTACGTTCAGGTACAGAACTGGGCTTCTTTTAGGCACAAGGTTGGGGCTACATCTATCAGGTACATGTACAGGGTTGGGTTTACATTTATAAGGTTCTGTGTTGGGGCTTCATTCAGGTACAGGGTTGGGGCTATTTTGTGTTTAGACTGTGATACATGGGGTCGCGGGATCTAGGTCCTCGATTCCTTGGGGTACGTTTTAGGGCCACATATACTACCAACCTCTAAACAATGCTCAAGAGTACTTGAACGACATAACACAAATAAACATGATTATTTGTGCTATGATTTCTTTTTAAACCAACATCTGAGAACCAATTTCTCCGCAGTAACACGAAACCCCGAGACCCTTATCCGACTGCATTATGATAAATCAGATTTCAACACCTCTAATTGAACTCAAACGACCGTGACGTCACACGGTTTAACCTCTGACCCCCAAAGGTGATTTACGCCAGAGCTGGTAGCGCGTGATTGAATTTGTGATTTAAACATTCGTCACATTAGCGTCGAGACATGAAAGTGCTGCAGTTTGTTTTCCCAACCACAGAAGAAGAAAATGAAAACCATTAATATGCAACAGGTTGCATCTAGGGCCTAAGCTTTGACAAATCACGTTTTTGTTTACAGCAAATGACACTTGAGTTACGTTTTTTAAACTCATAATTCACCATTGACATTCTTTTTTTCAAATTGATGCAACATTCCGTTCCCGGTTCAACTTTCGCATTCATTTACGACGTGACAGTAAACAGGGAAGGGGCAGTTTGACTCTGGACTTGGCCAGTGAATGTGTGCCCACCCTTGATAGCACTGGGTCGGTTCCTTATCCACACTATCTACACGTAAAGGTATAGTCGCGTCAATGCTACGAGGTCGTTATACAATCTGACGGTTTAGCTCGCATGGTTTCAAGTTCGTATATCCTGAAACTCACAAACTGCAATACATACAACGATGGGTCAGTTCCTTATCCACAGTGAGTCAGTTCCTTATTTACAATTGGTCAGTTCCTTATTCACCCTGTCGGTAGGACATCCACCTTTAAGAATGTCACCATCCCCACCGTATCCCGAGATAAGTAATCACAGGTGGACGGTATTCTACTTCCAGAATGTAGCATCATCAGTTTGTAGAATGTCCTCACCCTGATATATGTGGATCTGCTTTTTAATTCATTCACAGTGTTGCACTCGGTACTCGTAATCGAGTACTACTCGAATACCGTTTTACTCGAATACCGTTTTACTCGAGTACCGTTTTAATGGTACTCGTACTTGCGCTTGTACTCAGCAAGCAAAGTATTCGTACACGAAGTCCACATGCATAAACTAAGGTAGGATTCGAACCCACGACCTCTGCAATCTTATAGAGCAGACGTCTTACCACGAAACCACCGACTTTGCCCGGTAGCTAGAGGCAGTTCGAATCCTTTATCTTAGCAGCTGCATGGTACCGCAAAAAAGAAAAAAAAGAAAGAAGAAACACAAGAATTTTTTTTTTGTTTACCCATACACCGATGTGTCTTCAGTTGAGGCACACTCCGTGCTTTTCTGAGTCCGTATAGGCATTATACTCGGGTGGGATTCAAACCACATTGTCTCCCATTTTCAATTAAATGCGGTTCTTGTAAACGCGGACTTTTGAGTAAAAATACATTCTCGAAGATTACTAAACAATGATGCACCTTGCATCATGTTTGTACGTCGCATTCCAACTTTGTGAATAATATATGCTGTGCAAACACCTCCATGATTTGTGCGAACACGATACAGCCGGGAAAATAGAGCAATATTCCTGTTCCCACCTCGTAAATAAAGTGCCAGCATATTTATGGGAAGAGCCAAAGAAAGGTGAAGAGAAAGAAATTAAATACACCAATTTCTGGTTGTGTATACAATTGAGAAATTGTGAGATTCAGACACTCTGTCTCCGGCCCGTGAAAACCTAGTTTATTTGTTTGGATTTGTTTCTTCTTCTTCTAGAACCACGTTCACTGAAAAAGACAGATCGGGATTACCTCTAGAAAGACAGGCATTTGTTTTTTGTGAGCGAGCTGATTTGGGACACGGTACAAGCCTCGCTGGTGAACCGTACACAGATCGGTGTAAAGTTACCTCTCCGTAAATGTATGGAACAACATTATTTCGTTTTAGGAATAAAACATTCCTTCATATACCATCTCTCTTTTAAAATAATACACACAGGCGCGCGCGCACATGTTTGTAAACGGTGTAATCCGATGGTTTGGACTTAGTTTTTTTTAGCGACGTTCCCATTAGTTTTGTACAAGAGCACTGTGCCCGACATGTCATTTTCCCTGATCCCTATTGTTAAATTCCTCGGTTTGAATGCGTAGACATGTTCACACACACACAAAACCAAACCAAAAAACCCACAAAAAACCCAATAACAACAACAGCAGCAACAACAACAACAAAAACAACACCATCACCAACAGCAACAGCAACAACAACACCAACACCAACAACAAAATGCACCAACAACCATTGTAAAATTGTAAAATTGTAAACGTCAGGGATCTTGTGCACGTTCACTAATAAATGGGCTTACCTTCGTCTTGGTAATTTGAAGTAAGCAAAAGAGTGTTTAAATGGGTAGTATTTGATGCTGGTTTATACAAATGTAAAATAGGCAAGGTTTCATATCTAAACTCGCTTATTAACTTTTCGATCAGCACAGTTACATATCGTGCCTATCAGTCTAGTGTATGCACGTCTTCTCACCGGTCTTCACGCCGTTCTGTACTGGTTGGTAAACTGACCTACCCATTAGTATTGGTATTCAATTATCGTCTTAGTACGGAGAACCACAAACTATTCAGATAACAAGATAACTGTAAAATGTCAGAGTATAACCACTAAATATATTGACATTGCATGATTAATCATTATATTTATCCTGTTGTCTGAATAAGTGACATGGCACGTCCAGAGCTCCGTAACTTTGCTAAACAGGCCCACAATGGTTACGGGTATGGTATCCGAAGGGCCGTTTCAGAGATTCAACAATCCAACAGGTAACAAAGTGATTGTGTTGGTTTCTGTTTGTCTTCTAATGGAGGAGATCTTTTTTCTACAAACAATCTTGGGTTCGTCAACATATCAGTGCTGTCTGTATATAGGCCTAATAGACGAACGAAATCTATACAGCAACTTCCATAAAGCATTTGAAGTGAGTGACCAAAACGCCTGAAATCCTTCCGGAATTCTTGTTTGTTTTTCAGGATTCGGTTACCATGGATTTTGTCCACACGTCTTTTCATCCACTCTTTATCACATTGTCAGTTTAAAAATACGTAGTCTGACAGATCTGTAGTTTTCATCTTGAATTTCAGCCGATACGACCAATTCGATATTCATGATTGTTGACGTGTTTACCGAAGAACAAAATGCGGAGCGGCCTCTCGGAGTGAAAAGGGGAACGCCGGGCCAGAGCGTCGAATTGCCGGCGGAGGTCACCCTCCGGTTAAGCTCAAGTTCCTGAACGGGTGTGGATTTCGCCAGGTTCTGTTTGGGCTAACAGGTATACAATTTTGATACTTTTGTAAAACATAACGTCGTCTGTAGTTGAAGCAATCGCTTACCATTATACTTTCACTGAATAATTAAGTTATTATTATTTTGTTTGGTGGCATACATGTGCCGACTAGCGAGCAACCAACGCGTCAAACTGTCACCAAACTTCGTAGTCACGTTCTAGTGAAAACAGCGAAATTGTTTATGATTTGTGGGGATTTTGTGAACGTTCGGACTCTCTCCAAACTTCCGGGTGAGGCCGGATCCATTTCTGAGTCAGTATCTTTGGGGAATACTAAAGTTGGTGTGAATTCATCCTTACACACTCTCCTGGTGAGGCATGACCCATTTCTGGGTCAGTCTGACCAGGAATCTATGTCAAAATGACTCAGAAATGGGTCAAACTCACGCAGAATCTGAATTAAAATCCTTTTTTTTTACCACTTAAAAAGTACATACTAAGAAAAAAAGAAGTTACAAATTGCCAGTGACGGGAACATGTGACCAGCACCTCTATACAGAGCTATCCCACCATAGTTGAGGGGTGGGGGTGGGGCTGGGGGAAGGTGAAAGAGGGAGGGATGGATAAGAAAGGGACAAAAGGAAGGATTCTCAATAACGGCAGCTAGCACAACGCCTAAAAATCCAAGACCAAACGTTGACAGGTGAAATTAAAAATGTTATGAATGCTATTATAATCATTAAGATTTCAGATTCAGATTCAAGTTCTTTCCACTTCGTTTTCGATAATTGGAAATCTTTGACTTCATCTTCAAGATAAGCGTCTTGGAAGCAGCTGGGCGGAGTGAATGTACTCTTTTTAAAACGAGTAGTTGGGGGGAATTAGTGCACGCGCGACAGGAGAAAATAGTAAAATCACCAAGAACCGCACGAGGTCATCGTAAACATAGACAGGTGATGGACACAACTGGATTTTACCCGCATCTTGTCATGCGTACAAGGGCAAGAATCGGTGGCGAAAAAGAAGAACTGTTTACCCAAGTCTTTTTACGCCAACAGTTATATTATATATAACGATCGGCAATTTGTTCGTCTGTGATAAACACCGTGACGATTATTATAGCATCTTGAACCCGCGTCTCCCCCTATGCGTCACTACAGGTGCAGTTTTACGGCGGCGCAGACAGCTGGCTCCAGCTCGTCATCAAGACTAAACAGCACTCTACCCTGTGGGGGCCTAGCTGACACCCAATCGACTAATATCGCAGGGGTTCAATTGCGCGGTTGACACCGCGGAACAAGTGTTCACCTTGCTCGCGATACTATACGTCCAAGCCGCAAGAGAAGATTCTTTGTTTTAAATCGAATTAAATAGCGATAAAATGGACTTGGGGCCACAGCCTTGGAGGAAAAGGGCACGGTTGGTTCGCACGATTTACTTGATTTATTTTACAGTGTAGAGTGTAACTTATGGAAATGTCTTCCCATGGTCCGGAGGTGAGAAGATTTTAAGCCGAGTGATTGCACTGTTATGATCAGAAAGCCTGACCTGGGGATTTGGCTGGTGCAAGATCTTGAGCCCGAAAAGGTTAATCAAACCCCAAAACATCGAATAGACTTCTTTTTTAGGCTACTCAAAAAAGAAGAAGAAATATCGTAACTATTGTAGACAAGAGGGTTGACACACGCCCCAACATTGGATGTACCCCTTGCGCCCCCCACCCCACCCAATTTGAAACCTGGACCTTTGAGATTAAACATTAACAGAATGAAAAGTTATAAGTCATTTTTTTTTTTTTCGTGTAAAGTATCTAATAATCTTCAAAACATTTATACAGCCTGCACTAAACACATTTTTTAGAAGTAATATACAATTTTGATTGTAAGTATACATTGTTTTTATAAAGGTATACAAAAGAGGGAGTATAAATGACTACACATTGCCACGTTGAGTTACAACTGGCAAAATGCCACATCTGCCAAAGGTTTCCTGGGTGCCAGTATACCTCCCCGCCCCCCCCCCCCCCACCACGTTTAAGGTAGTCATGAGTGCGTAACTATACACTCAACTATCTCCTGGATCAGCATTGACCCGAAGTCCCGGGGGAGGGGGCTGACCCACGTCTGGTTCAAGCTGACCTGAAACTGCGGTGTGTTTTTTTTTTAAATCGTAGTCCACTTCAGTTTGACACAGTTTCGGGTCAGTTTGACAAGGTTTGGGGTCATACTGACCAATAAATGGGTAAGGCGGAACCCGGGTAAATGCTGACCCGCTTTTTTTTTTTATATATAAAAAGCGTACATGCATGTTACGGTAAGCCAAGCCAAACCAAAAATTAATACTAATAATAACCACGTCTATTTCACACCAAGATGGCTTTTTTTCCCAAACACAATTTGTTACCGGGTGAATGGCATATGATTTAAGATAGCGAAGCACCGCTGTTGGATTATGCACTTGCAACAGCTTTTAATTTAGGTTCATGCGGAATTGACAGTGCACTATCGTGCGTGACGTGGGTGCCGGACTATCAAGGAATGATGATTAACAAAAACTAATTTATCTCCGGTTTAAATTGGTGGATTAACAGCTGTCCGTATCAGTCATTGCACCGGGTAGAAGTGCGCTGCCCAACTGCTTTAAAGGAAGAAAAAAAGTACATTTGTCGTTATCTTCGTGAGATGTGTCTCTGGATTCATTCCAATCTATTTTACCACGAACAACGGAGTAGGAAAAAAATAAAGAAGAATTCATTACAGTCCTTGAGAAAACAATATCTTTGGTCTGTAGAACTATAGACCATGTGACCTGTGACATCACACATGTCTACTAAAGAGACGCAGAGCCTGGACTTCCTGCAGGCTTAATTTGTACACATCTCAGTGGAAGAATACTTCAAATTTGACATCTTGTGGAGATTGCATTGTCTGATTTGTATCAACTTTTGATATGATGGAAAGGGGGCACACCTCAAAACTTGTTCAGCGGTAAATTTTGTGACTCTTGAATTTATGTGGAAATTATGACACAAAATGTACACATTCCAAATTTGACCATAGTGTAGTATCTTGCCTGCCAGAAAGGCCCTGGAATTAAACAAGGTCATCCTTCTTGTAAGCAATGGGTAAGTGGTCTAAAAATGTGTCTCACTTTTAGGACACCGAAGCTTCGGTACGATAATGTATGATTTGTGCTGATCTAAAATTATAAATAAAAATAAATAAATAAATAAATAAATAAATGAGCTATTCTCATCACCGAAGGCGTGCTGTTTGTAAAACTGTAGGCCAATCAGTAGGCCCTACCAGGTTGATATTGGCCTACTATGTTTACCAGTGAAGATGTAGAGGAGAAATTACGCTCATTCGAAGAAGGATTACCAGTGAAATGGAATTTACAAAAGAAGGTTCACCAGAATGAGGTCAAACAATGAATGTTTAAGAAGAAAGTGAGTGTACCAGTGAAGACCTACCAGTGAGGAGAAGTTCACTGGTGAAGGTTAACCGCTGAA
This sequence comes from Pisaster brevispinus, assembly GCA_023634235.1. Lineage (NCBI taxonomy): Eukaryota > Metazoa > Echinodermata > Asteroidea > Forcipulatida > Asteriidae > Pisaster > Pisaster brevispinus. The sequence goes on from JAMKCF010000026.1 coordinate 1,708,523, forward strand.
GGTTAACCAATGAATTAAGTTCACCAGTTAGGGCATACCAGAAAACATTTACCAATGAAGGTTTTTCAATGAAGGTTTACCTACACACAACGTTTACCAGTAAAGGGTTATCAGCGAAATGAAGTTTACCAATGTAGGTTATTCAATTACCAATTCATGAAGTTTACCAATGAAGGCTTACCAGCGCAACAACGTTTATCAATGAAGGTTTACCAGCTTGGGGTTTACCACTGAAGGTTAACTGTTTACCACTGAAAGTTAAAAAGAAAACTTACGTTTACCGGTAAAGGTCTATCAGGTTTTTCAATAAAGGTTTATCTGCCAATGAAGTTCTCCAGTGAAGGTTTGTCAATTTAAACGACGCGGTACGGGAATTTCTTCTTTTCTTTTTTTCGTGCGAATTAAAAGCACGTCGAAACAGTCTTTCAACTTCAAATGTCAGCAAATGTACTTTTGCGTCGAGATTTAAAAAAGGATGACAATCCGCTCGAACAGCATTCAAATTTGCAGCAGCTTTTCGCCGAAATCTCTAGTGTAGCGCCTACTATGCTAAGTCGAATGCCGATTTCCCTTGGCTTAAAAAAGAACACCTTATAAGTTTTATTGAGTATAATGCTATCTAAATTCGCATGTCTCAAAGTGAAATTGGTGGCGGTTTCAACTGAGGAGGTAAAATCACTTTCATATGAAACTAAAATAGGCTGCTTTTTTGCCGAAAATGACCAGGAAAATCTATATTGAAATAATGGCAACAACAGTAAGAAGACCTCTTTACCGAGTGTACCGTATCAGCTTGGTACCAGGTAAAATTATTTTTAGTTCTAATTTTGTAATTTGTTTTATCCTCGTCTTGACGCACTAGAAGATACCCATAGTTGAAAGAAACGACTGGTTGCGTGAACTTCACCCAATCCTTATCACCGCTGTATCAGTACCTTTTATAGTCATGGCCGAGCCCAACAATCAAGGCGCGTGCCCACAGGGGGATATCACCGGCCAAGGCGGGCTGCGTCGTGTGCCTCTCTCTCTTGAGCCCAGTGGGGAAATGCCGAGCTCGGGCCTGGGTAATTGGTGTCGCGAGCTGCACGGTGTCGTCTTACACCAAGCGGCACGAGATGAAGAAAACGGATGCTACATGCCTTATCTCTTGATCCAAAAGGGGAGAGGTCGTTGGGGGTCACCTCTAACTGAGCATCATCGGTTATATGCCCGGCCAATCGACGGTATAGCTTCATTCTCCAAGACCAGATAAATAGCCGTGGGCGTGTGCCCGGCAGAAGGACTTTAAGAAAAGTGTGCCTGGCATAAAAAAAGGGTCGTAGGCAACTTCTTAAAATGTGCAAAGGTTCCTTCAAGAAAACCGAAAACTGGCCAGTAGTTTTTAAAAACCGTGTACTTTCGGACTCCAAACAGGCGGGCATTGCATAAGCCGGTGCTACCACAGGCACAAGAGTTTTATGCAAAGTTTCAAATCCTTTTAATGGATATGGTGTCGCTGCAAACTTTGATTGTATTTTCACCATCATCCCCATTTAAAGTTTCAAGTCCTACTCGTGTTGGCCTACATTGTGTTAATACCAGAAACCTTACTAGATTGTAGGCTCCGCCATGCAAAGTTTCAAATCCTGCTCATGTACATGGTGTTACTGCAAACCGTGCTATAAGATTGTATCTCCATGCCATGCAAAATTTCAAATCATACTCATTGTATGTGGGCCTCGTGGTGTTACTGCCAACGCCTTTGAATTTTGGGTTGGAAAACGGGCAAACGGAAACATGGCCAGAAGTGCCCCCCTAGAAAAGAAATGGTGCACCCCCTTGTGCCCTTCCCCCACCCCCTAAAATTTTACCCCAGTTACGGCGCTGAGGAAAACAGAGTTAATGGTGAACATTGTTTTGGTCGTTTTCTGTCCACTTCCTTTTGAACTTTGATTTTTTTTTATTTTTATTTTTTATAATATGCGATGACGGAATGCCACGTACATTTTCTATCAAACGAGATAATCTGGGCCCCCTGGACATGAAAGGTCAGTTGCATAAGGTTGCGGCTGTATGGTTAAGTGAATTACACATCAAGGCATCGGTGATGTGCAAACACACCACAGCGCCAACAGGCACGGCATAATTTTGTCTTGCCCCCCTGCCTTGCTGAGATGGTCTAGTTCATGTTTCACCTCAAAACCACGTGGCACACTTTACCCTTGAGAGGGGTGCTCTGCGGTTCTTTCTCTCTAGTCTTACACGGGAGACCTTGGGGCGACCTAGGCCCACTTTACCATAGAGCTGTTAAAAAGGAGGGTAAATACCTTTGGTAAAAATGTCAAAGACCGGTTTCCTCACTTGGTGCATCCCAACACACGCATACAATAACAAAGCTGTGAAAATTTTGGCTCAATTGGTCATCGAAGTTGCATAAAAAAGAAAGAAAAAAAAACACCCTTAATTGTTGCGTATCTAGAATCGTGTGCTTTCAGATGCCCGAGAAAGGCTTCGTACCTGAAGATGGGGTAAAAAAAAGTACCTCTTTTTCTAAAACTGCATTACTTCAAGTCAATTTTAAAATTGTTTGATACTATCAACAGCTTCCTGGTGCTCTTTCCTAAGTAATTTGTTATTGTCATTTACCCTGCCTGCCTTTAAGCACTACAGTTTTAGTACAAAACAATTTTGGTTACCAGCCAAAATAATATTTCACAATATGAACAATTTGTGACTGATTTCCTGCTAAATTGCGCTTTGTAGAAATTTGTTCAGCAATTTTCTCCTTAGGTCCCGGAGGCCCCAGTGGGTGAGTGCACTACACTCAATCGTGAGAACATCATGTGCAGAGACCACCTCCCCCCCCCCCAGTGAATAATTTTTGTAAACCCACATTTTTTTTCTTAAAACCAAAATCTGAAGGTCATGTTTTTAAAGGATTGTTGAAGAATGGTCCAAGTAGTGTGCCCTGGGGTTGTTGACTTTCAGCTTGTGGCAGTCTGGGGCGTTGTTTTGTCTCCGAAAACTCACACTGTTCTGCTCCCAAGCAGGTGGAGTGTACCTAGTTTAGCATTCATAGGATTTTCATTTTTGTTTGACAGATTACCTTAAAAAAAATAAAATAAAAAAGGGAAAAGAAACAAGAAGTTCAGGTTGAGAGACTTTTAAAGGTTTTGTTGAGTTTTTTTTTTTTTTACATTTTAGCATTAGGCTTTGGTTGATATGGAGACCGTCCCCTTGTTTTGTGTAGTGCACCCCTGCACCATGGTGAAATAGACCGTTATCAACTACATGGTAAAATAGACCGTTATCAACTACATGGTAAAATAGACCGTTATCAACTACATGGTAAAATAGACCATTATCAAAACATGGTAAAATAGACCATTATCAACAGATATTATACGCGCTGGACACAAACCCCGCTGAAGTTAAACTTTACTGTGCTTTACCTGGCAGCATTGGTTTAAAAACAAAAACCTGTTCAGTTTACGGGGAACGTTTTTAGCGTGTACGTTGACGGAGTTCAACCGTCTTAGGCAAGCGTTGCAATGGTAGACGAAATCCCGGTCATTTTACGGGTGGTTTACACGACAACAAGGGTGCCATACAATGACATTGTTGGTACAGACTCTCGTCATCACAGTCTGGAGCAGCAGCCTTTTGTTGCAGTATTAACTATTACTGCTGTCCAGACTCCATTACATCTTAGCTTCATCATTCAAGGAAATCTAAGGGTCTGGAAAAGATAAACGCAAAAGTCACAATACCGGAAAACAAAATCCCGTCAAAGCACTCACAGACCTGCAGTACTTTCTGTGCAACCGTTGGTGGTAGAAAATAAATTGTCCTACCTCCATGGTTGAACGACCCGTAGTGCTGCGGAACTTAGCGATTGTCCATTCTATGGGGTTTTACAGTTTGAGTTGACCCACTATGTTTGAACTGACTCGTTTTCGACAGCAGGTGTGATAATTGGTGACCAAATAGACGCCCCTTACAGTAAATGATACCCCGATGCCCCTACCCTTATAGCAAAGAGGGTGTACGTTGCTGTAAGTTGACAACAAAGGAAAGATCCCAAATAAAGATGCCCGTCTCAATCCCCTCAGGGACCGTGGGAATGTCTCAAACTAGGTCTGGTTATTATCGTTCATTATGGTGTCTCGCTCATTGATATGTCCCAACGCTAGTTTGGGGCCCACTCTCATAGGAATGCCCAAATGAGAATATTGACAATCTCGTGGTTACTAAAACAAAGTATTTGCGTTCGGTCACGAGAGGAAAGACTTGGTGGTCCAGTGACAAGTCTGAGCAGCAAGCCCTGCGGTCCTCAGTAGAAGTTTGTTTCAAACTCGAGCCCTATGGTCTAGACATTCACTTATTAATATTTCATTTCATATTTGTTTCAAAAATCAAACTGTCAGCACAGAGCTGAGCTACGTGGCATTTCCAGACGGTTTTATTTGAGGTGGAAACTTGCGGACAGTGAAGAACCGTCTGATGGTCTTCGACATAATGAAAATTGACACCATGGGTGTTGTCACGTGATCTGTAGATACCGAAGAGAGAATCAAAATTAACACCAAAGGGTGTTAAAAGAACACCACTGTAATTGTTTCGGCAGAAATTAGTGTTACTTTAACACCCTATGGTAATTTTTTTTGGTACCTATAAATGTGCCACCACCCATGTTGTCAATTTTAACACCCACAGGTTTTGAAGGAAAATCTCGTAACAAAATATCTCGCGTGGATGCGCTTCTTGCGTAGAAACAAGCAGAATGGCTACAGACAGAAAGGCACGCGGCCAAGGCGCGACGCCTCTCACCAGTTTCCAGGTCAGTCTGAACCCAAAATGGGTCAAGGACCCTGGGAACTGTGGCAATTCTGACCCTGGACTCTTTACAGTGAAGGCAGAGTGCAAAAACGTCCGTGCCAACGCCTTAATTCAAGTAGAGTAAAAATGTATATATTTCTGTTATACTCACACAATAAGAAACAGTGATTATATTTTTTTTAAAGGACTTTTCGATTCACATCAACTTTGAAAAATCACCTATCAAATCAAATCAAGACTGAGCCCCATACCTTTATTTCTTATTCATTAATCTGATACAGTAAAATAATCCGCCAATTATGAGATTAACAGACGTGATTTGTTCATTGTTGTTTTAAGTGTTAAATTGTTTAAAATTTTTACCGCGGTCGATAAAAAAGAAGAAGAGAAAGTCCTGCTTTTGATCAGAGGGGTTTCCATTTCTGAATCAGTTTCACCCGGAAACTGTCTTAATGTGGCCCGTAACTTGGTTAAAATTCAAACTTTTGACTCAGAGTCCAGGTCATCTTGACACGGGGACTCTGGGTCAAACTGACCTGGATCAGGCCCCCGGTGCATGGGACACGGACTCCGGTGTCAATTCTGACCGGGGAGTCTTTAGAATGTATTCCTCCGAAGCTGACCCGGCCATCACTTAGACCTCCCCTAATCGTTGTTTCACGTACCGCTCTTCCTAAACCCTTGTTTTACGTAAGACTTTAGAGAGAGTTTAATTTCATGACGGATAAATACAATCAATGCAAAGCTCTTTTTTATTTTCCCATTTGTAAGTTCCTCCTCTTTTACAAGAAATTTCCGAAGCCGCGTGAGGGCAAACCATTGAGTCCGAAATACAAGACCACAACTGTTATAACAAGAGTAGGGCTTAGACCACATTCATAAGTAGAAATGGTATACAGTACTGCATTCATTGTACATTCAAAGGTGTGCTTTTTGTGAGAGGACGGGGGAAAAAAAGGGCCTTCCCGTCAATGTCACATTAGTTTCGGTGGCTCGCACACACTTATATTCTAACGCTTCGTCGCACCCTCAGCGTCAACAATCATTTAAAATGAATATAAACTGCTTAATCTGCTCATAAATTGGATGTAAACAGAGGGTAAACTGGTAGCACCTGAGAATCACCTGCGTGTGCGAGCATAGCGGACGCTTTCACACGCAGCCAAGCACGGCGTGGGGATGGAAGGAAGGGGGGTTTTGGGCGTCGAACCATGCATCATAATTCGGAGTGAATGGGGCTGGTGAAATTCCGCGGTGAATAACTTTAAAGCAGTGATATGATTCGGTGAAAGCTTGGAGACGGTTACACAGCCCTGGCCAGGAAAGAAAGATTTCTTTTTTTTTTGACTCCCCTACAAAACGAACCTGGTTATCTTAACGTGTTTTTTTTTTAATTGGGCGACACACCTTTGCCCTTCAAATCACAGAGGAAGGACGTCAGAAGAGGTGAAACATGCTCCACGTGATCGAACTCCGCGGCAGGAACAAGCACCACCGCGCCGTCTGGAGTTCGCAAGAGAGTTTGCTGCGAACTGCAGATTAGTGTCAATTCCATGATCATCAAAAACTCAATACTTGTCATAACAAATCATGAAAATTATTTATTTTATAAAAACCCTAGATTTAGAAAATATTGTGGTCATCAGTGCAATCTGAATTGAGTCAACATGAATTTGCAACGAGCATCGGTTTTTTTTACAATGGTGGTATTTAGCTTGGTATACAGCTTCTTAAACCGCCTTGAAGACCATGGGAGCGATGGGAATCAATCTGTCACAGCGGGCCTTTTCCAAACCTAGGCTTAGGCTTCGGCTCTGGGATCCGATTGACGTTGGAATCGCCGTACTAATTGTACGCTGCTCCAAAAATTGATGCCGGAGCCCAAGCCGGAGCCGGAGCTCAAGCCGAGTTTTCGAAAAGGCCTCTGGACTGAGACTCGCCCATCGAACCGGCCGGGCCCGATCTCATAGAGCTGCTTGTAGCTAAGCACACAACAACAAAATTATGCTTATCAGAATAAGGTTACCAGCCAAAGTACCACACTAACCATCTGTGACTGGTATCGTGCTCATTGTTGCTTAGCTTAAAATTATCAAGCGACAGCTTTTTACTAAAGCGGCATTATAAACAAAAAGGGCCCTTGGATCGATATGATGTATCACGGTTTCTAGATCAACGACCCTGCATCACGGAAACCAGACTCTACAGCCAATCAGAAATTACGTCAAGTTCATTATCCCTCCATGGTCTGTGCTGGGAAAGGCATCTCATTTAACTAGACCTAAGTTTTTTTGATATTTCTACAACAATTTAGCTCGGGAAGATGGAAACGTGGATGTTGTTTTCCAGCTTCCGTGCCATGGCAATATTCTAGAAGATGGAAATGTTCGTCACAGGGCAATTGACGAGGGTACAACAGTTATTACTAAATAAACAAAATCAACTTTCCAACCCAAAACATAATACATATAATTTATGTTCATTAGCTTTTGTCAATATTACCAAAACCATGTATCGAAATCATACATCCTACAACCAACGTGATAAACAAAAAATCCACCAAATTAGTTGGATGTTTGTAGTTACGATTGATGGTTCGTCGGGACATAACAGCTGCGCAGCCATGATTTTGTATCCGGTGGCAGCGGGGGCATCGCTTTCCAGGGGGGGGGGCATGTTCCCCATTTTGGGGGGCACGTTTCTAAATTCGTTTTGAAGTAAGGCACCTGGGGGCACTGGGATAATCGGGGGCATGTCCCTGGCTGGACGGTTGGCACTGGTCAATGACATAACCTGAGAGGGCTTGCCCTGCCTCCCACCCACCACCACCACCCGCAAAGGCCCTGCCTCAGAACGCTTGCCCTCAAACAAAATAATTATGAGATCGAAGAAAGTATTAACTTTGACTTTTAAAATAGGATCCAAAGTTTTGAGGGCGGTATGTTTGAAACGGTGGCATTTCCACCTTGTGAGAACCCCTGGAGATTTCAAGGAGCTTCTGTGAACAGCTGGGAGTACTAGATCAAAGAGAATGATTTTTTTGCCCTTTTTTTCTGAAGATAAATAACAGCCACTTTTAAACACATTAAACAAATCTTAAATCACATAAAAGTCTGAAATGTCTCACCCCTGCGTGTTTACCACACCTTTAACTTCTGATTAACAGTTGGAAACTATCGGTTTCCCTAATAGTGCGGACTTGGGGCATGCGGTTCCATTGCAGTGACGGACCCCGGCATTGTCACTGCCCACACTGTCAACTGTCAAAATATTTTCATATCTTTTTGTTGCCACAAAGGTCTTTCTCGTAGTACATCACAAGGGGGAAAAAATTACCTTCCAGAACCCCATTATGCAAAGTCATCAGAGGAGAATGAAAGCGAGTATTTTCTCGGATAATTCAGTTTTAATGATTTCGCCTTCTGGTTAATTCTGGTCGACGCTTCACTAAGGTTAAATTGTAGAGGGCGTGTCGATGAACCCCATATAGGCTGTCTATACACGCATACAAGTGACTTAAATCAATTAGCTATTTTAGATTAAAAACGATAACAAAACAAGCGTAGCCCTGGGGGCAAACGGAAACATAAACCATTTCTCTCGTCCCACAACAACAATCTTTGAAATGCATGTGTGAGAACAAGAAATTCTCCGCAAGGGTTTAAAAACCCAGGTTGTTTATTGATATTATTCTAATTTCCCCGCCCACAATCTGTTTACGGTTCCAAGCCGACCCAGGAATGATAATGAGAACAAACTATATATTGTGGTTATAGCGTAAGCGTTATTTGATCCGAACATTTTGTAATTCAATTTTGAATAGCCACTTTATTTATGACAGGATTTCATTGAGGTTATTGCACGAAAGAAAATAATAATAATACGCAAACAAAATGAAATGATTCGTGGTGGTTAATGAAAAACTAGAAATTAGGCCTAACTCTTGGTCGGTACCCCGACGTTATATCACGTCCATCAGTTATACGTTAATACATGTTAATACAATGAATGGCAAATCACCATCCTACATCTGTGATCTCGTCCAGCCACTATTATTCCAGCTCGTGAAAATCTGCGTTCAGCAGCTGACAAACTCCTCCTTGTGGAATATGCTGTGAACAATTCGTGGAGATCCCGTTCTTTCTAGGTAGCTGCAGGGAAGGTCTGGAATGGTCTACCAAGTTCCATCAGAGCCATCCAGACAACGGACCATTTCAAAACAGCCTTGAAAACACATCTTTTTAAAGAACATGTTTTCCTAATTCCGCGGAGATTGGGATTTCTGCTTATTCTGCTGCTGTTTTTGTATTTTATGCAGCACCCCATTTTCACCCTTTCTTGCTTGTGCACCACTGGAAGCTATCCATTATTTTCTGGAGCAAGCGCCACGAGCACTTTCGTGGATACCGGCGCAATAGAAGACGTCTTATTATTTGTTTTCATCTTATAACAGCATGCAAAAGAAAGATCTCTTTGTGCCGGTTACTCCTCGAGTCGGGCTACGTCCCGTAGCCTTAGATCTCAAGAATCTTTATCAGAGTTATTATTATTATTATCATCATTATTACATGAAGAAAGTTGTGACAAGTGAGTGGTATATAAGAACGTTTTTGTATGCTTTTCGTTTTGAAACAGCATTGCTGTCAACATTCGTTCAGAGCAAACACGTTCTAAGAAAACTTTTCCTTTTTTGAGGGGGGCACCTCCACTTTAATCTTCGCGACATGTTCCCCCCCCCAAAAAAAAAAAACACAAAAAAAAAAACATGAATAATCGTGTCACGCTCTACATCAATATTTGCTTAGTGTCAATAAAAAAAAGTGAAATATTTCGATGTTTTTATACGCCAACAGAAACGCACCGTATTCCATTACGAGCTTCGTAACCGGATCGGGTGATTACAATATTGCTACGGGGTCCGACGGACCGCTCGACCCCCCCGTATATCTATTTATTTTCTTGCTCATGTTTGTTTATATATAATTGCCGCAATATTTTAGGTTGTCATTCATGAGTTACGGATAAATTATGCAGCAGTGTCATTAACTAACACCTCATAGGTGTCAAACATCTTCCCCACATTGAATCAATTGTGTCTACGTGCAGATCTCTCTTGGTTTCTCTCTCTCTCTCTCTTTCTCTTCCTTTTGCCAATGACTGCAATTGCACTACAGCTGTAGTTTAACCGTCACTGGTGGTCATTGCTACCACCAAAGGTGAGCCGAATGACGTGAACGCAGGTTGCGTAGAGGTCGTCAAGAGTTCGGCAACGTTTCCATAGCAGTCTGGAGAGCACTGTCTCCTTTATCAGACATCCCGCGTACTCCCTTTCCCGCTAGAATTTGCGCTTTTTGTACAAAATCCCAGATCCGTGTCACTTTCTGTTTAGACCCCTTGCATATGACGTCACACTCTCAAACAGCGCCCCCCCCCCCCCACTGAGGCAAAAAGAGGTAGACCATTGGACAACAGCTGTTATGCTAGTCTATTATGCCAGGACTGTTCTGATTGGTAAGTATGCTGCACGCCCAAACTTGTCGCTACCTCAGCTGCACTATCAACCAATGCTAAATGCAAAACATTCAACAATACTCAACAAATATTTTAAGTTTCTCAGCGTCTTGAAACCAATCAAACATATTTTCGGACAACTAATCTTCAGATTTCTTTCCAATTTTTGGCAGGTGAGTGGTTTGGGGTTTTTTACTAATTACACCAGAAAAAAACACCCCCGAAAATGTGTTTTTTCCCAAACCGATTTGCTGCCAGTTTTCGTGAAGCACATATCCACTTCCCAAGCCAAATAGTACCACCTTTAAAGCCTAAATTCATCAAGTCTCCTCAAAAGTTGAAGCACAGAATCCCCAGGTTACGTAACTTGTCATAATTACACTATATATCAGTTGCAACGCCCCCCAAAACGTTATTATTTAAAAGATTTTCAGGGTCTTACAAATTATGATAATCAGTTTGGCGCATGAGTTTTGGCACACGATTATGTGTTGTTTTACCAAAGATCACTTCATTGTTCGGAAGCGTTTCTTATTACAGACACTCATAATTTTGAGAAGACCTCCAGTTTTTGAAGAAAGATATGCAAAAGCCAAGTTCAATTAGAAACTCTTCTTAAAAAACTCACCAATGAAGAAAAACTAGCTCAATGTAACTCCTATGGGCTTCTGGCAATCAGTGGCACCAGTTTGTGAGAAGTGGGCGTGGCTCACAGTAAAATTACGGTACAACTTACGAACAGGATGGTAGACGTAAACGTCTGTCTGGTGACACTTAAGACTCTTTAATGCAAAATGCAGTCGTTTGTGGTGTCCTATAATCTTTGTTTCGTTTAATGTGCCACCCTCAACGAAACAACATTATTGCTCGAAACAAATGTTTCTTTAAACGCATCTGTTGAGGACAGACGTTAGAATTTATTCGAAAAGGAAACTCATTTGCATAAATGAATAAATTGACATAAATTATTAACTTAAATATCCCAGACGCCTATATACTATCTCCTCGATGCATGTACAGAGCGCAAAGGACGGTTTCCAACAAGCACTTCTCGGATGTTTCGGAAAGGAAAACCAAGATCGTTAATGAATATTCATTGAATAATTATTCATTGAATAGTTCCATAAATCCATAAAATCAGGATTGGATTGACTTAAAATGTTGCTTGAGCGTATATTTCGTTTACTTTATCGTAAAGACATAGATCATAAAAAAACTGGTGCTGATTCGTTTTGATATTTCAGTTTTGATAACCATGTGTTTGATTTGCTACTGATACAGTTTACTTCAGTATTGCAGAACCAGCCGCCACAAGAAAGGGGATATCGTCTACGCTTGCGTCAGCAGCTTCATCCACTAAGATTTATGTGTAACCGTAGCATAGACCTAATTTATATATTTATTATTTTTTATAAATCAAGTTTTAGTACCCATAAGTCAAATTACAGTGTTGGGTGTACACTTGCGACGTTCAATCTCTTCTCTTAATGGTGAATGCTTTCCGACTCCACCGAGTGACGAGCTGTCTCGAACCGATGTAGTCATTCAGTAATGGTTTATAAAAAAAACTCGTGGCATCAGCTGAATTGCAAATTTACAGTCAAAGTATACACAGTTTAAGTAGGCGCAGTGGAATAACAACAAAAGGTTTAAAACATTTTTTCCTAATTCTGCGGAGATTTGGGATTACTGCTTATTCTGCTGCTGTTTTTTATATTTTATGCAGCACCCCATTTTCACCCTTTCTTGCTTGTGCACCCACTGGAAGACATCCACAGAGAAACTTTATTATTGGAGCAAGCGCCATGAGCACTTTCGTGGATACCGGCGCTATATAGAAGACGTCATCGTTATTATTAAAATACATAACAAGAAGTACTAAAACTGCAAAAGGAAATTGGTGTAAGAAGCTTACAATTTATGCAAGGTACTTTACAAAAAAATATAAAAACTTAACCAGGCAATAAACAAGAATAACACGATTTATAAGAAGCGAAAATCCCCTATTGTTAAATCCCAAACAAGTTAAGCAAACGAACTGCTTTCTGTTCTTTCAGTTTTACAAACGAAGCTGAGGGATTTTGATTTCTTACAGTTCTTGTGTTTTGGGGTGCTGGCAAGTATTGGTGAAATTGTGGTGTTTTTTATTTGAAGAAATTACAGAGTGATTGGCAGCGATCTACGATTTTAAATTGACACCGTGGGCGTTGTCCCATACAGATATACCAGAGGCATCAACATTTACACCATAGGGTGTTAAATTAACACCAATTCCTGCCGAAACAATTACAATTGGTGTTATGTTTACACCCTATGATTTAAATTTGGAGTCACTCTTCGGTATTTGTATGTAACAACACTCATGTCAACTTTAACACCCCAGTTTTTGCAGCCAGTGCAAACTTTGGGTTACAATTCTGTTTAGTACTAAAATTTGGTTTCCCCACAGAATTGCATTTTAGCTTCTTTTAAATTTCCTTACTTTGCCATGTAGACTTCGAGTGAATATTTTTGAAGAAAAAACAATAATCATAAACGGTTTCAAACTGTCAGTTCCTTTTGGAAAGTTCCATTCAAATTGTTTCAACTGTCCTGTCGTCATTTGTCGACAATACCCAAAAGCCACTAGAGCCACCAATAGCACTCTGCACTGGAAATGATGCAATGATACTGAGCCTTATGGTTTCTCAAACCGTTTCAACTCCTTGGGAGTGTGCAGCCCCGGTACATTTTCCCAATCGAAACGAAAACACAAAGGCATAAATAACGTGCACAAATCCTCGGCGAAGCATGACAGCGTTGCTCGGTTACCTCAAGAAACAGTGAACCCTCACCCAAGGGGGTCAATTTCATAAAACTGCTTCAGCAGAAAATATTACTGAACAATTTTCTGCTAGGCAAAAAACATTGAGCAGGAAACCAGTTACAGATGGTACATGTGACTTGATGGTATTATGACTGCATGCTAACCTTGTTCTGGTAAGCATAAGATTGAGCTTAGCTACTTGTTGTGCTTAAGCAGCTTTGATCGGGCCCTGTTGATTGTAAGCTCTTATAGTTGGTTGCGTGGTGCGTCAGTTGAAAACTAGACGACTTGAACGCAACGAACTCTTCCACAAAACCACTGATGTGTCAAATAATTTAAAAACAAGTTCAATCACATCCATACAAAACCGAAGCTGTTCAATGACTTGTAAAACCTCACATCAAACGCCCTTTTCGACTTTTTTTACAACTATTTACAAAACCCTTTTTGGGAGCGACACCCATGTTGCCAAATCAGTGAATTTTAACGAGCCCATAAACATTTCTCCCATGCGTTCATCCGAATGGAGGTCGGTTCACTGCCTATAGTTGACGGACCAATTACAGTCTTACATTTATTGTTCATTGTTAAAATGATATCAAATGAGCTGTGCAGCGTGGCGAACAGATTATATGCGCTTATTACACGTGGAGCCATAAGGTCGAGGAGTTTGTTTGGATGAACTTGGCAACGCAACTTTCATTTCAACTCTATAGTTCGACCTTTATCCATGCTCCGTCAACCCCCCCCCCCCGTGTGCATGCACACGTTATAACGAGTACCCGATTCACATTCTGCCGAAAAGAGGTCCGACTAAATCGTACCCTTGCGTCACACACCAGGGGTCGATTTCGCAAAGCACTAAGACTCTCATCTTAAGATGAGTTGTCAGTATTACCATAGTGATTTGTATTGTGACATCACACTTTGCTTAGCAATTAAGATGGCTTTGCGTTTAAGATCAATCTTAACTCTTTGTGAAATCGAGCCCTGGGTATTTACCCGCCAACCGCCACCACACACCACACACCACATAAACTGTCCCAAAGCTGCTTGATACAAAAAGGTGCACCGCTGCCTTTTGCACAATTTCCCAGAAACAGTACAGTATCGAAAAATAACACTGAAACATGTTGAAATCACATTGTGAATAGTTCAGCATCAGCATCGCCTGAGCTATGCCATTTTACCCACCATGCAACACTCTAAGTCCGGGTCAGAATTGACCCCGGTCAGAACTGACCCGGCTCCAGGTCACCTGCGGCCTGACCCAGTTCTAGGTCAGTATGACCCGGAATCTGTGTTTAAAATGACCAGGGGTCAAAACGAGCCATTTCATTGCTTGCAACATTCGTTTTTTTTTTACTGGAACAAAAATTCTTCGTGTGTCCGCACTGCAAATATTGGGGTGTTAAAAAGAATCAAAATGTACACCATAGGGTGTTAAAATAACACTCATTTCTGCCAATACGGTTACAATAGTGTTATTTTAACACCCTATGGTGTTTTGATACCCTCTTGGGTACCTCTTTGTGACAACCCCCATAGTGTCAATTTTAACACCCCAGTGTTTCGAGTGCGGAAGAAGGGCACGGAGCCTTACGCCCTTTGCCCGGGTTCAGTTTAGCCGTTTTCAGAACTCGTCAAGAGAATCTGCAGTCAGACAACAAAACACCAAAGCTAAAACTATAAAAATCGGATGACTCTCTAATGTGTCACTGATATCGATACATTTATTGATAACACTTTTTTCCCTATTACGCAGCGTGTATTCAAACACCTGTTTTTCAAAACCTCAACACTAAAATCAAAACAAAAATGGGTCAGAAAAACGCCTTCATGTGTTCCGTTAGAGACCCCTCACAAAGCACACTGTGACACCGTAAATAATAACTCTGTCATTATTTATCACATTTTCCCTTGTAATTTACCCCCTTATTTATTGCATCGCAGCCGCCACTGGTCGATCCCATGGTGACGAGAACAAATCGCGCCTAAAACGCCCCGGTCACCTCACCCAAGTAAATGCGAAAAATAAAGTTGAAATTTTGATGCTGTTTTCTCTTTGTCGTCCCCCTAAGTTATTGCTACAAGTCACGGGTGACATGTCAGACTCTTTCATGGTGCCCATTTACGGATTCCTTAATCTACCATGCACTCCGTGTGACATGTCAGTCTCATCCTCGATAGCCCATTTACGGATTCCCAATTCGCCAAAGCACTGCGAGTTACATCTGCCCCACATTATTTAAAAACGTCTGTTTCCACAAGTCCGTGAACGAAAACCAAATACTCAACAATGCACGCCGAACTTACAGACAGACACCTCACACACATAGTTTGACGAAGTGCTCCACCCCCCAAAAAAAAAAAATAAATGAATAAAGAAAGAAAGAAATCAATAAAAATTGAAGCTCTTCTAAACAGTTGGACGGTGCAGGCTGACGACCCCACCCCCTTTTCAGTCCAGCTTGTTTTTGTAGTTCAGCCACAAATATATAGTTTGAAATCTGCACAATGATGACGGTTTGTTTTGTTGGAGCAGTCATCGTCTCCATTGACATAAGCCATATCATACACTCGATTCCACAATGCAAAAAAAAACAACAACAAAAACCCCCGATTTTTCCTTGATGGATTATGTATTGACTAATTTACTCAAGGAGTCTGGATTGACAGACGAACCGACTAATTGATGGCTCGATTGATCGATTGATTGATCGATTCATTAATTGGTTGATGGACAGGTTACATTTAAACCAGTCGCCGGAACAAACCCAATCACCAATAACCACTTCAATAATCCAGTGTTTTGTTTGACCGCATTACACACGGGTTATTAAATGCACTGTGTGCCCGTCTAAAAGTATTCGCCAGTCGATTTAACAAATCTTAATACTCAGTATTTAACGATTCAAACAATCGAAGACAATGTGATTATCATTGCTTTATGATTCATTTGAGACAGAGAGAGAGAGAGAGAGAAAAAAAAATCCAGTATCTAACCTCATCTATTCGGTTCAGCGGATCTTGTTTTTTTGGCTAGCTCCGCGTAGACTTATTGTTCACGCCGCCCAGACACAGGGATTTACAACTTCATTCACGTGTTGTTCGTCCCGGTGTAATTCCAGGTCATCCAACCCGTGCAGTGGCCAAATGGAACTCCAAAAGAATGATTCCAGACTGTGTACAGATATCTATATATGGAAAATGCTTTTTTGGCATTTTTCCCGTTAAGGGGGTTATCCTTGCAACCTATGGGTGCACCACACTAAGATTCCTATATCGACCAAAGCGAAATGCTAAATATTAAAAAAATACTAACACATATATATATACAAATAATATTCAACAGTCACTTGGCCCCTTGGAAACAACAATTTACTTGCTGTCATCTCAGCTTCAATGTTCAGGTTGGCAAATGAGTTTTTGAGCTATCTCTCATCTCCCCAAAGCAACAACAGCAGCAACAACAACTAGAACAACAACAGCAACAACAACAACAACAACAGCAACAAACAGCAACAGCAACAGCAACAGCAACCTCAACAGCAACAGCAACAGCAACATCAGCAGCAACAGCAACAGCAACAGCAACAGCAACCTCAACAGCAACAGCAACAGCAACAGCAACAGCAACAGCAACAGCAACAGCAACAACAACAACGACGACAACAACACCACCCTGGACGAGTAAACTGGTCAGACTCCATGCAAAGGACCATCACAGCGCCATTTTCAGAGGACTAGTGTACCTAAAATGTTCGAAGTTGAAAATCAACAATGCCGGGGCCACAATACTGGCTCATAAAAGCCATGACCTTCAAATATTTACAGAAAAAGTTGTGTGTCTTTTCATTTTATTCGTGAGGATTGGCGCATGACTGTCTTTCTTGATAGTGTAGTGCGCGCCTACTGCATGGTTTTTATAGACCCCTTGCATAATGACGTCACAAGCCCCCAAAAGCGCCATCACTGAGGTCAAAGGACGACCTATCATTGGCTGAGACTTGTGCGCGCCGCGTACACGCGTGCATGTTTCCATTGTGACCTAAGCATTGGTGGCCAATGCAAGGGGTTTATTGACAATTCAAAAAAAAAACATCACGAGAAGGAAAAATGAATCATTTTGTATGCAAAGTCAGGCATAAATATTCACTTTGCAGCCGTGAGCAGCATGGTGTGGGACAAACCGTTCGCTTGCTCCATGGTTGGTGTGACATAGACCATTTCGAAACGGCTTAAAGGCTCCGTCAGTAGTTTTGAAAACGCACGCTTTTTTTGTGTGTGCGCATTTTGGCAAACAGACGGAGGAACGCTAAGCAGAAAGCAAGGCCTCTAAACTGTGGTTTCGAAAATGGCCACAGGTTCGGCCGTGCCCTCCACTGTGGTACTGATGTATAATGCCTGCTTTACATGTACGGGCCTATACATACGTTTGTTATACTTGATAACAATCAAACTAATGTTATTGGAAAGACATTCATGGTTTGACTTTTTCCATTGACCCGGTTCACTTGACGTCATTATGACAATAATCTGGGTTCGTGTGTTTGTTTGATGATCTAACTACCCACCACGGGAACTCGGCAAAGTTCCAACAAGGAAAATATATCCGACAAGCTGGCATCAACAGCCAATTTCTCTCTCTCTCTCTCTCTCTCTCTCTCTCTCTCTCTCTCTCTCTCTCTCTCTCTCTCTCTCTCTCTCTCATACAACAATTACTATAAGTTAACGTCTACGATTATGAATGACATAAATCAAAAAGTTGTCATTCCGTAACTACACGAACCCACAACCTTGTGGTTGCAAGTCTTGCAGTCGAACCACTTGGAGGAATTTAATTTGTCTGAGGCCGCTCTGCGTATTTGACATACTCAAGCCCTATTGTTACATGCAATTTCAATCCAGAATGGCACTCGTGACAGACAGTAGCAGCGTTGGACGTTGGTGCGAGGGACCAATACTTGAACTCAAATCAATCTACTCGGCCCCTGGTACCCCGTCCTCACTAAAATAGGCTGGACATTGGATCTTAGAAGCAGGCACGATGTTCGACCTTTGACCCTTGACTTTAAGCCGACCTACATTATGATTCAGGCATTGATTGACTTTTTAAAAGTGATTTTCTGAAGGGGAAACAAATATCGGAAAATCAGAATAAAATAGGAAGGATATAATGTCTTATTAAAGTCAAAGATAGACGACCAGTTTCCTATATTTAATAATCAGTTTGTGAATGGAATTACATTAAATGATATGAAAACAGCCTATATGGGCCACTCGGTTAAATCACATAGCCCAAGTTAAACTAGTTACTAGTGCTGTAGTTCTCGTACTTGGTACTTGCACTCAAGTAGTACTCGAGTACCAGTTTGATTGGACTCGCACTTGAGTACTACTCAAGTCGAGTACTACACGAGTACCAGTTTGATGGGACTCGCACTCGAGTACTACATGAGTACCAGTTTGATGGGACTCACACTCGAGTACTTCTCGAGTCGAGTACTACACGAGTACCAGTTTGATGGGGCTCGCACTCGAGTACTACACGAGTACCAATTTGATGGGACTCGCACTTGAGTACTACACGAGTACCAGTTTGATCGGACTCGCACTCGAGTACTACACGAGTACCAGTTTGATGGGACTCGCACTCGAGTACTACACGAGTACCAGTTTGATGGGACTCGCACTTGAGTACTACACGAGTACCAGTTTGATGGGACTCGCACTCTCGAGTACTACACGAGTACCAGTTTGATGGGACTCGCACTCTCGAGAACTACACGAGTACCAGTTTGATCGGACTCGCACTTGAGTACTACATGAGTACCAGTTTGATCGGACTCGCACTCTCGAGTACTACACGAGTACCAGTTTAATGGGACTCGCACTCGAGTACTACACGAGTACCAGTTTGATGGGACACGCACTTTAGTACTACACGAGTACCAGTTTGATGGGACTCGCACTCGAGTACTACACGAGTACCAGTTTGATGGGACTCGCACTTTAGTACTACACGAGTACCAGTTTGTTGGTAAGGCGTACTTGTACTCGGACTCGGCTAGCGAAATATTTGTACTCGGTGAAGTCTATACTCGATAATTCACTGAAAAGTAAACTGTACTCTAAGCCATGTACTCGATAATCGACTGGAGAAGGTACTCTTAGTGCAGGCCGAAGTACTCGTGGTCAAAATATCACCTTCCTGTCCTTTTTCCTATACGTGCGTTAATGCAAGGAACAGAAGAATGAAGCTCTGGAAAAGTGAAATTGAAGTTTTCTATTAATGTATTCACGTAGACAAGCAAGTTATCATAACAAGCAAACATTGTCGTATATAAATTATTAAAAACAATATTTGTAAATCTAGTTTTTTTGCAGTAATTGTTGTTATACTCATATTCAAAGATCCCAGTACCAAGTTGTTGGACTCGGTACTCAGAATACTCAGTACTCGGACACACTTGTACTCGTAATCGATGGCCCAAGTAGGGCTACTTGTACTCGAGCGTGGCCACCGTATCGCCCGGCAGTACTTGAGGTACTTAACTACCAACACTGCTAGTTACCACTAAGACGGGTATCATAGCAAGACAGACAAAAATACTCAAGTTGTAATTGTTAACGGCCGACCTTGTTTGCGGATTAAAATGCTTCGTGTGTTTTTTTTTAACACAACACGTCCGCATGTACACTTCCCTTTTGTCGTCTCCCTCGTAACAAAATATCTTCTGCCCCAAGAAGCACTGTGGTAAATAACCCTGATTAAGAAGCAGAAATCTGTCCTGACTGTTTCCGTGCGCTCTCGATCAGAAAATCGCCCAGCAGACAACTCGGACATCCACCAGATGCTAATTTGAACAAATTTTGAACAGAGAGATACAAACTCTTAAAGGTGAATTCAGGACCGCTAATGCGAGATTCTAGACAGGGAGGGGGACAAATCACACAATCTGATTTTTGTTGTCTTCACGAAAAACGTGAACATAATATAATTGGATGATATGCTCAAATGGTGGTTATTCAGTGTGTTCATTTACATTCAGGATATGGCTTGGTGGTTTCGTGACCTTCATTTTACCTCTGTGGCCCGGTTCGAATCCCACCTCGAACGAAGCCTAATAAGTGGATTATGTTTTCAGTTCCTACCTCATTAAGTGGGTTTCCCTACATGAGCCCCCCCCCCCAATCTAAAACCGAGAATCTGTCCCTATCTTCTCTACACATGCATCTTCAGGCCTAAAGGTGGAGAATGAGATGTTAGTTGCATTTAAAGATCCAATTGGCTTCATTACCAGAAAAACCCCAAAACAAACACCCCAACGAAACAAACAAACAAACAAACAAACAAACACCCCAACAACGAACGAACAAAAAAACAAACAAACACCCCCCAACAAACAAACAAACAAACAAACAAACAAACAAAAACACCAACTAGTGGTCGGGACGAATCTATACTCTCCCGTCAAACCAATGACTGATCAATCAACTCCATTGTCAGGTTGATTTGATTTAACAACCATCGAGCCTGTAAGAGACGTACGGACATGGCTCATGTCTCTATAGATAGGTTGCAATAGGATGTAATTCGGCCATCTTTACGGGCAATTTGGAACACACGGTCATGCGTTTTGGGTGAAAACGGCGTGCAGCACGCGCCCATTTCACAAAACTCATCTTACGATTGGTTAGTAAACAGCGCGGCTGCGTTAATAATTTGAGCGCTTGACGCGCCTGCAAGCCAAAATGCAATTTGCCAGTAACGATGGCGTCTATTGGGAACTATCTATAGAGCCATGACTCACGTCCGTCAACACTTATCCCCTTTTCAACTGAATGGCCCCAGTCTCCACTGACTCAGTACACACGTATACCTTTCTTGCCCCCCAAAAGGAAACCCGGATCTGCCACTTGGAAGAAGAGAATCCCAACACCAACAGTACCGCCCACACACACAAAAAGACAGAATGTCATCGTTTTCATGGAAATAGAGTTTCGTTTCACGTCATCTGTAACGCCTCGGGTGCCAAACCCAAAAAAGAAACCCCCCCAAAAAGAAGCAGACAAAGATTTTAAGTAAAAGCATTTATCCATGATTGCTAAACCGGGAAGGGGGGGGGAGGTGAGTGTTAGTCCGTAGCAATACGTTCCTTTCAGCTCTCTTGTTTTTACTGACGTATTATTCAATCAAACCATGAAAGCGTCATCTAAAAATAAATGATAATGGAGGTAGGCATGCCTGGAATTGCATCTCTGACAGGACAAGGCCATTTTTGTTTTGCAAAGGGCTCTTCCATTAGGAAATCTTCAAGCCTATGAGAAACTTTTGAAGGGGCACAAAGGCCAAGACCAGGGGCAACAGAGGCCATGGCTTTCGTGTAATTCCATCGTTTTTAAACAGTGTATAAAAGCGCCCTTTACATTATTGGTATACCCGTGTTCATGGGCCTTAAGCGTTCCTGAAACATTTAAACTCCTTAGGAGTATGCAGCACCGGAGACCCAAAACCAGCGCACAGGTTGTTAATCATTCGGAGAAACAACCTCTCCATTGGGGATGAGAAGCAATTATATTTAAAAATGTCTTGCCGCAAGATCGCACTAAGGGGCTAGCACGGCCGCGATTCGAACCCGAACTCATTACAACTCAGCCCGCACTCTTGATGCTCCAGACCGCTCGACCACGATACGCTTCAGGCCTAGTTAGATCTATGCACCAACTTCAAGCTATACCCCTAATTTGTCCATTTCATATACCGGCTAGCTGTCACGTTGATTTTCTGACACCGAAAGTGTTCAGGATGTGGGTGAACATCACACTACGGGAAAATGTGATTAGTCTAGAGAGCGAAAACCATATACCCACCCCAAGTCTCTGATCAACGGTTTACTCCTAAAAACGCCCGGGTGAGAACTGGCCCGGATTCCCGTCCAAGAGGGGCCTGACCCCTTCGTAGGTCAGGCTGGTCCGTAAACTGGTCACCACAATGGGATTTTGACTCAGTTTCTGCGACTCTGTTTGAGCCAATTTCTGTCTCATTTTGACACAGATTCCGGGTCATAAACTGACACCAAAATGGGTCAGGCCCCACACGAGACCTGGAAGTGACCTGCGAGGTTTTATAGAGTGTGGGACTCACACCAGGGCCCACCCAACTACAACTTTTAAACAATTTTGTTTCTGCTATTGTTTTTTGCCGTTATCTGTTTGCCAGTATTTTACCCCTTATATTGCCTTAGACTGACAGGACCAGTGTGCGATACTTACTATTGTCTGTTCTCCTGTAATATGTAATCTTGTAACTTTTTAACAATGTTTCTGCTATTGACTTTTGTCTTTTTAGCTATAGCTTTGTTTGTGTACACAGCGTTTTGAGGCTGTTTTGCGGCACTACTGTGCTTTGTAAGTTTCTTTAATATTATAATTATTATAATACAGCGGCGTTTGTCAAGACAGTCCAAAACAAATCTCTAGACCCGTCGTTCACCGTCCAAGGCTTCCTATACCTATCGACCTGTCGAAGTACCCAGGTGTAAGCCAAGAACATAATCAGACTGCTTCGAGACTCTCTGTAAATTCTAATGGCCAAAATTAAGGTGGTTGACATTATTTGCTTCCGCGAATCTGAACTAGTTTCCGAGGTTTATTTCCACAATGCTTATGTCAATTTGTTGGACAGCTAATTTATGTGAAGGGGGTAGGCTGGTTCACTGAATCAGTGCCGACTCGTTCAAAGGCTCGTTCAAACTTCATGACGTGCCAACCTGTCTGGTCCGCGGTGGTTACACGGACGTGGTCGTCTGCACACAGTTAAAGAGATGGTGCGTTGCTGTTTTTGTTTTTGAGCAACATATTTGTGTCTGTTTGGTTTTTTTTCATCTGAAGACACTTGGGTATATAGGTCGAAACGTCGACCAGTTCAAATCAAAACCACACGCGGCTCATTAGATACACTTATTGGCGTCACCCCGCGCTGAGAGCAAAAAAATTGAGGTTCATAAACATTAAACACTGATAAACCAGACGACAGTGAAGCGAAGATATTTAGTTGTGTTGCTTGTCAGTTTTGTATTTTCAATTATAGTAGAAATTCATTAATTTACTTGTTTGTTTATTAATTTATTTATTTCGTCGTTTTTAACCAGGATAGACCCATCAGTTTTCCTTTTTTGTTTGGCCAAAGTTTCAGTCCAGTGCGAAGGAGGTACGTGTATCTCTATAAATCCAGGGTACCATGGCAAAGTTTCCATCAGGTTTTGTATTTTTAATGGAAATTGCAGACTGGTATAAATAAACATACTGCCATCCGCCCACCATCACCATGGAGGCGGCAATCATCCCATGATTTATATCCAACATGACAAGATAAAGCTTCTTCACTCTACTAATGGCGGGTCTCCGTCAACTAATTGGGGTTCCGGTTAAATTCACCTGCGTGTCCTACTCAGAACTTGTACGGCCTCTAACATCATCGGATTAGGTCGTTCCCTGCAAACTATAGCCGGCTTGAAATAACACATTGGACGGCTGGTTGCTCGAATCCTCTAGGGGTTTGACGGCAAGAAAGAGAACCGTTTCAATCCACCGATGAGCCCTGTATCAGAATCGCGGGCTTTTGTCCCCCTCTCCCCCTTCTCTGCATTTGTTCATTATTTTGTGTCATGAAATGGTCCACGAATCGTCAACTCGGGACTTCAGGGCCCAGAGAGCCGACAAATTGCATAGCACGGAAAAAAACTAGTGCTCCGCTGAAACAGGCCACCATGCAGTCAGAAGACCATGTGGCGCATGTTGGATTGCGGCTGGTTCCCTGTCGATTCGTGCTGTATACGGGAACAATTGCTTAGCGGGCAGCTTTATGGAGTTGAACCCAGTGTGGCATGGTTGCAATTGCCTCCTTCAGGTCTGAAGCAGACACGAGGCTATAGGTTCAGTTGCGCCGTGGACAAGATTAATGGGGGAACATTCTAAAATGTCCCGGGTCAGAATTAACCCGGAGTCCGGGTACCTGACTCATTTCTAGGAACCTGACCCAATTCGGATGACCCGGAAACTAGTTAACATTGGGGTTCTTGACTCAGATTTTGCGCCAGTTTGACACAGTTTCTGGTCAGTTTGACAAATATTCCGGGTCACTGACCCCCCAAATGGCTCGGGCACTCTATACTGAGACCCGGCATCCGAATCAATTCTAACCCGGGAGTGTGCTGGCACGTGAACCAGACTGTCACATAGCGCACACAATCACTGTGACCTTTATTTATCGAGCACAATTACCTGTGCTTCCCCAACCCAAATGACCTATGGTTTAACGTTGTTAACGGCCTGACGTTTTGACCCTAGCAAAGGCTAAATGACACCACAACTCAAACATACAAGTAGACCATTCACCGGTATAAATATCAACTGAAGAAAAAAACCTACACGAGTGACGCAAGGGCTACAGTGGATAGGGCCCTAAGGTAAGGAATCAACAAAGTTCATAAGTAGGATTTGAAACAAAGTTCATGTATATGTTTTTGTATGGAAAACTGTTCACGACACCGTTATACCACCATAGGGTCATATAGGACACAACACACCAGACCTATACACTTTCCGAGGCCATGGCTTTTACTCACACTGAAGCCATAGAACTCAATTAGCAAAAGCTTAACTCTGACCCAAAGGATCCTTGACAATTAAACCGTGCAAAGACAAAAGCTAGAGAACACACCGCACCAACTTGCTGACGCAACTGTCAGACGGCCTCACTTTGTACGGGGAAAACGCATTAATTCCACCGTCCACGAGATGAGTTTTGTCTGCAGGAGTGATCAATACAAACAGTTATCTTGTCCCTTGTTCTTGGAAGTTAATCCACGACCTTACAAAAAAGAAGCCTAAAATCCCCGCCGATTGTTCACACTCAGACTCTACGTTTTCCCCCCCATGCACGTGTGGTAAACAGAATTTTAAAAAGTGACAAACATCTCTTTCAGTTTCTGTACACACCGTAAAATCCTCCACATTCGGCAGGGATTTGGGTCCTGGATTTTAAGTCAGCCCTGGGCACAGGAATTCCAATGCGTCTTTATACAAGACCACCAGCTACTCACACAAACACACACACATCGTACAATTCTCCCTTTCTTCTTGATGTTGTAAAACATGGACTTTGAGTTTTGCTTCTTAATCTGGAAACAGTTGGCCGTTTTTTAAAACTTTCTAGAAACCGGTATCAAACCCCTTGCCTTTATCCCCTTGCTTTCGTGTGGTTCCGGGGGGACCAACAATTGAGGGATTTTCTCACCAATATATAGGGTCTCAAGATAAAGTTACATTAGGGAGGAGACGTTGACAAATTGAATCCCAAGAGGAGGATTGAGAGAGGGGGGGGGGGGGGAGCTTTACTAGTTAGAACGAGACGATTTGAGAATACGTTTTCTAATCAGTGAGAGAAGAAACGTTTGTATAGACAGAGACATGAGAACAGGAGGATCAATGCCGCCTGGTAAAGGTTTCCGGTACCACCACGTACGTACAAAGCTTTCTAAGAGCAGAGGTGATTCTGAAAAAGAACCGGTGACGGTAACAACTCGACGTTTAGGTCAGAGGTCAGTACACTCCGGGTTCCGTTGGACCAGCAGCCGATTTCACGAAACGCAAGGATTAATCCTATCTCGAGTAAGGACGAGTAACTAGTCCTAACTTAGGATTAATCTTAAGGTTTACATGTTACAGTGCAAGGCTGGGACTCGTCCTAAGTCCTAAGATTAATCCTAAGTTAGGAAGAGTTTGGTGAAATCGACGGCTGACCCGTTTCTAAGTCAGTATGACCCGGAATCAATGTCCAAATGACCCAGAAATGGGTCAAAAGTTACCCAGAACCCGGGTTAAAGGTCTCATTTAAAAACAAAAAAACCAAACAACACTTTCCGTGTCAGCCTGACGGTTGGACCCGTAATCTGACAATTCTGACACGGGAGTGTTTGGAGTCGAGTGTACGGTCTGATCGTTTTCAGGAGACAGCTTGGGCCTTGGGGAGACAGCTGAGGATTCTGAAGGTGGCTGTTTAATAGAGACCATTGACTGAATTACGAGTTGTATAAAAGACGGAAGTGCGACCGGTCCAGCACTTTAGAAGCTGTTAGGTAGATAGATTGGACCCCTTTCAGATTAGTAGGTCTTCGGATTAGTCCAAGACCTGCAAAGTACAAGACACAGTGCACACATTGCTTTAGGTACAGCTCTTGTACACGTTTGGACAGAGCTATTGGCAGAGAACTAGACCTGGCATTTTCTCTCCAGAACCTCATTCTGTTCGACGTTTCGTCTCTTATTTAACTGGCGCTTTCATGGTTTGTGCTCCGACGTTCTCTCACTCGTTGTCCCGTCTGTAAGCACACTTCGTTTCACTGCACCTTTTGTCACATATTCTCATCTTCGCTATATCTGTTCCAAATTCCTAAGGTCAATACTGGGAGATAATCAGCTGGATTTTTCCCCGTACTACTGCAGGCCTTCTTGCTTTCCGCCACCTTACAATCTATTCCAGTTCAAAAGAAATGTGAACATTTATACCTTCCCTTCTTCTTGGTTGACTTTATTTTCCTTAGCCATCCCCTTCTGCCCTTCTGCGGGACAATTTCCCGAAATAAAATCACTAAAAGGATGTGCAAGGTGTCCAAAATACATCCTTTGAGCTTAAACCCATGCAAACCTCCAAATCACCAACTACATTTACTGCACAGTACCGTACTGTATTGTGCAACAATGAAACCGTTATTTACAGCTGTTTGCTAAAAATAGTTGCACCAAGAGATGACGGAGGCGGTAATGTCGTTTCATGATGTGTGTACATCTGACAGTTTTACAATAGCAAGTACAATTCAGAAAGTTAAATTTGGAGGAAAAGTTCAAAGCGCTACATGTTCACGGTAAAAAGGAATACAAACTCCTATACAATAATGGTCAGCCAAATACATTCTTGGGGTGACGTAGCTTGTAATCGCGTCGAAGATAACTACTGCACAAACACCGTCCTCGTTCTGAGAAAACAACCATTGCACGTCCAATCGTGTTACATTCAATTACTGTTGGTTGATTAAACCATTGCTAAAGAAGTGAACAATCTACCAACAAAAACATCACCAAAACGCCATCTACGTCATCTTCGTAATCCCTCATTTATTTGAGTCTAAGAGGGGCTGGGATCCTCTTTGAGGGCCATAAGTCTCACTCGGCTTCCTTTTGAGGTATATCTTTCTAGTCCCTGTCGCCATTTACTGTACTGCCACAGTATTATCTGCCATGTTATCTTGTGTTCAGTCGAAAAAACACAAAAATTGAACAGCTTCTCCTTATTCCAGAATGTGCTTATGTTTGTACATTGACTTAACTGGAAGACAACGCAACACCGTGTACACCGTGATAATATATATACATGTACTGTCTTTTGGGTGGAATAGAGTCTATAGGGGTGCCGGAAAATAGAGGTGTTGGAACATTTGTGTGAAAGCATTTTGGATAGAGAGGGGATGATGGGGTCAGGCCAGGGCTTAGGATTGGGCTTGGGGGCTCGGGACGGGGCTTGTGGGCTCTGGACGGGGCCTGGGGGCTTGGGACGGGGCTTGGGGGCTCGGGACGGGGCTTGGGGGCTCGCGACGGGGCTTGGGGGCTCGCGACGGGGCTTGTGGGCTCGGGACGGGGCATGGAGCTTGGTACGGTGGTTGTGGTCTCGGGACGGGGCTTGGAAAGGGGCTTGGGGGCTCGGGACAGGGCTTGGGGGCTCAGAAGTGACAAAGAATCCATGTCAAAATCCAGTAAAAAATACTCACTTTCCAGAAAGGGGTCAGGCCGCCTGGGACGTGGAAACCGGGTAACTTCTGTCCAGGGAGTTTTTAGAGTGTAGCCTGGAACAACTCCTGTTGGGGTGTTTGTTTGTTGGGGTGTTTATTTGTTGGGGTGTTTGTTTGTTTGTTTGTTGGGGTGTTTGTTTTTTGGGGTGTTGGGGTGTTTGTTTGTTTGTTTGTTTGTGTGGGTGTTTGTTTGCTGAGGAGTCATTCCTCCTTTATCCCCTTTACTTTCCCTTTGATACACACTCTCGCTAGACAGCACAAAAATACTCTAACTTCAGCAGCTCCAGACAGCTCGCTCCCCTATACGTCAAACTCAAATTAGCCACACAGAAGATTCAATGAGCAAAAGTCAACTGCCCAAAACACTAAGCAAGAAAAAAAAACTGAACTGAAGATAAAGTCTCCCAAATCATCTATTATGTATCAGCGATTTACGGATAATAGAGTTGACTGTTTGGTGTTATGATGTCTCGCTTTTTCATTCTCAATGGTGTTATCCCCCACTCCGCCATTCATTCCAGGCAGGGCTTCCTTCATCGGTGAGGTCACCGGGGGGTAATCCGAACGTCTTCCGTCCAAACAGGGATTAGCAATTAATGGACAGGACTCGGCTTATGGTATCAACTTTTGTTGGGAAATATTGATTCAAGAACTTGGTGCCTTTTTTTGTATGGCTTCCCTGTTGATTGTTGGGGAATGGGATGCGTGCTTGGATGAGCACTGACTTAAGAGGAGAAACTGTCTGTGTTAATAAAGTGTGTAGTGTGTGTGTGTGGTGGTGGGGGGGGGGTATAACATTAAAGTTGACCGTAACTACAAATTATTAAACAAAAATCTTTCTCTTTTCTGATAGAGGCCAATACAAAGCAATATAAACCGTACTAAAGTTACGTTGGGTCTTCTGGTTCATAATCTACTCCGCGGCAGTAGATAGACAGCAGGAACAAATTCTTGCCTGAACTCAGTTCTCTGTTTCCACGTCTATACTACTCTGCGGCAGCAGTACACGTTCCCATAGGAATAATGTACACAACACAAGGGATATTGTTTTAGTTATTTTACATCCATCATTACAATGGGCGCCATTAACAGGTATAGGAAACGAGAAGACATGTTCAGTTTTAGATGTGGGAGGAAACCCCCGAGTGGGGGAAATCCAATCCAAATGCAAAGCTCCGGTCTGAGGTGGGATTCGAACTAGGGTCCACAGGTAGGTGAAAGGCAGGGACAGACACCACTGGGCAGACTGGATCCCCTAATTATCACTTCATGTTACAAACTGAATATGTAACAACATGAAATGTCTTAAATTACTAAAACAATACAATTTATTCCAGCTGGCCCTTTCAGTGATACTCTGTCTTCCAAAAATACTTGTTTAAATTATTATTTAAAAAAAAATATCAAGCTTTTGGAAAGAAACATGCAGACAATCAGATGGATGAGAGAGTTATCATTGCCGAGGTGCTGGGAAATAAAACATAGGCTAACCAATAGTGTTTGCACGCATGCGTAAATATAATTAGCAAATTTCATGGGAAGAATTTGAACATGCAGTATTTCAAATTTTGCAAATTGTATATACCTTTATTTTTTTATGCGAGATTTGATTATATATACAATAATAATTATTACGGACATAACTATTGCCATTGTTAATTATAAGCATAACTCTTGTTCTTTACTCAAGATCTTGCTAAGGATGAACAATGGGTTACCAGCCAAACTATGGCTCATGGTTGATTAATACTAACTTTTGTGATTAACTTTTTTTCAAGCAATTTCTTCAGCTCTCTTTTTTCGAACCAAAATAAGTAAGGCACAATTGTTCACTTCAGAAAAAATGGTTGCCGGCCAAAATAACACGTTATATGTACCATTAAATTGCAACTGCTTTCCTGTTTTGTTTTTGTTTTGTTTTGTTTAAGCAATATGTGCTGAAGCAGCTGCATAAAAAAAATTCCCGAGCTTTGAAACATCAGTCGTCATGAAGATGTATAGACTTTTCTCCTGAAGTGCTTTGACCTTTACAAATTCAACTGAATGTTTAACCCAACATTAATTGTTTTAACACCCACAAACTGTTTTGCGTTAGTTATTATCAAGAACTATTTTGAATATGTTGGGTGGGGGTACCATTACGACTGACAGCATTGTAGGGTGTTCGCAACAGACATTGCATAAACACTTAACATAGTGCTTAAGCAGAGGACGCTCAGCAAGTTTCTGCTCAGCAAAAAAAAAAAAGCAGGGTACCAGTCACAGATTGTACACGCGACATGGTACTTTGGCTGGTAACCTTATTCTGGTAAGTATACTTTTGTTGTGCTTAGCTACTTTTTGTGCTGATGCAGCTCTATGCTAAATTGGACCCAGTGGCGTGTGTTGTTACACTGGCCTGTGTGTCGAGCATCTAAGGGGTACTGGGTTCATTTGCAATGATGGGTGTCTCACTTTTAAAACCCCCTTTTTTAACCACAGGACTTGAAACGAAAGGGAAGTGGATTGGTTTTACATAGTCACCCAGGATTATTCTAATTTCGATTTTGGGTACAAAACCAATGGGGACATAAATACATTCCAAACAATGGGGGAAATGAGAAGTCCTCGATTTACCAGGTCGACAACCGTGTTTTAATGCTATACACGAAGTGTGGACCTGAGAACAAAAGAGGTCAACATAATGTAGGGACTTGAAACACTATGTGGACTTACACACGTCCACACAGTGTTATTTACAGTGTTGAGGAATAGAATTTTCCTTATGTATAGAACAAAGGAATGTCCACACAGTGACTGCAGCACAGAGCTGCTCTCAGTTTCGGTACCTTATGGACACAAAGGATAAAACAAAAAAGGGAAAATAAAAGGAGTCCAAATGGAAATTCAAAAGACCGGCGTGCTCCACAAGGAAATTTGTGTACAAAGTCTAAGGAAAACTGTAAGTGCAAAGACAAAGGAAAGAACAAAAGAATGCTCCACAAGGATGCATTTTTGAGAGAGTGTGTGAACATGTCTACGCATTCAAACCGATGACTTTAACAATAGGGATCCGGGAAAATGACATATCTGGAACAGTCCTCGGTTTGTTTTGTGTACAAAACCAATGGGAACATTGCTACAAAAAAAAGTCCAAGCCATGGGATGTCCTCGGTTTACACCATTTACAAACATGTGTGCCTTCATATTCACTACCTTATGGAGACCGAGAACAAAACAGAAAAGGGAAAACAAAGGGTCTCCATAGGGAAATTCTAAAGACTGGGTTGCTCCACAAGGAATTTTGTGTACAAAGTCTATGGGAGGTTCTTAACTACAGGGACAAAGGAAAGAACAAAAGATGTCTCCACAGGGATGTAAAAAATAGAATGTGTGTGTGAGTTTGTTTTCACATTCAAACCGGGGACCTATAACAAAAGAGGACAATAGGGTCCCCGGTTGGGTAAAGGTCCCCAGTTGGAAATTGTGTACAAAACCAATGGGAGCTGTTGCCAAAAAGTTAAAGTCCAAACAAAAGAGGGACAATAGGAGGTCCCCGATTGGAGGTGTTACACACTTGTGTGTGTGTGTGTGTGTATTGGCCGAGCGGTTAAGAGCACCGGACTCAAGCTCTGGTGTTTCCGATCAGCTGAGTGTGGGTTGAGTCCCGGTCATGGCACTTGTGTCCTTGACTAAGATAGTTTACCATAATTGCTTTGTCCTTCAGATGGGACACGAAGCCGTAGGTCCAGTGTACTAGGATTGGTAGTACACATGAAAGAACCCAGAACACTAGTATCGCGGAGGAGCAGGGGTTAACCCCAGTGTTTCTGGTTCACATAGCAAGCACCCTTGTTTACAGGTTTCATCAGGCTTGCGAACTACAGTGATATAGTTCACTTATGAGGCGAGGCACCTGTGGTTACATTACAAGAAATATATAACAATAATCGAACCCATGATGTAATATTCAATATTATAATACTGTACCTCAATGTATACATTAAAGACAATAGGATTTGGTTCTACTCTTAAAACAACAACAACAACAACAACAACAACCACAACAACAACAGCAACAACACTTGGGGTGTTAAACTTTAAAACACAAATTAGTTCTCTTAGTGGCCATTCAGAATAGTCAATGTTAAAAAAAAACCACCCCAAATTTCGATGTTTAATTATTGAATGGCTTCATAATTTTATAATCTATACACTGAAGAACAAAGTAATAATGCCTCAAATGAACCAGATATTTTAGACCAAAGGTCTCCAAACATCAGTAGTTTTTAATGTTTTTTTCTGGCTTAAACAAAAAACTTTGTGGTTAAATCAGGAATTAAATTGATGATCTTGGCCAGCTTTCAATTGTTAATTTATATACTTTTTTTTAAAAATATAAAACTGTTATTTCTTTTGACCGAACCACCCACAATTTCGAGAAAAAAACCCTGTATTTCTACCATTGACTATTCTGAATGGCCCCTTATGGTAGGATAACACACCCATTACTTAGAATTACATCCCAAATTAAATTATTCCATTTGTATTAGGGCCGACTTATCTATAGTCAAGGTGATTAAGTGATCATACTGGAGTACTCAATCCTCCTGTGAACTTCCCCCTGTCACAACCATCTCCTTTCATCTCCCAATCCCAAGTCCGCAAACTATCTTACCGTAATCCCTTAATCCGCTAATCCTTCTCAAACAAGTACTCTTGGCCAGCCTCTCTAAATTATAAACTCCCAAGTGGGAGTCTTACCAGAAGCCCTGTAAATGTTTTGAGACTGTTTCCAGCGCATGAAAACATCCACAAACAAAAAGCTGGCGCAACAAACAAAAAGAACCCTTGTTTCCCCCAAGTGACAAATTCATCACACACCATTCAGGAGGAGGAGATTAGTGGTTGAGCTCCCCCCACCGCCATGAAAGGTTTAGGGACCCTGTAAGCTTTACAATCATTTAATCTGATCAGCTTCCATTGATGACATGCGCTTCCTCAATTCATTATGATGTACAAAGATTAAACAGAATGTCAAAGAAAAACGCATGAGAACCAGGGCAGCACCCCCACAAGAACATCCTCAATTAATGACTGCTACAAAATAAAATACAACACGGCGTATACAGGCAAGTACTTATAAGATAAAAGATGGGTAGAATTTGGAGCTCTTTTTAATCAATACACACCGTCGTGTGCCCGGAAGGACTTTGACAAACGTTTTACAGGTGAACGGGAGTACAGACTGTTAACGGCATGGTGTAGTTTTTGGTAATTGCCCCACAAGTTAATGACCATAAAAAAACTTGCTTGGTAAGGGGCACTGGAGAACTGTTGATATTTGTTTATAAAACATTGTTGGAAACGAACCCCTTTAAAGTAATGTAGTTTTAGAGACAGAAATATTGTTTTCACACAGAAATTTGAATCTGAGAAGGGCTTCAAGCATGAAGCCTTTCCAGGCAGTCAAAGCAAAAAAGTTCTATGCAACAAGGGTGTTTTTCTTTCATTATTTTCTCGCAACTTCGATGATCAAATTGAGCCCAAGTTTTCACAGGTTTGTTATTTTATAGCATAGGCTGGGACACACTAAGTGAGGATACTGGTATTTGGCAATTGCCAAAGGTATACCTCGCTTCTGATGTGCAGAACTTTAGTTTCAATAAAAACCGAGTGCGAAAGTTTGATCGGTTTTTCTTCCATTCACAAGTCATTGTAGAAAGGTTACATTCTTCTTGGGAATGAGGTAATATGCTTTTCATTCTAGCAACCAAAACGTTTTAACTTAAAGACCTCCTTGAAACGAAAACGGCAACAAGTGATCTTTGCTAAAATTAATTCTTAAATGTTTTCAATCACTAGGGAAGTTGAGTTCACACGAAATTAGTTCGGTGTTTCTGGCGTACGTATACAGCAGGTGTCACTGCCTCAGACATACTGAGCTGGCAGTGAGCAGGCTGGTGCTATGGGCCCCTACTCAGGGACACTGTTCCCGTGGCAGACCACAAACCACCTATGTGGACACCTTGTGCCGGGACTCTGGCCTGCAACGTGAGGAGCTGCGTACAGCAGTAAGAGACCAACGTGTTTGGAGGGCCATCATCCGATGCTCCGCATCGACTGAACGAATGACAGCAGACAGGTGATGGGATTGTGCCTATGATGCTACCAGCAGACTTATAATGTACTATTTGCATAATTTGTATTTTTCATAAAAGTTTTACAATTGTTAAAGTTAAATTGTGTACAAAATAAACACATGTGTTATTCTTGTTATATTTAACTTATTTTATTAATTCTTTGTTTGGTTTTCCGGCAGTACTTTAAAGAGGAGATCCACTGGTTTGTGATTCAGTTCGCGTTTGGTAATCAATTCAATTCAATTCAACTCGACATTTTTTTCCATAATGCAAAATGTACATGTATACAAGTAATTATAAAGAAGGTCTACTGAACAAAGATGTATAAAGAACTACCAGAATAATAATAAAATGAGGCACAATGAAACAGAGGCAAATAGTGAGGCATACTCAAAAGACCAAGTCTTGTATAGAAATGCCTTATACAACAACATAGTGGACTTTTGAACTGGGCCCAATTTCATAGAGCTGCTTAATCAGAGAATTATACTTACCAAAATTATGGTAAGCAAAAATAAGCAGGATACCAGTCACAGATTGTACTCGTGACACAGTACTTTGGCTGGTAACCTTTTTCCGGTAATTTTAACTTTAATTATTACTTTTTATGCTTAAGCAGCTCTATGAAATTGGGCCAAGAACTTAAGTTTTAAAAACAGAACGTACAGACAGGGACGAAACAGGACAAACAAACAAAGCAAACGCTACTTAACGAGCTAGGACGGAACATGAAGGTAAATCATAACTAGAAACTCATAGAGGTCAATGATGCAAAGAGAAGAAGCTACTCAAGACAATCAGAGACAAGATGGTTTTGTTTGTAAGATTTCTTAAGACCACACACAGGGGGTACTGTTAAGTTGTTACCTGGTATAACTGTGTATTGTGTAATCACTGTATCATTTTAAAACAAATTGATTCTTTAATGTATGTTTGTTTTGTAACTGCTTTTGTATAAATGAAATGAAACGGAAAGCATGGAGTTTGGTTTTTTTGAAATTTCTCCTTTACAAAAAAATAAAGGTAGAATAACAAGCAATAGCAGCCATTTTGACAATTTTGAAAGATGTTTGTTATTTTACCTGTAATTTATTTAATTTTTTTCCCCCAAAAAATAAAATCTGCTATGGCCCTACGGCCAAATAAACTTCTCATGACATAATAGTTTGGCTGCGTGCCAGATTTCACCCTCTATTTGCCACACTATATGTCGCAGAGTACAACACCCACCTTTTTAAAAAACGAAAGTGTTGCGTAAGTTGCTTTTCGTTAAGATCAGCTATCATTCTTCAACGCAGTTCTAGGAAGCAATTCACATTACTCAAAAACAACCTTTGTCAATGACAATGGCACTCGGCCAAAAGGGAGAAACAAAATTCCCCCAATAAATATTTCTATTCAGTAATACCGAAAGACTGACGCGACTGGTCCACACTTTCCCTCGGGCCTGACTCTGTAGAACAACAGACAAACATCCCGGGGGGAAGGGGGGGGGGGGGGACTTGACATAAATAACACTGGTTTATTTATGGAAGTATTTATCAATACAAACTACAATGTCATTGTCTTTTAAACGTAGGAAGACATTCCAACATGGGGAGTACAAAACAAAACAGATTCAGATCAAATCCTGGTTCTTAAAAGCGAAACAAACAAACAAACAAACAAACAAACAAACAAACAAAGAAACATAGCCAATTTCCATGAATATTAGCCCCCACATTTTGTTGTTGTATGTAAGCTATGAACACATTCACTTAAAGCTACAGGAATTGTACAGACCAAACCGGAACAGATTTCAGTCAAATCCTGGTTCTAAGTTGGCAATATTCCAGGACACTCTTATCCCGAGGGCGTATTCAAAACGAAACATTTTGAAGAAACAAAACACATACGTGGATGTTAAAAAAACAACAACAACAACACCCATTTCTGGGTCAGTGTGAAATTGACCCAGAAACGGACATCACACACAGAATCCTAGCTAGAAATCTCATCACTTTCCTGGTCAGCCTCACCCATAAAAGGGTCAGTCGCCCCTAGGACCCGGGTCAAATATAAAATGGTTAACTTTCTTCCTGTTTGCCTGAGAAATGAATTTCCCGGTATATCTAGGAAGCTTTTCCTTACCCATCTTAAAGAGTTTTATTCGGACAAGTATACAAGTTTTCTTTGCACTAACTTTTCATGTCATTCATGTTCAAAATCAGCAGGGCGTTAATATTTCTTTTTTTATTTTTCTTTATTACATTTTTAGTCTTATTATTAGTTGACCTCGGGATAGTATATTTTCTTTTTTCCTTTTTTTTAATGCATTTTCGCATGCAATTTAATATATGTGTGAACCTATAGCAGTCTAGGTGCTCCACTACAGGAGGGTTACACCTCCTCTGGATGTTTACCTCCATTTGTACCTTAACCATTACATTTTTCATTTACTATTATAACTGTTGTTATTTAATGTATTTTCAAGTTGTGCAAATGGAAATAAACCAACCAACCAACCAAACAAACAAACACCCCAACAATTCTGACCCGGATGTTTTTGACCTCGGGTGGCCACGGGTGACTTGTGTGTTAAAGCGC
This sequence comes from Pisaster brevispinus, assembly GCA_023634235.1. Classification (NCBI taxonomy): domain Eukaryota; kingdom Metazoa; phylum Echinodermata; class Asteroidea; order Forcipulatida; family Asteriidae; genus Pisaster; species Pisaster brevispinus. The sequence continues at coordinate 1,745,218 of JAMKCF010000026.1, forward strand.
TTGCCTTTCACCACGTGTGGCCCTTGTTCGATTCCCGAGTGGAGTTGTGCGTTGGTTTTCTCTCCTATGCCACGAGGTTTTTTTTCCTCAAGGCCCTCCGGGTTTTCTCCCTCCGGAAAAAAATCAAACACTTGCGATCTCCGGCTGTGCTCCGTGGTATTATGCGGGTCGATGTGATTGGCTACCAGGGGCGCCCTCACCCTGTGGCTCGAACACAATGCAGCCGCGTCCTTCGAAATTCATTTTCTCGGCTGCGAGCGAGCAAGGAAGATTAGTCTCCCAAGTTATAAGTAAACTAAACTAGAGAGAAAAAGTATGTTTAAAATAAACTATGCGATACTGGGGGTCCGTTAATGTCATTGGCGTTATGCATGCACGCCCCATGTTTTCTGGAAAATATGAAAACTGTTGAAGGCTTTGTTTATAGTTGGCCAGAACTTTATGCTGAATGTGGTTACGCAATAATAAAGTCTCATTATCTGTTACTATTATATCTAGGCCAAAATTTATAGCGCTGCTTAAGAACATAAAGGGGCTAAGCACGACAACATTGTGATTACTAGAATAAGGTCACCCGCGGCCAAAACACCAGGTCACGTGTACCATTTGTAACTGGTATCCTGCTCATTTTTGATTAGCAGAGCATTTTTAAGCAAGAAACCAATCACCCTCAGCTGTAAGGCTTGAATATGTCTGTGTAGAGAAGATGGTGAAGAAATTACAGCTTAAGGATGTGGGATGAACACCCCACATAGAGGAACAAAAACCACTCTGTCAGGTAGGGACTGAAAAACTGCAAATCCATCTGCGAGACTCCGGGTCCGGGGAAATCGAACCGGGGTCCACCGAGGTGAAAGTCGGATGGAAAAAAAAAAACCACTGAGCCAACCTGAACGCCCAATGGAGATATGGATGTGCCAATTCATTTGGAAAACATAAAACTTATTTGGAGGCTTTGTTGGAAGTGAAAGTCGGTCAGAACTTTGTGCTGATTGCGGTTCAGCCGTACAAATGAAGATCGACAAAATAGAGAGAATTTGAATAAAGCCTTTTTTATAGATTCAAATCAATATAAACAACAAAGGGAAGGGGCCCAGTGTGTATCTTTAGCCGGGGGGGGGGGGGGGGGTAAACAGCCATCTCTCAAGACCTTCTCCAGATGATATAACACTTTCCGCTCATCAATCAAACAGTCAGTCTGTTTGCCATTCGGATTACATGTGTATAGTGGCATGGGTGTTGACAGGCTGGCAGCTAGTTATGTAATGGGATGGGACAACATCTTTTTTTGTCGGTGGGAGTTGGTGGGGGGGGGGGGGGGTGCCGCCCCAAAGTTCCCCTAGTGTGGTATGTAGCAACAACTCCGGTCGTATATCGTTGCCCATCCACGGGCCTACGGTCAATGTTGGCTTACCATTGCGCAGTGTGCGGAATGAGGGGTCGGGTTTGGAGTATTGTTGTTGTTGTTGTTGTTTTTTTTTTTGGGGGGGGGTGGTGGCCTTGCGAGGGGAAGGGGGTGTCCGTTACAGTTCCCCTTTCCCTAGATGGTAGCGGAAAAGGGATTGTTCGTTATTGTTGTTTTTTTTGTGGAACTGGGAGGGCGTCCGTTCCTACACTTCCCTTAGCTGGTAGCTATATTTAATAATCAGAGCAGACATGATCATCTTTTTTTCTCTCGTGGGAGGGGAGGGGTAGTCCGTCACTGTTCCTCGTAGTTCCTGTAGCTGGTAGGTAGAAAAAAAGAAGGATGGCACAACAACTTTTTATGGAGTCGAGGGGGAGGCTGGGGTAAATAATTGTCTTGGTGAGGTAAACTATCACGCGATAAGTTCTCGTTTTTTCCCCTGTAGAAATGGCATGGCACTCCTGGGATTCCATAGCGTTTCACTGAAACAGCAAAGAGTACGTGTTTAGGCTCAATCCCCCCTGACAGCTGAAATGAAGGATACCAGAGTTGGTGAATAGTACATCTATATACCCCGAACTGCTCACTAGCTAGCCTACAGGTACCCGTGAAGGCTATCTTTTGCTAACTCCCTTTTCTCTATTTATAATCAGTTAGAGCCAATTTCACTCAAACCTTCAAAGAATAACAATGCCTCTATTATTCCGAAAGCTCAAAGCTTACTGGGGGGAAAAAAAGACGAAGAAAAAGAAGGGAAAAAAAAGAGAAGAAAAAGTGGTGCATGATGACCGATAAGTAGGGATGTCTCTCCCATATCACCTCTGAGAAGACCATACCACTGTTTGGTCAACAAGGACAAACAACTTCAGGAGATCTCTACCTGTTTGTGGCACAAAAGCGTCCGTCATGTGGACTGCCTCCATTGACAGTTCGTCTCTATACCTCTCCAGAACAGACCTTTAAGACGTGTATAATTGCTATCAAGCAACCCATGTGTGTGACGCCAAGCAATTAATGTCTTACACTGATGAGGACAGGAAATAGATAGGACAGGAGAGCTTCAACTCTTATAAGAAGTCACCAGCCACTGAGGGTGACATGTTTTAATCGAAGTCCTTGGGTTGGGCTTTGGAATAAAGTGCCTATAGTTGTCTGCATTTCGCAGTAAAAAAACAAAAAAAACAAAATGGGAGAGGATTACATAAATATGGCTTTAGAAGAATCTGATTCACGGCTGCGATGCTCACTTTTACAACGAGTCCTGGTTTGGGATGGGAGTTCTGGGCTTGGGCATTGCAGCATGGTTCCTTCCTGCTCGGCCCCCAACGGTCTCATCTGCAAGACCGCTGGGAAGGGGGCTGACGATCTTGTACAAAATCTTGTTCAGGATGTAGTAAATGCATGATGGGAAATGACTGTACTGTTGACCGCGCACAGCGCACAAACCGCCACAACGTGTAAACGCATGGAGGCGCCATGGATAATGTCCACGTGTTTCTGTTATACCATGGAGCTATAGCTCCATGGTTATACCAAAGAATGCTAATAATTAATTGCAATGGATTCACACAGTAGAGCTACATGATTTTTTTTTCAAATCTTTGTTGTAAACAGGAAGAGGTGACCGGGGGTTATTAAGTCATAGGGAATGGTCCAATGCGCATGTGCAGACGTAAGCCTTTGGGTGCACCCCACCAAATAGGGAGAGAACATATCGTCGGCATGGCGTTAATATTCTTTGTAGGCCCTCAAAATGTTCTATTCTAGACAGATTTGAGAGCCCAATAAAAGGAATACAGTATGAAAATGTTTGCCTAATTGTGACCTGGGGGTTGTTGTCTTCCAGCTTGAAGTATTTTGGATGACATAGGCTCTGAAATAGATGGTACTCTATTTGCCGAGAGGTGTAGAAACATTTTTTTCAAGATTGATGCTATGACGTGTGGAAAATTACCCGAGTTTAGGGGTGTTTGGAAAACTACCCCAGTTTAGGGATGTTTGGAAAATTACCCCAGTTTAAGGATGTTTGGAAAATTACCCGAGTTTAGAGGTTTGGAAAATTACCTCAGTTTAGAGGTGTTTGGAAAATTACCCCAGTTTAGGGGTGTTTGGAAAATTACCCCAGTTTAGGGGTGTTTGGAAAATTACCCCAGTTTAGGGGTGTTTTTATTTGGAGGGAGGAATAACTCGACTTGAGCAGAGGGTAAAAGTTCAAGAGTCAATGGATAATGTCCCCCTTATTACGGTATAAAGCTGTGAGGCTTTTAAGTATTTGTTGTTGTTGTATTTTTGAATATTTAGCATTTTGCACTGTATGCTATGGGAGTTTATTTGGTGGGGTGCACCCCTATCTAAGCATCTTTGGATGTGACGCTCAGTGACCGAGCAAACATGGAGCAAGTTCGATCAAGGGACTATAGTTGACTATTGTCGACCATTGGGCGATTTTGCCTGGTACCCAGGATGTATTTCATGCATAGGTAACCATGAAACATTGACTAGTGGTTGACAAATGGTCGCTGATCGAACTTGCCCATGGTTCGCGGGAAGATCAGATCACTCGCACTATACACAGACCACGTGATTCGTTAATCTTTCCTGACAAATTATTGAAGCGACTATGAACAACGAACGCCACTCTGCGCAGTCAAGAATCTCAATTTAAAAAAATGCCGAGGTACCAATAACCAATGAATGAATGACTGATGTTGGCAATTGAAGATCCCACTAACAATCGATATTCTCATTTCAATTGCCACAATCGATATAAGCCTGATAGGAGTGTGCTCGTCTTTAAAGTCCTCACAATCATTTTATTTTATTTTATTCTCTCTCTAAAATGCGACTACCAAATTTGATTCAAAGTTACACTGCTTTTTTCTTTGGTTTGGAAAAACACCCCAACAAACAAACAAACACCCCAACAAACAAACAAACACCCCAACAAACAAACAAACAAACAAACATGTAATTTGTGTTTAACTATGCAAAATCACAAAGTTTCAACGAACTTAACACTTTAAAATTATTGACTGGCCACTACAATCTTATCCAAGAATGTACCGGCGGTCTCCTCGAGGGACCCTTTGGTAACATGCCAAAACTCTTGGCTCATTAGCTCCAACAAGTTCTTCAAGGTTGATTGGTGTTTAAGTCAGTGGACAAAATCCTTGATACCACAATAGTTCTTTTTTTTCCTCTTCATACCGGCAGACTGTCAAGGCTTCCTCCATCCTTTAGACACAGGATTACCGAGCGGGTTATTGCAAGATACTCATCATGACATTTTGAAGAAGAAAAAAAACCCCAAATGATTCGCCGCAGTTTTCACGAAGCAACATTACCGGTTAAAGATCACAACAGTTTGCAAAACAAAAACTCAAAAAGGAATGTTCAGGGTTTTGTTTATTGTGAATAAAAGTCAAACGTCAAGTATGTAACCTATTGGAAATAAGTATCGAATGCACTTTGCTCGTTCACTTTCTTCTTGCTTCTATTTACACCCCCCCCCAAATAAAAAGCAGAAGAAGAAGCAAACACAAATAATGTTTATTCTTCCTTTACCTGGTTGAAATATTGTTGCTTTACACTTTGGCGTGTTGTGGCCAAGCGGTCTAGTGCACACTCAAGCTCTGGTGGCAAAGTAATGGCGGTGTGATGTTCGAATCCATAAGTGCAACACTTGCTTTCTCGAGCAAGACCCTCAACTGTAATAACTATTGCTTCTCTTCACCCAGGAGTGAAAACGGGTGTGTGTGGGGGCATATTAGATGGTTCATGTGGTTGATTGAGCGTGTTCCTTTGGCAGTGCAGGCTGTACGCGTTTTCAAAGCTTCCGGATAAAGACTTACCCGGATTCTGGGCACCGTGGGGCCTGACCCATTTCCGAGTCGGTGTAACCCGGAATCTGTATCCAAATGATACAAAAACTGACGCAGAATCCGTTTTAAACCAGTTTCCGTGTCAACCAGACCTTGGTCAGGCCCCCACGGGACGGAATCGAGGTCGATTCCGACCCAGGCATGGTAGCGTGTAAGAACCACTGTAAATACAAAACTTGATCCTACTTGATTCGATGCCAATTGAAGTTAAAACGATCTGCTTTAATCTGTCTACAGTTAGAACTCCAACAGTTACGTTTTAATCCAACCCATTGTGACCGCGTCATCAAGGAGAAGTTACACAAAGCACCACCGTGAACACCTCAAGGTTACCAGTCTCCAATGCGGGGGACCAAGCAGAGAGCTTATCAATTAATATTGATGACCAGATCGGAGATCGGTGTCTCTTTAAAAATAAATTTAAAAAAACCACACACACAGGACGAACCTCTTGATGATGAAAACAAGAGAAATGGTTCCGGACAACGAAAGATGCCTGAGAACTGAACCACATGGGAGACAATCCTTTGGTCTTTCGGCTCCAATACCACAGACACGTTTGTATTGTATTGGGACATAGAGAACGGATCACGTGGTCATGTCTCCACGATTGGAATGACATGAGGTGACCGTTCAGAAAGGAATGGGTTGTTCATTAAAAGACTTGCCAAGGGTTGCAGGTTTATCCGATGTATGAAAGTAAGCTATGTATTCAATACGGGTAATGCCATGCTTAAGCTGCAAATTACTGCCTATCTCTTTGCGTTTTTTTTTAGCAAAAACAAATCCCACAAGAAGTCACTGGGAAAGCGAAAGGCCAACTTTCCAAAGTTGTTTTTCGGTCACATCTCATCTTGAACTTTCACAAATTAAAACAAAAGAGGGTCCTTTGAAAGTTCACGTGGTAATGTCTTAACCAGTACAAATGCGCCGTAGACCATGTGACCTTTGTAAAAAAAAAAAAAAAATAGTGACCTTGTACTTTCCAGGCCCTTTCTGGCAGGCAAGATACTGCACTGGTCATGGGGGCAATTTTACATTGTGGGGTCATTTTCCGCATAAGTTCAAGAGTTATATAAGTAACTGCTGAGCAAGTTTGGGAATATGCCCCTTTCTTCAGATCGGAAGTTGATCAGACAGTGTAACAAATATATACGATTTGAGTTGTATACAAATCGTGCCTGAGGAAAGTCCTGGTTTAAACGCAAAGACTGTATATACTATGAAGTCACATAGGAATACAAGATTCATCCACATTTTTGTTGTTCTTAACAGGAAGTAAGAGTACTGACTTTAATTAATCCACAAAATAAATGGCGTAACCCTCGGGGAAGCCCTCACCCCTCTCTCGGGACCCTCTCCACACCTCCCCCCTCCCACAATGAGCTCAACAACTGCACAAAATAAATTCAATACATCAAGGCCCCCAACCCCAGCCCCAATTATGTCTGTGCCCGCCTACATGAAAATGTCACCCCACTGCACATAGTAGTAGATGAACAGTTGTAAACTACTGCATTGTAAAATAGTACCGGCTCCCAAATACAATTTTGTTGGGGGTGGGGTGGGTGGGGGCCAACAAATACTTGGAGGAAATCGAATATCTTCTAAGAAGTGACTCAACTTTAACTGCAAGAAAGGTAACATCAGCGGCACTATAAATATCACATCACTGGTGATTATACGTGTACATAGACACGTACTGTAATTAACACAATGTCACCGTATACAAAGAGCACATCATTAAATCGGTCGGGTGTGTAGAAGCTTTACATGTAGACACAAAGCTCCGACTTTGCTGTGCCAACACACCCAGAACCCACAGTTGTCTATGAAATTATTATGTCAATACAATTTGGGTTCATGTGAAAACACTGACATTTTCTTTCTTTCTTTCCAAGACGAGTGTGGACGTGTTTTGTCTGTATAGAGAACTCTGTATAAAAGAAGTGAACTGTGTTCACCGAGCAACGGCACCGGGCCTACATGCATGATATAGAAAACAAAATGAAAGGTAATACGTACTTTGAATCAGTCACAATAGCAGTTTTTCCAATTTTTGTAACATAAAACCACCCCCCAAAAAAGAGGTTTTAACATGTACACACACACAAATAAATAGCTAAATAAAAATTGACACCATGGGTGTTGTCACGTGTTGAAACAAAAACCAGAATCAAAATTTACACCATAGGGTGTTAAAATAACATTAATTTCTGCCAAAACAATTACAATGGTGTTATTTTAACACCCTTTGGTGTTAACTTTGATTCGCTCTTGGGTATCTATTATGTGACAACACCCATGGTGTCAATATTTCAACACCCCAGTTATTGCAGTGTATTTCCTTGCAGGGCTCAGATGGCAACGAGTGTACATGTAAGCTTATCACATATCGCTGTCAGGGCAAAGGCAAATCAAAGCATTCCTTATCCGCACTGCAATTATTGCAAGTATTGACAAGTTTATCAATATAAATAACACCCCAGTTCTATGTATCTGGGTACTTATAATTATCTGAAATTGCAAAGTCAAAAATGGCAGCTTTACACATTATAGGTGTATAGAGGGATGGTCATAAGATTTCAAGCTCAGTTGCTGATATTATTTTCCGACCCGCACGCTCAAACCCAACCCCCCCCCCTAGATCCCGTCAAAATAGCTTTGATTGATTGATTAACAACAGGAATAAAAGTACACAAACAGCCTCAAAACCATTGACTTGACAAACCGTACAAAAAAGAGAACTGGCTTCAAAATCATAAACAACTCTCGTAAAATATGTTTAAAATTTGTTTCCTTTTTTTATCCCACAGGTACAGAAATGAAGAAAAAAAAAACGAGCTTGGAAAAAGGTATACGTCATCTGTGTCGTGAACATTGGAACAGGATCCACGGCTCTCCTGCTGTGGTAATAAAACGCAGCAGACTATAGCTGCTGCTCTTTGTGGCATGAAAGGCTCGTTTATTGTTCTTTGAAAACAAAACAAAAAACCTTGACTTTCTGGAGAGAGGGGGAGAGAGGGAGAGACAGACAGGAGGGGCGGGGGGGGGGGGTTGAAAAGGAAAGATATGTAAGTTTTTCCCAGAAGCTTACCAGGAAAAGAGAAGAGGGGGGGGGGGCAGAGATTTTAAACTGCTTTTTGGTACTTACAAATTGATCACAAATTTGAATTTGAGGGTGTGCTTTTATCAAGTTTACCCCCATAGTTGGGGCAACAAAATAAAGAGTTGTTTGTCACGTCAAAAATAATTGGATTTGTTAGGTTTTGTTGTTGTTAGTGTAAGCTACAAGTGTCAAAGTAATGGGTTTATGTAGTAGGCAGCATTTAGGCATGGGGTTGTACATGTACTTCAATCATTACCCAAAGCTTGCGAAAGTGAGTCTCTGGTAATGTGTACCGATCCCTGGCTATATATGCCTATGTTTGGCTTTCATACCTAGCTACCATTAGTTAGATATTCAAGTTGGAGTCGCTGGTTTCTTCCCTACCCTTCACTTCTATACGGAACCCGTTTCGAATCCCGAACTGGTAACCTTCATCGCACAGGTTGTCCCATGCTCAGGGAAATCTCTACTCCAGCACCGCTCGACCACTTATAACAAAAAAGTCTTCTTCTTTTTTTGGCCAAGAGCAATTGAACAAAACAAAAAGATTGGTTTATTAAAAATGCCTGCAGATTTGTGGTTTTACGACCAACAAACTTAAAAACAAAGTTATACTTGTGATTCACAAACTGCCTCATTACTTGTTTTGCACAAACAAGTTTTTAATTTCCCGTGGCCGGGAAAAAGATCATTCGCAGGTTACAACAGCCCAGGGGGATCCAAGAGAGCCTGTCATGACTTGATGAATGGCTGCATATCCACTGCTGGGCCGAAATCATGAATGATTTACACCACTTACTCATGAATATGCAAGACCTCATCTCATTATCATATGATTGACAGCTGCGGGCAAGAGGAGTTGTGGAAAGTAAGTTTGGTTTCAATCAAGTTGGGTCAAAAGGCTAACGTACTATTTCTCTACCCCCCCCCCCCCACCAGCCCAGCCTAGCCCAGAGATCATATTTGTTATTTTTTTGATATTTGTCTATAGACATAATGATAATTTATTTTAAAATTATCAGGTTGTTTTCATCAGAGAAGATATATTTTTTTATTCAATGTAATTTTGTCATTGATTTATTACCACTGTTGTTAGTGCAGCCACACCGAAGAGTAATCTCACTTCTCTACGCAGGGTTAACGGATTATAACCCGGAACGTGATCCAACCTTATTAGTCAAGCCGAGGTTGTTGTTAGTATTTTTTTTTAAATCTCATATTTTTTATTATAAGTAAAACATGAGTTAATTTAGAGGAATAGTGTGTGCGTTAAGGCAGTCTAGTGCACCGAGCTTCAGCTCTGCTGGTTAAGTGTGGTTTCGAATCCCGACAAGCCGTTGAGAGCAAGACACTTGACCATAATTGCTTCTCTTCACCCAGGATTAGAGGGAGCAGTATGTGGACAGAGTTGGTTCTTGTGATTGGATAGCTTGATGCGCTACGCGTACTTGGTTGGCAGCTCAGGCATGCTGCCCACACTCTGACAACTTCCGGGTCAGAACTGACCCGTTTCCGGGTCCTGGGTAGGGGTGGGCGTGACCCATTTCTGGTTCAGTGTGACCCCGAAACCTGGTTCAAAATTTGATTTCTGTATAGTACGACACCAAAAAGTCCTCAAATAACTTGTAATGATGCACTCCGCTGCCCACTGCCAAAGAGTAACTGTAGGAATACCCATGGTATACCTCACGATACGCCCAAACATAACTGGGCGTGACCCATTTCTGGTTCAGTGTGACCCCGAAACCTGGTTCAAAATTTGATTTCTGTACGACACCAAAGAAGTCCTCAAATATCTTGTAATGATGCACTCCGCTGCCCACTGCCAAAGAGTAACTGTAGGAATACCCATGGTATAGGCCTACACCTCACGATACGCCCAAACAAAACTAGAAATTATCTTTATTGTATTATTATTATACATTTCTGGTAATAAAACCAAGAGTGCCTAATCAGTTTACTTAATAACTGTAGCTCGCAAGCCTGATGAAACCTGTAAACAAGGGTGCTTGCTATGTGAACCAGAAACACTGGGGTTAACCCCTCACTCTTCCACGGTGAGTATTCTGGGTTCGTATCGTGCACTATCGATCCTATATAGTACACGGGACCTACGGCTTGAATTATGTCCCATCCGAAGGACGAAACAATAATGGTAAAGTATCTTACTCCAGGACACAAACGGCAAGGCCTGGACTCGAACCCACACTCCCTGCTGCTGATCAGAAACACCAGATGTCTGAGCCCGGTGATCTTAAAAACCGCTTGCCCCACGACACGCCATTCTGTGCGCATTTTCTGACAGCTTGGATGCAAGTCCCTTTCCCTTAACAACCACCGCGTCCCCAGGTGTTCTAGGGCAAACAAGAAACTGAAGTATCGCTGAGTGTCGTTTATCTATGTGGACTAAAAAAAAATTCATGTGACCCCTTGACTTTTTCCATTCTTATCAAAACTGCATAGGCAGTGTATTCGAATTCATCACTCACTGTGTACCAACACATACACCACCAGAAGTTCATGGGAGGGTCTGCAGCAGTGAGCTAAAAGGGCTGATGCTGTGAAATTGTCATCAGGGCCCATTTTCATACAGCTGCTTATAAGCACCAAAAGTGGCTAAGCGCAACAGCACTATGCTTACCGGAATAAGGTTACCAGCCAAACTACTATGTCACATGTACAATCTGTGACTGGTACCCTGCTCATTTCTGCTGAGCAGAAACCTGTTAAGCAACATTTTCTGCTTAAAGCAGCCAGGGCCCAATTTGATGGCTCTGCTTATAATATAGTGGAATTCTGGGCCCAATTTTATAAAGCTGTTTAGCAGAAAAACACTGCTGAGCTTTGCTAATAACAAAATAATACAAACTTGTGGGATCGTGGCCTACCGGTTGAAACAATGTGGACTTTGAAGCATGATGGCTGGTAACCTGTTTCTGCTAAGCATGATTTGTCTGCGCTTAGCAAGCTTTTGTGCTTACAGGCTTTGTGACATCGGGCCCTGCCCTTATACGGACCGTATAGTTTACAGGGTGCCGTAAGCTTAAAATAATGCGGTAAGCATAACTGAAACCATAAAACTGGAAATGAACATGAACATGAACATTGAAACCATGAACATGAAGAAAAAGAAAACATGAAACTGGGACTAGTTTCGTTTAGTACTATCTAATCAGTTAACTTTACAAATGACAATGAAATTGCGCTGCTGGAATTTATTAGTGCTACACAAGAAGGATTAAGTGGTGGGAGGTCTTCTGAAGTAAGCTTGTGTAGAGTGGAGAACCTCAATATTTGAGTATTATATGAGGGAGTAACCACTGCAAAGAACTTTACTATGGGACAAGTTGACACAAATTAGGGTTACATACGTGAAAAGCCACAGAACAAACACTACAGGATGGCAAATATACACACACTGCAGGCTAGAGTGTCCCCACCACACGGCGACTGTCAATTGGATATACATAGAGACATTATGACGGCAATGAAAATTCTAATTGGCCTCCATGAAATAATACTAGAGTTTAGATATGGTTAATACGACTAAGTTAAACTCTCTGAATTGTCTAATTCATTCGTTAGAGCTGCAACATTTTTTATTTTTTATTGTTTTAAGCAAGCAGAGTGAATTACGGAAAAAGATAACAAACCTGTGAACGTTTTATCTTTCTTAAAGTTTTAGATTGATATTCACTCTCATCGATTGAAACTAGAGTGACAACTGCAGATGATTTTGTCCCTAGTTTCAATCGATTAGAGTAAATTTCGGTCTAAAAACTTTAAGTGTAAAGCTCAATCGGTCATTTTAGTCACGAGAAAATAGTGGGGGGACCTTATTGTTTTCACTTTTTTCAGACATTGGGTTTTGTCCTCACGAGATCAAAAACTAATTGTTTATAGCTACAGCATTTCGAGCAAAACATTTTTTTCAAGGGAAGTTTTCCGCCATGACCATCTTTAAACCATGGGATGTGCAAATTTGTGGACAGTTATATTTTCAGTCTTACTATTGTTTTGCTCATTCTTTAAACCTACATAACCCCATACGAACTATTTAATATACTGGGTTACTGTATTAAATAGTTTTGATCACGTGAAAAATAACAAGATTACCATTGACGTCAGAAAGCTTTGAAAGGTTTTTCAGTGTTTGTGCGCAATTTTCAATCTTAACATTGATGTACGCCGTCGCACCAATTGTACTATTTCCAAGCTAAAGTGCATGGTCGGTGGACACTCTAAAAGAGAAAAAACTGCCAGGTCACAATATTAGATCGAGGCTCCGGGTCCCAGGAGGACTGGCCGATTTATGGGTTGGGCTGACCCGGAACTAGTGAATTAAAAAATGGGATTTCAACCCGGATTTTATCAAGTTTTAACAATTTCTGTGATATTTTGAAAAAAGGAAGGTAGTGGTAGCATTTTAAGACTAACTAATTACATACAAAAAACTGCGTAAACTTTCGTAAGCAACAGCTACTTCATCAGACGCAGTAGTGGTTGCTACGAAAGCTCATGCAGTAGGGCCTATAGTGTTTTTTTTGTTAGTATAGTATAGTTTTTTTTTAATTTTTATGTAATTAGTTGGTCTTTAAGTGCTACCACTACCTTCCTTTTTTTATCTATCAGACTAACACGGCTATAGTATTGTGATATTTTGACACAGATTCCTGACCCGTTTCCGGGTCAGGCCCAACGGGAACCCGTATCCGGGTAAATTCTGACCCGGATGACCCGGATGTTGTAAATCAACTGACCAGAAACTGCGGACTCTAATAATGGAATGCCTCGCCTCTTGACAAAAATAAGCAGGCCAATAGCTGGGCTTTCACAGTTGCCGAAACCCTCCCGGGCCCAATTTCGTAGTGCTGCTTAATGGTAAGCAAATTTTCGTTTCTAACTGTAGCAGAAAAAATTGTAAAAAAAAAAAGTGTAAGCGTATTTTCACAGGTATAGCAAGAAAATTAGGCAGCCATCTTGCGCGTTCACAATGGATTTGCATTGTTACGTTATTCATTTTTACACAGTAAGCAATGGAAGGTTAGCATGCCTTTTCGTGTGCTTCAGTTAGCAGCACTATGAAATGGAACTCGCACAGTAAGCACAAATCGGCCGTTATTCCTTTAAGCAGCTCTATGAAATTGGGCCCTGGACTTTACAGATGAATAAAACATAGATGGTTCTTGAATAGTGGTCGTCGAAATGCATTAGCTCTATAAGCCTCTGTCACACATAACAAAACCATCGGTATCACTTTATTTGTTGGCACAGTTCTTCTGTTAACTTCATGAATTTTTAAGAAGGTGAAGTAGGGCCGGAGCTGGATGGAGGAGGGAAAAAATCAATACGCTCCCTCCCATTTGCTACGCTGTGTAAATTTGTCAGGATCCACAGTGAGATTGTGTGGCGTGGGACGCGGGAAAAAAACTTCAGCACGGGGGCTTCACTGGCACTGTGACAGTGACTATAAGCTTTTACGCTCTCTCACAGTTTTGTAAGAGTCGAATTTATAAACCGGACATTACATGTACATAGTTTCAGGAGCATGTGCGTGTCCCTGTTTTGAATTGAATATAAGTTTTTTTTTCCTGGTCATTTTCGGGGAAAACAACCTGTTTCACTTTTAATTCAATTCAATTCAATGATTTATTCGTCATACAACAAAAATGCATGAAATTCTCTTTCCTGGTGTACATAAGTTATAAAAAACAATTTCATTTAAACATTTATATACAAATATAAAAATAACACTAAATGCACACGAACATGATGATAAGACATTTAGTAGCCATTAAAAACATTAATTCAAAAAACACATACTGAGACCTTATTTAAAATTTAACTTAACATGTAGATTATATTTATAAATAATAAATAACATGAAAAATTAAAAATTGAAAACAACAATTGAAAAAAATATCTTTCATTATTTGATAAAAAAAAGCATAAGTATAGAAGCGATTTTGCCTCTGCAGTTGAAAACCATGCACTTCGAGGCATGTGAATTTATTTAGCACTATATTCTTATTAGGCGTTATTTTTTCGCCATGCGAAATGAAAAATCAATTGTAGCATTGTTTGATCAAAGATACCCATTTAGTACATCGTATAAGGAGTGTAGGTGCTGCGGTGCTTTCAGCAGCCACTGTCAGAAACACCGGAGCAAACCCCTCTCTTGGGTTTCTTTGACATGCATTTAACAACACACGGGACCTACGGCTTTGCGTCCCATCCGAAGGACGCGGCAATCATGATCAAGTGTCTTGCTAAGAACATGAGAGTCAAAAATCGTGACTCGAACCCACTCTGCTAATCACAAAAACTAGAGCTTGATTACAACGCGCCAGACCGCTCAGCCACGAAACATCACAAGGGAACTATAATGTAACATTATAACAAAATCACCTCAGATCAAACACGGGTGGGTATGGTGGGTCTCTAAAAGTAGCTAGTCTTATGCAAAAAGTACACGAAACAAAAAACAATATTCCCTCTCTAACCATTGCCGAAATAGGGCACTCTCCCACACGACTCGCTGTGAGACTCAAAATATTATGATTACTTTATGTAAATCTCATAATGAGTTAATGAGCAAACATGTGGTTTACTTTACCTGTCAAAAAAAAAAAATACAAAAATAAATAAATAAATAAATAAATTACAGACTTGCTATCGGTCGATAAAATGACCCCAGCCCATCAACAAAACACAGATATTACAAAAACAAATCCACTGTCCCCCCAGCCTGCCATTATACAACCGCAGTTTGCCGTATAACTATACAAAAAGAATTTCAAAAACTACAGACAGATATTTCAAAGAAACTCCTTTAACGTGAAGGTTAAGCTATCTTAACCCTCGACTTGAACATAAGAGTAGGGCAGCTTACTGAAAAGGCCCCCTAGTGCTGAAGTGACAAAGGTTTTTTGGTTTGTTTTTTTTCCACGTCATGACTTTTTGAAAAACTATACAATGGAGCAAATCTTTTGATCTCTTGTGCGGGGGGTCGATGGTATGCGTGTATGTTTATTGTTTGATTAATAATAATATTGATTGAATATAAATGTTGGTAAATCAAAGAGCCCCACAGTTTGTACTTTGGTTGCCGTTAAACAGAAAAATTTATCAAATAAATGGTACAAAGTGGCATATAAATCTATCATGGGTTTATTGGAAAGTGTATTCCATTTTTTCTCTAGTTTTCAATGAGCGCATGGATGTAAGACACAGGGCGTTTTAAAAAGCACTGACTAACAATTCAAGTCTTATGAGCAAACGGAAATAAGAAACTTGAGTGTTCGGGAAAACACTGTCTGCAGCCTAAACGCTCACGTGTTATCGGTTAATGAAAGTAAGAAACGGGGTGTTAAAAAAAAAAAAAAAAAACACTGGTTAAAAAGCAGATGTGGCTTTTGTTTTATAAATGGAAATAAGACAGTGTGTGTTTGAAAAAAAAAACATTGACTAACAATTCAAGTGTTATTAGCAAATTGAAGTAAGAAACTATGTATTGGGAAAACACTAACAGTTTATGTGTTTATCTGCAATACTGGTTTCAACTCATAACTGACCTAAAGTAGACAAACTACAGTGAGCTTAAAGTGCGCCCTCTGTTGAACTCCTAACCACCAACCATTGTTTTCAAAGGGAAGTTGTAAAGGTAACGTGGGTTACAGATCATCACACTGAGAGCTGGTATAATTTAAAGTTGCCAACACCCAAAGGTTAGGAAGCGGCGACTGGGGTGTGAAGATGTTTGTTAAGCAAAGTATGTCCTTGCTAAGTAAAACATTGAGTGGACACCTGTCGCAACAATGGAAACTTTTTGGAATGTTGACTGGTAACCTGTTTCTGAACAAGATGTTGTTGTGCTTAGCATGTTTGTGTCCTTACAGCCTTTATGCCAGGCCCAATTCCATAGAGCTACTAAGCAGAATAAGGTTACCAGCTAAAATACTTCCACGCACTGACTTGCACTATCTGTGACTGGTATTGCGCTAATTTGTATGCTTAACAGAAAGTTGTTCAGACAAATTTGCTGCTTATAAAGCAGCTCTTTGAAATTGGTCCCAGGTCTTACGGGGGGTCCAGCTTGAATCCGATACCGTCCTCAGGTGAAATAAAACCGAGTTTAGTTACCAGTGGTGTTAAGGAGGCTATTTGCGTTTGATGTCCTTCTACATGGATTTAAACATGTTGCGTGATGTCTCTCATCACTAAACACAAACCCAAGCCCCGCCCCCCTCCCCCCCACCACTTACACCACAAAACATTTTAATCTAAGGCTTCAAGCTAAGCAAAGAGGTTTGTCCACCTGGATCAAACAACCTCACATACATCTCTAAGAAAAGAGAAGGGAAAAAAACGAGATAAAAAAAAAAACGAGAGGAGGCAGGAAAACAAGAATGAGAGCACTACCCGATTAAAGGTAGTGTTTTTACCTTTTGCAATTACTCCACAAGTTAATGACCACAAATCTTATACTTGGTATAAAGAGCACTAGAGAGCTGCTGATAATTATAAAACATTGTTAGAAACGACACCACTGGAAGTTTATGTACTTTTTAGAGAAAAAGGTGATGTTCACCCACAATTTTGAACCTGAGAAAGGCTTCAGGCATGAAGCCTTTTCTCGGGCATCTGGAAGCACCCAGTTCTACGCAGCAAGGAAGTTTTTCCGTTCATTATTTTCTTGCAACTTCGACGACCAATTTGAGCCCAAAATCTCACAGGTTTGTTCTTTTAAGCATTATGTTAGGATAAAAGGAGCGCGGGATACTGGTCTTTACCGACAGTCTACTCTGCCTTTAATATCAACGAATACGAGAGACACTTCTCCGCAGTGTTTCAATGTTTGTGATAAATATTTGCACAAGGCCAAAAACGCTTGCCCGCCCACAAGGCATTCGCAGGACGGTGCGGACAACAATGGCTGATGTTAGTGACTGAAATAGAATATGTTGATTCTCTTTTTTTTTTATAGACACCATTAAGGTGAGAAAATTCACATTGTACACTGGTTAGACACACAAAAGCCTTCTGTGTGCACAGGACACTTACGCCGTTGTTGGTTTTTGTTTGTTTTTGATCTAAACACCCCCTTCCCCGCGAAAGGAAAAGAATTTGTTCTATTTTGTGTTCCGAAAGCAGATACAGGACTGAAGTGGTTTTTTCCTTTCTGCAGGCGGTGTGGTGTGTGGGTAACGAATCCACCCGTGTGTGGATAGAATTATTCGGTAGGTTGCCACGGACGGCTGGCCACTCTATGTTCGTTTCTGCGATTAATTGCCGTTGTATAAAGATCATTTTCGAAGCTAACACTCGTATTTCCCCTTTCCAAAATCCTTCTGGATGAACTTTTTGAAGGACAACACAAGCATTGTACCATCTACAATGTCGCTCACCAATGAATGTGCTGTTGTACAGAAAGAGAAAGAAAGAAAGGGGGGAAAAACACCCCAAAACCAAAACAAAAACCCTCAAACAAAACAAGCCCAGACTGACGGAAGTATCTTTCAAATAGGTTGAAATACGACCCAGACAGCATTGGGTCTGCTTTGGAAACTAATAATTTCCCAATCAAGAAACATTGTGATAACACGTCACGCTTTACGATCACAAAATAACAGATTTCTGAAGTTCACGGCAAAAAACAACTCCTGAATTTCACAGAGTAACAAAGCTTACCCGCTTTTTTTTCTTTTCGTTCTTTTTTTAAAGCACTGTACTATTTTAGAAGGGAACATTTCTTGTGTGGTTTCAGTTGTTGGAAATCTTGTTGAAGAATCTGGTAGGAAACAATAAACAACTTTTCAATAAATAACAGCACTAACACAGATCAGTTTCAATCTGAAACTGTATTGACTACACAAGCTCATACCGGTAAACCAATCCTCCAGAGGAACATTTCTGTCCGAAATGCATTAAAAGCCAAATAAAATAGCATTTGAAGATCTCTAAAAAGGCATCACTTGTGCATTTTCTTCGATGTCAATTGGAGAACAAGAGGGGGCACGAGGGGCAAGGGTTGGGTGGGTTGGATTGGGTGTGTGGGTTTGTGAAGGGTTGGCAGGGTGGGCGAGATGGGTGGTGTGGGTTGGGTGGGTGGGGTTTGTAGTGTGGAGGGTGGGTTGGGTGGGCAGATTGGTTGGAATGTGATGGAGGCATGGGGTAACCGGTTGAGTGGGGGCGGAGCGTGGATTGGGTGGTGAGGGTAGGGTTGGTGGGGTGGGTATTAAAGGTGGGAATAGTGAGTGGATCAGGTGGTGTGGGTTGGGTGGGGTTGGGGTGCGGGTGGGTTTATGGTGAATGGAATAGGTGTGTGGGTTGGGGTTTGGTGTGGATGGGGTGGGTATTGTGGGTTGGTGGGGGTGTGGGTGGGTTTGGTAGGGTGGATGGAATGGGTGGTGTGAATTGGTTGGGTGGGGTTTGTTGTGTGTATGGTGTGGGAAGGGTGGACTGGGTGAGTAGGATGGGAGCGGTGGGTGGATTGGATGGTATTGGTAGGGTGCATGGGGTTTGTGGTGTGGGTGGTTGTGGTGTGTGGTGAGTGGGTGGTGTGGATTAGCGGGGTGTGAGGTGTGTAGAATGGGTAGGGCAGGTTGGGTAATAACAAGTTCTATAATTCACCTTTTTAAGACACAACCTACAACGAGACTTCGTTCCTAATTGCAATTTCCTGTGCGAAAAAAATTTAACCAGCAAAGTTGTATTTTGCCAACTCATGTCCGCCTCATACAAAATAGTGCTCACTGTTTGTAAACATTACAAAAGGTTCATATATATTTATAAAAGATAATTAAATAAGACCCCCCGGCAGAGAAACAACAAAAGGAGGTTCAAAATAGTGAAAAGGGAAAAGCTTAAGATTTGAAAACAGGAAACGCAATATGTTTGTACTGCAGCTTACAACGTTGAAATAAGAGATTTACTCATTGTGCGCGGATGGCGTGCAGTGAAACGGGATCCAGTGACTCTCTTGTCAGGAATAAAATAATACTCAGACCATCGCGACCGGACGGCTCGGGTTTCTCTCTAGTCTCCCTTCTATGAACTAGTCTTCGTTCATCCAACCTGCTCTGTGCATGCACTATTGGGGGCGCCCTTGTCTAAACTCGTTAAACTCGCGTGGCGGCCGAGCGGTTTATTACAGCATCGAATTCAAGTTTGGGGGTTAAAGGCACTGGACACGTTTGGTAACGACTCAAAAAAATAAATTGCATAAAAACTTGTGTCCTTATGTAATTGCTTCTCTTCGCTTCACGTACCGGGTAAACTGCTGCAAAGGCGGAGGTTGAAAAAAGCCTTCGGAAGACCACGGCAGCCCGTACTCCTGGAACTACGAGGTTCGTTCTGCTGCTATCGTCTCGAACTACGAGAATCGTTCCGCTATGGTCTCCTCAAGACGATAGCGGAACAAACCTCGTAGTTCTAGAAGTAGGCAGCTGAGAAAGATTAAAGGAATGTTATTGGCCCAATGACCAGGGCACTAATGTAAAGCGCATTGATACAGTATTGTGAAAATGCGCTTTAATATAAGAACTAATTGTTATCATTATTATTATAAAATTCGCTCCTGCTTAGAAAATGTTTCACCCGTGCATGAACTCATTTCACCATCTCATCTTACATTGGTGTGAAGTGCAAACAAACTTAATGCAGTCAACCATGCAAGAAACACCGGAGCGAACCCTTTCTCTGAGAAAGAAGTGTAGTGGGTTCTGTTATGCGTCCGCGCATTACACGGCTTTCAAATGAACCCTCGGGTGGTGCAATCGGATCCTTCCACACTCTAACAAAATCCAACGCCACCACCACGTGATGACTTCAACATCCAAACTGCTGGACTCTGATTACGGTAGAACTTATACATGTATGGGGGTGTCGTGGCCGAGCGGTCTAGGGCGGTGGACCAGAATGTGGGTTTGAACCATTGCATGGTCAGTCGTGACGCTTGTGCCCTTGATTGAGCAAGGCACTTTATCGTAATTGCTTCTCTCCGCCCAGGAGTACAAATGGGTGTTGGCGAGAGCTGGGGAGTGACCTGCGATGGACTGGCCATCTTGTCCAGGGGGGAATAGAAATATTCTCAGTGGTTTCAACGCAATGAAACCGGATATAAACACCGGCCCGGTGAGCCATATTGACTCAAGGCAGACTTTTTAACCTACTTAAGTTACATACACGTATGCCTGATGTCAGATGCAATGTAAAAGAACAATAAGTTTAGTATTGCAGTTCCCCGTCCAACAGAATCACACAAAACAAAATGTATATTTAACAAATCATGTTTTCCTCGTTTTTAGTACGGAGATAACCGCCGAACCCCCCCAACAAAAAAACAACAAAAAAACAAACAAAAAAACAACAACAACCCAAACAAACAAACAAACAAACAAACAAACAAACAAACAAACAAACACCCCAACACCCCAACACGAGTTCTCAAAGAATATGAGCCACCGTACGGTACAGCGTTCAAAATAGATTGCACCTCACTAGTAATTGATCACTGTGAACTGTAGCGTGTTTTTTTTCTTTAACCCCTAAACATAACTGAATCATTCATGCACGACCTACTGTATAAAAACATGTTTTTCACCGCTGGAATAAACGTTGCCTTGTCACTGGGGGCAACATTAATTGGTTGGATCCCCCGTTGGGTGGATGCTTTCAACAAAAAAGAAGAAGTTGCCTTCCTCCTTTGAGTTTAATGAAGTGTGGTTTAGAATTTAACCGAAAATGTTTGGACAACCTGTGAAAGAAGGACATGACTTCTGGATCCTCCCAGGTCAAACGGGTTTGTCATTCACCAGGTAAATATTACAGCCGGCTGTAAAAATAGAAAGAGGGAAAAAAGGAAAGAAGAAAAAAAGGAGGAAAAAAGGAGGAAAAAGAAGAATAGAATGGCCATTCTTGACGGTATTGTTTTCTGAGTCTGACCGACAGTTTCTTAAAAAAAAAAGAAGAGCTTATTATTAAATATTCATGCTCATTATTATTTATTTATTTCAATACACATTAAATATTCATGTTTGTTATTATTTATTTATTTCAATACACATCAGATAGCGCAAACGCCAATAACAGGATGGTGGGGAATAGGAAACGAGAAGAAATGTTCAGTTTTAGATGTGGGAGAAAAACCCCCAAAATGGGGAACCCGTGCAAAAGAATGTAGGGACTGAAGCCACAATCTGGATGCAAGGCGCCGGGTCCAACTCCAATAGACTGTGCAGGTCTCGCGCGTATTCGAACATTGGGATCCGTTAAAGCGCGTGAGTTTGTTTCTTTAACGCGTTAAAGCAATGTACGTGGGACCACAGTGGTCCCAAAAATGTTCGAATACGCGCGAGGCTTGCACGGTCTATTGGTGGGATTCGAATCGGGGTCCAAAGAGGTGAAAGGCAGGGGGAAGAAACCACTGAGCCAACCTGATAATGAAACCAAGGGACCCTCAAAAACGACCAGCACAGTGACCCCATAGGCCTGAAGATATAAGGTGTACAAAGAAGATGACGAAGAAATGCACGTTTTAGATGTGGGAGGAAGACCACGACTGGAGAAAGCCTACACAATCAGGTAATTGAGACCGAAAAACCATCCACATCCCAAGGCCCCGGTGCGGAATTCGAACCGGGTTCCACAGAGTTGAAAAGCGGGGAGGAAACTAGGGCCCAATTTCATAGAGCTGATTTGAGCGGATAATAGTGCTCAACAATTTGTTTGCTAAGCTAAGCGAGAATAAGCAGATCACCAGTCACAGAATGGTACATGTGATATGGTATTTTGGCTGGTAATCTTATTCTGGTAAGCACAATGATGATGAAGAGTTGTCAGTTTTAGATGTGGAAGGAAGACATCAACTGGGGGCCCATACGCAATTAGGTATACTGACTGAAAACCCAATCCACATGCAAGGCTCTGGTGTGGGAATCGAACCGAGTTCTACAGAACTGAGAGGTAATTTCAAAGAGCTCCTTAAGCACTGAATAGTGCTTAATAATGTACTGCTTAAGTAGCAAAAATGAGCAGGATACCACTCACAGAGGGTACATGTGACATGGTCTTTTGGCTGGTAACCTGACTCTGGCCAGTATATTTTTGTTGTACTTATCTACTTTCGTGCTTATGAAAGCAGCTCTATGAAATTGGGCCTAAGCAGGAACTGTAAGCCAAATCCACATTCAATCAAGTCTGGTGCGTGACCCAAACCAAGGTCACAGAGGTGAAAAGGCAGGGAAGTGTCTATCAAGACCTGGAGTAAAACAAAGAGGGGTTGGCCGGTGGCCACTCATAACTCATCAAAAAGTAATTTACTTGTAGACCAGAAGATACCTGTGAAAAGACGTGAAAACCCATGCAATCAGGTAGAAACTGTAAAAGCCAAATCTACATTCAATCAAGTCCGGTGTGGGATTCAGACCGACGTCAAAACAGTGAAAGGAAGGGAAGAGTGTTTCAAGATCCAGAGAGTGAAAACAACAAAGATCAGCCACACACAACTTGGCAAAAACTACTGTATTAAGCCAGTAGGCTTGAGGATGCAGTCATGTACTTGTAAAGAGAAGAAGTCTCAGATTTAGATGTGGGAGCAAACCCACATGCAAGGCTTCGGTCCGAAGGGGGATTCGAACCGGGTTACCGGTTCCACATAGGTGAAAGTTAGGCAAAGAAACCACTCTATAAAAAAAAATACTCCCTGGGCATTTTTTGCCTACACTGAGACCTCATCCTCCTTACCCAAGTCACTTAACACCAACTTATTTGGACTTTGTGCTTACTGCACGACTTCCACTTCATAGTGCTGCTAACCGTAAGCACATGAAAAGGCATGCTAAGCTTCCGGTGCTTACTGTATGAAAATGTATGGCATAACAATGCAAAGCCATGGTGAACGCGCAAGGTGACCGCCTAATTTTCTTGCTAACTTGTAAAATACGCTTACGCTTAAGCAAATTTTTTCTGCTATAGTAAGCACGAAAATTTGCTTACCGTTAAGCAGCGCTATGAAATTGGGCCCAGATGTTATTTGGGCCTGCAGTCCCCAGTCCTTCTGAGTCCTTCATTTTGGCAAATGGGATAGGATTCGTGATGGACTGGTAACCAAGATGACTGTAAAGATGAAGGAATTACGGGCAGTTTCACAAGCATAGAAACAAACTATTGCAAGAAAGGCATTGAAGAAAACCAAAGATTACAGGTTTTGAAACACTGTATTTTATTTCAAGCAAGGTTTTGTTTCGGTGTGCTTTTTTTTTAGCATGCAGTACTCTTCTGACAAAGTGTAACGACGAAGATGAGAAAGGAATTATCCAATTAAAACATATCGTTAAAAACACAGATATTGTTATTATCTTGAGAAACATGATTGTTCACACATACTATGTGAAACAACCAATGATGAAATCACTTGATCAATAAAGAAGCCCAGTAATATAAATAAATAAAAACTTAATCAATTCATATAGTGCATCACCCGCAGGCACGCACCTGTACCATAGAAATGGAACCAGGATTCCAGGTCCAACTCTGCTGTAGGAAGTAGAGTATTGATACTTTGGGGTTTTCCCCAAAACCTTGGCTCCTGCTTTTGCTCTGGCCTCCGTTTGATGTTGCAGCACCTTGCAAAATGCACCCTGCTCCAAGCCTGAGCCACAGAGCAAGATGGAGCCAGAGCCCAAGCCAGAGCACAAGCAGGAGCCCAACCAAGAGCCAGAGCCCAACCCAGAGCCAGAACCCAAGCTGGATCCAGAGCCCAAGCTGGAACCCAAGCAAGAGCCGGAGCCCAAGCCAGAGCCAGGGCCAAACCCAGAGCCCAAGCTGGAGCCAAAGCAGGAGCCAGACCCCAAGCAGGAGCCCACCCTAGAGCTAGAGCCCAACTCAGAACCAGAGCCCAAGCTGGAGCCAAAGCAGGAGCCAGAGCCCAAGCTGGATCCAGAGCCCAAGCTGGAGCCCAAGCCAGAGCCAGAGCCCAACCCAGAGCCAGAACCCAGCCCAGAGCCAAACCCAGAGCCAAGCCCAAGCTGGAGCCCAAGCAGGAACCAGACCCCAAGCAGAAGCCCACCCTAGAGCCAGAGCCCAACCCAGAGCCCAACCCAGAGCTAGAGCCCATGTATGCCAAAATAGTACATGTAACAGTAATTGAAATATTAAAATTTTGTCATGTACACATGTACATGTCACATGGTATGTTTTCATCTCAGGCTGGAAATCCATGTATCCACCATGCATTGTGTGTAATGCGCAATCCTTAAATGAACGCCAAGCAATGTACACAATTTTTAGGAATTACAATGCAGTACACAATACAGATACATCAAATTATTGTGTTGCTTGGCGTGTACTTTCATTTTTACGTGTTACCCACTACGCTTTACGCACAACGCATGACAGACACACGGATATCTTCCAGAGTGCCTGGAGATGCCCAATGATAAAGCGCCATTTTTATTAAGTAGATAAATCACTAAGATATAGCCCCATATAAGAACACAGTATTATCATTTCTATATTAACATACATATACAAAATGATACCCCTGCATCAGACTTTAATGCAGACATGAATGCAAAGAAAATCAAGGTGAGATCAGAAACAAGAACTAGACCCCTTGCATTTGATGTAACACGCTCAAACAGCGCCCTCACTGCAGTCAAATGAAGACCTACCATTGGCTGAGACCGGCATGTAAAACGCACACACAATTCAATTGTTTGAACTTAGAGAACGCGGAACGTGCAAGGGGGGGGGGTATCAATTCACTTTAAAAAAAAGATATGCAAAAATGAATCTGCAAATTTACAACACTACATTCAAAATTCAGCCTTTTGTGATTCCAATGGCTGATGTAACATGAGTAACGTCAGAAATTTTTGTTTGGTCTTTGCCACAGCCAACGATGTCTAAAAAAATAAATACATGTAATAATAATCATTCAAGTAAAATCCCTCTGAGATACATTAACTTAAAAAAATTACATAAGATCAACTAAAAAGGAAAGGAGTTTGCCTTTTAAAAAAACAATAAATACAAGTAACAAAAACAAAAAATACATATCGACTCTATCTACATTATAATCAAATATAAACAACAAAATGAAAAAAAAAATGTAATAGTTATCTAAATTTAGACGCAGCTTTTACATGTCGAATACAACCATAAAACAAGGCTTGACCATTATTTGATTTCTTTCAATTTTAACATGATAACGGTTAGAGAGGAATTGTATTTTTCTTGTTCACAACAAAATACAGGACCGGTACTTACCAGGGGGAACAAAATAATACAAAATACAAATAGGTTTACTGATTATTAATTCCCTAGCAATACCAGCCCTCCGCAGAAATATTAACATCCAAACTGTCTGCAGTACAGTTGAGGAAAATGGATTCCAAGACTCAACAAATAAACCATTTTGTATAAAAAAAATAATCAAGTTATACACCACAAGGGAAACTGACTGGGAATATTTTGAATAATTTGGGGTTGAACAAAAAAAAAAATTGACAAGAGTGAGAATTGAACCAACGACCTCCGGTTTAACGTGCCGGCGCTCTACCAACTAAGCTATCTAGTTTAACAAAAATAAACTGATTTGAAGGCTATAATCATCCTTACTCACAGCTGAGAAGCTGAGTTGCGTAGGATGCGGCTACAACAAGGTCGAGTCGCACGCATCAACAGGTGCCATTGGCAGCCAGCCACATCAACCCATATATGACTATGGAGCACAGCCACAAATTGAAAGTGTTCGATTTTTTCGGAGGGAAGAAAACTAACCGGAGGGTCCAGAGACAAAAAAACCTTGTGGCATAGGAGAGAACCAACGCACAACTCAACTCACATATGGCCCCATCCGAGAATCGAACCAGGGCCACAGTGGTGGGAGGCAAGCGCTTTATGCACTAAGCCACCCATGCAACCAAGACAGTTAGCAAAAGCAAAAGATGAGTCACCCACAACTAGTTTCAAAATGGAGCGACAAACCTAAGAAATGGACGCATTAACTCCTACTCATTCTTTCCTTTGAAGTCCCTCCCACTTGACAAATGAGCCTAACAAATAATTTTGCAGGAAAAGTGACCAACAAGTTCACACTGAAGCATGTAACCTTTGGTCAGTGCAGCATATAAAAAAAACGGTGAATGGCGTTTGTGTCAACACATGTCGGACCTTGCCTCCTGCTGTCAAGCACACTCAATAGCGGTCTCCCTTAACAAAGGTCCGCTGGCCAAATGCCAGTTAAAACACCCGAGGACCAGTGAAAACTCACTCGAAGTGGTCCGGTGGGCTAGTCCAGTGTTGAAAAGCATCCCTATTCAATACAAATTACGAACAAGTGCAAAATATTAAGGGACCAGTGAAAAGAAAAGCTCACTGGTCCTGCTTAACAGTCACTGAAAACAACAAAATACACAAAATCAACTCAACAGCATTACATTACATTAATTTGAAGACCCCTACATGTATGTCTAGCCCGAATAAAACTATTTTAAAATCATTTCAACCAGACTCCAGAAACTTGAAAAGTAAAAAAGTAACATTTTGTGGGAAACAAACTAAGCAACAGACAAGCTTTTAATAATCATCTCCCCACTCCAAGCCCGATACTTCATGGAGGCAACAGAGGTGATTGCCTCCGTTGCCCTTGGTTATTGCCTTTGTGCCCTTGTATAGAAATCTCTTATTTTCTCCTAGAGGTGCCTTTTACCAAGGAGAAAAGGCCTTTAATAATGCCCTTGCCCGTTCAACAATTCAGCGTCAGGCCTGCCGACCCCCCTCCCCCTCCAACCCAAACATCCTCACTTCTTGTTAAAAATGCACACCTCAAATAACAGGATAGTGAAAAAAGAAAACAAGGACATAATAATAATATAATAATAACATACTGTAGACTTCCAATGCGCCAGGTCTGTCACATACATGTAGCGACACTTCTGGTGCAGACAACAAAACCTTATTAACTAAACTGACATCTGAAAACCATTATATAAATAAACAGAAGGTGAATCAACTTATTAAACGATACAGGTTTTGAGTTCCTCCTTAAAGGTGAGGTAGGAAGTCTCCTTTCTCCGTTTGATGGGTGGAAAGTTCCATAAGATGCCAGAATAAATACTTAAAGTTTCCACACTAATTACGACCGAAGCATACACATGTATATATACAGACGCTTTGGGTACGTTTTCTTGCATCTACAAACTACAAACATTCGTTTGGACTTGTGCCCTCAGCAGAGCTGTCTCTGAGAGTTCTGTATTTAAAAGTTATCAACTTTTTCGGTTGCCTTAGATTTTTAAACTGCCGTTAAATAATTGCATTTGCAAGTTAGCTTTGCAAGATGGAGGGTACAATGCCTGGCTCGGTCACAACCCTATGCTGATATTGAGTTCCTAATATCGGAATCCAGTGTAGCTTTGTTACATGCTTTAGGGGAGCAAGCATTTGGATTACATAACAGCGTTCTCCCTTACCAGTGGTCCGCTGGCCAAAATGCCAGTTAAAACACCAGAGGACCGGTCAAAGTTCTCTCCAAGGGGTCCGGCTGGCTAGTTCAGTTGAAAAGCATCCCTATTTCATTTGAAATATGGAAAAGTGAAACAAAAAGTGATGGACTAGTGAAATGACGAGCTTAACTGGTCCCGCTAGCCAGTCACTGAAGAAGTTAAGGGCAAACATTGCACTAGAGACAGCACCCATAAACAATGTTAGACAGAATAAGTGCAACAGCAATTTGGCACGAGTTTGGATTCAAACAACAATATAGTGTAAAAGAGCTTAGTTTTGTAAGAGGGTCAACACCCCCTCCCCCCCCAAAAAAAACCCAAAAAATAAATCCAGACTGCCCATCTCGCCAACTGAGCCCCCCACTCACATTTGCAAAATATCTCTGCCTACACGATGCAAGCAATTTACCAGGAAGAATAAATAAAACGGGTTTGTTCCATGAGGAGTTTTCTTAACCTCTGCAACTCAAAATAAGTGTAGATACAAACAACGAGCAACTGCACAACACGTGCACACCAAACTGCGTAAATCTTAACCAAAAATGGCCAGTTTTGACCAAACTTTCCAACCCCCCCCCCCATCGCCCTGTTCATCAGGCTGGGTGAGACAAGGGTTGTCCCCCATATTACGTTCATCTTGGACACTGCAATGTGTTTCTTGTCTTTACATCCTTACCTGCATACTGATATACAAGTAAATAACTGAATCTGACTTTGCAGACTTCAGATTTTATTTTTCATTCTTAGTGGACAACAAACAAGGTGCAAGCATTCTCTACAAACTTTAAGGTTTCAGCAGTGGCAGTGATCGGATGGCTGGCACGACCAATTTTTTCAACAATGTCTCTCGAGCCAATGACCATGTCCGCAGCAGATTCCGACACAGCCCATGACTACCAAACTTCTTTTTTTTTTACAGCAGGTCTGGTGCCCCGACCCTTCATAACGCTGAACAGACAATATACACATACACAGGGAATATTAATCCTGACTCTTGTGAAATTTTCACAAGGGACCTCAGAGTTGACTATAAGAACTAGAGGGCGTACAAAACCACAGCCCGACAAGAAGCATTTCTGCCTAGATTTGAGAACAAAATGGTGCCAATCCATCACCTTACAGTGGTCACTAATCAGTTCCCACAGCGAACATTTTCCAAGTGAACATTTTGTATGCAATTTACACATGCAGGGCTCTAATTGTACACTGGACCACAGGCCTGAGGCCAGTGATTTTAGCATCGGGCCAGTAAACTCATGACCGGACAAGTCTGGCGGTCTTGTGTACTATGTGTCCCAATGTTGACTTTTCAGTCTGATAAATATAACTACGTTGATTTGCAGACTATCTACCCATATACAAATGAGATGAAACATCTCTTGGTGCTTTTTCAAATTCAAACATGTTCATTTGTTACCCTGTGTCAGGCATTTGTGCTAGTCGTTTCAATTCTGGTCTTGTACACAAAATTCTGGTCCATTTAATTTTTTGAGCTACAAAGCCCTATGGTCTAGTGGCTTTTTCCCTTAAAAAATTTGAGCCCTGACTAGGATTTGTGACCATGGTGGGTCAGAAAGGTTAAACTGCTGACAAAGTTCTATTACATAACTCTATACAATTATCCTACCTGAATCCATCAGAAATTATCGGTACATCTCAACCCTAAAAAAACGCTGGATTCCGATAAAATCGGTTTGCCTATTAACGCAAAACATAGTTGATCCACCCATGGAGTACTGAATCCATATTAATAAGGCTAAACCAATGTATTCAAATAGGGTTTTTTTTATCGGTTAATTAGTAAGGATTAGTATCGCCTCAATCACGTTCGGTTTTCCATGAACGACGACGCTACAAACCACGTGAAATCGTCCCTGGACGCGAAGTTCCTAATCCATCTTAAGGTTTCTGTATATGTAGCGGATGAACTTCAGCGACGCGAAAAACGACACGGTGCCCAGCATGAGGAAGAACACGTAGCACGCGAGAAACGTGAAGCCGAAAAACTCCACGGTCTGCAGAATGCCGGTCATGCTGGAGCGCTTCACAAAGTAGAAAATCGCGTAGATAAAGACAAATATGCCCGTCGATCTACGAATGGGATAAACCAACAATGGATGGAACGGATTAGTCATAAACTCATGGATGATTAGTCGAACAAAACTTAACAACTTTTTAACACTCCCACTTAAGAGAGTTGACCAACTAATATACAAAACCATTGAAACGCACATGTAGTACGCATTCAACATATAATATCCCTGCAGGGTTGGCGTGTTTTAATGCATCAATTATTCAAAGACCATGTGGCAGATGTTGACTGGTCAGAAAGTGAGAGGGTTAACATAACTTGGGTTATATTTGGTGGTACAACTGAGGACAAGTGTGTGCTGTGTAGTATGCATTCAACACATGATATCCCTGCAGGGTTGGCATTTTTTAGTGCATCAATTATTCAAAGACCATGTGGAGAATATTGACTGGTCAGACAGTGAGAGGGTTAACAAATCAGTGCAAAAGCGTAGTATCTCATACAAGCAAACCTCCATGCAAGAACGGCGTAACATTACAAAAGTTGTAAAATTAAAAATTAAGAATTGAGTGCCATTAAAAATGTTGTGACCATAAACAAAAATTGAAGTAATAAACCATACTGGAAACTGGCTGTATAAATATGTTAAAATAATTTTGGGTTGAAAAAAGAAAAACTGACTAGAGCGTGATTTTAACCTTCGACCTCCAGCTTAACATGCTGGCGCTCTTACAACGGAAACATCCAGCCCTAATGTTGGGGGTCTACCCATTTTGTTAATATCTTGGTTAGGGGGTGCCAGTCAGAAGTCATACAACCCGTAACTGCCGCGTAGCCAGGGATCACACCTAAGTTTGCGATACAACCTGGAAAGCGGCAGCAGAGAGATCACCTTTGTAACATAGAGTTTCTATGAAATCAGGAGTAGTTTTAGCGTGATACAACATTTGTGTTATGTCAACATTCTTGGCAATGCTACTTTTAGAGATATGTTGTTTTTGCACTGATATTATGAATTTGAAAGAGGACGCTACCATGCTTTCCTCCCTGTTTCCCTCAAAAGATACACATTCAAGAGGGTAGGAAAAAAAAAAAAATCTTGCTGAAAAAAATGGGGTGGGAACAACCAACTCACCCAGCACTGAAGATAGATCGCCACCACCACCGATAGTCCTCATTGGACAGCTGGAAATATGTGAGGGCGACCGAGATGCAC
This sequence comes from Pisaster brevispinus, assembly GCA_023634235.1. Taxonomy (NCBI): domain Eukaryota; kingdom Metazoa; phylum Echinodermata; class Asteroidea; order Forcipulatida; family Asteriidae; genus Pisaster; species Pisaster brevispinus. The sequence continues at coordinate 1,776,372 of JAMKCF010000026.1, forward strand.
GCCGTCACGCTGAGTAGGATGCCGAACACAACAAAGAGGATGCCGTAGAGCGTGTACATCTCCCGCCCCCAGATGGTTGCAAAGATGTAGTAGAGCTCTACCGAGATGGCACTGTGGTAAGAACAAGAGTAGTAATATTTTCTTTTTTTAATAATCAGTTCATATAAAGCACTTCATCTCGAGTTGTCTCGTAGCGCTTACTATTTTTTAAAAGCAGAAGATACTGCTTAACAATTTTCTGTTTGAGTTTTTGAATTATCAGACCTATTTATACAGCGCCTTGTTATCATATACAAGGTAATGAAGGATATCTGCAGCTAACCATGCCAGAAACACCGGGGCAAACCTTTCTAGTAACGGCAAGTGTACTTTGTTGCTTTATAAGCATTACACACCACACAGACGTGGCAGAGCAAGGGAAGCTCCACATTTTTGTGTTCTCCCATTACATATTTCTTACCCGACCTTCATTTTCTGAGTTTTTGTCTGCTTCAGTTCAATGTATTACTGACGAGTGCTGTGAACTCGGTTTTAAAGCTGTTTTGATTTTTAACCTCTAACTTTCTTTTTGCACTGTGTTTTTAATTGTTTTTTATTCTCCGTCTTTTGGTCTTGGTTTAGTTTTTACTGAGGCTAGGTCCGAAACGGCGACTTCGGCTACAGCTACAGCTAGATCAGCGCATCTGCCAGTGTTGAAGAATAGGCAGACGCACGCGATCTAGCCGTAGCTGTAGCCGAAGTCACTGTTTCGGACACGGCCTAAGTTTCACCATGGAGGTAGAAATCTACCTCCACGGTTTCACTGGGTTTTCCTTAGTTAACAGACAGAGTCGACAGCTTTACGTCCCATTCAAAAGACGAAGCAATGGTGGTCAAGTGTCTTGTTCAAGTCAAGGACGACAGTGTCAAGACAGGGGCCCAATTTCATAGCTCTGCTTACCGCCAAATTATGCGCTTGCGATCACCACTCTCCCCTTACTGTGCAAGCGCCAAATTTCTGCACTAAATGTGTAAGCGAAGATTGCCTAGTATTGTCGAGTACGCACATGCACAAGCAAGTATTCTCTGCTATCCCGTGAAATACGCTTGACGTAAGCAAAGAATTCCCTGCTTCGGTAAGCGCCGATTCTTTGCATACGGTAAGCAGAGCCATGAAATTGGGCCCAAGACCATAACCCACAATCTGACATCACCACGGCCCGATTTCATAGAGCTGCTTAAGCAGCAATTGGTGCTTCACAATTTTCTGCTGAGCACAAATGAGCAGGATACCAGTCAAAGATGATACATCAGGAAGGGTATTTTGGCTGGCAACCTTATTCTGGTAAGCAAAATTTTATTGTGCTAAGCTAATTTGTGTGCTTCAGCAGCTCTATAAAAATAGACCAAGGGCCTAATTTTATAAAGCTGCTTAAGCACAAAAAGTAGCCTAGCACGAAACTATTTTGCTTCCCTGAATAAGGTTACCAGCCAAAATACCATGTCACGTGTACTATTTTGTGACGGGTTTCTTGCTCATTGTTTGCTTCGCAGAAAATTATTAAGCAGTTTCTACTGTATAAAGTTGGACCCAAAGTTGGACCCAAAACTAGAGTCCAGTGCACTAGACATCCTTTAGATTTGAAATACACTGTTTCAACATTTCACTTGAAAAAACAACAACTATTGGCTCTTATCCTGTTGGGAAGTGTGACGTAATTCCACTGTAAGCCACACCCAGTTGTGCTTTGAACACTCTTACCCCTGGTCACTGGGCCATTGATTTCATTCCTTAAACCATCTCAGCCCCCTGGGGAGGTATACAGCCTGTGCTGCCAAATATATATCACATCAAGCTCATTCAATCACATTGAACCATCTCTGCCCTCACAGGTACCCATTTACCCCTCGGTGTAGAGTCAGGTTTCTTGCTCAAGGTCAAGTGTCACGACCGGGACTCAAACCAACACCCTGATGACTTAACCACCAACCATGGTGTGGCGTGTCATGGCCAAGCGGTCTAGTTCACGGAACCCAAGCTCTAGTGTTGTCAGCAGCAGAGTTTGGGTTCACATCCTGGTCATGACACTTGTGCCCTTGAGCAAGGCACTTAACTATAGTTGCTTCATAAAGTGTTGGGAAGATAGTGCATTCTGCTCTACCAACCAGGCTCCTAGTGGATGATACCCATGCCTATATCCTCATGGACTGTGAAGGCGGTAACCCTGTTTCAGCCCCAAGGCCCTTCCATGGCAAAACAGCCCAACTCAAAAATTGTTGGTTTTTACATCAGATCATTTCTGGGTAAATTGAGGGTGCTTTTCCCATTTCAAAGTTTCAAAGGTATACTCTGTATGGTTTCTGAATATAACATGTCCTATCTCAGCCTCTTTTTACACTTTCGTCCCATTTTTATGGCAAAACAGCTTAACTCTGTACTTGCTTTTCTCAAAATGTCACTTTTTGAGTTAGGCTGTTTTGCCATGGAAGGGCCGCCCAGGAGTAGGTGGCAACGTACCCCTGGTGACAGTTGATTTGGGTCAACAGTCCAAATCAGTTAAGTGTAGCCCTCACCTTGAAGTGGCCATCGGGCCTTGTGATGAAAGGCGATATCTCGTAAATAGATTTATTTAAAAAAATCTCACCTGAAGGGGAGGAATCCTCCCACCACGCAGTGCACTAAGCCAGAGCGGAACCAAGGCACCGATGGGATCTCTCTGGCAATGTTCTTGGTCCTGCAGGGGGCGTCGAAAGAGTCTGCCATGTTCTTGCCCATGATGCCACCGATCACCGTCAACGGATAACCAACTGCAGATGAAACAGCAGATGGTAGATTTTGTCATAACCTTTTTTTTTTCCTTCATTTTTCGAAAGCATGTATTTAGATGGTTTCAAAATGGTGCATTTGATTAGCTCCCCCGATGTTACCCAGGTTAAAGGGAGCCACAACAAGGGCTCGATGAACGACCACATGCTTTTTGTGAGGCCCATGAGACAGTGGCAGTGAAATGTCAAGGGTAAATGTTCACCACTTGTTTATTTAATCAGCATAAAAAAAATGTAATTTTTATTGAGCAAACAGAATTAGCTGTCGCAAACTGCTTAATACCAACCAAAAGGACCTATGGTAAAAATGCACAAAAAAGGTTTAAAGGCTTGACGTTTCGACCCTAGAGAAAGACTCTGCTAGGGCCACTAACTATCTTTTACAATTGTTTTCATTTTCATATTAGGTAGCCACTATTTCCGTTTTTCTGAAATTTAGTAACTACAACCATATTCCAGTCTAAAGTACACTTTCAAAAAGTTTGTATATTTATGTTAAGAAAAGTAGTGCACGTCACTGCGTTTCGTGACATCACTAACCTGGATCTGCGACCACAACCCCAAGTAGCGTAGTGGGGGGGGGGGGGGGGAAATTCGGGTCAACAACTCGCGTCATGAGCTACTTTAAACGACACGGGGAGACCTAGGTTGATTCGGGGGAAGCTAATCAATCGCACCCATAGTTTGCCCTTAGATTTTTCAGTGACTTGCCAGCAGGAATAGGGTTAGTGAAGCACCTTAAAAGTCGAGTACGTTCTAGGCATAAAAGAACGTTTCCGTACGCAAACGCTGGCAATCTGTGCAATTTGCTGGACCACATCACAGTGCTGAAATCAGAAGCAATCCTACACTAGTGAATACACGCACTACAGTCACACGGTCTAACAAAACAGTCCATGATCACGCGCCAGCATACTTACACCGGGGCGGACCCCTTCTCTTTTCGATAAGTGCACTGGGTTCTTTTACGTGCATTACACAACACACGGGGTCGACGGCTATACGTCCAGTTCAGAGACGCAGCAATAGTGGTTAAGTGTCTTGCTTTAGGACACAAGTGTCACAACCGGGTACTCGAACCCACACTCTGCTGATCAGAAACACAAGAGCTTGAGTCCGGTGCTCTTATCCGCTCGGCCACGACACGCCGCAATATCTAAGAAGGACTCGTACTCACCGAGTATCCAGATGCACATGAGTAGGAGTATGGTGGTGAAGGGCAGGGCCTGTGTTGACTCATTGTACCAAGCCACTGAGTTCACCACGCTCCACACCAAAAAGAACGGCACTGAAAGAAACATACACGTAGCGACTGGGTGAGTTTCAATTATTGGAAAAGCTTATGTTATTTAATTGACTTATTTGTTAATTTACAAAAATGACAGCCACCTAATTTAAACAAATACTTTCCTAAAAACTGCCCTGTTCTTAAAATTTTAGAAAAAAAACGCACACATGAATTCTAAAGGACGTACACAACATCGGTAGGGTTGAATAATATAAGGTTTGCACATAACATTTAAGGTTAACACAAACAAATTATGATAATAATTTCTCAAAAAAATCGAGAGAAAACCTTAACCTCCAAATTGCACAGTGGGGCTTTTAAAACCAAGATAAACTGCCAAGTAGAAAACATTCCGAAAAACGTTTCAATTGAGCTGGCTTTGGACAAACATTAAAAAAAAATTGGGGTCCAGAATGCCCCACAGTTTTGAAAAAACCTGGGGAGAAACGTGGTAACAATTAATTGTCAATTATTGATTAAATCAACAGATAAATATCAATGACAAATATATGATATCATATTACGGAAAACAAAGATTAGGAACAATTTATATCAACAATCTATGTTTAGGTCGAGTCAATATAAATGCAGTAATGAAGTCATTTGTATAAAACAAAGGCAATTACAAGTTAGAAAATAGAAGAACAGTTTCATTGTAAATGGCATAAAGACATTCAAGAGGTGAATAAAGGAAGAAATGCAAAATACAAAAAGGCAAAACAAGCATGAATTAACTCAATATTTCACAAGATTAATTAAAATATACATGATATAGAGCAAGACAAATGATAAAAAACAACACAAATACACATAAAATACACTTTTGTAAAATACAATGTATGGAAAACACATCCACCTTGAAAATGTATTTATTCTGTTTGGACTCGGATTTCACCCAGAATCCTTTTGAGCGGTGATCTTTTCCGGTCATGCCCATTGGGACACGCATACAAGCAGTTACAAATTTTAATACAAATGAGGGACTTGGAAGAAAACACTTTTGTTTTACCTGAAAACATGCTTGATGTCAGGATAATGTTCCAGACCCAATTCTCTCCTCCCAGCTTCTTGTAGAAACTGCTCGACACATACCCTGATACACCTGTAGAGACAAGGAGACCCAAGAAATTGACTATCACTTTGCATGGTGGAGATACAATCTAGTAAGGTTTGCAGTAACTTGCAGTAACACCATGTACAGTCGACTCTGGTTAATACAAGCTCGGAAGATACGAGACGCCGGTTTATACAAGGTATTTCACTGGTCCCAAACTGTCCCACGCGTGTTTCTATGTATTAAAAAACGGAAGATCTGAGCACGGTCGTAACGAGAACACGGATAATACGAGATATTTTTGTGGCCCCATGATGACAAAATTTATTGTTTTTCATACTTTTGTAGATCTGAAAAATATTGTTGCGTAAAAGCTAACCATTCAGTCAAGATTTGGAAATTATACTCTTGTTGCCAAACTATTTATCGGATCAGACCGGCCATGCGGTTCCGTCTGATCCGAAAACCAGAATCATTTCGCTGGTAACTTATGCTTGAAATGCTACTTCGCTTACACGCTGACGGCTACCAGCGAAAACAACGTTCAGCATAGGCGCTACACATAAACGGCAAGTTTGACATCACTTTGCTATTATTTTTATCTTGAGTTATACAAAATATTAAATTTCTATGACCATTGTCATCAACAAAAATGCATTTATCATTTATATTTTTGTGTACAGGATGCTCGTAAGAACTGTACTAGGAAGCAAGCTGCTCCATTTTAGCTTAGACACGTGTGTAGTGCATGCACTATGACCACATGTGTAAACATTTACGTGTAAATGGTGCGCTGCGTTTAAGACGAGGTTCGGATAATACCAAGAAAACGGGCCAGTCCGGCGGACCTCGTAATAACGAGAGTCGACTGTACATGAGTAGAATTTGAAAATGTGCATGGTGGAGATACAGTCTAGTAAGGTTTGCACTAATACCATGTATGTGAATTAAACTGCTTGTGCAGAAGGTGACTGTAAGTGCAGAATTTCCTGCTAAGCACAGCCATGAAATTGGTTACACTTTGGCTGTGTCCAAATTAGTGGATGCGGCTTGATCACCGCGTTTTCATGCATTGAAGCATAGGAAGCCAATAGCAACACCCTCAGCAACAGCTGTAGCCAAAGCCGTAGCCGTAGCCGCTAATTCCAACACTCCCTATGAGTCTGTGTAGTAATGCAGAGAGATACTTACATGAGGTGAGAGCATACAGCAAGATGGCGGCTGTGTTCATGGAGCCATGTCTGTGGACGTTGAACATACCCAGCAGGGCCATGATGATGATAGCCGTGGCTAGAGCCAGGAATTGGGAACCAACACCTGCAACAATAAACCATCGGTTCACTCCAATTCAGTTCACTAACAACATCATTTTCATCTCACAAGTCTCAGGTCATATACATAACAAGAATATAAAAAAAACCTCAGAGTACACTATTATATAGGGAGATTAATTATATAACATTAGATACAAGACAAGGTGAAATGGAGGCAAGTCCCAGTAATGAGCAGTTGCTGAGATGAACTGCTGGAGGACTCAATGCCAATCCTGGACTTGAGACCGGTCTTGCGTCCTTTTTTTTTGGACTTGGACTCGGTCTTGGAGCGCCGTGACTCAGATTTAGACTTGACCCTGGGACTCAGCGTGACTGGGCTTGATACCAGTTCGAGACAGGGGAAAAGCTGGGGAATAACTTAAGCCACCTTCATGGTGCCGATGTAAGTCCCCAATAATGTAAAAATAATTGACTGGAGCGGGACTTGAACCAACGACCTCCGGATTAACGTACCGGCGCTCTACCAACTGAGCTATCCAACCTTGTTCAAACCCAAATTATATAAAATTCACCCAGTCAGTTTCCTTTGTGGTTTATTACTTGATATAAAAAAATGTAAAAAGAAATTGTTTCAATCGGTGCGTTGGCTATGGCCTTCGCATATCAACCACAGACCCCATTTGTGTCAGGGATATAGTCTTGTTTATTAAGTCTGTGATGCTAGGTCTTTTTGTCCGCCTGAAATAACGACCACTTCATGATTAACCTTCCTAACCTAGACAAAGCTAAGGGTGCAGGCTGCATAGCTGGCTCGTTATGTCTGGTTTTGGTTTTTTTTTTCTTTTCTAGGAATGTGTAGTATTTTGCCTCCCATGAAATGCCCTGCAATGTACAGCGCCACTCTTCTTGTAAACAAAGTGACATGGTTCACTGTCACAGTCCCTCTGTGAACTCACTAACAGACGCAAGATGATCTCGGCAATCAAAGAGCAGAGTCAAGTATTCTGCGAAGAAAAGTAGTTTTTTTGCCAGCCAGGATATGCCTTGGAATGTACCAGTACCACCACTCTTTTTGTAATCAAGGTGACATGATTGTTTTTGGGGGGCCCAGTCCCTCTGTGAGATCTGCAGGCTACCAGACTCAGGACAATCTTACCCAGCATGGAGCAGAGCAGACTCCTCTGTGGGGGAAAGCGGAAGACGTCGGTGTGGACGATCTTCCAGCCGTTCTCCTCCTGATCCATCTCATCCGACTCCTCATCGTCAAGATTGTAGCGGGCAAAGTCGTTCTTCAGGATGCGCATCTGCATATCGACAAAACAACATTTTGACAAATAAAACCCGTGTGAATTTCCTGCGAGTGAAACCCTGGGAATATCCCTGGAAGTTAGACTCGCGGAAACTTCCTGGAAGTAAAGCCGGGAGATTTCCAAGGAAGTTAAACAAAAAAAAAAGGAAAATTCTTGGAAATTACATTCTCGGAAATTCCCGGGAAAAAAAAGCCTGTGAAATTGCCTGGAAGACTAAAAACCCATGGAAACTAACTGAAAATGAAAATAAGACCATTGAAGCTCTGTGGAAGTAAAAACCTTGGGAATTCCCAGAAATACAAATACATGGAAACTTCCCGGAAGTCCAATTCTTGGGAGTTCCCTGGAAGTCAAATCGATGGGAATTCCCTGGAAGTTAAACCGATGGGAGTTCCCTGGAAGTTAAATCCATGGAAACTCCCTGGAAGTAAAAACTTGTGGAAATTCCCTGGAAGTCAAACCCTTGGAAATAAAACCCATCGAAATTCCCTGGAAGTTTTCAGGAAGCAAAACCATTGGCAAAATCGTGGAAGCCCATGTAAAAAACCTATGGGAAATTCCCTGAAAGTTAACCTCATTGAACTTGCCTGTAATGTCCCCAGGAAAATGCACACTAGCAGACCTGTTGCCCTTGCAAAGACAAGGCAGTTCTGTCCCTAGTACATGTAAAGGACACCTAAATGACGGCCATGTCAGTTAGTACTGGAACACTTAAAGGGGCACCAAGGCAACGACCTGGGGGGCATGGAGGCAAATTTGTTGCCTTCGCAAAGTACCAGGCCTGCAGTCTATGGTATCCCCAGAAAACTCTAGGTTAACCCACACAGGAAGCAATTCGCTCCCGGGTGATGTGAATGAATTAGCAGTTGAATGTCTTTGCCCAATAACACAAGCGTCTGGTGCACTGGGGCAGCTAGGCCACAGCATACTGATCATAATTTACAAAGAATTCGTTTCCATACGTACCAGGATAATAAGGACAAAACCCAGGAGCAGGAACACCAGCACCATGGAGTTGATAATCGACAACCAGTGAACCTATGTAATATCAAGATGCAAACAATGGACAGCATATTAGATTCATTGCTTTGTACTTGCCAAAATAATGTTCAATTTGTAAAGTTATGGAGGGCTGCACATTCAAATTGTGCTCAACTTCATTCTTAAATTATAGACTGTCTGACCATGTCAATACCATCTACTGCAGATTTGAATGATAGACAAACTATGGCAGCCTGCAATATGATATAATGTGATAACTGCATACACAGTTTTGGCTGTTTTGGCTCTGAATCCTGAATACATAACAGTACTTTTTCAAACCGCTCCCAGAAATATCAGAACTGACCATTGCAGGTACCCGGTACTACAAAAAAAGTAGGACTGCAGGACCAGTTCTAATTTTTGGAACCCGGTACTGACTGGAACCCTAACAGTTGAAGGGTTCAAAGTTCATAAGAACTGCCACTGCATAAAAATAAAAGAAGTGATTAAGGGGTCTCCTTACCTCCAGCGTTCTTGGGAAGAAGCTGCTACTCTTAAGGATCTTGATGTTGCGCTGGTCGTAGGTCATCTTGGTCTCCTTCCAGACCACGGAGTACGAGAACTGAACCTCAAGGGGTGCCACGACATCGTCCAGATTCAACGGTATCCTTTCCCTGGTTGTAATATTGGAGTAAATAATCTGAAACGAAAGAGGTAGAGCACAATCGACGCAGTTTCAATTGACATTTTTATTTAATCAACCAGAAAACATGAGCCAAAGATGCAAAAGCAAGATTCGCTACAAAGTGTCACAGGCACAAACGCGTCCTAAAGCTCAGTCTGTACTTCGGGCAAATTGTAAAATCAAAGCATGTTTTGTGTCATGAACAAATATTCACGGCACAGGCAGTTTCACCCGAGTTGGAGCACTGTTTCTCTAGTCAACTAACGAAGTTGCGTCAGTTTGTCAAGTTGTCAAGTTGGCGGTTTGGTTTCATGGCGGAGAACGTTTTGTTAACTTTTGCAATAACACAAAAAGTTGGTTTAACAATAAATGGTAGGTTTTTGCCAAAAAGATATGTCAAATATTAAGATAATAATTATCATTGCACTGTATTTTGCAAGTAATTGTTGTACGAGCCAATCATGAGTTGCCATATTTGACGAATCAATCGACTAATCTAAATGCGTTTGAGTGAATCGCAGACCACGCGTGCGTGATTTAATGGCAATATTGACTAAAAGGTTAGCACCCGAACTTTCTCTAGGAACAAACTAAATGATCAACCGGCTGATCATCTGATGGATTATGCAAGCAATAATGGCCCAAAATATGAACGTACTTTTCCTGTTGAACAAGACTTGCCTATGCCTAGTGAGTTATTCGCATTTGCATGGTGAGTTTGCTGCTGATTTTGCCTTCTCATCAAGAAGTATGCACTTGGCTATACAGTGGGTTGGTAATCAGACCTTTCTTCCTTGAACTTAATATTTGTCTGAAAATATTTGCCTGAATAGAATAGTTCAGTACCTGATCGCCGTTGTATTCCACATGGAAGGTGTGATGATGCCACAGGAAGAGCTTGTGGGTGTGGGGGATAAAGGCGCCCTCCTCAAAATGGCCGACAAATCCTCTCAGGGGAATGTCGTCTGCATTCGAGACAAAATACAGGATTAATTAATAATATTAATAACAACAATAGGAGTTTATGAGGGGCTTTCCAACACTGTATCAAAGCACCTTCAGACACTGTTACAACTACCCTTGTTCATTGGGGCCTTCAGCACGCTTGAAACCATCTCAACTCCTTTGGAGCATGCAGCACCTGCAGCCAAATTGGTGCACACAGGTTGCTGATCATTCAAATCAATAATCTCTACCCTCACAGGTACCCATTTACAGCTGGGTGATCAGAAGCAATTAAGTGTCGGTGACTTGACGCAATTATCAGGAAAAAATTGTGTTTCGAGAAAAACTTGAGTATCAAAGTTTGGAAATGGAAACACTAAACATGTCATTGGAGTAATTCTAGCAACAAACATTCAAACAGTCATGCCTTACATGTATGTGTTTCATATAAGTTGATTTATTGCTTAAAACCTCCTGCTGTGACAAACTGATTTTGTATGCTCGATAGAAGGTCGTTGACCCTTACGCCCTTCTGCCAGGCACCCAACAAATTGAGCTCTCTCGGTTGTGGTTATTACCATGATTACCATGGAAGGCTGGGGCAGCTGCCAAGGGGCTGCTGGGGCAGTTGCCGTGGCTCCCGGGCGGTTGCCGTGGCTCCCGGGCAGTCACCAAGGGCTACTGGAGCAGTCGTCAAAGGCTACAGGGGCAGTTGCCATGGGGTACCGGGCCAGTTGCCATGGGCTACTGGGGCGAATAAGATGCAGTTAGATGCAGTTTCTGCTCTGCTTTGTACACAAAGATAACAAATGGTTCACTTTACCCAGTACAAATTCAAAGTAGTACAGGTCCTCTATGGCTTCCTTCAACTGGTAGATGTCTTTTTCTTTTAGCGTCACGATACAAAGTTGTTTATTCACTTCATTTTCTGGTAGGAGAGGAGAGAGGAATTAGTGAGAAGGTGAGTTCATTTCATTTTACAACATGTCTCAAGCTTTGAAGATTTTGCACAAATTGATAGAAATATAAAATTTTAACAGATTTGCACAGAGCTTTAATGAAAAGATGGAAAATAAATTTGCATGAAAACAAAATTTTTCTCAAGGGAATTTATTTACACACTCGCCCGCCAAACGCAACAGAATAAAAAAAATATGTAAAAAAAAATTCTGAACTACCGACCCTATTTGAAAATGGCATGTAACCGGAAACAGAAGGTTTTTTTGGGGGCCTAAAGAGCACTGGAGTGCTGGAGAGCTGTTGATATGATAAACCCTTGTTAGAAACGACCCCCTTTAAAGTAATGTAGATTTCGAGAAAAAGGTAAAATTCTCTTCACCGCAAAATTTAAATCTGAGAAAGGCTTCAGGCATAAAGTCTTCCTCAAGCATCTGAAAGCACACAATTCTATGCAACAAGGGTGGTTTTCTTTCATTATTTTCTAGCAACTTCGATGACCAATTGAGCCAAAATTTTCACAGGTTTGTTATTTTATGCATATGCTGGGATACACCAAGAGAGGAAACTGGTCTTTGACAATTACCAAAAGTACACCGTGCATTTTAAGCATTTGCAGGTTTGTCATTTCATGTATGTTGGCTCACATTCAGTTTTGATGGTCTTTGACAACATCAAACTGTGTCCATGCGTATTTTGAGAATATTTAAGAAAGAGATTTGTGTTCAACACAAAAGTCACAACCAAGTTGGACGTTTTATCATATGAATTTGAGACAGAGGTAGACACATACCTTTAAATTTAATATCATACATGGAGATGGCCATGCGGTCACCGTCTAGAATCTCTCCTAATGTTAGACTGCGTGTCTCCACCTGTGGATTGAGGGACGTAAAGAGAAATGTTGAAAAAAGGAGAAGTACAAAAATTGGTAATTATCGGGGGGGGGGGGGGAAGAACTGTGAGGGAATCCTGTTGGCAAGTCTATGCGTCACATTTTTAAGTAAAATGTCTAAGGGTGCGTTCGATTAGCTTCCCCGTGTAAGTAAAACTTACACGAGAGCGTTCGAGTAGCCATCACGTGGTACTCGTGTCTGCCCCCGGTGTCAGCCACCAAAGCCCCAGTTCGCGAGCGGGTCTCTGGTGTATGCCCAGGTGTAATGACGTAGTTTCTGGCTGCAGGCGTATCATAACAAGATGGCGGGGGACAAGTTTGGTTCGACGTGAGCACAAAAACTACAAACTAATACACAGATTTATCGTCTGTGAAACAATTACGGCAAATGGAAAGGAAATGTATTTCCTGAAAAACAAATATTTGGTAACTCTGTGCAAAATAATTAAATTGTGTCGTCACGGACACGTACACTAAAATTCAGCAGACGACGGAGCTTTCTGTGTACACGCCGCCACGCAACAACCTTTGACCTTCATTTTCCCAGAGTGACAAGCGAAAACAGCGCAGCGTTCGTTTAGCCTCGTTTCGGGGCTATCACGAGTGTAAACCCCCGAAACACACGGGGAAGCTAATCAAAGGCTGTTGGAAAAAAAAAAAAAAATGAACTGTGAGCGCAAAGCGTGAAAGCTTGCGAGGGCGAAAACTTGCGAGCTCGAAGCCTACTTACATACATTTGTCTTTAGTTGAATTCCCCCCCCCCCAAAAAAAACGGCGAAATCACATCCCTGTACTTTCGGTTTCAAAGCTAGCATCAGGCACGGTATCTGGTCCTTGGGAAAGAGGGAATATTTTATCGAGCACAAGGGCTGACCTACATGTACACATGGTGTAGGCTTTAGAATGTTAGAGGACTTTCCAGGCTATTTAATCACATTTTTTTCTGATTTTCCAAGCTCAAAAAATAAAAAATAAAAAATCGGAAATCAGACTAAAGTAGGAAAGAATATCATGCCTGTCGTGCCTGCAGCAAACATTGCTTGTAATTTGACAAAAAATCACCCATGTTTCATCGTTCAAAAGCATATCTTCTGACAAAAAAACTTTGAATTCTGAGATGACCTTTAGTCTTTGAAGAAAGTATGTAAAAGCCAGGTCATGGTGTTAAACTTGTTTTGCATAAATCATCAAGTAGCTCAATGTAACTCCTATGGGCTTCTGGTAATTAGTGGAGCCAGTTTGTGTCTAGTTGGTGTGGCCGACAGTAGAGTTATGTCTCACTTACGAACAGGACAGCATCCAAGTAAGTAAGGTTTGCGGTGACATCAAGTAAGAAATCTCTTTAGAGGGTATAGTGGTGACTCTGAGAAGAACCGGTTTCTGCTCGACGTTTCGATCAGAATACAGACCGTCGTCTGGATGGTATCCATCAATTGCATCCATAGACCCCTGAAAATCAGGGGCGTTTGATATGGTTGCTGTCCCCACAGGGGAAATGGTTTTATGAAAATACTGGGCAACTGAGGCAATTGCTGTGGTGCCCTATGCAAAATTCTAATGCAAATCTACATTTTCCTCACAGAAGTTCAAGTGCCCCGTACCAGAGGAAAATTACCATGCCCCTTCAAAGGGCAAATTTCAAGGCCTGCAAATGAACCTTCTTTGTACCAGAAGAATAATCGCATTGAGAAGACGCGATGCCTTCCTTGTTGTTACTGAGGCTTTGGGCACTAACCTTCTCTGGTCGACACACAGGGAGCTGGTAATAATGGTACGTCTCATGTGGATTGAAGTACGGTCCAACTTTGTTTACAAATACTGTGACCTGTGAACAACACAAACATTTGTTGAATTACAGTTGGTTGGAAAATACTGTGACTTTTCTGTGAACACAAACATTTGTTACAGTTGGTTTGAAAAAAGATCTCATGAAAATGAGAACAGCTAGTGAATTACAAGAAAATGCAATTTCAAATTGATAACCATTTGTATATATTCACATTTACGGAACTACAGGACACAGGAAATGCAGAGGCCTAAGTTCCGTAATGTACGATTGCAACAATGGCTGATGTTTCTCATTGTTCTCAGCACGGACGTAAGCCTAGTCTAATAGACTGTGCAAGTCTTGTGTGTATAGAAAATGAGAAAACAACTTGAATGAAGACTACATTTTGTCTATGAAATCCATTCTTCTTTTTAATTCTATTTTTACAACACTCTTGAAAATGGAAAGACCAATGTGCATTATAGCAATTTTTTATAAACTAAATTTTAATATAATACACATAATTTGTTCAAATTAACATAGAAATAATAATCAAAACTTGGGGCAAAGATTCCTATTTTTTTAGAAACCCCATTACCCAATCAAGCCAGAAGTTGTGCGACCATGGGTTTAACTGTAAATGATGAAAAGTAAGTGGAAACAGAGTGCTTGACCTCTGTTTCTGCTTACTTGAGTGTTATTTTCGGGTTTTCTTTGCTGATTTGTCTTTCACATATTTCATGGCTAAATTTTACTTCCCCAACAACGTGATATAATTTTTATAGCCTTAGTTCATGGTCATAAACTACGTTCAACTAAAGTGTTTGAAGAAACAGAATCGCGCACCTGTAAAACTCAATATGGTTGAGAGCAACATAGTCCCGGAAATTTGAATACGGGTGAGACTGGCACATTCTATTCTAGCAAGCCATGGCTGATTTTATATGCAGTGATATGATTGGTCTGAGCTCTGGCAAACTCACAATTTAACCAATGAAATCTGCTGTTTCTGCTGCTGTCTAGAAGTGTGCACTCTGCCTATTGATATCCGTGAAGTTTGAGTTGATATTCTAAGTGACAGTATCACTATCAGTGATCCACTGAGATACTTGAATTGATCATTCACTTCAAAGGCAACATGTACCTATTTATTTATTTATTTTTTTTTTTTAATGTTCGATTGTTTTTAATATGTAGATAGCGAATAAAACTAACATAACTGTTTTATTTCGACAGGTGGTCGTGTTTTGAAATATCGCCGAAAATCCAAATATGGTGTAGGTCTCGATGATGTTTTAACTATTATTATTATTAAGTAACCTACATGTAAATTGATTCACTAAAACAAGGTCAATTCGTCACATGCATGGGTTGTGTCGTAACCCTCCAGTCTGCGACTGTAGGAAGGATGGAGAGTTAGTTACGATTATGACAGTTGAGTACCTGTAGTTTGCAATAATGCTTGAACATGTTGAATGAATGCAGAGTACACTTGTTCCGCCCCAACTTGACAATCGTCCCAACTCCCAACTTGAGTGTTAAAGTTGGGGCGTCCCAACTATAGTTGGGATCACTATAGTTAAGACCACTTTCCATTGAGAATATTTGTGATTAATTAGAATTTCGGTTTTCCGAGAGAAGGGAAACTAAATGCGTAGGCCTACTTTAAGACTGAAAGTGAAAGTGAAAGCGTCACCCAGCATGAGCTTGAGGCCGCTATCATTCATGTCATTCCAAACCTCGTCCTGGGCACCGGCTCGCGACCGGCTCTAGCTCCACGATATGAAATTAGGAATGTTGCGCTGCCACTACAAATCGTGTTAAAATTAACACCGATCGCATCAGCTTACACATCCATGCATGATCGATCACTGTGTGACTGTGTGTGTCCTGTTGATCTAGCTTTGTCATGTCTGTGGGCGATCCCAACTGTAGTTGGGACGTCCCAACTTAGTTGGGAAAATTGTCAAGTTGGGACGGAACACACTTATTATTATATTTTATTATCAATTAATATTTAATCACGGCAATGAATGCCCCCCCCCCCCCCCCCCCCCCCGGGGCTACGGCTGCTAAAAAAAGTGCTATACTATTCAAGTACTAACTACAAATACACTGCAAGTAAGTACAAATAAATGCAACACATCATTGTGCCAGACTGCCAGTATCAGTGCCAAAGTGGGCTGGGACTGCAATTTAATTGCAAATAAAACAACCCAGTCACTGGACACTCCAGTCCAGTCCAGTCCAGTCCAGTGTGCCAGCACTGCAGCGGTTCACTGCAGCAGGATCAGCAGTGGCAGTGCAACGCAAAACCGACAACACGTCAAACACTTTCACTGCAAAAAAAATAGCTAAATCATATCTCAACATCCTCAAAATGTGTACAAAGTATATAGATAAAGGGCATTACCTTTTCTCCATCTTTATAATGGTTGCCAGAAGCTTTGCAACCTGCAATAAGTACAAATGCAAATGTGAGATAAAATGCCAACTGTACGGTCGCCATCTTAATTCTAAATGAAACTGGCATCCTCGTTCCCAAGCTACAAGTTCGAACATCGATCTGTGTGTGCCATTTTGCAAGCAAATTCAATGAAATCGTGGGGACGAATGCCGCAAAGCACTGAAGCCGAGGTTGCAATCACACGGCCGAGTGCGTGTCCGCAGGTGCATAATCTTTAAAATGTTGCTCAATCTTGATATTGCGCTGCGCATTGTCGGCCATGAGCTTTTGTTAATAAACCTCAGCTCAGGCTCCGTATAGACCTTTCCATTGTTTGATATTCATAAACAAACAGCGTGGACCGCCGAATGTTAGTAAAACATTCAATCGTGTTAACAGATGTTTTAACCAAATTCAACATTTTCGGTAAACTTATAAATAAATAAAATACCTCCCATGATCGGTTGCTTTGTTTCCAATAAATGCAACACAAATTTTGAATATTTGTATAACATTGTTAATACAAACTGTAGTTATCTGTTGTTTTTTTGCATTTATGGGTTCCATAGTGTTCCAACCTGGGTTGGCAATAACTTGGGCTGTGACGTTGCAAAATAAAGGTCTAGGCCCTATAGGCTAGGCTCAGGTGGGCTCTGGGCTCGGTGCAAAAATGCAAAATACTGTAAACTGATCTGGAGACCAAGCCCAAGACTTTAGCCTAGGTTCGGCAGGGATACTGATAACACCCATGGGCGTCGATGGGTCGGAGACAATGGGAAGACATGTTCCTCATTTATAGTTTTTTATCAGACGTAACCCGCCCACACCTCCTTACAGATCGTGTTTTATTGTTCTATTATTCCCTTTTACAAAGAAAAACTTTGTGGGGTCCATTGTTCTATTGTGTAAAAGACCTCCGTAAGCCCGACCACGCCCACACACAAGCACCACTTTTTATTGCCGATAAAATTATGTTTTTGTTCAAAGTGGAAAATGTATGCAAACCAATTAGGTTTGCCGCGCAGAGTGAAAACTTTAATTCAGACGTTTCATTCATGTTCAGTAATTGAGGTATAGCATTTAGGACTGGCACAGGAGTTATATATGAGACTGGGGGGGGGGGGGTCAAATTTCATAATCGTCATTCATGTTATAAGATTTTTCGGCAACAAAAACTCAGAAAAACCCTCATAAGTTTAGGGAAACTTTAGGAGTAAGAGAGTACTGTATAAATTGTCAAACGGCGGGGGAATCAAAAGAACCGTGTAGTAGGCCTAACAAAAATTATCATTCCATTCGTGATACACAACTTTGCAAAGCTCCTGATATGAAGAAAAACAAACAAATATACTTTAATCTGATTGGTTCTTAGCCACCCCATTGTTTGTAAATTTATAACTCTGATTGGCTATATTTTCCCTCTTTTTCTGGATACTCTCCCTTAATCCTTTGCTCCCCTTTTTTCTATAAATGGATATGTTTGTGTTTGTTCTTGTTTATACCTCTGATGAAGGTCCGGTTTGGATCGAAAGCTAAGGCCATCTCCGCTACTAACTTATAGAAAATACATTATTTTCAGCTTCATCAAAATTTTAAAATTGTTTATTTGTTTCATTATTTTATTTATGCACAACTTACACGCAGAGCTGCTTATTGGGTGGTTCAATGTTTAAAATGGGGGGGGGGCAGGCCCCATTATTAACGCAGCATTAAGTTATTTTGAATGTGTTAATTTCACACCATGATTTCGGCCTCTGTAAAGTCGCACCTCCTGGACCAGGAGACCGAACTGGTGGGCAATGCAACAACAATGAACCACTTATAACAAAGCAAGTTGGTAATAACAGAACGGGGGTGCATGTAGGCCTTTAAAATCAGGTTCCTATCGACTCCCCCTTCCCCGATCAGGAGGGTACAAACTAGTGTACTAGTTCAATCTCGGGATTGCGCAAAATTGTTCACGCAGCTCAATCTGGAGACGTGCTGCGCATTCATAATTCTGTAACTCCAAATCCCTACTGCACACACACAACGTCGGATTATTGCAGGAAGACCGGTTCTCAACACAGATGGGGAAGCTCAGTTTTTCTTATTTCCTTCCTCCTTATTTCCTTCCTCCATGGTTTAACTGTACTGGGTTTTGTATTTTCCATATCAAGTAAAATGTTGTGTAAACAAGAATAACCATCGTGCACAAAAAGCGATTATGATGGTGAGTCCATGGAGGTAGAATTGGTGAGTCTAACCACTAATAAAGAGCCATCACACATTTTTTGACTCATTCATCCATTGACTAAACTGTAGTGTAGTGTTGGGTTTCGTAGTGTTAATTAGTGTTATTGTTATAACTGTTAAACGAAAGACTGCACACAGAACAGCTGGTATTAATTGTGGTATAGTGAACAATTCGTCGCTTGTATCACCATGGAGGAAGGAAAAGAGTCTTTTCCTTCCTCCATGGTATCACGAACTGACCTATCTGACAAAAATCACACATTTTTGCAAATAACTTTTTTTTCAAATTATTATTATATACTCATTACTGCTGTTATTATTTTCAGCAAGTTTCAGTATCTTTAGATGTAATGTTTCGTAATTACACCAATTTAATTAGTATAAACGACGTATCACTATCACTCAGTATCACTAGATTTGCCATTTTGTCTTTCTTCTGCAAAGCAAAGTGATCTAAAACGCCACTTTACCAGTGATATGCGCTAACAGCACGTGCAGTTTGTGCGCGTGTGTGATGTTTGCGTACCACGGCGTGACCAATATGGAAGCATAGTATTTTCATGAAGTGACCTACCTCGACATAGGTCTCTATTCCTATTATGCATTGGTTTGTACACAGCGCTGTGCGGGCAAAACTTAATTTTTCATTTTCACAAAGTGATCTATCTGTTTAGGAATTAGTTACTAATTATATAAACAGTTGCAGGAATGAAAACACATTGACAGTTTTGTACAAATAAAGTACTCGGCTTTCTTTTTGTCTTAAAAAATAAAATAAAAATAGTCAGCAGACCCCGAAACAGCAATTTGAAAAAAAGTGCAACTTCAACCGCGATTTTCTTCGAACTTGTTTTTTTTATACTGTTGATGAGATAGGTCACTTCGCGTTATGAGCGACGAATTGGTATAGTCACAATTAAATAGTGAAGTGTTTCTGCTGGCGAAGGCTTTTTCTTGGTATAGTCCTTGAATAGACAACAAAGATTTGATTTCAGAAAAACATATGTTGGCGTGCTTTCTCGTTCATGCGCACGAGACTTGCACAGTCTATGACCCTCTTGCACAGCCTATGACCTTTTGCCTCTGTCAACTCAGTGGCAAAAAACCCCCAAATCAACCCAAACTTTTGCTCTCTAGCTGTGCCCCGTGGTCATATTTGGGTTGATGTGGCTGGCTGCCAAAGTCGCCCTGGCATGCTTAAGGTTCAAACACAATGTAGCTGTGAGAGGAAGGATGATTGGCCTACCCAATTATTGTCATTTTTTATTGTTTGAAGTAAAATATAACTTCATCCATGTTCCAGAACACTCTGAACAACAATCCACATTCAACTAACCTTCATTAATTTCCTTGATTCTTGCACTCCTTTTCTCCTGACAGTGTCCTTTGAGATTACCTGTGACCTTTGGACTGTAAATACCACATCCTTGCATTCGACCCCTGACCTCATCATGGCAGTGAACATCAGTACGTTGTCTCTTGTGCGATCTCTTCGTAATAAGCTGACGGCAGATCCTCCTCCTCCGCAAGAAAAGGTTTTTCTTTCTTATATTTATAACAAGTTTTTATTTCTATGCTTAGCTTTTACTGCCAAATTATTCCTATTTTTCTTATTACTCCATTATGGAGCCCATTAGGTCAAAAGGTCACCAAACTTTTTAACCTTTAAGCAAACTTGAATCCCCGGTTTTGATTGGTCGACCCATAGCAACAAGAGGTCTGATACATTGTACATGTAATTCACAGGACCCACATCACACTCTGCATATTGCACCGTCCTAGCTCTACGTATTGCGCTATTTTATTAAACTAAGTGTATTTACAACATTGTATGCAAAAACGTACAGCTATTCCAACATGGCGTACTGCTTTAAAACTGCGTTTCAAGTTTGTTTGAAGAAAAGTTTATCACACGCGTGCTTGTGGAATTATAGAAAATATTTTGTGTCTGCGTCCCATATCCAGCTCGGCCTTTGGCCTCATTTGGTAGGACCCGATGGGACGCAGTAAAGCACTTTATTTTTCCGTGTTCCTGGAAATAAGTTCAGAAGCTGGGTGAGGCTTGCGTTCACACGATCTCTTTAGTGAGTTGCGATAGTTTTGAAAATGTTCCACTCACGCTTGTGTAACAATGCCAGCAAATTTACAATGCCAGCAGAATCACAATAAAGTCCTTATAACACAGGCAGTTGTTACCTGAAGGCAGTGGCCTAACCAGTAGGGGGTTGGAGAGGGAGAGGGTTAGGGGATGGTGTGTGACATGACTTTTAGAAATCAATTTTTTTTTATTTTGGAATTGTGATAATTTCTCTTTTGTTGTTTTTTTTGGGCAGATTCTGAGGATCCTTCAAAAACTCACTCGGTTACCCATCTCAATAGAGGTGCTAACTGTAAGTAACTTTTGTATTTGTATAAATTGTATTTATTGTCCAAACCAACAGCAGATGAACCGCCAATTACAGGAAAGGGAAAACAAAAAAATAAAAAAAATCTCTAAATTTGCAGATAAAAACTAAATACAGGTTGTCCATAAATGTTAAGAACTAAAATTTTAAAAACAAAATAAATACAGCAAAAGAACAGTATAAAAAAACACCATATATTAATAAAGCTAAGGCCATCTCCCCTACTAATTTGATATATAAATAAATAAATAATAAAGTAATAATAATAACTTCATCAGATACCAGTAGTGGAACAGGCTAAAGCCCGTGAAATCTGATTATGAAATGTACTTAGTGAAGGATGATAATAAGACTACTACTTGGTTCTTATATAGAGCACATCCTAGTAGCTAGATCAAGGCACTTTCCAGCATTAGTATCCCTGTTCATCAGGCACACTTTTTAGACCATTCTGTGTGTGTTTAGGGCTTAACCACCAAGAGACACATTGGAGAGATTTCTAAACTTTTGATTCTATGATTTATTCTTGATTAGCCATTTTGGATTAATAAGTGAGCTGACAATAAATGATCAGTAGAGGGCGCTACAATGTTTAACAACTCTACACATTCCTCAAACTTTCTCGGCTCCCTGGGGAGCCTACAATCCCATGCTGCTTATATTAACACTGAGGGGTTTAACCGGACACATTACTGTCTCAGCCCTCTCAGGTTTCCTTTTATACACCTGGGTTAAGAGAAGCAATTATGGTTGAGTGCCTTGCTCAAGGACACGACTGGGTGTTGAACCTATGCTCAGGGCCCAATTTCATCAAGTCTGTAATCACAAAAAACTTGCTAACCTCAGAAAAATCTTGCTTAGCAGAAACAGGTTAACCAGCCAACATTCCATAAGGTTTACATTGTTCCCACTGGTACCCCGCTCATTTCTTGCTAAGTATAGAAATTTGCCAAGCAGATTTGTCTGCTTTTAAACAGCTTTATGAAATTGGGGCCTGATGATTCAGCCATCAGAACTTGAGGTCCTGTGCCTTCACCACAGCAATCATATCCTGCCCCTTACTGCAAAGTGTAAGCACAAAAAAATTGAGCACTGAAATCAATGTAATAATAAGCTAGCATTTATATACCGTCTTTTCCATAGGTTACAACATACAAAGCGCTTGGATATGTCCAACACAGATCAAAAATCAAAATCAAAGACATAACAAGTGAGTCTTTAGCAATTTCTTGAATGAATCTAGTGAGCTTGCTTTTCTGCAGCTATCAGGAAGTGAGTTCCACAGAGCTTGGCCTGCATTTGTAAATGCTTAATACGTTGGCGTATGCGCAAAACACCAAGTAGTAGTTTTAATCCCTGGTGTAAAATTAACATCTATTAAATCGTTGCAGTACCCACTGCTAAAACGAGGATTTAGTGTGCCTCTCTAGCCACCATGCTGGCGTGGTGGTCTAGTGGTGAGGCATCTACTCCAGCAAGGCAAAGGGCTGGGTTCGAATCCCACCCGAGTGATTTGCCTGTGTTTTTTTTTTTTTTCTTCACAAGACTCTGTACTGTGATTGAAGTACTTGTAGGGGCAAAAACCAAATAAAATGTTAAACTTATTGTTTTTTCTTAATCTCAGGAGACGGGGATTGGCAAGGCCGTGAATGGATTCCGCAAGCACGACGGCGAGATAGCACAAGCTGCCCGGGGTCTGGTACGCCACTGGAAATCCATGGTCCACGATGCTATGGATGAAGAAGCCATGAAACATGAAGGTGTTCAAGAGCAACAGCGGCAATCCAACAGCGGCGACTCGACGGTACATCACAAAGCCGTGCCACGGGTTGAAGCCACAACTGTGAGTCCATCCAGAAGTGTGACGAAGGCAAGGTCATCGGAGAGTCTATCCAAACCTCTGGTATCACCAGAGACTTCAGTACTTAAGTTGCCCAATCAATCCACCAAATCCAGAGTTGAGCCAAAATTGCTGAATACCTCGCCGGGAAGTGCATCAACAAGGTTTGTAGATTCTCCCAAACACATCAAGAAGCGACCCAGGGATGATGGCCTGCAAGACGATAAATACACACAACTGAAAGAAAAACAGTCTTCTCTGACCAGTGGGAGCCCAGTCAAGAAACTGAAAAGTAATCATCAACACCCAGGAAATGGAACGGCCAGTGGTCACTCCAAGTGCGAGAACGACATCACTGCAGAGCTGGCTGAATCTCGCAGCTCACTTGGGCAGAAGACACCAGTTAAGGAGTCTCAATCAGGCGTGAGATCACATGACAAGTCACATGACAAGTCACATGCTAGATCTCATGACAAGTCACACGATAGATCACAGGAATCCAAAGCAACCATCAAAACATCTCTGTCCAAACCGCACTCAAGTGCTAGTCCCACACCACATGAACCACATTTTCCATCCAAGGTCAAAAAAGCGTCTCTTCAAGACAAACCTCTTCCTTCGCAGAGAACTGAGCGGGAGAGCAAAAGTCTCCAACACGGAGGATCGACCTCTAACCCCAGAGACAAATCTCCTAATAAGGCATCTTTTCCTAAGCCAAAGTCCGAAACTTCTCCGGACAAAGCTGCAAAACAGTCCTCTGTAGAAAAGACAAGTGTAAAAGAGTCTCACAGCAAATCAGTTGTGCAAAGAAGCAGAACAGACATCAAGGGCAAAAGTGTCAAAGTAGCTACCCATGGGTCATCATCTGATAACCCGTCACCGAAAACATCTGACCTGAAAAGGGGACAGAGTTCCAAGTCTCAAGGCAGTAGTAGTGGAAAGAGAGAGAAGCCAGTTGACAATAAGCTACCAGAAGAGAGCCACCAGGGGTTCGACGATGTCGTCGATCAGGAAGACCTTGAGGGGCAGGACTTCAGGTCCACAGGTATGTCATTTGGCGATTGTCTGCTGGGTCCTGTCGTCCCAAAGGTGAAAAAGGTCACCAAGAGTAAACCGCCCAATTCTGTGAAACTAGGAGCTACAGCAGCCAAACCAAAAGACAAGTCTAAAATACCTCGCACAACCACTTTGGACGGCCAGGCGAAGGTCAAACGAAGCAGTGTCAAAGGTGAAAGTTCAAGGTCTAGCCATAAAGAAACCGATCGCATGAAGGATCGGAGTACAGTTAAACCCAAGGAGAGGAAAGGTACAAGTTCGTCTGAGGGTCAGAGTTCAGACGCAGGTCAGGAGTCGGAGGTTGGTAGGAGACACAGGAAGAAGCGAAGTATCAGTCAAGAAGACGAGGAGGCCATCGCTGCCAAGAAGGTAAGAAGCTGAGCCCATTTTCATAGAGCTGCTTAAGCAGAAAATATTGGTTAACATTTGTCTGCTAAGCAGAAATGAGCAGGATACCAGTCACAAACTGTACATGTGACATGGAAGCTTGGTTGGTAACCTTATTCTGGCATAATTTTGCTGTGCTTAGCTACTTTTTGTGCTTAAGCAGCATGATTTCCAAGAGCTTAAAACTATGCAGTGTGTCTTGGGCTAACAGACATGACAGACTGTACATGTATTTGGCAGGGCAGGTTAAATCTTTTCTATTTATAACGCATGTGTATCGATTACAATGCACCGGTAACTGTAAAATGAACTTTGTGAAAGTTTAAGTTGTGACCAAAATAATGTTTGGGAAATCAACTTGTAGAATTATTATTGTCATTTTTGAAAAATGAACAGAAGTAGTAATTTACAGCTTAAAATGAATGGCATTGCATGTATTGTTAAAGGGCACTGCTAGGGTCAAAGTCGCAAAACAGAACTGATGATTTTAGATTATCTGCACAATTATCAACTGAACCACACAGAGCTTCCTTGCTTTATAAACACAAGATTTGTGCAATGTTTTGGGTTTCATTTGGCATCAAACTTGAAAGCACTCCACAGATTATCCATTGCAGATATGGGACCTGATGAGACCTTAATCGTGACTTATCTACAGAGATGGATAGATCAAGATAAAACTTTATTGTCCCACCAGGGAAAATTTGTGTGGCCTTTGGACATACAGCAGTACGAAAGCAAAATTACACAAAACACTACTGTATAATAGTTAAAACAACGGAGATGTAACAACATCAAAATGCTTGTGAGGAACCGTAAAAACACTTTAAATTAAAAAAAATGAAGCAGTAGTTTAGTAAGGAAAATCCAGCAGGAATATAGTAACAAGTATAAAACTACAGGTTGAATTCAGACAGTTTGGCTGGTAATCTGCCTTCAACCAGTTTGAAAACAGAAGATCGCGATGCCATTTGGTTACCAGTGCAGGCAAACCTTTGCCAACACTGCCATGTGATCAGTATGCAAATTAGGTCTAAGATGTTTATCGAGTATACTGTTTTCAGTTTTGTGCCATTGCTTACCGGAGAACTCTGCGCTAAACAGCCCCCTGTAAAACGTCTGACTCTACGGGGCCGTAAGCGCAAACTTCCCGGTAAGCAGGAGCTATGAGTCGGGGCCCTGGTCTGTAAAATAATGCAATAATGACGTGGTTATCTTCACAGTT
Source organism: Pisaster brevispinus (assembly GCA_023634235.1). Lineage (NCBI taxonomy): Eukaryota > Metazoa > Echinodermata > Asteroidea > Forcipulatida > Asteriidae > Pisaster > Pisaster brevispinus. Next base: position 1,801,931 of record JAMKCF010000026.1, read on the forward strand.
GAGACGAGAGTCTACCGAGGTAGGGATGAGCCTCCCAGAAATCCAGCCGGACTACAAACCCATCCGGCTACCGGAGGTCACATCATCCCCGCTCAAGAAAAGAGGTTTGAAGTGTTTTACAAATCAACCCCCATAAAAACCTGTCACTATAAATAAATGAAATGAATAATAGCTTTTGCATGATGTTAGTCAACAAAATGAGTACAGATCCTTCTATGATGTCACACACAGCTATCGTCTGCAGTGGTTTTGCCATTTCGGGAGTCACATTGCACATGAAGATATTACGGTGCAGTTCTCGCACCACGCTTGCAAAAATGGCGTAAACCAAGCTTTATTGTGGGTGTTGAAATCACATGAACTGGGTCAATTCCTTTTATGAAACATGTCCTTGTTTTTAATTTTTATTTTATTTATTTTTGTTTTTGTTTTTCAGCTTTGACATCTGAAGAGGAGAGGGCCTTTCTTGGTTCCAAGCAGGGAAAAACCAAAGTCTTCTCGGGGCGTGCCAGAGTCAATCGTCTCACAAGTAAGACTAAAAGTGTCTGCTGACATTGTGTTTACATTTTCTTTAAGGGGCCTTTTGTAGATTTTTCCTTTTTTTTAAAATAGGTTTTCGAGGGAGAAAGGGTGTGATAAGCTTGTTGGTGTGGGGGGGGGGCTTAGCTTTGACTGAGACTCTCTGGAAGGGACGGGTTGTCTGAAAATTTACTTTAACCATTTCACGTCTATATTAAAAAAAAAAATCCTTGCCCATGTGCGGTAATATTTTTTTCTGAGCTTCAGGAATAATCGTTTTCCTTTGCAGATAATGTTGCCACAATGAAACCCTGACTTGAGCAAAGTTTCTCATATTAAACATCAGGATTTGTTGTTCTCTTGGGAGAAAATATGACAATGCACTCGCACAACCTTGCCCTGAGCCATAGCCTATAATCTGCCATAGTATGCTGGAATCTCAGATCGCTCGTACTTGCCTCCCACTCAGCTGAATACAGTGGTAAACAATGGTGGCAACCTGTCTATCCTTGTATGCCACATTTGTATAACATGAAAGGAAAAAGGAACTTTACAAGCATGATTTCCAGTACCCTCTGTCCCTCTTTGGACGGGTGAAATGAAGCGTAGCACGGTAGGTGCTTGCCTGTGCACGCTACACAATAGAATGTTCAGGTGAATGTACTCGTAAACTGTACGACTGACATGACTGATTGCAAAAGCAATTGAGGGCAAAATTGTTCCGGGCGTTGAAAAAGCGACTGCCAAAAGCCAGTCCAGTCACGGCAATCGACGTGAAGTGGTCAAAGATAGCGAGAATAGGTGAACCAACAAATGAAACTTCATTTTTGTTTTCTTTTCACTTCAGCGGGAGTTAACTAGTGTTTAGGGGGATACTGAAACCATTTTGCATTTTCTTCCGTAGGTGTGCCGAAACTCTTTGACATGTGCATGGATATATTATGCGACAACATTGACGGTGAGTCATTATATCTGTAGCCCATTGCACAAAACTGCCGAGCAGTCTAGAGCTTTGAACTCAACTTCAAGAGTGTGGGTCCGAATCCCGGTCATGACACTTGTGTTTTGGGGAAAAGACACTTCTAACTATAATTAGCTTCGCATCACCCAGGAGTAAATTGGTACCTTTGAGTGTGGAGACTGTTGATGTGAATGATTAGCAACCTGTGCGCCCATTTGGCTGCCGGGGCTGCATACTCCCAAGGAGTTGAGATGGTTTTAGGACTGCGTAGGGCCCAATGAACATGGGTAGTGACAGTGTAAGCCACTCTAATACAATGTGTCACAGTCCATCATAAGTGCCTATTATTATTTTTATTAGTTCCCAGCCTGAAAGCTCAGTGGTTACAAATTTAACTTTATACCAGGGCTCATTTTCATAGAGCTGCTTAACGGCCGATTTTGTGCTTACTGCGCGACTTCCATTTCATAGCGCTGCTAACCGTAAGCGCACGAAAAGGCATGCTTACCTTCCGGTGCTTACTATATGAAAATGAATTGACGTAACACTAAAAATCCATGGTGAACGCGCAAGATGGCTGTTTATTTTTCTTGCTAACCGGTGAAATGCACTTACGCTTAAGCAAATTGTTCTGCTATAGTAAGCACGAAAATTTGCTTACCGTTAAGCAGCACTATGAAATTGGGCCCAGTACCAAACTTCTAGAGAAGTATTTCCGTCAGTGATCTTTTAGATTGCGAGTAAATTATCATCTTTTGCTAATGAAACCAATCCTGTACTAAACATGCTAAACATCGGGAACAATCAATTTTTGTTTGAATTCACCAGCTCTGGATGAGGTCGGTGGGGTGCCCTTTGACATACTGCACCCCGTTCTAGCAAGGTGCACCCCTGGGCAGTTATTCCACCTTGAGGATTGTAACCCGGTAAGTACATGGAAATCATTTGTTGAAAAAAAAAGGCCCTGACTTGCAGAACCCAATCGAGAAGTCACAAACACATGCACTAATTCTTGGGTTGTTTGATCGACCCATCAGGAAGTGCCTGATGGCACAGAAGTTGCGCCTGAAGGGTCTGTATACATTTTGGTAATGACTCTGAAAAATAATGGCTATAAAAACTTTCTTTGTAAGAAGTACTTCTGGTTTGGACATTATAATGCAGTTTGAAAATCATTTCGCTTCGAATTACTGCGGTTATGGAAAAAAGATATCACTTTTTATCCCCCAAACTTTGAATCTGAGAAACTTTACTCTCAGTAACGTTTCTCAGATTGTGTATTCCTATTAGGGATTATTACTCCTGCGTGGTCTGAGCGGTCAAGTGCCCTGGACTTTTAAGCTCAGGTGTTTCTGAGATCAGCAGATTGTGGGTTCGAGTCCCGGTCTTGACACCTTGTGTCCTCAAGCAAGACACTTAACCATTTTTGCTTCATCCTTTGGATGGGACGTAATATTATATATATATCATATATTATTATTGCTACTAAAAGTTGGCGTATATTTTTCATGTTTGTAATTTTTTGTCAACAGCATTTTCTTGCGGACAGCGATGCCCTTTGGCAGAAGCATGCTCAGCGAGACTTCAAGGGAGAGTGGCCCAGTGAAATGGAGTCCTGGAGGGAGCTCTACATAGTAAGTGATTAGGACAATTCTGCTTAGCACGTGTGACTTGCTAAGCAATAATTAGCAGGGAACCACTCGCAACCAGCGCACTTTACAGGGCATTGTTTGACTGGTGATCTTATACTGCCAAGCAATGTGGATTTTATTTTTTTATGGTAAGAGGATTTCTGTGTATTATGGAATTGATTTCTGGGTGGGATGTATTGCCAGTCAGTTTGTGTTCTGTTTAGTTACCCACTACAGGGCTTGAATTTTGGGAAAATATCCACAAGACTGCAGGGCTTGTAGCTCAAAATTTATTTTACAAGACCAGAATCAAAATGAGTTGAACAAGCACTAAGAGAAAATCTATCTCATTTGTCTTATGTGTAGTGTACTTCGATACTGAAGAGAATTAAAAGAAACTGACCAGATTCCTAGCCAACATTTGTTCACAAAAATATTACACAATGAGGTAGCCTATTATTATTATTCAATTGAAAAACCCAAGACCACCGGGCTTGTCAGGTTGTGAGTTTACTGGCCCGAGGCTAAAATCACTGGCCTCGGGCCTGTGGTCCAGTGTTAATTTCGAGCCCTGCCACTATGGTCACTTTAATCCGATCATTTTCAGTGGGTTGACCAACCATTTGTAAACTGTTCAACTGCTTGGGCTGTGTAGGGTGGCACAACTGTGCACAGAACTGCTAGCACATGTGTGTACTTTGTAGATGCTTTCACCACGTCATATCATATCGGAGGCTGGCCCAGTTGATCTATCATTCAAAACCACAGCGGATGATATTGAATGGTCATATAGTAGGAGGGCTAACTGTGCACTGTGTAGATGCATCCACCACATGATATAAGTTTGCTGGCTAGCATAGATTGGTTTGTCTATCATTTAAAACCACACTGGGTGATATTGAATGGGCGGACAATACAAGGATCAACTGTGTACTTTGTGTAGATGAACTGTGGTTTTTTTAATGAACAGTGCTTAACACACATCGGTGTAAGGATAAAAACAAATTGTGTTGTGAAGATCCACTCACAGCATGACATCATATTGCAGGCTGGCATAGTTTATCTATCGTTTCAAACCACAGTTGGTGATATTGAATGGTCAGATAGTAGGAGGGTTAACTGTGTACTTGTGTAGACGCATTCACTACACGACAACATATTGCAGGCTGGCATAGTTTATCATTCCAAACCACAGTGGGTGAGATTGAATGGTCAGATAGTAGGAGGGTTAACTGTGTACTTTGTGTAGACGCGATCACCACATGGCATCACATTGCAGGCTGGCATAGTTTATCTATCGTTCCATCCACCAAAGACGATATTGAATGGTCAGCTAGTAGGAGGGTTGGCTTTAATGATTTCCTAAACCCTCTCTGAACAGAGGCAACATGATGAGCGAGAGGCCAGACTGAAGTCCATCACAGCCAATATCTCCAGACAAATGGCAGAGAAAGACCCAGGTAGGCAGGTCATCAGCAAATAAAAAAAACCCAATCAACCCAATGGATAAAGCACGTCTTTTATTCTTATGTTGACTTAGCTTTCAAATGTCATCACTTCGTTTATTTACAGATGATAGCGATATCAGTCGTTTAATATTATAAGCAGTTCTTATAAAGCGCTTTATCACACTCGAGGGCGTTTCAAAGCGCTCACTACTTTTTTTCTTCAAGGTATACAGATATATTTTTGAATTATAAAACTCATCTATTAACAAAGCACCATTTAAGGGTTTACAAGGTGCTGTGGCACGATCTGCAGCCAACCATACCAGGAAACACCAGGGCGAACCTCGTCTCTTAACGATAAGTGCACTGGGTTCTCTTACGTGCATTACACGGCACACTGGACCTATGGCGTTTCGTCCCATCCAAAGGACGAAGCCATAAAAAACGGTTTAAGTGTCTTGCTTAAGGACACAAGTGTCAACAAACACCAGGGCTGGAACCCACACTCTGCTGATCATAAAATTACAATACTAAAAAAATTCGCAATAATCTCTCTTCTTTCTCTAAGGCCGTCTCACGAAAATGGCGTTCGTGGATCGGCCGGCGAAGCCCCCGCGGAACGTGATGCGACAGCAGCTCCGGCACGGCACGGCGTCTGGAGCGTTCATGCCGGAGAAGCGCACCCACAGCACCGTGCAGCCAAACAGGCTGTCTAGGGTTCTAATCAACTCCAGCGGGGCTGACGTTTCTTCCGTTCAGCATCAACGACACCCAAGAAGTGAGAAAGCCAAAATTGTATTACTTATCATTAATAAGAACAGTCATGACAATAATCACTTATTTACATTGTATCAAAATGCCTTTATACACTAGTGTTAACCCTGATCATTTGTGCCTGACAGGGGCCTGTGTCGTCATGATCAAAGCCGGCCTGTGGCTGTGCATGGAATTATGAACTCTCACCCAGTTACAGCATGTGTGCTTGCAGAGGGAGGGCACGCGCCTACAGTAGCTGGGTGAGAGTTCATAATTTCCATGTACAGCCACAGGCCTGCTTTGATCATGACAACACGGCCCCTTTAAGCATTCCGGACACCATCTCAAGTCCTTCGGAGTCTATCGCCCTTACTCTGCACCAAATTGTGTGCTTAAAATTAGTCAGTAGGGTTGGAAACTTTGCATGGTGGAAGTATAACTATTGTGAGGTTTGCGGTAACACCATGTGAACATCTCTTTTGAGTAGTGTAGGTTCTGAAAAGAACCGGTGGTTAACGACTCAACGTTTTGATCAGTATGCTCTGAACGTACGCTGTGAATGTTCTCCTGAAGACGATCAGAGCACACTGATCGAAATGTTGAGTCGTTAACCACCGATTCTTTTCAGAACCTACACTACTCGAAAGAGATTTTCACATGGTGTTACCGCAAACCTTACTTAGTTAAAATTAGTTAGTTTTTCTCTCCCCATCTGTTTTACCAAATCTGTACCATCAATTTGTTCATTGGGATTTGATTCAAATGATTATTTATTCGATCTTTCTTTGTACTTCACTTTTTCTCCTCGACAGCAACAAAGATTGTGGCACCCATGATGATGAAGACACTGAAAATGATCAAGAAGCTACGTAGATGATGAAAGACCTTTAACCTTTGACCGGTCCTGCAACCCTTGACCCGACCTTGACTGATCAGGGCTCGAATATGGCAGGAATATAGACACAAGACCACAGGAATTTTTTGTTTCAAGACTCAATTTTGAAGTGAGAAAAAATGAGCCTCTACCAGTACACAGTTTCACATTCTACTGTTTTAATTCGAACAAGAACTAAGAGAAGATTGATCTGTAATTTGTAATTATGGGTACATGTATGTAGGTATTCTTCAATACTCAACAAAAATTGAAAGATACTTATCAGAGGGAAAGTCTACATTGGAACAAAAACACAAGACCGCTGGACTTGTCCGGTCATGAGTTTACTGGCCCGATGCTATAATCACTGGCCTTGGGCCGGCAGTCCGGTGTAAATTTCGAGCCCTGCTGAATGTTGGCATAAATCCTCAATTTCAGTTTTTCGTTATGTTGTAAAAACCACAAATTGCCTGTTGCCAAATTGGCTTATATTGGACTGTGCACATGAATTGAGTCAGCATATGTACTAATGAAACTATTATTTACAACTGCTGATTGAAACAAATGAAATAACTCGCATTGTAACATTTTCCCATTTTCTGAATTGCTTTTTTGAAGAGAATTTATCATATAATAACAAAAAACATTATGTATTTATGAGTTTAGACTCGATATATTTGCAGAGACAGTTGAGTTTGTCTCTGACGTTTGAAGTTGTGGAACTTCTTACAATCTATCTGTATTCTTGCAATCTTTTCCCTCCAATTGCAACAAGTGTGCAGAGAATCAAAGATATTAAAAGTTAAAAGTAGCAACTGATACATTTTTATGTAGCATTTTGCTATGCTACACAAGTTAACAAACGCTTTTCATAGCCCAAATTGTGCATTTCATAGCCCAAATCGTGCATTTTATAGCCCAAATCGTGCATTTCATAGCCCAAATCGTGCATTTCTTAGCCCAAATCGCCCAATCCAATGCAACGTGTCCCTTTAACATTTAGTGTGCACTAAACATGTGGTACTCTCCTTCAAAGGGAGAGTATACCTTTGGTAATTACTCCCCCTGAAAAAAAAAATTATAATAATAAAAATAATAATATTAGTACTATAAAAACTGTAAGAAACTTACTCAGTAAGCAGCACTGCGGCTGTTGATAACATTTGTAACATTTTGAGAAATGATTCCCTTCAAAGGAATGTGGTTTTAGCAAAGAGGGATTCAAAAATATTTCAATCTCAGAAATGTCTCTCAGATTGTGTAATTCCAATTACAGATAATTCTTCCTGCGTGGACAGAATCGTTCTAGATTTTCGGCAATATTTAAAAAAAAACGCTACCGCCATTTGAAATGAAATTTTTCACAGGTTAGTTTTTTAGTGTATGCATCTACATTTCTATGTATATAGGATTAAAACAATCAAACGATTCCAGCAACCAACGGTATACTTTGCCTTTAACATTAGCCTGGCGTACAATGTCTAGTAGAATCTTCTATGAACTGTAGTAAACACTTCTTTTCAACTTGCCCTGTGGGCTACTACAATCTGAGCAACCTATTTGTTTAAAACGCTCGTCCTTTTCAGATGTCAATACCAAACTTTAAAAACATGTTTTTGATTTTGTAACTTCATTTGACCATTAAACTGGTTGTGATCGCTACCATTATTACATCAGAAAGATACACTGATGACAATGCATGTTTAGTAGTAACAGTAACTAAAAAAAAAAATTTTTAACAGCAAAAAACCCACTTAATAAATCTCGGCTCGGGCCCAACATATAGAATGTTTAAGACGTCACATTACAAGGATGATGCTTCAGCTGTATTCGCTGTTAATGTCCTTTCCGAACAGCCAACATTTGCATCTTGTAATCGGGGAGATTTTGTACAACAATCAGGGAGATATTTAGAAATGCATTCAACATAATAGGGGGGGGGGAAGGATTCCATGATCAGGGAGATTTTCAAATTTGTTCATCCGAATATGGAAAGATTGGTTTATTTTCAGGGATCGATTTGGCAGATCTGCATTTCAGTATTCCAGAGAAGTGCCTGATTTTGGTGTGGGGCGTCACACACATGGTCATCGTGGTCCAGTGGGTTAGACTACAGGACTTGCAATCACAAGGTTGCGGGTTCGAATCCTACCGAGCTAACCGGTGATTTTACAATGACTAGAATAAGTATTGTCGTATACTTACTGAATGCTAATTTCTTGGTTTGTGTAATCATAGACGTTAAACCAGTGTTTGTATGACAGAGATTGGCTGTTGCCAGCTTGCTGTTTATGCGGGAGTTTGCTGAGTTTTCCCTTGGCGGAAAGATCATCTCAACAAACAAACAAACAAACATGCGAAATATTACTGTATTTATGGGTATTTCTTGCCCTCTAGATGGTGTTTTTTTTGCTTTCTGCTTGCCTAAAGATGTCCAATGACTTATTTAATTTTATGAATTGCTTGATGAATTTCAAAGCTTATTTCTTTGGGTTTTTATTTGGTTGGTTTCAGTTTTAATTTACAGTATAACTTAAGTTTACTTTGCTTCTCACATTTATCATTTAAATTTCAGAAACCAATGATTATAGAAAAACACAATTGAATAAATTAAAACTATACTATACATTACATAATTTGCAACTGTGCTGCTTGAATTCCTGTTACGTATTTCTTTTGTTAACTGGTGTAGGTAACAACTGCATCATGGGTGACGAATTCAGTTTTGAATATTGTTCTTTGTTTTACCCATACACAGGTGTGTGTCGTGCAATTTGTACTCAGCACTTCCAGTTTTATGACTACACGTTTGTTTTTCAAGGTAGTGTTCAACCGAGACCTTGGGGTTCGTGGGGCAGATAGAGATTGATACCAGGGCATAGCGACTGCTCGACCAGGGGAGTGGGTAGACTGGCCCCCATTTTTTTTTATCTGTAAGGGTAAAGACAGGCATCGGTCTTACAGGCCCAATGATTTCATTGGATTAAATTGGCTGTGAAGTAAGCTTTCTATCTGTGTAATGATTGGTCCGGGGTGATGTAGTTTGTCAGCTTGCTTTTTCGGTCGTCTGCATGCAGCATGTGCGTAATAGTTGTACATGCAAGTAAAGTTTTTTTTATTTCACTGTGTGTACGTGACTGCGTATCTCCATGTAAAATGGATTTGAGGTCAAAGGTACATCCGGCAGGATCCGGCCAGGCGCTCAAGGCAGGTATCTGGCGTCATTCACGGGCCTCAAAGTGTCACGTCAGATGTTCAGGCTAGCGAGTGTGTGCCCCCCCCCTTATAAATTTGTCCTCAGTTTACATTTTGAGTCTGAGCCAGCAAATGAAGCCCCAAATCAAGTAGGCCAAGATTCTCAGTAAAACATTAATGCTGTAACTGTAAAAAGTGTTTTGCTGTACGGCTGTGAAACATGGACCATAACAAGAACTCAAACGTCCCTTGATGGTTGCGTAAACCAGGTTGCTTACACCAGGTTGCTTAAATCAGGTTGCTAAGGTCAGCCCTTGATGTAAGTTGGAAAGACCACATCCCCAAAGCAGTTTTGTATGAATATCTACCTAAAATCACTACAGTAATCAGAAAAAGGGAGACTTCAATTTGCTGGACATTGCAAGAGAAGTAGAGATCATTGTGGTATCAGATTTGGTGCTGTGGCAACCAACACATGGAAAGAGGAGCAAATGAAGGCCAAACAAAACATACATTAACCACCTCTATGTCCAGTGAGGACATAGGCAACTGCATGCTGGACAGGAACATTTGGGAATCCACCACAAAATGTCCGGTTAAAGCCGTTGGAATAAGAGTGTAACATTCAGTGGTTGAATAAACGAGACTAATTACAATCTGCTGTAAAATGCAACTCCTAGGGTAGAGTCTAATCCTTTAAACAAAAAATATATACGGCTTGGAGTAACTCGAGATTGACTAACGCCACAAAATGGGATACCAGTACCATGCAACAAAAAATAAATTACAATAAATGCAAATATACATTTTTGGGACAGACCCATAATTTCTTTATTCCTCAATCATTTATATAAGGATTTCTCAGCTTGTCCTGGAAAAAAAACACCTTTGAAATGATTGAAATCGTTGTCATGATTTCAAATATTATGCACTTGCTTTTGGATCTGGACTGACCTTTCAAGGATACTGCCACAGAGTAAACAAAATTAGGTCTTTAAAAGTAATACGGGGTTCATTGCTTTAAAACTGAAAATATGGATAACTGAGTTTATTTGCTCAATCAAGAGTTTAAATTTGCATGGTAGGGAAAAATAACAGAGAAAGTCAAGTACATGGTTCTTGATGTACGCTGACCTTTACCGACTACCCCTTCTGGCATGTATCTACAACATGCTGCATTCATTTGGAGTATATCATTACAATTCTAATACTGAACTAACTTGGTCATAATTTGGGGTTGAACAAAGAAAAAATTGACTCAGAGCAGGATTTGAACCTGCGACCACCAGATCAAAGTGCCGGTGCTCTACCAACTGAGCTATCTAGCCCTATGTTGGCGGTCTCCCTATTTTGTCCAAATCTTTGCCGGGGACCCATAGGCCTAAGCCTTACAACCTTTGACTGCTGTTTAGTCAGGGATCGCACCAAAGTTTACGATTACAACCTGGGAAGTGGCAGCTTAAAGATTACCTTAAGGGTGAAGGAACTTTTTTTTATTTCAACTATTAAGGAAAACTGACTGGGTATATTTTAAATAATTTGGGGATGAACAAAGACAAATTGACCAGAGTGGGATTTGAACCAACGACCTCAGGATCAACGAGCCGGCGCTCAACCAACTGAGCTAGTATCAAGCCCTATGTTGGCAGATCTCTCTAGTTAGACAATATCTTCTAATTTAGTCAAGTCATATATAAAACAAGAATGGTTTTAAAAACATCAAAAAGCAATATAGAAATTCACTGTTTCATAAAACATTTGGCCAATCATCCAAGAGGTATACAAACAAAAATAAGTGGAACTGTTTATAAATATTATATTCACCCAGCATGCAAACCAGTATGGAATCTGCTTCAATATAAATTCTATGTACATATGATTGTATTTGTGCTGGTAAGTGCCATAAATATTCAAAACAGAAACGACAAACAGAAGCCAGAATTTTTTCCTATTTCCCTTAAACTAGGAATATTGGTACAATGCAGCATTTCCTCGTATCAAATGAAAGCTGCAAGGAGAAAACAAAAATGCTGAACAAACTTTTTTGATAGAGGAAAAACAGTTTGTAATACTTGGCAGAGGTATTTGTTGCACTCCAATTAATAATGTTCCCATATAGATTTGTATAATGTGTTAAGGAAATAAAATCGCAAGCTTTGAAAGGGACAACGTTCGAGAATGGGCGAGACTTGCAGACAGAGGCGTAGCTAGGGGTGGGGAAGGAAGGAGGGGGGGGGGGTGCTCTGGGCACTGCCCTAGGGGGGTGCCAAATCAACCAAGGTCATTTTTAATCTTTTTTTTATTGTGTGTAAGTGGTTGGGTGTGGGTTGTGGTTATTACTAATATTTCAATATAGTACTAAGATTTTCAAAGACAAAATGAGTGAAGGGGCACTGTCTATCAGGCGCCTGGTAAACCCTCACTATGTGCCCCTTTCTTGCAGTGTCAATCAGGCATATTTGGCCTCGTCAAAAAATTGGAACATTTGACTGAGTAGAAGAGCTGTCCTATATGTACATATTGTATAGGCTTGAATAGACTTTTCAGGCTACTGAATTTTGCTGTTTTTCCCGAGGGCGAAACAAAAAATTGGAAACCAGATTAAAATAGGAAGGGTATCAAGCCTGGTGTGTCGCTACAGAGTTGGGTATCACTGTGTGATGTACAGACTTTCATAAAAGGGCATGCAGCCATGTTGTGTTTCTTACATTCAACTCAGCATAACCATAAGGCTTGACAGACCCCATGCATACCCCTTTGACCTCAATGAGGGCGCTATTTGAGCTTGTGACGTCATACGCAAGGTGTCTATTGGGAAAATCTTTTGCCTCATTTTCATATGGCTATATAGCATTCACATTGATAATGTGTGACGGTAAAACAGATAAAAATGGCGAGATACACTGCACACAATCAGTTTAGTATTTGAGCTTCTTAGACTAGACTTGTTCTAGCCCCCAGCAAGTTTTACAGAAGAGAAAAATCAGACAGTTCAGGAAAACACTGAGTTTAGCTAAAAAGTGGAGATTTCTGTTAATTGCTATGATTGATCAAACAAATATGGTTTGTGTCTAAGAAACAGCAAATAAAATTTGTTTAAAAAGCCAACAAGGCAGCCAATTTTTTTTTGTATTCCATAATTCAGCAAAACTGAATTAACTTTTAGTAATAGGGCTATGACTGATGTTCTTTTGAACTTCTGCCCGAGCCAGTTATAGCCAAAACTTGTTTAATTGGGATGCTGCCCAATCACAAATAGCCATGGCTTTATAAGAAATTGGCATCCCTTGCAAGATGCCCATCTACGGATAACTAATTGGTCAAAAGAAACTAAAAACTATAATATGATCACTTAATAACTGATGATGCGGACAAGGTTATAGTCTCTATTCAAGAAGTGTTGTTGTTGCCAAATTCAAAGTCTTCCCTAATAAATATCTCTGTCCTCCTGCATTCAGATGTTTGCCAAAACTCCAGCAAAAGTTCCAGCGTGCTATTTGAGATGCGCATTTTTTAGCACACACATAGAAATGAATGAATATACTTTGCATCATGCAAATTAGTTTGTTTTTGGCATTTGACTGACTTGCATGCTTAATTATAATAGTTGGTATTAAACAAAATCTTCTATTTCAACCTAGAATATTACAAACCATATATCTGTAAGTACACCTTACATGAAATGACTTTGAAGGCAGGGTGTACTTTTGGTAATTACTCCGAAAACTAATGACCATAAAAACTTACTTGGTAAAGAGCACTGGAGAGCTGCCGATATTATAAAAAACATTGTTAGAAACAACACCCTTTGAAGTAATGTAGTTTTAGAGAAAAGGGTAATTTTTCACCCCCAAATTTGAATCTGAATGAAGCCTTTCTCAGGCATTTGAAAGCACACAATTCTATGGAACAAGAGTGTTTTTTTTTTCTTTCATTATTTTCTTGCAACTTCGATGACAAATTGAGCCCAAATTCTCACAGGTTTGTTACTTTATGCTCATGTTGGGCTACACCAAGTGAGGATACTGGTTTATTGAACATTTTCAATAGCATACCCTGCCTTTAAAAGGCTAACAAAAATTTCATAAAACGACAAAACAGCACATTTGTCTGGTCACATCAAATAATATTATAGCACACAAAGTTTGTGTGATATTCTCTGGACAATTACATAATAGTTGCCATTTGCGAGTTAGATTTGAACAATTTCTGAATAACGGCTTGTCTTGTCACAAGCGACTGCATTAAAGTTTAAATTCCTTATAGACTAGAGAGACACAATTGATTTGTCACATAGTTCTGGGCAAGCTCAACAGTTAAAAAATAATAACAATTTGGGAGGCTAATCATCCTTACTCAAAGCTGAGAAGCCGAGTTGCGAAGGACGCGGCTACAATGTGTCCGAGCTGCAGGTAGGTAGATGGCTATGACAGCAAGCCACACCAACCCTTAAATGACCACCATAGATCGAAAGTGTTTCCATTTTATTGGGAGAAAAACCCTTGTTGTGTCACAGGAAAGAACCAAGGTACAACTCTACTAAAAAAAAATATTGACTCAGCCTGGAATCGAAGAAGGGCCACAGTGGTGAGAGGTAAGTGCTTTACTCATTAGCCACTCATGTTACGTAAGAAACACCCGTACACAATTCTGAATGATTGTGTACAGCCCAATAGTACCAGGCTTTGCCCATCTAGAGTTTGCCCATCTGGATGATGCCATACAAAAGGTTGCCCCAAACCAAGTGACACAGCAACTCTCTTTAGTCTGGAGAATCCAAATATGAGTGTTCACTTCTGACCAATCAAGTCATTGTACCAGACATTATTCAAAATCTAACGCGCAAATGGCTTAATGCAGATCAGTGACTTCATTGCACAAGGTTCATTAACATTAGGCTGTGTCCCTGAAAGCCATTTGAGAGTTAGATTTGAACAACGTCTGGTACAATGACTTGCTTAGTCTTAAGTTACTGCTTGAACTTGAATTCCTCAGACTAGAGACAGTTGCTATGTCAAATGGTTCGAGGCAAGCTTTTGTATAGCAACCTCCAGATGAGCAAACCCTGGTACCACTGTGCCATACACATTCATTCAAAATTGTGTTTGGGTCTTCGCCATCTCTTGGGTAACTACGCAAACGCTTGCCCTGAATCATGTGACATAACAACTGTCTGTATAGTCTGAGGAATTCAAATTTAAGCGGTAACTTGTGACTAAGCAAGTCATCAACCAGATATTCAAATCCAACTTGCAAATGGCTTACTGGCAGCTGCGGCTACGACTGTGGCTGTTGCTAAGGATGTTGCTATAGACCTCCCATGCTTCCGCACACATTCACATGATGATCAAGACATAGCCACTGCTTTTAACTTGAACATGACCTCATATAGTTTTGTATTAGAATTACAACTGATTTGAGGTTGAACAAAGAAAAATTGACGAGGGAAGGGACTTGGAATCTGCCTACGGACTAACGTGCCAGCGCTCTACCAACTGAACTATCTAGCCCTAATGTTGGCACTCTCCCTATTTTGACAATATCTTTGTTCAAGGGTGCCAGTCAGAAGCCATTCAACCTGTAACTGTCTTACACCCAGGGGTCACACCCAAGCCTATGATACAACCTGAGAAGCGGCAGCAGAGGGATCAGCCTAAAGGGCGTCAAATATATTGACCAGCCAACACACATATTGTACCCTGTCATTCACACTGTTCTCACTGGTGCCCCGCTATCATTTTGCTTACGGAGCCTCTCAAAAGTAGAACAGTAGAAAGATTCTAATTGGATTAGTGAAGTATTCCAGAGAACCTGCATGGATCGGTCCATTGGGCCACTAGAGCATTCCGTTGGAAAGTTCAATTTACCGACACATAGGAATAGTCACGTAGTTCAGCATATGGCAGTCCGCTGGACCGCGGGTGTACTCCTACGGGAACGTTCCTTCATACATATAATGTGCCTGACATTTACATGTGTGTAAGACACTCCCTCAACAAACAAAATTTTCTACTCAACCGATTTAACTGACCCTCGAACTCGGTGATTTTTCCCCCGCTTCAAGTCTGCTTTCATAATGACGTTATGATGTCAAATTGAAGGGAACAAAACTTTTACCTTTACAATAGATAGGTTGCAATATGACGTAAATCGGCCATCTTTACGGGCAATTTGGAACACACAGTCATGCGTTTTGCGCGAGAACGGCGTGCAGCACGCGCACATTTCACAAAACTCATTGCAGGATTGGTTAGTAAACTGCGCGGCTGCGTTAATAATTTGAGCGCTTGACGCACCTACAAGCCAAAATGCAATTTGCCCGTAAAGATGGCGTCTATTGGGAACTATCTATACATTTCAGGAATTTATTTTAACACATTTTTAAAAAATGGGATGGGGGTGGGTGGGGTGAAGAAGAAATATTTTTATTACCCAGGGCATGCACAAATATGATTTCTTATAATATGAAAAAATCTCTTAAGAAAAAACAAAAACCGCTTGAACCCCCGAAATGATTGTATTTTAATATAATAACAACTGCGACCGTTGATGTCGTAAATATAAATATGACACAATTTATATCATTTGCAATACTTTTTACAATTCTGAGATAAAACTGTCAAATACGCTGACTGTCAAGAATGAAAGTTTTCAAAAAATGCCCAAAGTGACAGACTGGACTGATAAGTATTTATTTACTTGATTATTTAGTATAATCGTTTATTATTCGTTTTTAATTTTGTTTATTTTTTACAACATACATACATTTCAATGTTTTTTACACTCAATCAAATAATACATGGACGTGATGGATATTTTAAAGTATGTTGGATCAGCACATAATTTTATACATTTCATATATTGGCTGTTTTCATGTGGTTGGTTTTCTTGTTTTCCTTGGCCAAATTTCATAGAGCTGCTTAAGCACAAAAATTTGCTAAGCACAATAAAATTTTGCTTACCAGATAAGGTTACCAGCCAAACTACCATGTCACATGTACACTTTGTGACTGGTATTCTTCTCATTTCTGCTTAGCAGGAAATTTTAAAGCATTATTTTCTGCTTAAGCAGCTCTATGAAATTGGGCCCTTCTTTTTAACCACTTCACATCGAGCGGCGTGTTGACATGCCAAATTTTTCTAAACTGGCTTACGGAGCGCCCTCTATTTTATGCAGCCAGTCGGATGGCTGACGAGTATATTCACTTAGACATTCCATTGTGCACAGGCTTGCACCTACTGTGCCACACTTCGTTTCCCTCTCGCAAAAAGGGACAAAAGTACTGGAACTCATGCTCTAAGTAGTCTCTTTTTCTCTGGGTTATTGTGTAATCCCACGAGTCCAGACATTTGTCTTTTTGTTACATGAATGTGGCTTCCGAGAATGGTCAGGCAGCCAACTATGCTTGTCGTTGTACTCGGCTCAATGAGAGGTAAGTCCAAGTGATCTGAGATTCCAGTATACCATCGGCCATGGCTTACGGTCGAGGTTCTGCGATTCACGTTGAACGCGTGCTCATAAACCGTCATCAGGGCGTCATTGTGACAACGATACTTTCAAAGGAAAATGAATATTCCAGAAGCTCCAAAACGTTCCCGAAAAAAATAATACCGCACAGCGGCACGGAAAACACTTTTGAATACCGACGTGAAGTGGTTAAAACTCGATCCAGAGATTTTAGATTATGTGATCATCACCTCCAGGGCTGGACGGTACTTCCACGACTGGCCTACCCTCTTGGTGAAAATGGTATCTTCCTGGATGACAATGGGACCCATAGCTGGACCCTGATCCAGCTGGGGAGGTTCCATTTCTGTGCAGGTGATGTTGAACTTGACTAGGCCAGGGTAGAGGAAGATAAATGTAGAAGTATGCTGAAGACACTGCTCAGCTTCCAACTGTAATTTTTGATTTCAGATAAAAAGATAACAAATCAAAATTATTTTATTGCCTGAATGGACAACAAAAAATCCAAACAGAACTTTGGTTTATAAATTGAGACTTCTCACCGACGTCACATTTCTATAGCAAAACAGAAGATCTGCCATACTGGCGTACAATGGTGCCTTTCAGCGTTGCATTTGGTAGCACACTTTAGCGCAAATCTAGTAAAATGGGGGTGTCTACCTGTTGAAACAGAGGACTCTAACCACAGGGAACCGGTTGTTTTGACACAGTGAGAAAATCCTCGCATCGCTTTCGTGTACAAAAACCAAAAGGGATGTCGCTAAAAAAAATGAAGTCCAAACAACTGGAGAACAAAAAGAACTCCTGGATATACGGGGGCGACAAACGTGTGTGTGTGTGTGTGTGTGACATGCGCGCGTATGTACTCGAGCATGGCTAGCTATGAAACAGTGGCATCATATGCAAAGGTTCTATAGTCATGTTTTTGGTAGATGAACACTGTACTCAAACTGTTAACCCGCTACTTAAATATAGGACTCAAACTGCCTCTAGCTACCGGGGCAATCTCGGTGGTCTACTGGTAGGACGTCTGGCTCTAGAATGACAAAGGTTGTGGGTTCGAATCCGAGATGCCAGTGGTTTTTCCTCACAGGACGTGGGAAAGTACTGAGTATACACACATTGGTAAAACCAAATAATATGTATTAAAACGATTGTTAATATGAAAATATTTGTGCAAAGCGTGACGTTACGCCCCGAGCAGAGAGTCTTTCTCAACCAAGCGAGTCCCCCTATATCTCTCCCTTGCATGCCTTGTAGCCATTGAGAAAGACTCTGCTAGGGTGGAAATGTGAGGCCACATATCAGCTTATTCTTTTTTGTTTCAACATAAAACAATTAAAGAAATATGTATAAAGCACATTCCATAACATAAACAGCAGTGGTCCCTTAACTGTTGAGTAGGTTTGTAAACAACAGTTATTTACTCCGCCATTTTTGGCCAAAATTTTTTGAAATCCACAAGTTCCCTATTGAAAAAATAGCCAAACAGCCTGGTGACAGCCTGGCTCACCCTTAACACTAGCCCGGCGTACACTGTCAAGTAAAAAACTGCTACGGGCTAGTAAACACCTCTTCTTGACTTGCCCTGTGGGCTGCTAACAACTGTGCAGCCTACACCCCTATAACACTCATATTTTTTCCCTTTTTAGATGCGAATAAAACAAAATAAAAATGTGTTAATTTAGTTTTTTGAGTGTGTGAATGCAACTTCATTTGACCACTAACACTAGTCGTGATCGCTACCATTAATACATCAGAAAGATACATTTATGACAATACATTTTTTAATACAGGGCTTCAAAAACTTCCTAGGGGCAAGTAGAATGCGCAGTTTACTAGCCCGGTGGGCTACTTCACAACAAGCTTGAGGGCAAGGCCTTGTTGCCTGGGTTGAATCATTGACCCAGAAATCAACACCTAAACATTAAGAGCAAATTTGGCATCAACAATTGGCTGCAAAGAATTCTTCCTCTTCAATTGGTTCCCGTTTCTCGGAGCTGTTGACCACAACAACTTGCTGAGCACAGAAAGATAAATCTAGCGCAGCAGAAACAGATTACCAGCTGACCTGCCATGTCATTCACATTGTTGTGACTGGTGCCCCGCTATCATGTTAAAAAGCAATTCTTGTTAATGTTTACTTAAACACACTTTATAAAAATAGAATCTGATTTTGTATTTCTTTTCCAAATCTGACATCATTTGCTTTAAAAACAACAAATATGCAAAAATTGAATGCAGTTATTCTTTATTTACAAATAAAAACAAATTAAGGACAAAAAAATTGCACAGACTTGGATTTTACCACATGCATCGATTCATATCAACATTTGATAGAGTTGAAAACCTTTCAGGGCAGCATCACCTACGAGATGGGAATGGAACATACCTTGTCACTGTTAATACTGCAGCTACCGGAACAGACCACTTTATCCATGGGGTTGATATCGCGGTTTCCATTTTGATGGTCGATGTACGGCTCTACTAACAACTGTATTCTACCAAGAGTTTCATCTGAAACGAAAAAGAGCGGGCCAAAAAAAAGAGAGCATTAAACCATCATTAAAAAAAATCTCACAGAAGATTTCCAAATTAATACACTGTTCTTTGTGTCAATGCCCAATTTCTTCTACCTGCTTAAACAAACAAAGTAGCTAAGCACAAAACAATTTTGCTAAATAATAATAATAAAAACATAATAAACAGCATTTATACAGCACATTATAAATCACAAATTCCTCAATACGCTTAACAACAGAAGCAAAAGTTACAACAATGAACAAAACAGAATTTAATAGGCATACACAAAATATCACACAGTTAAAATTCTACAATAAACACACAAATAGATAAAATTTCATTAACATTAGAAAACAGACAAAAGAACACAGGAACAGGTGCCCCGTAATCTCAAAATAAATGCAAATAACCGCAACCAAGTGACCATGTGCATGAAACCACTTCCAAGGAGACTGGGAAATGAATGACATAATTCACAATATTGTACGATTTAATACAGGAATGCAAATGTAAAAAATGTATTAAAAAAAATAAATAAATAAAAATGCATGTTCCATCTGTGCTTGGTTTCCTGCTTGATTTAGCTTAGCAGAAAACTGTTAAGCCAAACATTTTGCTTAAGCAGCTCTATGCAATTGGGTCTAGGTCTTAAATCAAGACCGAGAGGTACTTGGCCTACTCACCCATGAGATTTGTGACTGATACCCGGATGCAGAGCGGCTCGCCACTAGGGAATGTGGCCGGACCGTCATTGTGCATGGATCTCTCATTCAGCTGCACCTCCCACTGGATGGGGCAGATCTTGATGTGATCCAACATGGCCGACGTCAGCTCCAGATGGTCCAACATTGCCATGCCGGACTTCTTCAACGCTGGGTGTGGCAAGTTAAGGGAAGCTTTTCGTTTCAGCTCGGTGAACAGACTGTTTCCAACTCTTAAGGTCCCGCCCGAATCGGGGTTTATGGCTACTGCTATGCCTACAGCCAGAGCCGTATAATGAGAGAGTTGCGACATAAACGGACCACTTTTCTTCGGTCACGTGGTTGCTGGACGCCATTTTCTGTCCAAATGCAGCACAACCCAATGGGCAGACTAGTCTGGCACCCTGTATTCGCCCATGCGTTTTTTTTTATACAGAAAATGGCTTCTAATCGCAAATTGTCGCAACTCTCCCAATATACGGCTCTGGCTACAGCTACGGCTAGATTTCCGCGTCATTATGCGTTGAAGTAAAGTACATCTTTAGCACTACCCTTAGTAACAGTTGTAGCCAGAGCTGTAGCTCCAATTACACTACAGAATCTGTTCTCACATCCTGTTGCTACTCTTTGTTCAACAGACAACCTGTACATCCCCTAATGGAGTGCCGTTACACAGTGGGTGTTTACCAGTATGCACCTTTGAGATGTGGAGTAAGCTAAATAATAACAGAGTGGTTAAGAGCATCGGACTCAAGCTCTTTCTGTTTCTGATCAGCAGAGTGTGAGTTGGAGTCCAGGTGGTGGGACTTTTACCATAATTGCTTTGTCCTTTGGATGAGAAATTAAGTTGTAGGTCCTGTGTACTAGGATTGGTAGTGCATATAAAAAGAACCCAGAACACTAATATCGTGGAAGAGTACGGGTTACCCCGGTGTTTCTGGGTCACACAGCAAGCACCCTTGTTTACAGGTTTCCTCAGGCATGCGAGCTACAGTGATTAAGTTCACTTATGAGGCATCCTTGGTTTCATTACCAGACATACATAACAATAAGAATGTCTGAGTATTCTTATTATTACAACTAGAGGAAAGTAAAAGATCAATAAAATATTATTAAGTGAGAAATTAGTCTTGCCTAACCACAGGGCCTGATGTACTTCAAAGGATATGCAAGTCCATCTGATGTCCACCATGGTGGCCAACTGCTCTGCATACAGGAGCTCCTGACTCCTGGCCCCGACGGGCTGGAGACCCACGCTGAGGAGATCGCTGCTGTGTGAGGAGTGGACCTCGCCGTTCCTCCACGTCGGAATGCCCCCGCAGCCGTTGACGACTTGCATGTCACTGTCTGTAGAACCGCTCTGCGTGGACGGCCGGGGCTGGGTGACCACGAACCGGTTCACCTTCACTGCTAACCTGAGAGATTTGGATTTGAAACAATGGCATATTGGTGTTAAAGGTGATAATTTTAAGACCTTTGTTAAAACAAATGTAATTTTAGTTTTAGGTAAAACTGAACAAAAATTAAATTGTTTCCTTTAGAACACCCCACATGTATACAAACATATATTAAATTAGTAAGGGAGATGGCCTTAGCTTTCGATCCAAACCGGACCTTCGTCAGAGGCACAAACAAGAACAAACACAAACATATCCATTTATAGCAAAAAGGGATAAATAACTCAGTTGATAGAGCGCCAGCACGTTAAACCAGAGGTCGTTTGTTCAAATCCCGTTCTAGTCAATTGTTCTTTGTTCAACCCCAAATTATTTTTAAAATTTTCCTTGTCGTTTCTAACTTGATATTTGAAATAAAAAGTCACAACTCATTTTGGTGATCCCCTGACTGCCACTTCCCAGGTTGTATCACAAACTTTGATCCCTGGCTACACGGCAGCTAACGATTGAATGGCTTCTGAGTCTGACTGGCAACCCCCGAACAAAGATATTTTCAAAATAGGGAGACCGCCAACATAGGGCTAGATAGCTCAATTGGTAGAGCGCCGGCACGTTAAACCGGAGGTTGTTGGTTCAAATCCAGCTCTAGTCAACTTTTTCTTTGTTCAACCCTAACTTAAAATTGAAACAATAATGTTCTTCATCCCTACCAATCTCGTATAATACCTTTAAGTCAATACTAGAGTCACTTTAATATTTACCGTTTGCTCTGTTGACTGCCGAGTATTAATGAGGTCTCGTCTCCATATTGCACAGCTAATTCCTGACTCGTTGCATTCAGTGTATCGAGCACCAGGTGGAATTCCTTGGGACTAGTAAAAAAAAAAAGCACACACACACAAGAGTGCATACGGAAATCATTCAAAGTGCGTCAAAACGATTACAGACCATGGAACTCCTTCGAATATATATTGATCTGCTCGTAACAGCTCAGCAAAAAACACCTTTACGTCTAATATTGGTTTACAGGCCGCAAAGAACTAAGACCAGACAGCAAACATTTCCCACATTCATGAATGATTTTTCAACCCTTTTAGAACAGCTGGTGTTGGAACCAAATCGTCTGATGATTGCAGGGGATTTTAACATTCACATAGACAACCAATCCAATCGAGAAGCAGTAATATTTTCTGAACTTACTGATTCGTTTAATCTGAGACAACACGTCCTTGCCCCCCACACATCGTCTTGGACATACATTGGACCCTGATTCTCTCACGTACATCGGATGATTTTATTTCGGATACCTCAACCACCCAGTACCTGCCTTCAGACCATGCTGCTGTCACGTGTCTGCTAAGCATTGGCAGACCAGGCAGCGTTAAAATGAACATCAAGATGCGCAAAATACGGGATATTGACATTGATGCATTTTCGTCAAGATATTCTTGAGTCGGAACTGCACACATCGCCTTTGACTGATGGTCATGTAGATCAGTTGATCAATCTGTACGAGACTGTACTCAGTAAACCTCCTGGATAAACACGCTCCCCTCCTCTCTCTCGCACGATCACATGACGCCCGAATGCACCTTGGTACAACGATGCACTTCGAAAAGTCAAGCGCAATCTCAGGCGCTTAGAACGACATTGGCGATCATCAAAACTCGAGGTTGATCGCCAAATATTCAGAACTGAGGGTCATCGGTATAATCAGAAAGAGTACCACACAAATCAGCTTGAGAATTGTAGTTCTCGTGATCTCTTTCATAAAGTCGACAAAATGTGCCATGCGCCCTCAATAAAAGTCACCCCCATCTGTAGACAGCTCTCAAGGACCTTTAGCGGAGCGATTCTCGCTTTTCTTTGCTGGGAAAATTGAGCGAATAGCAGGGGAACTTCAGACAGCTAACCAAGACATTTCTCACATACAATTCCTGCATTTGTGACACAGTCTTCAGTGAGTTTGAGCCAATTTCCATACAACACGTCAAGAGACTCATAGCCAATTCTCCAAACGTCAAGCTGTGGCCTTGATCCCATTCCAACAGGTCTACTGAAACAATGTGTAACAGAACTTGCACCAGTTATTGCCCACATTGTTAACGAATCCCTCATCAGTGGACATTTTCCAGACAACTTAAAAAGTGCTCACATTAAACCGCTGCTGAAAAATCCAAAGCTAGACCCCGAAGACTTAAAGAGTTACCGACCAGTAGCCAACCTAAAGTTCTTGTCAAAAACAGTCGAACGCGTAGCTGTCTGCCAAATACAACACTACCTGTCGACAAATGACTTGAACGCCACAATGCAGTCAGCATATCGCAAAAATCACAGTTGCGAAACATCTTTACTTCGTGGTTGCAACGATCTCCTGCTTGCACTGGATGGCGGCCGAGAAGCAGTCTTGCTGCTGTTAGACTATTCGGCAGCTTTTGACACGATAAGGCATGACATAATATTTGAGCGACTTGAGCAGAGGTTTGGCTTCCGAGAAAAAACACTAAATTGGCTTCGGACCTATTTCACCGATCGAAGTCAACCGGTCATCGCAGGAGACCGAATATCAACCAGTTACTCGCCGCAACGAGGCGTCCCTCAGGGTTTGGTAATCAGGCCCATTATTTTCAATCTATATTCTTCACCATTGGAGGATGTCATCAAGTCGCATGGAGTTCAGCATGCTAGATTCGCAGACGACACCCACCTGTTCTCAATTTTCGAACAAACAGATCGGTCTAATGTCATCTCAAATCTTGAGGCCTGCTTGAATGACATCAAGGCATGGTCTTCAGCAAATGGGTTGAAACTGAATGAGGAACAGACAGAAATGCTCCACGTTTCATCTCGCTTTAGAAATAAATTCCCCATTCCTCCCATCACCTTCGATAATTCATCTATTCAACCAATTCAAAGTGCTCGGAACCTCGGGGTTATCCTGGATCAACATCTAACTATGACAAACCACATCAACAACATATGTCGTGCCTATTCCTTCGGCTTACACAAAATAGGACAGATTAGACAGTTTTTGGATCAACCAACAACAGAAAGGTTGATCCATGCATTCGTGATGAGCCGCATAGACAACTGTAACAGCCTTCTCAATGGATTACCAGACTCACAACTTAACAAACTTCAACGCATACAAAATTCGGCTGCTAGGATGATCACCAAAACACGCTGATATGAACCCATTTCGCCGGTCTTACATCAGCTGCATTGGCTACCAGTAAAATCCCGGATAACTTTTAAAATATTGGTTTTTAATCTACAGATGCACACATGAAATTGCCCCGGTTTACCTCCAAGAATTAATCAGCAAATATCATCCATCAAGGACTCTTCGCTCCAGCAACAAAGATCTTCTCACTCCACATCCAGTTCTCACAAAATCATATATGGTCAACGTGCCTTCCAATTTACTGCACCTGAACTATGGAACAATATACCACACCAAATCAAAAACTGCCCCACCCTGGAACAATTTAAGTTACGACTTAAAACACACCTGTTCACCCACCCAAGCGCATAGAGACTTTTTTGTATTATGCGCTTTATAAGAACCGTTTATTATTATTATTATTAAGAGGATTTGTCAGAATCTGGTTGGGTTTTTTTTCAACATGGTGTTACCGCCAGTTTTATAGCACTCTCACTCAGTACTCCTATTTGAGTCAGGTTTCTGAATCCAGCCTGTTTCGAGCTTCAGCGACGTGGCTCAAGCCCCCTTCGACGACGACGTGTTTGGTTTCTGGTTATCATGGACACGTGCAAGGCCAGAAAACCACCAACTTCAGCGACACTGCAGATAGTCTTCAGACACGAGCATTTGAAAATGTAGAGAAAATCACGGAAGGTAAAAATGATGTGCTTGTTTCCATGCAATCGGGATCTGGTAAATCTTTGTGCTACCAACTTCCAGCATTAGTGCGAGCAGGAGTCACTTTCACCACTTCTTGCTTTAATTCAAGATCAGCTTGAGCATCTGGAGAAGATGAAGATTCGTTCAGAGACATTAAATTCAGAGATTAAGGGTGAGAAGAGACAAGCCATCCTGCCAGACATCTTAAGCAAGAAACCACGACTCAAGCTTCTTTACATCACTCCCGAGCAAGCAGCTGCATCTTATATGCCAGTCCTTGGCTTTAATTCAAGATCAACTTGAGCATCTGGAGAAGATGAAGATTCCTTCAGAGACATTAAATTCAGAGATTAAGGGTGAGAAGAGACAAGCCATCCTGGCAGACATCTTAAGCAAGAAACCACGAGATCTCGCGATCTCCTTGCATTGATAGTGGTTGATGATGCACATTGTGTGTCACAATGGGAGCATGACTTTAGACCAGATTACCTAAGACTTGGTGACCTTTTTTTAAATTTATGTATTTTTTTTATAGCTTTTTATGGTGGTAGCGCCTCCGGTTGCACCTCCATACAAGCTCCAGCAACTGTTTGTATTTTGTTGCCTAAGTAGACTTGGTGACTTCCTTTTCTTGACCAGCAGACATTTGTCTGTCAGTGATCATCCTCGTTCATAGATCGTGGAATTCTACGCCTTCATTTCTGCTAAAATTCTGATATTTTCATCCGGTTTCTCCCTTGGGATACCAGAAAGCGTAGTAGTAAAGCCCTTGCAGTGGTTTTGATCTCCTTTGTACTTCAACAACTGTCATTTATGCATGGTTGACTCTACTTTGTTCTCCATTGTGCTGGTGCTTTTCTTGGCTGTAGTCATGGCTGCAACTACAACAAACTCCTACAGCAAAGCCGATCTACTGGAATTGTTTCCTCCAGTGAAAGCCAGGGTACCCCTGCATATCCACCACAGACTGAAAGAACTTGGACTTGGTGTGGCTAGACCGACGAAAAGGGGCCGCAGATCATGGTCTCAAAGGCAGAAACCAATTCCTTTTTTGTCTCGTCGTGACCAACCTTGTGAGTTTCACCCTGATTACCAGCCAAGTCAAAACGGTGCTCATCTCACCAACCTTGTACAAATACCACCTACATCTTCTACTGAGCAGAAAATAGTTCCTACTAACTTCGGTTTATGGAATGCACGATCAATAAAACCCAAAATCACTGTCATGTGTGATCTCGTCATCTCTAATTCCATTGACATTTTCTGTATTACTGAAACATGGTTATCTGGAGATAATCGTGACCACCGTGCAATTGCTGATCTGACTTCTACACTACCTAACTACCAAGTTCATCACATCCCTCGTATAGACCGTGCCGGTGGTGGAGTTTGTGTACTTCTTCGAGAGAGCTTTGATGTTCATAGAAACGAAGGTAGATCATTTGAATCATTTGAACATATTGACCTTTCCATCAACGCCCGCTCGAAAACTCCTCTTCGTCTCATTGTCATCTACCGGCTCCAAAGACTTGCTAATGGCCGTTTGACAGGTCCAACTTTCTTCACTGAATTTTCTACCCTTTTAGAATGGGTTGTTTCTGAGCCAGGGTATGTTTTGATATCTGGGGACTTCAATTTTCATGTTGACGACCAAGCAAACCGTGAAGCTGCGCTCTTTCTTGATCTCATCGACTCATTCAACCTCGAGCAGCATGTTACTGGTCCCACACACCGCGATGGTCATACTTTGGACCTCCTCTTAACTCGCTCAACAGATGACGCAATTTCTCATGTCAGCACTACAAATAACTTGCCTTCCGATCACGCTGCCGTAAAATGCTTGCTTAACATTAATCGCCCGGGTCATGTGAAAAGAAAGATCAGGCTACGTGAACTTCGCAAGATTGATATTGAGGCTTTTCGCCAAGATGTTCTGGCCTCACCGATATCTACAACACCAGCCACTGACCTAGACTCTCTTGTTCATCAATATGATACAAGTCTGAGAGATCTTCTGGATAAACATGCCCCTCGAATCTCTCGTACCATTTCATCATGCCCTCATGCTCCCTGGTACAATGAAGATATTCGCAAAGCAAAGAGACAACTGCGAAAGTGCAGGTGGATATCTTCCAAACTGATGGTTCACAGACAACTACTGAACGAACAGAGCTATCACTACAATCAACTTATAACCGAGACTAAATCGGAATATCACAGGAACCAACTAAAGGACGGTGACTCCCGCCAACTTTTTCGCAAGGTTGACAAATTATGCACACCAGCGTCTTCAAAAACCCTCCCGTCGGCCGATTTGCCATCTGAACCTCTTGTTGAACATTTCTCAAAGTTCTTCGTCAAGAAAACACGGAACATAACTACAGAACTTGATGAAACTCCTGAGCTCGTAGTTTCTAAACCAGTATTCGACTCATGCATGACTACCTTTCATCAGTTTGAACCCACTTTCCCAGAACTCAGTGAGAAACATCATTGCTGCTTCCCCCTCTTCAACATCTAGGCTTGATCCGATTCCCACATGGATTCTGAAGATGTGTTTAGACGAGCTTGTTTCTATCATCACGAATATCGTCAATCATTCTCTACTGCATGGTCATTTCCCAGAAGCAATGAAACACGCCCACATCACTCCCTTGCTTAAGAAACCTAACCTGGACACAGATCATCTCAAGAACTACAGGCCCATTGCCAATCTGTCGTTTCTTTCAAAGACGATAGAACGTGCAGCCACTGCCCAACTTCAAAATTACCTCACAGACAACAATCTTCATGGACACTTCCAGTCCGCTTACAGAAAACATCATAGTGTTGAGACTGCCCTTCTATACGTGTTCAAAACGACCTACTCCTGGCAGCTGATAAGGGGCAAGAAGCTATTCTTGTCCTCCTTGATTATTCATCTGCCTTCGACAGGATAGACCATAACATCATGCTTCAGCGTCTTATGAACAGATACGGCGTATCCGGTCACGCAATCGGTTGGTTTGAATCCTATGTAAAAAAACGCACCCAGAGTGTCGTCATCAACAGTGATCTTTCGAACCCTCAAGTGCCATTCTGTGGTGTTCCCCAGGGATCTGTTTTGGGACCGTTGTGTTTCACTCTTTACACCCCCCCCCCCCCTTGAAGACATCATCAAGGGCCATGATATTAATAGAATGTTGTACGCCGACGACACCCAGGTCTATGTCATCACTAATGAGCAAGATCGCCCAACTACCATCTCGCAGCTAGAACACTGCCTTAACGGCGTACGAGCATGGTCTGTTGCTAACAAATTAAAATTGAATGAAGAGAAGACTGAGGTCATTCACATTACATCTCGTTTCAGAAGCTCTACCACACTTTCACCTATCTCAATTGGCAGTTTTCCCAATAGAACCTGTTCAGAGAGTACGAGATCTCGGTGTCACTTTTCAGAACGATCTTCGAACGGATATCCATGTGAAAAATATCTGCAAATCTTCGTACCTTGCATTACACAAAATTGGACAAATTCGCAATCTTCTTGACAAATCCACCACAGAAAAACTGGGTCACGCCTTCATTACATCCCGCCTTGATTTCTACAATAGTCTTCTTCTTGGTCTACCTGACTCGGCAATCTCCAAACTACAGCGAGTTCAGAACTCAGCAGCCAGATTGGTCACACGATCCAAAACCTGTGTCCATATTTCACCAATTTTCTCGGACTTGCATTGGCTTCCGGTTCAGACAACGGATTGCGTACAAAACCCTTCTTCTGACCTATAGCTGTATCCATGGCCACGCACCTACGTATTTGCAAGAACTTATTCACAAATACCAGCCTTCTAGAAATCTCCGCTCCCAATCACAATCTCTACTTGCCCGTTCATCGGCTTCAACTAAGTCTTACGGCCAACGCGCATTTTCTACGTCTTCTCCTACTCTTTGGAACAAACTCCCCCGCAACATCAAATACGCACAAACTCTGGATCAATTCAAACGCCTTCTCAAAACTCACTTGTTAAACTCTAACTAGTTTTGTTTGTTTTTTTTCTCTTTTGACTTTGTACAGCGCATTGGGACTCCGTGTGTAATGCGCTTTATAAGAACGGTTTATTATTATTATTATTATTATTATTGAGTACTACTCGAGTACCATTTATATAAAGGTACTTGTACTCGGCTCGCAAAGCAGTCCCTTCGAAGTCTGCACTTGATATTTGACTTCCGACTACTCAAAGTCTAGTACAACATGATGTACTTGGACTCGATTTCAAATAATACTCCAGGTCAAAATACCACTATCCAATTCATGTGTCAAATTGTTGCTACTGGTTACCCCGATGCACTGAAATAATCGATTACATTGACACCGTACTAGGCATTTGTGCAATGGCCATTTTGGTTTAACTGGTCCTCAGGTGTTTCCACTGGCATTTGGCCAGTGAGCCACTGTTAAGCAGGGTTAAGGGAGAAACCCTGACCTTATTGGTAGATAAAAGACTAGACATAATTATGATATTAGCAAACGCTTACTCAGTGGCAGGGATAGCACTCCACTGGGTGAATATAATGGATGGTTTGATGACAATCCGTAGCAAGATACTGGCTTCTCTGTGGTAGTCCTCCTCCATGCCTGGACCACCGGAGTACGATAACTTCAACATGGCTTCTATCGTCTGCACAAATCCAGAAAAAAAAACCTATTAATCAATTCATCTTGACATTTATTCTCAGAGCGCAAAAAAGGAAATAACAATAACATGTCCTAATGCACATGGAAACTGAAACTGAAAGAGGGAGTCAGAGAAAATGTATTTGAGCTCGATGCAGATTCCTTATAGCCCGGTTCATACGTCACGTGAATTGCAAGAGCGAAGCGAACTTCCTTGCGTCACAATTGGAGAACAGCGCGTACCTGATTGTTTGCGTCGCAAAATTGGCTTAGCGTCAGCATCCGCGAGAAGTATGACACGGGCCTAATTAATACAGAATACCAAATAACCTGCAAATTTAAGTATTAAGTCAGACCTCCAAATAACCCACGGCACCCACAGTAATTGCCATGGTGCCCTGTGCTTTTGCTGTGGTTCCAATACAAATTTACATTTTCCTCATAGAAGTGCCCCTTACCAGAGGAAAATCACCGTGCCCCTTCAAGAGCAAAATTCAAGGCCTGTTATGTACATTTCATATAACAGTACCATAACACACTTATCAGGAAAATACACATTGACAAGAAAATTCAAAGTCATTATGAAACAAAGTTTTTCAGCAAGGTCTGAAAGTGTTCTATTGTAGCACATTCTTTCAGGTAGTGAGGGGGGTTCATTTTGTAAACAATGCCCCACACTTACATTCTGCCTTGTGATTGGTTTAGCGGGCATCACATGATGTTTTAATTCTACTAGACAGCACTATAACCATCGCAACCAATGTTCTATACCCATAGCAACCAATGTTCTATAACCTGTAGCAACAAATGTACTACACACGTAACAACGGCAGCATTTTGGCACCTAGACTTGTAGGCAGAATCTGTATGTGGGATGTTGTAGAACATGTTTTGGGACCATCTTTACTCGTGCTACATGTACATGGTTAAATCCACAACTCCATCGGTGATCCCCAGAGCATTCTGTTTTCCCTGTTAATTTTTTATGAATGAAACTTAGGCCTTGGTATGGTGGGATACGATAGAAAGTAAATATGGAACCCAGAATGAGAACACGAAACCACTTGTAGTCAGTTATTTTACCTCCATTCAATCAAAAAACATGTTTATCACTTTAGTAAAGTAAAACAATTCAATATGAAGTTGAAAGGTTAAAGCTGAAGTTACAGAGCAGAGAGCGTACAAACAAAAATCAAAATCAACAAATATTGTGCTGAGTAAAATAGAAAATAAAATGAGGGAAACCTCTTCAGCTGAAAAACTTCAGCATCGGGCACACAAATTTAAAATATCAAACTAATAACATAAATAATGATCCAAAGGTCCAAACAAATAAATGTGGCTGGATTTGGGAGTTTCAAATGTTCACAACGCACGATGCACAAGGACAGGGGGTACTAACTTACTCTTTGTAAACTGTCTGGTTCCACCGCCTCCCCACTGTCTGTTTTACAAGTCTCCAGGAAGGATGAGGACGCTGACCGTTTGGGTGTACTTTTGGGAGTACTGTAATCCATCGATCTGCTTGGGGTGGGTGTGACTGGAATGTCTGTTACAAACCAAGAATATTCAGTTATGAATATGGGTAATGAAGTAGTAGTTTTTTGGACAAGGTGGGTGTGACGGGAATGTCTGTTACAAACCAAGATTATTCAGTTATGAATATGGGTAATGAAGTAGTAGTTTTTGGACAAGGTGGGTGTGACAGCAATGTCTGTTACAAACCAAGAATATTCAGTTTCTGGATGTTGGCTAGTAAAGTACTGTTTCGTAGTCTCATTTTTTAATGAGATAAACTATGCCAGCCAGTAATGATATGATAATAATGTAGTCAAAGCACCTAAACGATTCACAGTCAGCCCTCCTTACCTATCAATATGACCATGCGAAACCAGTCTGAATGGCTTCAAAATGTTGGGTCAACTACATGTAGCTGGAAATTTTACTAAGAGTAGGGGGTTAATTGTTTATAATATATTGGACAAAACAGTGCCCCATCGATAAAACCAGTGCTACGACCTTATATTCACTTTATAAGCCCTCCATTTCTCCAAAAAAAAAACCTGATTTTTTTCTTTAATCTTTCTTATAATGAAACCAAAAACGCAACTATCTCTGTAATAAACCGTATGCCTGAAGATATCTGTGTATGGAAGCTGGTGTAGACATGGGCCCAATTTTATAGAGCTGCTTCAGCGCAAAAAGCCCCTAAGCACAACAAAATTAGGCTTACTAGAATAAGGCAACCAGCCAAAATACCATTCCACATCTACTATCTGCGACTGGTATCCTGCTTATTTTTGCTTAGCAGAAAACTGTAATCGGAAAGCAATATTTGCTGTTCAAGCAGCTGTATGAAATTGGGCCATGTTGAGTTTTAGATGTCGAGGAAAAACACCAACTAGGGAAAACCTTATAGTCCACAGAGGTGAAAGGCAGGGGCAAGCTACCACTACTAAGCCAAACCTAATCCCCTGGAAGGATTAAGAGACGCTTGGGAGTGTTGAACTGACTCACCGTTGAGGTTGTTGTTTTTCTGTTTGTTGATGAAGCTCCCAGTTGCCTTAATGTAGAGAGTGAACATCATCTGGCTTCCTGGCTGCAGAGGCAGCTGGGTCTGGATGTTCTCTTCACTCCAACTGAACACTTTATCTGTTAGCACACCTGTAGAGAATGGATGGGCAAACAGGTTCATCGAGAGGTGCGAGTTTATGAATGCAATTAGGCACTGTCTCAAAACTATTCCACTTTAACCACTTCATGTCGGATGATGTGCTTATCCGCAAATTTTTTTTTAACAGACTTATGGCAGATGCTTTTTATTGCCCGGAACAACTTTGGATTTGTCTCAATTTTTTTTGCTGGCAGTCGGACGGCTGACCGGACTTTCGAGTGTGTAGCGTGCACCTACTGTAATACGCTACAAAAAGCAGCAACAGGTTCTGGAAAACTTGCCTTGTAAAATCCCTTTCCTGGGGTTATTGTGTAATGTGGTAAACAAGAACGGACGGGCTGCCACCATCGTTTGTTATTACACTCGGCTCAATGGGAGGTAGATCTGAGCATCTCAAGATTCCAGCAAACCATGGCAGATTTTTCGGCCGTGGCTCACGGCTGAGGTTCTGCAAATCACGGTGAGTGCCAACTGAATTTTCACAAACATTATAAGAATGTTTGTTGTCTTTCCTTCGTCAAGTCCGGGTTTCATAATAGCAATGAAGTTTTCAAAGGAAAACAGTTACTAAAGAAGCTCCAAAAGCTTCTGAAAATCGATACTGCGAGTGGGCATGGACATTGTTTTGAAAATACCGACGTGAAGTGGTTAAAACATCGAGGATAGTTTGTAGGTGGAATCTTTACCCTGTGAGATGTAAATTATTCAGGGTCGGCCATGGATTAGAAACTGATAATTGACAAACATTACTGGTGCTTATAGTGGAGCAACAACTTTATTGATAATTAATGGACACTTACCTGAATCTGCAGTCAGTTTTAATGAGAGTGATTCGACAGGAATTTTCCCGCCATTTGTTAACGTCACAGCACATTCAAAACTGCAAAGGAAAAAAAAAAGCAACATAATAGTAATCTGGGTAAAGTATCAAATCTCAGGAAAAAGCTGATTTTTATGAATTTCTCAAGGGTCAGACCCTCAACTGTGAAAAGCCAAAACAGAATTTTCTTGTGAAATTTGTCTAAAGTGTGGAAAGGACTTGAAAGAGAGGCTCTAAGGCCAAATTCAGTTTCTTGATGCATTCACTTTCCAATAGACGGAGTCCTTATGAAGGTCGGGGAAAAATGGTGTAAAATGTCAATTTATTTGGTACTCTTTCAGTGCGAATTTTAAAACATGTCGTCATTGGGTGTCAACAATAAAAACAGGTTTGTACATTTCACACAGGAATGTTTTGTCAATAGGTAATAATCTACACCATTTTGATTGAATTTAATGAATGAACCAACGATTCCTAATACAAAATGCCATTCAACTTTGGTATGGCATTTCTAGACTTGGGGGGGGGAGGGAGGAAGTAAATAAGGTGGAAATTTTTCCATAAGATGGATTTTTTTTAAAAACAACGTTATGTTTATGAGTGAAGTGAGGCACCTTCTCAAAGCTATTCCTGGATAACTTGCGGAAAGATTTCTCCACAATTGATTTTCCAACCTGCAAGACATCCCCAAGCAGTCCAATTATATTGTGGATAAGTTTTAGGGGAAAGTATTGCAACAAGACCAGGCAATTTGTTTACAAGATGCCTAAACCAAAGACCTTGGCCTTGAGGTTCTTACTTACTGGAAACCGTGCAGGGGGTCCAGGTTAGGCACTTTGGTTGACTTTGCAGAAGTAATAAGACCAAAGTGTCCCTGAGCAAAAAATTGGGCATTTCACAATATGGACCATTGTTAAATCAGTGTCTAATTATGACCTTAATTACAGGTCCTCCAATTTTGTAGTGACTGTCATTTTTAACATTGCCAAAGATTACATATGTTGGCTAGACCACTGACTGCTCAGTGGGGAGTTGGCCCACCACCTAGTGACCGGGACAATAAAAAGCGCCACCAACCAACAGGTAGATCTTCGTTCCGAGGACGACTAGTCAACTAGTCGAGAGTTAAATCAACAATTCTGGCCGTCTTCTAAGAAAACTTAATTGAAAGTTGAACTTTTGCCAGCCTGATGGAAGTATGGAAGTATCACATCCGCAACTTATCCACAATGATTTACCCTTCGCTGATTAACTTAACCTGGAATAGCTATGAGAAGATGCCTTATTGAAATATTTGCATAAACCTGGGTTTTTGTGGTTGTTGGTTTGTTTTGGGTTTTTTCTCAGTATGGTCATCCCAAAGAGGGCTAGAGAGATTAAAGGCCGAGTCACACTGCAGCGATAACGATCACGACGCAAAGAGAACGCATTCTATTGGTTGAATTACTCCACGCAGAATACGCACACGCTCATTATCGTTATCGTTATCGTTATCGCTGCAGTGGGACCGGGCCTTAAGAGAAGACAATGATCATCCCCCACTCACCTTTCACCGGTGTATAAACTAAGAGCTGCGCTGGTGTTGGTCTTGCTGTCCGAGGGGTCCAGGCTGAGGGTACTCACAGCCTGCGGGAGAGAGGTTTTGACCCTCAGGAGAGGTAGGGCGGGGACCACTTCCACCTCGTAGTAGTTCTGGGGGACAGTTTTGATGTGTTTGAAGCGGCAGTGGCTCTCCACTCCAAGGACGTTTGTGGTGTAACCTGCCACAGAAATTATGACAGCTTGTTTGGAATGTCCACAGTCTTTTATAAAGTATAGTTCGTCAAGTCAGTGCAAAAAACGTATCTTAAATTTGCAAAAAAATGTTGCGCAAGAAAATGCTCGGTGCAAAAACGTTCTATCACGACGTGTACTGGTTTTGTGTGTACATCTTGGCTCTCCACTCCAAGGACGTTTGTGGTGTAGCCTGCCACAGAAATTATGACAGCTTGTTTGGAATGTCCACAGTCTTTTATAAAGTATAATTCGTCAAGTCAGTGCAAAAAAATTGTATCAGTGCAAAAAAATGTTGTATTGCACAAGAAAATGCTCGGTGCAAAAACATTCTATCACGACGTGTACTGGTTTTGTGTGTACATCTTGGCTCTCCACTCCA
Organism: Pisaster brevispinus; assembly: GCA_023634235.1. Taxonomy (NCBI): domain Eukaryota; kingdom Metazoa; phylum Echinodermata; class Asteroidea; order Forcipulatida; family Asteriidae; genus Pisaster; species Pisaster brevispinus. The sequence goes on from JAMKCF010000026.1 coordinate 1,837,581, forward strand.
AGGACGTTTGTGGTGTAGCCTGCCACAGAAATTATGACAGCTTGTTTGGAATGTCCACAGTCTTTTATAAAGTATAATTCGTCAAGTCAGTGCAAAAAAATTGTATCAGTGCAAAAAAATGTTGTATTGCACAAGAAAATGCTCGGTGCAAAAACGTTCTATCACGACGTGTACTGGTTTTGTGTGTACATCCGGACTATTTTTTACCAAGAAATGCCATTTTGACAATTTCAAACTTGCGCGTAAGTGCTTTTTTTTTTAAACATACAATGTTTTGCACTGACAGAACCATGATAGGAAAAGTCTTGCGCAAGAATGAGATTTGACGAATTTGAAAACTCCTGAAAATGGCTCACAGGCCTGAGTTTCCCCTTTATTTTAAACCCAGAACCACCAAGAAGTTATTCTGTTCGGGTTCCAATGTGAGCCGCGCCAACTCCACACAACCTGGCTCCAGCGATTACAAGAAACCCATAGGAAACACACTGAGCAAGGTTTTCTTTGAGAATTCATAAACTTGCCTTCTACTAATGTTTTGCAGGTGTACACATGCATGCATACTTCACAGCCTTATTCCAAAACTCTTACCTACTATAGTCAGGACCCCCGTCCCCTTGGGTGTTCCCATAATGGAGACACTGTGGGGACCGGACTCTGCTGGTAAGGTCACTGTGGCTGGGATGGGGTCAAAGTTCAACCCTTCAGTCAGAAAGCCCTGCAGGGACAAATTACAACATCGAAACACATCAGATCAGCTTGCACGCACACACACACACGCAAGTGTGTAAATACTGAATGTTGAAGCGCCTTGAGTGTCACTGAGTGACAGATATGAGCGCTATATAAGAAGCATTATTATATTATTATAAATACCTGCAATCGGGAACCTTATAAAAACACTTCATTTCCGCAAGCAGACTCTGGTTTTTTTTCTTACCAAGTTTGAGACTCGGAGTTCAAACGGCAAAGGGTTATAAAAGCTCAGACACATCTCACAAACATCTTCAGCCACCCACTTGAAATCTGCAAAACGATAAACAACCATGAACCATTAATGTACTTCTCTCAGGGATGTGATAGGCTGTTGAGAAAAAAACCTGAACTCTGAGCGCAAAGAGCGAAAGCATGCGAGCTTGGAAGCATGCAAGCTCGAAAACTTGCAGGCATGAAGCTCAATATTAACATTTATCTTTGGTTTTAAATATCCCTACTCTGCAATCTGGGCGTAATTATATGGTTTTATGTTCATTTTTTATGGATTTGATCTTAAAAAAAAAAAAAAAAAAAAAAAAAATCTTTTTTTTTTTTTTTAGGGGGGGGGCAAAAAAAACGGAATTTCTTTTTTTTTAAGGGCAAAAAAAAACGGAATTCCGGTTTAAAACGGAGAAATCACATCCCTGTTCTCTGTATTGTGGTGTCGGCCCTAGTTGGTGTTTTAAAAACTTTCTTTTATTATGAAGCTGCCCAATCTTTTGTAATTGCCTTATCTTGGATAAATAAAAAAAAATTTTATGGAATTTAATTGAATTGAATTGTGCCATCGCTTTACCAACTGAGCTATCTAGCCCTAATGTTGGCGGTCTCCCCATTTTTTGTCGATATCTTTATGCGGGGGTGCCACTCAGAAGCCATTCAACCTGTGACTGCCAAGGATCACACCCAAGCCTATGATACAACCTGGGAAGCGCCGAGAGGGATCACAAAGTGACTTTTTACTTGATACTAGAAATAAAAGTAAAGGAAAAAACCTTAGTCTTACCGACTCTTGGCTTGAGTTTCTTCTCTTTGCCGTCGCGGTTCTGTATCGGCGAGTAGATGAACGGACCGAGGGATTCGCTCGACGGACTCGTGCTGAGACTGGATTTGTGAATCAGCGGCATCAGCTGCCGCGACAACGCTACCAGCTTGAAGGCTCTGTGTCAGAAAGATGTGAATAGATTGGGTGAAATGTGAACCCGTTTATGTTGGCATGTTGATTGGCTTGATGAAATTAATGCAGCATGATAGTCTATTGACCCAATTCACCTGGGCCTAGTTTCATAGAGCTGCTTAACACGTTGACTGCCGGTCATAGATTCGTAGGGTGTTCCCATTTGCCAAGTGTGGTGCGCATGCGCGCATACCAAATAGGTACTTTTTTTTAGTGTCTACATGTTGTAATACGTTCACTTCTAACCCTAACCCTCACCACTGCCAGAAGCGTATTTGTTGCGTTCTCAGTGATGCAAAAACCTTTCATTCTCTACGAGAATACTCGTAGTGGCAGAATCCGTTACACCTGTTACTACTAATATACTCGTAGGCGGCAGTCAACGTGTTAAACGGATGATTTTGTGCTTACTGCCCAAGTTTCCATTTACACTCATCTATCAGTAGAGTCATAGATTGGTAGCTACTCCAAAAATGTATGTCAATAAAAATTTCTAAGTAACATGATTTGAATAATTGTTCACATTAAAAAACATTTGAATCTGAGAAAACGATCCACGCATGAATCGTTTCTCAGATTTCTGAGGGTTGGTGTCCTTTCACAGATGCTGCAGCCAGAGATGCGGTTGGTACTCGCTGTCGCCTCGCTAAAAACAAGGCTCTTGTGAACATACCGTGACAGGTTTTGTTTTTTTCCTGAGCAAACAGACACTGTATTCAGCTGAAACTTTCACATGTGTCATCATGATTGGGATTTCTGCTTATTCTGCTGCTGTTTTTTATATTTTATGCAGCACCCCATTTTCACCCTTTCTTGCTTGTGCACCACTGGAAGACATCCACAGAGAAACTTTATTATTGGAGCAAGCGCCATGAGCACTTTCGTGGATACCGGCGCTATAGAAGACGTCATTATTATTATTATTATTATGATCAAAGCGGACTTGTGGCTGTACATGGAATTATGAACTTCCACAAGGTGAGCACCCGCTGTATCATATATCTATAGAGAGCGTGCATGCTCTTTGATCACGACGACACAGCCCCCTTTCCGGTGAATCTTTGTGAAGCCGCTGATAACTACAACTCACTTTACTGTTGGGAATCTCGTGAACGGTACAGCAGGGATGATGGTGCCGTTGTCCCTGGCTATGGGGTGCGGGACACCGGCCACCTTGGTGGTCAGCGTTCCCAGTGAGATCGCTATCTCTCTCTTCTCCGGGCCGGACAGCATGTCATGCAGAACGTGCATCATGAAAGATAACACCCTGACGGGACACAAACAAATCAAAAACATTGCGGAAAATCGCCTTCAGCTCATCGCTATCGATATTAGGCAAACATTTGAAATAAAAAACTGTGATCAAATCAGCCCATCCGAGTTTAAACATGACCCCCAAAACATAATAGAAATCATAAATTTGTATATTTTCTGATTCCCGAACTTTGTCCTGTGATTGTACAAGTGCGGCAAACAAGAATGGACAGACTGACACCATTGTTTATTACTGTATTCAGCTCAATGCGAGGCAAGTCCGAGCATTCCGAGATTCCAGCATACCACTGCAAATTACCGAGGTTCACGGCAAGTGCCTACCCATATTTTCTCACAAAACAACATCAAATCCCAACGCAGAGGGACCTTGTCAAAAACTAGACCAAGAAAGCCAGCAGATAAGTACCGTCCGGCACAAGGTTTTCTTTTTTTACCCGCCGTTAATTCACCTTGTTTGAAATTGGGTGTCGGAGAAAACATGGGAGAAGTTTATAGTGCCCGGGGTTACATTTGTTAACAAACGGCACAGACTTTTACATCATTAGCTACTGGGAAAACAAGCAGGGGGGTTCTCTTTACGTGTCTCACTAAAGAAAACACACTACACGTCTTGGTTAAATACAATGACATCCAAACCTTCTAGATAGCTCCCAAACCACACGTTTGTTTAATACGTTTGTTCAATACTTTAATACATTTAATCAGCCAGTGAAACCGCAGAGCGCTCAGAGGGGTGCACTGCATAGGGCATGTCTTTTAGTGCATCGGAGAACTGTGTGCCTTTCAGCGAGTAAAACCACGTCTCTCATAAGGCCTTTTCACACTGTCCAAAATCTCAGGGTCGGAACCGGTTCCGAACCGGAGATTTTGTTCACCCCGTTTCACACTGTAAAAAATTTCAACCCGCCACCGATCCGGGTAGCATGCTTTAGCCGGATAGAAATCAACCCTGGCAGGGACCAGGGTTGAAAATCTCAATCCGGATCGAAATTGCATTTTACGTTATACGGTTCACGCATTAGCCGGTTCACGAAAAGACCAGTGTGAATGTTGCTTATCTCTGATCCGCGTCGAAAAGAAGCGAGGCTGAACCGGAGAGGACCCGGGTAGGTTTCAACGCGGTTCGAAATGGAGGTAGTGTGAAAAGGCCTATAGTCATAGAAATACAGAGCGATGGAAATCTGACATCAGAGAATTGTTATCCGACTACCTGTCCTCGATTAATTTTGACAAGACTCCCTTATTAAATGGTTTAACCTTTGTTGCCTCTCCTTTGTCAAATCATGGTTTCATTGTAGCAAAGGTATCTTAAGCTCCAAAAAGTAAAAAAAAAATACTGAAGTGGCTGCGCACACAGGTAACTATTAAAACATTGAAACGATTCTAGAATTGAGCACGCGTCGCTTTTCGTTACCTTATAGCCAGTCCGTACTCTCCCATCCTTCTTGCTGAGAAGACCAACTCTTGCAGCATTCTTGTCTGTAGTATCGGCCATCCACACGGACGATCTACAACAGCAAATCATGAACGCATTACAGGAAAGCTCCATTAGAGAAAGAGGCTCAAATTAACCATCCTTTTCGATACCGGTGGGGAGTTCCAAAGTACAGCAGTACGAGGGGAAAACTTAACAAAATATCTCACAATACTGGCCTCTACAATGGATACAGAAAAGGGATTTTAAGTAAGTCCCCCCCCCCCCCCCAAACAAGGATAAAAGCCACTCTTGTTAAGGGGCTGTAAAGACATGTAAGAAGAAAAAATTAAGCTGCAAATAGCTATGGGGAGCTGAAGGTGGGGATTGATATTACTCTTGAAACAGTCTAGATTGTAGGATGGTAGAAAACATGCTCCAGGCAAGGAGTTCTAAGGAGGTGCAGTATTTGGAATAAAGCTGTTGGAATGGCTCTTTGTTCTACATCTCAGCAAAGCAAGAGTGTACGGGTGAGAACAAGCAGAAAGCCTGGTTTCACGCTCAAACACCCTGACATAAGGAACCAGGTCGAACACACTGGTGGCACATTTACCATGAAAATATTTGTGGGAAAAGACAGAGGCTGGCTACAGACTGAGACCTACAGTGGGAAAGAGGTTGTAACATTGATCCCAATCCTTCACCAACAAGATTAACATTACGCTTCTCCACTCTATCTAAAAAAGATAAATGACAGGCAGAAGAAGCTCCAGCTCAAATGTGACAACAGTACTCCATTAGGCGAAGTATAGCTATCTTATACACTGTACATAGAGAATCTTATACACAGAGAGTAGCATCAGGAGGTAAGAACTTCCGAGCTTGATATAAAAGACAAAGGCAAAGACAAAATATGAGAAAATACAGCAAAACATGTACCACAAGTAAAGGTCTCCTTACCTGTAGGGTAATCCCTGGGGTCAAGGGTCAGCTTGTAACCATTCAATGCTTCCATCAGTAACTGGTTGCACTATTAAGAAGAGGAAAAGATATAAGCATTCTGGCATTAGGGAGAAATGCAGAGTTAAACAGACGATAACTTGAGGTAACTTGACAGTGGCTTACGGCCGAGATTTGTCAAATCACCATTATGAATAATTCTCATATTTTCTATAGAACAAAGAAAATCCTGGTGCTTATTATGAGAGCCTTTGTTGTCTGTCCTTTGTCGAGCTGAGGTTTCATTGTGAAAACGATATTTTCAAAGGAAATTGATTACTCTGGAAACTCAAAATTGTCCCCCCCGCCAAAAAAAAAATTAATTAAATAAAAAATTTTAAAAAAATTAATAAATAAAAAATGCAGGCGAAAACTTGTTTGGAATACCAACCTGAAGTGGTAAAAGGGCACCAAGGTGACGACCAAGAGGCAATGGAGGCAAATGCCAGTGGTAAAAGGGCACCAAGGTAACGACCAAGAGGCAATGGAGGCACTTGCCTCCATTATCTTCCTAAAGTGTCAGACCTGACAGTCTACATCAAAACCGGTCTTTATCCTCAATGGACGCAGACAGGGTACCGATCTTTTGGAGTGGTTCCCAAACCCAGCCCACACCCATTTGATGTCACAGTTCAGGCACCTACCATGTTCCACGCAGGTTGTTGGTTCTGTGGGGTGACGCACTGCATGGCCGCTACCCTCTTGAAGAAAGCGGCCTTACGGTGGAAGCCGATGAGTGAAAACAGCCTGGAGAGGGCGCTGTAGCGCTCCACTTTCTCCTGATCGCTCAGGTTGACGTTGATGTAGATGACGTTTTGAAGAAACTCTGCAGCCTCCAAAGTTTTCTTTAAAAATCATATAAAAGTAAAGTCATTGATGTCTCGTGACATCACCTAAATGGAAAACTAGTGGTTTTGAAACAAAACATGGCGGTACGGTCTAGTGCACCCATAGAGTTATATATAGGAACTAGAGGGCGAACTGGTAATGCTACGTGCACAAACGCGACGGGGCCGCAAGGAGACACACTCGCCATTTTGTACGAGGGCAGCATTCATTACGAAATACGCGGTGTGCTTGCTAAATACACACTATGCGGTCTATTAAAAAATGAGCGGCCGTTTTAAAGTTGTTTCATGGGGGTCTATCTTATTCGTTTCTATAGAGGATGAACACACATGCCATGATTTGTTGTCCAAAGTGAAGGAATATAATTCTAAAATATTATATTTATTCGGGGATTATTTAGTACTATAAACGGTCTTCACTGGCATTCATAAATTTCGCAGTAAACCCTTTCATTGTTAACCATTGCTCTGTTGCAACACGCACGAATAGTTGTTTTTGACTACTTACGAAATGGCCGTCGCTGCCCTTGCCGCGTAACTAGGCTAGTGCGCCCTCTAGTTCCTATATATAACTCTATGAGTGCACCAGACTCAAAGTCTGGTGGCCAAATCATCCATTTGATCCTAGACATGGGGTATGGTATAAAATCATCAGGGTGTGGGTTCAAATCCCGGTCATGACACTTGTGTCCTTGAGCAAGACACTTAACTATAATTGCTTCTCTGCACCCAGGTGGTAAATGGGTACCTGTGAGGGCAGAGATGGTTCTTGTGATTGATTGTGTTACATACTACTTGGCAGCACAAGCTGCATGTACTTCCCAGGGTGCTGAGATGGTTTGGAGAGCACAGTTAGCAGCCCAGTGACCGGGTAGTAATTTTTTATTTATAAATTTTTTTTTTTAATGAGAAATGGCCTAACATCACAAGGCCATGGACGGCCACTCCAAGGTGAGGGCTACAACTGATTTGGGCCATCGACCCAAATCAACTGCCACCAGGGGCACGTTCCCACCTACTCCTGGGGCTGAAACAGGGTAACCCCCATCACAGTCCGTAAGGAAGTAGGCATGGGTATCATCCACTAGGATGCCTGGCTGGTAGAGCAGAATGCACTACCATGACTACCTTCCCAACTTTTTACGAAGCATGGTTAAGTGCCTTGCCCAAGAGCACAAGTGTCATGACCGGGATTCGAATCCACACTTATAAAACATGTAAAAGTGCATTACAATGTTCAAGACATCACAGCACTTTGACACCATGACCGATGTTTCAGTTGTTTCAAATTAAAAAGTTGAATAATAAAAATGATATGAAAGGTGAAGATCGTCCAAAGAAAACCAGACAAACTAAGTACAGTCTTACCAGACCATCTAAAAATAAAACAACATCCACAAATTTACCACCACTGCTGTGCCTGATTGCATCAAAGACCATCTAAATGAGGCAACAGAAGAAAACCAATAATGGAAAACATGCCACACTTCTTAAACTCAAATCCTACAGCTACAACGATATTTTGCACATTGCATCAGTGATTGGGATTGAAGAGTGGGTTGGGTCCGGAAGATGGGGGTGTGAAGATTGGGGACTGGGATCGGGAAGGTTGGGGAAGCGACCCCTCCTTTCCTTGTAACATGTAAATCCACAACTCCGATGCCCTTGAACCACAACCCCAGTGTCTTGAGGTGAGGGTAGTGGGTAAGTGATGGGAGCCCCAACCTCGTCCCCATGGTTTACTTTATTTCCAACCATGTTTGTAAATAGTAAACCCTGGGATGGAAACTCCTCACTTGGACCCTGATTGGACAACAACATTACATTAGCACATGTACATGTTTCCAATACATACAAGCTACTAAATCTGGTACCGGACCACGAGACTATGGCGAAGATGTGAATTCCGATATGCAGCCAGACTATTCTAATTTGCATACGTATCCAAAATGTTTGGATATGCAAATGTTCCAATACCAGGGTGAGAGAGCAGTCAACCTTGTACTGCTCGACACACTCTGGGGAAGAGGTTGTGGGAGCCCATCTTCATGACAATGCAACATGCCAGTAGAGGGGTGTAATTGTGCAGGATAAAAACTGTCCTGACAAACGGGGAGGAGTCTTACGCCGCCTTTCGCATTGGACTATTATTTTACCAAGACCATACACGAACATGTAACAATCCAATGGGTAAATGTGACAATAGGCTTGACCTAGCTTGTAAACAATGGACATGGAGAAGCATACCAAATAAAAGTAACAACAACAAAATGCAAAGGGGCGCAATTACGCAGTTATAACAACTCGACAACATGAGTATCAACATCGCCAATACATGACTGTCGTTGATTGATTTGGCTCAGTTAGTTTGACCAGATTAGTTTACCTGGGCAGACGGTGGCCGGTTACACTACCCATTGGACTCAGTTAAGTTACCTAGGTGAACTTTTCCTGAATTGTTCACACTGGACTCAAAATGGTCAAGTTACACATTTGCATGGTTAGTTTACCCCCCAAAAAATTTCCAAACGCAAACACGGAAGCAGGGTGAAATTTACAGGGATTTTCAGCCTCTTCAAGTGTTGCATACCACAAATAGAAGCTAGCAACCTTTCATCTCACACTGGCAACAAAATGCACTCGATTGGTAAAGGTTGCTGTATGTTCTTGCATTGCATCATGCAGCAGGTTAAATCCCATATACTATGTTGCACTGTGTTGCATACACTTATATACTTGTCAAACTGTAGCAGGGTACCGAGCCCTGACATGAACACTTATGTATAGTGACCGCTTGCCCGATGCAAAGCGCACCTCCGCACAAAAGGCGTTTACCATTTCCACCGTTTCGACAGTCAATTCCTTGAACGGCGGAAAAGGATAGGTATGTGTGAATGCAGTGCACTTTGCAACATGGGTATATTGGTGCATTTGTTGGCAGGGTAAATTGCCCAGTGCCCGAGGGCGCCCTAAACTAGTTCACTTCACAATACAACAGACAACCAGGTTGCATTTAGCCGAGGTTTTCATTTCAACTGTGTTGCATTTCCACATTCCATAGGATGCCCCAAAACACACAGGATGGCGGTTAGCAGAACTGTGGGGGCATTTTTGGATCCAACTTTTTCAGGTTTGAACTTTGACCTACGCATGGTGAATTTAAACGAGGTTTTCAGAATGTTTTTCTACTTGATATTTATCTTGGTTTTAAAAGCCCCACTGTGCAATTTGGAGCGTTTTTATCTTGAATGCTTTTTGTTAATTTGATCTGAAGTAAAAAGTAAAAAAATTTAAAGAGAATATTTTGTTAGCCGTATCCATGGTATCAGCCGCAATTCGCGCATCTCAGCGAGCAATTCATGCGTCTCAGCGAGCAATTCACACGTATCGGCTCGATACGCTAGCTTGTGCATGAGAAGAACCCTAATTAGGGTTGCTAAAGAATATTTTAAGGCAATGGGGTAATCTACATGTCTAAAGTTAACACAAATCCTGACATATAACAAGCCTGCAGTAGCTACAAATACTTCCATCAGCCATGGCCACATTGAAAACAACAACCAATGAAAATAAAAACTGGAAACAATTTAAAAACTGTGCTCATCGTTGGAAGACTTCCTAAAAACTCTTAAACCCTGTCACGATCCAAGACACTATGCAAAATAAAAATCGACACAATGCAGACATGCTCACACATCGTTCATAGTTCAATCGAAGAAGAGATTCTGAATGTATACCTTGTGATTGCAGTAACAAGCCTGTAGGGGGTTTAGTATAACGGACCAAGTGACATGGTTAGTAACATTAAAAATAATTAAGCAAAGAGATTGACAACATAGGGAGACTGCCAACATTAGGGCTAGATAGATCAGGTGGTAGAACTGGTGTGGCAGGAGATTCTGTGCCCCCCGGAGATTCTGTCCCCCCATACGGCAAACTGTGTACAAACTTCTTCTCATAGCGCCCTCTTTTGATTCAACCTCCTTCAGCCCATGCTGTAATTTACCATATGGGGTACACAATCTCCGGGGGGGACAGAATTCCCAAGGACACCAGTATGTTAAAGTGGAGGTCACAGGTTCAAGTCAATTTATTTTTTGTTCAACCCTATTTAATGATTAAATTGAAAACGTCAATGCACAAGATACATGTACAGAAGATAACCATAATAAGGGACGTGTAATCGTAAACAACGACGTATCTCCTAAAATAGCGTTTGAAACACGAGTATTGGAATGTCAAAATGGTCGTATCTTGCTAGCGTAAAATAAACCAGATGTAAGCACAAAGTTAATACATGTAGATGCCGAGATTTAACGTTGTTGCACGGTGTGCGTTCACGTGAGATACGATGTTGTCATTACATGAAAGCTCCATTCAAGAATTTCTGAGTTTTGGCCACAAAAACTCGGAAACTATTCATCCTTTTCACCCATTAGAGGTGTTTACATTGAATTACTTGGGTCATTAAACTTATTGGATGAGCAGTCAGCAGACCTACTGGTTTGTGCATGATCCAATTGTGTCCACTGTTTGTGAAAGCAATTACATGGAGATACCAGGTGTGAGCTGTCAGACGAAAAGGATGTTTCATTTCAGCCTCTTTCTTTAATGGAGCTTTCTCGTAAGGGTTGCAGAAATGAGGTACGACCTTGCTGCACTGACACAACATAATTGTTTTCTGCCCTTTTTCCCTTGAAATTATTCTAAGTCCAGGCATGATCTTTGACCCTTGGGAAAAAGTAGGACAAAGCAGTGCAAGGGCTTGCCTACATGTTCATATGGTAGACTTTTGTATAGTTTTCATGCTATTTAATAACCAATTTGCTGACCTTTCTGAGGGCAAACAAATCGGAAAACAAACCAAAGTGGAAAAAAATATCATGCCAGTAAGTTAAAGAGATGCTCAACCACACTTGAAACAATGATCAAAAAAACAAATTGAAATTGTTTCTAGACAAGATTAAAGTATACATCGGGAGCATATCCTCACAAAAAGTACACTTAGGTTCTATGATGAGGTTTGACATCATTCAACCTTGTTCAGGGTGAAGGTTTCTGTTTTTGAAAACATTGTATAATGTAATTTTTAAAAAAGTTAAAAATTCAAAAAGTATGATTGCTTTTCACATATCATCAGTCAGATTTGAGACAAGAGAGATGAACTGACCTTTTGTTGGACGAGCACCTGAGTTGCCTTGATGCACGCTTCCATCTCCACAATGCCCGCATTGGTGTACTGTAAACAAACGCAAATCAACACTCAATGTCGATCAATACTGTTTCCCTTGTCTTTCTTTTGCAACACACACTCAAACTTTTCTTCAGTGGCCTCTTGTACCAATCCCAATGTTACGAGTTCCAATTCCTCGGCACTGCTTAGCACAGGATTCTTCGCTTACAGTGCCTAAAGCACTGGGCCCAATTTCATAGAGCTGCTTAAGCACAAAAATTTGCTAAGCACAATAAAATTTTGCTTACCAGAATAAGGTTACCAGCCAATCTACTATGTCACGTGTACAATTTGTGACTGGTATCCTGCTCATTTCTGCTTAGCAGGAAATTGTTAAGCATTATTTTCTGCTTAGCAGCTCTATGAAATTGGGCCCTGGATGCTATGGACCATAAGCTTATGGCACCCTATACAAAGAATTTTTTTTTACTGCAAGCTTACCGCACCCTGTAAATCAGGTATAAAGGGCGTGATCCTATGAACTGTAAGCTAACTCCGCCCTGTAAAGTGCGTATTTTTATGGGCCGTATACTTACGGGGCCCTGTAAAATCAGTGTTTCTATGGCCCATAAGCTAATACTGCACCCTGTAAAGAGCAGGATTCTAGGCACCAAATCTATCGCGCCCTGTAAAGTGAGTAGACTCCAGTAGTGTCACATCATCTCTCTGTGAGTCTCACCTTGCCGTAGTGACTGATGGCCTCTTTGTATTTATCGATGATGTCATCTGAGGACAGGCAATTCCGGGGTCGCTCCTCCGAGACAAAGTCCGGGAGCCCGTTGGCAACGTCAAAGGAGTCTGATGAGAGAACACAGCAATTTGTAATACTGGACATCAAGACTGTGGGAAAAGATATTGGCGTCCACTGACCGTAGACTTTAAACTTTAAATTTCTCCTACTTTTTCAATGTTGAGCTTGATCGGCCATTTTGGCTATACAACATGTACAAAATTTGACTCTTAACAAATATAAAATATATAAAAAACAAAACATTACAAATGAACTCAAGTTTCAAACCCTTGCCAGATCTTTCTCAAAGGCTTGATGACACACACCTGTACAAGTTTATACTAGAGTAACAGAAGCAGTGAAGTAGAAAAAGTGAAGATAGGAGCAGAATGCAGTCAGAAAAAGGGAAGAACAACAAAAAGGAGACAGAGGGGGAGGCGGGGCTGAAGAGAAGGCACTAGTTAAACCACAAGGATGGAAACACAAAAGACGAAAAAGCCATCTTCTTTGTGGTGTTCTTACTTCACTCAGTCCCAGGGGCTGACATATGACATATGCATTGGACCATTACCCCTGACCTAATAACCCTCCATCACCTCTTCCTGTTTACGAAAGATTCAACTATCAATAATAATGTAGCTCTACTGCGACAATAACCACAGTAAATAGTTATTGTCATTCTTCGCCTTGAATTAAAAAAAGGCCTTGATCGCAACATTCTTCTTGCAACTTTGGTTTTAAAAAAAGATCGTTTCACATTATCCACGCAGCCTCCATGCGTTATCATATCGTGTGTGTACACGTTGTGATTGTGCACATTGGGTTGATCAGCAGTACATCCATTCCCATCATCCATTACTACATCCTGAACAAGAATTTGTACAAGCTCGTCAGCCAATCCCAGCGGTCTTGGATGAGACTGGTTGCGCCGAGCGAATGTTCTTACCCGATCTATGTTTCCTCTCTCCACCAATGAGGGCGTTGCCACCGCTGAACGAAGCATTCCGGGGGATGCCACTCTTAGGTTTGGGCGGGTACATCTGAATGATAGAGGCAGCACACATGCCTTCCCAACATGCTGGTTGCAGCATACAAAAGTAACAAAGAGTTTGGCAGTTAACAAATATTAAACTCTCATGTAATAAAGTTTTACTTGGTATTTATTAATACTTAGTAATAAAACACAAGGGAAACTGACTGAGTAATTTCCAAATAATTTGGCGCTGAACAAATAATAACTGACAAAAGAATGCCCTCCCAACATGCTGATTGTAGCATACAAAAGTAACAGAGAGTTTGCAATTAAGAAATAATAAACTCTCACGTAACAAAGTTTTACTTGGTATTAATACTGAGTAACAAAACACAAGGGAAAAGGACTGAGTAATTTCCAAATAATTTGGCATTGAAAAAAGAATAACTGACAAAAGAATGCCCTCTCAACATGCTGATTGTAGCACACCATGACAAAAGTAACAAAGTGTTTGCAGTTAAAAAATATTAAACTCTCACGTAATAAAGTTTTACTTTGTATTAATATTGAGTAATAAAACACACGGGAAACTGACTGAGTAAATTTCAAATAACTTGTGGTTGAAAAAAGAAAAACTGACAAGAGCGGACCTTAAACCTGCAATCTCCCTATCTTTATATTAACAAAGGACAAGAATGACATTGATACATTACCTCCCATCCACAGCCAGTCATTTGCGCCGCGTAATATTTCCAGCGCTGACTGGTAGTGACCGAATGCCTCCTGGGTCAGCCCGGCCAAGAGGTGCAGATCAGCGAGGTGTTTGCGCATTCTTCCCTGTACTTTGCGCTTGAAAGTTCTGGCCAATCAAACAAATTTTTTGAAGAGTAATTTAGAACCAGATTCAAGATGACATTGAATGTTAACTTCTTGAGTGCGTGACATTGTACATTTATACATTGCACAGAAATGTGCTAACAAAATGGTTCCCAGCTTTGAAATGAAATAGGGCATTGGGGCAACTAAGCCATTTGCAAGTCAGATTTCAATAATGTCTGGTACATTTAGTGGCGTGTCATGGCCTAGCGGTTAAGAGCACCGGATTCAAGCTCTGGTGTTTGATCAGCAGAGTGTGGGTTCGAGTCCCGGTCGTGACACTTGTGTCCTTAAGCAAGACGCTTAACCATGATTGCTTCGTAAAGTTGGGGAGGTAGTGCTTTCTGCTCTACCAGCCAGGCTTCTGATGGATGATACCCAAGCCTACATCCGTATGGACTGTAAAGGGGGTAACCCTGTTTCAGCCCCAGGAGTAGGTGGCAACGTGCCTCTGGAAAAAATAGTTGATTGTAGCCCACACCTTGAAGTGGCCTTCAGGCCTTGTGTGTCTGGCGACTTGCATAAAAAAAATAATAAATAAAAAATATTTAATAAAAAAAAAAAAAAACAATGACTTGCTCAGTCACGACTTACCACTTCAATTTGAAATCCTCTGACTATAGAGACAGTTGCTATGTCAAATGGTTCGGGGCAAGCTTTTGTACAGCATCCTCCAGATGAGCAAACCCTGGTACCATTGTGCCATACACATTCACTCAAAATTGTGTTTGGGTGTTCGCCGTCTCTTACGTAGCTATGCAAAAGCTTGCCCAGAATAATGCGACTGTCTCGATAGTCTGAGAAATTAAAATTAAATTTGAGTTTGAACAAAGAAAAATTGACTGGAGCGGGACTTGAACCATCGACCTCCGGATTAACGTACCGGCGCTCTACCAACTGAGCTATCCAGCCCTATGTTGGCGGTCTCCCTATTAGTCAATACCTTTGTTCAAAATTTAAGCGGTCACTTATGATCAAGCAAGTCAATGTACCAGACGTTACTCAAAACTAACTCACAAACGGCTTATTTTAGAAACCTGTTTGATCAGTTTTAACCTTTACTCCTGGGGCACTTTTGCCTACAGGAGACCTCACTGCTCCACTATCCTCCTCTCCCATTTCACTCCACACCAACTTGTTTGGACTTGGATAAGATTGGAATGCCTGACCCAAGTGATAAGCAAATGTGTTATTTGGGCCTGAGGCCCTCAGTCCTTTCTCAATAAGAGGATAATGACCCCTTGCACGACGCAGAGCGCACTCCGCAAAGTGCGCATCCAAAATTTCCGCCATTTGTGAGTCAATTCTTTTGTGTACATTTTGACTTCCAAAATGGAAGACAGGGTAGCTGTGTGTACATGTAGGTGTGCTGCGTGCCGTGAAATAGGTCAAGAGGAGGTTTGGAGAGGGTAAAGGCCTTACCCTCCCAAATCCTTCAGAAAAATATCCATAACCAAAAGTGCGTTTCACAAATGCTCCAACAGATTTCACATGTGATTGTTCACAATGGATTTGCATTGTTGCATCATTCATCCATTTACAAGAACCGCCACCAAGAATAGACCTTATGCATTGACGTCATCCAGCCGCCATCTTAGAGGTAAAACGATGACGAAACAATCGAAACGCACAGATTTTTACGCGCGGCGCACAGGATTGGCCAATGAACAACCTCCTTTTGACCTCTAGGCGAGGGCGCCCTACTGAAATGACGTCATGTGCATAAGGTCTATAGAACACTTCTTGTTTTGCTAAGTACGGTAAGCAGAAGCTACGAAATAGAAATTCTGCTAATCGACGCCACGTAAGTTGCACAGATTTGCTTACAGGCTTTACAAAAATTGACTCAGGTGTTTTTATTGATTTCCTAACACTATTCTCGTTCCTTATTCATTCTCTTATTGGCACTATTTGTGCTATTGATTGAATAAATAAATAAATAAAAAAACGAATAAATATTCTACCTACCGTGTTTCTGTATCGATTCCCACCATGTCTTTCCTCTCAAAGGGGGCCATCAGTAAAGGCAACTTGTCGCTCTTGTCGTTTTTCCGATCAAGCCTCTTGGATTCCAGCACCCAGAACAACGACGACGCAAAGTCCTTCACGTGATCCTCCAACTGCTCGCAGTTGTCGAACCCAGAGTAGTAGATGACGTCCGGCCGGCTGCCGGAGGCGGTCTTCTCCGCGTCCGCCTGGGTCATCCCGAAGAGGAAGCAACGAGCGTCAAAGAGCGTGTAGCGGTAGGTCTGTTTAAGGGTCTCAAAGTTGGAGTATATCGTGGCGAGTTCGATATCACATGATGCCTTGCCTAGGCAGATGACCCCAGCAACTCGTCTATGGGCCTGATGAGAGGAAAAAAAAAACATGTCCATAGTCCATGTCCATGAACAATACTGTTGAGAAATTTCGATTATATGGAATAGAAGAGTAGGCGACAAATTCTCCAAGTTAAAAAGTTTCCCTTGTCTTTGTTTTCTCAAACTTGTCTGTCATGGGTGTGCTCTCATATACTCTTGCATGTTACATGTGCAGGACAGTCACAAGACGTTCATTTGAATTGAGTGCGTACTCAATTCAAATCAATGTCATGTGACTGTCCTGCACAAACACAAACAAATACTGAATGTTTTATTCCATTCAGGAACATACCCCCATAACCCCGGGGGAGGGTAACAACAATGATATAAATAACATTGAATAATAAACGGAAGTGTTTACATGGTAGTAACGTGAAAACATTGACAAATAATACACATATACTTTAATCATTTTGCCTCTCTTTCAGCTCATTGAACATAATATGTTTAACGTTGAGACTGAATTATTTAACAAAAATTACGGATTTCTGAGGAATATCCGAATATATCCAAAACCCACCGCCCAAAAAATGTGTCGGGCCATGAAATGTTAACTCAGTGAGATTAGTAGCATCTTACAGACCTGTAAGAATTGAATTATGGAGCTCTGAAATTTTTCCGCCCCAGAAATGGACTCTCATATCTAGGACTCTGTATCTGTGTACAGCACAGAGGAGGAAACCTACATTGGTAGGAGATAGCAGGCCTGGAATTTCATCTTTGAGAGGGCAAGGCCATTTTCATTTTGCAAAGGGCACTTCCATTGGAAAAATCGTCTATGGGAAAGTTTTGAAGGGGCACCAAGGCCAAGACTAGGGGCAACACAGGCCAGGGCCTCCGTATAATTCCAGGCCTGGGATAGGCTAACTTAGGGGGTCACGAGTTCCTTCATCGGGGGCGGAACTACCTACCTGAAACTCCCCCCAGTCATTGTTCTCTAGGTGCATGTGTTGCTTGTATCTGATCCACAGACTTCGCTTGGAGTCCGGCAGCTGGATGTACGTCACGCTCGTCGCACGGTCGATGATGCGCGAGTACAACTTGGTCTTGAGTTGGATAATGGGCTTGACGAGTACCAGCAGGCATTGGTGGTCCTCAGCCCGCTGGTTGTAGTCGGCAATACTCATAGCTTTACTGGATATTCCTACGCAGTGGTGTGGAAAATATAATTGATGTTAGGTGATTAGCGTCGCAATGAACCTTTCGAAACCCTCCTATGATTTACTGATCACTTTTACTGCGTTCAACTGGTTTCCTGTTTGCGCTGGTTTTTTTCCCAGCGCGTGGATTTAAAACACGTCTTGCAAACTTACAAACATTGTTTGTACCGCAGCAACATGTCATGCGTGATGCCATGCAATTTACGTGCCAGTGTTGCTGCCACTTGAGGGGGACTTCTGACTTGGAAGTCTCCGGTCGACTAGAAAAGCGGTTGGCCAACGGGAAAAAAAACACAGTTACATGCAGGGTTAGCCCTGATGCATACTGCAAGAAACAAAATGAGCAGGCTGCATGTTATTGATGATTGAGTGCTTCCTCATCTATACGTATGCATTGTACACATGTACATGTATACACTACAGAAACATGCCATACAAATATTGGATGCATATGAGTGCACTGTCGCAGAATATAATCCCGAGACGAAATCTGGACTATTCCATTTCACTCGGCTTCGCATCATGAACAGCCAGATTTCACCGAGTGATTAAAGGCCTATTCTGCGACAATGCACAGACGAAATGCATTCAATATTTGTTTTAAATACAACTCACACATCGTAGGTCATTTGAAATGTTTTTCCCACAATGGACACAAAATAAGACATGGTAACTTGTCCAGCCCACACTCTGAAAAACCTTTCAAACCAACCATGTCCACTGTGACACGATCTTGGACTAACAAGCAGGGATAACTATTTTGGAAGTGACGCGGCGAAACGTCCAATCATTATCCAATTGACCATATTTTTGACCGCGTGAGGGCGCTGTCATCAGGGAAAGTCTTGCATCACAATAGCAGTTTTAGCTTATTATAATTGCCTGTTTGTAGTTTTCTTGCACCAATGAAGAAATACATAAAAAATAGCGATAAAAAAGTGAAAAAACCCTGTTTGTTTACTTGTATTTCATCATGTGAAATTTATCCACATACGCCCTCACGTGGTCAAAAATACGGCGAATAGGCCTGTCAAGTAATAAACCACAAGCATTGACAAGAGAAACTGATTGGGTCAATTTTAAATAATTTAGGGTTGAACAAAGAAAAATTGACTGGAGCAGGACTTGAGCTTGTAGGGCACTGCCGCATTAATCCAGAGGTTGCAGGTCCAAGCCCCGCTCTAGTCAGTTTTTCTTTGTTCCGACCAAAATTATTCAATACATATAATTATCCATATTAGACTCCAGTATTAAAGGCAGTGTGTACTTTTGGTGATTACACCGCAAGTTAATGACCGTTAAAACTTACTTGCTAAAGAGCACTGGAAAGCTGATGATGTTATAAAACAATGTTAGAAACCACACCCTTTGAAGTAATGCAGTTTTAAAGAAAGAGGTAATTTTCACCCAAAAATTTGAATCTGACAAAGGCTTCAGGCATGAAGCCTTTCGGGGGCATCTGAAAGCACACAATTCTATGCAACAAGGGTGTTTTTCTCTTTCATTATTTTTCTTGCAACTTCGGTGACTAATTGAGTCCAAATTTTCATACATGTAGGTTTGTTAATTTATGCTTATGTTGGGATACATGTACATCAAGTGAGGATACCAGTCTTTGACAATTACCGAAAGTATACTCGGCCTTTAAGCATCTCGGCGGTATGCACGACAAAATAAAGGATGAACACATGTCGCTAATCAAATGACAATGATCTGTGTGTGTGTGGTATCCTAAATGTAGTTAGACTGTAACCATGGTAACTGCTACATTGTTATAAAGCAAGATCATTTGCTTTGAAACATTCCAGAAGCGAAGCAAGAAAAAAGCTGAATGGAAATGCCTCATGATTGCGAGTTTCAAAAGAGAGATTTGGGCTAATGACGTAGGCCCTATCATATTGCTGCAAATGGCTCATAACATGATAGAATGGAAAGTACAACTGTCAATGAAAACATGTACACACGTACTGTATTAAGTATATTGTAATCACGAATATATGCGTACGTACGCGTACATGTACTACGTAGGTATGTAATCATACGTACTGCATACACACGTACAGTACGCGTACATGTACTATGTAGGTATGTAATCATACCTACTGCATACATGTACTAGTACTACATACGTACACTATGCGCGTACATACGTTCCTGTGCCAGGTTATGCAGATGGATGACACCACTCAGCTGTCTTTTAGACCTGACGGCATAAAATGAAGAATAACATCCAGGACATCAGGCAATGGATGTTGCATGACAGGCATGATAAATGATGCTGCAAACATGATTTTTTGATCGTCAGGAAAATAAATACTTCTAATAGTAATATCATGAAGGTTTTTTCCAACCTCACGGTTTGATTCTGAGCTTGCAATCAACACCCACATCATCAACCCTTGTTCCGTGGCTTTTTTTTTTTTCAATCTTCGCAATATCAAATGCTTAGAATATGCTTTTAAGCATACATTCTAAATTGCTTCTAAGCATATTCTAAGACCTGACGAGTTGCTAAGCCATTTAGGTCAGGAAATAACGAGAATAATGGTCCCTTCTGAGATTATTCCAATGGTAAAATGTTGCCTACATGTTGTGTACATTTTATGATAGAGCTTTTTCTCTGGCAGCCCCTAAGCTGTGGAACGCTCTACCGTTGCATTACAAGTACTTAGCCCAAATTAACGGAAACTTGCCTCTTTAAAATGTAAGACAAAAAGTTAAAAACCCATTGTTTTAATACTGCAACCTCTTAAATTAAAGTTCATGATGAGATTGGATGCTTTTGTATCTTTTTGTCTTAAATACTTCTTTGGTCGCCTTGCAAGTTACTTTTAAATTTGTACATGTACATACATGTAAAGGTAGAATTAGAGGCGTCTGTCTCCCGAAGCTAGCAGGATTAGGCTTTTACAAACCATGTAGTTTTAAAAATAAGTAACTACGTATTCTAAAGTTCTCTGTTGGCGGGAAAAGACGTATCTTAACTGTGGTTTGGGCACCGGCCATGCTGGCCTCATGACCAGTCTTCTTTCTTGATCCTTTTCTTCCCATCTATTTTAAAACATATGCGTAACATGCGCTTTTGATCCTTTTTAACATAAAGGGTACAATACCAAATTGTTCATTGTTATTTTGATTATTGTTATAAATTATTATTAAAGTGGTACAACAGACAGGGCAAAGAAACTAACACTAACAAGAAACGCTGGTTAAAATACAAAAGTAAGGATCAATCAACCACAAGAGGGCGCTAGACTGAACTAGCACTCTGCTTCCCTCGTTCATTTAAAACACCAGGTTTTTTTAACAGCTCGCACCACAGATTTGTCATTCATTAAACTGAACAAGATCAAGGGTAAGTGAACAATTGTCGACCCAATTCACCGTCCAGAAGTCATCACACAGAAACATCAGTTTACCTAGTACCAGAGTACCAGCCTAATTACAACCTCTAACCCAGGGCTATTTCTAAAATTGTACACGGCGAAGGAAA
Source organism: Pisaster brevispinus (assembly GCA_023634235.1). NCBI lineage: Eukaryota > Metazoa > Echinodermata > Asteroidea > Forcipulatida > Asteriidae > Pisaster > Pisaster brevispinus. The sequence continues at coordinate 1,858,872 of JAMKCF010000026.1, forward strand.
TGACCAACGTTGGGCACGATCAAGGCAATGTACCCCATGGGGTACCCCTGAGCCATGTAAATGTACGTGTGCATCCTTGTACATGTTGTAGCATCACGTGATTAGCTCCCTACCAATAAAAATTCACATTCTACTAAATGTGGTATAACAGGAAATTTTGTCGACCCTGTAAATCGGGACTTCTCTTTCTTCTCCCTTAGTTAGGACTTTATTTTAACGGCGTCCCAATGGTTTTGTAAATGACATTTAAGCGAGAATGTGCTCGCTCTGTCAAAACACCCGGATCCCTTTGGTTAAAGTCATCGGTTTCAACGCGGGGGCTAGACACCCCCGTGGGCTCATATTCGGTACCTTATGGACACCAAAGACAAAACTTAAATGGGAAAACAAAAGGTCTCCATAAAGAAATTCTAAAGACTGGGGTGCTCCACAAGAATGTGTGTGTACATAAGTCTACGGGAGGATGTTAAAGTGCAGGGACAATGGAAGCAACAATAGAAGTCTTCGCAGGGATGCATTTTTGAGAATGTGTGCTTGCCATGTACATTGTACATGTACTGCGTGGGCTTACGGGAGCGCCCTAGTGGGGTATTTTGAACAGTGGAACAATGGACCCACAAGAGAATTCTTTGTTCAACCTGGACACCACAAGAGAATTCTTTAGAAAAAGGGAATAATAGAACAATAGCAGGACCCCACAAACATGATCCGTAAAGTTGTGCGTTTGTACGTGGCACAACACACAATTTCATGGATGGGGTGATCAAACAGACACTTTTTCCAGTCCCCTGTACAGATTTATGTACAGTGTGCGTCAAGCATTTACAGCAATTCGTACAGCAAACAGGTACACTTAAGCCCTTTTCACACGACAACAAAATCACCATGGTCCCTTGCTATGAATTTTACGAGAGCCGATTTTGTATTTGTTGTCACCGTGCATGACTGATTTTGCCAGCTTTCACACGGCCAAACTAAAAAACTAACAACCATTGTGTGCTATGCAGAAGATTTTGTCGCAGGTCCGTACCTCCCGACAAAACGTAGCAATGTTCGACAAGATTTTACAAGGGACCCTGGACAGTACAAGAATTGTTGTCCTTTCACACGAGGTACATTTTGTAAAATGTTACAACCATGCTACAATTTAGCAAGGGACCCTCGCTAAATTGCTCTCATGTGAAAAGGGGCTAATGCGTGTCAGATCACATGCTGCTTTTTTTATGGAGAAAAGTTTACCACTTTCGTCAGTTCGAATCAGCCTGGGGTAAACGCAGACTGCACGTTCCCACTGCAGGAACTGGGGATTATAATTAGCAGTCTAGCCTGGTCTTTGTGATGTGTGTATGCTATTACTAATACAAAAAATATACAATACCAGAAACTGTTTGGGGAAGACATCTATTAAGATTATAATGTGTCTGAGATGGAGAGAGTGAGAGGGGGTGACTCATGTCTTATTAGACTAGCCAATCAATCACTTAAGCATTATCTTAACTTGGACTGCATATGCAAGCTGTATGTACACCAGCACACAGTTTACAATGTACATGTAGGCCTATGTAGAACAATGGGAGTGCTGAATGAAACTCTATGGATGCGTGCGCCGCTTTTAGTGTCCCTCGGTGAACAACAGATTCAGCAGCAAATGGACTAAAGATTGTTTCACACTAATTTTCAATGATGTATGATGTATCTTGACATTTGTCTACAATAAGAATCAAACTTGCTTAAGTTTGTCACTTCCACGTGTACAAAATGACATCGTCATTGCCCATTGTGCTGTTCAATGTCTTGGTGTCGCCTGTTATGAACACATCTAACTGTGCATTTCATTTTCACATGCACGTATTACACGTAAACACACAGCATCGATCGGCCCTCCAGCAAGTATCATACTAGTGTACATGTAGTTTCCCTGGCTGACTAATGTAGTAAAAAACTCAAAATGATGATTGAGAAAGAAAAATTGACACAGCCTATACTGCCATAAATGTCCATGTACATGTATGACTGAAAAGAATGCAGGCACTCATAATACAATCAACAATGTGCGATAATTCCATCTACACACTGACGCATCTAAACTCTACGTTCTTGATACCATAAGGGTCAAGGTACATAGTGTGAAAACTCATAAATGATGCAAAACGTACATTTTTAAGTGATGTATCCTTATCTATTGAAACACATACAGCTGGCATGGTGCCAAACACTCATAGTACGTCTTGTACCCTTTCACATAGTAAACACCTTGTAAACCCTAACAAGGCCCGGGGCGGAAGGTGCTAAATCAATTATTGGTTTCATAATTTAAACAAATTAGTAAAATAGGCCCCTAAATAAGCACAACTTTTAAGCCAATGAGAGGTCTTCCTTTGACCTCAGCGAGGGCGCTATTTTAGAACGTGAGGTCGTATGCAAGGGGTCTATTAAGAAACCAAAGTTATCAGAGGATCTGTTACATACACCTGTATGTGTATAATATGTATACTTCAGCAGGTTTACATTACATACTTACAGTGTAATTTGAGTATACAAGTATGTATGACAATTTGCCGGCCTGCTACATGAGGCGATTGAGGCAATTGTCTCCATTCCCCCCCCCCCCCCCCCCCCCCCCCCGGTCATTGCCTTTGTGCCCCTTGAATTGTTCCTGCCTCATAGAGATGCCATTTACAGCTCTCTGGTAAAACTGCCATGCCAACATACACACTGTACATGGAAGAACAGGGCATCCGGCCTGAATTTGACTGTTTCTGCTGCAGAAGGGTTTGCACTCCCAGCTTGAGGAGCACTTCATCAACCGACAGTGGTCAGTGGATCATAAAGGAAAGCCTGGTTCATAAATGTGTTTTTTTGTATGAACCAGGCTTTCCTTTATGATCCACTGACCACTGTCGGTTGATGAAGTGCTCCTCAAGCTGGGAGTGCAAACCCTTCTGCAGCAGAAACAGTCTTGTACTTCCTGCGAATGCGAATGCGATATGAATTTTGATGTCACAAATTTGCAACAAACACTTCAGAAGAGTTGAGCTAAGCGCTACGCTCAACTCCTGCAAAACATTCGCAGTGAAAACAGAGCTGTGACGTCAAAATTTGCTTCGCATAACATTCGCAGGAAGTATGAGCCGGGCTTTAGCCCCGCTTTTTTTTGTAAACGGCGCCTGCTAGCATTCATGGTCCATGTGCTTTGCATGAGCAGTGGATCGCATGCGGCGGATACTGACTGCGATTAGCAGCAGGGGAATGGACAATGCCTTGTATCAAGACTAGTCATGAATGTGAATGATGATGGCCTGAAATTTCATGTATGAGAGTGCAAGGCCATTTGCATTTTAAACAGGGCACTCGTTAAAGTCTATGGGAAACTTTTGAAGGGGCACCTAGGCCAAGACCAGAGGCCACGGCCTCCGTTGCATCCCTGCAATTCCAGGCCTGATGAAATGAGAAGAATACAGCATCTTACAAGAGCACTACTGACGTGTATGAACGCTACATAATAACTACAATTTCTTGAAAATTAATCTTTAAAAGAGAATGCAAGGAAATAAATCATATTATGTGCAAGTTTCACCTACATGTACATGCGTAGGCCTACATAGTCAGTTCATTGATACATTAGGATACATGTTAATAGTTGTGTACTTGGTACATAAAAATCCAGTGCTCTCTTAAATTGTGCATTAATTTTACAATCTGCCTATTTTTATGAAAATGGTGGATTTAAATTTAGTAGTAAGTTACAATTTGTGGATGTTACTGTTAAGTTATGATGTTACCGAAAAAGCCAAACCTGTATGTTGAAGTTAATGAAGCGTTTCAAGAATTCACGAACACGTGTAATTATTTTAACAAATGCTTTTTTTCCACAAATGTCAGAACACTCAGTGTTGTTAGTCATGGTGTAGAACTTGAAAAAAGACAACTATTTGGGATGCAAATGAAATAAAGCTCCCTAAAACTATGTTACTCAAATGTTTAGATAAATTGTATTGGCCCGATTAATTTGACGTCATTCCACACAATAAAACTTGATTGCGTCATTTTGGGAGTCAATGCCCTTGTGTAATCATCCCAAAGTATCATCAGGTGTTTTTAGGGCGCCCTGCTAAATGCATCAAAATGCAATACAGGATTCTATTAAAATGTATCGCTGGCGCCTCGGCACCTGGGCCCAATTTCATAGCAGCTCCAAAATAAGCTAAGCTCAACAAAATTGTGCTCATCAAAATATAAGATTACCCAGCCAAACTGCCGTATCACATGAACAATTTATGACAGGTATTCTGCTCATTTCTGCTAAGCAAAAACATTTCAAGCAATATCGTCTGCTTTTGAAAAGCAGATCTATGAAATTGGCTCCTGGCATTACCCCTGCTATATGCACTAATGTATTGCATTGAAATGTTCTGGAGAGAGGTATTGCACATGGATTGTCTTGGCCAGGTTTAGTATCTGAACCCTGCTACAATGCGGTACAGTGCAACAGAGTGTGGAGTTTAGTTGACTGCTAGATGCGTGCGAGATGCAATGCACACGTACATGTACACGTACAGGGCTCACCCTTAACACTAGCCCGGCGTACATTGTCTAGTAAAAACTTCTACGGGCTAGTAAACACCACTTCTCAACTTGCCCTGTGGGCTACTGAAAACTGTGCAACCAACTTGCTTAAAATGCTCACATTTCTTCCTTTTCAGGTGTGAAAATGTGTAATTTTTGAGCGTGTGAATGAAATTGGTCATGATCGCTATCATTTATACATCAGAAAGATGGGCTACTAAAACTTCTTGGGGGCAAGTAAAAATGTACAGTTTACTAGCCCGGCGGGGCTAGCGTTACAAAAAGTTTAAGAGCAAGGCCTGACGTACCACTTTTACCATTTGGCATATTTTGCAGACCGCCAGGAATTTTGAGAGTGCAAGGCCATTTTTCATTTTGCAAAAGGCACTTCCTTTGGAAACTCTTGAAGTCTATGGGAAACTTTTCAAGGGGCACCAAGGCCAAGACTAGGGCAACAGAGGCCATGGCCTCCATGTAATTTGGCAAGGATCATATTTGGCAGGGATAGGGTTACACTGTGAAGTTTGCAATGTAGGCAAGGTGCGCACGTGTTTATTAAACACGCTGACCGGTTCTTTATACAATTTGACACCCAAAATGGACAGACCATGGGCAGACAGTCGTGGCGTGGGACGTCAGCGCAATTAGGGGTCAATAAGAACACTTGCTAGTTTTTAAAGGATGGATGATTTTGTTAAAAATGGTTTAAACTTGAATGATGACAAGCGTGGATAGGAGAGAGGGAAACCAATCAACTGATCAATCAAGCTATTAAATGCAAAAGAGTTTTAGCTGGTACCCACTCGCCTCTTATTTTACCAGCAGTCCTTGTATTTTTGGAATGGTTACCAGCAGCCATGAAGAGTTTATCTATGAGCTAAACTGCACTGACTAGGCGTCCGGAGTTCTGTGGCTGAGAAATACATTTCAGATCAAGAGATTTTTATGATCAACAGGCAACATTCAGAGTAGGCCTACTTTTAATCTATAAACAATGAACCTCACAAAGTACTTTGCTTGTTGGGAGGGGTACGCTAGTTGGTCAGGCTGGTCTTTGAGGTTCAAATTCCTGTATTTAAACATTAGACCTATGGGATAATTCAGAATACAATGATAAAATATTTCAAATTTGTATTTAAAAAAATGTAATCACGCACCCCAAACTTCGCACCCCAAGTAATGATTGACAGACCATTAAAAAAAGAATTGAGGTTGTTTAGCATCCTTCAGTTGCTGAGGGTCTGGTGGTTTTTTTTCCTTCTTCCTCTTGCCCTTGTCTTGGCTGTGGTGCCCCTTCAAAAAGTTTCCCATCCTTTTCCAATGTAATTGAACTGCACCCTCTTGCAAAACAAAAACAGCCTTGCCCTCTCAAAGATGAAACTCCAGGCCTGAAATAATAACATTTAGCATTTTAGGTCAGGGCGTTTTTGAAGGTTGGGCAAGGATGCTAAACAACTGTTTTGTAAATATTTTGTATATGGCCTTACTGCTTCCTCCCGTTATGGCCAAATGAAACCATGTCTGATGACCATGAATGACAAATAGTAGGTTAGTAATGTACATGGAATTGTAATTGACTATTAATTGATTAAATATTCAATTGCACTATCTTCGATAGGCCTATTTGTGTGACTTTGCAATGTAAGGTAAATAAACTAATCAATTCAAGCACACATTTTATCCCGTGGACGGAACTCTCGTGAACTCATGCCCAAAGGAACCAAAATGGAGTGTAGCGAGTATGTCAAGACCACCATCTGAAAATGGCTTATTTTTCATGATTTTGACACTTTTTAATAGTGCTAGTGCTGGACAGGATATATTTTGACATAAATTAAGGAAGATAAAGATAAAGTGGTGGCCGGATGCAGAATTCTAGCCCAAAATATGATTTTGTTTATATCCAGTCAGTGCCTTATTTTTAATACTCCATCCAAACGGAGGCTACCGTACCATCATTATCATAAAAAAAAGACATAATGATAGTCCAGTGAGTGGCTACCAACCCCCCCCCCCCCAGACAGGCCGTGTCCAAAACGTCGACTTCGGCTACAGCTACAGCTAGATCAGCGCGTCTGCCAGTGTTGAAGAATAGGCAGACGCGCACGATCTAGCCGTAGCTGTAGCCGTAGTCGCCGTTTCGAACACGGCCACACCAACACTACAGACAGACAGCAGAGTACAGGAAACAAAACTAGCAATTCACAACAAGGAAAGCGATTGTTTCCTCGGTCCTATAGGAGTCCTACATGCCTGTCATATCTGTACAGACATCAGTCAGGGTTCAAGTGACACTACTGACCTAAAAAGAATAAATATTATTAAAATTGCACAGTCTGCACTACTAGGTTTAACCATGGAGCTATTTAGTTTTTACATTATTAAGCTAACAATGAACAGACATTAAAAAATAAACAGAATATTGTAGATACATTACATAAATATTATAAACAAATCCTCAGATTCAGAAGTAAAACACATGAAATATAACATACAAACCTCAATGCTTCTCACACACGGATATCACGAGTAGAATATGTAGCTTGGGACATTCTGTGATCTGTTTGGGAGATGTTCTAGGAGTCAAGGGAACGCCTACATTTTTAGGAGGCGAAAACACTAAACAGTCAATTATTTCGTGCAGAGCTAGGATTCTCCCAAGAGTAGTTCTGTAGTTTGCTGCCTCGACCTCAATTCACCTCGGTTTAAACAATTCGCTCGTCCCCATTCTAGGGTAAAACCGTTTCACTCTATGTGCTCTACGTTAAGGCAAAACGATTGCTAACTTCCGGGAAAAGAGGTTGCCAAAAATTATCTACTGTGTCCGTTCTTGAAAAACTCAATAATTTCACTTTTAGATGAGAGCCAACATTTCTGAAAGCAAATTCTGAAAGCAATAACTCATGCTCTCATTTTTGTCCAAATAATTTGCAATTTCTTTGATTTTACACTGAAATAAAAACAAAAACATAACTGGGTTTCAACTAGTCGGGTACACTTCCCAGGTTGTGTAGAAAACGTTGTGATTTTACTATGCTGATAAAACTAAAGAAGTCAGGGTTACATTAAGACTGAAAAATGGCGGTAGATAAATCAACCAAACTTACGCTCTTACCTGTAGCAAGAATACGAACCATCATGAAAAGTTCACCAGATGTGACAGTTATTGGACTAGAGTCATTATTTATGATAACCAAGGCAACGGTATGGATGCACATTTATGACATTTATTATGTGATGTTGGCAACAACAGCAAAAACCAGATATTATTAGTGCCCAACCTACATTGCCATGATTGAAAAATGATTGAATGAAGTGTGCAAACTCAAGTGAGGACACTCTAATTTTACGTTCTAAAAAACTAAACTAGCCTTAGCATGCTTAGAAGTGTAACCAACTTAAGCTAGCATTAGCAATGCATGCTTAGTGGCTTATTAGTATTACTTCACTAGGTATCCACTTCACTTGATTTGATACTGACTTAACTAACTTAACATTTGTAAGAGATGTTTGAGAAACGACATATATAGGCCTACTTCATGACATGTATTTTTGTACAGTGATCATGATGGTAGTCAGGTAGAGATAAAATATTGAACAGACTACACAAAAATAACACAGCCAGAGGAATGTAGTACTAATGTGAGTAATATTGCCCAATAATGTTAAGTTAATAATTAAATAGCAAATAAGTCACGGTGCCATTGATTAACCCAATCGTCAAACCTTTGGTCAATCAGGACAATAGATTAAGATAGAGCAATAGGGAGCATGAATTCGACGGTGACCAAATCCTTTCTCTATGCCAATTCCATGAATTCCAAGACTGTATGTAACTTGTAAGTGTAAACAGTTAAATGCTTATTTTATAGAAAAGACCATCGACTAAATGTTGTACTTGGACATTGGTAGACACTGTCACTTAATACTAGCACTAGCACTAGCAGTAGCAGAGCAGACTAGGAATTTCATCTTTAACATTAACAACACTACAAGTCTAATTTTGTACAAATTCATATATGTCGTGTATATTATTAAATACTAGCATGATCTGATGATTATGATAGTGAATTGTAAAGTTTGGTTCAGACATAGCCTACTAGTAGTACTACTATGTCTAGCCTAGCCTAAGCCTATGAATGAGTACAGATAAAGTTTGTATTTTAGGGAATCTGTAATAAGTGTATGCTTTGATGTGTTTTTTTCTTACCATTTCTTTATTCTTCTCTCTGTCTTCCTCTCCAGGAGCTGTTTGTGCAACACATTGCCCAGGAGTCGTACCAACGGAGTAACAATAAGACAAGTGTAGTGTACGGCAACTTAGCCCAGGTTGTCGAAGAAGATATCGCATTCCAGTTCCTTGCAGGCAAGTACATAAACCAAGACAGTGACACCCCTAGACTCAATTTCACAAAGCACTACGATTCATCTTCAGATGAGTTGTCAGTATAACCATAGTGATTTGTATTGTGACATCACACTTTGCTTAGCAGTCAAGGTTGATTTATGCTTAAGATCAGTCATAGCTCTTTGTGAAACCGAGGCCTGGGCCGAATTTGATAGAATCTGCTTAAAAGCAAAAACTATTGATCAACAATTGTTTGCTAAGCAGAAATTAGCTGGATACCAGTCACAAATTGTACATGTGACATGGTAGTTTGGCTGGTACGCTTATTCTGGTAAGCATAAGTTTGTTGCGCTTACCAATTTGTTTGTGCTTAAGCAGCTCTATGAAGTTGAGCCCTGCTGGTATGCTGCATGCATTCATGTACAGGTGCTGGAACTACACAGAGACGGCAGTTCTATTGGTAACCAATCTCACACTAGTCATTCCATTGTCAGTCATGTCAGTGGACCGGGCACACTAAGTGCTTTTTGTCCCAGCAACAGTGCAGTGCCTCCTGACAGAACAGTAATGGCATCACTGGTACATTTGTGTTGCAGTAGAATTACCCCAAAGACACATTTCACATGCAGAATTTTTAACCCTCTTTTAATGACATAATGAATGTCAGAAAACCGATCAAATTTTCACACACTTTTTTTCCCACAACACAATTTTACATATTATATGCTAACAGCCTTTTTTTTCCTAGGTTAGGACCTACACTTTCCTCACATCTTTCTTCCCGGCATGACATGTTCCTCCCATGTATGATGTAACATTACATGTATATAATTCTGGCATTTTTGATTCCTCAGATGTTCTGCCCCAGAAGATTCTAGCAAGAGACTACCTCCAGTCATTAGAGAATGACAGCAAATAGCTTCATCCCTCGGAGTAGCTTGTGATTTCCAAGACTTTGCACTCTTTCATTTTTCGAGGCTTTGACTAGAAGAGACCGCTGGCAGCGGCCGAATGTGTCTTGTTCCGGAAGACCTCAGATGTTTTCAAATGGTTTGTCGCACCTTGAATCCATGGGTACCAGCCTAGATGCTAGGCTGCCTCATTCTGGACATCACTCATCTACAGTTGGCATCAAACAAGATTAGAGTAGAGCCTTTTGTGTCAACAATCCAATGGAGTTGAAAATGGTGCCTTAGCACTAGTTTTTATAAAGGTTTAGCGTCTGTGTTTTTTTTTTTTTTTTTTTTTTTTTTTACAAAGGAGATCCTATTCGGGGATTGGGGGGGGGGGGGGGGGTGGTAAGCGAGAAAGTAGTTAATTTTTTTTATTTGGCCATGTAAGGTTCTAGCAAGAAGGTTTGTGTTTTTGAGTTTGGACAGTTTTGGGCCACTCTGCTTTATTTTTACCATCGACATAAAAACACATTGAAATAGAGTATTGCAGTCATCCTCTGATTCAATTAACATGTTTTGTTTTTTTCTTTTTTTTTTTGGGGGGGGGAGGACTTTTCTGTAGAGACACAGGAAGGAGGCCCCTCCCAGATCAATTGTGTTTGGAGCATGGCCAGAGCTAGGCTCCCTAAAAAATAGAGAAAATTGCCTACAGAAACTAAATGTGCTCTCTCTTGCTCATTTCAATTTTGTTAGTCAACATGTTATGCATGACATGTAGGGATGGGAAGATGACAGAAGACAGTCCACTATTTTGTAGAACCAAATTGGTGACTCTTCAATTATGAAGTTATGTTCTACTTCAAGAAGCAAACTCTTTTTTTTTTTTCAATCACTACTCACTAATAACAAAGCACTGAAGGAGTTTTTTGTGCATGAACAACCATTGAAAAGGGTGCTGAGAAATTCCGAACGCCAACATTTTGAGAGATTTGAAGGCAATGTGTGCCCCTTTAAGACGGCCAAAACAGCTATCTCATGAACAAGCTCCATGCTAACATCCCTCTATTGACTGTGGTGTCAGAATCCCTGAACTCGAGTCAAACTTGGACTATTTTCATTATCCATCCTGACAAACTTATATCACAATAATATTGTTTTTATTATCAATTACAGAATTACCGAAATAAGAATAAAATGTGTACAGATGAACTATTTACGGGAAAAGTTCTCTTTATTTATGAAATGTCAAAGTGTAATCACACATACCCCAGTTAGTTTATTAGACAGTCCTATTGGTTGAAAGGTGGTCACATGACCGTTTAAGGCCGGTTTTAAACGGCTGATAAGGACGTAACTGCAGCTGTGAATGCGCATTCGGCGCTCCAGAGCATTGCTATCAATACATACTGGTTCTCAAAATAAAATATATTAAAACGCACGTACAAAACTGCTGAGCATCTCATAGCCATAGGCATGTTGTCCAACCAGCCAACGCTGGCGCTAATTTACTCGTAATGCAATCGACACAAACCGATACTCGATGTAAAAACTTAAAACACGCGTACGTATACCACTGTCATGATTTTGTCCCCCAGTGTGTGTGTGTCCCCCATACATTAAATTAACATGGGCTGAAGGAAGTTGATTAAAAAGACGGGGCTATCGGAGAAAATGTCAACACAATTTGCTGTACAGGGGGCGGGGAGAATCTCCTGCCAAACCGGCTCGAATGAATTGACAAACAATGGAAGACTTTCAGGTGGCTAGGTGGCAGCAGACTTACCAGGTAACTCCACTAGACTCAGAAATATATAAGTAAGTTCGTTCAAAGGACTAACGGTTGGTTTAGTGACAAACGTAGGGCATGCACACTGAAGTTGGAAGTGTGAACGACCCTAGTCCTGTCGTTAGCCTTTTGGAAATATGGTGGATACTACAGGAGTGCACTGTTTGGTTTGGGTGTATACAGACAAATTTACCAAAACCTAATAGTGCCAATAGTATTGTTTCCTCCATATCTAAAAATGTCCACACATTTCAACACGACCATAAAATGGCGGTGGCCAGTTTGATTACATTTTTGGACAAGTTCATAAAAGCGACACGGTATACACCATGACGAAATGGTCAACTAGCGTAGTCCAACAATCGTCTACTGGACAGATTTCAAGATAACTTGGTCAAAATATGGTCAATGATTGTACTTAATTAGGACACAATGCTACAACAACTCCTTTGTCCCTACTGCAAATCGTTTTTACAATGGTTTTTAAGTAGTAGCTGCTGTGTTTTTCTGAGTTGTCGGTTTTAAGGACCTCACTTGTGTACATTTAACCCTGTATATAATTTTTGCTGTGCACATTTTTAATCCATACCGGAAACATATTTTTATACCTGATATTCTTAATTAACATTTTTGATCAATCTGTCTGTTTATTGTTATAAAATGTTTAGTGTTTTTGTCAGTACGGTTGAATCAAAGCCAGTTTTAATTTCCCCAGTGTGGGATAATAAAGTTCTTATCTATCTATGTATCTATCTACTTGCACACTTGGCCTTTGTATGCGCAGTTGTGTGCTCAGAAGTACGTAGACTATGGAAATTTACCTGGTATGTCTTCTGCAATCTAGTAATTTTAAACACCAACTTGAAGGAAATTACTCCAACTAATTTTGAGTTCAGTTATTATTTGGTTACAAGTGTGAAGTCTTCCTCCCTGTAATGCTGTTGAAATTTGGTCAGAAAAAAAACTAACCCCTTCCCCTTCTTCAATTTTTGAACTACAGTTTTTTCCCGCTGTTGGCAATGCACTGCATGGTTCCCAGCGACGACCCACAACAATGATAAGTGAAATCAAAACTGAAGTACCAGGGCCTCGGAAAACCAGTGAAAAACCAGTAATTTTTTATGTCACAACACAGACTGAATGAAGGCTGTTTTTCTCTGTTGCCATGCATTTCCCATTGTCTTGTTTGGATCGAGTCCGTTGTGTGACGTCACAGTGCTGTTGTGATTCCTAGGCAGTTAGGAGATTTTTTTTGTGAAACTCTGCATTTTTGCCCAGCGTGACACAGATCAAAATTTCTTTACATTATGAAACCATTATTATTGAGTTTTATTCAATTACATGTATTTGTAATCATTACACACCCATTTACCTTTCTGTAACGAAAGAAAAATACTGTTAATTTCGTTCAATGTCACCCTTGCTTTTTGGGCCCACGGTGCCAAATCCTACAAAGTCAGAATACAATTGTTGTGGATTTGGGATCGTTAGGTTTAGAATGAACAAAGTGACACAATTGTATCAAAAATAGTTTTGGTAAAGTATCATTTCGTCAGCGTTTTCACGAAGTAGCACGCTACGTGCTTAAGGAATTTTTTTTTACATTTTAATTTTTTTACATTTCTGTTGATAATGCATGAAGACCTACAATTCCATGAAGTTTCAAAGCTCAGACAGCTTTACTTTTTTAATTAAGCTAATGAGTGTTTTCAACTTTTGCCCAATTTTGGCATTTTTTGTTTTCACGAAGTAGCACCCAACTTCTGTTTACCATTGTAATGCACGGCACGCACTCAAGTCAAAGTGAGGTAAAAACGTTTTCACGAAGTAGCACGCAAGTTGTGTGAGCGCGCGCGCGCTGACCTAGTTTCATGAAGTAACACAAAATGCTGTGTTGTAGTATAGGCGCGTGCTACTTCGTGAAAACGCAAAAAGACATATTTCGCACTTTTTTGGTTTCACGAAGTAGCACGAAACTTCTCTCGTGTCTAGTTTCTTAATTAATTATGCAAATGAGTCAAAATAAGATTATTTTTTAAGTTCAAGTCATCAAGTATCTACATTGAGAAATTTAAATGGAAATACTTTGAAGTTTTGAAGGAAAGTGGGTTTCTAAAAAATGTTCAACTTCAGAGGCCATTTTCTCTGATTGTTATTTTTTTGCTGGTATAGCAGTGCGTGCTACTTCGTGAAAACGCTGACGATTTCATGACACAAAATGACATTTTCATTCTTAAAAGTTAGCCATTTTCGGTGACCAGAAAATCGAACAAGTGAACAAACTTTTCATTTGCTGTTTGCGATTTCTCTAGCGCGGAGAACAGCGCCCTCCATGGCATCCATCATTGCCCCCCTCACCCCCCTCTGCTCCATGACATGTACCCCACAAATCGTTGTTCCTCCAGGCGAGGTGACATTGTCCTTGATTTGCGCCGGGTGGGCTCCAGTCTCGATGATCAGTTTCGCTGTGCCCTGGGTAACATAATAAGAATAAGAATAATACTAAGGTTCTTAAAAAAGCGTACCCAGAGGGCGTCCCAAAGCGCTCATTATATTTCCTACAGAAATGCAGAGCTATATTTGGAATTATAACACCCATTGTATATCTCTGTGACACAAACTTAATGTAGAAACACCAAGGCGAATCCCCATCTTTTAGCAATAAGTGTCCTGAGTTCTTTTTACATGCATTACACAACACACGTACCATCCGAAGGTCTTTAGTACCCTGATATTTTGGCTGGTGACCTAATTGTGCAAGTACTTGCTTCCTCCTTCGGATGGGACGTTAAGCCGCTAGGTCCCATGTGTTGTGTACGAATAACAAAAAAGCCCGTCTCATTCACTTAGTTACTTTTTTCTCCCTCTTCCCACCTTTCATTTTGTCTCCAAAACTGGTCAAACTCAAGCCCTTGGCAAGTCTCTATACTAGTCACAGTTTGACTACAGCTACAAGTGGTCAAATAAACAGTCACATAAATATGATGCATTATGAGTTATTTGAAGAGCAAAAACCATTCCAGCCCTCATGTTTCCATTTCCAATTTACACATCCTACAAACAACCTGTGAAAATTTCATCAGATAATGTGGGTTTTTTTTCTAACACAAGAGTAATGGTTTAATGTTTTGTCCAGAGTTTTGTTTATGTTCACAAGTTATTCTGCTATTTCCTATACAAGAAGATTTCTGGTACATGTAGCTAACAAAGTAAGGTTTTACCCTGCTATTGTTTTACACAAACTTCTTCACTTACGATTTTGTAAACAGTTGGGCACTGGTATTTTTGGCTGGTGACCCATTTTTTGCGGAGTAAAATTTTTTTTGCAGAAGGTTTTTGCAGAATGTCATTTGCTGAGAATCCTGCAGGAACTCGGGCATCTTATACTTACCAACAATGAGTAAGGAGCAAGTTTGTTGGCTAGAACCCGGGGCAATCCCATCTTGACTGCACCATCTGCCAGAGCCTCTATGATCATAGAATTCTGTCAGAATACACGATACGACATTTTATTAGCAACAAATGGACAGAACGGGCAGGTAGGTGATCCCCATCGTTTTTATGAGCCCATGCCACCTCGAAACACAACTCGTGGTCAGTGGACGGGTTAAACCAAAACATTGAGCAAATACAAGTATCTGTGCCCTTGAGTGAGCGAGAACATACCTACCGAGTTCAAGCCCCTGGCATGGGTTGCTACAACAAAACATGTATTTGAAAAATTTAAATAATAAAAAATTCTTATTAATTTTGGTTTTACCCTTGTGTTAGCACTGTATACTCAGTACTTTCCCGAGTTCTGTGAAAAAAAATCACAGGCAGATTACTCAGGTGGGATTCGAACCCACGACCTTTGCAATTCTAGAGCAGTGTCTTACCAACTAGACCACAGAGATTGCCCGGTAGCTAGAGGCAGTTCGAATCCTATATTTTAGCAGCGGGTTCCCCGATGCAAAATTAACATCTATGAAATTGTTGCCGAACCCGCTGCTAAAATATAGGATTCGAACTGCCTCTCGCTACCGGGCAATCTCGGTGGTCTACATGTAGGTAAGGTTTTTAAAAATTGTTTTTTCATCCCTGGTGCGATTATCAAACTTATTAAATTGTTTGCAGTTCCCAGGTACCCCCTTCTTGTGACAAGGGTGGCAAGCGTGGCTAGTGGGTAAAGCTTGCTCAATTCAGTCAATAAACCGAGCGAGATGGCGCGTTCCTGTTTTAATGTTAAAAGTTTATGTTCAGCCCAACCAAACAGTTCCGGGTAATACCAATTACTGCAGGAATTTAGCAATGATTCACCGTGAATCCCCAAAATAAGAGGCGCCCAAGCTCTATACCTAAGAAGATGATGAAGAAATGTCAGCTTTTAAATGTGGGAGGAAAGCCCTAAAACAGGGAAAACCCACGCCATCATCAGGTACAGACTGAAAACCCAATCCACACCGCAAGGCTCTGGTCTGAGGTGGGATTTGAACCGAGGTCAACAGAGGAGAAGGGCTGGGAAATAAACCACTGAGCCAGCCTGAACTCCCTAAACCAAGTTAATCAAAACAAAACCATTCCCTAAACCAAGTTAATCAAAACAAAACCACTTTAGAGGAAAGCAGATTTTTCGAATCCAGTGTGGTCAATGGGGGACTTCTCGGTCTGTGCGCATGCTCAGAACTGCGTAAACAATGGAAATTTACCTGGTAAGTCCGCTGCCACCTAGCGTTCCAAAGTCTCCCATTGTGAGTTACCCCCAAAAAAATGTAACCATAGGAGCAATGATTGTGGGAAAAATCGAAACAGAAACAAATTGCGGGAGGTACTCCCTATACCAACCCATGCACAAGCAGCCCCACCCAGCTGGGCGGTTACATCCAGCAGGTTCTCCTGCACCTCCTCACAGCAACCCAGGGGTTTGAAGAGTGCCTCCACGATGCTGACGTCCTGTGCCGAGGCTTTGACTGACTTTGTGTACATAGCTATACCAGCTGCAACTTCATTGGGAAGGCTAGCCATGACTCGAATAATGTGACACAAAGGTAACCCCTACAGAGAGAGAGAAAACAGTCAATCCTCCAGGCTTTTAGCTTGAAAAATAGCCATTGCCATTCATAAGAACAACTTTAGTAGTAAACTCGCAGGAAACATCCATGTATAAAACTCTTTCGGGACTGGGAAGAGTGTTGGTTCTGAGCAAGGGTATGCTGGAATCTCCAAACATTCAGACTTACCTCCCATTTACCCAAATAGTGGCAGCTTGTCCATTTTTGTATTCCACATTAGTACAGCAACAGGACAAAGGTCTGAAATGGGGGGTTACACAATAGCCCCCAGAAAAGGTATATCACAAGGCACGTTTTCCAGTACCTGGTGCCCCCTCTTTGTACGGGTAAAATGAAGAATAGCAGGGTAGGTGCGTGCCACCCATGGTATGCGTCTGGTTTAGTTTTACACAAGGTCACCTTATTTGTAAACAAGAAGATATTGACTAATAAGTGCATGTACCCGTTCAAATATCTCCAACTTTGTCCCAACGCTTAACGGAACAACAAGCTGCCCTTTCTTAACACTCTGCACAATTTTCCACATCACCTCTTCCATATGGTAAGGTTTACAAGCCAGGAACAAAACGTTGCTTTTCGTGGCAACATCCTGATTATCGTGTGTTACTTTGATTCCCAACTCCTGCAAGAAGAAAATGAAAAGGTTCCATAAAAAAAAACAGAGTTTACCCAGTAAGATTTTTCTTGTGGTTTATCACTTAACATGCTTGATAGGCACCCCTTGAAAGGTGATTCCTCTCCAGCTGTTTCCCAGCTTGTATCATAAACTTGGGTGTGATCCATGGTCTATACAGCAATTATTGGTTGAAGGCTTCTGACTGGACCCTTGAACAAAGATGTTGACAAAATAGGGAGACAGCCAACGTTAGAACTAGATAGGGCAGTTGGTAGAGCGCTGGCTGGTTAATCTGGAGGTCTCAGGTTCAAATCCTAATCTTGTCAACTTTATTTTGTTCAGCCCAAAATTGAATGAAATTTACCCGGTCAGTTTTCCTTATAATTTATTACTTGAAAACAAAAAAAGGGACACAAGTTTCATGACTGGGGTTTTGAACCCATACCCTGATAGCCTTTTGTCAAGGCCTTCGTGGCTTGGACAGCTTCGTAGAGCCGCGACCCCAAGCGACTGGAAGGGGAGACCGCGCATACGAGTTGGGAAGCCACGAGGGCCTTTTCCAACTTGTTTGCGGTTTCAAATGTTTTTCTTGACATATCTCGATTTCTGCTACCCTAACGGTAGCAAAAGTCCAAACCAATCAGAAGCGACAGGGGTCAGCAGGTCAGCATGCACTAACAAATTATGCTAACTAACAAATATACAAAATTGCAAACGTCTCGTTGTGTGTATCATCAGATACTTATTTCCATACAAGTTATGAATAATGCACGTTTCATACTTCGTGATTAATTCATCAACAAAAGAAAGCGCAAACAAGTTGGAAAAGGCCCTCAAGGCTTTGCCACTCGGCTCGCATGCCTGGTCTCCCATTCCAGTTGCTCCGCTGTTTACAAAGCTGTCCAAGCCATGAAGGCCATGACAAAAGGCTAATACCCTGATGACTTTGCCTTTTACCCCCTGGGTGAAGAGAAGCAATTATTGTTAAGTGTCTTGCTCAAGTGTCATGACCGGGATTGGTACCCACGCCACAATGACTTCGCCACCAGAACTTGGGCCCGGTGCACGAGACCGCTGAAACAATTTAAGTGCATCTTTTACTCACCTTAATTTTGTTGAGGTTTCTGTCGCTTGGTGCGCTGACATAAAACTGTTCTGGTTTCAAAACACCTGTGCAACGTGGAGACAAGATTGACAAAGGTGATAAAAACACAGGGTCATCAATCGGTTCTTTTCACCACCTGACCACATTTGCTGATTTGTACACAACATTATCAAGAAAGATATAATAAAAATTCATTTGTAAAAACTTCAGCTAAAAAGACGTTGTCTACTTAATGAGAAAACAAAGAAAACGTGTCTCGGTATTTTCACCCGAACGCCGAATCCATCAACGTTTAGCGAGGTGGTAGCGGGTACCAACCGCATCTCTGGCCTCAGCATTTAGGACGGACACCAACCCTCTAAATAAACGATTCATGCATGATTCATTTCTCAGTTTTGAATGTTTTTAAATAATTTCTAATGAATGGGGGGCATTCCAAACGAAATAATTTCACAAGATGCTTACTACCATTACCGTCTTTATAACGGTAGCTTTCTGAAAGAAATGACCCAATTATTTTTGGGGGTCATCACCAAGGTATGACCCCATTGAACAGAAAAATTGAGTCCCATTTATGATATAAAGTATAAAAGTGTTTGATGTGGGAGGAAAATGCTATCCCAAACAATCAGGTAGGGTCTGAAAACCCTATCCACATGCAAGGCTCCGGTCCGAAGCGGGATTTCACTGGTGACAGAGGTCAAAAAGCAGGGACAACTGACAATGGATTTTAATGAAAAAATTCATAATAATAATAATAGTTTCTTACAATGCCAGAGTTTGCCCATAAATTTGTTAATGACTAGCCAAAAGGACTAAAGCATACAAAATAGGAATGCTTTTCAACACTGAACTAGCCAGCTTGAACAGATAGAGGAAATTTTGACTAGTCCTTGGGTATTTTAACTGGTATTTGGTGTAGGATGAATTTCAACAGTACAATGTTTTAGTTTAAAAATGACTACAAAAGCAGGGAAACTTGACCTAGTCCTCCAGGAGTCACACCCCTACATACCCTCTCTGAGAAGTCCTTTGATGATGGACTGAGCCATGTTACCTCCGCCTATGAAACCAACCACCGTGGATGGGCTCAATGCTTGGGACGAGTCCATGTCTAGTGTATGTTAGTATCTGTCAATCAATGAACAATACACACACAGAATTTGGAGTCACCTTGTGAAATCTGACAGATTTGTTACATGTTTCTGGTAATGAAACCAAGGATGCGCCAATAAAGTGAACTTAATTACTGTAGCTCGCTTGCAATGGAAGCCTGACGAAACTTGCAAACAAGGGTGCTTGCTATGTGAACCTGAAACATCGGGTTAACCTCTACTCTTCAATGATAGTATTCAGTGTTCTTTTACATGCACTACCAATCCTAGCCCGGCTTAATGTCCCATCCAAAGAACAAAGTAATTAATGGTTTAAAGTTTCTTGCTCAAGGACACAAGTGCCACGGCCGGGACTCGAACCCATACTCTGCTGATCAGAACTACAAGAACTTAAGTGGTTAAAACACAAAATTATCAAGCAAGTTAGGTTAACAATACACTGATCAAGTTTTGGTCACTACAGGTTCTATTCCAACTCGAGCTGGGACTGGTCCCAACTTGAGCGTTACAGTTGGGACAGCCCAACTATAGCTGGGGATCCAGAGATCAGTCCCCAGCAGGGAACCAGCGCCGGCTGTTAAGAAACTTACACATTGCATTGGATGGTTGCAATGCACGAAACTGCTTGTGAATTCAGTTGCGTGTAAGCCCCACATAACAGAGAAATAAATTTGATTCTTCTCAAGCTTTGAATACTTAAGTTCTGCCATGACAGTGTATCACATGAACCTGCTGTAAACCGAGAAAAACTTGAGGTGGGATAAACAAATTACTTCAAGAGGCCCATTTATTGTGGTCATCCAGTGTCACTATCACTATCATGCAATCCCAGCTATAGTTGGACCGTCCAGCTATTGTAGTTGGGCCGTCCCAACTGCAACACTCAAGTTTGGACCGGTCCAACCGTTGCGATGATTGTTAAGTTGGGACGGAACGGCTAGGATGAGAACTCTTGTTGGTTGCCATAACTGCACTGGTTGCATGCAAGGGCTTACTGCAAGTGTTGAAGATACTGTCTGAAATTTAGTGATTACTACAGTCATTGATAGTACCAGCAGCGTTCTCCCTTTATAGTGGTCCGCTGGCCAAATACCAGTTAAATCACCCGAGGACCAGTCACAAATCTCTCCAAGTGGTCCAGCTCAGCCTCGCTACCATGGGCAGTGCGCCGCATCGATACCTCTCGTCACTAACCCCTGGTAGGGATGTACTGAGAAACAACGCTGATTGGCTCCCAAGGGTGACTACTTTGCGTGCACGCTTGTTAAAAACTTTCAAGCGCATGTATGGCGCTTGAAGGACGCTAAGTACGCGCGTGTGAAAATGCAGGTATTTTGACGCGATTCCATTTCAAATGAATCATGTTTTTACACAGTCACACAGAGGACCAGTTGCTTTTTGACTTGATGCATATTTTACGGGTTACCGTACTTGAGAGCGCGCGTAGAACGGATCGGCGCAGTCCTAATTAAAATGTGCTAGATTCTAGCACATTTTAATGAACCAATTCCAGGGGTTATGATCGAGCAAGGCATGCTGGGAAAAAATGGCACGGCGAGATCGATCACCCCTGGGAACGAGGATGTCCAGCTGACCGGTCAACTCAGTGTTGAAAAGCATCCCTATTCAGTAGGAATTATGGACCAGTGAAAAAGCTGGTGGACCAGTGAAATGACAAGCTAACTGGTCCTGCTGGCCAGTCACTGAAACAGTTTAAGGGCAAAACCCTGACCAGTGCTGTTGGTTACTTTAAATATTGTTGGTCACAAAGATTCATGAGATAACTGGTGTAGACTTGCCATTTGCCCCTAGACATGCTAGAGAGACAGGTTTTGAATAAAATAAATCTCTGCCCAGGCATGTACATTCAATATTGATTGCTGGAATAAATGATCTTTTGTCAGATCATCAACAGTCGACTTGTCAAGGTGTCTGTATTTTACACAAACTGTCTCCTATTAACCCTTTCCTTACCATAGGCGACTTTAGTCGACTGCACTCATACCCCCTCTTCCTTACCATTGGCGACTTTAGTCGACCAAGCTTGCACACAAAAATGCACTCAAGCCTGAGCACAAAGGCCATTTGTAATAAAGTTGTAGTTTTGTCCATGTTCACCCTCCATACCCAAGCTTACCATCATTGGAAAGAGAGAGATCGGATCTTTCCAATGGTTGTAAAAAAAAACGAGGTTGCTATTATGCAATCTCTTCAAATTGGGATAGGAAGATCCGAAATGCCAAACACCTACGGAGCGCCATATGGTTGTGTACAAAAAAGTGTTTGAGATTATAGATTGCACTGAGGAAAGAAAGACATAGAACTTTGACATTTATTGGACCAATCTCAATGAGTTTTAGATTATATGAAAGGGAATTCAATAAGGAAGAACTTTTGTATTACTTATTTTGCTGTAAAACAATATCTTCAAGGAGATAATGGAGTTTGTAAAAAATGGCCTTTGAACGAAAGCTTTCTGTTGTGTAAGAATGTGTGCTTCACGCTTGAGTGGTCAAACAATGCGGTCACCAGCGGTTGTTTATGTCCAAACAATTCGGTAACAAAAGGGTTAAGCAAAAGTTTAGACTTTTCATTTCACAAATGGTGGTATGTTTCATCCCAAATGGACATTGTCCTATAGACTGAGTCTGGCTCAAGTCAATCTTAATTCAGGGCTCGATTTTGGGGGGAAACCCACTACACCTAGACCACAGGGATTGTAGCTCAAAATATTTACTACACCAGGATTTCTTGGTTTTTTTAAACCCAGAAATTAAATAAGTGAAGAAAATAATACTAACACAGTTTAACAGTTGAACTGTTTAATTTGAACAAGAAGATTTATCTCATTAGTATTCTCAACATACAATTGAAAGATATTTATCAATATGACTGAAAGTCAATACTCAAGAACAAAAATGCAAGACTGCCGGACTTGTCCAGTCACGACCTTGCTGGCTCGATGCTGCAAAACACTGGCCTCGGGCCTGCAGTCCAGTGTTAAATTCCAGCCCTGTTTTATCCCTTGATCATGTCTGATAACTAAGCTTAAATTAGTTGCCGATATAATCATAACCCTCCATCCTCCCGACTGTCGCAGACGTCTGCAGGAAGAGGGGAGAATGGAGGGTTACGACTATCGGAACTAACTAAGCTTTTAAAGCCCGAGGAACAATTTAGGACCAGGATCGAATTGCAATTTTGCCTATACTGCTAGTGTATTAATTCAGCTATACCACAATCCACATTCATTGAGATGCATGCACAATTTGTCAATAAACATGATAAATAGAAAGCTTTTGACTTTATTAAAGATGATCATTTTTGTGGCTAATTATATAGTGTCTCACGTTTTAAGGCAAAATATTTCAATGAACAATTCAAAAACTGAAACCCCCCTTGCATAAAAATTATTATTCACTTTTTACCTCAAAACTTGCCAACACTTTAATTTAACGCACTGAACAAAATAAGCAGGGCTAGCTATGTCACAAAACGAGACCAGCTTACCAAAAATAACCGAGAAAACGATGATGAAAAGAGCCAAGCTGGTTTAATGTATGAATCACCAGGAAACCCTCGGTGTCCTGTCAGCAATTTTCTCGACTACTAAAGTGCCAGCACCAAGTTTGGTGCTGGCACCAAATTTAAAAAAAACCTTGTCAACGACCGTCATTGACAGCGCGAACGGAATCCTGAAATCTCGTGTAACTGCCTTGTTTTCAATTGCAATGTTTTCACAGATGTCTTCCTTATCCCAGTCCCAAATTATAATCCATAGGCGTCCCGGTAAAATTCTACAATTTCAAGGTTCTTATTTTCGAAACAGTAAACCGGATTTCCCCCCACTGAGAAAGCCTGCATTTTGAAAAGATCTTGGAATTTTCGAAACGGCGGACTGGAATTACCATCCCATCAGGCTTTCTGTGCTTTTTCAAAGCCTGAACAGTGAAAGCCTGCGTTTCGAAAATACCCTGACGTGGGTATTTTCGAAACGGCGGACTGGAATTACCAGGCTTTCTGTGTTTTTAAAAGCCTGAACAGGGAAAGCCTGCGTTTCGAAAATACCCTAATGTGTGTATTTTCGAAACGGCGGACTGGAGTTACCAGGCTTTCTGTGTTTTTAAAAGCCTGAACAGTGAAAGCCTGCGTTTCGAAAATACCCTAATGTGTGTATTTTCGAAACGGCGGACTGGAGTTACCAGGCTTTCACAATTGTTTTTACAAAGCCTGAATAGGGAAAGCCTGCGCTTCGAAAATACCCTAAGGTGGGTATTTTCGAAACGGCGGACTGGAGTTACCAGGCTTTTAGGTTTTTCAAACCCTGAACGGGGAAAGCCTGCGTTTCGAAAAGACCCCTATATGTGTATTTTTGAACTGGTGCACTGGAAACATGCTTTTTAATATTATTTTTTTCGGAGCCTGGCTAAATTGGGCTGAATAGGGAAAGTGCGTTTAATTCGAAAGATCATGTCTGGGTACGGTCATGGAGCTATATAGCTGGAATTACCAGCTAATAGCTTCATGGACGGTATGGCCATGGTACGGCCATGGTACGGCGCACTTACCAGGCTTCCAAATTTTGTTCCGACCCTGTAAATTTAAGATATCCAGGGCCCAATTTCATGGCTCTGCTTACCATCATGGAATGTTGTGCTTTATGGCCCATCGAATGGTGCACTTTACAGAGCTCCATAAACGTAGAGTTATGTGGGTCATTTTCTGTCTTCCAGAAAGCGCCTTATCGAACGTTAAACGAGTAGCTCCATAGAGAAACCAACTTCACACTGGTTACAAACGTAAACGTGTCATAAATTCTCAAATTTGCCCCAGGGGTGTGTTGGACCAGACTGAGAATCAGCACTAAATTTAGTGTCAGCACCAAATTTGATGCTGGCGAGAAATTTGGTGCTAGCCTTGTCAACGACCGTCATCGACAGTGCGAACGGACTCCTGAATTCTTGTGTAATAGCCGGGTAATATTCCGTTGCAATGTTTTTATTGTAAAATCGTGATTGTTTTCTTCACATTAGCGATGTGTTTATTGGAGTGCAGGGAGTTTGAAACTAAGATAAACAGGCAGAAGCGTTTTACAATGATGCCACCCCCCCCCCACCTAGTATTAGATCTAGAAATGGACAGGGTTTTGAATTTTTTAATTTTCGTATCCGGCTACTATCCCAATTAGTTTGCAAGCAGATCTGACACTTCATTGTATACACCATTGTAGTACTCGGTTGTGATCATTCAATTGTCACTTTTTGTGATGATTTTGCTTTCATTTTGTTTATTTGTACATGGCGGCAAATTAGCGGATTAATAAAACTGTTAATGCCGGAAATCAGTGCTGTAAGATTTCACAGAGAATCATATTTGCAAAGCTATAGAGTTGCTAGTCCAGTTGCTATCAGACTTGGAAATCAGCTTGGCTAATCTAATTAATTGCATTTGTGACAAAACTGATCATTGTCTCGTGGATTATTAACGCCTATTTTTAAGAACATGTAATTATTTGCGTATTAAATTGAAATAAGGCTATACATGCTGATGTCTACTTGTCGTATCGGGTAATAAAGGCTGTATGGCATTGTTGGCACTGTTATGAAAGAGTTGTGGTTTATAGGATATAATGAATATTATGTGTTTGCGTGTTTGTAGTGTACAATAATTATGCAAATTGTAATTAGTTGGGCTGAGCTAACAAGTGTAAAGAATCAATTAGGGCTCAAATGAGTTATGGTCAGGGATATAAGGAAGACCTCATCCATGAAGATTTTTCGATGACTACTTTTCAAATAGGCCTAAAATAGGTAGTTGCGTGTTAAATCTATATCTCGCATAGTAAATTCGCACGCGGTCTATACTATATGTAAATATTTAGTTAGTTGGGCTGAGCTGTTTAGTGATGCAATTTAATGTTATTGTGGTGCCTAAGGTTTGGGATATACGAAATACACCCACGTAGAAAACTTCAGATTTTATGGGTTCTCGATGACTATACTTTTGATCTGAAAATTAGGTAGTTGAATTGGTAAACCTACAACTCGCATAGTAATTTCGCACACGGGCCTATCATGCAATAGTTTGATTAGTTGGGCTGAGCATATTAGCAAACCAAACCAGGTTAATTGGGCCTCTAAGAGGTATGGTTTTGGATATCAGTAAGACATGTAGGCCTATGGAGAAAAACAACTCAAATTTCATGTATTTATGATGACTTATTTTTTAAATGAAGTTTAGGTATCGTTGCGTGTTTAAACTACAACTCCTTATAAATTCGCACACGGGCCTATATTTTATGCAACAGTTTAATTAGTTGGGCTGAGCTAATTAGTGAAGCAATTTTATTTGGGCGCCTCTGGATGATGGTTTAGGATGTAAGGAAGACATCTATGAAAAAACCCCAGAAGATTTAATGGATTTTCAATGAACACTTTTCAAATGAAGCCATGCCAATCTATCATACAGCCATGACATTTATTTGGTATACAGAAAAAGCTGTGGGTATGGCCTGTAATGAGGTTCCACGCACAGTGCAGTGCCTCCCGACAGAACAGTAATGGCATCACTGGTACATTTGTGTTGCAGTAGAATTACCCCAAAGACACAATTCACATGCATAATTTTTAACCCTCTTTTATTGACATAATGAATGTCAGAAAACCGATCAAATTTTCACACACTTTTTTTCCCACAACACAATTTTACATATTATATGCTAACAGCCTTTTTTTTCCTAGGTTAGGACCTACACTTTCCTCACATCTTTCTTCCCGGCATGACATGTTCCTCTCATGTAACATTACATGTATATAATTCTGGCATTTTTGATTCCTCAGATGTTCTGCCCCAGAAGATTCTAGCAAGAGACTACCTCCAGTCATTAGAGAATGACAGCAGATAGCTTCATCCCTCGGAGTAGCTTGTGATTTCCAAGACTTGCACTCTTTCATTTTTCGAGGCTTTGACTAGAAGAGACCGCTGGCAGCGGCCGAATGTGTCTTGTTCCGGAAGACCTCAGATGTTTTCAAATGGTTTGTCGCACCTTGAATCCATGGGTACCAGCCTACATAGATGCTAGGCTGCCTCATTCTGGACATCATTCATCTACAGTTGGCATCAAACAAGATTAGAGTAGAGCCTTTTGTGTCAACAATCCAATGGAGTTGAAAATGGTGCCTTAGCACTAGTTTTTATAAAGGTTTAGCGTCTGTGTTTTTTTTTTTTTTTTTTTTTTTTTTTTACAAAGGAGATCCTATTCGGGGATTGGGGGGGGGTAAGCGAGAAAGTAGTTAATTTTTTTTATTTGGCCATGTAAGGTTCTAGCAAGAAGGTTTGTGTTTTTGAGTTTGGACAGTTTTGGGCCACTCTGCTTTATTTTTACCATCGACATAAAAACACATTGAAATAGAGTATTGCAGTCATCCTCTGATTCAATTAACATGTTTTGTTTTTTTCTTTTTTTTTGGGGGGGGAGGACTTTTCTGTAGAGACACAGGAAGGAGGCCCCTCCCAGATCAATTGTGTTTGGAGCATGGCCAGAGCTAGGCTCCCTAAAAAATAGAGAAAATTGCCTACAGAAACTAAATGTGCTCTCTCTTGCTCATTTCAATTTTGTTAGTCAACATGTTATGCATGACATGTAGGGATGGGAAGATGACAGAAGACAGTCCACTATTTTGTAGAACCAAATTGGTGACTCTTCAATTATGAAGTTATGTTCTACTTCAAGAAGCAAACTCTTTTTTTTTTTTCAATCACTACTCACTAATAACAAAGCACTGAAGGAGTTTTTTGTGCATGAACAACCATTGAAAAGGGTGCTGAGAAATTCCGAACGCCAACATTTTGAGAGATTTGAAGGCAATGTGTGCCCCTTTAAGACGGCCAAAACAGCTATCTCATGAACAAGCTCCATGCTAACATCCCTCTATTGACTGTGGTGTCAGAATCCCTGAACTCAAGTCGAACTTGGACTATTTTCATTATCCATCCTGACAAACTTATATCACAATAATATTGTTTTTATTATCAATTACAGAATTACCGAAATAAGAATAAAATGTGTACAGATGAACTATTTACGGGAAAAGTTCTCTTTATTTATGAAATGTCAAAGTGTAATCACACATACCCCAGTTAGTTTATTAGACAGTCCTATTGGTTGAAAGGTGGTCACATGACCGTTTAAGGCCGGTTTTAAACGGCTGATAAGGACGTAACTGCAGCTGTGAATGCGCATTCGGCGCTCCAGAGCATTGCTATCAATACATACTGGTTCTCAAAATAAAATATATTAAAACGCACGTACAAAACTGCTGAGCATCTCATAGCCATAGGCATGTTGTCCAACCAGCCAACGCTGGCGCTAATTTACTCGTAATGCAATCAACACAAACCGATACTCGATGTAAAAACTTAAAACACGCGTACGTATACCACTGTCATGATTTTGTCCCCCAGTGTGTGTGTGTGTGTCCCCCATACATTAAATTAACATGGGCTGAAGGAAGTTGATTAAAAAGACGGGGCTATCGGAGAAAATGTCAACACAATTTGCTGTACAGGGGGCGGGGAGAATCTCCTGCCAAACCGGCTCGAATGAATTGACAAACAATGGAAGACTTTCAGGTGGCTAGGTGGCAGCAGACTTACCAGGTAACTCCACTAGACTCAGAAATATATAAGTAAGTTCGTTCAAAGGACTAACGGTTGGTTTAGTGACA
This sequence comes from Pisaster brevispinus, assembly GCA_023634235.1. Taxonomy (NCBI): domain Eukaryota; kingdom Metazoa; phylum Echinodermata; class Asteroidea; order Forcipulatida; family Asteriidae; genus Pisaster; species Pisaster brevispinus. Next base: position 1,887,078 of record JAMKCF010000026.1, read on the forward strand.
AACGTAGGGCATGCACACTGAAGTTGGAAGTGTGAACGACCCTAGTCCTGTCGTTAGCCTTTTGGAAATATGGTGGATACTACAGGAGTGCACTGTTTGGTTTGGGTGTATACAGACAAATTTACCAAAACCTTATAGTGCCAATAGTATTGTTTCCTCCATATCTAAAAATGTCCACACATTTCAACACGACCATAAAATGGCGGTGGCCAGTTTGATTACATTTTTGGACAAGTTCATAAAAGCGACACGGTATACACCATGACGAAATGGTCAACTAGCGTAGTCCAACAATCGTCTACTGGACAGATTTCAAGATAACTTGGTCAAAATATGGTCAATGACTGTACTTAATTAGGACACAACGCTACAACAACTCCTTTGTCCCTACTGCAAATCGTTTTTACAATGGTTTTTAAGTAGTAGCTGCTGTGTTTTTCTGAGTTGTCGGTTTTAAGGACCTCACTTGTGTACATTTAACCCTGTATATAATTTTTGCTGTGCACATTTTTAATCCATACCGGAAACATATTTTTATACCTGATATTCTTAATTAACATTTTTGATCAATCTGTCTGTTTATTGTTATAAAATGTTTAGTGTTTTTGTCAGTACGGTTGAATCAAGGCCAGTTTTAATTTCCCCAGTGTGGGATAATAAAGTTCTTATCTATCTATGTATCTATCTACTTGCACACTTGGCCTTTGTATGCGCAGTTGTGTGCTCAGAAGTACGTAGACTATGGAAATTTACCTGGTATGTCTTCTGCAATCTAGTAATTTTAAACACCAACTTGAAGGAAATTACTCCAACTAATTTTGAGTTCAGTTATTATTTGGTTACAAGTGTGAAGTCTTCCTCCCTGTAATGCTGTTGAAATTTGGTCAGAAAAAAAACTAACCCCTTCCCCTTCTTCAATTTTTGAACTACAGTTTTTTCCCGCTGTTGGCAATGCACTGCATGGTTCCCAGCGACGACCCACAACAATGATAAGTGAAATCAAAACTGAAGTACCAGGGCCTCGGAAAACCAGTGAAAAACCAGTAATTTTTTATGTCACAACACAGACTGAATGAAGGCTGTTTTTCTCTGTTGCCATGCATTTCCCATTGTCTTGTTTGGATCGAGTCCGTTGTGTGACGTCACAGTGCTGTTGTGATTCCTAGGCAGTTAGGAGATTTTTTGGTGAAACTCTGCATTTTTGCCCAGCGTGACACAGATCAAAATTTCTTTACATTATGAAACCATTATTATTGAGTTTTATTCAATTACATGTATTTGTAATCATTACACACCCATTTACCTTTCTGTAACGAAAGAAAAATACTGTTAATTTCGTTCAATGTCACCCTTGCTTTTTGGGCCCACGGTGCCAAATCCTACAAAGTCAGAATACAATTGTTGTGGATTTGGGATCGTTAGGTTTAGAATGAACAAAGTGACACAATTGTATCAAAAATAGTTTTGGTAAAGTATCATTTCGTCAGCGTTTTCACGAAGTAGCACGCTACGTGCTTAAGGAATTTTTTTTTACATTTTAATTTTTTTACATTTCTGTTGATAATGCATGAAGACCTACAATTCCATGAAGTTTCAAAGCTCAGACAGCTTTACTTTTTTAATTAAGCTAATGAGTGTTTTCAACTTTTGCCCAATTTTGGCATTTTTTGTTTTCACGAAGTAGCACCCAACTTCTGTTTACCATTGTAATGCACGGCACGCACTCAAGTCAAAGTGAGGTAAAAACGTTTTCACGAAGTAGCACGCAAGTTGTGTGAGCGCGCGCGCGCTGACCTAGTTTCATGAAGTAACACAAAATGCTGTGTTGTAGTATAGGCGCGTGCTACTTCGTGAAAACGCAAAAAGACATATTTCGCACTTTTTTGGTTTCACGAAGTAGCACGAAACTTCTCTCGTGTCTAGTTTCTTAATTAATTATGCAAATGAGTCAAAATAAGATTATTTTTTAAGTTCAAGTCATCAAGTATCTACATTGAGAAATTTAAATGGAAATACTTTGAAGTTTTGAAGGAAAGTGGGTTTCTAAAAAATGTTCAACTTCAGAGGCCGTTTTCTCTGATTATTTTTTTGCTGGTATAGCAGTGCGTGCTACTTCGTGAAAACGCTGACGATTTCATGACACAAAATGACATTTTCATTCTTAAAAGTTAGCCATTTTCGGTGACCAGAAAATCGAACAAGTGAACAAACTTTTCATTTGCTGTTTGCGATTTCTCTAGCGCGGAGAACAGCGCCCTCCATGGCATCCATCATTGCCCCCCTCACCCCCCTCTGCTCCATGACATGTACCCCACAAATCGTTGTTCCTCCAGGCGAGGTGACATTGTCCTTGATTTGCGCCGGGTGGGCTCCGGTCTCGATGATTAGTTTCGCTGTGCCCTGGGTAACATAATAAGAATAAGAATACTAAGGTTCTTAAAAAAGCGTACCCAGAGGGCGTCCCAAAGCGCTCATTATATTTCCTACAGAAATGCAGAGCTATATTTGGAATTATAACACCCATTGTATATCTCTGTGACACAAACTTAATGTAGAAACACCAAGGCGAATCCCCATCTTTTAGCAATAAGTGTCCTGAGTTCTTTTTACATGCATTACACAACACACATACCATCCGAAGGTCTTTAGTACCCTGATATTTTGGCTGGTGACCTAATTGTGCAAGTACTTGCTTCCTCCTTCGGTTGGGACGTTAAGCCGCTAGGTCCCATGTGTTGTGTACGAATAACAAAAAAGCCCGTCTCATTCACTTAGTTACTTTTTTCTCCCTCTTCCCACCTTTCATTTTGTCTCCAAAACTGGTCAAACTCAAGCCCTTGGCAAGTCTCTATACTAGTCACAGTTTGACTACAGCTACAAGTGGTCAAATAAACAGTCACATAAATATGATGCATTATGAGTTATTTGAAGAGCAAAAACCATTCCAGCCCTCATGTTTCCATTTCCAATTTACACATCCTACAAACAACCTGTGAAAATTTCATCAGATAATGTGGGTTTTTTTTCTAACACAAGAGTAATGGTTTAATGTTTTGTCCAGAGTTTTGTTTATGTTCACAAGTTATTCTGCTATTTCCTATACAAGAAGATTTCTGGTACATGTAGCTAACAAAGTAACGTTTTACCCTGCTATTGTTTTACACAAACTTCCTTCACTTATGATTTTGTAAACAGTTGGGCACTGGTATTTTTGGCTGGTGACCCATTTTTTGCGGAGTAAAATTTTTTTTGCAGAAGGTTTATGTCATTTGCTGAAAATCCTGCAGGAACTCGGGCATCTTATACTTACCAACAATGAGTAAGGAGCAAGTTTGTTGGCTAGAACCCGGGGCAATCCCATCTTGACTGCACCATCTGCCAGAGCCTCTATGATCATAGAATTCTGTCAGAATACACGATTCGACAATTTATTAGCAACAAGTGGACAGAACGGGCAGGTAGGTGATCCCCATCGTTTTTATGAGCCCATGCCACCTCGAAACACAACTCGTGGTCAGTGGACGGGTTAAACCAAAACATTGAGCAAATACAAGTATCTGTGCCCTTGAGTGAGCGAGAACATACCTACGGAGTTCAAGCCCCTGGCATGGGTTGCTACAACAAAACATGTATTTGAAAAATTAAAATAATAAAAAATTCTTATTAATTTTGGTTTTACCCTTGTGTTAGCACTGTATACTCAGTACTTTCCCGAGTTCTGTGAAAAAAAATCACAGGCAGATTACTCGGGTGGGATTCGAACCCCCGACCTTTGCAATTCTAGAGCAGTGTCTTACCAACTAGACCACAGAGATTGCCCGGTAGCTAGAGGCAGTTCGAATCCTATATTTTAGCAGCGGGTTCCCCGATGCAAAATTAACATCTATGAAATTGTTGCCGAACCCGCTGCTAAAATATAGGATTCGAACTGCCTCTAGCTACCGGGCAATCTCGGTGGTCTACATGTAGGTAAGGTTTTTAAAAATTGTTTTTTTCATCCCTGGTGCGATTATCAAACTTATTAAATTGTTTGCAGTTCCCAGGTACCCCCTTCTTGTGACAAGGGTGGCAAGCGTGGCTAGTGGGTAAAGCTTGCTCAATTCAGTCAATAAACCGAGCGAGATGGCGCGTTCCTGTTTTAATGTTAAAAGTTTATGTTCAGCCCAACCAAACAGTTCCGGGTAATACCAATTACTGCAGGAATTTAGCAATGATTCACCGTGAATCCCCAAAATAAGAGGCGCCCAAGCTCTATACCTAAGAAGATGATGAAGAAATGTCAGCTTTTAAATGTGGGAGGAAAGCCCTAAAACAGGGAAACCCACGCCATCATCAGGTACAGACTGAAAACCCAATCCACACCGCAAGGCTCTGGTCTGAGGTGGGATTTGAACCGAGGTCAACAGAGGAGAAGGGCTGGGAAATAAACCACTGAGCCAGCCTGAACTCCCTAAACCAAGTTAATCAAAACATAACCATTCCCTAAACCAAGTTAATCAAAACAAAACCACTTTAGAGGAAAGCAGATTTTTCGAATCCAGTGTGGTCAATGGGGGACTTCTCGGTCTGTGCGCATGCTCAGAACTGCGTAAACAATGGAAATTTACCTGGTAAGTCCGCTGCCACCTAGCGTTCCAAAGTCTCCCATTGTGAGTTACCCCCCAAAAAATGTATCCATAGGAGCAATGATTGTGGGAAAAATCGAAACAGAAACAAATTGCGGGAGGTACTCCCAATACCAACCCATGCACAAGCAGCCCCACCCAGCTGGGCGGTTACATCCAGCAGGTTCTCCTGCACCTCCTCACAGCAACCCAGGGGTTTGAAGAGCGCCTCCACGATGCTGACGTCCTGTGCCGAGGCTTTGACTGACTTTGTGTACATAGCTATACCAGCTGCAACTTCATTGGGAAGGCTAGCCGTGACTCGAATAATGTGACACAAAGGTAACCCCTACAGAGAGAGAGAAAACAGTAAATCCTCCAGGCTTTTAGCTTGAAAAATAGCCATTGCCATTCTTAAGAACAACTTTAGTAGTAAACTCGCAGGAAACATCCATGTATAAAACTCTTTCTGGACTGGGAAGAGTGTTGGTTCTGAGCAAGGGTATGCTGGAATCTCGTAACGTTCAGACTTACCTCCCATTGACCCAAATAGTGGCAGCTTGTCCATTTTTGTATTCCACATTTGTACAGCAACAGGACAAAGGTCTGAAATGGGGGGTTACACAATAGCCCCCAGAAAAGGTATATCACAAGGCACGTTTTCCAGTACCTGGTGCCCCCTCTTTGTACGGGTAAAATGAAGAATAGCAGGGTAGGTGCGTGCCACCCATGGTATGCGTCTGGTTTAGTTTTACACAAGGTCACCTTATTTGTAAACAAGAAGATATTGACTAATAAGTGCATGTACCCGTTCAAATATCTCCAACTTTGTCCCAACGCTTAACGGAACAACAAGCTGCCCTTTCTTAACACTCTGCACAATTTTCCACATCACCTCTTCCATATGGTAAGGTTTACAAGCCAGGAACAAAACGTTGCTTTTCGTGGCAACATCCTGATTATCGTGTGTTACTTTGATTCCCAACTCCTGCAAGAAGAAAATGAAAAGGTTACATAAACAAAAATAGAGTTTACCCAGTAAGATTTTTCTTGTGGTTTATCACTTAACATGCTTGATAGGCACCCCTTGAAAGGTGATTCCTCTCCAGCTGCTTCCCAGCTTGTATCATAAACTTGGGTGTGATCCATGGTCTATACAGAAATTACAGGTTGAATGGCTTCTGACTGGTACCCTTGAACAAAGATGTTGACAAAATAGGGAGACAGCCAACGTTAGAACTAGATAGGGCAGTTGGTAGAGCGCTGGCTGGTTAATCTGGAGGTCTCAGGTTCAAATCCTAATCTTGTCAACTTTATTTTGTTCAGCCCAAAATTGAATGAAATTTACCCAGTCAGTTTTCCTTATAATTTATTACTTGAAAACAAAAAAAGGGACACAAGTTTCATGACTGGGGTTTTGAACCCATACCCTGATAGCCTTTTGTCAAGGCCTTTGTGGCTTGGACTGCTTCGTAGAGCCGCGACCCCAAGCGACTGGAAGGGGAGATCGCGCATACCAGTTGGGAAGCCACGAGGGCCTTTTCCAACTTTGCGGTTTCAAATGTTTTTCTTGACATATCTCGATTTCTGCTACCCTAACGGTAGCAAAAGTCCAAACCAATCAGAAGCGACGGGGGTCAGCAGGTCAGCATGCACTTACAAATTATGCAAACTAACAAATATACAAAATTGCAAACGTCTCGTTGTGTGTATCATCAGATACTTATTTCCATACAAGTTATGAATAATGCACGTTTCATACTTCGTGATTAATTCATCAACAAAAGAAAGCGCAAACAAGTTGGAAAAGGCCCTCAAGGCTTTGCCACTCGGCTCGCATGCCTGGTCTCCCATTCCAGTTGCTCCGCTGTTTACAAAGCTGTCCAAGCCATGAAGGTCATGACAAAAGGCTAATACCCTGATGACTTTGCCTTTTACCCCCTGGGTGAAGAGAAGCAATTATTGTTAAGTGTCTTGCTCAAGTGTCATGACCGGGATTGGTACCCACGCCCCAATGACTTCGCCACCAGAACTTGGGCCCGGTGCACGAGACCGCTGAAACAATTTAAGTGCATCTTTTACTCACCTTAATTTTGTTGAGGTTTCTGTCGCTTGGTGCGCTGACATAAAACTGTTCTGGTTTCAAAACACCTGTGCAACGTGGAGACAAGATTGACAAAGGTGATAAAAACACAGGGTCATCGATCGGTTCTTTTCACCACCTGACCACATTTGCTGATTTGTACACAACATTATCAAGAAAGATACAATAAAATTCATTTGTAAAAACTTCAGCTAAAAAGACGTTGTCTACTTAATGAGAAAACAAAGAAAACGTGTCTCGGTATTTTCACCCGAACGCCGAATCCATCAACGTTTAGCGAGGTGGTAGCGGGTACCAACCGCATCTCTGGCCTCAGCATTTAGGACGGACACCAACCCTCTAAATAAACGATTCATGCATGATTCATTTCTCAGTTTTGAATGTTTTTAAATAATTTCTAATGAATGGGGGGCATTCCAAACGAAATAATTTCACAAGATGCTTACTACCATTACCGTCTTTATAACGGTAGCTTTCTGAAAGAAATGGCCCAATTATTTTTGGGGGTCATCACCAAGGTATGACCCCATTGAACAGAAAAATTGAGTCCCATTTATGATATAAAGTATAAAAGTGTTTGATGTGGGAGGAAAACGCTATCCCAAACAATCAGGTAGGGTCTGAAAACCCTATCCACATGCAAGGCTCCGGTCCGAAGCGGGATTTCACTGGTGACAGAGGTCAAAAAGCAGGGACAACTGACAAAGGATTTTAATGAAAAAATTCATAATAATAATAATAGTTTCTTACAATGCCAGAGTTTGCCCATAAATTTGTTAATGACTAGCCAAAAGGACTAAAGCATACAAAATAGGAATGCTTTTCAACACTGAACTAGCCAGCTTGAACAGATAGAGGAAATTTTGACTAGTCCTTGGGTATTTTAACTGGTATTTGGTGTAGGATGAATTTCAACAGTACAATGTTTTAGTTTAAAAATGACTACAAAAGGAGGGAAACTTGACCTAGTCCTCCAGGAGTCACACCCCTACATACCCTCTCTGAGAAGTCCTTTGATGATGGACTGAGCCATGTTACCTCCGCCTATGAAACCAACCACCGTGGATGGGCTCAATGCTTGGGACGAGTCCATGTCTAGTGTATGTTAGTATCTGTCAATCAATGAACAATACACACACAGAATTTGGAGTCACCTTGTGAAATCTGACAGATTTGTTACATGTTTCTGGTAATGAAACCAAGGATGCGCCAATAAAGTGAACTTAATTACTGTAGCTCGCTTGCAATGGAAGCCTGACGAAACTTGCAAACAAGGGTGCTTGCTATGTGAACCTGAAACATCGGGTTAACCTCTACTCTTCAATGATAGTATTCAGTGTTCTTTTACATGCACTACCAATCCTAGCCCGGCTTAATGTCCCATCCAAAGAACAAAGTAATTAATGGTATAAAGTTTCTTGCTCAAGGACACAAGTGCCACGGCCGGGACTCGAACCCATACTCTGCTGATCAGAACTACAAGACCTTAAGTGGTTAAAACACAAAATTATCAAGCAAGTTAGGTTAAACAATACACTGATCAAGTTTTGGTCACTACAAGTTCTATTCCAACTCGAGCTGGGACTGGTCCCAACTTGAGCGTTACAGTTGGGACAGCCCAACTATAGCTGGGGATCCAGAGATCAGTCCCCAGCAGGGAACCAGCGCCGGCTGTTAAGAAACTTGCACATTGCATTGGATGGTTGCAATGCACGAGACTGCTTGTGAATTCAGTTGCGTGTAAGCCCCACATAACAGAGAAATAAATTTGATTCTTCTCAAGCTTTGAATACTTAAGTTCTGCCATGACAGTGTATCACATGAACCTGCTGTAAACCGAGAAAAACTTCAGGCAGGATAAACAAATTACTTCAAGAGGCCCATTTATTGTGGTCATCCAGTGTCACTATCACTATCATGCAATCCCAGCTATAGTTGGACCGTCCAGCTATTGTAGTTGGGCCGTCCCAACTGCAACACTCAAGTTTGGACCGGTCCAACCGTTGCGATGATTGTTAAGTTGGGACGGAACGGCTAGGATGAGAACTCTTGTTGGTTGCCATAACTGCACTGGTTGCATGCAAGGGCTTACTGCAAGTGTTGAAGATACAGTCTGAAATTAAGTGATTACTACAGTCATTGATAGTACCAGCAGCGTTCTCCCTTTATAGTGGTCCGCTGGCCAAATACCAGTTAAATCACCCGAGGACCAGTCACAAATCTCTCCAAGTGGTCCAGCTCAGCCTCGCTACCATGGGCAGTGCGCCGCATCGATACCTCTCGTCACTAACCCCTGGTAGGGATGTATTGAGAAACAACGCTGATTGGCTCCCAAGGGTGACTACTTTGCGTGCACGCTTGTTAAAAACTTTCGAGCGCATGTATGGCGCTTGAAGGACGCTAAGTACGCGCGTGTGAAAATGCAGGTATTTTGACGCGATTCCATTTCAAATGAATCATGTTTTTACACAGTCACACAGAGGACCAGTTGCTTTTTGACTTGATGCATATTTTACGGGTTACCGTACTTGAGCGCGCGCGTAGAACGGATCGGCGCAGTCCTAATTAAAATGTGCTAGATTCTAGCACATTTTAATTAACCAATTCCAGGGGTTATGATCGAGCAAGGCATACTGGGAAAAAATGGCACGGCGAGATCGATCACCCCTGGGAACGAGGATGTCCAGCTGACCAACTCAGTGTTGAAAAGCATCCCTATTCAGTAGGAATTATGGACCAGTGAAAAAGCTGGTGGACCAGTGAAATGACAAGCTAACTGGTCCTGCTGGCTAGTCACTGAAACAGTTAAGGGCAAAACCCTGACCAGTGCTGTTGGTTACTTTAAATATTGTTGGTCACAAAGATTCATGAGATAACTGGTGTAGACTTGCCATTTGCCCCTAGACATGCTAGAGAGACAGGTTTTGAATAAAATAAATCTCTGCCCAGGCATGTACATTCAATATTGATTGCTGGAATAAATGATCTTTTGTCAGATCATCAACAGTCGACTTGTCAAGGTGTCTGTATTTTACACAAACTGTCTCCTATTAACCCCTTCCTTACCATAGGCGACTTTAGTCGACTGCACTCATACCCCCTCTTCCTTACCATTGGCGACTTTAGTCGACCAAGCTTGCACACAAAAATGCACTCAAGCCTGAGCACAAAGGCCATTTGTAATAAAGTTGTAGTTTTGTCCATGTTCACCCTCCATACCCAAGCTTACCATCATTGGAAAGAGAGAGATCGGATCTTTCCAATGGTTGTAAAAAAAAATGAGGTTGCTATTATGCAATCTCTTCAAATTGGGATAGGAAGATCCGAAATGCCAAACACCTACGGAGCGCCATATGGTTGTGTACAAAAAAGTGTTTGAGATTATAGATTGCACTGAGGAAAGAAAGACATAGAACTTTGACATTTATTGGACCAATCTCAATGAGTTTTAGATTATATGAAAGGGAATTCAATAAGGAAGAACTTTTGTATTACTTATTTTGCTGTAAAACAATATCTTCAAGGAGATAATGGAGTTTGTAAAAAATGGCCTTTGAACGAAAGCTTTCTGTTGTGTAAGAATGTGTGCTTCACGCTTGAGTGGTCAAACAATGCGGTCACCAGCGGTTGTTTATGTCCAAACAATTCGGTAACAAAAGGGTTAAGCAAAAGTTTAGACTTTTCATTTCACAAATGGTGGTATGTTTCATCCCAAATGGACATTGTCCTATAGACTGAGTCTGGCTCAAGTCAATCTTAATTCAGGGCTCGATTTTGGGGGGAAACCCACTACACCTAGACCACAGGGATTGTAGCTCAAAATATTTACTACACCAGGATTTCTTGGTTTTTTTAAACCCAGAAATTAAATAAGTGAAGAAAATAATACTAACACAGTTTAACAGTTGAACTGTTTAATTTGAACAAGAAGATTTATCTCATTAGTATTCTCAACATACAATTGAAAGATATTTATCAATATGACTGAAAGTCAATACTCAAGAACAAAAATGCAAGACTGCCGGACTTGTCCAGTCACGACCTTGCTGGCTCGATGCTGCAAAACACTGGCCTCGGGCCTGCAGTCCAGTGTTAAATTCCAGCCCTGTTTTATCCCTTGATCATGTCTGATAACTAAGCTTAAATTAGTTGCCGATATAATCATAACCCTCCATCCTCCCGACTGTCGCAGACGTCTGCAGGAAGAGGGGAGAATGGAGGGTTACGACTATCGGAACTAACTAAGCTTTTAAAGCCCGAGGAACAATTTAGGACCAGGATCGAATTGCAATTTTGCCTATACTGCTAGTGTATTAATTCAGCTATACCACAATCCACATTCATTGAGATGCATGCACAATTTGTCAATAAACATGATAAATAGAAAGCTTTTGACTTTATTAAAGATGATCATTTTTGTGGCTAATTATATAGTGTCTCACGTTTTAAGGCAAAATATTTCAATGAACAATTCAAAAACTGAAACCCCCCTTGCATAAAAATTATTATTCACTTTTTACCTCAAAACTTGCCAACACTTTAATTTAACGCACTGAACAAAATAAGCAGGGCTAGCTATGTCACAAAACGAGACCAGCTTACCAAAAATAACCGAGAAAACGATGATGAAAAGAGCCAAGCTGGTTTAATGTATGAATCACCAGGAAACCCTCGGTGTCCTGTCAGCAATTTTCTCGACTACTAAAGTGCCAGCACCAAGTTTGGTGCTGGCACCAAATTAAAAAAAAACCTTGTCAACGACCGTCATTGACAGCGCGAACGGAATCCTGAAATCTCGTGTAACTGCCTTGTTTTCAATTGCAATGTTTTCACACATGTCTTCCTTATCCCAGTCCCAAATTATAATCCATAGGCGTCCCGGTAAAATTCTACAATTTCAAGGTTCTTATTTTCGAAACAGCAAACAGTAAACCGGATTTCCCCCCACTGAGAAAGCCTGCATTTTGAAAAGATCTTGGAATTTTCGAAACGGCGGACTGGAATTACCATCCCATCAGGCTTTCTGTGCTTTTTCAAAGCCTGAACAGTGAAAGCCTGCGTTTCGAAAATACCCTGACGTGGGTATTTTCGAAACGGCGGACTGGAATTACCAGGCTTTCTGTGTTTTTAAAAGCCTGAACAGGGAAAGCCTGCGTTTCGAAAATACCCTAATGTGTGTATTTTCGAAACGGCGGACTGGAGTTACCAGGCTTTCTGTGTTTTTAAAAGCCTGAACAGTGAAAGCCTGCGTTTCGAAAATACCCGAATGTGTGTATTTTCGAAACGGCGGACTGGAGTTACCAGGCTTTCACAATTGTTTTTACAAAGCCTGAATAGGGAAAGCCTGCGCTTCGAAAATACCCTAAGGTGGGTATTTTCGAAACGGCGGACTGGAGTTACCAGGCTTTTAGGTTTTTCAAACCCTGAACGGGGAAAGCCTGCGTTTCGAAAAGACCCCTATATGTGTATTTTTGAACTGGTGCACTGGAAACATGCTTTTTAATATTATTTTTTTCGGAGCCTGGCTAAATTGGGCTGAATAGGGAAAGTGCGTTTAATTCGAAAGATCATGTCTGGGTACGGTCATGGAGCTATATAGCTGGAATTACCAGCTAATAGCTTCATGGACGGTATGGCCATGGTACGGCCATGGTACGGCGCACTTACCAGGCTTCCAAATTTTGTTCCGACCCTGTAAATTTAAGATATCCAGGGCCCAATTTCATGGCTCTGCTTACCATCATGGAATGTTGTGCTTTATGGCCCATCGGAATGGTGCACTTTACAGAGCTCCATAAACGTAGAGTTATGTGGGTCATTTTCTGTCTTCCAGAAAGCGCCTTATCGAACGTTAAACGAGTAGCTCCATAGAGAAACCAACTTCACACTGGTTACAAACGTAAACGTGTCATAAATTCTCAAATTTGCCCTAGGGGTGTGTTGGACCAGACTGAGAATCAGCACTAAATTTAGTGTCAGCACCAAATTTGATGCTGGCGAGAAATTTGGTGCTAGCCTTGTCAACGACCGTCATCGACAGTGCGAACGGACTCCTGAATTCTTGTGTAATAGCCGGGTAATATTCCGTTGCAATGTTTTTATTGTAAAATCGTGATTGTTTTCTTCACATTAGCGATGTGTTTATTGGAGTGCAGGGAGTTTGAAACTAAGATAAACAGGCAGAAGCGTTTTACAATGATGCCACCCCCCCCCCCCCCACCTAGTATTAGATCTAGAAATGGACAGGGTTTTGAATTTTTTAATTTTCGTATCCGGCTACTATCCCAATTAGTTTGCAAGCAGATCTGACACTTCATTGTATACACCATTGTAGTACTCGGTTGTGATCATTCAATTGTCACTTTTTGTGATGATTTTGCTTTCATTTTGTTTATTTGTACATGGCGGCAAATTAGCGGATTAATAAAACTGTTAATGCCGGAAATCAGTGCTGTAAGATTTCACAGAGAATCATATTTGCAAAGCTATAGAGTTGCTAGTCCAGTTGCTATCAGACTTGGAAATCAGCTTGGCTAATCTAATTAATTGCATTTGTGACAAAACTGATCATTGTCTCGTGGATTATTAACGCCTATTTTTAAGAACATGTAATTATTTGCGTATTAAATTGAAATAAGGCTATACATGCTGATGTCTACTTGTCGTATCGGGTAATAAAGGCTGTATGGCATTGTTGGCACTGTTATGAAAGAGTTGTGGTTTATAGGATATAATGAATATTATGTGTTTGCGTGTTTGTAGTGTACAATAATTATGCAAATTGTAATTAGTTGGGCTGAGCTAACAAGTGTAAAGAATCAATTAGGGCTCAAATGAGTTATGGTCAGGGATATAAGGAAGACCTCATCCATGAAGATTTTTCGATGACTACTTTTCAAATAGGCCTAAAATAGGTAGTTGCGTGTTAAATCTATATCTCGCATAGTAAATTCGCACGCGGTCTATACTATATGTAAATATTTAGTTAGTTGGGCTGAGCTGTTTAGTGATGCAATTTAATGTTATTGTGGCGCCTAAGGTTTGGGATATACGAAATACACCCACGTAGAAAACTTCAGATTTTATGGGTTCTCGATGACTATACTTTTGATCTGAAAATTAGGTAGTTGAATTGGTAAACCTACAACTCGCATAGTAATTTCGCACACGGGCCTATCATGCAATAGTTTGATTAGTTGGGCTGAGCATATTAGCAAACCAAACCAGGTTAATTGGGCCTCTAAGAGGTATGGTTTTGGATATCAGTAAGACATGTAGGCCTATGGAGAAAAACAACTCAAATTTCATGTATTTATGATGACTTATTTTTTAAATGAAGTTTAGGTATCGTTGCGTGTTTAAACTACAACTCCTTATAAATTCGCACACGGGCCTATATTTTATGCAACAGTTTAATTAGTTGGGCTGAGCTAATTAGTGAAGCAATTTTATTTGGGCGCCTCTGGATGATGGTTTAGGATGTAAGGAAGACATCTATGAAAAAAACCCAGAAGATTTAATGGATTTTCAATGACCACTTTTCAAATGAAGCCATGCCAATCTATCATACAGCCATGACATTTATTTGGTATACAGAAAAAGCTGTGGGTATGGCCTGTAATGAGGTTCCACGCACAGTGCAGTGCCTCCCGACAGAACAGTAATGGCATCACTGGTACATTTGTGTTGCAGTAGAATTACCCCAAAGACACAATTCACATGCATAATTTTTAACCCTCTTTTATTGACATAATGAATGTCAGAAAACCGATCAAATTTTCACACACTTTTTTTCCCACAACACAATTTTACATATTATATGCTAACAGCCTTTTTTTTCCTAGGTTAGGACCTACACTTTCCTCACATCTTTCTTCCCGGCATGACATGTTCCTCTCATGTAACATTACATGTATATAATTCTGGCATTTTTGATTCCTCAGATGTTCTGCCCCAGAAGATTCTAGCAAGAGACTACCTCCAGTCATTAGAGAATGACAGCAGATAGCTTCATCCCTCGGAGTAGCTTGTGATTTCCAAGACTTGCACTCTTTCATTTTTCGAGGCTTTGACTAGAAGAGACCGCTGGCAGCGGCCGAATGTGTCTTGTTCCGGAAGACCTCAGATGTTTTCAAATGGTTTGTCGCACCTTGAATCCATGGGTACCAGCCTACATAGATGCTAGGCTGCCTCATTCTGGACATCATTCATCTACAGTTGGCATCAAACAAGATTAGAGTAGAGCCTTTTGTGTCAACAATCCAATGGAGTTGAAAATGGTGCCTTAGCACTAGTTTTTATAAAGGTTTAGCGTCTGTGTTTTTTTTTTTTTTTTTTTTTTTTTTTTTACAAAGGAGATCCTATTGGGGGATTGGGGGGGGGGGGTAAGCGAGAAAGTAGTTAATTTTTTTTATTTGGCCATGTAAGGTTCTAGCAAGAAGGTTTGTGTTTTTGAGTTTGGACAGTTTTGGGCCACTCTGCTTTATTTTTACCATCGACATAAAAACACATTGAAATAGAGTATTGCAGTCATCCTCTGATTCAATTAACATGTTTTGTTTTTTTCTTTTTTTTTTTTTGGGGGGGAGGACTTTTCTGTAGAGACACAGGAAGGAGGCCCCTCCCAGATCAATTGTTTTCGGAGCATGGCCAGAGCTAGGCTCCCTAAAAAATAGAGAAAATTGCCTACAGAAACTAAATGTGCTCTCTCTTGCTCATTTCAATTTTGTTAGTCAACATGTTATGCATGACATGTAGGGATGGGAAGATGACAGAAGACAGTCCACTATTTTGTAGAACCAAATTGGTGACTCTTCAATTATGAAGTTATGTTCTACTTCAAGAAGCAAACTCTTTTTTTTTTTTCAATCACTACTCACTAATAACAAAGCACTGAAGGAGTTTTTTGTGCATGAACAACCATTGAAAAGGGTGCTGAGAAATTCCGAACGCCAACATTTTGAGAGATTTGAAGGCAATGTGTGCCCCTTTAAGACGGCCAAAACAGCTATCTCATGAACAAGCTCCATGCTAACATCCCTCTATTGACTGTGGTGTCAGAATCCCTGAACTCAAGTCGAACTTGGACTATTTTCATTATCCATCCTGACAAACTTATATCACAATAATATTGTTTTTATTATCAATTACAGAATTACCGAAATAAGAATAAAATGTGTACAGATGAACTATTTACGGGAAAAGTTCTCTTTATTTATGAAATGTCAAAGTGTAATCACACATACCCCAGTTAGTTTATTAGACAGTCCTATTGGTTGAAAGGTGGTCACATGACCGTTTAAGGCCGGTTTTAAACGGCTGATAAGGACGTAACTGCAGCTGTGAATGCGCATTCGGCGCTCCAGAGCATTGCTATCAATACATACTGGTTCTCAAAATAAAATATATTAAAACGCACGTACAAAACTGCTGAGCATCTCATAGCCATAGGCATGTTGTCCAACCAGCCAACGCTGGCGCTAATTTACTCGTAATGCAATCAACACAAACCGATACTCGATGTAAAAACTTAAAACACGCGTACGTATACCACTGTCATGATTTTGTCCCCCAGTGTGTGTGTGTGTGTCCCCCATACATTAAATTAACATGGGCTGAAGGAAGTTGATTAAAAAGACGGGGCTATCGGAGAAAATGTCAACACAATTTGCTGTACAGGGGGCGGGGAGAATCTCCTGCCAAACCGGCTCGAATGAATTGACAAACAATGGAAGACTTTCAGGTGGCTAGGTGGCAGCAGACTTACCAGGTAACTCCACTAGACTCAGAAATATATAAGTAAGTTCGTTCAAAGGACTAACGGTTGGTTTAGTGACAAACGTAGGGCATGCACACTGAAGTTGGAAGTGTGAACGACCCTAGTCCTGTCGTTAGCCTTTTGGAAATATGGTGGATACTACAGGAGTGCACTGTTTGGTTTGGGTGTATACAGACAAATTTACCAAAACCTAATAGTGCCAATAGTATTGTTTCCTCCATATCTAAAAATGTCCACACATTTCAACACGACCATAAAATGGCGGTGGCCAGTTTGATTACATTTTTGGACAAGTTCATAAAAGCGACACGGTATACACCATGACGAAATGGTCAACTAGCGTAGTCCAACAATCGTCTACTGGACAGATTTCAAGATAACTTGGTCAAAATATGGTCAATGATTGTACTTAATTAGGACACAACGCTACAACAACTCCTTTGTCCCTACTGCAAATCGTTTTTACAATGGTTTTTAAGTAGTAGCTGCTGTGTTTTTCTGAGTTGTCGGTTTTAAGGACCTCACTTGTGTACATTTAACCCTGTATATAATTTTTGCTGTGCACATTTTTAATCCATACCGGAAACATATTTTTATACCTGATATTCTTAATTAACATTTTTGATCAATCTGTCTGTTTATTGTTATAAAATGTTTAGTGTTTTTGTCAGTACGGTTGAATCAAGGCCAGTTTTAATTTCCCCAGTGTGGGATAATAAAGTTCTTATCTATCTATGTATCTATCTACTTGCACACTTGGCCTTTGTATGCGCAGTTGTGTGCTCAGAAGTACGTAGACTATGGAAATTTACCTGGTATGTCTTCTGCAATCTAGTAATTTTAAACACCAACTTGAAGGAAATTACTCCAACTAATTTTGAGTTCAGTTATTATTTGGTTACAAGTGTGAAGTCTTCCTCCCTGTAATGCTGTTGAAATTTGGTCAGAAAAAAAACTAACCCCTTCCCCTTCTTCAATTTTTGAACTACAGTTTTTTCCCGCTGTTGGCAATGCACTGCATGGTTCCCAGCGACGACCCACAACAATGATAAGTGAAATCAAAACTGAAGTACCAGGGCCTCGGAAAACCAGTGAAAAACCAGTAATTTTTTATGTCACAACACAGACTGAATGAAGGCTGTTTTTCTCTGTTGCCATGCATTTCCCATTGTCTTGTTTGGATCGAGTCCGTTGTGTGACGTCACAGTGCTGTTGTGATTCCTAGGCAGTTAGGAGATTTTTTTGTGAAACTCTGCATTTTTGCCCAGCGTGACACAGATCAAAATTTCTTTACATTATGAAACCATTATTATTGAGTTTTATTCAATTACATGTATTTGTAATCATTACACACCCATTTACCTTTCTGTAACGAAAGAAAAATACTGTTAATTTCGTTCAATGTCACCCTTGCTTTTTGGGCCCACGGTGCCAAATCCTACAAAGTCAGAATACAATTGTTGTGGATTTGGGATCGTTAGGTTTAGAATGAACAAAGTGACACAATTGTATCAAAAATAGTTTTGGTAAAGTATCATTTCGTCAGCGTTTTCACGAAGTAGCACGCTACGTGCTTAAGGAATTTTTTTTTACATTTTAATTTTTTTACATTTCTGTTGATAATGCATGAAGACCTACAATTCCATGAAGTTTCAAAGCTCAGACAGCTTTACTTTTTTAATTAAGCTAATGAGTGTTTTCAACTTTTGCCCAATTTTGGCATTTTTTGTTTTCACGAAGTAGCACCCAACTTCTGTTTACCATTGTAATGCACGGCACGCACTCAAGTCAAAGTGAGGTAAAAACGTTTTCACGAAGTAGCACGCAAGTTGTGTGAGCGCGCGCGCGCTGACCTAGTTTCATGAAGTAACACAAAATGCTGTGTTGTAGTATAGGCGCGTGCTACTTCATGAAAACGCAAAAAGACATATTTCGCACTTTTTTGGTTTCACGAAGTAGCACGAAACTTCTCTCGTGTCTAGTTTCTTAATTAATTATGCAAATGAGTCAAAATAAGATTATTTTTTAAGTTCAAGTCATCAAGTATCTACATTGAGAAATTTAAATGGAAATACTTTGAAGTTTTGAAGGAAAGTGGGTTTCTAAAAAATGTTCAACTTCAGAGGCCGTTTTCTCTGATTATTTTTTTGCTGGTATAGCAGTGCGTGCTACTTCGTGAAAACGCTGACGATTTCATGACACAAAATGACATTTTCATTCTTAAAAGTTAGCCATTTTCGGTGACCAGAAAATCGAACAAGTGAACAAACTTTTCATTTGCTGTTTGCGATTTCTCTAGCGCGGAGAACAGCGCCCTCCATGGCATCCATCATTGCCCCCCTCACCCCCCTCTGCTCCATGACATGTACCCCACAAATCGTTGTTCCTCCAGGCGAGGTGACATTGTCCTTGATTTGCGCCGGGTGGGCTCCGGTCTCGATGATTAGTTTCGCTGTGCCCTGGGTAACATAATAAGAATAAGAATACTAAGGTTCTTAAAAAAGCGTACCCAGAGGGCGTCCCAAAGCGCTCATTATATTTCCTACAGAAATGCAGAGCTATATTTGGAATTATAACACCCATTGTATATCTCTGTGACACAAACTTAATGTAGAAACACCAAGGCGAATCCCCATCTTTTAGCAATAAGTGTCCTGAGTTCTTTTTACATGCATTACACAACACACATACCATCCGAAGGTCTTTAGTACCCTGATATTTTGGCTGGTGACCTAATTGTGCAAGTACTTGCTTCCTCCTTCGGTTGGGACGTTAAGCCGCTAGGTCCCATGTGTTGTGTACGAATAACAAAAAAGCCCGTCTCATTCACTTAGTTACTTTTTTCTCCCTCTTCCCACCTTTCATTTTGTCTCCAAAACTGGTCAAACTCAAGCCCTTGGCAAGTCTCTATACTAGTCACAGTTTGACTACAGCTACAAGTGGTCAAATAAACAGTCACATAAATATGATGCATTATGAGTTATTTGAAGAGCAAAAACCATTCCAGCCCTCATGTTTCCATTTCCAATTTACACATCCTACAAACAACCTGTGAAAATTTCATCAGATAATGTGGGTTTTTTTTCTAACACAAGAGTAATGGTTTAATGTTTTGTCCAGAGTTTTGTTTATGTTCACAAGTTATTCTGCTATTTCCTATACAAGAAGATTTCTGGTACATGTAGCTAACAAAGTAACGTTTTACCCTGCTATTGTTTTACACAAACTTCCTTCACTTATGATTTTGTAAACAGTTGGGCACTGGTATTTTTGGCTGGTGACCCATTTTTTGCGGAGTAAAATTTTTTTTGCAGAAGGTTTATGTCATTTGCTGAAAATCCTGCAGGAACTCGGGCATCTTATACTTACCAACAATGAGTAAGGAGCAAGTTTGTTGGCTAGAACCCGGGGCAATCCCATCTTGACTGCACCATCTGCCAGAGCCTCTATGATCATAGAATTCTGTCAGAATACACGATACGACAATTTATTAGCAACAAGTGGACAGAACGGGCAGGTAGGTGATCCCCATCGTTTTTATGAGCCCATGCCACCTCGAAACACAACTCGTGGTCAGTGGACGGGTTAAACCAAAACATTGAGCAAATACAAGTATCTGTGCCCTTGAGTGAGCGAGAACATACCTACGGAGTTCAAGCCCCTGGCATGGGTTGCTACAACAAAACATGTATTTGAAAAATTAAAATAATAAAAAATTCTTATTAATTTTGGTTTTACCCTTGTGTTAGCACTGTATACTCAGTACTTTCCCGAGTTCTGTGAAAAAAAATCACAGGCAGATTACTCGGGTGGGATTCGAACCCCCGACCTTTGCAATTCTAGAGCAGTGTCTTACCAACTAGACCACAGAGATTGCCCGGTAGCTAGAGGCAGTTCGAATCCTATATTTTAGCAGCGGGTTCCCCGATGCAAAATTAACATCTATGAAATTGTTGCCGAACCCGCTGCTAAAATATAGGATTCGAACTGCCTCTAGCTACCGGGCAATCTCGGTGGTCTACATGTAGGTAAGGTTTTTAAAAATTGTTTTTTCATCCCTGGTGCGATTATCAAACTTATTAAATTGTTTGCAGTTCCCAGGTACCCCCTTCTTGTGACAAGGGTGGCAAGCGTGGCTAGTGGGTAAAGCTTGCTCAATTCAGTCAATAAACCGAGCGAGATGGCGCGTTCCTGTTTTAATGTTAAAAGTTTATGTTCAGCCCAACCAAACAGTTCCGGGTAATACCAATTACTGCAGGAATTTAGCAATGATTCACCGTGAATCCCCAAAATAAGAGGCGCCCAAGCTCTATACCTAAGAAGATGATGAAGAAATGTCAGCTTTTAAATGTGGGAGGAAAGCCCTAAAACAGGGAAACCCACGCCATCATCAGGTACAGACTGAAAACCCAATCCACACCGCAAGGCTCTGGTCTGAGGTGGGATTTGAACCGAGGTCAACAGAGGAGAAGGGCTGGGAAATAAACCACTGAGCCAGCCTGAACTCCCTAAACCAAGTTAATCAAAACATAACCATTCCCTAAACCAAGTTAATCAAAACAAAACCACTTTAGAGGAAAGCAGATTTTTTGAATCCAGGTTGGTCAATGGGGGACTTCTCGGTCTGTGCGCATGCTCAGAACTGCGTAAACAATGGAAATTTACCTGGTAAGTCCGCTGCCACCTAGCGTTCCAAAGTCTCCCATTGTGAGTTACCCCCCAAAAAATGTATCCATAGGAGCAATGATTGTGGGAAAAATCGAAACAGAAACAAATTGCGGGAGGTACTCCCAATACCAACCCATGCACAAGCAGCCCCACCCAGCTGGGCGGTTACATCCAGCAGGTTCTCCTGCACCTCCTCACAGCAACCCAGGGGTTTGAAGAGCGCCTCCACGATGCTGACGTCCTGTGCCGAGGCTTTGACTGACTTTGTGTACATAGCTATACCAGCTGCAACTTCATTGGGAAGGCTAGCCGTGACTCGAATAATGTGACACAAAGGTAACCCCTACAGAGAGAGAGAAAACAGTAAATCCTCCAGGCTTTTAGCTTGAAAAATAGCCATTGCCATTCTTAAGAACAACTTTAGTAGTAAACTCGCAGGAAACATCCATGTATAAAACTCTTTCTGGACTGGGAAGAGTGTTGGTTCTGAGCAAGGGTATGCTGGAATCTCGTAACGTTCAGACTTACCTCCCATTGACCCAAATAGTGGCAGCTTGTCCATTTTTGTATTCCACATTTGTACAGCAACAGGACAAAGGTCTGAAATGGGGGGTTACACAATAGCCCCCAGAAAAGGTATATCACAAGGCACGTTTTCCAGTACCTGGTGCCCCCTCTTTGTACGGGTAAAATGAAGAATAGCAGGGTAGGTGCGTGCCACCCATGGTATGCGTCTGGTTTAGTTTTACACAAGGTCACCTTATTTGTAAACAAGAAGATATTGACTAATAAGTGCATGTACCCGTTCAAATATCTCCAACTTTGTCCCAACGCTTAACGGAACAACAAGCTGCCCTTTCTTAACACTCTGCACAATTTTCCACATCACCTCTTCCATATGGTAAGGTTTACAAGCCAGGAACAAAACGTTGCTTTTCGTGGCAACATCCTGATTATCGTGTGTTACTTTGATTCCCAACTCCTGCAAGAAGAAAATGAAAAGGTTACATAAACAAAAATAGAGTTTACCCAGTAAGATTTTTCTTGTGGTTTATCACTTAACATGCTTGATAGGCACCCCTTGAAAGGTGATTCCTCTCCAGCTGCTTCCCAGCTTGTATCATAAACTTGGGTGTGATCCATGGTCTATACAGAAATTACAGGTTGAATGGCTTCTGACTGGTACCCTTGAACAAAGATGTTGACAAAATAGGGAGACAGCCAACGTTAGAACTAGATAGGGCAGTTGGTAGAGCGCTGGCTGGTTAATCTGGAGGTCTCAGGTTCAAATCCTAATCTTGTCAACTTTATTTTGTTCAGCCCAAAATTGAATGAAATTTACCCAGTCAGTTTTCCTTATAATTTATTACTTGAAAACAAAAAAAGGGACACAAGTTTCATGACTGGGGTTTTGAACCCATACCCTGATAGCCTTTTGTCAAGGCCTTTGTGGCTTGGACTGCTTCGTAGAGCCGCGACCCCAAGCGACTGGAAGGGGAGATCGCGCATACCAGTTGGGAAGCCACGAGGGCCTTTTCCAACTTTGCGGTTTCAAATGTTTTTCTTGACATATCTCGATTTCTGCTACCCTAACGGTAGCAAAAGTCCAAACCAATCAGAAGCGACGGGGGTCAGCAGGTCAGCATGCACTTACAAATTATGCAAACTAACAAATATACAAAATTGCAAACGTCTCGTTGTGTGTATCATCAGATACTTATTTCCATACAAGTTATGAATAATGCACGTTTCATACTTCGTGATTAATTCATCAACAAAAGAAAGCGCAAACAAGTTGGAAAAGGCCCTCAAGGCTTTGCCACTCGGCTCGCATGCCTGGTCTCCCATTCCAGTTGCTCCGCTGTTTACAAAGCTGTCCAAGCCATGAAGGTCATGACAAAAGGCTAATACCCTGATGACTTTGCCTTTTACCCCCTGGGTGAAGAGAAGCAATTATTGTTAAGTGTCTTGCTCAAGTGTCATGACCGGGATTGGTACCCACGCCCCAATGACTTCGCCACCAGAACTTGGGCCCGGTGCACGAGACCGCTGAAACAATTTAAGTGCATCTTTTACTCACCTTAATTTTGTTGAGGTTTCTGTCGCTTGGTGCGCTGACATAAAACTGTTCTGGTTTCAAAACACCTGTGCAACGTGGAGACAAGATTGACAAAGGTGATAAAAACACAGGGTCATCGATCGGTTCTTTTCACCACCTGACCACATTTGCTGATTTGTACACAACATTATCAAGAAAGATACAATAAAATTCATTTGTAAAAACTTCAGCTAAAAAGACGTTGTCTACTTAATGAGAAAACAAAGAAAACGTGTCTCGGTATTTTCACCCGAACGCCGAATCCATCAACGTTTAGCGAGGTGGTAGCGGGTACCAACCGCATCTCTGGCCTCAGCATTTAGGACGGACACCAACCCTCTAAATAAACGATTCATGCATGATTCATTTCTCAGTTTTGAATGTTTTTAAATAATTTCTAATGAATGGGGGGCATTCCAAACGAAATAATTTCACAAGATGCTTACTACCATTACCGTCTTTATAACGGTAGCTTTCTGAAAGAAATGGCCCAATTATTTTTGGGGGTCATCACCAAGGTATGACCCCATTGAACAGAAAAATTGAGTCCCATTTATGATATAAAGTATAAAAGTGTTTGATGTGGGAGGAAAACGCTATCCCAAACAATCAGGTAGGGTCTGAAAACCCTATCCACATGCAAGGCTCCGGTCCGAAGCGGGATTTCACTGGTGACAGAGGTCAAAAAGCAGGGACAACTGACAAAGGATTTTAATGAAAAAATTCATAATAATAATAATAGTTTCTTACAATGCCAGAGTTTGCCCATAAATTTGTTAATGACTAGCCAAAAGGACTAAAGCATACAAAATAGGAATGCTTTTCAACACTGAACTAGCCAGCTTGAACAGATAGAGGAAATTTTGACTAGTCCTTGGGTATTTTAACTGGTATTTGGTGTAGGATGAATTTCAACAGTACAATGTTTTAGTTTAAAAATGACTACAAAAGGAGGGAAACTTGACCTAGTCCTCCAGGAGTCACACCCCTACATACCCTCTCTGAGAAGTCCTTTGATGATGGACTGAGCCATGTTACCTCCGCCTATGAAACCAACCACCGTGGATGGGCTCAATGCTTGGGACGAGTCCATGTCTAGTGTATGTTAGTATCTGTCAATCAATGAACAATACACACACAGAATTTGGAGTCACCTTGTGAAATCTGACAGATTTGTTACATGTTTCTGGTAATGAAACCAAGGATGCGCCAATAAAGTGAACTTAATTACTGTAGCTCGCTTGCAATGGAAGCCTGACGAAACTTGCAAACAAGGGTGCTTGCTATGTGAACCTGAAACATCGGGTTAACCTCTACTCTTCAATGATAGTATTCAGTGTTCTTTTACATGCACTACCAATCCTAGCCCGGCTTAATGTCCCATCCAAAGAACAAAGTAATTAATGGTATAAAGTTTCTTGCTCAAGGACACAAGTGCCACGGCCGGGACTCGAACCCATACTCTGCTGATCAGAACTACAAGACCTTAAGTGGTTAAAACACAAAATTATCAAGCAAGTTAGGTTAAACAATACACTGATCAAGTTTTGGTCACTACAAGTTCTATTCCAACTCGAGCTGGGACTGGTCCCAACTTGAGCGTTACAGTTGGGACAGCCCAACTATAGCTGGGGATCCAGAGATCAGTCCCCAGCAGGGAACCAGCGCCGGCTGTTAAGAAACTTGCACATTGCATTGGATGGTTGCAATGCACGAGACTGCTTGTGAATTCAGTTGCGTGTAAGCCCCACATAACAGAGAAATAAATTTGATTCTTCTCAAGCTTTGAATACTTAAGTTCTGCCATGACAGTGTATCACATGAACCTGCTGTAAACCGAGAAAAACTTCAGGCGGGATAAACAAATTACTTCAAGAGGCCCATTTATTGTGGTCATCCAGTGTCACTATCACTATCATGCAATCCCAGCTATAGTTGGACCGTCCAGCTATTGTAGTTGGGCCGTCCCAACTGCAACACTCAAGTTTGGACCGGTCCAACCGTTGCGATGATTGTTAAGTTGGGACGGAACGGCTAGGATGAGAACTCTTGTTGGTTGCCATAACTGCACTGGTTGCATGCAAGGGCTTACTGCAAGTGTTGAAGATACAGTCTGAAATTAAGTGATTACTACAGTCATTGATAGTACCAGCAGCGTTCTCCCTTTATAGTGGTCCGCTGGCCAAATACCAGTTAAATCACCCGAGGACCAGTCACAAATCTCTCCAAGTGGTCCAGCTCAGCCTCGCTACCATGGGCAGTGCGCCGCATCGATACCTCTCGTCACTAACCCCTGGTAGGGATGTATTGAGAAACAACGCTGATTGGCTCCCAAGGGTGACTACTTTGCGTGCACGCTTGTTAAAAACTTTCGAGCGCATGTATGGCGCTTGAAGGACGCTAAGTACGCGCGTGTGAAAATGCAGGTATTTTGACGCGATTCCATTTCAAATGAATCATGTTTTTACACAGTCACACAGAGGACCAGTTGCTTTTTGACTTGATGCATATTTTACGGGTTACCGTACTTGAGCGCGCGCGTAGAACGGATCGGCGCAGTCCTAATTAAAATGTGCTAGATTCTAGCACATTTTAATTAACCAATTCCAGGGGTTATGATCGAGCAAGGCATACTGGGAAAAAATGGCACGGCGAGATCGATCACCCCTGGGAACGAGGATGTCCAGCTGACCAACTCAGTGTTGAAAAGCATCCCTATTCAGTAGGAATTATGGACCAGTGAAAAAGCTGGTGGACCAGTGAAATGACAAGCTAACTGGTCCTGCTGGCTAGTCACTGAAACAGTTAAGGGCAAAACCCTGACCAGTGCTGTTGGTTACTTTAAATATTGTTGGTCACAAAGATTCATGAGATAACTGGTGTAGACTTGCCATTTGCCCCTAGACATGCTAGAGAGACAGGTTTTGAATAAAATAAATCTCTGCCCAGGCATGTACATTCAATATTGATTGCTGGAATAAATGATCTTTTGTCAGATCATCAACAGTCGACTTGTCAAGGTGTCTGTATTTTACACAAACTGTCTCCTATTAACCCTTTCCTTACCATAGGCGACTTTAGTCGACTGCACTCATACCCCCTCTTCCTTACCATTGGCGACTTTAGTCGACCAAGCTTGCACACAAAAATGCACTCAAGCCTGAGCACAAAGGCCATTTGTAATAAAGTTGTAGTTTTGTCCATGTTCACCCTCCATACCCAAGCTTACCATCATTGGAAAGAGAGAGATCGGATCTTTCCAATGGTTGTAAAAAAAAATGAGGTTGCTATTATGCAATCTCTTCAAATTGGGATAGGAAGATCCGAAATGCCAAACACCTACGGAGCGCCATATGGTTGTGTACAAAAAAGTGTTTGAGATTATAGATTGCACTGAGGAAAGAAAGACATAGAACTTTGACATTTATTGGACCAATCTCAATGAGTTTTAGATTATATGAAAGGGAATTCAATAAGGAAGAACTTTTGTATTACTTATTTTGCTGTAAAACAATATCTTCAAGGAGATAATGGAGTTTGTAAAAAATGGCCTTTGAACGAAAGCTTTCTGTTGTGTAAGAATGTGTGCTTCACGCTTGAGTGGTCAAACAATGCGGTCACCAGCGGTTGTTTATGTCCAAACAATTCGGTAACAAAAGGGTTAAGCAAAAGTTTAGACTTTTCATTTCACAAATGGTGGTATGTTTCATCCCAAATGGACATTGTCCTATAGACTGAGTCTGGCTCAAGTCAATCTTAATTCAGGGCTCGATTTTTGGGGGAAACCCACTACACCTAGACCACAGGGATTGTAGCTCAAAATATTTACTACACCAGGATTTCTTGGTTTTTTTAAACCCAGAAATTAAATAAGTGAAGAAAATAATACTAACACAGTTTAACAGTTGAACTGTTTAATTTGAACAAGAAGATTTATCTCATTAGTATTCTCAACATACAATTGAAAGATATTTATCAATATGACTGAAAGTCAATACTCAAGAACAAAAATGCAAGACTGCCGGACTTGTCCAGTCACGACCTTGCTGGCTCGATGCTGCAAAACACTGGCCTCGGGCCTGCAGTCCAGTGTTAAATTCCAGCCCTGTTTTATCCCTTGATCATGTCTGATAACTAAGCTTAAATTAGTTGCCGATATAATCATAACCCTCCATCCTCCCGACTGTCGCAAACGTCTGCAGGAAGAGGGGAGAATGGAGGGTTACGACTATCGGAACTAACTAAGCTTTTAAAGCCCGAGGAACAATTTAGGACCAGGATCGAATTGCAATTTTGCCTATACTGCTAGTGTATTAATTCAGCTATACCACAATCCACATTCATTGATATGCATGCACAATTTGTCAATAAACATGATAAATAGAAAGCTTTTGACTTTATTAAAGATGATCATTTTTGTGGCTAATTATATAGTGTCTCACGTTTTAAGGCAAAATATTTCAATGAACAATTCAAAAACTGAAACCCCCCTTGCATAAAAATTATTATTCACTTTTTACCTCAAAACTTGCCAACACTTTAATTTAACGCACTGAACAAAATAAGCAGGGCTAGCTATGTCACAAAACGAGACCAGCTTACCAAAAATAACCGAGAAAACGATGATGAAAAGAGCCAAGCTGGTTTAATGTATGAATCACCAGGAAACCCTCGGTGTCCTGTCAGCAATTTTCTCGACTACTAAAGTGCCAGCACCAAGTTTGGTGCTGGCACCAAATTTAAAAAAAACCTTGTCAACGACCGTCATTGACAGCGCGAACGGAATCCTGAAATCTCGTGTAACTGCCTTGTTTTCAATTGCAATGTTTTCACAGATGTCTTCCTTATCCCAGTCCCAAATTATAATCCATAGGCGTCCCGGTAAAATTCTACAATTTCAAGGTTCTTATTTTCGAAACAGCAAACAGTAAACCGGATTTCCCCCCACTGAGAAAGCCTGCATTTTGAAAAGATCTTGGAATTTTCGAAACGGCGGACTGGAATTACCATCCCATCAGGCTTTCTGTGCTTTTTCAAAGCCTGAACAGTGAAAGCCTGCGTTTCGAAAATACCCTGACGTGGGTATTTTCGAAACGGCGGACTGGAATTACCAGGCTTTCTGTGTTTTTAAAAGCCTGAACAGGGAAAGCCTGCGTTTCGAAAATACCCTAATGTGTGTATTTTCGAAACGGCGGACTGGAGTTACCAGGCTTTCTGTGTTTTTAAAAGCCTGAACAGTGAAAGCCTGCGTTTCGAAAATACCCTAATGTGTGTATTTTCGAAACGGCGGACTGGAGTTACCAGGCTTTCACAATTGTTTTTACAAAGCCTGAATAGGGAAAGCCTGCGCTTCGAAAATACCCTAAGGTGGGTATTTTCGAAACGGCGGACTGGAGTTACCAGGCTTTTAGGTTTTTCAAACCCTGAACGGGGAAAGCCTGCGTTTCGAAAAGACCCCTATATGTGTATTTTTGAACTGGTGCACTGGAAACATGCTTTGAATATTATTTTTTTCGGAGCCTGGCTAAATTGGGCTGAATAGGGAAAGTGCGTTTAATTCGAAAGATCATGTCTGGGTACGGTCATGGAGCTATATAGCTGGAATTACCAGCTAATAGCTTCATGGACGGTATGGCCATGGTACGGCCATGGTACGGCGCACTTACCAGGCTTCCAAATTTTGTTCCGACCCTGTAAATTTAAGATATCCAGGGCCCAATTTCATGGCTCTGCTTACCATCATGGAATGTTGTGCTTTATGGCCCATCGAATGGTGCACTTTACAGAGCTCCATAAACGTAGAGTTATGTGGGTCATTTTCTGTCTTCCAGAAAGCGCCTTATCGAACGTTAAACGAGTAGCTCCATAGAGAAACCAACTTCACACTGGTTACAAACGTAAACGTGTCATAAATTCTCAAATTTGCCCCAGGGGTGTGTTGGACCAGACTGAGAATCAGCACTAAATTTAGTGTCAGCACCAAATTTGATGCTGGCGAGAAATTTGGTGCTAGCCTTGTCAACGACCGTCATCGACAGTGCGAACGGACTCCTGAATTCTTGTGTAATAGCCGGGTAATATTCCGTTGCAATGTTTTTATTGTAAAATCGTGATTGTTTTCTTCACATTAGCGATGTGTTTATTGGAGTGCAGGGAGTTTGAAACTAAGATAAACAGGCAGAAGCGTTTTACAATGATGCCACCCCCCCCCCCCCCCCACCTAGTATTAGATCTAGAAATGGACAGGGTTTTGAATTTTTGAATTTTCGTATCCGGCTACTATCCCAATTAGTTTGCAAGCAGATCTGACACTTCATTGTATACACCATTGTAGTACTCGGTTGTGATCATTCAATTGTCACTTTTTGTGATGATTTTGCTTTCATTTTGTTTATTTGTACATGGCGGCAAATTAGCGGATTAATAAAACTGTTAATGCCGGAAATCAGTGCTGTAAGATTTCACAGAGAATCATATTTGCAAAGCTATAGAGTTGCTAGTCCAGTTGCTATCAGACTTGGAAATCAGCTTGGCTAATCTAATTAATTGCATTTGTGACAAAACTGATCATTGTCTCGTGGATTATTAACGCCTATTTTTAAGAACATGTAATTATTTGCGTATTAAATTGAAATAAGGCTATACATGCTGATGTCTACTTGTCGTATCGGGTAATAAAGGCTGTATGGCATTGTTGGCACTGTTATGAAAGAGTTGTGGTTTATAGGATATAATGAATATTATGTGTTTGCGTGTTTGTAGTGTACAATAATTATGCAAATTGTAATTAGTTGGGCTGAGCTAACAAGTGTAAAGAATCAATTAGGGCTCAAATGAGTTATGGTCAGGGATATAAGGAAGACCTCATCCATGAAGATTTTTCGATGACTACTTTTCAAATAGGCCTAAAATAGGTAGTTGCGTGTTAAATCTATATCTCGCATAGTAAATTCGCACGCGGTCTATACTATATGTAAATATTTAGTTAGTTGGGCTGAGCTGTTTAGTGATGCAATTTAATGTTATTGTGGCGCCTAAGGTTTGGGATATACGAAATACACCCACGTAGAAAACTTCAGATTTTATGGGTTCTCGATGACTATACTTTTGATCTGAAAATTAGGTAGTTGACTTGGTAAACCTACAACTCGCATAGTAATTTCGCACACGGGCCTATCATGCAATAGTTTGATTAGTTGGGCTGAGCATATTAGCAAACCAAACCAGGTTAATTGGGCCTCTAAGAGGTATGGTTTTGGATATCAGTAAGACATGTAGGCCTATGGAGAAAAACAACTCAAATTTCATGTATTTATGATGACTTATTTTTTAAATGAAGTTTAGGTATCGTTGCGTGTTTAAACTACAACTCCTTATAAATTCGCACACGGGCCTATATTTTATGCAACAGTTTAATTAGTTGGGCTGAGCTAATTAGTGAAGCAATTTTATTTGGGCGCCTCTGGATGATGGTTTAGGATGTAAGGAAGACATCTATGAAAAAAACCCAGAAGATTTAATGGATTTTCAATGACCACTTTTCAAATGAAGCCATGCCAATCTATCATACAGCCATGACATTTATTTGGTATACAGAAAAAGCTGTGGGTATGGCCTGTAATGAGGTTCCACGCACGAGTTTCTCTGAATTTAGCGTGGCGCACCCCCACCCCACCCCTTCGATAGGTCCCGGCGGCTTGGATGAGATCTCCCTATGGGTGAGATCTTGTCTTGGATGAGATCTCCCCATCGACGAGATCTTGTCTTGGATGAGATCTTGTCTTGAATGAGATTTCCCAATGGATGAGATTTTGTCCTGGATGAGATCTCCCCTTGGATGAGATCTTCTCTTGGATGAGATCTCCCCATGGATGAGATCTTGTCTTGGATGAGACCTTGTCTTGACTGAGATCTCCCCATGGATGAGATCTTGTCTTGGATGAGACCTTGTCTTGGATGAGATCTCCCCATCGACGAGATCTTGTCTTGGATAAGATCTTGTCTTGAATGAGATCTCCCCATGGATGAGATCTTGTCTTGGATGAGATCTCCCCATGGATGAGATCTTGTCTTGGATGAGACCTTGTCTTGGATGAGATCTCCCCATCGACGAGATCTTGTCTTGAATGAGATCTCCCCATTGATGAGGTCTTTCCTTGGATGAGATCTACCCATTAACACGGAAGAGAAGACAGCCCGACATTTTGCAACCTCCTGCGTCTGTCGACCGAGACAACATTTCAAAGAACACTTTATTATGAAAAGTGCAAAAAGCCGTTTAGAGATCCACCGTATTATGGCAATTATAGTGGAATGTGTGAGTCATATAGCACTGGTCCAAGGTGATGCCCTTAATCCAGTCTCAATTTGAAGGAGTCATCTGTCAGGAGTGGTGCATTGAGTATGCGAAAGATTTTTTTTCCCATCATTAATACTTCCATGGAAGTTCATGAAAAACAAAGTTCCTAGAAATACTTAATGCTCAATGAGGAATATCGGTTGTGCCGTTGGCTTACATAGACGCACCTCGCTTTGGACGAAAACGTCCAAGTTTCCAAGGTGATTTCAAGCTCAATTGCACAATGAGCCCACCAAGCAGGGAGGAAACGTTCAAGCGAGGATACAAGTTTAATTCCCACAACCAACCATTCAACACGGTAGTTTTATTGTGGAGCTGTGAGAAATTAATGGAAATACTTACAACAGGCACGTTCGGCCAAGGTGCCTTAAAATTGACCAAACCAAATAGAGCATGTCTGCGGAAATATGAAACCAACTTACTTTTAGGGAAACGCAGCAATATTGCAACGGTAATTATCGGTCAAGGTGACCATAAATTGACCTATTTACGGTGGGGGATTTGTTTATGTTTTTTACATTTTTTTTTTTGAAATGTTTTCTTTAACAACTTTTTTTGAGAGATGATGCTTTTCAAAATATACAAACAAACAAACAATTTTTCGCAAACTATGAACACTTTACAAATTGCATGCAAAATTGTTCCTACATGGCTGGTGAACGAGAGTAAATGTCGAAATGCCGACCCCCATGAATGGCTTTTAGTATTAACTAGTTATTAATTATCGTTGGCGAATACAGCTAGATATATTTTGTTTAAATATACGGTCAAACTTTGAAGGTGAGCACGAAACAAAATTGTGTAGATTTTATCCGAAAGCTCCGCGTTATAAAGATGGTAATGGTAGTAAGCATCAGTGCTGTAGTCAAGTTCCTGTTGTCCAAGTCTGAGGGGAGGCCGAGACCAGACTCGAGTCCTCCAGCACTGGTAAGCGTCCTGCGAAAAGAACCCATCTAAAACACTCCTCACCCTCCCGTTGATTACAACTCAATAAACATCTCGAAGTTGTTAGTTTCCAAAACACGTCTTGAATAAAAAAAAAAACACCATGACGTCTGTTTGTGCATGCAGCGGCCAGAGATGCAGTTTAAACCGCTGTCATTTCGTTAAACGTGGATGGACTCGACGTTCTGGATTAAAATATCGTGACAGTTGTCTCAACAAAGACACCGTATTCAGCTGAAACTTTCACATGTGGCTTTTATTGTATCTTTCTTCATAATTCTGTCTATAAGTTTGCATTACATAGACAAAAACTTAATCTAAATTTATTGATCAAATCGGCAAAAATGTGGACCTATAATCTTGAGACGATAAGTTCCTCCTGATGCATGTTTATAATTCAGATGGATCATGTATTGAAATCACAGAAATAGAACAAGGTCATCTCACTTCAAGAGGAATTCCAGCGGATTGGCTCTTGAATAGGACTGGCATCCAGATCACCACGGGTTCCCCAACCCCAAATTTGAAATATGAACCCTTAAGATATAAAACATTTTTAGAATAAAGAATATATATGTAAGCTTTTAATGTAGTAAAACTGACAATGATTCAACAACTCTTGGTCAGCTTATATGCAAACTAAATGGACCTTTGAAATTTAGACATTTTCAGAAAAAAATCTTAATTTTTATAAGCTTCTAATTTAATCAAACTGATATTTAGTCAACAGCTATTTTCTGTTGAAATGCATACAGTGTATTTGTTTTGTTCTCCTCTCGTAATAGTAAAAGGCCGCAAGAGAGCCGAAAACGGGCGAACCGGTATAGCGTATTTTTAAATACGCAATATTTTTAAATTACGCTGTACCGGTTCGCCCGTTTTAAATTTAAGACTTTAAGGAAAATGCAAATGCAGCCTATAGGCCTACGGTTTGAATTGGCCAGAAGTTAAACTCCCCCTCCTTGAAAAAAATGGTGCACCCTAAGTGGCCCCTTTATAAATATTATCTTATTTTCGCCACTGATTGAGAGATGATCAATTTGAACGTCTGTTTATATATACGGCATATATATATAACACAAATTAATACGTTTACGGATTTAAATGTAAGTACAGCTTTCAGTTCTTGTTTTGTCTGGGTTTTGAGGGTGTTTTTAAAAATAATTTATAAATTTTTTCGTCTTTTGCAATAATGTCAAAAATGTGCTTTCTCATATTCTTTGCGTGTTAAACTTCTAAAAAGTGCCCACCTATAGATTATTCAGTTTAAAATTTGAAGATTTTATTAAATAAAACAAAATGTATTGATAATATAAATTGAGCTCATCTGAGTAATGAAACCCGGTTGGTTTATGTACAAAACAAATTATTTGGATATTCAAAGGTGCTCTTTGTTAAGTATAACGCTTTACGCAAATTTCTCTTGTCCTTTACAGCACTTGCACGGGAATTTGTTCTTTGAATTTTTTTTCAAATGTCAGTTTTATTTAGAGTGAATGAGATTTTCACTTTCCATTCAGTCACAGAGGGCCGCTCCATGCCGATATTGTTTTTCGTTTTGCTGAACAACCAGTAATTGTTCTTCGTTTTCGTAGTTGTGGTTGTTATTACTTTGTTTTTCTAAGACCGACATTGAAAGATTCATTTTATTCAAAAGCAAACTGATACTACTTTGCTTAAAACAAAAAGACAACGATGATTAAATCAAGATAAAATTCTGAAGTAGTCGGGCCAACTTTAGGCTATGAATCTTTGAGTAAAAAAGTCCACAATCAGCTGTTTCTGGAACTTGAGCGTCATATCTGTGTTTTTACTCATTGTGATTTAACAGTGTTGATGAAAATTATTTCTCTCCGTAAATACACGTGAAATGTTTCTTGGACTCCACAAACTGGGTGTGGTTGGCTTCATAGTGGGTACTATTGTTGAGCTCTTACCTTCAATAAAATTCCACTAAACGAGCTTCACTTACCTACACATCTCATTTTACCTCGTCCTCAAATCTCAAGTGAAAATAGTTTTTGATTTCAATTGAAAGTAGAATTTGTGATTTGTCCTTTCGGGGATTCCGTCACAAGTCACTTGGTTTGCAAATATATTTTGCCGAAAGACTATTTTCTTCTTCAATCTCCTTTTTTTTTTGGTCTCCAAACGAAACTGAAAGATTGTTTTTCTTTTCGCTCAATGTTTCAACTGAATGTGTATATTACTTTGCTTAGAACAAACAAGACCAAAATAATTATTTCAAATCTAAAAGTAGTTCCAACTTTGGGCTATGAATGATTGAGTTAAAAAGTCCACGATCGGCTGTTTCTGGCACTTGGGCGTCATTTCTGTGGTTTTACTCATGGTGATTTAACAGTGTTGGTTCAAATTATCTCTCTCCGTAAATACACGTGAAAGGTTTCTTGGACTCCACAAACTGGGTGTGGTCGGCCTCGTAGCGGGTGCTGTTGTTGAGTTGGCAAATTCGCTCCCCTGTCCCAAAATGCTGCACGTTGAAGGAGCGACATCTGGGGTCGTAGACACACACCGTGGCGCAGGCACGGACGTTGCTGGTCGGTATCTCTCGGAAGGTGCGGCCGGTCAGACACGACGCAAGCAGGCGCCATTGCTTCAACTTGACTTCCTGGCCTTTGCAGATAACGTGCAATTCACCTAAGCAACCGCCATCATTCCATGTACCTCCCCATTCGGATGAGGCTTTAAGCTCACCACAGTTTTCTCGAGTTTCGCCGTTTGGCTCACCCGTGCCCCAGTTCATATACCCACCGTTGTCTGAAGTGCAGTCCCACTGCCCGTCAATCTCTAAATCATTGCAATTAATCCACACACGGTCGATGTTTTTACTGCTGGTTTTCATCCGTATATAGTTATTTTCCTCCGATGATAAAGGCAAAACCATCTCCCCTCCCATCTCCTGACATTTCAATCTCCCTTCATGCCAAGTCATTGTTTCTTCAAGAAGTTTGTAGCAAGAGCCGCTCCATGACTCCAAGCCGAATGTACAAGACATCTGAGGCTTACACGAATGAGCGGAACTCATACCAACGGTGAAGAGAATCAACAAAACAGAAGGCAAACAAAATCCTCCCATTATTTCAAGAAAAACCAACAGTCTTTACAAGAATCTCTCCCGGGTTGTGAGTTTAATGCAATTTGTATGTCACAACTAAATCAACCGCAGTAGTGGCACCCCGATCAGCGGCTTTAAACGGCAGCTCACAACCACTTAAATACTCTAGCTAAATCTTGTAATGTAAACTATATCTCTTGATCTGTTCTTACTCTGGTTGTTGCTTTTTAAGCAAAGCATTGTATGAAACATCAGAGGGTAGAACTCGGGTTGGCTCTGGTGATGTCGAGGTTGGTCAGAAAGCTCAATGAGGAATATCGAATGTGCCGTTGGCTTACATAGACGCACCTCGCTTTGGACGAAAACGTCCAAGTTTCCAAGGTGATTTCAAGCTCAATTGCACAATGAGCCCACCAAGGAGGGAGGAAACGTTCAAGGGAGGATACAAGTTTAATTCCCACAACCAACCATTCAACACGGTAGTTTTATTGTGGAGCTGTGAGAAATTAATGGAAATACTTACAACAGGCACGTTCGGCCAAGGTGCCTTAAAATTGATCAAACAAAATAGAGCATGTCTGCGGGAATATGAAACCAACTTACTTTTGGGGAAACGAAGCAATATTGCAACGGAAATTATCGGTCAAGGTGACCATAAATTTACCTGTTTACGCTGGGGTTTTTTGTATATGTTTTTTTTATTTTCTTTTTTTAGAATTTCTTTCTTTAGTAACGTTTTTTGAGAGATGATGCTTTTCAAAATATACAAACAAACGAACAATTTTTCGCAAACTATGAACACTTTACAAATTGCATGCAAAATTGTTCCTTCATGGCTGATGAACGAGAGTAAATGTCGAAATGCAGACCCCCAAAAATGGCTTTTAGTATTAATTAGTTATACAGATGATAATGGTAGTAAGCATCAGTGCTGTAGTCAAGTCCCTGTTGTCCAAGTCTGAGGGGAGGCCGAGACCAGACTCGAGTTCTCCAGCACTGGTAAACGTCCTGCGAAAAGAACCCATCTAAAACACCCCCTCTCCCTCCCATTGATTACAACTCAATAGAAATCTTGAAGTTGTTAGTTTCCAAAACACGTCTTGAATACAAAAACAACCCATGACGTCTGTTTGTGCATGCCGCGGCCAGAGATGCAGTTTAAACCGCTGTCACTTCGTTATACGTGGATGGACTCGACGTTCTGGATTAAAATATCGTGACAGTTTTCTCAACAAAGACACCGTATTCAGTTGAAACTTTCACATGTGGCTTGTATAGTATCTTTCTTCATAATTCAGTCTTTCAATTTGCACTACATAGACAAAATCTAATCTATTATATGACCACACCTTAATCTAAATTTGTTGATCAAATCGGCAAAAATGTGGACCTATAATCTTGAAACGATAAGTTCCTCCTGATGCATGTTTATAATTCAGATGGATCATGTATTGAAATCACAGAAATAGAACAAGGTCATCTCACTTCAAGAGGAATTCCAGCGGATTGGCTCTTGAATAGGACTGGCATTACAGATCACCACGGGTTCCCCAACCCCAAATTTGAAATATGAACCTTTGAGATAAAACACTTTCAAAATAAAGAATATATGTAAGCTTTGAATGTAGTCAAACTGACAATGATACAACAACCCTTGGTCTGCTTTTATGCAAACTAAATGGACCTTTGAGACTTAGACATTTTCAGAATAAAATCTTAATTTTTATAAGCTTCTAATTTAATCAAACTGATGTTGAGTCAACAGCTATTTTCTGTTGAAATGCATACAGTGTATTTGTTTTGTTCTCCTCTCGTAATAGTAAAAGGCCGCAAGAGAGCCGAAAACGGGCGAACCGGTACAGTGTATTTTTAAATACGCAATATTTTTAAATTACGCTATACCGGTTCGCCCGTTTTAAATTTAAGACTTTAAGGAAAATGCAAATGCAGCCTATAGGCCTACGGTTTGAATTGGCCAGAAGTTAAACTCCCCCTCCTTGAAAAAAATGGTGCACCCTAAGTGGCCCCTTTATAAATATTATCTTATTTTCGCCACTGATTGAGAGATGATCAATTTGAACGTCTGTTTCTATATACGGCATATATATATAACACAAATTAATACGTTTACGGATTTAAATGTATGTACAGCTTTCAGTTCTTGTTTTGTCTGGGTTTTGGGGTGTTTTTAAAAATAATTTATACATTTTTTCGTCTTTTGCAATAATGTCAAAAATGTGCTTTCTCATATTCTTTGCGTGTTAAACTTCTAAAAAGTGTCCACCTATAGATTATTCAGTTTAAAATTTGAAGATTTTATTAAAAGAAACAAAATGTATTGATAATATAAATTGAGCTCATCTGAGTAATGAAACCCGGTTGGTTTATGTACAAAACAAATTATTTGGATATTCAAAGGTGCTCTTTGTTAATTATTACGCTTTACGCAAATTTCTCTTGTCCTTTACAGCACTTTCACGGGAATTTGTTCTTTGAAATTTTTTCAAATGTCAGTTTTATTTAGAGTGATTGAGATTGTCACTTTCCATTCAGATTTAACAGTGTTGATTCAAATTATTTCTCTCTGTAAATACACGTGAAATGTTTCTTGGACTCCACAAACTGGGTGTGGTTGGCTTCGTAGTGGGTGCTATTGTTGAGCTCTTACCTTCAATAAAATTCCACTAAACGAGCTTCACTTACCTACACATCTCATTTTACCTCGTCCTCAAATCTCAAGTGAAAATAGTTTTTGATTTCAATTCAAAGGAGAATTTGTGATTTGTCCTTTCGGGGATTCCGCCACAAGCCACCTGGTTGGCAAATATATTTTGCCGAAAGACTATTTTCTTCATCAATCTCCTTTTTTTTTGTCTCCAAAAGAAACTGAAAGATTGTTTTTCTTTTCGCTCAATGTTTCAACTGAATGTGTATATTACTTTGCTTAGAACAAACAAGAACAAAATAATTATTTCAAATCTAAAAGTAGTTCCAACTTTGGGCTATGAATGATTGAGTTAAAAAGTCCACGATCGGCTGTTTCTGGCACTTGGGCGTCATTTCTGTGGTTTTACTCATCAATTATCTCTCTCCGTAAATACACGTGAAAGGTTGATTGGACTCCACAAACTGGGTGTGGTCGGCCTCGTAGCGGGTGCTGTTGTTGAGTTGGCAAATTCGCTCCCCTGTTCCAAAATGCTGCACGTTGAAGGAGCGACATCTGGGGTCGTAGACACACACCGTGGCGCAGGCACGGACGTTGCTGGTCGGTATCTCTCGTAAGGTGTGGCCGGTCAGACACGACGCAAGCAGGCGCCATTGCTTCAACTTGACTTCCTTGCCTTTGCAGATAACGTGCCATTCACCTAAGCAACCACCATCATTCCATGTACCTCCCCATGAGGCTTTAAGCTCACCACAGTTTTCTCCAGTTCCGCCGTTTGGCTCACCCGGGCCCCAGTTCATATACCCACCGTTGTCTGAAGTGCAGTCCCACTGCCCGTCAATCTCTAAATCATTGCAATTAATCCACACACGGTTGATGTTTTTACTGCTGGTTTTCATCCGTATATAGTTATTTTCCTCCGATGATAAAGGCAAAACCATCTCCCCTCCCATCTCCTGACATTTCAATCTCCCTTCATGCCAAGTCATTGTTTCTTCAAGAAGTTTGTAGCAAGAGCCGCTCCATGACTCCAAGCCGAATGTACAAGACATCTGAGGCTTACACGAATGAGCGGAACTCATACCAACGGTGAAGAGAATCAACAAAACAGAAGGCAAACAAAATCCTCCCATTATTTCAAGAAAAACCAACAGTCTTTACAAGAATCTCTCCCGGGTTGTGAGTTTAATGCAATTTGTATGTCACAACTAAATCAACCGCAGTAGTGGCACCCCGATCAGCGGCTTTAAACGGCAGCTCACAACCACTTAAATACTCTAGCTAAATCTTGTAATGTAAACTATATCTCTTGATCTGTTCTTACTCTGGTTGTTGCTTTTTAAGCAAAGCATTGTATGAAACATCAGAGGGTAGAACTCGGGTTGGCTCTGGTGATGTCGAGGTTGGTCAGAAAGCTCAATGAGGAATATCGAATGTGCCGTTGGCTTACATAGACGCACCTCGCTTTGGACGAAAACGTCCAAGTTTCCAAGGTGATTTCAAGCTCAATGGCACAATGAGCCCACCAAGCAGGGAGGAAACGTTCAAGCGAGGATACAAGTTTAATTCCCACAACCAACCATTCAACACGGTAGTTTTATTGTGGAGCTGTGAGAAATTAATGGAAATACTTACAACAGGCACGTTCGGCCAAGGTGCCTTAAAATTGATCAAACAAAATAGAGCATGTCTGCGGAATATGAAACCAATTTACTTTTGGGGAAACGAAGCAATATTGCAACGGAAATTATCGGTCAAGGTGACCATAAATTGACCTGTTTACGCTGGTGTTTTTTGTATATGTTTTTTTTTTCTTTTTTTAGAATTTCTTTCTTTAATAACGTTTTTTGAGAGATAATGCTTTTCAAAATAAATATACAAACAAACAAACAATTTTTCGCAAACTATGAACACTTTACAAATTGCATGCAAAATTGTTCCTACATGGCTGATGAACGAGAGTAAAATAAAAATTTCGAAATGCAGACCCCCAAAAATGGCTTTTAGTATTAATTTGTTATACAGATGATAATGGTAGTAAGCATCAGTGCTGTAGTCAAGTCCCTGTTGTCCAAATCTGAGGGGAGGCTGAGACCAGACTCGAGTCCTCCAGCACTGGTAAACGTCCTGCGAAAAGAACCCATCTAAAACACCCCTCTCCCTCCCATTGATTACAACTCAATAGAAATCTTGAAGTTGTTAATTTCCAAAACACGTCTTGAATACAAAAACAACCCATGACGTCTGTTTGTGCATGCCGCGGCCAGAGATGCAGTTTAAACCGCTGTCACTTCGTTATACGTGGATGGACTCGACGTTCTGGATTAAAATATCGTGACAGTTTTCTCAACAAAGACACCGTATTCAGCTGAAACTTTCACATGTGGCTTGTATTGTATCTTTCTTCATAATTCAGTCTTTCAATTTGCACTACATAGACAAAATCTAATCTATTATATGACCACACCTTAATCTAAATTTGTTGATCAAATCGGCAAAAATGTGGACCTATAATCTTGAAACGATAAGTTCCTCCTGATGCATGTTTATAATTCAGATGGATCATGTATTGAAATCACAGAAATAGAACAAGGTCATCTCACTTCAAGAGGAATTCCAGCGGATTGGCTCTTGAATAGGACTGGCATTACAGATCACCACGGGTTCCCCAACCCCAAATTTGAAATATGAACCTTTGAGATAAAACACTTTCAAAATAAAGAATATATGCAAGCTTTTAATGTAGTCAAACTGACAATGATACAACAACCCTTGGTCTGCTTTTATGCAAACTAAATGGACCTTTGAGACTTAGACATTTTCAGAATAAAATCTTAATTTTTATAAGCTTCTAATTTAATCAAACTGATGTTGAGTCAACAGCTATTTTCTGTTGAAATGCATACAGTGTATTTGTTTTGTTCTCCTCTCGTAATAGTAAAAGGCCGCAAGAGGGCCGAAAACGGTCGAACCGGTATAGCGTATTTTTAAATACGCAATATTTTTAAATTACGCTTAAAATAATACCGGTTCGCCCGTTTTAAGTTTAAGACTTTAATGAAAATGCAAATGCAGCCTATAGGCCTACGGTTTGAATTGGCCAGAAGTTACCACCCCCCCTTGAAAAAAACGGTGCACCCTAAGTGGCCCCTTTAAAAATATTATCTTATTTTCGCCACTGATTGAGAGATGATCAATTTGAACGTCTGTTTATATACGGCATGTATAACACAAATTAATACGTTTACGGATTTAAATGTATGTACAGCTTTCAGTTCTTGTTTTGTCTGGGTTTTGGGGTGTTTTTAAAAATAATTTATACATTTTTTCGTCTTTTGCAATAATGTCAAAAATGTGCTTTCTCATATTCTTTGCGTGTTAAACTTCTAAAAAGTGTCCACCTATAGATTATTCAGTTTAAAATTTGAAGATTTTATTAAAAGAAACAAAATGTATTGATAATATAAATTGAGCTCATCTGAGTAATGAAACCCGGTTGGTTTATGTACAAAACAAATTATTTGGATATTCAAAGGTGCTCTTTGTTAAGTATTACGCTTTACGCAAATTTCTCTTGTCCTTTACAGCACTTTCACGGGAATTTGTTCTTTGAAATTTTTTTCAAATGTCAGTTTTATTTAGAGTGATTGAGATTGTCACTTTCCATTCAGTCACAGAGGGCCGGGGCCATGCCGATATTGTTTTTCGTTTTGCTGAACAACCAGTAATTGTTCTTCGTTTTCGTAGTTGTTGTTGTTATTACTTTGTTTTTCTAAGACCGACATTGAAAGATTCATTTTATTCAAAAGCAAACTGATACTACTTTGCTTAAAACAAAAAGACAACGATGATTAAGTCAAGATAAAATTCTGAAGTAGTCGGGCCAACTTTAGGCTATGAATCTTTGAGTAAAAAAGTCCACAATCAGCTGTTTCTGGAACTTGAGCGTCATATCTGTGTTTTTACTCATTGTGATTTAACAGTGTTGATGAAAATTATTTCTCTCCGTAAATACACGTGAAATGTTTCTTGGACTCCACAAACTGGGTGTGGTTGGCTTCATAGTGGGTATTGTTGAGCTCTTACCTTCAATAAAATTCCACTAAACGAGCTTCACTTACCTACACATCTCATTTTACCTCGTCCTCAAATCTCAAGAGAAAATAGTTTTTGATTTCAATTGAAAGTAGAATTTGTGATTTGACCTTTCGGGGATTCCGTCACAAGTCACTTGGTTGGCAAATATATTTTGCCGAAAGACTATTTTCTTCTTCAATCTCCTTTTTTTTTTGGTCTCCAAAAGAAACTGAAAGATTGTTTTTCTTTTCGCTCAATGTTT
This sequence comes from Pisaster brevispinus, assembly GCA_023634235.1. Classification (NCBI taxonomy): domain Eukaryota; kingdom Metazoa; phylum Echinodermata; class Asteroidea; order Forcipulatida; family Asteriidae; genus Pisaster; species Pisaster brevispinus. The sequence goes on from JAMKCF010000026.1 coordinate 1,929,714, forward strand.
CAACTGAATGTGTATATTACTTTGCTTAGAACAAACAAGACCAAAATAATTATTTCAAATCTAAAAGTAGTTCCAACTTTGGGCTATGAATGATTGAGTTAAAAAGTCCACGATCGGCTGTTTCTGGCACTTGGGCGTCATTTCTGTGGTTTTACTCATCAATTATCTCTCTCCGTAAATACACGTGAAAGGTTGATTGGACTCCACAAACTGGGTGTGGTCGGCCTCGTAGCGGGTGCTGTTGTTGAGTTGGCAAATTCGCTCCCCTGTTCCAAAATGCTGCACGTTGAAGGAGCGACATCTGGGGTCGTAGACACACACCGTGGCGCAGGCACGAATGTTGCTGGTCGGTATCTCTCGGAAGGTGCGGCCGGTCAGACACGACGCAAGCAGGCGCCATTGCTTCAACTTGACTTCCTCGCCTTTGCAGATAACGTGCCATTTACCTAAGCAACCACCATCATTCCATGTACCTCCCCATTCGGATGAGGCTTTAAGCTCAACACAGTTTTCGCCATACCAGCCGTTTGGCTCACCCGGGCCCCAGTTCATATACCCACCGTTGTCTGAAGTGCAGTTCCACTGCCCGTCAATTTCTAAATCATTGCAATTAATCCACACACGGTCGATGTTTTTACTGCTGGTTTTCATCAGTATATAGTTATTTTCCTCCGATGATAAAGGCAAAACCATCTCCCCTCCCATCTCCTGACATTTCAATCTCCCTTCATGCCAAGTCATTGTTTCTTCAAGAAGTTTGTAGCAAGAGCCGCTCCATGACTCCCAGCCGAATGGACACAACATCTGAGGCTTACACGAATGAGCGGAACTTATACCAACGGTGAAGAGAATCAACAAAACAGAAGGCAAACAAAACCCTCCCATTATTTCAAGAAAACCAACAGTCTTTACAAGAATCTCTCCCGGGTTGTGAGTTTAATGCAATTTGTATGTCACAACTGAATTAACCGCAGTAGTGGCACCCCGATCATCGGCTTTAAACGGCAGCTCACAACCACTTCATTACTGTAGCTAAATCTTGTAATGTAAACTGTATCTCTTGATCTTTTCTTACTCTGGTTGTTGCTTTTTAAGCAAAGCATTGTATGTAACATCAGAGGGTAGAACTCGGGTTGGCTCTGGTGCTGTCGAGGTTGGTCAGAAAGCTCAATGAGGAATATCGGGTGGGCCGTTGGCTTAAATAGACGCAACTCGCTTTGGACGAAAACGTCCAAACCATTCAACACGGTAGTTTTATCGTAGAGCTGTGAGAAATTAATGGAAACACTTACAACAGGCACGTTCGGCCAAGGTGCCTAAAAATTGACCAAACAAAATAGAGCATGTCTGCGGGAATATGAAACCAATTTACTTTTGGGGAAACGAAGCAATATTGCAACGGTAATTATCGGTCAAGGTGACCATAAATTGACCTGTTTACGCTGGGGATTTTTTTGTGTTTTATTAATTTTCTTTTTTTAGTAATTTTTTGTTTATTAACGTTTTTTTTTAGTGATGATGCTTTTCAAAACAAACAAACGAACAAACAAACAAACAAACAAACAAACAAACACCCCAACACCCCAAGAAAAAAAGAAGAAAAAACACCCCACAAACAAACAAACAAACAAAACTAAAGTCGAGCGTGGAGCCCCTCTTTGATGGATTCCCCCCTAATTTTTCAATGGAAAAACCTGGAGAATTTACTGCTCTCTTTCTCTCTTTATCTCTCTCTCTTTTTCTCTAGGGGTTGCCTAGGTGCCACATTATTCGTGCCCTGCCGAGCCTGCCAAGTGAAGTTTCAGCTGGTATAGCTATGTACACAAACTCAGTCAAAGCCTGGGTACAGGACGTCAGCATCGTGAGGGCGCTCTTCAAACCTCTGGGTTGCAGTGAGGAGGTGCAGGAGAGCCTACTGGATGTAAACATCCCAGCTGATGGGAGGGGCTGCTTGTGCATGGGTTGGTAATCGCAGTACTTCCCTCGTTTCTATTTCGAATGTTCCCTCCTCTGAGGACCAGCCATTGTGATCCTCTGGGGACATTTTTGGGTTGCAACAAGTGACCACACTGGATTCGAAAATCTTATTTTCTTGATTGATTTCGGTACAGGGCGCTCAGCTTAGCTCGGTGGTTTCTTTCCCTCCCTTTCGCCTATGTGACCCCGTTACGAATCCCGTACCGATGCATTATAATGGGATAAAGTATCTAGTCCCTACCTGATTGCGTGGGTTTTCTGGAGCAGATGTCAGAAGCACCAGACCACTGAGCGTGCCCGCTGGACAAGAGACCAGTTCCAAGCATGTAATAATTCAAAAAAAATGGGAAGCTTATTATCCTTACTCGCATCAGCTGAGAAGCTGAATTAAGAAGGACGCAGCTACAACACGTTCAAGCGGCAAGCCATGTAAAAGGCAGCCAGCAACATCGACCCACGACCACTAGCAACCATGCCGCTAGACTGGATGTGGTGGGGTTTTTTTGCGGAGGGAGAAAAACCGGAGGTCCCGGAGGAAACTCCTCGTGGCACATGAGTTACCCAACACTCAACTCTACTTTAGGCCCAGGCGCGGGGAATCGAAACAGGGTCCACGGGGGTGAGAGACGGGCGCTTCGGACGCACTAGCCACACAATGCAAACATAGCAGCGAATGCCGCAAACAATGTATAATGTAACAATGGGAGACTTTGGAACGCTAGGTGGCAGCAGACTTACCAGGTAAATTTCCATTGTTTGCGTAGTTCTGAGCATGCGCACATTACCGAGAACACCTGGGTTAAAGAATACTCTTATCTCTACCCGTGAGATGGTTGAGAAATTGTTGTTACTATGAAAAATTCACTGGAGTTGCGGGCTAAACGCAAAGAGATAGACAAAGAAGCGTCGACAAAGTGAAAAGAAACCCATTCACTTTTACCCCTGAACTAGGACATATAAAGGCATCGGGGAAACGGGATGCAGGTAAGGAATTCAAAAGCGCAGCAGTGTGCGGGAAGAAACTTATTGAATTCACCTTGAAATTGCATCTTAGGACATTTACTGTATGAGGATGTGACTGGACAGAGAGGCGTGTAGTGCATCGGAAGGGTGGTTGATAGGGACAATGAGTGAAAGACCGATGGAGCACAGCGATCTATAGAAGAGGAACATTGAAGTACGACGATGTGAGAGGGGTTCCAATAAGACTGTGCTAATTCGTGACCCACCAAGTTAACAACTCGCCTCTGTATTCTATCAAACAGGGATAAGGTGGCAGGCTGTGATGGGCACCAGACCAGATGTGACAACAGTACTCCATAACAGGGCGATTTGTAGACTTGTAATCAGGTAGAGGACGGTAGGTGTTGCCGTGTGGTACAGGCAGCTATATGCACATCCAGAGAGGCCCTTTTGGCAGTACCACAGATGTACTTTTGTCCCAAGAGAGTTTATTGGCAATATCAAGACCGAGTAACCCGATGTGACTCACTCTCTGTAGGGTTGTTGAACTCATGGACAAGACTGGTTGTTTAGATGAGTTTAGTCTGGACACAGATAGCAGATGTGTTTTCCTTTGATTGAAGGTGACAAGGTAGTCATTACCCCCAATTGGTTGGCATTCGTAAGATAATGGTTGGACTTGATGAGTACTACACGGCAAGAGATCAGAGTATGTGGTCTACAGGGTCGTGGCATCTGTGTAGATTGCAATCTGAGATCAGAGACGGCACCAGGCAGGTCCTTGTTGATGTAAAAGCAATGAGCATTGTATAGTCGGGCCCAGCATAGAGCCCTGTGAAACGACTGCATGTATATATGCTGCGGACAAGAGACTGAGTCCCTCATGTACAGCAGAGAGTTTCCGTTCGATGAGAACATTTGAAATTTGGCCTAGTTGACCAGAATGTGGTATGACTTAAAGTTCGGCTCATAGATTGGTAAACATTCTAAAAAATTAATGACCATACAAATTACTGTCTCTGTGAAAAGCACTGCAGGTGTTCGTAGTATAAACTGTTTAGAGAAAGGATTTCCTTTGAAGCAGTATGGTTTGGATAACGTTATCACACCAATGCATTTGAATCTGAGAAACGAGTCCTCAGATTTCTGAGGGCTGGTGTCCGTTCGCGAATGCTGCGGCCAGAGATGCGGTTGGTACCCGCGTGCACCTCGCTAAACGAGGATGGAATCGACGTGCTTGCGAAAATACCGTGACAGTTGATTTCTGTTTTCTCAGCAAGTTAGACTCCTTATTCGGCTGAAACTTTCACATGTGACTTTTGTTGTATCCTTCTTGATATGTTTCCTATAAATCAGAATTAGGCATACATTGACTCGTTGTTACGACCGTAGCCGAGTCTTTGTCTTATCTGGCTAACTTTGATGGTCTCAACCAATGTCACTTATAGGGTTAGAGATTGCAAAATTAAATGATTTGAGGGTAATGTTTTAGATTTATGTTAAAAATGTGTTTAAAAATATTTTAGTAAACCCCGTGCTCTTATGTCAAAAATTACATTTATTTTGCGTTTGTGCCAAAGGAAACTTACAGTTGTAATTGGCCTGAAATGCCCCTAAAATAAATGGTGCCGTGCCCCCCCCCCCCAAAAAAAATAAAATTACCTATAGATTCAGCGCTGACACGTGCACATCACGCACAGACGTTAATTTGAAGTAAACTTTCAGTTATTAGAGCTCAAGTTGGTTCAATTTCCCAGTCTTTTCTTGTTTATAGTTACCGAGGCACGAGGTACCTTCCTTTGCCATTAACACTGTATGGTTCTTCAAAGAAGTATGTTTGAGTTTGTTAGAACAGGCTCTCCTTACCTATTCAGATCGCATGGTGAACGCGTTGAACGTGTTGAACGTGTGAACGCTTGCCGTGTGTGCTGCCGTTGTCTGTCTTTATAGGGAAGTCTGATTCAGTTGTTTCTTCCGAACTGGGACCAGTCTAAATCAAAGATGGCTGCCTTCATGATGTGGTGATTGGTGGTGTTGAGTTTCAGTTGTACGTAGCGACTAGCAACATTAATAAGTTCTTCTCATTGGAATCTACGCGTTGGTGCAATTTCTCAAATTTAGTAAGTAGGCCATATTCCCCTAAAAAGGCTAGCCCAGTGGTAGGTAGGACGTTAGCGGTAAGTAAATTATGAGTTTTATGACTAGTGCAATGACTTTGGACAGCACCATTATGATATGGGTGGGTAAGGACAAAAAGAAATTGAGACAGAAAAAAGAGTTAAAGAACAAAAGAAATAAAGAAAGAAAAAAGAAAGAAACAAAGAAACAAAGAAATACAGTCATTTGACCAGTTCGGGATCACTTTTTGAATTCACATTGTTTTGGGTTGCAATCTCTTTGACATTTTTAACAAAAAAGTTTATCAGTTTACCTAAACATGTTATAAAACTCACCAAGTATCCACTGAAAAAAAAAGATTAGTACTTTTGAAGAGGCTTTGAGAAAAGTATTGTCACCTGTTTGACCAGTTCAGGATCAGTTGATTCTATTCTGAATCAGTAGCTTGCCCTCTATTGCAAACCAATACTCCCATTCATAAAACTGTCTCTCAAGGACACAAACTTCAAAAGTGTGTTGGCATGGACATGGACTTCCTTTCTCCAGAGAATTTCATGCAAGTGTATTCAACAGCAGCGCAAAAATCCAGCAACAAAAACACAAAACAACAGCAAAGGCAAATGAAAAGGTGAAGCACGCCTAAAAGCAACATTGACCCAAATATCTATTCTTACAGTCGCAATTTCCTCCTCCAAGTTTCATTTTCTCACAAAAAAAAAATATTCCTACAAGAATTTGTTGAAGAAATGTATCTTAAAAGCAACAAATAAACTTTCGACTGCAGCAGTAAGATTTTACCTCACTGAGTGCGGCACCATTTGACGCAATGAGAGATGCTGAGTAGTGAGTGATCCCGAACTGGTCAAGGGTACGATGCCCCCCAAAAGACGATTTCGGTAATTTCGTCTCCTCAAAAAAACAAGACGACCGCTCAGTATTTACCTGAAATATTTTTAACACATTCTAAGCATTTAACATAAATTTTATTCGCCCTGGCGTTCAAATTTTAAAGGTGAGAAGTTTTAACAGCGTTTTTCAACCAACATTTTTTTAAAAAATAATGATCAAAATCGCAGACAAACTTCAAGAAAATGGCCATAATTTATTTGTTGATGAAGTTTGGAACCTTATTTTGGTTTTGTTGGTTTATTGCATGTTATTCTTCACATGTATCAACAGAAATTGGTAATGTGAGAAGTAACTTAATTATGGGGTTGTTGCAAAGTTGAAGTGATCCCGAACTGGTCAATGATCCCGAACTGGTCAAATGACTGTACATGTAAATATGAAAAGTTTCTTACATTGACATGAGTGTGTGGGCACCATTCTCGACTTAAAAATTGCACTTACCTGTAGTGTAATGGTGCGGTCCAATGTTATTGCGCAAGCGCAATAGCATCACGTCAGCCAATTCTACGGACGGCGAAAGTTGACTATTTTTACGAAAAAAAACCTTTTTTCCCGTGAAAAACATGTATGCACGATGGTTCCAGTCAGTTTTAAACGTGTTTCCAGATACACTCTGATTACAAACATTGTATTTGATGTTATTTTAAACTTGTTGTCTTGAGTTGTCTTGAGTTGTCGTGAAATGGGCCTGTTGACGCTAATTAGTATGACCGTTGTAACTTGTTACTGTAAGTTACGTAAGTCAGTAACTTAACTTTAACTTATCAATATCAGTCACTCAGTCAGCATGGTCAGTAGGCCTACGCTACGTACTATAACTATGTACTATGCGGTTCGTTCCGCTATCGTGGAGACGATAGCGGAACGAACCGCATATTTCTAGGAGTATACGCTACGTAAGTTGGCAACTTGCACCCAGTTCAGACAGGCGCTCCAGGGTCGCGCCGAACCAAATAGGAATAGGAGCGACTCTAGTCTAGGTCGACCCAAATAAATGTTTGTTTCAGACAGGCAAACTTAACATAACATTTTAAATGAGTTTCGGTAAGATCGACATCTGAAACAAAGACGCTCCAGAGTCGTTCCGAACGACTACAAATCAATTTACAAACGTCGATCTTCCGACTTCAAAGTGTTTCAGGTATGTCAAACTTTTCATGTACTCCATTCAATTGTTAGGATGGCGTGACTCTAGAGCACCCATCTGAACCGGCTGTTACTGATGGCACTAGCAACTACCACTAATCCCATTAGTCCCATTACGTTTAAACTTAAAGTTTAACGCTAGGTCTCAGTCTCACTCAAGTCAAAGTCATAGTCATGGACTCATTTATATGATGGTCATTATTCAGTCAGTCACAGCAAAGGACAGACTTTCTCTATATGGTCACAGCATGATTGAAACTGTCCACTAAACAGAAGAGCCAGTTAGCGAGAGGCAGTGGCTGTTTACTGTTTTGGCTGTTAAACCAATTTGACAAACATATTGATTGAGCAAATACTTGTCATTTATATTGTACATTAATGATGTGACATGTAACTTGTTTTGTTGACAGCAATAATGCCGGTATCAATGGCACCCACTGGTGGCCCGAGCTGCTTTGACAGAGTCAAGATGGGCTTCATGATTGGCTTCTGTGTGGGCATGGGATCTGGCGCCCTCTTTGGTGGATTTTCAGCACTCAGGTACCTATATAAAGGGACACTTTGCCTTCGGATTGGGCGATTTGGGCTATAAAAGCATTTGTTATGAAATGAATAAGGTTGGAAAGATATTTAAAAAGTAGAATAATACACAATCGGTCCAAACAAAAGTTGTGTGGTTTTCCTTTCACTTCGTGAACTTATAAGGTCTGCCATTTTGTAGAATCAAAATTACGACTTCACAAAATAGCGGACCCTGTTAGTTCATGAAGAAAAAGGAAAACCACACAATTTCGAGGGATATTCGTGTGAATCATTATATTCTACTTTCAGAAGCAACGGGGGCAAACCCCTTCTCTTAGCGATAAGAGTAACTGGGCTGTTTCACGTGCATTACACAACATTATGTCCCATCCGAAGGACGAAGCAAGACTTAATGACCCAAGGTGTCAAGACTTGAACCCACACTCTGTTCAGAAACACCAGAGCTTGAGTCAAGTGCACTTTATCGCTCGGCCAGGACAAGGACTCTACTAATGATAGTAGAAAACTTGTGAGCAATATTTTCTGCTTACTAAGCAGCCCTATGTGATTGGGTCTCCAGGACTTGTGCCCAGTGCACAAGACCACTCGGCAAGGACTTTCAAAATTGTTTCTCAATTTTGACCCAACAGATATGGTCTGAGGGGGCGGGAGCTAATGTCCACAGTGGGGAAGACCATGGTGCAAGGCGGCGGGACGTTCGGCTTATTCATGAGTGTTGGAACTGGCATCCGGTGTTAACAAGAATCCTCAGGAATGATTCATCCTTCTAAGAGAAAACAAGGACTCTACCTTTGAAAAGGGACTTGTCACGTGAGAGAGTGCTCCGGGTCTGAAAAATCATGTTTTCAGTCGTAGGCCATGAGCATGACCATCTGGAAGGATGCGCTGCACTTTGATTGATGTACATTTGTAGGACGCCCTCGTGTGTGGTGCTAATCGGTCAGTTGGACAGGTGGTTGGCAAAAAGAAGGCAACGGCAAGAACTGCTGATTTTGTTTTTGAGTGTGTAATTTTAACCCTATCACTTGGACTTGCAATGACAATTGCAATGACATACGAATTGATTGTTTCCCTATTGAGAATTAATGCACAAGGATGAATTACAAATCATTGGAGAATAACCTTGGGCGAGTCACAATACAAAGTGCTTGAGTAAAAAAACAATCGAAACTCAGCACCGCACCGGCAGTTTGAGACCTTTAAATGGCTGACATGAATGTGACAGGCATGATGATATTCTTCCTACTTTAATCCGATTTCCCATTTTTTCGCCCTTGGGAAAAATTATTAAAAGTTGTGGTTAATTAGCCTGAAAAGTCTATTAAAGCCTACACCATGTTTACATGTAGGTCAGCCCTTGTACTCGTTGAAATGTTTCTATTTTTTCCCCCAAGGACCAAATATCATGCTTGGTGTGAAAAATATATTTCCCAGCTCCACAAACAATACCATCTATGCCAAAAACACGCAACAAAATACAGCCTTGCTGCTTCGCAGACGACTGAAAACTTTATGACCTTCTCATGACGCACTGTGTAAACTATAGCCAATCCTGGGCAAACTTGGTCCAAGCCACCTGTGGCTGCTGTGGGCATTTTGGTCCAAGCCACCTGTGGCTGCTGTGGGCATTTTGGTCCAAGCCACCTCTGGCTGCTATGGGCATTTTGGTAAAAGTGGCCTGTGGCTGCTATGGGCATTTTGGTAAAAGTGGCCTGTGGCTGCTATGGGCATTTTGGTCCAAGCCACCTGTGGCTGCTATGGGCATTTTGGTAAATATAGGCATTGTGATACAAACTAAAATTACAAACAACTTGGGGCTGCTATGATCACTTTAGTACAAGCCACTTGCTGCCGCTACAGTCTCTTGAGTGTTGTGAAGCAGCCACTGACTACTGTTTTTTTACGCACACGTACAATGTACACTTGGGTATAATAGCAAGGTATTTTACATTGAAATGCAAGCATGATAAAATCAACCAATTTATGACAATTGTAGAAAGCTTTAACAAATAAAATAAAAGAATGAAACTTTGTTGAGTTAATTTTTGTGGCGTGGTATTTTGCCTACTTTATTATATACTACTTTACTTCAAAGTATTTTATTAGAGAATTAAAAAAAGGACAAATATTTACACCCATCGGAATACCCTTATAGTAAGCTTCTAAATAACTAGATGTACGCAATGTAGGTTCTCTGCCTAATGGTGAGCCTGGAATGACATGAAGGCCATGGCCTTTAGTGCTCCCCAGTCTTGGCCTTGGTGCCCCTTTCCCATAGACTTTAAGATTTTCCAATGAAAGTGCCTCTCGCAAAATCCAAACAGCCTTGCCCTCTCAAAGATGAAATTCCAGGTCCGTCACAGGCTACAATTTGCTCAAATCAAAAACCATCAACTCATTTTAGTAAATCTTTGGTGGGAATAAAAACCGCAACTGTGAACATTCTCGCGGAAGTGCCTTGAAAACTTAACCACTGAGCTTGTCCATCGACACTGGTAGAACTGGCCGGCCAATTTTATTGAATTCAACAAGTTGTCCCACACTGGCAAAACTGGCTGGTCAATTTGACTGGATTCAACAAATTGTCCCCGACTGGCAAAAACTGGCTGGCAATTTGACAGAAGTAAACAAGTTGGCCCCACACTGGCAAAACTGGCTGCCCAATTTGACTGAATTCAACAAGTTTTTCCATCAGGCAAAACTGGCTTGCCACTTCGAATGAATTCAACAAGTTTGAGTTGGTCTTCAATTTGTAGCCCAAAATTAATCCCTAAATCTCATGTTCTATGCTCGAGAATGTTTGATGTGGTTCGGTCCATAAACCATGCAGCTATTGAAACCTGCATTGTGTCGGACGGTGATTGACTTCAACTGTATGTCACAAATAAGTTTGGTAGACTGGCAGCCAATCTAATGCCACACTACATTCAGTAATGCTCGGCCATATAGCATTTGTATAGTGGTCGATTGCGCTCTGAATTAGGCAGGCTATACAGATCTCATCGTCAGAGTCCAAGGATTGAGTTGATGCAATTGTTTTTGATGCTGTTGGCATTTGATCAGAGTGTCCAAGCATTTCATATACACAATGCAAATTTGTACACAATTCTTACAAATATATGAAAAACAGACATGTTAAATATATTGTTCAGAAAATAATGTCTCGCCAAAAAAGTAATATTTTAAAAGATTGATACACATAGAACCGGGTCAAATTTTACTTAGGGGTTTGGGGTTGTGACCAGTCACCAGGATTTTGCTTATTGTAAATCGCCCCAATTTCATGGCTCTGCTTACTGTAAGTGAATATTCAGCACTAACGGTTGCAGAAGAATCGGTACTTAATGGAAGTGTATTTCACAGGTTACCTAATAATTTTTGTTTCTGAACTGTATGCTACTAAGCATTTTTCGCCCTTTTTGCTTACACTAGCATTATCTTGTAAGCCTAAAAGGGTGAGCGAAAGTGCAGGATTCTGCTGTAAACAGAGCAATGAAACTGTGTCCCGAATATTACTTTAAAAAAACCTATATGTACAATTACTGCCAGGTCTGGAATGGTACGGAGGCAGCTGCATCTGTTGCCCGGGTCTTGGCCTTTGTGCCTCTTCAAAACTTCCCCAAAGACTTTCAGGTTTTTCCAATGGAAGTGCCCTTTGCAAAGTTAAAATGGCCTTGCCCTCTCAAAGGTGAAATTCCAGGCAGGTACTGCCACCATATATATCAGGCCCCAAAAATACAGAACTTTTACACAACATCATGCTCGTATAAGGGCCATTTATTCGCTAATTCACAGAGCCGGTCCTTGTATCGCATGTTAATGCGCCCCCGCGTGACCAGCCTTTGACCAGTCAGAGTGCATAAGCTCTCCGAGTAATTTGTTAACAGACCTTATGCATTTGCGTCATTCACCTACCATCTTGAGAGGTAAACCGATGATGAAACAATGGAAAACGCGCAGATTTGTATGCTCGGCACACAGGATTGGCCAATGAGCAACGTCCTTTTGACCTCTAGCTAGGTGAGGGCGCCCTACTCAAATGACATCATGTGCATCAGGTCTATTATAAGCATCAAGTCTTCTCATTGATCAAATCATCTCTACTGATGGTTATAAACCTTAGTACCACATTAACAAATAAATTTAAATCTTTGACATGCTCATGTTCCATGCAGCATGCAATGGGAGACCTTTGGCGATGCTAGGTGGCGGCAGACTTACCAGGTGAATCCATTATTTCTGGCAAAAATAATATGCGCATGCTCAGTAGTGCGCAGACAATAGCAAATTACCTGGGATGTCTGCTGCCACCTAGCATTCCAAAGTCTCCAATTTATTGATCGGTGAAATATATCGGATAAAATATAACAAAAGAGAGAAAAATGAAAAACAAACAAAAAAAATCCCACAAAAACTAAAATATATACTCGTTCAAGTTGATCCACAATCCTTGTTGAATGGTTTGTTTTCCGAAAAGCAAAACTTTACCGATGACAGATTTAATTAGAACTCGATCATCACTTGGGCAGAATACAATAACCACAGTAGCGGCCATTCAGAATGATCAATGATTCAATTTTGATCGTTTTCCAAATCTGTTTTGACCCACTCACCCACCTCAAATTTTGATTTTTAAATATTGACAGACTACTTAATGTACCCTATACAATGAAGAACAAAGTAATGCGTCAGATATTTTAGATCGATGTTCTCCCAGCTCAGGAGTTTTCAATGGCCCTTCCTGGCATCCAGCATGCACATTTGTAGTTGAAACAGAGGAGGAAGTTACACAATATCTCTATCAGGCATAGAGCTCAGCTAATGCAACAGACGATCTGGAAGGGGGCCGCTGGCCATTTTTCGCTTAAAAAAAATTGTCTTTACATTACTTTTATTGTAAACAGAATTTTGACTTCCAGTGATTTCTTTTGACCCAACCACCCACAATTTCATAAAAAGATTCTGAATGACCCCTGATGGGAACAAAAATCCTGAGAAGTTGAATGATGGATGCATAATGTCAGCTTACAATTCATGTACTGTATGAAACCGAGTGGCGAATGAATCGACACAGATATTTCTGTGCACAGTTGTGCCACCATACACCAGCTGGACAGTTTCAAATGGTTAGTCATCTCACTAACAAATGTTATGACGAGTATTGAAGTTTGAATGGATAGGTCTATAGAGGGCTCTTTTGCAGATTTTGATTGATAGATAAACTGTGCCAACCTGCAATATGATATCATGTGAATGCATACTACACAATACACAGTCAACCCTCCTACTGTCTGACAGATCAATATCATCCAATGTGGTCTTGAATGGGTGATAAAACAATGCCAGCAGGCAATTATGATATTATATGGTGACTGCATCAACACAGTACATAGTCAACCCCCGTACTGTCTGACCATTCAATATCATCCACTGTGGTTTTGAATGGTAGACAAACTATGCCAGCCTGCAATATGACACCATGTGGAGCATGCCCCTACATAGAGAGTTCTGTGCACAGTTGTGCCACCCTTACAGATGAAAGATTTCAAATGGTTGGTCAACTCACTGACAAAAGTTACAGAGAGTATAAAAGTGGGTGAGAATGTGTGAGAATGAACAACCCAGAAAATTGGATAACAAGATCCTCTTGGTCTGGAGATCAAGCTCCTCGAAGAAAACGGGCAGGATATTTCAAAGATTTATAGACTCTTTACATCACCCTTGATAGAAACCTACAGGTTTGACCATAACAAGAGTCTCCCGTCTCTGTGACGGTGAGTTTGCCTCTTTCAAGAAAAATCTGAAGGCCAAAATGAGATATCGATGAAAAAGTCCAGAAAACAGGAAACAAATCCTGACAAGTCACTGGCACGGCGTTAAGGGTGAATGGAGTGGTGCTCCCTGCAGGATTGTGTAGGATCTTGGTGGGTTTCCACATACAAACAGACTAGCAGCCTTTGTTATAATGCCTTGCCGAGATCAATCTTCTTTTGTATTGCTCTTGCAGAGTGGTAGATGAAGGAGTCAATCAAACCAGCAACTGTGTAATCGAAGAAAACACATCAAGAATCTGTCATATATTTTTTAAATGTCACTCACTTTTTATATTTTCACGAAAAGCACATCAATTGAAAAATGTCGCATCTCCTACAACAGCACTTACTTACGCGCGAGTTTGAAATTGTCAAAATGTTGTATCTCGCCTAACACAGCCCGGGTGTACACCCAAAACAAGTACGCGCTGACATACAACAGTTTTGCATCGGGGTGCATTCCATGGCAGATACAACGTTTTTGCAAAATTGAGATAAGACAACAGTTCTGAACTGACGTGACAAGTTGATTGTGAATAACCGAAAATCTTTCATAAATTTGTTTGTGTGGTGTTGTTTTTTTCAAATTTTTTTTTAACGAGATATCGCCCAACTCGCAAGGCAGGACGGCCACTTCAAGGTGAGGGCTACACTTTAACTGATTTGGGCTGTCAACCCAGAGCAACTGTCACCAGGGACACGTTGCCACCTACTCCTGGGGCTGAAACAGGGTAACCCCCTTCACAGTCCGTAAGGATGTAGGCAAGGGCATCATCCACAAGGAGGTTGGTTGGCAGAGCAGAGTGCGCTACTTCCCAACTTTTTACGAAGTGTCATTACCAGGATTCGAACCCAGCTCTGCTGCTGACAACACCAGAGCTTGGGTCCGTTGAACTAAACCACTCGGCCACGACACGTGGTATTACTAAGTTTTAAATTCTACGTACCTGTGAAGACTCCTCCTATTATGGCACACACTCCAGTTAAGAAATGCATGAATGATCTGAAAAGGGAAAACGAGAGATCCAAACCAGAGTGTGAAACATGCTCCTGACGACATTATCTACTTTTACTTTAAAACGCTCTCCACACTTCAATTTGTGTTTGTTTTTTACCAGTCTACGCTTAACAATTTTTACTACTAATAATAACAACTAGAAATGAGTTTGTAATGAACAAACACTGGGGTTTCGGCTTTGTTGTCAATGTTGAATTAATGTAATAATTAATTTGACACCTGATGACATCACGAAGATGAAAACACGTTTTTCGTACGAACGTTGTGATAAGCTACAAGACGGTAAAAAAATTATAACTCTTTTACGTTATGGTTCAGACGATATAAAGTTTTAAATAATAAATAATTGTAAACAATAAACTACCATGCCAATGCTTAAGTTATTAATAAGCTATACTGCACAGACCTTGAAATAAATTGTGGTGGGAGAATGCATTGAAATTGCATGAGAACAAACCGCTACTAATATCCCCAAACGCTTCCGTAATTTAATAGTTCGAGGACTCTCCACAAACAAGAGGGCGCTATACAGATTCACCATTAACTGTAGAAGCGAAGTAGTGAACCAAAATGAAAGGTACAAAGGTCGAACGATGCCACGCGCGTGGACAATAGGCTCTGTGTGGGTATGGCCGTATGCGATGTACAGCGTGAATTACGTGCAATGTACACACACAAGACGATCGTGCTTTGTTGACGATACGTGTTTTTAAATCGTTAATATTGTCAACAGATGATTAAAAACCCTCGATCGAGCTGCTGCTTGATCTAAGTTAGAGCACAGGCTTTCATTTGATGTATTGTTTGTGTCTTTTAAGACTGTAGTTCCTGAGATCGAACGGTAACAAATTTCACGTGTAAATGCTATGAGACTTTTTCGGAAAGAAGTATAATAATAATAGTGAAATAAAATAAAAATCTCAACAAAAACAAAGGTGGTTTCGGCTGATGGCCGAAACCCCCAATAAAGCACTCATATAGCACCTCATGCAAGGCCTCAAAGCGCTTTACAAAAATACATATTATTCAGCAACACAGAAAGTATGCACACACAAATTATCAATAGAGTAAGCAAATTAAAATACATCAACAATAAAATTGCAGGAACTTAGTAAAAATATCTATATTAAAATCATCAGGGGAGAGGTTACCAACACGATTCACCCTCAGCCAAAATAACAAAAGCCTAATAGATTTGGAAATCAGATATTCCATTGCCCCCCCTCCCCCCCCCCCACAAACCATTTCTTTTCCTCTCACATACTACCCTCCCCAAACTGCAAGAGTTTGGAATGAAGGATAGTGTGACTGGAGCCAGTGAAGCCACTTCAGAATTACGAAGCCCCTGTGGCCAATTTCATGGCGCCAGTCACGGCACTACTAACTGCAAAAATCTTCGCTTATTGCACCCTGTAAAGCACAAAATTGCGTAAGACTTTTTGGAAAGCCTACTTGTTGTAAAGATGGTTAAGGCATCCTGCAAAATTATTTTGTCTAAAGTGCCCCTGTTAATTAGAAATCAATAAAAGTATATCGACAAATTTTGAATGTCCAAAGATCGACTCAAGGTGACTTTCAGGAGATTCAAATTTCAGTGGTGTTCATTATTGAATGCTCTGGCCAGAGATGTGGTTGGTACCCGCTGTCACCTCGCTAAACTTTTACCAGTTTAATGTTTTTGATGAAAGTTCCGCGACAGTTTATGATTTCTTTTTTCTCAATAAGGAGACACTGTATTCAACTGAAACTTTCATAAATGATTTTTAAAGTATCTTTATTGATAACTTGGCCTGTAAATCAGCATTCTGTTGACAAAAACCTATCTATACATTGCAGTAATGCTCCATTACAGAATTTCCAATTTTCGGAAACTATACATCCTTTTCAGTGAGAGAGTGTGTTCACATTGTCATTACTTGGGTCATTAAACTTAATGGATGAGTAGTCAATCTGCCCAGGGCAGCCGGCCAGCACTACTGGCTTGTTCATGATCCAATGAAAAGGATTAGGGTCCACTGTTTGGAAAAGCAATTACATGGAGATAACAAGTGTGACTTCTTTTGTTAATGGAGCTTTCCCATAATGTGACCTTACCCTTAAGGAAAAAGTCTTCACAAGGAAAAACTGTACCTGTGTTTTTCGGTGAATTTGACCATAAGCGGTGAAAGCTCATACAGGACAAAGATGCCAGGAAGCCCCTGCTCCCCGCTCAGGTTCATGATGGAGACTTGTTTCTCGTGCTTTGTGATGGAATACTGATTGGACCTGGTCGCAAGCCCGTTTACGTTGATGTATGTCGTCGGCACTACCTTCACAAAGTACTGGTACATGGTTGAGCCTGTGCACACAGAAAATATATCAATGTTACCTTCTTCAAAAGAGAATACTAAAAGTATACTTTTTAATTTGAGTATTTTTTTTTTTGGCGAGTACACCATGTTATTAATCTCATAAAGGCCATTCAGAATAATCAGTGTTAAACACAAATTTTGATTTTTATCTGTTTAATTCAGCTGGAAGTACATTTATGACTGACCAGGGTCGTTTCTTATCACCATGGAGAAAAGAAACAGAAACTTTGAATCCTCGGTCTGACTTACCTCTACGATCTGTAATGACAGTGTTGTCCAACGGGTTTTCCATACCGGGGTATTCCATTCCAAAGGACATGTGCTTAATGTGATGTGTCATATTAAACTGTGAGAAAAACAAAAACAAAAAACATACATTATGTACTCATTCAAAATAAATTTGGGTTGTATACAAAGAAAAATGGACGACTTCCTTAATTAAAAAACAAAGCAACCTACACATCCCCATGAATGGTCACCGGGGCCCGATACTTCACAGCGACAACAGAGGAAATTGCCTCCATTGCCCCTGGTCATCGCCTTGGTGCCCCTTGAAGTGTTCCAATAGAAACTTACAAAGAGGTGGCCATTACCAAGGAGAAAATGCCTTGGTGCCCTTGCCCATTCATAAATGAAGCATCAGGCCTCGGTCACAGATAAAAACTGCTCCTTCCTAACCCCATAAAGTAAGGCCGTGTCCGAAACGGCAACTTCGGCTACAGCTACGGCTAGATCGCGCGCATCTGCCTATTCTTCAACACTGGCAGACGCGCTGATCTAGCTGTAGCTGTAGCCGAAGTCGCCATTTCGGACACGGCATAAGACTCATCTGCATTACAATAAACATTCTTTACCATTACAGATCCCTTGCGCTGGCCGCCATCTTTGATATAAAACAATGGAAACCATGCATATACAGCAGGCAGTGCATGTGTATACAGGCAGCGCACGACTCTCAGCCAATGATAGCTCTTCATTGGTCTCAGTGAGGGCGCTGTTTGGGCTTGAGACGTCATATGTAATGGGTCTATTAACTGCCTTGCAAATAAATATACCCCCAATAAACTGTACACTGTTGGATAAAGCACATAGGCCTATTTCTCTTTATTGGGATATATATTTTGCCATGTTTTTCATATAATTAATAGTACCAAGAATTTCAATAAGCTCTACTCTTTAAACAAAATCACAGCGCTAACAATATGTGAATCAGAAGAAAAACACATTTGAATTGCAGCTTTGAGTGTTATTGTTTACTTAATTCTGGTATTGTTATTAAATCAAGTTAATGTTTAAATTATAAATCAGGTAGAGACTGAAAACCCAATATGCTCGCATAGCTTCGGTACTAAGTGGGATTCGAACCGGGGTGGACAAAGGTGAAAGGCTGATAAGAAACCACTTAAGCCAACCTGAATTTTCTCTTCCAAACAGAAAAACAAAAATAAAACATGAAAAAAAAAACCACCCCCAAAACATGAAACCATTGTACGAATACCATTTCAATGTACATTTTGCCAGAAAAGCCAATAAACTGCTCACATAAATTATAATAATGATAATAACAACTATTTAAAAATCACTTTCTATGTTGTATAGACATCACAAAGCACTGCACAATTAAAAATCCACAAGTTATTAAGAAATACAGATGAAAAAAGCAGTCACAACAAAAGAAAAGCAACTGAAAATTTACAATAACAGATAATGGATAAAAAAGTGATTCTGAAAAACGTGAGTTTTCAAAGAAGGTTTGAAAATTTCAAGGGTATCTGCAGTTGGGATTGCTGTTGGCAGCCCATACCACAAATGGTGGGCTGATGTTGAGGACTACTTACTTTATCTCCGCTGAAGGGCTGCAAGTCGTGGACGTGGACGTGATGCTGTTGGAAACTCTTGCCCGGTGCAAAATGAAAATTTCCAGCAACCTGACAGAGAGAAGAAAAGCTGATTGACTTTAAAAATAAAACTTGGTATTGACACCGAAAAAAAAAACAACCCAAAAAACAATTGGTGCCAGAAAATTGTGATACACTTTTGATAAAACATATTGCCAAAAAAAGGGGCAAACTAGAAATTCAGATTTGGTTAATTAAAAAAAAAAGGTATTTGTGACAACAATAAGATCAGTAACAGTTGCACGAACACCTGAAAGTCAGCTGCATTTTCAACCAAAAACTAATATGAAAGAAACATCTACATTTACTTGACAAATTCATACAAGAAAATAACATACTTGTACATGCAGTTAAAATTAAATACAGTTAAAATTAAAAAAAGTTAAAATTTAAAAAAAGTTAAAATTGAAAATTGTAATTGTGATGCAGAGAAATTCACAGTTAAAAGCGCTCTCAGGCAGTCAGAAATACAGTCAAATGTTTGGTATGACTCACAAACTTTAATTTTCCATGTACATATTTGTAGGTTTTTGTATAGGCTTTGTATTGCATATTTGTGGGCGCCTTGGGCACTCTAAGGGTGGATATCTGCATGTCGTAAGTTTTGTTATTATTGTTATTATAAACAAACCTTGTTGACTTCCAGGTAGCCGTACATCTGGCAACCTTCTCCTTTCTGGGAGTCCATCTTGTCACTCCAGCCTTCTCGTTGACACTGAGCAATCTCAGTGGCCGTACTGAAGGCCCAGCCCTTTTTCCTGTACGCTTCCCTGACATCCTCACATGTATTGCAACATCTGCAAATAACAAGAGTGTGAGAAGACACATTACTAGTGGGGAAGACTCAGCTCAGGTCAGGTCCAGTGCTTGGTCCTAAAAACCCTAACCCTTCAAGATCCTCCACAACCTTCTTCATGAAGTTGGGAGACTGAAGATCCTTCACAACCTTCTTCATGAAGTTGGGAGATTGCAGATCCTCCACAACCTTCTTCATGAAGTTGGAAGATTGCAGATCCTCTACAACCTTCTTCATGAAGTTGGGAGATTGAAGATCCTCCACAACCTTCTTCATGAAGTTGGGAGATTGCAGATCCTCCACAACCTTCTTCATGAAGTTGGAAGATTGCAGATCCTCTACAACCTTCTTCATGAAGTTGGAAAATTGCAGCTCCTCTACAACCTTCTTCATGAAGTTGGGAGATTGCAGATCCTCTACAACCTTCTTCATGAAGTTGGGAGACTGCAGATCCTCTACAACCTTCTTCATGAAGTTGGAAAATTGTAGCTCCTCTACAACCTTCTTCATGAAGTTGGGAGATTGCAGATCCTCTACAACCTTCTTCATGAAGTTGGGAGATTGCAGATCCTCTACAACCTTCTTCATGAAGTTGGGAGACTGCAGATCCTCTACAACCTTCTTCATGAAGTTGGAAAATTGTAGCTCCTCTACAACCTTCTTCATGAAGTTGGGAGATTGCAGATCCTCTACAACCTTCTTCATGAAGTTGGGAGATTGCAGATCCTCTACAACCTTCTTCATGAAGTTGGGAGATTGCAGATCCTCCACAACCTTCTTCATGAAGTTGGGAGATTGCAGCTCCTCTACAACCTTCTTCATGAAGTTGGAAGATTGCAGATCCTCCAGAACCTTCTTCATGAAGTTGGAAGATTGCAGATCCTCCAGAACCTTCTTCATGAAGTTGGGAGATTGCAGATCCTCCACAACCTTCTTCATGAAGTTGGGAGATTGCAGATCCTCCACAACCTTCTTCATGAAGTTGGAAGATTGCAGATCCTTCACAGCCTTCTTCATGAAGTTGGAAGATTGCAGATCCTCCAGAACCTTCTTCATGAAGTTGGAAGATTGCAGATCCTCCACAACCTTCTTCATGAAGTTGGAAGATTGCACAGATCCTCTACGATTCTCTCCATGAAGTTGGAAATTTGCAGAGCATTGAGGACT
The DNA here is from genome assembly GCA_023634235.1 of Pisaster brevispinus. Classification (NCBI taxonomy): domain Eukaryota; kingdom Metazoa; phylum Echinodermata; class Asteroidea; order Forcipulatida; family Asteriidae; genus Pisaster; species Pisaster brevispinus. The sequence continues at coordinate 1,950,413 of JAMKCF010000026.1, forward strand.
GTGGGCCCAATTCCAAATAACAATTGCTTATCACTGGGCCAGGTATACAAAACAAATCAAAGTCCAGACATGTTGGTGTGAAGTGTCCCAGGAGTGGAGGACATTGGAGGATTGAGGTTGCCTGTAGTGGGCCTCGGGAGTAAGGGTTTTAATATGTAGGTATTCTATTAAGCCCATTGTAACGCCTGCCCTCACCAGTCAGTTGGCACACTACTCAGGACTCAAATTTGGGAGAAAAATCCACAAGATGACAGGGCTTGTAGCTTAGAATGTTTACTGGACCAGGCATTTTTGTACAAGACCAAAATCAAAATGAGAAGGAAAAACAAAATTTCCTGAGTCCTGACAACAGGAATTTAACTGTTTTTAATAAACCATGTACAGTAAGAAAAGGTTGATCTCATCTGTCTTTTGTTGTGTTAAGTATAGGCCCACTTGATTACTCAATACTGAGAGTTGAACATTATCACTCGAAGTCACCATTTGAACATAAATTATTTATGTTCAAGATATTACACAGTGAGGTACATGTATTGATATTCAATTTAAAAAACCCAAGACCTTGGGACTTGTCTGGTCATAAGTTTACTGGCCCGACCGCTAAAACCACTGGCCTCGGGCCTGCGGTCCACGGTAAAAATCGATCCCTGCTGTGTGAGGTTGCACAGTAAAGCGCTACTACAGCTGTGTAGACATTTATATTGTTAATACACTGACCACCATATAGCCTCTCCTGGGTAAACTGTAGAGGGCACACTGTATTGGGAATTGCAAGAGCCAAATAATGAGAGAGTTGTGACAACTGTCCGAAAAGCTGCAGAGTGAACACAAGGTGCCAGACTGGTCTGCCCATTGGGTTGTGCTGCATTTGGACCTAAAATGGCGTCCAGGAACCATGTGACCGAAGAAAACTGGTCCCTCTATGTCGCTGCTCTCCCAATATACGGCTCTGGGAATCGCCCTTAATCACACAAAGTACTTGGATCCCTTGTAATGTAAGAGAGAACACTACACCGACTCACTTTAGTTCTTTTGACTCCGCTCCATAACAGCTTTCACATCTCTTTGGGTCCAACTTATCCTTTTCGGCAAGCTGGAGAAAAGGACAAACAAAAGTCAAGACACTGCTAAAACTTTTGATGATTAGTACAAATTGAGAACTGAGAAACCATTCCTTGTATCCTGTTGATAAAGTCATTATTTCAAATGTATTCACCCTTTCCTGTGTTAATCAGGCATGACATTTAGTCCCTGGCGTAAATTGGGAATAGTTATTTTATTACGTGCATCGGCTGACCTACATGTATAAGTACACATAGTGTAGGCTTTAGTAGACATTTCAGGCTATTTAATCACAATTTTTCAGATTTTTCCATGAGCAAAAAAATAAATCGGAAATCAAACTAAAGTAGGAAGAACATCATGCCTGATTAATAAATAGCTGTCATTTTAAGATATGTGACTCTTTGTGAAAATGGTGATGACGTTACATATCAGCTAACGTCAAAGGATTTTTTTATTTCTTACATGAATCCTGAAAGGAAAAACATTTTCTATATATGTATTGGCTGCTTCTGATTGCTGGAGCAAGTTTGTATATACATGTAAGGTGGACTTGGCTTACAGTGGAATTACAATTAAAACGCAAAATGAGGTAGTAGCACTTCAGGCTGAGTGAAAGTAAAAAATACTGCATGAGACAGTCACATCATAGCAACAAACTACATGTACTCACCTGATTAAGCCTTTGTTACTATGAACAGTCCTGCAGTATTTAACAGTATTTTTCAAGTCTTTCAAGGAGTACATACACACAACACACGCATCCATACATGGGAATTTGTCACTGACTTTGAAAAAAATAATTAGCTTTCATTCACAGTACTGCACGAATAAATGATGATTGGTAGAACTAATTGTTAACATAGTTAGCACTAACTCTGTCTAGTCGACGATAGTTGGACTACGCTAGTCGACTAATTGGGACAAACCTACTGGGCATGGTCACATTGCTGGTTATCAATAGCCATTTTCATCGCACAGTGCAGAGTGGACCGTCCAGTTAGTAAATGTTAAGACGGTAGTCACGTTGGTATGACAAGACCAGACTCGTTCGCACAGCAACTTCTGTGCGCATGTTCCGCCCCAACTTGGCAAGCGTCCCAACTATAGTTGGGACTGGTCCCAACTTGAGTGTTAAAGTTAGGACGTCCCAACTATAGTTGGGATCACAGTAAACACAAAGCACCCCTATGAATAAACTAAAGGCATAATGATTAATATAGTAAGTATCATAGTATGAAGTTTTAAGACCACTTTCCCTTGCCTTTGAGAATAATTTTATTTGAGATTAGTTAGAATTTAGGTTTTCCAAGAGAAAGGAAATTAAATGCTTAGGCCTAATTTGAGACTGAAAGCGTCACCCGGCATGAGCATGAGGCCGCTATCACTGTCAGAACCTTCTAAAAACACTATTTACGCTGAGTTAGCGGTCCATTAAATATGAGCGATATACTATCATTCCAAACCTTGTCCTGGGCACCGGCTCGTGACCGGCTCTAGCGCCATCATGAAAGTTTGACATGAGTTTGTATAAAGAGCCGTGACCCGGGTGTGAAATAAAGAATCTTGTTAATTAACACCGATCGCATATCAGCTAGTGATACACAGTAGTAATCCACGTGCGCAAGACCGATCACGTAGCCCTGTTGAACTCTACAGTATGGGCGATCCCAACTATAGTTGGGACGTCCCAACTTTAACACTCAGAGTTGGGACCAGTCCCAACTATAGTTGGGACAATTGTCAAGTTGGGACGGAACACACATACCTTACGTACATCACTAAACAACCACTACTTTAACCATTGGTCCTTGCGTGAACTTTGCCAATGTACAAACATTTTGGCTTAAATGTATTTCGTGCATGTGAAACTAGTTTTTCAGTTTGAAACTACATATAAATCCTTTCTAGATGGCATTTCCAACCAAGTAATCTTAATAACATATCACTGACTAACACCACCACCGCACTACCCCAGTTCACTAATCCCTACAAAAAGTTACTCTAACTTTTGATTTAATGATGAGGGCTAAGACTTTACTCTCAGCCCCTCTTGAGAAATTCAAAAGAGATGAAACCTAAGGTCTGTTGCAAGCACCACCACAAAGATGGGTGCAATACTCACAATAAAAAATAAATACAACCCAAACAAAAATATATAACTTATTACCCATGGCGTCAATTTTTGTTAAATATTGTTTTCTATTTAATAATAACAAAACTAGCTGTGAAAATCTATTTATCACAATAATTGAGCAAATAAAAAGTGTTAAATAACTACCACGTTGCATTTAACATCAATAGCAATAAATTTTGTGCAAATAAACACTGCATTTACATTGAACTTACAGTGTGTATGCTATTCCACTGCTTTATGTGCTGCAGTGTGCACGTATTATGCAAATTTTGATTAGTATGGAGTGCACATTGCATCAAAAATAAAAACATAAAAATATGTGCAGCTATTCTGTCAGTGAACTTTGACTGAGGTTGAGGTGACACTATTATGACTTCTGGCTCATTAAAACAATGCATGTTTTGTAACCTGGGGCTAAATTGCTACAAAGTTAACAAGTTAAAAACAACAAAAATGTACTTAGAAGCACCTAAAACAAACAGTTACAGACTAGTACAAATGCTCTAAGGTTAAGGAGTAACTCTTGTTAAGACGATCAGTTCAGGCCATGCCACAAAGGGCAGTTTTTAAGGCAACTTGGAGGCAACCACTTCCACTGTATGCACAAGGAACACTTCTGTAGGCACAAGAGATATTCTTCTAGCTTTAACCTCAATGTACTATCCCCCCCCAAAAAAAAAAAAAAAAAAAAACACACCAAAAAACCTGAAATGTGAATGAATTTTCTTGTAATTCTGAGATTTCCCTGGAGCTGGTTAAATGTAAATTGCCTCGTGTCACCTGTCCTTAGGTCTTAAAGTGCAACCAAGTGCTAGTCTTAAAGTGCTATACTTAAAGCGCTATCTACATCTATTAGACTAATACATGTAGGTCTATCTCGATCACTGTCCAATATGCTTAGAATTGGCATTGTTTAGAAGGCCGGACAGACAAGCGTTTGGCTGCAGTGCTATTTTTTTTCTAACTCTTTTTTTATTTTAATACACTTCTTCACTGGATAAACACTACAAAAAGTATATATGCCTACTATAAAAAAACACACAAAAACATATAACAAATATAGTTTTTACAATGACATACAGTATATGAAAAAAAAGTGGCAACGAATCGCCAGTGAGTGGCAAGATGGAACATGTGACCAGCACCTCTACCATCCTACCACAGTTAAAGGAAGGGGAAGGGATTGGGGTTGTGGGAAAGGGGAGGGGAAACAGGGAGGGGAGGAGGCAAACTGATAGAAAGAAAGGGAGTGAAGGAAGGCTACTCGACACCGGCAGCTATAGCACAAAAACAGTTAGAAACCCAAGAGCAATTGTTGACAGATTGGAAAGTGGATTTAAATTTTACCTTTATGAGTTCCTTGGCAGCGTCCTCATCTTCTTCACCAAGTTTAACCGACTGCGCTTTATCATCGATGGGTACGCCCTTAGCGTTTATCCTCTGTCTGTATATGTTAAGATCTACGTCGAGTTGATGTTCCCCCGATACATCCATTGCATCTAGACTGAGAACTGAAAATATAATACGCAAACATGGACTGATTATTATCTTAAATGATAGTAATCTACAGGCCTTGAATGTCATCTTCAACCACTTTGGGTCGGTAATAAAAAAATAAATCAAAAAAATCAGGGCTGCCCGCGGTATAATTTTTAGAAACTTTTGGAGCTTCTGGAGTAATAATTTTCCTTTGAAAATACAGTTGCTAGAATGAAACCCTGACTTGACAAAGGAAAGACAGTAATTGTTCTCATATAAGCACCAGGATTTGATGTTGAGAAAATATGAGTACGCACTCATTGTGGTTCACTGAACCTCGGTCGTGAGCCACGGCCAATGATCTCATACTGTATGCTGGAATCTCGCAACAATCGGACTTACCTCTCATTGAGCTGAGTACAATGATAAAAAAATGGTGGCAGCCTGTCCTTTCTAGTATGCCACATTTGTATTAAAATAATGAGACAAAGGTCAAAGGTCTGGAATGATTGCCAGTACCTTGTGTTCCTCTGTACAAGTGAAAGGGCATTTAGAAGTGGTTCTGGATTGTCTGTCATAGGCCAGTCCAGAAACATTTGGTGGATATTCAAGTTTATCCAACATGAAGTGGACACTGGACAAGAGGGGAATTTTCATTTTGCAAAGAGCAGGCCTGGAATTACACGGAGGCCACGTCTTCTGTTGCCCCTGGTCTTGGCCTCGGTGCCCTTCAGAAGCTTCCCATAGACTTTAACACTTTCCAAAGGAAGTGCCCTTTAGAAAATGAAAAAGGCCTTGCCCTCTCAAAGATGGAATTCCAGGCCTGAAAGGGCACTTCCATTGGGAACTTCTGACGGCAGTCTTTGCACACTTTTGTATTCTTTTAAAAGCAGGACATTTTCAAAACCATGATCTCTGCATCCTTCAGTTCGGAGGTAAAGCTATACATAAGAACATGTATGCAAGTGGTGTGTTTTGTAAAACAGTAATGCACGTTAAAGAGCCCAGGTTTGCCCCTGCGTTTCTGGCATGGTTGGTTGGCTCCAGATTCAGGCCTGGAATTTACATTGTGCATTGTACAAGAAGGCCACAGAGGGCATGGCCCCTGTTGCTCTAGTCTTGGCCTTGATGCCAGACCCAAACCCAGACTCTGGTGTGAGAGCTTTGACCTCTCAGCCATGACAACATGGCAATATTTTAGATGGGAATAGTTCATCTAGAGCCCTTTTCACACGACAAAAAAAGTACCATGGTCCCTTGCTACGAATTTTACGAGAGCTGATTGTTTATTTGTTGTCACCGGACCTCTGACAAAATGTAGCAATGTTTGACAAGATTTTACAAGGGACCCTGGACAGTACAAACATTGTTGTCCTTTCACACGAGGTAAATTTGGTAAAATATTACAACCATGCTATAATTTAGCAAGGAACCCTTGCTAAAATCTCTCTTGTGTGAAAGGGGCTTAGGCCTGTTAAATTTACATCAGAATTACAGGATTAAAGGGAGGGTGCACCTTTGGTAATTACTCCCCCCAAAAAATGACCATATCAACCTAACTTGAAGCACTGCTGCTGTTGAACATTTTGAGAAACAATCCCCTCCTAATAATAATAATAATAATAATAATAATAATAATAATAATAATAATAATAATAATAATAATAATAATAATTGATTCTTATATAGCGCTTTATCACAGCTCCCTGGGGAGTACCGTGTATACAGCCGGTGCTGCAAGTTTACCGCGCTCCAAGCTAATCATTCACATAAACCATCTCTGCCCTCACAGGTGAACAGAAGCAATTTTGGTTAAGTGTCTTGCTCAAGGACACAAGTGTCACGACCGGGATTCGAACCCACATCCCGATGACTTAACCACCAGAACTTGAGTTCGACGCTCTTATCCGCTCGGCCACGACAATCCTAAGGAATGTGGCTTTAGAGGGATTCAACAGATTGTGTATACCAATTACGGATTGTACTTCCTGTGTGGACATAACCGCTCCAGATTTTCGGCGATATCTCAAAAATGCTACCATCTTTTGAAATGAAATTTCCACACCCTGTTAGTTGTATTAAATACATCTGTATTTACATAAGATTAAAACAATCAACAGTTCCAAAAACCAAAGGTATACTTTGCCTTTAAACTTTCAGAACACTACCAATTATTTATCATAAAAAAAATAGTATTTAACTGAAACTTTACTTACAGGCACAAGGCATTTTAGGAAAAATAATATCCATATTAATTCTAAGTTTTTCTCCTCTTGTGTTGTCGACAAACAACTCTGGAATAACCTGGAAAAAAATTACATATAAAAAAGACATCATTAATACCTAATCCAAAAATCAATAGCTAAGTTAAAAATAAAAACATTATATGTTATATGTCTGTACATCTGAAAATGCAATCTTTAATATCTGTCTGAATATCATTAGTTTGTCTGGGACCCATGCTTACAAAACAAGCTTTCCCCAAAATAGTGTAATTTCTCTCCAAAAGCTTACTTGTCGTGCTTAAAGAGAGTAATGGTGGTAATAAAGCATCCTGCAAAATAATTTTATCTGAAGTACCCCCAGTCATGCCGTTGATTAGAAACCAATAAAGTAGTCGACAAATTTGAGGCGAGTTTTGGAGATTCAAATTTCTGTGGTGTTGGTACCCATTTCACCTTGCTAAACATGGATGGGTGACAGTTTTTTTTGCTGGTTTCTCAACAACTGGAAACAGTATTCAGCTGAAACTTTCCCAGGTGACTTATATTGTATCTTTATTGACAATTTGGCCTATAAATCAGCTTTACCTTGACGAAAACCAATCTATGACCCTACATTTAATTGTCTACGTATTAATAATCTTAATGTGAGATAATACCTTGCTATTCTATCTGGCATTTGAAAATTCTCTTCTCTTAGGGGCCTATTCTTTGTACATGTAGCCTAGTAATTTATGATAATTGTTTATTGTATGAAGTAATTCTATTAAATGGTGAATTTGTACTTTATTGTAAAACCGTTCACAATTCAGCCGTTGGGCTGCAATAAATCAATAATACAATTCAATTCAATTCAAAGCTTGAATAGAATTGAATCTAATTATCATTTACTTTCTATGGTGATCTAATAATACATTTTGTAGATTTTGTGCTTTTGCTGCCTTGAATATTTTATTCACTGCTATTGTGGACATAATGCCAATGATGCCAGCTATATATTTTTGTCCCTACATGTACATGTAGTAGGATTACAGGTTTCTGGAAAAGGTCAAAACATTACAATGCCAGCAGGGGCCTGGTGGCGGTAATTGGTTCTTAGGGGGGCCTATCATTCACTTTAATATATTTGTATTGTCTCATACAATTTTCTATGTTTATATTAATGATTGTTTGTAAATGCTGGCCTGGGCACCTTTGAATAAACAATGTTCCACTGAAAGGTTTCCCCAGGATAAACAAGAAAAAAAAAACACCAAGTACAGTCGACTCTCGTTAATACGAGCTCGGAAGATACGAGACGCCGGTTAATACGAGGTATTTCACCGGTCCCGAACTGTCCCATGCGTGTTTCAATGTCTTAAAAAATGGAAGATACGAGCACGGTCATAACGAGAACACGGATAATACAAGGGATTTTTCGGCCTCATGATGACAAAATGTATTGGTTTTCATACTTCTGTAGCGAGATCTGAAAATAATTGTTCCGTAAAAGCTTACCGTTCAGTCAAGGTTTGGAAATAACATTCTTGATGCCAAAATATTTATCGGATCGGACCGGCTACACGGTTCTGTCCGATCCGAAAACCAGAAACATTTCGCTGGTAACTTATGCTTGATATGCTACTTTGCTTACACGCTGACAGCTACCAGCGAAAACAGCATTCAGCATAGGTGCTACGCAGTATCAAATCTGTCACATCATGGTCACATAAACGGCAAGTTTGACATGACTTTGCTATGATTTTTATCTTGAGTTATACAAAATATTAAATTTCTATGATCATAGTCAACAAGAATGCATTTATCATAGATATTTTTGTGTACAGGATGCTCGTAAGAACTGTACTAGGAAGCAAACCGCTCCGTTCTAGCCTAGACACGTGTGTAGTGCATGTACTATGACGATGTGTGTACATGTACGTGTAAATAGTGCACTGCGTTTAAGACGAGGTTCGGATAATACGAGGAAAACGGGCCAGTCCGGCGGACCTCGTATTAACGAGAGTCGACTGTAATCAGCCCAGCTGTGTGATGAGAATCAGCATCCGTAACCGTTTGTGCAAACAGGAACCATAATCACCATGGTGGCAGATTTGTAAAGGTCTGCTACTGCTCACCTAAATATAGCCGTGTTCGTATAAGACCTTTTTGGGGGTCAAACTAACTGAGCAAACGGGTAACTTGACCAGTTAAGTACTTCACCCTAAGGTCACTTAACTGAATCCAATGGGTGGTTTTTCCGGCCACCTTCTGCCAAGGTAAACTATTTTTGTCAAACTAACCAAGCCAAAAAGTCTAGATCAAACAGCAGGTCCCTTTGCTTGCATTGTTTTTCGAACCATTATTTGCTGCGCTTCACTTTAACCATTGTTTACCAGCTAGGTCACGTATTGTGTTACATCCGGTAAAAAAGGTCACTGGAGTAGCGCCCTCATGTGCTCATATGCAGTTGAAAATTGGTTTGTTCACCAATGTCTCGATTATGTTGTTACCTAATGCATGGTCTTAATCCAATGCGAATGCAGCTTAAGTCTAAAAATAGTTAGTGGCCTGACCTTTCGACCCTAGCAGAGTTTTTCTCGAAGGCTTTCTTTTAGCCTTCAAAGACTCTGCTAGGGTCAAAACGTCAGGCCACTAACTATTTTTTTGCATTTTATACCATTGGTCCTTTTGGTTGGTAAGCAGTTTGCAACAGCTTTATAACATTTTTCGTATAAGTCTAAATTAACAGTTAGTGGTTACTGGTTCTTGCTGTGGTAGTTCTTACCTCTTTTGTCAAGTAATAGTTGAGTTCTGACATAAACAGCACTGCCATTAGAATGGCACTGATGATGGTGACTGTAAAAGAAAGGGTACAAGATTTGTAACTATGTATCAAAACATTGTTTATTCAATCGAAAAGCTCACTGATGATAAAGTTCATACCAGCACAGGGTTCTCCCCCTGAGGTAATTTTCAAAACTGTGGGGTCATTCTGCACCCAAATTTGGGAAGTTTGGCCAAAGGTCACTGAATTGAAATGAGGTTCTCGGAATGTTTTCTACTTTTTTATATCTTGGCTTTAAAAAGTCTTAATGTGCAATCTGGAGCATTCTAAATGATTTTATCTCTGTGATTTTTGTGAAATTGATCTTTGAATCTAAATAAAGTTGTTCGTGTATCGGCCGAAATTTGCACTTATCGGCAAGCAATTCGCACATATTTACGCAGCACCAATCCTTTAGTGAAATATCTCCGCACGAGAACCAATGTCAAAGTCAACAAAATAGCACTTGAAGAAAACCGCCACTGCTTGTTTCCACTGCCGCAATCAAAATGAACCTGTGCATGGGAAACTTTTTTTTTTTTTGCACACAAACGCGATCTCGGAGTTTGATCAAATTCTCATGTTAATTATTGTTGTACTATAGAGGTCATATGAATTATCGTGTATGTAACTCCATTGATTTACTTACAGAACTTACAGAACCTTTGGCTCAGAGGTTAGAGTTAGTCTAATTGTGCCCCCCTGGAAGTGTCACACCAGTTCTCAAAATTCAATGGAATGTGGGCCCAATGTCTGTTGAGCAAATTCTTGAAACTAACTGTTCAGTGACTTAGCATTTACTATGTGTGAGGGCAGGCTGTTCCCATCATTTACAACACGCTGGGAAAAGAACTCATTTCTTAACTAGTATTCTTCCATTACTCTTGACAAGCTGCAATCAGCTTACATGTAGTAGGTTAATTGGAAATTCAACATACACCTGTACTTACTGTGGGACTCTGATCATAGCAATAAGCCAGGCAAGACTTATCCAATTAGACCATAATCAATTTGCATCATGACAAGATCATATACATTGTATTTCACCAATAACCGACAGCTTTACCTTTGACACATTCATGTTGCACTGCACCTTTAGATTTAGATTTAGATGTTATTGTCCACGTTAAAAAACATAGAAACTTGACATCCACTGGCCAAATACAAGTACACACAGTCAATACCAAAACCATATAAATTGCAAAATAAGAGAAGTTAGAAATACAAAGCAACAAAAGACCCGCACACCAAAAAAATGCACCAGCCAAAACAACGCCAACCGGTCACATGGGACGTCATAGACAACAACAGGCTGGAAGAAACACCCAGCCTTCCTACCCCCGTAGCCACCCGTGACCAATTAACGCTGCCCCGACCAATCCATTCCAAGAGTGCGAACAATACATTACAAGACCATGGTAAAAAGTGCTAACAACCCTTAGACCGCGTTCCCACTGGATCCACAATTACGAGATCCTGACCCCACAAAAGGATTAGTCGCAGACGTGAATCGAGGTCGCGTTCCCACTAGAGTATGATCGCGCATTGATCTCCCTTTTGGGAACGGAAGTGGATTCAAAGTTCACCATCGCAGGTCGACCAAGTGGGCAGTGCGCAGGCGCAACGTATCTATGGCGACCACACAGTGTGGGATGGCTCCTAGCTCCTCGTCCGACCATAGTTTGCCACGCTTCTCATCTTTTTGGGAGGTTTTTTTTTGACGAATTTATGGGACGTTTATTGCTGGGCGCTGCCATCTTTAAAGAACGTGCACGTATGAATACAATGCATCCAAAATTAAAGCGTGGGTTTGGGCTTAGTGTGGATGCGTTGTACAGAACGTGTAGTTGGTATCGTCACGTGACGTCAATACTGCTTTATGCTTTACTTGCAATTCATGTCACCAAATGCGTGGTGCTTGCTGGGAATAGAAGAAAAAAGAACACCATTTTCGCGCCATTCGGGCCTACCGTACGGGATGTTCGCCCTCAAATTGCGGGGTCTGATCGCCCTTTGCGTTCCCACTAGACTTTTGATCGCCCATTAAACTACAAGGGCGATCAGATCCCGCTTTAATCCTACTCCCGAGGTGGATCAAATTTGCGGGGTCTGATCCTGATCGCCCTCGCGTTCCCACTTACGCTTGATCGCCCTTTGATCGCCCTTTTCGAGAAATTGCGGGGTCTGATCGCCCTTTTCTCAAATTGCGCGATCAATGCGGGGTCCAGTGGGAACGGGGCCTTAGTTACCCTGCTTGCATTGTCGTTGAACATGTGAATAGCATTAGGAACAAATGAACGTCTGGTGTGGCATAACTACACACATGCAAAAAAAGAGTTAGTGGCCTGACGTTTCGACCTTAGCAGAGTCTTTCTCGAAGGCTAAATGACAAGACGACAAACATAAACAGGTACATGTATACATTACTGATGTAACAAAGGCAGTCAAGTGGAAATAGATGATGTGTCCTCTTTGTACATTACACCAACATTCCCCAAGATGAAGGGATTGCTGCCTGCTCTTCAGCTTTGGCTAAGAGCGTCACACCTCACCGCCCATTTCTGATATAGTATCCCTCATGGTTCTAACTATAAAAAAAATTCGTTCATGGGTAAGAATTTCTTACAGGTACAATGGCACAGCAATGGGTACATGGATGGCACCATCAATGGCCTGCCTATTCATGAGCCAACTTGAACAGCGCATGTTGGCGTCAGCCCCGTGCCGTCCCTGGGTCTGGTGGCGCTATATTGATGACATCTTTTTCATCTGGACCAGTGATGAATCTAGCCTCACAGCATACATTAATCACATCAATTCCTTCCATAGGCCCATCAAATTCACAACCGAATACTCAACCATGGATACCCACTTTCTGGATGTCAAGGTTCTAAAGACGGATGATGGTTTGATCACAGATCTCTTTGTTAAACCCACAGATAAACACCAATATCTCCACTCAACCAGCTGTCATCCCTGACACTGCAAAACCAGCATAGCCTACAGTCAGGCCCTCAGACTCCGTCATATCTGTTCTAATGATTCCGATTTTATCCACCACTCACAGGAACTTAAGAAACACCTCGTCTCCTGGGGTCATAGCTCCCTGGCAATCCATCGAGCAATCCAGAAAGTCAAGGCTCGTTCCAGGGAGTCAGTACTTTCAAAAAGACCTGTGGAACAACAGAGTTCCAAAGAGAAAGTTCCCTATGTTCTCACTTTCCACCCCTCACTTCCCCCCATTCGTACAATAACCAGTTCTAACCATCATATTCTTCACACATCAGATCGACTTCAACGTGCTGTACAAGAAGAACCCATAGTTGCCTACAGACGGCCACCCAGTCTCAGGGATCTCATTGTCCGGGCAGAAGTCCCCCCTTTAGTGATAATGTTAACCCCTCTTTGCCACAGGGAACTTTCAGGTGTTCCAACACCTACAAATGCATCGTCTGTAGACAACACATCAGAGAATCAGACTCCTTCATCAGTCATACTGGTGGTACCACCCACAGGACAAGGGGTCATGTCACCTGCACCACCACTAATCTAATCTATTTAATATCTTGCAAAGTTTGTGGTGTTCAATATATAGGTGAAACGACTAAACTCAAGAGACGTTTCTATGGCCACAGATCCACAGTCAACACCCATAAGCTGGATACACCCGTAGGACATCATTTCAATCTTCCCAATCACTCAATTTCTGACATGATTTTACAGGGCATTGAGGCACTAGGAAACCACAGAGAGATTGTTCGTCTGAGTAGAGAGAAATTATGGATAAGACGTCTCCAGACCATTCAACCCCATGGTCTGAACATCCAAGAAGGAAATGACTAATAACTTTTTGTCTTTGCCTTCTCCTTTTCACCACAGATAAGCGCCCCCCCCCAGTCTGCCTCATTCACTAATTAACTACCTTTCTCTCCCTCTCCCCATCACTGATTTTGTCCTTTGTGTTTCCCACCTCTTGTGGTCAACCATCCCCTTCCCCCAATCCCCTCCCTTTTGTTGCCTGCTTTCTCTGTGTATTTTCCTCTGCATCATCTATTTCCACTTGACTGCCTTTGTTACATCAGTAATGTATACATGTACCTGTTTATGTTTGAAGTCTTGACATTTTAGCCTTCGAGAAAGACTCTGCTAGGGTCGAAACGTCAGACCACTAACTATTTTTTGAATTCATAGGTCCTTTTGGTTGGTAAGCAGTTTGCAACAGCTCAATCAATAAAAATGCATTTTTCATAACTACACACAATACAACAAATGCAACCTACTTTTATTATTGATTGATGTGGGTCGAGATATCACTCTCAACCCTTCTTGAGAAATTCAAAATGAGATGAAACCTAAGGTCTGTTGCTAGCACCATCAAAAGATGGGTGTAATGCTCCAACAAATAGAAAAAGTAACGCCCAACCCAAATTACACAATTTAGTACCCATGGCATTAAAATGATTATATTTCCACACTTCTAATTTAACAAAATTTGCTGAAAATTAATGTGTCATACAAAACGCTCTATACAAAAATATTAAATAATTACAACCTTGTATTTCAAATTAATTTAGCAAGAAGGTTGTGCAAACAAACACTGAATTTACATTGAATTTCAGTTATGTTCCCCTCCTATGCTGCAGCACTGTGCATAAAACTAATTATGCAATTATTTATTAGTATGGAGTGCACATTGCATCAAAAATAAAAACAACATAAAAATAACATGCAGATATTCTGTCTGTGTCTTTTTCTTCTTCTCTTTTTCTACTACCAAAAACTACACACGACAGAGGTCGAGGTGTCATTAACAGCTTATAGATTATGATACGACATAAATCGGCCATCTGGAAATTGGGACAATTGGAACACACAGTCATGCATTTTGCATGAGAACGGCACGCTCACATTTCACAAAACTCATTGCACGATTGGTTAGTAATCAGCACCGTTGCGTTAATAATTTGAACGCTTGACGCGCCTGCAAGCCAAAATGCAATAGACCCGTTGCATTGGCCGCCATCGTTGATGAAACGTGCACGCGTGAAAGGCTATCATTGGCTGAGAGTCGTGCGCAGCGCGTATACGCGTGCATTTTTCCATTGTTTGTCATCGATCGATGGCAGTCAATGACGTCATGCGCAATCCATCAATTTGCCCATAAAGATGGCGTCTATTGGGAACTGTATATATTTTTTTATACAGTTCTAGGAGTTATACTTAATCTTGATTTAAATTTGTCATTCAAGTTTCCAGAAGGTGATTTCTCTTTGAAAACCTTAGTTAAACTGGTTTCAAATTGCCCATTACCAATGAATGTGTACAATGTGCAATCACGATGTACAATACAAAGTATAGTAGGTGCGAAGAGGAAGTGATTGTGCAGATAGTACATCAAAAGGTTGCTGAAACAAATTATCATTGTTTTACTCAAACCATGAGCTAATTAAAGGCAAAGTACACAAATGTTGTTTATATTTAATAAAAGTTTGTTTCAATCTCAGGGATAAGAGTCATACATGTAGCTCACACACACACAAAGTCTTTCTTTGGCATGAAATTCCACGGAGGTCATGGCCTTAGCTGCCAGGTATTGACTTTAGTGCCCCTTTTAAGATTTTCTAATGGAAGTGCCCTATGTACAGGTGTAAGTGAAAATGGATGGCCTTGCCCTCTCAAGTCAAAGATGAAATACCAGGCATGCTGAAACAAGGATCAACATTATTCAAGGTGTGTTGACATGATGGCATATCCATCTTTTGCTATAAAATTATCCTTTTGGATTTCAAGGAGCTTTTGGGAACAGTACACTTGGTGAGTGCTAGAGAATATTAATATTATTGTTTGGTTGTATTACTTTAATATTGTATGTTTTCAGTGGTTCGACGAGGCATCAGTGGAAAACAGCTTTCGAGCTGAGTTGATTTTTACCCATTATATACAAGGTATAATACATGTAACTATAAATAAAATAAAACAAACTAAAATAAATTAAAAACACATGAATTAGAAACTTAGCCTGTTAGCTGTACTTTGTTTAAAAAAAGAGAAAAAGTCTGAATTCCGATACAAGCTGACAAGTCTGAATTTGTTTATCCCTGCAATCTGAATTTTGTTTATGTCCAATCCCTACTGCTAAAAATGTATTGTCCATATTATTAGAAATAGAATGCCCATGGCCATGTTCATGTGAATTATTTCTGCATCCGACTGCCACCTTTTCACTTAAATTAAATGTTATCAAAAGCAACATCTCATCTTAGCAGCTTCTAAAGTAAATAAAACACAATTTTATTTCATAATTTAACGCAGACATGCAAGACCCAACCCTTCCCGACTATATTATTTTATTGGAATTATTTAAAAATTTAAATGCTTACAGCCGATAAAATTGTATTTTTTGTCAGCGGACACACACATCAATCATGTCAATCAAAGGTTTGTGCAGTGCCAGACTGCCAGTACACATGCATTGCCAAACAGAGCGTACATGTACGTCATGTACATACACATGTACAATTCAAACAAGGTTTTATACTATCTGACTATCATTTATAGCATACAATAGCCACTCAGGCATGTCAGGATTTGGTAAAACAAGTAAGGACTAAATAATAAGCCTTATTTAATTCTTTGAGCACTGTTAGTGTTAAAGGGTGTCCAAATTTGCTGGAAACTCACTGGGTGGGTGTCAAAATTAATCACTTACAATACATTTACATTTACATCAATGTAATCCATAATGACAGATAAAACAGGGTGCCTAAATTAAAAACAGAACACACTATACGTACGTACATGACGAAGGCCAACATCGTCGCGTTGTTGCGTTGCGTTAATTATTTTATAAAAAATACAGTCATTTGACCAGTTCGGGATCACTTTTTGAATTCACATTGTTTTTGGTTGCAATCTCTTTGACATTTTAAACAAAAAAGTTTATCAGTTTACCTAGACATGTTAT
Organism: Pisaster brevispinus; assembly: GCA_023634235.1. Lineage (NCBI taxonomy): Eukaryota > Metazoa > Echinodermata > Asteroidea > Forcipulatida > Asteriidae > Pisaster > Pisaster brevispinus. Next base: position 1,967,083 of record JAMKCF010000026.1, read on the forward strand.
AAAACACCAAGTATCCACTGACAAAAAAAGATTAGTACTTTTGAAGAGGCTTTGAGAAAAGTATTGTCACCTGTTTGACCAGTTCAGGATCAGTTGATTCTATTCTGAATCAGTAGCTTGCCCTCTAAATTGCAAACCAATACTCCCATTCATAAAACTGTCTCTCAAGGACACAAACTTCACAAGTGTGTTGGCATGGACATGGACTTCCTTTCTCCAGAGAATTTCATGCAAGTGTATTCAACAGCAGCGCAAAAATCCAGCAACAAAAACACAAAACAACAGCCAAGGCAAATGAAAAGGTGAAGCACGCCTAAAAGCAACATTGACCCAAAGATCTATTCTTACAGTCGCAATTTCCTCCTCCAAGTTTCATTTTCTCACAAAAAACAAGAATTTGTTGAAGAAATGTATCTTAAAAGCAACAAATAAACTTTCGACTGCAGCAGTAAGATTTTACCTCACTGAGTGCAGCACCATTTGACGCAATGAGAGATGCTGAGTAGTGAGTGATCCCGAACTGGTCAAGGGTACGATGCCCCCCAAAAGACGATTTCGGTAATTTCGTCTCCTCAAAAAAACAAGACGACTGCTCAGTATTTACCAGGCCCGCGAGAACAAATTTTTGCAAAGGGGTGCTGAGTTTTTTCAAAGACAACTGGCGTGAGCAGAGCGAAAGCCATTATTGCATAATGTCCATGGCCCGCTTAACGCTTAAGTTCCTAAATGCTCTTTCGTACAATCAGAGACACGATTTGGCACATAAATCTCCCTTTTTTTGCGGGGGGGGGGGGGGGGAGGATTATTATAAGTGTAATTTGCAGCCCAGCCGCCCAAAGTGGTAGGCTTTTGAGCAGGGTTTCTTTATTTTTATAAGTTTCCTGATTTTATTTTAATTTTACTTATTAAATTCAAATTGTTAGTTTAAAAAGTAGCCATTACACCAAAATGATTTTGATGTGGAAACAAGTGATTTAACAAAAATAAAAATCACCTAAAATTGTACCCACGTTTAAATCTCCCATAGCTGATGGCTCAAAGGTGCCCGGAAGCTCAATGGTGACCTTATTGTCGCCATACTTGCACGGTCTTTTGAACGTGACCACAGGGTACCCAGTCAACCTATTGCTTACTCCGTTATGGTCCAAAAACCTTCGTGGTCTGGATATTTATTGACCCCATTCCTATCGCTCGAGTTTGCTGAAAAGATGTTTAGTTTTCGAGACTCGTGTAGTAAATTACTAGAATTGTGGTTCAAATTTTAAAATATTTCCAGGGCTAGTTGTTTATGTACAATTAACGTCCCTTTTGTTAATATTGTCATTGAAAAATATAATTTATTATGTCAGGCTCAGAAGTGATAAGTGTCAAGGGAACAATAAGTGCCTCTCGTTAACGGCTATCGGTAATTTTTATTGCGATTTTTTTTTATGAGCATGAACAAAGTATTTGTAAAGGCTTTGATAGATCATTATTAATTCCCCCTTCTCAGTTGACTTGTTGTAAAATGATAATAACGATGAAATTATTTAGCTTAAATGTCAACTTCTTTCATCATCATGAAAATGTCAAAAACTTATGACAGCAATTAATCAGTGAGCATTTGATGCCAAGTAAAAGCGTTCGAAAACTATTGTGTTATTGGTTTGTTTAATTCCGAGGTTGGTTTATTTCTGAAATATTTGTTTATTTCTGAGTTTTTCGTTTATTTCTGAATGGCGATTATTTCAGAGTTGTTTGTTTAATTCTGACTTGTTTGTTTTTCGAAACAGTGTTGTATGGCGCGCGCAGTGTGTTCCTCGCTCATGGTGTTTCCCATTTTAAAAATCTACATTGTAATTGCACATGTTAAGATTTTACTAATATTTTTAACTAGTTTCTGTACGCAGTATTATTATTTTTGTTTGTGAAATATGTGTTTATTTTTAAGTTACTTCAAAACAATATGCATCTTAATTTTTTTACTTTTTATAATGGGAATTTGTTGAATTATTTACATCCTTTTTTCGGCTTATATTTATTTTAATTTTATGTAGGCCTCAACTTTGAAAACATGTGGTTTTTTTGCATATCACTTTTATTTTGTGATTTAAATTTTTATATTTGTGTAAGTTCTTTAAATATTTGTGATTTATGTATGTTTAAGTTTTTTGTTTGCTTGTTTGATTGCTTTTTTTTTTTGTGTGTTCTGTTTTCTATTTATTCATTTATGTTTTGGGTTTTTTTTTAACAAAGGCATGAGAAAACCGCCTCTTCTGAAAAATACGACTATTACACCGAAAATCTCTGCCACCCCTGTTCAAGCCTGCATCGTACGCATGTCTTTTACGGAGATTGTACACACAGTCTGGGCCGGCTGGCCGGCTGACCAGGCACACACACACAGGGCATATTAAAGTATGATAATGCTGGCCATCCCAGCACACTATAGTGCCGAATATGATTTTTTTTGTAATAGAAAAAAAACCTAATTTAACATGGTACACGTATATTATACACATTGTTATACATATTATACACATATTATACAGATTTCCGTTCATGAAACATATTTACTAAAAGTAGGGGGTGCTTTCAGTGCTTAAGTCGAGTCCTGTTGTCCGAGTACGAGTCCTCAACCGAGTCCGAGTCCTCTTCGGTCCGAGTCCAAGTCCACAAAGAATGGACTCGAGACCGGGCTCGAGTCCCTCTGGGTGCTTTAGTATATTCCAGCTCCGGGTGCTTTAGTATATTCCAGCACCCCTATCCAAAAAGTTGGGGGTGCTGCAGCACCCAGAGCACCCCCCGCTCTCGCGGGCCTGGTATTTACCTGAAATATTTTTTACACATTCTAAGCATTTAACATAAATTTTATTCACCCTGGCGTTCACATTTTAAAGGTGAGAAGTTTTAACAGCGTTTTTCAACCAACATTTATTTTTTAAATAATGATCAAAATCGCAGACAAACTTCAAGAAAATGGCCATAATTTATTTGTTGATGAAGTTTGGAACCTTATTTTGGGTTTGTTGGTTTATTGCATGTTATTCTTCACATGTATCAACAGAAATTGGTAATGTGAGAAGTAACTTAATTATGGGGTTGTTGCAAAGTTGAAGTGATCCCGAACTGGTCAATGATCCCGAACTGGTCAAATGACTGTACTATTAATTGATTATTATTAATAATAGTTCATGTAATGTACGACCGTGACGGCGTTGGACTTTAGAACTTACCTGCTGCTCCACCAAATGTCTTTACCCTAAAATCATCCAAAGTCTTAGGATATGCATCAAACTGGCGCAATCTACTTAACACATTTTTCGTGTCCATGATGTCAGAAGTGCAGTATCGTTTTAATTCAACGTTCGTTACAATACAACTTCAATCACGACGATAGTCTAGCCGTTCTTCCTCTCCACAGTCTGCTGCGTTCTGTATTTCATTCACCGGCAAATCTTACGTGTTGTACCAGCAGTGCATCAGACTAAATTGATTGCTCAACGAACTATACAAGTACATTGTTTAAAAATAAATTACAATTTCTATAAATAAAATTAAAAAATACTTAAATTTTAAATAACAGAATTACAATATTTAACATTTTTTAAAAAGGTTATAAACATTATTACAACATTATGATACATTTTGAAGATGTCTTTATTATAAAGAACATCTATTTGCAAGTGCCAGAACACCTGCCACTGGAGGGCGCACTTCTAAATTAAAAACCAAGGCACGAGAGTGCATCCTGTCTGCTTACCGTCTGCTGTCACTTTAGCCTACGCAGTCATTTCATAGTTATTTTCCAGTTTTGTTACTTTAAAATGACGGCTGCTATTGCAACATCGAGGTAGCTGGAAGTACTTGTATTCATTACTTTGTTCTTGGTTCATGTCAACCTGTGAAATGTGTAAACATTTGTAGAAATAGCTGACGACTAATGATGTTTTTAACTTTTTTGAAGTTGCGAACGAAGAACCCGCCCCCTTTTCGTAAACATGCAAATAATGGCCACGTGCGCATGATTTGAATTGTACGTTTGCTACAATTCAGACTGTAGTGACTAGGCAGTAGTGGTAGCTAGTAAGTAGTAGAATTGCATTAACCCACCTAGTCTCTTTCTCTTGCCATTCAATTACTCCTGTGTTGTTTTGAATGATAGATAAGATAAGTGGTGCTGTTCCGTCCCAACTTGACAAATTGTCCCAACTATAGTTGGGACTGGTCCCAACTTGAGTGTTAAAGTTGGGATGTCCCAACTATAGTTGGGATTGCCCATAGAGTTCAATAGGACACCGTGATCAATGATGTATGGATTACTGTGTTTAGTGTGTGCACTACTGCAGACGCACAAGCTGATGCGATCGGCGTTAATTTGTTTTTTTCAAACCCGGGTCTCGGCTTTGTACAAACTCATGTCAAAACTGATGATGGAGCTAGAGCCGGTCGCGGGCCGTTGCCCAGGACGAATGTTTGAATGATAGTATATCCATATGTCGCTCATAATGGACTGCTAAAACTAACTCGGTGTAAAAAGTGTTTTTAGGAGGGTTCTGACAGCGGCCTCATGCTCATGCCGGTCGACGCTTTCACTCAGTCTCAAGTAGGCCTACGCATTATAGTTTCCCTTCTCTCGGAAAACCAAAATTCTAATTAATCTAAAATATTCTTAAGGGGAAAGTGGTCTTCAAATTTCATACATAATGATACTTCCATGTTTTTAGTTTATTCATGGGGGTGCTTTGTGTTTACTGCGATCCCAACTATAGTTGGGACGTCCCAACTTTAACACACAAGTTGGGACCAGTCCCAACTATAGTTGGGACGATTGTCAAGTTGGGACGGAACAGTGCCAGCCTATGTTATTTGTACAGTATGGTAGTCTGATAAGTAAGTGGTACTGGTAGGCCTATTAAATGTATGTAAATTTTTTAACGCATGTAAGGAATACATATGTATTGAACACTTAGTGTGACTGCTGGAGCTGATTGAAGTTCCAAACAGTTTACAGAAGGACACAGCCGATCCCATCTCTTTCACCTCAGGCTTAATATTTCCAGATGAATCATGTTTATGTTATGAACAAATCTGAGGATATAATATTTAGCATAGAACTAGATAGAAGTGTCATATTTTGATGAAATGAGAAGTAGCACAAGGTCTGATAAAGTACAAAGAATAAACTAAGACGGAAACTATTATTAAACCTCCAAGTTGCCTGCAAAAGTTGCCATGTGTGACAAGGCCCAAAACCCAAAGAGGTTAAACCGTGAGTTTAGAAATACTGTGGACTAGTTTTTCTGTTGGTATGTTAGGATTAGCATTAGGTCTATATCGTGTCATGGCCGAGCGGATAAGAGCACTGGACTCGAGCTCTGGTGTTTCTGACCAGCAGAGTGTGGGTTCGAGTCCCGGTCGTGACACTTGTGTCCTTAAGCAAGGCACTTAACCATGGTTCAAATCATATCTCTCGGGTAGACAAAGTCGGGTATCTATTCATAACCTATACTCTGAGCCAGTTGATTTGGAGTATGGGCTACCCCAGGGGTCCATATTAGGTCCCTTGATGTTTGGAATTTATACCCTCCCACTTGGCAATATCATACGTCATCATAACATAGACTTTCATTTATATGCTGATGATACACAGCTGTATTGTTCCTTTGATCCTAGAATGCCTGGTGCTTGGCAAGTTGCCATTGAGAAACTGCAGCTGTGTATTACTGATTTTAAAAACTGGATGACTTCTAACAAGCTTAAGCTCAATGAAAATAAAACCGAGTTCATTGTGCTTGGTACTCCCCAAAACCTTAAGAAACTGCCGAAGATATCTTTGCACGTGGGCGATACATCAATTGACCCTACTGATTCTGTCCGCAATTTAGGAATAAAATTTGATTCTCATATGACTATGAGCAAGCAAGTTTCTAGCCTCTGCCAATCAATAAATTTTCAATTACGTAACTTAAGGAGAATCAAACGGTACCTGGATAAGGCTACTCTCCATCATGTTGTCAGAGCTTTAGTCCTCTCTCGTATTGACTATGGCAATCTCCTTTTATTTGGTGCAACGTCATATGAATTGGACAGAGTTCAAAGATTACAAAATAGTGCAGCTCGTTTAATATGTTCCACACCCTTGAGAGAACATATTACCCCATCACTTAGAGAACTTCATTGGCTACCAATTAGAGAACGAATCCATTTTAAGATTGCTCTTCTCGTTTTTAAATGCTTTAACAAAACTACACCTCATTATATTACCACTTTACTGTCACATCACACTCCTCCACGATTTCTTCGGTCCACACTTGACATCACTCGCTTGAATGTTCCCCGAGCAAACAAAGTTCTCGGTCAAAAGGCTTTCAGTGTGGCTGGGCCAATGATTTGGAACAATTTCTCTATTGCCATTAGGGAATCTAATACTCTATCTGCTTTTCGTAAAGTCCTTAAGACTCACCTTTTTCCATGTTAATTTCTTTCTAGTGCGCTATGATCTTGATGGAATAGCGCCTTATAAATTTTAATTGTTATGTTATGTTATGTTATGATTGCTTCGTCCTTCGGATGGGATGTAAAGCCGTTGGTCCCATGTGTTGTGTAACGCACGTAAAAGAACCCAGTGCACTTATCGAAAAGAGAAGGGGTCCGCCCCGGTGTTCCTGGTTTGATTGGCTGCATATTGCGCCACAGCACCTTGTAAACCATTACATGGTGCATGGAGGTAGTTTGGTGCTATACTAAGGGGTAGGTCTCATACTTCAAACTTAGCCCCCAAATACCTTGCAGGAAAATACTTAATGTTGAAGCGCCTTGAGCATCACTGAGTGACGGATATGAGTGCTATATAAATGGCCATTATTATTATCATTATTATATTAAATGGCTATGGTAAGCTATAACCATTGTCATTACTCGAGTGAGAAATAACATTAAACTGAACCAAATTAGAACTATGTGGTTGCTATTGCCACATGTATCATCTACTCCAAGACGTTATTAGAGATGATAGCGTAACCTCATAGTTCTTTGAGTAAACCTATCTCGATTGGGTTGAATTTAAAAGCAATCAATTAATTACAATCAATCAATTCATTGTGGCGTGTCGTTGCCGATTGGTCTAGTTCACCGGGCCCAAGCTCTGGTGTTAGTCAGCAGCAGAGTGTGGGTTTGAATTCCGGCCATGACACTTGTGTCCTTGAGCAAGGCACTTAAAACCATATGTGCTTCGTAAACAGTTGGGAAGGTAGTGCTCTGCCAACCAGGCTCCTAGTGGATGATACCCATGCCTACATCCTTACGGACTGTGAAGGGGTGTAGGTGGCAACTTGCCCCTGGTGACAGTTGATATGGGCAGATGGCCCAAATCAGTTAAGTGAAGCCCTAACATTGAAGCAGCTGGACAGCCTTGTGAGTTTGTTAGGCGATATCTCATGAAAAAAAACATTTTAATTTTAAATTTAATGTTTTTATTTTCTTCCTTTTCTCAGGGAGCTTAAGAATAAAGAAACAGGTCTGGACATATCGGTTCCGGAGTATCGAGAAGTCAGTGGACTGCTGACAAAGTACGAGGAGTACCATGTGATAGTTATCACCAGGCTTGCACACTTTAAGACAATCAGGAACAAAATGGACGACACTGTACAGTTTATGGTACGTGTTGGTCCAAGTAAGGTCATGTAAAAAAAAACTTGTTTAGCATCCTTATCCTTTTCAATTTACAGCAGATCAGGAGAGAAATTTTCCCCTCTTTAATCAGTCAATATAGGCTACACCATCAACCACCCGGTCTGTAATCATCACGCTTGTCTGCCACCCAGACTACTGCAACAGAAGGAAAAAAATAGTCACATGCAGACTGGCAACACATGATGAGCACCATGCTACTTGCTAGCATTGTGGTTGGGCAGGGGCTTTTTCCTTTCCTCGAGTCTGCCTCCAGTTTGGGCTTCATTTGATGTTGGAAACATTGAACAAAATGTACACTGTATAATAAATAAAAAAAACTTTCTCATGAAACAAAATGAATGTTTCTGGTTTTTGCTGCCTTATCCCAAAGTCAACGGTATTTCTTGAGTGATAGTGCCCTCTCGTGATAACACGTATATTATGACACTTTTTGAGTACATACAGAAGATTGTACGTGTACGATAATGACGCTTTTAGAATACATCAAATATCTGTTTAACATCCTTACTTTCAATTTTTGCAGGGTGGGAGGGAAGTTTTGTTTACATGTCCTTGTTCTTGTCAGATAACTGTGCACTCTTTGGAACTCCTTGCCTGATGTATGTTTCCCTCCATCCTACAATCTAGACTGTTTTGAGATTAATATCATTTCCTACCTTTGGCTCCCCCGAGTTATTTTCATCTTAAATGTTTTCTTCTTGTAGCCCCATATCAAGAGTGGTTCAGCCTTATTTGGGGAGAACTTGCATAGTAAAATATATATATATATATATAAGTTTAATTTAAATTCCAGGTAACAAAGAAGTACGGTGACTTTGAAGCACTTCACAAAACCATGGCGGAGCGCTTCCCAGCGACGATCTTCCCAGACATGCCGCGTAAGTTGTTCATGATGAAGGACAGTACTCCACAAGAGAGACGCCAGTGTTTCGACAACATCATGCGATTCATCGCCTCCAACACAAAAGTCTGCTCCTGCACTCCTGTGCTGCAATTTTTGGGTACTCTTTTGAATTTTTTTTCAGTCCCTCTTTTTGCCTAATTTTCCTTTCCCCAAGTCTTTCAGTTTGTTTTGTGTTCTTGCAGTTTCTGGGTACTTTTTGCTCTTTTTCTGTTCCCATTTTGCCTGATGTCTCCTCCCACAACATTGCCCTGAGGTTGGTTTTGTGTTCTACAATCGGCAGTTCCTAGGTACTTTTTGTTGTTTTTCTGTTCCCATTTTGCCTGATGTCTCCTCCCACAAATTTGCCCTGAGGTTGGTTTTGTGTTCTACAATCGGCAGTTCCTAGGTACGTTTTGTTGTTTTTCTGTTCCCATTTTGCCTGATGTCTCCTCCCACAAATTTGCCCTGAGGTTGGTTTTGTGTTCTACAATCGGCAGTTCCTAGGTACTTTTTGTTGTTTTTCTGTTCCCATTTTGCCTGATGTCTCCTCCCACAAATTTGCCCTGAGGTTGGTTTTGTGTTCTACAATCGGCAGTTCCTAGGTACTTTTTGTTGTTTTTCTGTTCCCATTTTGCCTGATGTCTCCTCCCACAAATTTGCCCTGAGGTTGGTTTTGTGTTCTACAATCGGCAGTTCCTAGGTACTTTTTGTTGTTTTTCTGTTCCCATTTTGCCTGATGTCTCCTCCCACAAATTTGCTCTGAGGTTGGTTTTGTGTTCTACAATCGGCAGTTCCTAGGTACTTTTTGTTGTTTTTCTGTTCCCATTTTGCCTGATGTCTCGTCCCACAAATTTGCCCTGAGGTTGGTTGTGTGTTCTACAATCGGCAGTTCCTAGGTACTTTTTGTTGTTTTTCTGTTCCCATTTTGCCTGATGTCTCGTCCCACAAATTTGCCCTGAGGTTGGTTTTGTGTTCTACAATCGGCAGTTCCTAGGTACTTTTTGCTTTTCTTCTATTCCCATTTGCCTGATGTCCCCTCCTCCAAATCTCCCCTAAGGTTGGTTTAGTGTTCTGCAATCTGCAATTTCTCGGTAGTTTTAGATTTTTCTCTGCCCCCCCCATTTCCTGATGTCCCCTCCCCCAATCTTCCCATGGGTTGGTTTTGTGTTCTTGCTTTGTCTCAGTACATTTTGCTTTTTCTCTGCCTTTCCCCTTTGTCCGATGTCCCTCTTCAAAAAAATCTTCTCTGAGATTGGTTTTGTTTTCTGCAATCTGCAATTTCTCTGTACTTTTTTATTTTTCTATGCCCCAATCCCTCGCCTGGTGGCCCCTCCCCCCAGTAATCTTCCCTTAGGTTGGTTTTGTGTTCTTGCAACTTCTCAGCACTTTCTGGTTTTTCTCAGTCCCTTTGGCCTGGTGACCCTCCCCCGCTGTTCCCTTTGGTTGGATTTGTGCTTTGCTCATAACCTTCCTACTCTTGCTAACATTTTCCAGCAAGTGAAATGCCTTCATGCCCCTTTCTCAAAGTTTAAGAAATCAAACCAAGGGTGCGCACAACATTGGTAAGATATAAATGTTCATCGTGTCGTGTCAGTGTTAGCAATTTAAAGCAGAAAAAACGATGAATTTTAGTTAGCAAAACACCGAATGTCTGGATGTCCTCACTTGGATTGGTAAGTCATTTGAAGTCAAGTCGATGCCCCCAGAGGGTGACTGATCTATTTTGTTTAATCAACTGTTATTTAATGGCTTGTAGGTGTAAATCCAGACAAACTGGAAAATGACCCCCAGGACTCAACTAAAACTGACCAGGCAGACAATAAAAGCACAGCATCAAATACAACTTGGAAACGGAGTAACGTATCAAGGTACAGTAACAAACATGAGGCTTTAAAAAAGGAAACAGTTTTGGGTGTGTAGTGCTTGCCAAAAATGCATTTTTTCACATGTGGCGTGTCGTGGACAAGCGCATTTCAACTGCTGCGAATTCTTCGTTGCGAATTTGTGACGTCAATGTTCACTTCGCATTCGCGTTCGCAGGAAGTATGAACAGGGCTTTAGTCTTGTAACTCAAAACCTTGGCATGCCTGTCTTAAAAAAACCCCACATATGTTGTTTGAATCATGCGAAAAAGCATTGTGCCTTATAAATGACTAATTCTTCTTGTTTGCATTCCTACAGTTTTAGTTTTGAGAGGCTTTTTGGAAAAGGTTGTGCGGATTTTCCCCTTGTAATTAACACAGTGCACTGTGGTGCATTTGCCATCAAGCTATGCTGGAAACTATTGAGCTACCCCTTTCATTTCACTGTGGATTGCCCTTGGTTCTTTATGGGCATTTCCAAACACTTGGATATATTCACCAATCAGCCACAACACACTAAAAGCTCAGTTATAAATTGTGCCATAAAACGCCCTGCATTGTGAACACTTTATCTTTTTCTTGATTTTATTGTTTTTTGGGGTTGTGGGAATGATTGGAGATAGGGGTTGGGGTTGAAGACATACATAAGGTTTTTAAAACTTTGTGTTTTTTATTTGTTCATGTAGTTCAGGAAGCCAGCAGTCTAGCTTGTTCAGTGACGAAGCAGAGGATGACTTTGACTTCTTCAAAGAAACGTCCGGAGGACCAGGGAACAGCGATGAGTTGCCTGATGAGGACGACCTGTTCTCCACAAACTCCCACACAACGTCGAGCTTGTCAGCCAAGAAGGGTAAGTGCTCCTGTAAAGGTACATCAAAGAGCCTTTGTGATGGGTGTGTGAATGAGAGAAAATCTTATGAGACTGACATGGCGGATCTGGTTGACTTATGCAGAGTTTTTATCTTGAATGTCGCTTGCTTTGCAATAGTTCCTGCTTAAGCAGCTCTATGAATTTTGGCCCTGTTGTGAGGAATGAGTGTATTTCGAAGGAGAGAGATAATGGATATAAGTGAAGAAAAGAACAGCTGGAAAAAATTCACATGGGGTTGTTGCAAGCTTGTATGAGGGGAGGATGCTGTAAGGAAGCATTCTGTATGGCAGGTTGACTTCGTCCAAAAAGTCGGCCCTCACGCGGCGTGCCCTCCACCTCAAACCTCTTTTCCGTTGACAAAAGTAACCTTTCTTATCGGCCTTTGAGATAAGCAATCAAAGACTTTTCTCCATATGAACAGAAAACAGTTATAAACTTACAATCGCAAGTTATATTTTCAAACGCTCAGTGTTTCCCTTTCCTTTCAAGCATTAAGAGATGAACAATACTGCATTTATTCACCGCAAAGCTCTTTTTCTTTGCAAAAAGCTTAGGCTCTTTAGGAAATAAAAACCTCACAAGCTTTCATTCTTTGTTCGTTTGTGCGCAGTTTTGGAGAATTTATCGGCAAATTAGATTTGCAATAGGTATCAAAATGCCTATTAGAGCGCTTGAGCTATTTGAGTTGCCTGCGTCTTTGGCCCTTTTCAAACTTTGGCTTCAGCTCCTTCTGTATGTTCGGAACACTGTACCGAATGTGCAGGTTTTTTTTAAATATCTGTAGGAGCCTAAGCCAGAGCCCCAGCTTTAAAGCCACTATATTTCAAAAAGGGCAATTTTGTTTTACTTCGCTCCTCGATCAATTTATCCGAGGGCATGCTACGCAAACTTGGTTGACGGAAAAAACCAACTTACTATACAAACCAGAACGCGAAATCACAATATTAACAAAGACAGCAATGATCTCAGCCGACCTTGGTTTTCTTGATACTGCTAACATGCTTCAAGGAGATTTTAAGAACTTACGATGGAAATGAGGACAATCTACTCGTTGACTGATCATCACATGGGGGTAAGTGTTGAGATTTTTATGTTTAGAATTGTCGTATCTTTATATCTTTTATTCTCAGTGGTATCTGTTTTGAAGCTGCGTCCTGTGCAATATTTAGATTTAAGTTTGTTCTGGCAAAAGTATATTGTTTTGCTTGCTGTGGGATTTTCTTTAATGCTGAGTGTTATTGTTATTATGAAATAGGGTCATTCCATATCAATTCACTTCTTAAATGGGGAATATTAAACCTGATCCCCTTTTTAATTAGTTCATATGGTGTATGGGATAATTTAGCCTGAAAAAGCCAACGTTTAAGTTATAGCCTCTCCTGGATCAATGGTGAAGATCTGCAGTTTTGGCAATAAATGGGTGTGGTAATCATTTTTCAAATGACCTTATCCTCATAACCGGTGGTCCAAATTAGTTGATATGGGTGTCTTTAGGTTAATGCATGCAAAGAATTCAATAAGTTTGCAATTACTTTTGACGTAGGAGCAGTTGTAGTTTGAGGATCTGTAGTTAGACCTTGAAAGTCACCCTGTGGACCATGTTATCTTTAAAATGTATGAACTTTGGTGAAAGTTATTCCCTGACATATTTTTGATAAAATTAACATCTGGATATTGGAGACCTATAATTGGAGGTAAAATTGGAGATCACTGGGTGATCTGACACAGAAAAGTAGATACTCTGTATTGCTTTGAAAAACACCTTGAAATTCTTCTTCTCTCCGCCTTAAAACTCAGGTGGTTGAAATCTTTTGAATGATGTACCTTTTAAAAGACTAATTGCAGTTTTTCTTTTGAGAAAGTAAAATTTGTTTTTAGAAAAAGAAAACCTAACAGACCGATGACTCTAAATAACAGCATTTTGATGTGGAGTATTTTCTTGCCATGATGGAGGAAGCAATAAGCTCAGACCCATTGGATTACTGCCTGTATATGATCTCCGTCTGTAACGCTTCATATGGACCACGGACATTATCCTTGCTGCCGCAGCCACTGGTCAAATCTGAAGGGGGAGAGGTTTGCAATTGTGGAAACTTGGCGTCACATGAAGAAACCTCCAGATCGAGACACACCCACTGGACCCCATCTCCTGTTCTTCTCACTCTTGTGATCCTGTGTGCGAGCCACACCCCAACCTCGGAGTAGTGCAGAGGGGCCTGTCTCTTTGTAATGAGCCACACCCACTACATAAACTCAATGCAGCGTCCTTCCATGTGGAACCATGGACTTCTCTCATAGCCGGAGCAGCCAGCTGGACATCTTCCTACTGCATCACTGGCCTATACAGACTGATGGAGCTGCAGGCTTGACTGAGGTAGGCATTAGGAACCAGCAGTTGCTTGTAGTCAACCACCTGTGTCTATTTAACCTACAAATATAGTTAACCTCACCTCTCGATGTAAAGAAGTGTGTCATGACGTGATTCCAACTATGAAACTAACTACCATAGCATATGTGACTCATAATAAACACAGTTATTCTTCCCAGACATTGGTTATAATTTACACCCCAGTAGATCTTTGTCATTTGGTTGGAGGATTGTCGGTCACGCGCCATTTATTAAAGAGGAACTCCAAGGTCAAATTCAGTCTTGTGGTGCACTCATATTCAAACAGTCTCAATGAAAGTGAAAAAAAATTACAAGTCTCTAACTTCACGTTAAAATGGTGTAAAAGCTCATTATATTCTATACTGTCTCAGAGTGAAATTTGAAACATGTCATAATTGGATGTCGACCACAAATGGGTCGGCACATTCCAAAGAGGTTTTTCGTCCGTCAGGCAAAAGGTCAAATTCAATGCCTTTTTGATTGAATAATAACACAAATTCAGGAATGAACTAAAAAATACCCTGTACAAAAATGAACAGACCCATATGTGTGGACCAGATTGGATGTTGACAAAATTCGCACTGGAAGGTCATGAGGTCAGAGACTTGTAATTTTTTTCTGCCACTTTCATAAGGACTCTACCTATTGGAAAATGATGAATCGCAGATCTGAATCCAACCTTGGAGCCCCTCTTTAACCCTAACCATGCTTAATGCAACAATATGCACCACATGGTAATAGTTGTTGTAATGTGCTGCATTTGGCAGTCAACTCAGATGTCATTCTTTGACTGAATTTGTTGCATTTAGCAGTGAAGTGACTTCATATAGGTTTGGGTGCTTCTACTGTATCTGAACAACTTATAATGGGTATTTCAAAAAAAAATTATCGGAAAAGTATTGAGAAGTATTATGTAATATTAGGTGAGAATCATAAATCAAATCACATTCAAAAGACTGTATAATAACAGTTAAACATTTAAATAACAGTTACAAGTCACCACTACACTTATGTGCATACTGTTGCATTTAGCAGGGCAAACACCCTTGCTCAGTCCTTTCCCAAACAGCATGCCTGCACATTGCAACAATATCCCTTGTTGCATTTTGTTGCATTTGGGCAATGGTTCTCATTTCAACTGTGTTGCATTCTGTTGTATTTGGCAGGGTATATAGAGACCCTAATGGGGGTTAGGGTTAATCAAACCATTACATGGCATTTTCACATCTGGTACCGTGTGTTTTGGTTCTCTTTATTGTCGCATCCTTTTTAACCACACCACCCTCGTGCAGGCGTTGTACACAGCAGTACAAAACGCCCTTGTAGTGGATGCCAGAATACAATCTTGAACATTTTGTTTTTCTTCCAAATGACAGTGATCTCCTTGGATGTTATATAAAACAAATAATGGAATATTTTGCATTCGTGCAATGGTAGGAATTTTTTTGATTCGTTGGAAGAAGGAATGTTCTACTCAACTCGTCATCACCACATTGAAGGGAACATTCCATCTTTCAACTCCCACAACATATTCCCACCCGTTGCACTCATAAACATTTATTGTTTGCATATTATGGAGATGCACGACAATTTCCACAGGGCTGTCTCCTCATCACATTCCATAGCTGATCAATGCGCCATTTTTCCATCGGGGCGAATATTTAACTGCAGGTGAATGCCAACTTGACTGCATTTGAATGCCTGAAGTCATTGACACGGCATTGGAAGTTAGTGTGGAGCTCTCTTGACGTCTGCTGCCACGTGTGCAGTGAGGATGCCCTCTTGTGTTAACGGATTGCCTACTCTTGGAAAGATCTTCTTGTGACTGCAACTGGATCGTTCCCGCAGTTCGAGGAATAAGAGTTGGCCCTGAAACCAGAAAGGTGTGTAGTTGAAATGAATGGATTGAAATACTGGCAGTTTTTGAAGACTCATACCAAGTTCAAAGCATGCGATCATTATTAGTAATTAGTCAAAGACCAGTATCAACACTTTGTGTGACTCAACATACACAGGGAATAAAAAACATGTGAAAGTTTAAACTCAATCGGTCATCAGAGTCATGAGAAAAATAATGAAAAAAACCCAACTATTTTATGTTTTCACTGGTTTGAAACATCCTGTTTTGGAACCATGAGATAAGAGCTAATCTTTTACTCATTTTCTCAAAAACTAAAGCATTTCAAGCCATTATTTTTCAAGGGAAGTTTTCTTCAATGCCCATCTTTATAGGATGTAAGTTATTTGCGCAATCTTCAATCTTACCAATGTTGTGTACACCAAAGTAAGGAGTGGTTTAAAGAAACAAATGGTATAATATCACAAAATGTATTCGTAACATCAGCAGGTGAAAAAGATATTTAGTGAAAAAGGTTATCCCCTTTTGACTCTGTTTGAGAAAACAGCCTAAAATGGTAAAATATCAAATTTGTGTGCACACACAACTTCGTTTTAGATGGTTGTCTTCATGCAAGTGAAATCAACAACTTGGAGGAGGAGCGGGAGGAGTTGTTTGTCTGTTTTTCATTTGAGTTATTAAGTTTCAAAATATTGTATCCAAGTTCCAAACTTGCGCAACCCATATATGCGACCCACCAAGATAAATTTTGCCGCGAAATCATCTGAGGGTGCCCTCTTTTGACTCGGGTTCCTCAGGCCATGTAAAATAAACCTGATTCCCACCCCATTTGTATCGCACATTTAATCATGGCAATGTGATCTCCTCTTGACCGATTATGATGGATAAATTGTCCCAGGTATTTATGATTAGGGGAAGGGGGCGTGACAGACGTGTATGTCTTCTAGCCTCGGTATGGTTTCATTAAGTGAAACAGGAGACATATGAAAGGTGGTTGCACCATGACTAAAGAGTCTCTAAACAGATTCCTCTTGCATACACTCTGTCCTCAGTGAGAATCAATCCGACGGTAAAGGACAAGGCTACTACTAGAGTCCTTGCACCATTCTAGTAATTGGTCTGGGTGGATTGTTATTGGAACTGCCTGGCAATTGCCACAAAGTCCCCGCAGTAGACTGCACATAATGACAGCTAGTGATACATACATGATGCTCCGCTGATGAATGTACAAAGAAACAGCCACAAATCTTACACGCTAAACTTAACTCTTGGTGTCTCCTCTCTTCCCCCAGTATTGTCTGCCTACAAGTGGCCTCATTTTTTAATCAAGGGAAAGGCAACGTGTGATTCTCAACATCTGGCTACTGTTATCACAGCTTTCGGTGACACAAAGGAGGGATCATCTGGTTGTCACAGGCTTGCTGGGTAAGTCCTATCTTTCTTTAAAATTCGTAACATGAAAATTGAAAGTTACTTGGTTTATTGATTGATAGTCAAAATAAAAAGTTACATTCCCTTAAGGTGATCCCTCTGCTGCTTCCGAGGTTGTATCTTTAAACTTGGGTGTGACCCTGTACTATACAGCAGTTACAAAGTGAATGGCTTCTGACCAGCATCCCCGAGCAAAGACATTGACAAAATAGGGAGACCCCCAACATTAGGGCTAGATAGCTCAGTTGGTAGAGTGTCGGCATGTTAATCAAAGTTATTCTAACAAAATTACCCAGTCAGTTTCCCTTGAGGTTTATTACTTGATTGAAAAAGATATATTATAAAAAAAGTGAAAATCACTGGTGTTGTATGATCATCCTGCTGGTAACTAATGACCTGGTACCAATTTCAGAAGAACTTACCAAGCAAATTTGTGCTATTGCAAAATAAGGCCTGTATCTGACACATTATTGTGGCTGATGACTGTTTCTGGTAAACAAGTTTTGTTTTTGCTTTGAGACTAGCACCTGTGACTAAACAAATGTGCTGTTACAATAAATATTATTGTTAAGAACATGTGCTAAAAAACAACCACCATTGCAGCAACTTGTACACCTTTGTTAAATGCCATAAATCATACATAAATGTTCATATATTTTTATAGCTAATAAGTGAGTATACACATGCATATACTCATAGGGGCAGAGAAGAAAACATTGTAAATAGCTTTATTACTGGTTGTTATATCATTTCTAGCCAACTTGCTTTCTTTATGAATGCCCACATCCAACGTAGTAGGGCCGAATTGGAAAATACAAATTGTCACCAATATTCAAGTATACATTGTATACTCCTGGAGGCAGTGAAGAAAGCATTATATATATTTTTATAAATAATCTTCATATCAGTTTCTAGCCATCTTGCTTTCTTTGTAAATGCCAACAACCACTGTAGGACCGAGAGGAAAGAAACAAATGTAGTAAATAGTAAGTCGCACACATGTACACAGATAGCAATAAAAAGATACATGTACACATGATGTACACATGTACACATGATGTACACGTGTACATGTATACTCCTGGAGGCAGAGAAGAAACCATTATAAATAGCTTCACCGCTGGCCTTTACATCGTTTCCAATGTAGATCTGGAAGGAAAAATAGTCTGACCCCTTTGTTGTACAGTAAACGCTAATGTTATTGCATGTGTACACAACGAACTGTCCAAAGATGGCTCCTGCCAGATAATGGTGTCGCCACATTGCCCACACACGTTTTAAAAAATCTCTTTTAAAGTTCTGGTTAATTGTAGACGCTGCTATGAAAAAGTACATTACGGGAATTTTGCGGTGGACCTTTTCGAGGCTCAAACGATAACACTCGTAATAAAATACTATAAATGACTATAAATTGATGACCCACAAAATCAATCCTGTCGTGGATATAAAGGAGTTTGCCATAAAAACAATTAGGCCAAACGGACGACAGTCTTTAATCTTTGTAAATCTGTCCCAGTGCAATATGACGTTGGTCAGTATAGTTGGAAAAAGTTCGATCTCAATGAACTAAATAGGTACGAGTACTTTGTGCTGTTTGATATATCCTTCTAAATTTGTGCGGCGCGTAATGTCTAGACTTGATGAGAATTAATAAGATTTGGTGAGAAATCATGGAGTTTGTCGAGATTGGATGACACTTGATACCAATTTGTAAAGTACACATGTAATAAGACTGAATGAAATTGGATACGAAATTGTGAGGCTTGGTGAGAATATCTATGTAAACTAAAGAGATCTGATGAAATTTGAAGCTTGAAAGGAGAACAAGTATTCCTGTCAATTTATACAGTACAACATAACGTAGCAATGGAAAGTCTTTTGTAATGGTGGTCATGAATCCGATCTGTTACAATTCAGAGTTATTTTCGACAAAAATCACAAATTCCAGTTCCACAACATTGCCCCACAAAAAAAACCAAGGAGGCAACATTTTCTAGTAGGCACACGTACATGTACGCATGATTTGCAGGCAAAGTTGCATATGTTTTCTATATGTCCGTGATGTTGAACTACTTATGTATATCAGACAATTGTATTTATTGCTTCTCAGTGGGTGACTTTTAGGACGGAAACCATTATGCAGAGCTATATGCATGATTAGCCTAATATTGAAAGGAAGCTTCAATCTACTTTTGTGACGACTGCGATCGCGATATGAATGTATTTTCTTCAAACCCTTGCGAATACTGAACTGCTTATATGTGAAAGGAGGAAATTAATGTCTTGAGAGACTAAAGTGTATACTGTAGTGGACACTGTGTTTTAGGTTTGCCTGCACCGATGTGTGCAGCATGGTTTTACTTGGATCTTTCAGTGTGCCGCTGTAATGAAAAACAAACAAACAGCCCCCGCCCCGAACCCCCCCTCCAAAAAAAACAAAAAACAACAACAAACAAACCAAAAAACCCCAAAACAAAACAAACAAAAAACAAAAAACAACAGCCCGGGCACCTTCGGTGGGAATCTAACCCACGACCAATCCCCATTGCTGAGCAAATGTCCTGAACCGCTCGACCACCGAACTTTGCCAATTGAGGCCAACTCGGTTCGTTGACGCCACACGCAGTCAGAGTGTAAATGAACATGTTGACAAACTCGCTCCGCCACATTTATCCCCAGTGAGTTGTGAGTATCTCTTGCCATCGCGGGGATACGGTTTTCCTTATAGGTCGTACATACATGACGATTAACCAACCGGTCCTTGAACCAACCATAAGATAAATACCATCTGTGGGCCCGAGCCACGCGCTAAGTCTGTTTAATTTCGTTTCTTTTATCCCCTCCTCTTCCAAAGGAGGACAGACTTTAATTAAAGGGACCTTACAGCATTTGTTTTGGTTAGGTCATATTTATTTTGGTAAGGGAACACTTATTAAATTCTACCAGTTTGAGAAAACATCGTGAACTAAATTGTGGAAATTACTTTACCTTCATTATAGGCGGCTGGCGTTCTTGCATGGGCACAACAGTTAATGGCGAAAGTATTTTTTTGCGTAATAATGATTGTGCACATGCCATGCATGTTGTCTTTGCCTTGGCAGGCAACATGGAATGATGGTAGTGCAGACAGAAACAATTCATACCACAGTCATAGTTTCAACTTTGAACTAGTTTTTCTTGTAAACCAAAAAGTCGCCGAGAAAACAAAATAAATAAATGAATCTACTGTTTTTATCCGAAAGCTCACTGAATCTAAAGTTCACAGCAGTGTACAAATCCTCCGAAGAATAATTTTTCGCATGACTTTCTGTCAAAGTCAATGAACATAGCACGAAGATATCCCAAATTACAAGCATTTTGCTTCAACTGCAGCAATCGAAATAAGAACGTGCCCAAAGTCCTTGACATGGACTTTCCGTTGTTGTTCACTTCACCACGATGACCCAGTGGGAAGAAATTATTACTGTTTGGTATAATTAATTAATTAATTTCTGGTTTACTGCACTGGCGGCCAAGCAGGCCGAAAAGTACATTTACAAATAATAATTCATACAGGAAAAAAAAAATATATATATAAATATCTTGGTGACCAAGAGTGAAACTTTTTAAAAAGAGTGAAACTTCTAAAAACTTTGAAAGAGTTTTGACAATAAAAAAAAGCACAATAGAAGATTTAAAAGGGGTCTCTGAAAAGACAAGTTTCAAGCAAATTAATGTTGTTTAAGACAATAAAACCTCAAAAGCAAATACAAAAAGCTCGAACAGACATAGTAAAGCTACAAGTGGATGGCACTAATAATGATTTAAAACAAAGAAATAAAAAGGCACAACAAAGGGTATGGTACTCTCTAGGAAACAATTCAGTCTAGGGCAAGCTACGGATAACGTAAGGAATTGTGGACATATGGTGTGTTTATTCTCAAAACCTTTGAGGATATGACATGCCTTGAAATACACGGCCTCTATTACCCTGGTCTTGGCCTTGGTGCCCCTTCAAAAGATGTTTCAGTGGAAGTGCCCTTTGCAAATTGAAAGCGGCTCTGCCCTCAAAGATGAACTTCCAGACCTGTGTGAATTAACGAACTTACTCTTTAAAAAAACATACGGTATTGTATCCCTTTAAGACAAAGAGAGAAAGAAGAGAATTTTTTTTTACGAAACGCTCTGTGAGTGTACGTCATCAGCAACCGCTCATCATCCCGTCTCCAGAGACGAACTGCCGCAACCTCTTAGCAAAATCAATCAATGCGGCAGCATTAGATAAGGAGGGGGGGGGGACACACCCAAGCGCACATACCCTGTGCCATTTAATGAGTCTCTGATACGCAAACCCGTCTCTGCGACTAAATGGTGGAAAATCCAACAAGTCGTGCATTCAACTCTTTCCCCGCGTTTAAAGCAACGGCTGCAACGCCGGTTACTCGGGTAACGAATGCCAAATTAACAATTTCAAACGGACACACACACAAGAGTGGAGTTTGAAATGCGGAAACGGCGAAGCTGTCGACACGTCGCTGCAAAGTTCCCAAGGTGACTCAACTTGGAAGTTTAAAGGGTAGCTAGCAAGAGCCTACCTTTTCTAATAATAACGAAACTCGAGAATAATAATAGCTGGACATATTTTTTTATAGCACTTTATCACCGGCCGAATGGGCGCGTGTCAAAACGCTCTGTTGTGTTACAGCATGTACGCTGAGCTATGTTTGAACAGGGGTCGATTTCACAAAGATAGTCCTAACTTAGGACTAGTCCTAGGAGTTATTAAAAACTTAAGGCTAGTCCTAAGTTAGGATGAGTAACTCGTCCTAACTCGAGATAAGACTAGTCTTAACTCTTTGTGAAATCCACCCCAGACCGTACAAGTCTCGAGAGTATTCGAGCATTCTGAGGACCAAAGTGGTCCCACGTACAATGCTTTAACGCGTGAAGGAACCAAACTCACGCACTTCAACGGGTCCCAAAGTTCGAAAACGCGCAAGACTTGCATTGTAGTCTCTTGTGAGAACCCTGTAACACATTGTAAGGGCCACCAAGGTAATGCTCTGCAGTATGCAGCCATTACCGGAGTCACAAAGGCAAATCCATTGTCTTACACGCTAAAAACTTCCGGGTCCAAGAGGCCTGGTTCATTTCTTGGTTAAGCTGACCCATTTCCTGGTCATTTTGACACAGCTGCAAGGTTATACCAACCCAGAAACGGGCTGTTTGACGTGCATTTCACAATACAGCGCACTGGACCTATAGCTTTACGTCCCGTCCGAAGGGCGAAGCAATAATTAAGTGCAGAAGTGCAAGCCAAGACCGGGAACGGAACCCACACTCTGGCACGGAGCACCTGAGCTCAATTCAGGTCCGCCAGTACACCACTTGGTGGACAAGACACTCAAATAAAACAAGAATCGTGACAAGATTGGACAATACGTCCAACTTTGTTATAGTTGTTTTATACTTATTTTATGTAAACCAATGAAACTTCAACTAGTGTGTAGATCTCGCCACTAGAAATCTGGGCAAGTAAAATCTTCCGAAAGTTGGTCGATAGGATCTTTCAAGAATTCAAAAGTATTATATGGTGCATAAGCACTGATATAACATCATATATGACACGTCTCACCAGAACCACGTGTCCCTAACGCCAATTCGTATGTAAAGAAATCATAGACTTGCAAACGAATGTGGAAATACAATAAAACTTATTAAATTAAACAATACTGTAACTCTAATGTTGTTTCCGTGTTCATTAAACTATCAAATTTAATATCGCGCTGCGATTCCCTCCACATACTTCACGTCACATTTCTTGGAACACGTACACATTTAATGATGTGGTTTTTACCACCCAGCCCGGCCTTACACCCTAACGCCACAGCATATTAAACAAAAGTGTGAAATCATTGGTAGTGCGTCACATTTCTTTATATCTAGCTTAACAATTCAACCACAGACTACAGATTCCCGCCAACCAAGCTGCAACTCTCCGGCGCCACGTGCGTTATTTATTTATGCCGACCTGTATTTCGCTGCATACCAAATAATCAAACTGAGATACTAAGCCAGCGATATCAGTGGAGAAATAAGTCGACACGGTACAATAACTGTAACAACCTAATTTCATGCAATGATCTGTAAAAAAAAATAATAATAAATAAAAAATCTCAGATCACTATCGGTAGAGACACAAGTAGGAGGCATATAGTTAGGGTAGAAAATGTTGGTTGAACATATCGTCGCTCGTACCACGAAGTGATCTTTCTCGTCCACAGTTGTAAACAAAACGTGTTTGGAGAAAATCACGAATTGAAGTTACGAAACTATTACGTGTTAGGTACTGAAACTTGCTGAAAACGTTAATTGGAACAAGTGTATTAATAATTTGTAAAAAGAATAATTTGCAAAAACGTGTTTTTTTGTTTGTCGGAAAGGTCAGTTCGTGGTACAAGCGGCGATATTTTCACCGGACACAAGGCATGTTCGTAATAATTTGAATCACACGGAATTACGGTGGGTAAACCATTTCTCCTTGCATTGTTGTTGGTTTTACCCATGGACTGATTATGTGTGGTAAGCACTGTATACTCCGTGCTTTATGAGCCCTGAGGGGGAAAGGAACTCGATGGGATTCGAACCCATCACGGTCCCAGCATTCTAGAGCAGATATCGTAATCGCTACAGACCGAGCGTTTGACAAGAGGCCGGTTCGATTCCTGATTATTCGGGCCTGGTACTTCACGGAGGTAACAAGGGCAATTGCCTCTGTTGCTCCTGGCCATTTTCTTGGTGCCCCTTAATTGTTCTGATAGAAGTAACAGGTGCCCTTTACCAAGGAGAAAACACCTTGGTGCCCTTGCCCTTTCAGAAACAAAGCATCAGTCGTGTTTATTTATAGCAGCGGATGCCGCAACACTTTATTTGATGACATATCGGGGATAAAGAGTGTTCTTGGCTTTACCCGTATACCTAGTATTTGTGATGAACATTGTACTCGGTGCTTTAAGCCCGGTTCATACTTCCTGCGAATGCGAATGCGAAGCGAATTTTGACGTCACAGGGCCGTTTTCGCAGCGAATGTTTCGCAGGAGTTTAGCACATTTCAACTGCTGCGAATTATTCGTTGCGAATTTGTGACGTCAATATTCGCTTCGCATTCGCGTTCGCAGGAAGTATGAACCGGGCTTTACGAGTCCTGCGGGGGAAAATCCACAGGCTATAAACACGGTGAGATTTGAACCCACGACATTTACTTTCTAGGCCTCTGGACCACCAAGCTTTCCCGGTGATGAGAGGCCACAAGTGTTTGGGCTCCAGCTTTATGAAATCGACCCTGTAGACTGTTAGTTCTGAATTCTACCCCCTAATGTCTAGCACCGTGTGTGGATTACAGGGTGGTGTGGTGCAATCTGAGGCCAAAATACGCCAGAACCAACGGCGGTAGCCCCTTCTAGTACATCATTCATGTAATACACAAAACGTTCTCAGAAACAACAGATTTACGTCCCAGGGTGGCAATCCGACTACAGAGCAATAACGGTTGAGTGTCCCTACTACGTCATAAGCGCCATGGTCGCGTACCGGACCATCACTCTGTTGAGAAACACGTGCATTGTGCGATAGACCGCATGGTTCAGGAAATTCCGAAGCACAGTGTTCCCCGAATTTTGCCTTGGAACCAAACTAATATAAAATTGTCAAATTAGAAGTTGCACCTGCTGGTGCCTTTTTTTGTACGTTCATTAGCTTTTATGCAACGCTAGCTGCTCAATTTTACTAAGCACTAAGATTCTTAGTGACATCACACTTTGCTTAACAATTATGATTGATTGGGAGTTAAGATGAATCTCTGCAGTTTGATAGGAGCTTTGCACAATAGTTCCATGCGCTTAAGATTAAGATCAGAGCGTCACGAAGAACGGTCCGGAGAATGTACGAAAACTAAAGTAGTTGTTCAACCGTTGAAATTCAAATCCTCGGGCTGTCGTAATCAGTCACTCGACGGTAATATCCGCTTGCTGATGAAGCATTATTGTCTTGATTGGGTCTCACTTGACTAACCACATCTTGAGTTAGAACAATCGTCAGACGATGCCTGTAAATGCCATTCAGCGTTGTAGGCACATCAGGTAAATTGGGGCGGGAGGGGGAGGGGGAGGGGGTAGGAGATCTTGTAGAAAAAAGGTTCATCAACGAAAACTGATAGAACTATCACTTAGTTCGCTGATAACCGTGACCTCGAATTTGATTGAGTGCCAACTTGCAACTATATACTTTCTAATTTCATACATGCGCGAACTCATTATAGGAGATTAAAGGATTGGCCAAAGCATTTTGATTTTCACACATAAGGGAGATGGGGTCGAAAAAAAACCCAACAAATTTAACACACTTAATATTTTAATAGATGTTAAATTTGCATCGGGGATGAAGTATATTATTTGGTTTTACCCATACACAAATGTGTGCAAAGCAATGTTCCGAGTCCTGTGGAAAAAAAAAATCCACAGGGGCATATTACTTGGGTGGGATTCCAACTCACGACCTTTGCCTTTCTAGTCTCTAGACCACCGGGGATTGCCCGGTAGAGAGGCAGTTCTAATCCTACATTTTAGCAGTGGGCAACAATTTAACATTCTTTATTATTCGAGCCTGACTCGAAAGTTTAACGGCCTTTCAGTCATGCCCAGCCTGCCGGAAATTATATCATCTTCCCACGGTACTTTCTCGACAAGTCAATTTGGTCCTGGCACTTTCTCCGCCTCTTCCTGATGTAAGATCATTCCGTCCTGGATTGTCTCTGTTAGGATCGAGACCCTGTCGTATTTAAAACCTTAATATTGATTGCCCGTCTGCTCTCGGTATTTGTTAATTGATTTGTTATGATTAACGCACGCAAGGCTTAAGTTAACATTTTTCTTTTAAATGGTTGTATATGTGTGCAAGTACTCAGGGGTGCCATAAATCACTAAGTTGTTTGAATAGTACCCGAGTAGCGAACCCGAATGCTCCATTCCAGAACCTCCTTGGACACATGACATTGCTTTGTTTAAATAAAATTGACCTACATTAACAATAAATGTTACCGTGTTCGCCCCCCAATATTGTTTAAAAAACACCTCTTGGGCCAGACCCATTTCTGGGCCAATATGACCCAGAGTCAAAAATCCTAGAAATGGGTCAAAACTGACGCGGAATCCCCCTTTTTAAATTTAACTAGTTTACAAGTCAGCTTGACCCGTAATTGGATCAGGACCACTGGGACCCAGAATCCAGGTCAATTCTGACCTGGGAGTTTTTAGAGTGTATAGACGAAAATATTCATCTTAAAAAGTTCTTTCCACTCCACGGAGGAAAAGAAGCAACAAATCTTCACTTATCTCTAGGTTCTATGAGACACGCAACGCTATACTTTGAAAATGGGTACATCGCACGATCACAATCAAATACAAATCCATAACCTGTTTGACATAACTCAAAAAACGTTACTGCTAAGGACTGGATCAAAATGCCAATACATCATGTGTTGGAAGACATGGTGTGACGTTTATGGGCTCCTCATAAGACATTTTAGTCGATTTGATTAATAGCGGACACAAGATCCCGCGGGGTTACATTTTAAAGAATTTAAGACGTGGCTGGAACACATAAGTGGAAGAACAATCAATGCCCATCACCGCACGACAGCTCTTGACTTAGACTACTTTTAACTATAAACTACAGTAAGGACAACTGTATAAACCAGTATATGCCAAGTACATTATGTCAACATTCCGATTTTTAAACAAAACGAAACCAACTTCGAAGGGAAGGTAGGACTATATACATTTTTCGAAAAAGTACATTTAAAAAAAAAATCGTGTTACAAAAATACACACGAGAGTAATTACATTTATACATTTAGTTTTTTTAAGTACGTGTCTCTCCATGCAAGGAAAACAGGGACCCACAAAAAACTCGAAACAACACAAACAAACAAACAAACACCCCAACACCCCAACAAACAAACAAACAAACACCCCAACAATCAGGGATCTATACGACTTTATACTAAGTTTTCACGGAGATGAAAGCGTCTTGGGATGATTGGTCCTGGTGACAAAATAAGTTTGCAGATTAAAACTTGATTAAAGTTTGCTTTCCTGGTCATTCATACCAACCTATAACAATATATCATACCCTCATAATCTCATGAGGATTAATTTAACTGAAATTTTCTTTGGGTGGCCTGCCTAAAAGTTTGCGGAACGCTGCTCTGAAAAAAGGGTGTTCATATTCCGAAAAATCTAATGGCATATCAAGGGCTCCGTATAACCAAATATTTCGAGAAAACAAAGTGTTATTTCGTTTCAACAAACAATTATTTCGTTTCGACGAAATATCATTTTACTCCTAAAAAAAACTAGTTCTTTCCCCTTAAAATCATGATATTTGGTTTCCTCGAAATAGTGTTCTGTTATTTCGAAGTAACTAAACACTTTCCAGGTAACAAAGTAACATTTCAAGGGAATTAAATAATATTTTGAGGGAACTTAATAAATCTCAGATGGAACGAAACTGTATATCGAGGGAACTTAATATTTTGATACTGGAACTTAATAATATTTTGAGAAAACAAAGTAGATTTTTTGAGAAAAAAATATTTCAGGGGAACGGTGTAACATTTTGAGGGAACGAAATCGTACACCGGAGGAACTTAATACTTTGATGGAATCAAATGATATTTCGAGGGGACGAAGTAATATTTTCGGGAGAAAAACTATTTTGAGGAAATTAAATAATTTTGGTGGGAACGAATATTTCCCTGTTTTTTATATATATATTTTTTACCTGTAAAATTGTTCTGTACATCTGTCCTTTTACTGGCTCCGTACAATGGCCTTTTCTTGATCCCCGATACCGGTTAAATCTGACCCTTGACTTTTCATAGTGCACGGTGTCATGTTTAGGCCGTCACTTAAGGGACATGTAGCTCAAAGTAATTTGAAATGATAAGTCGTTCATTTGAAGTGAAAGTCTCTAACTGTATCGGTCACAAGGGGCTACTTTGTGTTCCAGTGTCCCTTGCTACCTATTCACTGTGAAGATGGAGTTGAATAGCTTGGCATTTTGTCATAATAAGAAAAAAGCTAAACTAGAAAACAAATGTTGTATAACCACGGATTATGACTTATGACATCAGATGTGCTATAACCACAAACTATGAATTATGACATCAGATTTGCGTGAAGACCCACAGGGGTCGAGGGTTCAGTGACTTTAGCGAGCCTCTTCAAAACACAACAATTTTGTTCAAATATTTGTTTGTATGTGCTTTTCTAATAGCACTTGACACTCAATATCTTTATCAGTTATGTTCTACCGCTACAATCTGACACCAACGTGACTGTAAACGATTCACAATATGCACCGAAGCATGCCTTTATGGAACTCTAGTTGACACTTCGTGACAACATTATAGTATTTTATGGAGTTGCGAACTGTCTATGTTTGAACGAAAAGAAGATATGTGTCACATAAGTTAGTCGACAGGAGAGGGCGCTGTGCTATGACATCACAATACGAACCAATGTTGTTTGTTTTCAGCTCGTTTTTATAATTTGATCCAGGGGAAATCGTAAACAACGATGCCTGAACCGTTGTTGTGAATTGACATGACCCTGAGTTGACCCTAGGATGACCATGGAATCATTATAAACAGGGATGTGATTTTCTTGGATTTTTTCCCGATTTCAGGATTTTCTGAAAAATCTCCTTTTGCATAAAACATTTTTGATAGAGGTAAAGGGAGAGATAATTGGCCCACATTGTGTCCAAACAATGTGTTGTATTTCTGGCGATTCACATTATGTCTGTAAACATGTAAACATGCTGGGTGTACAGGGTCCAGAATAATGGGAGCCCAGTCCCGGAAATCCTTTTCATAAATTTTCACAGACATCAACTCTCATCACTGGTAGATGTTGTCGCCTCACAACATAATTACAGTGAGCCCGATTGTTAAAAAAGTACATGATTTGAGATTTGTAAAAGAAGAAGAAAAAGACGAAGACAAAATAAACGAAACCAACGAAAACAAAACCAACGTTACAGAAATACAAAATATATATAAAAAGAAGAAAAAAAACCCCAAACAACAACACCAACAAAATACTTATAATTTCAAACTAAAAGGTCGCTAATATTAACGTTTTATGGCTCGGTTTTCGCTGAAAGAATGTTTTCTCCATAGAATTTTGAGAGATGATGCTGTCTCAAAATGCAAAACATACCAAAGCTTTCGCATATGCCACGGCCATTACATTAAATACATTAAACGTGTAACTGATGGGCGTTATTTAATGTCGGGATTCCAACAATAATTTGTTTCTGTTTGGTTTTTATTTTTACTATTATAATTTTTTAAATGTCGACCACCACTTAGAAGTGGCGGTTTTTTGTCTTGCAGAAGAAATGAAATGAAAGCTGTTGCAACTTTCTCGAATCTATCAAAAAAGCTAGTTAAAATTAAAATTGGACCTAGCAACTTTAAAGTTCTTACCGGATAACGTTCCTGCAGATAATTGTTTCCGTCTGATACGTTGTCAAGGTCGAGGACTTAATATCAGCTGAAGGCCCCAAAGTCACCATCAACACTGCAGTAATCGATACGCGCGTATTAAAAGAAAGCTCACAAAAACCCCGACAAAGCACAAACATTGTTTTTCCTTGTTTTCACTCAAAATTTGACCGCCTAATTTGATGACATTGTAATGTTGTTGTTGATGATGATGATGTTGTTGCTTTTTGTTTTTGTTTTTGTTTTTGGAGTGGGTTTTTGGGGGGCTGAAAACTAGAAGATGGTAATGAGTAAACTTTTCCCAAAGCAAATAGCGTGCACTGCTTTGAAATTGCATGACCCAATTTTTGCCGAATTTTACAAAAAGATGATGCCGTTTCAAAACGGAAAAAACTCCCAAGAAACAAAACATACAGAGACTTTCGCATAAGTCATGGACACTGCAGGAAAAAAGGTATAATGCAAACTAACTTGTTCGTTCTTGGAAAATGGGCACGAAACAAAACAGAAATTAATGTTTATAACTACCACTTTTCCTTGGCGGATTGGTAAATTTTTTTCGTGTTTCGTGCAGTACCTTAAATGAAAGCTCATTGCATTTTTCTCGAATCTATAAAATTAGCTATTTAAAATGTAAATCAAATTTGTTCGGGTAAAATCGGCCAAGAATCCGACCTAGCATCTTAAACCACTTTTGTTTTCTCCCTCTCTCTCTCTCTAAAATTTAAAAGAAGCACTCAAGGATTTCTATTGTTTAGATCAATTGAAGCTAGATTAAGTTATCTATAATTGAACCATTTTGGCCTTGCCTTTCCAGTACCCTTTCTCTTTCTCATAACTCTGTCTCATGCGTCCTACATTTTACCCGAGGTTGATGGAGTCGCGAGTCTGTCGCGACCTGGTTTTTGTGTGTGTAGTGTGTGTTATTTTTTTTGGTTTCGAAGCAGCCTTGGGGTCCTTTCTCTCAAACGTCAAAGGCTGTTCATTTGGTGAATACTACATTTACAAGTTTCTTGCTTTTCTTCATGTTCAACTCGTGGCTACTTGTAGTTTTGGTTTTCTCTCAGTCCTTGATGGTGTTTGTCAGCGGGGGCTTCCAAGAGCTACGTCACAGTAGGTGGCGAGTGCGTAAAGCGCTCGCCTCTCACCACGTGGCTGTGGCCATTATGTGAGTAGAGCTGTGCGGTTTTGTTCTCTTATAGGCCACGAGTTTTTTTTCTTCCTTTTTGGCCTTCCGATTTGCCTTCATCCGTAACGATTTAACACTTTCGATCCCTGTCTGTGCCCCTTGGTCATAAATGGGTCAAAGTTGCTGGCTGCCAAAGGCGCCCTTGTAGCTGCGCCCTTCGCAATTCAGTTTCTCAGCTGCAAATAGATTAGCGTCACCCATATTACATACACGCAAATAATTCCAGACTTTCTCCACGAAAGCAAAAACACTCATTTTTAAATGTTCGCATCAATTACTTGATGTGTATAAGACATTCCCCATGTGCCACTGGAGAGTTCTTTTTGCATATTGTACAGAGTTTCCCTTTATGACGAGGCGTGATTTATTTAGGTCTTGTCACGTTGGCAATTCACAGGTATACCCATGGTCCAGGCAGAAATGAGGCAACCTCCACGACAAGAAACACATTCACGTTTAACATTTTCACATAATTTACATGGCAGTATGTATGTAAGACTGTCTTGTACGTTGCCGTCTCTTTTGCATACAGTGCAGTTGCTTGACACCAGGTGGGTTAAAATGACCCCTAGTGACAAGGTTTTTAGTATGTAATGGGCACGTGTTTTGAATTCACAACTTCTTTTATCGACGCATTGGTGGAAGTTGCATACGCATTTTGGACAACCCTCCACTGTAATTTACAGCAAACGTGGTCACCCAAACATCAAAATTACAGGTTAAAGATGCTAGGTCCTATTTTTTGGTCACTTTGAGACAAAATTCAAAACTTTAGATAGCTGACAAAATAGTTGCAGACAGAGTTTATACTTATGTGATCAACCATGTACACATGAAATAAAAAACCTGTGAAATTCGGAGCATAATCTGTTGCGTGAGTCAGGAGAAAATAGTGTAAAGCCATGCACAATTTTCAGCTTAAACACATTTCCCATAATATTTGTCCTTGAGATATAATATATATGTATATTTTTTAGGTTTTCAGATTTCAGATTTCAGATTCATTTAAGAGGGAAACATTTCACAGAAAATATTGTTCTTGTATGAACTTCATTTATATCAATATGCTTTCAGATTAAAATTGATTAAAAAATGATATTTTTATTCTTACCAATCCTGTATTTAATACCTTTCATGCAAAAAGCTGCTTCAACAAACCACGAGTCCCTTTTAAACAAGATTGTATAACCTTGTCATTATTTAAAATACAAACACTATGTCTATTTGTTCGGCAATGTTTAATTTTTACTAAATGTCGACAGAGGTTACCGCAAATGAAAACAGTCTCAGGACAGTATCGTCTTCCCTTCAAAATGTTAATTTCTATCTCGCATAATGTACAGGCTGTTTGATTTTAAACTTGAAATGTAATAACAAGACTTGGGTGTAAATTTGTTGTTCATCTGACATTCTGCTCTTTTGCCCCAATTCACCAGAAATGGAGCTTGTCAAATCTTTTGGCAATTTAAATGAAAGTCTGTCATAGGAAGTAAACGCAGACAAAAGAGCAGTCTCTTTGACAGCCTTGTCAGAGCTGCGAACATATCCCTGGTTCTGCAGAATGTTCCCTGAAAATGAACGAATCTTTTCATATTCTGATGGACAAATTTGAAAATCTCCCTGTTTATGGAAACTTATGCCGTGTTATGTTGAATGTAATTTTAAATATCACCCTGACTGTTGTACAAAATCTTGCTGATTGCAAGATGCAAATGTTGGCAGCTCTGCTAATTTTGTCCCAGTCATATTGTGTACATTCTGTGAAATTCAATGGAAAAAAATTACCCCTACTCTTGATTTGTGATGTTCATCTGACATTCTGTACTTGTCCCGATCCACCAGGAATCCAGCTTGCTAAGTCGCCTGGCAATATTAAATTCAATTTTATCATAATATGAGGTACACCCGGACAGAAGCAGTTTTTTTTTCCTCGTCATGTTCATTTTCCACTCATAATGTTTACTCTGTGAAATTTAATGGAACAGAATTACTTCCCCTCTTGTGGTCATCTGACATTCTGCTCTTGCCAATTGTCAATTCGTCAATTCGAGCTTGTCAATTCGTCTGGCAATATTAAATTCAACTCTGCCATCGGAGGTAAACGCATTGGACACAAACAAAAGCAGTCTCTCGGACGGCCGTTTCCACATAATGTTCATTTTTCCAATCATAATGTACATTCTGTGAAATTCAATTTAAAAATAACTTCCACTATTGATTCGTATTATGATGTTCATCTGACATTCTGTTTGTGCCCCGATACAGCAAAAGTCGAGCTTGTCAGTTCGTCTGACATTATTAAATTCAACCCCCATCAAATGGAGGCAAAGGCAGACAAAGGGAGTCTATGTGAAGGCTTTTTCTTGATATCGTTCACTGTCTTCTGCAGTTTCCGATTCACTTGACATAAACATATACAAAATGTCCCTTCTCGAAACCACGGAGTGGCTTATAGGCTTGGGCTAAGGCTCCGTCAGTTGTTTGGAAAACGTGTGCGTTCATTACGGGGTTTCAAAGAGGAGGATGGAGCCAAGGCCAAAGCCCAAGCCAGAGCCCTGGTTTTGAAAACGGCCATAGGCTCCTGACTTGTCTTGTCAGTTTCCATTTTCTGGTCCGATCCGAACACCCCCCGGAATGAAACGGAGCGTGTGCTGCCCCCTCCTGTACTTTGTCTTTAAAACACGTGAGCAACATTGGTAAATGTCAAAGACCAGTAACCACCCTTCACCTATAAAAATGTAGGCTCATTATCGGTTATTGGAGTTACGAGAGAATAGTGAACAAAAAACCCCGCTAATGATCTCGCGAGATCAAATCTAACGGCTTTAATGGCTTCTTAAACTGTAGTATTTCAGGCAAAACTATTTCAAGGGAAGTTCCCATCGTGACCATCTTTATATTGTGTAAAGTTTTGTGTAACTCTGTAAACATTTATTTTCTCGTTTTTAACTGTGTTGTGCACACACCTTAAAACAAAATAAAACGATCAAATGAACTGATTGCATCTTCACGGTTTCATGTCGATGCGTTTACGTTAAAAGCAGTAAAAGTAGCTGTGTGAACATTTTAATTTATTTATTCCATTTTCTAAATTAATAATTAAGATATGGTGAGCGGGTTGCAATTTGCACACTCTTCTGTTGTGTTATGTGCAGGTGTTAAAGTAACCTTTTCGGTGTAACATTACTCCTTCAAGATACTTTACTGGGACTTGGCCAGTTCTTGTGAACTCACCCGGGTTTCTCTTAACACCTTGGTTAATGAATGTAAATGCACCTCATTTGAATTTGTGATATAAATACCGGCTCTGCGATCTAAAAAATTTGTCCCTTAATGAGGTCTCTGTATTGTGCGCAGTGTATGGCTGGCTGCAGATGATTGCGTCAAAGCACCCTTGTAAATTGTTGCACTTGTTATGTATGTGGGGAACTATCAAGTAGACTGTTTTCTTGTTTGTGTGTTTTCGAAAAACGCGCAAACATTGTGTCAGTTTAAGTTTAACAGCTTGTTCGCACATTAAAAAACAAAACAAAAACAACAACAACAACATAGTACAAACATCATGCCAAACACCAACCAAAGTACTTCCATTTACGGTGCTGTTAATTTTCAAAGCTGCCTAGTTCTTGCAAAGATGCGTAAATAGAGTGGGATATTAGTAAGAGATTACGTTCCACACATAAATTGGAGCATTCGAAAGAATGGCCCTTAGACATGAATAGAACAACTCTGAAAATATCAGCGAAATTTTTTTGGGGTACAACTCTGATTCCATTTTATAATGGCAATAACATTGCAAGGACAAGGTCTTCATTGCGTGGTAATGACCGGGTTGTAGGTTGACCGCTGTTGATGTACCTCCCCGAAGCCTCGAAATTGCCGAAATAGTAGCCAA
Source organism: Pisaster brevispinus (assembly GCA_023634235.1). Classification (NCBI taxonomy): domain Eukaryota; kingdom Metazoa; phylum Echinodermata; class Asteroidea; order Forcipulatida; family Asteriidae; genus Pisaster; species Pisaster brevispinus. Next base: position 2,001,682 of record JAMKCF010000026.1, read on the forward strand.
TAATTGCGTAACACCCTTAACGACACGAATGTGTCCCCGACTGATACCAGGTACAATTACACTTGTTCGGTAAAAAGGGCGAAGTTAAACTACGGTAGCCTTTCTCTACAGACGAGTTCAGTTACTTTTGTACTGATTTGCGCAACTGTTTGTCGTTAAAGATCTTCAAGCATGCGTCATTGAAGCTCAAGGTTCCGATGACTTTATTTTGAGACTTATTGTAAGAAAATCACCGCCGGCATTTCTGCAAAGCTTATTATTATCGTTATGCCAGACACACACACACCCGTTTGTCATTACAATGTGTGGTGGCCGATATCTGTTTGATGTTGTATACACTAGCCTTATGTAACAAGAAGCGGAACATCCAGGGCTATGAGGTTTTGAGTATCTGTTTTAGTTAATCGTATTTATGAGAAAGGTGTAGCGGCATGTTAGTACTCCATATTCTTATAAAGTTGTGCATTGGAAGTGTTACGTTGACCCTGCTGGGTTGAGGCAGTAGTTTATAGCGTGTAGTGACCATAGAGCGGCCTAGCGCATCCAACTCAAGTTCTGATGGCTGAGTCATCAGAGGTTGGGTATGCACAGCTGCACAGCCGCAATGTTATTACCCGGTGAATGTACTGCCACCTAGCGTTTCCCAAAGTCCCTTAGATATTATATATACAAGTCATGATCGGTGATGATTTTGAAAACGTGAACAATTTTTACTCTTACAGCTTTCGTTTGATGAGAAAATGCTAGTTCTTGTTGTACTGAGGAACTTAACCGTATTTCCATTGATGTCATTTTTTTTATCAAGCATAGTCATGCTCAAGGTCATAGACTGAATTTAGTTGAGGCATATATTGAATAGTTCGCTTCCCCAAAACCAACATGAGGCGTTTTGGGACGCTATGTGGCAACAAACTTACCAGGTAAATCCATCGCGCTTGGAAATCGCGCATGCTCAGAAATACGTAAAAGAATGGAAATTTCCCGGGCAGCGTAAGTCTGCTGCCACCTAGCGCTCCAAAGTCTCTTATTATTAACGACGCGGTGCCTTTAATTGTGGTGCACCACTTTAATCTTCCATTTAAAAATACATTTTCCAAACTTTATTGGAAGGAGGGGAAATGTGTGCCACAAAATAAGAATAGACATAGTAGCGTGCATGGAGTTTCGTGGGCGAGCAGTTTAGTGCACTGGACTCCAGGTCTGGTGTGGGTTTGGGTCCCGGTCATGGTATCACTGTCCTTGAGCTGGAGGTACCCGTTATTGTGTAATGCACGTATTAAGTGAACCCAGTACACTTTCATCGTAAGAAAGGGTGGTTGCCCCAATGTTTCTGGCATGGCTGGCTGCAGTTTGCGCCACTTTACCGTGCAAACTGTATTAGAAGATGCTTAACAATTTGATCTCATAAATCAAACATAGTCGGAACACCTGTTATTAAGCAAATGAGCATTTTGAGACACCTGGAGATTGCGGGCCAGATAAGAGTTGAATATTGATATTGAATTTGAGTATAAAAAGAAGCGCGGCATGAAAAAGGTCCAATGCTACAACTAACAAAACAAAGAAGTAACGAACTCGAGTTCAATAAACCATTAGGGAAGAATTCTGTGTTTATCAACCTATGTACAAAGCCAAGGAGAATGTTGTCACCTTTTTAATCGATCGACCTTTCACCGCCCCATTAGCAATGCTTTTAGAACTCAAGTCACTGTCAGTCAGCAAATGTCAGTTAATTACCAACTGTTGAGATATCCAACTGTGAACAATGAGCGTGATTACAAGACCTTTCGTAATCGACTGACTGCTACCATTCGGAAAGCAAAAACAGATCATTATGCCCGTAAGCTTGATTCTCGAAAGGCCGATTTAAAAAGCCTCTGGCGGGAAATTAACAATATTCTTGGTAGGGGCAAAAATACGTCTTTTCCCGACAGTTTCACTGACGGGGATCGTCTCCTTTCGAATCCTCCTGATGTTGCTAATTCTTTCATTTCTTTCTTTACTAACATAGGCTCTTGAAAGTCTTCATTAGCTAACAAAATCTCACCTACTGACGCTCACTTCTCAAATTACTTGCACAATCCTCATTCTTCTTCCTTTTTCTTTACTCCTACTTGTTCTCAAGAAATTATCCGTATTGGCAAGGAACTTAAAACAAGCGCCAGTTGTGGTTTTGATGATATCAGTTCTTCTTTAACTAAACCTGTTATTCCCTTTATTGCGGAACCTCTTGCTCACATCTTCAATCTTTCATTTTCTACAGGTTGTGTTCCTTCTAATCTCAAAATTTATTCCTATCTTCAAAACTGGTGATCCTCGCATCATCAGCAACTACAGGCCTATTTCCATTCTTCCCTGCTTTTCAAAAATTCTGGAGAGATTGGTTTACAATCGCCTTTTCAAATTTACTTCTCATTTTCATCTTCTTTATAAAAATCAATATGGCTTTCACAGTAAACACTCCACTGACATGGCTCTCATTCAATTTATTGATAGTGTTACCAATGCGCTCTGCAAGAAACTGTCTGTCATTGGCGTGTTTATTGATCTCTCGAAAGCTTTCGACACTATCAACCATTCCATTCTTCTTTCCAAGCTAGAACATTACGGAATCAGAGGAGTTGCACTTCAGTGGTTTACTGATTACCTTTATAACAGGCAGCAATTTACTTCAGTGATGAACTGCGACTCCGATCGTCTATCTATTTTGTGCGGAGTCCCGCAAGGTTCTATTCTCGGTCCCCTTCTTTTTCTGTTGTATATCAACGACCTGCACTGTTCCTCCTCTCTGCTATCTTTTACTTTATTTGCCGATGATACAACTATTCTTCATACTAGTCCGAACTGTGACACTCTTATCGATTCCCTCAATTCTGAACTTCTTCAGGTGTCTTGCTGGTTTAGAGCAAACAAACTTTCTTTAAACCACACCAAGACTAATTTCATTTTCTTTAGTAAATCTTCTTCTCCTGTCGCTGTCCAATTGCCTTCTGTGCGAATAGACAATATTTCCATCAATAGGGTGTTCTCTACGAAGTTTCTAGGAGTCACTGTTGACCACAAACTGTCCTGGACCGAGCATATTTCCTCTATCATCAAAACCACCTCCCGAAATACTGGTGTTCTGTCCAAATTACGTTACTTTCTTCCTTCTACTTCTTTAGTTTTACTATATAACATACTTATTCTTCCATATATTAATTATTGCAACATCGTCTGGGCCAACTCTAGTAACAGCAAACTGAAATCTTTATTTGTTACTCAAAAACGGGCCATTCGAATTTGCACCTCGTCGCACCCTCGTGAACACACCCCACCCTTGTTTGCACAATTACACACCCTATACTGTTTCTGATATCAATAAACTTCATACTGGTATCTTAATGTACAAATATGTTCACAACCTTCTTCCTACTGCCTTCTCTTCTTATTTCTTATCTACAGAAGCCGTCCACGGTTACTCTACCAGATCCCATCGGAATCTTTATATCCCTTTCACCCGCACTTCTTATTCTATGCACACACTTCGCTTTTATGGTCCCCGCCTGTGGAACGCCATTGATGACATCATCAAAGATCAGCCTTCTGTAGGTCACTTCAAAGCCTCGTACAAAAGGGTCCTGCTCTCTCATTATGTAGCTTAGCTTTCTCTCCCATTGAGCTCCCATTGAGCTCCATTGCTTGGTCTCAGCTCTTTTCAGGTGCTTCTTTCTTCTTTTTTTTTCTTCTTTTTATGTTATTGTTTGGCATTAACTGTCCTGTCCGTCTGTCTTCGTTTTTTGTTTCGTTTTTTGTTTGTTTGTCAAGGGCTGTTCCCTACAAGCCTCGGCTTATCTGAGCAGCCTCCATACTCAGTACATTCTTAATTTATTTTGTTATTTTCAGTACCATTATCGTGGTCAATTGTATTTGTACTATCAAGTATCTGGTTAATAACTCATTGTGATCTTTGTTAGTATGAGTGTGGAAATAAATGTTTAATTGAATTGAATTGAAAATCTTTTGTCGCTCGAAATCCTCTCGCGCGCTAAAAAAACATTTTGAGAAGATGAAATGATTTCGAGTACATCAGAGTAACTTATTTTGAGTGCGCGAAAGTATTTCAAGCTCGCAAAATTATTTCGAGCTCACGAAAAAGTTTTTTTCGAGCGTACGAAATAAACTCTTTCTACCGTTTAAAATTAATTCGAACAGATGAAATAGCTTATGTCGAGCACACGGAATTATTTCGAGCGCACGAAATGATTTCGTGAAAACGAAATGAAGAACTCTTTTTATTTCTGTCTTCATTAATTTTTGTTTTTCATCACACGTCCCTCAGGGGCCCCGTGTGTATATAATGTACAAATAAAGTATGCGGTTCGATAAATATAAGTATCACATGTCGGTACAGTGTAAATTGTTTTTTTTTGCGTTGCCAGCAGCCAACGATAAGGGCGAACGATGGAGGAAATTGTCTCATTGTACCTTCCCTCCCGATTCCACTTTGAAATGTTTAATACAACGACGTTAAATAGAGGAAATTGAATATCATATAGTACCGAGTGTGAATAACTTATCCGTGTTATTGCTGCATAAGATGAATTTGAACTGGGCCGCTGGGAGTTGTAACTTAACGCCCACTTAGCAAATCAAGGGATATGTCACGCCTTGTCATCCCCGTCGTTTCTGCGAGGTATTGTTCCTGCAATGCATCCGCGTTCGAATAACATTTTGAAAAAGTCCCCATGGACTGGTGAATGAGACTTTGGCGTTTAATCTGCTTTCTCTTGTTGGTTGTGCAATTCGTGGTCATTTCCCTTTCAATTATGGTTAATAAAAACAACTTATATAAAAATATAAAAAACACTCTTGTCAAATTTATATGGAAATCTACAAGAAGATAGTATCAAATTCTTAACAACTGTCAACAACTCGTCCTATTTACTGTAATTTGTCGGGAAGATAAACATTCCTGTTCGGGTTAGAATTGGATTAAATCTGTATTTGAGTGTAATTGCTTGCCTTTTGTTTATTTTCTAAGCTCTCCTTATTTTACTGGATGGAATATTTCTATTTTGATTGTCCGGGGTTAAACTCGTATTCTACCCATCTATCCCGTGCCTGTTCCCCCTACTTTTGTTGTTTTACGTAGAAGGGAGGAATGGGTTACGTCATGAATTGATGTTACATTATTTCCTCAAGTATCTCTAGTCGGTCTTTGGGAAACAGTTGAAGTGGTCATGTAAATATTAAAACAAATAAATAATAAATAAATACATAAAAAAAATATATATATATATATATATATATAAGTGAAGAGAAATACAAAATCAAGAGTATCTTTCTCTAAAAGTTTACGTCCTCGGCACAAATGAAAGTTAAAGAAAAACAAATACAGGTGATGTAGAGAATAAAAACAAAAACACCACCCCTTCTCGTCGTATTGAGGGCAGCATTCAAACGGACACCACGGAAATTTACAATCTTGCAATCTTTGAAGGATCAACATTACTTTTATTGTTTTCTAATCATTTGGGGCGGGTATTTCAGACAGAATAAACTCGTAGGATGGTTACTACATGGACCATATTTATAACCAGTAGGCTTTCGAATAAAAATGACAGTTACTTTTCTGGGTCATTTCAATATGGCCCTACCTCTAACGACATTTCAAAACACGTTGCGTTTCAGCACACACCGACACCGGTTTTTAGTCGCGTTTGATAGATTAATCGAACAAACACACGGAGTGTGCTGCCAATACTATTTCTCACGTACACATTTTTCACGTACAAATCTGATTCAACACTGTCCGTGTTAAACGACGGCTGTTCGATGTACTTAAATGATTGATGTGATGGAGAGAGTAATCATGCTCGAGTGTTTAATGTTTCCAACATGAGAGCAGTTCCATTTGGCGAGCATCAGATTTAAAGGTACTGCAGTTCAGGCACTGACCTGGTTTCCCCTCTCCCGACGCGGATTTCCCCAGGAGTAAAAGAAGCTCATCTCGGCTTTTTAAGAATGAGCTGTTCAGCAAGCACATGGAGGCAATTTACACTGGATCTGTTGCGACGGTGGCTGGCAGATTTGGAGCGGATCAGGGGCAGATTGTAGCCTCGCAAGGACTGCAGCTTTATACACGATGAACGCGGTCAATTTCAATTTCCCGGGCGCCTTGTATAGTTTGATGACAGTATCGTCGGAGGAAGTCAGCGAAGGCCTCGATGGATCCATGCTCCACCTCCCCCAATCCCGAAGGGGGGGGGGGTGGGATCAGGAATGACGACATTATTACCGGGATGGTTTACCGAACTGTATTGATGACTCCATCACTCACGTGCTTGATACGGTCGTTAGCAATTGCTTTCATCACGGGTCGAATCTTGCGGGGTTTTCCTTGTTAAAACTGATGGACCGAGCGTGATATGTTCAACCTTAACAAAAATCAAGGACTTCGGTAGTCAGGCCAGAAAATTACCTCTCGTGTTTATTGGAGGAAGGAATGGCCCCTGTAAATTTGAATGGATTGGGGTACCATCACTTCAACTTGCTCTATGCTTCAACCTTGTCCCCTATTAAGATGGTTGGTATTTTCCCATGTCCATCAGATTAAATTAACTACACCAAAACATGTCGACTCAGTTAACAGCCTGACTAGTCGGGCAGATAGTGGATATGTGGCAATTGTGCCCTTGGTGATACAAGCATGGAATGTGGCGCGCAGTGCGAGTAGAAATATGTTTAGCTAGGCCTATAGGGCCATCACAGATTTGATTTTTGAATTTGAAATATGGAATACATGCAGGTCCAAGTTTCAAAATGGTTGGCATTGCTTGTTATAGTAGCCATACCTATATATTTTTTCAAAGGAAAAACAAAAAATGTGATGGCCCATAGCCAAATATCTTTCTCATGACGTAGTCTGACGTGTGCCAATTTCCACCACCTGCCGTACTATGACCTCAATGCAAGGCACGGGCGGTCTGGCGGTTCATCGAGTCAATATCGCGTTCCAACAGTGATTCACCCATCCCCAGAATTGACCCGGATGCATTACTCATGGGCTGAGACCTATTTCCGGGTCAGCATGACCCGTTTGGAAGTCAGGCTCACCAGGAATATTATCGATTTTTGTAACAACAGTATTTGTAAACCATAGGGTAAGAAAATTAGGGTTACTTTGTTTAACCAGCCCCAACCCCAAGTAACCACCCTCCAAAAAATATTGACAAACTAGGGAGACCGCAAACATTAGGGCTAGATAGCTCCGTTGGTAGAGCGCTGGCGCGTTTATCCGGAGGTCGCAGGTTCAAGTACCGCTCGAGTCAATTTGTCTTTGTTCAACCCGAAATTTATAACAATAATGATAGCTAAAAAAATACGGGGAAAACTTATAACAATACAATAAATTGATTTGAAATAGATCCATTGAATTAAATTCGATAATAAAGACAATAAATAAATAAATGCAAACAATAATATTAATGCATTAAATTAAAATAGTAAAAAAAATAAATACAAAATTAATGAAAATTAAAAAAAACAAGCAAAAAAAACCAAAACAACAACAACAACCAACCCCCCCCCCCCAAAAAAAAACTCCCAACGACTTACTCTCCCTATATGTGAACTAAACTTCCATTGACCTGATGTACACTGTATACACGTGAGAAAAAGTTAGGGTTAATGAGAGTTGAGGTATTTGATAGTAGCATAATAATAATCAATAAATCGATTCAGATTGTATTTGTACCATCTGTTTTATACGGATGTCCCTGAAGAGTGGGACCTTTTTCCTGTTATAATTCATTTGAGATATTTCGGAATGTTACCAGAGACTTTAAATACACGTACAAGCAGAGTTAGTTCCCCCTTCTTGGGAGAGGTAAACATTCCGGTGGTGGTACACGAAAACCATTCTGTTATAGGAACGTATTGGCACGCGGACGGACAGCCAGTCGCTCGCGGGTGTTTCTCGGTGGGTGACAAGCCTCCTTCTTTGTATTAAGTAAGAGTGTTTAATCAAACTTTTCTTTTTTTCTGAGATGGCTCGGTGAGAATTGCTGAATTCGCTCCTTTTATTGCGATGTATCAGTCCATACCTTTATCTGAATTGTTTATCGACCCATTTTCAGCGGCACAGGTGATGACGGACCACCAGGGAGCTGTGTATGGATTGTTAGGAAAAGCTGCCCAAGGACGAAGTCGAATCGGAGGGTTACCAGTGATATTTATATTTTCCCACTGAATGGACCGTGTAAGTTTAGCGCGTATTCGAACATTATGTTGGGAGCACTTTGGTCCCATTCCTCTAACGCGTTTAGGAAACAAACTGGCGTAGTTCATCGGGTGCCTGTGGTCGAATACGCGCGAGACTTGCACAGCCAGTACGTTCATCACTTGGCGTACCAGGCCCTGGGCTTGATTTCTCTAAGCACTTGAGGCCATGTCACACAAGGCAATTTACAGGCAACCAGTTCCAGGCAATCTCCCCCCCCCCAAAAAAAAAAATAAATAAATAAATAAATAAATCGTTCACATTTCAGTTTTCTCATTATTTTCCTGGTGATAGTGAGTTACAGCTCGTGCTGCCGAAGTGTTTCTTGTGCAAGTGGTTGCCTCCAAGTTGGTCTTAAAAACATTGCCCTGTGTGACGTGGCCTTAGGATTCATCTCAAGATGAATTGTCAACGTTTCCATAAAGTGATTTGTATTGTGACATCACATTTTGCCAGTATTTAAGATGGATCTGCTGTTAAGATAAATCGTAGCTCTTTGTGAAATCGTCCCCTGGCTTCATAAACCAGGGCCCAATTTCACAGAGCTGCTTAAGCATAAAATATTGCTTAAAAAAAATGGGCAGGATACCAGTCATAAATTGTACTTGTGGTATGCTAGTTTGGCTGGTAACCTTATTCTGGTAAACATGTTTCTTTTTGTGCTTAAGCAGCTCTATGAAATTGGGCCCAGGTCTTGGTACGCAAAATTATAGATATGGTATTTTACTGTCTGGGTGGTGTTGGTTTTTTCCCTGTCTATTTCGCGCAAAATTAATAGTTTCTGAAAACAGTCATTTAATATCACTTAATTTGTATTAACGGAAATGTTCTATGTGTCACGCGATTAAATATGATAACCCATTTATAGCAAATTAATTGGAACAAAATTTTAATCGCAGCTGCTCTTCGCTGAAGAACTCTGTAATTGCGTCTACTCTGCTAAATTGACTGCCGATTTCATATGGCTGAAAAGAATGCATTGTCAGTTTAATTGAATAGAATGCCGTAATTCGCTTTCCTCAAAGTGGTCGAATGACGGTTAATTCAACTGAACTAAGGTAAAATTGCTTAATACGAATGCATAAAGAAAATGAATTAGGCTGGCTTTTTTGTCCGAAAGGATCGCGAAAACATTACCGAGTTGGTTGACAGATTTTTGGGTTACATTATGACTTTGGTATCACTGTTCTGATATAGCTTAACAGTGAAGCCCGGTTCATACTTCCATACGAATGCGAGTGCAAAGCGAACTTTGATGACGCAATAATTTGGGTTGGAACTGACCCAGATCCGTGTCCCAGGGGAGTAAGCACGGTTTAGGGGCAGCATGACCCGTGTTCGGGTCATATTGACCCAAGATCAGAAACCCTGGGAGTGAGTCAAATATTTGGTCTGTTTGACCACCTTCAAAGAGTCATGCCGACCTGGACAATGGGTTCGCGTTCTTAGAACCAGAGTGTATCAGCTAAATAGGAACTTGAACAGATATTCTTGACATCATCTTTGAGAATAACTAATTAAATATATATATATATGTATGTATTTTTTATTTTGTTTATATAGCGCGTCATGTACGGGCGTCTCAAAGCGCTTATCATTATCTATTTCCAGACTTGTTTTTGAACATCTTGTAAGGTGATACGGCGCATTCAGCACCCACTGCCAGAAACACTGAGGCTAACCCCCTTCTTTTACCGATTCTTTAACGTACACGACAAACGGCTAAACCGCATACTCCTCTTCACACTCAATATTATTGGGACATTATTGGAACAAAATAATGGCATGGTAAATTCATGGTTAACCCATCAGTGGTGTCTTGAATAATGTTTTACCCAATCCATTCAACCGTAACACTTTCAAGTTTAATCAAACATACGAACGCGTCATATACGGACTGACAAACGTCACAGAAATGAAAAGGAAAACAGTGTGCCTCGAGTACGAAAGCTTAAAGGGACCATCTGACTTTCTGTATATCGGAACTGCAAAAACTGGGGTGTTAATCCAACACCGGTGTAATTGCTTTTGCAGAACTAAGTATTATTTTAACACCCTATGGTGTAAATGTTAATTCCTTTGTTGGTATCTATGTGGGACAACACTCGTGGTGCAACTTTTAACACCCAAGAGTATTTTTGAGTATGCACACCATAAAACGACGTCTTTCCAAGTTGCTATAACTCATAGTCTACAGTGCGTAATACCGGTACACATCGGTGTAAGGGTAAAACCAAATAACATTGCCTTATCTGGTTTCTGGGCTGTCTTCTGATGACATTTACCTCAACCTCGATAGTACTTAGAACAGACAATCAGTCAAGTTTTAGGATAAAACCAATAAATTATCCGTTCTTTTAACTTTAACATAAAATATGTAGCATTTAGCAATTAATACAAAATAATAATATGAGCGCATTTATGCGCAACACAAAACATAAAACAATGAAATGAAATAAGATATTGAGCAATTTGTTACAAAAATGTTGATTCAAACAAGTGAGCCCTTTTGCCATATAATGTCCTCCCAGTTTAGGAATGCCCACTCACTTGCAGAACGCTGGAATTTGTAAAGCATGACGGTATACTTGTTCATTGTCTGTTTACACCCTGCTCCATGGCTTGCATTAAAAGTGAACTTGATCTGACTCAAACATTCGTTTTAAAAATTGGAAGCATTCTGGACGAAAATAGTGATCTTACCTGTGATTTTTTCCGAATGTTGTCTTTTTTCCACACTGATCTTCCTGCGCCTTAAGCTTTATTAAGGACTCGTAGTGGGGCAGATAGGGGAATATTTGGGAGGGGGGGGGGAAACTGTGCCTTTGATGCTACAAGCATGGAATTTGGCACACAGTCAGAGTGTGCCGTGAGAAAATGTTTGGCTGTAGGGCCATTGAAGATTTGAAGAAGAAAACAAAACCCAAAACAAAACATACAAAACCCATAAATAAATAAAATAAAATAAAAAAGATTAAGGTAGAATATAGGCGATTTTCAAAATTGCTTGTTATACATGTGCTACCTTTATATATTTTCAAATGACAAATCTCTAATGGCCCGATAGTCAAATATCTTTCTCATGACATCTTTCTCACTCTAACTCTGAGGCCCAATGTAATACTTTTATCACCACTTACCTGCCGTATTACGAACCTTTGCTATGACCAGATATTGTTTTCTTTGAAATGATGCAGAGATTCTGTAAAAATGCCACATTCTTTAAACTCAGTGGGCTGCAACTCTGGATCACGACTGTTATTCAATTTTCAGGATTTTTATGTTTCCATAGAATATCCCCCTGTAACTTAACTCAACACTACGAGAATATTAAAATACCAAAAGGTGTTACAATGCATTGCTTTGTAGCAAACCGCTTTTTGAAATGGTCATGTGCACTCTAGGTATAATGCAGTAAAGTTGCCATTTAAGTCAAATATACTCATACATCAAAATGTATTATGAGGGAGTATCCAAACGTTCCCACCACAGTCCGATGGGAATGCACTTTTTAAATTCACTTAAAAAGACCAAGTTTGATCAAGAATGAACTCGTGTGAACTATAAGCTTTGTTATTGGTATGTATGAACAAATACTGTCGACCCTTTTAAGGGATCCTGCGTATAAATCCCCTTGCATTAAAGGACTTCGTCACTGAACTGAAAACGAATGCCTGTTGTTGGCCACATTCTTAGTTCATTTGAGGTGAAATTTCAGTTCAGGGGATTGGTACGGGTTATTCTGAGCTTAAAATATTCAGTTCCCGGGAGGGGAAAGATTCCAAACTATAGCAAGGTGAAGAACGGCATACATTTGTTTTAAAGGTGTACTCGTTATATTCCATGTTTTTTCCCATTTACTACACGCTTAATATTCCCAAGTCAGAATTGACCGGGATTCTGTGTCCATGGGGGGCCTGATCCTTTTCTGTGTCAGACTGAACCGGAAACTGGTAAAAAAAAAAAAAAAAAGAGAGAGAAAAAAAGACACCTGGAAGGTAATACATTTCTACTAGAGGCCTGTACCATTTCAAATGGTATTTACAGCCGGCGGGCAGTTTAGAAATGAACGAATTTCAAGACGTTATACACACGTGGGAAATAGTTTGTTTGCCTCGCCTATTCATTTCATTTTTAATTATTCGAACACTTACAAGGAGACAGAATTTATAAATGAACTGTTTCAAACAACCTGTATAAAAAACCCATATGTTTGACTGTTTTGAAACACTGGGTCTTACTCATTTTTTCAAAACCTATAGCATTTAAAACAAAGGTGTTTTAAGGTAATTTGTCCACCATGACCATCTTTCTCCTGAAGACGATCAGAGCACACTGGTCGAAACGTCGAGTTGTTAACCAATCGGTTCTTCTCAGAACCATTATAGCTCATAGGGAGAGTTAATCTATGGTGTCTTGGCGAACCCAAACCAAACAAACAAAACAACAACAACAACTGCATGTTATGTTAAAGATATTGGTGTGGATTGAGCCGCTCTACCCATCAAAATATTGCATCATTTGGTAACCCAAACCTAATCCATCAAGCAAGAATAATTTTCCGGGAAGTGGAGGTTGTTAGGGCTTAGGATATAGCCACTCGTGCGGGGTGGGGGACTCTTAATTCCGTTTGCATCAATCTCTTCAGATACCCTCATCTGACTCTTCCCGTAATAAATAAACCAAACAATGCTGATAGGAATGGATAATGCAGAGAGGCCTCGTCCATCGGTTTCTTCCTCGTATTAGTACATTCTGGATGTTTGTTCACTCGGCACAACTTCATTAGAGGGAATGACATCGTCATTTATTTGGAGACCTGTCGTCTTCTGGAGGTATTATTGGTCACTGTTACGAAGCCTGAGGCCAAGGTTTTTTATGAGATGACCATTCCGATAATAAATCCGTCGTAGGAGGTCAATAATAAGTGATTAAGCGTACGTGTTTGTAGTTGATCTGAATAGCAAAGGGGACAATATTGTTGCAGCGAGAATCTCCCCGGACTCATGCAAATATTACGTGTATTTTTTTATATACATTTTTTAATGCAACAAAGTATTTTATGTTTTTTGAGTCCGTAGTTATTTTCTTAATGGTATCATTATTGGTTATGTAATGTGGTATAATTTTTCAATTTTTTATTTCCCCCTTTTAACAAGCACGTTTTTATATGTTTTTATTCACACATCATAACAGTTATTTTCGAAGTGCCCATACAGGGTACGAAGTTTCCAAAGTCACTACCTTGTATAAGGTACGAAGTGTCCATGGTACGAAAGGGTCAAGACTCAAGGTACGAAGTGTCCACGGTACAAAGTGTCCAGATAACTTAGTACCATTTAGAAGGTATGAAGTGTCCGAGGTACTAAAGGGTTAAGGTACGAAGTGTCCAAGGTACAAAAGGGTCAAGACTCAAGGTACGAAGTGTCCACGGTACAAAGTGCCTAGATAACTTAGTACCATTTAGAAGGTATGAAGTGTCCGAGGTACAAAAGGGTCAAGGTACGAAGTGTCCAAGGTACGAAAGGGTCAAGACTCAAGGTACGAAGTGTCCACGGTACAAAGTGTCCAAAGTAATTAAGTACCATTTAGAAGGTATGAAGTGTCCAAGGTACGAAAGGGTCAAGGTACGAAGTGTCCAAGGTACAAAAGGTACAAAAGGGCCAAGGTACGAAGTGTCCAACGTGACTTCGTACCTTTTATAGGAACGAAGCGTCCAAGTTACAAAAGGGTCAAGGTACAAAGTGTCCAACGTGACTTCGTACCTTTTATAGGAACGAAGCGTCCAAGGAACAAAAGGGTCAAGGTACGAAGTGTCCAAAGTGACTTCGTACCTGTTATAATGTTTACGAAGTGTCCAAGGTACGAAGCGGTCAAGGCACGAAGTGTCCAAGGTACGAAGTGCCCTGATGTCCAATATAATACTGTCACTTATAAGTACCGAATACGTCCTCAGTATGTCGCTCAAAGTGAGATTGTATAAAACTTAAGACACATTTTCTTGACCGCTAATTGGACTAATTAGTCTAATTGGACTAATTAGTCCAAAAGTTGAAAGCAATCCTCGGAGGGGGTATTTCATTTTGGATTTAAAAGAAAACATATACGAAAAAAGGGCCTCCTTCCTTTTCAAAAAACAAAAACAAAAACAAAACCTGGAGAAAACACTTTTGTTTTTATTTAATTGTGTGTTTTTAAGTACACTTGTGGAAAAGCCCCAAAACCATGTCACATGTAGCATTTGTGACTGGTGCCCTGAAATGGTTTTAGCAATATTTTCTGCTGAAAGCAGCCCTATGAAATCGGGCCCATATCTAAAAGTTTAACCTTACCCCAAAATGATGAATTGTTCAAATGATAACTAAAATAAACACCCATCGGAAATTCCAGCAAATTGGCAATAACAACAGCAAAATCAACAGCAAAAATCAAAAACAAAAGCATCAGAACCCCCCCCCCCCCCCACACACACACATAAACATTTTAAACAACAGTAAGATATGGACATCAGCAATAGCAACATTCACAACTTAACCAACAGGTAGGAAACAGTATCCAGGAGCAACGGCAACAGCCTTGTCAGCTCCATCTCAAAACACAATTTATTTCCAGGAGTGAGCGAATAACCTCATCAAATTTGCCAAAAGAAGCTTGAAAAGATCTCCAGTCTTGTCACCCCCCTTTCTTTTTAATAATGGGGTCAATCTCGTCTCTTATTCCGCTCCCGGGACGCCTTCCGTCTTCGGGTTATATTCCGTCAGTGTAATATATATGCAGCGGTCTTTCCGGCCCAATTCCAAACGGATGTTTTGTTTTTGTTCTGGGGGCACTGTGGCCCCCCGACTCTATTATATAATGTGATTGGTGGGGCTTGTTGCCAGTGGGGCATGTTTGGTTTGTTGCCGTGATGATGCGGGGGGTAGCTGCTCAGTTTGAGCTCAGAGGTGTTCAGGGTTCAGGAATCAAACAGGGAGCCCGGAAACGGCTTCCTGCCTCTCTCTAGTTACCTGCAATATCTCATCACTTTTTTACGACAGTTTGGAAAGTGTATTTGCTTCAATCGTAGTTAGATATGGCTGTGTATACTTTATTTAGTCCAGTTCCAATATGAATTGGAATCAATTGATGGGATAATTAGTGCACTAGATCATCCATTTTGCTCTTTGTCAACAAGTTTGTTAAATGTTACTAAATGAGCTAACGAGAATAAGGAGAATTATGTCACAGTACTGGTTTTTTCCTTGTGGTGTCCACGTAAAAATGTTTCGCCAACACACAAAGCTATACTTAGCTACACCATATATATCTACACTATGAGGAGTGAATTAGTTGTGTCAGTCTAAAAAACTTCGTTTAGAAGTATGTACTCTACGTCCGCCACTAGTTATGTTACATTTGTCAATAGTTACGTTACGTTTGCAAGTATTAACGTTACGTCTGCCAATAACCGTATTACAGGAAATACACATTCGGCTATTATGTCAATAATTGTTTATAACCCTCAATTTTGCATAACTGCTAGGGTTAACACAAATTAAAACAATGTAGCACTGATTTCATTTCACCTTAGCTTTGCCTGCCTCACTATAATTGCCAACTCTCTATTATTCATCTTCGGTCATTGTTACAAAGCATAGGAATAATCGGTTTTTACTTGTTTGTATTGGTGCTTAATTAAAGTTGTTTAAAGTTGTGCGATCTATAACCCCAACTGAACACAGATATTGAGAAGGGGATCAGGGGTCACCATCATCATCATCATCATCATCATCATCATCATCATCATCATCATCATCATCATCATCATTATGAAATAATATTTATATGAGTACTAGCGTGTGCCTGATAATTGCTTTCAGAATCACCTCGTCATTTTTGTTTCACCCAAAGAATGTTTCGGTCTAAATCAAGCTTCTGCAATTCGAAAGGGACAATCTCAGACGTTTGTTCTGCTTACGGGTGGTTCCTTGGTAGAACCGCCGCTTAATTGTATTACTCTAAAGTGAAGCGAATGCACGCCAACTTGCCGGCGGGATTGGTATTGGATGAGAAACGGAACATTGCAAACTCAGTGTGAACACGCACGTGCGGTGTTAACTCTTTATGATCGGTCATTATTTCTTTTGTATTATCATATAATGTGTATTTTTCATTACCTATTTAAATTTCTAATTTTTTTTAATACCCATCTTTAAACACATAATTGGGCCTCTGCAATAGGCAGCACATCTTTATTTAATACTCTGGGCACTGGTAGTGTTTTTGGCATTTAAACGTTGTTGATTGGCTGCCAAGTTATCGGCTACCTATAGACAACTTTCTCTATAAAAAAAAAAAGTTGCTCAGTAAAGAGTGTACTGAGAAGATTTATTTGCTTTGCAAAAAGGAAATGCGGGGGTACCACCTCCAAAGGGTTGAAATACGTGTCGTTTTGGCGGGCTACCCATTCTGCTAAGCAAGATATACCTGAGCTAAAGCAAATGATACTTACTAGTTGGACTCAGTCGATTGACCCCTCCCCCTTATGAGATTTGACGCGTTGATATGGATAATTAGCTGTGCAGTGTTTGTTTAGGCCGTGTCCAAAGTGGCGGCTATGGCCACCATGCGTTGACCCCCTAGCTGTTGCCGCCAATTCGGGTACTGCCTTCATTATTGGGAACACTTCATCATTTACGTTGACGGCCATTGCATGGATTTTAGACATTGTATCTAAAAAATAAAAATAAACATAGAAGAGGTTCAGCATGTCAAGGTTTCCGTAATAAATTGCACAAAACGAGATCAGTGAACCACCGACTACAATCGAAAAACAACCTGAAGCTAAGATTAATAATCATCAAGGCTGTGGTTTCACTGTATAACCTCATTTTAAGACAAGAAGAAGAAAAGAAGAAGAAGAAGACGACCCCCCCCCCCGCTCAAAAAAAAAAAAAAAAAGGAAAACAAGAAAAGAAAAGTAAAACAAACATAACAACACTAACATAAAACACAGACACATGAGCGTTGCTGGCTGCTTTAAACGAGGTTAGAATTTCTTTCGGAAAAAAAGGAAAACAAAAAATTCTGGCGGATTAGAAGAAACCTTGAAAGCAGATCTTCCCCGCACCCTGAAGCAAGTGAAACTGAATGAATGAGTGTTCAATGCCATTTTTTGCCTATATCCATTAAAGAGCTGATATAGTTTTTATTCATTTCATTGAACATCAATGTATTAAAGGAAATAACATCATCGGTAATTGCTGTACTTTTTGGGACAAAATGTGAATTTGTGGGGTAGGTTTTATACGATTTATCGTTCCAACGATCTGTTTACATTTGTCAGTCCGTGACTGCCGAGAAAAAACAGAGCAAATGCTGAGGATTCTATACTGTGAGACATATTTTGTCGCATAAAAACTCACACGCTCAAACGATGGTCGGCCGACCATCGCTTCAAATTGATACTAAATTGCATTTGCCTTGAAATGAATGAACACTTACGGCAGGTGAAAAGAATTCACTGGATACTTGGGGAAAAATATGTACTTCCAGCAAAGTATTTTACTTTTAAGTAACGTGGAAGTACATTTTTTTTTATGTATGCATGTTTTCTACCTTTGAAAGGAGCCAAGTGATATTTGCAGATTTGGAGAGTGTGGATAATAGGAAGTAAGCAATACTTGCGGGTACAACCATGTGTAAAACAATCAATTTTGGTCTCGATGTTTGAAACAGATGTTTCCTCTGCTCGTCTTGAGGAGAGTGCCGTTTAAAGCCCATCTAACTCATGTAAAGAAACTGTTTTCAAGTCTTCAATATTCTGGCGATCTAGAGCGCCTGAAAATCCTTTAAAATGTAGCATGAGGTCTCTTGGTAGAGAGGAAACTCCGCCACAGTGGCGCAACCAGAAGGGGTAGCAGGGAGTGGGATTCCCCCCACTTGGGAGCCTTTGTCCCCTGTTGCTGCTCTTCTCACATGAGATCGATAAAACGCTTGACACTTCAATAGCCCCCAAATTATGTCTTTTCCCCCGATTGCCAACACCCCCTCCCCTCCAATGAAAATGTCTGTTACGCCACTGCCTCGCTACCAACTTTTTGTATTTTTCAATTTCGGTGCAATCACGCCTTTGGTGGGCACAGCGGACGCTAAACAAATTTGTACGAGTGGTACCAGACCTTGTGCGTAAAAGAAGCAACTTTGCCTCTTTTTTTTACTGTTTTTTTTCCCCCCAGAAAAAAAAATTGAAACAAAACACCACGGGGTGGTTTTTTTCTACTACCCTTCCATTCTGATACATTTAGCGACCCGGGGCGACAAAAACAACCTCTCTGGTAAAAGAGCACCGCATCTTTGGTTACTAGAAAGTCATCCATAATGTTTCGGATCATGTCATACTTTGAGCGTCTTTTTCTTTTTTGTTTTGGCTTTTCCTTTTCTCGAGTTAGTAGAGAATAGTTGGTTGTGGTACATTGGTCGTGTTTAATCAAAGTTGCCATGGGTTTGTGCACATCACTTCATCATTGTGTCAAAATCTGCCGCCTATATCACTAATTCGTCGATGGTTTGACATTATGTTTAATACTGTTCGTAAATTCCATATTTGTTGAGTTGACTGTATACGCGTCATTGATGTTGATGTGTTAATACTTGATAACATAAGCACTTGCCTCCTGTTTGGTGGTGTCTCAGACACTTTTGACGTCACACAGCAGCGCCCCCATTAACGTTACAGACTACGCAAGTGTCTTTTTTTCAATTGTAAACAAGTTATATCACAGAGCAAGTTATTCCGTAATCGATGGATGAAACTACCATTCAACTTCTGCTATCCCCTCTGCTATCTTAAAATTCCACTGTTACGCCACTGTAACGTATCTCTGTAATGAGTACTTCGTTTTACGCACACAGGAAGCAACCATAAATAGAGCAATTCATCAAACGGTTCTCAATGTAGACGGCGTATATTACGTAGCTAAGATTGTTTTAAACGGTACTCGTAAATATAACGGTAATAGTTTGCCAGGTTGATAAAACCGTAAAATGATGCCAAGTTTTTATAGTGGGGATGGTTGTGGATATCATGTTCTAGAGTTATTTATAACACCTGCGGTTTTAATATGTTCCTCTAAATGTATAATGCCAGTGGAGACACCAGATTCCCAGTGTCGAATGTTCCCGCCTGTATGTAACGGGAGCCGGCTACTGAATCCGGTTGTATTTGGATTGTATAACTAATTCGGCGTGTCTCTTTTTGCCAACTCGCCTCTGATTACCCAATCTGCAGCAGAAGGTATACACATTATAAATGCTCTCTGCCGAATAGTCTAGTGTGTGTTCATATGTGCTTTTAAATTTCAATATAACCCCATATGATACGGTACGATGCTGTCGGCCTTTGATTAACTACGACCTAGAGTGCATTACAATGCACTCTTAAAAACATCCAGGTCAGAATCCAGGTCAAGAACTGACCTGGATGCTGGTCCTGTGGGGCCTGACTCATTTCTGGGTCAGTACGACCCGGAATCTGTGTCAAATTGACACATAAATTGTTCAACTGTCGCAGAATCTGGGTTAATGTCCCATTAAAAAAATTTCCGGGTCAGCCCCCCTGGGGGTCCGGAATCCTGGTCAATTCTGACCTTGGATTTTGTTTTGGAAGGTGGTGTCAGGATCATCACGAATTATTTAGCAACTTGTGATTTAGTTAAAAAACCTTTTGTAAAATAGGTTGACAGTTATTTGATCAGTGGCTTAACCAGAGGGGGTGCAGTAGTCCCTCGTTCTGAGTCCTTACCCCCTTGTTGCCCCCTCCCTTATGAGATCGAAAACACGCACAATTGATTGATTCGATACACCTAATTCCCCAAAATGGTGTCTTTAACCTTCGCCCCATGGAATCTTTTATATACTCCACTTCAAATGGAGTTACTTCTGACAACATGGAACGATTGTTTTGAGATACATGCGTCTTAACCTTTGAGATCGAAACTGGAGAAATGATGAAACTCGATGGCAGTTTGAAGGCCTCATTCATTTCTTTAAGCGTTTAACCGTTCGCTTTTACTTAGTTACTTTAACTTAACAATGCGACTCTATAGTTAACCGAAGATGTGTGTGGTACGTGCTTTTTAAAACATAGCAAAACATGTCCGTGCGTGTCACGTGATCACTCACCACCCGCTACCTCACCCCCGCGTTGGCTCTTCGTGAAACCACAAAAAGTGAGATGACCTACCACCAGTACTTCCAATGCTTATTACTATGTGTTTTGTACATGTTTGCGGATATTTGTCTATTTGCTGAGACGCAAAATGCACTTATTGAGACGAAAGCCTTCCCGGGATCATTGGTAATGTTATTTAGATAAAAGAGTGAACATAACTCAAAAACTGATGAAAGTGTCATTTTTTACGTGTATGTATAGCTTTTCATGAAAAGTTGTGTTAAAACATTCACAAAGATTTACAGTTTTGCGTTTTGATTTTTTGTATTATTTAACGAGTTTAATTTTGTGAAGCCTACATAAAGTCTTATCGTGGAAGTATACATTACCTGATTGAAGATTCGACAAACAAACTTGAATATATTCAGCCATGTTCCGTCCAACTTTGCTCGATTTTAAATTTACATAATTTGTTCAATCATGTTTTCAATCATGTTTCAACAAGAGTAGATTTTTGTTTGCTTTTGCAGGAAGCCGCCTTTGTGATGGTGTGTATACATTTCACCCATCAATTCATGTCAGGCGATTCAAGCCGGCCCTTGTTTGCTCAGTTAAAGATATTATACAGGGCTATAAATGATGAAATGTACTCTTTTTGTACATTCCATTAGCAGTAAAATTGAAAATATAAATAATCACAGATTTACACGTAATTGGTACAAAGATGGTCATGTTGAAAAACTGCCTTGTGACATATTTTTTTGCATCTGATGAAGTAGTTGTTGCTACGAAAGCTCATGCAGTTTGTATGTCTTTATGTGCTATATACCACTACCTTCCTCGTTATATTTTTGCCTGAAATGCTATGGTTTTCGAGGAATGAGTAAACCAATTTACTTTGTTATCTCGTGAGTCCGAGGTCATTAAGCCCTTTTCACACGAGAGCAATTAAGCAGGGGTCCCTTACTTTATTTTAGCATGGTTGTAAAATTTTCACAAATTGTACTTCGTGTGAAAGGACAATACTGTTTGGACTGTCCAAGGTCCCCAGTGGAATCTTCTTAAACATTGCACTCACGGTGTTCTTGTTGCATACACGATTTTGCTGTAAACAATTACTGAGTGCTTAGCTCCATCATGTTGCAAATTGCGTGTGCTTTGTATTGAATTGATCCCGGTCTTTACTATAAGGATTTGTCGGTTTGATCAAAGTCACACCTATCTGCTTGTATACCTGTCGATTCCAGATGAGCGATTACAATAATCAACCCTGTGTTTTTCCAAGTGGTGCAAAACCACAACGCCTGGAATATTAATTGAAAAAAACACACAAAAAAACGCAACTTAATTCAATACCAATCATCTCGACGGGCGAGCTTTAATCAGTGTAGACTGATGGAACAAATCACATCACAAGCTTACACAATATTTTGCATGTTCCAATTTGCCGCTGCTTGACATGCTATGAAGGGAATTTTTTTTAAATGGTATTAAATGTCCTGGTAATGAGAAAGACATGTTGGTCTGGGAGTTATCATCAAAACTACACTTATCGATTCAAATGTTCACGTTGCAGTATGTGTGACGTCACCCGGAAGTTTCCGTTATAGTGTCAGCCATGTTTTTATCTTAGTTGTGAAATACTCGAAGCCTGTTGTACCATGGAGGAATTTCCTTCCTCCATGGTTGTACACTGTAGCTCAGGAGCCCCAAAAAACACAATGAAAAGCTAACGATGGGAAAACGTCCAGGTTGCTTTTTGAGTGTCCACGTTTATCAGGCCAGCCGTGGAGATTTGAATCTCGACGGCTACACGTTCCCCCTTTTCGTGTTTATTGGGAACAAACACACCGTTGTTCGTGTCGTATTATTTGCTGCGTTGATAACATTTAAAACATCGGAATCAAGGGTCTGTAATGAAGTCTTCGGGGGGAAAGTTGATGTTATTTATTCCCATCCTGGGCCTGACACTTGTCTCGTTGTAATTAGTGGACTCACGGATCTGGAGGTCGTGGTTTTGTTGATTGCAGTTGATCAACGAAGATAGACAATTGGATGTGGGCTCATAGAAGGGGCACCGGGCTGACTGTGTACTTTGCACTGACGTTTCGAACCGGGTGAGGGGCGTGTGACCCCCACCAATGTTCTCTGTCGACATGGTGAGCCCTAGTTGGTCAATGAAGCGCAAATCAACAGGACAAGAGAGTTTAGAATACAATTCAGTGGTTTAGCCGACTGATATGTACTACTATGATTTCTTTATGTTGCTACTGTGTTTGTTGGTTTGACATACTTGGTCTCTTGGTTACTGATCTGACACGTTTTCGCTCTGAACAAGCGTGGAGGATATACCCAGGGTTCCACTCACCCCGGGGAAGAAAGTGTCAGTTAGCGAACTTGCTACCTTACACCCCATAGAACACATTTGGTGCGCGATTGGTGGTTCGGTGTTACCCTTCTCCCGTTGTGTTTTCATTGTGTTCTGGGGATCTTTTACGGGGATATTCGTGGGTGGGGGTACTTACTTCTTGGAAAGAGTGTGTTTTTTGCCTGCTCTGGATTTGGTCTCTCTGAAGATGTCGGACAGATATATTGCATCTCTGTTGAGGAACCATGTGAAGAGTAACCGACCCTACAAATCTATAACTCACACGTTTCATGACACTGTCTTTTCAGGATAGCCAAACTAAAATTGTGACAGAAAGAAGTGAATCCCGTCGACACTAACAAATTATATGAGTGCCACAAATTGATTCCCTGGATGGATTCTACGGTTGCCGCGTCTAGGCACAATGGGGTTATCACTAGATTCGAGCATCTCTATTTCCTCAAGCACGTGCTGTCGTTCCAGTTTCCTTTTTTTCCCGAGCTAACAATCTGGCCCACTTTCAGGAGGGACGTCCATTACTGTGAAGTCTTGCCATTTACTCAGCGGGCCTTACGGGTTACCAGCTAAATTGCTTTCTAAATTGTGTGCACTTTGCAAGGATTCCGTTTCGTATTGCATATAACGGCACATCCCTTGTGTCTGACTGTCTTTTTTTAACGACTGTTAAATGTTGTACGTATTTGCACAGCATGTCATTCCGGTTACCACTAACACACTAGTATTATATATCAAATTGTGTGATCAGGACCAGGGTGTCTTTACGTGTTGCAAACACGCTTGTGAGAGCGGTCGTCTGAAGGGTTACTGTAGGTGTTTACCTTTTCGCTGGTTGTCGTACCTCTCCTTCAGTCAACGATTCAAATTGTCTCTCTCTCTCTCTATTTTGTCTATGTAAGATGTTTGAGTATGATTTGAAACTTTGCACGTCGGGAATACATACTAGTGTAGGAATCTCTCTATATGGGTTGTGGTGGTTCAGAAAATAACAAACTGTGGGACAGCTCCCCGGTATGCTCTGATTGATGTTGTTGTTGTTGTTGTTGTCGTTGTTGTCGTCGTTGTCGTTGTCGTTGTCGTTGTCGTTGTCGTTGTCGTTGTCGTTGTCGTTGTCGTTGTCGTTGTCGTTGTCGTTGTTGTTGTTGTTTTGGGTTTTTTGCCTGAAGACAATCGGAGTAAACTGATCAAAAGTATACTGATCAAAACGTCGAGTGGTTGCACCACCGTTTTTTCAGAGATTGTTTCCATGTTATCACAAACCGTTGACTATAAGTATCCAGGTAACCTGTAAGTGTGTCAGACACTCACGTGGTGGAAGTGCTCGTCTGCTGGCGAGGCAACACACGTATAGCATTCTCTGGTTGTCTTTTGTAGTCATTTTACCACCCACCCATCTGCTTTATGTCTCTTCAAATCCATAAATATAATAAAACAAAAACAGCTGTTTTGCCACTCAGTTTGTAAGCGTGGATGAGATACGCTGAAGATGCGATATCCATTTCGTGCCGAGCGGCAATACAAATTTCATCGGTTGACGGTTAGGGTCGATGTACATTTCTTCAGTTGTTTCAGTTGCCCCACAAACGTTTAGATGTTGACCGCATGAACCGTGGCAACTGTTTCCACAAATGGGTGTTCTGGTTTTCAAACATAATGCTTGAATATTTTGAGCTATCCCCAAATGGAAAGAAAATATGAACAAAAGTCAGTAAGTCACAGAAAAATAAACGAACAAAATGCAATCTTGAGAACATAATGACATCGGATATTTAAATAAGACAAAGGAAAAAAAAACCTGTTTCATGTCAACCTCTTGGTTTTTTAATTTGTTCATCTCCGTTTCCACGAAGTGGCGAATCCATCCCACCTACAAAAATCAACGTTTTGAGGAAAATTGCGTGTAGAGTTGAAGTACTTTTCAAAATGCTGTGACCTCCAAAATAAACCCAAACTTTTCAATCATACGGAACTGTCATTCTTGCAACTGCTGTATTAATTCCTGAAACGTAATCGCCACTTCGTGAAAACGAAAACAAAATAATACGTACCTGCAGAGCGTTGTGCGCAAACGTTGTACGTTGGGACTAGCCAGTTCGAGAAAACGTTATTACAAAATAGGTCACAGGACTTGACTCTTCGTGGAAACGAAAAAAAAAACAACCAAAAAACCAAACAAAACCGAGACCTGCCTGCAGAGCGTTTTGCCCGAAAAAAAATGCCTTTTGGGATTGGCCAGCTCGTTAAAACAATAACACTTTAAAAACAGGTCACAGGACTCGCCACTTCGTGAAAGCGCAAAAAAGTGATTTTACCCACTTTGGGCACCGTGCCACTGCTAATATTTCAATCAATGCATAAAATTGCAATAAATTCATGATTTACCACTTCGTGGAAACGCAGAACGGCAAAGGTAGTTATTCGCCGTCTATGCCAATTAGTGTAACTAGAAAACTACTGCGTGTTAGGTCCTGAAACCTGGTGAAAGTGTTAACAGCAATACATGTTTGAAGGTTTTGTACAAAAACACTTTTGCCCATCATGCCCCCACCCCCTCCATTTTGGACGCGTTCGCAACTTTGTGAAAACACCGACGGTTTAAATCCCCACCGATTTCGCCGAGTGCCCTCAATTCAAGTCTTTAAGCTCCATTCATAAAAACAACCATCTCATGAAAATGCCAATTATGTCAATATCGATATCCTTAAACTAAACTAAACCCACTATGGTCCAAGGAGATTGATTAATCAACTGTGACAAAGTTAATTGAAATGTAAGTTGATAATTTGTTTGTCTGTGGACATATTTATCAATTGTTTGCATCATTGTGTCTTCTAATAAGATAGAGGCACGCAAGGAAGTGATCTGGACAGTGCACGCGCGACTCAATGACTGTTTTCTTGAAGAAAACTCCAAGGTCGAAATCTGGGAACAAGAACTTAATGGCGTATAGGCCAAGACTCCTGTATGCAAGGTCGCAATAGGTGATTGAGTTTGCAGACTGAAAGTACAATTTATGTAGACACCGCCTAGAGTTATTAGCCTAGAACTTGACCCTTTTCCTTAACCGTAAACCCAAATTCTGTGTATGTAACCTTTATTCCAAATTGGCATCAAACCTAACCCAAATCAGAAAGTACATTTGCATGTATTCAATAAACTGCCGTGGCTCATTCAACAGTATGACTTCATCTTTACCTTCTTGAACGCAGTTCAAAGTCTTGGTGCTCGCCATTTCGGTTTGACCTCTGATATAATGTCTTGTCCGTGCTGTATGGTTTCATGGTTGCTTATCGTGCATTATTAGTACTTTGAAGTCATTAGCGTTACACATTTCCCACACTTGGAAGATGCTTTTAAAGCTTTAAAGTTTATATCGCGTCGCAACTTCCTCGGATAACAAACCGGATAACATATCTCACCCTTGACCTGTTTATGATCCAGAACATTTACTTCAAAGCTGGCTAGATGGCTTGCTCTTCACCTTTTAATGTAAACTTAGACGCAATTCAATCTTCTGATTGTGATGTCTTTTTTTGTATTTTCAAATAATAAATAAACCGTTTATCTATCTTTCTATCTATCTATATATCTATCTATCTATAAGGTCTTCGAAAAGATAGTTTTCACTTGACGGCACATAGTGTAAAGTCGGCATTTTTTGAACGCGGCACGCGGGAGTTTTGTTGAATTCCGTTTATGATTGGCCAATGAACAACTTGGCTGCGTAGAAAAATAAGAATGCTTGACGCAGCTCAAAGCCGAAACCCAAGTTGCCTGTCAATACAGCGTCCATCGGGAACTATATATGGAGCTTATATATTGACGTTACCCCACAACCATCTTAGAGGTAAACCAATTACGAAACAATGGAAAACGCAAACATTTGTAGGTGCCCTTGCTCTATGCCAAAAAAGATCGCCTCAATGTATAATTTAGAAGAAGATAAAATGTGAGAATTTGGATGCATAAAAAAGTTCGGTCGAAAAGCGTGAGGTGTTTTACAGCAACCTTTATATGTTTTACGTTGCTGTAATTTTTACAAGGGTATTTATATGTACCGTTACAATCACCAATAAGCACACTGCACCACACGTAAAGATCCCTTTTTGAACACTAATGCAGGATAATATTCTGAATAGTAAAATTTGAAGCCGATTAAGACAAAAAATAATAGTAAAATAAAATAAATGTTTCAATCTTAAAGCTCACTGATTTCACACCAGTACCGTACCTCATGAAAACAACCACTTCTGACAATGCCTTAAAGATGACAGATTAAATGAGTTTTCAAGTGGAGATGTCTGTATTCAAGAAGAAGGACGGTCTTATTTTGACACGGTATTTACTAATAAATCTATTTGGAATCGACACCGCCACTTCACTTGGCTCTTGGCGTGCAAAGGAAATTGTGGTATAAGTAGTTTTGTAATGACCTTTCGATCAAGTGTCCACTCGTAGGGTACTCTAGGTTGGTTCAGTTTTTTAGCAACGTTTCCTGATTATCCTTTTACCCGTCCTAGGGAGGGCATTATTACACAGGATGTGTGTTCCCGGAACCCTTCGTTTGAGAATTGGGCTAATAATCACAGCCTGAAAATGCGAGGTCCGTGTCGCACGAGGCAATTTACAGGCGATCGGTTCCAAGCCACCTCTCAGAAGAAGAAAGATCAACGTCTCGGTTTTCAAATCATTTTCATCTGGATGGTAAAGACGTTGTTTTGTGCCCTGGAAGTGTTCCTTTTGGCGTGCAGTTGGTTACCTCCAGCTCGTCTTACCTCGTGTGGCAGTGCCCTTAGGGGGGTTATATCTTGATATCCCGATATTGAATGTGTTATTGCAACAGGGGGATGATCGTAGAAATCGTTGGTAAAATACTCACTGAGTAATATCTGAGTTTGACTGTTTAAGGGTTGCAACGTTGCTGTAACGGGAAGACATTTTATATTGCATTAGGAGGTGTGTGCTCCTTGAATTTCTTTGTGACATCTTTAATTTTTAGTTTTATCTCAGTCTGGCTTATTAATATTGATTATAAGATTTGCTATCACGGCCAGGCATTATCGTAAAGGGATTGTGTTCTTATAATTATTTATGTTATCATTAATTTGAGTTTGAGCCAAGTCTGTCAATTTATGGATTGTAGTTTGCTTTCACGGTATTAAGGCAGTATCGTAAAGGGAGTGTGTTCTTAAAACTATTTGTGGTATCTTTAATTTGAGCTTTTATCTCAGTCTGGCTTATGTTAGGATTGTACTTTGCTGTCAGGAAAGGGCATCATTTGATAGGGGAGTGTGTTTTTATAATTATATGTGATATCTAAATCTTTGTACTTTGCTACCACAGGAAGGGGATGAAGGTATGTTCTGAGTATTATTTGAGTTTTATCTCAGTCTGGCTTTATTATAAATAAGGAATGTACGTTGTCATAACAAAAAGTTGTTATCGGAAATAGAAGGCATGTTCTTTAGAATCATTTATGGCATCTTTGATTTGAGTTTTATCTCAGTCTGGCTTTAGGAAGGACTGTACTCTGCCATAAGGTGAAGGTATTATCGGAAATGTAATATATGTTCTTAGAACTATTTGTGGTATCTCTAATTTGAGTTTTATTTCAAACTGGCCTTAATAGAGATTGTACTTTGCCTTAACGAGAAGTTGTTATCGAAAATGGAAGGGACGCTCTTAATTATTTGTGATGTGTCTAATTTGAGTTTTATCTCAGCCTGGCTTTATTTTATAAGAGCAGCTGTGTGTTGAAGTAACAAGAAGTTGTTACCGGAAATGGAAGGTTTTTTTTCAGAGTTATTTGTAGTGCCTCTAATTTGAGTTTCATCTCAGTCTGGCTTTAGTAAGGATTGTACTCTGCCATTACGTGAAGGTGTTATTTGTGGTATCTCTAATTTGTTCAAAGAATCGAATTGGATAAGAAGATGGGGACATGAATACAATGACCAAGGGTGAGCGGCATTCAACTTAGACTGAATTGGCCGCTAAACCATTTCAAAACGGCAACCTTCAAAAGTGGTGACGTCATCTCAGCCACCAAGATTCGCCAGACTCTATTCAACTCCACACAAATCACAATCGAGTGAACAGGTTTCTTGATTGCAAATGAATTTTTTTTTAGTGAGTGCTAAAATTGTCCCGGATTCTTGTGTTATTATATACTTTCAAATTGATGTACCTTTAAGTTTTTATTTGCAGATTTCATATATGGGACCCTTTCCAGATTTCATATATGGGACCCTTTCCAGATCGCCATTTTCTTTTGGATTCCTTTTTCTCATTGTTCAGAAAATCCGTGAGATTTTACTCTACCCTTTTATTAAACTTGTGTGACAGGTTCGTAAACAAACGTCATCAAAACACGAAAAAGTGTTGCTGCTTCAAGTGCGAGATTTTAGTCAACATATCCGATTTAATCCTCACGCCTCGTCGCAATTTGCACAGTCGGGCATTATCGTACAGTCCAAATAAAGGCGAGGTCCATTAACTACAAAGCGTATTTTCTCGGTCGTATTTGGATTGGAACTGCATTCTGGAGACAAATAGGCCACAGCGCCAGTGGGCCACCTGCTCCGCTGAGCCCGTTGAGAAGACACGGTCGGAAAGTGCTCCTATTGTACATAATCCAGAGTTTGCTCAAATTTTGACCTATCTTGACTTCATACACAGAGGCAACCGAGAAACCGTGTATTGCTTTTACATTGCAACAATGTCAGGTGTTCTGGAGTTTAAAGGACGTAAGATCTTGTCATTCAGAGCTAAAACCTTGTCAAGATCTCCGTTGGTTCTAAATCATTCGTGTGTAATCCTAACGAACTTCTTCAAAATGTTCCTTTTCAGCAAAATAATCGATTCTTATCGGCGTTCACGTCGAGCTTTGAGCCCGCATTTCTGAAAATTGATTAAAACCATCTAAACTGATTAATACGACATTAAAGGGAGGGAATGCTTGTGGTAATAAGTCCAAAAAATTAATGGCCGTAACAACTTTCTTGGTAAAGAGCACTAGAGAGCTGTTGATGTTATAAATACTGTCAGAAACGTCACCCTTTCAAGTAAAGTTTTAGAAAATTTGAATCTTAGAAAGGCTTCAGGCATGAAGCCCTTCCCAGGCATCTGAAAGCACGCAATTCTATGCAACGACGGTGTTTTTTTCTTTCATTATTTTCCTGAAACTTTGAAGACCAAATGAACCCAAGTTTTCACAAGATAGTTATTTTATATGTTGGGAAACACCAACTCAGGATACGGGTCTTTGACAATTGCCAAAAGTATACCGTGCCTTTAAGGAGTTTGATTAGCGTAGGTGCACAGAAAGGTTTCTGGTCCACATCTGAACGTCAATTTTTATTGCTATCAATTTCAATGAACGCAAAATGCAACTAACAATAACTCATTGAAATTCAGTGTTCACTTTTTCAGGAAATCGCCATTCTTGAAACGTTCAATTGATCGTGATCGAGCAATAGGCTTTACGTTTTTATTAAGTCTTGAATTTAGTGTTGTTACTAATTTAGCTGTGCTATCGGTTGTGTATTAGTCGAGTTGTATCGGTTAGGTTTGAGTTAGTTGAGTCGTGTCGGTTGGGATTGAGATAGTTGAGTTGTGTCGGTTTGGCTTGAGTAATAGTTGAGTTGTGTTGGTTTAGCTTGAGTTAGTTGAGTTGTGTCGGTTGGGCTTGAAGGAGCAATATGTTACTTGTGGAACTTTTGGAAGAAGAAAGAACCCTGTCTGCAAGTTCCTGCCCTTATTACACTGCACTTATTAAAGCTCAAATAAACAACAACTTGCTAAGCAAAGAATAAGCTTGCTGCTACAAATTATTTGTTAAACATTCGTTTGCTGTACAGCTCATAAAACTGGTCCTCACATTTTATGCCAGAATGTTCTACAACATAGGCACAAACCGTTGCGTATCAGTTTAAATCAACAAAAGTTGTAAATCAGCGAGAAAGCAGTTGGGAACCGTTGGGAACCAGTCACTGTTCATAGTGCGATTTCTTTGGTTGGTAACCTAACAGTGCTTAACAAATCTTTCCTGTGCTGAGAATGTGTGTAAGCTGAATAGCTTTACTGAAATTTTGATCTTCGTCTCAGAAAAATAAGTCTTTTGTTCGTGTACTATTTGCTCATCATCATCATCATCATGGTTATATCTATATAGCACTGCCATTCGTCGAGTGGCCAGAACTCTGAAGAGTCGACCGTGGTTCAATAGTCGCTTTTGAATGCTTTCTTGTAAAAATCCTCAGCATCTTTCATTGATTAGTACCTTGCTTTCCAATGTTGATTTCCTTCTGGGGTTTGGTGCTTTATTGTTGTTAAATAGGACTTGGTTTATCAATATTGCATTTGTTTGACGTATTATACGTGAGCAAGGTGTCTTCATTGATGTTATGTTGTACAACTCGCTTATGTGCTCTGTCTGATAGTGATAGATGCTGTGTAGATCTGCATTGCTTAGGACATAGTAGACTCGTGGTGATAGCTCTCGCAACTTCTACTCTCGCGAGACTGCTGCTGCGCGAGACTACTGCTCTCGCGGTTTCATTTACTCAAATAGAGCTCAGTAGTCAGGAGCCAGCAATATTGCGAGACCAGTAAAGTCGCCTGAGAGCATGCACCGCGACGAACATTTAACGACTAAAGACACAGTGGAACTGTGTAGCTTTCATACTACGATAGCCGCCTTACACCATCGTGGCAGGTTACACTGAGTTAATGCCGTTAGTCTGTCGCTCGTGAGAATCCAGGTCTGGCTTCGCACCATCGAGTTGAGGATCTTGACTCTTGTCTGCAACAGGATTCTGTAAGTTTTTTTTCGCAAGCTCATAGAACTTGCTTTCTGCCTTATCAGTTCTTGGTGCAACGTCAGCATCTCCAGTTGATGATGGTTCGTCGTATTTGAGTTGGAGTCCATGCGAGCGAAATGAAGTCACACTCTCAATATAGGCGTGTTATGTTTAGGATGGCAATGCCGAAGTGCGATGACATTTTGACTTAACTTCGTGACCTCTTTGATGTATCGTAATTTAGTGAACAGCAGAGAGTCCAGAGACTAAATCCTATGCATGCAGCGCTTGACCACTCGACTATACAACCTCTACGTGATGTGCTGAGTCACTTAACTGTGACACCGCCAGGTTGTGCCCTTTCATAAAATTAAACACCATACTCATAAGCTATAACCCGCCATTAACATTCCTTTTTTTTTATTTGGAGTGACTTGTGTTGAAAGAGACCCCCTGTCATAAAACTAGGTATGAGACTCGACATCGAATTATTTAATTAATTCTGACCGGAGAAAGTTCGGCTGACCTCATCGTGAATATTACAAAAAAAGGAACTGCTGTGGAACTAAGTTAACTATCAGATGTGAATATTATCATTAATCCGAACCAGGCGAAGGTCGTATATGAGTGTGATTATTTCATTAACAGTTCTGCTATATACCCTGGGCTATGGAAATCCTCCACAAGGGCTGAAACTCTCTTAACATGAGACCTATACATATTTTGAAGGACTGCGGTCTGATTTACAAACCATTAAGACATGGTACACCCGTCCGGGCACCCCAAATTAATTTTCCCGTGTGGCATTTTGAGCCACAATCGGCAAATGCCGCACCAAGAGCTCGTCTAGATGAAAAGTCAGTCGCGAACATGTGAATCTGGGTTTTAAATTAAAATTTGATAAAAAAAATAAAAATATTTGTTTTCATGATTTTAGTGGCCTGAGGTCGCGCGCTGTGGGGCGTTTCTTTCGTAAATGTTTACGTAACGTTCCGTCGTGAAGTTTGTCGTCAATGCATCCCCATAACAAAACACCGGTCAGTAAAGTTGGCTTCAATACACCCAAACGAAAATGCATCCCGTGCATCTCGACCATTTATAGCTCATTGGTTGGAGGTATCAACATGTACGGTTCACAAAAGAAAGAACACTTGAGGAAACATTTATTTTATTATCAACCTCCAACGTAAAGTACACTATAAAAACTCCCGGGTAAGAATTGATCAGGATTCCGAGTCCGAAGGGGACTTGACCCATTTCAGGGTCAGGCTGACCCGGGAAGTGTTTAAATAAAGGGTTTTAGCTCGGATTCTGCGTCATGTTGACCCATTTCTAGGCCACTTTGACGCAGAGTCCGGGTCGTACTGGCCCAGAAAAGGGTCAGGCCCCACGGGACCCGGATCCGGGTCAGTTCTGACTCGTGAGTTTTAGAGTGGAAAGGGCATATCCAATAAATGGATTTGAAATTCTAATTTCTATACAGGCACTTGCTTTAATCTTTAAGGCATCTTATATCATTGCCAATGTGAATGACGATTCTGCCCCAACCCTACTGGGACAATCTACTCCCTATGTGGGGTTTGTTGTACTTTGCACTTTCAGGGCATTTGCCGTAAAGCTGAATAGCACCCTTTGCCGTTTCGCTTCAGTTGTTTAAGTATCTGTACACGTGCTGTTTCTCCCCTTTTCCCTGATCAGGATCACGTGTTCTGACGTAACGACCAAATCTACCGAGTAAAGGTTCCCCTCATTGAACAATTGCGTGCCGCGTATTTTGTTTCAGTTAAGGACGCTATTGTACGATGAGCCTATAAGCGGCGACAGCAATTTAATTTTAATCCGTTATAATTGATTACTAATCCATTACAACGGTATTCCCAAACCCCCCCCCTTTTGCAGATTCAAAATGTATTCTTACGGATTCAAAACCTGTTATTGCGGAGTCACCCTCCATTTTATAGATATACAAACCGTGAATACGGATCGAACACAGCATTTGGAAATAAATGCAAATCCATGTTATTACGGATTTCCAATCCGTTATTAAGGATTCGCAATCCGTTTTTCGGATCCAAAGTCTGTTTTTTTACGGATTCACAGTCCGTTATTATCGATTCACGTTCCACTATTTTGGATTCACCTACCACTGAGTTTTGATGAGACTTTAACAGGTTAGTTCTACCTCACCTGTAAGGCTACGGGTGCGGGATTCGAACCGGGGTCCTCAGAGGTGAAAGACGGGGAAGAAACCACTAAGCAAACATGAATGCCAAATTGAACTTAAAAATAACCTTGTAATTTAACACTGTTTTTAATTTTTATCACGTGTACAAACTGTTTATACAGTTTTGTAACTCTTGCATGCAAAAGGCTCCGTAATTCGAACATTGAAGTACGATATGGGTCATATAAAAATATCACTAGATATAAAGAAGTGACGAACTTCAACGATGCAGTGTGGTTACCTGGGAATATCAAATCTGCGTCTTGTATAGCTTTGAAGGAAATGTTATTGATTTTTTTTATATAGCCCCGTGCAAGACAGGAGAAGCTTGAAGTATTTATGGCTCTGATTCTCACTAATTTGAACTATCACTCACCGGTAAACCAACAGTTACACCTTCACGTCAGTGCTAATTTACCTTTACGTGCGCGCAGCATGGTGTTCAATTTGAGTTCTAAACTTTGAATAATAATGGAGCAGAGCCTTCTAGATTAAGTGTTGAGACCTAAAGAAATCGACCATTTCGTATGCTGGAGTTAGAACAAATAAAGAAATGTAGTAGGTTGTAGAACGGGTGTGTTATATACCGTAGTTCGTGCATGTTGGTTCGGTGTCTTTAAAAACAAACAAAAACATAGGAAGCTATGATGTAAATAGTTAGTGCGTATGAGGGAGCGATCATTAGGGATTATGGTTGGGACGGATGGTCCCACCTGCATAACACAATGCCCTTCATTCACATGTACACCAAAACACCTATAATTATTAATATAACTGGATAATTTGGTAAGAGTTAGTGACAGCTTAGAAAAGAACGCCAAACCTGAAATACCCAGCTCCAGAAATGCCATGCCGCTTTAGTTTCCAGTTAGTCGAAGTGTTGAATGGAAATTAACTCATTAGCTCGGTAAGGTTGTCCTCACACCCTAGACCTCTCTAGACACCCTTGAAAGGGGCGAACGAGTCCCGCTGCCACCCTGCGAACGACTTGGTGGTCAAAATACGCATGTAAGCCACCCTGTTCGTTTAACACTCAAAATGGACGTTCGAAACAAGTTCAGTCAGAAAAGCCTAACATTTCAGCAGTGTGCTAAATGTTTTTTTTTTCATAAACATGTCAAAGTAACAACCCAATTCGCCTAAACTGTTCATAAGTCATAAATCAATGCCTATCAATAGTTAAGTTTGAAGTCAACCAAATTCCACGGTTCATCTTGCCACAAAATGTCAGCCACTCCAGTAACCACATAACAACCTGCTCTGTTCGCGAATGAAGCTCTTTGACATACGCAATGTGACACCCTCTCATGTAAATGGAACGGTCCTTACTTTTTGGACCAATCACAGTCAACCTCTTTTGCATCGCTATAGCGATTGATCCCGCCCACCTGCCACTTACCACCCTCATTTGTGTGTTTTTCACTCACAGAGCATGCCGTGTGTGGTCACACAGCCAGTGTACCTGCAAGCAGAACATACGTCGTGTTGTCAGAGGAGCTGCATGTGGCGCGTTGCTGGAATTCAGGAACTGTTTCTCGTTCGGACCGCCTGCGTTTAATTTATTTGAGACAAGATTGAGGCCGGAATTGTCGTTTTGTGATCTCGAAGGGAAAGCTGGTTAATATCGAGGATAACTTTGCACAAAATACTTTGGAGGTGTGGAAATTTAACGAGCGAAACAGGATAGTGGTGAGTTGCATTTTCTTCACTTTTTGACTTAAACCCGCCGCGGGCTTAATACTATACTTCAACTTCAGATTTTGTTTTATTAGGTTTGTCCTTTCTCTCTTGAAAAGAAAATGTTGCTTACATTTCCTCGTTGGTACTTCGGAATATGGCATGATGGAACAAGATTTCTCACTTGCACCTTTCATATGATTAGGCATGTTCAGATTATGTGAGGACTTTGGGGGACAAAAATCACGATGTGTTTGAATACCTGAAGCGATTCATCAAAAGTAAAATTCTGATCCTCTGTCTTCCTCATATAAGAAGAAGAAGGAAAAAATGGGGGGGGAAGAAAGAAAAAAAGAAGAAGAAGAAAAAAAAACACAAAAAACCCAACAACAACGTTTCAAATTGTTCATTGTTAACTCTATGTCCATGCTGCACTCAACAACTTACCTGCAATATTGGCAGCAAATACGGTAGTTAGCTCACCCCCCCCCCCAGCTCCAGAACCCAGACGTCAGCGACCATAAATTACAACGTGAAATCTAACGATCATCTACCAATCATCTACCGCTCATTCTAATAAGCCCATGTTGATAGACTTCTTCACATACACGCTGGACGACGAAATTGAACTGCCAGCCAGTGAAATAGTCATTATACTATTACACTCGGTCGGTGTTTCGAACTGCGCATTTGCATACTACCTGCCGCTTCTTAGTTTAATGCACGAGTTTTCTAAAGGGGCGGCTGCAGGCTCCAATTCGAGCAAAACCTTGTCAGTAAATAGGACAGTGTATTTTATTGCCTAAATCGTTCGTAGGCTCTGACCAAAAGGACGAGCGGATATGAATAAATAAAAGAACATGGCAGAAACAACTTGTTTATTACCAATTGGTAATCTACATGCTGTTGGTACGGTCGTTTACAATGCTTAATCCACATTATGAATAATGTAGAATTCTACGTGTGTACGCTGCATCGCGGCTCATTTCTTCGGGGCACGGCTGCTTCTCGATGGCGCCGTGGTTGCCGAATATTATTATTCCTTCAGGAATCGTACTTTCATTTTCAACCACGTATAATGGGCGTGGATTGCTTTCGGATACTTTTGTGCCAACATTGATAGTGTCGCATATGTGCCTGATGCACTAATTCGTGGACATATTTGTTGAATTGATGTTCCCTCACCATAACCGACAAAATATCTCATTGTGTAAAGTGTAACTAAAACTGTCCATTAAAAGAATACCACACGATTAAACTTTACTTTCTTTAAACGATTAAAATAAATAAATAAATACAATTAAAAATAAATCGCTCCAGTAAATTTTTCGTTGTTCAAACCCAAATAAAAACTTAAAAAAATTGTGTTACATTTATGTAGAGACTTCTTTTAGGTACACATTGGGGCTACACTTAGGTCCGTGGCACATTTTTGCCTTGAACACACATACTCCTGAAATTGAAGAATATTCTCAGTAAAACTGGCTTGAGGTTCTGTTATTTTTTCAAAAGCTAGTTCGAACCTGATGTAAATTTAAGCTATACACTTAACTTCCGCCAGCCTGTATTGTTGACAAAGTAAATCTAGACGACACGGTTGCTGTCTCTGAGCAAATACGGGTATCTCTTCCCGCTGCATTGGTGTATACTTGAAGTCTCTCGTTTCCCTGCACAGTGGTTCTGTTTGAGATGTACCGTCCATTTTGTAATGAAATTTGTATGAGTCTTAATCCCGTGGAAGAAAAACGGTAATGACGGTACTCTCAGCTTGTCTTTCCCTCCTGCAGAGGTTGTATGATTTTCGAAAAGGAAGTACAGACGTTTCCAAACGCACCTTAAAATAACGCTGATGGTAAAGCATGATGGTAAAGATGTTTGACATGTTTTTATATAAAATACAAGGTAAACGAGATTTCTGTAACTTAGTGAGGAAGATTGGGGAAATATTTGAAGGAACCGCGTATGAGGAACCGCTTTTTTTTTACACTGCTGTTTCGAAGACTGCTTACCGGTACTGTCTATTTTATTAATTTATTTTTTTATGACAAAGATAAAGCTGACTTCTTCATTCGTGCAGAACTGTCAATATGTTGTAATTCTTGCAACTATTTTAATGAGTAATTGATTCCGAAACACAACACTTCGTGAAAACGGAATATATAAAAAATACTAAAACAATAAAGAAATAAATGCCTGCAAAGTACCTTAACAAGTTCTACGCAAGTTTGGATAAACTGGCGAATCGTGATTAGTGGAAACACGAAGTGGGAAATCTTGTGTATAAACTACGAAAATTTTACTTGTTCGTTCCTCATTCGTACGTGTGGTGGCCAACTTATTGGTGCTTTAAATGGGCAGTCTGGAGAACAGCAAGTCTGCTGTGTCATAATCTATAAGTTGCAAGATACCATCGAAACGTATCCGTATCTTGAAACCTGAAACTTGTTGAAAGTGAGTGTATATTAATAAATTGTACGCAGCTGATCTGCCAAATTTTGTGTTTTTTGACATATAGGTCAATTCGTGGGAACAGTGACGATTGACAAAAAAACTGTTACTTAGGTGTACACAAGGTTGTGAAAGAAATTTTGTAAAGTACACAATGGGTGTAAAAGCGCAATCAGACATTATAAATAGCACCACTACGTGGACCAATTTCCAATTGTATTGAAGTTGTTTGTCAGGTAATGTACTTGGGTTGTGTCTAAAATCAATAGTGCATAATGAAAGCCGAGCCTAACAAAGTAAATAGGCCACTGTGGGGGGACAACAAAAAGTCGAGCGTTGGAAAAACATTGCGGGCTTTCGTCATGATGACTATTGCGTTACATGTCAGCGGGTACCAGTGGCGTATTGTCTGACATGGGAGTTTTCATGAACATGTCCTGTCCTTGTTTATTTTGTATTGTGTATACAAACAAGTTCACTGTGAAGAAGATGTCTTGTTGAAGTTAAAGGTATGTATTGGATTGGGCATCATCGAAAAAGATGAAGATGTTTTTCAATCTGGAAGCCCATTGATTAAACCGGTTTAAAGGAGACCAGAGGTATATTTCTGCCTGAAGTTCCGTCACAGCATTTGGAGATCCTCAAAATCACCTTAGCTTTATTTCGATTTTCGTTGTTCAACCTTATTTTCAAAATGGCTCGTCGGCTATATGAAACAAGCAATTATCCCAAACTTATCCTTTATCAAAAAGTTGTTCTTTTTTATTTGTATTGACGACGATTAGCCAGAACTTACTTGCATGCCATGCTTGTGTGTTGTATTATATGTTTTCTTTTTATACCGATGCGTCATGAGCACTGTTATACTCGGTGGTTTCT
Source organism: Pisaster brevispinus (assembly GCA_023634235.1). Taxonomy (NCBI): domain Eukaryota; kingdom Metazoa; phylum Echinodermata; class Asteroidea; order Forcipulatida; family Asteriidae; genus Pisaster; species Pisaster brevispinus. Next base: position 2,040,508 of record JAMKCF010000026.1, read on the forward strand.
GAGTCCAGGGCTCGATTTCACAAAGCACACAGATTCATCTTAAGATGAGTTGGCAATATTACCATAGTGATTTGTGATGTGACGTCGCACTTTGCTTAGCAATTTAAGATTAATTCACAGTTAAGATCAATCTTGTTTCTATGTGAAAGCGGCCTTTAGCATTCTAGAGCTGGTGTCCTTAAAACTGTGTTCGTGGTGACAAAAGGCTAGTTGAAATTACTTATTTATTGTATTATTGTACAGTATTATGCATATATTGTACTGGAAACAATGTGGTTGTAATTTGGTTTGGGTTTCAAGCAAAACAATGTCCTATGTATTCTTAAAGACAACTCTTTGTTCTCCATCTTTTCTAAGTGCATTCAACATTGTCTTACTGCTACACGGGGGGGGGGTGGGAATGAATAAGTTAATCCAACCTTTAATAACCCATCAATATGTAGGTCTGAGGTTACTCGCCTTACAAAAGTCACTAACAATACCCTTATCCTCGGAAGCTTTAGCTCCTAAAACCTCACAAAATTCATATGAGTGCCGCGTAAATAAAGCAACTTATCTGTAATATTTCATTCAAACTTGACAAGGTCGTGGGTCTTAGAGGTACATCAAGTCATACGAGATTAGTGTGTTCCGCGCAAGCTGATCGTAAAACCCCTTCAAAATTGTCCGGGAGTGCGTGACTTATGGGCGCCATTTCCTCCCTAACTCCGAGCAAACAAGATTTACCCTTTTCTTACAAATCACGTGTACGTCTGAGCGTGTACGTCATTCCGTAAGAGATACAGTTTGATTGAGCGATAATTCCAAATAGCGGTGTAATTAGCCTTTATATACATGATTGGTTTTTGGGGGAAGAAGAGCACATTTATTCCTAGCCTCTAGTTTTCAACGGACGCACCGTATTGACCAACCAAGAACGATTGCATCATGGGGTCAGGCGGTCACGTGGTCAAGAACGCGCACAAATAATGGTTTACGTTTTGTCAAAGATATTGTGCACGATCATAAGAAACAGCATGTTTTTCCTCAGTTGCTCACAATGACGTAGTAAGGGGAAGGCTGGCATTAAACCCGCTGACCAGAAACCATGCAACCCTCTGGTATTCTAACATTCAGTCGAAAAATCTTCAGAACTTAAACAGAAATATGGTTTTGTAAAATTCGTTCGGTCTAAGATAAAACCATTTGGATAAATGCACATAGTTAGAAGTTCATCGACTACTTTAAGTAAAAGTATAACGACATGTATGCCTTGAACTTCTTGCAGATGTTTCTCTTTTTTTCAAAATGTAAAGCCATCAAAATTGTTTCTGTTACCCCAACCCTGTCGTCCCCAAACGAAAATGTCAAGGTACGGTACGGGAAGTCTGAGCCATGGTTTTGAAAACGGCCACAGTGTTGTTGCACCACACTACTTTGCACAGCACTTGAAGTCGAGAAAGATATTAAATTTTGATTTGTATATAGTTTTGTTGAAGGGGGGGGGGACAGCGTTTCAGGCTGGAGGAACGTGTTGAGATTAAAATGTGCTTATCCGACTATCGCCGAGAGTTAATCATTCCCTGACAACAACAGAATGGTTTTCAAAGATGACGTGGTGATTTCCAAGCAGTGTTCCCAATTCTCCGCATCACCTCATCACATATACCCACCCATATACCTGACTGCAAGCCGGTGTTGAAAACACATTTTATAGTCAACACTTGTGACGTGAATAACAAGAAGAGGGAGATCTATAAGAAGAGAAATAACCAGAATCGACCTTCCCTTCTTTTTTTAAAAGAAGGGAGACGATATCGATGACAAAATAAAATCGTCCTGCCCAAGCAGAACATGTCGAGAAAAGTGACCCGTGTACAGACCCGGGTATTATGTAGACTCCGTGCACGACTAATGCCCATCGAGTAAAACACGGTCCTTCGCACATGATATACTTCCTTAATTACCCAAGTTGTCACTGGAGCATGCACGCTGGCAGTTGCCGAGACCCCCCTTCATCGTGATGTGGGGGGGGGGGGGGGTAAATGTGTCAGGCCGTGGGATGCAACGGTGTGGCATCTCACACATTCTAAAAGCCAGGTGGGAAGATGGTATTAAGAGAAATTGAATCAGCGACGTGTGGCCTAGAAGTTTACAGGGTTACATGGCGTCGCGTATGTGAAGGAAAACACGTAAGCTGCCGCGAAATTTACTTGCTTCCTGTGTTTTTTCCCCCACGGAAATCTCATTTATAAAACAGAGATTTTCCTCTGCAAGTTTTTTTTTATGCTTCTAATGCGATTTAGAGAGATTAAATACAAACGTAAGCGTTTCCACTCTATCTTCTGAAGCAATAGTACACGTACAACTAGCTCAGTGCGTCTGATTGGACAATTGGATATGAAATCTGTCAGCTAAAATCCGTAATTACTATTCAATCCATCATGGTTAAATGTCGAAATGCACAGCATTTCAGTTCGTATGGTATAAAGTTAGCATACTTTTGATGCGAGTATCGGTAACCGTTGTAGGCCTATAGGGGACAATTGGTATTTTGCTGTACTCGGATACCTTGTTTGCACCCTTGGAAGCACGCCATTCACCGTTAAATGGGAACTTCAATCAGATAATCACATTCTGCTGGAAATAATGTAATAAAATGGAGTGCATTATTCCCCCATTATGCATCCATTTCCAGTTAGAGTTCTGAAAAGTGCCCTATATTGTAAATACACTTCAGTTAAAATGTATGGATATTAACTTTTTGGAAGATACGTTCCGTAGATTTGAGGTCCTTGACCCAACATTAGAAGAAAATTCCGCTTAGCGTTCTTGTTTAAGCTACATGTGAACTTGATAAATGAATAAGTTAAACACATGTTACAAACCTCATGTCCGACGTGAACCATTTTGTCCGACAATCAATTTGACACCGATGGACCGTTATGTCCACCGCATTATGGTTTACCCATTATGTCTGGCAAACCATTATGTCTGACACACCTTTATGTCCGTCAAGCCAATACGTTCAACCCATTATGTTCGACAAACCATTTTGTCCCCAAAACATTGTGTTCGACTGAGCATTTTGTTCAACAATAACCTTTCACACTACATTATGTCCGACAAACCGTTACGTTCAACCGTATATGTTCGCAATACCATTTATGCCCCACAAACTATTATGACTTCAAAACACTTTTTGTCCGACAGACTGTTATGTTCAACCATTATGTCCGACAGACACTTATGTATGACAGACCAGACATGATGGACAGATCATTGGTTTACTTCGTCTCTTTCATTTGATCATTCTTTATAACTAATTGTGGGAGTCACCCCACAGTGTAGGAAAACCAACCAGTACTGTCTGTACCTAAGAATCACCCCACAATGGAGCCCTGTTTAGCCCATTATGTCCGACAAACCATTGTCTTCCAATTGTTAGTCAGATCGGCCGTACTTAATGGTTGTAGGTTTCTGGGTGAAATGATCGTCCTTGTACGTTTTACAACATCAGCAGCAACCGTAATCTATTAGCCGTAAAAATAGAATTGCTGTAAAATGGTGGACACCGTAGCATAAGAATTGTCTTTGTCGAACGATTACGTGTCTGTTTGAGGTGTTGTGTTCACTATTGGGTGTGTTACCTCGGGATCGGTTTTAAATTTGGGGAAATTGTGTCCTTCTCTGTTACTGCGGCAAAACATTACCACAGACAAAACTACATTCACTGGATCGATAACGCCAGATACTTGTCAGACTGTGACAATAATCGGAGCACGGGGCCCCATTCTGTTTGGATGGAATTCCCATAAGTTACAGGGTGGAAAAATGTACGTCATGCAAAGTTTGCTACTTTGCGTTTAATATAATAACAATATGAATTTAAAAAATGGTCACAGAAAAATCAACCGGGCCGAAATCCTTTCATACCCCCTCTAAATAATATCCCCCTTTACTCTAATATAATATTCCCCATGTTGTACAGGAGTACCCGGACCCCCCAAATCCTCTAAAGAATTCCTGCACTGCAAAAACTAGGGTGTTAAAATTGACACTGCGGGTGTTGTCACATTTAGATACCGAAGAGAGAATCAAAAATAACATCATGGTGTGAAAAAAGTACCAATGTAATCGAAGTTAGTGTTATTTTATCTTCCTATGGTGTAACAATTCTTTAGTATATATATACACACATGTAACAACACACATGGTGTCAGTTTAACACCCCGGTTTTTTGCAGTGCTGGATACCCAGAAAACAACGAAGACACAATGTGGGGACGGGGACGGTTACAGCATGCCCCACTAACATGCACCAAAATGCCAATTCCATATTAGCGCACGTTCTTGCCTCCCAGAACAAGACACGTTTTTCGAAAACATTTGTTGCCACATTTTCTCGTCAGGCATCGCGAGAGATCCATTGTAACTGATTTTGCAAATCAAGCCGTACTCCATTAGTGTTGCACACAAATGGCTTTCGAGTACGACCAAGAACAGAGTAGAAAAGTCGATGCGAGGACCCCCTGCGCTTTTTTTTTAACTGATGGTTGGTTTATGCCTAAACCCTCACTTTATTGTAAACGATAATAAAAAGACAAGTAGCACTGGTTCATGCAAACTTTTATCGTTTATCAATTTAATCGTTTATCAATTTGACTTGTTTATGTGTCATAGTTTCATTGCTGAAACATTAAGTCAGTGATTTGCTCAACTCTGTCATACATTCTCTCAGCCTACATGTACAAGCTCTGTAATTTTTTAATGACAATGGATAAAAAGTCCTCAAACGCACTCTTAAAAATCACCCGGTTCAGAGTCGACCCACCTCTGGGTCCAGACCCATTTCTGGTTCTAGGCCACTAGTTTTCTGATTCAAACTGATGGAAATCTCCTGGTAGTGTTTAAGACCCTCATGTGGATCATAAGGAGAGACACACTGACTCGGTATCCGTCTGTGTGATGTCTTTATGACAGATATTGCTCGTCATTTTGATGCAGAAACAGGGTCACACTGACTCGTTTCTGTATTAGTAATGTCTTCATGACTCCAATTGCTTGTCTTTTTGATGCAGAAACAGGGTCACACTGACTCGGTATCCGTCTCAGTGTAGTCCTTATGACTCAGATTGCTGGTCGTTTTGATGCAGAAACAGGGTCAAACTGACTCGTTTCGGTATTAGTATTGTCTTCATAACTCAAATTGCAGGTCATTTTGATGCAGAAACAGGGTCACACTGACACTGTTTCCGTCGTAGTAATGTCTTTACGGCTCAGATTGCCGGTCATTTTTATGCAGAAACGGATTTATGCTGACTCGATATCCATGTTAGAATGTCTTTGACCCATATTGCTGGTCCTTTTAACGTGGTTTCTATGGTCACGCTGACCGATATCCGTGTCAGTGATATGGTTCCGACTTAGATTACTGGTCATTTTGATGCGGAAACAAAGTTAAGCTGATCCGGTTTTTCCGTCTTGACTCAGATTGTTGGAGATGCAGAGTCCTGGGTTACACTGACTCGTATCCGTGTCAGTAAATTGTGTGGGTTTTTTTTCTTTGTTTGTTGGTGGTGTTTTTTTTTTACCACGTACTGTAGAGTGATGTATATAACTTCGGCTCAGATTAGTGATGGTTCTAGAGCAGATTCAAGGCTCACACTGACCAGTTACTGTGTAAGTAACTTGTATTTTTGACTCAGTTTGTTGGTAAATCTAACGCAGATTCTAGAGTCAGACTGACCAGGTAGTGTGTTAGTAATACCGTTTTGCTGGTCATTTGTACACAGTAGTACAGACCCGGCCCATGAGGAACTCTGACCATGGTTGTCAGAATTTAGTTTTTAACTGCAATGCCATGCAAAATACGTTTTATACTTCAACCGAACACTGTTTACTGTTTTGTTGGAAAGTAAAACTTATCAGGATGTTTGAGCGTGAGACCAGGCTTTCTGCTTGTTCTCATCCACATACACTTCTGCTTTGCTGATATGTAGAACAAAGAGCCATTCCAACAGCTTGAATATTCCCCCACATACTGCATCTCTTTGGAACTCCTTCGTATTTCCTATAAATTCCTACCTTCAGCTCCCCGGAGTTATGTTCACCTTCAACGACTTCTTCTTGTAGCCCCTTACCAAGAGTAGCTTTAGTCTTGTTTGGTGCAAACTTTTCCTCTTTTCTCTCTTTAAAAATAAAATAGAGTAATCGAGTAGCTGCATTTCCTTCCAGCTTCGTGTTTTTGATTTTATTTTGCCTTTAGTTATTTATGATGAGTTCTTTTGAAGGCTACCACTATAGCCACGACAAACTGGGGTTCTCTTCATTAGTCTTCAGTTATACTTCTGCAAACATTCACGTTATAATCTGAAGAACTATAATACCACCTACACGAGATACAGCAAGGAACTAATTAAAGGAAAGGCCAGTTTGGAAGAGCATATTCATTTAAATCGTCTACTCATCAAGAGACCATTAAACCTGTAAAAAGTACATGCTCACGACTACGGTACTCTAGCGTATAAAAGGGTCGACCTGTGTTGGCGTGTACAGTAGTTAAATAGTTAAATCAAACCGTGTTTTTAAACGCTGAAATCAGTTGCGCGTATGTCAACCAAACTCACGTCTCAATGATGACTTGGCTTCTATAGGTGATAATTTCAAATACTTTGATTTATTATTTGAAATTAGGTTATATCATTTTTCACTTAATGTGTACTTCTCAGGATGTGTTGCATGCCTCGTTGTGTGATACCGATGCTATTGATGTCGTCCATTATTAAGTTAATGCAGCTGTCCATGTTGTCAAAAATGACTATAGTACTCAACATTGTGATCAATAAGCAATGGCATTGGTGCCCTAATTTTGATCCACTTAACCACAAGTGCTTCCCTCCGCCTCGTATGACAAGTGGGTGAATCTAAAGGGAGGGTCACTCCACGAAGTCGATTCTTGCATGAATAGTGCGGCTTATTCGTTTTGTTCGCCCAAGGGTGTGGCTGTGGATTATTGTTCCTTCGCCTGTGTTGTGACCAGAGGGTTTATGCTGATGTTATTGGTTTTGTCTAAATATACATGAGAATAGTTACGAGGACTTGTGATATCGTCGGCTTGATACCTCGAAAGGGGAACTTGCAACCATAGGGCAGAGTCCTTACTTATCAGGGCTTTATCAGTGCTGGGCTCATTGCTGTAACTTCGTGTTCCTGTCAGGGCTCGATTTCACACAGAGCTGGGACTGATCTTAACTCCCAATCAATCTTAGATGCTAAGCAAAGTGTGATGTCACAACACAATTCACTATGGTAATACTGACAATTCATTTGAACTTAATAGTACATTGTGAAATCGAGCACATCAGGTGGCGCTAATGAACTCTGATTTGGTATTTTTTGCGTTCCTGCAATAGAAACGGCTCTCAGGTCGCCCAACCATGATGTAGCTGGACGTCCCCTTCCGCGCCGGCCGGTTCCAGAAACCTTTTAGTGTTTGCAACTCTAGTCCATCACCCTTCCGGACAATATGACCAAAATAGCGCAACTTCCATTCACAAATGCCCTTCCTGACGGTTAAATCGGTATCAATTTGCTCCAGCAAATCAGCAATCAGGTGTTTCAGTCTTTCCATGATACTTGCAGCACCAATGTGTAACTTTCAAACAGAGTGGACGTTTGATACGTGGGTTTCTGTTATTAAAAGTCATCATGTGCACAATTTAGTACCGTAAAGGTTTTGTTCAACATATTCAAAAAGTAGTTATTTCGTCGTATACGTAATAATCAGTCTAGGCATTGTTGCTGTTTTCATAAGTGCCGATGGATAATCCACAAGGATATTTTGAATGATGAATGCAAATGCTACACTAAAAATGCATTCTAAAAACTCCCGATTCAGAAATGAAAGTGCTTAAAAACATGGGTCTGATTCTTCGTAATTTTGACCCTTTTCTACGTCATTTTGACACAGATTTCTGGTCCTACTGACCCATTAAGGGGCCAGGCTCCAGGGGACCCGGATCCGAATAATTTTCGACCCGGAAGTTTTTAGAGAGTGTGGCGTTACTTGCGTCCAAAGCTGTAGAAACGCTTTCACTGGAAACCGAATAATTATAATACTAGTTACAGGAAAAAATGTGCAGTTTTTCAGTTTGAAGGTTTTTATATGTTCTTAATGAGTTCTTAAAATATAAGTTTTTATTAGTTCAGATTGACAAGTGTCATTTTCCCCTATAAATTATCATTTACACTCGGTTTCCAATGGAAGCGTTTCTACAGCGGAAACTTTCGCATTTCCCGGGTTAGCCTGACCTGGAAGAGGGTCAGGTCTTCGAGACCCGGAATCGGGTCAACTCTAACTCAGGAGGTTTTTATTTATTATTATTATTTATTTTTTAGTGTACTTTACTTTTCAAAACAAATAATAACGCGCATTTCCTTTCAAATATTTTTTTATTAAAAAACACGGTTAAAAAAAAAAAAAAATCCTCAAAATGTATCACCCCGCTGGAACTTTCGCAGATTGATTCACGTATGTATTTACAGCCAGCTTCAGCGCGTCAATTGTGCAATTATTTAAAATTGTTCGGATCACATTCCACGCTCTCCCACAAACTGATCCCCGGAATTTGCAGTAAATTAAAAATGATGAAGCATCTCGAAAGTCTCCCACTCTCCCCGCCTAACAAGTCATCTCCTTTCTTGGTACTTTTTCTCCCTTAAAGGTCAACTAAAAGCTGGCAGGTCCGGGTTTACTGAAAAAAGAGTCCGTATGACTCATTTGCTTCTATCGCATCTCAATTATGCCAGGCATTGTAAAGAAAACGTCAGTGTTTGTTTGTTGTTGTTGTTGTTGGTTTTTTTTGTTTTGTTTGGCAAGAATAATAAAAGTACCCGAATCAAGTACGTTTTGTGAATAAGAGATCACTAAACTTGTAAAGCATGCTTGATATCAGTATGCTGCAGTTTATGTACTGCAGTTGTTAGGTTTTATATGCAGAGAAGTCTTCCTTTAAGGTAGAGCCGCTCTTCGCTGCTTTGAGCAAACCAGACAAGCCTCTCAAGCAATTAACGTTTCCAACACACCCACCTTCCCGAAAATATATCTATATATCTCCACGTTCTGCTATTGCCAGACAACCATGGATGTAAATAAATAACCAGGGGCCCTGAAGAACAGTTAATCCTTGCAACAAAACGTACAGTTACATATAAAGCGTAAATTGAAGATTTAACCAAATATGGGGTTTACAGATCTCACTGTATCTCTCAGACCCAGATTTAATTACCAAGCTTCAGTCGCAGAAAAGCGACAGGTTTTTGAGTGCTCTGATTTAGCCAGGCCAACAGCCAAAATCCATTAGCCTTTTTGCATATGTGCTTCCATTCGAGGCAGCAAGTGTAAACTGGCATATTAGAACGTACGCACGCCTGCCTCTGATATACCCCCCGCCGCGATTGATTTCTTGCCGTGCAACCTTGGTCACCATTTTTTTCAAGTGGCAATTCTCGTGCGGTTTGATGCTGGACTATGGCGGTTCCCGTACAGATTTGGCCTAATAAATATCTCATGTTTCCAATGTTATGTTTGTAACGGGGCAGGTGCACCGCCGCTCAATCAGCCTCTCGTATTACCCCCATCATTTCGATTAATGTATGAAAAAATGCTAATAATGGCAAACACAATTATTCGACTGAGTATTGTAATTTTCCTTATTCTTGATGCATAATGGGTTAATTTCTCTGCTGGTGGATTCTTTTGAGTTGTGGAGTCAACGATACATTGCTTAACAGAGCTGCGTTATGATCTACGGTTCATTTCATCATTTCAACATCTTATAGTATAAACATTAAGAATTGTGCAGTCATTTTCCTGCAATCTTTGTTGTTTTTGGAACTTGTTGCTAAGCTGTGCTACACAATTTTTCAATAACGGCTTGATGACATTTTCAGTAATGATGACAGTACAAAAAGTGTGCTGAGTGCTGGTACCCACAGTATATTAATGGCATGGGTATTCCTGTCCTATTTCAGTTGTGATGCTTTATACTTGTTGTTATCAACCTTTAATTTAATCTAATTTGTATTTAACTGTTTTTTCCCCCTCCCAATTGCCGAGGAATAAATAACATACAAATACAATCATTCATAAATGCAACGAAAGTTCGAATCAATGTACCGCAATGTTGCCTGTGCTACATTCAGGTGCAGGTTTTGGGCTACATTTATGTGCAGGGTTTGGGCTACATTGATGTGAAGGGTTGGGGCTACATTTAGGTACATGATTTGGGCTACATTGAGGTTTAGGTTTAGGTTTAGGCTAAAACTAGGTTAAGGGTTTGGGCTACATTTAGGTATAGAGTTTTGGCTATTATGTAGGTCAATTGGCCACATTTAGGTATCGGTTTGATTAAGGTGACACACACTTGTATGAGGTTGTCAGTCAAAATAAATAGGTATAAAATAAAATCAAAATAATAAATATAAATGGACAACTGTCCTGGACCATGTACTATGATTTTTAAGTTTTATTAAATAAAGACTACCTTAAGATTTACAAGACCGCGGTACTTTACGTCTACGACCAGAGTACTCTAACGTATTCATCAAGGTCGCACAGGGGAAGCTAATAGTGCAAATCAGTAATGTTTAATTCAATTCTTGCAGTGCGGTATTCAGTCGGTGATAAACTCATTAAAAATAGATTGTTCGATACCTCCGAAATATTCATGTCGGTTTTGGTCAAGAAGCCATGAATCTTGCATCTGTGACTTTCCACCTTCAGTGGAAAAGGTCCAGGGAAGTAGGTCAATCTATGGAACACCAAACGTTACTTCAAAAAGGCGAACCTGGAAATATACTTGATTTTGACCTTCAATGTTTCTGTTCCACCAAATAAGTCCACAAAGGTTTCCCACTTTATCTTTTTCCTCTGTTAATTATTCCTAGACACGTTTTTCACAGAACATCATAAGTAAGGGAAAGTTACCAGTGTCCATACTTTCAGATACACTTTCCGTCCTATTTCCACGTGACCACACGACCTTTCCCAGCAAAATTCCCACTGACCATTCCCAGACATGCCCTTTTTTTTTAAATACCAGTTTTCCCGTTGATATCCAAGTGAACTTTCCCCGGAACATATTATTTCCACGCAAGTTTCCCCCACAGCAATGGTTTCCATCAGACAAGTTTCCCACTGCCAAGATTTCCAGACACGTTTCCCACTGGACACATTTCCATTAAAGTTGTCCTCTACATATTTGTTTGTACAAGTGTCCTACTGTTATATACTAAATTCCTCACACACGTTTCCCACCACACGGTTATTGCTGAGCTTCTTGCTTTATCATGTCAGTAAAAAATATCTACTTTTACAGCATACAACCCAGTAACACACACCCTAAACATGCCCACTAAGGTTACCATTGACCTGGGTTCCGGATCCAAGGGAGCCTGACTCTTTTCTTGGTTAGGCTGACCCCGTTTGGGGTCAGACGTACCTGGGGAAAATGTTCAGATATGGGGACTTTGACTCGGATTCTGCGTCAATGTGACCCTGTTTCGGGTCAGTTTGACACGGACTCTGGGTCATTTTGACCCGGATATTGGTCGGTCTCGCTGTGATTCTAAGTGAACATGTTGCTATATCATTGTGGCTGTTCAAATAAACTAAGATTACGTATCAGTATTGAATAAAAACAGGACAGGAAAAAAAATATAAACACCAACAACAACAAAACAACAAGAAACAAGAACCTACCCCCCCCCCCCCAACACACCCATCTTTGTTAATGTTACAATTAATACTTGACGGAAACAACGCTTCTGGGCCAGCGTGAAACTAGTAATGTACAAGGCGCTACACAAAATGATCAATGTTCAATTTGTAAAAAATGTGCATCTCCCTTTTCGTTCCACCTCCACGTGCAGTCCCTTTCGGGCAGGTTTAATCTTGCCATCCATCCCGAGATTAGATTTATAGAAGTTATCTCAATTCCAAACAACATCCCCAACCGTTAAGGTGATTTGTTCCATTAACACGGCACATACCCCTATATTGGTTATCTTCTGGTACACATCGACAGATGTACTTTTCGTGGGTGGATTATCGTCTTCTCTCGCGTGCAGGTCGTTTACTCCACCCGTACACTAATTGCCGCGGGCGCTTACACTTTAGATGAGATTTTTATGTACATATAATTTCTCTTTTGTGCCCGGGGTGGGTTTTTCTCCAGTAATCTATTGCTCTATGAAATGTGACTTGGTATTTTATTTTATTTATTTATTTGTTTATTTTGTTTAAAGACCACCCGGTAATGTGTTCTGTCTGGTTGACCGAGTGGATTTTTTTGAGTAATTGAGTTTTAAAATAAGTTGGATATAAATCGAGTGAAAGACAAACTGCCCAGAAGCGGACACATGGTAAACAACAAACAATATTATTTGGGGACACCGTTGGTGTACTTTCCCATTATTGTATATTCATGCAGACACCTGCAATTATAATCTAAACAATCCCAGGTCAGGTTTGACCTGGATTTTGTGTTTTAAGGCGGCAGACTGACCCGGAAACCGGTTAGAAATGGGATCTTGACTCGGATTCTGAGTCAGTTTGACACAGCTTTCGGGTCAGGTTGATGAATATTCCAGGACACGCTGACCCGGAAACGGGCAGGGCCCCCTTCAAACTGGAATTCTGGGTCAGTTCTGACTCTTGAGTTTTCGGAGCGTACGAAAACGTTTTTTTTTTTACTGCTCTTATTATGCATAAGTTATACTGCTTATTTAATCAAGTTCTACACTTTAAGTACCGATCTTGTCAACTGTCAACCATCGTTTTATGTGTTATTCCGAGTGGTCTAATTGCAATGGCGTTCAAATGAACAAAAATTGACGTTGAAACTTCGGGGTGTTTTCTTTGAGCGCTTCCCAGTCGTTGTTTAAGCAAGATACATATCTTTAACACGGTTCTTCCGATGTTTACAAAGTCAACCTCTTTCGCACGGTTCAGCAAAGAGAATTTGGGTTTGTTGTTAAAAGCGAAGTGGTTTTATTTCTGTACGAGCTTCTTGTCTGGAGCGCGCAATGGTGCACATTGACTATTCCCGAGTCTCTTTCCTCTTTTGACCTACCAGATTGCCGTCGATTGGAGCAATATATTGTATCTATTTCAAATCCCCAAAGTCGCTTACATTGACATTTTCCGCCGTCTATTTGTGCTGTTATGTGTACACGTGGACTTGCTGTGAGCCTTTGAAATTACCTCCAGAAAGACGATGTTCAGTACGCAGTGTGAATCCGGACTTAATTGGCTGGTCGCATGACGGGTGTTGTTGGCGGTGCTAAAAGGGGATGGGGTGTTGTGATATGGACCCAGTGGGCGCACCGCTGTCTATTCTTATAATAAACAAGTTATTGCTGTTGACTTGTCCACCTGTCCCCGTTTCCATCTCTTTGGGTCCTGGGCTTAAATTCACAAGCACAAACAGTAGCTGAGCACAAAATATCTTGGGTTGGTCCTTTACTGGAAATAAACAATAATTTTTAGTTTAATGATTTGTATCACTACCCGAGTATGTCGGTTTTACACCCCAACAACCAAACAACCAACAAACAAACAAACAAACCCCTCAACACCCTAACGAACACTACAACACCCGCCGAACAAACAAGCCAACAACCCACCACCACAAAAACAATGACGTAGTTTAAACTTGAAATTTGATTATTATATTATCAGTAATTCATAAATACACGTAGGCCCGCCTACCTGTAAAAATGTTTTAATACCATTTTTTAAAGCACAAACATGAAACATGACAAGCCCCCAAAAGGATATGTATCAAACAATAAATGAAAAAAATAATAATAAATACAATTTAAATAGACTAAATAAATAAATAAATAAATAAATAAACAAAATGAAAGTTAAATAAATCATAAGCAAAATAGAAAATAAAGAAAGTAACATAGGTTGGTAGTCTGTTTGAAAACCAATGTTATACAATTCGAATGTAGGTAGCACTCAAAACTAGACTCCCCGGCAATACGTTTTCGCAGGCCCACGCACACGGCAAAAAAGCTGTCAAATGAGATAGCCTTAACGATTTACTGACATGAGAGCTCCGTATGACAACTCCTTAATTTCGATCTCTATCTATGCTTGACCCGTTAATTGATAAACTGAATGCGACCAAAGCCGTGGGCGCTTATCTTCACTCCTTACAGCAAATCACACTGTCGTAGAACATTTTACTTGGTAATTTTTTATATTTTGGAGAAGGGAATGGGGTAAAGTGGAAACTTAATCATCTCCTGTCAATATCTCTAGACGAGGTACAAATGTATTTTTTTCTTTCGGCTCTCATTTCGATCCACTTTACATAGTCTGGAATTCTTTTTTTAGCTACGTCCACACAAACTCAAATTGGTTTGTTAAGTCAGCCGGATTCGCGTTGTTACAGTCCTCGGTGTCAGCGGTTACGCGCGCTAAATCCACAGCACGTTTTGAAGCCAAGTGCGAAAGATGTTTTTTAAATTCATTTAAAGACGGGATTTAAAGGTAATATTCAGGTTTGAGATTTCACAAGTTTTGAAAATGAGTGCTCTACAAAATTGATTTTGACCACGAAGCCCCTCTTTAAAGGGAAAGAGAAGAGAGAATAAATGTGAACTTGAATTCCCCGATCTTGATTGGATTAATCTATTACCAGCCTCATCTTTTTGATATTTTCAAGTTTAGTGTGGGGCAGGCCGCCGTTTGTAGAAGCTTCATGCCCGCCCAACTAATCTCTGCTTACACCAATACCTTGGCGAGAAACCCGAGGCAGATGTTTTTGCTCGGTGGCCCCCTTGGTAAATAAAAAAGACTCTGGAATATAATCCATTTGTCAGGCATGCACACAGTTTGGAGGGAGTTTGCAGCTGGCATCAAATTCATTCCACTGTCATCTCTGTAACCCAGTATTTTAGCAAGGAAGTGCGTTTTCATCGATACGAATACCGTGCATGGGCGGCCATGATGGTGTAGCTTTTTCAGATGTTCATCAAACCATGCGTTTTGTGTTCGCACGGGCATTTTATTGGATTTGGTTGTGATTCCATACTAAAGAAATCAAAAAACAAGCCAGTGCGTAGTTTCATTTTTATTTTTGCACAAACAAGTCCAAAGCAATTTGCGCAGAATCAGTTTTTCAAACCTGGCGTCTAAATGATTGACAGATTATCGTGAAGCCGGTTGGCAGCCATTTTACCACTTCTTAAAGGTAGTGTCATAGACTGGTAAAGACGAACAAAATTTACGTTCTAAAAACCTACCATAAAAACACTGCGGCTGTTGATAGCATAATTGAAAAAGGAATTCACATCGAAGTAATGTGGCTCAGATAAGTTTTCACCCCAAAACATTTGAATCTGAGAAACGATTCATGCATGAATCGTTTTATTCAGATTTCTGAGAGTTGGTGTCCGCTCACGAACAATGCGACAAGAGATGCGGTTGGTACCCACTGTCATCTCTTTCAACATTGATGGATTCAACATTCTCGAAGCACTATGGTTCAGAAAATGTTTCACCCCAAAACATTTGAATCTGATAAACTTTTATTGTGACTTTTTAATTTTGCCCCAAAATCCGCATTACGTTGACAAATTACGTTTTTCATTGACAAGGGTTCAGTATTTTTCTTGTAACAAAATAATCACAAGAGACTTTTCAAAATGATCACCTTCAGAGCATCCGAAAGGTGCCACCCCTTTTGAATCTCATCAACTTTGATGTATCATTGCCGGCGAGGGCATACGTATTCTTCTCTTGATTTATCAACTACAAATTATATGTTTATTTATTGAAGTCTACATTTTGGCATAGCAAGTGACAGTATGTAAAAGTGACCGGCAGTTTCACAAGGCCGACGAATGCCAAAGTACATTTGTGCAACAGTGCAAACGTATAAATACTTGGTCAATCACACCCGAGTCCCCGTTAAACTATGACAGTATTGAAATGCAATCCTATGTATCAAGTACACGTA
The DNA here is from genome assembly GCA_023634235.1 of Pisaster brevispinus. Classification (NCBI taxonomy): domain Eukaryota; kingdom Metazoa; phylum Echinodermata; class Asteroidea; order Forcipulatida; family Asteriidae; genus Pisaster; species Pisaster brevispinus. The sequence continues at coordinate 2,056,523 of JAMKCF010000026.1, forward strand.
GTCCTCGTCCATTCTGCATAATTAACATGATTTATTTTTGGAATGCTATTCATGAAGTTATTGATGGTCGGGCATTTCATAAATATTTTTATTGTGGACGGCAAACTTGTCATTAAATATTGTATCCAGTTTGTTTTAATGTTTTGTACTCCGATGCGCTTGAATGACCCCGTTAGATAACAACACAGAAATGTCTTGTGTCTGGTGTGTTTTGGGATCAATATATAAGTCCAAAAACCATCATCAATATTAATTGCTCCATGGCAACCGTCGTTGAAAACAATTAAAACTAATTAGCTTGTTAGTTGTCATTCGGTCTTCCCAATCCCATTCTATTGGTCGATCGATAGTTGCATTGTCATTTCACAAGGCTGTATATGATGAGACTGATTCTATCACAAGCCTCATCCACAGTTCAACACATACCGCAGTCACCGGTGCCGTAGTAAGGGACACCCAATTTCATGGCTCTGCTTACCATATCATTTTGTGCTTACGGTGCCCTCTAAAGTGCATAGTTTGGCGGGCCGTAAGCGCAAAATTTTTCGGTAAGCACCTCCATGAGCTTGGGCCATGGTATTGTTAGATTGCATCGGCATAACCAAACATTTTCTTTTCGTTGGTGTGGGGGGGGGGGGCAAGCTGGGGCATCGACAGAACTTTAGTTCGATGCTCTACACCGCTCGGTGAGCTACGGCCATGGTGATTCAGCCTCAAAAGTGCATTACGACCAGCTTTGGTCAGTGTGTGACTTGTTCCCATTTGTTGTGTTTCATGGTTCCCATTTGTTTTGTCTTTTATTCATGAATGCATTATGAACTACTCCTAACTGTGGTTTTTGTAGCAGATGCTAGGCTGTAAAGAACCTCGGCAAGGGCAGTAATGTTTTCGCGAAAAATGGCCGTCAGGGTCGGCCATATCGTAATCAACAGCTTTTCACAAATCACATAAATTTCAAAAGGTACTCCCATATTGTAAAATTTACATACAAGTAATTAAAGAAAGTCAATTGAACAAAGATGTCTAAAGAACAGCTAGAATAATAATTTTGTGAGACACAATGAAGCAGAGTTCAATATAGTGGCATATTCAAAAAACCAAGTCTTGTAGAGAAATGCCTTTATATAACAAGATCCTGGACTTCGCGACAGAAATTAAGTTAAAACAGATCGTACATGACAGAGGGGACGGAACGGGACAAACAAAGCTGACGCGACCTAATAAACCAGGACGGAACAAGAAGGTAAATCATAACTAGAAACTCATAATGTAGAGGTGAAGGATGAGAAGAGAAAAAGTTACTGTAATTAGAGACAAGATGTTTTTGTAAGAGTTCTTAAAACAACTCACAGTACAAGCTTACTTTAATTGTGATTAGAAAACAAGCAAACAAACACCCAACAAACAAACAAACACCCCAACAAACAAACAAACAAACAAACGAACAAACAGACTGCCAACTTCTTCTTCTTTTTTTTTTTTTGGGGGGGGGGGGTCATTGGTGACTCTGATTTGCAAGAGTCGTAGTCATCAAGTTACCCCTATTCCCCACCCTCCACTTTGATTTAGTCCCCCAATGCATCTAGGGCGTTCATAACTTCCAATTCAGCTGATTTCCACATCAATATATGGTTTTGATTGTCGTCAATCCCGTCTGAATCATCACCCGTCGTCATAGTCGTCATCTGTCCCCATTTGGCTCTGGCTGTACCAGAGGGTTCCGTGGTCGTATACGCGACCCCTAACGTCTGCCCATAAAGCTAGAGTTTAGAGCTAGAGTTTATAAAGTCTGCCTCCCTTATACTCCCGCCGTATCGAATTTTATGCCGGCATTGTAACATATGCGCCACTCCTCGACGTATTGATTGACACAAAGAGCCGAGGCACGCGGTACATTCACAGACTCAAAGACGGCGTTGTTTGTTTCCTACTTGTGCTCATCACAATCAGTGTTGGCGAACGTCAAGCATATTATACTCAACTGAGATCAGATTAAGAGATCTCAAGATTGTACGGAGCCGTGAGACCCTTCGATCGGGGCTCTTTCAGAGGGGGGGGAAAGCTGGAGAAATCTCTGCGGCTGGGGGTTTTCCGTAGCGGAGAAAGATGTCGGCTCTTTAAGAAGCCTTGTTTAGAAAGGCTGTACTCCCGTCCCACAAGTCAGATTCGATTTCCTTTAGCGGTGAGGATACATCACAAGTGCTGGTTAGAGTGCTGCGGATGATGAGCCTTTTCTTTTTAGGTCACAAGCGGTGTGAAGACAAATTGGGCGCCTTTCCAAAACACAGTTGATTTAAACGCGGTACCTCCCACGCGTCATTCATATTGGGAGATTGCGGCAGTTTGAACCCCCCCCCCCTGTACTAGTTTAGCCACGTCAGCAATTCATTCCGGTTCCGCCACTTCCCAAATAGGTAAGCGATACATGCGAAGTACGGACTTGAGAACAAAAGAGAACCACACAAGGCAGGGTTTGGAAACACTGTGCGGGTTTCAAGGGGGTTATGTGTTCGTCTGTGAAACCAAAGAACGTGGCTACTCATTTAAACCCGAGGGCTTTGAGGGTCCGATAAAAATGACTTAACGCCTGACAGTCCTCGCTTCGCTTTCGTGTACCAAACCAATGGGGACGTTGTTAAAAAAAGTCCAAACAATGGGAGAACATAGGGAAGTCCTCGATTTACAAACGTGTTTGTGGTCGACCGGTGTTGCTAATGTGCACATTTATTAGACCCCATCTTGTACACACTGCACATTGAAAAGGAACTGTGTAAGACTTTATTATTATTGCCTGTACTCCCGATATAGACTGCGTCGCAAATACTCAATGCGCATGCGTTAGCCGCTGAATGAGGTGCATGCTGGTAAGCATCCAGATTCGTCACTAACTAGACCAGCAGGCACCCCATTCCACGTCTAACGCATGCGTACCGAGTATTTGCGAAGTAGTATATCGCCAAAACGTTTTCAAACGGTGATATAATGGATATTTTTTGTGAAGGTCATATTGCACCACCATCCATCTGATGGTCATAGTCAGTCATGCAACCGGATTTGAAACTGACGTCCGTGGGTCAATACATGCAGTCATTTTAGAAATCTGTTTCATATTTAATTTTTTAAGCCAATGTTCTTCTTGCGGCCCGGCTTCCTTGGAGTCGTTCCGAGACGTGCGTCCGTCTGAAACGCGGTCATCCTTTTGAGATTTTACTTCCCCCTGCTTGACCAAGCAAGAGAAATTAAATCGCAACGAAACGAATAGCCGAACAAGGGTGACCGTTATTGCTAGGTTTGTTTCTTGAATACTTGAACACCTGTTTCGACGAGAGATTTTTTTTAAAGGTTAGTTTTTCGTTTCTTGACACCTTCAAAATTGGAAGGAATGCACTGTTCCAAAAAGAAAAACCCTGATGATTACGCATTCGATCGTAAAAATTCACGTATATAAGAACAAAACTACAGGAACGGAATAAAAAGAAACTAGAAATATAGGTCGATCGGAATATTGCATTTGATGGTTCATTCTCAATTCACTGCTGCATTGGTCTCATACAAATACATTAAACCCGTACCTGGATATTGTGAAACAAATAGCGACATTGATGGGTACCGCACTGGTTGATGATATTAACATTTCAAAAGTACACTGATACATTAAGGACAGCGTCCCTTTCTTAAAGGAGTGCCGGCCTCGCCAGGAATTAAGACTGCAGAAACCACCACGGGTCACAGTCACCTTCACTTACATACGGCATCAGATCTCCGTGTCTCAGTAACTTCCCCCTCGGGGACGTTCTGGTACTGTATCGAGACATCGTAAAACAAAATATTCGAAATGTACAAGAGGAACCCGGGTCCTTTGAAGTGGGCCTTCATCTTCACCCCGCCCCCCTCCCCCAGGATCTCCAAGGAGGGGATGACCTCCCTGCCTCGCAACAAAATCCGATTAGATAGGATAAGTCATTCTTTTAATAATCTCCACAACATGAGAGATGCACTTGTTATTTTTTGGATAGTGGGAATCTCACGCGATGCGATACACTGCAGATGTTCTTGACGCCTGTGGATATTGTGGTAATATAGGTCATTTTTTGATTGTCTTAGCTCCCATGGGATTATGCAGTCCCGCTCTACCTCAGTACTCTATTGGAACACAGAGTCGAAAATGTTTTCCCCTGTCAGAGCTAAAGGAAAGAACGTATAAGCGACCCTAAGAAATAAACAAACGCGGGAATTAAAAATTAATTGAAAACAAACCGCCAAAAACTGCGTAGTCTTCTCAATGAATATAGCAATAATAACCTTGGGAAATGTATACTGTTGTTCTGCTGCATGGATTTTACCTATAGATATAGTCAGATACTCTACTCCAGAAGGTAGTGGATTGCAGTATAGCTAGTTCTCATTAGCCTTATATAATTCAGCTGGTCATCCGTCATGGCTTTGGTTAGAAGTCAGATACTCTGTGCATGCATAGATGTAGTCAGATATTTTACTCCAGAAGGTAGTGGATTGCGGTATAGCCATTTCTTATTGGCCTAATAGATTTCAGCTGGTCATCCGTCATGGCTTTGGTTAGAAGTCAGATACTCTGATGTGCATGCAACCAATCTTTGTAAAATCATAATTAAAAACATTTTGACAGTGGTAATATTTAAATAGGATGTCAGAGTAAGAATTTTCTCTTCACAATTCGTGCTTTAACATCGTGTGCTTTGACCACCACGTCCGCAACAGCAGCTATAAATTGAATTCAGCGGACAATTGCATTTGACGAATTGAGAATTCGTTAACATGAAAGTAAATGTTTGAAGTGCCTGCCTTTTAGCCGTGGTCTGCTTTCATTGGGCAAGGTCAGTGTGGTCTAGAATCTTGGCTAAGTTCAAACAATTAGTTGCATTTGCCCTCTGGACTCAAGGGTCAGAATTGACCCATTTCTGTGTCAGGTTTCACAATGAAAGTGGTTAAACATTGAGATTTTGACTCGGATTCTGCTTCAGGTTGACAAGGTGTCGGGTCAGTTTAACACACACTAACCGAACGAAATGTGCTGTACATACATTGATTTAATACCAAGCATCGATGAGGTGCAATTCTGATCCCGAACCTGTCTTCTTCCTCGATTCGAGATTCTGCGGCATGTGGTTTACAATGAAAACAAACATAGCATAAATACAAACATAATGAATAGGTAATCATTTTTTTCTAAATAAATATATTTAGAGACTCAATCGATAACACGTTACAGATGGAATTGCAGGTGTCTGCTCGGTTGATGTACAATTTCCCAACATTCCAGTAGGAACTTCATGAATTCACTCATGAATTGTTGAGGGTGTCGTCTGTCGACTGGTTTCCTTTATACTTGGTTTATTTGTTTTGCAGTATTGATTTCAGATTTAAACACTCTAATAATACATTATTCCAATATGTTCGGTCTTGTTAAAATGCATTTCCATTTGTTGACATCTTTTTGTGCAACCTGTCTTTTGGTTTGGATGTAGTTTTACATCAGGACCCACGGGAAATCAGTGTCGTTTGCAGGGTGGGTAACAAATAAGCATAAATGAATACTCATTTTAGTGCAAACCATTGGTCGTGGTTTCTGAAAAGTTCATTTGACTCGAGTGATCTCAATCGCGTAAGAGATTTACAAGCATGCGATATGTAGGTCAGTTGTGCATCAAATCTATTGAGGTTTTCCTAGGGAAGTTGATCCCCGGCACCCACATCCCGGCTTTGAATTTTAAACTCGGCATTTCAGCTTGCCCTAAGCTAATTCAAGTTCATCTGAAATGCAGATAGTGGTATACATTTAAACTAAACAATTGTAATCGCATTACACGGCCGGAGTGTTTGCTTACGACCAGCGAGCTGTGTTTGCAGCCTGTGCACAGACCGTGTTAGAGGTCCCCTGCTTTGGGAGCCAGTTCTCCCCAATTAGACATGTATCCGGAAATGTTATTTCAACAAGGCGCTGGCGGTTTCTGTAGTTGGTTGCTACGGCGAGGGCTTGTGTGACGATGTTAGTTGAGTGTGGCATGATCCCCAGATGGACGTGGGTCGTCACCAGCTCAAGGGCTTCCCACTGGATTTGTTTTAACTGTCAGTGGCCGAGTGGTCGAGGGCAGACTGAACCTGATGCAGTCTCTAACGACGTTAACTTTACTTTACGAAACTTGCTGGGCAAAATTCTTGCCCCGGGCATAAAGGTGTATCTAGGCAACTCTAGCAATTTGTGAGTTTATTCCCCCACCCTCTCTACCACGAGGTACACAGCTACGACTTCTACCCAGGTGTGAACTTAGTTAAAAACGTCGTGTTTGTTTTCAACCAATGTGTATGTGCGTCTTCTTTCAGTCAGAGTTTGTACATTATGTACCACTTCTTTCTGCAACCCAGCTATGCTCGCTGGGTACGATGTTTTAAAGCCCAGGTGTGTACATTGGGCGGCTTCTTTCTACAACACAGCTGTGTTCATTGGATATTGCTTCTTTATAACCTATGTGTACACTTGGTACAACTTTTTAAACCCAAGTGTGAACGTTGGGTTTGTTTTTGTCTGCAACGCAGCTGTGTATACTGGGTATCACTTCTTTTTCTCCTAGGTGTGTACTGGGTAAAAGCCTTTAAACCCAAGTGTGTACAATATATGGTTTCCTTCTGCAACTCAGGTGTGTAAACCAAACAGTTTTATAGATCCAGGTGTGTCCAAAACACAACGGAACAATCGACCCCACAAAAGAATTCGTTGTTCAACTTGGACCCCACAGGGGAATTCTTCAGAAAAAGGAACAATAGAACAACAATAGCAGGACCCCACAAGCCATCATCCGTAAGTGTGTGTGTGGGCAAGCGCTACATAGTGGACCTGAGAACAAAAGAGGTCCACATAATGTAGGGATCTGAAGCACTATGTGGACTTACACACGTCCACACAACGTTATTTGCAGTGTTGAGGAATAGGATTTTCCTTAAGTGTACAGAACAAAGGAATGTCCACACAACGACTGCAACACAGAGCTGCGTGTGTGTGTGTGTGAACATGTCTGCGCATTCAGACCGAGGACTTTAGCAATAGGGATTCGGAAAAAAAACATATCGGGGACAGTCCTCGGTTTGTTTTGTGTACAAAACCAATGGGAACGTCGCTAAAAAAACTAAGTCCACAGCATGGGATGTCCTCGGTATTATACCATTTACACACTTGTGTGTGTGTGTGTGTGGTGTGGGGGGGGGTATACACCTTCAAACTGGAGACCTACAACAAAAGAGGGCAATGGGGTACCCGGTTGGGTGAAGGTCCCCAGTTGGAAAGCGTGTACAAAGCCAATGGGAGCTGTTGCCAAGAATTTAGTTCAAACAAAAGAGGGACAATAGGAAGTTCCCGATTGCAGGTGTTTACACACTTGTGTGTGAGACTGTGGAAATAGGTACAACTACATGTATCAATTTATTGCTATCTATGTGAGGACTTTCCTTTGTCCCTCTAACTTAACACTCTCCATAGACTACGCGCACGAAAAAATGTGAGGACACAAACATACAAAGGATTCCAATGTGAGGACAGCATTGTCCCTTTTGTATTCCTTTGTTCTACGGTCCCCACTCTTATGGTAGTACCATTACATTATCCTCGTCACGCTTGCATACACACCATTTAAAAAAGGTCTTTACTGATGGTTATTTTCGGTACCTTATGGAGAATGAGGAACAAAAAGGGAAAACGAAATGTCTCCATATTGGAATTCTAAACACTGGGATGTCCCACAAGGAATTGTGTGTATGTAAAAAGTCTATGGGTGAATGCTAAGTACCTGGACAAAGGAAAGAACATGATATGTCTCCACAGGGATGCATGTTTGGGAATGTGTTGGCAACCGTGTGATTTTTTTATTTGTATTAATATATGGTTTTTTAAAAATCCAATTGGTGCCGTGTGTTACTGATCACGATTGTCATATTATTGGATCGGAAAACATGGGTCCCGGTGTCACTAAGTGGCAATTATATCCTTGTACTTGCCTGCGAGGTTAATAATCACGGGGCGGCAACGTCAAATCGCATCAAAACACGAATAAACAAGATGTAGAAAAAAAACCACAGACGCCACCGAACTCACTTTGTCAAAAATATAAAATACATTGTCAAAAGTAACTGATTTATCATCTTGCAGTTATGAGTTTGTGATACTACAAAGATAGAGAAACTGATATATTGTACCGCTTGGTACAGCCCTCCGGGTTTTTTTATATGAAGGTCAATGTGACTTACTCTAGCCAGGGAGGCAACAACAACGAAAACACGCTAAAAACTATTTAGTCAGAACTGACCATGAGTCAGGGGTCCCAGACCAACTTCTTGGTCAGGCTGACACCCGGAAACGGGTTCAAAAAGGTGACTTTCACTCGGATTCTGCGCCAGTTTGACAAAGATTTTGAACAGTTTTACACAATATTCCATTACACCCCAAAATAGGTCGGGCTCCCGGGACCCGGGTTGGATCCTGGAAGGGTTTGTTTTAGAGTGTAGTCCGGCCCATATATACCTTGTATTATATACCTATAATAGGTATAAATATGCGTTTAGTGTTCGTGTTAATGTTGCTGTGGCAGAAACATTAGAAGGAATGTCGGCCGGCCATGATGCAGATGTCCTTGAGCCGGACACGTAACCATGATTTGCTTCTCTTAACCCTGATGTATAAATATGAAATCCATAAGGGCTGAGATACTGTGTTTATGTATGTTTCCCCCTCTTCTTAGTGCCCATACGAAGCAGCTTGGGTTTGCTTTTTGGGTAAACTAACCGAGCAAATTAGTAACTTGACCGTTTTAGTCCAGACATTGCGTCTCTTTGTTTGCGTTTTTCCCCTACATTTATTGGCTGTGCTTCTCTTCAACCATCGTTTACAAGCTAGGTCATTTCTTTTGTCATATCAGGTTTAAAGGTCACTGGTGTAGCGCCCTCTTTTGTTTATATGTAGTCAGTCGGTTCGTTTCACCATCGTCTCGGTTAGTTTTTTACGTCAAATAATCCAAGTGCAGACGCCGGTAAGATTGACCCATTGGAATAATTGTTACGTGGTCCCGGCTAGCCATTATTCCAAGGCGAACGCGGCTAATGTTGCACAGAGAACTAATAGCGTGTCATATGCGCTTTAAAAGAACATAATTTTTTTTATTCTTACTAGTATCTTGCGCCAACGTGAGATTAATTTTTAACCAGAAGTGAGTTGCTTTCTGTCTCTCCCTTTCACTTCACGGAGGAGAAATCTGAAACTCCCGCGCGGGGTTTGAAAAAGATTAAAGTGCAGATCACTTGTAAACTATGCACACACCCGTCAGCTTCACAGCCCTCCTGTGAAATGCCGACACCGACGTGTTGGATTCATAATGTGTGATACAGAGCCTTACGTGTGCTAAGCACATCTAAATCCGTATTGAAGTTGTCTGTACGCTTTACGTCCATCCCAGAAAGGGATCTTCTAACAAAGATATGTTGTCTCTGGATTAATAATAAGTCTGATTAACATGTACTTAACAGGATTGCATTGTATTTTATAATTGTGGCGGCATGTTGCCAGTTGATATAGAGTTACTGTTTGATTTGGCCCAAATATGACACACTGCATTCAATATTTTATTATCTCATCTACTTTCAATCGGGAGTTTGTGCATTTTCGTTCTGTTTTTGCATTTTTTAAATTTCTTTTTTTAGTAGGCGACATTTGTTTTATTTAACTATTCGGGCTTTAAAAATGAACAAGTCATAACAAACCCACAACATAACACAAACAAAAGCCAAGAAATTGTCCCCAAATTAACCAAATCGCTCTGTAAATTCCTATTCCAATCATTGTTTAAAAGACAACGTAAAAACATTATTTATAAAATGTGACGGTACAACAACAATTTTACACAAAAGGCTATAGTTTCAGGGGAAAATTCTACTGGTGGGCTTGCATATGAAATGTTGCGAGCACATTCTGATGTAGGCCTATTGTGGGGTAAAGGAGACAGCAAAAGTGTATTTAACTGTTTCTGTTTACAATCAATCTTTTATGGGAACAAGGCATGATTGGCGCAGTTGTCAAAAAGTAAAGCTGCTTTCGTTGTTGTGTCTTGTTTGTTGGTCTGTCTGTGGTTGTTGTTGCTCTGGCTGCTACTGTTGAGGTAATTGTAGTTTTTGTTGTTGTTGTTGTTGTTGTTGTTGTCGTTGCCGCTGCTGTTGTTGTTGTTGTCAATGTCGTCGTAGTTTGCAGCCGGGCTTAACGTTGCTGTTGCTGCTGCTGCTGTTGTTGCCGTTGATGTTGCTATGGTAACTGTTGTTGATGGTGTTGCTTACAGCCGGGTTTAACTGTACGCAAATCCTTAGGCTATAATGTCCATGAAGTGAATAAACAAGCCAGGTTCAAATAAGGTTAACACTTTTATAGCCGGCACCTTATTGCAATTGGGCAGTGAAAACAACATCCCTCGTCCACAACACGCCACGTCTACAGGCAGAAAAACAATTCCGAGTGCGTCTCACTTGTGGCGGGACTCCGGAGAGCATATGAAAACAACCAAAGAAAATCCAATTTTGAATTTTGAATAATAGCAGAGTACACGGCAGTATTGGTAATCAGTGTGATGGCGTTCTGAGAATAGTCGCTTTGGCACTTGCCTGCTGGGTTGGGACTGTTTAAAATCTGTCAAATCTTCTTTCGTTCTACTATATGGTTGGTTGTTGTTTGTGTAGACGTGCTGACCTTTAACGACTCTAAGTTAAGGGGCAACAAACAAGGATGTTCTTAAAATGGGTACACGAGTCAGTGGCGAAGGTAGAGACGAGGGAGCGGTGAAGGCTGTAGTCAGTGCGCCCTGTGTATATAGACTAGGAAAGGGAAAAGCGACAAGCATGGGTGGGGGGTCACATTTAGTCCTTGGAAAATCAATACTCTGACCCTTTGCAATATTTGTAACCCCCTCTTTATTTATGTGTCTCGTATAACTGGTATGTCCAAGACCCCTTGATGAGGTCTATGATACACTCTTTAAAAAAACTCGCGGGTTCAGAATTGACCCGGATTCCGGGTCACATTGGGCCCAACCCATTTCTGGGTCAGCTTGGTCCGGAATCTCAAACAGACCCAAACGTGTGTCAAACTGATGCATAAACTGAGTCAGCAATTCCCCGTGTCTAACCAATGGTGTCGGGGCGGCCTGACACAGAAACGGGTCTGGCCTCCTTGGACCCGAAATCCGGATCAGTTCTTACCCGGAACCTGGGATGGGTTCCGGATATCTGTACCATCAGGAACAGTGACTACCACTTGTCGTTACCAGTTACAAAACTGGTTAAATTTTAGCCTGATTCTAATGGGCGTTAAAGTACAATACCCCGTGGGGACGTGGTTGATCTTCACACACACAAAAACGCAATTAGAAGAGAAGCGATTTTTAAAGACTTGTCCCATCGAGCGTTACGCCTTACACTTATGAACGATCCTAGTCAATGCAATTTGTAGTCAGCTTGTAACATCATACCAGTAAGAACAACTTTTAGAGATGACATTGTGAGAAACCACGCGTGTTAACATGCCAGATGTCACATTGGTAAATGAAGAAAAAAAGAGAGAAAAAAAACCCAGACTGATCAGCAACTGAAGTTCTATAACATTATTACATTCGCTGTGCACAATTTACAGGTCATTGCATTTATTATAATGATGATGCGGTTACAAGAAACCGTTCCCTTGTAATCCAAGCCATTTTAACCTGGAAATGAAAGCGAGGAGCGTGGCGCCATCCCGTTCACTTCAATTCCCCCGCTCGCACTGACCAGTCTTTAATTTCAAATTATTAAGTTGTCAAGACGGTGCACTGATTGCTTTCCGAAAGATTTCTCTCTCGGTGGATCGCGCAAAACTTACATGGGGGGGGACACTTTGTTTTAACCTTCAGGATTGGGTTGGACCTGCATTATTTTTAAAACTTCCTGGTCAAAATTGACTAGGATTTAAGTTCCTAGAGGGTTGACTCATTACTGGGTCAGGTTGACCGGTCCCATATCTGTGTCAAGCTGACTCGGAAACTGGATTTTAAAAACATGTGATTTTAAGTCAAATTCTGCGCCAGTTTGACCACTTTCTGGGTAATTTTACATTTGTTCTGGTCATACTGGTGGGTCATATAGTTACCCTAAAATGGGTCGAGCCGCAAGGGATCTGGAATCCGGGTCAATTCTGATATTTATTGTGATTATCTGGAGATGATTTATGATGAAATTCACTGTGTAAGGTTTTTGTGTTTATTTTCCTAGAAGTATGCGCTCAAGTAATTTTTTAAATATTGAAATTGGCCAATAAATTCACGGCAAATTATGTAACAACCATAACAAAAACAATATTAATGATTATCATATTGTATATAATATTAGGCGCCTTTTCAAGCCAAGTAGGCCGCTCAAAATGCCTTCCATTCGGGTCTTAAGCATTCCTGAACACATTTTAAGTATGCAGCGCCGGCAGGCAAGTGTCCACACGGGCTGCTAGTCATTCCCACCAGCATTCTCCTTGCAGGTACCTTTATACCCCTGGGTGATCAGAAGCAACTGTGTCTCCCTCAAGGACACAAGCGTCATGACCAGGATTCGAACCCACCACTCCAATGACCTAGCCATCAGAACTCATGTTCGTTTTGTAATACATTGAATGTGTAATTTTTTCTTCTTTGCAGATCGATTCAGTTAAAGTTTTATCAACTGTAATTCATTTATAGGGTTTTTTAGTTAATTTTGACTATCTGTCATTTTAAATTCGATGCAATTTTTCCTTTGGCAAACTGTTCAGCATGGATTTGTAAATCACAAATTACAAGCTTCTTATAAATTATGTGCTTTGTTTTGTTATATTATTTTTACCGTATTTTTTTATAGTGATGTTTAGTTGTTTATTTATTAACCGTCTTTGAAGGGGCGGGGGTGGCTATTACCCAACTTCGGCTAAGCATGATGTATCCGTCCTTAGCAATTTGTGTCCTTTAACCAACTACCGGATCATACGTTGATGACATCGACTTCCACACAGTGAAAGTCAAGTCTGGTTTGACACGGAGCGGCGTAGGGATCCCCTTACATGCAAATATGACTTCAATCAAAGAGTACAGATTACAATGTATCCCAGCGGAGTTGGCTTCCCTCGGTCGGTTTAAAGGAATTAAATCTGTTCAGGGGATGGCAGTTTCACAGTCACACAGGCATATAACTGTTTGTCAATTTAAATTGATCTTGTGTGTGGGAGACTTGAAGTTCCAAAGTTGAGGTTTTTTGACGGGATCAATTATAGTGGATATCGAGTACACATTTGGCTCTTGAATAAACATCTCTCACCAGAACTGTTTGATTTTCTAAATGCGTAACACGGCAATGGCATGTACTCGGTGCAAAGTTGGTCCACGAGTGAATATACCCACAATTGTATTATTTATTATTTATTTATTTTGTTTTATTTTATACCCAAGTATTATTTGTTTGTTTATTTAAAAAAATAATAATTATAGTAAATTTAGAGATGCATTTCTTTAACTTAACGTTTTGAAAGTTAACCCCGAAAAGATTAAACTAGAAAAATGTTGACTGATGATGTCTTAACATGTGTGATTCTTGCCCGTCCAGTTCTTGGAATTATGCTATCTATATAAATAAGTTTTTGCTACAAAACTGCAGAGAGTTTAGCCCTGAGTCTTAATTTGTTTTTCAGGAAGTCGTGTTAATTAGAATAAGACAAAATACCGGCTCGACGTTTAGTGTTCATGCAGCTGATGCGACTGCCAAATTAATGCGGGAAGTCAAAACAGGCAGCGGGAATCCAGGAACTCGCAACACAAATAATTAAACTAGGTCTGGGACGGGGGTCTTTTTGTGAAGTGGATTAATTTGTATGTAGGTCTTTCCACCTTCTTCCATTACATGTGGACAGTAAACCATTTTCGGCGAAAATGGAATTAAACTTTCGTTCATTAAATACTGCCATGGGATATAAATACAGGAAACCCGGAAAGGGGAATGCACTTGGGGATATAAGGCTGATCTCGTCTGAACAATCTCAAACTTTATGCAGCTGTGTTGTGTTGTGTTTGCTTCACTGCTGTAGGAAAAGCAATTTGTGTGTTTTAACAAAGTTTTTGCCAAGACGTTCGACCAACTGTTTAATTTTTAAAAGAACTATCTGCTTCTTGATGCTTTATATACGTTGGGGAGTAGCAGTGTAAAACGGTAAGATAATGTATATTTTGTTTATACGAGTGAAATGCTGATTTCACTCTTGTTATATCAGTCGGAGTTTAACATTAGAATATAATTACTATACTCTGTCCAAGTCTCATTATAATCAAACATTGAAAACCCGTTAAAGTGCGCGAGTTTGATTCCTTCATGCGTAGAAGTCATGTACGTGGGACCAAAGTGGTCCCAAAAATGTGCGAACACACGCAAGGCTTGCGAAGACTTTACCCTGAACAGCGATCTGATGTACAGTACACTCTTGTACACCGTTTAGACTTTAGGAGGGGACGTCCACTCGACCACTACCATTTCCTTGCAATGTCGAAGTTATACATTTGCCTTGATAATGTTGACTTGGCTTTCACCTTTTCAGTATAAGCTTTAAAGTATCGGATTATATTCTTGTCTGATACTTTTGCCTTCACCTGTCTGCATGCATCGGTCTGTTATTCTTGCTTTTAATCTAGGCATGCCTTATATGAGTTTTAACTTCATATTTAATATTTTCCTTGCCATCTACTGTTTGTAAGATTGAATTTAAATTTATGACTTATATAGCTGACTTTACGCTTATCGATTTGAGATTATATGATGAGTTACTCTGTCTTTTTACCATACATTCATTTCCAAATACTTCTATGAAAACGTGGATTTTTTATGGTCAGTCTTGATACTTTTTACGAGTTTTATAGTCAGTCCCGATACTTTTGCAGAACTTTATAGTCAGTCTTGATACTTTTGCAGAACTTTATAGTCAGTCTTGATACTTTTGCAGAACTTTATAGTCAGTCTTGATACTTTTGCAGAACTTTATAGTCAGTCTTGATACTTTTGCCGAGTTTTATAGTCGATCCTGATACTTTTGGAGACTTTCATAGTTTATCCCGATTCTTTTGCCGAGTTTTGTAGTCGGTCCCGATACTTTTGCAGACTTTTATAGTCGGTCCAGATACGTTTGCCGTGTTTTATAGTCGGCCCTGATGCTTTTGCCGAGTTTAATAGTCGGTCCCGATACTTTTGCAGACTTTTATAGTCGGTCCTGATACTTTTGCCGTGTTTTATAGTAGGCCCTGATGCTTTTGCCGAGTTTAATAGTCGGTCCCGATACTTTTGCAGACTTTTATAGTCGGTCCTGATACTTTTGCCGTGTTTTATAGTAGGCCCTGATGCTTTTGCCGAGTTTAATAGTCGGTCCTGATACTTTCGCAGGCTGAGATTTATAGTCAGTCCTGATACTGTTGCCAAGTTTGTTGACGTGAGGAAAAGACTTGCAAGAATAATCTTCTTCCCTGTTATATATCACCAAGAAGTGATATTTTCTGCTTCGTGAAAAAAAGGTTTCGCGGTCGTGTCTCTTGATCATACTTTGTGTGTGGACGTCTTATGTTCTGCGATCGACAAGTTTTGGCTCCTGCTTTCTCATGCTGATTTGTTCCCATGATAATTACAGTAGCAAGAACAGAGATAAAGTATACCGTTACTCTTCTCTTTGGGAATTAGATTGGGCGCACCATACTTTATGGAACAACCCAGGTTGGCTGTGTGGTTTCTGTCCATGCCTTCCACTTCTGTTGACCCCGCATGTAGATGGGGTTTTAAGTCCATACCTGATTTCCAATGTTTTCCCCGTTTGAGGTTTTCCTTCCACTTCTGAAAGCCTCATTTTCTTCTCGTTTATTCATCCTGTTAGTTGCGCCAATGGTCCTGTTGTTGGGTGTGTAACAAAAATAAACAATAAACTGTAATCAGGAAACAACTGGATATTCCCCGTATAAAACAGTTATTGAAATGTGACGTCATTGGATATTTTTGGATGTTCACAGATTTCGCACTGGAAATATATCAAACACAGTAACATTTTAGACCTTTTTAGTTTGATGTGAGTATTTGTAAAATGTTCCCCACTTTCATGTATACCGCAAAATGAATGCACCATAAAATAATTTTTTTCCTGGGACCCCCACTTTAATCATAGCCTTATGTTTATTCATGTTCATGTTATAAACATAACTTAAGTGGATAAAGGTTTACAGCAGAACTGCCATTCGATGAGAAGTCATAAAAAAAAGAATGTGCTATCTTTGTTAAAAACGTATGGTGCCTTTAAAAGTCATGTACAACTGATTGCCTACTTATCAAAGACCCGATGCGATCCGACACAATTGTTCTAGTAAAAGTTTCATTGGGGGGGGGGGGGTAGTGAAGCATCTTAACCCAGCTCTATCAGCTCCATGCATGATCTCTAAAATGTATTCATTTCGGTTGTTAGTTTTTACATAGCTCCGATACGGTGCCAGACAGGCGTGGTGCGACTCTTGCGTTTTCACGAAGTGGGGAATGCGTTGACGTTTAACGTTTTTAAACGAAGTGACGAGACTGAATATGCTTTACATTAATTTTGTGAACAGCGCTCAGCGGAAAAAACGGTCACGAGTTATTACCTAGTTTGCTCTAAATAAACCTCATTATAGACGTAAGGTACTATACACTGATGCGCACGCTCAGATGACTTTGATGAGGAGACGCTAAAGCCATTATGCTCCCTAGGGCTTTTTCATGAAATACAAAATAATGTAAATAAATAATTTAATTTAATAGCGGTTTTGAAGTTTGACAAACGGCTTTATAAAATGACATGGAAGCATCGTTAATGCATTTACTTCATTTCAGCCTTATTTTTTATGGGAGCAAACGTTCTTGCATAGCTTGGTGTGTCGAAACAAATGGGGCATGGTGAAGATGTGGTCTGTTATAAAGTAGAGGAGACAGTAGTATGAAAGCAATGATATTACAGGGGTAATTACGGTACTTATCGTCCAAAGAAATGATGTCATCAAAGAGAGTTTTGGGCACTGTTGCGTTGGATATAAAGGCAAAAGTAAGAAAAACTTGACTGTATCGTCACTGTTTCCATGCATCTGCTTGGCGAATCTGCTCTCACTCCTCTCTTACCAGTGACACTATTATAAAGTCAGATCGATTAAAATAACATCAACATCATTGGATGAAGTTTGCGTGATGGCAAACGAAGGTTGTCTCTCGTAGTTATTGTATTCAACAGTCCTTAATCAAATAAGCCTTGAAATGCATAAATGATGGGTTACTTCAACTGGTGTAAATTTCTCGATTCAGCAACCTCTGTAAACAAAACTGTGTCGATGACCAGAGTGTCAAAAGTTGAGTTCAGTCGTATTTTATTTACTATTTTTTCTATTTTAATCCAAGATATTCTGGCTTGATAAAATTTTAATGGACTTGGATGCTGAACGGGGATACTCCGTAAAGGGAAGTGGTGCAGAATACTGCACAGACCTTTACATCATAATACTTTCTACAGAACAGGGAAGTTTCGTATAGGGAAATGATAAAGATCACTGCGCCGACGTGTACATAATAGCACTATCTACAGAACATTCCAGTACTGTCTACAGGATAGTATAATTATTTAGTGGGACGTTCGTTTACGATATGGGGCCATGTTGTGTGTACAACTGAGAATGAGAGAGTGAGAAAAGGAATACAAATGCAGTAGAAAATCAAACTGTATTTCCAATGTGGACATATAAAACACTAAAAAGATCGAGCACCTGTATTGTCGTTTTGTTTACTAATTATCAAAATTGAGAGTTGGTTTCTTGTTGTTAAGGCGAGATTTGATATCAAACTAGAGGATTGTTTTTGATCGCACACGTTTTCCTGTGACCCCCATCCCAGATTGAGTCGGATAACAGCTCATCCACCATTATGCAAATACCGGAATTGTCAGAAGGGTATTTTGATACTCAGATTGAAACATAAGGGACTTAAAAGGGTTTTAATTTCCTGAGAGCTTGGGGGTCATTGCCCATGTGTCTGCCCGCTTCAGGACATGGACCGCCGACGAGGCTGCCACCGTACCGCCATTTACAATTATTTACCATTTAGATTTTGTGAACTGTCCATGTTGCGTGTTAAGCGACGGTTGACGTGGACGGGCTTTTATGGGGTTTTTTTTATAGTCAAAACTCCCAACGGAGTTATCACGCGTTATTGATCCACCGTCAAGGAATCTCGCTAATGAAATAGTGTATAACCACTGATCTCTATATATTACATTGTCTGCACTGAACGGCGAGTAAAAGTCCGCTGCATGCAATTGATACCTTCTAAATCAGTTTCGAAGCCACGTACAAAACCATGAAGCTGGTTTCTTGTTCCCGTACACGCCGTTCGTATTAATTTCCGCGAGAGTAAATCAAAAGCTCCCGCGCTCACCTTTCGACTTCATTTACACGCGGTGATAGTTTGAGGAGAACCAGACTAGTTTTAGACCCGGGCTTTATGAGTGATTCTGCCCCGATTGAGGCCCAAATGAGTGGATCAAATCCTCATTCACACGTAAAGGTATATAGAGCTGCTCAAAAAGTAGCTTAGCATAACAAAGTTGTGCTTACCAGAATAAAGTTACCAGCCAAAATACCGTGTCGCATGTAAAATTTGTGACTGGTATCCTGCTTATTTTTCCTTGGCAGGAGGAAGTTATTAAACATATTTTGCTACTTTAACAGCTCTCTGAAATTCGGCCCGGGAGCTGATCATTTCGTTCACGTACAAAAGGGTTTAATTATCGAGGTTTCGTTGACGCACGATTAGAGTGTACGATTACGATTAGCTAACCTTAGGCGTAACAGTTCAGACGGGAAGTACAAAGTTTTGTAAATATACTAAGAAGGTCGCAATATTGCTATTTCTTAATAGACCTCACACATTTACATCATTCATTCGAAGTAAAAAAAGACCCCCGAATTACAAAGAAGTCAACAATCAAATGAATAGTGACGAGGGCATACTTTGTCTGTTGAATATTTGCGTTTTTCCTCTCAAATAATCCCAGTGATTGCTCGTCCTACTAGTTTCTTACTTACGTTTAGTGATGCTGTTACTCGTGTCGACAAAACTTGTACAAGTTAGGTTGATATGGTAAACTATAGTAGAGAGATGACGTAACAGCCACTGGAAATTGACGTTGCGCTAACTGTATATCATCGAATCCTCGCTTATAAAAGTAAAATGAGGACCTGTATGTATTCATTTGGAAGTAACTGCTATAAAGGTGAATAGGTAACTGCCTTTGAAATGGTTTTCTTTTGTTAAACAAAGCAATAATTGTGACTTGAACCTGCACAAAAGATACATATAAATAATAACAAAGCGCATTGAGGGCATTACTATTTTAAGCATACAAAAACTGATGAGCACTATCGGTTCTTGCTCAGCATAAATACTGTAGAAATCCGGGAAAATGTCATACACTGCTTTAGTTGCAGAAATGTACTACGATATACTTTAAACACCGGAACGCGTTGCGAAGTGAAGTTGCGAGGACTTTCAAACCCGACCTTCTGTAAAAAGTGTCGAAGCAAATTATTTCAAGTTGGCGAGGAATTACTCATCCGTCTAAGTGCAAATGACGGCCTGTTGGAAATAGTTATCGAAACGTGAAACTGATGGCCCGGGATTTGAATCAGTGATTAAAGAGGCCACTTAAAAACGAAATAAAAACAAGCAAACAAACACCCCAACAAACAAACAAACAAACACAACCAAAACAAAACAAAGCAGAAGCTTGTAGAAAACATCCAAACGAACGAACGAACAAACAAACGAACAGACACGCAGGCATAAGGACAGGCAAATTGGACATGACATTAGTTAAGCCCGGTTCATACTTCCTGCGAATGCGAATGCGAAGCGAATTTTGACGTCACAGGGCCATTTTCGCAGCGAATGTTTCGCAGGAGTTGAGCACATTTCAACTGCTGCGAATTATTCGTTGCGAATTTGTGACGTCAATATTCGCTTCGCATTCGCGTTCGCAGGAAGTATGAACCGGGCTTTACTCTGTCACAAGACACATAATATAGATCAGCGATAATACTACGAATTCATAATTAGCGACATGGTGGCTGAACAATTTAAGCAAAGAAGATTTTTAAATAAACAAGGTGAACAAGTGAATAAAGTTGACCGGAAAAAAACGTAACTTTTATCTCAAAGGTAATAGAGTGCACTTTTTTCGTATCTGCTGTTTGATATGTAGAATTGTGGGTTACATCTCATGGCCCATTCAACTCACAAAAATTGTGTAAAGTAATGCACAACTGTACTCTCTAAAAACTCCAAAGTCAGATCTGATCCGGATTCCGGGTCCCAGGGGGGCCTGACCACTTTCTGGACCAGGTCAAACCGGAAATGTGTATTTAAAATTAGGGGATTGAACTGGGATCGTAAGTCAGTTTGATCCATTTGAGGTCGTTTTGACACATAACCCGGGTGTGCGGCACCTAAATGTAGCCGAGCCCTTAATGTCGCCCGACCTAAATGTAGCCCCTAAGTTGTACCTAGATGTCGCGACATCTAGGTACAACTTTGGGGCTACATTTAGGTCGGGGCGACATCTAGGTACAACTTTGGGGCTACACTTAGGTCAGAGCGACATCTAGGTACAACTTTTGGGGCTACATTTAGGTCGGGGCGACATCTAGGTACACTTTTGGGGCTACATTTAGGTCGGGCGACATCTAGGTACAACGTTGGGGCTACATTTAGGTTGGGGCGACATTAAGGGCTCGGGCTACATTTAGGTGCCGCACACCCGGGTCATGTTTTCACAAATCTGGGTTAGGCTACACGGGACCAAAAATCAGAGTCAACCCTAATCCCAGGAGTTTTGGGGATTGTTAAATTCCATCACATGTGACCAATGTAGTCGTGTTTTGTCCAAGATGACTCTTTTATTTGTTTTACTGCAGATGATTTGCAAAAACGTTGAAGAGTTGTGACATCTTGAGAACAAACGAGTTTATGGTCGTTTCCCCTTTTTGTATTTCTAATCTCCAGGTTTTTACTGCTGTGTGGAACTCATCCCCAGGGACGTCTCGATCCGCCAAAACCTCATCCCCTTCAGACCACATCAAAAACCCTTGAAGTTTACTGAACGTCTTCTCCATACGGATTATAAATCAAGTAAGTGGAGCTTCACGTTTGTTTTATTGTTATTAGTATTTTTCTTTTAAGTTAAGTTTCTTTTTGTGGGTGAATTGTCTACTCATTACGGCTACAGCCTGTTATTGTAGTACGCTGGGCCCCAACGGTCTCATCATCCAAGAGCGCTTGTATGGGCTGATTAGCTGATACGAATTCTTGTTCAGGGTGAAGTGATGCATTATGGGACTGATTGTACTGCCGATCGGCGCAATGGGCACATTCACAGCACGTACACACACCCTTTCTCAAAAACGCATCCTTGTGGAGCATTTTTTGTTCTTTCTTTTGTGCCTGCACTTGACAGTTTCCAATAGAAATGTACACAAATTCCCTTTTGGAGCTCCCCAGTCTTTAGAATTTCCATTTGATGACCATTTGTTTTCCCGTTCTTGTTTTGTTTTTAGTCTCCATAAGGTACCAAAAATGAGCCCACAGGCACAAACACAACCTTACGGATCAGGTTTGTGGGGTCCTGCTATTGTTGTTCTATTATTCCCTTTTCTAAAGAATTCTCTAGTAGGATCCAGGTTGAACAAAGAATTCTCTTGTGGGGTCCATTGTTCCACTATTGAAAATACCCCACAAGGGCGCTCCCGTAAGCCCACGCACACATGTTTGTAAATCCCGCAAATCGGGGACTTCTCTTTGTTCTCCCATTGTTTGGACTTTTGTAGTGATGTCCCCATTGGTTTTGTACACGAAAGCAAAGCGAGGACGTCCTCACTCTGTCAAACACCCGGATCCCCTTTGTTAAAGTCCTCTGTTTCAACGGATAGACACGCTCACACACACACTTTATCATAATGTAAACGAGAAGTTGAACCTCTTCTTTTAAAAACCAAGGTTGCAAGGCTGGTAAGTTGTTAATGTTGCGATCGAGCCCTATTTTAAATACAAGGCAAAAGAATGACATAAATATTTCCAGTTGATCTACACCATACAGATACATTATTTTTGATCGAGGTAGCATCTTTTGTAAACAGGAAGAGTAGGCTGCGGTTGTTAGGTCCAACAAACAGGCAGGCGTAGACGTCAACCTATCCCAGCGCCTTTGGTTCGGGCTCTGGGAACGAGCGAAAAGGTGTACTTTCTTTGCAGCTTTGAGACACTCCGAAGCAGAATTATTGAAACTAAATGGCCTTAGTATAAACAAATAAATAAATAAATAAATAAGTAAATAAATAAATAAATAAATAATAACTTAATAAATTAATAAATAAAATATCAAACATAAATTTGGCGATAGAACCACTACAATGTTATGATGCTTGATGCTTGTGTCTACATGTGTTAATACTGTCAATTATAGAGCAACATTTGTCTGTATGATTCTTGTAATCAATTATTACTGTCTGTGAGCTTTAGTTATAACCTTAAAACACCGGTACGTAATGTATCGTGATGCATTTTGTTTGGTTGTGTTTCTTAATTTGACGGTACGAGGTTTTTTCCTTCTTCTTCTTCTTTTGACCTTTACGACGAATTACCTTGAATATAGCTGCTGCTTCCGCCTATCCCGGCATCCTTCATCCCCGCCTCCCTTCCCCGTCAATATCAGCCAAAGAAAACGCACTCTGATTGGATTGGTGGCCACCACATACGTGCCAGACTAGACAAAACTGTAACCTCACCGGTGAATTAGCCCAATGCCAATCGATCCTGGACATCAACCAACATTTATGTTTCAACTCTACTACTCCCCCCCCCCTCCAAATCAGCTCTTGGTGCCTTGAGATGTGTTTTCCTATGCTCAGCCTACACAGTTGTTCACACAAAGACACCCGCACCTGTCTAGTTACGTCTCTGGTGACAACGCGCTTTCGCACTCGTTACGTGCACAGCAGTCGGTTAACTTGGTGTCTCTTTTATCTGGTATCTCTGTCTGTCTGTCTCTGTCTCTCTCTTTAAACCTCTCGTCTGCATAATCTTCCGTACAAACACAATTAAACAACTGGGAATTGTAAAATAACTCAACTACCTTGTATGTCAAGGCAAACACTTGTCCTGTAAATTAAATATTGTATAAAATACGGTTGTACAAGTGCCACGGCTGGCCGTTGTTATTTTGTGGGCTGTGTTTACCGTGCACAAGGTAATCATGTTTTGATTTGGATCCATGCGGTTCACTCGGCGGCGGGGGATTTCGTCACGTCGCTCACGAACGGCAATAGATTGTTACGGAGTTGGAGGGGTTGGGGTGAGGCTAATAAGAAATATTCTAGCAGTCGTCAGTGTTGTTTCAGGAAGAAGTGACCAGGAAGTCGGGTGGAGTGGCCTTTTGTCTGCCATTGATCGGGGTTTATTCAACGGTGCAACGTTTGTACGCAGTTCACAAAAATTTTACGCAATTATGAACCTTTGCTAGGGTAGTTACTAATACAGAGGGAACAAGAGAACTCTTCCTAACTGATGGTGAAGCAGATTTCTAAATTAGAGATTGAAAGGTTTAGTCTCTTTTATCATCCTATTTTATGTCATCAAAAGGACTCTGCGAGGGAAAAATACAAAATAAAAAATAAAAATAAATAAATAAATCTTATCCCTGCAATCAAAAGTTAAGAAGAAAAAACAAAAAAACAAAACATAGACATGACACGGTTTTTATTTAAAAAAAAATTCTGGTTGAAAATCGCTTTAAAACCTAATATGTTTTGTGGCTTGCGAATTCTATGAACGATTTCTTGAAGCTGTTAGCGGCTGCCGAGTCATTTATTGATGCAATTTAATTGCTCTCTCCTTTCTGTGCACCGTATGCGGTGATATACCTCATACTTTTGATCCAAGGTGGATTTCTGCAATTTAGCTTTGTTATGTCATTTTGTGCCTGGTGTTATTTTACTTTTGGCTCAGTTCACATGTCACATGCATGGTTGCATTCGTTCTTACCTCTCTAAACTACAACAAACAATTGTGAGGATGTGGTACGTCCGGGGAAAAACGTCAATTAGAGGAAATTATGGATTGTTGTGTTTATTTTGAAGCTGGGTTTCTTGGTTGGACAGTCTTATGATTGCCGGTTTAATGAATTTGGAACGTTTACTTGGCGTATAAACAATTTGCAGATTTAATTTACCTGGAACCGGAGGTTTGAACCACTGCTTGGTCAATATGACCCGGAATGTGTGTCAAAAGTACACAGCAATGGGTCAAAATGATGCAGATTCCGAGTTAAAAATCAGTTAATTTTTGACAACTTCTAGGGTCAGCATGGGTTAGGCCCACTGGGTCCCAAAATATGGGTAAGTTCTTACCAAACCAATTAAGCCAGACTAAAGCGTTTACGGGTTGTTCACGGGATTCGTCGTGTTTGTTAAAAGCTACCATATACATCATTGGTTGGAACAGGGCACCCATTCCCATCGCTCGGTTTTCGATAAGCCCCGAAATAGAAGTGTCTTGTGAAGTTATAACTGTGGATGATCCAAATGTTGAGAAATATTTTTTTTTAGTGGGGTTTTGTTTTGTAATTCGAATTCGCATTGTCCCCCAACCCTTTTCAGAAATGCAGCGTTCCAGACGTAACTGATGAAAAATAAATGTTTTCAGATTACAAAATTGTCATTTTATTTGTGACCGACACGAATCATTGCATTACTATACCTTACGCTTCTTGAAAACCGTGACAAAAACAATTCGATCGATCGAACTAATCCTAGGATGAAATTGTACTGTTGCCACGGTCATCCGAATCGTGACGTCACTTTATCATCAAAGTGAGAAGTAAACGAATGATGTTCTGGTCTTTATCTTTCTTGTAGACGTAAGGGCTTTTGAAGGGGGTAACTTCAGGCACTTGTGGGGCCTTCTCAAAGATTTGATACGTCCCTCCTTATGTGTTAGTTACTATTTTCAGAAAGTACGATGTTTGGCTGAGCTCAGGAAATCTTAGTTCCGCTTGGCTGCGCAAGTCGTCGTCTCTTGATGACGACACACAATTCGAAACGTTAAGGACAGATATACAGGCTCTTTTCAGGGCCTCCATGAGATAAAACTCGGCCTACCCAAAATAAAGACCGGCTTCATATCTCCACAGTGCAGAAAGCATTAAGACATGTACACAAACTGCATCAATCATTTCAACATCCTCAGCTATTTCCCTATAATATCAAAGGTTTGGGTGCCATTTTTTCCTTCATTTTTTTCACATTTCAAAGACCAGTTTCATTATAGTTTTTGAAAGTTGAAACACTACGGATGCACCCATATTTGTCGACCATGTAAATCGAGGACATCTCTGTTTATGCACATTCCCATTGGATTTGTAGACGAAGACGAATAGAGGTGAGTCATCGGTTTCAGAAGGTAGACATAGACCTCCCCCAGGCTTATCGACTCACGTGCAAGTCGAGAACCGCTCCTTGTCCTCTCAGTGTTTTACCCTTCTTTTTTTCTTCTTTTAAATTTTTTTTCCCCGACGTCCCAATTGGTTTTGTGCACGTTTTTGGTCCGTCGTACAACCCAGAACTCTATAGTTTAAATCAAACACCATTGTTGTACCGCACCTTTAACTGCATCAGCCGCATTCTCTGGCTTGCCTCTTACACGGGAACCATTTGATCCAAGATCAACGTTTTGCCCGGAGACGATTCAGGCATACGAAATGTTAAACTTGACCAAAGCCTGTGATGACAGCCCAGCTTAGCTTTGCGGCTGCGATCAATCCCCGCAAAAAATATGAGATGCCGTTTACATTCGCGTATCACCAAGTAATTGTAGATTTAAGAAAACCTTGGAAATAGATACATACAAGCTGCCTCTATACCTTTGCCGTGTTCCCATCTGGAGAAGCAATAATGGTTTTCACATTGGTCGTGTTTCCTTGCGATTCACAGTTTGTGAGAGTTCGAGTTCCAGCTCGGACCCGCATGCTTGCGTGCGGATTGGCGTGGTTTTCAATCTCTCACCGATAAATGTTTTTTGTTGGTTTGCTGTTGTTTTTTTAGGATGTGTTCGGTTCTGTCAAAATACTCAGATCCATTTCATTAAAGTCGTCGATTGATGTCAGTTTGAAGGTACGTTAACGCACTGACACGTAAATCGAGGACTTCTCTTTGTTTTCCCATTGTTTGGACTTTTTTTTGCCACACAAGTTGGTAAAAACCTGCAGTCGAGGACCTCCATTTATTCCTCTTTTGTTTGCACTTTTTGGCAACAGCTCCTATTGGTTTTGTACACACTTTCCAATTGGGCAACTGGGAACCTTGTTGTCCTCTTTTGTTTTATATTATTCCCGGTTGGATCGTCATTGGAGAATAACACAGAACATCCAAAACGTTTAAATGAGCGAGGTGAATTGGTGCTCTCGCAATATGCGTATCCTCATGGGTTCAAGTACACTACTTCTTGATTGAGGAGTTTAAATTTATTGACAAATTTATTTAAACATATATTAAAAGAACACATCAGTATTATCCATGGCCTGTGTATTTTTATTAGTAATTTGTTTACACATATTGTCTCGTTTAAGTCTCTTAGAAAGTGAAAGTTAATTTTTAATGTGGTGCCCTAAATATTTGATTGGGGTGTGTTTTACGGCTTGTTATTGACCCACTGGTTGAGGCCCTGATATGGATTCTGCAGTAATTATTAAGATATGATGCCCTTGGCTAATCTGCCACCATTGTTCTCTATTGATTGCCGTAGTCATTTTGGGGCTGAGTAAATAATAATTGTAATGAATATTTACACTCTGCAAGGGTGAAATTGATCGCGATTGGGGGAGCTCATTAAATGACTGGAACAAAACATGCCTCTGTGTTTACCGTTTAATCCCGTTCAATGAATGTGAGCTTTTCAATAAGAATTCCTCAAGACTTGTTGTGTGCGGTTGGTTTGTTTGTTTGTGTTCTTCTTGGGTCAGACTTTGCCTGGATCTATGTTTCAAGAAACCAGATTCCTTTTCTAGGTCCGCGTAAACCCTTTCGAGGGGCCACACAGAACAAGAACCCGGTAAGGTAAAGTGTCACTGACTTATGTGAAGGGGGTAATGTTTACCATAACGGGTCAGCCTGCCCCTGATTAGGGGCAGGCTGACCCGTTTTAGGGGGAGGGGGTCACACAGACCATGACCCCCGGTAAGTAAAGTGTCTGTGACTCAGGTTAGGGGGTCATTTTGACACTAAAACCAGTCAAGTTGAGCCGGAATGGGTCGACTTCCTTATGACAGGTAACCCGGTCGGTCTGCTAAACCCAACCTTGCCAACCTATTGAATCTTCCTGTACAGTATGTTGTGAGGAACTGTGTATAAAGCACAGCAGATAACGTTGGTAATTGTCAAAGACCCGAATATGCGCACTGTAAGTTTGCCCAAAGCTGTGAATGTTTAAGCCCAATCGGTCATCGGAGTCACGAGAAAAAAGGGTTGTCTCTCTGTTTTCTAACATTTTTAGCAATTCAGGCAAAAACATTTCCAGCTAGGACCGTCTCTACACCATGTTAGATATGTGTGGTAACTTATACTTTCAATCCTACCCATTATTTTACCCCTGTAAAAGCTATATTACTTGCTACACTTTCAATTGAAATTATACAGAACTTTATGGGAAAACATACTGAACTGAATACAGTGATGTGTAAGTAAGCTCACAGTTCACGTGGTTGTAAATGATTCTCAGGTTGTCATTGTTCTTTTTCAAGGCACGTGTTGATTATTCTCACAACCGTAGTGGTTGTGAAAGAATCTCTCGTTGTCATTGTTCTTTTTCAAGGCATGTGTTAATTATTCTCACAACCTTAGTGGGCGTGAAAGAATCTTTGGTTTGTTCTTTTTCAAGGCATGTGTTGATTATTCTCACAACCTTAGTGGACGTGAAAGAATCTCTGGTTGTCATTTTTCTTTTTCAAGGCATTTGTTGATTATTCTCACAACCTTAGTGGTTGTGAAAGAATCTCTGGTTGTCATTGGGTTTTTTTTCAAGGCACGTGTTGAGTATGCTCACAACCTTAGTGGTTGTGAAATAATCTCTGGTTGTCATTGTTCTTTTTCAAGGCATGTGTTGATTATTCTTACAACCTTAGTGGACGTGAAAGAATCTCTGGTTGTCATTGTTCTTTTTCAAGGCATTTGTTGATTATTCTTACAACCTTAGTGGACGTGAAAGAATCTCTGGTTGTCATTGTTCTTTTTCAAGGCATTTGTTGATTATTCTTACAACCTTAGTGAACGTGAAAGAATCTCTGGTTGTCATTGTTCTTTTTCAAGGCATTTGTTGATTATTCTTACAACCTTAGTGGACGTGAAAGAATCTCTGGTTGTCATTTTTCTTTTTCAAGGCATTTGTTGATTATTCTCACAACCTTAGTGGTTGTGAAAGAATCTCTGGTTGTCATTGGGGTTTTTTCAAGGCACGTGTTGAGTATGCTCACAACCTTAGTGGTTGTGAAAGAATCTCTGGTTGTCATTGTTCTTTTTCTTGTTGTGTATGCTTTCAGCCTGGGAAGTTATGGTCTCTTGTTTTAGTTGTTCTGTATAGAAAGGCAGCCAGTCAGAAGTTTTGCCGGATGGGGATCCCGTGCATCCTGCTTAATCTTTTATCACCAGTGGAAGCTTAGAAACATTGAATGCTGCACATTATGCATGCCCTAGTATTACTTTTGACGAAACCTTACATATATTTATTATCAACTCACGTACAAGAGAATGGAACGTTTGGGTTCAGAGGGAACACAATTACATTGTTTTCCTCTCAAAGTAAAAAGCGCAACAACAAGCATTCCAGACAGGCAATTTTGATGGATTGCTCTTGTAATCGCTATACTCACAGCATCTAACACGCTGAGAGACAGTACCTCGTCATCGGCCAATTATCTTCGGTGTGCACTAGTACCTAAATTGGCCTCTTCGCCTCACCAATACTGGCTCTCTACTTTTCTCTCCCGACCGCAATCAAGACTACCCCTGGACAGCACAAGTAGGGGACAGATCTACCATATACTCGAGAGAGAACTTGTCTTCAGGATGTTAATGGAAACGCTCGAGGGCAACGCTGGAACGGTGATTGGCGATTCCTATTTAATTTCTGCATGCCATGAGACGAGAATCTCGTAAACTATTGCTTTTTATTTGAAGAGGAAAAAAGCAAGAATAGAGGAATGTGAGCTTTCTCCTCCTTGACGTTGGGTTGATCATACACTCGGGCTAATCGGTGACAGGGCAGGCAAATGTCTCGCGCTAAGCTCATGACAAGGTCATGTGGAAATAGACTTGTTTTTCATTGTTGATCCTTATGCTTCATCGATCTCCATGCTTTCTGTGCGTGTTGGTGTATGACACACAGCAATGTGGAACTACTTCATCCTCCCTTAGTCTGTGAAAGCTCTATTCTTTAGGTAATTCCATTTTCAATCCGGGTGGTTCTGTAAATAGTATATGAAACTTACTATTAAACCATGTATATTACTATACAAATTATCAAGCAGTTAGATCAAGGTGCTTTATATCACTGATCCATGTTCACCAGGCATACTTGAACCATTCCTCAATCTTCCTAAGCTCCCTAAGAAGAACACAACCTCAAGCTGCTTGTTAGCAAGTACTTAGGGGGTTAACCCAACAAAATACAGTCTCAGTCTTAAGATATTCCAATTCGTATACCTTGAGTGAGAGAAGCCATGTATGGTTAAATGTCTTGCTCAAGGACACTTTTGCCATGACCTGGATTCGAAACCACAACCCGATGACTTAACTATTGGAACTTGAGTCCGTTGCGCTAGACATTTTAGCTGCAACACGACAATGAAATTTGATGTAGTTCATATCAGTCCGATTTGATAATACTTGTTTCAGGTTTTTTAATTGCCCATATTGCTACTATCAAGGAAAAAACATTAACAGAAAGTAATAAAATTATAAAAAATATGATAATAAAATAAATAAATGAGAAAGTCTACGATAAGGAGATCTTCAACCAGCGTTGTTCTGGTTATAATTACGTTTATATGGCTCAGGCCTGCTGGTAGTTGGACATCTATTTTATTGTTACTATTAGTATTATTAATATTACAAATATTGTGTGTATATATACATTTTTAAACTTTTATTATGTAGTTATTTTGCAGACCAGCTGAATCATTTTTTGTTACTCTTAGCTGCAACGTGCTCTTATCTTCCTTTTATAGCTCGTGCTAATGTCAGCATTTGTTCAAAACAACATGCCCGTTACTTTTGTTTGGGATGTTTTATGTTTTTGATTAAATATCCCTCATTTGAGTTCATATAGTTCAAGCATTTGTCAAAGGTTGCCACGGCTTCAAATGCTCCAAACTGAAATTTGAAATTTCCGATTAGAGCTTTTTTAAGAAACTGGCCAATTTGGTTAGTGTATTAATGTGCTTTAGGATGTTGTGAATAAAGTTGTCGTGTGCTTTGACCTAGATAGTAATTTGTAGAAATCGTACTCAAGCAATGGCCTCAATAAAATCCATACAATTTATCAAATAACTGGGTCTGTTCAATTTTGCTTGATTGATTTATTAACTTGAACTGGAAACAAAGTAATATGTACGCACTATATATAGGTATACAAAGTAGTAGCTTCGTATAGTATAGTAGCTTCGTATAGTATACTCTGCTTGTTTTCGGGAGAATGAAGACGAGCAGAGTGTGCTGTTCGAAACGTCGAAACCACAAGAACGGCTCTGTCTAGGGCCGGCACTCCTCAGGTTTGTGATGATACACAGCAATGAAACGCAGCAAAATACATGGTATAACGATGATACGAAATTGCAAGGTGTGAGAACAACCAGCAATTATTGTTGGAAAAGGTGCAAGTTTATCGGATGCAGTCACTTCCTTACTCGCACCATGCAAAGCCTTACACATCACTTCGTTGGTGTTCGGAGTAGCAGATTCATTGCTACCCTTCATTGCTACCCTCCAGTTTTCATTAAGTACACATGTCAGCCATCTTGTGTATGTTTTTATCAAATGAACTGAACAGCAAATAATTGTTGACGCTCGGGCAATGATGTTACGTGTCCTTGCGTTTTGGGGGAATTTGTTTTTCACATACCAGTCTTATAGACGGCATCATCTCTCGGAGAATTGGCACGATGTCAAACTCATAAAATAGTAATCTTTCTAGTTAAAAAGAGATCAGGTTTCATGTTCCACTATTATCAATTATGCATGAACGTTTGATTTATAGTTTAAAAGCCCATGCGGTTTAGTTCTTGTTTTATTCTGTTGGTCACGGTGCATGTTCGTAGAAATTGGCATTTAGAATTGACACTCTACCAATTTGAGCTGCGAAGCATATGCTGAGGCGACTGTAATGTTTCCTAATTAACTGCAAAACATAGCTATCACAGCATATTACTGGGAGCACATCAGGCGATCTGCACTTCAAAGGTATGTTAGCATAAAGGCCCGAGGTCAAATCAGACAAATTAGTTGGCCAGACGCTTTTGATTGACAGGCAGACCTTAAAACACATTGTAAGACATTGGTAATTTTCAAAAACCAGTGTCAACACTTCCTGTGACCTAACATATTATACATGAACAAACAAACCTGTGAAAATGTTGGCTCAATCGGTCATTGGAGTCACGAGAAAATAGTGAAAGACCCCCTTTTAATGTTGCCACCGTTTTAGAACAGTCATCAAAAGAAATTCTTTCACCCATATCTCAATAAATATAGTATTCCGGGGGAACGTATTTGAAGGGTTTTCCGCCTTGACCATCTTTATACCATGTAAGTTGTGTGCAAGTTTGTAAACAGGGATGACAGTCTGACTTATGTTGTACACACCCATTTAACAGGCTACGTTACGCTGTCGTTTTTTGTTTGACTTCTCTCTGAAGGGAAAACTATGCTGCATAAAAATATGTCAATGTCACACACGAAAAAGACATGTCTGACATGGCTATTCACATGTGAATACATCACCGGAAAGATAATTAGGTTAGCCTGATCTTTGCAATTGGCGAACATGATGATGAAAGGAGCGTACCTCCCTGTAGAAACGGGTCATTGTGATAAGGGACTAACAGATCACAAAAAGCAAATTCGAAAAGGATATTAGTTTATTTGTGTTGATTTCCCCCCAGAGAATCGGTCTAGTTTGAATTTGGCGTCAGTTAAGTTATCATAAGTGGACGGCTAGAAGGCATCAGTCCAAATTATGTGTATCATTTCGTGTTCATTCGAGACTGCAAAATAGTATTGCAGAAATCGGTGCTTGGTGTGACGTCAGCACATTATTATCATGTTTTTGTTTGCATGATTTGCCATTGGCAGGGTCACGCCAGGGTCTGCAAACGACTATTTGAAAAAAACCTGTTTCTTTGAGGAGGTTCTCTCTTAAACCTTTTTGTAACAAGTTTTAGTTATTAGCTTTTACAAACTTGTATTGCCTGAATATTTCAAAGGCACTGCGCGTGCCTCGTAGGTTTTGCGAATTTAAGGCTTCATGATTGCTGATGTAATCACGCAGTTTATATTGTAATGTTTGTGTCGTGGAAACCCTTGATTGGAGTAGGCGCAATATAAATTGATATACTGAATAAATGAAATGTAAGCTGGCGGGGCGTGATCGGGCTGTGTCCTCTCATCTAAGGATTCTAAGCATGAGATAATTTTGGCAGAAGGACGCCCAGCTGCATCCAGAGGGGACCCAAAAGTAAACATTGGGGAACCCCCTCTCGCTCTCTCTTTCTCTCTGCTTCTTTGTCACTGCAATAACCTCAAACGAATACGTTCAAACTTTAAGATAGAGTTTGTTCAACGGCTTGGCACATGGCTATTTCGGTCTTTGCCCGGGATTTGAACCCACTGGCTCGGTGGGCATTAGCCATCTCGATACACGGATACTATTGTGCTAAAAAAAGATCTTCAGTCAGAATTCACAATCATATGTGTACGTTAGTTGTCCACCGCACTTATTATCCCTTGATGTATTAATGATCGGGCGATGCACTGCATTGACTGATTGTTCGGGCTAGGGTGAGTTTATCTTGATAAGAAATCTCCACTCTTCAGGGGATACAGTAGATTTTAATAGAAATGTTATTCAACTTATGGTATTAATAAAGGGTTTAATGTTCCTTACTCCGCGTTTACTGAACTAGTAACATTGTGTATTTGTGGTGCGTAGTAGAATGGTAAATACTGAATTTAAGGGCCGCAGTGCCGGTTTTTGTAGAGAGCATCAGACGGTCTTTGTCATATAGTTAATGACCATGGATGTTTGAAGTTGAAGGAAAGTGTTTTCCCGTAAAGTCAATTAGTTTTCACACACAAATTGTGGATT
The DNA here is from genome assembly GCA_023634235.1 of Pisaster brevispinus. Classification (NCBI taxonomy): domain Eukaryota; kingdom Metazoa; phylum Echinodermata; class Asteroidea; order Forcipulatida; family Asteriidae; genus Pisaster; species Pisaster brevispinus. The sequence continues at coordinate 2,090,069 of JAMKCF010000026.1, forward strand.
AGGAATGTAGCTCAAAATTATTCCTGGGACATTTTTACTCCAGAGGCCCTTTAAATGAATCTGAAGACGTAGTGTTTACGAATGATACTATATATCGCACTCGCCCTTTAAGAGTAATTTCCCGTTCCTAAAAATCCCCTTCGGCATAGCTTTTGTGATGTTACACTCGCATCCTGTTTCCCTAAATATAACCGTCATACCATGAAGAAGTCGGTCAGTGATACACACCTCCCAGGCTGTACTATGTTTATCGATCTCGAGCATCCATGTTTTTCTATTTTCTCTCTGTCGTTTTTCATTCCAACCGATTTGAATGCCTGATGGAGAAAATTTGATACATTATTATTCAAATTGTGGGTGGGCAAAGCCTGGAGGTGCCCCTCCAAACTTTCCCCTGGTGCAGCTGTGATTCATTCAGTCCTACCTATTAAAGAGACATTTCCTATAAGGGGAGGTGCCCCCCTGGCCCTGGTACAGTTGTAGTGAAATTTAGTCATACCTCTTAAAGAGACATTTACTATGTCATGAGAAAGATATTTGGTCATAAGGCCATCGCAGGTTTCTCCTTCACAACAAGCACTGACAGTCATTTGTGAACATTTTGAAATGTTGATTGCTATTCTACCTACAATGTTATATTAATATTAATTAATATTAATATTAATACGAGACAGTCGCATTAAGCTGTTTTTCAGGAACGACAAAGTTGTATGCACCGGTTGTTGACGATTTAATTAGGCTGAGTGGTGTATAAAAACCGATGCTTCATGTTTCCATTCCTCCCTTGAATGCTCTTAGGACCAGGTGGCCTAAATTTCAGTTGGCAGTTTGAGCTAAGAAACGTTTTCGATCCAATTAAATATTGAACCAGGGAACGCCACCTGCTTTCGCTGCTCGAATTCAAACCTACTTCTGATGTTTGGTTGTTTAAATAAACTACTACTATTTTTTTCGACACCATTTTTATGAAAGGGAGGGGACGACATTGGAAATATTAATTATGTCAGTTAGCCGGGAAAGGGTACATCATACCTAATGGTCAGTGATCAGTGATCCTATTTAAGGAAATTAACACGTGTCGTGATGTAAAACGTGCTATTGTAACAACATAGTCAAGTTGTTGTTTTTATATCTTTGGCTGAAAGGAGAAAATACACATTTGGTAATTACTAAAAAAATTAAAATAATGATGGCTATAAAAACGTGAAGAAGAGTCTGCAGCTGAAATGTTTATCAGATTGTGTATTTCAATTTACGGATTATTCTTCCTGCATGGACAAAACCGCTCCCGATTATTGGCGGTATCTCAAAAACGCTACCACCTTTTGAAATGAAATTTTCACAGGTTAGTTTTGTTGCATACCCATACACATATATTTAAGATTAATAAAATCGAACGGCTCCAAAATTTCAGATTTATTTCGCCTTTTTTTAAAACGTGTGCATTTTACGAGACCAATGTATATCAATCGTTGTAATTTTCAGCGACTTCAAAGTTGGGTACAGTTTACTCGTGCATATTTTCAAGGCTTGAAATTCCTACTGGACTGTTGGGAGAGTCCAGTAATTTTAGCACCAGGGCAGTAATCCCACAACCGAGCAAGTCCTGCATTCTAACAATTAAAACAAACCTTAAACTTGCGAAAATGTTGTACCTTAATCATGCTTAATCTTGTCAATTTCGGACTTCCTTCTAGATGTAACATGAAAAGTCCAATGAAAAATTTGAGCTACAGGACCTGTGTCAAAATGAAGATGTTCTTGTAGTTCAAACCTGATTTCTGATTTCAATATCTGTTTGTACAAGCGGTATACTTGATGTAACGTAAACGTCTGCACTTCGAGGTACGATAATAGTATTTTTCATGTCTTTTTTTCAATGACTTTCAAACACATAATAAAACCAACATCTCAATTTGAAAGTTTGTAAAAATTAGGCGGTAACGTTGTCGAAAAAATATTGCTTTGTTTTGTTTTTGTTTGTTTGTTGGGGTGTTGGGGTGTTTGTTTGTTTGTTTGTTTGTTGGGGTGTTGGGGTGTTTGTTTGTTTGTTGTGGTGTTGGGGTGTTTGTTTGATTGTTGGGGTGTTGGGGTGTTTGTTTGTTTGTTGTGGTGTTGGGGTGTTTGTTTGATTGTTGGGGTGTTGGGGTGTTTGTTTGATTGTTTGATGGGGTGTTTGCTTGTTTGTTGGGGTGTTGGGGTGTTTGTTTGTTTGTTTTTTAATTGTTTGTTTATTGGGGTGTTTGTTTGTTTATTTATTTATTTATTTTTAATTTTTTTTATTTGACTGTTTGTTTGTTGTAGTTTTTTTCATGTTCATGACGTAATTTTGTAAATCTTTTTTGGGATATATTCTTCTTACGAATAAATTGATTCGCAGTTTTAAATATCTCTTGTAGGGCATCCGGTACTTGTGGTGGATTTAAAATATTTCACACACCCCCCAGATCATTTTAATTTCATGTATCAAAACGGTACTCTGAAACGTCTTGTACAGTCCTAGATATGACACAAGGCTAAAAATCGCTTTCGCTTCCACAATGCAACGTCGGAGTTTTCGTTTTCTACAGCCAGTCATGTATGTATAAAAAGCAAGTCATGTCATGTACCGTGTTGTGTAGATTAATCTAAAAAAGCATAGCCCTATTGTCATCAAGGGTAATCGAAATTGATTTTATTTGACCTAAATTTATTTCCATGCACTGCTCAGATCCGGTGAGGTTGGCATTGTCATGGAGTTGTGAGAGAGGAGAAGAAAGAAAGAGGGGGGGGGGGGGAGTTAAAAAGGAGAAAAAAGGAGAAAGGAGTTGGGGGAACGGGGGGAAAATAACATGCTTGACGAATAATGGAAAGAAGTTGTTTTGATTAAAGTGTTTTGTTGTCTGTTTTTTTTTTAATCAATCCTTCGAAACCTTTTCAAGTTGGGTGCCCACGTTTGTGTGGAAACAACGGGAAAACGTCTTGTGATTGGTCAGAATACAAGCAGTGTGTACTCGAGAGGTGTAGTTCAACATGCTAAATATTTGACTCTGACAACATTGCACACGGGAATTTATTTCTGAAGGATTGGCGGTGTTATGAACTTTACAATCAAATGTGGTGTTTACGTCTTACAGAAAAAAGGTTTATGTTTTGTGAGGGATTTGTGCAAGTTCTTATGTTATTTGCAATCGAAACTAGTAATCGTGATTTGAAAGGACTTTGTATGCTGATTTGAAGACTTTGACATTGTTCCAGATGGAAGTTCTGGAGGATTGAACACTTCTTGCGTGTACTTCATATTTTGAAACATATATATATACATTATTTGTTTCAAAAATCAGCAACCTCGTCTTTAAAATTGATTACTACACGTTCAGTTTGATGAGCTGGTAACTGGTTCCCTTGTAATTGATGATGGGCAACTCTCTACTGCCAGAGAGTAGCTCATGTGTAGTAAATGCCTTCAGAGACGACGTCAATGTGCTCTGTCAATGGATCTCAAGGGGGTCCAGGTTGAAAATCTTCATCAGAACGGCGGCTTTGGCTATTGCGTGACGTCAATTGCATGTGCTGACTGACGTACCGTTCAGTCAATGTTCACTCGGACATGACTCCACCAAAGTGTTACGATGAATCTCATATTGTAGACAACCACTCATCACAGAATTGTCAAACCAGATTGAAGCTGGGAGCCAAGTCATTAGGGTTTGACCAATTGTATGTAATCAGCGCTTTCGTCTTCATACAGGCCCGACACGAATCGTTGATATTGAGATTGAAGTACCTTGTATCAGCTAATTATTGCTGCTGGCTATCCCGTTTGTGTGACGTCATTCAACTTTAAGCCACGCCCTTCACTTCACACAAACTGGCTCCACTGATTACCAGAAGTCCAGTGTGAGTTGCATTGAGCTTGTTTTTCTTTAATGATTTATGCAAAACAGTTTGATAAGTTGGTCTTTTACGTAAGTTCTTCACTGACTAATAAGGTCTTCGCAGAAGTAGGAGTTTATTGTCATTATATTAAATGCTTTTGAACACAGTAAAGGGTGATTTGGGATTAAAATTACACTCAAATATGTCAGCTTCGGAGCCGTAATTAACGAAAATTTTAAGGCGTGCTGTAGATACGCGTGCGTTAGAGATCAATGGATTGACCCCTTGCACAACGCGAAAAGGTGCAGGTGCACGGTCACGCGCACGTTCTTACGCACAAAGAACAGCTGTCGTCCAATGATTTGCCTCCTTTCTGGCCTGAGTGAGGGCGCTCTTTGAGAGTGTGACGTCATATGCGACAGGTCTATTGCTTGAGCACAACCTTCTTCTGCATAGTAGGTTGTTCACTTCTAACCATAATTTTGTCTAGTTCCCTGTACGCAATAACACTTCAGAAATATCGATTCGCATGGCACTGGCAAGGGACCAGTCCGTTTTCCCCTCTCAGCCCCCGTTTTGGTTTCATACTCCTGCTTTGAACTGGACGGAGATAGACTTGGCGGCTACACTTTGATTTAGGAATGAATTTTTCTCTTTCTTTTTCTCAGGGTTAAACTATATTGCAGATGCGACGTCAAAGTTGAATGTTGTATTCTCTCTTTAGGAATTGGAGCGTGTATTTTTGGTCGTAATTATTGGGAGTTGAAAATGTCTTGTTGTTTTCTTTCCACGAACCAAACTCATTTTCTGTAATGATACACCGCAGGTCGAGCTGATTGCCGTGTAGACGGATCGTAAATATGTCTGAAGCAGCAAATTAGTGGGTGATTTTTATTTTAGTTTTTCATTTTTCCATCCACATAGCAGTGAATTCAGAATGTTACATTTTGAAATTAACTTTAGATACAACTCTCGTTTTGTGGAGTTGTTTCAAGAAACTGAACTACGAAACTATACACTTAAAATACCTCAATGAAGTGGATAAAGTCAAACTATGTTTAGGGAATGACAATTGTGCCTTGTTTTTAATTTTAAAAGAATTATCAATTCATCCATTCTTTTACAGACAAACCATTAAAAAACACATTTAAAAGGAAATCAAGGCTGCATAATGCGCAAAGATAATTACGAAATGTGATGTTGTTTGGGTCTAATTCCTGATAGTGTATTGGTAAAGCCGTCTCAAGTGGCTTTGAATGGTATGCATTGGTTCTGAAGAAGAGCAGAGAATTGTTGATAATGTTGTATAACAAGGGATAAGACAGAAACTCTGTTGTCTGACTTGGTGAAGCAATTACTCGCCCACGCAAGTGAAACTATATTGAACATGTTCACGGCCATTAGTTTGTTTTCCCTTCTGTGAAGCATGTATTTTCTCTATTTTGATTTATTGTAAATGTGCCGCCAGTGTGTCCGACTTGGTTTTTTCTATCAGGGTTTTTCAGCGTGACACCGGGCGTTCTGCTTGTTCTCGCCCATACACTCTCGCTTAGATGCAGAAGAAGGAGCCATTGCACGTACTGCATCTCTTTGGAACTCCATGCCTGGTGCATGTTTCCCTCCATCCTACAATCTAGATTGTTTTAAGAGGAATATCAACTCCTACCTTCAGCTCCCCTGAGTTATGTTCGTCTTAAGTATTTTCTTTTCGTAGTCCCTTAACAGAGTGAATTTTATTCTTGTTTGTGGTGAACTTGGATATAAAGGCACAACAAGGGGGGCCACTACTAATTGAGGAAGAAAATTAAAATTAAATTGTACGTATTTCCAATTTGAAAAGAAGCTTTTTAGTTGTACATTGAAAAAAAAATCGTACTGGAAAAAAGAAGACGGCTCACGTGTAAAAACCGTCTTTTCTGCTGTCTCGCGGAGCTCAAAAATAAATAAACACGATGTACGAAGTGAAGTGGCAGGCTTGACAATAACAAATAGACATCAAAATTAAATTGGAAAAAACACTCCAACCATGACATCTAATTTGAACGAGCGAATCTTTTTGCCGCTGCTGCTATTATTGTCAGTGACAAAATGTAAATGCCACCTCTTCCGTCACCGAAGCGAGTGACAGGCACAACAGTTTTTAAGTGTCCAACCCCGTACTGGTCACACTACACGCTTATTTCTCATGTAGTGTTAGGAAGGGGGGGGGGGCGCATGATTTTAGATAAATACACTTTTCGCTAAGGTGACAGCATTTCAGACGAAATTAGAATGTCACCTGCGCACAGTTTTATAAAAGGGGAAAAGCACAAGCGTTCGCCAAGCAATATGGGTTACCTGACTGATTCCCTGCTAGTCTTTTTCTTTCCTGTAAGGAACACAAATGTGAGCAATAGCTCTACAGATATTAAAGAGGTAAATGAACTGAACGCAAAGTAGATTCAGACCGAAGGTGCTAAAAACAAGAGTTCTTATAGGTTAAACTTATCAACTCAAAGTTGCTATAGGCATTTGCCTGCTTTGGCTGTTTATGCTTATCCTATGCTTCAACGCTTGTTCACGTGACGATCGAGCCGTAGCCGGTAATTCGGATACGGCCTTCAAAATGTTTCTGTGCAAAATTGTTTCGCTTCACAGTTTTGTTTTGTTTCTTTTTTTTGCAATTGGGTAAAAACGTCCGTGTCAAAATTAGCCCGGATCCGGGTTCCGTTGGCCCGGACCCATTTTGGGGTCAGTTTGACCCGGAATCTGTGTCAAAATGACTCAGAAATGGGTTAAAAGGACACAGAATCTGAGTTAAACTTCCATTTTGAAAAACCACTTTCTCGTTCAGCCTGACCCGGGAGTTTTTAGTGTGTAAGGAACTATGAGGTATAGTACGATATCCGCACTCTAATCTCGTGTTCTTGGTGGGCCTGATCCATCTCTGCGTCAGTGTGACCCGGGACCCCTGTCAAAGTGACTCAGAACCCAAATCAAATATATATATATTTCATCCAAATTACGAGTCACGTTGACACAGACTCCGTGTCAAACTGACCCAGACTTGTACCAGGCCCACGGGTCAGTTCTGACTCGGAGGTTTTAGAGTGTGTTTTAATTTATCACCTGTATTATGGACACATATTGGTAAGCACTGGTTAAATCAGATTATCAGCAGTGTCTTGTAACTTGGTTTCTGATATTGTGTTGGTTTATAGATTGCCTAGGCCGTTAAAGCACCTGGTCAACATGTGTATTATCAAAAACCAGTATCCACACTTATAATGATAGTGGCTTGTTATGTAGTGCTCAAATCCGTCACTCAATGACACTCGTGGAGCTCCTACTTAACGTGATCCAACGTAATCATAAAATGCATTGGGTTTTGGACTCACGATAAAATCTAACTGTTTGGCTCATATCTCAAAACACTGCAGCATTTCAAGCCAAACATTTCGTCAAGGAAAGTTTTCCGCCATGACCTCCTTTATACCGTGTAAGTTATGTGCAAATCTGTGAACATTATTACTTTTAATCTAATGTTGTGCATACCTTATGAAGCAGTACAATGCAAAACGTCGGGTGTTGAAATTGACATGGGTGTTGTCACATATAGAAACCGAAGAGAGAATCAAAATTAACACCATAGGGTGTTAAAATAACATCAATGTAATTGTTTGGACAGAAGTTAGTGGGTTTTTTCAATACCTATGGTGTAATGGTGTATTTGTTTATTTAATTTTTTTTTTTTTTGGGGGGGGGTATCTATATGTGACAACACCCATGGTGTCATTTCTGACACTCCAGTTTTTGCAGTGTAGTTCTTGCTTAACATCTTCATGAAATTGTGCTAATTACTTTAAACCACGTATCTTTTTTATATACATTATACCGGTGGTATACTTGACTATCACGGAAACTATTCATAAAAGTATAATAATGATATAATCCCCTCGCGCAGGTAAAGCGCGCAGCCATTTAATGGCTTATTTATGCTAATCAGTCAACTCCACGTTGAAACGTCAAGGAACAATTCCTCGGGTACCACGATGAATATTTTCTTTCAAAACATATCAGGTACAGAGATATCTCTCCTTGTGCGGTTGCTCTTTCGTCGTGCGGGCGGGGGAAAAAAATGTTCTCCCGTATTGCTTCCTAGGCGACTTGCAGACTTCTCCCCGCAGCCGAAATGCATATCGGTGGTGAAGGCAAGCCTCTCCTTGTGACCGTTGACAGATTTAAAGCGTAGTTGATGTATGACATGCTCGTCTGCGTTAGTAGATCGATAATTAATTTTGGTGGATTCTCTTTTTTGTCCACGCCATGCCAATGTTCCTCCCCATTGCATTCGTTCCGTGGTTGTCCTTGAACTTGACCGAGGCGTGCATTTACCGTGTCAAAGCAACGTTAATCACGAATGTTATTGAAGATTAAGACTTTTTGATGTGCTTTAAGCGATTGACAAACAAATACATACGTAAAAGTAGATCGTAATTCAAGAACCAGCCAATAACACGGATATTGAATTTGTATAACGTGATATAGAAACGGAGCGAAACTTTGGTTACTAAGTGTATTAATACGACGTAATAAATAAGTGAAACCAACGCTTTTTTCACAAATTTAGGTAATGTGATTTTTAAAAATGTTATTATTATTATTTGTTTTGAAAAAAAAACCGCATTAACGCCTAGATTATTACAAATACATACCGATTGGTTTACTTGAGTCTGACATTAGTTGATTGTTCCATCATAGTTTATAGTTTCCCAATTACATTTCAACACGAATGTTATGTCCAGATGTCACCAATGCACGCGTATTGCGCATGGACTTTCCTGCGTAGTCATTCAGATTGCCAAAATTATTTGTCGTGGGGGAAAATCTCATAATAAAAATCCGAAACTTTTGGTGGATAGGATGAAAAGACCTCAATTTCTCTATTTATCAGGAATGAAAAGAAGGTAGTTGTTAATAATCAGACTATTGAAAATATTAACATATTCAGTATTTAAGTGAAAAATGGACAGTGACTTTAAAATATGGCAGCCTCAATTTAAAATTAACTGTAAATTTTGTAAAAATGTAAACAACTGACCTTTTTCTTCTGCTTCATGTACATCTAAGAAAAACTGTCTTGAAAGATTGTTATTTATTGGTAAGAATCATGCCTGCAAGCTTTACTCAATTCAAACTCAATTTTAGAGTACTCTGCTGTCAGAACGAACTGGCCGTACAGAGTCTGCGTGTACGTTGGATATGCAGCAGACCTTTAATATTGTTTTGATCTCAGGGCAAAATCCCCTGGTTGAGGTTCTTTGATTTCTTCTTCCTTGATTGGAGAGGCCTCTTGAGGACGACTTGTTCAGAGGGTTAAAACTGAGCTAAAATTTCAAGGTTCCCCATCCGGGGTTTCTTGAGGAAATCAACAAGATTTCTTACCCACAGGGCTTTAATGGTAAACTCAATCGTCCTGGGAAGTATTTTGTATCCAGTTCTATTGCCCGGCGATGTCATCCTCTCCCCCGCGCTTAAGGGTTTTCACTTCCCGTCAAATTGTCCCAGTGTTTGTCTTTCATGATTGTACACCCGTAAACTAATACATTGTCTCCCGCAAAACACTAGAGTCCCGAGTCAACAGTTATAGGGTGAGTAGGTATGTGTATATCTGTTTTGTTTACCCGATTGTCCGATGAGACACAGCATTTTGTGCATGCTTGTGAAAGTGTCCCTTCTAATCGTTGTCACACTCTTTTGAATCAAGATAAAGAACGGTGTTGCTAGCCTTGGTAATGTTAGCGCTGCTGGTCACGATTAGCCTCGTTTGACATAGGATAATGTACATCTTCGGCTTAGTTGTTCCGGTATGCTCATTGATAGTCAAGTCACTCCCTTTTAATCAAGATAATTTTTTTAAGAGTTGATAACGCTACTGCCACTATTTATGATTATCCTCTTTGAATCAAGATAATATACATCATTTAGTGAAACTGTTTGGTGTGATATGCTCACTGATAGCATGCAAGCTCACTCCCTACAAATCAAGATAAGTTTGTATACGTTCATCAATGTTGATAATCTTACTGTCACTACTTATGATAACCCTTTTTGAATCAAGATAATGTACATCATTTAGTGAAACTATGTGGTGTGATATATGCTCCCTGATATTATGCTCACTCCCTTCGAATCAAGATAACTTTTATACGTTCGCATTACTAATGAAACTATACTGCTGCTATTTATCATTACCCCCTTGAATAAAGATAATGTACATCATTTAGTAACCTAGTAATTTGGTGAGATATGCTCACTGATAGTTTGCTCGCTCTTTTCCAATCGAATTAACCGTTTGTATTTGTTCGTCAATATTATTGGTAAAACTATTGCTACTATTTATGATTACCCTCATTGAATCAAGATATTGTACACCATTTAGTGAAACTGGTTTGTATATATGCTCACAGATTGTTTGCACATTCCCTTACAATAAAGTTTTTTTAACGTTCTTCGAAACACTACTGCCTCTACTTATGATTATCTGCTTCGAGTCAAGATAATGTGCAACATTTAATTAGTTAAACTATTTGGTGTGATATTCTCACTTCCTTAAAATGAATTGCAAAATACTATGCGTTCGTAAATGTCGACAGAACTACTGTTACTAGTCATTTTTGCAACCATGATACTGAATCCTTTTCCTGTCATGACTCGGGAGCGCATACTTGTGTTGCTGAGTTTACCGCCATGCGATCATGCGAAGGGAACTTCACAAGTCACAGTAAAAACTTCCCTCGCGACCATGATTTTTTTTTCGAAGGAAGGATGCCAACCAAGTTATCACTAATATTCAGCCTGAAGTTTTCCATTGGCAATAGATATACCCGGACGTTACTCCACGGCTAATCAATGCTGTTGCTTTTATCTTTTAAGTGATGTATACATCCATAAAACCAGGGGGCTTTAAACACAACAGTCAGGTACAACTCTAATTGTATCGCACAGATCTTCGATTACATGCTAACGTTAATGTCATAGCAAGATAATTCAATGAACGCTGATGTGTTCAGACAGTTTTCCCCCATGGTACACGTCACACCGGGGAGACTTCATAAACGCATTCTGAGAACCTTAATTGGGAAATAACTGTACAGTTTGACAGTGTCACTGATCCGTCTGAGCTTTAATCTACGGTGAGTGAACAGCTCCGGTGGTGTGTGTTGAAGCACACCGAAAGACTCTTATTACAAAATAATGTAATAGTTGGATGTCATGTGTAATTAAAGATGTGTATAACGTCATTGGGTTTTGCAGGAGGAAGCTCATTCGATCCTGCAGTTTTCAATCAACACGCCACCCAGCCATGCTGAGAAATAATTCCATCAATTGAGTAGTCACGGTTTAGTTTTAAAAAAAACTCCAAAGAGTTTCATGTCATTGTGGGTAACTTTGTTCATGTTGAAACACGTGCTCAATGCATCTCTGCAACATTAATGGACAATACTTTGGCTAGTTGATTTTACATGTACACGGTGTCACTAAAAAACCTTGATTAATTAAATACGTACTTTTGCTTTTGACAATTTGTCCTGGTTAAGAACTAAGCACAATTGGTGTTAATTTATTTATTTTTTCGTCTCATTTAAACAGGCACGGGTAGCTTTACCAAATGTCTGAGAATTGTTCTTTATCTGTACTAACCTTGGAAACATACAATAAAAATTGACCCGGATTTTAACTTAGATTCTGCGTCACTTTGATCAATTTCCGTGTCATTTTTGACACAGATTTCGGGTCGCACTGACCCAGAAATGGGTCGGACTCTATGTTACCGGGATTCGGGTCAATTCTGAACAGGAAGTTTTCAGAGTGTATTAAATACTTCTGGTACTATTTGATTTCATCCCAAAACCGAGCCATCCCTCGGCTTTTGATTTCACCTGAAAACAAGCGGCTAAAATATATGTCAGCGTTAACGGACAGTTGAGACTACTGGGACCTTGGGTAAAGCCTACAGCACTCATAATAGACATGTTTCAAATTGTTAACGTGCCAGACAGAGTTATGTTTCACACGACAAAAAAATCATTCTTGGTCAATGTAAGGATGAAGCTGCCAACAAGAATTATTCGACAATGTAATGATGCAGCTTTTACACTTCTTCTTGCTGAAATGTGAGCTGATAATTGAAAGGTAATCTGGGTTTTTTTTCCCTTCAAATTATTGGATTGATATAATAAAAAAATCTTGTTTGAGAGCTTAGAGTGACAAATTGTTGTTTTTATCAAATTGGGTTTTTTTCCCGTCTTGAAATGAAGTAGTTGAATTATGACACCAGAAAGGTTTTGCAGTTTCAGCTCAGCTCTATACATTTTAGTCTGCTGGGCAATATATCTCCATAGCGGGTCGATTACACCGTGCAACCTGTAATGATAGGGGATACGGATAGTATATACTGTGTCAATTTTGCACATCGGTTTTATAAATATGTATGTACATTTATTTGGTTTTCCCAACATACTTTGGCTTTGGCGTACTCTGTATATGCGGACAACATGGATAGTTGTGCTATGTCAAAGTGTATGCTTTTTCTTGTTGTGTCTTGCAACCAAATCATTCCTGTGTGCCTGTGCGCAAAAAAAATCATCCAAGGTCAAGTGTAACGCTAGGTGGCAGCAGACTTACCAGGTAAACCCATTTTTCGGTTATGTGCGCATGCTCAGAAGTACGTAAACAAGTGAAATTTACATGGTAAGTCTGCTGCCACCGAGCATTCTAAAGTCTCCCATTCGAACCACCCGCACAACCAATGCTTTGCTACATTATACAGGGTTCGAATATCGGGCTTTGAATGAATATCTTATAAGGATTATTGTTCAGTTTCATAACAGCGATGAAAAAAAAATTTACATTTAGAAAACTGCAAATGTCCCTGTGGTAATCATTACGTCGTCGAGTATAGTTTAGTGCACTATTTTCAGTACACCATTGTAGCACCACTCCTTTAAACGGCGCGTGTTTTCTTCCTCTAAACTCCATCTGTACCATTTAGGATACGCAAGAGTATCGATGCCTGTAAATGAAAGCAGGATATGCTGTATCATGCTATTTGACTTGAGCCCAGGGCACCAAAACGCACATCCACGCATAGTATCGTACAAAATTCTACCGTGGAAAATATCATTGGTACCCGGGGGCACTCAGGAAGACGGTCCCGATCGTCACGACTGTGGACATCATTCCACTGAATACGTGGGACAATCCGCCAATCCTTTTAACCGAATCTCACTTCGGTAGCCACATCGCTGTAAACTGTTTGATGGAAAATTTGATTGACGGTGTTCACCCCCCCCCCCACCGCATCTTGCACCTCTACCCCCTGAGGAGCGATGGGCAGCTGTACTATTGTATGAAATACAAGAGGGAACATGCTTATAGCTCATACAGAGAACTTAAAGGAGTATCAAATGTGGGTAATCACACGTCAATGAAGTTAAAGAGTTTATAAAGTTTGCCTCTCGGAAAAAGCTGCTTTTGTGGCGTAGGAATGTGGAAAGGCTGGCAAAGTTTTGCTTCCATTAAAGACAGGTTACCAGAAAGAGAGAGTCTTTTTTTGTAACTGAATGATCTATTTATATATTAATTTATTTGTGTATTTCTTTTGCAACTCGGGATAAATGTAGTAGCTGTTCATGACTATGACGTTGATTTTATTCATTTATTAATTTATTTCATTTTTTTACCCAGGGCATGGCCAAACAGTTACAACTTGATTCTTTTGGTACCCCGCATGCATAGCCACTTTTCAACTAAATGTTTCCTACATGCATAATATACTGTCTTGCGTAGTCGTTGATGTTGGATGAATGTATTATTTTTGCATTTCTACAAATGTTGCCTTTAGTTTGTGTGTTTGTTGTTGTTGCTGCTGCTGTTGCTGCTGCTGCTGCTGCTGCTGTTGCTGTTGTTGTTTAGGCTGCTGTTGGTACGTTTTGTTTGTCTTTGACAACGCTACTGTTCCTGTGTCTGTGATAACCACAAGTTGTATAATAAGCTCACGTTTAAAGCAGTTGTTTCGTTGAAGGTTTCTTTTTTTTAACAACAGATGTTATGATTACATATTCTTATCGACGGGCTCGAACAACAACTTGTCTGGATTCAAGCAGCACTGTTGTACACTTCGAAACCTGTCCTCTCTCACCCTTACGGATTGCAATTCAGTGGAAGAGCCTTGCGGTCTATTTTTCTTTACATGTATATCTTTCATTTTTAATAGCGAGGCAGATATTTTGTGAGTTCCAAGATTGGGGAATAACCCTGCAGATGCTCCTAGGGTAATCCCGATTCAGAATACCACACACACAAGTAGAGCATGAATATCTTAGATTGTTATATTGATACTTATTCCATCTTGTCTTATGGAGGACTCTCATACCCCAATCTTCCCATGGGAGTTCGGGTTTCTTTTTGCCTTGTGAATAAATCAAGGAATTATTGCAATATTCCGGTAAGCTTAAATTTAAGTCGCCGTCCATCCTGCAGAAAGGTTACTCTGTGCCTTCATACTGTTTGAAGAGCAAAAATAAAGTACTGTTCAAAAAACGAATGACATCTATGGAGTTCATGAGATTAAAAAAAAAATATTATAATTTTTTTTAAGGATTGTCATTCGAGGAAGACAGATGCGGACGCATCCAGGAATGTTAGCAGCGAGGGAGGGGTCCCAACAGAGCCCGGGAAAAAACGCATGGAAACTTGAAGAAAAAAAATTAACTGAAAGGTCGTGATGAATATGAGTACGTTGCAAGCGGGTTTTTTGAATTTTTATGTGATGGCGCAAGTTTCAAGTTTGTAAAAGGGGGAGGGGGTCTATCAGAGCAAGGAGGGGTCCATACCCCCTGGTCCCACTTACTGAATTTACACCCGGAAGAGCATGTTTACAACCGTTGTACAATCATAAGCGACATTGTAGATGTGTTGCTGTGGAAGGTAAAAAGTACGAAATGTTCAATGCCAGAATGCACTCACTTATTTCGAGAAAAAAAATCTCAAGTATTTGAATCACATTTTAAGCTGGATTCCTACTCTTCCACGACAAGTGATCTAGATTCTTTTACGTGCACTACCAATCCTATAGTATACGGGACCTACGTTTTAAGGGATTTAGCTATTCCGGTAAAGTATCTTGCTTATGGACACAAGAACCCACACCTTGCTGATCAGAAACACCAGAACTTGTGTCCGGTGCTCTTAACCGGTTCAGCCGCGACACGCCTCTTTTTGTGACGAGGACTTTGTAAAAGTTTGAAGGAAATGTAATTGTGTTCATGGTCCAGTGCAAACACAAGTCATTTTCATCCGATTGTATCTCTTTAAAATTGAAATTTTAATGACTTCATCAAAAGTACAGCTCTTCAAAATTAAAACTATAATTACTTGCCAAGTGGCTTTTACATGCACAAGTTTTCGAGCTGCTAATATCGTTTCGAAACATCTGGTTTTAAATATACTGGTACCCATTCTCAAACATATAAGCGCTTTGAATGTTGTTATGATCCTTTTGTTTCAAGGATAAATTGTTTGTTATTCTGTACATCATTCTAGACATGGCGTTTTGTTCGTGCCTGCCCTGGTGCGCAATATATGGAAGGAGGTTCAATGCCACATGGTGTTGTCAGCATTGAGTTAAAATGTAAATGAATGTAAATCTTCGTGGATAGTCCGTAGGTCACCGACTAAAGATCCCTTTGCCCTTGGCATCTTTGTCGCGATCATTATTTAAGAGCATTGATTTATGTGATCATAAATTTGTCTCTCTCTGCTTTAGAATGCTATACATGAACGATCGAACCATTGACTCGCAGAGTTAGGGAAAAATACGTCTACGGGACAACTCTGGTAAGCCAATGCGTCACACGCGCGCGTATCTGCTGCACGACAAAATAATAGGTCACCCCAACTTACCCATTATTTTTCGTTCGTTTGCATTTTGTTAATGACAGACAATTTGAATATTGAGAAGACCTCGAGTCTCCGAAGAACGTATAGAAGGCCAGTGCAATTATTATTATTAATTTTTTTTACTGGTAAACTTGTGGATCCCGTATATTTGAAGTGGTTGTGGCTTACAGTGAAACTCACGTCACATCTACAAACAGGATAGGTTCTCGTTTGTTGAGATAAAGTGGAGAGAAAGGGTGTTTTCAATCGAATAGTGTTAGTACACGCGGACTCACGGAAGGGCATTTGTGGGGTCCTGACAACAATGGAACAATGGACCCCACAAGGTAATTTCAATAGGAACAATTGGGCCCCACAAGGGAATTCTTTAGAAAACGGAATAATAGAACAATAGCAGTACCCCACAAACCGGATCCGTAAGGCTGTGTGTGTGTGTGCGTGTGTGTGTGCGATCGTTTGTAAGGAAAGATCCAAGATACCTGAGTCGTTTAGGGGTACACCACTCCAAATAAGCTCCCTAATTCAAGCAATACTAAATGCTCATTTTTTAAAGGAGGGAAATAATATAAAAGTCACAGAACCTCTTGTTTGCTGGCAACAACTTATCTGTCTGTATTTTTAGAAATCTTGTTTTTGAGGCTAGCCGTTGAAATGTCAAGTTGCCCCAACCCATTCAAAATGAACAGGGAAAAGGTGTTAACTGATTTGTCACGAGGCTTGGCGCGTGAATTTCTCTCTGTTTACTTTGATGCACCAATAAAATGTCCTCTGCTCAAGGGCTGAGTCTTTAATCATAGCGCGGCATCATGCATGGTGTGAGACTCGTATGCAACGCTTATACATATTGATTGGTCAAAATAGACAAGTCAACAAAGTTTTGGACTTTGCAGTTGTCGTTAAAAAATAGTCCAAAGAGTGGTAGCGACCGAGCATTCGAACACAAGACGAGAGTCTCGTTTAAACGAGACGAGATTCTCGATGAAAATGCTTTTAACTGTGAAGTAGAAAATTGCTACGTGAATTAAATTTCAAACTAACTTTTTTGTTTACTCTGCGTGACACCATAAAAAACACCCCACTTCACCCTGCCTTACTTTTTGAGTAATAGTTTGATTTTAGCGTGTAATACATTTCTGTGAAGAACCAAATCACTTTTGAATCACCCAATCACTTTTAAATCACGCAAAGCATTAGATATAGACCCTTTGACTAAATAAAAACATTTCAAGCAACATTGTACTTTGAGATGAGCCAACATGTCTCTTTCTGCTCAATCAACCATTTCTTTGAATAACACTCTTTGTTTACACAACTTAGCAAGGCTGAGTAATTGCTGTACAACTCCTATGGGAATTCCTGGAGAGCGGGTCATTGTTGGATTGTGTTAGTGAAAAACAAACCCCGGATAGTGATAAGACATTTGGCATGCTTTTTGCCTAGGTGCAGTTGTAGAACTTGGATTTAAAAAAAAAAATTAAGAACAAAAATGGCGGAGTACCGACTTTTTAATTAAAAACTGTTACTCAATAAGTGAGCGATAGTGTCATTGAGTGTTAAGGACTACAACTACGTCCGCAACGATAGTGAGTAGGATACTTTGACCACTTGTTATTGTAACATTGTTGTAAATGCCAGTTTGGCTGGCAACATCTTTCTAAGCGAAATTTTCGTTTTGTTTATGTTCTAAGGTAGCTCGCTTACTGACCATTATGAGATCCTATTGTTTGTAACCCTTTTTCGGTGCAAAGCAAATTTGTGCAGCAGAAGCTTCGTGAGGTTTAAACACTGGTGAACACTGAGTTTAAACCTCACCGCACTCTGACAGACAATGCTCTACAATTGCATTGCAAAATAGTGCATAGATGTCAATGACCGTTTACTGTTAACAAGTTAATCCAATGCTTCAGTATTAAGAATGTTAGTTTACCGAATTAACACGGAGCGAGGTTATATAAATAAGCATGTACTTTGAAGTCTGCTGCATCTTCGGGCGCGGCCGTTCACCACAGCTATACGAGGATTTGAGGAGTACGGGGCAAAGAAGTTGTCGCCCTCAGCACGCAGGCAGATTAAATTAAAATCCAGTTTAATATCTGGACGTGGACGTGATGCCCGTAATCTCTTCTCTCGTGTCTGTGTGAACAGCGCTCGAGGTAGCCCCCTCGGTGTGAAGGCAGGCTAACTGTCCAAAAAATATATATAAGAATGAAAATTCCTGTAACTGTGATTAGATTTTGAGACAAACAGACACCACATTTTGATCATCAAATCTTGTAAACATAGTTCTTAAGAGCATTTACACTATTGTCAAGTGTTAATCTACCCTTTAAATTATGTAAACAAACTAACTTGAGTTAAAGGTGGAACACATTGATCTTAAACTTGTGCGCATTTCTGAATCTCGATTTTTTTATTATTTTTTGTTTTTTTAAAGCTCATTTTTGTAACTGGTTGCATGAGGTAAACAAACAAACTACGTAAGTCTCACGCTTTTGTCAAAATGAAATTTTATAATTCCCGGGTCAGGATTGACCAAGACTCCGAGTCAGTTTACCTGTATTTCTGGTTAAAAGCACGATGTGATTCTAACCCGGATGCTGGGTAATATTGGCGCAGATTTCGGGTCATACTGAGCCAGAAACTTGTCAGGCCCCACGGAACCCTTCTTATCTGGGAGTTTTTAGAGTGTAGAAGTGGACTTTTTTGCACTGCTTATATTAACTTACCCAAACATAACAGTGTCATTGTGTCAAACATATTCCAAAGGGGCTTATTCAACCTGTGTTCTTGTGTACCACGAGTGAAATGCCGCTGTTCATCGGTTCAACTTTGACTGAAACATGCAGCGAGTGTGTAGAACAAGTTGTTGTGAAACACCACAGCATCAATTTCATATCAACAGTGAACGAGGCGGAGACTAGTCGTGTCGATACTGCAGTGAACGGTTCACAATCGTAGTGTACCTTTCCGTTAGAAACATCGATAAACCTCCCATTCAGAGCTGTACTTGACCGCTATGAATAAACACCCTGCAAGGCCGGGTCCGTTAATTGTATTCATCGATTTCAACAGACCCGAGCAAAACTCATCACTTGCCATATCGATTAGGTGTTTGTGTGATATTGAATACCACGCTGTTATACCGATACAGCCTCTTTTGCAGTGTGAAGGCTAGATTGGGATTGGAATGATGTATAAATTAATTGATTCTTCAATCATGGGTCAGGCAATGTTAAATTATATCACCATTTTGGGGCATTTGCTGGCAGGCTGGAGTCTTTATTGTGTGCTGTGCTACATTTGTAGTCAGTTACGTTGACCATAGGTTTCCGAAACTTTGATTTCTGTAGTGTTGTTGCCACTCGATAGATTGAAATTTGTTTGGATACGTGTACAATTGGATCAAATAAACCATGCCTCTTTGCTCTTTCCCTACCCCCCCCCCCACTTTTTTTTCTGTTAGAAGAAACTGAGCGTGTGTATTTTAGGACATTTCCTGGCAGGCAAAACAAAAGCATACATTGTTCAAGTGGACAATTTCACAATTACTCGCGTTGACATTATCACAGATTTTAGATGTTACTTGTTATACAGATGGTAATTATAGTAAGGAAGCATCTTGCAAAATTATTTCCTGCTTTTTATGTACACGCTTCTTTTTTTTTAACTTGGAAATTGTGTTGAGGCAGTGCTTAGTACTTTTTTATGCACATGACGTCATTTCAGTAGGGCGCCCTCCCCTAGAGGTCAAAAGGAGGCTGTTCATTGGCCAATCCTGTGCCCAGCGCGTACCAATCTGTGCGTTTTGATTGTTTCGTCACCGGTTGACTTCTAAGATGGCAGCTGAATGACGTCAATGCATATGGTCCATTGTAATCCAAAATACTGCGAACGGATGCAAGTGCTGTATGCGTGAGATTTGAAGCTTTGCATGGATGGTGTGTTGGAAGAAATACAGTTGTTTACGGGTGGCGACCATCTGATAGTTATTGTTTCTCGTATGGAGTGGTAGTTCTAAGAACCACGATGGAGGTCAAACGGGCGTGGCCACGCGCGTAATATCCACGGAGAGATTCCTTCCGTTTTGGTCACACCATTTCTGCCTGTTCTGTAGGTCACAAGTTTCAAGCAGTATGCTCTGTTCGCGGTCTTTAAAATGTAGCCTATCCATTTACAGAGTTGAAACGGAAGACACTGCCAAATCTGCGAGTGACTTTTTTAAAGTACCCTTCCGCTTAAAGAAAGCAATGTTGTTTTCCCCCCCCCCCCAAACAGTTGTGTATACGAATTTTTGGGATGTTTTGGAGTGAATGTGGTACGATCAGGAATTTTTCCAGGAAAATAAAACCCCATATGTTTGTCAGTTTTATTAGTATTTATTGTCGAGGGTTGTGGTGTTGGCACCCGGCGCATGTTCACCGGTTGTTCACTGCCGGCCGTATTTCATCCAAAAATAGGAACGTTGACGTAATTACAGTACCTCAGACTGACAGGCTGGTGTCATTCTCCTATGTGTTTGATTGGTGGGAGATGACTGAGGATGATGTGGTCGCACACGCGTATCACCCCTTCGGCAAAAGAAGGGAAGAAACAACGGGGAAAATCAAACCCCTCCAGATTTCACTGAACCCCTGAAACTCGCGTTGGGGCCGGTGAACAACACCCGAACACAGGGGTCCATGAACCCGACCGACCGCGGCCGAGTGACTTGGACAGTTAGCGGGCCCTCGGAGCAGGTGTGCAAGTCTTTTCAATCAGCTTCATCGCCTACTACCTCCCGCTGCCTTGTTTTCGTCATTTTCCCCCTTCTTTCTCCCTCCATGGCATCGACTCTCATCTATCCCCTCCTCGTGTCTTATTTGTTGTCCGTGACCAGCCGTGCCGTAGTCATGATTTCTCTGATTTCAGACGGCGGTATGAACTACAGGCGGCCGTTTTTCATCGTTACCACAGCGAGAGAAATAGTAAATTAAATGATTTCTATCGCTGGTCAATCTTTGGAAGGTTAGAATTGCAATTTGTTTGGCGTTCGTGTTTCTCTGCTATATCCTTGGTTTCTGATGTGGTCTGTCGGGGGGGATTACCGTGCAAGGCAAAATAATGACTTTGTTCCCATTAAGGCAGAAATGAGTACATAAAACATCGCGTTTAGACAAAGAGGGGAGACGATGGCCGTCAACTGACAACGTAAATATTCCAAGACTGAGATGAATGTGCAATTAATTTATAAGACACTCTCTCAACGGGAAACTTGTTCAAAGAAATATTCTCGTTATTTACAATGTTTAAAATCAGTCGTATTTCACGGTCAAACGGGGAAATTGTGTTTTAGTTCGTTTAGGAGAAAACAAGCAGAGGTGTTGCAAGATCGGTCAGGTTGTTGTAGTGGTATCTTTCCTCACCTGCCACCCCTATACTCCGGTTCGAATCCTGTCGGGGCACTATGTGGATTGGGTTTTCAGTCCCATACCTGATTGCGTAGGTTTTCCCTGGAATAATTCTCTGAGGTTTTCCTCCCGTATCTGAAATTGAAACTTCCTCCCTTGTACTCTCTCCTTGGGGGTTTTTGCCAGCAAAGTGATTAAGTTTCTTTATCTGAGAATCCTTGGCTTCGATAAATATATAAATAAATAAAATCAATAAAATTGTAATATCGCTGTAATAATTAAGTGGTTTCTGACAAATTTCACAAAAGGCACTTTTCTTGTCTCACGGATATTTCAGCTTGTGTCCGTGTCCCCCCCCCCTTGTAGTTCGTAGAGGGTGGCTGCTCCTATTCCCTCTGAAATGTTATTACCATTGTTGTGGTTATTTTAAGACAAGGGTAAAATGTGTCTGGTAATTGATTTCTCGTCTCGGAGTGCAGTCCTTAAGTCTGACACGCTGAAGTTGAATTGTCCAGCCGGCTCTTCCTTCTTGTGTGTGATGGATGCACAGACAATGGCCTGAACAACACGGTCTGGGCTGCAGTCGCATTGATCTCGTCGTCTTTTTTTTTTTTTTCTTTTTTTATCGAGGGGTGGGGTGTGCTTTGCAGTCTGACAACAGGCTTAACCGATCAATTTGTAAGCTCATTTGAATTGACAAGTATCCTCTATTGTAGTGTATTATTGCAGATGGAGAAAATTTGCAGTATCTGAGCAATAGTTAGAACCCAATCGCTGTATCTTTAGGATGGGAGTGCAATTTGTTAATGTTTTGAGAGAATGGGGAAAGTATGCATGGAATTGAGTGATAACTCTAGTGTGGGAGTTATACAAATCAGGAATGTACCACTACTTATTGGCTTACAAGTAAGCCCCCCCCCCCCAAAAAAAAAAGGAATGTGTTTTAAACCTCTAAACCTAGCGCAGGCTGTCATCATAAGACAACTGGAAGGGAACAGATGGCTCCACTATATCAGAAGGTTAGATCTTGGTAGGTTTGTACATGGTCTGTATGTCTGTACAATTCTGTGCACGAAGTATACGAGCGAAAATATTGTTCAGCCTCTCAAAAAAACAAGAATCAAAACACAAAAAAAAAAAAAAAAACCCAAACAAACAAATAAACAATTTCCTACGAAACTCTGGTACCTGGTTTCACTTGTAGGTGTTTTGAATGGTGTAGTTTAGAATATCAAGGACTTTGACTCCTCAAGGGCATTTTACTTCAGAAAAAAAAAAAAATCATCAAAATTTGCCATAACTTAGTTTAACCAGCGCTCACAGGGTTTTAAAATTGGGTAAACTGCGACACTGGACCATCTAGAAGTAAGCTGGCGTCATAAGCTGTCTGAAAACCTCCTTACATAGGCGTTTATTTTGAAATACTCCCAATGTATTTTTGATCAGTAAGGCAAATTGTTTCTTGTTTTAACTGTGGGTTTCATGTTTGTTTCTAATGCTTTCCAACACACAACAGACTCCAGAGGAAAGGTTTGCTGGCAACTTGACAACTAAACCCAAGCAGGGGACAACCCAATGTACATTTCCAAGAAACATGAAAAGACCAGTGCTTTCTACTGTGTGTTGACTTATGTCACAAAATCAACGAAAAGTTTTGTTCTTAGTCGGTGCATTATGGGCACAGTGCCCCCGTGAAAAACTATCATCGAAGAATAGCAGTACACCCGCTCCCTCCTCAGGAGGGTCTTAAAATGCATTTATGCAAACAACATTGCACAGCATAGGCGGTAAAAGGATGCACTCTGTGCACGCACCGCGGACCTCTGTGCCACCGGTGTACATTACTCGCCATAATGTTTGCAGAAGCCGTGGGAACAGCAATAGTTGATCAAGTTAAGCGCTGCGCTGTCTGGTCCCAGTTAATGTGTTCGAATAAAGGGAGACGGCTGATCACATCACAGAGCGGACCCAACGGTATACCACCGGGGAAATAAATACAGCGGGCACATCTCACTCCAAGTGGTATTATGTTACGGAGTGCCAGAGCAAGCAATATGCACGATCGCTGCCCGCATGCCTTAAAGCCAGTCTTCACTTGTTGGTAATGTATCTGTAAACGCATCCAATATTTTGTTCAGGGATCGAAAAGGTGCGCGTTGAAATCCAACCAGGAAAACGATCGGTTTACCCTGCTGTACAGCAAATCGTGGCACTGCATCATTTTTGTAATCATTTTAACGTAATTTGTGGTTTCTTTTCTTTTTGGTCAAGTATTTTCCTGCGAGCGTGGAGAACTGTGGATAGGAACCCTTTGCTTGATGAAAATGTTAAAGGTACACACCTGCTTTGTTGGAGCTATTTTGGCTACAAAATAGACCCAACATGAAGCAGAGTAGAGTGGTCCGTGAAAGAAAATGTCAAGTTTGTCCGGTTTCGATCTTTTTAATTTTAATAAATTACCTGATCTTCGGAGTTGCTAAGACTTCCAGCTGTATTAAAAACGTATTTCTGCAGCGTATTCAGCTGAAGTATACAAATTGTTAAATAAAAATAAAACCCTGACCTTTGATCGCTTTGTTTTACCGTTTTATTAAATATTTCTTACAAAAACCTTCACATTTTCTGTTTGTTTGTGATTCTACAAAAACTTATTTAAGTTAATGAGAAACCGGTATGCTCGTTAAAAGTCGAATCGGGTGGTCAGAGCAGGAAATCCAAAATCGGAAAACAACTTTCACCAATGTATTAAATTTATCGCTCCTCTGAACAGTATTTACTTTTCTTATTTTGAGTAAATGATTACCTTTCAAAAGTATTACCAAATAAACTTGTGCTTTAACAGAGCTCATATAATTATACGGTACACAGTACAGCAAGTCAACGTGCGTAATAAATACTCGGTATGTGTAATGCGCACCGCATTACTCGATACCTGTTTTCCGTTTTCACGTTGATCTCGCTGCTAACCCCGCCTAAGTCTCAACACATGTACTTGTTGTTACATGTGTGAGTTTACACCGACATTTCCCTTCCCATTCTCGTTTCCAGTTTTCTCTAAACAGCACGTGTGATGACTTGAACAACACTTTTTTTTAATGAACACTATTCTTTGAAAGCTAGATAAGTTTCAATGTCGATTTGGCATTCTGCAGTCCCTCGACTGCATGTTTTGAATAACGTGTAAAAGAAAAACAGTTTCCAATCAATAAACGTTAGAACAAGGAGCTGGAATGCATTCGTAATACCCGCAGTTGCTTACAATAGGTTTAAAAAGGTGAAGTCTTTCAAATTAAGAATTACGGAGAGAAAACGAGCGGTTAAGTATTATACGATATCAAAAACACCACGAAGTGAAGGTTGAGTTGAAAGTTGCCGCCAATTCCTTTGTTGATTTTATCCAACTTTTAATGACATGTAAAAAGAATATCTGTACAAATACCGAAAACATATTGATGAAAACTTCTTTTTTCTTTTGTTGAAAAACATGAGAATGATCGTCGTTAATTCACCTGCTAATAACTTATGATGCAATTCCTATGCCATTTAACGGACAATTGCTTGTATGCTGTAGCGGGCTTTCAATTGGCTTATTGCTCGTGCATGACGTAGCGCACTTTACAGCCAATCAAAATCCATGCATGCTCTGTCCTGATGACAAATTGGTTGGATCGTTTGGCTTCTGCTGGTGGTAATATCTTCAACGTGTATGGCTGGCAGTCACGCGTTTTTTCCGTTGAAGGACGAGCCCACAGACATGCTGGGCTTTCAATAAGCCCAAGCCGCTTCAGGCAACATTAATTCTAGGAGAGCGGCTGCTTCGTGGTTGAGACAATTTAGGTCTTTATCCCAGCAAAGTTAAACAGCCGAGATCCTTTGTAGATGATTCCTTTGGTGTCCCACGGGGTGCAGATTATGACCGTGGCCCCATCACGCCTCAAGTGTTGGCGCGCTGCGTGGCCGCTAGCGGGCCGCTGTCAGACTAAAAAAGTAGTTCTCCACTGCACCTGTTCCGGGAAGAGCCGGGGTTCGTGAAGCGTAAGATGTGCAATTATTGGGAACAAGTGCGCAATTTGAGAGCGAAAAAAGCCCCAACGGGTTATCCTAAAACGGGACCTGTCTTTTCAACAATCTCATTGGATGTTCAAACTCAGGTGCACCTGCCCAGAGATGAATTTACCTGATAATCTTCCGCCACCCACCCATGTGAGCATGGCCGTGCAGACCGAGGTTATGTAGTAAATAGGCTACGTACTTTGTTTCAGTTTTTCGATCTTGCTGGCGTATTTTCTTGTTAATTTCTTTTAAAATGAGAAATCGCTTAACATCACAAAATCGGACGGACACTTCAATGTGAGGGCTGCTTTGAACTGATTTGGGCTGTCGACCCAAATCAACTGTCATTAGGGGCACGTTGACACCTACTCCTGGGGCTGACACAGGGTTACCCCTTTCACAGTCCGTAATGATGAAGGCAAGGGTATTATGCACTAGGAGCCTGGTTGGTAGAGCAGAATGCACTACCTTCCTAGCTTTTTACGAAGCAATTGTGGTTAAGTGCCTTGCTCAGGGCACAAGTGCCTTGACCGTGATTCGAACCAACACTTTGCTGCTGACAACACCAGAGCTTCGGTCCGGTGAACTAAACCGCCCGGCCATGACACGCCGCAACCCAGCCAAGAAAACCGCATTTAGATAATTTAATTTTTGGCTAAATACAGATACTGTAACTGTACACACTTAGAGAGCAATCTCCATGCAATCTCACAAGCATCTGTTAACATCTCATGATTCACTTATCATTAATGGTGGGATATATCGGCATGATCGTGAATCGCTGAGTGATTGACGTGACCACTTAGATGTCCAAACAAACTGTCGGCTATTTGAGCATCAGTCTGTGGACTGCTGTACGCGATCGAATGTTAAAGCTTACTGATTCATATTTAGTCATTGGTCATATCAGTACCAGTCACCAGGAAGAATGTTTCCGTCTGATTACCGTCAAGGTCGAGAGGGTAATTAGTATATACTGCACACACAGATCCATGTCATTTTATTGGTTGAACACGCATCACTTACTATCCTTTATTTTGCCGCGTATAGACCAATCCGTACGCGCAAGTGATGCACGCCGCGCCGCCGTTGCTGGAACGCTGGCGGCGCAAGGTTTGGTATAAGAAAGAGGAAAACCGATCCCCCGTTTACTTTTTATGCGAACTAAGTAGTGCCTTCCTCAATGATTTACACAATTTCTCCGACAGGACAGCATGTCAAAAATGATGTAGAACACACTTATTGAAAATGTTCAACTGAACAGAAAGTGACTACTGAAATGCTGACAAGAAACCTTTCTGTCGTAACGCATTTTAAATCCGAACGTGCGGTTTCCATGCCCACTACACTTTAACTCACCAAATGTGTGCGCCATTTTCGTTATTCGCTTTCTGTTTAGTTGCAAACAGTCATGGCCAGTGTTGTACATCGTAACGTCACGCTGCCCTGTCAAGGAAAGTTGTATATGAGGAAGACACATATTTGCATCAAAAGTAAAAAGAGCGAATGGGTTTTTCTATGTCTATATATCCTATATGGATAATTATAGGACGCTTCTGACGCTTCGGAGCGTCGTTATCAAAATAATGGTTCCCGCCCATTTGTCGGAGCATGCAAGGTCGTGTCACGGCGGCCAGAGTTGGTGTATATGAATGGACTAAGTATTTGTAATGTTGGCCGCGTGCTTCAAGGGAAGAAGTGTGCGATTTTGACGTTTTAATGAACTTTTTTGGTGATGCGTAATTATTTGGATGATCACTATAAAAAGACCAAGTACATTTAACTCTCCTCGGGCATTTGCAGGTGAAGGAAATGACGTCTGATAAATTCCAATTTCCTCTTTGAATAAATTTATGCAATTGCTTTTATAGTTGCTGTACAATGCCAGTGCTGTGTACTGCACTGTATGATTTCTCACAATCAGATTGGTTAATGTGATAATATTAGCAGCGTGCCACCATGCTATCTTAAGGATTCCCAACTGAACAGAGGTTTCTGAAAAGATGCTAACCACACAGGATATAATGCACCAATAAAGAGTGCGGCAGAAAGAAATATTTGATACAATTGTGTACAAGGTCCGAATTGAAATGGAAAACATCGACAATGACTTGAATGGAAACCGACAGGGACAATTGCTATCCAAATGAATTTTGATTCATGGCAATTCAAAAAGATTTTAAGAGATAGGAAAGGCAGAGTAGTCTCAGTTTGCCTTCAGGAGAAGCGCGGCCGCTGTTCGCAAGCAACTCTTCTGACTTTGTTTCTGTGATTAAATATTGGCTGATGCAAAAAGCTGCCTTTTTGCAGTGTATACACGCTCCTATTGAATTAAAAGATACGCTTTCCTTTAAAGGAAAATTTTTGTCGCATTCAAATGAAAGGTTTTTGAGTTTCAGCGTCGTTGCAACCAGATTAAGCTATCAATATCAGGATTTTGTAGACCTACATACTTATAACACTAGCTTCACCAATATGACCTTCAGTATGGGTTGCGTACTAATTAAAACGATCGCTAAACCAAGAGGACCTTGAGCTGCGTGCTAACCAAATTAACCAGTTTAATTTCAATGATCACTACCCAAAACTACCGTGAATATGAATGGCTTACTTACTAAGCAACGTAACCAGTTAAGTATGCAAAATGATCGTTAAACCAAAATATTACCTTGGGTTTGAGAGATGCACCAGGTAAATTAACCAGTTGGTTATATAACGATTACTTAAACCAAAATGACCTAAAGTGTGGGTTGCGTTCCAGCTAAATTAACCGGTATAAACTGATCGCAGACCAAAATGACCTTTGACTGTGAATAATAAACTATTGGTATTAACCAAAATAACCTTCGATATGACCTGCTTTCCAACCAATGTAAACCTTGACTTTAAAAAGTGTTTCCAAATAATCGTCATTGCCATCAGTTTCATAATCACTAGAGCCAAGACTGTTGTTTTTCCACTTTCATATAAACTATTTGATCCATTAAAAAAAATCCATCAACGATGTAGCAGGACAATTGTCCCCAGTTTAGTCTGGGTCCTTACAATATCGTAAGGATTGACGATGACTCCAAACAAACAGCCCTTACTTTTTAACCAGTTAAAAATTAAAAACGTCCTTCTACCTGGCGTAACGAGATAACCTAAACCTACACACCATTGAAATTCAAACCCTCCAAACCCGTTCGAAAGTAGAACCGCCTATGAACATAGCATCGTTGTCCTGTTATTTGCATCTCGTCATTCTAAACCGTTTTTGAGGCGCGTTAGTTCCCACTTCATTTAGGAATTCCATTGTCTAAATTTCTTGACGTTCGGGCTATCAGTCACCCAAAAAAGACAATTATCGTCAAATAGTTTAGTAAGAAAAAAAGGAGAGAAAACATTTATTCATACATATTAATTTATTAATTTATTAATTTATTAATTTATGTTTTTTATTTTTTAAGGTTTTTTTTCCCCCTTTAACTCCCCCCTGGCGCTTTCTAATTCAGTGCGACACTGTTGACTTTAGGTTGACATAAAACCGTAAAGGTGCATTTTCAAAACATGTTTTATAGGTAGGCTCTACGTCTGGTTATTCTTATATTGGCATTTTTGTCAGGTTGACGGGGATAGTGGACAAACATTAAAAAAAAAAGACCAGAATATATTAACAATTGTGTAAAAAGATGGATTTTAGGGGAGACTGCAAGGATATTTATTTATTTTAGATCCTGTCTACCATAATCGTCTCAAATAATTACAAGGCAAAAACCAGTATGAAGTGTATGCACATACACTGTCACCATGAAGCCGGTTAAGGTTAATTAGGTGTTATTAATAGGATAATTATTGCCAGAGCGTGGAAAATGAGGCTGAAGTTCTGAAGGCTGCTATTAAGGATGACAATCATCATTTGGTCTTTGATGCGTTTACTGTGTTTTCTGTAAATCCAATTAAACCTCAGCATAGCCGCGACTAGTTGGGTGGTGTTTGATAACTAAACGAAGTGGAAATATCCCGGTTTATTTTCCTGTTAATGGAGGTGACCTGACTAATTCTCTCATCAGATTCTGAAGCAGGAATACATTTTAATAATTTTGTTGTTTTCAATGACAAGTGACTGACGGATGTAATGTTTCTTTCTCATTTGCTTGTCATGAATAACTTAGTTATATGTCACAGATAAGTTGAGTCATACATTATAGATCATGACTTAGAAATAGTCAACTAAATAACGTAGATGTTTATTGAGAAGATCAAGGAAATATGAGTTTGAGTTGGGGAGTGAAAGCTATAAACACGGCAACAACTGTTCATAATATATCAAACCGGTGCATAATTTGAAGATCAGTATACCAAATCCACCTCCCTCTCATAATTATTTTTAAACAAACTTATAGATAAGTAAGTAAATAATAGTAACTAGGGTTTGAACAAACTTTTTTTTTCTTTTTTTTTTACATTTGCCCATTCAGTTTCCCTTGTGGTTTGTTACTTGATATTACTTAAGAAGAAATGAAATGAAAAACCATTTCAATAATAACTTAATAAATATATAAAAATGAAAATAGAAAATACCTGTTGTTGTAAACAGTAATCGAAGACTCTCAGCTGGAAACTTTAACTTGGGTGCAGGGACTAGTGATTGTGTACGCGGATCACTCAGTCATTTCCCCACTTATCCAGAAACATTATCGTCACATTATCATGTGCACTTTTCTTTGCAGAGAAAGGAACTCTCTTTATTGAGTTAAAAAGTCTATGTGTTGTTCTTTAATTGGCAGCTGCACTCGGTGCCCACGGGTGGTAAGTGTTAGGTGTGATGCCCAACACCGTGATACCCCTGCTCCTTGTCAGATTTTGGCAAACCCGGGACGTTTGTTTGTTGGAGGGGTACTTTGAGGTTGTTAGGTGTTTTTTTTTTTTAGCATGACATTTGAGGTCGGGAAACAGGTTCTTAATCGTATTTGTTCACCTACGGTGTGCATTAGAAATTCAGTTTTTGTTTTTGGATAATCATTAGCACTGAGAGAGGTTCCATGGTCTTTTCCGAGAATCCTTCCGGATGATTCTCTGAAGAGTCGGACATTTTGCGTGTGAATCGCTATCAGTCTCTTCGGATGGGACGCTAAGTTGTCAGTCCTGTGTGTTGTGTAATGTACGTTAAAGAACCCAGTACACACTTATCGTTACAAGAAGGGGTTTCCCGGTGTTTTGGCTCGATTGGCTTTACATTGTACCGCGTCACCTTGTAAACCTTTACAGGCTTTCATACAAATGGTATCATCATTTCACAAGTCAGCAAACCTGTCTTTAAGAATTATAAAAGCTTTAAGGCGCTTGTAAAGATAAAGCACTATATAATATTTGATAACTGTTAATGTCAGTTTAAACCATTGCTTTGTCATTCGGACAAGTCATGAAGCCGTAAAGGTCCTGCGTTCTGTGTCACGTTGAAGAGCACATACTGTTATCCTGCAAACGAAGGGACTTTCCCAGGTATTTGTGCGACAGTTTGGTAGAATTTGCGCCACGGGTCATTGTATCTTTTGAGGCCTGTGATTTGCTTAGATTTTGTAATCGATAATCTTTTGACTTCAAACTTTCTTGATGGTGTGACCTTGGGCCTCCCATCTAGTGTTCTTAAGGCTAGTTAATTATTATTAGATTCATTTAATGTATGTAGGAAATATGCCAGAGTGCAATCGGTTATGATCTTTTCAGATTTGAAAAATTTTGTATCAAACTGTCCCGAAAGAAGCCGTGTCAATATCAAGAGATAAAGAAAGTCCTATTTGCTCATTACTTTGAGTTTCTATGATGTGTAGTGGTTTAATGAGTCTCAAAGTTTTTCTTTTTTGTGTTTGTGTGTGTGTGTGTGAGTTTGTTTTCACATTCAAACCGGGGACCTATAACAAAAGAGGACAATAGGGTCCCCGGTTGGGTAAAGGTCCCCAGTTGGAAATTGTGTACAAAACCAATGGGAGCTGTTGCCAAAAAGTTAAAGTCCAAACAAAAGAGGGACAATAGGAGGTCCCCGATTGGAGGTGTTTACACACTTGTGTGTGTGTGTGTGTTTTGTGTGTGTCAAACCCTTGGAGATGATCAAGATAGCCTGTGTATTTTTTCATTATATACGTGACTCATTGAGCTCTATCAATGTTGTAAGAACACGTATGGATTCGCACGAACGTGTATTTGTTTTAAAAGCTTTGCATTTCGTGCATGGATACAGAGAAATCGAGGCACTGTTTGGTGGTTCGACAGGTGAACATCATACCCGAATCCTCCCCCAATCTACCCATACATTTTCCAACCCAATTCAGAATACCAAACTTGTCAACAAGACCATATTGTTTAACACTATTCACCTGCCAGCTTTATTCTCCCCAATTATGTATAGCTCTGAAGACAATGTCTTCTTGCCGTTTTATGCAAGGATTTTTACTTATTGTGTGTGATGCAAACTTGTTAGAACATTTTTAGTATTAACCTTATGTACATTTTTGAAATTTGTATCCTTTCGTTAGTTTTGGTTAGTTTGTATTTGTTTTCAGTTTTTTGTCGAGGGCATTTTTAATTTCCCCAGTGAGGGATGATAAAGGTTCATCTTTATCTGGCTGCTATCTATCAATCATTAGCACACCTTGTGTAGAAATGTCAACTCAAAGTCTAAGCAATCAAGACATAACGGTCTGCTAAATTCTTCTTAAACATGTACACCTTACAATCTTGTTTACAAGTTATCAACTGAAGATGGGACTGTGGGAGACCGGGAGAGAAATCGAGATATCAAAATTTCCCACTTGAAGAAGATGACCGGGTTTGACCCGCCGCGGTATATCCGCAGAGAAAGTGCTTGCACGACCCATTCAAGTGTGTGTGTTTTTTTTCTTCTGCTTCTTCTCTTCTTCTTCTTCTATATCATACGATCTTTGATATTTTCTCTCCCCCCCCCCCCCTTGGCAACGTATCTTGTTCTTAATTTGTTCATATTGAGTAGGGGCAAATTGGGGAAGAGGACCCACAATCGTGCGATTACTTGGGAATATCTGTCGTATTGTACACCATAGGGACTTGGCAGAAAATATTGAATTGCAATTCGTATTTATTTCAACCAGGTTTTTTTTTCTTCTTCTTTTTTTCTTCTTCTTCTTTCCCTTTCTGCGCCGTAGAAAGCAGAAACAAAACTCCATGCGTTGCGTGCGTTGGCATCTGTATTTGTTTGCAGGTGTCCCGGGCATCGAAAATAGAAAAAGCGTAATCAGATTTCTGGTGCAAGTTATACATCTAGGGGAAATTTCTGTGCGTTCCATCTCGATTGAGGTATACGTACCTGGGGGAAATTTCCCAAAGAGCTTGATCTGTTCCTCTGCGTCAGTGCCTGTCAGTAATTGACAACGTTGAGAAAACATAGTTAGTTTTAGAGATGCCGAAGCCGACAGGACAAATGCGAAAATTAGAAATATACACTTTGACCGAGAAGGACGAAGAGAGATACAACTAGACATAATTTTTTGTTCCATAACAAAAACAAGGTGTTCGGTATAGACATTTTCGAGTTAGCAGAGGTAGTGTTTTCAAAGCAAAAACCGAAAAAACTTAGTACGACAAATTGATACGTAAAGTGAATGGTAGAAGATTTCGTATTTGAAATAAAAAACTTTGATAAATTAAAAAACTGATTAAATCATTCCGTTTTCATAGCTCATTTTATTATCAAAACATTGAGATTCATAGTTATTGTTTTGCTGGAATTGACAGTCCTATGGGTAAAACTGTATTCGGTATACAGGGACCATCTGATTTCAAGATCATATTGTTTGCAGGCCTCAAAACGAAGACCGGGAGTGATTATTTTCACTTAAGCTCTCAGTTTTGACCAGAATTGAAGCTCACAGGGAGACACAGTTTGTGTAATCATTGGGGATGGTGCAAGTTATGTATATACAAATTTGGTTCTCCGGATAAAGGTTAATTTAATGTAAGGACGCCATCGAGTCGTCATCATCCCGAAAATAACTGCAGTTTCATCTACACACTCGGGTCTAAGTATGTAAAGTTGTAGGTCTCAACCCTTTTTTGGTTAATGGGATATGAAGTTTTTAAGTATGGAATAAGCATCTTTCAGTTTCGACC
Organism: Pisaster brevispinus; assembly: GCA_023634235.1. Classification (NCBI taxonomy): domain Eukaryota; kingdom Metazoa; phylum Echinodermata; class Asteroidea; order Forcipulatida; family Asteriidae; genus Pisaster; species Pisaster brevispinus. The sequence continues at coordinate 2,123,434 of JAMKCF010000026.1, forward strand.
AGAAGTAAAGGTCACAGAGCTGCATAGGGTCACACTTTGTGTAAAATTAAAAAAATACACTCCATGGTCTTTCACATGGACCAAAGATCTGGTATGTAGCAGTTATAGTTTTCCAGATAAGTTTTTTTGTAAAAATTAAACATTGATTCAATGTTATGACGTCATTGGTGACGTAATCATGCCGAAAACCTATGTGGTTTCATTGACACACTAAGGTCTAAGTACATGGTTAGCATAAAGTCAAAACCCTTTTTGGTTCAAGAGTTGTTTTTTTTCCATACACAGTACATCTGAGCGGGGATTAGCATCAATTCAATCCGATAGTTGAAAATTAAACCATGAAAAAAATAATGATTTTTGAAAGTAAAAAAACAAAATAAAAAACACTAGGCAAGTTCATGGATATCAACATTATTGTAGACAAAAAAGGAATGCCCCCTCTTTTTAACGGTGATTTTGAAATAAAGCTTACCATTTTAATCACCGTGTCTGAAGGGCATACTCAGGGGGCCTAGAGCGCCTTTGGCAGGCATGGTCACGTCGATCAACGTGACGTGGGTCTCGGTGTTTGATGAGAAACAAACCAATGTCGTTCTTTTTCAGTTGAAGTTTTTGTCATTTAGTCAAAGTCATACAAATCCCTAAAGCAGGTGGACATGTCAGTAAAACCTCCTCTTTTATTCCTTGTTTTCCATTAAGCCATCAGACGAGCACAGCGGAACTAAATTCACACTGAACTTTGAATGAGTTTGAGTTTTTTATGTGCGGGACACGTGTTGTTACAACGTACAAGAATAAGCAACGCAATGATACATTTCCGTTGTGTGGGACTGTGTGCACAGGCTTCGTGGACTTTGAACCTTATGAATAATGGAGCGGACAGTCAGTTACAGCGCTTTTCTCCATACACACATAAACTGCGGTTAATACTAATTTTGGCTGTAACACCCATTTAGGACCAGAAGTTAAGGTCATATTGGCATCATTTCTGTGCAAAAGTTTCGGAAGGATCATAGATCTACAATCTGATGTGAAAATTGTGACGAAACGATCAGTAGTTTTTGAGATATGAATTTTTTAAATATTCAACTTCCGGTTTGAACCGGAAGTCAAGGTCAAATGAGGTCGCGTTCAGTGTAGCGTTTTTAGAGTCATACCAGGCCTATCCGATGATGTATAGATTGTGAAAATCCATTGTGTAGTTTTGGAGTTATGATTTTTTCAAATATTAAACTTTGATTTAACGTAACTCGACACCTGATGACGTCATCATGACGTAACTGAAGCGGTTTCATCTCCTAATAAATATCTAACTAAATATGAAGTTTCAAGTTCATATGAGCTTGGAAAGGGTGCTTTTGTTAGCGGACAAGGGACGCTGAGAAGAAGAAGAAGAAGAAGAAGAAGAAGTATTAAGAAAAAAAAAAAAAAAACCGAACAATAATAAGAGGTGTTCCGGGCTGAATGCCCGAACACCTAAAAATAAAGACCAACAATGATTGCTTATCATGAGATTGGACAAGAAGGGGAATGGGATGCCATCCTGATTCGACACTTTCTTGTTGAATCAGCCCCCGGAGCGAAACATTGGCAGCGATTAGGAGAATCACTCCAACCAATTCTGCGAGGTTAGACCGCACAAGAAGGGGTTTAACTGACGATGATCAAGTTGCAATACCACTCCTCTGCAGGCATTGCATCGGAGTAAACGTTGCATTTCCTTGAAAGAAAGCCCCCCCCCAAAAAAAAAATAAATAAATAAATAAATAAATAAAATTAAAAAAAAAAAAAAAAAATATAAAAAAAAAAAAAATAAATAAATAAATAAAAAAAAAAAAATAAATAAATTAAAAAAAAAAAAAAAAAAAAAAAAAAAATATATATATATATATATATATATATAGCTAGTCATGAACCACAAGGGAAACTGACTGGGAAATTTTTATTTAAATAGTTCGGGTTTGAACAAAGAAAAATTGACTGGAGCGGGACTTGAACCAACGACCTCCGGATTAACGTACCGGCGCTCTACCAACTGAGCTATCCAGCCCTATGTTGGCGGTCTCCCTATTAGTCAATATCTTTGTTCGGGGTGCCAGTCAGAAGCCATACAACCGTTAACTGCCGTGTAGCCAGGGATCACACCCACGTTTACGATTCAACCTGGGAAGCGGCAGCCACGGGATCACCTTAAGGGGATGCGACTTTTTAATATTAAATAGCTAGTCATGAACCACAAGGGAAACTGACTGGGAAATTTTTATTTAAATAGTTCGGGTTTGAACAAAGAAAAATTGACTGGAGCGGGACTTGAACCAACGACCTCCGGATTAACGTACCGGCGCTCTACCAACTGAGCTATCCAGCCCTATGTTGGCGGTCTCCCTATTAGTCAATATCTTTGTTCGGGGTGCCAGTCAGAAGCCATACAACCGTTAACTGCCGTGTAGCCAGGGATCACACCCACGTTTACGATTCAACCTGGGAAGCGGCAGCCACGGGATCACCTTAAGGGGATGCGACTTTTTAATAAAAACTGGCACCCCGAACAAAGATATTGACTAATAGGGAGACCGCCAACATAGGGCTGGATAGCTCAGTTGGTAGAGCGCCGGTACGTTAATCCGGAGGTCGTTGGTTCAAGTCCCGCTCCAGTCAATTTTTCTTTGTTCAAACCCGAACTATTTAAATAAAAATTTCCCAGTCAGTTTCCCTTGTGGTTCATGACTAGCTATTTAATATTAAAAAGTCGCATCCCCTTAAGGTGATCCCGTGGCTGCCGCTTCCCAGGTTGAATCGTAAACGTGGGTGTGATCCCTGGCTACACGGCAGTTAACGGTTGTATGGCTTCTGACTGGCACCCCGAACAAAGATATTGACTAATAGGGAGACCGCCAACATAGGGCTGGATAGCTCAGTTGGTAGAGCGCCGGTACGTTAATCCGGAGGTCGTTGGTTCAAGTCCCGCTCCAGTCAATTTTTCTTTGTTCAAACCCGAACTATATATATATATATATATGTAATAAATTTTCAGAATATGAGTTAAACAAACTCTGGCATATCTCTCTTCTGGACAGACTGTTTCGTACCATAAGGCCCTCATCGACAGAATGACGAAAACAGAATACAAGTAGCATCTTACCTTATTTCGAATTAAGCGCGCGCAAGCGCGACGCGCGTTACGTCATTGAAGTTAGTACGCGTTTACGTCACTGAAGTAAGAACACATCTGTCTCGATGCCGGCACTTTGAGACGATTTCGCTTTTCTTATTCAGTGTACCTAGGTCTGGCCTACATATGATTATGTACTTCTCTGCTATACACAAATTGCATCTCTTGTTTACGTTAGAGTATGGCAGTGCTTTCTGAACAATGTCCCATTTAATTTCATAGTCTTTCCCCTCGTCCTTTAAGTCCCATTTATGTTTACATAGCTCTGTTTGTGCCCTCATGCTCTCGGATCTGAATGACCTCTTGTGGTTCGCTAGTCTCGCCTTGATTATATATATAAAAATAATTAAAAAAAAAAAAAAAATGAATAAAAAAAAAATAATAAAATAAAAAATCACCCCCACCGTTGCGGATGAATTTTCTCGTCAAGAACTGCACGCAACTAGTTTTATGAAAGTGTTTTCAACTAAAGACTGTATGTTACACTACAATTGTATTAACTTACTCTTAGAAAAGTGTGATAATTGAAAAAAATGTTTGTCTGTGTTTCTTATACAATGCTCTAATTGTCGGTCTTCGATACATGCTTTGGCAAATATTACATGTTGCAGAAAAGTCCGGGGAACATACTGTTTTATTCTGCAACAAAAACTAAATCGGGTGCAAGACACGTTTGCGAAGACTGTGAACCTTCAAAACACATCGTCCATCCTCCATACATTACCAAAAAAAAAAAAAAAACACTTCATGGTTTTTTTTCTTAATTTTGTAAAACAGCCACAAACTTTGGGCTATCGGTTTTGCCGGCTATCGAAATTGACAGCGCCTTGTAAGGTTAATTGCTCTGGCATGGACCCAGGTGTGGAGCAAAACACAAATCAAATCAGAGCGGTATTGAATGAAGTCAATTGGCAATACCAAGATGAAGGGATGTTATTGCTGACGACGCAAATCCTGTTAAAACTGCCCTGCCCACTTCTCCCTAAACTTCCTTCTGATTCTCACCCGACGGGAGCTCCCGCCTCATTCTCAGTTTCTCGTTTAGTTTATTTAGACCATCGGCCGTCCAGTCGTATCTTACAGTCTTGTTCTCTTCAACGAGGGTTTACTCAGTAACCACTCAAAAACGAAGATAATAATACCAACTTGCAATTTTTGCTTGTTCCCACGCTCAAATGTTGCACATTATTTCGTAATTTGACGACAAAAATCGCCCTAATTTGTGCAACGATATACGGTAACTGAGTCAGGCGCGAGTAGGTTGTCCAATGAAATTTGGTCTCTCATCAGGCAATTGACCAATCAAAATTAGTCTTATGGAAGCGTGCGGATGTACGAAGGAACGCGCTGCGACGTATTATGTAGAAGCGAAGCGCATTTACGAATTTGCACAATTTTGAGATTGCGCTGTTATTCTGCATTCCCAGACTAGCACTGAATCTGAAAATTGAGCAAAATTTTGCGCAATCTCCATATTGTGCAAATCTATAAAATGCGCTCAGCATAAACAAAATTTTCACGCAGCTGGATGTCATGTGGGCAACATGTCAGAAAAAGACAGCGAGAAGCAGTCAAATTTACAGTGTTATGCCCATTTGTGTGATGTTCATGAAGCCTTTACACCTATAACTGAAACATAGTGGACAAAATTCAGACAATGTGTGCAGATTTGGAAGGAACTTCACGGAAAATCAGCTGAAATAGCGAGGTGTTTCTTGCAAGATAGTGGCGGTGATGGTGCAGCTTGCGCTGCAGTAAGTTAGTACCTAACGCAACGATGGTGGTTTTCCCCCTTTTCATCAGAAGGGTTACCAATATTTCACGGATGCTACAAAACAAAGACGGGCTGTACTTGCCAGGCAGAAGCTAAATAAGGAACGTGTGCCTGCTGCTGAAGGTTAGAGAATCAATTGTTTCAAGTTATATATTGAACATTTATTTTTGACATTCGTGACTGCATTCTCTTGCTCTTATTATATAGACTTACTCTGAGATTGGGTGGCTAGCTGCGAAACTGTACCGCAGTAGCTATTGTGTTCGCTACCAACATTTCTATTTTTTAAAGTTTTATAGAGCTGGGGCGGTGAGTCAAAATAAAAAAAAACCAAGAGGTGTTCATGCACGTATTGCACGGACATAGGTATAAAGAACATGTTGGGCATTCAGACCCATATTTGTTCACAGTACTGTTTGTAGCCCTGATGTCTAAGGTTCATGACCAAGACTCAAGAGCTACGTTTATCAGCTACACTAAGTCTTGGGTAGGTGCAGTGATCAGTAACCCTCCTCCCAGTCCCAGTGGCCTTTGCACGAAGGGTAATGGCTTGTATTGTGTACATTTTCTGTACTAACTAGTAGTAGTAACTACAGGCGATATGACTAATGAGCCATTTCTGTCGGAGTGTCCATATTTGCAAGATTTTCAAAATTTTTACAAATAAAAAAAATTCATAAAAAGGGAACAGAAATTGTCTCCATGAGTTGGGAATTAATTATAGCACTGAATAAATTATTTAATTCCTCAACAGATCGACAAAAAAATTCACAAGAGACTGTCGAGTTGCCAGTTTGAAATAAATTGCTTGTAGTGACTTCCATAAAATGGTTCCCAGTTTTTTTTTTAAACTGTTTAGCTTGTTTTTGTTTAAAAAGTATTATTATTTACATTTTAGAAAAATCATTGGTGCCAAAAGTGTTATTTGAAGAGGGACTTAATTATTATTATTTTTTTTCCCAACCAGATCTCAGTGAATCTTCTCACATCAGAGAGGAGGACTCGGAGCCTGCTGAAAAGAGAATTTGAATGCTCCAGTCAAGTTCTTCAATGAAGAAAGAGGGAACCTTATCATCTGCTCATATTTTACCGAGAGTTTGCATCATTTGCCATGAAACTCGGTATTCAAACACTTTTTACAGCCCAAATCGCACATTCCACATTTAACCATGAACAATGTGTGTACAACCCTGCACCCCCCCCAAAAAAAAGTTGAAGTAAATAAATAAAATAAAATACACGTAATCAACTTATTCATGTATGTGTTTGGTTGGGTAAAATGGTAGCTGTAGGGCTCTTCTTGTCTGTTTTGGGGAAAAAAGGGGAGGAGCAGGTGATACTGATGGCTACATGTACAAGATATTTTTTATTTTAGTAGTTCTAAGACCTGTGCATGTACTATGTAATTACGCAAATTCTCTAAATTGGCAGTGCATGTGACAGGACCATCAATTTAAAGCTAAGTTTCTTTTCAGAACCACATTAATTGAAAGTTGCATGTGCAATGTTATGGTCAACAAACAGTAGTAATTCAAATGAGATTTAAAGGTTTGTGATGAGAAGTAATCAGGTGAAGTGTTTCTTGTAACAAAACACTGTGGTCTGTTCTGAACTTAGGAGTTCTGAAAAGAACCAGGATGCATCACAGTACAAAATAGAAACAAAAAAATCACTCATTTGCTTGCCACAAATAAGCATACCTTTCAGTATAATTATGGTTAGCTTTTTTTAATGAAATGACAACGGTCCAGTAAGCAACAATTCTGCTACTTACAGGTTTTGTAAAATTGGGCCCAGACTGTCTGACTAGAAATTGGTAATCTAATCTGAGACCATTCTCCATCACCAGTCAACTTTCCTAGCACATCACTATTTTTAAATACTTACTTTAACTTTTTGTATTTTTTTACAACTACCATAGAGCATCTTCATGTATATATTATTTTTAAATGGAAAATATTGAAAAGGACATTAACGTTGCATTTACATTTCAATTCTTTATCTTATCACACTTCATTAATAATCGATACACACATTTTGTATTATTCAAAGTGTTGAAATAAAAGGTTAACATCTGTTAAATGAGCATTCCTTTGTCTTTATGCACACAAACCATGACCATTATGACATGATATTATGTGGTTCTTTTTGTAAGTTATGAGTTTGTTATTCATACAGGGGACTGTTTTAAAACTCATACAGAGCTGTGGTGTGAAATTTAAGCAAAATTTAATGCACAAAGGAATGGGTTTTTTTAACACATGATAACAACATTTGTAGGACATATTTTCTACAGAAAATGATTTGTAGGGACAGGAACATTCAAGTACAAAACCTAATAATTTATTAAATTCAGCATTCATATTTTTGATTATGCAAGTTGAATTGACATTCAATAAATTCAAAGATGGAAATATCTGAGGCTTCTTACTTTTTCTAAGGGCTGTTTTGACATACTTTGTGGGTTAAAAAGTATATCAAAAACTCCAGTTATTTTACAATCAACATGAAATAGTTTGCTTATTTATTTGGCAAGACTGAACCCCCCCTCCCCCAGTCAGGTTTTTTATACTTGTGATGTACCCCATTCCTTTCCATGTGTTATACCTGAATTGTTAATTGCCTGGAAATAGTGTGTTAAAGATTCAACAATTTCACAATGGATCAACTGGCCTATAGCATATTCCCCACCACATAAACACCAAGTACAGTTGAAAATTAGTGTTCCAATAGTTGATATAAGCATACAAACTTTTAGAAATGCTGTTAGCATACATGATCTTTAAAATTATAAAGGTTTCCACATCATAATCTGATTTTTTTTTGGGGGGGGGGGTAAACTGTGCCTAGCTGGAGAAAGCCTCTCTTTCTTTGGTCAATTGAGGGCGCTGTTTTTCTTATGTTTTTCCTTATGTTCAAAAATGTGACATTTTATCCGTGAATTACACATTAATGTGCAACATTTGAGCGTGGGAACAATTGGATTCTTGCTCAGACACATATTATCTACAACTGGGCTAAGTTTCATGCAAACCCTCTCCGGAGAGAACAAGAATCGTTTTCTAGAAGGATTTCAGAGCCACGGCCCATAGTCTAATTGGGTTAGGCCTGACACATACCAGGGCAACCAACGCTTTCGTGCACGTACGGACCTTCACAGGAAGTTCACCCTCTTCTCGTACCCCCCCCCCCCCCCGGATGAAAAAGAAAACTTTAGATAGGTGCTCTCACATAATTGCCCATATGCGAGCCCATTTTGAAGCAATGCAGTACACAACCTGGCATATAGACTACCGTATGGCGTCCATCTTGGCAGCTTGATATGACCTTTAACTGTACTCGGTTTCCCAAGATGCACTGCGGTGTATTTTTAAGATGGCACCTGTGCAAATCGACTATTACGGTCAGCCAGCTTTACAGGTAGTTGGGGATTTTCGAACACTCAACCATGCGTTACCGCGTGTGGCACGCGGGAATTTTAACAAATTCCTTCCGTGATTGGTCCGTGAACCACTTGGACACTTGACGCAGCTCCAGGCCAAAACCGAAGCTGCCTGTAAAAATGCCTGTTTGTCGGGGAACTATACCTATTTCAGAGACGGTATGCGAGAATTGAACAATTATCATACTCGCCACAATTCAAAGCCATTTTCTACAGTCAAGTTGACGATTTTGTTATTGACATTTTTTCTTTCCGAGCGTGCCTAAACGCATCTCGGAAAACGTTTCAGGATCCGTCGCGTGGGCCGGGCCGCTCAGGATGTGACGGTATCGAATTGGAGATCGGGTTCTATCTGAGCGCATCGCTTAATCACTTTACGGAGAGCATTTTAGGTCCCAATCAATTCACAGTCGGTCATTAGGAAACACGCCAAAACATGTTGACCGCTAGAGACATCAGACCAGAAATAGCCACAATGTCACCACAGCTTTTTTAAAGAGACAAGTCATTCAAAGGTACATTCAACAAAATTCAACTTTGACAGGAGACAGAAAAGCATATATACATTAACAAAACTGTTTGGCATGTCAAGACAGTGAGTGGCAAGGAGGAACAGGTTACCTGAACCTTTTGTTTCGGTTTTGAAATGAATGAAGGTTGGATGTCCCCCCGAGAAGAAGAAAATCACAGTGTTTTCAAAGTGTGAATCCGCACTGTGACAACCGTATGTTCCCAGTGTGTTAGCACAGCGAATTTGATACTAGACTGCTCTGCCACCTTCTTCACGGTGTGTCCTCAGCGGGCCAAGTCAAGCTTTCTGCAGTGATAATGACGTGTACACTTTATGTGGTGATACTGCTCCACGGGTTATCACAAAATGAACTGTGCTAATGGTGGTGGGAAGCTGGTCCGAAAAGGTACTTTTGGTGATTTTTACCACGATGCTATTATGTTAAGATTGTCGTCATTAAAAAAAGTACCCGACTCTTCCTCCCAGACGCCCCCCAGTTCCATGAAATTGCTCCCGGCGTTTGCGAAACGGATGATGACTTCGCAGATAATATATTGGCGTGAACGTGACGCAACACCTTTCTTGGCTAGTCCGTTCGTGCCACTTTTCCTTCTTAAAAGAACGTCACATTACAACGCACGGATACACCGCTGAAAACTCCCGCCGCGCACGTCATGTTTGTTTTTGTAAAGCGTACGATGTGTTACATGCAGTAGTCATCGGGGTTGGTGCTAACATCGCGCTCATATGAGCGGTTGACGCCTCATGCCGGAATATTTAGCACAACCCAGTCGGTATTAGTTGTTGGTTTCACAGTAGCTTTTGGAGGGCTTCCAGGTGAAGTTAAGTCTTTGCCGTCTGCTGCATATCCATACGTTGTTGAAACGAAGGATACCCTTTTTCTTCAAAATGAAGCACACGTCAGTTGTCAATCCCCTCAAGGTCTGAGGGAGTTTCGGAGGATTCGGGCGGGCTTGAGAACAGTAATCGCTCTACTTTTGCGTTAGAGTCGGGAACTTTGTATAAGATTGATCAGGGCTCTTGCGATTAAACCTGTTTGTGTATATACAGGTACGTGATTGTACATAAATACACTCTTAATAAGAAAAATCGAGTCAGAATTGACCTGCATACGGGGTCCCAGGGGCTTGACCAAATACAGGGCCAGGCTGACCGAAAAATGGTTAGGATTTCTTTTTCTTTCTTTTTATTTTTAAAGTGTAAACAAAATTGTAACATCACAAGAATCGTAAAATGGCAAACGGTACAATGGCAGATAAACTGTAAAGGCCGTGTAGACATTTAGGCCTATACTAAAACAGTGATATTGTCTTGCAGTTCCTAAAATGTACAGTGGCTGTCTCACCTTGGCACTCTTAATATAGCACATTAATTTTAAAAGGTAAAAACCATTCGGGTTTTACATCAGCAAGATAACTCGTGCATGACATTGTGTGCTGTCGCGTGCCACTCAAGTTGTTTGACAAACGTCCTACAAAGTTACTAACAACTGTGGTACTTGGGCCCAATATCATGTCATAGCATGTTCAAGAAATACACCTGCTAAGTGATGTTTTAAGCTTTGCATGGTGTAGGAAATAAGAAGTAACGATATTAACTTGTAAACTTTCGGGAATCATGTGTAAATTTCTTCTGCCAGGATTGCTGAATCCGAAAAGAACAGGGTGTGGCCTCGATGTTTCAAACAGTAACACCCTCTGCTCACCTTTGGGAAAAAGGAAGATGGACCTCTCATATATCAAGCAGGCCTCCCCCACCTTGTTGTTGTTGTTGTGGTTTTGGTTTTTTTTTTTCCTTTCCTTTTTACATTTTCCTAATATATTATATATACCTGAAAAAGATATAGGTACTTTACAGTTGAATATGACTACATGTACTTATTTCTTCTGGTTCACCGTAGCGCTCATAATTTGATCATCCCTCTCCAAACAGGGGGAAGCGCTGAAATTTTATTTATAAGTGCGTCTTTGTGAATTGTATAATATTCAAAGAAGGCAGGGCCCAGCGGAATTAATTCTTGAAATGGTTCACTATGAAGGTTTTGTGATCAATTTGATTGTATTCGGTCGTTTTCTTTATTTCCCCTCTACGTGACGTCCTTTCGTGTCACGGTTTATCGAATTTGGTGTACCGTATTATCTATTTGTTACAAGAATTGTGGTTCGTACTATTGGAACGGGAGAAAAACTCGAGCTAAGACGAATTGAGTTTTGCATTGTGCGAATTTGGATTCGCGGGGGGGGTGGTACGCTGCGAGTGAAACACTGGATTGGCACTTTTTTTTCTTCATCGTTTTCATCATCTTCTTCCTCTTTTTGTTTTTCTTGATGTTATAAGAAAGAATCTAATCAAATTCCAGCAGATATTCTGGCTTTCAGGCTAGATCATGTACCTTAATCCAACAGCGGGCCTCCTGGTCATGATTGTAAATATTGGTCACAAATAAATTCGTCAGAAAAACCTTTAACAAAACAAACAAAGGCTTTCGTGAAGTTTTCATGTACGCTGTTTACATATTATTACCAAGGGTATCATAAACTTATAATGCGTATTGCGTACATCTTTGGAACACCAATTGAAAGGAAACTCTAGTAAAACAAATCTTTGAAGAAAGAAACGTACTACGTTTTGATCGAATGTTTGCACGGTGTGGTTAACAGGAAGCAACTATACTAGTAATCTTGTGGGTACAACGATGTTTGAATCTCTATTAGGAGGAGTGTCGGCTCTGGCTAAAGAGCCATGAATAAATGTGAGCAAGCACTCTTCCCATAAGAACGGACATGGTTGCACCAGCAAGTTTACTACACTTCACATAGTGAGTATTGTTGAGTAAACTTGGCTTTCATTTTTGTTCCCTCAAACGTAAGTGATGTTGATATCTTGAAGTGTAGGCGCGAAGCTCAATCTCTAGATTGTGTCAATTTTTATATTAAACTCATTCTACGTATCGGGGGCTTCCTTTGTCAATATATCAGTCGTTTTTACTTCTTAACAGCTTAGTATTATTTTCATGTAAACAGTATAATTGCCCACTATTTAAACAGCTGTTTTAATGAAGATCATACCACCTGTCGTTACAAATTTCACTGTTGTTTTTTTCGAGAATCAAACAACGCTGCTGGTTGTTTTTCCGATAACGCTATACACGATTTAATAATTCAGCAGGTGATTAACCCTTCTGGTGTGAGAGTTCTTGTTCGCAACACCAAAATGGTGTGTGCTTTGACAGTTTGTCATAAAGAAATTAAACCAATATTATATTTGCTGTGTGTTGGTTCCTGACTATTATGTCCGATGCTGATCAATGTGTCCGACAACAGGCTTGGTCCATAGTGACCCATAATGTAAAAAATATTTTGTCTTTGCCATGTAGATCAAAGCGTTGTGACAGGTCTGAAATGTGTGTAATGTTAATGTGAATTTTTTTTACAGCACCATGTAAGGGTTAACACTGTGCTGTGGCGCATTTTGCAGCGGACAATACCAGGAACATCTAGCTTTGTGTTGCATACACTCTGTGGACATACCTTTGTTCTGTGCACAAAAAGCAGACACAGATTCTCCAACACAGTAAAAATGTTAAAGTGCACATAGTGTTTTACTTCCCTACATTGTGTGAACGTCTTATATTTCATGGTCCCCACTTCGTATGTATTGGTTAAACACTGGGCCGAACCCCTTCTTTTAACGATTAGTGACAAGACCAACGGTTTTTTGTCTCATCATAAGGACAGAAAAACAATGATTAAGTTATTATCCCCCCCCCCCCAAATAAAACACATGTGTCAAGACAAGCCCCGAACCTACCCTCTGCTGATCGGAACATTGGAACTTGAGTCCGGTTCACTATAGGATTACAGAACCTGAGTCCGGTTCAATATAGGACTATAGAACTTGAGTCCGGTTCAATATAGGACTATAGAACTTGAGTCCGGTTCAATATAGGACTATAGAACTTGAGTCCGGTTCAATATAGGACTATAGAACTTGAGTCCGGTTCAATATAGGACTGCTCTGCCATGACACGCCACAATACGCCTACCGAACCTTTGTGTGTCGAACTACAATGATTTGTCGGGTGTAATGATCGGCGAACATTAATGGTCAGATATAACTGGTTGTCGGTCTTAGTGTGTCGGACATTTTAGTTTGCCGGACTCTTCAATACTGGAGATCGGTTTGGCTCGGTGTTTTTTTTTCCACCCATCACCCCGTGGACCCCTTGCATGTGAATTGGGTTTTCAGTCCCTGATTGCGTAGGTTTTCGCAAATGTGGTTTTCCTACCACATCAGAAACTGAACATGTTTTTCTCGTTTTAAATGCATACTGCTATTAGCACTAAATGAACTGTTTGATGTTTAACAAGTTAAGTAATCAGTAGGATTTGGGGTTTTCAGTCCCTACCTGATTGCTTTGGTTTTCCCAAAATGAGGTTTACCTACCACACCTCCAACTGAACATTTTTTGCTCTGTTCCTAATCATCCTGCAAAGCTCTTTTCATAAAATGTATCCATGCTTGCTTATAAAATTTGTCTTAGAGGTCACTTTTGACTGATTTTAGAAATAGTTAAGTGTCCAATTGCCTACTTTTTTAAAGTACCGTCCTCATCCAATGTGCTGAAAACCAACCGCGGCGTCAAATATAATTTTGTGGCTGGTTATTCCACCGATTGCTCTTGGGCGAGACGCTGTTGTTGTCATCATCCAGTGACCCTGTGTGTGTGTGTGTCCGTCGTTTTGATAATCGCGAACCATATCAAATCTGTAACAATGCTAAATTAAATAAATATTGAAGCTTGTACAAATTCCCTTCATCCTAAAATTAAATTCCCACCATGCCACCTGCCCGCAAATTTCAAACGTGTTTTCACACCGTCGCGAATCCCATACTCTAACGTTGCTGAATCAAGATCATGGGCGCCACTTCATGCACGTGGACTCTTTTAAAATGCACACACTAAAATAATATTGTGTTATAAGTGGACGCAGCACAAAAGGGTTGACGACACCTTTCCAATGAACCCCCAAAACAGTCTTAGAACGGGACGCGGCATCACAAAGGGATTGTGAACACATTTAAAATGCTCTCTGAACAGTATTCGTGGACGCCACACAATGTGGTACGGACACTTTCGGAAAGGGCATAAAAACAATGTTCTGTTGTAAGTGAACCAAGCACAAAGGGGTTCAAAATAACATTTTTGATGTACCTCAAAATAGTTCTATGTACTGGACGTCGAATCACAACAGGATTGTGAATACATGTATAGCAGACTAGGATAGTATAACTGGACGCCATGCACAGATGTTGTCCACACCTTCGGAACGCACTATAATATTGTGTTACATGTGGACATTGAAATAGTTTTATAACAGGACGCCGCACAACAAACAGATTTTAAACACATTAGAAATACTCAAGACAATAGTATAACTTGACACAAGATATTGTGGCAACCTTTGGAACGCACACTAAAAAGTATATGCAGTACAAAGGAGTTAAGTGTTAACACCATTGGAACGCACACTAAAGAAATGTTAAATACGGAACCCATAGTTAAGGAGTTGTGGACACATTTGATTTCCCAAATCGACTACTATTAGGCTTATAGTTTGAATGGACACTCAAATGATATATCCGGACGCCTTTATACAGCAGGGTCCGGGACACCTTTTTAATTCACACTTAATTGATATTATTGCTGGACACCACACGAAGGGGTTGTGGACACAGTTGCCTAGCAAACTAAGATATTTAACTGGGCGTCTCTGATTAATTTATGCCTGGATATACGCTCCAACGGGTGTGCTGGTTGTCGGGAAACCAAGCTCCTGTTTAGTTTCTATGGAATTTTCAATTGTTGGTAGTAGAAGGAAAAACTTCTCTATCCAGTTTGTAGGTTATGTGTACATCGAGCAATGTTAAATCTAGTTAAACATTGAAAAACGTAGATTGTACTCACGGCTTGAACGAAAACAAAATGGAAGGAAGATATGGTGTAACGTGTACAGATAAAGAACGGCACCGTTTGTTACAAACGCGGTTTGACTTGAACAGCCCTCAGTTAACACCTTATACCGGGAATTCTAGTCCACAATACGGAGTCCCAATAGTGCCTGCCGCTTTTCCAAAACAAAGAGAAAACTGTCTCACCCAACTAACATTATTTTTGTTAGGGCACGTGTGGCACTCTTGGAACTCCGTACACACGAGAACCGGAACAATAAAAATGTTATAAAGACTTCGTGGACAACCAGAATTAGGCAATAACAGCAGTACTAATGTGAACAGACGCATGCAATGCAGCCCACTTAATTGCCAATTTTGCCATCGACTGTCATGCACGAGCACATAAAATCAATACATTCCCTGGTGGTAAAAGAAAATATCACGTTTTGGCAGGTTAACACACAGTTCCAGAAATGACAAATGTTCCTTATGTTATAATGTACATGTTTACTGAAACAAAAAAATTAAAATGAGTGTTTACTCTAAATTCCTTTTTTTTTCCATAATCAATCAATAAATATTTTTTTTAAATGCCTTGTAACCTTGTGTTTGAGTTTTTGTCCCGTAATATTGTTTATTTATTTGTTGATTATCAGTTTATTATTGTGTTAATAAATCGTAAGCGTGTTAAATACCGGCGCCTTTGGGAGGCTTCCACACATTTCCTTGGCCTTTTTTTAATCGGTAGTTTGCTGCTGAATAATTTTGGTCTTGATTATCGCCAGTTCTGACTTAAGTTTCACTGTAATCGGTCTCCTGCCCCTCTGCCGCCTGAGTGTTGCCTTCAAGTGGTCAGAGTAGGATGCCATGGCTACATTGGGTAGACCCATTGATATGCACAAGTGCCAGCCACTGTAAAAAAATAATAATAATAATAACAACATTAAAACAAAGAAGGAAAACAGTAAATCTATGCAATTAAGTCAGCAGCGTCTTCCCTATCTGACTGAGTGGACGTACTGTCATAATGAGTCACAATGAGCTAATTATTTTGGTGGGCATCTTAAAAAAAAAACAATTATCCAAATAGTCTCTTTGTGAAGCATGCCTAGGGAACTAATTAGCATAAGGAGATGCATTGTCTATACGTGCCTCACTCATTCGTCAATCAATTTATGTTGCCCACTTTAGTCGTTCTTGGCGCCATCGGGCTATATCTTCCCCAATGCATAATTGTCAACGACTGCAAAACTGACAGAAATTGTGTCGTAACTAAGATGTTTTTCGTTTATTGCTCTTTGTCAAGGACGGGAATCTTGGTGGATAGATTTGGAGCATATTTTCATTAGTAATAAATAATCTCATCTGAAATACTTTAAAGAACAAAAAGAAAAAACGGTACGGCGTTAAATCGTATCGCCACATCGGAGCTTCTGTCGGTGAAAACTCGTAGAAGTTGCATCAGTTAAAATGAACGGCTAAAATTACCTGAAATCTGAATACTATTTAAAACTTACCTTTATCTATAATTAGTTAACTTGCGGTTACAACCATGTAAAACCTCTTTTTTAGAAGCGTTGGTTCTGAGACAAACCGTCGTGGTGGTCTCGGCGTTTCGAACAGTATACTCTGCTTGTCTCCGAGAAGAGTAGAGTATACTGTTCGAAACGTCGAGACCACACCGGTTCTTCTCAGAGCCAACACTTCACCAAAAATAGATGTACACGGTTGTACTCGTAGGTTTACTAATTATAGTTATCTTATCATCAACACCATGCGAAGCTTCAAACATCTCTTTTAAATAATCTAGGGTTTTTCCGGGCAGTTCTGCGAAACCGCAGTGTCGTACGCTCGTAATAAAAGCGATTTCACCTCTTCAGTTGAAACCGTCGTTCAAGTTCATTTTGATGCAAGCGAATTTATATAGCGTTATATTTCAGTTAAACTTTTAGTCGGTTGTTTAACCATACGATATTGAGATTCAAGTTTTTGTACAGTAGGCGCAACAACAGACTTCTGCAAAATGCTGCTACGAATTTGAATGTTGTTCGAGTGAGTTGTTAAATCTTCTTTTTGTTTGATCCCAAGAGGCAAAAGAACAATTGAATGACTGTTTTGAAAAGCTTTCATTTTCGCGCAAAATGGAATAATGCGATGTTTAAAATGGCTGCATATTTGCCGAGAAATGACCAATAAAACAATTTAGAAACCTGCTTTTTCGGTTTGGCAAATCCTTGATTTCGGGATGAGTATTTTTTTTTCCGGGCGCTTAGTTTTATAATAAACACACACATTACAACCGATCTGTATGAACTGGTGAGCACCTCGTTGGACGGTCATTGAGTGAAGGTTAATGGAGTATCATTGATTGTGTGCACGTTCTTTTGTGTTTAGTTTGAATTCCTAAATTGAAATTGGAGAGTCAGGGATAAAATGTTTCAGATGGAAATTCTTCTTATTACAATAAGTATCGAGTTTGTAAAATCGTATATACATTTTTTTTTTGGGGGGGGGTATCATTGCCAGCATGAGCCTTTGTTGGACACTAGGTGGCAGCAGACTTCCAGGTTGGGAAAATCAAGCGCCAAGCCTCGTGAATAAAATGTAATCCACAATTTTTCCCCATAAATCAAAACTGTGAAGATCATTGATTTAAGGATTGATGAAAACGGTCAATATCGGGGCCCTCTTCTTTTTTTCTTTTTTTTTTATTTAAAAAAAATACTTTATACGCGGAGCATTTTGGGTGCACTGGCACTCTTAAAAATGGTCCGATTTTGCTGACAAGCGTGGGCCCCTGTTCCACGATGGAGCCTGGCTAGTGTACTTGTTCAGTGTTATTACTATAAGTGGGCATACCTCTTAAAGTTGACGGCTATTTTACTTTATTTCAAGAGGCTGAGAGACTTTTAAATGTTTTGTTTTATATTTAACATTAATTAGCAATGATTGATGTGGGGCCTGGAACCACTTAAACTCATTGCTCGCTCAGAATGATTAAATTGGATTGAATTTAATTTTATTCATACTTCTCTTAGCCAAAGGACGAAATTGTATGGGGGAGATTTTACCTCATGAAACTGATGCCACTCACTGGTCTTCAACATTCTCCCATGATTTACACTATCATAAAGAGTTATCGCAGCTATAAAAGAAAGATGGATAAATAAACAGATACATTAAACTTAAATATAGGTAAGATAAAAAAATAAAGAGATAAAGAAATAAATAAATAAATACAAAAAAAAATTAAAAAAAAAAAATAATAATACAAATAATAATGAATCCATTTCCAACACGGTGTAGAGACACTTCTTATTTTCAAAAGTGGGGGTCTTTCCAACCACTGTTTCTACACCCCGTAGTTTGCCTTCTTCCATTTGATTCCCATAACTGTCAATGTGGTCTTTAGAGGTGACATTTCACATTTACAAACACATCTGCCTCTACAACCGATAACAATAAATACATAAAGAAACCCCCCGTCGGCACCAATTCGCACTGATTGCACTGGAAACGTCTTTAATTCCAATGTCACCTTCGGAACCCCGTGTTTAGAAGCGACAAAATAATGTCGAGCGCGATTCTCGGTGATCTCGGATAATGCCCTCCTTTATAATGATGAACTGTATAGTCTGTGGGGATGTTTCATAAATTGCCATGAGGTGTAAAATAGTGGCATGTGTTAGACTCGCCACAAGGTTTTTAATAAAGGCACGGTACATCTATAAAAGGTTCGTTGAGAGGGACAAGTCAATGACTGAAACACACACTCGCACTAGACACACCCTGTGAAAATATTTTATTAAAATCACGTTCATGTTCACTTTGTACTTTTGTACTTGCTTTTTTTTCGACCACATATCTTAGTATGGTAAATATTTTTGTTATTTATTTCCCGATGCGAATTGTTGTATCTTCGCGACAAATCTGAGTAGAGTTTATTTTATTCCCAACGGACTCGGGGAAGCACCGAGAACAATGGGCCTATACATAAATGTTTGTCTCCAATGCAAATTATTACATCCGTTTAATATTTCGGATGAGCTTATCGATATGCGGAACTGAGTTTCGGATGAGAGCTTTCGCACACACGGCAGGCATTTCAGAACGATTATCACAGGATAGGCCGATTGGTACAGGTCCCAATGTGATGGGGCAAAGTCACAAGTAAAACACTATTTATTTCTCTGCTGTGAGGAAATTGTCATCTACAACATTTTGTTTAAAGAACAAACGTTTGAATGAGCACATGGTAATTAAGGTATAATCGTTTTGTGTTTTTTGTTTCATTTCAAAACACTATACGTAATTAATCAAATACGATTCAAACAGTAATACTAGCTTCGTGGATATTAATATATATTTTTTTATTTGCATCCAATTAAACTTTTAAACACATCTGTTTATGTGTAATAAAAAAGGGTATTTAATGAAGTACACTCACAATATGTACATGAATATGGATACAAGAAGACAAGCCTGAATGCACCCATTGTTAGCGTCGTGTTCGTTATGCAATGTTACTAATATTAACACCTGTCATTTATGAAGCACGTAACTACAATATGATGCAAGGTGCGGGAAAGGGGAAAGTGACTGTCAGGAAATTGAGATAACCAGTTACGGTTTATGGAACAGGTGGCATTTGAGGGAATATTTTTTGAAGGACAAGACACTGTCTGAATTCTCGATTGGAAACATTTACTCTCCCCCAGAACCTCTTACAATATCAACAAGTAGGAAAGGGTATAAGAGCTACCAGAACCTCCCCAGAACTCTCACTCCCCTCAGAACCTCATAGAATATCAACGAGTAGGAAAGAGTATAAGAGCTGCCAGAACCTCCCAATAACTCTCATACTCTCCCTAGATCCTCATACAATATCAACGAGTAGGAAAGGGTATCAGAGCCGCCAGAACCTCCCAATAACTCTCACTCCCAAGAACCTCATACAATATTAACGAGTAGGACAGGGTATCAGAGCTGCCAGAACCTCCCAATAACTCTCACTCCCAAGAACCTCATACAATATTAACGAGTAGGACAGGGTATCATCATCCAGAGCTGCCAGCTTTCCATGGTTTTGCAGAACTACCCTGAAAATCTTTCCAAGTTTTGATGAGCAAATTTGAAAATCTCCTTGATTTATATTATGTTGAATGTAATTCTTACACACTAAATAGAGAGAAACTCGTGCTAGGGGCCCTTTTAATGAAATGTAAATCCACAACTTTTTCTGTAAATCAAAGATTTCAAGGTCATGACTTTTATGGATTGTTGAAAAAATGGTCGAATGTTTTGCCCCTGAGTAGTTGTATTTCAACCTAAAGCATTCGGGGTACAATAGCCCTCTAAAAATTGCCTATTGCTAAAAGGTACGGGTTCTTTTTTCCAAGATGGAGTTTTGCCAGTTTAACCGTTTAGGGTGTTTTAGCCTTACTCAAAAGCCGAATGGCTAATCCACCAACAATTGGAAGGAAAAAAGAAAGTCAGGAAATATAGTTGTCAGGAAAAATATAAGGTTTGCGTTCAAGAGGTTGAGAGTCTTTTCACTATGTGTTGAGTATTTTTTTTTTAATATTAAGCATTTAGCATTGACTGCTTTGGGGAGCCTATTTAATTTAATGCACCCAGCATGCTCATCATGATATTGTGTATTTGGTTTCCTTGGTAACAGGTTACGCAAACTCGGTGGGATTGTACGCAGCAACACAGAAAGGGAGTGAAAAAGGAGATACCGGTTATCTTGCGTAGACGTAATGTGTGGATGGTCCAAACAGTGTCTGTGAACACGTGGACTTGGAACCTCATAAATAAATCCGGCAGTTGTTTTTTTGCGTTGAGGGATTCTTTGGTTGAGGAGCACAAGATGCAAAGGGCAGAGTAGACAAGCTTCTGGGGAAGCAGACAGTTCAAGCTTAATGTCTAAAAGGTAAGACAACTTTTTGTTCTTCCTTCTTATCTCCTTTACTTAGATTGGTGGCATGTACATCATTATGTTGTCGGACAATTGTGTTCAACCCGTGACAAAACTCCATTGTACAGGAACAGAAGGCTTTTTGACTCCTCTTGTCATTTACATCTCGTTGTTTTATTAATGTCTAGACATATTGACTTGCTGTCTATATAGTTATGAGGTTACGCCATGTACAGATTTGTGATCAGTAGTTGTTGCGACGGAACATCTGTGGTTAAAGTTTCGCTTCCTGAGACGACGCTGCGCTGTTTTGACTTTGATATCGCATTTTGTACCGTACTAACTCCCTTGATGTTCGGTTTCAAATATTTTTTCTTTATACATTTCACCCTCTGCTCCAAGACAGCTGGTCATTGATTATTATGCTTAATTCTAGAATATGTAGTAATTTGGTCTCTTAGATTTTTCTGTTTTCGATTTTACTCCAACCTATATTTTTTCCCTGGAGCTGTTTTTTATTTTTTATTCCTTTTTATTTTCTATTCCTCACAGTTTTAATGTTATTACATTGTCTTTTTGTAAGTTTGCACGGTGTAAGTAAATAATAAACATACCTTTGCTGGTAACAACCATGTGATAATCTCTCTTGTAAAGAAGTATTGGTTCTGAGAAAAGCCGGAATTGAGATTGTGTTTCTCGACGTTTCGAACAGTGTACTCTGCTGATCTTCAAGGGTCCGTGAACTGCTATCAATGGTTTTTCTTCTTCTTTCTTCATTAATTTCACACGATGTTATACTTTTACAATATGTAACGTAAATGTGAACGAGGGTGAGATATTGGATAATAGATGCAACTCGTACCCACAAGAAAAGCATCACCAATACGTAGCGTACCGTACAACTGATGTGTGAGGGATGTCACTTTACTTTATTTCTGTATTGCCATTTTTTATATAGCACTAAACGCAATTTGAAGAATATTTCATACAGACTGAGAAGTATGCAGACTTTGTGCGTAAAGCAGACTAGTCGAGATTAAGTTTTATGTGTGTTGTTGATGATGTTGGCGTCATCTTCGTCTTGTCCTCGTCTTATTTTTATGACGCTGTTCGTTCAAGAAATTGCTTATTGTTTGTTCATTTTGCGTGGCTTCCCTATAGTTTACCAAGTGGCACCAGAATGAAGCGACTTCGGCTAAAAGCTATGGCTATGGTTGTTGGCTGAAACAAACCAGCATTTCATCTTATAATCGCAAATCTATTTCACACTCATAATGTTCAGTGTCGGTATAATCGTATTTTGACATTTACATGACTTTGTTGAATTTTGTGATGCTGATCACTAGAAGGAATTTGGGCGATTTTAAACATGTTGTCAAAACGCCTACACTATTACTACTCCATGTTCATTCGCACCCACACTCTGATGTCTCAGCCATCAGAAGCGATGCTGTACACCACTCGGCCATCACGTTATGCGATTTATTAAAAAAAATCAGCGGCGATTTGAGATGCTGTATTTCGAGATGTTGCCTGAGTGCGTTTGATGAGCTCATTTTTCTTGATTTTTTCGATGACCATGACCGCTGATGGTACTTAACTGCTGTCAAATAAAAGATGAAAAAAGGCTCGTGTTATGCTGCACATGAATAACTTTTTACGATGTATAAAACGGCAGCTGGGCAAGCAGCATTGTGCAATGATTACTGCGCTCTCAATGGGAATGACGTAGGTGATGCATTCTTGATAAAAGCCACTTAAATACCGGCCACGAACTTCTCTCTCTCTCTCTCTCTCTCTCTCTCTCTCTCTCTCTCTCTCTCTCTCTCTCTCTCTCTCTCTCTCTCTCTCTCTCTCTCTCTCTCTCTCTCTTTTGGGATGATGAACTCAACCTCACTTGATCTTAAGTTGTCTGAAGTCTTTGACAAGTTTAAAATTGCTATTAATTTTGATAATTAATTCCAAGTATGCCTCAAAGGCGAACTAATCACTGTAACTTGGAAACCTGACAAAACCTTTAGGCGATGGTGTTTGCAATAAACCAGAAACAGCGAGGTTAACCCCCTACTCTTCCACTGAGTGATTTTGGGTTCTTTCACGTGCACTACATATCCTAGTACACGGGATCATACGGCGTTACGTCCCATCCGAAGGACAGATCAGTTATAATGGTAAAGTGTCTGGCTAACGGGCACAACTGGTAATTTTCAAAGACCAGTATCCGCATTTTATGTGACCCTACATAACCATCAAGTAACAAACATATGAAAATTTCTGCTCAATCGGTCTACGGAGTCATGACCATTTTTAAACATCGAGTTTTTGACTCGCATTTCTAGCAACAATATTTCAAGGGTAGTTTAATTTCCACCATGATTTTTTTTTTGTTTTTACCGTGTAAAGTTATGTGCATATCTGTGAGCAGTAATGCAGCAATCTAACCAATGTTGTGCACACCGTTTTTAAGAGACAAATTTGGATATCGGATATCAGCTTTCTGGAGAAGAACATATATCTATTTTCATACCCTGACGGTCCGGCGTCACCTAGTTTTGTCAAATCACACGACAGCCATTCCAACTGATGAAAACTGATCGGGGAGAAAACTTGGAGAGAAGAGTAGGGGACCTCAGTTTGAACCGAGTGTTATGAAGAACAACACCGGTCGCTTTCCCCTGATAAAGGCAAACCGTGACTGACGGGATATCTCTTTTCGTGATACATGACGATATGCTCTACATTATCCTCAATCCATCTTTTTTTCACACGTCAATGTCCAACGAAAACACCACATTGTGAAAACAAACAATTTACTGACACTAAAAATGGAGATTGTTTGTTGTTTGTTTGTTTTTTCTTTGCGCAGACAAATACAGGACCTTGTCAGTTGTTGTCGGCAATAATGCATTTGAGAATAAACATGTCAGTGGACATACAATACTCTCGTAATTGGCACTGTTTGTTTTTAATTTCATGACTCACAGTTTTCACCTGCTGTCACCGACGCTGCATGTGCTCTGTTCGTTTTGTCTTGCTTGTTTTATTGAACGCTGAACATCGCAGAATTTAGTTTTCTTGTGTTTGCGCGGGAAGAAGCCTCGAGTTACACGAGTGTTTTCCGTGTACTGTGGATGCAGCCTGTTCTATGGTTAAGGAACGATTTGGTTTACGTTTCTTGCCACCTGGTTTGACTGAATGAGATATATATTTTTGGTCTAGTTTGTAGACCTTAATTGGCGCTTGTAATTATGATAATCTTAAAAACATGATTACTTGATTGACTGCTACAATCTTACTTTTTCCAGAGCTGTATGCTTCTTGCGTAAATGCACGTTATAGGAAAGTGGAAAGAAAAAATGTATTTTAACTATGCACGAGTTGAGGTTGGCTCAGTGATTTATTTACCTGCCTTTCACCTCTGTGAACCCTGGTTCGAATCCCACCCCTGACCGAAGCCTTGCAAGTGGGTTGGTGCTCCAGTCCTTACCTGAATTTGTGGGTTTTCCCCATTGGGGGGTTTTACTCTCACGCACCTAAAACTGAACAATTCTTCTCGTTTCCTATTCATCATGTCATCGAAGCTAATTGTGCTGTTGGTTGTGTAATAAATAATTAAATTGGGGTCGAGTATCGAACATAATGCCTTCGAGACTCTCATTACATTTCACTCGAGTATCGGTTAAGGACTTCGAGTACGAGTGTTTTGCTAGCCGAGTACGAGTATACCATCACATCGAGTAGTACTCGAGTACAAGTGCCGAGTACGAGAGCCGAGGGGAGTGCCGAGTACGAGTGACGAATGACGAGTAGGAGTTTACTACATCACTGCATAAAAGCTACGGTTGCTCTCGTTGTAATGCACTTGAGGAAACAGCCTTTTTCGGGGATAATCAGCATGCAGCCGTCATTTATCTCAAAGCAAGTTTGTTTCAGTACAAATTAAAGCAAGCAAGGCAGTGTACGAATCTTGATATATAAACATGGCGCATCTGTCGTCTGCATATTTTCTTTTTAATAGAGGCTGTTCTGTATGAGTAAAACATAGGTGTAGTTGAATGCCTGTCGTGTGACTATTAAAACAGCGTCTGGTATTAAGGCTAACATGACATGATAGAGCACGATAACAGCTGCTCCAACCAACACCTGGTGGAAACATTCAAACAATAGTTCATAAGTACTTCTTGAGTCCGTCAAAGTTTCATTTTACAAGATTATGATACACAATCTCGTAGACATCTTAAATACATATTAGCTTTCGCTTCTACAAAACAGAGCAACAGCAAAACCGAGGGCGAAACAGCTCAATTTCGCTATAATCGCGTAAGTTTGCGTTAACGAAAAAGTTCCAATACTTTAACACACTCTTTTCCTCTTGTACATAAGTACCCCCTAAAATCCTCTTAAAAGTTCACGAGATTCCCAGAACACTATGAATATACTATATGGAAGGTGGGGGTGGGTACACCATGCCACAAATCGAGGACAAAACCCTAAGGCTCGTATCTAGTACCGGTATGTCTATACGTTTTGCGTTCTTATTTCGTCATCAATCGGTTTACTTAAAAAGAAATTAGAGTTTCTCTGTTTAGTTTGCGCTCTTGCGTACCTTCTTAGCGAAACCGAAGTCATGTTATGTTTTAATCCACCGATCAAAAAATATTTAATTACTGGCATATGTGTTAGAAAAGTCCTGAAGTTATTCCATGGTTTAACACAGGGTAACATTGTAATTACTTTTCAATTTAACCTTGAAAGAAACTTCTAGCACGGAAGCTAGCGTGTTGAAATGTAGGGTGTACTTGTAAAAAATCTTCAACGTGTACTAATCTGCAGAAACCATTCACTACTGGTTTATTTCGTAAATATAGTGACATTGCTTGGCCATTTTCTCAAATACACTCATCGTGGTTTCCAGATTAACTTGTTAATCGAAAACCCCGAATTGAGTCAGTTATAATCATGAATGCAACAAGAAAAGTTTATTCTACATACAAGTTGTTATAAATACAGATTGGTTTTGCGTCTCTGAGCTGTCAGTGAAGATGTCGGTTGCACTTTGTGGTTGTGCTGTTAATTTGACTCACGTCTGTGGCATGTTTATAACCGTGCTGTAGTATGCGTGACCAGAGTATTTAGCTTTTCCTTGCAAGATCCGAAAGGCATAAACTGAGCAAAGACCCATGTTTGCAAGGTACACACCTGTGAGGTGAATGAACCAAGTATGTTATGCAAGTCCTTGGTGTACCCGGCAATTGCACTCGCAGTTAAAAAAGGTGTAGGCAGGCTAAATCCCTAGAAGATCTCATCCGAAATTATCCCTTTTTATTCTGGATTACTATGCAAGTCATTGCTGTGTCCGTGAATTGCACTTGCTGTTGAAGAAAGATGTACGTTTTAAAGGCACCATTATCAAAAAGATTTTATCCCAAACGGGTTTCTTTTTCTTCTTTTTTCTTTTCTAAGACACCCCTTTTTGGAGCATTTTATCCGGTTTCCAGTGTCAGTATATGGCAGCACCGTAGAAACCAAACTCCGGGATGAATCATGGAAATTTGATTGCGAATGAAGAACTGGCCAGGGTTCGACGTTCCTAAGAATACATACCTACCCTTGTTTAACTATGTTTACGGGAGGAAGTCTGGGGGGGGAGGGAATTCCCATAACTTTACATTTCGTGGTCCGCGCTGACTGTCCGCGTTTTGGAGAACGAGCATTAAATGTCGGGTTGCTGTAATTGTCGAGTCCAACCCATCCATGAGTTAAGTACTGTACTTCAAGTTGTCATCGTCTTTTATCCAAAATAATTTTGACATTGACGGTACTTTGCTTCATTTTCAAGAAAGCAAAGTTGCATGGCCCGTTTTTCGCCAAAATGTGTTTTCTCTCCTAACGAACGTACACAAACTCTCACATTTTCCACGCACAATGCCCAATAAACATGCAACATGGAGATGTTTTTGTACATGGCTGATGGACAAAAGATAATTTTAAAATCCTGACATTAATTTATGTTTAGTTTAGGGTGCCGGACACAGGTAGTGAAAGTAGGGCAGTGAAATGTTTGTATTTGCTTATTCTCTGCCATTACATTGTTGACTGCCTTTTTGTTTAATCCCTTTTAATTGGAGTTTGTGACTTTATTTTTCATAGCAGCGTTGGGAAAATGAAATGCGGCGTAAAGTTTAATACACTACCCGGAGCTAATTACGGTTTTGGGATTACGGTGCTGATCTCTACAGTGATAGCCGAATAATCTAAAAGCGAACACCATCATTCCGATAATTATCTGAAACACGCTGTTATTATGGACGCATAGTTTTTGTTTACGCCGATGAGAAACTTTGTTGTACTCAAACAGAAAATTCATGGACAAAGTTCGGAGTTCGTTCTTATGTTAGATGCAACTTCGACAGCAGAGAGGGTGACAAACTGTTGCGTAGGTTTGGTGACATTTGGCGAGTAGAGAGTTGGCGCAACTCAAGATTGCTGCGAAAAGCTGTTGCTAATTCGAATACTGTTCGAGTGGATTGTTAAATTGAATCGGTGTATTTTTACATAGCATGACGTAAAAGAAGTGTGTTTTTTACACATTGGGTGAAATTGAATGACAGTTTTTATCGCTTGTTCCCGAGAAATGACCAGGAGAACCTATATGAGTTATTTGCATTTACATTACTAAACTAAGCTGAATCAAGTGGGCCAAAGGTATAAACCGATTTTATGTTCCAAAACTCAACATGCTACAAAAATCGGAAAATACCAAGTTGAAAAATATCATGTAAACAATTTGGTAAAACGCAGTTGGTAAACAAATGTAACCTCAAAGTCCACAAAAAAAGTTTTAAAAATTGTTGCTCAGACTTAAGTTGTCCCGTGCTTTCACATGATCTTATTGATCAAATCAAAATAAATAAATAGAAAGTGTAAATAGAAAGCTTCCTTCCTTTTTCATTTAAACCAGTAACACTATTGTCCCCGGGGATAGGCCTGTTTACATCTAGATTACTACGATGTCCAAAAGAAAAGTTTCTCAAGCACCCTTTTTTCCTTCTTTCTCTGACTTCTTTTTTTTCTCCTTCTACTCGCCTCCCCCCCTTTTTTTTGGGGGGGGGATGATTTGCGGAAATCAGAACACAATAAACGCACAATTTGCCTGAACACTCTAACCGTTTTTAATGACATTTTTGAAAAACCAAACCACCCAAGTCGATGAAATAATCTGGTTGTGTTTTATTGACGAACAGACCATTGAAATAAGAATGTCCTCCACCCAAAACACAATGGTGTCTTACCTTTAAAAGTTGATGTTGTTTGGGAGGTGTGAATTCCGCTTGCTTTGTCGCATTGTACAGAAAGATGTCCAGTTAGATATCCGACCTTGCTATCAGCACGATACCAGGGTACCAAGTATCAAGAATGGCACGTAAATAAAGTGACGACGTACCATAATATATATGATTTAGTTAAGAGCGAGTGTTCAACTTTTTTAATATTTGAAAACGCAAATTAAAAACATGTGATCTTTGTTTCCATGAAAGGGTGCAAGCTACTTCGTAAAATTTTAACAATGCTGGGTGTTTCCTTTGTTTGTCACTTCTAACACTAAAGGCTGAAACAAACTAACATTGAAAACAAGTTCTACTTATAATTAAAATGTGACATTTCGTTGGTACTAAAACAAACGAGTAGGGCATATGCACAAGCGCCATTTAATTTTTTTTTACCGCAATGCATGTTGGGAAACCGAGTAAATTTGACAAAAGAATCAAGCTGTCAACATTGGACGTCATGCTGTAGTTTACATGTAACTATGCCAGGTTTTTTTGGTGTGTACCGCATTACATCAAAATTAGCGCGCCGTAATGGTTGCCGGTGTTGCATGGACCTGGGTTTCACCCAAAGTCATTTGCGCCGATATCGTGCATTGGGAAATGCATGGGATATTGGAAGTAGTTTCTATTTTACACTGTTTTATTAAAGACGAAGTTGGTGTTAACTCTCGAGCGAAATGTTCAAATATTAATTAAGGTGACTTCTAAAAATAAAGGTACTTGCAAAAAGTACTATTAAGTTCAAACACGGGCAGAACTCCCCTTTAAAGGCACTTGGCGTAATGCACTATTTACTTACCAGCAGTTGAACACAGTTGGTGGTAGGTTCGTTTATGAAATGTACGCAATGAGTCGACTGCTTATGTTCGTGTGGCTGCCTTTGGTTTAGTTAAGTGTATACTAATCACCTTGATGGGTTTTCAGTTTGAGTGAATCAGAGTGTCTCTTCGGAATGCCTAGATGACATAGTAATGTCTGGAAATGTTTGGTATTTGATTGATTTGTTTATTTCTATTCGTACTTCGAACAGAAATGAGCACAGTTGGGTCGTTGGGCTTATTCACCGATTGATAGACTTGATTAAGACACTCCATGTCATTAGGTTGTGTGTAGAATTAAACAATTTTGTGAAAGGTTGGCATACATAGGGCACAGGGGTTCGTCTATTGGGTTTATGCTTTATACAAAACGATTTGTAAATCATTATTTGCGAGACAAAATTTACAATTTAACATTGTAATTAGATGGGTTTTCATTTCTGACGTAGGGTCACGCATTATTATAGAATTCCTTGTAAGCCTGCAGTTTTGCAGTCTTCAATGTTATTTCAAAATGACACATCAGAATGTACATATTGTCTATTAACCACAAAACGGTTTGTCCGCTATAAAACCACGATGGAATGTTACAATGAAACTATGTAAACGATATTACGTCATACATCGTCTACCATATTAAGGAATGTTGTGTATTTGGAACACGCTGTAGTAGAACAAATGACCAAGCAGGCTTTACCACGAGGAGGGACTTGGCCTAACCTATGTACCTATGTGACCCACTAGTGAACTAACCACTGTGTTCAACACGAGATCGACCCAACGCCGACACAAAACTTTACGCAACTGCGTGAGTCCGGTTGCGCAACAATGATTGCGTAAGTTGTACACCACTAACACAATAAATTTTGCACAACTGGGCTTACGCAATTGCGTAAAGTTTCGTGAAATCTGCTTCAGATCATCAAACGATTTCTTGACAGCCTTTAAATTTCAACTACGCACATGTCCCTGATATAAAAAGAAATACAAATCGCCAGACCAGAGTGGCTGTGTCATGATTTTTAGTGTTGTGGGGAAAGTCGAGTATGTTGTCGAAGAACAAACAAACAAAGATGACTGCCGACTGCGTTTTGTCTTTGGAAATATCTCCTTCGTAAATGTATTGTCGTTGGCAAACTCTAATCTTCCCAGGACAAACAATTTGTACCGACATTCTACCTTTGTGCATTCATTAAACTAGACTAACTGCAGGCATTGCAAGCATGCCAATGTTCAGGTCGTGAGCCTCCATTCATTTCCAACAATCCAGGAATTATATGAATGATTTAAGCGATTGTTAAGTCCCCCGGGTTATTCCATTTAGAAACATTACTTTCATTTTCTTTGCAACAGATATCGTGTTAATGTGGAATACCCTACAACGAACATGTATATATTTTGTTAGGCCCCTTTTATGTTTTGACAAAGACCGGAGCTCTGGATTTTGCCAGAAGGCCAAGATCCCCATCCGCGTGTTTTATGGTAATGACAACGGGGAAGCTAAACGAGTTGTAGCAGCCTGTAAGTTACATCACCTACAAGTAGAAAATGAACCACCATGTCACGTCGATTAGTGAAGACAGTGACGGCACAGCTAGCCTTAATGGTATTCACAGTTAAAACGCCCCCGTGATGTGTTGCGGACGAGCGTCTTCGGGGATCTCTAGTCGGGGACGTGTACTTTGTGCTGAAGGCTAGACGGAGAAATTTTGGTGCCGTTGCGTGGGGCTTACTCTCCCCCTATCTGGGCGATTTCTACACCAACTTTTTGTCGCGGAGAAAGCGAACTTCGAAGCACACCTCGAAATTAAACCCTGGTTTGAGGTGAACAGTCCCTGCAGGGGAAAAAGAGATGAAATTTTACCCCGTATGAAGCCGGCAATTATGGAATTGGTGTTGCTGAACAAAGATGTCATAGGAAGCACTTCAAGGTACTGGATTGTATTTATTTATTATCATACATTTTTTTAGAACGTCAGTTTCTTATTAAATGATATTTCATGCCGTAATTGAAATCAGTATTAAAGTGCTCTTTAAGATTCTGCTGAAGCTTGTATGACTGCTGAACTTGATCATTATGCTGTCCCGTCTTATCAGTGCCATTTTTGTTATTGTACCTGCAAGTACGTCTGTCTCGTCTTAATGTTGTTGGTTTCGATGTGGTTGCACTAATTTGAATTGGAGAACTTAATCGAGATTACTTCACAATGATACAGACCTTGGTGATTGCGGAGTTGCCTTTATTCGTGTTCCTCAGCTTTTATCCGTATAACAATTATTTTGAAACTCATTGAACGGGGGCAAAAGAAGAGGATGGGACATTCAGGGGCCGTTGTAAAAAGGATTTCATTGTTGGAAGATTTTAAAGTTTATTTAGTATTTACTTGATACCATTAGTATTGTTCTGAATTTCTTCAAAACAATTAGGTTCAGTAATGATCGCAAATCCCAATAGAACCTGAAAGCTTTCTTCTTAACTAACTACTGCACCTATGCAGTTTCTTCTTAAATACCGCAATGTGTGATTTGTGCGATTGAAAAACATATAGAAGATATCAAACCTTTTGATATCAGTGCAACTATCCTGAGAAATATACTTTTCATCTGAAATACCCCCATGGTGTGATCGGAAACGAATTGAAGATAGGCCTATCCAACCTGAAAGCATGATTATTTGTTACGAACTTGATACCGGTTCAATTGTCCCGGGACGTATCTTTTCGGAAATTCTTAAGGGAACGATAAGTACATGATTGGAAAATGTATAGAAGATGTCCAATCCGAAAGCAGTTATTGTCATATAAACTTGATACCAGTTCAACTATCCTGACATATACTTTCCTCGCAAATACTTACAAATCAGCGTACGATTGATAATGATTTAAAGAATTGGGTTTAAGATATCAAAATTGAAAGCTTACTTCGTACACACAAGATAAGAGTATCCAATCGACGATACCTTTGCAGTTGTCCTAATATTTGTTTTCTTCGGAACTTCACCTAAAGAGAGACTGATATTAATTATCTGAAAGATACCTCATCTCAAATAGTATTTCTTGTAAACTTGATCTACCAGAACAATTGCCTTGAGGTATAATTTCTTTGGAAATTGGTATCTGAAGACACGTCAAAAAGTGTCTGTTTTTTGGTTTTTGTTTCTTTTTTCCCTTTCCGATTTTTGTTTGTTTGTTTGTTTGTTTGTTTCTATAAATATGTAAATATCTTTTCGAAAATGTATTCAGTTCTGGTTACGATTTTGTAACAATTGAAACAATAAGTTATGTTGTACTGTTTTCTTCTTTTAACCTAAAGAAGTTTCTTCTAACAAAAATATTACTGGTACTAACTTTCTTAGATATATGTTTAGTCTTCTTCTCTTCAATGTGCGAAACAATTGTTTTGCCCTACCTTTTTTCACTTCTTCTTTTTTACACAAAGTCGCCGAACAATTAGTTTAGACATCATGACATGTTCACCCGTTTTGTTGTTTACTTGTGGACTGGTGGATGGGAACAGAAACATCCTGCAATTATCAAAACTCTATCTTAGCGTTGAAATGAGATTGACGAGCTTATTCAATCAGCATGTTTTTGGATTGATTACCAAATGTGATCCGCACGGGTTGAGACTTTCCACAGCCACGCTTGGGTTGCACTGTCCGTCTGATCTTCTCGACCATTATTCTTGTTTAATAGAAACGAGCTAGAAGTGATAACTTCGCTGAATCTGAATTAAACCTTACATATATACCGTCTACATTGCGTATATATTATTATTACGTAGTGCAACCTGCGTTTGGCGACCTTGATCGAGGATTTGTCACCGGTGATAAATTAATTTTAAATTTAAAGTGCTGCCAACTGCATATATCTTATCAGTCTTTAACTTCACTAGTCCCAGAAGTATATCAGCAGGCTTCCTCTGATGTAAAGAAAACAGCTATCACTAGAATTCCCATGTGGTTATTTTCTTTCGCCGGTTACGTTGTACATTAGGCAACCCAGATCTTTAAAAGGATGCTGCAAGAAAATTTGTTGAGTGGTGTGTATAGGGACGCTGTGTACTGTACGTTTTTGTGGTGTACATAAGTTTATTCGTTTAGCAAAATTAATCCGCCATTGTTGTGTGTGGATCTTTGCCTCCCCTTCCAGGTGGACTATTTATGCCCCAAGGCTGACAGAGTAATGTTTAAGCCGTCAATTCATGCAAGTTAATGTAGATCAGCCTGTGATTTATATAGTCTTCTTTTAAGTGAAAGGGTAAGACATATTACATGTCAGCATTGCACTTTGTACTGAGTGGCGTTAGGGTGGAACATTTTATTTATTTTGTACAACCCTCAAATACGCTGGATAGCATACAGGATGCTTGCTTCCGTTTATCATTATTTTTTCACTCTAAAGTCTTCTGGGTCAGAAATGACCCGGATGCGGGTCTCGTCGAGCCTGACCTGGAATCTGTATCCAAAAAGACCCATTAAATGGGTCGAACTGGCGCAGATTCCTGGTCAAAATCCCCGTCTTTGGCCAGCTTCCATATCAACCTGACCCAAAATTGGATCAGGCCCCTTGGAAGCCCGAGTCCAGGGGTGGATTTCACAAAGAGTTAAGACTAGTCTTATCTCGAGTTAGGACGAGTTACTCGTCCTAACTTAGGACTAGCCTTAAGTTGTTAATAACTCCTAGGACTAGTCCTAAGTTAGGACTATCTTTGTGAAATCGACCCCAGGTCAGTTTTGACACTGGAGTGTTTAAAGTGCACCGACCAAACTGACCGGGGTGATAAGGTGAAAAGATGCATTGGTCTCACGTTTCGATGCTGGCTCGAGCCTTGTTTATAAAACATTGGTTAAGAACAATGTTGGGTATTTATATTCACCGGCGAAAGTCTCAGAGGCGAGAAAAAAAATCAGCAAGAAAAAAATGTTGCCACTGTTACAAACATTGAGCAGCGTGTGTTGCAATGCTTCGGGGGAAACCACTGTAAATAGCGCCCACTTATTCAGTTTTTTGTCTTGATGTAGTGGGGTTTTTTCCCCAGTGCAATTTTCCCGTTACCCAATGCATACCGCTTATAAGAACATTTAATCGTTTGTAATTAATAAATTAAATTAGATTAAATATAGGAAATTTAATGAAGGAAATGAGGAAAGGAGAGGAAGAGACAGAAACAGATGGCATTGAAGCAAGAATGTTTAGGAAAGACATGTATCAGTCGCTCGTTCAAAGAGCGGAAGATTTCAAGATGAAACGAGCACTCGATAACATCCACATGTGCCGAATACATCTAAGAGTGTTGAGACAGTGTTGTCAGCCTGCCCAAGTCGTTGCCGATTTATGGATGAAACATTATTGGCACGAGATTGATCACAGCCAGCTCCAGCTGACATAATTGTTCAGATGGTCTACTGATGCGTGTGTTATCATGTGTCACGCTGTGCAAAGATTAGCAGAATGTGTGAAAATGCGCACCTCGTGCCGTGTCTTTCAGTAAACGCGCAACCTCGCCATCAAACAGATCGAAAAGACCCCGTGTACATTCATGACACATCAAAAGTGCCGAAAAGGTTGGATGCCAAGTTATGTATGATCACGCCGGTTGTTAAACCTCAATTATGACTGTCTGAGCGTTATTTAAGTGTTATTGTAAAATAACTTCCCGTCTCCTAAGGATGAAGAACTACTCTTTCTTGTTCTTTTTTCTTTCTTTTTTATATCTGCTGGAGCATGTTGTTCTCGGTTGTGCGTCCTCAAACTATTAATAATCTGTGAACAAACTGACCATGTGTGTCAAACAGTATACCAAGGCCAGAGTTCCATTGTTGACTCAAGTTATGATTCTGCACGTAGCCAAAAACCAACCATGCTTCGCGCATAGCATTAATGACAGTTTATAACAATTTGTGGTTTGATTGAACCAAAGAGCTCTAGCTCTATGTCTGGGCCTAGTCTATCGGGTTCAGGCAGACAGGCATAATAATCTTGGCTTTGGCAGACCCAGGACTGCTTAGCCAAAACTGTCTAAGCTTGTCATAAGGCAGCAGACAAATCCCGGTACCAAGTTTGGTTGTTGTAGAATCAGCATGGCTTAGCCAAACAAACCGTGCTAAGCACTCAGCGTTGATGACAGATGATAAACAAGTCTAGTTTGATTGAACTACAAAGCTTTAGCTCCAGCTCTATGGGCGCATGTACACAGAGCTGCTTAAGAAATTTCTGCTGAGCAAAAACAAGAAACATACCAGTCACAAATGTTACTCATGACATGGTATTTTAGCTGGTAATCTTATTCTGCTAAGCATATGTTTATTGTGCTTAGCTACCTTTTGTGCTTAAGCACCTCTTGGACAATGGTTGGGCCTAGCCCTCGGTTGCGCGTGACAGAAACCAAACATCTTTGGCATATATTGATTCTGGAATCCCGTAACTGCTTTAGCCAAAACCACAGAATGCTCGTCAAACATTATGCAGGCATATCCCCGGTACCATTTTTTATTTTTGTAGAATCAGTACGGCATAGCCAAACCAACCATGCTTGGCACAACGTATGACTTAACACCGCATAACAAAAACAACGGCCAAACTCAAACCATGCTGTGGCCTAAGGTTCGAAGGAAGGCAGGCCAAACCAAGATACTTGGAACACAGTGTTATAGCATGCATGCCAATATTGATGTTAGTAATAATTCATATATAGCCAAACCAAAACAGCATACGTACTGGTATTTTGGCGTACATACAGGATAGTGTGACACATTTACCAAATTCATTCAATTCGGGTCGAGAAAGGTCAGAGTATAGCTTATCTTAGAAACTGTCTACTTTTGTTGATCTGCCAGATCTTCTTTTGTTGATCTGCCGGCCTGGACAAAATTTCCTATTCTAAAGGCCAGTGCAGTAGATTCAGCACATCCACAAAATGTTACTGTTAATGGAGAATTCGGAGGGTATTAAACGTAGAAAGTCATATCTACCTCCCGATTATATAAAGTATAAACCCGTGGTTGATATTTCACTTCTGGCAAGTGCCACCGGGTTTGTGTCAACCAACTCCCCGAAGAATAATTTATTATTAAATGGAAAAACAAACACCAAGTTAAAGCACACACGACGCAAGCTTGTATACACTTTTAACAAGAAGCGAACTTGACATTTAACTGGCCGTAAATTAGCAATGAGTAGACACGCTGGGAGGTATAGCGACCCTTGATGATAAACACGACGGCAGAGGGGCATGTTAACCGGTGAACGGCTGAAACCAGCAGCATTTGTCAGTTTATGTTGCAAAACAGATTCCACTGCGGGTTAACTTCTGTCAGGTCCATAGGGGCGTGCTTGTGTCAGCCTCCGTTTTGCAACTGACTTGTTAAACTGGCTGTTCGTGACTTGGATGACCTATGATTGACGAGTGTGTTTGTTAGTATTAAGCCGTGGTTGGAAACAGTTTACATTATTTTTTTGTTTGAAGACAGGAGACTTCTTTTCCAGTGTTCATATTTTCAATAAACTGTTCATGTAACTTAATTAGCCGTAACTAGGGTAACAATTAGGGGGCACAAGAGGGGGCACAAGAGGGTGCACCATTTTTTCAAGGGCACTTCTGGCCAAGTTTCCGTTTGCCTTTTTCTTACACAAGCCCATATTCAGAGCCGTATTTTACTATTTTTGTATAAGATAATCTGGCATTAGTTTAAAAACAAATACATTGTAAATCGAAAAATAGTTTTCAAAACATCGAAACTATCGCATTTAAGTGTAAAAAATGTAACTTTTTTGTGGAAGCATCTCAGACGGTTTGTTTGTTTGGCATTATGTGCACGTTCAACGCATATTTGCTCATTAGAAATACAAATTGAGACGGCCGGGTGAAGATTTCTTCACTGTCTTTTATCTGCGCTTCGCGGGTTTTCTTTTGTCCTACACCTGCCACTTTATTCGCGACTCTGCTAGGTTCATTAACCTTTACGGAAATGAACTTATTTTTTCTCTCTGCTTCATCAACATCAGGCTGTATTCATCCTTTGTTGGAGGAAGCCCTCCTCCAGCAGCTTCCATTCTCGTCTGTCATTGTCGTTCTACTCCTACTTTAAATTTATATTTCATCTCTTCATCTCTTTTTTTTCTCTCCTTCTTTTCCTCCTGCCTGTCTTCGGTTTTCATGCTGTAGATCTTTTGATCCATCTGTCTCTCTTATTTCAGTAAGTTATGAAGCCATGTAGTATTGAGCCTTATCATGTATCACTTGCCAGTTACTGTTAAAGCTATTGTGTATGTGTGTCTGCAAGATTGAATTGTACCAGTTTTTAGTAGGTCGCAAATAATATCGACTCTTTGGTCCGGGTGTATTTGTTCCCGTAGTTCCTATTTCGATTTGACAATACAAGATCAACATCGCCTTCATTGCATAGCTGTATCGTGTGCCCCGTACACCAGCCGACTTCGAGGCCTGCATTTAATTCGCGAAACAAACCACAAAAAAACATCCCACAAATCTCTGCATATGTCGATACTGCGTATCAAGGCCTATTCTGTATCTGTATTTTTTCAAATCGAGGTTTATGTGAACAGTCTTGATTCCAGTATTTGGCTGAACACCTGCCAGTCATGCGTTTTCCACTGTCTTTAAAGTTCCTATCATCGGCCCGGAGTTTAAAGAGTTTGCTATGTGCCAACACTCTTTTTAAACATCCCTCTTCAGTTGTTTCTGGTTTCGAAACAAGGCGCCGTTTATTTACGTTAGGCCAGCATGATACATTTTGTTCTATGGACACAAAAAAAACCTGTAAATTTGAAGTACTTATACTATAAGTTATAGCCCGGTGTTTTGAACTCATCATCCGGGGGGTAAATGGGTACCTGCGAAAGCTAGAGATTGTTGATGGGAATAATGTTGTGTAATTATTGAGAACTCATGTCAAATTGCACGTAAAATAATGGTACGCCATTAACCCTTTTAGCACTTTACTTCTATCGACAATGAAGAATTAATGCTGCATAAATTAAGCGGTAATGGTCTGATTCCCCACCACCTCCTACCCGTCGTTTCCCCACGCTTCTGGTCTTGCAGTTTGTAATTTTAATAATACATTATTTTCTGATGCTTAAACCATAAAAGCAAGAACTGATGCAGCATTATCCTATATGGTTCCCATTGCATGTATGTATACAATTTGTAACTGTTGCCCTGGCAATTTGGTACTGGATTAGTACATTGAAGGTGGTATCTGTCGAAACAGCCAATACGTACTGGTAGTTGGCTAGTACGATGACTTCATTTGGAGCATGATTATATTATGGAGTATCTACACTCTAAAAACTCCCAGGTCAGAATTGACCCAGATTCCGGGTTCCATGACCCTGACCTTTTTTATCTGGATCAGGCTGACGAGGAAACTGGTTCCGGGGCATCCTGTAAGAAGCAAGATGTAAGTTTTCGACCTGAACGTTTTCGAAAATAGCATGCTAGTTTTTGATCTGAACGTTCCGAAAACAAGATGTTAGTTTCAGATCTGAAAGTTTCGAAAACAAGATACCCGTTTCAGATCTAGAGGTTTCGAGACCAAGATGTCGGTGACGATCGAAAAGTTTTGAAAACACGAAGCCTGTTTCAGATCTATAAATTTCAAAAACAAGACGCCGGTTTCAGACCTGAAAGTTTCGAAAACAAGATGCTGGTGTCAGATCTGAAAGTTTCGAAAATAAGATGCTGTTGTCGGATCTGAAAGTTTTTAAAACAAGATGCCAGTTTCAGATCTAGAAGTTTCGAAAAGTTTGTCTTAACTTTTATCCCTAGGTTTTTCGAAACATCCTGTAAATTGTTAACAAACTTGCATAGGTTTATGAAGCGTATATGTTATAGTTTAAACTGGAAAAATTTCAATATGACCGCTCAGGGTTAGATCTCCGGCTTCATTAAGTTTCCGCACACCGTTTCTTTACGTTTGGTGTTGGAACTTATTGATCTTTGGTCTAGTCTTTGGAATATATTTTACATCTGCCGGAATAAAGTTGTCATGCCCACTGAAGATGAAGTTATGGCTTTTATTGCATTGTCTCAGCATTCTTGCGTGACAAACGAATCCTACAGATGCAGCTATCCTTACTATGCGGAGGCGGACAAATTAGAAACATTGTGGTACTCTCAGTTAGACGATTGGGAAATCTGATACAGATTAGGAATTGGGATTCTGATCGGAACCAATTTAAGGACCCAATTATTGGTACCTCACAGATTTTCCTCAGCAACGGATCCGGGTCACGTTGGGCCTGACCAGTTTCCGGGTCAGTATGACCCGGGGTTAATCTCAAAAGGACCCAGACATTTGTAAAATTGACGCAGAACCCAAAAGATCCCCTTTTGGGCCAGTTTAGTTTGTAAGACTTGTTTGTTATTGCATCGTTTCTAACGCTGAGTGGTATTAGGGGCCCCGGGAACGCGCTGACCCCCAGCTGCAGAATACCATCGACCTAATAAGCACAAATGCTTAAAAAGAAAAGAAAAAACTCGTCCCCTGTCGATGAAAATCCAATGGTGTATCATGTCTTGAAGTCTGAACTCTTGAGTCCGACCGTCTGTCGCCATTGCCATTGAAAATACTATGGAAATAAACTGTTCTAATTGTGCGATAATCTAATATGAATCTTTGCAGAAGGCAATGGCTTTCATCGCAGCGTCAGGCGATTGTTTAGATAAATTAATTAAAAGTAAATATTATTTCAAACGTGGGGTGGTTGAAATGTTTATAACATTTTAAAGTAATTTTTCCCAGAGTTGGTCGCAAATGTCAATCAGTTAAAACGAAGACAGACATTATATTACGTTTGTTTCTTCAGACGCGTGAAATTATTTCATTCCTGAATGGCAGCCCAGTCTCCAACGCAGATAAACAACCGTGCGACTGTAGTCATATCGTGTCCATGCAAACTGTTTGAGCCACTCTGCAATATCCCTCCGGTGAAATAGGAAATAAACATTGGAAATACACATTGTTTTCTTAAGTCCAAGTGGCGGAACCCGAAATCAAATTTGAGAGGGTTTGAAATAGACGAGAATATCACGTAGCAATAATCTGTCTGGTGAAGTGGACTCACAATGGTGCTGTGTTTTTTCTTGTCCAATATTTGTGAACTGTGGTGGACAACAGCGGCCAATGTAAATTCTCCTCATACAGCACTTATAGGTACAGAGCTCTGGAAGTGCCATCCAACACGTTGAAATCATAACCGTATTTGAAGACGTCCTAAAATGGTTTGTCTCGGGATGAATAAACCAACTTCAAATATCAAATTCGAATTGCTGGGTGTTGGGGTTTGTTTATTGTTTGCTGCCTGTCCCGGAATCACTAGTCGAAATAAAGAAAACATTTGCCTTAAATCTGAACCCTTTTCAAAATAAGCCAAAATAAGCATATTTTTTTTATGCAGGTCTGCCCCAAACAGGGCTATAAGTCATAATGTGCATATAGAAGCTCCGAGGTGTTTCTGTATGGCTGTATTCATCGAAATATGTAGGCTGTAATGTAGGCTGCAATGTAGGCTGCAATTCTGATATTTGGTTAAACTATTTGCAACAACTTCCATTGGAAAAAAATATCCTTTGAAATTATCACCTGGCGGTACTGTGACTTAACTGTGTCACCCATAGATCATCCACAACCGTTTATAAATGGTGAAAATGACTTTGGAAAGGCGGATTTAGTTTCTGTCGTCGAAACGACCTCGGCTTTATAAGCCCACTCTCACAAACTTTTTACAACCACTGCCGACAGTAAAGCATTTTGTAATTCACCCTTCACTCAACTGTGCTGGCGCGTTGGTAGTTAACTTTGATGTAATTTTTTTATCACCTAAAATACCGTAGGCTACATGTTACACAATTACCGCACAAAGCATTTTGTGAATAGCATTGCAAGCGGGTTGGTGGTAGACTGAGGGTTTGGTGGAAAGAGATAATCAGAGAGAGGCTCGCAGGTATAGTACTTGGGAAGTTTCGTCGGTACACGTAACAGTTAAATTTCTTGTGTTTGTGTTATGCAGGATACTTTTGCAGAACGATACATCCCACGCATTCCACACGCAAACTGTCGTGTTTGAAGGAACTTTAAGTCATATTATCGCTTCTTGTTTTGATTTAACAAGGATGACTTTTAAAAACAAGCGCACGGACTGTTCGTAGTTTGCTTTGGAAATTGGTATTTCCTATAAATACGCCAACTGATGACCGCACTGTATTTCCCACGGGGTTTCAGTTACACTTTCGGTCTATTCTTGTCGCCACTTCGGTGAAAATAAAAAGGTAAGCTTGGGTTTGGATATCTTGAGGGGAAAAAGCTTCATTCAGTATGAAACCTGGCCATTGCCATTTGTCTTTTTGTAGAGCCCGATAATCTCTAATCAGCCGAGGTGTTTGTTAGGGTACGGCTAATTACGTTTATAAGAAAGGAATACTCATTCCAATTGTTTAGTCTGCAGTGCGATTGGTACTTAAGGCAAAACGTGCACTGCTAGATTGCCGCAAGCATAATAATGCTCTACTAGCTGTAAAACCATAATAAGTTGTCATTTTTATTTCTTCTTCTTTTTTGTGGCTCTTCACAAAAATTGTGAGGATATTTCCTACCATGCCTGTATGAATAGTAGGCTAAACATTGTTCTCACTGTAACTCCGGTTAAAGTTATTATACAGGATAAGTGGAGCTGGCAACATAGTCGCAGACAGTGTTTATGTTTTGTGTGATCAACCAAACAATAAATAAAGAAACAAACCTGTGAAATATTTGGCTTAATCCGTTGTGTGACTCGCAAGAAATTGGTGGAAAACCATGCGCAATTTTTAAGCATGTAAGCACATTACCCTTGATTTTAGTTATAACAACCGAAATCAACTGTTGCCTTTTGAAAAAATTTTTTTTTAGGTTTTCAGATACAGTTTTCTCGAAAATGACATCATTTCAGAGGGAAATATTTCACAGAAATAATGGATCTAGTATGAACTTCACAATCAGTAAGCTTCAGACTAAATTTAAACAATTGTGTTTTTTATTCTTTTAATACCAATCCTGTATAATAATACTTTAACATAGGTTCTGTAAAGTTAGCGGCATAATTGGGTTTAAGATGTATTCCCGCGGCACAGGTCTGGACTCAAACTTCTGCAAAAACTGCATGGTTTTTATTTTGTTAGCTGGATGGCTCTACGTGGTGGCCTATTGCGAAAGCCACCCCATCTGTACCATTACGAGTAAAAGTGGAATTTTGACCTATATATGCATTTGGTGCTCGTAACATTTTGACGGGGTTGGTATCTTGGGTCGTACCATCTACGGGTATATCAGTCTATGTATCAAGTGTTAGTTAACAGCGTGGTTCCCCCCCCCCCCCCTTAATCATGTATTTAAAGTGAATGGTGTACTACTGGTCTT
The DNA here is from genome assembly GCA_023634235.1 of Pisaster brevispinus. Lineage (NCBI taxonomy): Eukaryota > Metazoa > Echinodermata > Asteroidea > Forcipulatida > Asteriidae > Pisaster > Pisaster brevispinus. The sequence continues at coordinate 2,165,798 of JAMKCF010000026.1, forward strand.
CCCGGTAAAAATTCGAAATGATGATTGAGGCAGAATTTACGCAGCCTGCAAACTGTTACAAAAGCAGCGCCACACAAGTGCGCGGTGATTTCATCTACTTATCCATTTGTGAGTTCTTGACATAATAATAGAGGTCACAGAAATAGCTCATGAATGACACAAAATAATTATTTTATTTATCGACAGCGAGTTGTTGATATTGGCAAAATAAGCCAATTTAACTGCCTCGCTTGTTTTGCCAATGTCAACAAATCGCTCAAATATATATATCCGTTTCGGAAAGACCAACGACAACATTATTATTTTTGGTCATTGAGCTTTTTCTTTGACCTCTTTCTCAAGAACTCAGAGGAGCAGAGAGGGCTGCCTCTTTTAAATTGGCAGAAAAATACTGTACCTAGGGCATATATTTTCATTAGATTGAGGCATGGTGGCCATGAAAAGGGACAGCGAACATATATTTATGTGATTATTTACGTAAATATTTGCGCTTTGGGGCACACATCTTGAATATTCACGTAAAGACTTACGTGAGTGTTTGCGACACGGCCGATATCGTGAATGTATACGTGAGTATTTGCGAAATCGTGATTATTTACGTGAGTATTTGCGAAACCGTGAATATTTAGGTGAGTATTTGCGAAATCGTGAATGTTTACGTAAATTTTTATGAAAACATGTACGTTCGATGTACCTTTAAAAGCCACCCAAATGAGGTATTTTAGAATAGGTGTCCAGACACACACAAAATAAGTGTAAACTTCCAAGTTTAAACGACACCTTTAATAAGTTTTTTTGATATGTCATCGTGAGGATCATATTCTGGTGTACATTCATATTTCACACAGAGCCATCTGTTTGCATTCAGGCCCAGTCTTGACTTAGTTTTCAGTGTAAACTAGAGATGTGTACAAACTGTCGGGTTATGTTTCCGTCATACGCATGCATTGATCACACGTAATACGCTAAAACTTTACTGGGTTTACTTTTCTGTTAATATTAAAATATACAAGAACAAGCATGGCGAAGGTGTCGGGTGTGACAGCTTATTTATTTGATTCATTTTACAGGCAACCTATTAGCCATTTTGAAATATGGTGGACAAATACTACGACACTATTGCATTGGGGAGAACTTGTCTTTCTACACCCAAACCAAACAGTGCACTCCTATATTGTCCACCATTTTTCCAAAAAAGCCACACTGATGTGCAAGTAGTATTTTAGTGTAGTATAGACCTTTCAAAAGTAGGTATACGGCTTAAAATTCTGTCAACTCAGCAAAATAATCAAACTATATTGTACTGCGTGTTCTGGTCATTCTGAATGCAAAGCCACTTTAATTTGAGCTTTCTGAAAAATATCCTCGCCAACTAGAAGTATATTGTTACCACCTAATATATACAACACCCAAAACAAAGAAGAAAAACACATTTTTGGTGACAGAAAGGAAGTATGCATAATTCAACAAGGAATTTAAGCGTTCCAGTAAATGCTAATTTGCAAATTCATTAAAATACATATTAAATTTACATTTCGTTTGCATATATATTAAATTTAACGTATCTATTACATAGCCTGTTGAAGAATAGTGGAGAGAAGTAAATCATTTGACAAACACTGTTTAATGTGTAAGTATTAGCGTAAAGTATTTGACAAACAGTGTTAATTTTAAAACCTATAATCTGTTTTCTCTTCGGTAGCCTCCTCTTGTTTGTACTTCCCCTTTTTTCTAGTTGTGTGCGGACATTGATTATTACGGACCTGTTAGTTGGGGATTAATCTTCGTTCGAACTAAAAAAATCTTTGCTCGAATAAACAATGGAACCAAAATATCTTCGTTCGAACGAACAACAAATCTTCGTTCGATAGAATTTTTTGTTTTTTCATTCGAAGGAGGGTCATTCGAATGAAGATACATTTTTGTTCGAGCAAGTTTTTTTATATTATTTGTTAGCCTTTTTGTTCGTTCGGACGAAGATTTGTGTCCCTGTTCTTTTGTTTCTCCTTTTTGTTCAAGTCCCTTTAAAAGTTCCGTAGATTACCAATTACATGTATGTAGTGGAAAATAACGATCTCGGTTCAATGTACCATTTCCTCAGACATAGCAAGTATGTTTGATTTAGGGTGACATTTGCAAACTTTGGTGTCGTTTAAGTCCAATGGTCGGAACCCCCGACGCTCAGGTGCTGGTCACCCTTTGCCCACGACAGCTCAGCAGGAAATAACCAAATTGACCCAATAATCGTCTAAAATTGCCGAGATTCAGGGGGGAAAAGAAAACCCACATGCGGGGACATACCTTTACGCATGGATAGCCCTTGGTTTATTTCTTCTGCATATTACATACGCCTAACGTAACAAGATCCAATAGTGTACCTGTGCTAAAAAACGAAGAATGCAGCTCGTTCCATCCCTCTTGCCCATAGTAGACGTATTCACAATTTGGACAATTTGCCCGTGTTTTTTCCCCCTGCCAATAATATGGTTAAGTTGTCTGTAAAAACATTTCAAAGGCTTTCGACGGGCAGGATTAATGATCCAATTTATAAAAAAAAGACACAAGCTCTTGGGATGCCTGATCGGTTCACCTTCTTAGTTGTAAAAAAAAAAAGTATATGACAGCCACTGGTGTGTTTGTAAAGGTATGGGATTTCTCATGTAAGGCACTGCGGGAATCTGTGTGGGCCTTAATATAGATACCTACCCCCAAAAGCTGTATCAGTCCACTTCGTACTTTGGTGTTACATGAAGGTTTTTCAATGACCTATATTCGGCAAGACCTTTGAAAAGATCACAAGGGAGTTCTTCTTTAGGCTCCCAGTGGGCCCGATTTTGCAAAGTGCAAAGAATCATTATAAAGATGAGTGTTTACTAACACCACCGTTCTCGGTGCTTCGTTTTGTCCGATGTCATGTTTTAATCGAAGCAATTAATTCTTCACCGACTCATCTTCAAACAGATCTTAGGGATTTATTTTTTAGTGCCCCGGGCACGAAGCTGTTATAGATAACCCCCTTTGGTAAACAAAATAATGATGTACATGTACTTTGAAGGTGGGGTCGCAAAATTGTTTTATTTATTTATTTCATTATTTATTTATTTATATATGTTGCCAATGTAATACTGAGTTATCGATTAAAGTTGTCTTTTGGTGTTTTCGTGTTTAAAAGAAAGTTGTTGTATACAAGCACACGTTTGCATCTAGAAATAATAGTACAACAAAATTAAATGTTTTTTATCTCATTTTGCATTACTTACTTTATAAAGAACTCGTACTAGTACTCGGAGATCCAAGTACTTGGTACTCGGCTGTTGGACTCAATACTCGGACAATTGTACTCGAACTAAATGGATTGCAAGTACTCGTACTTGAGTACTACTCGGCCACGCTATAGTACTTGGTAGTACTTCATATTCGACTGCAGTACTTGACTACAACACCGCCAATTGGACTCTCGACATCATAACGATGTTAGCAACAAACTGGAACCTCTTATCTGAAGCGCTGATGGCTTTACTGAATTTCCTTCCGCTTCGCAGTATTTTTCTAAGACGAAAATGAGAAACAGCGAGGCCTTTTTGTACCCCATTGTTTCTATACTTAATAGACACTGTACACGGGTGATACTTGCACACAGGCACGTAGGAAAAGTCACTCTATTCTAACGCCGTCCTATCGTTAATGAGTTGCTTTAAAATGCCAGTGATCTAGAACAACGATACAAAGACCACGAGACCTTGAAATTACCTAATACATTTATGCTCTCTTTAACCCGTCGCCGTTGGAACTGGAGCGGAATAAACAGGTTTGTGATGCGTCAAGTGTTCACGGGCCCTTTAAAGACACCGTGTACTTTGTGATGACCATTTTAAAGAAATATGTTATTAATAAATAATAATGTTTTGCACGAAACGATTCTGTCAACCGCCATTTTTATTATCAACTTTACTTATGTTGTAGTATATTATAGTAATGATATTACTAACATGTAATTATTAACTCTGTTTTACAAAGCCAAATATGTCTCACAAAACTGCCTTAAAATTACTGTTACCCCTGTTGTTAAACCATTCCTTAAAGCATTCCTAAAGCTATTTTCAGCTCCTTAGGAATATGCAGCACCAGCAGCCAAATGGGTGCTTATCGTTCACATCAACAATCTCTACCTTCGCATGTATCAACCCCCTTCGTACTCATGTGTGATGATGAGCAGTTTACAATCAAAAGTGTCTTGCTTGAGGACACAAGTGTCAGGACTGGGACTCGACCCCGCACATCAATGACCCAACCACCAGAACTTGAGTTCGATGCGCTAGACCGTTCGACCTCGACACGTGCCATGGGCTCTGTTTGTAACTGGCGGAAAATCCCCTAGCACGAAACCTTAATTTGAACCGTCGTGTTGAAGTACAGGTACCAATCGTCACTCCATGAGAGATAAGTAGTGCCCGGGTTGGCGGCTATTAAGGCTCCGGCTACGGTTGGATCGCCGAGTCATCATGCGTTCAAGTGTAGGGACCCTTAGAAACAGTTGTAGCCGTAGCTATAGCCGCTTCTTCAGAAACGCCCATATTCCTGACATAGTGCCGTGTTCGTTTAAAAAAAACTTTGTTTGTTTTAATGGAATCCAATCTTCCAAAGGTATGGCACAGCAAAGCAGATCAACGACCAACGAAAAGACACTGCCAAACACATGTAAAGATGTACGTCAATTCTTTTGAAACGTTGTTATTGGCTTGACCCCCAAAGGTTACATTTGTTGTCTTTTCAATGAAAGCACATACGAAAAATACTCTTCTATACTTGAATCGTCCTGCGAAGCTTATTTTCACTCCCCGCAAACACCTCTTTAAAAATAATTCTTCCTTGGAGATGGTCACTTTGATTTCCCTCATTGATCGGACCAATATTCAGAGGATGTCATCGTTGCTCGGCGTTTTAAAGTGCATAAACTTTGATCCAAATCTGGTGCCGTCGAGATAAGAGTGGTTGATGTGAGGAGGGATTGAAGACAGAGCCGGTATTTTTATGACGCTCGTGTCAGGATCGTTCTCCGAAGGGCGATGGGCGATATATTAAATTTAAGGGGACTTTTTTTTTCCTATGGGTAGTGTCCTGGATATGCTCTGTCCTTTGTTTTAGTTTTTATTTTTCCTTTAGTTGTGTTGAACTGAAAGTAGAAATGAAAACACGAAGCACTTTTCGAACGGAAAATTAGCTTTGGTGTGACCTTTATTAATTTTTTAAATGCTCGAAATCGACCAATTTTGATGGCTTCTTCTAGTGACCTTCTCCTGGAAAACCTTCGGGGTCATGTTTTGGTCTATTTTGTAGCAACAAAAATAATAGCCCAAACTGAGCTGGTGTGTGCCTTTAAGTGAACATACACTATCGATAAAAACAAACTTAACTTTCGGAATATTGCATAAGTGGGGAAGGCCAAACTCACGTGGTGAAGAGTGTGGTCTGGTGCCCGACTGCCTGGCAGAAGGGTTTAATGCTCTACGCCTTTCTGTCTGTCACACAAACTACTTTTTGCCCCAGTAACAGAAGGTCATAAATAATAAATGGCTCCATAAACAAAAATGGCATTATAGTTACATGTTTATTGCTACAATTACCCCAGCCCCTTACCCTAAGGACATATTTACATATTCCTGTGAAGAATTTAATCTGACATGTAATGGTGACTCATGAGGCAGAAAACCGATTGAAACTGCCAACACGATTTTGCACATTACTTGCTTACGCCTTGAATAACGCATTCTTTACTTGTTTTTAATTTATTTATTTTGATTCTTGTTATTATTATTTGTTGGCTACCTTTATGTACGAATTACCCATATTCGTTTTAAAAACTTGTTTACTGAACCCCCCACCCCCGCAGTTTCCTTCCTTAAAACTGTATGGTCAAACGGATTGGAACGAAAGTAAAACAATTTCCCATTGTTGGGTTGCAATCGGTCAATTGGTGTAAATTTGACCTTTACCTTTTGAACTTTGACAATTTCAATGTTTACTTGCAGATCCATTTGACTTCGAGACGATTACAGACCTCCAGGTGTACAAGTCATAAATAAAACGTAGCAAGAAAAAGAAGAAGACCCCGGATGACCTAGGGTCAAGCTTGGTATCAAAGGTTACCATGGTAGCAGGTGCCACGCGTGCAGTTAAAATACTCTAGTAGGTCCGTTAAGCCCCCACGTGGCTGGGTGAACGACCAGTGGCAGCAGCAGCCGGCATTCGGTGGACAGAGTCAGATTTGCCCTTCCAAAAACATCTACAGTAGTTTCAAGGTAATGTAATTGTTCTTGTATTGATTGAAAAATATATCACTTACTTCGTCATTTTGCCTATATACATGTACAGGTTTTAGTTTCACTTTTAAATGCAAGTTCCACCTTCAGTGCAAGTTTGCCCCAAACAAGGCCACTTTCGACAAGGGGCTAGAAGAAGAAAACATTTAGATGAAAATAACTCAGGGGAGCTGAAGGTAGGAATTGGTATTGCTCTTAAAACAGTCTAGATTGTAGGATGGAGGAAGACATGCAGCAGGCAAGGAGTTCCAAAGAGATGCAGTACGTGGGGGGGGGGAGCGGTTGGGGTGGCTCTTTGTTCTGTATCTTGCAGTGAAGCGAGGGTGTATGGGTGAGAAATAGCAGAAAGCCTGGTTTCACGCTCAAACACCCTACCCCTTACCCTTAAACTTAACACCTACCACGCTACCTGTTATGTGACAAGGCATAACAGATGATCGTGTGCATAGATCTGTCAGCTCGAATGAGTAATCGAATGTGCAGATAGCAAAATGAACTGGGTGTCTGTTCGCATATTTACAAGGTTCAGGAGTATTTGACGAGAGGTACTGCTCCCCTTTCCAAATTGCAAACAAACCCGCCGGAAACATTACCGTGGATAAACGTTTGCTCGTACCATATTTTTTTTCTTTTTTCTTTCTTTCTATTCCTTCTTCTTTTATTCAAAAAGGTTTATATAAACGAAAGTCATACAATGCTGTTATCATTCTTACAAAAAGGTTACCAGTTGGTCTTTTTTTTTTTAAACTAGCGAATCAACAGATGTATGCCTACATGAAGAATCTGAAGTCGATTCAAGATAAACAAAAACAACAAAATTCCAAAGGTTTATACTGAACAAAAGTGAATGTCTATTTACATACATGTGTGGGAAGTGGAACTGTAATGATGGGTGACCTCTTTGGAAATCAGATCAAAGAATGGGCTCGACTCGAAACGTAATTATCGTCAAGAACAGAACTCGCACTTGTCTTCCTGTAATTCTTCTCTCCGATCAGATGAAGAACACGAAAACCGTGTCCATAGCTCTTATATCCCTTTCTCTGCGATAACCCTTACCGGTGCGTATCTTTCATTTCGGCATTTCCTGTGGAATGCATGGACCGATGAAGCGGAAGGTTTCACATGTTTGTTTTTAGTACTTTCATTTATTTCGTCTCGACAAAGTCACACCGTAATGTGACCCTCGTAAAAAAAAAATTAAGGCAATATTAAAATAAAAAATATGTTGCTTTTAAAATATTTTAACTGCATCAATGCTCAAAGGTAGTACCATACGTTGGTAATGAGTCCGAAAAGAAATCGTGTCATTTTTTCGCCGAAAGCCTGCGTGTTAAAAAAGAAAATATGGTAATGGTAGTACGCGTCCTGCGAAATTATTTCGTCTGAAGTGTCCCCTTTGATTAGAAATCAATAGTATGTCGACAAATTCGAATCACCAAGAATGTGGAATTATGGAAATTTCCATATGGTGTCCGTTTAAATGTTACCCGCAATTCAGCCAGACTGCGGTTGGTACCCACTGTCACCTCACTAAACGTGGATGAATTCGACGTTCTTGATCGAAATGCCATTTTGGGGGGTTGGCTGTTCAACAAGTAGGCACTGTATTACACTGAGACTTTCACGGGTGACTTTTTAAAAAATCTTTATTGATACTTTTGCCTGTAAATCAGCAATACGTTGACAAAAGCCAAACGATAAATCCTCAAACTATCATTATACCTGTACATTGAAAAAAAAGTTTATTTTAAATGAGTGGAAATGAACTATGGCTTATGGGAAATAGTCTGACCCTCTTACGTGTATGTGCCCTAAGGACAGTCAGTGGGTTACTGCTAATGAAGACAGTGAACGTGACCATGACCAGGGCCTGGCTATGTGTGGAAGTGTCTGCTCCACAACTTACGTTATATGCAATATACCGCCAGCAGAATGACCCCATTGTTTCAGAGTGGGAGACTTTGGGACGCGAGATGGCAGCAGACATACCACGTAAAATACCAGTGTGTTACGTAATTCAAGAGCAATTTGCTTTACGGGGTAAGTTTGCCGCCACCTACTGTCCTCAGAAATTTCGCATTCGAAAGTAGAATTTCGTTCTTTAGGACGAAGCAGCATTAAGAGTAGACTGGTCCCTGTAGACTGTCACCCAATGGTTTCATGTAGGTTAGAAGTTATGCATTCAATGACGCAAAGCAACCATACTGATAGTAATACCATTATTATTATTATATCAACAATAACATGTACATGTAGTTTATGTGTACACACACAGTTTTGTGGTACAACAGGACATTGGCGTAAAACAGCTTTTGATGAACTGTTTATCCTGTATAAACATTTTGCAATAAATAAATAAATAAAGGTACATCTGGCAAGTAACTGCCAGGTTTTAAAGGCGTTATTCTCAAGCCTCGAAGTGTGACGTCAGATGTTCGGGGTACATTGCACAAATACGGTTGACACATGTGCTCGGGCCCAATTTTATAAACCTGATAGACGAATGTTCATTATAATGGTGTGCTTAATATTTGAATGTTTTGCTGAGCAGCCATTTTATTAACTTTGTTACGGATGGTGCCTCGCTTTTGTATATTAATGTTTTTGTAATCAATTTCTGCTTATAACGGCCTTGTGATGAATTTGGCGCCAGTTGCACTAATTGACATGTACACGTTTTTTCCTTAACGATGTGAGCATATACACTCGGATTTGACTCTGGGGAATGGGTCAAGCATGACCCCAAAAATGGGTCAAGACCCGTGGGACTCATGATCCGGGTCAATTAAGTTTGGAAGTTCATTGAGACCCTTGACCGGGCCTCGTTCGTTCCAGCGAGCTTTTATTTTAGGTTAATAACCCAACACGCAATTAAGCACTGATCTGATTATGCCCAGTGGACCGAATTCCATCATCACGTATAACTCGGTAACCAACCAACTTCCCAAGTGACTGATAGACATTGTGCGTGACTGGCTCCCCGCTTTTGTGCACAATGCTTCTTCCCAACTTAAGAACTGCCCCAACTATAGTTGGGACTACCAGTCGGGGCTGCCCAAGAATGGCTGCATGGGACTGCCTGATACTGTGGTAAAGAATAACTACGATCAGTAAGTGGGCCTCGAGAGTAATTTCGAACACCAGTAGATCACTCCATGCTCCATCACGCACCCATGCTACATGTCCATCAGCACAACAAAATTTCATTGACTGGTTCTGCTTGTCCCTTGCACAGTGAAAATCTCTGGATCCCAGCTACAGTTGAGCCGTACCAACTGTAACTCGAGTTGGGGCCGGTCCCTTCTGTAGTTGGAATGATTCTTAAGTAGGGACGTAACGCATACAACCTGTCAAGTAGGACCTGAACCTTGTTTGGCGCTAAATTTGTCAGTCTTTAAGAGAACGCTGTGGTCACGATTTACCTTTAGTGTGCCAGTTCTTGCCAAAAGGTGAAAACCCAGACAGTCTGTGGCGGCTTACAGTCCCGTCTATACTCTCTCCGCGCACAGATTGTCTTAACACCTTTATCTTGTTAAACAGCAACAAACCTTCTGCTGATCCGATGGCGTGTTCAGCTATCCTCATGGACCAGTTAACAGTGGGCGCTGTCCGGCACGAGAGCGAGACCAGCAAAGCGTAAAAGTGGGTTTAATGATTTCTCACGCGTTTTGTTTGTGAGAGGGACGGCTGTGCTGGGGTTTGGACGCCCAATTCCTCAATACTTGGAGATCAAAATAACTAGGGCATTATTTTAAGATGATCGGCCACCTTCTAGTTCATATGCCTCGACAGATTTTGATTGGCAAGCTGTGAGCAAACGGGTCACTCATTCATGAAATTGAATTAGTGAGGGAATGTGGGGTGGCCTTGAGTCAAAACGCATCATGGCTTAAAAACAAAACTCGCTGTTCTATTTTTAAGCTCTTTCATTTTCCAGATACTCCGAGCGTCTTTACTGAAGGCTAAGGAAAGGGTTGAAGTTTTGATGTGAATTGCCTAAGCAGTTTTCAATTATTTCATATCTGTTTTTGTTTTGGGTTGGGGTGTTTATTTTACGCGTGTTATGTTTTGTTCCCTTTGGGTCTCATGGTCTACATAGTATGTTTTTTTTAATTTATGGACGGTCGGCTGTTCAACCAAAAACGAAATAGAATTTAACAAATCCCTTACTAGAATGTCCATTTTGTTTTGGGGCACTTTGTTTTCGGTGGTTAAAAGAGGTTTTTGTTTTGCAGAACAACTACACGGAGTCTTTCGTTAATTACCAAGCATTACTATTTGGTGAACGGTATCAACCCAATACGTGTCGTGATTTTATGGCCTTGTAGTTACAATTATTGGCAATAAAAGAACTTTTTTTATTGGCATTCATTTTTATTTTTACAATTTTTTTCTTCTTCTCCGGACCACGGCACACGAAAGCACGTTTCCTGTTTTGCAAGCTTTAAATTTAGTAATGTTTAAATATTAAGAATAAAAACTTCACTCGTGGCTGTTTGTTGGTTGTCCACCCAACCGCAACCAGTGACTTTCGAATCATAGCGTTTATGCAGACCTTCCTTTTGCAACGTCAGCACTGGTAAAACTATGGTAAGCCATGAGTAAACAAAATTATACTAAAATGTTTCTATGAAAAGCACACTGAAGTTATGTATCGAACGCACTGAAAAGTTACCCACAAAATGCACAACGAAGGGACATGGGTTCCCAAACCCATGGCTGCCCATCTAAATTTGGTGATCACATGTGTTGAACTGTAAAAAAAAAAAAAAGTCAAGTCCCGATCCCATAACTAATATGCCGTATCATCCCCTCCCCTACTGATTACCTAACGAGTTACGATACATGATCGTGCAGGTCAAGCTTATGAGGAAAGTGGCCCGCTGCAGGACCAAACACAGCTATGAAAACGAGGATGACTAGCAGTACACGTTTCCCTGCGATACATTTTAAGGAGAGGCGCCAAGGTCAAATTTAGTTTTGTGATGCACTCATTTTCTAGTAGACGATACAGTCCTCATGAAAGTAAGGACAAATTTACAAGTCTATATACACCCCACGTTAAAATGGTGGGAAATGCCATTTTAGTTGATAAGCTTTCACAGCGAGATTTGAAACGTGACGTTCTTCGAACATCAAAAACAAATGGGTCTCTACATTCCAAAGAAGATTTTTTATTATTTTTTTTGTGCCAGTCAAAAGGTCAAATTCAGTGCAATTTTTTAGGACTGAACTGACAATTTCTGACAAATATGTACAGTCCGTATACTTTGAAATGTGACGTCGAACGTTTTTAGAGTTTGACAAAAATTGCACTTGAAGGGTATCAAACACAGTGGCATTTGAACCCGTTTTTAATTAACACAACATTAGAGACTTGTATTTTTTTTCCCGTCGTCGTAAGGACTCTATCTACTGGAAAATTGAGTGGACCACGAAACTGAATTAGACCTTGGAACCCTCCTTTAATTTAATGTGTAGGTAGACTGGGACGTACCTGCGAATGTAAGAATGTAAAAAGGCTCGTCGCGGCTAAAAGCGTCTTGTGAAAAATGTCTATTGAAAAAGACAGTTGCCGATGCCAACAGGGATTCCTGTTTAGAATTCAGGTTAAGAATTTGGGATGAGCCACATTCAGCAGCTTTTCCAATGAATTGTCGACGCGATTCTTGATAATTTGTTCACCAAGCCACACTGTTTCTGTGACTTGAAGGCGTTTTAAACATAATAATTATATCTTTATTACCGTTATTGACTTCGTGCCTTGTCGTTCCCCCTAGATTTATGCATCTATCAGTCAACCAACGAGAACAGCGACTGCGGTGCATGACGCCATCGCCTCAGCACTCAAGAGCTGCAACTAATTTATTGGCTCATCACACCTCGTCTTCAGCCACTTTATCAAGACCCACAGAAAAAGCCATTACAGCGGATCTTAGCACTGGTGTTCGCACCTTCTCGTGTTAGATGCGTCTCTCTGGAGATGCGCATGACCAGAATGCACAAGCTGTGTTGGGAGAAACGGAGCTGGAGGTGAAGTTCTGAGAGGTCGACTTTACAGGAACAGGCGGGAGAATTAGCGCGAGTCTATTTACCAGGAGAAGGTGATCCATTCTTTTACTTAATGAAGCCTTGTGGAGTGATGAACACGACGTGAATACCAATCAGCCGACCACATTGTTTATGCGGTGTTTTTTAAAAAAGAAGTGCACTTATTTCTTTCGTTTTGTCCTCGCGTGGGGGCAACCCACCGGATGGCTGAAAACAATATTGCAGTGCCATAATTTTTATTGAATCTTGAATTGATTTAAAGCAATTCTAGTACGTCAAGCCAGGGTACATCGAGTGTAGTTGTGTTTGTTAATGATAAGTACACGAGGAGGTTGTAGTGTCTTGAACCGAAGCCAAAATCCGTGTGAACTTTTTATTATTTTGTGTGTGTGGATGAACTGGATTCTGTTACGATCGGTGACTGACCTTCGAAATGGATCCTAGTTACGATTATTCCGCGTCCAGCATGAACGGTCCGGACCTCTGCAATGTCTCGTACGAGTACCTGACGGACAATAAGACAATCCAGGAACACAACTACACCGACGCGTCGGACTTCCTGTACGACATCGTGACGTACTGCTTCGCCGAGAAGGAAGGGATTTGCGCGCAGTACCTTTACGAAATCCAGGGTGATAACCTGATTGGCAACCTGATGTACATCATGTACCCCCAGCACTATCCATTCCTCCAGGTCATACCGTTTATTACAGTAGTCGGACTTCTATGTATAGTTGGTATCATAGGAAATCTACTGACCATTGTTGTGATTCTGCGCAACCGGATTCTCCAGACAACTTCGAATTATTTGGTCAGTATGGCCTTCTCGGACCTCTTGATACTTTTACTAACGGGACCCATGGAGATAGCGTACGAGCTTAAGGCCTGGCCCTGGACGTACACCCGTTTCATGTGCCGGTTGCGGTACTTCCTCATTGAGGCCTGTACTTTCACGTCCGTGTTGAGCATCACGTCGTTCACGACCGAGCGCTACATCGCGATCTGCCACCCGATCTGGGCCAAGACCTTCGTCTCGCACACCCGCACCGTCAAGATCATCGTCATCATCTGGATGTTTTCCTTCTGCATGAGCATACCGCTGTTCCTGGGCTACGACACGTTCGAGGTGTGCCCGGGTATCCCCGAGACAACCGTATGCAACATGCCCACGCTGGAGTGGGAGACTATTATCGATTACATATACATTGTCTCAGCGACGCTCCTGTTCCTCATCCCGATGATTCTGATCTCGATTTTTTACTCGCTGATTGCGAGGGTGCTGTACGGGGTCAACGTGGAGGTGACCGTGCGGAGAAACTCCAGACGGACTCGAAACAGAAATGGAGTAAATAACGCGGACAAGAAAGAAAATTCGATTGAGAAATCCCGAAAACAGATCGTGAAAATGTTAGGTGAGTAGCTACATTAGTAACATTTCAAAAGAAAATTCATACCCTCAAATTGACAGGTCCTGTAAAAGTTTTGCAAACACCGTTTTAATGAGGTTATTTTAGTACCATTTGTTTTGATTTCTGCCATATCTGCCGGCTACGGCTGGGGCTCGGACTGCGACGTTTGCTAAGGGCCCTTAACTTCGGCTCACAATGACGTGGCGATCCTGCCGTAGCCGTAGCTGTAGCCTCCAATTCAGGCACGGCCCACGACCTGTTCTAAAGTTCGAGCTACGATCATTTTGTTTCGAATAAATTAGCGTTACCATAAACAATTGCTCATCGGAACGCGTAAAAACAAACCGGGAAAATTACAATTAAAATCCACTTTCTGTGACCATGTCTCCTGGTCCCCCGAAGCTAACGATTGTCTTTTTACTGACAGTTTCGTATGTTGAGATCTATGCAATTTGACTACTTACTTCTGTCAGTATCCTCTAAGTTGTATTGTTAAAGTTAGTTGCTTTATAGTCACTTTTTAATATTCTCTCATGTATAAATAAGGGGAATCATTTTTACGATTGGTACATAGACCTGAAGAGAAACAAAATGACCAATTGGACGTGACTGGAGGGAGCAACATTGAGCTATTAGAAGCGGGAAATGGCCTATACGATTGTTTAGCTAGTGGTATACAGTTAGGCCTATGTCTAGGATCCTGCATTTGCAACCTGCTGATATGTAATAGTTTCATTTGTGATTTGAATCATTACCAGCCCTTGTAGCAGGCTGCTTCGCAGCATGTTGGCTACCTTTCCACATCATTCGGATCCTCCCCAAATTCAACATCGATGAGTGGTCGGAGGGGCTGATCAACGCCTATTTCCCGTTCCTCTACCACCTGTCCATCGTGCTCATGTACACCAGTGCCACTATCAACCCGATACTATACAACATCATGTCGGCCAGGTTCCGAGAGGCCTTCAAGAGGACCATCCTCTGCCAAGAAGTAAGCTCTCCTCCTAACTCTAGAGGGGGGTATTCATCTGCTTCTGTCGTTACGCAAACCTCCTCTGTCTAAAACAAAACAGAGTATGTTGTGCTTATTTGCATGGTGTGGATGCTGCATGCGCTGCTGTTGATTAAGCTCACAGGTGTTCTGTCACCCAAACTTCAAATTGGGGTAGATAGTGTACCCTGGTTGAAAGCAATTTCTCCCAATTAGGAAAGCAATGGTCTCCATTCGGGAAGAACTGTTTGTTGACTAAGACCTTCTTCAAACATTATATCAAGGTTCACCTTTCAATGATTAAACCCCATCTCGTCCAATGAAGATATCAACCGCCCCCAATTGGGAGACCTTGGGTGACAACAGCACCTTCTTCCTTCATAATATTGATAGGTTTGTAAGATCTCTACTTTATATATTTCCTTATTAGTGTTTTTGCACAATTTCCCTGGCAACATTTGTAACGTATCACAAAAGAAGTGTCACTTCCACGATCGTCAAACTGAACAACTCCTTTAAAAAGAAAACCCGCTTCGGTAAAACAAATATGAAACGCAGGTGAAAGTTCGTTGCATTCGCAACAAACGAACACAACGCCCTCTCTTCGCAAAAATTGCACCTAGAATACACGAGTTCGAATTGAATTGTTCGAAAGAATAGGCCTACCACTGAATATTGCTTTACTCTGGCTCAGACTAAATGGCATATCGTCCTCTCTTCGCAAACATACAACGAACACATGAGTTTGAATTGAATTTATTAAATGATATAGGCCTACCACTAAATCGTGCTTTAATAGAGTTCAGACAAAATGACACAACGTCCTCTCTTCGTTCGCAAACATTGCCCGTAGAACACGAGTCCGAGTTGAATTTAACGAAATACAAGGCCAACCAGATACAATTTCATGGCTCTGCTTACCGTGGAATAATGTGCTTACGACCCATAGAACTATGTGCTTTACAAAACGTCGTAAGCGCAAAAGTGGGAAGCAGAGTCGTGAATTTGAAACCTGCTGAATATTACTTAGGTTTTGTAAAGTCGTTCTACATTAATGCTTTTCCAGTAACCGTTAGTTTTATATTTGTATGTTTGAGTTCGCGTTCAACGAGCGAGTGTAGCTCGTTACGGTTTGCCTTTGGATCCCATGCACAGTTCTCGTCTCTTGTCATTATGCCCAATCGCGACAGCCTACACTTACTTTTTTTTACGTCCGTAATTAATGTAAGATGTCGGGGTGGAAGCGGGGCGTCTCGGGTAAATAAACAACGTTTAATTAAGTTTGTGTGATAAGGAATAAAAATAGATATTCATTCTGATCCTTCGTTGCTGATTTGGTTCAAAAAGACCGACCAATTATCCCAGGAGATTTGCCCCCCAAATGAAGATGGCGGTCTTCCCCGATATGTTATTAGTTTATTCCGTTGAATTCTTGATTGCATTATTTATACGGTCCTGGCACGAGCAGGTCATTCTTCGGACAGCTCACGGTCCATTTTGTAAAAAAAAAAAATGACTCGTCAAACAAACCGCATCATTGCCTTTCACTGCGCAATGAGACTAACTCAACAAGGCCTTTAGCTAAATCGCACTGGTCGGGAGTCGGTTGATAACACACTGAATCTAATTAATAAGGTCGACAAGTTCTTTGCACAGTTTGTCAGATATGTTACATTTTTAGTATTCCTAATACGCAACATTTCAGCAGTAATTAGCTTTTTTACCCCTTTTTGATCATCACTGGCACAACCAGACATTTTATTCTTTTTGTATTTGATTTATTTGTTCATTGTTTGGTGTTTAAGTTTATTTATTGGTTCTATTTACTTATTTATTCATTTATTATTGTTATTATTTAAATTTCTTTTAATTAACTTTTATTTAAATAAAAATACCCCTCCTATAAAAATAACTTTAAAATGTACCATAACAATCAGTCTCAACTGAGTTGGTTCGTTTCCTAAAACACTGCTTTGTACGACGTCGTACTCTACAAGCTTGAAGACGAAATAGTCTCGCATACCCGGCTATTTTGCCTAACCACGAAATCATTGTTATTATTTATGTAAAAGGACTATCAACAAATAATTTTCGGTTACGCAAACTTGAATACAACTTTCTAAAAGACTAAACCATGCATGGTACTAACAAAACAAATTCCGTTCCGCTATTTAGTTTTGACTTTTAAAAAAAGGAACTGAGCACCCTCACAAAATTGACTACAGTCAAACTTATATTGGGTAATATTATTTTAGTTGTATTCAAAATAATAAATTCGGAGATTCACGGACATTATTGATGTTTTTGTTTGTGGGAGTACGATTAGTCTGTAAATAGAACAAAAGGAGGAAAATCAAAATGTTTTTTAATAAAAAATGCATTATATCATTATGAACATAATTGGAACTTTTTTTTGTAGAAGATTAACATGAACAGAAAAAAAAGAATAATTCTCAGACACGCACAAGTATAAATATGGTTCGTGTTTTGGTTTTTTGGCTGTTGTTGTTTTGGGGTGGTTTTTTTGCTAATCGAATATTTATAATTCATCGAGTACGTGAAATAATCTTTTTGGAGTCAGATTAGCTATAAACAAACAAACAATATTAAAGGCAGCATGAAAAGTTAGTTATCTATTTTTCCTCTTGTTTAATCAAAACATTATTTGTCGTTAAGTACATGAATGGGACATATGTTGCATAGGCCGTTTACTAGTATTGCACTAGCTCTATAAGCAATTTGTTGTGAATACTGAATAGTAGGACAATTTTAACTTTGGATCCTTCATACAAAGTTCCTTTGTGCCATAAACGGAGTGACATTACAGCATACTCATTTGATTATATTTGGGCATTTGGCTCGTTTTCGTATTTAAACCAGCTGCAGCGCTTATATATAGATTATCTTATGCTACATTGTCTGAGTTCACAGTTAAAACTGTCATTTAACTTGTGGGTGTTGAAGGTATTATACAGGATTGGTAGCGCTGACAAAATAATCACATCAGACAGTGTTCATGTTTTGTGAGATCATCCATAAACATGCAATTGCAACCTGTGAAAACTTGGGGCTTATCCTTATTAAAGTGAAAAATCATGCACTTATTTTCAGCATGTAAAAACACTGTCCTTAATTTTGGCTGAACAACCAATATCAGCTGTTGCGTTTGTTTGTTGGTTGGTGCTTTTTTATGTTTTCTGATACGGTTTTCTTGAATACGACTTTATTTCAGAGGGAAATATTCAACAGAAAAAATAGTTTTAGTATGAACTTCATAATCAGTAAGATTTCATACTAAAATTAAACAACAATGTTTTTTATTCTTACCTTTCCTTTACAATACCTTAAAAAGGCAAAGTATACCTTTGGTTGTTGCAACCGTTTGATTGTTTTAATCATATATTTATGTATATATATATATAATAAAACTAACCTGTGAAAATTTCATTTCAAAAGATGGTCGCGTTTTGGGGGGATATCGCCGAAAATCCGGAGCGGTTATGTCCGCGCAGGAGGAATATCCCCATAGGAATTCACAACGTGAGAAACGTCACTGACTGTAACGTTTCTCGTATTCAAATTTAGGGGGATAAAAAGTGATATCTGTTTCCATAACCGCAGTACCTCGTCGTGAAATGTTCCTCAAACTGCATTATACTATCCAAAGCTGCTGAACTTCTTACCAAATGAGTTTTTATTGCCATTAGTTTCCGGAGTCATTACCAAACAGACCCTTTTAAGTCAAAGTGAGTGACGAATGCGTGTAATGGAACAGTGCAATGAGATTGGTTTACAGATACAGATATCAAAATCGAAACAAATTGTTATGGCCTTCATTCTTTATTTTCACATTGAAAGTAAACTATAAGATGCATCGAGAAGTCTCATAATTCACTGTATATAAGCCTTTAAAAGCATTTGTATTGTAGGTTTAGGATCGCACATATAGAACGTGAAGATTTTAATCTAAGAAGAACAATGAACTTCTCCTTGAAGAATTACATCGAAAGATATTTTTATACGCAGGATTACTAGCTTACCCAGTCAAGTCTAAATTGACTAATTATTGATGATTTCATTTTAATAAAGCATGCAAGATGTACGTAGTGTCATCATGCTTTTTTTATCATTGATCTCTAAATAAAACTTTTCGGGGCGCTAACCAATTCTAAAAAGATTCACTCTTAAAACCCCCGGGTCAGTAGTTGACCCGGATTCCGGGTCGCAGGGGCCAGACCCCTTTCTTGGTCAGGGTGACCCATAATCTGTCGCAAACTGACCCAAAACGTGTGTCAAACTGGCGCAGAATCTGAATCGAAATCCAGTTTGTTAACCAGATTCCGGGACAGCCTGATGACCCAGAAATTGGTCTGGCCCCCCTGAGACCCGAAATCGAGGTCAATTCTGACACGGGAGTGTAGCAGACTCGGCGTCAATTATTTGGAAAGTATTACATGCCTGGTGGCACTCTTCCTCTGTGCCGTACACCTTTCGTATTTGTATAAAAAGTCCACCTAAGCTGAGCGTATGCTCATGGTTATTTTAGCTAGGGAGACAAGAATTATTGCAATTTTGGTATACCCAAAGGATAGATTTTAAGAATTCATAGGATTTTGGTTTTTCCTTGAACCAAAATCTCTTTAGGGTTATTACCCCGAAACTGTTTCTCACCTTTAGACGTTTAACCTAATACATATTTAAGGGCCACTGTCACAATTAATTGTGCAAAACTGGGAAAAAAACGATCATGCACTCAACAAACAAACATACAAAATAATGAGGGGCAGATTCGCAATTTCTCGTCTTTTTAAAAATGTTGCGAAGTTGTACATAACGCAATAACGGATAAACGGATATAGCAGTAGTTAACTGTATTTCTGATTTTGACAAACAAGTAACGTTTGCACTTCAGTTCACACTGCATATTGTAATAGTAGCTGTGCAAGAGTAAAACGCATAGAGTGCGCAGTAAATCATTACATATTCACCTCTTCTTGGGGCGCGCTGGCAATCCAATGCTTTTTGTGAAAATGGTTTTCAAAAATCCACCTATGTTATCGTCATAGTTTTTCGCTGAAATACACCTCGCATTTGAATGCTGTTCTCCGAACGATCTTTGACAGATCATGTTATTCAATACAAAACAAACTAAGATGTTTTCCGGAAATATTATGCACAGAGCACAAACTAATTGTGAACAATATGCAAATTGTTTGTACTTAGATGCTGGGAGCGTGAGATAATGGTTCCAGCTAAACCTCATTTGTACGAAAGCCCGTTACTGCCATCGCTATTTTGTTTTCAAGAGCTCTTATTTTATTTTCAAGAGTATGTATTTATTTATTTATTTGTTTATTTATTCGGAACCTGTTTTTTTTTTTTTTTTTTTTTTTTTGGGGGGGTGCTTTTTGCAAAAGCAGTTAGGCCTATTTTTTTACTCTTGTATGTACTTTTTCATTTTCAAAAGCAGTTGTTTTTATTTGTTTAAGCAATTATTTTATTTACTTTATTTTTACTTTCAAGTAGTTGTTTTGCTTTTTTCAAAAGCATTTTTTTCTAAAAATTCAAAATTATTTTTTTCTTCAAAAGCAGTTATTTTATTTTTTTTACTTTTAAGAGCAGTTGGGCTGTCAAACATTTGTACATTTTAACCAACTGTACAAAATGTACTAATTGCTGACGAATTGTTTATCATTTTTTGTCTTAAAGAAAAGTTTACCAATTCCTCGGAGACATGAAAATCACTATCCACTATCAAAATCAATTTTTTATCCCTAGTTTGGCAAACAATCGGGCGATGTTTCTATGGTTTAGTCAATATTGCCCTTCGTAATTAGTGGCGGCAAGCGTGTGTCGTTATAAAGAAAATCTGACGAAGCTCTTTCGCTTAAAGCGACACTTTATAATACGAATGCCTCTAAGTCTTAGTTAATGCATTAAATGTATGCACCATTAATTTTATTTTATTTATTTATTTTTTTTAATGAAAAATATTTGATTTCTCGACTTACACAAAAAATATGTACCTCTATTAAAAAAAATAGCAGGGAAATTTATCTGAGTCTTTGTAATTAATAAGGGCGCATAAAATAACTAAGAAATTTGGTGTGCTGTAAATTTTTTAAGTTCCCACGTCAGAATTGATCCAGATTCCGGGCCCCAGGAGGCCTGACCCATTTCTGAGTCAGGCTGACCCATTCCTTAGTCACGCTGACCCATTTCTGAGTCAGGCTGACCCATTTCTTAGTCAGGCTGACCCATTTCTTGGTCAGGCTGACTCATTTCTTAGTCACGCTGACCCATTTCTTGGTCAGGCTGACTCATTTCTTAGTCACGCTGACCCATTTCTTAGTCACGCTGCCCCATTTCTGAGTCAGGCTGACCCATTTCTTGGTCACGCTGACCCATTTCTTAGTCACGCTGACCCATTTCTTGGTCACGCTGACCCATTTCTTGGTCAGGCTGACCCATTTCTTGGTCAGGCTGACCCATTTCTTAGTCACGCTGACCCATTTCTGAGTCACGCTGACCCATTTCTTGGTCAGGCTGACCCATTTCTTGGTCAGGCTGACCCATTTCTTGGTCAGACTGACCCATTTCTTGGTCACGCTGACCCATTTCTTAGTCACGCTGACCCATTTCTTGGTCACGCTGACCCATTTCTTGGTCAGGCTGACCCATTTCTTGGTCACGCTGACCCATTTCTTAGTCACGCTGACCCATTTCTGAGTCACGCTGACCCATTTCTTGGTCAGGCTGACCCATTTCTTGGTCAGGCTGACCCATTTCTTGGTCAGGCTAACCCATTTCTTGGTCAGGCTGACCCATTTCTTGGTCAGGCTGACCCATTTCTTGGTCAGGCTGACCCATTTCTTGGTCAGGCTGACCCATTTCTTAGTCACGCTGACCCATTTCTTAGTCACGCTGACCCATTTCTGAGTCAGGCTGACCCAGTTCTTGGTCAGGCTGACCCATTTCTTAGTCACGCTGACTCACTTCTGGGTCAGGGTGACCTATTTCTGAGTCAGGCTGACCCGCGACTAGTTACAACGAAGCTTCGCCGAAGTTTTTGCCCATTTCTTTGACATTTTTACATAGATTCCGGGTCACACTGACCCAGAAAGGAGGTTATGAACCATGGGACCCGGAAACGGGTCAATTTCGGCACGTGAGTTTTTCTAGTGTACAAAACTCATGCATTTCCTTAAACCTTGATTATAATTAAATTACCACTGTTAAGACAAGTATCAAAAAGTACGATAACTCAGTTGGTTATACAAAATGTCGATCAGGATGATCGACTTTACTGTACAGGAAGTGTTGATACATTAAATCGACTCTAATTTTAAACCTGTTTTTGAATAAGCCATGTAAACAGTTACTCGGACCAATTTAATCACAGATATTATTCAAACCAACGATTTCCTAAGATAAAAATATTGTTTTGTACTCAAATTATTCAGAATAAGCCACATTTCAAGATACTTACCATGAAGACGGTTATTTGTTTTTACACCAATTATTCGAATAACCGTATCAACGGTACTATGATCGAATAACCGTATTAAAGGTTCTATATTCGAACAACCGTATCAACGGTGCAGGACCGTTTCATTATACCATTATTAATCCAACCAACGATGCCGCTCGTTATATTCTTTCTGTCTTTTATAAATCTGTAAAACTATTATCTACATTTTAATTGATTCTTAGAATTGACTTTGAGACCAATGTTGGTTTACTGGTCAAATGTATATTGGGGAGGGAGAATATCCGTTGTGTGCACTTTCTTAATATTGAGCATTTTCAAACTTGAGTTGAATCCTTTGTTAGGAGTGAATTAATTAAGGCAATGTCCGTCAACACCCCACCCCCTTTACAGGGACAAAAATATTTCTCTCTCTCTCTCTCTCTCTATCTCTCCCTTTTTTCTATTTTATTGTTAGAGCACATTCGTTCCAATCCACAAAAATAAATTTAATTGTTCACCTTAGTAAAAAATATTTTAAAAAGGAAAAAAGAAAAAGAAAAGAAAAAACGGTTTTTAGTTCTTTGGCTTGTTAGTTCAGGCTTAATCCGATATAATACTAAAATGAGTGTCATAATGTGGGGAAACTTTAAGAAAATAATTGGCCTTTGTTTTCTTCTTTTCCGTTCTTCTTCTTGCCCATTACAATATTCTAGACTAAAAATATTTGCCTGGATATTTGGTATTTGTGTCAAGTCTATTAACCCCCATTCACCTGACGTCATCGTCACAATAATCTTGGTTGCGTCATTTTGTTGGAAGTCAGTGTCCCCGTGTGTTGTTCAGTGTAGTGCGCATTTTACACTATGCTGTTCACGAAGGTCTCCCTCTTAACAAGCCTACCATATTTTTACTCACAATTTGACTTCAGAAATTGCGAGCGTGTCGGACAGTATAGTCTTGTGTTACATCGGTGCGAGCAGCCAATAAAGAGGGGTTTTTTTTCTTCATATACTGTCGTAAAATAGTTACGTAGTATGCATTTAAAAGTGGAACAATATGCTCGTTTAGTGAAAGGTGTACTTTGTAAATTAGAAACCGTTTTGGAAAATGCAGCAACAATGCTCCAAAAAGTTGACGTATGTATGACCAAAATGTTACCAGCCAATTTAATGTTCACATTATGTAAACATTAGAATAATCAGTTGAAACACTTGGAGGAAGAGCTAGAACCCATTCGGCCTATAGACCAGTAACATAATCTAGTCATCTATGTCTGATTCCCATTTAAGACCTCTACAGTGTTAATCTCTTATTTATTTTCCTGAAAAGGGACCAGACTATGCTAGTGACGTAGCTAAGGTTCGTGGCGCTGGGGAGGGGGGGGGCCGGTGGTCAGGGTTAGAGGGTGGTGCCCTTTTGCTCACTTTGTCTTTGAAAATAAGTTTGAGATCATTAGCTTGGTTGTAAGCCATCATGGAGACCATCTTCGTAAAAGAAAACCAGTTAACAAAAATAAAACAAAAACTAAAACTTGGTCGAGTTGCCCCCTTTAGGGCGGTGCCCGGGATCGTACCTCCCCTAACCTCCTCCCCTCTTAAAGCTAAGCCACTAATGCTATTTTTTCTTGTCAGCCTCGGGTTGAATTCAAAAAAGAGAAAAGAAGTAACCAAGATGACTGGAAAAAATTATGTGTCCATTCTGAATCCCCCCTCTGAAAAGTCAACTCGTCTACTCACAAACTGTTTTGCGTATATATGTAACTGACATATAATTATTATAATACAAAACTGTATATCCACTGTACATTGTTCATTTTAACCCGAGGTTAGAAACCAATTTGTTGTAACTGGTCGTAATCAACAAGGAATAAAATGCAGCTTAAACTTTGGGGGAAAAGTGGTTTTAAAAAAAGAAGATTAAATTGTACCAATTATTGCTCTCTCTCAAGTTTGGTTTGTCTCAAGAACCAGCAGTACAAGAGTTAAACTAGAATTAAAAGTGAAAGTCTGTCAGTCCCGTTAAGATTCAAGCGGGTTCAATTCACTATGGTTTTTCTTTTCGTCTTTTGGGGAGACCAGGTCTAGTAACACATCTTGTTCATGTCTTTGACATAAAGGTGCCGATTTTACAGACTTTTTCACCACGATTTGCTTACCAGTTTTGCTTACCGTTAAATTTTTTTTTAGGGATTCTGTTCTGTTTTGTATTTAAGAAACAGTTGTTCGTACTGATTCAACTTTCGTATGAACGCTCGTAGGCACATACATAAAATGATGAGCACGGAAAGGTCTTGCTATAAGTGGGACGGGTTACCAACCGAATTGACATATACTTTATACAACATTCAACTGTTGTCCATTGTCTTTTTGCTTAGAAACGAGATTGGCTAAGTATAAAGTTATTCCACACACAAGTGATAGAGACATTAATTTGGGCTTGCAAGTAACTAATTTGGTATTTAATGGCAGGTTATTAACAATATTGCTATTTGTTTTTGTGGATTTATTTTCTTCTGAAAGCCGCATTTTATTTGCTAATTTATAATTTTTGCATGGTCTGTGTCATGGCCGTATCTTTACAAGAACCAACGGAAATATGAAAATATGAACATGGCACCCATTTAAAAAGATTGATTTGCTTTTTATGGTCATTTTTTTAAATGCCAAATCCAACTCAAAGTATTCTTTTCTCACTCTATTGTGAAAAAAAAACAGCATGGGGAATATTTTTGATCGGACAGTGCTAAAAGTAACCTTTGTTTTATTTCTCCAAACTTGTTGAGCTTTTTGAAGCACAAAATAATTGTGACGAAAATACTGGTCGAGCGTCCAATTAACACTTCGTTGACCTCGCACCTTAAACCCGTTTATGCTTAAATGCTTCCAAATAGTTCAGAGTGTGCGTTTTGATTTGACGCGCGTGTTTGTTTGTAAAGCTCACTATTTATGCGCAAGTTCAAGAAAAGGTCAGACTGAGACAACGGTTCTGTGCAGCTTTTATTTTCTTTCAAAGAAAGCACGACGTCGAAGCATCTTTAAACATTTTTATACTTAAACTAAATGTTTTAACAATCGTCTGTTCCGATTTGGAGCAGCATTCCAATATCTCTTCAAAAACTGATAGTATCAGTACCTTATAAACATGATAGCTTAATATCTCTGATTTAATTGATTTTGACTCTTTGATTCTATTGATGATAACAAGCGCAGTCTGTGGGTAGTGTTTGTGTTTAAATTGGCTCCAAAAGCTCTGCATGGCTGAGATATGTGGTGGTTTGCAGGAGCAAACTTTCGCTTTCTCTCTCTCTCTCTCTCTCTCTCTCTCTCTCTCTCTCTCTCTCTCTCTCTCTCTCTCTCTCTCTCTCTCTCTGAATTTTACGTTTTCATCCCAGAGCCCGTGAATCTTCATCAGTGCATGTCCGCCATATTTTCCTTCTGGGCAATTACAGTAAGGAATTTTTGAGATGATCACAGAGGTATGCGGGGTGTAACAGAGTCGACAAGGGTTTAATTTTACGGCTCTGCTTACCGTGGAATTCTGCGCTTACATTTTGCCATACGGCCCAGAGAAACGGACCTAATGCATCGACGTCATCACGACGCCATCTTTGAGGTAAAACGATGGTGAAACAATGGAAACGCGCATCTTTGTACGCGCGGCGCACAGGCTGGGCCCATGGGCAACCTTCTTTTGACTTCTTGATGAGGGCGCCTTGCTCAAATGACGTCATGTGCTTGAGATCTATACGCATTTTACATGGCGCCTAGTCTCACTACCATGGACAGCGCGCTGTATCGATACCTCTCGTCACTTATTCGAGCAAGGCATTGTGGGGGAAATGGCGTGGCGTGATAGTACACCACTGAGAACGAGGCTGCATGGCGCCGTAGGAGCAGAATTATTCGGTAACCAGCACCATTAGAACCAGGTTCGGTTTTTGGGGAAAACACGTAATTCTTAGAGATTTTACATTCCTTATCTGCAAACCGTCTTCAATTTACATGGCATTGTTGAATGAACACAATTTGCAATAACCATCCCATCTCCAACCAATAAGAAGAAGAAGAACGAGGAAAAAAAAAACCACACACACACAAACGAGGAGGATGTCAGAGTGTACGGGAATGCCAATACACTATTTCAAGAAACAATCAGCGGCCCATAGTTCTATGGGGAGCGACCAAAACAAGTCTAATTTTCTGGGGCGAACTGACACCTTCATTTTTTTTTTACTGGCTATTTTTATTAATATACTTTTTGAAGATCAATTTCTTTAATTCTGTGACCATTGTTTTTGTTTCCCCGAGGCGCTGGCAGGGTGTTTGCACTGCTATTCTGTACCGCGTCTACACGTAGATTCCCCTGCACTTTTGCAACGAGAGAGACTTTCCGTAATGAGTATTATACCCATTTGATATTTCATGGTGGATGTGCCAATCTCTTTGAATCGGGTCTCCGAATTTGGTCGTCAATTCTTTTCTGAGGTGTGTTGTCTCTCTAACTTGGAGGTCAAATTCCCTTTCCCCCCTCTAGGTTAGGTAAATTTCATTGTGAGGGTTTTTCGTTCTGCCTGATTTGAAAAATTGGGTGTAACTTTTGTCACACATCAATATTTTCCCCCTTTTGCCCACTAATGGGGACATGGAAACCATGCCCCACATGCTGTCTGAAAGTTCGAACAAGTTATAATCCAATTGTTTTCCACAGCAACCCGAGCTCATATCCGAAATATATATATGTATATATAATTTTTATTTTTCAATTCCCTTGATCTGATAACACCATTTAAGTGTGGTACTTCACTACCTACACTTTTAATGACCGTGTACTCTTTCAAAAAGATCATCAGTTTAAAACTGACCCAAATCTGGTTCAGGCTAATTGATCCAGATGAAACCTGGGTCAGCCACCTGGGTCTGTCTGACCCAGGTTTCGAATCAAATTACTCGAAACTCAGTGAGAATAACTTAGTCATTTTTTTGACCCAGATTCAAATTCAGAAAATGAGTCAGGGGACAGATATTAATAATGCAGACATTTTGGGTTGCAAAATAACGGCACAGTGTGAGTGCTTGACGAAAATGCGGCCCGTCCTATACTTAGAATATTGTTTTACATAATGATTCGAGGCAACAGCTGGCTGTCCTAGTTCTATAACTTTTCGAACTGTTGTTAAAAAGTCGTCAGAACAAAACTAAGAGAGAGAGAAAGAAAAAGTCATTATGGATGTGGGCGTCCTTGTGTATTATGCATCTCTGCTTTTTACCACCTTCAAAACTACACCAAAGTGTTTCTTGAGTCTGACCTACAGCAACAGCGTCACTTTCGATGTTTGGAGAAAACCTGGCGCCGCTTTCGGAGAATAGAGGTACATAAATGAACAACAATATTCTGTCTGGTGTTTGTTTTTTTTTTAATAAAATTTGCATGGCACCTACCTTAGAAATTGAATATCAAATGTGATATAATTGTCTCGCCCTTTGCACGAGTGTCTGACCCACTTCATTTGCATGATTGCTCCATTTAAATGCTTCCTCGCACTCTTACGAAAAGACCAAGTGTGCTGTTTTTCAGATTGTGTATTCTCTCTGGTAGTTTTTAATTTGGTGTCGTCGTGAGCTTGTGATGTGCATGTAATTAGTGCGACTGCCGGGAGCACGCGCGATCTTCACGCACGCATGAATAAGCCGATTGCAACTACTACGTCGATGTGACACGCCTGTTGTATGACCGTAATGTCGGTACTGTTGCACCCCCCTGGCCTATCACGTCGTACAGGCCATCATTGCAAACTTATTCTTCAGTGTCAAAGTTTTAGACAATGAAACGTAATTTAAACAGTCCCCAAGTCACACGTGACCCGGAGCTATAACCCGAGGGACCACACCTCTTCCCAGGACAGTATGGTCCGCTCTGTTGTCGTCGTCGTTGTCGTTGTCGTTGTCACTGTCATCGTTTTGTCGCTGTTGCTGTCGTCGTTTTGATGTCGTCGCTGTCGTCGTCGTTGTCGTTGTCGTTGTCGTTGTCGCTGTCGTTGTTTTGTTTTGTTTTGTTGTGTTTTGTTTTGTTGTGTTTTGTTTTGTTTTTAAATCACGTAGCCGTACCAGTCAGTTAAAACCCTGTACGCCCATACTTTTACCCGAATTCAGGAAGAATTGGGGTGTGCGACCATAAGCCGAGGAGCGTGTCCGTTTGATAAAGATGTCCTTGTCAAGTTTACTTTTGTCGAGTCGAATTCTGTTTCAGTTTATTCCAATCAGTAGGCCCAAATTTATGTTTATTCTTTTTTAACGGATAGGGGCCTACGCTTTGTAATTTAAGCCTCTCTGTGGGAGAGGTGGCGGGCCCTGAAAGGAGTCCGTTTGTTTGTTAGCATCGTTGACGACTGCTCAAAACGTTGGAGGAAACAAAAACAACATATTCCTTCGGGGCAGCTAGCACATCTTCTATAAGAAGTTGTGTTTGTTTAATGTACTCACTAAAAGCTCCCTTGTCAGAATTGATTCCGGGTCCCAGAGAACCTGGTCCATTTCTGGATCAAGCTGACCTGGAAAGTGGTTAAAATTTGATTTTGACTCTAATTTTGCGTCAGTTTGACCCCTCTCTGGGTCATTTTGACACAGATTCCGGGTCATACTGACCCAGAAAAAGGTCAGATCCCCCGGGACTCAGATTTGGGTCTTGACCCGGAAGTTTTTAGAGTGTAAGCCTACACTGCAAAAACTGGGGTGTTAAAATTGACACCTTAGGTATTGTCACACATCGAAAAAAGATTCTAAATTTACACCATAGGGTGTTAAAATAACACTAACTTCTGCCAACACAGTAACACAGGTGTTATTTTAATATCCTATGGTGTTAATTTTGATACTCTCTTTGGTATCTTTATGTGACAACAACCCAGTTTGTGCAGTGTATATCCGTACGAGTTGAGTTACACATTGTGCAAAGCCCCAACCCCAATGGTTTATCCATATCAGCTGTGACCCGGAAGCAGTTTTTCCTTTTTGTCCTTTGGCGGACTTTTGTGACCTCGCAACGCCCAAGTCGTAACTTAATACACTACTTCGTTAACATCTTATGTCGTAACGATTCGCGTTCAGTTAAAATATCGCAAGTATTTTATTACTATTTTGGTTATGCCTTCTTAAGTGATTGTGCTTAATAGCCAGTTCTGAAAGAAATGTACATCTTTAAGGGTGATGAGAACGTGTACTTGATACTTGATTATTCCCCAAAACGAATTATATAGTGTGTTTTTTTTCTTTCTTAGTATGAATCGTTAAAGCCCAAGCCTTTCCCTATTATGTGTTTCTTGCGTTTGCCAAAACGGACGCAAAACAAAGAAATAGGCCATTACGTATTGTCACTCAATAATTATACGAGTGGTAGAAGTTAAGACATACAGGGTACCAAGCAAATTGGCTTACTTATGGTGTTTGTGACGCAAACGAATGTCAGATTGTTTTTACCTCAACTCTAATACTAATAAAGTTAGTTTGTTTTAAGTTATAAGAAATAGTAGTTTCAAAGGTAGTGACGCACAGGTCAGTGGTCGTTAAAGTGTTCAAAATAAGTGCAGTGTTTCCATTGCGATAAAGCACATGGATTGCCTGGTGGGTTCCGTGGGCAATTCTATGTATTCATTCCCATTTTCTGATGTGATATAATTATGGCATTTCATTCCCTTAGAGGATCCATTTATTGAGACAACCTATTATGTCCGGAATCCAGTGTTGTTCAGCCGGGAATTGTCGAGTGTGAAAACAAGCACTAGAGATTGTACAAGAACATGGAGTAAACATTTTGACATTTTCTAGACGTGGGCTTTGTTTAATTAAGTGTGGAAAAGTCAAGACTGTTTTAATCTTGCACTCGACTTGATAGTAGTAGTAATGTTGTTTTGGAGAGGGTAACACTGCCAGTATATACTCCCTACAATGGCTAGCTCATCGTGACGTGAGTGGTCATTGTGAAAAGCTAAAAGCAAGGACAAAAATTCTGGGAAAATATTTGTTTTCGGTTTTTTTTTTCTGTTTGTCTCCGGTGCAAAATGTCGAGGTGCTTCCCGTCGAATTAAGTGGTGTTTGATATACTTGCTCCCGGTTGATATTTGAACAGGTATTTCTTGGGGGTCATTGCGTTTTCTACAGCCCTGTTTGTTTTCACTGGAGAGATAAGTAACTTGATTTCATGTTGGATGATGACTTAGAGTTAGGAAGAGGTTTGCTGTCCTCGCATTCCTTATTTGGTTAACTCAATACAGTTTTGATTAAATGTACACACAGTTTTGTAGAGTTTGGATTTTGATCTCCTGAACACAACGTCAATGATATCATAAGATTCCTGTGGGTTTCGAAACGTGTTCGGACGCCGTCTGCGTTTTTGAAATTACTCGCTAGGCTTGTGCCCAAACTTTATACTTTATTTTGAAGTGTCGAGTAATTGGTTTCTGAATCTAAAACTGTTAGCTGTATTTTCACATTCCTGCAGACTACCTGTAATTGCAAGTTGAGGCCGTTGTTGTAATGCACATAACACTAATAACGAAATTAATTTCAATTTGAGGTCACTGTAAAATTACTTCAAGATTTCTTTCCCACTTCAGTTAAAAAAGAAAACACTCCTTACAAAGAATTAACAAACACAGTGCAAGCACAAAGTAAAACACGAAACAGAAGAAAACACTAAAAAAAAAAAAAAACTAAACGAAATTAATTCAAATTTAAAGTCATTTTATAATCACATAAAGATCTCTTTCCCACCCTAGTTAAATAGAACAAGCCTTAGAAAGGATTAACAAATACAGTGCAAACACACACACCTTTACATAATGGCAGTATACGGGGTTTTTCCATTGTTGTTCTATTAATCCCTTTTCTAGAACAAAGAAAACATTGTGGGGTAGCATTGTTCCATTGTTAAAAGTACCCCTACAATGTGGCGTGTGTCAAGGGCACACAGGTTTACATAATTGAAGGTCTCGCCATCCAAAATTCAAATTAAGAATGATGACGAGAACTCTGACCTTTTACCCAAAGAAGTGAGTCGTGGTTACGCACTCTTTATTCAGTACATGTATAAATAAATTAAACAACGTTTGGGTTTTTTTAATGGTAGTTTCCTAATGCAAAAACAAAATTATTTCCGTCAGCGTCAAACGCATCAATGATTTGTGCACATACACTGACGAATTGTTCATCTAAAATAGGCACATGCACATGTAGTGGTGCCAATACCGGAATCCTTTATGATTCCAACATTTTTTATATTTTTTTTATTATTG
The DNA here is from genome assembly GCA_023634235.1 of Pisaster brevispinus. Classification (NCBI taxonomy): domain Eukaryota; kingdom Metazoa; phylum Echinodermata; class Asteroidea; order Forcipulatida; family Asteriidae; genus Pisaster; species Pisaster brevispinus. Next base: position 2,197,329 of record JAMKCF010000026.1, read on the forward strand.
TTTAATGTTAAAGACGTGAGATGTTTGGCTGATTTAACCCTTACATTAGGTTAAACTTTAAATTATATATACATTTTTAGATTTGAGAAATGATATACTTTCAGCATGAAAAACAGACAGTTCATAACTAAAAATGAGTTATTGCTGGGATCCCGACATTAAATCACTTCCATCTGCCATGTACAAACAATTTTGCATGTAAAAATGTGTGCATTGTCCATGGCAATTTTTTGTTGAAAACAATTATCAAGGAACTACATGCTTGAATTGTTCATATTTAACATTGATTTTCTGTGTCACGTTTGTAATGCCATGGACGATACAATTCCATGGACAATGCACACAATTTTACATGCAAATGTGTGTATGTTTTTCGTTTTGAAACAGCATCGTCTGTCAAAACTTGCTCAGAGCAAAGAAATCTTTTTTTTTTAAAGTTGTTTTAGTTAAAAAAAGAGTCGGCTCATGCAACTTTAAACTATAATGTTGTTTCGGCGTTAAATTTACAACTTGGTAAAAATAGACACGGTGGAAGCAATCGTCGTGTAGTGTTTCATGGTTTACATTTCCTTCAATTTTTAAGTATTTATTTCCCTTGGGTATGTTTGTGCATATTTTCTTGCCTGACCAGCCAAGACATACAGTTATTATGAAATTTTACACACAAGTTAAAAACGTGACACAGAAAATCAATGTAAGATATGAACAATTCCAGCATGTAGTTCCTTAATAATTATTTTCAACAAAAAATTCGAGATTAGAAATTTATAATCATACTTTTCAAGAAACTAACGATATGTTGTTCTTTCATTTTCCTGTATTCGGTTTCGTAGAGTCAAGTGCAGTAGTGAAATAAACCTTTGCACATCGCGCGTGCGCACTAATACTAACACTGTAAAATGAGGGAACATCGCGCCCTTTTTGTATGGGGCTGATGGTGGCGTGACGCATACGCGTTTTTGCGTCTGTCCAGTGCACAACTCTATGGCGTCTTCCAAGTGTCTGTATAATACGCATGTGAATGTAATTAGCATATTTCATAGGAAAGGCTAATGGCTTGTTTACAAAGTGAAGCAAGGGTGTTATTAGCATGCTTTTAATATCTGACAAGGGTGGCAATGGGAAGCTTAGAAGCATCAGTTGCAATTTCATGATGACTCGCGTTACATGTGACACAACTATTCGGGGGTTTCTACCCGTTGAAACTGAGACCTTTAACAAAAGGGACCGGTTGTTTTCACAAAGCGAGGACGTCCTCGCATGGCCTTCGTGTACAAAACCAATGGGGGCGTGGCCAAATAAAAAGAATAAGTTAAAAAGCAATGGGAGAACTAAGAGAAGTCCTTGATCGTCCTTGTGTAATTACACGTGACTTGGTGCTACTGAATTTTGTTGATGATGACAATTTTCAGCACAACAATTCACAATACTCATTCATATTATGACTGGTACCCGCGGTCATTGTAACGCAAGTAACCGAGTTGAATTCTTGCTCATTTGCATATCGCATGTTTCTTTGTAGTTAGCATAACTTTGCTTATTTTATTACAACTAACTGCAATGCCATTGGTATAATATTCCACCTGTAGGCCAGCAAAAATGTATAATGACCGCGTATCCTTTTTGGATACTTTGTGTGTACCCTTTTTCGAATATGTGCACTCCTGTGCGTTTAACGACCAATCAGTAATGAATTTTATTCAAAAACCTTAAACTACGCGATTAGTAGTCACACATTTGTGTTCATAAGTTATAGAAAATAGTACACTAGATAAGCACGCTGCAATTCGATGTTCAAAATTATTAAGTACATGACAACAGCAAAGCAGACCTTTAAACAAATAAATCAGCTCTCATTGAATTGACCTTCCAAAGGCACTGGTTGACTATAAAAAAGAAAATCTTAAAGCTTAACAACAAAACGAACAACTCTGCCAATGCTGCCCAAGCGTATACTTCATCTCTTCAATTTAAGTTAGCTTATTATTCTGCCAGCTATTTCACAAGACTAGTTAATACTACAATATATTCTCAATTAGTTCTTTTCCATTCCTTCAGATTCTTTTACCTGGTTGATTTGACATTTTAGTTGTTTCTCTCGTTCTCCAACCGCTTACAGTGTTTTCTTTTGATTTGTTTATTTCCCCATTTTGCCTGACACTGTTTCAGTCCGTCAAATATATGTCTGCACGTAGGGAACCTGTCAATTACACACGTGCCACGTCCATCCGTGAAGTTTAGTGAGTAAGCCTTCATCACAATTTCAAACAAAGTAGAAAGTTTAAAAATAGTGCATTCTAAAAAATCAGTTTCTCAACACTTGGTGCTTTAATATTAAAACCTACAACACTCTGTTACCGTTGATGACATTTTCAAAATAATTTGTGCGTTTTTTAATTGAGCCGTCTGTGCCACTAAAGGGAGACTTTGGAACGCTAGGTGGCAGCAGACTTACTAGTTGAATTTAAATTGTTTACGTAGTTCTGAGCATGTGCACATTACCGAGAATGGATTTGCCTGGTAAGTCAGCTGCCACCTAGCGTCCCAAAAGTCCCCCATTGACTTGACTTGAGTTTGACAAAAAGATATCATGGTTCAGTTTTATGTGGAAGGAAAAATAGGATAATACGAAGCAATGGGAGACCTTCGGTGACGCTAGATGGCAGCAGACTTACCAGATAAATGAGCGCAAGCTCAGAAATACGTAAGCAATAGTAACATTTCCTGGGATCATTTTCATAAAGTCTGTAAGCAGACGCTTTCTGCTTACGGACGACCCGTAGCTGTTGCTGCTTACTGTAAGTGAAGCAAAGGGCATGCTAACTTACAGGGCCAACTTATTTAAAGCCTTTTACCGGTAAGTACATTTTTATGCGTATTATAGCAGGAAAACATGCGTAACCAAAAGTGTGTAAACAATTCTCGACAGAAAACAATTTGACTGCGCGTGTGCGCATTCACAATGGTGTTGTATTGTTGCGTCAATTATCCGCGAATAAGAACCGCCGGCAAGTTAGCACACAAATTCTGTCAATGGCCGCTCCGTAAGCAAACAAAAAGAGGTCACCTTACAGGCTTTTTGAACCAGGGCCCAGGGGTTCTGCTAAATTTAGCACAAAATGTGTTTACCCATAAGAAGCTTTATTAAATTGGACCCTGGTAATATCTGCTGACGTCTATGTCCTCCTTACGTCACCCATACTTGATGTGCGGGAACACTTGGTTTGAGTTGGTATTGGTACATCAAATTTCTGATTAGTTTCCTTTCTGTGATGTTTGATGTTGTTGTCTTTAAGAACATTGTGCTGTTTGTGCATGTTTCTAATAACAAGTAACAGTCCAATTATAAAAACACACTTTTAATCATTGCTAGAAAACATCAGAGAACATCTACCTTTTTCAGTAGAGTTTTCTTTTCGAAAGTGCGGTTGAAATTTTTGATTCTCATAACCGCATTGTATTTAGTGGTGTCGATCCCTGTAATTTAACCTCACTTTAAAGTAAGCCTTTTTGAGCTATTGTGAACACTATATGAGTGCACTGTTTGGTTTAGATGTACATTGTGTATACTGACAAATTTACCCAAACGTGATAGTGCTCTTATCTAGTAATGTGTCAACCATATCTAAAAATGGCTTAGAAGTTTGGTTTATGGTGTGAAAATACCTTGTAACGTTCAAGTAGTGCTTAGAACTAAAGAAGATGATTCAGTTAATGCCGATTGCTTCTGTACCCTTTCCGTCCCCTGATTGCTTCTGTATACTTTCTGTCCCCCCTATACAGGCACGGGTGTCTTGCCATCATTGGATGTGGGGTTACAAGCACGAGCGAAGCTCTCTGTCTCCCAGTGCGACTGTGGGCTTGACCTACGTATGACAGTCCAAACCCCGTTGACGTCAGTCGTCCCTGTGCTTGTTGTCCATCCCGTCCTGATCTTTCCTAATGATGACAGAATAACTCTAATCATATGTATATAACCATGGTATTAAAACATGTAATGTATGCAAATAATAGTTTATGAAGCTGTTGAATGGGTGATTCTGTTATTAAATTTGAGCTCGCCTTCGTCTACCAAGAGCTTTGAAATAAAAATTATCGTGGTGTTTTGAAGAGAAAAAAACAGTACGTCCTCGGTTGTTTTATGTACAATACCAAACGAAGGTCGTTCCCGTTTAATTAGGATGTCACTTATAAGGAACCAACCCTTGCATATGATGTCATAAGCCTAAAACAGCTTCCTCACTGAGGTCGACGAAACCTATGTTTGGCAGAGAGTTATGCACGTTTTCATTGTTCGACCTAGGCAGTGGCGGCCAATACAAGGAGGTCCATTGACACCTTGAACTAACGTCACACACTCTAATGTCTGCCATTGTCGTCATTTTGGGAGTCAACGGTAAGCATGCAAATGCTGCGCTGCCTGAATTGCGCATTGCACCCTAAGAACACAATATTTCTTAATAGGTTTATTGTAAAACAAATTGTTTTGTAGTGGTACCGTAGTGGTTATGGTAACGTCATGTGAATGATTTTTCGATAAGAGCGTCTGTGGACAGTTTGGTGCCACAGATGCCAATGGAAATTTGTGTACAAAATTAAAGTAAGATGAAAAGTTCAACTAACATGATATAAGAGGATGCCAGTGTGATTAGTGACGGTTGGAAGAAAGTGTGAGATGGCATGTAGAAATGGTGAAGCACACATTCTTTGGAGATCTTTCAAACCATAGTTGGGATGTGCCCAACCTGGGTGAAATTAATCTACAGTTGAAACTTGAGTGAAAATTAAAGGCCCAACTGTGTTCGAACTTAAAACTCAAGTTGAGACAGTGCAAACTGTTATCGGGATGGATGGAACTCCCAAGTTTGGACAGCTCCAACTTTTGTTGGGACAGAATATTAAGATTGAGCTTGAGAGTGTTACGGCGTGTCAGTAATTGTGCCTGGCGTGAGACCGGTCGAGAGAGCTTTCAGATCAACATGAGAGACATCCTTAAAAATGACCCCTCAATGAGACGCATTGGCACGCTAGGTGGCGGCAGACTTACTAGTCTGCCGCCACCTATTGTCTCGTGCCGACACGCGAGTCTTTTATGTATGTACATTGATGTGTGTATGCTTCAGTATGGAACAAACTGAATGTCTAGTTTAAGCTTGACGCTAAACAGTAAGCTGCTTATTTTTGTCTAAATACGTATGGGAAGTTATTTTCACACAAAAGGCCACCAAAGATTTCCTCTCTGGGGTCCAAGTTGAACAAAGAAAAATTAAGGGAGTCTTTTGTTTTATCGTGTAAAAGACCCCACTAGGGCCCCCTCCGTAAGCCCTACCTGCCCGGCCTCTCTCTTTGTTGTTTGTATGTGATATATGAGGAAAAAATTTGATGGCTAAACCAGTATTTGAAAGGATTTGAATGTCATGTAGCGCACTCGAGTGTTGATAGACATGTAAAGTAATATGGTTAAGACATTGAGGCTAAGTGTGAAGTGTGATTATTGCAACACAATAATGCCCTGACAGCATCTATGAGTCTGTACAGGTTGATGGTATAAATAAGTCGAGTGTCGAGTGGTGTCGCACTATTAAAATTCCTAGGTAATAATTTGCTCTTTTGGGGGACGCTAGGTGGCAGCAGAGTAATCGGGTAAGTTCATTGCACTCGGAAATGTGCGCATGCTTAGAAGTACCTTTGCTGATGCCAAATTCTTCAAATTGAACCTGAATCTGGGTCCCGTGTGCCAAATCCATTTTTAGTTCAGCATCAGCTAAACAATTCAACATCGTGAATCCACATCTTCTTCCTGGTGTAGACGCCTTGCATATGACGTCACAAGCTCAAACAGCGCCCTCACTGAGGTCTATGAAGACCTATCATTGGCTGAGCGTTGTACGTGACACGTACAAACGTGCATGGTTGTTTGACATCAGCGATAGACATGCCCTGCGTACAAGCAAACTGAACAGTAAGTTCAGCGGTCCAGTTTCGCGGTCCACTTTCGCCTACCTGGAAGGCACCATACTATCGGTGCTCATTGGTAGCCAAGCACCTCGTACTCGATGGGTTATGCCTACTGAATACATAAATGTTGGCAAGTACCTCGATTACACCATACTCCAGTGGTTATTGATTGCCAAGAACCTGATATGTATGTAATTGAGAAGCCCGTGATTTATCGTATTTGCTGACGTAGAATAAAGGATGTTGGAGTGTGAAAAATTTACGTTGGGAAGACTGCTGGGCTCGTTTTCACACGGAGCTAAGATTGATCTTAAGATTTCCATCATTCTTAATTGCTAAGCAAAGTGCGATGCCACAACACAAATCAATGTTGTGATTTTGACAACTCAGCTAAGGATGAATCTCAGTGGTTTGTGAAATAGATTTCTCAAATTTAGTCCAGGGGTTCTGAATTATATTTATTTACTTAACGGCCTACATGTTAACATGGATCGTTTACAATGGTGTATGTAAATGACGATGGCACCTTGCTGTTCTCAGTTGGTTCAGGGTACAGTTTTCAATGTCTACTACCATCTGATTGGACAATCGGGCGTTATTTGTCGTAGAAGTGTCTCAGAAATGACATTGTCCAATTAACCAGATGAAAGATATCGTCCTCTGTAAAGTGTGAAAGATACTTAATCGCCAAGGAGCGAGGGAAATAATTGTCTTCCTGGAATCAAACTTGTGCAGGTTACGACTGAGCATTGGATACTTATGACTATGGTATGCAGAATGGATTATACTACTGCATGTTATGTGAGATTGTTACTAGGGTTAGTGAAATAATTGTTGAGTGTGTTCGGTTGTGACAGATAAAGTGATATCTTTTCTAAATAAATTAGATTGTCAAAGAGTGCGTGAATTTCTTGCTTTCACTGTTGCAATAAGTGTGACGTTGTTTCATAAAGAGTTTCAAAAGGCGGGAGGTATTTCGATAATGCGTGATAATGTGCGTATTTATGTTGCAAAATGCGTGATAGTGTTGCAAATCGAGTGGTAACGTTAAGTAACGCATGACCATCTTGAGAAAATGCGTGATTGTATTACAAAGTGCGTAACAATGTTGCAATTTGCGTGATAGTGCTGTAAAATGTGTGGTAATGTGAGATAATGCGTGACCATGCAAAAAAATGCATGATCATAGTTTTGAATAGTGTGTGATAGTGTAGTGAAAAGTTTGATACTGTTGAAAATGCGTGACGAAGTTGCAAAATGCGTGATAATGTTGAATAATGCGTGACCATGTTGGACAATGCATGATAATATTGAGAAATGCGTGATGTACGGCACACACTACGCTCGGGTTATGGATTGGTCTTCTAAGGATTTATGCACAATCCAGCAGATTGAGATTTTGCATGTAATGTAACCAAATTACAATCAAGGGTGGGTTTTTTTTTCTTTAAAAAGTGTGGAATATGCTTTACATTTTCTGTTAAGTATTTCTTGTAATGAAGCCAAGGGACCCTCCGAAGCGACTGCCGGGGTGTAGGCGGGAGGCCCGAGGATAAATGTGTTCGTAAGCTACATTTAACATTTAAACAATAAGAAGAAAAACTAGAAACTATACACAAAAAATAGTATTGTACACATGGTGTCAGTTCGTGGCGTCAGTGACGAATTGTGTGTATTAACCGAATTCTTTTGGCGTCATCGCCCTATAACTATTGGTGGCGCCATTTAGGGGTTCAGACTTTCCATGTGTTACCGTGCAAGGCGCATTTTTAAAATAAAAGACACGTGTAGTTAGTCACACACCATATCTTTACATGCTAATTGACTAACAAAATGGCCGCCAACGGGCACACAGAAGACGTGTATGACGTCTGTATGGACACGGAATTACTACTACACACAGACTTGCTTATGAAAACACCCTTTATTTTTCATAAACCTCTAATGTGACGAAGTTCACCGTTGAAACTTGTATTTGATCCTTTTGTAGTTTTGTACTGTATTTTGTTTTATATCATTATGAATAGCTTCGCACTGCACGGCATTGCTTGATCAAACATGCTTGTCCTTGTTGGTCATACAGCTTTTCAAATGGGTCTTATCCGACAGCGTAATTTTCGTACTGTCTGTATTACAATTTAATAATATGTAGCCGTAGTTCATATAGACCTGATATGCATATGACGTCATTTGAGTAGGGCGCTCTCGGCTAGAGGTGAAAAGCAGGATGCTCATTGGCCCATCCTGTGCGCCGCGCGTACATAGATGTGGTTTTTTCCCGTTGTTTCATCATCGTTTTACATGGCGGCGTGATGACGTCAATGCTTAAGGTACATTGACAATATATAAAAAAGGTGAATAAATGTAACCGTGAATGTATTATCATTTACATATAATTAAATATGAGCGCAGTGATTACCAGGTGAAGTTGGCAGTGTGGCGGGAAACACGAAACGTAGGAAGCACGAAATGTGTTAATTGAAGTCTATGTTTGGTTGAAATTTGTGTACATATTTAATCATGTTTATTATATGGAGTTTAATTAACGAGAGAGAGGAGTAAACCGGATTGTAGGATATTGACTGTTATTTGTAAATGCCGATTCCTAAGTATACTGGTATTATACCTCTTCACAAAGCCTTTCAAGATAATGCAAAAGGGAGGCTATATGATTATATGAAATAAAATGTTTATAATATTCTGATTGTGACATTTTTATCTAAATATTTTAAACATTCAATAAAAGAATGTGTGGATAACAAAAGATTTGTATGTGCATAATGGATTTGATTTCGCTTTACCCTCGACAAAATTGCAGCTTTGATACCCCCACATAAAACAACATCATCAACAACAACAGCAGCAGCAGCAACATCAACAACAACAACAACGACGAAAACAACAAAAGCAACAACAACGAAAACAACAACGACGACAACAACAACGACAACAACAACAACAACAACGACGACGACGACGACGACAACAATAACAACAACATATACAACAACACAAACAACATATACCACAATAACAACAACAACTACTACTACTACTACTTCTACTACTTAAGGTCTCTGACGCCGTGACGGATGCCTAAGAAGCATATTAAAACTCGTGTTTGTTCTGCTCGTTAGCAGTACACATGTGGCGATTTTGCACGGCTGAACTTTTAGTTGAGCACGGCAGTTCGTATGGTGAACAAAAAGCCCCGACCAGAAACGTGTTTGAGTTTCGGTCATTGGTTAAGCGTTTTCGCGTGCTCGGTACAGCCGCGACGACACGATGCAGATGTTCCTACCAAACTGTAACCGAGTTGTTGCTTCGGTTAGACTTGGTTTCAAAATGGCGGATTCTATAACGAACTAACGAAAAGTGTCAACGGAAATCTTTTTAAAATGAAACTCTTTAAAGCCTATACCAATCCAGAATTGTAAAGACTAAGTTCCACCACTCGAAGGCTGTGTACTTTGAGAACATTGATTTACAAGAGATGTACCTACATCAGTCATCACGAACTGTTTCTCACTATCGTAAATTGTTCCAGTCAGTGAGTTTTACGATAGAAACTTGTTTCTGGTCTTGGTCGCCAAAACACGCCCGTGGTACCTGCGATCGTTCGGCATGGCAAGTGCTACTTATGTCTTTAGGTTGGTTCCCCGTTTATTCGGCGTAAAAAATGGCAACCTCAAACAAAATGTGTTGCTTGCCATGTGCATCAGTGAAGGTAAAGTCATTTTTAAACGTTTAAGGATCATTTTGACCGACAGCAGATTTGGTTTACTGTATCCAAACCGCCTTGTTCGACAAGCAGCTATTTCAAACACATTTTTTGTAAACATCCGACAAACCATGGAACGGACAAAAACAATGGTCTGTCAGTTATAATATTTCGAACGTAAGGGTCTGGCAAACTTGATGGTCCGTCGGACACAATTGGTCGGGCGTGATGTGTCGGACATAATGGGTTGGTATTGTATACTTGTCAAATTTACACCATAGGGCGTTAAAATAACACTAATTTCTGCTGACACAATTACTTCGGTGTTATTTTAACACCCAATGATGTTAAATTGGAGTCTCTATTGGATATCTATATGTGACAACACCCACGGTGTCAATTCTAACACCCCAGTTATTGCAGTGTGGTGGTATCGGAATGATTGTCTGATATACCCTCATACCATCCAGTGAAATCATGATTTGTGACGAAACATGGACTGCTCATACTCATAGAAAAGTCTACCTCCTGTGGCCCGATTGTTTAAAGAGGTATCCATCAACATTTTCAATTTTCAATTCAATTCCAATTTTATTTATTTCGTCACAGTTTACAGTTTGTTTTCCCGGTGTGCACTAAAAAAAATCAAACAAATAATTTCAAGATAAAATTACAAATCAAATACAAAATACATTAGGCCCCTACCAGTAAAAAAAGAAGAAGAAGTTTTCGTCCATTGTTTTTCAATTAAGGAATATTGATGTGCAAAAGGGAATATTGATGGATATGTTTGGGTGATTAGAGGGTGCTTGCTCCATGGGAAATCAACAGCAGTCAAAATATGAAATTGCTTTTTAAACTGACGTCGAGATACGTGTATATAATTCATCTGAACTAAGCCTGCCAGCTGGTAAACATCTCTGGAAGTACTGAAGCAGCACGCAGCAGCAGCAGCCCATCGATCTCTTGAAGACGATCAGGGTAAATTGATCGAAACGTCGAGTTATTAAGCCATCGGTTCTTCTCAGAACCACCACAACTCATAAAGAGAGATTATGTTCATGGTGTGTCCGCAAATCTCAATAGCCCACTGTGCGTGTCCCAATGCGCATGATCGGCGCGTGAGGGATGCTTGTTGGAATGGAGTCCAAGCAACACCGGCAACCATCTTGGCATGCTGATTTTGAAGCAATGCGGTGTATACTGCTATAAAAACCTGGCATGGTTACATATTATGAGCTACAGAATGGCGTCCATCTTGGTAGCTTTGATTTTGTTAACTGTACTCAGTTTCCCAACCTGCATCGCTGCATATTTCTAAGACGACGCTGCTTGTGCATTATGGGTTATTGATTGTTTTCCCACCATGCAAAGTTTCGAATCCTTCTCATCTGGCCCGTCTTTAAATCCAGATCGGGGTTGCCCGCCCCCCCCCCCCCCCACCTCCACCACCCCCACCTCCCCCGGGAAAGGAGAAATAGTGTAAAGGATGAAGGATGTATGATCAGAAATGGGACCAGGTAGCTGAGGCAAAGTTTTAAAAAAATAGCCTTGTGCGAGAGGAATGGAGTGAAACATGAGTTTGTTGATATTTATGCAAGTTAAGGTCTTTAATTTGTTGTGCTTTGGAATTGTGGAGGCTCGAGGGTGAGTACAAAACTCGTTTGTTAAAACTGACCATAACGAAGATCATTGCTTCGGACACAGGAGTGCTCCTTTTCTCGGACAGTGCTGTCGACATCACAGACTCGGATAATACAGCTGGTATCTACATTCCCCCCGGAGCCATGGCAGACGAGAAGGTCGAGAAGGTCACTCGTACGGAGGCTGCCAAAGCGGATGATGATGCAGACTTTCTCAGGTAAAATAATGTTTCCCAAAGAAAGATTCATGCTGCAGCGGTGGGTCGTCGCGAACTTGGGGTTGGGGTAGACTGGCGAGTCTTGTCTCGTCACGCCCGCTTCGTGAGGTCTAGGGACCAGGGTTCGATTCCTGACCGGGATGTTCTTACACGCCCTGACCTGGGTCCAATTTTATGGCTCTGCTTAATATATGGAGCTCTGCGCGGATGGTTACCATTTTCCGCTTACCGACCTTTGTGCTAAATTTCTGCGCATAGATGTGTCACCAAAGAGTGATCAGTTGACCAGGAACAGGCAGATTTTGACCCGGTTAATTTAAGGTGACCAAGTTTTTACCCGGAAAATCCTAAACTCAACCCAGCTTGTGGGTCATTGTGTGTTTGACCCGGGTTCCGGTCACTGATCTCTATTATACTGACTGTATAATAGAGATCAGTGGTTCCGGTTCAGAATATGTTGACCGGGATACCCGGATTCTGACCGGACTATCTTGTCAAATGACCCGGGTACCCTATTTCCGGATCAATCAAAAGCAACCCTTTCATGGGTCATGAATTCACTCTCTTAATTCAGGTTTCAGAATATGAATAATATAGAAGTGGACCCAACCGGAACATTTTAATTCTGGGAGTTGGAATCCCCGTGTAACACAATGCATACTAGTTGAAATCCAGTTGAAATCAAATCTGAAGATGCCCACCTTTCATAGACAAGTCTTTACAATACCATTGAAACTCATACGAGTATATAAGTCACAATCCTCACAGCGACATGATTATACAGCACTCGTATGTAGGTTATCACAACAGACAACCTCGAGCTCAAATGTTGACGAAATGTGAAACCGAAGGCTCAAGTTATCGTGGAATGTGAACCGCTTATAAGTCTTTCGAAATAACACTGTTTTCCTGAGTAGGAATATGAGCTCTCAGAGTTTGGTTTAGACCATTAATTTACTTCCAATCATCTTTATAGAGGCAACCAATCCATCTCAGCCAAGATGGTTCGAATGTCGAGTGGAACAGCTTTCGACTGAGGTGGATTTCACCTGTTGACAATTTTTGATAAATGGGGAAAGATTCTACGTCGTTGTTTGCGTGGGCGTATAAGCCCAGGGACATCATAAGTTATATGATGCATGAACACAATACCTTTATAGTGAAACAATGTGGGGTCAGCGGTGGGATCAGTTTGCAGTTGTTTAGGGTTTTACCGAAGCGTATAAGTGTGGAAGGCGTGGTCATTAATGTCCTTACCTTACCACCATTTTAAACATGGATATACACAAATAAAGTCTTTTACCTTTCTGCATTTAACTAATTTAACTTTAAAAACTTCTCAAGGTTGAGTAAACATTGTACAGACTTCCTTAGCTGTGATCTACTTAACACTGTTTGTGACGAACACTCTTTTACCCTTTGTTTTTACCTTGTTTTTTCTTTACAATAGCATTGAAGATGACTTCGATGAGCTCCTTTCAGATGTCCTCAAAAAGCCAGACAATGCGACACCGAAACCCAAGCCATCTCCAACCAAGAAGCCAACTCCAGCCCAACGACCATCTCCAGCCGCTCGTACGACCACCACATCGGGGAAAGTCCCACCAAAGCCTGCCCCAAGGAAGGGCAGACCGACTAGCACAGGGGGGGCAGACACGGTGGCCCCCGTCACCAAAGACACGACCAGTGGGAAGGTAGCCGGTAACATGGACGATGGTGACATCTTGAAATACATACAGGAGAATGCAGGTGATAGTGAGGCCAGCTTAGACCTCTTCTAGAGAAGTGGTAGTGGGCCGGTTTATCCACAAATTACCTCTGAACAATCTCGAGCCTTGTTTGGGACATACATTTCTTCGTTTAGATGAGCTACGGTACTTGTCCCCGTCAACACAAATCCCTTCTTCCCCTAAACCGATACCCAACACAGACACCCCCATACCCCCAGCACCCACCTCGAGGACTTCTCTGTTCTCCAATTGTTTGAACTTAGTCCTTTTTAGCGACGTCGCCATTGTTTTGTTTTTTACAGGAAAGTGAAGCGTGGACGTCCTCGCTTTGTCAAAGCACCCAGATTCATTTTTGTTAAAGCCATCGGTTTCAATAGGTAGACTCCCCCCTCACCCACATGTTTGTCGACCCCGTAAATCAAGAGCTTCTCTTTGTTCATCCATTGTTTTGTTTTGTTTTGTTTGGGGGGCTGGGGGAGTGTCTGTCTGTTGTTTTATATATTTGTTAAATTTTTATGGTTTTTTCCTAGCAAGGTTCCTGTTGGTTTTCTACACGAATGGGCAGTACTTGAATATCCCTGAATATAACCCCTGACAAAACAAGCTTTTTCCCTACTTAAACGAGACCCCCTAAGTTGGTGAATTTTTTACAGGTTGGTAGGGAGATGTGTTCATTTAAAAGTACAAAATGGACAAAAATTAACTCCTCAACATAAAATGACATACGGACATTTAATCATTGAATTGAAAAGGAACTCATTCTGTGTCAATCACATCGTATGATTATGACTGTATTTCAACCCGGGGTCTAATAACATAAAGCTTCTTTTAAACACAAAATATTGCTTGATAAGGTTCCTGTTTAAGCAGCACTATGAAATCGGGTCCTGGTCGGAGTGAAGCAACATAAAAACTAGACACTAAGTGTTTGTGAACAAACACAAAGCTGTTCCGTTTTGTTGTGCTTTGATTAATTGATCCAGACATTTAAAGTGAGCCTAAGTTCAAGATTGAACGATATGGTTCCATTTCCGGTTGACCCGGAATTAAAGGTCAACATGGGATACGGTAACCCAAGGCTTATATTCAATGCTCAAAGGGTTTATAACTGAAAACAAAGAAAATTGGCTAAGTAATTATTGAGATATAGGCCCACTTCCAGTTGACCCGGAAGTAAAGGTCAACATGGGGTCAGGGTTACCCAAGTTCAATCTTTAATGCTCAAAGGATCTATAACTGAAAAGAAATTGAAAATTGGTTGTGTAGTTCTTGAGATATGGTCCCACTTCCGGTTGACCCCTAATAAAGGTCAACATGGGGTCATGGTTACCAAAGGCTGATCTTTGGTGCCCAAGGAGTCTATAACTGAAAAAAGTTTGAAAATCGGTTGTGTAGTTCTTGAGATATGGTCTCACTTCCGGTTGACCCGGAAGTAAAGGTCAACATGGGGTCATGGTTACCCAAGGCTGATCTTTGGTGCCCAAGGAGTCTATAACTGAAAAAAACTTGAAAATCGGTTGTGTGGTTCTTGAGATATGGTCCCACTTCTGGTTGACCCCTAAGTAAAGGTCAACATTGGGTCACGGTTTCCCAAAGCTAATCTCCAATGCCCAAGGAGTCCATAACTGAAAAATGTTTGAAAATCGGTTGTGTAGTTCTTGAGATATGGTCCCACTTCCGGTTGACCCCTAAATAAAGGTCAACATTGGGTCACGTTTTCCCAAAAGCTATTCTCCAATGCCCAAGGAGTATATAACTGATAAAAGTTTGAAAATCGGCTGTGTACTTCTTGAGATATGGTGCTGCAAAGATTAACTAGTTAAATATTCAAATGTAGCGCCCGGGACAAAATCGTCGAGCGCCCTGGGCAACAGAATCACGACGTACATGTACAATGCACAAGCCACCGTTTCAATACGCTATAGATCGATATTTTTGTATAAATAGTGTGCAGCGACTGGTACCCAGAAGTCGGCTATTTCGTTACGGCATTTCGCGTGCATTTTTCTCTGTGTCGCAGGGCATCCTGACTACATTTTTAGTCGATGAACGGAACCTTGTCTACAAGCCATTGGTGTCCGATTTGTCACTGAATCGTTAATTATCGTGGAAATTGTTCTACTTTGATAAGTTTTAATGACCAGGAACATCTCTTATTGAAAGCAATTAACTTTTCAAAACAGTTTATGTAATTTAGAAAACTAATTCGTAATTTTAATTGAAAATATCGTGTTTTTGACTGTCAAAACATTTGTCCTTTCAGCGCCAAGTGTTTTGTACACAGAACAAAAACGCGCCAACAAATGACGTCATTGATGACGTTTTATGAATTTTTTGCCACGCTACAGAGCTACATAATAAGACGAGTCTATATTTGAAAACAGTTTGAGGATCAGACATATACTTCTTGAGATATGGTGGGAACAAGATTGCCTAATTAAATATTCATGTCATTATAACTCAGCTAATTAATGAAGAACTTGAACAATTTTACTCTTAGCATAATTTCATGTTCTAAGCTTCAATTTGATGTAAGATCTGAATCTCCCATATCTATTATTTTAGAGCTTAGGTTCGTACAAAATCGTGTACAAAAGCTATGGCAATTTTGACAGAAACAAAGAATAATAATAATAATAATAATAATAATAACTAGACACTAAGTGTTTGTGAACAAACACAAAGCTGTTCCGTTTTGTTGTGCTTTGATTAATTGATCCAGACATTTAAAGTGAGCCTAAGTTCAAGATTGAACGATATGGTTCCATTTCCGGTTGACCCGGAATTAAAGGTCAACATGGGGTTACGGTAACCCAAGGCTTATCTTCATTGCTCAAAGGGTTTATAACTGAAAACAAAGAAAATCGGCTCTGTAGTTCTTGAGATATGGTCCCACTTCCGGTTGACCTAGAAGTAAGATCAACATTGGGTCACGATAGAACAAGGCTAATCTTCAATGCTCAAAGACTCTATCACTGAAAAAAAATTGAAAATGGGTTGTGTAATTCTTGAGTAATGATCCCACTTCCGGTTGACCCGGAAGGAAAGGTTAACATGGGGTCATGGTAACACTAGTTTAATATTCAATGCTTAAAGGGTATATAACTGAAAGAAATTGAAAATTGGCTACAAGTAATTATTGAGATATAGGCCCACTTCCAGTTGACCCGGAAGTAAAGGTCAACATGGGGTAAGGGTTACCCAAGTTCAATCTTTAATGCTCAAAGGATCTATAACTGAAAAGAAATTGAAAATCGGTTGTGTAGTTCTTGAGATATGGTCCCACTTCCGGTTGACCCCTAGTAAAGGTCAACATTGGGTCACGATTTCCCAAAACTAATCTCCAATGCCAAGGAGTCTATAACTGAAAAAAGTTTGAAAATCGGTTGTGTAGTTCTTGAGATATGGTCTCACTTCCGGTTGACCCGGAAGTAAAGGTCAACATGGGGTCATGGTTACCCAAGGCTGATCTTTGGTGCCCAAGGAGTCTATAACTGAAAAAAAGTTTGAAAATCGGTTGTGTAGTTCTTGAGATATGGTCCCACTTCTGGTTGACCCCTAAGTAAAGGTCAACATTGGGTCACGATTTCCCAAAGCTAATCTCCAATGCCCAAGGAGTCTATAACTGAAAAATGTTTGAAAATCGGTTGTGTAGTTCTTGAGATACGGTCCCACTTCCGGTTGACCCCTAAATAAAGGTCAACATTGGGTCACGTTTTCCCAAAAGCTATTCTCCAATGCCCAAGGAGTCTATAACTGATAAAAGTTTGAAAATCGGCTGTGTACTTCTTGAGATATGGTGCTGCAAAGATTAACTAGTTAAATATTCAAATGTAGCGCCCGGGACAAAATCGTCGAGCGCCCTGGGCAACGGAATCACGACGTACATGTACACATGCACAAGCCACCGTTTCAATACGCTATAGATCGATATTTTTGTATATATAGTGTGCAGCGACTGGTACCCAGAAGTCGGCTATTTCGTTACGGCATTTCGCGTGCATTTTTCTCTGTGTCGCAGGGCATCCTGACTACATTTTTAGTCGATGAACGGAACCTTGTCTCCAAGCCATTGGTGTCCGAATTGTCACTGAATCGTTAATTATCGTGGAAATTGTTCTACTTTGATTAGTTTTAATGACCAGGAACATCTCTTATTAAAAGCAATTAACTTTTCAAAACAGTTTATGTAATTTAGGAAACTATTTCGTAATTTTAATTGAAAATATCGTGTTTTTGACTGTCAAAACATTTGCCCTTTCAGCGCCAAGTGTTTTGTACACAGAACAAAAACGCGCCAACAAATGACGTCATTGATGACGTATTATGAATTTTTTGCCACGCTACAGAGCTACATAATAAGACGAGTCTATATTTGAAAACAGTTTGAGGATCAGACATATACTTCTTGAGATATGGTGGGAACAAGATTGCCTAATTAAATATTCATGTCATTATAACTCAGCTAATTAATGAAGAACTTGAACAATTTTACTCTTAGCATAATTTCATGTTCTAAGCTTCAATTTGATGTATGATCTGAATCTCCCATATTTATTATTTTAGAGCTTAGGTTCGTACAAAAACGTGTACAAAAGCTATGGCAATTTTGACAGAAACAAAGAATAATAATAATAACTAGACACTAAGTGTTTGTGAACAAACACAAAGCTGTTCCGTTTTGTTGTGCTTTGATTAATTGATCCAGACATTTAAAGTGAGCCTAAGTTCAAGATTAAACGATATGGTTCCATTTCCGGTTGACCCGGAATTAAAGGTCAACATGGGGTTACGGTAACCCAAGGCTTATCTTCATTGCTCAAAGGGTTTATAACTGAAAACAAAGAAAATCGGCTCTGTAGTTCTTGAGATATGGTCCCACTTCCGGTTGACCTAGAAGTAAGATCAACATTGGGTCACGGTAGAACAAGGCTAATCTTCAATGCTCAAAGACTCTATCACTGAAAAAAATTTGAAAATGGGTTGTGTAATTCTTGAGTAATGATCCCACTTCCGGTTGACCCGGAAGGAAAGGTTAACATGGGGTCATGGTAACCCTAGTTTAATATTCAATGCTTAAAGGGTATAAAACTGAAAGAAATTGAAAATTGGCTAAGTAATTATTGAGATATAGGCCCACTTCCAGTTGACCCGGAAGTAAAGGTCAACATGGGGTCAGGGTTACCCAAGTTCAATCTTTAATGCTCAAAGGATCTATAACTGAAAAAAAATTGAAAATCGGTTGTGTAGTTCTTGAGATATGGTCCCACTTCCGGTTGACCCCTAGTAAAGGTCAACATTGGGTCACGATTTCCCAAAACTAATCTCCAATGCCAAGGAGTCTATAACTGAAAAAAGTTTGAAAATCGGTTGTGTAGTTCTTGAGATATGGTCTCACTTCCGGTTGACCCGGAAGTAAAGGTCAACATGGGGTCATGGTTACCCAAGGCTGATCTTTGGTGCCCAAGGAGTCTATAACTGAAAAAAGTTTGAAAATCGGTTGTGTAGTTCTTGAGATATGGTCCCACTTCTGGTTGACCCCTAAGTAAAGGTCAACATTGGGTCACGGTTTCCCAAAGCTAATCTCCAATGCCCAAGAAGTTTATAACTGAAAAATGTTTGAAAATCGGTTGTGTAGTTCTTGAGATATGGTCCCACTTCCGGTTGACCCCTAAATAAAGGTCAACATTGGGTCACGTTTTCCCAAAGCTAATCTCCAATGCCCAAGGAGTCTATAACTGATAAAAGTTTGAAAATCGGCTGTGTACTTCTTGAGATATGGTGCTGCAAAGATTAACTAGTTAAATATTCAAATGTAGCGCCCGGGACAAAATCGTCGAGTGCCCTGGGCAACAGAATCACGACGTACATGTACACATGCACAAGCCACCGTTTCAATACGCTATAGATCGATATTTTTGTATAAATAGTGTGCAGCGACTGGTACCCAGAAGTCGGCTATTTCGTTACGGCATTTCGCGTGCATTTTTCTCTGTGTCGCAGGGCATCCTGACTACATTTTTAGTCGATGAACGGAACCTTGTCTCCAAGCCATTGGTGTCCGATTTGTCACTGAATCGTTAATTATCGTGGAAATTGTTCTACTTTGATAAGTTTTAATGACCAGGAACATCTCCTATTAAAGACAATTAACTTTTCAAAACAGTTGATGTAATTTAGGAAACTAATTCGTAATTTTAATTGAAAATATCGTGTTTTTGACTGTCAAAACATTTGTCCTTTCAGCGCCAAGTGTTTTGTACACAGAACAAAAACGCGCCAACAAATGACGTCATTGATGACGTTTTATGAATTTTTTGCCACGCTACGTAGCTACATAATAAGACGAGTCTATATTTGAAAACAGTTTGAGGATCAGACATATACTTCTTGAGATATGGTGGGAACAAGATTGCCTAATTAAATATTCATGTCATTATAACTCAGCTAATTAATGAAGAACTTGAACAATTTTACTCTTAGCATAATTTCATGTTCTAAGCTTCAATTTGATGTATGATCTGAATCTCCCATATTTATTATTTTAGAGCTTAGGTTCGTACAAAATCGTGTACAAAAGCTATGGCAATTTTGACAGAAACAAAGAATAATAATAATAATAATAATAATAATAATAATAATAATAATAAAAATAATAATCCCAAGAAAAACAAAACCTGTTCCGACTGCTAAGTCGGAACAGCTAATAATAATAATAAAAATAATAATCCCAAGAAAAACAAAACCTGTTCCGACTGCTAAGTCGGAACAGCTAATAATAAAAATAATAATCCCAAGAAAAACAAAACCTGTTCCGACTGCTAAGTCGGAACAGCTAAAAAATGTTTTATATAAAAGTGGGTGATTTAAAAGCCTTAAAACCGTTTGAAGCAGAAGGCTAATCACTAATTGTTTTAAAGATAATTTCACTATCTTGTTTGTTATATTTTGCTTTATTTTACATTGTGTAGCAACCTCAAGCTTATCAGTTATAAATATACCATGCCCGATATTTGGCAGAGGGAGCCCCCCCCCCCCGTTTTTTTCATCCAATCTTCCCCTTTTGTAAAACGCCCTCCAGAAATCCTCTAAAAAAAATTCCAAAGATTCTCAGAAAACAATGAAGACACAATGGAAGGGGGTACACACAATGGAAGGGGGTGCACAGTGCCACGTACCGAGCGCCAACTAACTGCGCCACTTGCTGTATGGTTGTAACCATAGTGAAAGGATTGTAACCCAGTACACTTTAAGGTAGGGTGCAGCACCAGTACCAACCACAAACTCATTTAGTTGGTTTATTCTTGCACATGGGAAGCACTTCACGGGCTACAGTTCTCCCCCCCCCCCCCCAACTAAAAAAGAACTACGTATGGAAGGCTGTGTCCACATTGCCTCGCCAGTGATAGCACGACGTGTAGGTAGGTTATGGAATTGTATACCTTTGATGATACACCCGTGGAATTCAGCACAAAGTCAGAGTAGCGGGCCTACTGCCCTTAGAACGATTTTGGCTATAAGGTCATCGCAGATTTGTCCTTTGAAAAAAATATATAGGTACAATAACAAGCAGCGGTAGCCATTGTGAAAATGTTGGAAATTGCTTATTTTGGGCTGTACTTTTGCAAAGGACAGATCTTTAATCATTGGTCCTACAGCCAATGCCAAATAGATCTATCTTTCCCATGGCGTGCTCTGACTGCGTGCCAGATTCCATGCTTGTATCGTCAAGGGCAGATCTCCCCTAAATATTTCCCCTATCTGCCCCATGTCAGAAATGCCCATAATTCTTCATCCTCGTCACTACTGTCAACGGCCATGCCTGTTTACTTGTAAGCAATTTTCTGTGCCTCCTTTTGCAGAAAAACATGCATGTACACAAAAGTGTATTTCATAAACGGTCGAGACGATTTGACAGCGCGTGCGCGCGTTCACACTGGTTTTGCACCGTTGCGTCACTCGCCGTCTTACGAGAACCACCATCAAGTTAGGGTGCCTTTTGCTTAGCTTTACTGTTAGCGGCGTTTATGAAATATAAATTCTGCTAATGGCCGCTCTGTAAGCAGAAATTGTCTGCTGACGGGCTTTATGAAATCTGGCCCAGTTTGGATGTAGGCTTATTGTGTGCTTATTGAAAACTATAGAGGACAATGAATTTACAATGGTGGTCTCAGTTTATTTGATTATAACTCGTTTATCCACCAGTAAGGCCAGCTGTTCTTAATAATTTGCCACAAATATAAGTGTTATTGCATTTTGAAATAAAACATTATTTAGCATAAGTACAGTATCTAGTGTATATACATAACATAATACTCATTATTTTCCTTCAGTTAACCGTTTATCTCAACTTCAATTTCCTTTGACAAGATCATTTTGAAAATGTGCCTACCGTTAGTTGAAGTTTAATGGCCCAATTTTCTCCAAAGGACATGTTTTTATTTGATTTGTTTTTCTCTGGACGAATTTTGACAGACGATGCCTTTTCGAAACGTAAAACACACATTTACTTTCAAATTTGCCATGGACAACATACATGTAACTTGAAATATTGTGTGTACGTGGCTGACGGGCATGAGATAATGTCGGGATGTCAAAATAATTTAATTTTAGTTTCCAACTACCAGTTACCATTGGTGTTTTTATTTTCGTGCGATACAATTGAAACGAAAGCTTAAAACTTTCTCGAATGCATAAAAACAGCTATTTAAAATGTCAATGTAATTTTGGGGGTCAAACTGGTCAAAAACTGACCTGGCATCTTCAAGGTGTTTTCGTTTTTGACTATTGAAACTTTTCTCATTGAAAAGGAGGCGAAAGTAAATTATGAAAACCACAAACCTCAATTGTGGACTGGTTTTACTGATAATATGATTTGATCTGCTACTAAAACAAACAGTACTAAATATTTTTGCAACAAAGTGACTCCGTAATTTTATATAACAATTATTGCGTATTTTTCACACAAACAAAATAATATAATCTGTAGGGGAAATAATACCTTACGCTTGAAGAAATTGTTTACAAATCGATAAAATTAAGTACTAAACAATTATTATATATTGCTGTTATTTTTTTGATAAAGTAAAAATACAAACATTAAATGAGTATTAGGCACTCCACGAAGTAAGGCAAACAATTTGATATATTTTGCGTGTAAAAATTAAATAGATTTATTGTATATTTTATACTGTAAAATTAAACACTTCCAGATTTCAAGCTCAACGGGAGTCTTCCTTCACCCTGAACTTTGTTTTCTCTCGGAAGACAATTTTATTTATTTAATTTTTTTTTTAAATCATGAAATGAGCTTCCTCGGTTATTGCGCGTTTTTGTAAACCAATAATGTGATCAAATTTAAAATATTTAACTAAATCAGATGGGAAATACATTATTATACAAGTTATTATTGTTGTTATTTTCTGCTCGTTAAAGAGATTGAAGTAAATTTAGGAACCACGTGGACAAGTTCCGATGATTACTGGACGAAACCAAAAACAACTGTACTTAATAATTATTTTTGCCGAAATTATATGAAGTACACATTAATTATTGTATTATCATACACTGAACATGCTTAATTATTGCTCTGAACAAAACATCCTTAAAGGTATTATACAGGATTGGTAAGGATAAAAAATATCAACGTTAGATTTTAGTCTAAAAGCAAACTGATTATGAAAATCATACTTACTAGAACCATTTTTCTGTGAACAATTTCCCTCAAAAATGAAGTCATATTCGAGAACAATTGTATCTGAAAACCTAACAAAAACAGCAACAACAACAACTGATTTCGGTTGTTACAACCAAAAGTAAGAACATTGTGTGACATGCTGAAAATTGTGCTCTTTTTTTTTAAATACTTTTTTCTCCTTACTCTAACAACGGATTAAGCCCAAATGTTTACCTGTTTGTTATTTCTTGTATTATGATTGATCACACAAAACACTATCTGGGACTATTTTTGACCGCTCTACCAATCCTACATGATACCTTTAACCAAAACAATTACAAAATGAGCTGGTTTAGCTATGAGGCGTTTGTGTGATAAATGAGACAAATACTCCAGTTACACGTGGAATTAGGTACAATGAGAAATATATTATTATATTGTTTGTATTATTATTATAATTTTTTACATAATTTTCTGCTCGGTAAAGAAACTTGTAGTTGTTTACGAAACCACAAAATTCCAATGAGGACAAGTAGGATTTGAAACTTTGCATGGTGGGAGTATAACTAAGAGAGGTTTGCGGTAACACCATGTGAAAATCTCTTTGGAGTAGTGTTGGTTCTGAAAAGAACCGGTGGTTAACGACTCAACGTTTCGATCAGTATGCTCTGATCGTCTTCAGGAGAATGAGGACATTTCGCTGATTATTTGATTTAATCTGCTCGTGAATCCCAACTACATGTATACTTAATTTTTTATATTTTTGCCACAATTAACAATTATAACCATGCATTTTTGTAGACAAACTTTCCTTATTAAATAATGATGTTTTGATGTGTTCTTAACAACATGTTTCAATTACATTTCGGAGGCAAGTTTTCCTTTGTTTCACTTCGGGTGACTAGATTTTGCTTCTTTGCTTCTAGAAACAGACTGTTTACATGTCAAAGGTAGAAAGCTTTATCCTCCAGTTAACAGAATAAATGGATGTTAATTAGTTCTGTACATTAGGGAGTATGGGATACATTATTACAACAACGACATTTAAGTTGGCTCAGTGCTTTCTTCGCTGCCTCTGTAGTCCTCGGTTCGAATCCCGGACCGGAAACTTTCAATCAGTCAATCAATCAATCAACCAATCAACCAATTGTAACATTTATATGGCGCCATATTCCAGTAGTCATTGCTCATGGCACTGTACAGTAAGCTCTTGTAAACAGGTGAGATTTGAGTGACGTCTTGAAAGTCGGTATTGTAGATTGTTTTTTTATGTTGTAAGGAAGACTGTTCCACATCCAGGGGGGCCGCTACAGAAAAGGCGCTGTCACCCCAACTGTGCTTGCTTCTAGGAATGTGGGTTGGGTTTTCAGTCCCTACCTGATTGTGTGGTTTTTCCCACCAATCTGTAATAAACACTGTACACTGGGTGTTTTTCAAGTCTGAGGAAAAAACCTACAGGCTACTACAGAGCAGATGCTACAACCACTAGACCATTGAGTGTAACGGGTGACGAGGGGGCCAGTTTGAACATTGCAATTAGCAGCAGGTACTGCACACAGACGTAATCATTGCATCAGGGATGACGAAACATTAGCATGGTTTTACCAATACATGTATGTTTGATTAGCACTTTATACTATGCTAAGTTTAGTCAGGGACCTAGACCCTGGTGAACTTTAATAACATTGCATGAATATGGGTTTTTGAGGCATTGCATGGTGGGTTATCAGTGTTTATTCTGTTTGCTGTAACACAATGTGTATATATACTTTGCTGTGTAAATTTGTTCTTTGAGAACTTGTCTTGCTATTCATTCTACTGACACAGAGTAGATTTCAGAATTTGGGGAGACTACTTAGTTCTGAAAAGAACTGTCCTGCTTATTAAGTACTACCTGGGGAGGTAGGAAATCAGCTGGGACTACTACTTTCGCAAAGTGAATCGAGGGGACTTTTCGTTGAAAACTTCACTGCCGCGGCGTGAGTTATTTCATTGGTCTCAACGGTTCGACTAGCCTGCTCTAGTCACCGTCAGGAGGCTGAAGAGTGTTTGAGATGCTGGTCTCTTTAAAGTAATCCATGCAATGAACTTATTCATTTAATTGTCACACTGGAGGTCCAGCCTGGAGATGCAGCAGGTTGAGGCCATGTTGGTTGAACTATTGCAATCTGTTGGTCAGTTGTAAACCTTGGAGGTATGCTCGTTGGCTTAAAATTAGCACTCTGCAGATTGGTTAAGAAGCAGGCAGGAGGGGGGCTTCTGCCTTTACAGAGTGCAGGTCGATGAACGCTTACAGTCTGCAGGTCTGCTGTAAACTTAGGGGTACGCTTGTTAGCTTAACCTCTGCAGATTGGTTGAGACGCAAACAGGTAGAAGGAGGGTCAACCTTGGCACTCTGTAGATTGGCTAACAAGCAGGTTGGTTTACAGGTTGCAGGTTGATCACTGAGCATGTTGGGATGGTCGGTGGGGAAGGAGGAAGAGTTGCGGGCGTGTGTTTGCTGAACTCTTACAGTTTGGAGGCTCATTGTGAACCTAGGTACGCTCGTTAGCTTAACCTCTGCAGGTTGGTCAAGACGCGAGCAGGTAGGAGGAGGGCTTCCACCTTTAACAGGTCAGCTGTAAAGCTAGGGGTAGACTTGTTGGCTTAATCTTGGCACTCTGCAGATTAGTCAAGAATCCGGCAGGAGGTGAGCTTGTTGGGATAGTCGCTGGGGAAGGAGGAAGAGCTGCGGGCGTGTGTTTGCTGAACTCTTACAGTCTGCAGGTCAGTCCCACACGAAGCACAGGCATATACTGGCATATATTTGGCAAGTTGCAGATTCTGGAAAGAGGAATCAGCTGCTGCATAGATCATTCATTGCATCCGTTAGGACGTCTTCGCTGCTTCCCACAAAATTTCTAATGTAGTAAACTTTCTTCTCATCCTCCGGTAGTCTGCAGTCGCCATCCCAATGGGCCAACCTCATCTTGTGGCTCTATCCGAATTAAAACATTCAATATAAGTTTATTTCGTCGATGTAATAGTTGAATATCGAGTAATAAACCACAAGGGAAATGCCTGGGTAAATTTTTATATAATTTTGGGATGAACAAAGAAAACTTGGCTAAAGCAGGAATTGAAGCTGTGACCTCCAGATTAACGTGCTCTACCAACTGAGCTATCTAGCCCAAATGTTGGCGGTCTCCCTATTTTATCAATATCTTTGTTCAGGGGTGCCAGTCAGAAGCCATTCAACCTGTGATTGCCGTAGCCAGGGATCACACCCAAGCTTACAATACAACCCGAAGAGTGGCACAGAGGGATCACCATAAGGGGGATGTGACTTTTCTTGCCAAATATCAAGTAACAAATCAAGTATTAATTGAATCTCAGATGTGATAAGCACTTCATTGACCCCTTGTACTATCGTCACACATGGTCCCAATCTGACACACTCAACGTTTTGGAGGTCAAATTGCAAAGAAAACTTATGGTGAATGATTCGCGCCAAAAATGTGCACTACACTGTACAACACACGGGTATATTGACTCCCAAAATGACGCAACTAAGATTATTGTGACAATGACGCCAGCTGAAACGCGTTAATACTAAGTGCTTTCAGAGTCCTGGGCGGTAAAACAAGTACATGGGTGAGATTCCAGCCCATGAACCTGCCGTTCTAGAGCAGATGTCTTAACCGCTAGAACGCCGAGCTTGCCCGATAAAAAAAAGGTGTGAGTGAGCTATTATTTAACAGCCAATGAGGTTGGATTTTGAATTTTTACCACCATGCGAGCTAGGTCTGTAGCCGGACTAGGTGTTTATAATGGCTCCCTTGTTTAAAAATGTAAACTTTTGGGTTTTTTAACATCGTAAAGAGCAGGTAGGGGTCCGGACCCTGGGGAGCACAACCCCGGGATCCGTGCCCGACGGAAGCTTTTGTCTCACCATATCCGTTTCTCTCGTCCAGATTGCCTTGCATTTTCCGTTGCAGATTGGGCAGGGTCTTTTCAGGGCAAATCCTCCGCACTCTTCACAGCCATAGGTGAACCTCCCCTCGTACCAACTGATGTGACAGCTGCAGTAAAGAACGAAACACCAAAGAAAAATATGTAATATACACTTGGCAAGTGTGGGAAAACTGAACATTCTACAGGGTAAAACTAGGGCTTGAATTTGAGGGGAATATCTACAAGATTGCAGGGCGTGTTTCTCAAAATTGTTGCCGACCAGAAATTCTTTTAATTGACCAGAAAAAAATTTAATATGTATAAACTGTCTTTATTTGAACAGGCAGTGAGAGAACATTTACCTCACTTGTCTTATAGGAAAGTATACTTCAATATTCAACAGAATAGAAAGATAGTTATCAAAGTAGTTTTTAAAGATGAAAGCTTCCTTGGAATAACGCTGCATAACTGTGGGCGGGGCCGAATGGATCCGTCTATTTCCTTACGTGGAGCATTTGTTGAACCACATCTGATATTCTTGACTTTGGACCAGATCCTTGACTTCTTGCCTTGTGTCACTGGTCTGCTGGTGATACTCCTGACTGGTTATTCTAAACGCATAGTGTGGCGACTCGCTGAATTCTGCACAAGATCAAAAAAGTATTAGTAGCAAATCTTTACTGGATATTAAAAAAAACATAAATAAATAAATTTCTAAGTAATTTAAAAATTAATTCAGGGGTGGAATTTCCACCTTCTGGTAACCCCTGGAGTTATAGGTTACAATGAACTTTGGGAACATTACCCCCAGTGCTAGAGAAGTAAATTAAAGAGCAGGATTTCTTTTTATCGGAAGAAAATAACAGCTGTTTTTGTCACCAAGCAGATACAAAGAAGTCTGAATTCAGATAAAAAGTATTTCTCATCCCTGTCAATTAATTAAAAAATAAATAAATACATCAACAAAAAAATAAATAGCTTCTTTGCCCTTATCTGTACCACCCCACCCCCCACCCCATCCCAAATGAAATTGTCTGGTTAGGCCACCGGTCTTCTCCACAGGTATCTTCAGAACTACAAGTTACAGTATTAAGTCACTTTGAGAGTTCAACAAAGTTTCACTACCAGAAAAATGTTGAAGTTAAAACAAAATATTGAACTTCATTGTGTTTGAACACTCCTGGATTCTCAAAAATTCCGTTCAGACATGAATTGGAGGACTGCCATGACTGCGGAGGATGGAGAATTGTAGGCCCGAACAACAATGGGTTATTACTGTGCCAGGCATACCGACTTTATCAAAGTACAAACATGTTGGTGTGAAGTGACATAAGAATGGAGAAAGGATAGAGGAGGATTGGGATCCCTTGGGGATAGGGTAGGAGGCAATAACTATGACATAGAGCCAACTCCTTCACAGTGAAATATCATCAGGGCCCAGTTTCATAGAGCTGCTTAAGCAGGAAAAGTAGCTAAGCACAACAAAATTATGATTACCAACCAAACTGACATGTCACATGAACAATTTGAGAATGGTATCCTGCTCATTTCTGCTAGGCAGAAAAGCAATATGTTCTGCTTATGCCGCTCTATGGCCCAGGCCTGTCTGGATATGTAGAGGAGGAGAGAGAATCTTGCCTGTATAGTTGGAGTCTACATCTGCGACATCCTCTTCGTCAGCAGCTTCCATGCCAGAGTCGCTGTCACTGTCATGATTGTCATCGTCACTATTGTTGATTGTATCCACGAATGACATAGTGAGCTAACTGCAGATCCCAAATGTGATCCTCAGAAACAATTTTAGATAAATACAAAGTTGTTATTTAGGCTATGATCTGAATCTCAATCTCAATCTCAATAAGTCAGCAAACCATCCCCATGGGAACATTACACCAACGTTTTATAGAAGACAATGTCTATGAATATCAGTTTTAACTTTTGGGATGTGGGAAAAAAAACCTGAATACATTACAAATTTACAAATGCAACCCCCCGACTAGGCTAGATCCAGACAGCGCTAGCAAGCTCCGACCTCCAACTTTAACAAATTTGTCTGATCATGTCCTAGAATTATCCAGTCTACCATAATACTAATAAAAGGGGTGTTGGTAAAAGTCGGAGGTCAGAGCTAGCTGGAGCTACTAGCTGGAGCTACCCGGAGGTTGAAAATATAACTAAAATATCATTAAAAGTAGCTACTCACGCACTCCAAATGTTTTTCGGAAGGTTCTCAGGCAGAGTGTAGGGTTAAGACTTCAACCCTTCATTTGGAGAACGTGAGTAATCTATTTCAATGATATTTCACGTTATAAACGCAGCCTCCGGGTAGCTCCGGCTAGCTCTGACCTCCGACTTTTACCAACTGCCAATAATAGGACTACAGTAGTTCAGTTGGGATAAAGGCGCTTCTAAAGTTGGGACCATTAGAGAAGTTTCATTGGTTATATATGAAAATTAAACCTAGAGTGTTTCCCTTCTTCACACCTGAGTGACAGTGACAGTGACAGTGACAGTGACACTGACACTGACAATCTCCGACTTCAAACTCTTCACACAAAAATGGTCCACAATTGAATTAGGGACTTAATTTTGAAAGAAAAAACTTCTTCTCCGATCCCGGCGAGTTGAGTTTGGGAATAATCTTCCAGAAACTGTTGTAAATGTGAAAACAACTAACAAGTTAAAAGGAAAAATCGACAAGTTCTGAAAATAAAGCGGATATGGGGTACTAAATAAGACTTAAGCTTCGTGTAAGCATGGAGCTCCATGGTGTAAGCAAGTCAATACACACACAAAATACCGGAAGTCATTTTCTTCAATCCAGTTTAGCAAACACTACAGCTCATTCCCATCTACCAAAAAAACACATTAAAGTAGGCCTCTTCGTCAACTCTTTACAAACAGTGTGAACCCCAAAACTGCACAAAAAAATAACTCACCACTACAAAAACTTGCAATCTTAAATCACTTTTTTTTTTAGCTTAGTGTCGTCCTCCGTCTTCCACTGTCTGTGATGATGTGGAAATGTTGGTTTTTTTGTTTACAATTTATGGGAACAGCGCCCTCAAGAGGAAGAAGCTAGAGCGGCAATGCCAGCGCCATCGCTTGTTGTGTGTGTGGAAGTTGAAAGAAGAACCGTCGTATTTCTGGAGATGTTTTGACCTATTTTAAGGTTTGCAGGGTTGCCTGTGTGAACTCGGCTTGTTACCAGGAAGACAATTTAAATAGAAGAGTAAGTGTAGCGAATTTGTGTTGGCTGATAAGCTGTCTTAAAGCATTCTGTTTTAATTTTAGTGTCACGAATGCACTCTGTATCAATCATCATGTATGTACAGATGTATGAAGTGTTGTGTTTGGTTTTTTAGGTACTTGTTGTAACATGATGGGGGAGGTAGTTGTACGATATACGGATATACGAATATTGCCTACATACTCAGGAAGTTTATCGTTTGTGTGCTGAATTGATCCAGCCAAGAACTGCTGTTTAGTCCAATCCACTTCGTTTCCTTATTTTGCATCAGACCCAATGAATCCAATCTTTGTATTGTATTGTACCTGCTGAGTGGTACTATTAAAAAATAGTATTATTACTGTTGGGCGCAATCTTTGAAGATGGCCTTTTTTTAAATTCGCGAAAGCCAATTTTTAAATTTGCAAGCGCGCAATTTTTGAACTGAAGTTTGTCCACACAAATAAAAATTGCGCGGCTGGGACACAAAATTGACACGAACTACATACATAGTTTGCATAAACAATTTCCTTCCGAACAAGCGTCCTATCTCGGTTGTTCGTGACAAGCTGAATAACTGCAAATATGGAGGAAGCCTTTGAGGAGTTTTGCAAGGGAAATTACCGATCAGATTCGACATCAAGCTTGACCATAAGACAAGAAAAAGGGGAGAGGATTATTAATTATCTTACAGGAATTCCCCTGCAAGAGGCTCCTTCGGCGACATTTAGAAATTTACACGCAAGAAATTAGGAACTTACAGTTCGTTAGCATTCCTGTTTTTACAACATTCTCCAAGTTTTTGAACAAAAGAATCGCTTTAGCCATACGTAAAAATCCAGCATCTTGCTACTACGAACTTACCTTTTTAAACTATTAGTGAGGTAAAATTTCTTCATACAGCTTATATTTCACGACAAGTGGTGAAGATTACGTTTGAACAACAAAGATCGCACGGTGTTCAAAGTTGCGCCAGAGCTGCCCTGCGCAAATTTTAAAATCATGCAAGGAAACAAAGATTGCGCTGTCAAAAATGGCACACCGCACGAATTAAAAAAAAGGCCATCTTCAAAGATTGCGCCCAACATTACTATTATTTTATCAACCCACTTTGTTTTTGATCATGAAACTTACCAATGGCGATGGAATCAGAATGCACACTCTGTACTTTACTATACTTGTTGAACTCCGTTATTTACCTTACTGCTGGAACTTGTTGGGAAAAAAAATCACAAATTTTTGGAGAAAATAAAATGCTTGTTTTTGGTTTTTTAAAGTTTTGTTCACATCATCCACCATCTTATTCAACTTGCTTTTTGAGAAGTTGCACATACTTTCGCATAATTAAATTAGATTCACCGAATTGCTTTTTAACGTTATTAATATTATACATCAGGCGGAAAAGAGCACCAGTCCAAACATTTTGGTTGATAACTTTGTCGCGTCCAACATCTTTACAAAGCGATCAACTGCTACAGTTTAATGGATTGATTTATGCAGCTCGCCGATCCAAGCGCAATAAAGTTTATGGCTGTTTTATGAAATTATTATTAATTATATCTTAAATGCAGCATGACAGTGGGGATTGCGCATTGCACGATTGTTGCCGAGCAAAGAGATGTAAATGATAGCCATGAAAATGTGTCAGTCATGTTTGCCCTAATAGCAACCCTCCATTGTTTAAAATCATGAAGTTTTCATGTTGCCATTTTGTGTTCTATTTTGTAAATTCTGTACACCTTTTTTCCCCACTTCTTTGCAAAGAACCGAAACAAGAGACACTTTGAGACGAAGTCTGACCTGGAGTAAAAAAAACCTGGAGTGCGAGAACCTGGTTCCGACCAGGCACTTGGAGCAGAGTTCAACACACAGTAGCAATAATGGACGAAGCCATCCAAATTGAGACGTCAGTCATGACTGAAACCATGGAAACTATCGCAGATACCCTGACAGCCATAAAGACAAGTACTCCTGTGAAAAATTCCAGTGCTAAGGAATCATGTGATGACTTGCCGAGAAACCCCGACATGGGGGACCTGGAAGTGATTGTGCACGCCGTTACAGAAGGTCTCACGAGTGGGGAGGAAAACCCCGGTTCCGATACCATTACCGAATCAACGAGCCTGGAGGTCACTGGTGACGAGGCGTCCTTGACGTTGTCGCAAAACGAAGAGCAGGTTGCTGTGACAATGGCACACTCGCTGAGCCTCCCACAGGCGGGGGAGGCATCGTCGGAGGAGCTCCTGCGAAAGCAGATGCTCATGGCCAAAATCAAAGAAGTGATGCACAGCAAGAATTCGGACATGATGGCAGCGGAGAAGATCCAGAGGATTCACAAGGTGTTGAAGAACGGAGGCATTAAGCCCGGTGATGAGCCGCCGCGGTTTATGTTCTACGTTCGATCGAGGCAGTTCTCACTGAAGTGTGCTCCAGAGCTAGGCTGGGATGAGGATGTTGTGTGTGAACCCACAAAATCAGAGGTGATGTTAAAATTGTATCAATTGCACAAGCCAGGGTTCTCCTCATCTCCTCTCCGAATTGCATGCCGACTGAGTGGGAGGGTTTTCCCCATTTGTGGTTTTCCTCCCACATCTAAAACTGATTATTTCTTCTCATTTCTGTTATTGGCGCTTGTGCTGTAGCATGTGTAATGAAATAAAAGATTTTTTTTAAATATTTAAACTATGATTTGAACCCAGTGTGACAAGTCAATAAATATGATTACATTGCAGGATCCTTATGACGATTCGTTGCTGGGCAACTGGAGACGGGTGGCTGCAGCTGAAGAAGTCTACAGCATCCTCAAAGACATTCATGAAGGCACCAGTCCTCACAAAAACTACAGAAATACATATTTTGATGTAAGATTTTTTTAACACCTATAATAAGCCTTAGTGGGAGTGAGATTTGAAAAGTGTCTGGTACAGTGACTTGCTCCAAAGTCGCAAGTTAGCCTCGTCCTTCGCAACTCGGCTACTCTGCCGCGAGTATTAAGGATGATTAGGGCCTAAGTTAAAGTGCTTGGACTCCGATGAGATTTAACAGTTTGGTCTTCTTGCATACACACATCTTGTGTACATGGTTTGGCAATGTCAAAGAAAACAGTGGCAGACATCAGAATTTTTTGTGGTGTAATTTTCTGAATTTCGTTTTCTAAAACTCTGAACATTGACGTTTTTTCCGGTGTTATCTTTTAGCCAAAAAAAAACAACACAATAACTATGACAGAACTACCCATTTGCCTTCCGTTTTGTCGCCTTTGTGACACATTGGAACCAAGTTTTCACCTGCCTGCATGTTCATGTTAAATGAAAATTAAAAAAATGGAAGTGAAGTTCGCAAACTTGCATTTTTTAACAATCTTATCCCCTAATTTCTGCCCTATAATACTTTATTCATTAACAACCATTTTCATGGATTTGTGATTAAAGGATCGGTTGTTTAGAACTTCTTTTGCAATGAAATCTTTGCGATTTAACGATTGGTCGACGACGCACATTGGAAACAAATTGTGCGGCGAGAGCCATATGTTTATGAGTACGAGATTAAAATTTTGCATGAAATATAACTGGAACAAGGTTGAGATTACACTTCATCCGACGTCTTCCCAACCCTGAAATTTCCAGTTTTGTGTTTCCACACTCGCCTACGTGTTGGTGTATGGAACATGGAGTGAGAGAGCCAGACTAATAATGTGCATGCATGTTTTAACAATTGTAAACTGAATTGAACGATCTCATCCACATTTAATCTAGCAAATATCAAGACTAGATGGACTATATCGCCAGAATTTGAAGGATTTGAAGTTTGTAGAATGTTGTATTTGTTTGTTCTCGATTTTTGTGTGTGAAATTCTGTGAAATTTCGGGCAATTGGATCGATTCCGTGTTCTACACTAATTTCCGCGATTCCGTCCGTGTTCACCGCGATGCAGAAAATTCTGAAGTCTGCAGTAGACAATTCAGTCCTAAAAGGATCTCTCCAAATAATGGTCCTGCATGGGCAGATGCAGCTTCTTCACAATGCCAACATTATTTAGAAAATAGAATGCTCCAGGAATCACATGTAGGAGTCATAAGCCAAGATACCTAGTGGTTGTTTAGTGACGTATGCAGGGCATGCGCACAGAAGTTGTATAGTGCAAAGGACTCTAGTCATGTCAGGGGTCGAAATTGCCGGTAGCCCGCTAGCCCGGGACTACCAGATTGACAGCCGGGCTACCGTTTCCCCCAGTTTTAGTAGCCCGGCGGGCTAGTGGAAAAATTGTTTCTTTTCACAATAAATGAGGGGTACAGTGGTAAAATCCCAAAGAGAAATTATTTTGAAGTTTGCAAATGGAGTTCTATAAAACCGATTCTCAAATCAAAAATCCATGAAAATGGTTGTTGATGAAAATAGGATTAATAAGGGAAGAAATTAGGGGATAAAATGCAAATTTCCGTGTGTGTGAGTTTGTTTTTACATTCAAACCGGGGACCTATAACAAAAGAGGACAATAGGGTCCCCGGTTGGGTAAAGGTCCCCAGTTGGAAATTGTGTACAAAACCAATGGGAGCTGTTGCCAAACAAAAGAGGGACAATAGGAGGTCCCCGATTGGAGGTGTTTACACACTTGTGTGTGTGTGTGTGGGGTTTTTTTTTTTTTTTTTTTTTTTTTATGCTACGAAAATTGTGTGCATCAATACATACGGGTGAGTGAAAAAAATTGTGGGCGACCCAAAATTTTGGTTGACTAGTCCGTCGGGCGAGTGAAAAAAAAAGTTAAGGGAAACCCCTGCATGTCATGTCAACGCGACCGGCCACTTACATACGTTATCATTTTCTTATAATTGGTCCACTCTGCACTGTGCTATGAAAACAGCTATTGATGCCGCCATGCCCGGTAGGTTGGTCCCAAATAGTCGACTAGCGTAGTCCAACTATTGTTGACTAGACATAGTACGGGCTAACCTAGTCGAATTATGGTCAACGATTGTCCTTGCACGAACTTGGCCGTAGTTTTAACCATGTATATGTACATGTAGCGCTCAAAGCAGTCAATATTTGTATACTCTACCTTGAATCTAACTTGTTTTTAATCAAAGATTTTGTGGGGCAAACACATACTCATGTACCGGTAGAGGTTTGTACAATCATGATTGACCGTCCATTCCAACGGTATGAACAAAACAGTATGATCTCTTGTTGATTAAATGTACCATGTCAAAGTCCAAGGTCGAAGGAGAGAACGAGTGGCACACAACAGATACACTCATGACCTTATTTTTACACAAGTCACTGTTTCTTAGTCTGTTGGATTGTACAGGTGTACAATAGTGCCACATTTAAGTGCCAAGAGTGATCAAGCTGTGCACGTACGTGTTTATGATCTTAAGTGGTCGGTAGCTGTGTTAGTCAGGTAATGGCAGAAAGGAATGTAAATTGTAGCACTTTAAGTCGAACTAGTCAGAAATATCTGCGTTTAAGCTTTCGTAACAGCAACTACTTCATCAGATGTAATGAAGAAAAACAACTTCAATGAAGGTTTATTTACAGTCATGACAGTCCAGCACAGTCTTAACAAGTGCTGGTCTGTATATAAATCTTGGGTAAAATTGCTTTTCTTCATTGCATCTGAAAGTAGTTGTTGCAACGAAAGCTAAAATGCAGATATTTCTTATTAGTTAGACATTAAAGTGAGCCCTACTGTTTATTTTCCTGTGTACATGTTCTTGTGTAATGTACAAGCTGTGTGCATGTAGGTGGTTCGTGTGAATTCTTACGTATTGACAGTAACACCAATAGCTGTGTGAGGCATTTCTATTCTATTTCTTCAATGAGCCTTTTGGAAATATGGTGGATACTAAAGGAGTGCACTATTTGGTTTGGGTGTATACAGACAAATGAACCTAATAATGCCATAGTATCGTGTCCGCCATTTCTCAAAACGGCTTATGAAGTTTCGTCTGATAAGAATAGAAAATAGTTCCGGCTGATGGTTTGTAAGTTAGGTCATTATTTGGTGTTTAAATGTAAAGTACAGAGCTTATGTTTTGTACCTTGTGTCATCCATGGCCTTTGGTGTGTCCGAAATTTCTCCTGACTAGGACCTTCCCCAAATCGCTCTTTGATTTCAAACTTTGTTAAGAGAGGTTAGAAGAAAAGGTGAATTTTGCTGACTGTCTTACTTTGCCAAAGAAAATTTGTCAAACTTGAAAGTGATTTTTATTTCTTGGAACTAATGCCTGTAAAACTGCCACGTCTGACGTGACCTTTTTATACAAGTTTTGGTTAAAATTTTGGTTTTATTACTTCCTTCCACACCCGCAGGTATGTAAGAAATATTCCCGCATTCCACGCCACATCTGCAAGGAATTTGTGGACGCCTGCCCCAACTGCAAGAACAAGAAGGATAAGTCTTTCATTAGAATCAACACGGATGGAACACCCACACGACCGCTGAAACGGAAGCAGAACTTTTCACCATTGCCTGTGAAGGTCTCAAAAATGGTGAGTTATACACGACTGATGTTCATCTTACCATATACTCGTATTCCCCACCAACATCAAATATTTTTGGCGAGTTTAGATTTTAATCATGTTTGGTGCAATGACTTGGTTAGGGATAGGGAGCGTCTTGAAAGTCGGGCATGTTCTAGGCGCAAACGAACATTCCCACGGGCGAAGGCCCTCAATCCAGTGGACCGCCAGAATGTTCTGTCGTACAGAGACATTGTGCCTGCACAATACGCGTGTTAGCATTTTGAACGCTCCAATGGAACATTGTGGGTTTGAGACCCAGTCTTGACACTTGTGTCCTTAAGCATTATTTATCTTTATCTGCTTTGCTTGCTAGAGCCATGATCTAGATGGAATGGCGCTATATAAATCCCGCTATTATTAAGACACTTAACCATTTTTGCCTTTCCCTTTGGATTGGACGTAAAGCCGTAGGTACCGTGTGTTATAAAAACTATACAAGACGCCAGTACACACTTACCCCTAAGAGAATACACCCCGGTGCGTCTGGCAGTCTTTTATCTCCAATCATTTGAAGGCCGCACTCATTTGGAAGAAGTAGAAGAAGAAGAAGAAACAGGTGGTGTTGCTAAATTCTGTTCGTCTGCGGAGTGTACAGTGCGTCCAAACTGTAGTCATACGTACAGGTTTTTGTACAAGAGGGAAGACCAGCGTGTTGTGATCATATAACATGTATGTATTGTGTTAACTCCTGAATTTCTGTTTACCCTT
This sequence comes from Pisaster brevispinus, assembly GCA_023634235.1. Lineage (NCBI taxonomy): Eukaryota > Metazoa > Echinodermata > Asteroidea > Forcipulatida > Asteriidae > Pisaster > Pisaster brevispinus. The sequence continues at coordinate 2,234,667 of JAMKCF010000026.1, forward strand.
GCAGAGCAAAGTCAAACTTGAAGATTTCAAGTTGACGGGTTTGATAGCCGCTCCCTTCACACCCTTCACAAAGGACGGGTAGGTTGGCTTCTTTAGTTTCACCTAAGGTCGTGCGTCTACGCTTATTTTACTTAAAGGCAAACTAGGCTAAGCGTTGGTTTTTTTTAACCATTGGATTGTTTTAATCCTACATAAATGTACATAAATGTAGATATATATACATATTAAAACTTACCTGTAAATATTTCATTTCAAAAGATGGTAGTGTTTTTGAGATATCGCCGAAAATTTGGAATGGTTATGTCCACGCAGGAAGAATAATCCGTGATGGGAACACACAATCTGAGAAACGTTTCATGCAGAAACGTTTCTCAGATTGAAATATTTTTGAACCCCTCTCTCTAAAACCACATTCCTTTGAAGGGAATTGTTTCTCAAAATGTTATACCTTATCATCGGCTGCAGTGCTTCGTACAAAGGAAGTTTTTTATGGTCGTTAATTTTTCACTTAGACATGTGACAGGAGATTTGTCTCAAATGTCTCCATGAGTTGTAAGTGTACTTCATTACTCAATAGAAATTGAGAGGTATTTTATCAGACTCAAAGTTAACATTTGAACATTTGTTGGAAAACTTGTTTTTTTGTTCAAGATATTACACAGTGAGGTATTATCATTCATTAATTTTCAATAAAAAATACACAAGACAGCCAGACTGGTCTGGTCACAACTTGACTGGCCTGATACTAAAACTAGTGGCCTCGGGCCTGTGGTCCAGTCTAAAAAAAAAAAAAAATTGAGCCCGGCTCTTACGAGCAGGCTGGGTTTTAAAAATGGGTCTGACTATGATCGCTGACTCTATGGCCGTATAGGTGTGTGAGACTTCTAACTGGCACTCCCTAACGAAGTTATTGACAAAATAGGGAGACCGCCATCCTCGTTCCCAGGGGTGATTGATCTCGCTGCGCCATTTTTTCCCAGCATGCCTTGCTCGATCATAACCCCTGGAATTGGTTCATTAAAATGTGCTAGAATCTAGCACATTTTAATTAGGCCTGGGCCGATCCGTTCTACGCGCGCGCTCAAGTACGGTAACCCGTAAAAGAGGCATCAAGTCAAAAAGCAACTGGTCCTCTGTCATTCTTCTTTGATTTTGTGATAGTCTAACTGTATACAGTTAAGGGTGACCGTGTAAAAACATGATTCATTTGAAATGGAATCGCGTCAAAATACTTGCATTTTCACACGCGCGTACTAAGCGTCCTACAAGCGCCATACATGCGCTCGAAAGTTTTTAACAAGCGTGCACGCAAAGTAGTGACCATTGGGGGCCAATCAGCATTGTTTTTCAGCACATCCCTACCAGGGGTTAGTGACGAGAGGTATCGATACGGCGCGCTGCCCATGGTAGCGAGGCTGGGAGACCGCCAACTTTGGGCTACGTACATGTAGCTCAGTCGGTACTGGCATGTAGACCCGGAGGTTACAGGTTCAAATCCCATTCTAGTCAATTAGTCTTTGTCCACCCCAAGGTCAGGTTGGTGTAGTGGTATCTTGCCTTGCCTTTCACCTCTGGGACCCCGGTTCAAATCCCACCGGGGGCACTATGTGGATTGGGTTTTCAGTCCCTGCCTGATTGCGTGGGTTTTCCCTGGAATAATTCTCTGGGGTTTTCCTCCCACATCTAAAACAGAAACTTCCTTCATTGTCTTCTCTCCATTGGGTTCTTGGCTAGTACAGTGATTTAGTTCGCTTTTCTGAGAGTCCTTGGCTTCACAACCAGAATCAATAAATGAAAAAAAATGAAACTGATGAAAAATTTTCCAGTCAGTTTCCCTTGTGGTTTATTACTTGAGTTATCATAAACTTAGGGATTCTGGTGGGTGTAGGATTTTCCCATGCCAGTGGAATTCAAGTGAGTTTAATTGTAAACTCAAATCAAGGAAAAATAACTGAGTAACAATTTCTATTTTGCAGTGACTTGAACCTCAGAAGCATCTCCAAGTATGTAGATTTACTCGTATCTGATGGAGTCACAAACGTCTTTGGTAAGAACAGTTGTTAAATTGCTACCCATTTTCTTGTCAATGCAAAATGTTCCCTCGTCCAGTGGATGGGACGTCAAGCTGTACAATGTAGTATCCATATGTTATGTAAAATACTTTAAAGAAACCACTACACTCATGTGCAAAAACACAATTTTTTTTGTACAAAAACAGTATTTGGGTTTACAGATCATACTGAGGAAACAAAGACCAAGGAGTTGAACATTCCTTGACCGATCTCAAAGATTTTTGGCTTGTATGAAAGGATAAATAACCCCCATGCCCAGTTGGAATCCAGCAGTCTGCCGACAATGGACAGAGTATACTGTCCGAAACGTTGAGCCCTTTGGCTCTTCTCAGGGTAAGGGGGGGGGGTTTCAAATAGAGGATTACATGTAATATGACCGAAATTGACAGTTCTTTTGTTATGATAGAAACAATTAGTTGTGCCTATCGCTGCCGTCCACTGTTTGGCGCAGGTTTAACCTTTCTAAACCTAAACTGCATTAAGTTGTGTATCATCGGCACATTGCTATAAGGTCATTATTTGCAATTGCTTATTCATAACGATCAAAGTGTCATTATTAATGAAAAATGCATATAAATTTGAAGAGAAAAAAATCAAAATCAACAAATGAGTCTTTTACCTAGAAACCAAGTGTTTCTTTTTGCCAAACAAATACTTTGCAGACCACTCTTGATCAATAAACCCTATTTACCAAGAGCCCCAAAATATGCAAAAACCAATTTTATGAAACTCACACAAATTGCACTAATGACCTTTGAGTCCTGAGCAGACAATTCATTCTCCCCCCCCCCCCTTCAAAATTAAACTTTCCCTAAACTTCGCTGACTTCTCAGTTATGTTTGTTTGATTTTTATTGTTATTTTTTTTCCCCCACATTCAGTGCTTGGAACGACGGCAGAGGGACCATCATTAACATTGAAAGAGAGGAAGACGGTGGCATCTGAATGGGTGAAGTGTGCCAAGGGAAAGTAAGTGTGGACAGGCCTGGACTGACAGGCACATTTAAAGTACAATACATACATGGAGTAGTTACCCCTCCTACTGTCTGACCACTCAATATCGTCCACTGTGGTTTTGAAGGATAGATTAACCCTAACCATGCTAAATGCAACAATATGCACAAAATGGTAATAGTTGTTGTAATCTGTTGCATTTGGCAGTCAACTCAGATGTCATTCTTTGACTGAATTTGATGCATTCAGCAGTGAAGTGACTTCATATAGGTTTGGGTGCTTCTATTGTATCTGAACAACTTATAATGTGTATTTCAAAATATTTTTTATGGGAAAAGTATTGAGAAGTATGATGTAATATTAGGTAAGAATCATAATTCAAATCATATTCAAAAGACTGTATAATAACAGTTAACAGTTACAAGTCACCACTACACATGTGCATACTGTTGCGTTTAGCATTTGGTTCTCATTTCAACTGTGTTGCATTCTGTTGTTTTTGGCAGGCTATGTAGAGAGACCCTAATGGGGGTTAGGGTTAAGGCTGTTTTTGAATCGTAGCTATACAGCTACGGCTATAGCTGGATCGTCGCGTCATCATGCAATGAAGTATAAGATGTCTTTAGCAACACCCTTAGAACTACACGTAGCTTTAGCTTTCAATTTGGATACTGCCCAACTTTGCCAGCCTGCAATATTAATTTATAACATGTGGTGAATACATGCCTTGGGGCCCTTGCCCGTTCAAAAAGGAAGCATCATGCCTGCAGTTCTGTGTGTGCTACGCTTGCCGTTGAAGGCTTTTCTAAAAGGTTAGGTGGGTCGACCCCCTTGGAATGTTACCAAGAATAATTGGTTACAAATTTATTTCCCTGGACTACTAGAAAGTAGAATTTTATTTATTGATTTTTGTATTTTACTTGCCCATCGTTGACTCAAACAAGGAAGGATGTCGTCTTTTAGTGCAGGTCTTTAAGCCGAAAATAACAACTTTTGACTTGTATTTCAAAACGAAAAAAAGTTTGCATATGCCACGGACAATGCACAAAATACATGTAGCTTGCAAAATTGTTTGTATGGCTGATGGACTTGAGATGGTGTTGGGATTCGGACAGTGATTTGTCTTTAGTTGTTAATTAAACATCATCGGCGGATCATTTTATTTATCTATTATTTATTTATCATTGGCAGATTTCTTTTGTGCAATACCTTAAGTGAAAGCTTACAACTTTCTTGAATTTACATAAATAGCGTTTTGAAATTTAAATCTAAATTTCTGGGTCAAATCGGCCAAACTCGAATGTAGCGTCTTTAACAAACTTCTTTATGAGCAAAATAAAGTTACCAGATTACAATTAACAAACATTCATGACGTTGTGGCCGGTAAACTTTTTGTCAGATGAGCAAAATTGCTTTGTGCTAAGCTAAAGACTTGTGGATTAGAATGTATATTTGTTTTCCTAGTGGTTTGGAATGGAGTTTTTTTATTCAGCTTTGTTTTTGTAGTTTGAAATGTTTACCGTTTGGTTTTGTAGGTTAACTGCTGTCATAGTTCAGGTCGGTACCGAGAACTTAAAAGAAACACAGGAGTTGGTAAGTCCATCAGAGAAGTTAAGCCTAGTTTATAAACTTCATGCGAGAGCAAATGCCAAGCAAATTTTCTTGATGCAATCAATCTGGTATGCACTGTTTTTCCAATTGTGACGCAAGGAAATTTGCTTTGCTTTTGCAATTTGCGTGAAGTATGAACCAGGCGGGGAGTCTCAACTCTTCATGACCATGTTATTATGTTTGGCAGTGGGTTTGGGGCGCTAGATATTTTCATTAACCCGTAATTTTTGTGGAATAATTCAGCTCTAAACGTACAAAATTTCTGCAGACTGTAAACACACTTCATCACGAAAACCTGTAACTAACTACATATGAAGTGTGGTCCTGAGATTAATAGAGATCCACACAGTGTAAGGACTTAAAACACCATGTGGACTTACACACGCCCACACAATGTTTTTTTACAGTGTTGACGAATATTGTATACAGAACAAAGGAATGTCCATAAACATGACAGAGTGTATGGAACACAGATCTGATAACGCATTGTTAACGTTATTATTAAGGAAATAAAAGAGTGGGGCGAGGTTCTGAACGATCGTTTAACACCTTGCAGGGTCGTGGCTATGCGATAAAGGACCTCGCTCACGGCCTTGACCCTAAAGCTTTTAAACGATCGTCCCACTGTTATATTCCCTTCATAAATGCCCTGTTAGTTAAAAAGGGTAATAATGTTGGAAAATCTGCAAATTTTTCTGTAAATTTTCAACTCCTGTCACGTCAGCAGGCTCCGTTTCACGAAGGATCAAATTGTGAGCAACGCTTATTGGTTGTGCATACATATGCGTGCTAATAGAATTTACATTGAATACCGGTATGTATTGTTTGCGTTTGCGTGTAACTTAGCGCCACTCGTAAGCTTGCGCGCCACGGGTATGTTTAAACACTTCCAACCGTGTTATACCACACACTTAAACATGGCCATGTGATCTCCTCTCGACCGATCAGAATAGTTAAATTGTCCCGGGTATCAATGAGTTATTATTATAGCTGTGTTCTGACTTTCAGGCTGTACATGCAGGAAACGTGGGAGCATCGGCCATTGCTGTTCTCCCTCCAGTCTACTTCAAGCCTCAAACACCAGGTAAAAAAAAACTCTCAGAACCTCGTCCCACTCTCCATGTAGTGTGCAAATAGTTGGCTGCTCTCTCTTCTTCAGTCACTCATCTCTCTAATCCCAGATCTAAAATGGAAAAGCTGGAAAAGGGTTTTTGATGTTGCTGCTGTCTGAGTCTGCTACCCAACATCTTGACCAGGTTTACCCCCCCCCCCCCATTTTTTTATATTTCCAATGCAAAATTTAACATGTATTAAATCACGCTGGTGGGATTCGAACCCACGATCTTTGCCAGACCTATTTTTCATAGGAACCTGGGAAAGTATTGAGTAAACAGGTGTAACAAACATCAGTGTATGGGTAAAACACAAATAATATTCCAGTTCACCTGATCATCATCACCCACTATACATGTCAATCTTGGCTGTGCCACTTTTGGAGTCATTCTGTGTGACTGTGCTCTTCACATTTTATGTTTTTTTCATATTTGTTTTTTGTTTTTCTTTTCTGATAATTGATGTGAATCTTTTTTCACTTCCATGTGTTTAGGTAATTTAAATGGTCGATTTGTGTATTGTTATATTGTTGATGTGTGTTTACATATATATATATATATATATGTGGATTTTTATTCTATACATTTTTTATGACGTTATGGGTTTTTTTTTACTTAGTTTGGTTTTAAATATTCAATTTATTGAATGCTTTTTATGCTTTCTTATGTCTTATTTGATGATACCTGTTAGTGGTGGTTAACCGCTGTTGGTCATCAATAAACAGAGTTTGAACAATATTTTAGACGACGTACATATCTTAACGTGTGGTTGACTCCTAAAATGGTAGACCATGGTAAGAGGAAAGCCGCATGTGATACCAGTGCAAGAGGAGTCTGTATGGATGTTATCATGCTTTCTTTCCAACATCTCCTTGTCGTGCTAAGCCACTAAGCCAGGCATGAAATTTCTCACGATTTTTTTCCTGATTTCGGGATTTTCAGAAAGCCTTCTCTGTTCTGAAAGGAAATAAACCAGTTGACAAAGTTGTCCACCTTTTGCCCAAATCTGTAATAATATTAATAATAATGTACCATTAGAGCACCTACAATAAATCCTGACAATGACACACACAAAAACTTTGGGTAACTATTTAAATGCTATGGCCATCAGATGGGTTTTTAGTTGTCTCTTAAATGCTGGTATGTTGCAGCATGATCTGTAGCTTAGTATTTCTGGCGATGCACAGAGTCTTCAAACCTCCTGAATTTCACTCGATTGTGATTCAGATCGCATTTGGTGATCCTACTGGGGATACTGTCAACAGGTTTTACTTTGTATAAGTGTGTCTTGTTGTAAATCATTGTATCGTCTAAACATGTTTGCAATTTTAATGTCTGCTTTTTTGTACCCTGTGAAACATAGCGGAGGTTCCGGGTCTTGAATAAGAGGGGATCACAGGCCAGCAAGCCAGTTTACAGGAATGTTCACATACACCAAATCTCATCTCTGCAAAGCACATCTTCTAGTGACATTGTACGACATTTTGCCCTCCCACCCTGCATTCAGGAACAGGCTCACTGTCTATGAAACAAAATGATATATTTTACATGAACTTTCTGAGATTAAATGCGAGTTGTTGGTTCTCACCAGAGCATCTTGTGAACTACTTGAAGCAAGTCAGCTCGGTCGCCCCGAATGTGCCGCTATTCTACTACCATATACCCATGAGGACTGGAATCAATTGTGAGTATACATGTATCTAATACTGTTGAGCAGGGTTCTTTTTTATTGCCACTTGGAGATCTAGAGTTCCGAGATAACGGCCTAGACATAGAAGTCCAACACAAAGACTTAAACCTGACAGTTATTGTTAATATTTAAGACCAAGACTGAGACCCAGGATTCACAAAACCAAGGCTGTGACATAACATGCATAATGGTCCAAGACTAAAACTGAAATCAAGCAATGGAAGACCAAGGCTTTGGACATAGACGTCCAAGACAAACATGTCTAACATTTTCAAAATAATTTATATTTGTGCTTTTGGGGTTTGTTTTTTTTCAAAGTGCCTTTGAACATATTTTTTAAGGATACAGGCACAGCATGTATATAAATTGTTGGATTGATTAATGAAAACCTTTTGTTAATTGAATTAACTATTAACAACACATACTTACTTCAAAATAACTTCCAAAAAGTCAAAAGAAGTACACAAAATGTGTGTGTAGCCGATATTAATTCATTGCCTTCAAGTACTGTATCTTACCATTCTCAGAGCACCTATAGTGGATACTAACACTTCTTTTTTGTTTTTTTGAATTCTCAGTTTCTATGATGGACATTCTGAGGGCCATGGAGACTGACCCTGTGCCAAGCTTCAAGGGGGCCAAATTTGTGACCCAAGACCTGACGGACTTCAGTCTGTGCGTCAACGTGTCGAAAGGAAAGTTCCAGATGATATACGCTCTGGACGGGGTACGTTGTGAGATTTTAGGGAGCATCTCAAAAGTCAGAATGGGAGGAACACTCTAATTACAGGCCTGTGAAATCTCCGCTTTAAAGCGGATTTCCGCTTTTTCCTTGACCGTGACGATTTTTTATTTCCGTTTTTTTTTTTTCGTAAAAAAAAATAAATAAATAAATCATTAACAGTTTTTTTTTTGGTTTTTTTTTTTTTTTACGAATTTTTTTAAAAGCCTAATATATGCTTTGCAACAACAATGTACACTTTTAATAATGTGAAATAAGCCTAGTGACTGGATCAATGAGGTGCCCAAATTCGACCAGCGTAAATGCGTGACGTGCGCTCACTTGATGTTCCACGATCATTCTTACATCATGTATAGTGTTTCAGCTCTTTTTTTAAGGGTCCATTCACAGGCCTGTAATTAGAACAAATCAGTTTTATAGCAGAAAATTTTGCCATTCTAATGGATTGCGGGCAGGTGCCCACGGGAAAGTTCTTTTGCGCCTAGAACATACCCGACGTTTGAGACACTCCCTAACTCAAAAGAACAATTCATTGTCAGGGCTCACCCTTACGGGCTAGTAAACACCATTTCTCAACTTGCCCTGTGGGCTACTAAAAACTGTGCACATTACCTACATGTACTTGTTTATAATGCTTGAATATTTCTTCCTTTTCAGATGTGAATAGTAAACTTTTGTAAATGTGTTGATTTGTTTTTGAGTGTGTGAAAGGAAACCTCATTTGTGATCGCTATCATTAATACATCAGAAAGATGCATTTGTGGCAATACATGTTCTGAATGAACAATCCATTAATCATGTTCAATCTGGATCTATGGTTACTTCGTAAGTTCATTGTTGTTTGTCATTACTTGTTATATATTATTTAGAAATGAAGTATGGAATCAAATATGATTTTTTACTTGAGTTGAGCTGACCAACAGGATAGCAAATGTCTTAACCAGTTATCCATTGGAAGACATTGATTCAATTTATCCTCTTCTTAAATACAGGTTTAAGGAAAGTTTGAATGTTTTTCTTACTACTTGTTATAATTCATTTGTCTTCTAAAATTTGTTTTAATTTGTCTGTTTAATTGTACCATTTAGCTTTTAACCAGTGCCATTTTCTTTGTATTTAACTGTGTTTAGCACCCTAGACAGGCCAGATATTCTTTGTACTTTAATCTGCTTTTCTGACTCTTTTCCATGGGCCAAATATCATGCCTGTCTAGAGCATGTCTGCATGATTAGGGCACTTTATAAATGTTGATGTTATTAGTATTATTATTAGTCATCATTATTAAGACCAGGCTTGTTTGATGTCACTCAAGAGCCCTTTTTAATTCTTTCACATTCTCTCTCTTTCTCTGCTTCCCTTTTCTGTTCTTTTCTTTTCTTTTCTTTACTTTTCTTACTAGTTTTTTTCTTCTTCTTCTTCTTCTTCTTCTTCTTCTTCTTTTGTAGCACCTTAAAAACTGAATAACTCTACATTAAATAAAGTTGTGTGAGATGCACATCAGTTTTCCTCTGTTGGTTTTGTGCATTTACAAAGTTGCATGCCTGTAGTTAGCAGAGGGTTCCCTGGGCCCAATTTCATAAAGCTGTTAAGCAGAAAATTCTGCTCTGCAAATTTCTTTACTTAGCAAGAAATGAGCAGGGTACCAGTGGCAACAATGTAAACTTTATGGGATGTTGGCTGGTAACCTGTGTCTTCTCAGCAATATTTGTCCGTGCTTACAGGCTTCATGAAATTGGGCCCTGATCAGACATGTAGGCCTATACATGTATAAGAAATACATTCTCCTGGATGGTGCGTATTTAACCTGATTCAAATTTACATTCTAGATGATCCTGCCATCAATGACCTTAGGAGGTGAAGCCTATGTAGGCAGGTAAGTCAACCAAAAACCTATGACAAAAATGCAAAGTGTGGGTGAGATCACCTTTACTCGTGCCAGCCTGGAAGTTTAATCTTTGAAAGGGCAAGACCATTTTAGTTTTTTTCAAAGGGCACATCCATTGGAAAATCTTCAAGTCTACGGGAAGCTTTTGAAGGGGCACCGAGGCTAAGAGACATGGGGCAACAGAGGCCATGGGCTCTGGGCCTCAGTTTAGTTCCAGGCCTTCTAGTGATGAAGATCGTATACTAGAAGTGAGGTCCATATGGGTTTTATGAAGATGTGCAGTCTTTGATGGGGTGTTTGGGTTTTGGGTTTGGTTTTTTTAATTTGAAATGTGCACTATCCCCAAACCAGTACATTGATATACTTCATTATACTGATTAAAGACTACCTGTCATTAGGTAAAATTTGCTACCAGAAAACCAAAATGCTTTGCTTTGAATGTATTGGGGAGCATTATAGGTAAGCATCCTGGACAGTACTTAGAATAATTAATTTCATAACATCATCTGAATTGTTTCGAGGACCGTAAATGTGTTCTGGGATGATAAAGTATGCCGTTGGATACCAAAGCAAATAGGACGATTTTTCTATTAAGATTAAGCTACTTATTGAATCTTCAGTTGTTATTTATGTCACGAATCTCAAACACCAAGGCCATTTTGTTTCTCTCATTTAAAAAAAATTTTGTTCCCAAAGTAATTTTTCTTAATTCCTATATATTTTTGGCACTAAACGAAGGGAATCGGAAGACAATTTCATATCAGATGTTCCCAGCCTTTTTTTGTATTGAATTTCTTCCATGTTTCATTGTTTCCTCCCAGCACGTATAATTTTGCTGGGCGAGTTTATGCAAGAATGATAGAGGCCTTTAATGACGGCAACCTGGAGGGGGCAAGAGCTGAACAGGTAGGAATTATTATAACACCCCTTACAAAAATTCTGCCTTTTCATTGGTTTAGAGCGCGTCACATGATATGTCTTAGTTTTACTAGAAACCCGGCGGCCGTGTGATAGTCGTTCGACTATTACATGGCGCGCGCAGTACCCAGACGTCTTTTTTGCCCACCTCGAACCCAATCAGTTGTGCATCTGTGTATCTGAAATGCGCGTCGAACGTTGCGTGTATATATATTTTTGTTGCTTAAGGCCTTAAAAAACAATGTGTCAGTCACGCACTGTGTGCAATGTTTGAAAATGAAAATACACACTAAGCAATGCACATAGTTTTATGTATCCATATTATGCGTTATCCATAAGAATTATGTGCATTGCGGACAACGCATGATGGACACATGGATTTCCGGCCTAACCATGCTAACACTTAAAACTTTAGCAATTGCTGTGTACCCAAATGCACTAGTCTCTGGTTTAAGGCCGAGCATACCATGGTTGGTGACTGGCCGCTGTTAATGGACCTTGCCTTGGACTCGGTCCATTAACTGCGGCCAGCCACCAACCCGGTCATTACAATTCTGTAAAGACCAGCTACCCACAGTACTATTGCCTAAGTGAAACTTGGGTCTTTAGTGCACTCCAGCAAACATGCAATTTAAACAGAAAACATATTTTTCATCCTCGTTCATGTTTCTCTGTAAATACCAGAGTCTGCATTTTCTTTCTAACTCAATATTTGAGTTACTTGTAATTTGTTTTTGCTTTTGTAAATTTCTTGTAATTGTGAAAAAAATCAGTGTTTGTGATTGTAACATTAAATTTAAGTTTTTCTGTATTTTTAATAGTATTCTAACAGTACTTTTACGTTTGTTTGTTTTTGTATTTTACAATATTTTAATGGTTTGTAATTGAGATGACAGCTGGCCTGGCCTAATTTTTATCCTTGTTGGGTTTTAAATTGAGATTATGCTTGTTTTGTTATTATTAATTTTTCGTTCTACCATTTTAGTGCTGTCCGGAATCTTTGATTCATGTTGCGCTATGGTATATATGTGCTGTTTTAGTTATTATTGTTACTGTTATTTAACATAATTTATAAATCAATCAAGAGGAGAGCTTTACAGAAAGTTTCAACTTTAATTTTTGCTCTCGTTTTCAGTTTCGAATGCACGCATTTCTGGACGTCATGAACAGATACGGTAAGGTTCATGTACATTTTAAATCACATAGCCTTCTTCTTTAAAGGTTACGTATATGCGTCTGATTGGTAGAGCTGAAAAAATAGTTGCAGACAATGTTCATGTTTTGTGTTATCAATCATATACAACAAACCTGTGAAAATTTGGGATTAATATGTTGTGTGAGTCAGGAGAAAATAGTGGCAAACCATGCACAATTTTCAGCGTGTTATCCTTGATTTGGGTTTTTCGGTTATTTTAGGTTTTCAGATACAATTTTCTCGACTATGAAATATTTTACAGAAAAAATGGTTCGAGCAGGCATGGTATACTTCCTACAGTAGTCTGATTTTTTATTGTTTTGCCGTTGGAAAAATCAGAAAAATTGTGATTAAATAGCCATAAAACTCTACTAAAGCCTACACCATGTGTACAAGTAGGTCGGCCCTTGAACACTATCTAAATGTTCTACTTTTTTCCAAAGACCTAATATCATGCCGGTTCTAGTATAAACTTTGTAATCAGTAAAGCCCCGTTCATACTTCCTGCGAATGCGAAGCGAATATGACGTGAATTTGACGTCACAACTCTGTTTTCGCTGTGAATATTCGTTGCGAATTTGTGACGTCAACATTCGCTTCGCATTCGCATTCGCAGGAAGTATGAACCGGGCTTTAGGCTTAGACAAAAGTTAAACATTGATGTTTTTTGTCCTTACTAATCCTGTATATAATTCCTTTAATCACCAAATAAATGCCAAATTACCAACATTATCACTACCTTACATTATCTTCCATCCAACAGAGAAACTGGCGGGCCCAGCAGCTCTCAAGTACACCATGTCGCTGTCGAGATTTGACGTTGGCCCTCCAAGACCCCCACAATCTCAGATGTCAATCGATGACATCAAGTCACTGCGGAGTGACCTTAATGAAATAGGCTTCTTCGAATGGATCAAATAATCATCATGCCTAACTTGGGAACCTCGGCAATCCCCATCTATGATATGAAATAACTCATCACTGCGTCAACCAGAGAGGACAATTCCTTCGGAAGAAGAAAAAAACTTGGGCCAAATTTATTTGAGAGATTCATGTGATTTCTTCTGTTTTAAAAAAGAAAGGTTCATAAAACAGTTGTTGGGTAGCTGCATAAAGTGTTATTTGTTAACTATTTTAAAGTTATTGGTCATTTTTGAGAAGTTGTTTTTTAACTGATGACTGCCTGTCTTTTTTTCGACCACCTAAAGCGGTGTTTGCATTGGGCTTAACATGGTAAAGTTATCAGGTCACATTGCTACCATTTAAAGAGAGGGGCTCTTAGGTCAAATTCAGATTTGTGCTGCACTGATTTTCCAATAGATAGAGTCCCTGTGACATCGGATAAAAGATAACAACAGGGCAAAAACGGATAAGTTACCAGACCTAGCTTACAATGGTGAAATTGCGAACTTTTCCATGGTGCTCATTTGAATGCTGTCCTCAGTACAGCCGGAGATGTACTGGTATTGGTACCCTGTCACCAGCCTCGCTACCATGGACAGCGCGCCGTATCGATACCTCTCGTCGCTAACTCCTGGAAGGGAAACACTGAAAATCAACGCTGATTGGCTAACCAAAAGTTACTGCTTTGTGTGCACGCTTGTTGAAAACATTCAAGTGCTTGTAGGGTGCTTGTCGGGCGTTTAGTACGCGCGTGTAAAAATGCACGTATTTTGACGCAATGCATTTCAAATGAATCATGTTTTTACGTGGTCACCCTAAACTGCATACAGTTAGACCTATCATAAGATCGAAAAAGAATGAGAGGGGGCCAGTTGCTACATGACTTGATGCGTCCTTTGACAGCGCGCTCTGTGAAGTCTCTAACACAGAATGGATCAACCACAGGACTAATTAAAATATCCAATATATTTGGATATTTTAAAGTCACACTTTCAGGGGTTACAATCGAGCGAGGCATTCTGGGAAAATGGCGCGGCGAGATCGTACACCACTGGGAAAGAGGTTGCCCTGTCACCTCACTGAAGCATGGATGGATTCGACTTTCGGGATGGAAATACCCCGACAGGTTTTTGTTGTTTTCTCAACATGCGTGACATGTAGACACGGTATTCAACTGAAACCTTCACAGGTGACTTTTGTTGTAACTTTCTAGTTAATTTTGCCTCTAAATAAGCACTACGTTGAGGAAAAAACAAACAAGGACCCTACCTTTCACATTGTGTTGAACTAGGTCACCATAATCAAAAGTCAGATGCGATCGCTGCTATAGTCTCAACACTACTGTAGGGGTAACCCTAGGGTGATGAAGCCCACAGCGCACACTCAGACAGAATTGATATCACCCAAAAATGATTAGAGGGGCTGTATCATCGTGATGAAAGTGGCGCGTCTTGACCGAGCGGTCCAGTTCACCGGACCCAAGCTCTGGTGTTAGTCAGCAGCAGAGTGTGGGTTCGAATCCCGGTCATGACACTTGTGTCCTTGAGCAAGGCACAGAACTATAATTGCTTCATAAAAAGTTGGGAAGGTAGTGCATTCTGCTCTACCAGCCAGGCATCCTAGTGGATGATACCCATGCCTACATCCTTACAGACTGTGAAGGGGTGTAGGTGGCAACTTGCCCCTGGTGACAGTTGATTTGGGTCGGCGGCCCAAATCAATTAAGTGGAGCCCTCACCTTGTGACGTTGGGCTATATTTCATATATTTTTTTTTTTATAAAAGGCCTGTGGCTTTACATGGAATTTAGATCACTCACCCAGTTACTGCACCCTCCATCCTTATCATAACTATGGAGAGCGCGCTTGCTGTAACTGGGTAAGAGCTCATAATTACGTGAACAGCCACTGGCCTGCTTTAATCTTGACGACACTACACAGCCCCCTAATGTCAAGCGTTGAGACGGTCAAATCCTAGGAACTGATTCTGATGAAGAATGTGTTTTAAAAAATGCAGCCCCCTAAACAAAAATTTAAAACATAATATGCTTGGCCTTCTTGAGATTTTCTTGTTAAAAAGTGTTTTCATTCGGTTTTATTTAAATGCCATCAGTGTTTGTGTTACTTTTTCTTTATGTAACTTCTCAAGAATATTATATGAATTATGCTTTGTACGGTTTACAAACCATCTTGTAAGTAAAGTGTTGAATGAAATTTGGTAGTACTGATTCATGTTTTAAATAGATACACATTTCCACTTTTCATGTCTGAAATGTAAATATGTAAAGTATTTCATAAATCATTGTTTACTCGGCGGTTGATGATGTAATAACACTTTTTCTGCACAATTAATGTGACTTTGTATCAAGCTGAATTTGTTTTACCATTTGAATCTTGCATTCCACAATCAATCTGAAATTGGCTTAGACACGCTATTAAAACGGTTCCCTCGTCGTCACTAGTCCCGAGAGTCATGACTAATTGTGACCCTATGTTGATAGAGTTCCACCTCTGCCTGTCCAAAAGCCTGAGAAATGCTTGTTGGCTCCTTTATTCCATCGGTCCAGTGGAGTATCGTCTGCCACGTGATAACACTTCCTTGAAAAACAATCTCTTGCTTATCTCCTTTTCTTGAGACATTGCCCAATTACTGTAGTTTTTGTTTTTGTAAATCCTTTGGCACATAATTGTTTTTCTACCATAACACCGTTGTGTTTTATGAACTGTATATACTTGGTACTTTCCCCCGAGTTCTGTGAAAAAAAAATTCCACAGGCAAATCACTTGGGTGGGATTCGAACCCACGACCTTTGCATTGCTGGAGCTAGCCCAATGGTTAGAGGCAGTTTGAATCCTTAGCAGCTGATACCACAACGTTTCAACTTTTTGCATTGGGAAAATAAAAATGTACACATAGTTGTGAACCAATTCACAAGAGTCCAATTTCTATGGGCTGTAAGCACAGAGTTGGGAGCTCATGTCATCACCACAATAAATCTTGGTTGTGCCAAAGTCACTTTCCGATTCCTGCCAACATTGACACCTCAGAAATAGGATCACCAAAAGCAAGAATTCGTTCCCGCACAGCCTATTACATACAAATGATGTATAAACAATGTACACAAATCACTGTATCCCAGATAAGAAAACCTCTACCGTCGCATGCAAATAGCTCACTTTTTTGCCAGAACTTTTAGATTTGTTTCATTGCTGTCCCTTGTCAGAAATCGGAATGTTTTGATTTTTTGCGGCCTGGTAATCACAAAAATCTGGACAGTTTCAATCAAATCAGATCAATTGCTATGTATAATTTCCTCGTGTTGAATAACTTGTATTGTGTAATGCCAATTTAGACAGCGTAGGCGTGTTTACACACTCGCCATATCTTTGTGTGCAATTTGATTTGCCGAATGTGGGCATGACAGTAGCAGATTGTGACAAAGGAATTAGCACTACAGTAATGTCCCCAAAACTAATAATATATTTATACATGTATATAGCGCTTTCTACCGGCCTTTCAAAGCGCTTTTCATTATTTATTTTCAGACAGGTTTTTGATTTACAAGGACGAAGCAATAGGCTAATGGTTAACCCTTTCCTTACCATAGGCGACTTTAGTCGACTACACTCATACCCCCTCTTCCTTACCATTGGCGACTTTAGTCGACCAAGCTTGCACACAAAAGAGCACTCAAGCCTGAGCACAAAGGCCATTTGTAATAAAATTGGTTTTGTCCATGTTCAACCTCCATACCCAAGCTTACCATCATTGGAAAGAGGGAGATCGGATCTTTCCAATGGTGGTAAAATAAAATAAGGTTGCCATTATGCAATCTCTTCAAATTGGGATAGGAAGATCCGAAATGCCAAACACCTACGGAGCGCCATATGGTTGTGTACAAAAAAGTGTTTGAGATTACAGATTGCACTGAGGAAAGAAAGACCAAGAACTTTTACATTTATTGGACCAATCTCAATGAGTTTTAGATTATATGAAAGGGAATTCAATAAGGAAGAACTTTTTTATTACTTATTTTGCTGTAAAACAATACCTTCAAGGAGATAATGGAGTTTGTAAAAATGGCCTTTGAAAGAAAGCTTTCTGTTGTGTAGTAAGAATGTGTGATTCACGCTTGAGTGGTCAAACAATGTGGTCACCAGCGGTTGTTTATGTCCAAACAATTCGGTAAC
The DNA here is from genome assembly GCA_023634235.1 of Pisaster brevispinus. Lineage (NCBI taxonomy): Eukaryota > Metazoa > Echinodermata > Asteroidea > Forcipulatida > Asteriidae > Pisaster > Pisaster brevispinus. The sequence continues at coordinate 2,251,937 of JAMKCF010000026.1, forward strand.
AAAAGGGTTAAATGTCTAGCTTAAGGACACAAGTGTCAAGACCAGGACTCAAACCCACACCCCGCCGATCAGAAACACTAAAGTTCGGTGCTCTTATCGGCCACCGTCAACACATATAGGATGATTCATTAAAAAGTACCGCTGGAGGCCGAAATCACTATCTTAATGACAAACTGAAGTTACACAGGTCAGCATACAAGTTTAATTTCACTCACGGTTATTATTAATAATAATAGTAATAGTAATAATAGGCATTCTAAATCTAAATAGATGTTCAAGGCGCAGAGAAGCAGAGCAAATGTAAAACAAAACAATTCATGTACATGTATATGTATATCCAGTGAAAAGAAAGCAAAATAACAATTAGGGAAAACATACAAAAATTAACAATTAACTGAGCTATCAAGCCCTATTAGTCAATATCTTTGTCCGGGGTTGCCAGTCAGAAGACATTCAACCACTAGCTGCCTTTTTTTTCCCTTAAGCTTCATATGCAAACTACAAAACTATAAAAGGAAAACTATTTACTGGGGCCCATTTAGAAGTAAACGACAACATAAAATGTACCACTACCTGGCTTGGAATTATACTGAAGCCATGGAGCACATGGCATCTGTTGCAAATATCGGCCCTGGTTCTCAGCCAAGGTTTGGCCAATTTCCAGTGAAAAAAAAACCCCGTTTTTCGGATGAGAAAACTATTTACTGGGGCCCATTTAGAAGTAAACGACAACATAAAATATACCACTACCTGGCTTGGAATTATACTGAAGCCATGGAGCACATGGCATCTGGTTCTCAGCCAAGGTTTGGCCAATTTCCAGTGAAAAAAAAACAACCCGTTTTTTGGATGAGAAAACTTAATCTCTGTGCATTTTATGGGAACATTAATTTGTTGTCTTTACTAGGTTTGGTCACAGTTTCACTGTGATATTCTTCAACATTATTCCGGAAAAATTCTGAAAAATTTATCCCATAGGTGAGCACAGAACAATTTTGAACCATGCAAACGCAGCTCTATGAAATGGGGCCCTGCTCTTGGCCTTGGTGCGTCTTCAAGCGTTTTCCATAGACCGTTTCCAATGGATGAGCCCTTTGCAAAATGAAAAGATGAAATTCTTACCAACTCAAAAAGTTTTTGATTGCATTTAATACACTTTGGAATGTAACGTACAATTACTGTGAGGCCTATTCAAATTCTGACTATGCCAACTGTCATCTTGTTTCCAAGTAATTATAAGTTTATTAATTAGTCATCTTGTTCTCTGAAATACTCTTTTCTTCTAGAAAAACATCAGGTCCACTTTGAATTTGGAAAGGGGACTCTACCTTTTTGAAATTTCATTGAAAGAATAAATAAGTTTGCATTGTGCATTTTCAATACAGCTGCCATGGGGCGATATACATGTAATCCCATGCATGCATTTGTGCATGCAGCGCCATATCACGCCATATTATTCTATAATGTATAAGCATGGTGCACTTGAAATGTATATTGCAGTGTCCGATTGCCAGTTTAACCCTCCTACTATCTCGTAGCTTGCGGAGGCAGCTGAGGCACAGGAGGCCCATAGCAGCACCCAGAGCGTTGTAGTTTTGACATGGAGGGAACCCTTTACTTTGGTCACAAATGAAAAACAACCCAATTTGCAGTCTAGTCTGGCACCCTGTATGCATACATGCATTTTTATTGGACCGAAAATGGCTTCTAATCGCATGTTCTCGCAACTCTCTCAATAGATAGGTTGCAATATGATGTAAATCGGCCATCTTTACAGGCAATTTGACAGGCAGTCATGCGTTTCCCATGAGAACCGCGTGCAGCACGCGTACATTTCACAAAACTCATTGCACGATTGGTTAGTAAACAGCGCAGCTGCGTTACTAATTTGAGCCCTTGACGCGCCTGCAAGCTAAAATGCAATTTGCCCGTAAATATGGTGTCTATTGGGAACTATCTATACCATCTCGACATGGCCTGTCATTTTGTGTTAAACCAGTCAAATGCCCATTGAATATCACCAAGCAAAAGCGTAAAGGTCCAAGTCCATCGATCACTGTTTTAATAGCAAGATGGTTTGGAAGGACCGATATAAGGAGCCTCGGAATTGATCATGTTAGATGATTGGGCTACCCATCAATCTCATTGACATCCTCTTTAGCCTCTTTTCCCAAAATTTTCTTCAATTTGTACTTGTTCTTCTTCTTCCGTACCTGCCTATCTGGACTTCCACCTGCATTAATGTAACCTGTAAAGAGCAAAGTATAACACCTTATCAGCAACTGCAGTTTGTAAAAAAAACAAAAACAGAGGAAAGTGCCAGGCTATGAAAGGCTTTGTACTGTGTTTGTCTATTGTCAGTGGCCAGTTGAGTGGCTAGAAATGAGGAGATCAGTTGATCAGCTGAAAAGATACATGCCTGACCATAAAATGATGTTAAGTCAAGAGTTCATCAAGGCTGTTTGTTTGTTTTTTACCAATTATCCTGGGAAAAAGTTCTGTACTCTCTTCGATGAAGCTTCCCCCAAACAAACAAAAGTTTCAAACAGCTCTAAATCAAACTTTACGTACACAACCCTGTACACGTATAAGAATGGGCCAAAAATCCCAGAAAAGAAAGTAAGTTTGGCGCAATTTCTCCAAGTCCTGACCACCATAAATTTGATCAAAGTTTTCACAGGTTCGTAGAATTGTGTTTACTGAAAACCTGAGGATTGCAATGGATGAATACACTCTCCTCAAAACCTCACTCGTGTTTGATATCTTTACCAGAGCTGCCTACATTTGCATCTTGCAGTCGAGGAGAATTTGTCCAACAATCAGGGAGATAATAAAAGGGAAAAAGTTGCCATAATCAGGGAGATTTTCAGTTTTGTTCATCACAACATGGAAAGGTTTATTTCAGGGAACTTTCTGCAGAATCAGAGAGAGTTTGTTGGCAGCTCTGCTTTTACACCCCTGCTGCAGTTGTAACACGGTGGGGTGGCTTACCTCTCTCTATACAAGTCTGAGTGTCTGGAAACCCAATGGACCAGTAGTGCTCGGGGGTGTTCGGTGGAATGTACACAGCTCTGTGTCTGGAACATTCCTTCATCCTCACCTCCCTCTCAGCATCGGTCAGCTTTAAATTCCCGTAAAACTGACAAAAAGGGAAGATCATAGAGAAGAAGAAAGAAATCAAATAATGCTGAGCTACATGGTAAAGTGGCATCATTATACTAGAGAAGGCCAATCTGCCACTCAAGGCAGACTGTTTCTCTCTCAACCCTGCAGCGAAGGACCTGTTTGGTTATCTGAGTGTGCTGTTAACATGTCCAGGTATTGCCGGGGTTTATTTAAGCTTAATTGTTTGCTTATTTAATTAAGTTTTATAATTTGGTTTCATCTACCATTGACAATTGACGTACTGATTGTGTACACAAAGGATGCTGGCAGAGTTTTGTCCTGCCCCCTTCTAACCAAATCACTGACCCCTGTTGATTGACACCCCCCTCCAGGACGTGTGGCGTGGTCCAGCTTAGGATATCATGGCATATGAGCTGACCAGTGTGTACGATGCGGTTAAGACAATGGACATATCAATATATGTCATCATGTGACAACATCCTTCTTTGTTCTCTATTGACCAGTTACTGCCAAGTTAGAAATTTTACCCGAGCTTACCCAAAGGATTAATTTCTGGAACACCTGGAGCAAATTCTTCTTCTTTTTTGGGGGGTGGGGGGGAAATATCATTGTCACAATGCCATGGTTTGCTGAAATCTCGGAACGCTCGGGCTTACCTCCTATTAAGCTGAATATAACAACAAACAATGGTGGCAGCCTTTCCATTCTTGTATGCCACGTTGATAATACAACAGGACAAAGGTCTGTAATCGAGGATTACACAATAACCCCTGGAAAAGGAATTTTACAAGGCATGTTTTCCAGGACCTGTTGTCGCCCTCTGTAAGGGTGAAACAAAGCGTATCAGGGTAGGTGCCTGCAACCTGTGCACGCTACACATTGCAAAGTCTGGATGGATAAAAAAAACATCAGCCGTCCAGCTATCAGCAAAAAAATTTGATAAATCCAAAGATGTTCCAAATGTTAAACAACATCTGTCGTAAGTCTGTCCAAAAAAGATTTGCAAAGAAATACGTCTCTCCAACGTGAAGTGGTTAAAGAGACTCACTTGATCACATTCCTTGCAGCCAAATCCCTTGAGTTTCTGTCGCTCGTCTCGTTTACGCACTACTTCAGTGTACTTGTAGTTCGGCTGCTCATTCTTCTTAGGGACCCTGGGGTACATCATTGATAAAACAAAGATGTCGATGAGTTCATCCATGTAGCAGTAAGTATTCCAATAAAGAGTTTTTAAAGCCTTGATAAATTATCTCTCACAGACAAAAAATGCCCCCACCCCAGTAAAAAATGGGAGAAAAAACAGAATCATCCTGTAGTATTTACTGTGTTTTTCAAATAATACATGACCGACTTTTATTCGTTGTCTGCAATTTGGAGAGACCACATGCTCCATAAAAAAAATACACTTTAAAATGTTTAAATACATGTAAAACATTAACTATGTAATAAGTTATTACAGGCTGATACTTCACGGAGGCAATGGAGGCAATTGACTTCATGCCCCTGGTCATTGCCTCAGTACCCTTTGAAATGCTCCCATGCAAATTTGGCTCACGGACTATTACAGGGACTGTTGTCTACAATACAATCTCATCTCTGTAATTTCTCTAACATTCGTAACTCTTTGTAATTTACTTTCTTTAGTTTAATACTGTGGAGTAAACAACCTGAAGTATGATTCACATTAGGCATACAAACATGATATTTAATACATTTTTAAAAAATCGGAAATTACATTAAAGTAGGAAGAATATCATGCCTGTGTTCTGTGTCAGACCTCTATTAATTATCTTAACCCATTTTGTACAAGTTTGGGATAAAAACTTACTTGTCAAAATTGCTGATGTAACCAGTTACTTCTTGTCTGTCCACAGATCTGTCCACCTCCTCATCAACACCCTCATTCATTTCCTCCTCATTCATTTCCTCCTCATCCACTTCCTCCACATCCACTTCCTCCTCATCCACTTCCTCCTCATCCACTTCCTCCTCATCCACTTCCTCCACATCCGCTTCCTCCTCCTCCTCGTCTTCATAATCTTCGTCATCTTCATCTTCCTGAAACAGATCCGCACAGCTATCATTTCCTTCATCACCTACATGTGACCCAAAGTCAGCCTCTTGACCTGGGGAGTCACCCCTGCAACTACTTGGGTGTTCCTCCTGCCTGCTGAGGTCTATCTCGCCGGGTGACGATGCCCCGTCACTTTCCAGTCTGGTTAGGTCCATGAGAGGATCGATTGACCCATTCAAATCCCGCGGTGTGTTTGTAAAATCTGAGCTGTGAGGCAAATGCTGTCTGTTTTCTGTGTTTGGCGTAGGACTACCCACTTGCGTCTGTCTTTTTTGATGTGGTATGTTAGGAATTTTGAATCCTTCGGATGCGTCCCCAGACACAGATACTGCAGCTTCCACCCTCCTTCTCTTAAAGCCCGATTTGTTTGTCTTTTCCATTCTAACAGGCCCCTTTTGCTCAACTAACGAAAGTTCAATGGCCTGATTTAAATACTGGTCAAACTGCGAATCTACGTGGGTGTATGCTGCATTCTCACCATTGTATTTTTGCATAAGACTTAATGGCCTGGTCACACCAGGTTTGAACATACTTTTACTAAGCTTACTCTGTTTCAGAGATTTCTGTCTGATCACCTTTTCCCTGGGCGCTGCAATCTTTTCCGGACAGTTCACTTCCTTCTCTATTTGCTTTACACCATTGTCAATATTCGGATAATTCAAGTCATCCAGGCCTTCAGGACTGTTTTCCTTACCGAGCTCTGCTGCATCTGAGAGAACAGTTTCTTCACCAAATGAGTTTGACGAGTCTCCAGGACTGTATCGTCTCTTTTTTAAATTTGACCTCCGGAGATCTTTAGCTGGCGTTGTTTCATTTTGACCCTTCACACTTAGGGAAGTAGTCGTCTCTTCTCTTTGATTCTCTAGGTTTGATTTGGATCTGCTTGCCACCTCTGAATCACCTGCTTCTGTCACAGAAACCTTCTCTTTTCGACCTAGGAGCAAAATTGAGTCTTCTGATTCACAAGTTTCATCCAAGGCACACGTATCAGAATGATCACCCCTAAGTGGCGGTGGTTTATTCTTCTGCACTGCTGCAACCCTGCTCCCGTGCCGGAGGCTACTATCTGCGATTCCGGGGGTAGTCATCACACTCTCGCCGCAAAAGGTTGGTGACTTAACCTGGGAGTTGAACAAATCTACAGGAAACTGAGACTCAGATCTTGGCATCGAGGTTACAAGGAGATTCTGTCCAACAGGAGTTTCTGGAAACAGCTTCTTCATGGATAGATCCTGAATGAACCTGTTTTCTCTGAGGTTCTTTGAAGACTCTAAATCAGAAGAAATATTTTGCTTTGCCAATGAACGAGGAGTGCTTTCATAGGCGGGGGCACATAGGTCCTCACAAGTCAAGTCTATGGTCTCGGGTATGGTTAAAGCATTACCAGTTTTTGGAATCCATGGCTCAGGACCAGCAGGTGAAGGGTTAGTTTTACCATGACCAGATGGGGTGGCCCCGGGACTGTGACTCATCTTGCATGAAGGGGAAGGTATTGTTGGCGATGGACATGTGTCTGGTGCTAAAATGCGAGCAACTTGGGGTGTACTGATTTCTGGCAGTACTTTCTGGCAAGTTTGACGATCAAGTGGTCTGATCTTAGCCATTTCCGGATCGATGTGGGCAGTCATTTCACTGGGTTGTTTTTTAAGCGTTTCATCAGGTGAAATTTCAGAATATCTTACTTTCTTGCAGGATTTCTTGCTTGGTGGCTTTGAGGAAACTTTAGACACGGCTTCATTTTGGAGAACTTTGTTTTTAATACCTTTGTCCTGATTGCCAGGTTTATTTGACAATTCTGGATCTTGAGGTTCTGTAAGGGAATGTCAATAATTAGGGGTTTTGTAAAGAACTAATCCAGGACAGGTAGTTGGATAACAATTCTCTTTGCAAGTTTGTTGTTGGATTTCCATCGGACTGTACTTCTATGAGAGACATGGTTTATTGGCTGAAAGGCACATAGCTCTCCAATGCACTTAAGACAAGCCCTGTGCTAATGCAACCCGCTGAGCACTCTGCAGTTTAACTGGCTGATTAAGTGTAGTGTAATACAAACTTGAGGTTTTGGAGCGATCTGACAGGTTTGGAGGTCGTGAATAAATATTAAACTAAAGCCCTTGTCACACAAGGGAAATATGATGTGTAATATGACTTTTTAGTAAGAGATGTAGAGAAACCCCTGCTTGTTTTCCAGTAGATAGCGATCCAAGTCTCTGCTGTTTGTTAACAAATGTAGCCCCAGGCAAAATATTTAAAAAAACTAGTTCAGTGTCGAAAAGCATGTCCTATTTAATATGAAATACATGAAATATGGACTAGAAAAAATGCTGCTGAACCGTTGAACCAACAAGAATACTGGTCCTGCTGGCTTGTCACTGAAAAAAATTGTGGACAAAACCTGTACAGTGATATCAAGTGTTTGTTTGTTCTGTGTTTATTGAAAACTAAATGATTACAATGAACTGCCTTCTCCAGAAACCAGTTGATATACCATACCTGTAATTGGTGGATGTGCCTGCGTGGCAATCTCAGATCGAATTCCCACTAAATGTCTGGAAAAAAGAATACAACGAAAATTTAACTTTGGAGTAAAACTGCTTAATTTGTGGCATCCAGGATATCACTGCATAACTATAAAAAGATTAGGCAAGATAAAACACATTTCATAACTTATAAGCAACGTATTTTTGTTGTGTCAACTCAGTACAACTTGAATTTTTAAAATCTATATGGAGGGCAATGTTGTGGCAACTCACCACTGTTGTAGTACAAGAGCACTACTGCTTTCCTATACATGCCTGCATGCCAACAATAGAGTAATAAAGCTCTGGACAAATTTTAATTGTCTTTGATGCATTCATGTTTAAGAGATAGTTGTCATAATAAGCACATTGACATTAGTCAAAAAATACATTTTATAGGCTTTCCTCATTTGCAGTATTTTTTAAATAAAATTCTCCTACTCGTACCCCAACTCCTACTCAAAGATCCAAGCACTCTGTACTCGGCTGTTGGACTCGGTGCTCAAACATCAGAATTCTCAATTCTCTTCAATGCAACATGCTTGCATTCACCTGCACGTCATGTGTGCATCATAGAACAAGTATACAGAGAAAATGCCCCAAACAGGAGCAATTCGGCTCAGATGTCTGACAAAGTTGCGTTGGTGTCAAATAACTTTGTCTACGTACCTTTGACTCTGGAGAGCTTCCAGCTGCTTTGTCAGTTTTTCCACTTTTATCACAAGTATTTTGTTGTGCTTAAAGTAATTCTTTGCAGAATCAGCATTGCTGCAAAATAAATTACCAATATAATTCTAATAATCAAAAACAACAACATCCTGTAAAAAAAAAAAAAAAAAGTCTGGTACTGTTTACTCAAGCCAGTGGCCAACATTCTGTCAAAGACCAGCATCTGCACTTTATGTGAACAACACGCACATTAAAACCAGTCAAAGTATAAGCTCAATAGGCCATCGGAGCCACAAGAAAAATAGCGCAAAACCCCATCTCTGTTTTAAAATATCAGATTTTGGATTTGCGCGATAATACTAAATAAAATAGCAATTCAGACAAAAATATTTCCAGTGAAGTTTTCCACCATGACTTTCAGTGAAAATCTGTTAACACTTACGTTTTCAAGCTTACCAATGTTGTGCACTTTCTTCCATCTTTGCAGCCTTGTAAGGTATTAAGGGGCCATTCAGAGTTATCAATGTTTAAAATTGTCCATCTTTTTTTTTAAATTTGTTTTGACCCACCCATCCACCCCAAGTTTCGTTTTTAAAATATTGACAGACTATTTAATATACCCTATACACTGAAGAACGAGGTGATGCAATCACATGATCAATGCACTCCTAGCTCAGGAGTTTCCAATGGTTTTTCATGGCTTCCAGCTTGCAACTTTGTAGGTTGAGAAAATGTTTGCCGTCGTCGCATCAGGTGCGGAGGTCTGCTATCGAAACAAGGATGGCCGATAACAACAAAAGACAGCCCCAGGCATGACAGATGATCGGGAAGAGACTGCTGTGTAATTTCCCCCTTAAAAATTGTGTTTTGTTTTTTTCTGATACCTTAATTGTAATTTGAATTTTGATTGTCAGGTATTTCTTTTGACCAACCCACCCACAATTTCGAGAAATTTTAAAATTAAAACATTAGTTATTTTGAATGGCCCCAAGTGTCAGAAGTATTTTACCAATAGCCTCCCAATCAATACTCACTTATTAGCAACCTTTGCCAATTTAATGCATTTTGTCTTCCACTTGTTGGCTTTTTCATGAAGCTCTGAAAAGAGGGGGAACAACATTTCAATTTTTAATGCAGCAATGCCTAATGTATACATGTTTAAGCGTTGCAAAAGAACAAAAGAGGTCCACACAGTGCAGGAACTTAAAACACTATGTGGACTTAGGCACGTACAGTGTTTTTGACAAGTGTTGAAGAATATGTTTTTCCTGATAAGTGTACAAAACAAAGGAATGTACACAGTGTGTATGCAACAGAGAGCTGGACGTATGTAAGAACCATAAACCATATGTTTTTCACAACATGTCTACCTATGATTACAGTCTTTCACAGGTCAGTAGTAGGTTTAACTGACAGAAAGGCTTAGCTCAATCATGCACTTAGGCAGTAACCAGAAATGAAACACTTAATCTCAACATTATTCCTAAATCAATCATTCAGGCCTGTGTCAATGTGTTTGTCAAACACAAGGCGTTTTATAACTGTTGTTTCATTTGGCGTCTTTGTAAAAAAAAAAAATCCACGACTGTGGCTGTGCAAAAAAGCAATAACCTCTCTAGAGTGTCTTAGTACACCGTTGAGATTGGTCCAGGTTCCCTGCTGCTGTACCTTTTCCATCCCCCTTCCTCCCAGATCGCCCCCTAATGCCTGACATACAATGATGGTAAATTTAAATGTCACTTTGCAATCGTGAAAAATTGTTATAACTCCATCCTTCCAATTCACCCCATTTCCTCCAAGAAACTTGCATCTTTTGTTCGTCCTGGTCTCAGTGAACGAAACAAGTCATCCCCACCAGCCCCTGCTGCCGGTATGCCAAGGAATTGGTAGGGGAAAAAAAAAAGCATTGACCACCTACATTTAAGGCTATATGATGAACTTTTCACAGGTTGATTGTCAGGTGTGTTTATTAATTTAAGCTACTTAAAGAATGGGAATAAAATCTTTAATCCCTCAAAACCAAACATGAACATTATATCCCTCTAGCACTGATGTCCCACATTGCTCCTGTCTAAATAAGGTCTGCCACTTCGGCAGTAAAAATGCATGTAAATATATATAGTGAGCGTGTCAATGGGGGCACGTTGCCTAAAATGCAAACTACATTTGTACAGTCTAACACACAGTGGAAGCCGACTCCCAAAGTTGCACAACCAACATTTATTGTGGTGCTGATGTCAGGTGAATTTGGTCAGCGTACAGTGAACGTACTTTGCATCTCTGCCGTATGAAAATGTTGTACTTGCAGCAGCAGTGACGCTAATGTCTCTGGATTATCTTGTGAGGCTGACAAGCTAGAGGAACATGACGGAACGGAAATGATCTCTGGACTTTCCGCAGCAACGATCTCTGGACTTTCCGAATCGACATCGAGTGACGTTAAGTCAGCTTGAGCATCCATCATTGATTAAAGATGTGTTTGTCTGTTATCCACAGTCACAAACTGTCATCTGAAAAAAGGAAAAAAGGAATATTCATAAAATACAGAATGGTTTCAAAAATAACAAAGTTGTTTTGTTTTTGTTGTTTTGGGTTTTTTTTGGGGGGGAGACAAACAAAATTTTAAGTTCAAGGAACAGTAAGTATGTACACCCCTTGCACAGGCGTCACACCCGGCAATAGCCCTTTTCTTCCTCTGCGCCGTACACAGATACAGAGTCTCAGATATGAGGGTCCGTTTCTAGGGCAGAACATTATCAAGCTCTCCATAATTCAAATCTAACAGGTCTGTAAGAAGCTACTAATCTCATCGGATTAACATTCCATGGCCAAATCCATTTTTCGGCAGTGGGTTTTGGGTGTCAGATACTCTTCATAAACCTGTCATTTTTGTGAAATATTCAAACCTCACATGAATCCAATATTTGTTCAGGATGTCACTGCTATTACAAAAGAGAAAGCTCTCAAATAAAGGTGGATAGAAACTTAGAGAAGGGCCTGCAAGTGCTAGATGTAAACAACGAACAAAACATGATTAAAGATTCCTTCTTTCGTTGTGGTTGGATTAGAAATAGGGAGACTGCCAACATTAGGGCTATGTATTACTATATAGGCCTACATTTTGCAGCTCAGTTTGGTAGAACGCCACTTACTTACTCCGAAGGTCGTTGGTTCAAATCCCACTCCACTCAATTTGTCTTTGTTCAACCCCAAATTATTCAAAATTTACCCAGTTTCCCTTGTGGTTTAGTACTTGATAATTGAAACAAAAACAAAAAGTTGCATCCCTTTTCAAGCCTTAAAGTTAAGGTGATCCCTCTGCTGCCGCTTCCCGGGTTGTATTGTGTTGTCAACTTGGATGTGGTCCTTGGCTATAAAGAAGTAACAGGTTCAATGGCTTAATTCTAACTGGCACCCCCACACTCACTGTACTACTAGCTTGTAATGTACAGCGACTTAAGTACAGCGACTTTTTCGACTTAAGTACAGCGACTTTTTCGTTGTAGTACAGCGACTATTTCGTTGTAAGCAGACACAAGCTACATTACAAAGTACAAACTTTAGACAGGTATTTTTGATACAATATTAATGTCGGATGTACAGTCTACTGTATGTGATGTGAAGAAAGTAAAAACTCGCACTCACAGCTCTAGGTGATCATTCAGCACTTTGCGTAACCAACTGAACTTGACAATCGTCCCAACTAAACTTGAGTGTTTAACGTTGGGGCGTCTCAACTATAGTTAGTTGGGATCGCCCATAGAGCTCAACAGGACACCGTGACGTGATCGATGATGCGTGGATTACTGTGTGACACTACACACAAGCTGATGCGATCGGCATGAAGGAATTCAGTATTAATTGACAAGATTCTTTATTTCAAACCTGGGTCTTGGCTCTGTACAAACTCATGTCAAAAGTGATGATTGATAGAGCTAGAGCCAGTCGTGAGCCGGTGCCCAGAGGACAAGGTTTGGAATGATAGTACATGATGTACATGTGTATTTCGCTCATATTAAAAATGGACTAACATGACTAACTCGGTGTAAACAGTGGTAAATAGAGTTTATTAGTATTAATAATGTTTTACTTTATTCATGGCCTACTGCGATCCCAACTATAGTTGGGGCGCCCCAACTTAAACTCAAGTTGGGACCAGTCCCAAGTTTGGACGATTGTCAAGTTTACATAACCCTCTCTAGTCTAGGCGCTTCTCTCTCTAGGCCACCTATAAAAACTAAAGCAAGTGCGTGGATGATGTTATGTATACCACAACTTTTTCACTGTTAAAGAAAGAAATTTGTTTGCTTTTTTGTTTACTAACCTTGTTACCACCAACTTTATTGCCATTATATTCCGCGGGAATTTTCCCTTCGACAGGCAATATCCAAAGTTCAAACTGTGTTTGTTCTCGTTCATAATGATGTGTTTCGTCTTTCCGTCGTACGTCGTCAGAAATCGTGAAAACTAGCGCCCTCTGTTGACAAGAAAATACTCTACGCTACAACGGTGCTTGGGCCGTGGGGTGGGCTACATGTATTCCTGAAAATGGCTCATTCTTCAATTTTCTCATTGCTGCCGACGGACGTACCGTAGCCAAAGTCACTTGATTTAGACACGGTCATACGCTTAATAATGACTGAAATCTACTCCATGCATGCCCATGTCGGAACAAACTGCCCTGAGTGGCAGGCAGCCAGGCATAGCTCTTCGTATCAGCTCCTGCATCATTCCCCTGACGCCCAGGACTTAAAAATATATATATATATTATTACCACATTTTTATATTAATTGTTTTTATTAACTGTTCAAAGTTCCCTGTTACCTTATACCCGCCCATTCTTTCATACAAAAAACCCCAAAACAAACAACCCCCACACACAAACAATTCAAACAACCACCAACTTTCCGTTATAATCTGGCTGGCCCACGCATCCTTCGTCTTTGAATATCAAAAGTGTGCCGAAATGGACAGAAGAACTTAATGCTATATAAGCACGTAGGTCCTACGTAACATTTTTCTTTGATTGCGCAGAATTAAGTATTATTTTTTAACAATTTTGTTGTAACTGCTTTGAAAAAAAAAGCTGCTCGCCTGATAAGCTTTTTGTAGGTCACAACGTACAAAGTTGACTGAACTAGCGCTTGCTGATAAAACTTATCATCGCATTGTTATCTGTATGATTGTGATAGCTGGCCCGCACTCGGAATGACACCATATTGTTGTTACGTCATCATCGCGCACACACTAAATCAGTTCATCTTGGTGTTCATTGTATTTTGTAGGCTCAAGTTCAATTTGTCTACTCTAGCGGTGTCATTGAGCCGTGACATTTAAAAAATAGAAAGATAATAATGACGTTTTTATGCACTTTATCAACAAGCCAAGAAAGCTCAAGCACCGTACCTTATGTAGGTCTTTTTCTACCTCTCCATGCTACACCCCCTGTTCATTGGGTCATACAATTTGATGGGTGCACAGGTTGCTAATAAAACCATGGAGGAAAGGAATATGTAAAACTAACATCAACAAATCTCCACCCTTGCAGGTAAACATTTAGACCCACAGCTCAGTTGATGAGAAAGTAAAAGGGTTTTGTACATTTCTCATTAGGGGGGGGGGGCAGAATCTCCTGCTTTAATTTAAATTACCGGTACTCGAAACCACACCCCGATGACCCATACACCAGGTACAAATTCCATGGCTCTGCTTACCACTGAATGGTGTGCTTATTCTAAGCTCATGAATCTATGGGCTGTACTAAGCGCAAAATAACGCAGTAAAAGCACCAAAAAAAAAATCAAATTGGGCCCATTTTTGTTTATGCTAGAGATCGATGCGGTTGTCGACAGCCACCCCTTTGACCCCCCCCCCAACCCAACACCCAGTTGAGCTTTTTAGAGAGGAGGAGATGCTTACTGACTTGTGAAACGGCAAGTGGCCATTACTTCAGTCTACCATACTACTTTGTGCATCCCACCACTGTCCTAGACATCAATGGTACAGGTGTCAAGCCGCTGTAATTGCATATTACTACATCTGCCAAGTTTTTAATCAGGTCAAGCTACTCTGCCGTGTTGTCAGTACCGTTCGACACACCTTTACAACACTGATCTATATGCCTCAAGGAAAGTGCATGCACTGCCTTGGTCCGCCCACGCTAGGAGGAACATTGCATTTTAATTGGAAAAACAAAATCTCAGAGTCGCGCTGTCAGATATTCGTCAACAATAGATACAATTTCATGGAAAGTGTTTTCTTCTATGCTCAAGGAATTAAATTGGCAGTCGTTAGAAACCCGGAAGAGAAAACATAGCCGCCCAAAACATCGATGTACCGGATCTCTCACAACCAATTTGAACTTGATTGAATTGAGTTGAAACCGTCCAGCGACCCCACTCAATATTTTCACTCCTCCCCAGCCTGGGGAGACACGCAGTACCATCCACTGAAGTATCATCTTTTTCACCCCTCACGTACCGTGCACCAGCATTTACAAAAACTTTTTCCCCTCAAGAACTACCCCTATTTAGAACAATCTTCCTGAGCCTGCTATCACTGCATGCTTAGACTTGATTTCAAGTCTGAGACGCGGTTATTTCTCTGCATCAGCCAGTAGCCACACACAACTTCCCCGCTACCACACAACTCGCGATAGGAGGTTAGTGTTAGGGGTTAATTCACAAGATGGCGCTATTTCCAACTATACCGTATCAGGTAGACAAAAAAACCAAGATCACTCCTCAACCCGACTACAGCACAAGTTGTTTCATCAGTCGGTCACACACGCGTGCGTGAACTTTATCGCGATATCCCAACATGACTTTTTCTACCTCCTTGGTCGAACGCAGCATAGAAGTAGTTAGTCAGTCAGCTCTTACGAAAGCCCATTAGTCCCATCGCAAGTACATATTCAGCAAATCTTGTTTTTTGGAAGTACATATTTTCGAGTCTTGTTTTATGGAAGTACATACTCAGCAATTCTTGTTTTTTGGAAAAAACAAGATTCGCTGAATATGTACTTCCAAAAAACAAGATTTGCTGAATATGTACTTCTAAAAAACAAGAATTGTTGAATATACTTCCCAAAAAACAAGACTCGCTAAATATGTACTTCCAAAAAAACAAGAATTGCTGAATATGTACTATCAAAAAACAAGACTCGAAAATATGTACATGTACTTCCAAAAAACAAGACTCGAAAATATGTACTTCCAAAAAACAAGAATTGCTGAATATGTATTTCCAAAAAACATTTGCTGAATATGTACTTGCGATGGCACTAATGGGCTTTCGTAAGCTCTCGTTATAAAGAGCGTATTCATACAAAGAGGTTCTTCTTGTAAAGAGTACTTCTGAAGTCCCAAATCTCATTTTCTACTTCGTGTTTTACTGTCCTCTTACACAGGGTCATCGATACAAGCACAGCGGGTTTCTGGGCAGCCCACCACTCAATACATTATTTTCTTCAAAAGCCACTCTTTTATGACCTGCTATTATTTTACTTGAGTGGAAATTAATAAAACAAACAAACAAGTTTCGTTTATGAATAGGCAAGTTGGCCAGCCCAAGTGACCTTACGAGAGTCAACACGTTTCTCAATGTATTTTTTCCAGACCTAGATCCTACATTCTGTTTCCCCCAACCCTAGACGTTATTATTAGAAAAATATTAAAGGAAACACAGTTACAACTGAGATTCAATAATATATCAAACATCGGTCTCAAGCTTTTTTGTCTCATGTTTAAACATTTATTTGGCAGTGAATGTCAATAAAGGGAAATAGAACCAGTTCCAGTTTGGAACAGTTTTCTGTACAATGTCTTCTTTGAAATCAATTTCAGAACAAAAACGTTGCCAAACATTCGGTGAGGTCTGTCAAATTGCTCTAATAATTCAAACAAAAACAAGTTAGAAAGATAGATACATAATGCACAACTCAAAGGCTGTATTCTTGTGTGGATTCTTTGTTATTTTTCTTCTTTGTGTATGTAATCAGTTGAGTGTAAAATTGCCTATTGGTTGTGAATTTGTGAAACCGAAAACCAGTCAAATTGAATAGTGTCCCTTTGACCAATTCATACTCTTTATGATGTTAGGAAATTGTACAAACTTACAGTTTGCACGGAGTTACATGTATAAGGGATCAAGGCTTGACAAGGACAGTGTAACCGAATATTGTAACCTGCACTTTGGCTGGTACATGTACGCTGCAACTCAATATTTCAGCTGAGGTATATTTTTTGTCCAAAAAAATTGGGCCCAGGTGATGGAAAAATGCTTGCCTTTTGTTTTGTTTTTGGCGCCCCAAAAAAATAAATTGTAGGTCTTTTTCATACAATAATACTTTACCAGATAGTGCAAAAAGCAATGCCATGAAAATGTTAATAAGAATTCTTGTATAAAATGAATGTTGACAGTTTGTGGTTATTTTGGGTAGTGTAATCAAGTGAACTAAATACAGACTCACTACATGTACATGTACATCAAATACAATGTTCAAAGACGAGTTTTTATAACCCCTTTCTACTGTTGGTGTCTGTGCACTTGGAGTTGGTTTGGTTAAGAATAATCTTCGCTAAATGTCGAACGAAGAGTATTTCTGGGTCGTACAAATGTTTGCTGTACTTTTCCTTGATATGGATGGTTCCTGGATCTACTTCAGAGTCAGACTGTGTACACCTCACACTATGATACTTTATGATACTTAGATCTAGAATTGAAGAAAACAATATAAATCCCAATTATTTACATATTTACTAGGTATCTACTATAAATGTACACGTGTTCAAGTTCAACAATAATTTCATTTTCTTTAGTATGTTTAATTAAAATGTGTTTTTCCCACAAACAAATAATAAAGATAAAGACAACAGCTAATAAACACAAGTACAAACGAGACAGAGCGAGTCTTTCTCACCAAAGACTTTTTCCAGCTGGACGAGTCGTGAGACACGCTTCAGAAAAAAACAGTTGCATTGGTAAAAATAACTTCAAACTTAATTTTTATTTTTTCACAAACTCCGCTGATTATGTAGAATGATGAATCAAAAACACCTGCACACAACTTGCTATACGAAGAGAGAGTCTTCACTTTCTGGAATAAAGAAATCGGGTACAGTTTGGTCGGATGTTTTACTTGAATCCGTATAGGAGCCTACCGGCAGGGTGCTCTGCCGGAACCACGGGTGGTGGAGGATTTCGTCTGCCGTGAGCCGCTCAGCAGGATCAACCCGCATTATGCTACGAAGCAGACACTTAGCCTGGGACGACACAGACTCCGGTATAGTGAACTTCCCGCGCCGGATTTTTCCGAAGAGCGAGCTCGGCTCCTTGTCATGGAAAGGATAACGGCCGATGAGGATCGTGTAGAGGATCACGCCCAAACTCCAGACGTCGGCACCCTTGCCCGAGTAGCACGGATCCGTGTTCAGGATCTCTGGACTAACGTAGGCAGGGCAGCCATGTTTATCGCACAAGAGGTCTCCATCACTGTCATCAATTACAAAGGCATCTGCCAGGCCTTCCAGCATAACCTTAGTTCTGTAAAAACACAAATTAAAAAAACACATTAAAATTAGCATTCTGATTATAAGAAGACCGTACAATGTTATTTGGAAAACATAAGTGTATATCCCAGCTTATTACATCTTGGCTCTTTCCACAAGTATTCACAGGCCTAAGAGTAAAGAGTCTAGTAATACATGTCAGGCCTCGAAATAACCCACAGCACCCACAGCAATTGCCGTGTTGCCCTGTGCTTTTGCTGTGGTGCCCTTTGCAAAGTTCCAATACGAATGAAAATCTTTCCTCATAGAGTGCCCCTTACCAGAGGAAAATTGCCATGCCCCTTCCAGAGCAAAGTTCAAGGCCTGCATGTACTTCAGAGGCATCAAAGGCAATTGTCTATGTTTGTTGGCTTGGTGCCCCCTTGAAATGTTGAAAGGAGAAACTGCTTTGCCTTTTCAAGATTGAGGTAACAGGCATGGTGTTTGATATGGTGTTACATTGTTACACGAAATCTAAATTTCCCTACAGTATGTAATGTCAATGCATATAAGTAACAGTGATTGCCTGCTTCAATCACAGCCCGTTTGTCCAAGTGACTAATCATAATCTGAAAAACCCACAATGCCTTAAAAAATATATCCCACTTTACACATGTAGATTCAAATCTATGGAAACATCAAAATGATTTGACTGCAGAAAACTGGATATTTATGTTTACAATGCTTCACAGTCAGAGTGGTTGGTGCTGTGAACATGTACTTTTCTGCACTAAATCCTTCATTCTAAACTTAGCACATTTTATTTTTTACATTATTTAACGTTGTTAATAGGACTTTGGGGTGCTTCAAGGTTATAAAGAATGTATTTTGCAAGTTAAGAGCTGGGAGGGCTGGACAAGACAGGAAGTGGAGGCTCCCCCACCCCTTCAATCTGGACTTCTGGGATTGGAAATTTCCAGAGTAAAATGTTACATTTAACACTCTTTAATGTGAGATTTTTGATGTTTTTAGAACTATTTTTCCATTTACATGCAGACAATGTACTTGTTTTTATACTAACTCCAGATTACCTTATACAAAATAATAAATTACATAACAAAAGTGCTAAGAGGCTTGTTTAAGAAAAGGGCAAACAGAAAACTTGGTCAGACAGAAGTGCCTCCCTAGAAAAAATGGTGCACCCCCTTGTGCCCACCTAAAATGTTACCCTAGCGCTGAGTGGAGGTCTGCAAGGGTGACGTGAAGTGTCATTTGTTGTACCCATTCAAAATATCTGTTATTTTCAAACCGGCATAGTGGCCCAATACAACCGTATTCATTTGAGAAACTTTGCACTGCTGTGTGTGAGTGTGAGTTAACAAGCACTTCCCAGTCTTTAGTATGGAAGTCTTGGACAAGTGATCCCTTCCTTTTATGTATGTGTGTCACACTCACATCCAATTGAGTCAATATCCGATGCTGTTATACTTTAAGAACACAGACGATAAAAATAGAACGAGACACGAAACGGACGTGATTGCAACGGCGGCATAATAGTTACAGTTTAGTGAGCAGTGTGAGTCAACTGCTATTTCAGGCACTAGAAGGTCATCGGCACGGTACTCGTTTGCAAGCCAAGGGGCTGATGTTTATTTCTGTTGCCTCCCTACAAATTACTCTTTGAATTATTTCTTATTACCACCTGGTTAATTTCTGGAAATGATTTTACAATGAGCTAAGATTATTCTTAAGTGCGAATCAATCTTAACTGCTAAGCAAAGTGTCATGTCACAATACAAATCACTGTGGTAATACTTGCAACTCATCTTAAGATGAATCTTAGGGCTTTTTGAAATCGAAACCCTGGGTGTAACCTCCTCTGTCCTGACAAATCATGGAAAGAACAAAGAAAAGTCCTTGATTTACGGGGTCAACAAACATGTGTGTCTGTATGTGTTTGGCAACTCCTTTTTTAGTTCAGATGCCCACATACTTCCTTTTTATACAACATAATCAGTCAAAAATTTTATGCCAGACTCTGGCAGCCAGAGTGACATTTTGCATTTGAACGTACCTTTGACAATTTTTGAAGACAAACTTGCGCAGTTTCAGGTCGCGTAGTACAATCCCGCTGTCGTGACAGTGAGCAACGGCCAGGACCATCTGATAGAACAGTTGACTCGCTTCCTCTTCGTTCAGCTTTCTCTTGCTTCGTACGTACTGATGCATATCACCATGGTTACGGGGAAAGAAAACGTACGCTTTCTCCTCTCCGAGAAGTACTTCGTGAATTGGGGCTACGTTGTCGTGCGGCTCCAATTTGAAATTTGCAGCAAATTCTTCTGCATATTTCTTAGAATCAACAACCTGTAAAAATAAAATAAAAAACATGAAAATATGACATAATTAAGATTTATACAGCTGTCTTGCTCTATGGCAGTATGGGGAGTATGGTGTGACTAAGAAGTAAGTACTCAACTAGTCTGCATCTGGTCAGTAAACAATACATATTTTGTACAGTAGTGTGAAAATGGTTGAAAATGACCAGCAAATTCTAGGTAAATTTTGTTGAAATTCAGATACATGTACTATGTATGATGTGTTGACTGTACGTAGGTAGGACTGTGTAGTACCACTGTAGTGTCAGTGTCACTGTCAGCTCTGTTGTGTTGGCATTGCATTGCATTGCATCAGCAGGCACGTCTGGTTTTGCATTGAAGAACTTGTCATAAAATTAAAACATCGGTTTAAAAAAAAAACAGAATTGTACATAAATTGCACTTTAAAAAAAACCTGTTTGAATAAATAACGATGTTGATGTTGTTTACCTTGCACTTTGATTCTTCATGTGTCACTGCGTCCAGCGCATGGAACACATTCAACTCGGTCTCCTCCGTGAGAAGGTAACCTCCGATCCTGGAGACCACATGAGGCTCCTTTGGAACAAAGTTCGGTGGGGTGGGTGCCGATAAATTCGGACTTAAACTGTTGAAAGAGTTCGCTAGATCGGGTGGTGTGTCAAAATGCACGAACGCTTTTCTCCTGCTCCGATCATTCTCGATCGGAATGGGAAGAGAGCGTTGAATGTTCATGGGCAAAGCCGGCCCCCGCGTCGAAAACAAAGTCTGTTTTTTTTTATCGTCAACCAACAACGACCAGTCGCTGTTTTGTTGTACACCACCGAAAAGGGCGAGGCGGAATTGTCCTTGTCAACGACAAAGCTGGGACCGAAGTGACGAGTAAAAATTTCAGTCTGATGACTTCGAAATATGACAAGTAAATTGTGAAACAAATGGAAGACTTTGGTAGTGCTAGTTCTATTGTGTCCTTTGCATAACACCAAAGCAAGCGTTGAATTGACAGTTGATTGCGAAATCACCACACACTCCGCGTCACATAAGTTAGTCACCCACAATGAGTGTTGGTTAAATTCTTAACAATGAAGCTTTGCGTTGGCGGTATAGCACACGAATTCCTCACAAACACGTTGTCTTCAATAAGACATAAAACAATTCTTTAAAATATAAAATATAGAATATGAATATATTATTCCTGAGAAATAAAGTTAGTTTTCAGCTGCACAAAAAAAGGTTTACAGTCGTCTGTTGTGAACGAGAAAACTGCCAGAAATCCCCCAAAACAGCCCCCAACGTTTGTTCACGACAATTGTATTTCAGTGGATGCAAAATGCAAAGTCTTGAAGAACCGAAGAATTCACGATTCAGATTTACTGTTGCTCCATGATAGAATAACTCCAGAGAAAGATGAAATTGATCTGGAAGTAGATATTTCACAACAACAATGCACGTGCAGTTGAGAGTTTATCAGCAGACAGTCCTCAGCTCAGTAAAAAATCGCGTGACGCAATCACCACAGCGCTGGAGAGATGGACGACCTGGGCGAAAAATTCAAAACTCTCGTCTCAACGAAAACGGGATGGACTAAAATGATGTTTTTCCGAGAGATGACCGGCTGAATATTTTTCACAGATTGTATCAAAGTGTGATTGGAAACCCCCACGATGATCCTCCAACGCTGGGTCGGCCAAGATACCGCCGATCTCGCTCAAAAGCGAGAAAAACTTGCCAATGCCATTTTCAGATGTGTAAAATTTGAAGAGTATGAAATTATACTAGGCCGGCCACACACACATACATGTACGTACGTTTTTACGCCTATGAGATGATAGATTATGCACAACTGAATTTCTGTTGTGTGCTGGCAGTATGTACATAATGCATATGCATTATGATGTATAGTTGTATTGTACACGTTCATGCACGTAGTTCGTACACGTATCACACATTATTCAGCCCAGTCAATCAGTCTGGCACAGAAAAACCCCGTTTAGAATATCCCTCCGCCAGCTCTTCAATTTCTCATTACGCAGTTTATCATATCAATCGTATTTTCACGATTCTTGAACTGTGAGAATCCTGAAATGCTACAATTAAGATCAAAATGGGAAAATAAAGCTCACCGGGAATAAAGTTATAACAAAAACAATCCGGGACGCAATAGAACTACTTTGTTTAGTCGAGTAAGTAAAAGAGTGATGAGACATCGGACCACAGTTTGATTGCAACATACATCCGACATGACGCAATCTTCCTTATTTTAATATCAAGGCAAGCCGACCCGGTCAATTCCTTATTTGGATGTACTCTTTCTTTATATGGATATCTTACTATAAGGCGGGTGAATGACGCAATAGTATTATTTTATTCAGGATGTGGGTCACTCAGCTAGCTGATGGCTGGCAATTCTCCAGCAGAACTGATCAAATCATTGTACAGATAGATATAGTAGGCATACACGAATACATTGTACAATTTTAATGTAATTTTTTTGCGATGTGAAAGGTACCCTTAAAAAGTTGTAGCACACTCGGAGTTGGTCCAGACCTCCATTATATGTATGCCTAAATAATTACCTATAATGACGGTGACTTGGTTCCGACCGACCCTAAGGCCGATCCGACAACTCCTGTCTCGAGTTACACGCTAGAGTTAGGGTATAGGGTTTGGATCAGGACCAAGAAAACACATCAGAGCATATACACCTAGCTAGAACATGGAACTGTTCCTTGCTCTATGATCAGGGCCCAATTTCATAGAGCCGCTTACGCACAAAAAGTAGCTAAGCTTATGCTTACCAGTATCAGGTTACCAGCCAAACTTCATGTCACATGTACAATTTGTGACTTGTATCCTGCACAGTTCTGCTTAGCAGACATTTGTTAAGCGATATTTTCTGCTTAAGCAGCTCTATGAAATTCGGCCCAGGGGATGGGGATAGAGTTGTCGGAACATTATTGTGTGGTAACAATAGTTCATTGTTAAACTAAAAATAATAGTCATTGCGTGAACTTCGATTTCAATGTTTGTGGTGTGCGGATGAAATCCTAGAAGAAACCTATTTCACGTTATTTGCAATGGTTTGCGTCATGGTGATAGGGTGACCATGAGTTCAGTCGTGCGTGAGGTCATCCACGGGTCATCAGCCCGCGCGTGCGCGTGGTCGGTAGAATGACCATGAGGTTGGACCATTGTGCTCATTGTAGTTTCCACTGGTATCCACTGGTCACCGCGCCCCTTTTCCTGGTAAGCCGGGACTTGATGTTTTTGTCTTCTTCGTTTATGCTGTTAACGTGTTATTGTACGCTTCTAGGTAATGAAATCAAGGATGCCTCATAAGTGAACTTAGTCACTGTAGGTCGCTGGCCTATGAAAACATAAACAAGAATGCTTGCTACGCGAACCAGAGCTTTCTCTATATTAAAGAGAGTGACTGTCAATGCGAAATATTTAAAAACCAAGTGTAATACTTTTTGGGAATTACTCCAAAAATTAATGGCCATAAAAACTCAGACCTAGGCCTACAAATTAGTAAGAAGCACTGCAGCTGTTGATGTATGGTATAATGACATGCTGAGAAACAATTCTCTCTTTAAAGAAAGTGATTTTAGAGAGGGATTCAACAATTTTCAAAAGTGAGAAAGTGACGTTTCATTCATTCCGATTACGGATAATTCTTCATGCATGGACAAACCTATAACCGCTCCAGACATTGGGAAACATCTCAAAAACTCTCTTTTCGCAAGCAAACTTTTTTTTAATGTCTACATTATAGGCCATATTGAATTAAAGCAAAATACGGTTCCAAAAACCAAAGGTATACTTCGCCTTTAAAAGTTTTGAAATAAAATTATTAAATCTGACTGGAGATCTGATCCAGCCTGGTCCTTGCTCGTCACGGAGGATGGAAAATAAATAGGACCATGGATCGAGGACGTCCGACGTACAGGTCAGCACGTACGATTTACATCGCAACCGTGACCCATGCACAACATCCTTGCAGGCAGGAAATGCGTGCTATGAGGTTCTTGGAAAATTACACTTTATGGTACAGTTTTCTATGGCCTACTTGTGCCATTTTGGGAGTTCGTTGATGGAATAATGTGGAATCACACAAATACTGATCTTACCATAACTTTATTAAGAAATGAAATAATTCTAGTAGTAGGCAATAGTATACAAGTGGAAGCCAAGAGACACTGTGTCTCGTTTGGTAGTTGGAAATAGAGTGAGTGAAGAAACTAATAAGTATTGTGGGTCAGACTATCCAATTTAAGAGCAATCATAAACCAAAGGCAAGAAGAATGTTAATGGGCTTTTTACCTAGGTGATGACATGTGGTAGGAAGGACAAGGCATACACTTGGGCCTTGGTACAGTGAGTAGTAATTAATCAATCAGGGAGGTTGTTCTAAGGTCAAATATTTAAGCTACTGGACTGTTGCTGGGGCAATGTACAGGGGTTTAAAGTTAACAAAATGTATTTGTAATATGTGGAAGAAAACGCTACAGTAGCCCCCTTCCAGTGAGTGAGAAGTAACAAAAAATATGAAAATTGATAATACACTTAAAAACGAACGATTGTGACATAGCGTTTGGGCCAATGAACAGTGCGGCCGGAGCGGGTTGTAAGGGTTGGTGGAATGGCTGAAGTTCGGCAATTCTGCTCAGTATTGATTGGAGAAGTTGGTTGAACTGCTGGGATAGATTGGTTTGGTTTAGGAAGAACGGAATGTGTGGCATAAGCACTATCCAAATGGGCACATTTAAGGCGATCTACGCTAATTGTGTCCTTGCGATTGTTCAGTTCAATGACAAAATGTTTGGCTGAACGACTGAGTACTTTGAAAGGGCCATCATAGGGTGGTTGAAGAGGTTTTCGTACCGAGTCCCGACGAACAAAAACATGGGTGCATGTTTGCAAATCACTGGGAACATTAATGTTAGCTCGTTGTTGAGGACGGCCGGTAGGCGGTTGGAGATTGTGCATCGCCCGTTGTAAACGATGCACATAGACAGTGGGGTCCAAAGTAGAAATGTCGGAAGTTGTGTCAAAAAATTCTCCTGGCAAGCGAAGAGTCGTACCATAGACACGTTCAGCGACACTGTGACCAAAATCGGACTTGACCGCGGTACGAATTCCCAGGAGAACGAGTGGTAAAGTTTCTGTCCAGTTAGTGTTATCAACTTGTGCCTTTAGTGTTGATTTCAGTTGCCTGTGGAAACGTTCCACCAAGCCATTAGCGATGGGGTGATAAGCTGTGGTACGTATGCGCTGGGTACCAAGTAGGTCAGTCAGAGCGCGGAAAAGTGCGGATTCGAACTGGGCACCGCGATCAGTGGTGATAATCGATGGAACGCCAAATGAGGCAACCCATCGCGTTACAAAAGCACGAGCGACAGTTTCAGCTGTGATGTTGGGTAGAGGGATGGCCTCTGGCCACCGTGTGAAACGGTCAATACAGGTCAGCATGTATGTATATCCATTGGATGGTGGTAATGGTCCAACAAGATCAATGTGAACATGTGAAAATCGGGCATCTGGAGTAGAAAACTGAGACAGTGGGGCAAAGGTATGACGATGGACCTTCGATCGCTGACACTGTATGCATGATTGTGCCCATTGTCGCACATCACGGTTAATACATGGCCAAACGTAGCGATCCGTGATGAGGCGTTGCGTAGCACGAATGCCAGGGTGTGATAGGGAATGCAGCGCGTCAAAAACTGCACGGCGCAACTCCACTGGAACAAATGGACGTGCGCTTCCCGTAGAAATGTCACAAAGTAATGTTATGTCACTTGACGGTAGGGGAAATCGCTTGAAATTGAGCGAGGATGACGATGTTCGTATGCGCTGAAGTTCTTCGCTGGTTTTCTGTAATTCCGCCATTTTGTGGAAATCGATAAGGGTATGATGATCCGTGCGAAGAGCATTAAGTGCAACACGAGATAGGGCATCTGCGGCAGCGTTATCGCCACCTTTAACATGTCTGATATCACAGGTAAACTGTGAAACAAAATCGAGGTGGCGAATTTCGCGAGGGGAGTGTTTGTCCGTTGTGGTGCCGTGAGCATACGTGAGTGGTTTGTGGTCCGTTAGCACATGAAAATGACGACCCTCGAGCGAGTGTCGAAAATGGCGAATAGCGAGGTATATGGCTAAAAGTTCGCGACCAAATGTGCTATAACGTGTCTCTGCGGGTTGAAGTCGCTTTGAGAAGAACGCAAGTGGTTGCCATGCATTGTCAATTCTTTGTTGAAGAACAGCCCCCACTGCGACATCCGAAGCGTCCGTCATGACGCACAGCGGCGCGTCTGGCTTTGGATGTGCAAGGAGAGTGGCGTTAGCGAGGGCAAATTTGATAGCTTGAAATGAAGCCGTAGCAGAGTCATCCCAAGGGAGTGGTGCTGACTTTTTTCCGGCATTAGAGAGTAGATCGGTGAGTGGTTGGAGGATCTGGGAACAATGGGGAATGAAGCGGCGGTAGAAGTTGACGAGACCAAGGAATTCTCTGAGTTTGGTGAGAGTTGGTGGTTGGGGGAAATCACGGATAGCACTGACCTTTCCTGCAAGTGGTTGCACTCCGTGGCGGTCAACATGATGTCCAAGGAATTCCAGCGAGTCCGTGCCAAACTGACATTTCGCGGGGTTGATGATCACGCCATATTGGTGCAGGCGGTCAAACAGAAGACGAAGATGCGTTTCATGTTGATCGGCATCTGTACTGGCAACTAAGAGGTCATCGATGTATGCATAACAAAAGTCCAAACCTCTGGTGACTTCATCGATGAAGCGTTGGAATGTTTGGGCAGCGTTGCGCAAACCGAATGGCATACGGGTAAATTCGAAGAGCCCAAATGGAGTCGTAATAGCCGTTTTTGCGATGTCATCTGTTGCCATGGGAATCTGATGGTAGGCGCGGATGAGGTCGATCTTGGAAAATATCGAAGTGCCATGTAGCGATGATGTAAAGTCCTGGATATGTGGCACAGGGTAACGATCGGGCACCGTGGAGTTGTTGAGAGCCCGATAGTCGCCGCATGGACGCCAATCCCCAGGTTGCTTTTTGGGGACCATATGAAGTGGTGAGGACCAGTTACTGGCCGAAGGGCGCACGATCCCTAAGTCCATCATGTGTTGGAACTCATCTTTGGCAACTTTCAAACGATCAGGTGGAAGACGGCGTGGGCGTGCGGCTGTAGGGGGGCCAGTCGTGACGACATGGTGCTCAACGGTGTGTTTGATTGGAGTGTCACTATAGGTCGGACGCGTTATGCTGGGAAAATCCTTCAGAATATCCGCAAATCGAGATGGGGTTGGCGGTTTGAAGATGGGGCTGAGCGATGGTGACGTTGAGGCTTTTCCACCGATGCTCAAATTGGTTGTGGCATCAATTAGCATGCAATTGCGGATGTCAACAAGAAAGTTGAAATAACGAAGGAAATCTGCGCCTATAATTGCATGTTGAACTTCTGCGACAATGAAAACCCATTGGCATGGTCGCCGAATTCCAATGTCAAGTGTCAATGACCTTTCACCGTAAGTAGCGATTTGCGATGCGTTAGCTGCTTGAAGGTCATTTCCATGATTACGGTGGGCGCGGTCGTGAGATGAAGGAGGGATGACACTCACCTCTGCTCCTGTGTCCACAAGGAATTGTTGCTTTGTGATGCGGTCCGTGACGTAAAATAGGCGATTAGATGTGGAACGGCCGGCAGAGCAAGTCGCCCCTACTTGCCGGCTTGGTCGTTTCCCTGGTTACTGGCATAGGAACATGGCTGTGTACATTTGTGGGCCATAGCTCCAAATTTCCAGTGGTACCAGCACTCTGCATGGTTATCGGGAGTGGCCGTGGCTGCTGGGCTACGGTCATGAGAGCGTTGACGACGAGGTTGACTGCGGCTGCGACTGCGTTCACGTGAATGGGCAGTGAGGGTAGATATCATCGATGCCAAATTCGCTACTTCGGACCGCAGTTGTTGAATCTCAGTTGGTGGGGGAGATGCTACGGTAGCGATGTGTGCCGCAGAGACGGATGCTTGGGCCGGGGAGACTTCCATAATTTTATCTGCCAACTTTGCCAGTTGGTCAATGTCGACCTCCTCTGACGTTGACGCAAGAATGAGGCGAGCATTAGTGGGAAGCCGCTGTAGAAAAAGTTGCTTCATTATGGATGGCTCCAATGTACGCTCCCCTAAGAGCTGTTGCATCTTGCGGAGGAGTTGGGAGGGCTTTCTATCCCCCAACTCCTCTGTTGTCAGGAGTTGATGTAAACGTTTCTGTTCAGATTGTGATGTCCGTTTTATCAGCTCCTTCTTGAGTGTGGTGTAAGGAGCATCAGCGGGTGGCGTTATTAAAATGTCTCTCACCTCTTGTGCTATTTGCGGTTGCAGTGATGCGACGACATAAGCATACTTAGTATGTTCAGATACTATTCCCCGAGTGGTAAACTGCGCCTCCACCTGAGTGAACCATATAGTTGGGTCGGATGGCCAGTATGGTGGGAGCTTTAGGCTGATTGCTGCAGTTAGGCTTACAGGTGGCTGTGCTGTTGTGCTGGTAGTGGTACTAGTTGTAGCCGGAGTAGACATTGTTAATTCCAAAATTCCACTAAATGTATAAAGATCACGTCTGGGTCACCAGTTTGGGAGTTCGTTGATGGAATAATGTGGAATCACACAAATACTGATCTTACCATAACTTTATTAAGAAATGAAATAATTCTAGTAGTAGGCAATAGTATACAAGTGGAAGCCAAGAGAC
This sequence comes from Pisaster brevispinus, assembly GCA_023634235.1. Classification (NCBI taxonomy): domain Eukaryota; kingdom Metazoa; phylum Echinodermata; class Asteroidea; order Forcipulatida; family Asteriidae; genus Pisaster; species Pisaster brevispinus. Next base: position 2,280,937 of record JAMKCF010000026.1, read on the forward strand.
ACTGTGTCTCGTTTGGTAGTTGGAAATAGAGTGAGTGAAGAAACTAATAAGTATTGTGGGTCAGACTATCCAATTTAAGAGCAATCATAAACCAAAGGCAAGAAGAATGTTAATGGGCTTTTTACCTAGGTGATGACATGTGGTAGGAAGGACAAGGCATACACTTGGACCTTGGTACAGTGAGTAGTAATTAATCAATCAGGGAGGTTGTTCTAAGGTCAAATATTTAAGCTACTGGACTGTTGCTGGGGCAATGTACAGGGGTTTAAAGTTAACAAAATGTATTTGTAATATGTGGAAGAAAACGCTACACCATCATCATTCGGCATATTCTTGCGTCCCCGTGGCCGCCTCATCCTCAAATTTTAATGGGGCGCATTTCTGGAGTCGCCGCCATCACCTGTTCTCTTTCAGTCGCCGCGGCTGTAGTCCCAGCTCTCTGACACTTCTACCACTCCACTTTGTCACATTGTCTATCTAACGCAGCTTAGGGCGACCTCTGCCGCGATTTGAACCCGTAGGCAGACCATCTATGACTGCGTTGTGTAGACCTCCCTGTCTCATCACCCGAGCACACAAACTTCGCCTTCCGCTCTAACACCTGGTCACCTGTAAGACACCAACGTTCCCCAATGAGCTCATGCTTCTAAAGGGAAGGTATACCTTTGGTAATTACTCCAAAAGTTAATGACCATACAAACTTACTTGGTAAAGAACACGCGGGAAAGCTGTTAACACTTTAACACACTGTTTGAACAACACCCTTTGAAGTAATGTAGTATTTTTTTTTTATATAAAGATAATTTTTCACACACCACTGCGAATAACGTTGTGTGGACGTGTGTAAGTCCACACAGTGCTTCAGATCCCTACATTATGTGGACCTCTTTTGTTCTCAAGTCCACACTGCGTATGTAGCGCTTGCCCACCCATTCCTGTTTTTGCATCCCTGTGGAGACATCTTTTGTTCTTTCCTTTGTCCCTGTAGTTAAGAACCTCCCATAGACTTTGTACACAAAATTCCTTGTGGAGCAACCTAGTTTTTAGAATTTCCCTATGGAGACCCTTTGTTTTCCCTTTTCTGTTTTGTTCTCGGTTTCCATAAGGTAGTGAATTTGAAGGCACACACACATACAATGAATCTGAGAAAGGTTTCAGGCATCTGAAAGCACACAATTTTATGCAACAGGTGTTTTTCTCTGTCATTATTTTCTGGCAACTTCGATGACCAAATTGAGCCCAAAGTTTCACAGGTTTGTTATTCTATGCATATAATTTATTGGGATACACCAAGTGTGCGAGGATACTGGCTTTTGCAAGTACCAAAAGTACATCGATCCATGACTTTGATGGTTATTTTAATCTTTTATTGTTGATTGATTGATTGATTGATTTTATTGTTTTTACTAAATAACAAGGCCTACTTTTTCCTTAAATGCGAACATAATATAGTTGATAATAAGTAACAAATAATCTGTGTTTTTCCAGATTGCTGTATTATTAATAGGCCCATTCTCGTATGTCGTGTCATCTTCTTTATTTCGTTTCTTTAAAGGTCTGTTTTTGATTCTCTGTTTTTTCCTCTCTCAAAATTATAGAGGGCGCTATGTTCATCTTGCGTGGTGATTTTTGTTTAATTTTTTGTTATCAAGATAGTACAGTGGCCTTCCCCTGACTGTCAGGTGTCATTATACGTCTTCGCGCATTGAATTCACTGGGGGCTGCCAATCATGAACGCTACTACTGCTTGGCTGTCGCACCAAGAACTACACAGGACTCACTCTACAGAACCTTTGTAGCAGGAGTTTCTGTCCCCCACCCCTCCCCGGAGATTCTGTCCCCTGATACGGCGGATTGTGCACAAATTAATTTCTTCTGATAGCGCCCTCTTTATAATCAGTCTCCTTCTTGATTTCAGCCTATATGTTAATTTCCCATATGGGGAAATATCCGGGGGACAGATTTCCCCATGGCGCCTGTGGCAGGAGAAACTGCACCCCCCCCCCGAGACTCTGTCGCCCCCCCCCCCCACACACGACGAATACTGTACACACATTTCTTCTGATAGCGCCCTCTTTTGAGTCACCTCCTTCAGAGCGCATGTAAGGCCGTGTCCGAAACGGCAACTTTGGCTACAGCTAGAGCTAGATCAGCGCGTCTGCCAGTGTTGAAGAATAGGCAGACGCGCGCGATCTAGCCGTAGCTGTAGCCGAAGTCGCCGTTTCGGACACGGCCTTATTTTCCCGTTTGGGGACAGAAACTCCGGGCGCCATATTTCCCAAGGACACCGACTTCGCCTCAAACACTGATACCAAAATGCACAGTTCATGACATAGGCCTACGAAATGTATTGGTTTGATTATTGAATGCCACGTGACCCACAATCCTCCAATCAAATGTCAATGATCTACTTGGGCATATTTTCCTTTCTCTGAAAGCCCAATCGTGCACCACGGAAATTGTTTTTTTTTTTAGAATCCGTTATTTCGTAATAGCGAAAAAATAATTTGTCATAATGAATTAATAATTTGTTATTGCGAATTAAATACTTCGTTAGTGAGAACGAGTTTAGTTCGTGTATCACAACAACATCATGCCTTGGCACAACGCCATCATATAGGGTTACGCTTAGTTACACTTCAACGATGAACAATAATATACAAATTGTAAACCAACTACTATTAAAATCAAATATCAGAATGTCACGGCATTTAGAGATTATTGAATGGGCCCTGTTTTGTGCCCTGGGGAACGTTTTTGACTTCCATTCTGCTAGTGCATTTCGTAGTCCCAGAAAAAATGACCCTATATTAGGGCCGCCCTTTTTCCCAAGATGGATCGCCTGGCCTGTCTGATGGGTCCTTTTGGGTGTGGATTTACGGCTTAATCTCTCAAAAATGGAGAGAGAAAACAAAGTTTAGTTCACCAAAAGTGTTGATTTAGGGCTTACTTTGGTAGACACTTATGCTATATCAGACTTACATTCTTTATTCTTCTTTTTATAATAGAGACCGGTGGAGTTTTGATTATTTTAAAGGTATAGGCCTACTTTGGGATATCATTTTAGCACAATGGTTGTCGTAGAAACAGATGTGCCCTCACATCATACTACATTACTCTTAGGCCATGCCATGTAGACTAAAATTGCCACTTATTTTACACCAAACCATTTTTTTGTTTAAAATTAAAGCAATTACATTTTCTAATAAAGGTAGGCTTTATAAGACAATGGAAATAATTTTGGTCTGCAAAAAGAAAAAAACAAAATGTGTTATTAACAAGATCGCTGGCGGCAAATAAAAAGGGAAGCAAAACGAGTGCACGACTATATTTGATTGTATGAGAATGGAATGCATTGAAATGGAATTCTAAAGCTGCCCGATGACGCATGATACTGTTACCTGTTACCAAGAGTTCTAAAAAGAGCCACTCAAACGTATGACTAAAGTAAACTTCTGACATCCTGTCACGCGTTTTCCTTTAGCAAAATAATGAAAACCCATTTTATCTCATGCTTGGAATAGAATTGCTGTAGACCATTTTGTTTTTTTAGAACCACAATAACTCATAGTGAAATAAACGCTATGTGTTACTGCAAGCCATACTATATAGGTTGTACTTCCCACCATGCAATATTTCAAATCCTTTATTTACTTGGTGGTTTTTGTGACGTTGATTGTTAATGCTTTTAGGTCTACCCTGTCCACCTCCCTTTCTCGGTCCCACTACCATCAGGTACCGAGTAAATAATTACAAGCACTCAGTTTTAGTAGCACTTTCTACATATAAACTCTCCCGAGTCATAACTAACCAGGAGTCCGGGTGTCAGGGGACCTGACCAATTCCTGGGTCAGGCTGACCCAGACTCCTGGTTAAAATAGGATTTGTAGCTCGGATCCTAAGTCGACAGTTTGACCCCATTTGACATCACTTTATCAAAATAATATTCATAAACTCATTGGTATGGTGTCGGGGCATTGTTTTCCCTGGATGTGTGACTTGTTTCAGTTAAGCAACCAGTAAGATATACCCTAAATACTCCTGGGTCAAAATTGACCTGGATTTCGGGTCACAATCAGGCTAGACTTGATTCAAGTCCCTTTCTCGTGCGAGGTCCCTAACACACACATGTAACGCGCCAAAGTACAGACATCATACCAGTGAGCCCTCACCGACAAAATGTAGCTATTGCGGTCGCGATCCTGTCCCGCGGGCAGGTTGGGGAATGCAGAGTGCAAAACAATAGTTTTCTGACGATGAGGCAAGGAAGGGCCTTGCACGGGATTGGGACTTGAGTCAAGTCTACAATCAGGCTGACCCGGAATCTGGTTTTTAAAAATGGGATTTTAACTCGAAATCTGCGTCGTTTACAGCTTCCGGGTCATATTGACCCAGAAATTGGTCTGGCCCCACGAGTCCCAGATCCGTGGGTCAAATTTGACCTGGGATTTTTTTTAGAGTGTAACACAAAGCATTCCAATGTTCGTGTCGTGGCTGAGCAGTCCTGATAGCCCACCGGACCCAAGCTCTGGTGTTGTCAGCAGCAGAGTGCGGGCTCGATACCCGGTCATGACACTTGTGCCCTTGAGCAAGGCACTTCGGACCACAATGGCTTCGTAAAAAGTTGAGTAGGTATACTCTGCTCCACCAGCTAGGCTCCTATAAGGAAGTAACCCTATTACAGCCACAGGAGTAGGTGCGCTGAAAGACCGGTATCCTCACTAATGGTGTTTCCCAATATTATCATCCATCAAACCTGTGGAAATTTGGGCTCATTTAGTAATCAAGTTGCCAAAAAAAAAAAAAAAAATGCATTTGTTTGGCAGGATCTTGATCAGAAAACTAATTAGAACTTGTTTAGGGCCCTCTTTGTGTGGAGAAATTTAACGGCACGGCGGGGAAAACAAAATATTAGATCGACCATTGTTCTAAACACAAATTTGTTCCCGTAGATGGGATCACCAGAAGAGGGAGTTTTTGTTGGTATGGATGGCTGCAGATTGTACCCAAGTACCTTAATTGTAAAATGTTACACGGGCTTTGAATTAACGTCTTTAAAATTGCTCCACATGCCTTGAAGAACAAATAGCACCTTGAGGTGCCCTCAGTGTGATACAGCTCCGAACTGTGTACTATGCACTCATATGACCCAAATTTGACCCTTCCATCCGTTCAAAAGCGGAAGTTCAAATAAAATTGGTCCTTCGAGGCAAAGTCATATACCATTTTGAAGATTATTACTGAACTTAATAAAAAAAAACATGACGCCATCATGACGTCGTCAGGTGTCAAATTAAACAAAATCAAAAGATATTGTTTAAAACGTATGATGGCAATTGAATCGCATGTCATAAATTCATAGTTTTTTCAAGAGATTACAGCTCCTCGCGTCACATCTCATGCTCAAACATGACCCAAATTTACCCTTCCATCCGGTCCAAATAGGAAGCTCAAATAGAAAATAAAATTTATACTTTCATTGTGCTTACAACAAAACTAATCAATAATATTCATATGGTTTTTCTGTGATCATTATGTGAACTAAAGCGCCTTCAAGCATTAGGTTCCATTTCCATTGACTTGATATATTCACATCTGGACAACGTCATTATGATATTTTCCAATTCTGAATAGTTTATCTTATTATTACCAAACCCCCAGTGTTTATTACGCAACAAACACATGTTTATAGGTTATTGTTTGTTGTTGTTGTTGTTGCTGTTGCTGTTGTTACTGCTGTTGTTGTTGTTGTTGTTGTTGTCGTCGTCGTCGTCGTCGTCGTCGTCGTCGTCGTCGTTGTTGTTGTTGTTGTTGTTGTTGTTGTTGTTGTTGTTGTTGTTGTTGTTGTTGTTGTTGTTGTTGTTGTTGTTGTTGTTGTTGTTGTTGTTGTTGTTGTTGTTGTTGTTGTTGTTGTTGTTGTTGTTGTTGTTGTTGTTGTTGTTGTTGTTGTTGTTGTTGCTGCTGCTGTATTTTTTTCGGGGAATGCTAGGGCTGTTAGGCCTATTTTTGGTGCAGGGTTAGTCCTGACAAGGGCTATAAGGCTATGTATTTTATTTAAAATGTTGCTGTTTTTCAATTCAAATTTCATTTTAATATTGGATAAGGTTTTTACCTGAAGTGTATGGAAAAACGCATGTGATTTGATGACCAATAACTGTGAGTTTTTAAAACTGTTTCTTATAATGTATGAATTTTTTCAAACTTAAAAACAAACCTCTTCCGTCTAACCGCAAAAGATAGACGTTTGTCCTGTGGACCAAAGCATACACTGGGGCTAACCCTGCTTGTTGAAACGATGATTGAAATCCTCTATTTTTGAGTGACTTCGTGAAAAATCTATCAACTTCAGACAGGATTATGAAAGAAGGGAATTTTAAGTTTAAGTTTAAGTTAATAGTGATGTTCACATTTCTCTTGTTACAAAGACGTCAGATGATTTTCAGGAACAGAGCACATTTTTGTGAAGGCCTAAGCTTCGATAAGTTAATTTCCTCCTCACAGAAGTTCAACCAAATGAAAAGAAAAGAAAAAGTCAAAATGAAAGTGGAGACTGACCCCATTATTTACGTTTCAAGGTTGAATAGTTCGACTGAACAGAGGTAACTGAACATGTCATATAAAACTGCAAATAATGAGTGCCGGCACACAGTAACACAAAAAAGGCTAATGTGGTAACTTAACGCTGATGATTATTAATATTATCCACCATTTAAAAAAAGCTGTATGCACATCGTAGCCGTTCCCTACCTTTGGATCATGTATCCGTAGTGTGGAAAAAGGTGTTTCACGAGTACAAAAAAACATTCCCGACGGTAGATAGTTCCGAAATATCATGGATACATCGGACTACCGAGACAGTCGCGAGTACCGACGAGGTGACCGGGTAAGCAATGATATTCACTGTTGTGTATAATCGGCACTGCTCAGTAATGTCTATAGTGTTGGAAGTTGTAGTCTTTCTCTTCTACTGTCATTGATCAAACGGCAAATAATACACGTATCGTGCATCGACTGGTTTGAAAGAAGAAAAAAAAACCTTAGGCCTAGTATACATGTTATAATAACGGAGTCTTGTACAGTCTGCCAAAAATGCACCCATGACGCTCGCTCGTGATGCAAACAAAGTTCAAAGGAAAAGACAAAAACATGTTGAATATCAGTCTTCATTAGTTTCAAACACGGACGCGTTTTGATTTCGTATCAGCAGCCCTGGTGTTTTTATCCAACACCGATGTGCGTTGAACTATGGAGAACCAAAAGTGGACAACCCATATCCCCCCAAATCTGGTAGAATAAGAACAGATTTAATGCTCAAGAAACGTCCCTTTTCAAAATTTCCCATTCTGCTCTCAGAAATTCAGGTTTGTTATTTCCTCATGCACCGACGGTGCGGAAGTGTACCAAATTTCTCACAGAAAATTGGAATTAACGATTCGGACCAACCCGCATTTCCAAATTTCTACTATAGCAGACCATTTTGATAGAAGCTTTTGGACAAAGCCAACATTGTAACGTTTAACTTTAGCAGAATATTAGGTCGAATGCGTGAGCCATTACTATTCCAAAATCCTACAAGCAGAATCATGGATGGGAAGGTTCTTTGCTTCTTTGCGGTGGTCCTGGTGTCCTAATCGGATAATTCAATGTTGGATCATAGAAACATTTTTTGTGGGGATTCTTCTAACCCTAAAACACGACTTATGGAGTGGCCCAAAACACACAACACTGTTTTCTGCTAATGGCTCAAAATATTCTAACCCCCCCCCCCAATCGAACCTGGAGTGCGTGTTGGTCGAAATGCGGTTTTGTTTTCTCTCAGTCATAGAGGATGTAGTACTAGTACTGTAGTTGGAAAACTTAGTAATGTCACTGTCTATGGCGTGTCAAACGTCTCATTCCCTGACCATCATTCTAGTTAAACCCGTACGCCCACCTCAGTGAACCATACTATACCATCCATAGTCTGGCCCGATCTAAAAACAGGGGATCTAAAACGGGGATCAAGTGGACAGGAAGCCATACTATATCCCACAGTTCCGTTTTCGCACAACGAACATCAAATATACATTGGTGTAACATCGCACATGTATACTAAATTATCGCATATGTATATCACAAAACATCGCATACAAATGATCGCATATAATATATATTTAAAAATTATCAAATATATATAACAAATTATCGCATATATTAAAAAATTATCGTATTTATGTTATAAATTATCACATATATATTGCACATTATCGCACATAAATTACAAATTATTGCATATATATTACATTTATTGCATACATAAAACGAAAATCGCCCATGTGTGACAATCATCGCATATATATGAGAAACATCGCACATACATTGTACATTATCGAATATTGCAACGTTTGACACGCCATACTTTAAGTGTCATTGCTAATAGTAGAAATTTGGAAATTCAATTTGGTCCGAAACGCTCATTCAAACTTTCTGCTCTGTGGAAATGTCGAAATTTGCGTTTTACACTTTCGGACCGTCGGTGTATGAGGAAAAAAAAATAAACTTCTGGTAGCAGAATATGACATTTTGTAAAGGGATTTATATGAACATTAAATCTGTTTTTATTCTATCAGATATTTTGGAAAATGGGTTTTCAACTTTTGGTCCTCCATAGTTGAAAACAATCGGTACTTTTCCGAGTGATGTGGACACATCTCCACAGGCATATTACTCGGGTGGGATTCGAACCCACTAGACCTTTGCCAGTCTAGAGCAGATTACATACCACAGAGCATGCTGGGTTGAGGCCAGTTCGAATCCTATTATGAACAGCGGGTACCAACGATTTACTAGAGGTTAACTTGCATCAGTGATAAAGAATAGTATTTATTTGGTTTTCTTAAAACCCTACACCGATGTTTTTGATTTTCTTTCTTTCTGTATAGTCGATCCTACATCGGAACAGTGGTTTCTTTGCAGAGGATCCCGTTTACCAGTATGACCAAGGGGACAGGATAAGAACCCGGAACTTCAACCCGTCTTTTGGCAACAGAGACAGGCAGGCCTACTACAGGGATGAGCCGCCTAAACACGACAGGAATAAGTTCTGTCTGTTCTGGTCGTTGGTGTTTCTAGTCATAACTGGAGTAATTCTGACGATCGGGCTTGCTACTTTTCTGGTTCTGTATTTCACAGGTAGGTCCATTCGTATCTCAAATATTAGGTTTTTGAACATTATAGGTCTTCCCGGCCAATTCCCAGATCTTTTTGATACTGATAAACACTGCAAGAAAACTAAAACAAAAGTGATATGGCTGCACTAAAAACAACTTTTCAAGGTCAGAATTGACCTAGATTCCCAGTCCGAGGACTCATTTCTGGGCCGGGTCACACAGAGTCCGGGTCAGGACTGGGTCAAGCCCCTCGTGACCCGGATCAATTATGACCCAGGTTTTTTTTTAGAGTCGAAGCTGACAGCACATGATCGACCCCAAGGATTATTGTAATGTAAACAGCGTGGGTGCCAGACATATTTATTGGGGGTGGGGGCAAGCTTAACATTAAAAAGGCGGGGGGGGGGGGGCAAGATTTCAATTTTCGAGAGGGGGGGGGGAGACATTGATTGATTGATTTTTTTTTTTTTTAATGCTGAAAAAGTTTTGTCTTACCACAATGACAGCCTTATTCCCGTGTTAATCTTAAGCCGGGGGGTAACGCGAACATAATAATATTAATTGCATTTTTATGTGGGTGCAATGGATCGGGGTTAAATTAAATTTCAGCCGTCGGGGAAAATACTGAGTGGAGAATGTTTCGGTTTGGGCAAATGGGGGGGGGGGGGCGCAAATATAGTAACTGGGGAAAATCCCCCCTTATTTGCTTGTAAAATCAGCTGTTACTTTTAGTTATATATGTTTTCAGATACAGTTTTCTCGAATAATATGACTTCATTTCACAGGGAAATATTTTACAGAAAGAAAATGTTCTAGAATGAACCTCATAACCTGTATGAGTTTTCAGACTATTAAATAACAGGTTTTTTTGTGTCCTATTAAATCATGTTTAATACATAGTTGGGAATTCGAGCCCTCCGACAAAGAATTCATTATTCATTATAATAAGAAAACGTTTGGTGTTTGGAATGTGGAGCCCACAGTCAAACATACAGTGGCCTTTTTCGGTGAGAGTTTACATTCCGTAGAAACAGCAAGGCGTGTCCAATACAATAGAACGACCAGGTAAAGGTCATAAGTACACAATTTAACTGACTAGGCCTACGTGACAAGTCTGCTCACCACAACAAAAGAGTTAGACCAGCCAATAATGTCCTGTGTACTTTTGAAGTTTCCTGTTAATGTCTCCACAGTAGCAATAGTAAAAGGAATAACACAAAAACGTTGCTTAGATATAAAGCCGCTGTCTAAAAAAATAAGCAACCAAAATAATTTTGTTTAATGATAAATAAATAAATCGTCACTGACTGGACCTGCTGTTACCACTGTAAATTTACCGATAACTTTCTAAACAATTAAGGGTCAAAGTGGACCAGGATTCCCCGTCCCAGTGAGGCAGCCTTCATTTGTCTAGCCAGGTTGACACCGAAACCTGTTAACCTTTTTTGTTTACTTGATTAATTGATAAGTTGATTAATTATTGTCCAGCACTCTAGCAGACCCGGAATTCCGATCACGTAAACGGTTAACCGATATGCTCTTTCAACAAGAAATGTCTACGTTGTGCTTCAACCTATGGAAGAAAAATCTGCTGGGCAACACAGTGGGGACTTGAACCCGTAACCCAATATTCCAGAGCGAGTTGTCTTAACTATGGACCAACTGAGCTCGCTCAACTTCGACCTTTCAAATTGAGTTCCGTCATGATGATGCGCAGAGTTTGGCATACTTAACTTTAACTGGGCACTTTTGTTTAACTCTTTGAATAGTGAAGAGTATGGTGTTCTAAAGACGACAAATGTGCATTGTGTCGTGCCGTCGCGTCGCGTCGTGCATCGCGCGTCGCATCATGCCGTCGCCCGTCGCGTCGTGCGTCGCGTCGTGCCGTCACCCGTATTCTAGTGGGTTTGGCTTCCGTCGTCCGTCTTGTCTTGTCGTCGCGTCGCCGCCGCGTCGTCCGTCGCGTCGCCCGTCGCGTCCCCCGTCGCGTCCCCCTAACAAGTATTGAATGACACTGCTAGCGGTGACATTTTACTTTGCACCAGCGATAAAAGCAGACCAGGTTTGTGCTTTCACTCTGTTTTTGCAATACGCGATATGATGTCTCATCTCTGAGCTTCTTTGTTCTTCACAAATAAGTTAATTGCAATTGCTTTGCTTGTATTATTACAATATAGGTATGGTAGTATTTTGTACATGTAAATAATTGGTACGGAGATTTGGTTAAAGCCTAAGTTGTGTTTAGGCGGGACGATGGATATTAAGAGTTTTTTGTGGAAATTGTCACTTACATTTAGGACATGAAAATATAAAATAATAGTATATTTAATGGATATGTCACGAATGCACCGAGGAATGTTTTGAAAGACAAGCAAGAATAATTGGACCGAAATGTACTCAAGGTGTTAGAAAAGCTTTCAAAATGTTGTCAGTTACAAAGCTTCTCCCTGTGTCGAGTGAGAAACAAGTTTTAAAACTGATGGATGACGCGACGGAACGACGCAACAGGCGACGGCACGACGCAACAGGCGACGGCACGACGCAACAGGCGACGGCACGACGCAACAGGCGACGGCACGACGCAACGGACGACGCGACGGTGATGCGACGGCGACGCGACGCGACGGCACGACGCGGCGGACGACGGAATACGCGATGGACGACGGAAGCCAAAACATTATGATACTTTATTAAGTTTAGATTTTTCAAATTTTACCTTTTGGCAGCCATTTTGGTGGCCATTTTGGTAGCCATTTTGCTGGCCATTTTGGCAATAATTTTGTGCCCGTTTGAAATTTCGTGCATCGTAGCAAAACAAAATGCTATAGGCCTATCTAATCATTTCACTTATGCCTTTATCACAATTTTTGGCTGATATTACAATCTTTCGCAAATTTCATCACTTTTGCCGGCCATATTGGCCGTAATCTTGAATTCAAAGAAAACCAATAAATGGATACCATAATGAATGTTTAGGGTAAAAAACATACAACTAACATTTGTTTACATTTTTCTAAAACGTGCGTTTTGGGCTGATAAATGACTTTTTCCAGTGTTGACTATTTGTGGTTATTGGCCGCTATCTTGGATATCTCCAGAGCATCGTTTTTTTAAAATACTGTATAGCATTCCGAAGGACCGACCCTCAGGCACCCCAAAACGTTGGTGTGGGTTAGTTCTGATAGGGGATGCACGGGGTACCCCAGACATAATATCTGTGTCAAATGGACCCAGAAGTTGGTCAAACTGACGCAGTATCCTCAAATCTCAATTTTTGACCAGATTTCGGGGCAGTTTGACCCAGAAATCCGGGTCAATTCTAATCCGGAAGTTTCTATTAAGAGTGCACTGTAAAGTGTAAGTCATTATTAATGAAATATGTAAGTAATTATAATGACTTTTGCTAACTTATTATGAGATGTAAGTCATAATTATGACTTGTATTGGGCTAAGTATGATTATATAATTTTAATTCTCGCTCAATGTCCCTTCATTTCGTAAAATATCACCAAATGCATGGTTGAAATTTTAATTTGGAAACAAGTGCAACTGTAGTAGTTGCAGCACTGCAGACCACTGGTGACATTGAGGGGGTGAGAGGGTCGGGAGAGACTAGAGAGGGCGCCGGAAAAAATGTGTGTGCATGTTTTTATTGCATAACAAGCGAATGCACGACCTAGAAAGTAGAACGTTCGTGATTGGTGATGAAGTAAGTTTGTTGGAGTAATGTTATCCTTTTCGTGTCCAGGATGAAATCGTAAGCTCACTTTTACACTCAGTCGCTAAATGAAACTTCTTCAATGTTTTAGTCAAAATAGAAAAATCTCAACCTCCACAAAAAAGCTCGGGTATCATTGGATTTCACCCAGGTTGAACTCCTCCGTTGTAAACAGTGTAGTGCAACAGACACCGACGTCCAAGGGCTAGGAGGGCTAATGACAATGTGTCACACTGTGTGTTAGGCTTTGCTGTTACTGTCCGGCTTGACAAATTTGACGTTACGTATCAAGTACGATCCAACCTATATCCATGATTTCTCCTGGATAGTTTGATTACTTACTGGGGGATGCAGTCCAGCGTATTGCTATATTGGCACATATGGGGGATATATTGGTCTTCACTCAACGTTCTTGTTGCCGTGGGAAGAACCCCAGCTTCTGATTAATAATAATGTGTTCAGTAATGTTTAGGTTTTATTTCCATTGTAGCCTAGCCCCATTACAATTATCTGTTTACAAAAAGAGTAACCTTGTGTTATCCAGGGTGTTTCCTGGCAGACGAGATACTACATTAGTCTGTCTCCTAGTTGCAGTAGTACTATATAATTATATAGATGGATACTAGGCCTAGGGGCCAATGTCATGTTTTGTGGTAGTAATTAGTTATTACTGGTCATTGGTTTTGAGAAATTTCACATTTTACAGACATTTAAGAGTTAGGGTACTAGGGCCTATCAAATAACAGGTGCACATGTTTTAAAATGAGCCCCCTCCCCCCCCCCCCCCCCCCAGTCATCAAAAGTTGATCACAGTGCAATCTCCATAACATGCTATTGCTGCTATAGATTTTATGATTGATGAGCTGTGTACAAATTGTGCCAGGAGGAAGTCGAGGCTCTGTGCTACATGTATGGCTCTTTTGTAAACGTGGATGTCACACTCAGTCACAGTTCATACTGTCAGTGTCACAGGCCACGGGTATATTCTATAGGCTGATTGCATTGAATGATGAACTTCAACCCCCTGCTGCGCCCCACTGCTGCGCCCCACTGCCTCCCCGCCGCCTCTTGCACTCCACTTTAGGCTAAATCCTTTCTTTTGTAATGGTAAACCTGTGCTGAATCATTCAGCACAGGTAGGTTTACCAAAAGTATCATTCAGTGAATGATACTTTTCAAAAGCAATTCTAATGGTGATCTCGGCTTTCCATTCAAAAGGCATATTTGAGAATTGCCGATAAAGTGTCACTGCTTTTAAATCTCTCAAAAGTTTGCTGTGTGTATTTGCTCCTTATCATTTTCAAGAGTTACGTTCATGCACAAAATCACCTACAGTGTTTTGTAATTACCGGTACTGAGTAGTGATTAAAAAAAACATTTAAGCTTCCCTATTTAAAATATTTAAGCAACAAGTTAAGGCCTAACTGTACATTGAAAACATAACGTTGGGAAGAGTGGGGGGGGGGGGGGGGGGGGGCGGGGAGGAGGACTTATTGAACTAAGCAGGGGAGTGGGTGGATCTCTCCTCCTCTACCCCTGCTGGTATCATTGCCAGCTCCTTCAATGCATATTGTGTATCCTTATGGTTTTACAGTGTTCGTTTGGTAATCAGTGTGTTAATTCAGATTAAAATTTCAAAATTGTTTTCCCTGTGCTTTAATGTTTTCAATCAACAGGTCTTTCAAACTTGAAGATCGACAGTACATCACCTCCTCTGACAGGTAAGGGACCTTTTGGGTGATTCTTTGTGCTGGACCAGAAACTGTTTTAAAATTGATCACAATCAAAATTGGCTTTTACACAATGTCACAGTTTGGATAATATTTGGATAATATCAAAAACTGAAGATTGATATCATTTTTCATATGTTCAATAATACCTGATTGGCCTACTCACCAGAATTAAAAATATCCAGCACAAAGTCAACATTTAAACATGTTATTATTTTTTTTATGAAAGATATATTTACACAGTGAGGTAATATTAATATATTATTCAATTGGAAAACACAAGACTGTCGGACTTGTCCGGGTCGTGAGTGGGTATACTGGCCTGGGGCTTAAATCACTGGCCTTGGGCCTGCAATCCAGTGTTATTTTTGAACCCTGGATTGTATTTTAAGTGTTATATGAGAACTATTAAGAACGCTCAGAGAAGAAGTAATGAAGTAGACAAAATCGAACTCACTAAAAGCGCAGGGGCTGATTTCAGAAAGGAGTTGCTCTTTACATGTAAAGTAAAGTGCCAAGTAAAGTGTGATGTCACAATACAAATCACTAAGGCAACATAGATAGCTCATCTTAAGGTGAATCTTTAGTGCTTTGTGAAATCGAGCCCAGGGTCAATTTCACAAAGAGCTGAGACCAAAACTATGTAGCAATCTTAGTTGCTTAGCAAAGTGTGAAGTCACGATGCAAATCACTATGGTGACTGGCAACTCATCTTTTAAGATGAGTCTTAGTACTTTGTGAAAATGAGCATGTAGGTCTGGTACTTCATGGAGGCAATGGAAGCAATGCGAGACTTCGGACCACTAGGTGGCAGCAGACTTTACCAGGTAAAATTCCATTGTTTATGCATGTGCACATTACCGAGAACAATGGATTTACCTGTTAAGTAATGGATTTACCTGGTACATGTAAGTCTGCTGCCACCTATCGTCCCCAAAGTCCCCCGTTACCTTTACTGCCCTTTGGTTGTTGCCTTGGTGCCCCCTGATATGCTCCTATAAAACCCCTGACACAATATGTTTTCTATTGTTTTCTCAGAAGTTTGACCTCTCTGAATTTGACAGAAATGTCACATATATTGGTTGTATTGTGTGTTTATTGAAAACAAACCGATGGGAATTAGTCTTTTCTTCCAGAAAACCGTGATGTTTTTCTCCCTTTTCTCAACTGATCAAAGTAACATTTTTAGATTTATTTTTGGTTGTTATAATTTTGTTGTTTAGATGGATCGTTTACTACGACTACCCCTGCAGTCACGGGAACACCTCCTTTGTCTGGTAAGCCCTGAAATTGACAAAAATCTTCTGAAAAGTTGTTTGAATATTTAACTTAAATGTAAACATTCTGTCTATGGGTTTTGGGGCATTGCATGGTGAAGTATCATTATGTACTCAGTTTGCGATACTTCACATACAATTCAGCGTATCCTCCGAGAAGCGGATACTAAGGTCCCAAACTCGCAATAACTTAGAAACTAAGCTCTACACTCGAAAAGACAATCATGACTAAAAGCAGGAGTTTTACCGAACTCCTTGCTCAATGTGGTAAAGTGTACATTGCCGATACTGGCAGAGCAAAGCCCACTAAGCGAAAGTATCAGTGTTGAAACCAAGTCATTTTTTCTCAAGTCAAGTCACAAGTAATTTTTGCTCAAGTCAAGTCATGTCACAAGTCACATAATGTCCCAAAATAAGCCCATTCCCATGATAGTGAGACAAACTTAAATACAATCCAAAACCTGTTATCCTGGCAGATTTAATGTACAGCCTTACAAGAGCACTCAAAATCATCCGGAGAGTCGGCAGCGGCATCGCCGCCGAAGACTCGATTTTGCCACATTTATTTTAAACAATAGTTGCATTGTCGTAAAATCAAATTTATTAAAGTCAATTCTCAACACTCAAGTCATTTTTGCGCAAGTCACAAGTCAAGTCAAGTCGCAAATCAATGAAATTGGCGACTCCAAGTCACCGACTCGAGTCAACAACACTTGAAAGTATCAGTCCCGGCCAATTTCCTACCTCCCAGGTAATACTTAATAAGCAGGACAGTTGTTTTCAGAACTAAGTAATCTCCCGATTTTGAAATCTACTCCACGTCAGTTTTGTGGCGTGTCGTGGCCGAGCGGATAAGAGCACCGGACTCAAGCTCTGGTGTTTCTGATCAGCAGAGTGTGGGTGCGAGTCCCGGTCGTGACACATGTGTTCTTAAGCAAGACACTTAACCATTATTGCTTCGTCCTACGGAGGGGACGTAAAGCTGTAGTCCCGTGTTTTGTGTAATGCACGTAAAAGAACCCAGTGCACTTAAGGAAAAGAGAAGGGGTTTGCCCCAGTGTTCATGGTTTGATTGGCTGCATATTGCGCCACAGCACCTTGTAAGCCATTACATGGTGCTATGTAAAGGAGTAGGTCTCATACTTCAGAAACGTAGCCCCACATACCTTGCAGGAAAATACTGAATGTTGAAGTGCCTTGAGCGTCACTGAGTGACGGATATGAGCGCTATATAAGAAGCCAGTATTATTATTATTTTAATACTAATTATTATTATTATTATCATTATTATCGTTAGAGTAATTAAATAGCATGACAAGTTCTCATCGAACAAATCATCTACACAGAAAAGTATACATGGGGTTACCCCAAACTGAAATGCATATAATATGACCTCATCCTGTTTACTGCATGTACTGCACGTACTGCACGTACAAATCTGTGCAATTCCATTTGTTAACAATTATGGAATGAACACACGTAACATTGGCCAACATTGAGTTATTTAAACAACTTAATGCACGCAGGCCAACTTTGTAGATCTCCTGCTGGTACGCTTGATAGCACACATGTATGTGTGTGTTCACCCAGAAGGGAACTTGTTCCTGATGAACTCTTGGAAATATCAACAAAAGGCAGCCTTCTAAAAGGACTAGTTTGAATGTAAAGGACAAAGACAGACCTTGTCATACTCCAGCAGCTTTGTACCTAAAATGTACGTAGATGACGTACTTTGAATGTGCTCTAGGCGTCTTATTTGTTGATGTATGCCACTAATTTCAAATGATTTTCAGGTGGGAATGAATGCCTCTCCAAAAAAGGATAGGTTTGTTTATGTAGGTTCTTGTAGTGTGAACCGGAACAGAAAATTTGCTGACACATTGTGGGGGAGGGGGTGGGGGATGGGATGGGGGGGGTGACAGGGTATCAAGAGTAGTTACTCAGCACCTTGACAGAAAAACTACACACACACACACACACACAAGTGTGTAAACACCTCCAATCGGGGACCTCCTATTGTCCCTCTTTTGTTTGGACTCTAACTTTTTGGCAACAGCTCCCATTGGTTTTGTACACAATTTCTAACTGGGGACCTTTACCCAACCGGGGACCCTATTGTCCTCTTTTGTTATAGGTCCCCGGTTTGAATGTGAAAACAAACTCACACACACAAAGCAAAACAAAATTATGCTGTACTTGGTCAGTGGTAATCCCCCTGAGGTAAGCAGCTTTCAAACCCAGAGTTGCTGGCAGAATTTGAGTTGAAAAGCCTTTTTCTTCTTAAAACCTACTGCCTCATATGCTGACTACGTGTTGCAACTTAAAGTTTGTTTGGTTAGCTTTCTTTAGTGCTGTTTAATTCTATAAGTTCTTATATAGCGCTTTATTCTCAGACGACCCACAAAAGAAAGCAACCAAAAACTGATGTGAATTTTGGTACAGTTCAGGCTGTGTTTATTCTCGCCCAAAAAATGGTCAATGACCTGCTGGGCATGCATTGTCAATATGGCATACTGAAAAAGACAATTGTGATACATTATAGGGCAGCTTGCCCATGGGCAGCTTGCCCAACAACAGATACCGGGCCCGGATTCCTTGGCAGCTTGCCATATATAAGATAGGGGGGGGGGTGGAGGGGGCAGCTTGCCCTTCCCAACAATAATCAAAAGGAGGAGCAGCAACCCCATGACAAGGATTTTACAAGGCATTTTTCCCAGAGCCTGCTGTCCCTCTTTGTACAGGTGAAGCAAAGCGTAGCACGGTAGTTGCATGCCTGTGCAATATGCAACACACTGGAAAGTCTGGGTGTCAGCCATCTGGCTGCAAACCAAAAATTGAGGAAAATCTGAAGTTGTCTCGAGCCTTAAAAACATGTGCCGCAAGTCAGTCAAGCAAAGAGTCGGTGGAAAAAACATGTCATCTGGTGTGAAGTGGTTTATAACAATCTGTCTCACCTAGATTGCTATTATGTTATAACTGTACTTAAGGATGGTATAGTTGTGTCCAGCAATGGTTGACAAGTCGTGGTTGAGTGGCCTTGTGCACAGGAATCAAGCTCTGGGTCCAATTTCATGGCTCTGCTTACGTAAGCAAAGAATCGGCGCTTACAGAAGCAGGGAATTCTTTGCTTACGTCAAGCGTATTTCACGGGTTAGCAGAATATTTTTGCTTGTGCGTCTGCGTATTCCACGTTAGGCATTTTTCGCTTACACAGCTAGCCCAGAAATTCGGCGCTTGCACAGAAGCGGAGAATGGTGATCGCAAGCGCAGAATTCGGCAGTAAGCAGAGCCATGAAATTGGGCCCTGGTGTTTCCGGCCAGTAGGGTGTTCACTTGACACTTAACAAAATTGCATAAAAAAGAACCCAGTACACTTTTCAAAAAGAGAAGAGGGCTCAACATGGTGTTTCTGGCAAGGGTACCTGCAGATTGCGCTCCAACACCTTCTAAACTATTGTAACTACTTTAAATGGGTCTCATACATTTGGCTAAAAAGAGGTACACCCTTTAATACGTACTGTAACCCACTATTATTGTTATAATATTAATTGATGTACAGCGTATGTGTGGACTCGATAAGTAGGACACCATTCTTTTTTTAAATGAGTCCATAGAATGGTTGTGGGCAAATGAGAGTTGTAAGCACGTCCGGTAAAGTTTGAAATTCTGCATTTTTTTTTTGTTAATTAGGACCAGTCACCCTGGATACCGATTTGACAATCCAGGGGACATTCAAGGATGCCTACAACGACCCATCATCACCCGAGTACCAGGCACTTACAAGTATGGTTTTGGCAACGGTAAGTTTGAAAAAAAGTTTTTTTTGTGGTATGAACAGGGGAGCGGGAGCTGCTGTGTCTTATTTTTGCAACTTAGTAAATTGCACATGACATCAGTGGATGCTTTACATGTTCCTGCTGAAACGAATACACAGATTGGATGTATTTAAAATTGGACGATTTGGAAGGATGTCGGCCACTTCGTACCCTGGACACTTCGTACCTTCGGGACACTTCGTACTGTAACCAAATTGGTCACTTCGTACCGCGGGAGGGGTACGAAGTGACCATCAGCTGAGTCACTTCGTACCTTCAGCCGAGTCACTTCGTACCTTCAGTAAAATGTGTAATTCCTTAATAAGGATATAATTTTCGTTGAGATACAAAATAATACTTAATGAATTTTGTTTAATTATTTGAATGTCCTTTTTAATGTGAAATGTGATTACTTTTATAAATCTAACTAAAAATATCTTTAAAATACCTTTATTTTGTCCGTATTTTGTATATTTTTTTTCTTATGTACCATTATCTTGGCACGCAATATTTTCTGGCGGTGTGATGTGACTGTGGCAGCATGACAATGGGTCATGAAACGCGCCATTGGCTCTGTGATGTTTTGCGGTGTGATGTTTTTGCAGTGTGGCGTGATGGCAATAGGTCATTAGCTGTAATAGGTCATTATTTATAATGTTCTGTTCACTATAACACAATCTATTGATTGCCCCCAGTTTGCAAACATAACCCCCAACTCGCACTTTTGATAACGCAATCGTCAGCCAACACAATAGTAGTTTTATTTCATAATCATCTGATCACAAAGCACAAAATAATCAGTCAACAAGTAATTAAATAATTTCCCATTTGGTTTTGATTCGTTTTTATTTCATACTCATCACTATCAGTCAACAAGTAATTAAATAAATTCCCATTTGGGTTTGATTCGTTTTTATTTCATACTCGTCACTATCAGTCAACATGTAAATAAATAATTTGCACGGCGCCCTCAATCGATGCTGAACTACAATTGACTTGAACTTAAGTCTAGTGACAACGGGCCATTACTTAATTGTAGCGGTGTGACCCTGTTAGAAACGGTGCCGAAATCCAGAAACGAAGTACGAAGTGTCTCATGAGAAGGTATGTAGTGTCTCATGAGAAGGTACGAAGTGTCTCATGAGAAGGTACGAAGTGTCTCATGAGAAGGTACGAAGTGTCTCATGAGAAGGTACGAAGTGTCTCATGAGAAGGTACGAAGTGTCTCATGAGAAGGTACGAAGTGTCTCATGAGAAGGTACGAAGTGTCTTGTGAGAAGATACGAAGTGTCTTGTGAGAAGGTACGAAGTGTCTTGTGAGAAGGTACGAAGTGTCCAAAGTCACTTCGCACCTTGAAAAGGTACGAAGTGTCCAGGGTACGAAGTGGCAAAGGTACAAAGTGTCCTGACACCATTTGGAATATGAAAAGCGTTTGTTATGAAATGTATTGAGTGAATATGGTTGGAAAGATGTTTTAAAAATTGAATATAATGATCCACAGAAATATGCATCAAAATAGTACGGTTTATCTTTTACTTCGTGAACTAACACTGCCCACCATTTTGTGTAGTCAAAAATCTGGAAGGCCCAGTTAGGGTTTCATCAGTCATAAATCTTTGTTTGTCCAGTTTTATTACCAATTGAATAACAAGGCATCAACATTTTCCCTGTTATGTCTCAATAAACACTAGGCATGTGATTTCAGGATTTTCTCAAAATTTCCTTGACCCTTCAAATTTTCCTGAAAGGATACGTAAAACCATCACCAAAGAGAGAAAGGAATAGTCCACACTGTGTCAAAAAACTCTAGTTGTGTATTTCTGGTGATGCACAGAGTCTGTAAACCTCCTGAATTGTAACATCTGTGAGGTTCCGGAATAAGGGGGGAACAAGCCATTTTCAGGATTTTTCACATTCGGCGAATCGTCCAAAATGTGTCTCAAATTTTAACACGGTGTCCAGAAGTCACACAGACTCTTGTCTGATAATTAAGATCCCAGAGATTTGTCATTCATCACCAATTGTTTTATTTGAAATAGTAAAGCCTGCATGTACTTAAAAGCATTTTACTTTAAAACGTGCCCTCTTCACCATTAAACAGATGAATGATGCCTACAAGAGCAGTGATGTCGGTACAGTATATGATCGCACCGAGGTGGTTGAGTTCAGGTGGGTTAATGTTGTATCCTTTCAATTTCTCTCTCTCTCTCTCTTGCAGGGTTGAGACATTTCAGACTTTGATTTGAATTCAGACTTTTAAAGTCAGTCTGGTGAAGAAAATCAATTTCTATCCCAATTATAAAGAAACCCTGCACTTTGTTCTTCTTCTCTAGTGCTGAGGACACTGTGCCTAAAAGCTCTGTGAAGTCTAAACCCCAGGAGCTAAAATTTGGATCCTAGTTTCAGACTTGTTGTCAGCAGTGACTCTCACCCCTGCTATAGACCTTTCCATTGTTGATAAACAAACAGCGCTGGTTGGCATGGACCGCCGAATGTTAGTAAAACATTCAATACTGATAACAGATGTTTTAACCAAATTAAACATTTTCGGTAAACTTCTAATTAAATAAAACACCTCCCATGATCGGTTGCTTTGTTTCCAATAAATTCAACACTAATTTTAAATATTTGTGTAACATTGTTACAGCTGTAGTTATCTGTTTTTGTTTTGCATTTATGGGTTCCATAGTTTTCCAGCCTGGGTTGGCAAAAACTTGGGCTGTGACGTTGCAAAAGAAAGGTCTATTGGGTACATGGTGATAGTTCTGGATAGATGCCATCTTTATGGGCAACTAACTTGGTTTTTTTTTGCTTCGAGCTTCCAAAAGCGTCTAAACTTGTCTACGTCAAGTGGTTCACTGGCCAATCCTGCAAGGAATATTGGATAAAACTCCTGTGTTCTCACACGGTATTTACGCTCCCAAAAAGGATGGAGTTTTTCCGTAAAGATGGCCAACTTACACCATGTGAGTTCAAATGGGAACTATCTATTCGTTATGCTTGACCAATAATTTGGAACAATCTTCCTCCTGCCATTAGGGAATCTGTTAGTTTATCTCTATTTCTTAACGCTCTAAAGACTCCCCTCTTCTACACCTTTAGGATTTGAACTGCCTCTATTGGTAAGACATCTGCTCTGGAAGGCAATGGTTGTGGGCAAAAGGATCGAATCCTGCGCGAGTAATATATCTGTGGATTTTTTTCACAAGATTCAGGAAAGCAGTCCTTGTATACAGTGCTTAACACGCATCAGTGTTTGGGTAAAACACAAATAATTATATAACACATTTGTAGTTTGTGACTCTGTCTTGTTTTGCTTTTGCAGAAATGGAAGTATAATAGCAGTTCTGAGATCTGTCTTTCGTCGAGCGTTACGGGGCAGTGGTGTCTCATCCTCGGATCTCAATATCATTTTGATTGACTTTGTGTCTCAAGTCAGTGAGGCAATCAACATGTTCATAAAGCAACCGGGATGCTGCAACAGCCTCGTGTTTGGAGAGTTCCATGTAGTCTCAGGTGAATTAACACTTTGACTGCTTCACATCCCAAGAATTTTGGAATAGACATTCAAAGTAAAACATTCAAAGTAAAACATTCAAAGGCACCAGTCTAGAAGAAATGAAGTGTAAAGTTTATTCAAATTGTTGGGAAAGCAAGCGTGAACAAGTGCGTTTTGTGCATTTGTATGAGGTATTCAGGAAGTGAATTCCAAAGTCTTGGTGCCATGTTGAAAAAGGCCCTGGGGTGGATTTCAGTTAAGATGAGTTACTCGTCCTAACTTAGGACAAGCCTTAAGTTTTTAATGACTCCTAGGACTAGTCCTAAGTTAGGACTATCTTTGTGAAATTGACCCCTGTTCCCATAACTGGCCATAGCAAGTTTGGGAACAGCTGATAGGTCTAGAAGAAATGAAGTATATTGAAATTGTTGGGAAAGCAAGCGTGAACAAGTGCGTTTTTAGTTTCTGCTGGAAGAGAGTGATGTGTATTGCTGATAGGTCGTAATTGTTATACGAGGTGTCAATCGTTTTTTTAATGTAGGGTTGAGCTGAACCATGTAGTGCCTTGAATGTGAGAAGGATTATTTTGAAGTAAATTCGCTGACTGACAGGAAGCCAGTGTGAGTTTATAAAGTATGGAGATGATGTGGTCATACGTTTTAGTGCCAGTTAAGAGACAAGGCACAGTGTTCTGTAGGTTCTGAAGACAACAAACTGGATAACTACTCAGCCCCCTTGAACACTACCAAGCACTACCCTTGCATACATGTCGATTAAGAAAACAGTAAGCACGTTGAGACGCTGGTACATTAAGCGCTAAAGAAAATGAGTATTATGATGCTCATGACAGCAACATAAAGAAAGAGGACACACCCCTAACATAAAAACAAAACAAGGCGCAAAACAAAACAAAATAATGCCTGCCACTTTTTTATTGTCTGTGTGTGGCATACAAACAAAATGTACATGTAAGCTCTGGATGTGGTACCAGCGACCTCAAACTCAAATGTAGGCCTAAGTGTACATTGCCTTTTGTCTGGTCATGCATTGTACAGATTTCTTCTTGTGTACCAACTGCCATTTGCCACTTTTTTAATGTTTTTAGGGTAGCACTAAGTGCGCCAGCCGTTACCATTTGATTTAGTATGGTAGTATGGTACTCATTTAATGTTACCTGCTGAAGGTATCGTTTCAGTAATGTTTTTTTCTTCTTCTCTTTGATAGCTGTCATTGACCCGCCTTCAGGTAATGGTGTACCCACAAAACCACCAGTGATACCACCAACTGATCCAGCAACAGACCCACCAACAGACCCACCAACAGTGGTACCGACAGTCCCACCGACTGACCCTCTAACAAACCCACCAACAGATCCACCTACGACAGTACCCACAGCTCCACCAACTGACCCACCAACAGATCCAACAACAAGGGCACCGACAGTTCCACCAACTGACCCGCCAACAGATCCACCGACAGTTCCACCAACTGACCCGCCAACAGATCCACCAACAGCTCCACCAACTGACCCGCCAACAGATCCACCAACAGTTCCACCAACTGACCCGCCAACAGATCCACCAACGAGTGCACCGACAGTTCCACCAACTGATCCTGCAACGACTCCACCAACGGATCCATCAACGGATCCACCAACAGAGGCCACAACAGATCTGTCAACTCTTGCACCTATTGACCCAAACTGTGGTTCAATAACTGAAACAGGTAAAAATTGAGGGCAGAAAAACACACATTTTCAGTGTCCCGAAAGGTGTCAGCGAACGTACAGATTTTTCTTATTATTATACACGAGCCAAGTTCACAGAGCTACATGTATATAAAGTAGACATTAGCACTCAACAATTTTCTGCCAAGCAAAATAAGCATGAAACAAGTGCATGTGACATGGTATTTTGGTTAGTAACCTTATTCTGGTAAGCAAAACTGTTTTGTTCTTTTTGTGCTTAAACCTGTGCAAGGCGATATGCAAGTTTTTTCATTTCCCTGCGGCACACTATTCTTTTTTTGTTTAAAGTAGTTGAGGGAAATCGTAACACTGGGATAATGAAGCTATTTTCCATTTTTATCAATCTTGATGTACCCTTTCAGAGGGTCTACATGAGCCTGCAAAGCTTTGGTAATAAATATCACAGCCTTCTGTAGTGCCGCCAGCAGACTGGGATGGCCATGTTGTCCACGCTAAGAGATCTATGTATAACAAAACATGCCTTAAAGTGAAGGTTCAACCATTGGTAATTACTTCAAAAATGAACGACCTTACAAACTTACTTTGTAAAGAGCACTGGAGAGCTGTTGATATTATACAACATTGTTAGAAATGATGCCTTTGAAGTAATGTAGTTTTAGAGAAAGAAGTTTTTTTTTTCACGAAAAGATTTGAATCTGAGATCTCAGGCATCTGAAAAGACACTCAAATCTATGCAACAAGGGTGTTTGTTTTTCTTGCAACTTGTTATTTTATGCATTGTTGGGATGCACCAATTGAGGATACTGGTTTTTGACAGTTACCAAAAGTATACCCTGCCTTTAATTAACGGGACTCTTTAGCATTGTTGGTGTATGTACATCACAGTAGGTGAACGATCTTATTCTTAGCCAGGCCATTCAACTTGGGTTTGGCATTTCTGGATGGTACGTAGATGTGTTGGAAGTTTTTCATGAGTGAATGTTGAAATATTTGCATAATCCTGTGTTTAATTATAGTGAGGTTACTTTATGATGGATTTTAAGCAGCTGTTTATGTATTTGGGCCCATATGTGATGACAGCAGTGGCATTAAGGGTGGGGGGGGGGGCGGGGCAAGTGCCTCCCAATGGATTTCCATGCACCCCGGGTAGCCCCCCCCCCCCCCCTCCTCATTTGAAATCTTGACTTTTTGGATTTGAAATTTCCAGAGTTTTAATGTGATAATTTCAATGTTATTTGACAGACAATATATTTGTTTTTACTTGAAAAGTATCTTATAAAAAATAGCAAATTACATTAAAGAATGCGCTGAAATGGGCTTCTTTTTTTTTAGAAAAAGGCTAACAGAACTTTGCCAGAGGTGCACCACCTTGTGTCTCTCTAAAATTTGACCCTATTTATGGCGCTGGATGACAGTTTGTTTAAAGA
This sequence comes from Pisaster brevispinus, assembly GCA_023634235.1. Classification (NCBI taxonomy): domain Eukaryota; kingdom Metazoa; phylum Echinodermata; class Asteroidea; order Forcipulatida; family Asteriidae; genus Pisaster; species Pisaster brevispinus. The sequence goes on from JAMKCF010000026.1 coordinate 2,307,261, forward strand.
ACCTTTCCGAACCTTTTCTGATAAGGCATCGAGTACGCCATCTTGTTGGTAGTTTAGTGATAAAGCACAATAGAAAGTGACTGGGTTAATTTTTAATAATGATTTGGTTGAACAGAGAAAAATTGATTTGAGTGGGATTTCAACCTTTGACCTCCGGATCAAAGTGCCGGCGCTCTACCAACTGAGCTACCTAGCCCTAATATCAGTGGTCTCAGGCGGTCAGCACACATTGAATGGCTTCTGACTGGCAACCATGAACGAAGATACTGACAAATAGGGAGACTGCAACATTAGGGCTAGGTAGCTCAGTTGGTAGAGCACCAACACGCTAATCTGGAGGTCACAGAGTCAAATCCCACTTGAGTCAATTTTTCTTTGTTCAAAACAAACTTTGTAGTAATTGTTACATAAAATATCTCTTCAAAAAAAGGGATCATTTGTGTGTGTTTTTGCTGTTCATTTCAAACGGATAGTGAGATTACATGCGAGGTCTGCAAACTTCACATTGTCCTGGGACTTTGTTTTTTATCTTTTCGACTAACTAAATGCATGATCGGGCATAAAGATGAAATTTGTATACAGTCATTTGCCTTTGTTTTGATACTTTTCATCGATTGCTGCCCCTTTTATAATAGCACCTGTGAAAATCGTCATTGCTGCGGGCAAGGCGGAGAAGATATCATCTCCTAATTATCCCTGTGCCTACCCCGACTGCACCAGCCTTACCTGGATCGTTGAGACCACAGCTGATCAGAAGCTTCGGATGACATTCACATTTTTCAACACTGATGGGTCTCGGGAGTTATTCTCGATCGGCGATGGTGAAGACATCAACAACCAGTCGACCCTTTTCTTTGCATGGAGTGGTCCCAGTGTACCCCCTGACTTGATCTCAGATGGTAACACGGCGTGGATTACCTTCAGGTCAACGGCAAATGTAACTGATGGCTTTAGGTTCCGATTGGTGGTTACCAGTGTTCCATCCACAGGTAGGTGTATAGGGTGGGTTCGATCAGCTTCCCTTGGTCGACCCAAGAGTGGTCATCTAGGTGAGCCCCCGACACAAGCTATGCCAACTTCCCCCAGCATTCTTACCAATGCACCTGGGGTCAGCCAACCGGAGCTACTTTCACTGTGTGCATTACTCTAAAAAGTACACTTTTTGTGGATTGATTGTTGAAAAGATTGTTAATTAAGTACTCTTATGGTAAAACAGCTACATGTATGTTAAATTATATTACGAGTTGAGGTTAGTACAAAATTACACGTCTTCTGATACAAAAATAATTAATGCTCACAAAGTTACTGTTTCAAGGCTGAAAATGTCTATCAAATTTTCTGAAAGTGTCATCTTGAATAAAAAAACAAAATAAAAATGGCGGCCATTGAGGATGTTATGCATCCCGGTACCCAAGTACCCCTATTTGAGCATGTTACTTGGGGTCTAAGAACTAGTTACTATCAGTAAAGTAATCGTTTCACACTACATATCATGGTGATTGTAATATGGTTGCTATTTTTTGGAGGAGGTGTGGATCTCTGTTAAAAATGACAAGGATCCTTGGTTATTATTTGATAAGGACAGCTTTCACACGACTGGAATTGGCTCATTTTTAATATTGAGGTCGATTCGATGTCTCTCGTTAAAAGTTGTCTCGTGTGAAAGGGCCTTTAGTTTGAAACCTTTTTGTCAGAAATGTCACTCACCCCTGAGAGTCATGGGCAAGGTACTGAACCCTTGAATTTGTAACTTGTTAGTTTCTTTAATTGCAATTTGCACATGTTTTTATGACTTTCCGATCTTGTACGTTCAATTACAGATTCGATAACATGTTCATGTGATGAGTTCGACTGCGGCCACTCTGTCTGCATTGATGCAAAATTACAGTGTAACGTAAACTATGACTGCGTCAATAAACTCGACAAATATGATTGTGATGGTACGTTTGACAAGAAACTGTTCTTAAACACACATTAAATGACAGACCCACTTTAAAGATTAGGCTCATGAGTAATAGTAATACCTTGAGTATTGATAATACCATAAAGAATGGTTATACCATGAGTTATGGTTAAACCATGAGTTATGGTTAAACCATGAGTTATGGTAAAACCATGAGTTGTGGTAAAACCATGAGTAATGAGTAATGGTAAAACCATGTGTAGTGAGTAATGGTAAAACCATGAGTTATGGTAAAACCATGAGTTATGGTAAAACCATGAGTAATGGTAAAACCATGAGTAATGGTAAAACCATGAGTAATGAGTAACGGTAAAACCATGAGTTATGGTAAAACCATGAGTTATGAGTAACGGTAAAACCATGAGTTATGGTAAAACCATGAGTAATGGTAAAATCATGAGTATTGAATAATGGTAAAACAATGTTATGGTAAAACCATGAGTAATGAGTAATAGTAAAACCATGAGTTATGGTAAAACCATGAGTTATGGTAAAACCATGAGTTATGGTAAAACCATGAGTTATGGTAAAACCATGAGTTATGGTAAAACCATGAGTTATGGTAAAACCATGAGTTATGGTAAAACCATGAGTTATGGTAAAACCATGAGTCATGGTTAAACCATGAGTAATGGTAAATCCATGAGTAAAGGTAAATCCATGAGTAATTAAACTAATTATTATTATTTGAGTATTATTTTAGTTCTCTCCACAAGTTCAATAAAAATTTACACACAAAAGAGATACAAAAAAGATATGGAGAAGGCTAGACTGAAGAGGAAGATGTAAATTTTCCTTTAACCTCAAAGTTCAGTCTGCTGATAAAATATTTCTCACAGACACTCAAAAAGAATAACAATTACAAAGATATCAAAATTAAAAAACTTTGAATTGCATAAGTTGAACTGAGGAGAAAGCTGGTTTATAACATTCAAAACATGCAGCCCAAGGGCGAACTATATTAAAATTTACAAAGAGATAAAAACAAGCAAAGATTCACAAAAACCAAAGGACAAAAGAGATACACAAAGCAAGAATTATTGTTAAGCATTTTGGTTAAAGCAGGGATGGGGCTTTTTTTTATATCTTTCGGCCCGACAAAGAGGGATGGCAAGTTGGCGGGAGTTACGAAGATTATTGGATCTACACGGAGGAAATGCTGTGGGGTCAAATTGAACAGGGTGAACAGGCTGAAAGAAGTGTCTGAGACAAATAAAATTTTCCCTGTTTGTTTGAGTTGATATGAGAATATACTGTACAGAAAATGTAATTATTTGATAAAACTAGTGCTTAACTAATTAGTGATTTTGTGCTGTCGGCTATTAGTTGGGGGTGTTATTGCACAGGGTTTTAAACAAACAAACAAACACCTCAACACACAAAACCAGTACACTTCTGAAAACCACAGCAGAGTTTTTACACACTTTTTTCATAAATGCTAATTTTAATTCTTTCTCAATTTTATTCTGCCTATATATACAGCTTGCAATACCAGCAGTTACATCGCTGCTGATTTCAACACCACTGTCTCCATTGACTCAACCGCCCCGCCAGGATACTTTCAAATTTCTCCCTCCTATACTTATTGTTACTGGCATGTCACGGCCCCTCCCAACGCTCACATCATTGTCCGCTTCTACCGCTACGACGTGCGCAGTGGTTTTGTCATTGGAACTGGAGATGGAACTGATCAGATTGTTTATTTGTACTCGGGACAAGTCGATCATTTGCAATTCGTTTTCGAACTCGACAATATTTGGATTCAGACTAATTTCCATTCTGCATCGGAATTCCAGTTTGGCGTTCGAGCTGTGCTCACTGAAGGTAAATCAATGTTATTGTTACTTGAAAGATGTCACTCGGCATAATATGGCCGAGTGGTCAAGCGCAATGGATTAAGTGCTTGTGTTCTGATCAGTAGAGTGGGGGATCAAGTCCCGGTCTTGACACTTAGGTCCTTAATCGAGGTGCTCAACCATTATTGCTATGTCCTTCCATGGGGCATAAAGCTGTAGGTACCGTGCGTTGTGTAATGCATGTAAAAGAACCCAGTGCATTTGCGAAGAGGAGGTGCATCAAATAGGCTCAGGTTTAAAACAATTGTGTAAGAGTTGGTGGTTGCTGTGGGTCATGGTTCTTACATCAACTACTAGATAGTGTCTTAAAAAAATGCTGAGATTTTCAAAGACAAACGGACTGAACGAGCAACATCCTCTAGCATAGTCTTGGTGCAAATACGTTCTTATATGTTGCTGTTGGTAAAACTGTGCACACTGAACACTACATACACGTTGTGACTATTCCACTGATAAAGGGTATTCTCTGGAAGCCACGAACCTGTGCTTGGGTTATGGAATAAGTCAGCTTTTTTGTAACAGTCGGCTTTTTGGCCCGCTGTCGTCCAATGATTCTTGCATAGAGTTGAACTCTTTCAGTGCCGTTGTCACAAGTACAATCTATTTTATGTAGTCTGAAAGTGCCATTGTCGCCAATGTACGATCATTTTTATATACTCAAAAAGTGTCATCCATCGTACCATAATATACATGTTATCACAAGAGGGCATTATCACTCAAGAAATACTATTGACTTTGGGATATACCAAGGCAACACAAATCAGCAGGATACATTTTGTTTGGTGCGAAAGGCTATAAAAATTTTTTTTTACACATTTTTGAAATACCTCAAAAAGCTCAGCATTTTGGGTTCAAAACACACACAAAAGGGCACTGAAAGAGTTATTGTATCGCGATAGTCGAATGAGAATCCACAACAATTTCTTGCACAAAGCCTACGTACCTCTAATCTTGCCCCCGCATAAACCCTAGCTATACCAAATGCATCTTTCAGTTGACTCTTTCACTGTTTCTTTTTTTCCATTTCAACCAACAACAAAAAAACTATTCAGATTATACGCCATGTGGTGTTTACCCGTATGCGTATCTCAAGGAGCAAAGGTGCGATGGCATGCTGGAGTGTCCTAATGGAGAGGATGAAGCTGGATGTGGTAAGATTTTACTGAGGAGTTGGGACAACTTTTTTTTATTTTGACAGACATGATATTCTTCCTACTTTAATCCAATTTCCGATTGTATTGCCCTGGAAATTGGAAATTGTTATTAAGTAGCCTGAAAAGCTCATCAAAATCAACACCTTACATGAATTCACAAACTCCAGTTGAGTCATGGAGGTTCTACCTCCATGTCTGAGTCCATTAGTATGGGAGTTGGCAGTTTTCAACAGGATCTGTCTTATCTGATCAAAAGTTAATGAGAGGCGTTTTAACAGGTGGTTTAAGGTGCCACTGCCTGTGAGTTTACTGACAAAATATCCACAAAGTTTAACAGGTTCTTGTTTATAATGTGAAGTATTGGGAAAAACTGTTAAATGTTGTTATGAACATGATGAAAGCAACATGGCATGTCGTGGCCAAGCGGTCTAGTTCATCGGACCCAAGCTCTAGTGTTGTCAACAGCAGAGTGTGGGTTCGAATCCAGGTTATGACACTTGTGTCCTTGAGCAAGGCACTTAACCATAACTGCTTCGTAAAAAGTTGGGAAGTTAGTGCACTCTGCTCTGCCAACCAGGCTCTTAGTGGCTACATCCTTTCAGACTGTGAAGGGGGTAACCTTGTTTCAGCCCCAGGAGTAGGTGGCAATGTGCCCCTGGTGACAGTTGATCTGGGTCGACAGCTCAAATCAGTTAAGTGTAGCCCTCACCTTGAAGTGGCCGTCCGGCCTTGTGAGTTGGGCGATATCTAAAAAAAAAAACCACCCCAAAACCAACAACTTTGAATCATAAAAATCTACTAAATACATCTCGAGATGTTGAATAAGAAACTACAGGCTTTTCTCCCCGCTGGTGGGATCTTCAGCATTTCTGTTATTTGACACCAGTATAGTAGGCCTGTGGCTCAGGATTATTGGCCTTGGGAAAGTGGATTCCAGAGTGAATGTTTATATTACAATTACCTTACTGATAACAATTGATGAGAGTCACAGTGAAACTGGTGAGTGGACTTCAGAGATGTTGGCTAAATGGGAAATTCACATAATTATGTACCAGGTCAGTTCTGTCTCTCAATAAAAAAAATCCCTACTTCATATGTCTTGAGTACCTTATTGGTAAAAAACGTGCGCTATAAAAGACTATTGTATTACAAGAGGTAGACAATGTGGCAAAGTGGAGTTGCAGAAAGGTGCAAGAGCTGAGAATTGCAGCAATTGAAAGAGAACTGGGCAATTCCACACCAAATGCCAAAGTGGACATGACATCAGAAAATTGAAATGCATGTCACAGCAACAAATAATTAGGTGTCAAATGAAAGGTAACAGTCTATATTTTCAAGATTTATACTCGGATTAATGATTTTGATACATTTTGCTACCCAAAAATTACGATAAATCAATAATCCAGTTATGAGCCAAAAATAAGATAAATACTGACCTAAAACTATTAAAGAATTAATGCATACAATATAGGTACAATTTCCATAAGTCCATGTCATATGAAAGTACAGGTCTTGAAAAAATGAGTGACAACTTTTTTTTCAGATACTGCGAACTTGGTTACACTTCAGTGACTCAACATATTTTGGTTCAGTAGAATGTCCTTCCGTTACCCAAAAACTTGATTTTCTATGCTGAATGATGATGATGATGATGAGGTATTATATACTTTAAGAATATTTGGTGTTCACTCCACAGATTGCCAGGCAGGGGAATATCGATGTGGCGATGGTGTTTGCGTCAGTCCAGCAGACGCAGAATGTAACCAACAGAGGGATTGCCTGGACCACTCCGATGAAGGCCCTCAGTGTATCAATACAAGTAATTCTTTAGAAAGAGATTTATTATACAAACATTGGATACATATGAACACAATACTTGGTTGGTCGGGTTGGCGTTGTGGTATTCTTTCCTGGCCTTCCACCTCTAGGACCCGGGTTTGACTCACGCTGGAGGCACTATGTGTATTGGTTTTTCAGTTTCTACCTGACTGCGTGGGTTTTCCCTGGAGTGTTGCTCTGGGGTTTTCCTCCCACATCTTAAATTGAAACTTCCTTTAGTGTCTTCTTTCCATGGGTTCTTGGCTAGTGTAATGATTAAGTTCACTTTCTGAGAGTCACTGGCTTCACAGCCAGGATACATGAAATGAAAAAAACAAAAAACAAAAATATATATATAGCCTATATCCTACCCTTTCATGCTTCCCGCATTGTAATGCCTACAATGCGATAACACCTTTATGGTCCAGTGATCCACCCTTTCACACTGACCATCCTTTGTCCTCACTATTTTACTCTGATTGGTTCTTAGCCACCCCATTGTTTGTAAAATTATAACTCTGATTGGCTATATTTTCTCACTTTTTTCTGGATACTCTTCTTTAATCCTTTGCTCCTCTTTTGCTATAAATGGATATGTTTGTGTTTGTTCTTGTTTATGCTTCTGGTGAAGGTCCAGTTTGGATTGAAAGCTAAGGCCATCACCCCTACTAATTTTATATATATATAGCAGAATATAATCCTGAAGTGAAATCTGGACTGGTCCACTTCACGTGGAAAATGACAAGATTACAAGCTTGCACTAGCCTGGAAGATATGGTACTTTGCGGCAGTCATTGTGGTACTAAAATCTACAATTTTTCTTCCTTTCAGCATACTGCTTAGACATACAGGACGCCCATTGTACAGAACTCTTACCTTACAGGCAGACCTACTTCCCGAATGACATTGTGCCTAACCAGAGACAAGCCAGCAGTTTAATCGCAGAGAATCTTGGCAAAATGTTAACAAACTGCAGCAAAGCTGAGCAGGTTGCACTGTGCAGGTCAATCTATCCAGCATGCCCTCGTTTCGGCTCAGACCAGGTTTGTTCCTCTGCATGTAAGGATGCACTGGAGTGTGCAGGACTAACAGGGAACTCGTCTCTGCAATGTGATGTCTATCCTTCTAAAAATTTGTCGTCTGAAGAGGACAACAGCTGTGGATTCAGTGAGGATGGTAAGTTGGATCTAATAATTCAATACAGCTTTTTCTTCACCGGTAAAGCAAGTAGTTGTTTTGCTGCTCTTCTTATGTACATAACTTGTTTTCATAATCTAGGCCAGTCGGGTTGGCATATTGGTATCTTTCCTCACCTCTCACCTGTGGGACCCCTGTTCAAAACCCCAAGGGGGCACTGTGTGTATTTGGTTTTCAGTCCCTACCTAATTGCATGGGTTTTCCCTGGAATAATTATCTGGGGTTTTCCTCCCACACCTAAAACTAAAACGTCCTTCCTTGTCTTCTCTCCATTGGGGCTCTTGGCTATGGGGTAAAGTTCACTTTTCTGAGAGTCCTTGGCTTCACAAACAGAATTGATAAATAAATGAAATTAAACAATCATGAAGATTTTACTGTCATTGTTTTGTAATGAATTTGGATTTGTTGGGGTGCAGTAGCGCGGTGGTTTTTAAATATTTTCATTGCCTTTGGTATGGACGCCAGTACATATTGCTCTTTTGAGACTCTGTGGGTTCGTTTAACCAGTACGCCGTAAATATAGACATGGTCAGTCTTGTATTTGTCTTTCAGTTCTTGTTCAGAAACCAATAACGCTACACTGTGCATATGCACAGTAACTAGCTGCACTACAGTTATCACATACTGACATAAGCATATAAGACACAGACCTGCTATATTATTCCATGTCCCACGAGCGCATGTGATAATGAATTTATCTTAGAGCAAAGTTGTCGCTCAGCTTAAAACAGCACAATACAACGTTAAGTTACAATGAGCGCAATACGCGGGCTGTGCGTGGGCCGTGCAATATTGGTTAATAGCACACTCTTGTTGCTATGGATCAACCAATCAGAATTGATGATTTAATTTGTTTGATGGTAAAGCTCTTTATATTGGCAGTCTGTGTTAGGTTTACTTTTCCTTGTTGTCTGTGCCAGTTTGGCAGTAATATACAGAACTATCACTAAATATTTTGGTAATGAAACCAATATTATTACCTTAGGACAAGTGTCCAAAGATTTTAGTAGTAATATGCCCTTTTCACACTACCTACCTTTGGTCCGTGTAATTGGGGACCCGTGTAAAAAGTGTTCTACACGATTTAAAATTGATTCAGAAATTTGTTTCACTCTACAATATCTAACCCAGAGAATTTGTTAACCCTGAAAAGTGTAGTGTGAACGCTCCACTTAATACGAAGAATCTCCATGTCAAATTTGTCCTCAACACACATATTCTCCAGATTAAATTATAGTGTGAAAGGGGCTACATCAGTCATACCTCACTTAAGTTTCGCCTTTCTAAATCAGCGAGAAACTCTGGAAAGTAAGCTTTTAATTTGAAACTTTTGTCCTTTTGAGCCTCAGTTTGACCTCCTTGGTTTTTTGATAAACAAAACAAAATGACAGAACCTTGGGCTTCGGTTGAGCTCAGGAATTTGTTTCTAACATAAATTTCATTCTCCTTTTCGAGGTCCTTTAATTTTACACTGTAGTAGAAATGAAGGCGAACACATTGTTTTGAACCCCTCATTTTAGATGTACTAAAGACAGGTGATTGCGGCACACGTCCTGCAGCCTCTCCAGATCTGAATCCGTTCTCGAGAATCGTCGGAGGGAACGATACACACATCGCCAACTGGCCCTGGATTGCTTCATTTCGATACTCTAGTGGGGGGAGTCATGGATGTGGTGCAACCCTTATCACTCCACAGTGGGCTGTGACTGCTGCACACTGCACGTAAGTATGCTGTAAATATGAGAACTTTGACTGCTATAACCATATGTGTTAAGTACTGTTTACTTGGTACTTTCCTGAGTCCTGTGAAAAAAAAGTCTACAGGCATATTACTTATAGGTGGGATTTAAACCCACAACATTTTCAATTCTAGAGCAGATGTTTTACCACTAGACCAATGAGTTTGCCTGGTGGCTAGAGGCAGCTTGTGTACTGCCATGACCGTAACAATTCAATAGGTGTTAAATTTGCATCGGGGATAGAGAATATTATTTACCGAAACACCGATGTGAGTTAAGCACTGTAATACTCAGTACTTAGGGTTCGAATCCCACCTGAGTAATATGCCTGTGGGTTTGGCCTCATTGGATATGGGAGGCAGAAGTACATTTTTTTCCCCCGTATTCCACTTGCCCTTTTGTGATGACTAGTATTGTTGAACATTTTGACGAAACTGAGTAATGGCCTGGTTGCATCGAGGTTAAAGTACACGTTTATATTGAATCCATATTTCTTGCTTTATAGCATTACTGGCCATCTGGTGTTTGGCAGCTCAATATTGGATGTTCCTAACTCGTACCCACACATGCGTACTGTCGTAGAGTTCATCAAGCATCCACTCTACAACCCTGTGTTGGACAATCATGACATTGCTCTTCTCAAGCTGGACTCCCCGGTGGAGCTGAGCGACACCATCCGTCCAGCGTGCCTGGCAACAGAAGAGAATGAGCTAGAGATCTATGATACCTGTCACGCAGTAGGGTGGGGTCTCACTGAGTTTAGAGGTGAATGTTCTTGTACATGTTACCCAATGTATTTTTTTTCTTTTCTGGTAGCTGCGTGCTTGTTTTCCTTGGTAGGTGCAACTTGTTGAGCAAACCGCTGAAGACTGGTTCATGGCATCTGTCTTCACTGCCCAGGCTACCTTGGCTGCCTTGGCTGCCTTGGCTACCTTGGCTGCATCTTCATTAAAAATCATGCCTTTAAATCATGACAAGGTTGCTCCATTAGAAAAAATTGGGCTGCTTTATGCTGCACTTTTGCTTCCCAAGTCTTCCCCAGGGCGTCAAAAGTAAACAAACTCCCCACTGAGTTAATCCTTGTAAGACATATAGCAATAAGTTATACTGGACTGGAAATTGATCATGTCCATTGCACTGATCTGGTAAACAGCAAGAGGGTTAATGGGGGGGGGTGGGGTTGGGGGAGGGGGTTGTGCAAAAATTGGGTTTTTTAGCTGTTTTGATCCTTATCATTTAAAAATAATAATAATAGTAAAGAACATAAAACACCCTTGTTGCATAGAATGTGTGCTTTCAAATGTCTGAGAAAGGCTTCATGCCCGAAGCCTGTCTCAGATTCAATGACAAATTATCTCTTTCTCTAAATCTACATTACTTCAAAAGGAGATTTTTGTTTCTAACAATGTGTTATTATATCAACAGCTCTCCAGTGATCTTCAACAAGTATTTGATGGTCATTAACTTGTGGAGCAATTACCAAAAAGTACACCCTGCCTTTTAGCAGCGCTATGAAATTTAGCCCTTAAATTAAATAATTCCTTCTTAACTTCTTAAGCTCCACTTCAGCTGCATCACCACCAGCATTCCAGCATTCTCCTGAAGACGAGCAGAGTATACTGTTCGAAACGTGGAGACCACACCGGCTCTTTTCAGAGCCAACACTCCTCCCAAAGGAGATTTTACACATAATTGCACCCGCAAGTTTACTATTTATATTTATATCATGTTTTCCACCCTATGCAAAGCTTCAAACGCCACTTAATTTCTTCTTGTTGTTTCACAACAGGAACCGAACTTCCACCTGTTTTGAAAGAGACTCTGCTGCCACTGATATCACATGAAAATTGCCTGGAGAGATTGAACGCAACCGGCAATAGAGGTATACTGTTCGTCTCCCATAAACAGATTTGTGCAGGACTTGAGGGTGAACGAAAATCACCTTGTCAGGTATGTGAATTAATTGAATCGTTGGACTCCTCTTTATCATAGGGTGTCGTGGCCTAGCGGATAAGAGCACCGAACTCAAGCTCTGGTGCTTCTGTTCAGCAGAGTGTGGGTTCGAATCCCGGTCGTGACACTTGTGTCCCTGAGCAAGACACTTAACTATAATTGCTTCTCTCCACCCAGGGGTAAATATGGGTACCTGTGAGGGCAGAGATGGTTCTTGTGATTGATTTAGCCGAGTAGCGCATAATTTGTTGCACAGGCTGTATACTCCCCAGGGAGCTGAGATGGTTTAAGGAATGAATTAAGGCCCAGTGACCAGGGATAATAATGTCAGAAGCGCTTTGAGACGCCCTTCAGGTGTGAAAAGCGCTTTATAAAAACGGGTTATTATTATTATTATTTATCATGAGCAGCCCCCTCCCCCTCCCCCTCCCCCCCCTCAATTCAGTGATCTGTACTTTGTTGACATTGTTAGGCCCCTCCTTCATCTTATTGTTCATATAGTGTGCAGGAGCAGTCCACCAGTTTAAAAACCCTGCGGGGCGTGGTGCAAAAAAAGAAAAGAAAAGCTGTTTATAAAATCCATAGGCCAGTAACTGACTCGTAAGCCACCTACCGCCGTGACTTCTGAAAGTTTTTATTATTATTATTATTATTATTATTATTATTATAATTTATTCGGCTAAAACATTCAAAATACAAACATGTACATACAAAGTAAGGAACGTCTACATCAAGGACAGTCAAGATGAAACAAAAATTGTATAACAAATAACAATCAAAAGAATAGATGTATAGAGCTGCATTAGTTTTTCAATAGAAACAGTCCTCATGAAAGTGAGAAAAAAGACTACACATTTTGTAATTGTATTTGACACCATTCAAGTGCGAAATTTGTTAACGTCCAGTGATGTCACATTTTTGTTTTGGAAGTGTAAGAATGAGATGGGGGGAAGAGATGGGGGTGGGGATGAGGAATGTATAGAAGGGGAGCGAATTGGGGAAGAGGGGAAGTGGGAGGGAGTTCAACAAGCAGAGTAAAGACAATCCAATCTAAGATGGCCAGGATGAACAAAAGTGAAAACACTGTGACTCAAAAGCCTGTGCTCATCCCTTTTCCTCCTTGCTCCGAGGCAAACAAAGTGTAACATGGTGAGTACATGCTCTAAGCTAGCTGCACAATGGAATGTCCGGGCATTTACACTTTTTGGATGGCATCCCTAGACAATTAAAATAAAAAGGTTGATCATACTTCCAATTGCATGTCTGTAAAAGTTTTGCCTGTGTACTTGTCTTACAATAACAGGCAATTAAGGCAGTCAGGGGCTGTCCTTGTAATGCAGTGGGTTGTTCAGAACAACTCCTGACCAGGAGTAATTGACCTCCTAAAGAGGGGCTCTAAGGTCAATTTTCGTTTTGTGGTGCACTAGTTTTTTGATAGAAAGAGTCCTCATGAAAGTGAGGAAAAAGCCTACAAATTTTGTAATTGTATTAGACACCATTCGAGTGCGAAATTTGTTAACGTTCAGTGATGTCACATTTGAAATATATTGGTCTTACATTACGTACATTTTTGTACTGGGAGTTTTTAGTTCATGCATGATTGTACATGATTGTAAACGGCATTGAATTTTACCTTTTGACTAAAAAAAAATGTCCCAGGTGGAATGTACAGACCCATTTGTTATTGACATCCAGTGACGTACATGTATGTGTCGACGAATTTCAATTCTCTTTAGGGCTGTGTACTCTTTATAGGTAGAATAAAACTGTGTGACTTTTACTACAAAAGCCTACTTATTATAAAGATGGTAATTGTGGTAAGCATGATCCTGCGAAATTGTTTCGTCTGAAATACCCTGTTCATTAGAAATCAATAAAAGTATGTCGGAAATCTTGAATCTCCAAAGATTGCTGGGTTGCTTTGTTTCTGTTTGAATACTGTCCTCAATATGGTCGGGGATGTGGTTGGTACCCGCTAAACGTGGATGGGTTTGAAGTTCACGATGAAAATACTGTTACAGTTTTTTTGCTGTATCCAAACAATTGGACACTATTCAGCTGAAGCTTTCGCAGACTTTTATTGTATGATCTTTCTTGATAATGTTGCCTATTCATCAGCATTACCATTGAAAAAAAAAAAAAATGATCACTCTAACTATAAAGACATTATCTCATCAGGGCCCGAATTTCATGGCTCTGCTTAAGCAAAGAATTGGCGCTTACAGAAGCAGGAATTCCGTGCTTACGTCAGGCATATTTCTTAGGTGTGCAAGAAATGTTTGCTTGTGCGTGTGCATACCCTACGTTACTAGGCATTCTTTGCTTACACAGCTACTGTAGTGCATAAATTCAGCGCTTGAACAGTAAGCGGGGAATGGTGATCGTAAGCGCCGAATTTGGCGGTAAGCAGAGTTGTAAAATTGGGCCCAGGAAGCACTCTTTTGTACTGTTGAGGACAACTCTTTGCCATTAGCTGTCCTCAGTGAAGTTGCTCAAGACAACTCCATGTCTAGAGCTGTCTTATACAGTGTTATACAGTCAACCCTCATTATAAAGAGCACTGTTATAAAGTGGTTCTGCTTATAAAGAGTACATTCTGAAGTCGTGAATCTCATTTCTGTTTGTGTTTCTTTGTTTTGCTGTCCTTTTATAACAACGTTTGTTTTATAAAGAATTTGGCCAGTCCCAGCATCTTGTCATAACAAGAGTCGACTGTATAAAGTGTATTTTGCAGGAGATTTGTCCACTCTTTTATAGTGGTTCCTTGGCAGAAACCCCCCCCCCACCCTTTGTGAAATTGTTTCTTTTAATCATATTGTAAATTATTTAACCTAAAAGGCTCGGTTTTGTTCATAGGGTGACAGTGGGGGTCCCTTAATTTGCCGTGGTGCAAATGGCCGCTGGAAATTGGTTGGCATCACAAGTATTGGTCTATCTTGTGGAGGACAAGGAACTGGTGCAGTTTTCACCAGGGTTTCCCAGTACATTGATTTCATCAGATTTACGATAGCATCAGGTAATCACTGCCACTCAAATGTACTTCCAAATGGTCAGGTTAATTGTAAGAAGTCAGCAAAAATACAAATTATATTCAAATGTTTTTATACACAGAGTGTACATGCATGATTAGAAGTACACGTCGAATGAGTTTGGATTAACCCTTTCGTTACCGAATTGTTTTGACAGAAACAGTCGGTGGTGACCGCATTGTTTGACCCCATTATCTTGCATACACTGTGACAGCCCCGTTGAGTTCAGAGGTCAATTTTACAAACTCTGCAATCACCCTGAATATTTCACTTCAAAATAAATAATGACGACTTTCTTGCTCATTAATTTTCCTTTCATAGATGACAACACTCAAAGAAATCAGTAAATAAACAGCCAGATTCACAAACTTACTTGCATGAGATTGGTTCTTGAAGACTTTTTTTTCACATGCATATGATGCTCCGTTTGTATTTGTCATTTTGGATCTTTCCACTCCATTTTGAGAGGAAAGCATAAATTTTACCGCCATTATAAAGATCCAATATTTCTCTTTTCAACCGTTGAAAGAATGGCTGTTGTCTAGTCCATATGTGTATTGTAAAAAAATGAGCATCATGGCCTGTAACAGACATGACAAAGCTGCCAACTCTCCCTGATTCTGCAGAAAGTTCCCGAAAAATAAACCAATCTTTCAACGTTCTGATGAACAAATTTGACAATCTCCCTGATAATGGAAACTTCTTCCCCATTATATTGAATGTAATTCTAAATATCTCCCTCACTGTACAAAATCTCCCTGATTGCAATATGCAAATGTTGTCAGCTCTGCCATAAAGATGGATGGCTTTGCTCTCTGTGACACTAAGTGGGAACTTTCTATAGACCTTTGTTTTACAACGTCGCAGCCAGGTTTTTTGCCAACCTTGGTCGGTAAAAGTATGGGCGAGCTTCACTGCAAAAATACAGTTTTTTATTTGATCAATGTTGCTATCAGATTAATAGCCATGTTACTGAGAAATACAATTTGCTATCCAAAACAAAAGGAAGACCTTATTAAAAAGTTGTAGCGTTTTGCCAAACAGGGCAAACTGTTGCCCAGCCAATTTATACATGTTTAGCTACTCATGGCCTTCCATACAAAATGGTAGGTAATGTTTGTAAACAAAAGAAAGGTCTATAGGCAGTATCAGTATAATGTAAAAGTTGAAAGTTTTTGTCCTTCTCACAGTGACATTACTATATATATTTACTGCAGATTCTCGGCCCACCCACTTCCTCAACATTGACGCTAATGAAAATGCAATAATTACCTCGCCATCCTATCCCGACAACTACCCCAACCATCTTGATATAACTTGGAGCATCAAAACGGACAAAGGGCGGAAGATTTTGATAACTGTGTCCAGTTTCAACACTGAGTCTGGTTTCGACTTTTTTACGGCTGGAGATGGTCTTGAACTTGCAGATAACATTTTTCTCAAGTGGAGCGGTGCAGTTTCTCAGCAATCAACCATACTATCAGCTGGAAATAGCATGTGGCTGCGATTCACATCAGATAATATATACACTGCACCTGGATTTTCTTTGATGGTTACAAGCATCCCATCCAATGGTACAAGTTTTTTATTTTTTTATTAGTTTTTTTAACATCACAAGGCCTCGGACGGCCACTTCAAGATTGGAACTATCTGATCTGGACACTGATTTGGACTATCTACCCAAATCAACTGTCCCCAGGGTAGAAATTTGAAACATGACGCCATCAGACATCAAAAACAAATGGGTCTGTACATTCCAAAGAGGATTTTTTGCACAAATAAAAAGGTAAAACTCAATGCTAGTTTGATTGAATATCATCAAAATTCAGGAATGAACTGGAGATTTTTTGTAGAAAAATGTACAGACCATATACTTAAAATGTGGCGTCATCGAATGTTTTTTGATTTTGACAAACATTGCATTTAAAGGGTATCAAACAGTGGAATTTAACGCCATTTTAGCGTGAGGTTAGAGACTGGTTTTCCCCCTGTTTTCATAAGGACTCTATGCATTGAAAAAAATAAGTGAATCACAAAACTGAATTTGACCTTGCAGTCCAACTTTAATCCATTGGTGTGATTTTCGGCAGGTGTGAAGACAGAATGTGATACAGGGATTTATTACTTTAATCACTAATAACCTTTCCCAGTCATTTTCCCGAAAGGCTGGATTGCTTGGATGGCTCAGTGGCTTTTGTGCACAGAGCTCACATCTCACCACTGTTGCCCTGGTTCAAGTCCCAGCTAGGGCCATATGTCATCTCAGTGCTTTAGGGTTGTTAAATTGCAATTTCGTATCCATAAGGTCAAAAAATATGTGTATACATTTGGAAAAAAGAAGAAGAAGAAAAACAAATGAAATCAACGATGAAATGTTCTTCTTAGAAAATGACAGTTTCTTCATTCCAAACAATCTCATTGGAGGCCACTCTTGAAAAATAAAATTCATTTGCCAGGAAAAAATGTGCAAAAGTATTTAAATGAAGTCCATGCAAAGTGCATTAATGACGTAAAGGCTATTTCAGGCGAGGCAATTGACCGGCAACAAGTTCCAATAAGAAAATCCGTTCACAGTTCAGTGTTTCTCATTATTTTCCTGTGAGCTACAGCCAGAATAATGTCTCTTGTGCTGCCAGAGTGTTCCTTGTGCATACAGTGCAGTTGGTTGCCTCCAAGTTGCCTGAAAAAAATTGCCCTGTGTGGCATGGCTTTTATTGTCCTGAGCCGTCGATATGTCGAGTAGAGTTTTGCGTTGGTTCCTTCCTTCTGGTGCCACAAGGGTTTTGGGCCATCCAGTTTTCCTCCCTTTGGACAAAAATCAAACACTTTCGATCTCTGGCTGTTGCTGAAGACTAAAATAAAAAAATAAACATAAAAGATATGTTGGATTTATTTAATGTTATAGTGATTTTTTTCTCAGAATCAAAAGCATGCACTTCTGAAGAATTCGACTGTGGGCATTTGGTTTGCATCAATCGGACCTTAAAGTGCGACGGTGAAAAGGACTGTTTTGATGGCAGGGACGAGGTTAAATGCACTGGTAAGACATTTTTGTACAGTTTTAATAACAGTAACCGTCCGTTTTTTTTATAGCACTTTTATATTTATTGGCAGCTTTATTTGTTTAATGAAAAATCGCCCAACACAAGGCTAAAAGGCTACTTAAGGTAAGGCTACAAGAAATAAGAAGAAGACTATTTTAAGAGAGATAATGTACTTTGTTTACATTCTTCTCTTGGGATAGATTTGCAAGATGGTGGGAAAACAAGATGTAGTTCCAAAGTGCAGCAATCCAGGGGAAAATGCTATATAAAATATCTCAGAGTATTGGCCTTTGGAACAGATCCAGTGAATGGATGAGAAGGTTTGGTCAAGTTGGTGCTGTGAGCGAAGGTGCTTGCAGAAGGGACAACAAGTGAAAGACCTTTTGTGCATGTCAATTTTTGCATCGGGGGATAAATAATACAATTTGGTTTTACCCTCACACCGAAGTGTACAAATTTACATCTATTAAATTGTTGCAGTACTCGCTGCTAAGGGTTTGGACCTGCCTGTAGCCATCGGGCTAGCTCGGTGGTCTAGTGGTAAGACATCTGCTGTAGCAATGCAAAGGTTGTGGGTTCACATCCCACCTGTGTGAATTTCCTGTGGATGTTTTTCACATAACTCGGGAAAGTACAGGGTATACAGTGCTTAATACACATTGGTGTAAAGGTATAACAAAATTACACCTTTTGTGTGCACTTACCATGAAAGTATAAGGATTGTTTGTTAGTTTGAACAAAGTAACATTCAAGATTAAGGCCAGTTAAAGTAAATGTTTTGGTTTTCATTACCGCCCACCCAAATTTTAACCCCCGCCTAAATATTATACAAATAATGAATGTTTATGAGTGCAATAGTGATAGTATTGTCATGAGTGTACATGTGATATAAAACTTTTCAATCAGCAAGATGAAGCTGAGTTGAATGGGATCTATTTCATCGTTCAAAGGATGAAAATATTCTCCCCATTTTTACGAACAGAAAACATTCATCAATTGTTGTGGATAGCATCCAAGTAGATCGCTGTCATTCGATTCAAGGGTAAAGATATCCAGTTAAACAAACGGTACAAGATTGTATTGCGGCATCTACCATGAGGGTGTTTTGTGCAGCCCTACTACTGATGAGTGTAAAGCAGGGTGTGGTTCAGCATAGAGATACAAAAAAAAGTTTTAAAAAAATGCAAGGTGAATGGAAAAAAAATACACAGTTTATGATGTACATGTAGGCCATATGTAATTGTTCGATTAATGAGCGTCGCTTGACCTACAATCCTCCAATGAAATGACAAGGATCTACTTTGGTACTACATAATTGGTGATGATTTTAAGAGAAAATCAAGGTCTTTATTGAAGGTTAAATCTTCCTGTTTATTTCTTTACTATTTCTATTTTTTGTTAATACACAGTACCCCAGCACATTTTCATCAACCCAGCCGCAGACCAAGTCATCACCTCCCCTGGTTTTCCAAGCTCCTACCCAAGTGACAACATCACAACGTGGATTGTTACGACATCGGAAAACAGACGTCTGTTAATAGTCTTCGAACATTTCAGCCTGGAGCTGAATGATGTCCTTCTAATCGGAGAAGGAGCTGATTTTGAGGACCAGGAAACCCTAGTCTCTTCATGGACGGGCGCCTCCACTCCTCCACCATTCATGTCAAATGGGATCACTGTTTGGATCACCTTCAGTTCAGACACGAACCCGTCTAACAGTACAGGATTCCGCTTGCGCGTTATTTCTGTTCCTTTTGGTAGGTGATTTATCTGAACTTCTGTTAAATTGAGAATTCGGCTTTGGAATCACTTTCTATTGTTATACCATGGTAATAGACTGTGAGTTTTATGATCCGTCAAGACTCTTGTACATTGCTCAGGGGAGAACATGAGTGATGTACCCAACTCGCTACATTACCTTGTTCCTGTACCCAACTCGCTACATTACCTTGTTCCTGTACCCAACTCGCTACATTACCTTGATCCTGTACCCAACTCGCTACATTACCTTGATCCTGTACCCAGTAGGGTACATTACCTTGATCCTGTACCCTACTGGGTACATTACCTTGATCCTGTACCCTACTGGGTACATTACCTTGATCCTGTGCCCTACTGGGTACATTACCTTGATCGTGTACCCAACATGCTACATTACCTTGATCCTGTACTCTACTGGGTACATTACCTTAATCCTGTACCCTACTGGGTACATTACCTTGATTGTGTCCACCGCTGGTTGTTTCCACCGTCTTGTACAATATTAGAAATAGCCCGGGTATGAGGTTGTAACTATGCTTGTACCATAGAGCAAGGACATTGTGTGTGGTGTGCATAGGGAATAGGGAAGGAATATTTTGATCAGTGAGCGCCATTGTTGTTAATTACAATTTGCTTGCCACTGTTCGTCTGCTTTTTTAACTGTGCCAATTTCATTGTAAAAATGTTGGAAGATTACAAGAGGTTTCTCTCCTGTTCTAAAGATGATTAGAATTTGGTCTTCGACCAAAGTTCAGTGAATTAAATTAGGTTGTTTTCTGTTGTAGTATTGCAATTCGTTCAACCTGACATTAAACAATGAAATGCACTGTTTAACAAAAAATGAATAAAGAAATATAATTTATTTTACTTTACTTTTTTCCGCCGCCTGCAGGTACCATAACAAAATAATTGTTGCATGTTGTGATTGAGGTCCATGGGTTTTGTAAACCAGGTGAAGCTTCGGCTGCGATTTGCCCCCTGGGGTGTACAAAACACCATGGACCCCATTACAGCATGCGGCAATAGTATAATGCAACTACCCAAAGTTGAACAAGCTTCAATAATTATCTGCTGAAGCACAAGTTCACATAATAAACTACATTGCCCATAGATGACAATAAATATTCAACTCAGTTTAGTTTATTGTGTGTTTTGTTCCGCACCATAGCGTCGAGACTTAAATGATACCGGCGCGTTATAAGTGCTCTTATTATTATTATTATTATTATTAATGTGCTTTTGATCTAACTGTTTTTGTTCTCTAGGAGGATGCATCTCAACCCCCTGCTTAAATAATGGAGAGTGCCACCTTGTGAATTCTCAGAGCGCTGATTACTTCTGTGTGTGTCAGCCAGGTTTCTCCGGCCTCACTTGTAATGTAGACGGTAAGCTGTAACAAAAAAGGGGGGATTTGTTTGAAGAGATAGTTGAGTATCGACCTTGAAAAGAGTAGACCTTCATAAGTTGGGAAGGTAGTGCATACTGCTCTACCAGCCAGGCTCCTAGTAGATCATAACCGTGCCTACATCGTTACGGACTGTGAAGGGGGTAACCATATTTCAGCCCCAGCAGTAGGTGGCAACTTGCCCATTTGTAATTTTCAGTGGTGAGACATCAGCTCTAGAAGTCAAAGGACCTGGGTTTGAATCCCACTCGAGTAATATACCTGTAGTTGATTTCACAGCACTCGGGAAAATTACTGATTATACAGTGTTTAACAAATATCAGTGTATGGGTAAACACTAAAGAGTATTTTGTTTACAGGTTTGGAAAAAACCCAATAAAATCATGGACCAGATATCATAAAAAATGTACCAGCAGAAGTTTTTTGTTCGCTGAGCAAGGAGCTGCGTTAGCTGAAAATATTTCATAATAATTTTCTGCTTTAGCGAAAATATGGTTGATACCAGTTACAGATTGTACATGTGATATGGCATTTTGTGCTGGTAACGTGATTTTGGTAAGCACAACTTTTGCTGTGTTTAGCTACTTTTTGTGCTAAAACTGCTCTATGAAATTGTTCCCAGGTCTTTAGCAGAACTCGTTAAACTAATCGAACCCCTCGAGAAAGACTCTACTAGGGTCAAAACATCAGGCCACTAACTATTTCTTTTGCGCTTATTCCGAAGGTCCTTTCAGTTGGTAAGCAGTAAGCAAAGTGATAAAATGTGTTACTATATAGGAAAAGTGCAAGGCATGCTTTACTTGCCATCGGTTATTGTGAGCAGGGCTCAATTTTATAGAACTGCCAAAAGCACAAAAATGTAACTCAGCACAATAAAATTATGCTTACCAGAATAAAGTTACCAGCCAAGAAATGCTGTCAAAAAATGTCACGCTGGTATCCTGCCAATGAATTGCTTTATAAGAAGAAACTTTTAAGCAATGTTTTCTGCTTAACTGCAGCTCGATGAAATTTGGGACCTGCAGATGAGCAACGCTGCAAGGCAAATCCATTGTGAATGTTGCCCCAGACACGATCACCATTGAAATACACTTACCACTCGTAATCATTTCTCACGCTGAGGGAAAGGCCAAACACAAATCTGGGCCCAATATCATAGCTGCTTATTTCAGCTGACATAGTGCTAAAACAGTCAGGCTGGCGGCAGTCAGGTTGGCAAGAGTATTTTGGTCGGTAAACTTTTTTTCCTGTAGCAGACTTACAAGGTAAATCCATTGTTCTTGGAAATGTGAGAATGCTCAGAACGGCGTAAACAACAGCAATTTACCTGGTAAGTCTGCTGCCACCAAGTGTTTAAAAGTCTCCCATTGAATGTGCTTCTCATCTTTCTAATGCTTATTATGAGCCCAGATCAGTCTTGTATGGTTGATGTGCCTTTGGAAGTCTGCAACGAGAGCTAGCAATGGGCCTTGAATTTTTACTTTGCAGATGCCATCTACATTGGTCAGGACTCGTACAACATCTCCTCACCGGGCTACCCTCTGGATGATTACCCCTTGGACATCGACATAACATGGAGGTTGCGTACCGATTCGAACAAACGAATTCGGGTCAACTGCTCATTCTTCGATACAGAAAAGGTCTATGATTTTGTTGGCGCTGGAGACGGCTACGACGACAGAGATCAAGCCACTGAATTCTTCTCCTGGAGTGGATCAAGACTTCCCCCTAGTCTCCTCTCAGACGGAAACACAATGTGGATTCGCTTCACATCAGATTCTGGAGTAACAGCTGCAGGATTTTTGTGTGTGGCAAGAGCCGTACAAAATGAAGGTAAACCCTAAAATGTACTGACGAGTATTAGAGCAAATTTGGGGCATTTGACAACAATGAAAATATCTTGTTAAGCCGTTGTCATGGCAACCTGCATTTTGCTTGTGCTGCGACGGAACCGTCTGGATGAGGCAGAAAATTAACGCTCAGGTCACTATAAATGAGAAAAAGTGTGAAGGTCATGGAACAAGCGTTACTCTGGCAAAACCATGCTCATTGTTACTCATGATCAAAGACCAGTTGCATTAACAGCTTACGCATGCTGGCACGCAAACTTGCACAGGTGCTAATAACGCCTAATGCACTCAATACATACGCTCGCGGTATTACTCAATGTAAAATCTTTTGATTGATTCTTGTCTGTCAGGAACACGCTGCAGAAAGAGGAATATTTCTGCTATTGCAACTGTATATTTTTTCTGACCGCGACTGATGCCGATTGTCTTTACATCATCGTATATATTCTCTGGTTGTAAACAATCGGTGACTGATATGTTCTTGACCATCTTGCTTAGGTGCAGCATCAACTTGAAAAGTCAGTCGCCAACTGTTTTTGTGTCATCGCAAGGTCGACCCGAGGGTGGCTTATAGTGACTTACAATTGTACCGTTGAAATGTTTCTATAATGTTGCTTTTGGTAGTGATGATTCTAACCATTACCTTTCAGGGAATTTAACCTGCCTGGAGGGTCAATTTGACTGTGGCCACTCTGTGTGTATCACTGAGAAGTGGGTGTGCGACTCCACAACAGACTGCCTGGATGAAAGAGATGAGCCAGACAGATGTGGTAAGAATAGGGGAAGAAAAAAATGGCCACGAGGTCTTAAATGGCTGCTTAAAACCAGCAGGGTTGCGGTCGTGCGCTTAAAACCCAATTCTCTTATTAGTATGGGAGTAAGCTTGACACTTTGGTCGGTGTTCAAAAATATTTCCGTTGCTATTTTTTAGAACTTTTTTAAGCTTCCGAAGTTATAATGTTCCCTTTAAAATGTTATGTATAGTAGAGTGTGCAAACGACTTTTTTGGGTATCTTTTGGTCAAGAGCATTTTCTCCAATATATAAATATAGTGAAGGCCTGGAATTTCATCTATGAAATTGTAAGGCCATTTTCATTCTGCAAAGGGCACTTCTGTTGGAAATTAAGATTAAAAAGTCTTAAAATGGGAAACTTTTGAAGGGGAATGAAGGCCAAGTCAAGGGAAACAGGGGTGGTGTAATTGCAGGTCAGTGATGCATTCTTTTCCCATGTGATATTCATTCTTTGTCTTACTTTTTTCGTTAACACCATCTAAAAAAATTGTGGGCCCCCTGATTTTCAATGCGGATTGGATGTTTTTGTTTTGATTATCGTGTGCAGGATGCTTAGTAAACAAATGTCCAGGAAACAGCACATGCATATCGTTCGATGCTAATGGCTTTGACTGTGAATGTCATAGTAGAGATGCCTATGGATCCTCATGCGAGAAAGGTAAAAATAGTTGGATCTGTGCAAAAACGTTGTATGTCGTTTTAAAAAATATTTTGTATCTCTCGCACGAAAATGCTCTGTGCAAAAAATGTTGTATCTCGGCACATACTTGATTTGTGTGCACCCAGGCTATTTTAGTCAAGATAAATGTTTTGACAATTTCAAACTCGGGTGTAGCGTAAGTGCTTTTTTAGGAGTGCAATTTTTGTGCACCGACACGATGAAATGTGTTTACTGTTAGTGCATTGTTGTGTTACTCAACTCTTTAAAAGCTTAACCAGCTCTCTTAAAGGTTCGGTAATCATTTGTTTTTTGTTGAAATAATGCTGATATATGGTCAAAATTATCAAGAAAGATGCAATAAAATTTATTTGTGAAAGTTTTAGTTAAATACAGTGTCTGCTTGTTGAGCAAACAGGAAAAAACTTTCAGGGTATTTTCACAAGAACCTTAAATTTATCGTTTAGCAAGGGGAAGGGGAACTATATCGATGGCTGCAGCTTTTGCGAACAAATATCAACCCTCACAAATCTGAGAAACGATTCAGGCATGAATCCTTTCTCAGGTTCAAATGTTTTTATTGACTTCTATAATCAAAACGGGCATTTCGGAAGAAATAATTTGGCAGGTTGCTTACTTCTGCCAAACTCAAGATTAAAACCTACATGTAATGGAGCCTTGAGACTCATCAGACAATTGATCTTCAATATGAAGGTGGCACATAAGGTCATTATGACATTATCAGGTGTTGGATGACATTAAAACAAGGTTTGATATTTGAAAACAGTTATAATTCATGAACCACACAATGGATTTTTGCAAGATCTTTTTCATCATTGGAATGGTCTTCAAAAACTAAAGAATCGATACACTTTATTGTGACCCCATTTGACCTTGACACTTTTGGTTCAAACAGGAAGTTGAAAGTTAAAAGAGTTTATATTTCATGAACTTCTTATCATTAAATCACCATTTTTTCATCCGGTTTTTGATCTTTGAGCCTGCTCAAACCATTGCACAGAGATGACAACAGTTTGACCTTGGCTTCTCGTCAAAACCAGACATTAAAGCGCATGCATGTATAGTCTTTGATTGAAACTGAATTGAGCCTTGAACCTCAATATTAAGACGGCACAGTTGTCACGACTTGATGATGCCTTCAGTTGTCAAGTTACATTAAATCAAAGTTTAAAAGCAAACAAATGTAAGTCTTGATCCCCACATTGGGTTGTTATATCAATTTATACATCATCTGAAAGGTCTTCATAAACTAAATAAATGCTACACAGATGCAACACCAATTTGACATTATCTTCTGCTTTAAACTGGATTTAATAAAAGCCTAAAAAAGCCATAGTTTCAGCTCTGTGATCATAACAAAATATTAGACATGCTTTCTGTGTAATGAATGACAATCAACTGCTTACATCTTTCAACTTGTACATTGAAAGCATCACATGGTGACAGGATTAAAATAATTTTATTTTTCAAACTCTGTAAAAAATTTTGCCATTGAAACTAGTTAGACAATTCAACCTAAACATCAAGATGACACCTGAACAATGACATCATCATGACGTCCTCGTCAGGTGTCAAATTATGTTCAATCAAATTTTAAAACGTGAACAAACCTCATGAACAACCTTATTGATTTGTACAATCTACACATTATTGGATAAATCTTTAAAAACTGAACAACTGCTTTCCAAATGTGATTCCAATTTGGCGTTGTCTGCTGGTTTAAACCAGTAGTTGAAAGGAAAACCATCCAAAAAGCCGTCATTTCAAGTTGAAAGGTCAGCAAGTTTTAGTCATCATCATTTGATGGCATCAGTCATGAACACCTTGTTTTTGTAAAATGACAAAAACCTGAGTTTCCAGTTTTCATCTGAAATGTTTTCTTCTTGTAGCCAGTCCCCTTCTAAGCTGCCAACTCTCCCTGATTCTGCAGGAAGTACCCTAAAAATAAACCATTCTTTCCATGTTCTGATGAACAAATTTGAAATCTCCCTGATTATGGAGTTTTTTCCCTATTATGTTGAATGTAATTTTCTCCCAAATTGTTGTACAAAATCACCCTGATTGCAAGATGCAAATATGGGCAGCTCTGCCCCTGACCAAGAGTAGCTTTTAGCCTTGTTTGGGGCAGACTTGTATTTCAACCAATAAAATAGTTCAAAACAAACAGTCTAACACAATGTCTGGTTTCTACAGTGCTTCAGCGCATCTTCATCAATGTAGGCGAATCAAAAGAAATCACTTCGCCAGATTACCCCTTCCTCAATCTGACAGACACTACTTGGGTTGTAAACACAACAAATGACAGGAAACTTCGGATAACATTCTCCAACTTTAGCACAGTGCAAGGCGAGGATTTTATCTACGTTGGAGATGGTGATGTTTTCAGGAATGATTCCAGCCGTTTCTTTCAGTGGAGTGGCACCAACCGTGCTCCACAGTTGATTTCAAGTGGAAACACGGTGTGGATCACCTTCAGCTCCACTTCTGGTTCTGCCTCTAACTTCAGTTTAAACATCATCAGCGTTCCATCTACAGGTGAGTGTCCAACTCAGAAAATATCTTTGGAGGAGGCCATCTATGTGTTTACACATCAAGCAGCACCACTAACACCATTAACCAATAGGAAACAAGAGTAAATACATGTATTAAGTTTTAGGTGTGGGAGGAAAACCCCAAACGAGGAAAACCCATGCAATCAGGTAGGGACTGGAAACTCGATCCACATGCAAGGGTCCAGTCTGAGGTGGGTTTCAAACCAGTGTCCACAGAGGTGAAAGGTAAGGAAAGAAACCACACTGCCAACCTGATCCCCTATCAATAGGAAAAGTTGCTTTCAAAAGTTAAATGCAAAATAAAAAATGCTCGTTTAGGTAACAACCCCTCCCCACATTTTTTTTTAAATCGAGTGTCTGGGCTGTGTTTGGAAACCTTAAGGCCCATGATACTGTCCCCGCCCCCCCCTCCCCCACACACACACCTTCTTGGGTCACTACTGAACCTCTTAACTATTTTTTTTCCCAGAACTAATGTGCTCTTTCAAGAAATATCTTGAGTTTGTATCTTTGATTGTCCCTGTATGTTGAACTACACGTACATGGGATCAGGGCCCAATTTCGTAGAGCTACTAAAGCACAAAAACAAGCATGCTTACCAGAAAAGGGTTACCAGCTGAAATACCATTTCATGTGTAGCATCTGTGAGTGGTATCATGCTTATTTTTGCTTAGGAGCTCTAAAAAACTTGGTCCAGGTTGGCTTAGTGGTTTCTTTATCCTGCTTTTCACCTTTGCTACGGTTCGAATCCCATCTCACACCAAAGCCTTGCTTGTGGATTGGGTTTTCAGTCTCTACCTTATGGCGCGGGTCTAAGTTCCCCATTGGGGTAGTCCTCTCCTACATCTAAAACTGAACATTTCTTCTAGTTTCTGTTATTGGCGCTATTCAAAATATTGTGCTGTTGGATGTGTTATAAAATAAATGTATGTTAAACTAGTTCACATTTGTAAGAACCTCTTGTATGATGAGAAATTTAAATTCATTATGTCAAGACACTGTTGACCCCCACCTCTTTTGGGGTGGGTGTTGATCAAGGAAGAGAAGGGGAAGAATTACACTTTTGTACCTGAATTAGACATTACTGTGTTAGGTGTAAACAATTAAACCTAAATTATCAACCCAAGTTTGCTTAATTGTTATGCTATGAGCCAGCCATCTGTCTTTTCTTCGGATATTTAAGATGTTTTCATTTTAAATGTGCCACCAGTGTGTCCAACCTGGTTCCTCCTACCGGGATGTATGAAACCAGGCTTTCTGCTTGTTCTCACCCATGCTTTGCTGAGATGTAATACAAAGAGCCATTCCAACAGCTTTATTCCACGTACTGCATCTCTTTAGAACCTCTAGCCTGGTGCATGTATCCCTCCATCCTACAATCTAGACTGTTTTATCGGGAATATAAATACCTACCTTTATCTCCCCAGAGTTTTTTTACTCTTAAATATGTTCTTCTTTTAACCCGTTTCTAACAGTTGCTTTAGCCTTGTTTGGGCGAACTTGCATTAAAAAAAATAGGAAAAAAAAATATATATATATGGTCACTTTCTCATAGAGATTAATCTAATGGTCCACCTTTATTTAAATTTCCTTTAAACCCATGCAGACTCTATAACTTGTTCAGAGGATGAGTTTGACTGCGGACACTCAGTCTGTATTGAATCTCAGCTAAAATGCGACGGGCATGACGATTGCTCCAATGGATATGACGAACGTGACTGTGATGGTAAGGATGTTAGAACTTTTAAACTGCTCTTAATTTTTGTCTGAACCGGATCGACTGGTTAAGTTTTAGGAAGTCAGAGTTTTGTATCTCACTACAATTCTGTTTGCAATCTCGCCCAGATTCAATTGTTGAAGGGCACAACTTTGTTTTCCTTGCAAACAATGTTTGACTTATTCATATAGTCTTTGAATATTGGCTAATTTGGTAAAGTTTCATGGGCATTCCATCAGGAGGTAATAAGAGTTTGTATGATACTATTTTACCTGCCTGTGCATAATATGTGTACCTTAATAGCGCAATGGAAATCCTTGAGAATGTGTGGCATCAGCTTTAATAGCAGACTCTCTGAAAAAAACATATACAGTCATAATTCCCATTTACTCACAATCCTCAAACATGGAGGCTTAAACACATGTGCTTATATAATTAAGAGATAACACTCCAGTCATTAGGCCATTAAAGCTCAATTATACATTTATTTCATAAGATTTTGACTCAAGTGCAATTCTTAGTTTGTAGTTATTGTTTGCGTATCTTTGGTTTGCCGTAACACCATATGATTGTTTAGCCAAATAGATTGTTCTTGTATGAATTTAATTTGGTTTTACCCTTACACTTATAAGTATTAAGCACTGTATACTCAGTGCTCTCCCAAGCTCTGTCAAAAAAATCCATGGGCAATCACTCGAGTGGGATTCGAACCCACGATCTTTGCATTGCTAGAGCAAATGTCTTACCACTAGACCACCGAGCTAGCCCGATGGCTAGAGGCAGGTTCGAATCCTCAGCAGCGGGCACTGCAACGATTTAAGTTCTTGTATGAGCTATCTGGTTATTAGTATACTGCTGCAGATTAGATTGGGAATTGGGAGATTGCTTTTAGTTCTGATAAGAGCTTATCCTGCTGTTAATTTATTCTCCGAATGGATAGGACAAAATTGAGGGACACACATGCTATAGCTTTGTGGATCTAGGCGACTTCTCATAGTCTATTCACTGCGGTGGAGTGAGATATTATGGTCTCACGTTTTGCTCTGGTCATCTGGAGACTGGTACTGGTAGTAGATACAGCTGGACTAGTTCTATCAGAACTGAATAGAATTTTCCTAAATACTCTGCAGCAGTAGACAAATTGGAAGAAACTATTACGAGTAAATTTGCAGGTACAACCATGTGTAAATCTCTTTGAGAAGGAGTGTTGGCTTTGAAAAGATGTTGTGGTCTCGACGTTTCGAACAGTAGGCCTATACTCGTCTTCAGGAGCACAGTATACTGTTTGAAACGTCGGTACCACAATGGCTCTTTCATGTCTTTGTACACTAAAAGAGATTTACACATGGTTGTTCCCACAAGTTTCAAACATCACTTAGTAGACAAATAGCCGAACAGTTCTTACAAGCAAACTCGACATATCAAAGAAGTAGGGCTGAGCCTTAACTCTAGACCAGTGTACATTGTCTAATAAAAACTGCTGTAGGCCTTTTAACACCACTTTTAAACTTGCCCTGGATGATGAGCTGCTAAATACTGCCCAACCCACTTGTTTATAATGGTCATATTTCTTTATTTGCAAATGCTTATTACAAAACTTTGAGTGAGTGCATGTAATTTTATTTGACCAAAAAAATGGTTATCTTTGCTTCTACATCAGAAAGATAAATGTTTGGCTACTTTACAAAAAGTTTAAGCACAAGGCCTGATTGAGTAGAAACTATTTTCACATAACGTTACCCCAAACCAAAATATAAACTTATACCTCGACCATGCAATGTCAACAAACAAATTATTTGCTGTCATTGTTTTCTCCTATTTACAGCCTGCAATACAACCAGCTACGTCACACTTGATTTTGACACATCGTTCTCGATATTTTCATCCAGTTCGTCAGACGGTTACGGCAGAAACTGCAGATGGACCGTGAAGGCCCCTCTCAATGCCAGCATCCTGATCCACATGTATCGCTTCGATATACCTCAGAGTTCAGTAGTCATTATCTCTGCTGGAGAAAGAGTAGACTTATCTGATCGATCGACATGGCTTGCCTATTTCCAACAGGGTCATCAAGACCCTGGTTACATTATCTTTGAAACTCAGACAATTGGAATTTTGTTCAGTGGACCATCTTCTGATGCTGGGTTTCATTTTGGTATTGAAGCAGTGCACAGTGGCAAAGGTAATGGCTATGGTTGTACAAATTTCACCTGTGAAAGACTGCCCTTACAGGTTTGGTCTTAGTTTTTATCAACGTAATGCTGACTTTGGCAAAGTTATCAAGAAAGATACAGTAAAAGTCACATGTGAAAGCTTTAGCTGCATACAGTGTCTACTTATTGAGAAAACAGCAAAAAACTGTCAAGGTATTTTCACAAGAACATGGAACCTGTTTAGCGAGGTGACAGTGGCATGGGTACCAACTGCATCTCTGGCTGCGGCATTCGCATATGGACACCAATCCTCAGAAACCTGAGGAAAGATTCATGTGCATGAATCATTTTGCAGATTCAAGTGTTTTTATTGATTTCTAATCACTGAGGCATTTCAGACAAAATAAATTCACAGGATGCTTCCTACAATCACCATCTTTATAACAAGCGAGCTTTCGGATAAAAATGTCTTTTTTTTTCTTCTTTTCGGGTCATTACCAAAGTACGACCCTACCTTTAAATATAAATAATACAGCATTCATGTAATACAGTGTTCATTGGCGTGTCGTGGCCGAGCGGATAAGAGCACCGGACTCAAGCTCTGGTGTTTTTCCGACTCAGCAGAGTGTGGGTTCCAGTCCCGGTCGTGACACTTGTGTCCTTAAGCAAGACACTTAACCATGATTGCTTCGTCCTTCGGATGGGACGAAAAGCCGTTGGTCCCGTGTGTTGTGTAACACACGTAAAAGAACCCAGTGCACTTATCGAAAAGAGAAGGGGTTCGCCCAGGTGTTCCTGGTTTGATTGGCTGCATAATGCGCCACAGCACCTTGTAAACCATTACCTGGTGCTATGTAAAGGAGTAGGTCTCATACATTGTGTACTTCAAACGAAGCCTCACATACCTTGCAGGAAATTAATGTTGAAGTGCCTTGAGCGTCACTGAGTGACGGATATGAGCGCTATATAAGAAGCCATTATTATTATTATTATTATTATCATGTACCTGAAACTAATGGACCTCATGCATTTTTGTCACCACACTGCCATCTTAAAGGGTTAAAGGAAGATAACACAATGGAAACGCACATCTAAGTACTCAAAACACATGTGTAGATGAGCAACATTCTTTTGACCTCTACTCAAATGGCACGTACTCAAATGTGCCTAAGACCTGTAGAATAGAATGAAGGAAAGTTCGCCATGAAGTGGTAATAGATTCTGCTATATCTGTGGAATTGAGCATCATCAGTCACAGAATACTGGAATTTTTTTTTTCTTTTTTTTTTCCCCGACCAACACAGGTTACACCCATTGTAAAGTCTACCCATACGTACATCTCAATGAGGAAAGGTGTGATGGTATTTTGCAGTGTCCAAATGGAGACGACGAAGTTGGCTGTGGTAAGAGTTTAATGATACTGGTTGGGTGGCTGGGTGGGCGTAGTGGTATCTTTCCTCCCCTCTTACCTCCATGAACCTGGTTCAAATCACACCAGGGTAGTACGTGGTCTGGGCTTTCAGTCCCTATCTGATTACTTGGGTTTTTCCTGGAAGAATTCTGCTGTTGTTTTTACCTCCCACATTTAAAACTGAGACTTCCTTCCTTGTCTTCTCGTCATGGGGTTCTTGGCATAGTGATTAAGTTTTATTTTTTTGGAGTCCTTAGTTGCACAACCAGCATTAATAAATGAAATGAGTGAATATAAAAATGACTTATTGATTGATTGGTATCCTGATCGTTTAATTGATTTTTCTTCGCATAGTGACACAGCACATGTTCAAAAGGCACTGCAAACAACAACATTATTAACTCTTTTGCATGGATCCATGCTGAATGCCTTTACCAAATTGTTCGAAGGACGGCAGGACTCCAGCATTCACTAAAAGAGGTTTATTCATAGCCCATGACATCATCATACAGCAAGGCTATGGTGGCCTATTAATGCCACTCCATAACACCAAAGACCTGTTCTTTTCACATACCAGCCAAAACTGTGTTTAGACTGATGATATTGCATTGCCACGAGGCCTTTCATCTCTGTCCTGGACTGGGCATTG
The DNA here is from genome assembly GCA_023634235.1 of Pisaster brevispinus. NCBI lineage: Eukaryota > Metazoa > Echinodermata > Asteroidea > Forcipulatida > Asteriidae > Pisaster > Pisaster brevispinus. The sequence goes on from JAMKCF010000026.1 coordinate 2,339,985, forward strand.
GGTTGACGATCGGTCATGACATCATGGCTCCCTAACGGTCTCATCGTTCTGCAAAAAACACAAACGTAAAACAAAATTTGATGATGTAGTGAATGCAGGTGAACATAATAAAAACCCAATAAATACGAAGGCAAACCTTGCTTAAGCTTCAACTTAGGAAGAGCACTGTTACTGCAAGCAATTATTAGATAAATGGCATTGTAAAGTTGTGTTAAAGTGAGTTTTATACAAAACGTAATTTCAGATTGTCAAGTTGGTAGACATCTTTGCGCTAATGGTATAAGTGTCAGCAACCCTGATGCAGAATGTGATGGCAATGTGGACTGCATAGACTATTCTGATGAAGGGATAAGTTGCCATGCATGTAAGTTCATATCATTAGGAGAAAATACATGGAAGCTCCCTGGAGAAGAAATTAAACCCCTCCTACAGGATGATAACGTCTTCCAGTGATCCACCATTGATCCACCATTTGAATCCAGTCAACTGCACGGGTTGTATTGTGGCTCAAGTGCCGAAACTACATGCGGCTTTGTAGTACGTGTGTGAACAGTATATGCTGTTTATGCATTCACTACCTGTATTAGTTTTAGCTATCATTCATGAACACCTGGGACAGTACAGTTTATCTATTCTGATTGGTCGAGGGTAGATTACGTTTCCATTTTTAAACAAGCGATATAAATACAGGGTGGAATGTTTATTAGTTCAAATGTTAAACATGCATTTTTGATTATCTTTCTGATTTATTAATGGTAGCGATCGCAACCAGTTTAATGGTCAAACGAAATTACATGCACTCACTAAAAAGTGTAGTAAAACATTTATAACATTTATCATCCACATTTGAAAAGGAAAGAAATGTGACCATTATAAACAAGTAGGTTGGGCAGATTTTAGTAGCCAACAGGGCAAGTTGAGAAGTGTGTGTATAGCCCATAGCATTTTTTTGGAGACAATGTACACCAGGCTAGTGTTAAGGGCAAATCCTGACCTTATTTACAAATGTGCTGTATGACTCTGATATACATGCGCTATAATCAGAAGTAAACAAACAAACAAAAGTAGCAAATCAATCTGAAAGCATATGTTGGGCACTATATACTTGATTCCCTTGGTTTCATGTCTTTGTTTTATTCAGCCTACTGTGTGGATATTGAGAATACTATCTGCAGAGAAATCCTGCCGTATAAGACGACTCTCTTCTCGAATGACCTGGGGCTTTCACAGCAGCAAGCGAACGACTTGATAATGGAGCATCTGCCCCAGATCATATCCGACTGCAGCGAGGCACAGCAGGTTGCACTGTGCAGGTCAATCTATCCAGCATGCCCTCGTTTCACCTCGGACCAGGTTTGCTCCTCTGCATGTAAGGATGCCATGGAATGTGCAGGACTAACAGGGAACTGGACTCTGCAATGTGATGTCTATCCTGATCAGATGTCTTGTGAAGCAGACATCTGTGGATTCAATGAGGAGGGTAGGTTGGATTCCTCTCAAAATTGCACTAATAATGATAATACAAGTATGGCTTCTGACTGGCACCCCGAACAAAGATATTTACGAAATAGGGAAACTGCCAACATTAGGGCTAGATAGATAGCTCAGTTGGTAGAGCCCCGGCAAGATTACCAGCCAAAATACCATTTCACATGTACAATCTGTGACTGGTGTCCTGTTCATTTTAGTTGAGCAGAAAAGTTTCAAGCAATTTTCAGCGCTTAAGCAGCTCTATGAAATTGGGCCCTGGCTTGTAGCGAGCACCATCACTGCTTTAATGATACTTAAAAACGGCAATGAACTTGTCTGTTAATCCCTCATTTTCATATCCAGAAATCTATAATAATGCAGATAAAAACAATCAGGGAAAAAATTTGTACAGCTTCAGTACAAATAGAAAATGTTTAACAAAGAAAAATCTTTCTCAACAGAACTTGTTATCGGCCAAAATAAACATGTAAGGTATGCTGATACTGATCACCACTTTCCTGCTAATTTATGGTTTTCTCCAAAAGTTTGTAATTAACAGCTCTATGAAATTGGCTCCAGATGAGATTTTCTTGCAATGAAAAGGTCATGTGCAAACTGGATACCTCAAAGTTTAATATAAATGCTAGTGAAAAGATCCAGTGGTTAGACTCCAGGACTTACAATCACAAGGTTGTGGTTTCAAATCCTACCAAGCTAACCGCTGATTTGATAATGACTTAAACAAGTATTGTCTATAGTAACTGACTAACAATCTCTTAATCTCTGCAATTCATAATCATGGATGTTAAACCAATGTTTGCATGGGAGAGATTGGCTATTGTCAGCTTAGTGTTTGAACCTCCCGTGGGAGTCTGCCGAGTTCACTTGACAGGAAGATCATCTAACCAACTCTGCTGTTTAAGTTGCTATTCATGCAAGTTGCTAGTTCAAAAGTTTCAAGAAAGTGCCAGACTCTCATCCACTGGAGAGTCTAAAAGTATCTCAACTTGCAGCATGCAGCTCAACCACAGTCATATACATCTCATCAACGTACTGCGGTCATCCAAAAGTCAAGTACCTCTCAACATCAGACGTCAAGTACAGTATCCTATGCGAGGCTTTGGAGCTCACTACCTGTTTCTGCTGTTGGAGCCCAATCTAGACAATCTTCTAAGTCCATTGTTAATAATAATAATAAACAGCATTTATAAGGCGCATTATGAACCACAGATTTCTCAATGCGCCTAACAATAAAAACAAAAAGCTAAAAGCCAGACCAATTAAAATATAGGATTAATACTATGTAAACTGAAAAAACCGACATAAAAAGATTCTACAAAAGATTTAAAACATTAGAAACAACAGACCTAGATAATAATGTGTTCCTAACACTCCCCAAGCTCATGAACTTTCTTTGCTTTTTCTACTAGCTGCTTGTGCTCTTGAGTAGGGCTCAATAAAAATTATATATATGTTAAACTTTACAATGCGTATATCGCTGTTTTAAACTTGTAGATGTAATAAAGACAGCATCTGGCGCCAGCATTCGTCCAGCAGCCTCTCCACTTCTAAGGCGAGTCAAGAGAATTGTCGGTGGGAGAGAGACGCAGATCACAAGCTGGCCTTGGATTGCGTCATGGCGGTTCAAGGATGGAAAGCATGGATGTGGGGCTACTCTGATCAGTCCATTATGGGCTGTTACAGCGGCACACTGCAGGTAATTAAACATGCAAGAGAGATACTGGTAGATAGTATGTGGGATGCGAGTGGTGGGCTCCTCTAGTTCACTGACTACTTCTGCGGATTCGAAGAACGTCTTGGAATCAAATAAATAGTCATTTAACCTTCATGTGTCAAGTGCTATTTCAGACTGGGCAGGACATTTATTGGCAGTAAGGCATCAGACAATTGCTTTAAAAATAAAAAGAAAAAGAGAAAGAATTGTTTCTTGGACTTAAAGGTGTTATATGGGATTGGTAGAGCTGACAAAATAGTTGCAGACAGAGTTCATGTTTTGTGTGCTTATGGTGTGATCAACCAGATACATGAAGTATAAAACAAACCTGTGAAAATTTGGACTAATTTTTTCACATAAGTCGGGAGAAAATAGTAAAAACCATGCATAGTTTTCAGCATGAATGTGAACACATTGTCCTTTAATCAGGTTGTAACAACCAAAAGCAGCTGTTGCAGTTTCTGGGGGTTTTCATATACAGTTTTCTTGAATATGACTTCATTTCAGAAGTAAAAAGAAAAAAGGGAAAACATTATTTCTTGGTCTTAAATGCAGTTCCCTCTTTGTATCCTCTCATTTTGTAGTAAGTGAGCCTTTTGTGACATTATTGAACTTCTGTAATTGTGTTTACAATACATCATATTTTAATACATCATGTTGTGCCTTTGATTTCAGTGCGGATTTAGACCATTTGGTGTTTGGTAGTTCGTACTTAAATGTTTCGACTTCGTACCCGCATGTGCGTCGTATCGCCAAAGCGTACAAACATCCGGCTTACAGTAGCTCCACCTACAATAACGACATCTTGTTGCTGAAATTGGAGTCACCGGTAGAGCTGAGCGACGCCATCCACCCAGCTTGGCTAGCAACTGAAGACAACGAAGCAGAGATCTTCCAAACCTGCTATGCATTGGGATGGGGCTCCACGAGTAATGGTGGTAATCAAGTTTACTTTGTCTATGTGGTCCACATTAAGTGAAACGCCCATTAGCCCAAAACTCTTAATTCTATTAACCAGTTTCAACCTGACTATTATTATCAAAATTACTAATATCCTTAGTTAAATATGGTAATATTACAAAATTGAATTTATTGATCTATCAGGTTATGAATTTAATCACAATAGCAAATAGTAATTATTGCTTATCTAATTTGAAAACTTATGATTATAACTAAATGCTTATATGTATTCTTTGTGAAGAAGGCAGACCTTGTACAAGCTTCAGCTTCACCTCCCCATACTATTATTAAGTTCCCTTAAAGTTTTCACTTGAATGTACTCCCTCATAGTATGGAAATAAACCTGAAACCTGAAACCTGAAACCAGCTGTTATTAGAATAATAACTATAAGATAGACACTACTACAATCTGTCACCTTCACTTTCCCAAGGCCAGTGGCCATGAGCTTGTTTCAAGGCGAAGGTGTTTTGAACCATTCAGTTGTTTTAATCAGGCGAATGTAGATATATGTAATAAAACAACATGTGAAAGTTTCATTGTGAAAGGTGGTAGCATTTTTGAGATATCGCCGGAAATCTGGAGAGGTTCTGTCCATGCAGGAAGAGTAATCCGCAATTGGAATACACAATCTGAGAAACGTTTCATCCATGAACATTTCTCAGATTGAATTTTTGAAAATCCCTTTCTCCAAAACAATATGTTCCTCAGAAGGGAATCGTTTCTCAAAATGTTGTACATTACCAACAGCTTCAGTGTTTCCTACCAAATACATTTTTATGGTCATTAATTTTTGGAGTACCCTCCATTTTTTGCCATATCACCTACTTTAGTATGAAAAGAGATTTATAGTGGCTTGGACGGGCTGGGGACCAGCTGCTGGTGTAAAATCAGGGAAATGTTGTAGAGCATGGCTGACTGTTTTTTTTTCTTCAATTTCACAAGACATATTTGGCCAATTTGTATGATTCAATCTTGCTTGCTTATTAATTTTAAACACCTTTCCCGGTACTTTAGAGTATAATCTAGTACCTGGTGGAGTTTTGTAGATTTTTTTTGTCTGTAAACTTGCAGGCGGTAGCTGAATAAACTATCTGTTCAAACCTCATTAACGCACCGTCAGATAAGAGAGATAGTTTTAAAAACTGCTTCACCCAAACTGGCAAGTACTGACCCGAGTTGTAGGCAAACTCCGGTACACTCCTAATGGGTGATTCAGAGAATTATTTTGACTGGGTTCCCTGTATAGTCCCTAGAAATAAATCCAGAGATCCTTGAACTTGACTTTGCTCTTCAACTCTTTATATGGACAATATTTCTCTCTCAAAGTTCTTAAGGTTTCTTCTCTGTAACTAATAGTCTATGCGATTATATTTTGAAAAATGCTGGCATTTGTAGCCAAAAATGTTAGACCAATTTGTTGTTGGCACGAGTATGTTTTATGCACATTTAGTTAAAAAAATAGTTATAGGTGTCATAAAGTAATTAATGTCTTAACTATTGGGTAGACTTTGTACCCAAATCGTTTTGTGAGCCACTTTGGTAATTTTCATTACAAAAAAGCTCCATTAAAGAAAGAGGCTCAAATGAAACATCCTTTTTGTCTGACAGCTTACACCTGTTATCTCCCTGTAATTCCTTTTTCAAATAGTGAACATAATTTGATCATGCACAAGCCAGTAGAGCTGCTGACTGCTCCAGGCAGGTAAACTGCTCATCCATTAATTTTAATGACCCAAGTAATGCAATGTAAACACACCTAATTGGTGAAAACGATTAATAGTTTCTGAATTTTTAATCAAGCTTTCTCGTTATGACTTATTATCAAAGTGTTTTTTCCGATTGTTTCTAGGATTCTATTCACAGGTCTTAAAGGAGGTGTGGCTCCCTATCCATCCTCTGGAAAAGTGCCAGAATAATTCTAAAATCCGAGGGAGCATCATTCTTTCCTCCAATCAGATCTGTGCTGATGACGAAGTTCATGGAAATTCAACGTGTAATGTATGTTAATCAACAAAAACTAATTGTAATGAAGACAAAAGGAAAAACTGTACTGAATTTCTAATGCTTGCTCAATTTCAGACATTTTCATAGATGTTTTACTTTGTAACTATTGCTTACTGTAAACAGCAAACTAGGTAGATTGTAAGAGTGCGTACTGCAAAATCTTCTTCATTGTGTATTTATAAGGCATGCAATTAAATACCTGATTTCCTCTTTTTACTCGAAAACTCTTACCACCTCATCAAACTTTAACGGCATGGTTTGTTTGTTTCTGTTGGACTGACGACTGATTAAGCTTTACACATGTGTGGGACAACGCAAAGCACCATAGTCAGAGTTCAACACTTTGTTGAAGTTGAGTTTTGTGTTAGATTTTTTAGAAGTAAGAAAATCTCTCAGGGAAGTTTGGCTTATTAGTGGTTCCATAGAAAACTGAAATCCACCTTTCAAAAAGTAGTTAACTTGGCTGTTTTGTGTGTGTGTGAGTTTGTTTTCACATTCAAACCGGGGACCTATAACAAAAGAGGACAATAGGGTCCCCGGTTGGGTAAAGGTCCCCAGTTGGAAATTGTGTACAAAACCAATGGGAGCTGTTGCCAAAAAGTTAAAGTCCAAACAAAAGAGGGACAATAGGAGGTCCCCGATTGGAGGTGTTTACACACTTGTGTGTGTGTGTGTGTGTTTTTTTTGTTTTTCACCACAAAATGCATCTTTATAAATGCTTTAATACACTCATATGATAGTCTGATGCACCAGACTCAAGTTCTGGTGTTGTCAGAGTATGATGGGTTTGGTTCAAGCTGATTCTTTTGATAACTCTGTGAGGGGACTGTCATTTATTACAGACAGGGTGCATTTGAGTGCACCTGAAATTACACTATGATTGTTTCTCTTGAAAAAGTGTAGAGTACAGTGTTGGATAAATTGATGCTATTTTTTTCAACTCTCTTTACAGAACCACCCCTACTCATAAGAGAGATTTTAACCACATTGTTGTCACCCACAATCGTTTTCTTACTGTATTGACACCATGTAGTTCTTCAATAATCATACCTAACTTGTTACACTACTATTTTTATTACTTTTCTTGTTATTCAACAGGGTGACAGTGGGGGTCCGCTTGTGTGTCTCAGCGAAAATGAACGCTGGAAGTTGGTTGGCATCACAAGTTTAGGCCTTAAATGTGGAGAACCAGGGTCTCCTTCAATTTTTGCCAGAGTCTCCAAGTACATTGATTTCATTAGATACACAATAGCATCAGGTAAATGATGGAGCCATGAGCTACTCAAAGTACCAATGGACCTTTAAGCATTGACATGATCATGCCGTCATCTTAGACTTAAAGCCGATCCCTCTGCTGCCACTTCCCAGGTTGTACCCTAAACTCTGAGTGTGATTCTTAGCTATATGGCCGCCCGGGTTGTAGATAAGCAGGACAGCTCTTTTTTACTACTTATTAGTCTCCTGATTTTCGAAATCTGGTCCATGGCAGTATAATAAATAGCAATGCAAGTTCTCAAAGAACAAAATATACACAGCAAAGTAGATATATACACATGGTGTTACTGCAAAATGAATATACATTGATACCACCATGCAATGCCTCAAATCCCACACATCTACTCAAGAATAGCAAAGTTTGTATGTTCGAATCCCCACCTGAGTAATATGCCTGTGTTTTTTGTTGTCACTGGACACCGGGGGGCGGGGGGGGGGGGCAGAGCGGGAAGTATTGAGTATACAGCGCTTTAAACACATATTTTTGTATGGGTAAAACCAAATAATAAACAAAATAATGTTTTGCAATTGTTTTTGCAGATGGATATCCACAGCACAGCATTTACCTCGCTGCTGGAAACTCAACCACTATAACTTCACCATACCATCCAGACAGCTATCCCATCAATCTTGATGTGTCATGGGTCATCAAAACTGATGAAGACAGAAAGATTCAGATCCTTTTCTCAAGCTTCAATACCCAAAGAGGCGGGGAGTTTTTCCGGGCCGGGGACGGTGTTGATTTCACAAGCAAGGGGTTCTTTGAGTGGTCTGGAATAAAGAGTCCACCTAAACTGCTGTCCAGTGGAAACAGACTTTGGTTGAGTTTCTCGTCCGATGAATTTATTTCACATCCTTGGAATGGGTTCTCCTTGACAGCTGTTAGTGTTCCCCAAACAGGTATGTTTTCAGTGTCTTTAGGGAGCATCTCAAAAGTCAGAACAGTAGTATTTCTTGATGGATCGGTTTTAGTTGTTTCAGCTGGCATTCATGGACTGGTCAGTTGGACCGCCGGAGCTTCCTTTGGAATGGTGAAAATGCCACTGCACACTATCTCTCGTGTTTCCATAGTTCGGAATAAAGTTGTGGTCCAGGAGAACATTGTGGCAGTTCACTAGATTGCTGTGGGAATGATCTTTCGTGCCTGGAATGTGACTGACTTTGGAAAGATCTTTTTCTATTTAATAGTAGAACTTTTTCCCCCAGTAATCACACTACTTTTCACATATCCCCACACAATTTAAAAACAAAATTACATGTTTGGCTTTGAAAGCCAAAAATGGTTGATGTCTTTGTCAACTTTAACAACAGCCTTTATTCTAACAGTTATCCATTTACTCATGTAGAGAGGTAACTAAATTTTAAAAGTGTCTTGCTTAAGGACACAAGTGTCACAACTGGGATTTAAACCCAAACTCAGGTAACTGATCTCTGAGATCCTTGGTTTTAATTCTCTAGATCGCTCATCTCCTACTTGCCACTAATCATGCTAACATAAATTTCCTTCCTTGCTTTTACTTTTCTAAAAGAAACCTTGAACTGCTCGAGTGATCAGTTTGACTGTGGGCATTCCGTTTGCATCACCACGAGATGTGATTATGTACCAGACTGCCTGGATGGGGTTGACGAGTTAGCGTGTGGTAAATATAGAGCATTCATCAGCTTATTAGAAAGTTGAAGGTAACTCTAGTACTTTGAAAGACCCTTTAATGTCACTTTAATGGAATTCACACTGTTGGTTCCTTGTACTTGGAAGAGGAGGGGTACTGGAACCGGGTATTTTGTAAACTTTGAACTAGTTCCTGGTTAAGTGAACCATGCAGTCAGAGCTGCCATGTCTCCCTGATTCTGCAGAAAGTTTCCTAAAAAAAAAACCCCACCTTTCCATTATCGATGAACAAATTTCAAAAATCTCCCTGATTATGGAAACTTTCCCCAGCTACGTTGAATGTAGTTCTAAATATCTCCCTGAGTGTTGTACAAAATCGCCAGATGCAACTATATGCAGCTTTGTTAAGTGGAGTTAAAGATTTCAAAGTTATGAAGAGAATGTTACAGAAATTTCACTTTAACCATTAGGACTGCTTAAACTGTTATGGGTATTTACGAAAAGAGTAACTCTGCTTGCATCATACAACAAGTAATGTTTTATTCCCCCATGTCTGTAGAGAGAAGCCCGTTCAGGCATTTCATCGCAGCGAACGATACATTGGACATCTCTTCACCGGCTTATCCAGAAAGGTATCCAAACGACCTTGATATCGTATGGATCCTCAGCACTGAGAGTGACCGCAAAATTTCAATCATGTTCTCCAGTTTTTCCACCGAGAAAGGCTACGATGAACTACATGCTGGAAACGGCAGTTACCCATTAAACCAGTTCTTCCTGCACTCGGGCAGCATTATCCCACCAGACGTGCTCTCAACCGGCAGTGTCATGTGGCTGTGGTTCACGTCAGACTCCAGCTTTAGCACACAAGGTTTTTCTTTGACGGCTGTCAGTGTCCCCTCACCACCAGGTATTGGCTAACTAAAAGTAGTAAGGTTGGGATTAGCTTCATCAAGTACAGTAAAGTAAAAAGCTGTAAAAGTGTAGAGATCTGTGACTCCCTTATCAAGTAATCAACCACAAGGGACACTGACTGCGTAAAATTTACTTCAATTTTGGGGTGCACAAAGAAACATTTACTAAAACAGGATACCTTCTTATTCTTTAATAAAAAGTTGTCAAGCGATTGTTTACCGCCCGCAGCTTAAAGCACATGGACAACATCGGTAATTGTCAAAGACCAGTATCTGCACTTTTTGTGACCAAACATACACAGGAAACAACAAACCTGTGAAAGTTGAAGCTCTTAATCAATCATTGGACTAAACAAGAAAAATAATGGGAGAAAAAACCTTATATATTTTCATTTTTTTAAACCATTAAGTTTTGGTCCGTTGAAATTAAAACTTGTTATTTTACCAATTTCTAAAAAACTATAATCTTTCAGGGAAAAGTATTTCAAGGGAAGTTTTTTCAACCTTAGCAATGTTGTAAGCACCATTTTAAAACATGACATTTCCTTTTCTAAAACTTTACACACTATGTACCAGCCAGAATGCTGCCTTTAGGTTTTTTTTGTTGCAAGCCTCTGGTTATGAGTCACTACGTGAATGCACTGGTGCTTTTTGACATTCATTGTTTAGAAAGAAAAGTTTTACATACAGTTTTTCACTTCAAAATTCAAGGATGCCTAGACTTAATTTCTACATCAGACACACCATCGAAAAAAAAACACCTTTTACAATTATCTCGGACTTTTGGGGGCATTCTTTGTTCTTGGGCTCTAAGAACATTCCTGATCTCATTCTTCTCAGGTGATAGAAGCTTCCTTTTATGTGCACCAAAGCTATGGAACGATTTCCCCTATCAACTTTGTACACTTGACTCCTTACATATCTTCAAATGCCAGCTTCAGACTCATCTCTTTTGAATCTCCTTACATTTAGTTGATTGCACTTGCCATCTCCACATGAGATTCTGTGAACTCTTTTCTCTTAAATCTGTCTTCACTTTGCTAAGCGCCTCAGAATAGACAACTAGAATGGTCGTTGATTGATTGGAAAGTGGGATCTGTTCTCCCTGTTTTTGGGGAGGCTGGAGAGTGTTTTGAATCTGCTTATTATCATCATATTAGTCTGCTTGCCATAATAAGTAAGATCTTTGAATGTTTTGTTAATCAACAGCTTCATGGATTCCTGAAGGACAATGACCTTCTAACTGACTCTCAGTTCAAGTTTCGCCATTCCCGCCCAACGGGTGATGTGCTTTCCCTAATTACTGATCATTTTAGTAGGGCCTTAGGTCGCAGTGGTGAGGCTCATGTTGTAGCATTGGTTATCTACAAGGACTTCGACAAAGTATGGAATACTGGCCTGCTCCACAAGCTTCAGTCATATGGCATGTATGGGCTGTCAGGCAGATTGTTATCTATAATTTCTGCTTTCCTTTCCAACCACGAGTTGAAGGTTGTCCTTGAGGGTCAATCTTCTCCTACCAGATCATTTCGATGTTCCACAGGGATCAGTACTTGGTCCTACTCTCTTTCTTGTTTGCATTAATTATTTGCTCGATGAAGTTTTGTCTCAGCTTGCCATGTATGCTAATGATTCAACGCTCTACTATGTTTTCCCTGACTCTTTCAACACTTTTCACTGTGAGGTGGGTGTCTCACTAAATAATGACATAGAGAACGTGCTGAAGTAAGGGAATGATTGGCTAGTAACCTTTAACCCAAAGAAAACTAAACTACTGTCTCTGACTTGCTTAAGAGATCATACATTTCCATCCATTCATATGGGTCCATCGACTTTGCCTAAGGTATGAGATTTTCACCTTCTTGGTCTTGACATTCTCCACTGATGCCATTTTGGAGAGGTATATCTCAGGCATTGCAAAGAGTGCTTCCATGCGAGTTACTTGTCTTTATCGAGCTCGGAAGTTCTTACCTCCAGGTGCTACTCTCTACTTGTATAAGACAACTATACATCCCTTAATGGAGTAGATTGATGTCATATTTGGGCAGGAGCTTCCGCCTGTCATTTATCTTCATTAAATAGAGTGCAGAAACGTATTGTAAATCTTGTTCACGAAGGGTTGCTATCAACGTTAAAACTTCTTTTCCACCTTGGGTCTCTAGCCAGCCTCCGTCTTTTCTACTGATATTTTCATAAAAAATGTGCCACCAGTTTGTTCGACCTAGTTCCTCCTATCAGGATGTTTGAGCAGTAAACCAGGCTTTCTACTTCCCCTCACCCATACTTTCTTGCTTTGCTGAAATGCAGAACAAAGGGCCATTCCAACAGCTTTATTCCGCATACTGCATCTCTTTGGAACTCCTTGCCTGGTGCATGTTTTTCCTCCATCCTACAATCTAGACTGTTCTGAGAGGAATATCAATACCTACCTTCAGCTCCCCTGAGTTATTTGCTTCTTTAATATTTTTCTTCTTGTAGCCCCTTACCAAGAATCGCTTTCAGCCTTGTTTGGGGTGAACTTGCATTTGAAAAAAAAAAAACCTGGGGCCAATAGCCACTTCTGGCTGAAGTCAATCATGTCTTCGACAGATGGCTTCCAGTTGGCTAGGCGGTTTGAATTTGTTTTATTCAGTCTCAAGGCTCTTATCTGATGTTGAGACCATTGTTTGTAGATATATATTATATGCTATTGTAAAAGGTACTACTGGAAACATAATGATAGTGTAAGAGAGTGCCTATATTCTGATGGCGTCATGCAGAGTTTTAATGGGAGGAAGTACTAGTTCTATATGGATTCTATTAGCAGGTCTAGGTTTTATGCTTGATAGATCTTTTACTTTTATCCATTAGCGTCTTTCACTGATTACTCATAACTGGTATATTGATTGGGTTGTATTTTTTTTTATTTTCTTTTTTTCATGAAATTATACTTGGTTGGCGTGTCGTGGTTGAGCAGATAAGAGCACCGGAGCACGGGACTCAAGCTCTTGTGTTTCTGTTCAGCAGAGTGTGGGTTCGAATCCCAGTCATGATACTTGTGTCCTTATAAGCACATAAGCAAGACACTTAACCATTATTGCTGCGTTTTTCTGATGGGACGTTAAGCGGTTAGTCCCGTGTGTTGTGTCGTGCACAAAAAAGAACCCAGTGCACTTCATAAAGCGAAGAGGTTGCCCCTGGTTTGACTGGCTGCATATTGCACCACAGCACCTTGTAAATATTGGAGTGCCATGAACGCCATTGGAATTAGTCGCCACTCTTATTAATATTACTATTGTGCTATTTCTGGGTTACCGGTACTGGGTTATTTCTGGCTTACTTACTGCATGTATTTTGTAAAGCGCTTGGGAGTATTTTAATAAATGTAATTGGTAGTATCAAAATGGATCATTATTATTACTATATAATTATTATCATTATCATTATTGTGAACATCATCAACATTTAGTTTTTTTTACAAGTAGTCCCACCATGCTGACCTGTCAGAGATCTTCTCTTGTCTTACTTTGACTTACACATGTATGCTACACTCTCGTTTGCTTTGTCGGCGTCTAGGACCAGCCTTTTATAGGTCTGCTTTAGTTCCCTATAAATGAAAATATACAATATACAAAATTCTTCATCATGCATGTGCCAGTTTGTTTCAATACACTGAATTAAAACTGATGCCAAATAAAATTCATCCACACCTGTTGAAAAAAAAACAACAAAGTGTACACAGCTCCCGCTAAGTGTCATCCCCAGTCACAAAAGAGCTGTGCCCATTGGTTTAAAATTAACCCTGCACATTATTGGCAAGCTAATAACAGGTAACATTTCATCGTTCAATGAAGAAACCCTCTTAATTTACAATAGGGGGGGGGGGGCATGCTTATTACCGGCTGGACAGGTGGCCCCCAGTGCCTGTGGGGAATAATGTGTTTCATTTTAACAGCCAAGTGGAATTATCTAGCAGTGAACATCTACCCCCGGCAAGGATTAGACTAAATTAGATTAGATTAGATTTGGTTTATTGCTCTTTATATATGATAGAAATTGCCTTGGCTCTCATGCTTAAAAAAACCATAACAATATGAAATATGACTTAGCTTTATGGTACTTTTGGCATGCCACTTTATGTTATAAAACATTTATCCCCAAAGAACGTGCGTGCGGACATGCTGGGAACGAGTATTTTTCCCGAGTATAAAGCATTTTATCGTAATGCGATAAAATGGGATATTCCTGGAGCACATAGACATCGACCCCACTCATCATCAGATCTGAGCCTGCTTTCCATTCCCAGAAAAAAAGAGAAAGGTTCGCAACAGCTCATTCGCGGTGGCTACTCCACACCTTTGGACTCATCTACTTCAGTGGCATAACTAGAGATTTTTTTAAAGCTACAATTTTTGTTTTGTTATTTTAAATTTATTTGTTTATTACTTAATTAACTAATTAATTGATAAAAAACTGTTAATATAAATGTTATTATTATTATAATTATTTATTTAGTATTAATATTATTACTTTTTTTTGAGGGGGGGGGGGGGGCTGGGCGAGCAGGGGCGAAGACATCGGTTTTGGGGGCTTTTGGTGTATACAACCATTTAGTTTTGCATTTTCATTTTCTTTGGGGGGAACAAAAGTGTGGGGCAAGGTTTCTGAGCAAGGTGCTCCCATCCCCTGAAGCTGGTTACACCACAGATCTGCTTGTCCGTCTGAGAGAAGCTGATTGTCTGTGTGTAAATGTCATTTCAAGACGTCCTTGCACCAAGATCCATCATAAACTGCCATTGCCATAAACTGTTGTTGTTTTTTTCTTGTCTGGCGCTATGTTTTGTGTGTGTATGTATTCGGGGTATGAGTTCTCCATGTTGTTGCTATAATAGTATTATTGTAAAAGTTGGTAATCAGGAATATGTTCAAAATCATAAAACATTGATTAATAAACCATTGCAATTGATGGAATTATGTGTGACCACTCCAGAGAAACTCTGTTGTGTCCTTAGTCTGTTAATACGGCTCGCTCTAGGAACACCAAGGTATTTTGTTTTTGTGTTACATTTTGTTCGGGTGGAATTTCATTTGCCGCAAGCCGTCAGAGTGGACTTCACCAACAGCTGCTTGATATTCCTGATCCCTTGTTTTGTTCTGGTGACCATTTTCTCCCTGGGCCTCTCCTGTTTCTCCGTTATCCTGATCCTCTGTTTGGTTCTCATCTGCAGGTCATTCTTCCGCTTGGACCAATTTTGTTTTTCTGTTGTCATGGTGAACTGTTATCCTGATCCACTGCTTTGCTCTTTGGAATATTTTTTTCCTTGGACCTTTCCTGTTTTCCTGATCCCATTCTTTTTCCTTAAAACTATTTACCTGGGACATTTTGGGCCATTCCTTTTTTCTGTTTTTACATGTTCTCCAGTTTTTGAAAGTTAAAAAGGGTGCATCTATGTGTAAGCCAATCATGCTTTCCTCTATTATTTTTAGTTTGTTGCATGTTCTATTTAGCATCTTCAATGTACAAATAAAATATAACAATTTTCCTTGTATCTTAGCATTAGGTTGAACATGAGACAGCTTCTCTTATTTGATTTGCTTTGGTATTATACTACCTGTGATTTGTGTCAAACTATGTACTTTGTTGCTTCAAATTCACCATGAACTCTATGGGTTTTGATTGAGGTTCACAAAATTTAATATCTGGCTGTTGCTGGCAATATCAGGTTTATATAACTTCTCAACTATATTTTTGTGTGGGTAAGAAACTATGACTTCAAGTTGAAAAGGGTGCATCTATGAGTAAGCGAACCATGCTGTCCTCTATTACTGTCTAGAGACAGCTTCTCTTATTTGATTTGCTTTGGCATTGAACTTCTTTATTTGTGTCAGACTATGTACTTTGTTGCTTCAAATTCACTATGAGCTCTTCTTTGTATATTGGTTTTGCTTGAAGTTCACCAGATTGAATACCTGTCACATTTTCTGCATTAGCAAGTTAAAATGTTGCCACATATTTGTAGTGACCGCAGTTGCTGGCAATATCAGGTTTACAACATTTTTTCAACTATGCTTTTGTGTGGGTAATACATTTTGACTTTATTTAATTTCAAAAGGGTGCTTTTCCTGTGTTATTTTAGTTTATCGCATGTTCTGTTTAGCCATCTTCAATGTACAAACAAAATATTTGGCAATTATAACCTTGACTCTGTTGGGACCGGGGTTTTTTTCTGACGAGAGGAAGGGAGGCGGGATGGTTGGCCTGGTAACAGTAGACTCCCTTTCATTGTTTTGCTAATGATTGTTAGATGAAAAATATACCTTTGCAGTTTCCTGAAATGGGTGAGAAAATAATGTTATAAATCTTTATTTGAAAAAGAACCGCTTCACCTTCACATGTTCCACATGGACTAAAGGAAATAATCCATAGATTGTTGTGGCTGTTCTTTGTGACCTGGTAAAATGCAACATGCAGCTTATAATGATTTTAATAATGAAAGTTTTAAAAAACTTTCATGTGAATAGCAAGGCAGAACATGAAAATACTATACCTCTAGGCTACACAATAACATATAGTTAAACTATTCTATAATTGACACTGCATGTTCAAATCTGCCTGTAGTGAAGTTTTGTTGTTGTTAACCCATAATTGAAAGAACATTTTTTTCTTCATTTTTCTTTCTCTCTTAAAGCAACCATTGAGCCCTCAACAACTGCAACACCCACATCGACACCAGGTACTTTCTAAATGTTAAAATTTTGGAAAAATTAACAAAGGCTTGTAAATGCTAGGCACTATTTCGGATTAACTTGTTTTGCCGATGTCTGTTCAAACTGAACCCTCACCCCCATGCAGAGAAACTCTCTCTGCAATTCCACTCGGTTTGTGTCCATCTGTAAGTACAGGTTTGAGATGTCGGAAAAGGTTTAGCCATTTTCCCCCGTTACATAGTATGGCAGGTAGGTGATGGATTTGTGCCTTTGATGAAACAAGAATGGAGTTTGGCACTCGGTCAGAGTAAGTCATGGGAAAGATACTTGGCTATGGGGGCCATTGTAGATTTGTTCTTTGCAAGCAGTTTTTGAAATTTCCAAAAAAGTTTACATTGATTGTTATTCTACCTTTATTTTTTATCAAAGGACAAATATGCAATCGACCTATATCCAGATATATTACTAATGACATACTATGACTGTGTGCAAAATTCCACACTTAATTATCGAAGGCACAGTCCCCCTAAATAATTCCCCTACCTGCACCACCAAACATACCAAAACAGCTAGTACTTGTGGAGGATTTACATACATCTATGTGAATGCATATCAAAGTTCATAAATTGCTTAAATTGTTTCTCTGTGCACATTACAGCTTGCAACACATCAAGCACCGTCGCAGCCGAGTTCAACATGTCTATCTCAATATTTTCAACGCCTTCCTCGACTGGCAATTCCCAGGAAAGTTACTGCCAGTGGCTTATCACAGGACCCCTAAACAGTTACATCATGGTGCACATTTACAGTATGGACATACCGAGAGGTGCAAACTTAGTCATCACAAGAGGAGACTTGGAGAATCCATCGAGCAAAGAAGCAGTGTTAAATCAGATTCCAAGTGGACATCATTACCCCGGCCATCTTGTCTTTGGTTTTCATACAATCAGAATTATATTCTCAAGTTCACCCGTGGAATCTGCATTTCATCTCGGCTTACAAGCTGTGCACAGTGAAGGTAACTCATTCCCACACATTGTTAGTAAGGAATGATTCTTGATGATTAACCCTTTAGAAACCATTCATGTCTGTGTAGTACATCGCAATCACCATAAGCCCAGACATTGTTAATCTTGTTGATTATTTGCACCATTATTTTCAGGAATATGTCAGGAAAATTATTAAGAAACAGAAGCATGTGGCTTTGTTTTAGCGTTGTAGATTCTATGTTAACATGGGAAACATTGGAAAATGTAAAATCGGTCCCATACTTTTTCTTTGACCCTCTGGTTTGAGCAAAAGTTGGTCAAATATTACGACTGTTTCCGGCCGCTCTGGGCATTTTGGTACAAGCCACTAGCAGTTGCTATAAAGGGTCAACAAGCACTCTGCAGTAATTACTTCTTTTTTGTTCAAAATATCTGGCTTTCAGACAAACATTTCATCACTTACACGACCACCTGGTCATCATTGGTGCGCTAAACCAAACTAGTAGTATACTCATCAGTGCGTGCGAATAAACATAAAACTTGGGCATGTAGGTATGTTAGTGAAACTGGACATGTTTGTCTGAGATCCTGGTACTCTTCTTTATGGGCATTTAGTGTATCATTAACATCTGTTAATACCAAA
Source organism: Pisaster brevispinus (assembly GCA_023634235.1). NCBI lineage: Eukaryota > Metazoa > Echinodermata > Asteroidea > Forcipulatida > Asteriidae > Pisaster > Pisaster brevispinus. Next base: position 2,358,272 of record JAMKCF010000026.1, read on the forward strand.
GATTGGTGTTTATCAACTTAAAATATAGTTAGAGTCTTGTACGGTACACTATAGTTTGAAGGAGTGGAATGGAGAGGTGGGGAATAAGATAGTTTGGCAAGGAGATGAGGAGGAAATCATTGATGTCATGGATGGAGAGAATAAAAGAGTAAGACACAGCGCTGTCGCAACGTCCATGACAGTTATGAAGGCTGGCAAACTCGTAGAGATCAGAGCAGCATAGTTCCAAGCCATCTGAACAGATACACTTTTCAAGAGAAGTTGTCCTTCTTTTGGATATCATTTAGTTATGCACTAAAAAGGAGCAAAAAGGTCACAAATGAACATATTTCTTGTCATAACCAGTTTTGGTGTATAACTGCATGTTGATTAAATTAGGATTTCTTAATTCGTTGAAGAATTCTTTGTCTGAATGTCCAAACACAGATTACACTGACTGTGACGTCTACCCGTATGCTTACCTCAGTGAGGACAGATGTGATGGCGTCGTGCAGTGCCCGAATGGCGCAGACGAAATTGGTTGTGGTAAGATTTTGATTTCAACATTTTTTAAGCTTCAAAACACTACAAAAAAGAAAGAAAGGAGAAAAAGAAACCCCCCAAACCCCCCCCCAAAAAAACCCACACCCCACCCCACCAACGCTGTTGTTGACAATTGTTTAAAGTCACCATGTTTATCCCATTCCATTAAAGGGAGTGTATACCTTTGATAGTTACTCCAAAATGAATGACCATAAAAACTTACTTGGTAACTTGGTAAGAAGCAATGCAGCTGTTGATTTAAATGTAAAACCTTTATTGAAATGATTCCCTTCTAAGGGGGTGTGACTTTAGAGAAATGGATTCAATTAATTGTCTGAGAAGCGTTTCATGCATGAAATTCATTGAGCCTTTTGGTACAAGGCACTTGTTTTACCATTGTCTTTAAAGGGTTAATATCACTGGTAATTAATAAAGATCAAACCTATGAATTGTACCAACACTTCTTGGGCTGGACAACAATGCATAAATTAACTATAGTAAAGTTGCTTCTACAGATATATTGTACAGTCCTTTTATTACTAAAAGAGCATTCAAGTACATTGATTACCTGCGAATGTTACAGTGTGCCACCCATTTGTCATATGTGGCTTGTTGTAGTTTATGTAGAAACAGCATTTATATCCAGAGTGTAGTTTTATGTACATTGTTTAAGGTACCTTTTTGCTTTTTTTTACTGGGGGCACATGCCACTTGCCCCCTGGATGTGTGCCTGTTATGTTAAATATCACAGGTACTTACAAAAAAGATTGATCAAACCTATAGATTGTACCAACACTTTAATTTTGCAGATTGTGAAGTTGATGAGCATGTATGCGCTAATGGGATATGTACTGGCAGGTCTGGAGCAGAATGTGATGGCAATGTGGACTGTATGGACTACTCTGATGAAGGAATACAGTGCAATACATGTAAGTAAAGTAAAATCTTTTAATCATAAACTTGACCTTGTGGCCGGGTGGGTACCGTTATAAAAACGTCATCCTCTTTTGACTTTTCTCTGTGTATGACATTTTGTGTGTTTATTTTGTTGCCACAGTCTTCATGCATTACAGACTGTTATGTTAAAACAGACTGATGTGTTAAAATAGACTTCGATGCACTAAAAGTCTGATATCAATACTGACCGATGCTTTAGGGTAGACTAAAAATAGACTGATGTACCAAAAAAGTCTGACACGTTAAAATAGATTGGTGCAATAAATATAGACTGATGCGTTAAGAGTCTGATGTGTTAGTATTCACTGATGCATTATTGTGGACTGATGTGTTAAAATAGAATGAAGAAGCGTTTCAAATAGACTGATGCATTTGAAATAGATTGAAGAGGAATTGAAATAGACTGATTTGTTAAAACAGATGGGTGCGTTAAATATTGACAGATGCGTTAAGAGTCTGATGAAACCCTGCTAGAAACCCTGCTAAACCACTGTATACAATTGCTGAAAACACTTTGGAAAATGTGGATAATTACAAATACTTGTGTGTTATTATCTCTAGGGATTTAAGTTGGAAAACACATGTTGATTAAGTCACATCCAAAGCCACTAGACTCAACGGATTTATTGGTAGAGTAGTTAAAACTAGAGACCCTACCATTCTGACTTCACTTTATCGCTATATTAGCAGACAATGAAATTGAGTATTCAGACAGGTGTGTCAAGCTGGGTCTGCCTCTTTTAATCAACAGGGTTCATTTCCTTTCAATAACGTTTGTTATTAAATGTTTATATAACAAATTTGACATTGACACTGACACTCTAATTCCCATTAATTGTAGACATATCGAATCTGTTAAATTTTGCCATCAACGGGCTCGATCCAATGCTGCCCGTCATTCTTTTTTTCACAGATTCCCAAGATTATGGGATGAACTACCGGCCTGCATTAAAGATACAATTATCCATAGTTTGTCCTCCTTTACAAATTCACTCAGAAATCATTAATTAGTCCCTGGCCAGGAAGTCCCCTTGACCAAAACATTATTGCCATGCCTATACAAATACCTTGCTGTATGTTTTTATTCTCAATATTCATAGTGCTTTTTACATTGTAAATTACCAGAATCTCTCTTTGACCAAGTTTGTATTTTAAAATGCCCATATGTGCTTTATAGTTTTTTTTACATGTAGTTCTCATATTTTTATACTGTAAGCCATGTTTATTAATGTCCATAATGTCCTTTATATTGTCTGTTTCTTAAATTGTGGCATCAGGAGATTAACTTGATAGAAATTTAGTTTACTTTTCTTAAAATCCATCAGGGATGCTACTTTTTTCTGTTTTCTCTCCTATGTGTATGTATATGTTTTCTTTTTTGTTCTCATTTTGTTTTTGTACTCTGCATTTTTTACTTGTGAAATTAATAAATGAAATGAAATGTGTTAGTATTCACTGATGCATTAATGTAGACTGATGTGTTAAAATAGATTGAAGATGAATTAAAATAGACTGATTCGTGAAAACAGATCGGTGCGTTAAACATAGACAGATTCGTTAAGAGTCTGATGTGCTAATATTCACCGAGGATATATACTGACGCATTAAAATAGAAGGATGTGTTAAAAATAGATTGAAGAATTAAATTAGACTGATGTCTTAAGTTCCCTTATTGCCCGTGCTATGCAGCACAAGTCCTGTTTGACAATTTTACACTGACTTTTTGTTTCCAGCATACTGTGTGTATATTGAGAACTACGTGTGTAAAGACATCTTACGTTATGACCAGACCTCCTTCTCAAATGATCTTGGGCTTTCACAGCAGCAAGCAAATGACTTGTTAGTGGAACATCTACCCCAAATCATAAGTAACTGCAGCGATGCACAGCAGGTTGCACTGTGCAGGTCAATCTATCCAGCATGCCCTCATTTCACCTCGGACCAGGTTTGTTCCTCTGCATGTAAAGATGCACTTGAGTGTGCAGGACTAACAGGGAACTCGTCTCTGCAATGTGATGTCTATCCTGATCAGATTTTGTCATCTGGAGAGGACAGCAGCTGTGGATTCAGTGAGGACGGTAAGTTCAGCTTGTAATAAGTAGTGATATCTTTTCAACAACATTGACTATAAACTTGAGGTTTAACAAGGCAGGTAAAATGGAAAAGCCATATTTCAGCGAGCAATTATATTCTGCGACAATAAACAATTCAGCATGGGGTAAGGGCCCTGGATTGGGTCCTATAGATTTTCTGTTGTTCAATCTGAGCCAGGCACTAATTAATGCTTCTTTTTGGTGAGGGTTTCAGGAAAGTGCTTATAAGGCCACTAATCATTGGTGACCACAGTTTACATGAATTTGAATCACTTGGTATCAAAAGGCAACTGGTGCTATCATTTTGGAACAAAAGGGGAATAATGTTTATAACCTGTTGCAAACTGCTCATACCACCCACAATGACCTGTTACAAATTTCATGATTTCATGTTATAATTTCATGATTTTATAAATATGTTTGATCATAGATGTATTGAAGACGGGTGATTGCGGTACTCGTCCCGCCTCACCAGAACACGATCCATTCTCAAGGATTGTCGGCGGAGGAGAGTCAGACATTGCCAGCTGGCCCTGGATGGCTTCATACCGTTACAGTGGAGGTTACCATGGATGTGGTGCAACGCTCATCAGTCCATTGTGGGCACTCACAGCTGCACACTGCGAGTAGGTTATAGTGATCACATGAAGTCTTAACCAGGACAGGATATTACGATTATTATCCCAAAAGGAGTAATATGCCTGCGAATTTTGTTTTTCGCTGGACTTGGAAGGTACTGAGTCTACCAGTGCTTTATACATATCGTTTTTTGGGGTAATATTCTTTATCCCCAATGCATATTTAACATCTATGAAATTGTTGCGGGACCCGTAGCCGAAACATCTGACGTCAAATACTTTGAGGCTCGTGAATAACGGCAGATACCAGCCTTCAGCAGCTGGCAGGATCCTGCTAGTTGCTTCGCATCCATTCACATGGCGGAGATTCGTAGTCTACAGACTTACACATGTGTACAGTACATAGATTACATTGTGAATAAAACAACATTACATACAAACATTATGTACATGGGCACAGAGCAGCGGACGATCAAAAAGTATGGTGTACATATGGTGTTCATATGGTGTACATGGTGTTGCTGGCAAACACGTCACTTTGGAGCAGACCAATCATAACACAGTATGGAAAGCTTCGTCATGGCATGTTTATCCAATGAAATCATATTTTCCAATGAAATCATTGGGTCTGTAAAACCAGTGCCTGTCTACGGGACCCGCTGCTTAATAGGATTCAAACTGCTACCGGGCAATCTTGCTGGTATAGTGGTAAGACATCTGCTTCTAGAATGGTACAGGTGGGTTTAGATCCCACCTGAGTGATATGCCAGTGGATATTTTTTTCACAGGACTTAGGAAATGTATGCTTAAAAAGATTGTACTAATACAAAGCATTCTTCTTTGAAAACTTTTAGGGGTCTTGACCACTTAGTGTTCGGAAGCTCAACTTTAGACATTCCTTTTTCATACCCACACATGAGGCAAGTTGCCAAAACATTCCCTCATCCGGAATTCTCAAATTTCAACAACGACATCATGTTGCTGAAACTGGCCTCTCCTGTAGAGCTGAGCGACACCATCCGCCCAGCCTGCCTGGCAACTGAAGACAACGAAGTAGAGATCTACCACACCTGTCATGCAGTAGGATGGGGCACCACAGCCTTTCAAGGTTAATATGGTGTAATGTTTCCTGGAATACAACTCTGTATTTGAACTTAATGTCTGTTAGATGTGTTTATTGTATTTTGACCCTCTGTCGACTAAGGTTTGCAGTAAAATAATGTTAAAAACATCTCGAAGTTTAAATTTCTGTATTCTGATTTTCTTAAGGGATAGTTGAGTTAGTGATGTTTGAAGCGTTGCATAGTGTGGAAAAAAAGAAGTAACCGTCAGTAGGAAACTTGTGGATACAACCATGTGTAAAATCTCTTTTGGGAGGAGTGTTGGCTTTGAAAAGAGCCGTGCGGTCTTGACCGCAATTTTTAATTGCACCCGAAAGTTTAATATTTGTAGTTTTTATTTTTATTTATATTTATTGGCCAAACCATAGCGGACGAACTGCCATTTACAGGAAAGGGAAAACAAAAATGACTGAATCTTTAAACTTACAGATAAAAACAAAAGACATAAATGTTAAGAATGTAACTTATTGAAAAGATACATTAATCAACAATTAAATAAATAAACACATATACAGACATACAAAATAAATAAATACACCAAAAGAACAACAAAATGAAAACAGATAAATAAAAATATATACATATATTGATGCCTCTGACGAAGGTCCAGTTTGGTTCGAAAGCTAAGGCCATCTCCCCTACTAGTTATAAATATATATATATATAAAATTAGTAGGGGAGATGGCCTTAGCTTTCGATCCAATCCGGACCTTCGTCAGAGGCATAAACAAGAACAAACACAAACATATCCATTTATAGCAAAAAGAGGAGCAAAGGATTAAGGGAGAGTATCCAGAAAAAAGCGGGAAAATATAGCCAATCAGAGTTGTAAATTTACTGGCTAAGAACCAATAAGAGTGAAGAGGTGAGAACAAAGGATGGTCAGTGTCAAAGGCTGGATCGCTGGACCATAAAGGTGGTACTGCATTGTAGGTATGTATATATATATATACATATAATGTAAATAAATAATATCAATGACCTCAGCGGATACTGGTAGTGGTACAGGCTACTTCTGATAGTTGAGTTTTTGCACAACAGGTTTTTTCAGAGCTGTCATTATTCATTTACAGACATATGTAACTATGGCAAAACTGTAAACCCTATGGTGACTGAGGTTGTTAAATTCCAACCATGCCAAGTTCAGTCCATGTCAACTTCTGCATGTCAACTTCATTTATTTGTTTTTTATTACAGGCTCAATTTCTGAGATTATCAAGGATGCAGTTCTTCCAATACAGCCTCTAGAAATGTGCAAGAACTTCACTGGCATTAAAGAGAATCTGTTTGTATCTAACAAGCAAATCTGTGCTGGCTATGACGGAGTTACAAATAATTCAGCATGTCATGTAAGTAAACACAAATACAAGTATACTAATAATAAATAGATAAACAAAACTTGTTTGTATTCTTTGTTGAAATGGAAATAATAATTACTATGCAGGTAAAATGTTGTAGAGTATGGAATGAGAAGGCTTTTAGGGGTTTATGGGGATAAAGTGAGGATCTGATTGTATTTGGGGGAATGAAATAGTCTCACTGGTGTTTTATGGTACACTTCTGCCTTTGAGAAAGACGAATATAGGCCTTTTTATAAAGGTGCCAATAAACCCCAAAAGTATAGTATAATAAAATGTCAGACTCTGCACAAGACAGATGGATTGGTGTATGGCTGTAAGAGGCACGTGTTTTTTTTACTTGAAGCTTACTTATGGTAGGAGACGGGAACAGCCAGGGAGATTGCCATCTACAAATGTTAATTGACATGTTTTTAGGAGGAAAATGAATTGCAAACTATACCAATACTGGAAGTGATTTTACAGATGGAGTTGTAGCAGAATGTTGAAATAACTATTATTTGGCTGTTGTGGAAGGTTTGCATGAAAATGCACTCCTCAGACTTCCTGCTAAGGACCTTGTTTAGATAGTTTTGCATCGCGGATAAAGAATTTAGTTAGTTTTTACCCTTACACCAATGTGTATTAAGCACTGTATACTCAGTACTTTCCCGGGTTCTGTGAAAAAAGTTCAACAAGCAAATCACTCGGGTGGGATTCAAACCCGAGACCTTGCATTGCTACATCAGATGTCTTACCATTAGACCACCGAGCTAGCCTGGTGGCTAGAGGTAGTTCAAGAAAATACTGTTTATTATTTGTTCTTATGATCAAATTAATTTTTTTTGCAGGGTGATAGTGGGGGTCCCTTAATCTGCCGCAGTGCAAATGGACGCTGGAAGTTGGTTGGCGTAACAAGCACCGGTCTATCATGCGGCGAGCAAGGTACTCCTTCTGTGTTTACCAGAGTCTCCAGATACATTGACTTCATCAGATACACCATAGCATCAGGTAAACATTCTCATCAGGTGGCAAATGGGTGGCAGGTTACATAAATGATGTCAAACCATCCGAGATGTGGTAGTGTGTTTTACGCTTCACTTGCTTTTAACCTTTTTTTTTCTTCTAGTTTTTAAACATATTATTTTCTACTTTCATATTCGATTCCAAAGTCGGGGTTGGCACTATAAATTTGTTTCCCCCATGTTAAGTTTCTATCAATTTCAGATGTAAAATAACATGTTTCTATACACGTTGTTGGTTCATTATCTTTTGTAATATTAATAAATAATAACAAACAGTTCTTATAAAGCGCATATTACAATGAAGTCTCTACGCGCTAGAGATAGCAGACGCTCTGGAATCTACATAGGTTCTCTTGGTTTTTTTGCTTGAGTCGAAATTCTCAAAATCCACAAGTTCCCCATTAGCGCATACCCAGACAACCTAGTGATTGACCTTTTTGCCTGGATCAAACAATTGACCTAGAAATTAACACTCACCCACAACAATCTCAGTACAATTCCCATAAAGACCTAATGCTAATTATATAAGAACATACATTAGTAAATTACCTTTGTTCAACCAAATGTATTTTTTATTTATTTACTAAGCCAGTTTCCCTTGTGGTTTATTACTTGATACTTTAAGTGAAAAAGTTGCATCTTCTTAATTGTGGTGATCCCTCTTTTGCCGCTTCCCAGGTTGTATCCCAAGCTTGGGCATAATCCCTGGCTGTACGACAGTCACACTATGAATGAATTCTGACTGGCACTCCCGAGCAAAAATATTGACACAATAGCGAGACAGCCAACGAAGGGCTAGATAGCTCAGTTGGTAGAGGGCTGGCACATTATTCCGGAGGTCAAAGGTTCAACTTCAGCTCTATTCATCTTGCTTTGTTCTACCCAAAACTATTTTTAGGCACTCCTGAGCAAAAATATTGACACAATAGTGAGACAGCCAATATAGGGCTAGATAGCTCATTTGGTAGAGGGCTGTCACATTAATTCGGAGGTCTAAGGTTCAAGTTCAGCTCAATTTTTGCTTAGTTTTACCCAAAATTATAATAACCAGTTATTAATGTATCAGTTCCCTATTATCTTTTTTTTAGGAAGCTGTAAAAATGACTTTCCAAATCTTAATTAACAAGTTCGTGTTATTCAACAACTTTTGTGCAAGTGCATTTTTTCATCCTTTGAATAATGATTCTTTAATCAATTTATATATCTATCCAGATGGGCGACCCACTCAAAGCATTCATCTTGCTGCTAATGAGTCAGCCATTATTACCTCACCATTATACCCAGAAAGTTACCCAGTGAGGCTGGATGTCACTTGGGTCATCACCACTGAGACAAATCAGGCATTGCAGATAAACACCTCAAGTTTTGATTTAGATCCAGGCGGCGATGTCGTCTCAATTGGAGAGGGTGTTGATTTCACAAGGGAACGCCTCTTTGCATGGTTTGGTGTCAACCTTCCCCCCATTTTTCATTCCATTGGAAATGAACTGTGGATAAGTTTCACATCTGATAACTACGTTTCAACTCCAAGGAGTGGGTTTGCAATGACGGTCAGCAGTATTGTTGGAGGTATAACAGTGGTCTAGCTTAATCTTTAATTTTGGCAGTCATTATCATTAAACATTCATCAGAATTATAAACAAAACATCATGCAAACTGTATTTAAAAAAAAGGAAAAATACTTATAAACATAACAAGAATAAAGAAGCTTATTTCACATGCGATGTAATTGCTGCTTTTCACTCTTACAGAGATTTCCTTGATGGAAAAGCAATGAATTTTGCAGGGAATTTTGAACCAGTTCACTTTCCAAAGTTGGAAGCACGTTTGCTTCAGTTTCATTGCAAGTTAACCTTGGGGTCAATTCACTTCACTTCCCACTTCAACTTTGGGTTGTATCCAGTAAAGCCCAGTTGAATTCAATTGGAATTGAATGCAGAACATATCTTACGTGATGGAAACCATCACTTGGCACTGCTTGTTTTTTTCATTACGGAAAAGCTCCATTAAAGAAAGAGGCTCGAATGAAACATCCTTTTAATCTGACAGCTCTTACCTGTTATCTCCATGTATTTGCTTTTCCAAACAGTGGACATAATTGGATCATGTAAAAACCAGTAGGGCTGCTGACTGCCCCAGGCAGATTAACTGCTCATCCAAAAATTTAATGACTCATGTAATTCAATGTAAACACACCTTATGGGTGAAAAGGATGAATAGTTTCCGACTTGTTGTGGCCAAAACATGGAAACGATTTAAAGGAGTTTTCCCGTAATGTTCCCCTTTTGACCCAAGAAGATTTGTTTGTTTTTTTGCTATTGCTGTGAGGTATGAACTGGGCCTATGTCAGCTGCTGTCTAACTTACTATAACCGATTGGACCCTCCCGACAAAAGTTATCATTGTTTGCATTCACTAAATTCCATTGGTCATTTTTTTAATGTTTAATTTTGATTGCCTTCAGGAAGTACCTGCACTGCTGATGAGTTTTACTGCAGGCATTTTTTCTGCATCAACCTGACGTCCAAGTGTGATTACAGGCAAGACTGTCCAGATGGGAGTGATGAAGCACAATGTGGTAAAGTGTGTTTTTGATGTGTGTGGCGCACTGTACACTTGGTATTTTCCCAAGTGCTGTGAAAATAAAAACCCTCAGCCATATAACTCGTGTGAGAGGCAATTCACAGCCATATTACTCAGTGTGAGAGCAAAAACCAATTACTCTTTATCCCGATGAAAAATGAAAATATATTCTTTTGTTGTGGTACTAGCTCAGTAGTCTAATGGTACGACGTCTGCTCTAGCATGGCAAAGATGGTGGGTTTGAATCCCACCTGAGTGATGTTGTAAAATGTTTACTAATACGTACTTTGCTTACTTACTTTCTCAGGAAAATACTGAATATACAGTGTTTAATACACATTGATGTAAGGGAAAATCTAAATACAATGCTTTATCCCAAATGCAAAATTAACTTCTATTAAATGGTTGCAGTACCTCCTGCTAAAAAAGAAAAGAAAATGACGGTGTTGATTGTAAGCAAGGTGTTTCTCTACATCGACTGTAGAGATTACCAACAAAAGAAACACAAAAATTACCTCAATTGCAGATGATATCCCTACTCTAGACCTCAATAATCTGCCTGCTTACTTACCGTCTGAATCATCGGTTCCAGCTGTAACACTGCTAATGGTTTTTAACAAGTTGAAAAATGTCAAACTAGGTAAATTTGGAGGGCCCTGATAGAAAATCCAAAAGTTTCAATGGGAATCTCCCAGTAACCTGCTACATGTATCTCCAAATAAATAGCGCCAATCAGCCTAATGAATGTTCTAACAGTAACCAAACCGTCTACTTTGTCAGCCAACTGTTTTAGGTAAAATTCACTACTTATCAATTCAATTCAATTCAGTTAAATTCATTATTTATTGTCCATAAAATTGAAAATTACATTGTCGAACATGCTCATAGTATTAAAAGAATTAAAACTACAAATAACAGACTATAACACTCAATAAAATAAAATCCATCCACAGGAGGGTATACAAACATAAAACTCAATAAAACACAGATTAAGAAATGGGTTTGTCAAGCAAACCCTAACCCTACAGATTTTTAAAATTCTGGTCTATACCCCCCCCCCCCCCCCACCCCTCTTTTTATCGACAAGGTCTCTGCACAGGTATCTAAAGTACAACTTGTATTTTAATATCGGCGGTGGGACTTTGTGCAATCAACTTTGCAAATCCGTCGGCCCCTCTTGTTGTATAATACTTTTAAAAGGATAAAGTACTCTTGTCATTGAAAGAAGGGGTGTTCCAAAGTGTTTTTCTGGTATTGGGGGCAGCAGATCGTGTTCTAGCACCATGTAAACAGAAGGTGATACATAGTCCGAAATGCCGTGATGTAAATATAGTTGAGCACTTTGAGATGCAATCAGATGTGATAAAGTGCTCTGTAAGAAATATGTATTGTTATTACCATTATTATTACTACCCATTGAAATATTTTTTTTTTTATAGGACTCATTCAACAAATATACAACAAAATTATTAGGAACAACATTTTATTTGCCACCATGGATAACGTATTGCCACTATTTTTATTACCCAATTCTTTGAGCAACTTTTTATATGTATGTTTTGTGTTCTTTGTTAAAAGTTCAATTCCTTAATGTTATTGTGATAATATTAATGTATGAAGTAATCAAATTTATATTACCCTATCTCTTACTTAAAGTTAAGGCTCATTTGCCTTTGAATATCCTGAGCTTTTTTGGATTGTATTAAATAGTCCCATTCTGTATTGTGCTTCTGGTTTGCTTATGTCGTTTTTGACGGTTTCGACTGTATACCCTTTTTGTTTTCATTCAGAAGAGCACAAAATAAATAAGTCGATCTCTGACTTTTTGGGGGTCCTCGGCAAACTCTTTCTTTTCCCGTACTGTTTGTTTTGTTTTGTTTTTTCTTGTACTGAAAAGAAACTTTTCTATTTTAGCTATGTGTGTGTTTGGATAAATTCTCTTCACAGTTTAAACCATCAGTACAAAATATTAGTTTTGGGGCAATACTAATATGTTTATTTTGTTCTTTTTGTTTCAGAGGACACACTTTTACACTTCATTTCTCCCAATGAAACATTGAGTATTGTTTCACCATTGTATCCTGACAACTATCCCAATAACGTTGAACTGGTTTGGATTATTCAGACTGAGATGAACTGGACAATTTTGATAAGTTTCTCAAGTTTCTCCACCGAGGGGTGCTGTGATTACTTCCGAGCTGGGAATGGTGCTGATTACACAGAGAACATGTTCTTTGAGTGGTCAGGTAATAGTTTGCCAAATGATCAACTCTCAACTGGAAATATCATGTGGCTGAGATTTACATCTGACTCCAGTGTCACTGACAGAGGGTTTTCATTGACAGCCATCAGTGTTGCTTCTGCAGGTAAAAATCACCTACTCCCCTTGCTATTTGCGCCATTACCACTCACCTTGGCTTGTGACAGGTGCTGTGATGGCCTTGGACGGGTCCTAATTGATTTGTCTTTTCGTCTTTTGGTAATGATTCTTTTAAACATTTTGGCCAGATAAAAAAAGCACTATTCAATAACAGTACATGAATACCTTAATATTCAACCAGTCAGTACTGCACATGCCTGTGCGGTGTTTTTATGAAAACTTCTGTAAAAAGATGTGTTGATTACGAATAAATATAGTTTACTGAATGCTGATAAATTCTCCAAAACAATTGTGTTCAGTTGTTTTCATCAACTGTTCTGACAGAACAGGCTGGTAGTTTTCATCAGTATGTTCATTATAACTTTTTTCCTAATCTTATTCTTTGTTTCCCCTACAACCCAATTGACTTCACACATGACTTTTTTTGGTGGCAAATGTCTTTCTTGGCATGCTGAGAAAGAGACAAATCATACTCAATATTGAAGATTATAATTAAGCAAGTTAGTCTCTAAACTAATTTACATTATCATGTATCAAGTTACAACCACTCGAATAAGTTGGTGAAACAGTTTAACACTGCACAACTCCTGAACCAAAATAAATGTATTTTTGATCTTTGTGACATGAAGGTTGTTACTCATTTAAATTGTTGTGCACAGACCTCTCATTCCAGTCCAAACCGGAAGTTTAATTTTAAAATACTGCCAGACGTTTACAGCCAATGTGGTTCACATTTAGGATGCTATGGTTTCAGTTTGTAAAATCGTATGTGATATGTTGGTTCGCCACTTGCATCAGATTTAAAATAGGTTGTTTTTCAAATGTATGCTATATGCCTGGCCATTTCATATCGGCATACATATCAGATTGTACCTTTATGACGTAACGTTATTAATCAACAAAATGGGTAACATCATAAGTTACGTCATCCAATGTTGAATAACATTTTTCTTTTCTCTTTTTTCTTTCAAAGAATAACATATCCTGAACCACTTGACATGAATTATTAGTTTCTATGCCACCTCTTGTAGTTTTATGACTTTTTTAAAATTTCATGCAAAGACATGACTCCATCTGAACTATGGGATCTTGTCAAAATAAGTCAAGACCAGCGGATAAAACAGAAACAGAAAGTGTCCTTTTTGTTGGCGTTTAAAAACCAAACTTGTTGACTCATGTTCAGTTTACATGTCATATAAAGTAACTGGAGCAGCTCAGTATTGACACCTAGTTTTATCTGAATTTATGTTTAAAGGCAGTGTGTACTTTCGGTAATTGTTCCCGAAGTTCATGACCATAAAAACTTAGTTGGAAAAGAGCACTGGTTTTGGGGCAAAGCTAAATTATTTAATTTGTTCTTTATGTTTCAGAGGACACACTTTTACACTTCATTTCTCCCAATGAAACATTGAGTATTGTTTCACCATTGTATCCTGACAACTATCCCAATAACATTGAACTGGTTTGGATTATTCAGACTGAGATGAATTGGACAGTTTTGATAAGTTTCTCAAGTTTCTCCACCGAGGGGGGCTATGATTACTTCCAAGCCGGGAATGGTGACGATTACACAGAGAACATGTTCTTTGAGTGGTCTGGTCATAGTTTGCCAAATGATCAACTCTCTACTGGAAATATAATGTGGCTGAGATTTACATCTCCATTGCTGCAAAGCTTGAACTGGGCCCCGAGTCTTCTGCCACTATAACAATTTATCCTGACAAAAGTTACCATTGTTTGCATTCAATATATTGCATGGGTCTTTTTATTTTATGTTTTATTTTGATTGCCTTCAGGAAGTACCTGCACTTCTGATGAGTTTTACTGCGGGCATTTTTTCTGCATCGACCTGATGTTTAAGTGTGATTACAAGCAAGACTGTCCAGATGGGAGTGATGAAGCACAATGTGGTAAGTGTGTTTTTGATGTGTGTGAGGCACTGTACACTTGGTATTTTCCAAGTGCTGTGAAAATAAAAACCCTCAGCTGTATAACTCGGGTGAGAGGCAAATGACAGCCATATCACTCAGTGTGAGAGCAAAAACCAATTACTCTTTATACCGATGAAAAATGAAAATATATTTCATTGTTGTGGTACTGCTGCTAAAAGTTTGGCTTGCTCAGTGGTCTATATGGTATGACATCTGCTCTAGCATGGCAAAGGTGGTGGATTTGAATCTACAGTGTTTACTACACATTGGTGTAAGAGAACATCCAAATAAAATGCTTTATCCCCTATGCAAAATTAACTTCTATTAAATGGTTGCAGTACCTCCTGCTAAAAAAAGGAAAATGACACGTGTTAAGTGTAAGCAAGGTGTTTCTCTACCTGGTACCTCGACTGTAGAGATTGCCAAACAAATAAAACAAACAATTTACCTCAATTGCAGATGATATCCCTACTCTAGACCTCAATAATCTGCCTGCTTACTTACCGTCTGAATCATCGATTCCAGCTGTAACACTGCTTATGGTTTTTAACAAGTTGAAAAATGTCAAACTAGGTAAATCTGGAGGGCCCTGATGGAAAATCCAAAGATTTCAATGGGAATCTCTAAGTAACCTGGTACAGGTATTTTCAAATAATTAATGCCAATCAGCCTAACGAATGTTCCCACAGTCCCCAAACCATCTACTTTGTCAGCCAACTGTTTATGGTAAAGCTCACTACTTATCGACAAGGTCTCTGCACAGGTATCTAAAGTACAACTTGTATTTAATCCTAGAATTTTAATATCAGCAGTGTGGGACTTTGTGCAATCAACTTTGCAAATCCGTCGGTCCCACGTGTTGTGTAATACTTTTAAAAGGATCGAGTACTCTTGTCATTGAGAGAAGGGGTGTTCCAAAGTGTTTTTCTGGTATTGGGGGCAGTAGATTGTGCTGCAGCACCTTGTAAACAGAAGGTGCTACATAGTCCGAAATGCCTTGATGGAAATAAAGTTGAGCACTTTGATCTGCAATCCGATGTGATAAAGTGCTCTGTAAGAAACATGTATTGTTAATCCAATATTATTACTACCCATTGAAAATGTTAGTTTTTTTTTATAGGACTCATTCAACATATATACAGCAAAATTATTAGGAACAACATTTTACTTGCCACCATGGATAACGTATTGCCACTATTTTTATTACCCCATTCTGTGAGCAACTTTTTATATGTATGTTTTGTGTTCTTTGTTCAATGTTTAATTTTTAAATATTATTGTGATGGTAATAATGTATGAAGTAATCAAATTTATACTACCCTATCTCTTACTTAAAGTTAAGGCTCATTTGCCTTTGAATATCCTGAGCATTTTTGGATTGTATTTAAATAGTCCCATTCTGTATTGTGCTTCTGGTTTGCTTATGTCGTTTTTGACGGTTTCGACTGTATACCCTTTTTGTTTTTCGTTCAGAGGAGCACAAAGTAAATAAGTCGATCCCTGACTTTTTTCGGGGTCCTTGGCAAACTCTTTCTTTTCCCGCACTGTTTGTTTGTTTGTTTTTTTTCTTGTACTGAAAAGAAACTTTTCTACTTTAGCTATTTGTGTGTTTGAATAAATTCTCTTCACAGTTTAAACCATCAGTACAAAATATTAGTTTTGGGGCAATACTAATATGTTTATTTTGTTCTTTTTGTTACAGAGGACACACTTTTACACTTCATTTCTCCCAATGAAACATTGAGTATTGTTTCACCATTGTATCCTGACAACTATCCCAATAACATTGAACTGGTTTGGATTATTCAGACTGAGATGAATTGGACAATTTTGATAAGTTTCTCAAGTTTCACCACCGAGAAACGCTTTGATTACTTCCGAGCCGGGAATGGTGCTGATTACACAGAGAACATGTTCTTTGAGTGGTCAGGTAATAGTTTGCCAAATGATCAACTCTCAACTGGAAATATCATGTGGCTGAGATTTACATCTGACTCCAGTGTCAATTACAGAGGGTTTTCATTGACAGCCATCAGTGTTTCTCCTCCAGGTAAAAATCACCTACTCCCCTTGCTATTTGTGCCATTACCACTCACCTTGGCTTGTGACAGGTGCTGTGATGGCCATGGATGGGTGCTAATTGATTTGTCTTTTTGTCTTTTGGTAATGATTCATTTAAATACTTTAGGCAGATAAAAAAAGCATCAATAAAAGTACATGAGTACCTCAATATTCTACTAGTCAGTACTGCTAATGCCTGTGCGGTGTTTCTGTCGAAAGATGTATTGATTACCAGTAAATGGAATTTGAGAAGATTTGTAGCTCATAAATTTTCCTAACATTTTTTTGTCTCGGTTGTTTTCATCCACTGTTCTGTCAGAACAGGCTGGTTTTGTTGTCATCAATACTATTATTCTTATTGTTTTCTTAATGTTATTCTTTGTTTCCGCCACAACCCAGTTGACCTCACATACGTCTTTTCTTTGTGGCAATGTCTTTCTAGGTATGATCAGAAAGAGACAAATTATACTCAATATTCAAGATTGTATACGTAAATTAGTCTTTAAAACAATTAACATCATCAGATATCGAGTTACAACAAGAGATTAAACTAGTTTGGTTTTCAAAAGGACGTTATATGCCTGGCCATTTCAACAAAAATAGTTACATAGTCATTACATCATCCAGTGTTGAATAACATTAATTGCAAGATTTTTATGTCAAAGAATAATATATCCTGAACCACATGACAGGAATTAAGAAAAATTATGCCACCTCTTGTAGCTCTATTACTTTTTAAACATTCAATGCAAAAACATGACTCCAATTGAATTATTTGTTCTAGTCCAAAACAGAAACAAAAAGTGTCATTTTTGTGACGTTTAAAAACCAAACTTTTTGACTTGTGTTCAGTAAAGTAACTGTAGCAGCTTAGTGTTGACATCTAGTTTTATCGGAATTTATGTTTAAAGGCAGGGGTACTTAATTATTCCAAAAGTTAATGACAAGAAAAACTTACTTGGTAAAGAGCACTGGAGAGCTGTTGATATGTTAAAACATTGAAGTATTCACACACACAAAATTGAATCTAAGAAAGGCTTCAGGGTTCTGAAAGCACACAATTCCATGCAACAAGTGTGTTTTTTTCTGTCATTATTTTCTTGCACCTTTGATGACCAATTGAGCCCAATTTTTCACAGGTTTGTCATTTTATGCATATTTGGGATACATCAAGTGAGGCTACTGGTCTTTGACAATTACTAAAAGTATACCCTGCCTTTAAATTAAATTTCAAGAAAAGACTTCCTACATCAACACTGTGTATTTTTTTATCTGTCAGGAAAAACTTTTGCACGCGCAAGATCTGATAGGTAAAGAAGATGATATTTATTGAAGGATCCACAGGCACTACAATCATGTTATTGTTGGATATGATTTAAAGTCTAACCATTCTTTAACAGTGCCACAGATCATTTTCATCAGTGCGAATGAAACCCAAGAAGTGTCTTCACTTTCACCTTCTTTTAACACCACTTGGATTGTTTCCACAACGGAGGACAGGAAACTTCTGATGACATTCTCCATGTATAACACTGTACAACATGCAAGTTATGTACATGTTGGAGATGGTGCAGACTTTAAGAACTTGTCAAGCCTCTTTTTCACATGGATTGGGTCCTCATCAAGCTCTCCTCCACACTTAATCTCTGATGGAAACACTGTTTGGATCACATTCCAGTCAATTACATATATCCCTTGGTCAAGGAACGTCTTGTTGATTAACAGTGTGCCATTTACAGGTGAGTGTTATTTGCCAAGTGTGTGTTGGTTACAAGTGTCATCAAAGTCTTCACTAAAGTGACATAGACCTATTGCTCGAAAAAAAGAAGTGATGTCAATATATAGACATGTTTAGAAGGTGTTCACTGATTGTGCCATATGTATCGAATCTTGAAACATCTTGGTTGCTAAGTCATTGTGCCAAATATGGTTGAATTCTGATTTTTGTTTTGTTTTCACGAAGTGACCGAATGGATCACATCTCAAATACATCTCACATAATACCCTTTTTCCCCCGCGAAATGTGGTTTTACCTGTGAGGTCTAATAAACTGACATATTATATTACATATTATGTCAGTTTGTGATTATAGTAGCAGTGCATATTTTGACACATCATGTCTGTTATAAGTACATGTATTACAGCTGTTATGAGTGGCAGCATGTGAACATTGTGATTAAGTGTCCATGTCACTCTAGTTGTGTAGTCCGGTGGCTTAGGACAAAGTTTTAGCAAAATCGTGACAGGCTAGATTAAAGCACCAAATTTGGTACAATTTTTTCTATAGGTCCCATAGCATCAATGAAGAGGGGAGTGCCCAGCTTGGGTGACCTAGGTCAAGGTCAGGCTGAGGTCAAAGTTCATGTGGTATTATACTACTGCCTATCAATTTTTCACCAATAGAGGGCCGCTTCCGCGTATCATTAAAACTTATAACAAATGACCATGCAGCTTCTATTTCAGACACTCAGGCAGAGCTATGTTGAAAAAGTTGGGAGGGGGGCTGTGACTGAGGTTCTCGTGCATTATTTATTGGGGGGGGGGGGGCTGTGGCGTAAGTGACGACTTATCCCAGCTGACGGATCAGTTTGGACTGTCTCCAAAACTTCATGGGTCCTGGGTTTAAGTTTTGTGTGATCGATGGGTACTCGGGACCATTAGTCACTGTTGTGTGCTGGAATTCTGTAGTGCCCCTTCGTTTTGACACAATCGGCTACCAGGCGAGACGTCGTCCATCCCATCAAAATGCCGCTTATAGAGTTTGAATCGCTCCTTAAGGGTGGGGTCCACATCATTCCATGCAGAATTGACAGCTGGGATTCTTGTCCCGAAAATAGAGTCAGACACCTGGCGCCCAGACTTAAACCCTGAACCTTGAAGTAACGTCCCTGAACAAGTTTGTCAAGCCTCCACACAAGGGTTGTGAGCCTCAACCTGAAGAATTCCTTCTTCCATCTGCCGATTCACCTGGACTATTAAGGCCCCGTTCCCACTGGACCCCGCATTGATCGCGCAATTCGAGAAAAGGGCGATCAGACCCCGCAATTTCTCGAAAAGGGCGATCAAAGGGCGATCAAGCGTAAGTGGGAACGCAAGGGCGATCAGGATCAGACCCCGCAAATTTGATCCACCTCGGGAGTAGGATTAAAGCGGGATCTGATCGCCCTTGTGGATTAATGGGCGATCAAAAGTCTAGTGGGAACGCAAAGGGCGATCAGACCCCGCAATTTGAGGGCGAACATCCGGTACGGTAGGCCCGAATGGCGCGAGTATTTATTTGAGAAAATGTTTCTTCTAGTAGTACCTGTCGACTTGTTGGTGATGGTCTTCAGTGATTGCCGTTTCGAACATGAGGGCATACATGACGAATTTTCGTCGCAGAAAAAGCAACCGTCGCTCATTTCTCCGACGTCTACAATGTCTTCGATGTCGAGAACGAAGCTCAAAAAAAGCTGATATTCTAATACTATTCTGAAGACGTAGATGATGGCGCAACAAAATAAATGGCACAAAAAAGTCCATCATGTCGGTCAACAGTAGTCAGTATACAGTACATGTACTATCATGACAAAAAAATGGCGACTGCCGCGCGCGCGTAGTAGAGGATCCACCCCACACTGTGTGGTCGCCATAGATACGTTGCGCCTGCGCACTGCCCACTTGGTCGACCTGCGTTGGTGAACTTTGAATCCACTTCCGTTCACAAAAGGGAGATCAATGCGCGATCATACTCTAGTGGGAACGCAACCGCGATTCACGTCTGCGACTAATCCTTTTGCGGGGTCAGGATCTCGTAATTGTGGATCCAGTGGGAACGCGGTCTTACAGATTCCATCCTTTTATGTATAAGATCATGTCATTCTTTTTGGTCTGTGACACCTGGGAGGTAGCAGAGAGTCTAGGCCTCATCATAATTTCTACCAAGTCTCACCCCCTCCCTACCTAGATATAGACTTTTCTTGGCGCAGGACTCCTGTTTGGGGCCAACCATGACTTGGCTGGGTCCACACCTTTGCTATTGGATGATTTCTGTCCAACCCCTCGAAAGGCTGTGCCTTCCTCCACCCCTGGCTGTCCGACACAATTAAAGTCGATACAATGTAGTCCAATTGAAGTGCCATTCCCTTACTCCCTCCACCAGAATGCAGGGCTTTGAGAAACCGGACACTGTGTTTTTCACATTTTCACTATTTAAACGCTAAAAAGTTCAAAGGCTCTCACACACTTTCTGCTGTAAATCTCTGGATGGGCAGTCCATGTTCGCTGTGACAACACAAACGATGGCAGCATAAATCAACTGCCAGGGAGGTACCTTGATCGGCCAGCCGGTGTCCGCTGACCTGGGAACTTCTACAGTGGTGCATTCCACACTGAGTTGCCTTGTTGGAAGTCCACATTCTGGGCAAAAGTAATACAACCATCCCTGCGCCATCTCGAGGGCTGATCATCCTCATATAGTGGTCCCTGCTCCTGTCGGTGGTTTAGTCAATCTTCTCCCTGATCAATTGCCTGTAGGTGGACCAGTTTGTGGGGTCCCTAAACAACTGCCTGCCAGTACTGTATTAGAAGGAACTACCCAAACGCCTGGCAGGCAGACACTTTAATGAGACTGACTTTTTGCATATGTTTTTCGGCATTAGCCCTCATCTGCAGAGTCCTGACAAAAAAACTGAACAGGAGGGTTGTATGATTGTCCCTGTGGTCCTGTTCTTTCCAAGCTAACCATGGTTTGTCAGGCTGATTGAGCTACTCATGAAGCACCTCGTGATTCTCCCACTGAGGGCAGATATCATCCACCAGCCCTGATCAGATCTTCTTCATCCAACTCCCGAGAAATTTTACCTGGCATGCTGAATGTTGTCGCGCAGCCCTTCCGATTGACAGATCTTTCAGAGCGGTCCATGATCTTTGCATCGCACAGCCGTGCACTGGAGTCTTGTAGAACACCCGACTACATCACTTTTATAAGTAGTGTAGACGATATTCTCATCATCCCACTGATTCGTCTGTGGGATCGGCAGCTAGGGGATTGTCTTCTGTATCTGTTTGAGAGTGTCATCACAACAAGGACAGTGAATAATTACTGTTCGGCAATCCATAACAGCAGTCCATATCGGTTTCCCAGATTGGTAGATAGTTATCGACAACAGGGCTCTTGGCTACCTCATCAGTGGCATGTACAATGCCTCCAAACAGGCTAATGACTAATTCCGGGACCTGTTCCGTGTTTCATTTATTCTGGCAAAGGCACCTTATGGGCCATTGTGCCCTTTTTCTTTCAATTGGCGATAAAAGCACCTTTTTGTTGGTGGTCGCTAAGCTAAAACAGCAGCACATCCGCTTGGAGTCCGCAGGGGTACACTTGGTTGCCAAAGGTGGGTTTCCTCACAAAAAACATTTGGTGTCTTTTTGCCCACCAGACATCTTTGTTCTGTATTTCAAGTCCTTCTAAGCAGTTTCTTTGGACATGCTCTGGTGCTTTGCATAGCGCCCAGAATCCCTGTATACCATCTCCCGGTGGATCATTACGGCAATCCAATCGGTCTGTTCAGAGTGGCCTGAAAAACCTGGGTTCCCTGTCCCAGCTTGTGACTGTGGCGTTGACCTCTTGGGCATTTTTAAAGGTAGTTCCCATGGCAGATATTATCCAGGTGGCTTCCTGAAATGTCCCAAGACATTTGCCGGATCCAGGGAACAAAGTTACACAGTTCTCTCTAGGTATATTCAATACAAACGTGTTCAGTGTGTGGTGTAGGTCTGATCATTGGTTGTGTGTATGCACTAACACCATGGTCTTGGAACCAAGACTCATCCAGGTGAGGGCAAAGGCTAGGGTTTGGGGTAATTTACAAAAAAAAACGATATTAGGAGTATTTTTTTTGGAACGGGACAGCCTTTTTGGACCCCTTCTCAAATAACTGGCTTCAGAACCTTTTATAACTAATTGTTTTCCACTTACTCTTCAGACTCTATAACATGTTCAGCTGATGAATTTGACTGCGGCCACTCGGTGTGTATTGATACACAGCATGAATGCAATGGTATAAATGAATGCATCAACGGACTTGACGAAGTTGAATGTGATGGTAAGGTTGGCAAATTTCAAAAGACATGTATGTATTTGTGCTTTGTCAGCATTTGTAGATGGGTTTAGGAGTTTATTTTTTAGCTGTGATAAGCATAATTCTGTTCTGACTTTGAAAGGCGTTTATGCTGGATATATAGGGAAAGTCAAGGAAGAGTCTACGAGTGGTGAACTTGGTGTATATATATTATGTAAATTGGCATATAATTCATAACATAAATTCTGTTATGAATGCAGCAGTATCACGTCACAAGGGACAAAGACCTACCTTTGTCGATAAGGTTATTTACTGTTTGACTCGCACCTTAAACAGTTTTCTCTATAAGCACATTACAGCACCCAACACATTTACAGCTTGCAACAAATCTAAAATCAGCAGTGCAGACAATTTGAATCCATCTACCTATGTATGATTATTTTGAAAAATTTCATATTCAATTTTTACTGTATGTAACTACTTTCTTCACGATATTATTTAAGCAGTTTGAACACACTTTAGTGTCACTGTAGAAGATTGAATACATCTGTTTGCAATTTGTTTTTCTGTGCACAAAGAATTGGTCACAAACTGTTGTAAATTTTTCTTTATGCAAATTGCAGCTTGCAACACATCCAGTACCATCACAGCCGATTTCAATTCGTCCATTTCAATATTTTCAACGCTTCCGGAGAGTGGCAATTACAGAGTTGGTAACTGCCGTTGGCTTATCACATCACCCCCGAGCAGCCACATCATGGTGCACATTTACAGTCTGGACGTACCGATGAATGCGAGGTTATTTATCCTGAGGGGAAACACTTCAGATATCAACAATGAAGAAGGGACCATTAGATTGTTTGATGGCGGACATCAGAACCCTGGCCACCTTGTCTTTACTCTGCAAACCATCTCAATATATTATCCGTATGTTCCCATTGAATCTGCATTTCATCTTGGCTTACAAGCAGTGCACAGCAAAGGTACAAGTTTACATTTTAACACATTTGCACACATTATTTTTAAAAAATGATACATGATGATTAAAAAAATTTGTTATCCCAAAGCTTGCTTGCAGTCAACTTAACTTAACCAGTTACAGTCTTTTCTTAGTATATTTGGAAGGAATACGATGGAAAAGTGTAAGGTAATATTGCAACATAAGTTTCAATTATGCAAAAAAGAAAACATACTTGTTTTATATGTCCAGTTTATGTGTTTGTTTTTGTGTGCTGACTGAGCTACTGTTCTGATATTGTCTTTCCCCTGTTCTGGCATTCACACACAGATTACATTGATTGTGAGGCCTACCCATATGCTTACCTCAGTGAGGACAGATGTGATGGCATTGTGCAGTGCCCAAATGGTGCAGACGAAATTGGTTGTGGTAAGATTTTGTTTACCAAAGTGGCAAAGATTCCAACCACTAAAATTTAGCATTGTGTCAACCTTTTTTTTGTTTACCCCTTTCAAATCAATGTAACTATCTAAATAGTCTGTACCTTTGGCTGCTATACTTCAAAGGAGTTGATGATTTTCAGAACTGCTTCAGGCTCAATAAAGAGTTTATTATTTAAAAGTGTGAGATGTTTTTTGATACAATGGTTTGAAAAGTGCTAATAGACCAAAACATCTAAAGCCGCACATGTTCCATTGGTTTTTGTAGGTATATGCTTACATGACCAAGTTTGGTCCTTAACGGGCTGGACATCAATGCATAAGCTACCTATAGTAAGGTTGCTTGTACAAAGATATTATACCGTCCTTTCACTACTAAAGAGCATTCAAGTACATTCAAGTACATTGATTACCTGCGAATGTTACAGTGTGCCATCACCACTTGTCATATGTTGGCTTGTTGTAGTTTATGTAGAAACAGCATTTATATCCAGAATGTAGTTTTATCTATAGTGTTTAAGGTACCTGTTTCCTTTTATTTACCTGGGGCACATGCCACTTGCGCCCCCTTGATGTGTGCCTGTTATGTTAAATATCACAGGTACTTACAAAAAAGATTGATCAAACCTATAGATTGTAGCAACACTTTGATTTTGCAGATTGTGAAGTTGATGAGCATGTATGCGCTAATGGGATATGTACTGGCAGGTCTGGAGCAGAATGTGATGGCAATGTTGACTGTATGGACTACTCTGATGAAGGAATACAGTGCAATACATGTAAGTGAAGTGAAATCTTTCACTAAACTGTATGTGTACTCTGAGACAAATGGCCTGCTAATTACACCTTAAATTGCTAGGGAATACATTTATTCAATAGAGCGGATTGCTGAAGTTAGTGGACTGCCATTTTGTAAGGTGCAATTTCTTCAAGAAACCTACCAACCCATTGAACATTAAAAAATTGTGACTGATCCGTTAAAATCTCCTAACAACTCTGCCTTTTCTGTTAGGGTTACTGTGTGCATCACTATGCTATGATGGGCTTTTTGTTTGACAAATTTTCAGCATACTGTGTGGATATCAAGAATGACATGTGTAAAGACATCCTGCGTTATAATCAGACCTACTTCACAAATGATCTTGGGCTTTCACAACAGCAAGCAAATGACATGTTAGTGGAGCATCTACCCCAAATCATAAGTAACTGCAGCGATGCACAGCAGGTTGCACTGTGCAGATCAATCTATCCAGCATGCCCTCGTTTCAGCTCTGACCGGGTTTGTTCATCTGCATGTAAGGATGCCATGGAATGTGCAGGACTAACAGGGAACTCGTCTCTGCAATGTGATGTCTATCCTAATCAGATTTTGACATCTGGAGAGGACAACATCTGTGGATTCAGTGAGGATGGTAAGTTCCCCTCAAATTAACCAACATAAAAATTTAATAAATGATGCCTATGAATAGTGTGCTACAGAACATAATCTAGGATCTCACATTCAGGGTTTGATGTTGGATTGGTCACATAACCTGAATCACCCATTAAAACAAACCCTAGTTTGCCAAACTGGGGTTAGTACTCACCTGTTTGGGAAACAGCAGTTTTCAACAAGATCTTTCTTATCTGATTAATTAAAAGGTATTGAGGTATGAACAGGTGGTTTAATGGTTCACAGCCTGTGAGTTTTCTGACAAAAATATTTGCAAAATATCAAATGTTTTTATTAAGAATGTGAAGTGTTGGAAAAAGTGTTAAAAGGAACTTTGAATCATAAGAATCTACCATATATATCCCGAGAAATCGAATAAGAACAAGAATAAGAAAAGGTAGGCCTTTTCCCCTGCTCTTCAGCATTTCTGCTGTTTGACACCAGATAATGGTCTATGGATGACCATCACTTGCCTTAGGGAAGGGGGTTCCATGGTGAATTTTTTTAATACAATTACTTTACTGACAACAACTGATAGAGTCCAAATGAGACTTGTGAGTAGAATTCAGAGATTTGGTTTAGTGGGAGTTTCAGCAATGCATATGTGAGAAACCTATAGGGAAAATGTAGATTTGAAAATAAGAGAACGCTTGTGTCCTCCAGCAGGATGTTTGGCTATATATGCATTCCCTCTCCCATCAGGGCACTACCTGCAGGGTTAGAGATTCTTGATAAAATAATTTAGCATCATCATCAGGTAGCTCAATGGTAGAGCAAGTGGCATACATGTAAATGCACCAAATTAAATTGTACGAAATTGGCTGTTGCCAGTAAGTGGATTGGCATGGCTATGGTTGGTAGCCTGATTGGGACATGATAGAGCTCCTTAACATCAAGCCATTGTCGTTCAGATGGGTCATTAAACTGTAGTTCATATGCATTGTGTAAAGCATATCAAACAATAAGGACACTTAATTGTCATGACAGAGAAGAGCTCGGCCCGTTGTTTATGGATAATCTGCCTGTTTTTAGTATAATTTATGTCAGGTGCATTATTGAACATATCAATATAGGTTCCGTACTATGTAAACAAAAACTTAACCATTTTCAGTATTTATGAGCCCTTTTAATAGTTGAACTGAATAAGGATTTCTTAGATTTTGAATCATTTGGCTGAAAAATGTACACAAAATTGGTATTGCCATACAAAGGTCATGTAGAATATTCCATTTTCTCGAGTAAACGATAAAATGCTTTATACTTGGCACATAACTCCCTTGTGTTTGCTCCTGCTTGGCTCTTGTGAGTCATGGTAAGACTGGTTTTCCAGTCAAGGTTTTTCCCTTACGGCTTTACAGTGTTGTGTGTTGGGTGCGTTTGAGTTCACAGCTTGTAGCCTGTGAAGTTATGAAGTTAGGACAACCAATGAGAGCAAGGCTCTGGTAAGGTTGTTTGGCTGGATGTACAAGGTTGACCAATAAGGATTGGTCTTGCAAATGAATGGCTGAAAGTTTGGCGGGAGCAAAAATATATTGTCACTTTGTCACATGTATTATTGCGTTTTTTGTCGAAAAATGACAGATTTGGTTGGGGGTCTAAGGTAATGTCATAAAATACCACAGGTTTTATAGCTTCATTAACAATATCAGAAGTTTAACTTTTAGCAGGTACAGGCAATATTGTGATGGAATTGCATGAGTTTGTTTAGTCATGTGACATCGCACGTGATGTGTGAACGACGTCATTGGTCATGTGTTTGGCTTGCACCAATAGGGTTGGTGCAAGGTGCAAGTTCCCGCCACGAGAAGTCAGGTGAACTCTGATTTGTGCGGTAGTTGTAGTTCAGTTGGGCTAGTTGCCCGTAACTTTAAAGAAGTTAGTTAAGTTTATGTAAGATATTGTGCGCTGTTGGGCGTGCACATGGCTTTCAGGAAAGCGTGATAAAAGCTGCTGTTTTGGGTTTTGCAGAGTAGTACTGTATTAGTAGAGGGACTTGTTCCAGAAATTCTGTGCAGCATATTCAGTAAGTATTTGAGAGTTGTTCACCAATTTGTGCATTTTAGGCAGCGTTGTTTAAGGCTGTGCGCGTGCAGGCGATCGTCGTGATAAATACACAAGACGATCAGCCGGAGCTAGCTGTACTGCAGTGTAGTTGAACTGGGTTAAGTGCAACGACCCGATGGTTGCCGTCGCTGTGTGCGAGGCAGACAACTACTGTATTCCGAGAGGGCTGTGTAGCGGAGCGGGACGTGTGTTGTTGCCGGGACCGAGCTGTGTGCTCAAGGCCTAAGGTAGCTGGGTTGCGCTGGGCTAGGCGTGCAACTGCGGCGTGGTGCTCTGTGTATGTGTTGCCTCTTACTGGTATTGAGTATCGCTAGGTGTAGTAGTAGTTGTTTACATGACTTGTAGATAATTTGGGGTCTCATATTCTAAGTGCTTACAGACTAGTTATTTTGCCCAACTTCTGGAGTTGAAGGTGAATGACAATAAATTACTTTTGAGGTCAAGGTCACTGTTAAACTGTGTCCTATCTGTGTGATTATTTTAGGGAATTGTGTGTACTCTGACAGAGAGGTTTACAATCTTTTATAATCGGGCGGTATACTTCCTCCCAAACGAATATCGCCACTCAGCCTTAAGTCCGCTTAGTGACTTTAACTTGAGCTAGCAAGAGAAAGGGTCCGAGTTAATAAGCACAGACTGGATAACGGTCGGTGCCCGCCACAATATTAATCTTACGTAACAAATGTGTTGGGGATTTCTTGAACAATAGTGCCTTATGGTAATTCCAAGGGCTACTTTTACCTGTACCCTTGTTTGTGCCAACTTGGAAAAATGCAAATGTGTATTACCGTATGTCATATTAAATTACACTATTTACTTTATGTAATGTTAGAATCATATAGTGCCCTTCCGTACCGTTGGGGCTATGTATTTTCCCTTGTGCGTTCCTACTTAGGGGGACAAATTCTAACTTAAAACACTAGGTAATTTAGTTATTTTTTGTAGTGCCCGTCGGTTCCGTTGGGGCTACAGTCTTATCCCCTCAGACTTCCACTTTGGGGAATCAGTACAAGTGTTAGGTTCAAATTTAAGTTGATACATTTTGTTTGTTCCTGTACAATGGTTTGTTATATGTACTAACAAGGCAAGGTGCGTTTGTGTTGTTCAAATGTGGAGGTCCGATGGATGACCTGTAATTTTGGGCCCGGTGTGCCGGTTTGACCCTTGGGCCCGGTGTGTCGGTGTGACCTTTGGGTCACGGTGTGCCGGTGTGCTCTTCGGTTTCGGTGTGCCCGGTGTGCCCGGTGTGTCATGTAGTGTTGTGTTTGTACACAGTGTTTTATGTGGGTATGGACAAATGAGTCCATATATATAAATGTTGGAAGGGCGTGGTGCCCTTTGGTGTGGCCACAATGTTTTGGACGTGGTAGTCCATTTGTGTTTTGGTTGGACATGGTAGTCCAAATGTGTTTTGGGACGATGGTAGTCCTCAAAATTTGTGTAGTAATGTATTTGTTGATGTGTGTCTGTTTAGCCGGTTTGCCCTGTGTCCGGTATCCGGCTCCTTGCCTAATACTAAATCTCCTTAGGTGAACATTTCACCATTGGGTGTGTGTGAATAAATCCAGCTTTTAAGCTGTGGCAAAAATCAAGTTGCTTGTGATACGTCGTCAATATGATGTCCGAGTATAATTCAGAGATACACGTAGTGCCCTCATATTTTCGAGTTTATAATTTTTTTTTTTACAGACATTTTTACAACAGGTGACTGCGGTACTCGGTCTGCCCCCTCAACAGACCCGAATCCTTTCTCAAGGATTGTTGGCGGAGGAGAATCAGACATCACCAATTGGCCCTGGATGGCTTCATACCGTTTCAGTGGGTCTCATGGATGTGGTGCAACCCTCATTAGTCCACAATGGGTAGTTACGGCCGCACACTGCAGGTAAGTTAGTACAGTTACCAAATCATATTTTCAGCCACATCAGGAGACTTGAAGTTGTTCCCCAGTTACAGTGGAAGCCAATTTTCGCCTGAATGAGCAAATGTTTTCTGCTTTTGAGTTGTCTAACGTTATCAAAATTGTAAAGGTGGACACAAATTCTGTTTTTTGTATGAATCGCTCCCAAATATCAAAGCTTTGATTTGTTTTGTTCAGTATCAATGCTCATATTACTGACATAGTATCGCCCTTGCCTACTAGGTACTTAGTGTTTTCACATTGGCTTTACCTCACTTGACTTTACCAGGATTCTGAATACTTTAATACTCTCCTTAAATTCAAACATATTAGCCTATACGGTCTTAAACCCCACTACCCCTTCTTGTTCTCATTGCATGACCTTAATAATGTTACAAAATTTGGATTGTATCTTCGAAAGTGGTATTTCTGCAAGTATTTTAGTGCACCGGCTTTTTCTGTAGCAAAAAGCATGCTAGTGTTAAAGTCCTAAAACTTGCCATCACACAGGTCTTTCATTCACCTTGTAAGGTCTGCACCTTGTGGACAATTACTGAGGCCTTTTCTGCGGAAACTCAATTAATCTCTCATTGGCGCTCTTATGACCTCACAGACTGTATATACTAAGTTTATCTGATGCCCTCGGTTATAATCTTTTTTTTTGTTTTTCTTTGTCTGTGTTTTGAATGCCACATATCGTCACCCTTTTCATGAAGAGCCCCTTATGTCCAAACGCTTGATTGAGATTTACATTTTACACTGTGCTTGGATTAAAACTGCAAAGCTGCACTACTGCAGCTATTTTTTGCAGTTAAAGACCTCTCATATGACTTGGTCAAGGTTTTTCCTCTCCATTGACAAAGTAATTTATTTAAACATATGGCTAATTACTGTAGTAATTAGTCAAAGATACGTGTCTCTTCTTGAAAAGTTATTCGCCTACTTAAACACCAAACTGGTTAAAGTTTTTGCATAGGAAAGGGGCGCACAGGTCACATGATCACTCACACACTGACATAAGTGGCTGTTCGTGAAACCTGAAAAACGATTTGACCCACACTTTTTGTTCTTCTGTTGCAATGAATGAATTTTTGGTGCCTGTGGCTCTCCGTGAAAACGCAAATGCACTTATTGAGATAAAGGCACCTTCCTGTAATAACCATGTTTGTCATTTTAAGATAAGTGGCTCTTCGTGAAAGTGGTGATGATATATAATGAACGATCTGGAGTAAAGCTGAGAATTCTGATTTATCTGTCATTGAAACCCTCTGGCTGTCTGAATGTTGTGTATTTTCCACTGGTTTTGATTGAAAGATAAGCCATGTCTGGGTCATGAAAGTATTTCATAGCAAAGCTAGTTCTAGCTGTTTTCTTCTTGGTTCAAGACCTGGTCATGACATTAGACTCCTTATACAAAGAATATTTATATTCAATCGATTCTAATTACACATAGGTAAATTGGTACCTGTGTGAAAATGATGTATATATATGCCCATGTGGCTGCTGGTGCTTCAGGAATGCTTCAGGAATACAGTTTGAAGAACGGTATCAAAGACCTACTGGGCTTGAAAAAAGTGCTTAAAGGGATTCAAACAAATTTAAATCTGAGAAATATTTCAGATTGTGTCTTCTAGTTAGGGGTTTATACATGTATTTCTGCATGGACATAACCACTCCAGTTTTTTTAGCGATATCCCAAAAATGCTGCCACCTTTTGAAATCAAATTTTCACAGGTTATTTTGATTGTGTACATTTACATTGGGTTAACAAATCGAAAGGTTCCAAAAACCAAAGGTGTACTTTGCCTTTAAGCTTCTATCATAGGGAAAAATACATATTTAGATATTGATTTATTATTTACGTCCTTTTTGTAAAACTTCAGTGGTGGTGACAACTTAGTGTTCGGCAGCTCAACTTTAGATGTCCCTTCTTCATACCAACACATCTACCATGTTGCCAAAGAATTCCCTCATCCAGAATACACAAGTACAAATTACAACAACGACATCATGTTGGTGAAACTGGCCTCTCCTGTAGAGCTGAGCGACACCATCCGCCCAGCCTGTCTGGCAACTGAAGATAACGAAGCAGAGATCTACCACACCTGTCATGCAGTAGGATGGGGAGACACAGCCTTTCAAGGTTAATATGGTGTAACATTTGTTGATTGAAATTCTGTATTTGAAGTTGCTTTCAGTTTGGTATTTACTGTTATTCAAATCACTTTTACAACTGTCTAGAACAATACGGGAAAGCTCCTTTGAAGAATTTCTGAGTTTTGTCACCAAAACTTGGAAACTTGACATCATTTGGGGCATTACACTTATTGGATGAGCAGTAAATCTTCCTAGGCCTTGTTTGTGATCCAACTAAAAAAGAAGGGTTCACTCTTCCGAAAAGGAACTACATGGAGATAACAGGTTTGATTTGGTATAGATGAAAATGATGTATTCTGGCCCCTTTTGGAGCTTTCCCGTAATGAAGATATTTTTTGTTGTAGTATACAAAAGTATATCTTTAATATGTTTTGATTGGTCTGAAAATATATATCTGTTCCGATTTCTACGCAGTAATTGTTATAATGAGTTTCAGCCCTGCAGTCGATATGTATTTTGTCTTCTTCAATATTGTTATTTTTTTTTATAGGCTCATTGGCAAAGGTTATCAAGGAGGCAGTTCTTCCAATACAGCCACTGGAAATGTGCTTGAACAACACGGCAGTTAAACGTCATCTGTTTGTGTCCAACAAGCAAATCTGTGCAGGCAACAATGAAGCTGGAAATTCCACCTGTCATGTATGTAAAAGAAACCTTTTTGCGTTCTCTGCTGGAATTTATTCAGAATTGAATTAGTGAACGTTTTACCAATCCTTAAAAGGAACAATTTGGTTTGGCTGTTTTGATTTGGAATTTTTTTCAGCAAAAAGCCTGCCCATCAAGCTTCTTGCTAAGAAAAACAACTATACCGTTTTTTAATGATGAACACTTGTCCTTTACAGGGTGATAGTGGGGGTCCCTTAATCTGCCGCAGTGCAAATGGACGCTGGAAGTTGGTTGGCGTAACAAGCACCGGTCTATCATGCGGCGAGCAAGGTACTCCTTCTGTGTTTACCAGAGTCTCCAGATACATTGACTTCATCAGATACACCATAGCATCAGGTAAACATTCTCATCAGGTGGCAGGTTACATAAATGATGTTAAACCATCCGGGATGTGGTAGTGTGTAATTTAAGTTTCACTAGCTGTTAACCTCTACCCAAAACTATTATTAGGCACTCCCAAGCAAAAACATTGACACAATAGCGAGTCAGCCAACATAGGGCTAGATAGCTCAGTTGGTAGAGGCCTGGCACATTAATCCGGAGGTCAAAGGTTCAAGTTCAGCTCTATTCATTTTTGCTTTTTTCTACCCGAAACTATGGTAACAAGTTGTTAATGTACCCGTTCTCCATTAACTTTTTTTAGGAAGCCGGAAAGTGACTTTTCAGATCTTAATGAACAAATTCGTGTTATTCAACAACTTTTGTGCAAGTGCATTTTTTTCACCCTTTGAATGATAATTCTTTTATCAATTTGTATGTCTATGCAGATGGGCGACCCACTCACAGCATTCATCTTGCTGCTAATGAGTCAGCCATTATTACCTCACCATCATACCCAGGAAGTTACCCAGTGAGGCTGGATGTCACTTGGGTCATCACCACTGAGACAAATCAGGCGTTACAGATAAACACCTCAAGTTTTGATTCAGATCCAGGCGGTGATATCGTCTCAATTGGAGAGGGTGTTGATTTCACAAGGGAACGCCTCTTTGCATGGTCTGGTGTCAACCTTCCCCCAATTGTTCATTCCATTGGAAATGAAGTGTGGATAAGTTTCACATCTGATAACTACGTTTCAACTCCAAGGAGTGGGTTTGCAGTGACGGTCCGCAGTATTGTTGCAGGTATAACAGTGGTCTTGCTTAATCTTTAATTTTGGCAGTCAATATCATAAAACATTCATCAGAACTATAAACAAAACAGCATGCCAACTGTATTTTTTTTTAAATGGGAAAAATACTTTTAAACATGACAAGAAAACAAGTTATTCCACATGTGTTTTAATTGCTGCTTTTTACTCTTACAGAGGTGTATGTATAGATGTCCTTGATGGAAAACTTAAGAATTTTGCAGGGAATTTTGAACCAGTTCCTTTTCCAGTGTTCGAATCGCGTTTGCTTCAGTTTCATTGCATTTAATTTCATTTAACCTTGGGGTCATTTCACTACGGAAAAGCTCCATTAAAGAAAGAGGCTCAAATGAAACATCCTTTTAATCTGACAGCTCTTACCTGTTATCTCCATATAATTGCTTTTCCAAACAGTGTACATAATTGGATCATGCAAAAACCAGTAGTGCTGCTGATTGCCCCAGGCAGATTAACTGCTCATCCAAAAATTTAATGACTCATGTAGTTCAATGTAAACACACCTAATGGGTGAAAAATGAATAGTTTCCGACTTGTTGTGACCAAAACATGGAAACTCTGGAAACTCTGTAATGTTGCCCTTTTGACCAAAGAAGATTTTGTTTTGTTTTTTGCAATTGCTGTGCGGTATAAACTGGGCCTATGTCAGCTGCTGTCTAACACATTATAACTGATTGGGCCCTCTTGAAAAAAATTATCATTGTTTGCATTAAATAAATTGCATTGGTCATTTTATTTTATGATTAATTTCGATTGCCTTCAGGAAGTACCTGCACTTCTGATGAGTTTTACTGCAGGCATTTTTTCTGCATCGACCTGACGTCCAAGTGTGATTACAAGCAAGACTGTCCAGATGGGAGTGATGAAGCACAATGTGGTAAGTGTGATTTTGATGTGTGTGGGGCACAGTACACTTGGTATTTTCCCAAGTGCTGTGAAAATGAAAACCCTCAGCCATATAACTCGGGTGAGAGGCAATTCACAGCCATATCACTCAGTGTAAGAGAAAAAACCAATTACTCTTTATCCCGATGAAATGAAAATATATTCTTTTGTTGTGGTACTGCTGCTAAAAATGTGGCTAGCTCAGTGGTCTATATGGTATGACGTCTGCTCTAGCATGGCAAAGGTGGTGGGTTTGAATCCCACCTGAGTGATAAACTTGTAAATATGTTTACTTACTTACTTTACTTACTTTCTCAGGAAAGTACTGAATGTACAGTGTTTAGTACACATTGGTGTAAGGGAAAATCCAAATAAAATGCTTTATCCCCAATGCAAAATTAACTTCTATTAAATGGTTGAAGTACCTCCTGCTAAAAAGAAAAGAAAAGTAAGCAAGGTGTTTTTCTACATCGACTGTAGAGATTACCAACAAAATAAACACAAAATTACCTCAATTGCAGATGATATCCTTACTCTAGACCTCAATAATATTCCTGCTTACTTACCGTCTGAATCATCGGTTCCAGCTGTAACACTGCTAATGGTTTTTAACAAGTTAAAAAATGTCAAACTAGGTAAATGTGGAGGGCCCTGATGGAAAATCCAAAAATTTCAATTGGAATCTCTAAGTAACCTGGTACAGGTATTTTCAAATAATTAACGCCAATCAGCCTAATGAATGTTCCCACAGTCCCCAAACCATCTACTTTGTCAGCCAACTGTTTATGGTAAAGCTCACTACTTATCGACAAGGTCTCTGCACAGGTATCTAAAGTACAACTTGTATTTAATCCTAGAATTTTAATATCAGCAGTGTGGGACTTTGTGCAATCAACTTTGCAAATCCGTCGGTCCCACGTGTTGTGTAATACTTTTAAAAGGATCGAGTACTCTTGTCATTGAGAGAAGGGGTGTTCCAAAGTGTTTTTCTGGTATTGGGGGCAGTAGATTGTGCTGCAGCACCTTGTAAACAGAAGGTGCTACATAGTCCGAAATGCCTTGATGGAAATAAAGTTGAGCACTTTGATCTGCAATCCGATGTGATAAAGTGCTCTGTAAGAAACATGTATTGTTAATCCAATATTATTACTACCCATTGAAAATGTTAGTTTTTTTTATAGGACTCATTCAACATATATACAGCAAAATTATTAGGAACAACATTTTACTTGCCACCATGGATAACGTATTGCCACTATTTTTATTACCCCATTCTGTGAGCAACTTTTTATATGTATGTTTTGTGTTCTTTGTTCAATGTTTAATTTTTAAATATTATTGTGATGGTAATAATGTATGAAGTAATCAAATTTATATTACCCTATCTCTTACTTAAAGTTCAGGCTCATTTGCCTTTGAATATCCTGAGCATTTTTGGATTGTATTTAAATAGTCCCATTCTGTATTGTGCTTCTGGTTTGCTTATGTCGTTTTTGACGGTTTCGACTGTATACCCTTTTTGTTTTTCGTTCAGAGGAGCACAAAGTAAATAAGTCGATCCCTGACTTTTTTCGGGGTCCTCGGCAAACTCTTTCTTTTCCCGCACTGTTTGTTTGTTTT
Source organism: Pisaster brevispinus (assembly GCA_023634235.1). NCBI lineage: Eukaryota > Metazoa > Echinodermata > Asteroidea > Forcipulatida > Asteriidae > Pisaster > Pisaster brevispinus. The sequence continues at coordinate 2,394,190 of JAMKCF010000026.1, forward strand.
GTTTTTTCTTGTACTGAAAAGAAACTTTTCTACTTTAGCTATTTGTGTGTTTGAATAAATTCTCTTCACAGTTTAAACCATCAGTACAAAATATTAGTTTTGGGGCAATACTAATATGTTTATTTTGTTCTTTTTGTTACAGAGGACACACTTTTACACTTCATTTCTCCCAATGAAACATTGAGTATTGTTTCACCATTGTATCCTGACAACTATCCCAATAACATTGAACTGGTTTGGATTATTCAGACTGAGATGAATTGGACAATTTTGATAAGTTTCTCAAGTTTCACCACCGAGAAACGCTTTGATTACTTCCGAGCCGGGAATGGTGCTGATTACACAGAGAACATGTTCTTTGAGTGGTCAGGTAATAGTTTGCCAAATGATCAACTCTCAACTGGAAATATCATGTGGCTGAGATTTACATCTGACTCCAGTGTCAATTACAGAGGGTTTTCATTGACAGCCATCAGTGTTGCTCCTCCAGGTAAAAATCACCTACTCCCCTTGCTATTTGTGCCATTACCACTCACCTTGGCTTGTGACAGGTGCTGTGATGGCCATGGATGGGTGCTAATTGATTTGTCTTTTTGTCTTTTGGTAATGATTCATTTAAATACTTTAGGCAGATAAAAAAAGCATCAATAAAAGTACATGAGTACCTCAATATTCTACTAGTCAGTACTGCTAATGCCTGTGCCCTGTTTCTGTCGAAAGATGTATTGATTACCAGTAAATGGAATTTGAGAAGATTTGTAGCTGATAAATTTTCCTAACATTTTTTTGTCTCGGTTGTTTTCATCCACTGTTCTGTCAGAACAGGCTGGTTTTGTTGTCATCAATACTATTATTCTTATTGTTTTCTTAATGTTATTCTTTGTTTCCGCCACAACCCAGTTGACCTCACATACGTCTTTTCTTTGTGGCAATGTCTTTCTAGGTATGATCAGAAAGAGACAAATTATACTCAATATTCAAGATTATATACGTAAATTAGTCTTTAAAACAATTAACATCATCAGATATCGAGTTACAACAAGAGATTAAACTAGTTTGGTTTTCAAAAGGACGTTATATGCCTGGCCATTTCAACAAAAATAGTTACATAGTCATTACATCATCCAGTGTTGAATAACATTAATTGCAAGATTTTTATGTCAAAGAATAATATATCCTGAACCACATGACAGGAATTAAGAAAAATTATGCCACCTCTTGTAGCTCTATTACTTTTTAAACATTCAATGCAAAGACATGACTCCAATTGAATTATTTGTTCTAGTCCAAAACAGAAACAAAAAGTGTCATTTTTGTGACGTTTAAAAACCAAACTTTTTGACTTGTGTTCAGTAAAGTAACTGTAGCAGCTTAGTGTTGACATCTAGTTTTATCGGAATTTATGTTTAAAGGCAGGGGTACTTAATTATTCCAAAAGTTAATGACAAGAAAAACTTACTTGGTAAAGAGCACTGGAGAGCTGTTGATATGTTAAAACATTGAAGTATTCACACACACAAAATTGAATCTAAGAAAGGCTTCAGGGTTCTGAAAGCACACAATTCCATGCAACAAGTGTGTTTTTTTCTGTCATTATTTTCTTGCACCTTTGATGACCAGTTGAGCCCAATTTTTCACAGGTTTGTCATTTTATGCATATTTGGGATACATCAAGTGAGGCTACTGGTCTTTGACAATTACTAAAAGTATACCCTGCCTTTAAATTAAATTTCAAGAAAAGACTTCCTACATCAACACTGTATTTTTTTATCTGTCAGGAAAAACTTTTGCACGCGCAAGATCTGATAGGTAAAGAAGATGATATTTATTGAAGGATCCACAGGCACTACAATCATGTTATTGTTGGATATGATTTAAAGTCTAACCATTCTTTAACAGTGCCACAGATCATTTTCATCAGTGCGAATGAAACCCAAGAAGTGTCTTCACTTTCACCTTCTTTTAACACCACTTGGATTGTTTCCACAACGGAGGACAGGAAACTTCTGATGACATTCTCCATGTATAACACTGTACAACATGCAAGTTATGTACATGTTGGAGATGGTGCAGACTTTAAGAACTTGTCAAGCCTCTTTTTCACATGGATTGGGTCCTCATCAAGCTCTCCTCCACACTTAATCTCTGATGGAAACACTGTTTGGATCACATTCCAGTCAATTACATATATCCCTTGGTCAAGGAACGTCTTGTTGATTAACAGTGTGCCATTTACAGGTGAGTGTTATTTGCCAAGTGTGTGTTGGTTACAAGTGTCATCAAAGTCTTCACTAAAGTGACATAGACCTATTGCTCGAAAAAAAGAAGTGATGTCAATATATAGACATGTTTAGAAGGTGTTCACTGATTGTGCCATATGTATCGAATCTTGAAACATCTTGGTTGCTAAGTCATTGTGCCAAATATGGTTGAATTCTGATTTTTGTTTTGTTTTCACGAAGTGACCGAATGGATCACATCTCAAATACATCTCACATAATACCCTTTTTCCCCCGCGAAATGTGGTTTTACCTGTGAGGTCTAATAAACTGACATATTATATTACATATTATGTCAGTTTGTGATTATAGTAGCAGTGCATATTTTGACACATCATGTCTGTTATAAGTACATGTATTACAGCTGTTATGAGTGGCAGCATGTGAACATTGTGATTAAGTGTCCATGTCACTCTAGTTGTGTAGTCCGGTGGCTTAGGACAAAGTTTTAGCAAAATCGTGACACGCTGGATTAAAGCACCAAATTTGGTACAATTTTTTCTATAGGTCCCATAGCATCAATGAAGAGGGGAGTGCCCAGCTTGGGTGACCTACGTCAAGGTCAGGCTGAGGTCAAAGTTCATGTGGTATTATACTACTGCCTATCAATTTTTCACCAATAGAGGGCCGCTTCCGCGTATCATTAAAACTTATAACAAATGACCATGCAGCTTCTATTTCAGACACTCAGGCAGAGCTATGTTGAAAAAGTTGGGAGGGGGGCTGTGACTGAGGTTCTCGTGCATTATTTATTGGGGGGGGGGCTGTGGCGTAAGTGACGACTTATCCCAGCTGACGGATCAGTTTGGACTGTCTCCAAAACTTCATGGGTCCTGGGTTTAAGTTTTGTGTGATCGATGGGTACTCGGGACCATTAGTCACTGTTGTGTGCTGGAATTCTGTAGTGCCCCTTCGTTTTGACACAATCGGCTACCAGGCGAGACGTCGTCCATCCCATCAAAATGCCGCTTATAGAGTTTGAATCGCTCCTTAAGGGTGGGGTCCACATCATTCCATGCAGAATTGACAGCTGGGATTCTTGTCAGCCTTTTTTCTTGTCCCGAAAATAGAGTCAGACACCTGGCGCCCAGACTTAAACCCTGAACCTTGAAGTAACGTCCCTGAACAAGTTTGTCAAGCCTCCACACAAGGGTTGTGAGCCTCAACCTGAAGAATTCCTTCTTCCATCTGCCGATTCACCTGGACTATTAGGCCCCGTTCCCACTGGACCCCGCATTGATCGCGCAATTCGAGAAAAGGGCGATCAGACCCCGCAATTTCTCGAAAAGGGCGATCAAAGGGCGATCAAGCGTAAGTGGGAACGCAAGGGCGATCAGGATCAGACCCCGCAAATTTGATCCACCTCGGGAGTAGGATTAAAGCGGGATCTGATCGCCCTTGTGGATTAATGGGCGATCAAAAGTCTAGTGGGAACGCAAAGGGCGATCAGACCCCGCAATTTGAGGGCGAACATCCGGTACGGTAGGCCCGAATGGCGCGAGTATTTATTTGAGAAAATGTTTCTTCTAGTAGTACCTGTCGACTTGTTGGTGATGGTCTTCAGTGATTGCCGTTTCGAACATGAGGGCATACATGACGAATTTTCGTCGCAGAAAAAGCAACCGTCGCTCATTTCTCCGACGTCTACAATGTCTTCGATGTCGAGAACGAAGCTCAAAAAAAGCTGATATTCTAATACTATTCTGAAGACGTAGATGATGGCGCAACAAAATAAATGGCACAAAAAAGTCCATCATGTCGGTCAACAGTAGTCAGTATACAGTACATGTACTATCATGACAAAAAAATGGCGACTGCCGCGCGCGCGTAGTAGAGGATCCACCCCACACTGTGTGGTCGCCATAGATACGTTGCGCCTGCGCACTGCCCACTTGGTCGACCTGCGTTGGTGAACTTTGAATCCACTTCCGTTCACAAAAGGGAGATCAATGCGCGATCATACTCTAGTGGGAACGCAACCGCGATTCACGTCTGCGACTAATCCTTTTGCGGGGTCAGGATCTCGTAATTGTGGATCCAGTGGGAACGCGGTCTTACAGATTCCATCCTTTTATGTATAAGATCATGTCATTCTTTTTGGTCTGTGACACCTGGGAGGTAGCAGAGAGTCTAGGCCTCATCATAATTTCTACCAAGTCTCACCCCCTCCCTACCTAGATATAGACTTTTCTTGGCGCAGGACTCCTGTTTGGGGCCAACCATGACTTGGCTGGGTCCACACCTTTGCTATTGGATGATTTCTGTCCAACCCCTCGAAAGGCTGTGCCTTCCTCCACCCCTGGCTGTCCGACACAATTAAAGTCGATACAATGTAGTCCAATTGAAGTGCCATTCCCTTACTCCCTCCACCAGAATGCAGGGCTTTGAGAAACCGGACACTGTGTTTTTCACATTTTCACTATTTAAACGCTAAAAAGTTCAAAGGCTCTCAAACACTTTCTGCTGTAAATCTCTGGATGGGCAGTCCATGTTCGCTGTGACAACACAAACGATGGCAGCATAAATCAACTGCCAGGGAGGTACCTTGATCGGCCAGCCGGTGTCCGCTGACCTGGGAACTTCTACAGTGGTGCATTCCACACTGAGTTGCCTTGTTGGAAGTCCACATTCTGGGCAAAAGTAATACAACCATCCCTGCACCATCTCGAGGGCTGATCATCCTCATATAGTGGTCCCTGCTCCTGTCGGTGGTTTAGTCAATCTTCTCCCTGATCAATTGCCTGTAGGTGGACCAGTTTGTGGGGTCCCTAAACAACTGCCTGCCAGTACTGTATTAGAAGGAACTACCCAAACGCCTGGCAGGCAGACACTTTAATGAGACTGACTTTTTGCATATGTTTTTCGGCATTAGCCCTCATCTGCAGAGTCCTGACAAAAAAACTGAACAGGAGGGTTGTATGATTGTCCCTGTGGTCCTGTTCTTTCCAAGCTAACCATGGTTTGTCAGGCTGATTGAGCTACTCATGAAGCACCTCGTGATCCTCCCACTGAGGGCAGACATCATCCACCAGCCCTGATCAGATCTTCTTCATCCAACTCCCGAGAAATTTTACCTGGCATGCTGAATGTTGTCGCGCAGCCCTTCCGATTGACAGATCTTTCAGAGCGGTCCGTGATCTTTGCATCGCACAGCCGTGCACTGGAGTCTTGTAGAACACCCGACTACATCGCTTTTATAAGTAGTGTAGACGATATTCTCATCATCCCACTGATTCGTCTGTGGGATCGGCAGCTAGGGGATTGTCTTCTGTATCTGTTTGAGAGTGTCATCACAACAAGGACAGTGAATAATTACTGTTCGGCAATCCATAACAGCAGTCCATATCGGTTTCCCAGATTGGTAGATAGTTATCGACAACAGGGCTCTTGGCTACCTCATCAGTGGCATGTACAATGCCTCCAAACAGGCTAATGACTAATTCCGGGACCTGTTCCGTGTTTCATTTATTCTGGCAAAGGCACCTTTTGGGCCATTGTGCCCTTTTTCTTTCAATTGGCGATAAAAGCACCTTTTTGTTGGTGGTCGCTAAGCTAAAACAGCAGCACATCCGCTTGGAGTCCGCAGGGGTACACTTGGTTGCCAAAGGTGGGTTTCCAAACAAAAAACATTTGGTGTCTTTTTGCCCACCAGACATCTTTGTTCTGTATTTCAAGTCCTTCTAAGCAGTTTCTTTGGACATGCTCTGGTGCTTTGCATAGCGCCCAGAATCCCTGTATACCATCTCCCGGTGGATCATTACGGCAATCCAATCGGTCTGTTCAGAGTGGCCTGAAAAACCTGGGTTCCCTGTCCCAGCTTGTGACTGTGGCGTTGACCTCTTGGGCATTTTTAAAGGTAGTTCCCATGGCAGATATTATCCAGGTGGCTTCCTGAAATGTCCAAGACATTTGCCGGATCCAGGGAACAAAGTTACACAGTTCTCTCTAGGTATATTCAATACAAACGTGTTCAGTGTGTGGTGTAGGTCTGATCGTTGGTTGTGTGTACGCACTAACACCATGGTCTTGGAACCAAGACTCATCCAGGTGAGGGCAAAGGCTAGGGTTTGGGGTAATTTACAAAAAAAACGATATTAGGAGTATTTTTTTTGGAACGGGACAGCCTTTTTGGACCCCTTCTCAAATAACTGGCTTCAGAACCTTTTATAACTAATTGTTTTCCACTTACTCTTCAGACTCTATAACATGTTCAGCTGATGAATTTGACTGTGGCCACTCGGTGTGTATTGATACACAGCATGAATGCAATGGTATAAATGAATGCATCAACGGACTTGACGAAGTTGAATGTGATGGTAAGGTTGGCAAATTTCAAAAGACATGTATGTATTTGTGCTTTGTCAGCATTTGTAGATGGGTTTAGGAGTTTATTTTTTAGCTGTGATAAGCATAATTCTGTTCTGACTTTGAAAGGCGTTTATGCTGGATATGTAGGGAAAGTCAAGGAAGAGTCTACGAGTGGTGAACTTGGTGTATATATATTATGTAAATTGGCATATAATTCATAACATAAATTCTGTTATGAATGCAGCAGTATCACGTCACAAGGGACAAAGGCCTACCTTTGTCGATAAGGTTATTTACTGTTTGACTCGCACCTTAAACAGTTTTCTCTATAAGCACATTACAGCACCCAACACATTTACAGCTTGCAACAAATCTAAAATCAGCAGTGCAGACATTTTGAATCCATCTACCTATGTATGATTATTTTGAAAAATTTCATATTCAATTTTTACTGTATGTAACTACTTTTTTCACGATATTTTGTAAGCAGTTTGAACACACTTTAGTGTCACTGTAGAAGATTGAATACATCTGTTTGCAATTTGTTTTTCTGTGCACAAAGAATTGGTTACAAACTGTTGTAAATTTTTCTTTATGCAAATTGCAGCTTGCAACACATCCAGTACCATCACAGCCGATTTCAATTCGTCCATTTCAATATTTTCAACGCTTCCGGAGAGTGGCAATTACAGAGTTGGTAACTGCCGTTGGCTTATCACATCACCCCCGAGCAGCCACATCATGGTGCACATTTACAGTCTGGACGTACCGATGAATGCGAGGTTATTTATCCTGAGGGGAAACACTTCAGATATCAACAATGAAGAAGGGACCATTAGATTGTTTGATGGCGGACATCAGAACCCTGGCCACCTTGTCTTCACTCTGCAAACCATCTCAATATATTATCCGTATGTTCCCATTGAATCTGCATTTCATCTTGGCTTACAAGCAGTGCACAGCAAAGGTACAAGTTTACATTTTAACACATTTGCACACATTATTTGTAAAAAATGATACATGATGATTAAAAAAATTTTTTATCCCAAAGCTTGCTTGCAGTCAACTTAACTTAACCAGTTACAGTCTTTTCTTAGTATATTTGGAAGGAATACGATGGAAAAGTGTAAGGTAATATTGCAACATAAGTTTCAATTATGCAAAAAAGAAAACATACTTGTTTTATATGTCCAGTTTATGTGTTTGTTTTTGTGTGCTGACTGAGCTACTGTTCTGATATTGTCTTTCCCCTGTTCTGGCATTCACACACAGATTACATTGATTGTGAGGCCTACCCATATGCTTACCTCAGTGAGGACAGATGTGATGGCATTGTGCAGTGCCCAAATGGTGCAGATGAAATTGGTTGTGGTAAGATTTTGTTTACCAAAGTGGCAAAGATTCCAACCACTAAAATTTAGCATTGTGTCAACCTTTTTTTTGTTTACCCCTTTCAAATCAATGTAACTATCTAAATAGTCTGTACCTTTGGCTGCTATACTTCAAAGGAGTTGATGATTTTCAGAACTGCTTCAGGCTCAATAAAGAGTTTATTATTTAAAAGTGTGAGATGTTTTTTGATACAATGGTTTGAAAAGTGCTAATAGACCAAAACATCTAAAGCCGCACATGTTCCATTGGTTTTTGTAGGTATATGCTTACATGACCAAGTTTGGTCCTTAACGGGCTGGACATCAATGCATAAGCTACCTATAGTAAGGTTGCTTGTACAAAGATATTATACCGTCCTTTCACTACTAAAGAGCATTCAAGTACATTCAAGTACATTGATTACCTGCGAATGTTAGTGTGCCACCCACTTGTCATATGTTGGCTTGTTGTAGTTTATGTAGAAACAGCATTTATATCCAGAATGTAGTTTTATCTATAGTGTTTAAGGTACCTGTTTCCTTTTATTTACCTGGGGCACATGCCACTTGCGCCCCCTTGATGTGTGCCTGTTATGTTAAATATCACAGGTACTTACAAAAAAGATTGATCAAACCTATAGATTGTAGCAACACTTTGATTTTGCAGATTGTGAAGTTGATGAGCATGTATGCGCTAATGGGATATGTACTGGCAGGTCTGGAGCAGAATGTGATGGCAATGTTGACTGTATGGACTACTCTGATGAAGGAATACAGTGCAATACATGTAAGTAAAGTGAAATCTTTCACTAAACTGTATGTGTACTCTGAGACAAATGGCCTGCTAATTACACCTTAAATTGCTAGGGAATACATTTATCCAATAGAGCCATTACCAGAAATTTGTGAACTGGACCATCCGATGAGGGCGCTGCGTATTTGGTCACGTGCAGGGCTTAGCCAATCAATGAGAGGAAATGGCGGGGCCCACAGCGGCATGCACAACGCGGGGGAAAATAATAAACTTTAGAGCACTAATTAATCCGCTCCCGAATCTTTACTTACTAACTCTAACCCTTTGAAATGAACCCAATGCCATATGGATATCTTCTTTACATATTACTCAATCTCATATCCTTTCAATTCATGTTATTCCATGTGTAAAAACACCAGTAATGTTGCGAAAAGCTAGGACATTCGTCGTCGCCGATGTTGTGTGTACATTGCACGTGAAATACATTGTACATTACATACGTTCGTAACACCACAGAGACATGTCGGGATTAGCGCGTTGCTAGTGAATGTGTGATATGATGTCTGACCTTTGAACCTTTGTAAGTCGATTTTTTTTCAACGGTGACCATGATATTTTTAGACCAACGTAATGTTTAGATTGCGCTCTATCTACGGCTGTTTGGTGTAGTCCACTAGTACGTGTAAACCTCGAGTTACATGTTTTTTAGTATCGAGGGTTGTTGCTGCCGAACGGTTAACAGGGCGCTTTGATGCGCTTTGTGGACTAAAAAAGAAGAGCTCTAGTACTTCACCTTTGAGCATATAACCCAATTTTCAACACCCTGATGTACAATGATGAAGTTTCTTTAATTAAAAAAAAAAAATCCTGTGAATACAATTTACAATCATTATTGGCCTCTACTTACGCTAATTGCAACAACAACCCGAACGGTCGTTGACTTTGTTTACTTTAAAAAGTGGAATTTCATGTTTTACTTTGTTCTAGGCCTGGTTTTACTGCGGTTACATTGAAACACGCTCGTAAAATGTCAAACATATGATGTACAATTAGTTTTTTCCTCCGATTTTTCCAAAAATTTCAAAGGAACTTCATGAAACATCTGTCTTCCACATAGGCTAGTTGCACTTTGTATTTTCAGCATCTAAAGCGATCATACGGTCGTTTTATGTACACACGTTGTGTAAACCCAATGGGGTTGTTTGAGGGAAGTCGGCGCATGCGCAGAGGTACAGTTCACAAATTTCTGGTAATGCGGATTGCTGAAGTTAGTGGACTGCCATTTTGTAAGGTGCAATTTCTTCAAGAAACGTACCAACCCATTGAACATTAAAAAATTGTGACTGATCCGTTAAAATAGACTCGCGCATTAAAATCTCCTAACAACTCTGCCTTTTCTGTTAGGGTTACTGTGTGCATCACTATGCTATGATGGGCTTTTTGTTTGACAAATTTTCAGCATACTGTGTGGATATCAAGAATGACATGTGTAAAGACGTCCTGCGTTATAATCAGACCTACTCAAATGATCTTGGGCTTTCACAACAGCAAGCAAATGACTTGTTAGTGGAGCATCTACTCCAAATCATAAGTAACTGCAGCGAGGCTCAGCAGGTTGCACTGTGCAGATCAATCTACCCAGCATGCCCTCGTTTCAGCTCTGACCAGGTTTGTTCCTCTGCATGTAAGGATGCCATGGAATGTGCAGGACTAACAGGGAACTCGTCTCTGCAATGTGATGTCTATCCTAATCAGATTTTGACATCTGGAGAGGACAACAGCTGTGGATTCAGTGAGGATGGTAAGTTCCCCTCAAATTAACCAACATAAAAATTTAATAAATGATGCCTATGAGTAGTGTGCTGCAGAAATAATCTAGGATCTCACATTCAGGGTTTGATGTTCATTGGTCATATGACCTGAATCCCCCTAGTTTGCCTATGACAAACTGGGGTTGGTACTCACCTGTTTGGGAAACAACAGTTTTCAACAAGATCTTTCTTATCTGATTAAAAGGTAATGACGTTTGAACAGGTGGTTTAATGGATCACTGCCTGTGAGTTTTCTGACAAAATTATCTGCAAGATATCAAATGTTTTTATTTATAATGTGAAGTGTTGGAAAAAGTGTTAAATGTTATAATGAAACTTGAAAGGAAATTTGAATCATAAGGATCTACCAGGTATATCCCGAGAAATCAAATAAGAACAAGAATAAGAAAAGGTAGGCCATTTTCCCTGCTCTTCAGCATTTTTGCTGTTTGACACCAGATAATAGCCTATAGATGACCATCACTTGCCTTAGGGAAGGGGGTTCCAGGGTGAATGTTTTTAATACAATTACTTTACTGACAACAACTGATAAAGTCCAAATGAAACCTTTGAGTAAAATTCAGAGATTTGGGTCAGTGGGAGTTTCAGCAATGGAAAAGTGAGAAAATGTAGATTTGAAAATAAGAGAATGCTTGTGTCCTCCAGCAGGATGTTTGGCTATATGCATTCCCTCTTCCATCAGTGCATTACCTGCAGGGTTAGAGATTCTTGATAAAATAATTTAGCATCATCATTAGGTAGCTCAATGGTAGAGCAAGTGGCATAAATGCACCAAATTAACTTGTACGATTTTGGCTGTTGCCAGTAAGTGGATGGGAGACCATTCCATGTATTGTTATGGCAACATAATTGTGATTGTGAACATGATTGTGACATGATAGAGCTCCTCAACATCGAGCCTTTGTCGTTCAGATAGGTCATTAAACCCTATGTCCTGTGCGTTGTGTAAAGCATATCAGACACTAAGGACACTTAATTGTCATGAAAGAGAAGAGCCCTGCCCGTTGTTTCTGGATAATCTGCATGTTTTTAGTATAACTAATGTCATGTACATTATTGAACGTATCAATATGGGTTTTGTACTGTATAAGAAAATACTTACCATTTTGAGTATTTATGAGCCCTTTTAATAGTTGAACTGCGTAAGGACTTCTTAGATTCTGAATCATTTGGCTGAAAAATGTACAATAAAGTGGTTCTGCCATACAAAGGTCATGTTGAATATAGCCGAGAGTCGCCTCATATTTTTGAGTTTTTAAATTTGTTTTTTACAGACATTTTTACAACAGGTGATTGCGGTACTCAGTCTGCCCCCTCAACAGACCCGAATCCTTTCTCAAGGATTGTTGGCGGAGGAGAGTCGGACATCACCAATTGGCCCTGGATGGCTTCATACCGTTTCAGTGGGTCTCATGGATGTGGTGCAACCCTCATTAGTCCACAATGGGTAGTTACGGCCGCACACTGCAGGTAAGTTAGTACAGCTACCAAATCATATTTTCAGCCACGTCAGGAGACTTGAAGTTGTTCCCCAGTTACAGTGGAAGCCAATTTTAGCCTGAGTGAGCAAATGTTTTCTGCTTTTGAGTTGTCTAAAGTTGTCAAAATTGTAAAGGTGGACAGAAATTTTGTTTTGTTATGAACCGCTCCCTAATACCAAAGCTTTCATTTGTTTAGTTCAGTATCCCCCCTTGCCTACTAGGTTCTTAAGATTTTCACAGTGGCTTTACCTCACTTGACTTTACCAGGATTCTGAATATTTTTATATACTCCTTAAATTAAAAAATATTGGCCTATACGGTCTCTGACCCCCTATCCCTTCTTGTTCTCATTGCATGACCTTAATAATGTTACAAAATTTGGATTGTATCTTCGAAAGTGGTATTTCTGCAAGTATTTTAGTGCACCGGCTTTTTCTGTAGCAGAAGGCATGCTAGTGTTAAAGTCCTAAAACTTGCCATCACACAGGTCTTTCATTCACTTTGTAAGGTCCGCACCTTATGGACAATTACTGAGGCCTTTTCTGCGGAAACTCAATTAATCTCTCATTGGCGCTCTTATGACCTCACAGACTGTACATACTAAATTTATCTGATACCCTCAGTTTTAATCTCACTTTTGTTTTTCTTTGTCTGTGTTTTGGATGCCACATGTCGTCACCCTTTTCATGAAGAGCCCCTTATGTCCAAACGCTTGATTGAGATTTACATTTTACACTGTGCTTGGATTAAAACTGCAAAGCTGCACTACTGCAGCTATTTTTTGCAGTTAAAGACCTCTCATATGATTCGGTCAAGGTTTTTCCTCTCCATTGACAAAGTAATTTATTTAAATATATTGGCTAATTACTGTAGTAATTAGTCAAAGATACGTGTCTCTTCTTGAAAAATTATGTGTCCTACTTAAACACCAAACTGGTTAAAGTGTTTGTACAGGAACGGGGCGCACGTGTCACATGATCACTCACACACTGAACTAAGTGGCTCTTCGTGAAACCTGAAAAACGTTTTGACCTACGCTTTTTGCTCTTCTGTTGCAATGAATGCATTTTTGGGGCCTGTGGCTCTCTGTGAAAACACATAATGCAGTTGTTGAGATAAAGGCCCCTTCCTGTAATGATCATGTTTGCCATTTTAATATAAGTGGCCCTTTCGTGAAAGTGGTGATGATATCATAATGAACGATCTGGAGTAAAGCTGAGAATTCTGATTTATTTGTCATTGAAACCCTCTGGATGTCTGAATGTTTTTGTATTTTCCACTGTGGTTTTGATTGAAAGATAAGCCATGTCTGGGTCATGAAAGTATTTCATAGCAAAGCTAGTTCTAGCTGTTCTTCTTGGTTCAAGACCTGGTCATGACATAAGACTCCTTATACAAAGAATATTTATGTTCAATCGATTCTTATTACCCATGGGTAAAGTGGTACCAGTGTGAAAATGAAGTAAAATGATTAGCAACTTATAGCCCATGTGGCTGCTGGTGCTTCAGGAATACAGTTTGAAGAACGATATCAAAGACCTACTGGGCTTGAAAAAAAGTGCTTAAAGGGATTCAAACAAATTAAAATCTGAGAAATGTTTCAGATTGTGTCTTCCAGTTAGGGGTTTATCGTCCTACTTGGACATAACCACATCAGTTTTTTAGTGATATTCCAAAAACGCTGCCACCTTTTGAAATAAAATTTTCACAGGTTATTTTCATTATGTACATTTACATTGGGTTAACAAATCGAAAGGTTCCAAAAACCAAAGGTGTACTTTGCCTTTAACCTTCTATCGTAGGGAAAAATATATATTTAGATATTGATTTATTATTTACGTCCTTATTGTGAAACTTCAGTGGTGGTGACAACTTAGTGTTCGGCAGCTCAACTTTAGATGTCCCTTCTTCATACCAACACATCTACCATGTTGCCAAAGAATTCCCTCATCCGGATTACACAAGTACACATTACAACAATGACATCATGTTGGTGAAACTGGCCTCTCCTGTAGAGCTGAGCGACACCATCCGCCCAGCCTGTCTGGCAACTGAAGATAATGAAGCAGAGATTTACCACACCTGTCATGCAGTAGGATGGGGAAACACGGCCTTTCAAGGTTAATATGGTGTAACATTTGTGGATTGAATATCTGTATTTGTGGATTAAATATCTGTATTTGAACTTGCTTTCAGTTTGGTATTTACTGTTATTCAAATCATTTTTACAACTGTCTAGAACATTACAGGAAAGCTCCTTCAAGAGTTTCTGAGTTTTGTCACCAAAACTTGGAAACTTGACATTATTTGGGGCATTGCACTTATTGGATGAGCGGTTAATCTTCCTAGGCCTTGTTTGTGATCCAACTAAAAAAGAAGGGTTCACTCTTTCAAAAAGAAACTACATGGAGATAACAGGTTTGATTTGGTATAGATGAAAATGATGTATTCTGGCCCCTTTTGGAGCTTTCCCGTAATGAAGAATTTTTTTTCTGTAGTATTCAAAAATATATCTTTAATATTTTTTGATTGGTCTGAAAATATATATCTGTTTTGATTTCTACGCAGTAATTGTTAAAATTAGTTTCAGCCCTGTAGTCGATATCTATTTTGTCTTCTTCAATATTTTTTATATATATTCGTGTATAGGCTCATTGGCACAGGTTATCAAGGAGGCAGTTCTTCCGATACAGCCACTGGAAATGTGCTTGAACAACACGGCAGTTAAACGTCATCTGTTTGTGTCCAACAAGCAAATCTGTGCAGGCAACAATGACGCTGGAAATTCCACCTGTCATGTATGTAAAAGAAACCTTTTTGCATTCTCTGCTGGAATTTATTCAGAATTGAATTAGTGAACGTTTTACCAATCCTTAAAAGGAACAATTTGGTTTGGCTGTTTTGATTTGGAATTTTTTTCAGAAAAAGTCTGCCCATCAAGCTTCTTGCTGAGAAAAACAACTTTACCGTTTTTTAATGATGAACACTTGTCCTTAACAGGGTGATAGTGGGGGTCCCTTAATCTGCCGCAGTGCAAATGGACGCTGGAAGTTGGTTGGCGTAACAAGCACCGGTCTATCATGCGGTGAGCAAGGTACTCCTTCTGTGTTTACCAGAGTCTCCAGATACATTGACTTCATCAGATACACCATAGCATCAGGTAAAAATTCTCATCAGGTGGCAAATGGGTGGCAGGTTACATAAATTATGTCAAACCATCCGAGATGTGGTAGTGTGTGTTTTAAGTTTGACTTGCTTTGTTTTGCTTGCCTTTTTTTTCTTCTAGTTTTTAAATATTTTCTACTTTCATATTCGATTCCAAAGTCGGGTTGGCACTATAAATTTGTTTCCCCCATGTTAAGTTTCTATCAATTTCAGATGTAAAACAACATGTTTCTATACACTTTGTTAGTTCATTATCTTTTCTAATAATAATAAATAATAACAAGCAGTTCTTATAAAGTGCATATTATTACAATGAAGTCTTTACGCGCTGGAGAAAGCAGATGCTCTTGAATCTACATAGGTTCTCTTGGTCTTTCTGTTTGGGTCAGAATTCTCAAAATCCACAAGTTCCCATTAGTGCATGCCCAGACAACCTTGTGATTGACCTTTTTGCCTAGGTCAAACAATTGACCTAGAAATTAACACTCACCCACAACAAGCTCAGTAAAATTCCCATAAAGACCTAATGCTAATTATATAAGAACATACATTAGTATAATTTTCTTTATTCAACCAAATACATTTTTGTATTTATTTACTAAGCCAGTTTCCCTTGTGGTTTATTACTTGATACTTTAAGTGAAAAAGTTGCATCTTATTAATTGTGGTGATCCCTCTTGTGCCGCTTCCCAGGTTGTATCCCAAGCTTGGGCATAATCCCTGGCTGTACGACAGTCACACTATGAATGAATTCTGACTGGCACTCTTGAGCAAAAATATTGACACGATAGCGAGACAGCCAACGAAGGGCTAGATAGCTCAGTTGGTAGAGGGCTGGCACATTAATCCGGAGGTCAAAGGTTCAACTTCAGCTCTAGTCATCTTGCTTTGTTCTACCCCAAACTATTTTAAGGCACTCCCAAGCAAAAATATCGACACAATAGCGAGACAGCCAACATAGGGCTAGATAGCTCAGTTGGTAGAGGGCTAGCACATTAATCCTGAGGTCAAAGGTTCAAGTTCAGCTCTATTCATTTTTGCTTTTTTTCTACCCGAAACTATGGTAACAAGTTGTTAATGTACCCGTTCTCCATTAACTTTTTTTAAGAAGCTGGAAAATGACTTTCCAGATCTTAATGAACAAATTCATGTAATTCAACAACTTTTGTGCAAGTGCATTTTTTTCACACTTTGAATAATAATTCTTTAATCAATTGTTTTGTCTATCCAGATGGGCGACCCACTCACAGCATTCATCTTGCTGCTAATGAGTCAGCCATTATTACCTCACCATCATACCCAGAAAGTTACCCAGTGAGGCTGGATGTCACATGGGTCATCACCACTGAGACGAATCAGGCGTTGCAGATAAACACCTTAAGTTTTGATTCAGATCCAGGCGGCGATATCGTCTCAATTGGAGAGGGTGTTGATTTCACAAGGGAACGCCTCTTTGCATGGTCTGGTGTCAACCTTCCCCCAATTGTTCATTCCATTGGAAATGAAGTGTGGATAAGTTTCACATCTGATAACTATGTTTCAACTCCAAGGAGTGGGTTTGCAGTGACGGTCAGCAGTATTGTTGGAGGTATGACGGTGGTTATGCTCAATCTTTGGTGTTGGCAGTCAATATCATAAAACATTTATCAGAACTATAAACAAAACATCATGCAAACTGTATTTTAAAATGGGAAAACTACTTTTAAACATGACAAGAAAAAAAGAAGCCTATTCCACATGTGTTTTAATTGCTGCTTTTTACTCTTATAGAGGTGTATGTATAGGTTCCCCTGATGGAAAACTTAAGAATTTTACAGGGAATTTGGAACCAGTTCCCCTTCCAGTGTTCGAATCACGTTTGCTTCAGTTTCATTGCACTTAATTTCATTTAACCTTGGGGTCATTTCACTACGGAAAAGCTCCATTAAAGAAAGAGGCTCAAAGGAAACATCCTTTTAATCTGACAGCTCTTACCTGTTATCTCCATATAATTGCTTTTCCAAACAGTGGACCAGGCAGATTAAATGCTCGTCCAAAAATTTAATGTAGTTCAATGTAAACACACCTAATGGGTGAAAAATGAATAGTTTCCGACTTGTTGTGACCAAAACATGGAAACTCTTTAAGGTGCTTGCCCGTAATGTTCCCCTTTTGACCGAAGAATATTTTGTTTTGTTTTTTGCAATTGCTGTGATGTATGAACTGGGCCTATGTCAGCTGCTGTCTAACACATTATAACCGATTGGGCCCTCCTGACAAAAGTTATCATTGTTTGCATTCAATAAATTGCATTGGTCATTTTATTGTATGTTTAATTTTGATTGCCTTCAGGAAGTACCTGCACTTCCGGTGAGTTTTACTGCAGGCATTTTTTCTGCATCGACCTGACGTCCAAGTGTGATTACAGGCAAGACTGTCCAGATGGGAGTGATGAAGCACAATGTGGTAAGTGTGTTTTTGATGTGTGTGGGGCACTATACACTCGGTATTTTCCCAAGTGCTGTGAAAATAAAAACCCTCAGCCATATAACTCGAGTGAGAGACAATTCACAGCCATATCACTCAGTGTGAGAGCAAAAACTAAGTACTCTTTATCCCGATGAAAAATGAAAAAATATTCTTTTGTTGTGGTACTGCTGCTAAAAATGTGGCTAGTCTAGTGGTTTAATGGTACGACGTCTGCTCTAGCATGGCAAAGATGGTGGGTTTGAATCCCACCTGAGTGATATACTTGTAAAATGTTTACCCATCGGTCTCAGGAAAGTACTAAATATACAGTGTTTAGTGCACATTGGTGCAAGGGAAAATTGAAAAAAGGCTTTATCCCTACTGCAAAATTAAATTCTATTAAATGGTTGCAGTACCTCCTGCTGATAAAAAGGAAAATGATGGGTGTTAAGTGTAAGCAAGGTGTTTCTCCACCTGGTACCTCGACTGTAGAGATTACCAACAAAATATACAAAACAGTTACCTCAATTGCAGAAGATATCCTTACTCTAGACCTCAATAATCTGCCTGCTTACTTACCGTCTGTAATACTGCTAATGGTTTTTAACAAGTTGAAAAATGTCAAACTAGGTTAATTTGGAGGGCCCTAATGGAAAATCCAAAAGTTTCAATGGGAATCTCCTAGTAACCTGCTACAGGTATTTCCAAATAATTAGCGCCAATCAGCCTAACGAATATTCCAACTGTCCCCAAACTGTCTACTTTGTCATCCAAGTGTTTATGGTGAAATTCACTACTTATCGACAAGGTCTCTGCACAGGTATCTAACATACAACTTGTATTTATTCCTAGAATTTTAATATCCGCAATGGGACTTTGTGCAATCAACTTTGCAAATCCGTCGGCCCCTCGTGTTGTGTAATACTTTTAAAGGATCAAGTACTCTTGTCATTGAGAGAAGGGGTGTTCCAAAGTGTTTTTCTGGTATTGGGGGCAGTAGATTGTGTTGCAGCACCTTGTAAACAGAAGGTGCTACATAGCCCCAAACGCCGTGATGTAAATAAAGTTGAGCACTTTGAGATGCAATCAGATGCGATAAAGTACTCTGTAAGAAATATGTATTGTAATTACCATTATTATTACTACCCATTGAAAATGTTAGGTTTTTTTTATAGGACTCATTCAACATATATACAACAAAATTATTAGGAACAACATTTTACTTGCCACCATGGATAACGTATTGCCACTATTTTTATTACCCCATTCTGTGAGCAACTTTTTATGTGTATGTTTTGTGTTCTTTGTTCAGAGTTCAATTCCTTAATGCTATTGTGATAATAATAATGTATGAAGTAATCAAATTTTCATTACCCTCTTATCTCTTACTTAAAGTTAAGGCTCATTTGCCTTTGATTATATCCTGAGCATTTTTGGATTGTATTTAAATAATCCCATTCTATATTGTGCTTCTGTTTTGCTTATGTCGTTTTTGACGGTTTCGACTGTATACCCTTTTTGTTTTCGTTCAGAGGAGCACAAAGTAAATAAGTCGATCCCTGACTTTTTGGGGGGTCCTCGGCAAACTCTATCTTTTCCTGTACTGTTTTTTTTTTCTTTTTCTTTTTTCTTTTATTGAATTGAAACTTTTCTACTTTCCATTATAGCTATGTTGTATTTGAATAAACTCTCTTCACAGTTTAAAACATCGGTATAAAACATCAGTTTTGGGGCAAAACTAATTTGTTTCATTTGTTCTTTTTGTTTCAGAGGACACACTTTTACACTTCATTTCTCCCAATGAAACATTGAGTATTGTTTCACCATTGTATCCTGACAAATATCCCAATAACATTGAACTTGTTTGGATTATTCAGACTGAGATGAATTGGACAATTTTGATAAGTTTCTCAAGTTTCTCCACCGAGGGGTGCTGTGATTACTTCCGAGCCGGGAATGGTGTCGATTACACAGAGAACATGTTCTTTGAGTGGTCAGGTGATAGTTTGCCAAATGATCAACTCTCTACTGGAAATATCATGTGGCTGAGATTTACATCTGACTCCAGTGTCACTTACAGAGGGTTTTCGTTGACAGCCACCAGCGTTCCACTAACAGGTAAACGGCAAATATACGGTTTGTTCCAGAATTGACGTCCCATTGTAATATTAATTACTACAGGCTGTGTTTTTTTTTAGACGAGTTGCACCTAAAAGTGACAACTTTCATTATGATACTAAGTACTCGTGGATAAGTTTTTGATACAAACTTTAGCGTGTTTCATGCCTTTTTGGAAAAACATAGGTTTGTAGTGCTTTTGCACAAATCTTTAAATGTTTACGAAGAAATAATATTTAAAAAACGTATATTTTTTTCTACACCAATTAAACATTTTGTTTGATGTTGACTATGAAAACAATTGGAAATATATAATATTTCAGAATTTGGATGCTGTGCTTTGCACTGGTGTTCTATGTTTTTTTAATTGTTGTTTTTTGTTAACACTTTTTAACTTTACTTCTATAAACTAAAGTCTAAAAGAAATCTTTCACATGCTGATTTACTCATAAAAAAGAACAAGAAGGCAGTTGCATTGTTGACATTTTTTACTATTGTTGTTTAATTCCCTTCTGAAGAAACTACGGAGCCCGCCACAACGACACCAACTTTTACGCCCTGAAGCAGCACCTGTCCAGGTAATAACTATATTTTATAAAAAATCATACAATCGTTATTCCTAGGTAACATAAACGTCGAACTAAATCCCTAAAAGAAAGGAGCTCTTCACGACTCCACAAAATGTGTTTTAGTGTAAACTTTTTATTAAAAAGATTTTTTTTATAAAAGTATTCTTACCTGGAAGCAGAAGTTAGAACTGAGGATATTTAACATTTTGGATATACTTGGCAATTTTAGGCGGTGCCTTCACTAAAAAACCAAAACAAAGTACGTCATAACATTTCAGTGCACAAATGCTATCAAATTATCTTCATCAGTTATATTTTCTAAACGTAAATAAGTACACGCATATATTTTTTGTCATAACAGGGTTGTTAAATTTTGGAATAAAAATTAAAAATTTGTGCCAACCAAGGTTCATATTTTGTGGTACAGACTTGTAATCTCTTGTAATAACTTTGATTTGATGAGGTAAAGTGTAACCTATACAATGCAACAATTGTAGGATAATTAAGTTAAGATTTGTGGCTTATATATTCTTCTTTTTTTTTTAGTATTTTTTTTTTACTTTTTGTGATATCATTTGTACTCGGACAAGAGTATATTTATAATTTGTATACTCAATTTATAGAATAGTTACAATTATTGTTGATTTAATACATGTTTACTTTGGAAGAATGAAATGTACATCTGGAAGAATGTTGTCGATGGTGGTGCTACCCTACTGAATTCCAAGTAACATTTGTTTCAAAAGTAACCTTTTATTAGGTGCTTTTGTTCAAATTTGAAGAACCAAGTGAATGATCTGTGGGATTGAGGTTTGCGGTGTGGGTGCCGCCGAGGAGGGCATTCTATTTCTGGTGGGTATGAGGCGGGTGTTGATATGAAGAAGGGGACATATCTCAAAACTTGTTCAACTGTTATTAGTTTTATAAATCAGAAAACTTGTGCGGGAGTAATGACATAAACAATTACAATTTCTCGTATGACCAGTGTAGTGTTTTGCCTGCCAGGGAATGCCCTGTAATGTCAAAGGTCATCCTTTTTTCAACAATTTGTTTAGATTACATTTTGTGTTGTTCAACTGTTAAAGGGACTTGCAAGGTGAAAATCCCTTAGACTTTTGCTGATAGATGAATAGGCCGTATGCACGAGCGCCATCATTTAAATATACCACAATGCATGTCGGGAAACCGAATACAGTTAACAAATTAAACCAAGCTGCCAATACGGACGTCATGCTGTAGTATTTTGTAACTTGGGACTATGCCAACAATCATTGCGCCATGATGGTTGCCGGTGTTGCTTGGACTCTGGTCTCACCAAGAATCCAGTGCGCGATGACCATGCTTATTGTAACATTCTTATTATGGTCTTTTGGAAGGTCTTAATAAGTTTGTCCAGGTTCTCCAGTTTTCCTAGTTTTCCAACCGGAAAAAAACAAAACAAAACCGACTACTTTCGAGCTGGAAATGGTCGTGGTCACCAATAGAACATTCTTTGAGTGGTCTGGTTGTAAGCTGCCAAAACATCTACGCCCGACTGAAAACTTCACGTGGTCTCAATTTTGAGGGTTACAGAGTTGGCGGCAAACTTCTGCACTTGCGTGGAAGCGAATTTGAATAATGCTCCGTAACATGCAGTTATTACGTATGCAAGCCAAGGTTCGTGTTACAAATGCAAGGATTGTTCCTTCTTTTCTCTGTTAACGTTAAGCAGAGCCATGAAATTTAACCCTCCGACGTCATTTCCCATTCTACAATGTTTCCCTACATTTTATGACGTAACAGCTGCGAGTTTTGCAAAATACATAAAATCTTGAACATTTACATTTACTCAGATTTTTTAGACTGAAACAGTTGCTACAATACTATAACTCCTATATATGCTACATAAAGACAGCTGTTTTTATTATACCTCATAGATTTATATTTTTGAAGCGAATACGATGATGTAACACACATCTGTATTCTTGAAATGAAGCGATTTTCTTTCGCTGCACGAAAGTGTAATTTTTTTGCTAATACCGTGTGAGAAGGTAAATTAAGGTTATTAATTACTGGTGTTTTTTGTGTTATCATTAATTACATTTATACGAGTAGTTACATTTACTTTTCCAGAAAACTTACTTTAATTTTGTTTTATAATTAATTACATGTATACGAGTAGTTACGTTTACTTTTCCAGAAAACTTACTTTAATTTTGTTTTAACTACATTGATAAACTACCTTATTTTGGGGGAGGAGCTACTGTCGACAGTATTATGGGTAGGACCGCAAGTTCTGTTTTGATTACCTTGGCTGTGCATTTCGCAAAGATGCCATGTTGAACTTAAGTTCTATAAATAAATCTCTTATTCACAAACATTCATTAGGCTCGTTGGCGAGTATGCAAAATTTCATGTAATAATGTGGATTGTAATGAGCCAATATGGTACCATATTCCGAGTTGATCTAAAGCACTGAAAGGGTGACTTTGAGAATTTAGTTTAAAACTATATGCATGTTATTGTAATACAATACTATTGGTTGATAGCGGGTTGTTTATTTTGTTGCTTAATCAGGAATACTATTTTGTAGATTAAATGCTTTTAGTAATTTGTTAATGAGTAAATACCAAATTTACTTGGAAAGACGGCCTGTGCATGCTTGATTTTGTAAAAAAAAAAAAAAAATTAAAATAAAAATAAAAATATAAAAAATGTTGAAACATGTTATAGGGTGTAAGGTTGGAATTGTTCTCAACATTCAAAAGTTTGCATTGGAATACCAGCTGAGGCTTGAAATTCCACAGAGAACGAGATATGTATAAACATATTCAACCAAGAGTTTTGGTGCAGAGGGCCTTTTTAGCCTCTGGCACTGGTTGATAAGGAGTCTAAATCGGACGTATGATGAGCGATAGCCCCAAAAAGCACATCTGGCATTGCTTTGTTTGGTATACTTCTTCCCTGCCTACAAACAGCTTGGTTCACTGGAATATTCGTAAACCCAAAATAGGGATCTTGATTTAGGAAAGACAATATACGCATTCCATAGTATTGCTAAACAAAAATAAGAAACAAACTTTCTTGTACACAAGAAAAAAGAAAAGCCCCCCCCCCACACACACACTATAAAATAAAATAAAAACCTCAAAGAAACAAACAGCAAAAAAAAGAAGAAAAAAAAAAAAAAAAAACTTAACCAGCAGATAAGGCAGAACAAAATTGTAAATACAGATGGAGTTTAAATTTTTTTTTTTAAGTTTAACAACCCACTTACGAAATAACCGACGAATAGTGTAAACGAGAGATCTGCACCTGATTTTACGGACAGTAAAGTTCATCTGAACCACCCGGGCAGTCAGTTGTACCGTCACACACAGCTTGAGCATGTGTACAATAGTTTGTATCTTTACACTCAAATTCATCCCTCGAGCAGTAGCTGTCGAAATCTGAAAGACAAGCCATTTAAGTGGGAACTACATTAGTGTTCATCCTCACTCTCAGATATGCTAAATGATAATGACTGATATACATGTATCTTGTGCCGCTGTCCGTCCGAAGACACTTTTGGTGCTTGGTAAAACAAAATTAGAACTATTAGAATTCCTTAATATTATTGAAGAGTTGCAAGCCAATCCACTGAATATCGCCTCGAATTGTTTTTTCTATATGACCTTAAACGTTAGGCTGAAAAACAGAGAGCACAAATTGATGACAGCAATAGATGCCTAATCTTAACAGATGTTGGTTTTTCCATTCTTTTTAGGAAACAGGTGATATCTCCCAATCCCAGATGTACCAGGGGTGCCATAAGGTTAGATTTGTCCGATTTAACTGGGTTTTTTCAACCTCGTTTGTGTACAATGTATATGTTTATGACACGTGGCATCCATGACATGTAACCTGTTACACCTTGCATAACTTGAACTGTTTCTCGGCTCACTTTGGGCGCGCGCACGCGCGTGTGTGATCGTGTCTAGAGCTATCGTCTCCGAGGATTTTAACAACAGCATCGGAATCCGGGTACTTCGATTTTGTGTACCAAACCAACGAGACGTCGCATGAAAAAAAAAAAAAAACTGAGAAAAACACTGATTTGGCGGGTCGAAAAACTTGTGCATAATTGTATGATTGTGTTTCACGATAAATACTTAATGGGACACGTTGCCTTGGATTCGGCGATTTAGGCTCTAAAAAGCGTTTGTTATGAAATGAATTTGAATGAATAATTGGTTGGAAAGATGTTCTAAAAGTAGAATATAATGATCCACATAAATATGCCGTAACATTGTGTGGTTTTCCTTATACTTTGTGAACTAACACGGTCCGCCATTTTGTGGAGTCAAGTTTGAATCCCAAAAATGGCGGACAGTATTAGTTCACAGAAGTAAACGGGAAACCATACAATTTCGAGGCATATTTTTGTGGATCATTTAGTTCTACTTTCTATCTTTCCAACCATTACTCATTCCAATTAACAAACGCTTTTTATAGCCCAAATCGCCCAGTCCAAGGCAGCGTGTCCCTTTAATTGTCCCTGTAATTGCATGCTTTTGCGTATAGGCTACAACTTATGCAAGTGACGATTTCTGTTTTTGTATTTATTTTAACAATCACTTCATTTATCTTGCAGAAATGGTTCTAAGTAAAAAGTAGAAATGTTCAAAATGTTAACTTTAAAACAAATGGATATCTTATTTGTTCCGCATTTACCGTGTGCAATGGTGTGTCTAATGAAGTCCAGGTACTGAGATATTCTCGTGTACACACCGGGTGAGACAGGTTTTCCACATGTTGGGCTCCCACTGCTGGTAACGCCTACAAGTCTCCATCGGTCATCTGAGCCAAGACAAACCAATGGCCCACCACTGTCTCCCTGCATTGAACACAATTACGAAATGAATAAGTGTTCACCCAAATTTATATAAACTAAATATATTTTACATTTAACCCTCTTATAAAGACTTGCTTAAAGCTGGTTTGGACTGGATTGGATGATACTTTTCACGATAATCTTTCCAATTATTCTGCATTTACCCTGCTAAATCACTACATGTTTAACTTACATTATGCTACAATTGATATTACTTAATCCCAAAGTTTGCAACTGTGTTCCTTATTTTTCTTTCAGATTTCTAGCTGCTACATCCTTTTGATTGCAAATACTAAGACAGGAGCATACGATTTGTTTTGATTTGTTTTATATCCACTTGAATAACTTACCACCATGTCTTATCTTTTGAACCTGTGTAATAATGATGTGCAGTACATTTAGGTTCTTCACTTTCTCTTGATGAAATCATTAGGCCTGCATCTTTCCCAACCTAAGTATTTGTGTTTAATTTGATCTCTTCTGTTCAGAGGCATTTTACTATTTGTTTTATACCCATTTAGAAATTAAGATTTGTATTTATTTTAATTTTTTGGTTTTGCCTATTTTAATAATAATGACTTTTGTACCCACTAGCTGCTGTCCATGTTCTTGTCACCAAGTATGCAACCGTGACCTGTTTTTGCCCACAACTGAATCCCGTTTGTGTTTGTTTTTCGCCGAAAGTACAACGTCAACATTTTCATAGATTTGGGGCCATTGGAAACTTTTCAACATTGAAAATGTTCCAGATGCACATAGTATTACCAGAGGCATTTTAATATTTGTTTTATACCCATTTAACAATTAAGATTTGTATTTACTATTATTTTTTTGTTTTGCCTTATAATGAAAAAGATTCCAGCAGGGGAGCGCGCGCCAGGTGCCCGCCATCACTTAGTGGTAAAAATAAGGCCCCAGTACCTGGCATGTGTCTTTACCGCCTTCGTCGACCCCTGCACAAAGCTGATTTGTCGACACGATATGTGGGCTGCTGGACCGCTCCTGACATTCCTCATTGGAAATTAATGGTAGCTGGACTTCTTTAAGAGTGAATGAAATAGATCCTGTGCACAAGTATAGTGTAAACGTTATTCCGATGAGACAACCAGCTCTAGATTTCTTAGCAAAATTAGTTTTAATCTTAACCACACTACCATCATCGTCGTCGTTCTCTCCCTTTGTTTTAATAACAGACAAATTGTTGTTATAGCAAATATTTTTCAGGCCAATTTATCCCATATCTTTCTGGTTGCATTTACGTGAATACAAAAATACATGTTCACATTGACAAGCATGCATTCTAAAAACTCCTTGGTCAGAATTTTACCTGGTTCCGGGTCCCAGGTGGCCTACTCATTATTGGCCAGTGTGACCCGGACTCTGTGTCAAAATAACCCAGAAGTGGGCAAACTGGCGCAGAAACCAAGCTCAAGTCCAAGAAATTGGTCAAGCCTCACTAGGATTCTGGATCCAGGTTACTTCTGAACCACGGTGTTTTTTTAGAGTATGTTCAATGGTAATGGCAAATGCAAGACTGTTTAGAACGCTTGATGACAGCAGACGTAGGCGAACTTAGAACTACGTATAGGATAGTTCTTATATTATTTTAACACATTTTAGATTGACTTAGGCCCGGTTTATACTTCCTGCGAAAGCGAATGCGAAGCGAATTTTGACGTCACAGCTCTTTTTTCGCTGCGAACTAGTCCAATGGCCATCGGGCCAATAGCATTTATGTAATCTTTCTCGGTTCCCTGAGAGGTGTGCAGTCCATAGGCTGCCGTGGCGCTATGGAAGCTATTCCCAAAACAATATCAACCTCTACTGTCGGAGATACCGACACAAGTGCCGCAACTGGTTTGCAATTGCCCAGTATGTCTGCTGCCACCGCATATCAGAGTCTCAAACTGTTGCAGTGTCCTTCATCAATAAGTTATTTATTCCCACCTTGCGGACTTGTTAGACCCCACCCGGCTGCATAACACGTGCCAAAGACGGAGGTTTCATTTCTGTCCCAATTCAGACACACTGGCTGAATGGTATCGCTAAATGGTACACTAGAACTCAGTTTGATCAGTGCTATGTCATTGTCGAGGTTGACGTCATCATAAAACGGATGCGGCATTATTTTCTGTACTTGTACCTCCAGGCGACCGGGCTGTTCCATGTATAAAGATGAAGAGCCGAGCACTACAGAGTTGAAATGCCCTCTGTAATGAATAACAATGACTTGCGTTTATGAGGCTTGCTCCTAAAATAATGCAAGATCAAGGTGGGATTCGGTTTAGCAACCATGTAGGCCTAGAGTATGTGAGAATGCTATAATAATAGAACTTTAAGTCAGGTTTTAAACAAAGTACTCAGCTCAAACTGTGTAACTTTTTTTGTAGTCTTAAAAACAGGATGATTTTCTGTAGTAAAATTGATTATTATACTTGTTATTTAATCTTGTTTGTTTGATTTTTGTCTCGAGAAGGTGTGGAAGTTATTTAACAATTATACATCATTTCGGAAAGCGAACATACACGCAGTGTGCTGCCGTGATCAGCCATCTGTTGTTGATAAGTGTTGCCCCACAGGAGTGATCGGAGTCGTCCGTTCGTAAAGAAGCAATCCACGGCCACTGTATGGCACCCGTCTCGTTACCACCAATAATACGAGCAAGCAAACTGACTAGCGATGCCGAGGCGGGCCTTTTGCCACAAGATCCAGTAAGTAGGAGATCTAGATTTGCATAAAAATAAATGACACAGCTTTTGTTGTTAGCTAAATTTATGCCTTTGTCACCAAACATTCTGTGACTTGCAGGGAAAATACTTTGCTCTCTAAATTATGGTTCTGGCTCAGAACAAAGTAGACATCGCAAGTGTTCCAATAACTATCTGCGTAAAATCCTCAAAAAATCTAGCCATCGCTGCTTGAGCAAGGATTGATGTCTCAACTGATGGTAAAATGTTAATATTGAGCTATTAATGAATGTGCAAAGCTAATAAGAGTATATTGCATACCCCAGATACGGTATGGTTAAAACATGTAGGCCCCATGGCTTTTCCTCAAGCATGAACGTACACAGTTGAATATGAAAAACCCACCCACGTATATAGTATTACTTTATCATCAGGAAGTAAGCCGGTGAAGGTTTCTTTACTTATAACTTTGTATTCAAATTTCATTTTGCGGCCACTATATTTTGTTATGCTTTTTTAGAGCAATTTGGGTGCTAGACTTTTCGTTTAATAATGATGTGGATCTTTGTTCACACTCAAGTCGAAGGTTTCGTGAAAGAATCACGTGTGAATCGGGCTTAAGAGTGTTTTCATTGTAGTATAACTTGTCTGATATATTTCATCAAGTTATAAACACGCCTGATCCTGCGTTCCTGTGAGGGAACGTAAACCTTTAGTGTTTTTAACCGTTCGCTTGTTTTAATCCTGTATAAAATGGTCGCGTTTTTGAGATATCGCCAAAATCCGGAGCGAACATGTCCACGGAGGAAGATTAATCCCTACCAGGAATACACAATCTGAGAAACGTTACTGACGGTAACGTTTTTCAGTTTCAAATTTTCGGGCATAAAACATAACTTTGTTTATAATCACATTACTCCGAAGTGAAATCACTATGTTTCTCAAAATGCTTAATAATATCGAAAACTGCTGTACTTCAAACCAATAAATTGTTATTGCCATTATTTATAAGAGTGATTACGAAACGTATAGCTCCCCTTTAAAATTTTTTTCATGTGTTAAACATAAATTCTATATCAATGCTCTTACCTTCTTCGGGGTATGTACACTCTAACATTGTAGACAACCCAGCACCTGCCGGTAAACCAGCACACGCGAACTGAAAGGCTCCCTCTCGTGACAGGAAGCACTGGGCCAGACGCGTTTCACAAAAGTCTTTGCATACTGACTGTGATGCGGTAGCGGCAAACCGGGAACATTCTGGAAACAGGAGCATGCAAGCTCCCATCTCAGTTGTTTCGTCACAGCTCGATGACGTAGAAAAAGGGAGTGTGCTGTATTTCATGTACGCATCCGTCATGGTGTCGGCGTAATCGTTCGGGAAGTAAGTCCTGTCGTACGGCAGAATTTCTCTACACGCGGAGTGAAGAATGTCAACACAGTACACTAAAACAAGAACAGAATCACATTGTAACACACGAACACCTTTTTTGTAGTAGGGTTATAGCTCAGTATTTGTTGTTGACAAATTTGAACAGTCCCCAAATATTTCCAAAAAAAGTATATACAAATGCTCACCTCCACTGCAGTCAAGTCCTTCGTCGGATAAATCTCTGCATTCAGCTATCCCATTACACGTAGCGTTTTCAGGTTCTGAACATACCCCATTTCTGCAACGAAATCCGTCCGTGCCGCAAACTTCATAAGAGGAAAAGACAAGAAAAACACCTTTATTGCGGTTGTTTTCCACCCAGACAAACAAAGTATGCTCTAAAGTTAAAAGAAAGGAATTTTACATAAAAGCCGCTAAACAATAAAATATGGCACCCTTCCTTTTTAGGCGGACACCCATCAAAAGCTGTAGTATCTTCCAGGTAGTTGAGCAACGGACAGGAATATAGGTTTAAGCTGAATGAATATCTATTTCAATGCGCTTACCTATTGTTTTTAGGCTTGGCTGACCAAGTTTGAAAATACAAATATTAACTGTTTGAAGCTATAGAGAAGCAATGTATTACATTGTCGTTATCGGGCGGTAAAACACTATGAAAGGTTAACGGGCAACCATTTGGACGTGTGACAGACCCAAAGATCATCAGTGTTGCAGTTGTTTCAGTTGAGTATCAAATGCTGACGAGTAACTAGGATGGCTGAGTAGTACTTGAGTAACTGGGCCATTTAATACGAGAACAAGTATCCGAGTACCGAGCCCAACGCCGAGTACCAAGACTTGGATCTCCCCGTACGATACGCGTACGAGTACATTGTTTTAAAAACGCTGCCAAATGGGGAATAAGCACACTTAATTTGTATTTTGTTATTTTTTTTAAACAGTAATTTTAGAACACATAGTGTGCTTGTTATAGTAATATTATTAGATGTAAAGACAGTTATTTCAACAGTGGTCGGCAGGCAGCCTTCTGCCAAGATTCAATCCATCTAATGAACCCAACTGTGAACAACTCAATCATTTTGCACTCTTACAGCATCCTTTTTCGTCTGTGCCGTCTGGACAGTTCCATTTATCATCACAGACTTCTGTCTCTATATACACGTACGGACTGGCATCACACTTGATGTATTCTAAACAAAGACAATGGAATTTAATACACTATTAATTAGTATGTCAAAAATGTGAAATCTTTAATAATACATTCTCAAATACATGATGCTTCAATTTCTGTATAAATTGAGTTGTAACTCATTGAGGATTCGCCTTGGCACAACAAAGGGGGGAGGTTTATAAAAGAATGTCATACAAATAACAGTTTTAAACCATCACACCCGTGATGAAATAGCGTTAAATTACATTGAATGAAAAACAATTAATAATACAAAATGACGTTATAATTATGAAAAACTGTAAAATCTCAAAGTCCCCCTATAAATCATAGCCTCACAACATTGGAAAGACCCATTTTGTCCAAATCGTAGACCTAAAAAAATGCCAGTTAAACAACCCCTCACAATTTAAATCCACACCAGCATAACACCAAGACATGTATCAATTTATTGCTATCTATGTGAGGACTTTCCTTTGTCCCTCTAACTTAACACTCCCCATAGACTTAGCGCTTGAACAAATGTGAGGACACAAAAATACACAGGATTCCAATGTGAGGACAGCATTGTCCCTTTTGTATTCCTTTGTTCTACTGTCCCCACTCTTATGGTATTACCATTACATACCTACTGACCAAGTTTGGATAGCGTTAATGGGTAGCGTAAATGGGTTTGGCTGCTCGGGATCCGTGTCCGGGCCAAATCTGACCCGGGAAAATTGAGTGTATGTTTTGTACTCACCCTTCTCATACACTGCTCGAACGCTGATATTAAAACCAGTTCCATGTGTAATAAAGGTGCTCACGAACGACAGCTGGATTCTCTGGCTGGGGAATGCCATTCGCAATCCTCGGCCCAAGTCATCGAGTAACGACATCACCAGTCTGGTGGAGTTGACGCCGTGGATCTCTTGGACAACAAGCGAATCCGGGATAGGGATACCGGTGTGATGGATATCAAGGACGATGTGGGTGTCTGTGGGTCCAGCAAAGTTCCAGTAACATTCCTCGTATTGGGTGTAGGTGAGAGGGAAACGTGGAGAGGTGATTGTCGAGGTCTGGTTGTGACGTAGGAGGAGCGTATGTCCTCTGCCTCTACAAACTGTTAAAATAAGTATTACGTAGAGTTGGATCCCTACCAGTGTTAATTCCTACTCAACTTGATTTATTGTTGATTTATTCAAATCAAGTTATTGAGACTCAAATGCTCGTGGGAAGTCGATATAAATTACCAATTCTGTATTTTTTTGTGTTGATAGTTCATTTATGCAGTTATGAGTCTTAGTGCATTAAAGATAATTGATAATGCATTCTACACATTCTCCATAGACCTATTCCTATAGTATTTTGCGGTACTTTTCTTGTACTTGTTTTTTAAATTGACCCGGATTCTGGGTTCCAGGAGGCCTTTCCTGTTTCTGGGTAAGGCTGATCCTGAAATCCGTGTCAATTCTAACTGGAAGTTTTTAAAGAGAAAAGGCCATCATTATGAAGTCCTGTTTAGGAATTGACACGTACGGATGAGCCGTCATGGTTTGACCCAGTTGCAGGTCAGCGTGACCCGTTTTTAAAATACATATCTTCTTTTAATGCTGTTGTTTTTGCTTGTTTTTAAAACTAATATTCCTGGATCAATCCGGGTAAGTAGTTTTTAACCGATTCTTAACCAGTATGACTCGGAAACAGAACTTCGTGAACGGTGATTATGTGTTGGTTACCTGGTCCGTTGTAGCAATCTTCTTCATCTGAATCGTCAGCACAGTCAGGCACGTGGTCGCAAACGTTCACTGTTGGAATACACTCACTACTGGAGAGGCATAGAAATTCGTCGATAGAACACAAACCTGATGAATAATAATAAAGGGTCAATCCAATTTGAAGTGTTACTTGCTACCAAAAAGACAATACAAAAATACATATATTAAAAAAATTTAAAAGAAAAAACCCAACAACAACACCAACACAAACAAAAAGGATTTGTATAAGATATGAGCATACGAAAATAATTATGAAACAAGCACAGTTTTTTTAATAGTAAAATATTAATATATGAAAGACCCAAATAAATTTATTGTTTTAAAGTAATTTTGGAACTGTGTGGAATGAGCCACAATTGCCAGAGCATAACAAAAGGGATATCGTTTATACTGCAGCCATATTTTGTTCTCTAATTAAATTTCATAAGCTGCGAAATCAAGGTGATTGAGGCTCCCACAATTATATGTATTGTTTTACCTACCGGTGCCTTATTTCCCATTGTTAATTAAGCTTTTAACAAAGTCTTTTAAACTTTTTTTTTTTTCGATTTCAATAGCTTCAATAAACTAAAATCGAGAAAACCACGGTTCAGACAAAATGATATATCATCCAAATAGTGCCTATCCATTCGCTAGACTGTCATTTTGTCCCTCTAATTTTCACTTTTAAATGTGATAAAAGTTTAAATTTGCAAAATTTACCTGGCGACTTTGGTGCATTTTGAGTCGTTTGAGAAACGCATTGGGTTTTTGGGGAGTTGCGGGTGGCAGGGGCAACGTAGAATTTGAATATAATGGTGAGCGTTTAAAAAAGCAAATTTTAAGAAGGCATTTTGGAAATACAAGTTTCAAAAGCCCGTTTACCTTTTGGACACACCAGACCTTCATCGGATCCATCTTCGCAATTTGGGAAATGATCACACTGAAGGTGACGCTGTAGACACACTCCATTTGGACATCGGAACTCGTCGGTTCCACACGTAACTTCTGTTATGTAATAACAAACAAATCTAATAGCTGTTAAATTTGCATCGGGGATAAAGAATATGTTACTTGGTATTTTTACCCAAACAGCAATTTGTGTTATGCCCTGTACAAACAGTATACTTACCCAAGCCCTGTGAAAAAAATCCACTGGCATTTTACTCGGGTGGGATCCGAACCAACGACCTTTGCCATTCCAGAGTAGATACCACAATGAAATCTGTTCAACTATTTTTAGGATGAGCCCATCTTGTGGATAATAATTTTTGCGACATAATGTTCTTCGTCACCTTTCCTAATCAACGACTCGGTCGTGTAATTAGTCGCACAATACTATAAATTATAAATATAATCAACAGTCTGTTTTTTCTATACCTTTTTTCTTTAAATAACGTTAAAAGTTTGCGTGTGCTTTCCATTTATGAAACGACAGAGAACCCTACCTGTTGGCATAACAAAACCCGTGCTGTAACCACTAGCCGACGAATATTCAGAAACTTGGTTTGTAGTTATGAACTCTGTTGCTGTTGCTGAGCTAGTTGCTTCGGGGAGAAGCGGTTGATCGGTAACCAGCCCTGTGGTTGAGAACTCCGTCTGGTCGACTGGTTGTGAAACTATTTCATCAGTGGTTAAATTATTCCCTGGCTTAGTAGCAGCAACAGTCGTAAGCCTACCACTTGTTCTAGCTTCTGGTAGATCAAGAATATATGATTTTGTTTAGGGTGATGCAGAAATATATTGTCTCTTTTTATACGGGTAATAAGGAAATGTAGCGTACTAAATCGACGTCCTGAAACAAAGATTGAAAATCTACTTAAAAAATATACTCAGTTTGAAACATTGTTACTGTGGGTAGTACATACTCTGCTGGCCAACTGGCCCATGTCAACACATTGCACAGGAGACATGAGAGACTAAGTCGACAGTACACAAATTATGGGGGTTTCCTGAAAAAAATCAGCTGTACATACAGAATAAAAACCATGAACCCAACACCAGCCTAGAAGGTTGTCTATTCTTTGTGACCGTCTGTGGTGTAGGAGGGTCTTGATGTCGCTGTGAGACAAATTAACACGATATGTTCACTTATTCGAAAAAGAAAAAAAGAAGAAGAAATGATGATGGGGAAAAAAGACAGAACAGAGAAAAACATGAAAAGAAAAGAAACAGTAAAGCGATAATTTACACCTATATTATTGTAATTGAAAAGAGAAGAAAACTGTTTAGTGTGTATATTTGCTCCAACATACAGAATACAAGTACCTACCAACGAGCAAAATAATAACACATTGGCTTATAACGATGCATTTAAGCTAAATGGTTAGCGTGACAGATTTGTTGAAACGGGGCTTTAGTTGCTTACCCCTAACAACTGAAACATCTGTTATGATTACACCAAAGCAGCAGTCTGTTTCGCTGATACCGCTTTCAACCACTTCCTCCACATTTTCAACGAACTCGCCAAGTACAGTGTCGGGGTCTGTGGCTGTTCCTGCATCCGCAGAGACCTCAAAGAAATACACCGATGAATTTGCAATAACACTCCCCTTGCTGCAGTGAAATAATTAAACATACACACATGATGCGTAGAGTGGCCAAATTGCTTTCAAATCTCCTAACAAGGTGTTGTTTGGAATCGTCCATTGGCCTTTAAAGAAGTCTTTCATGCTCTAAAAAAGTTAAAGTGTGTTGAACTTATAGCTATTAGTGATTACAAAACACAGTTTTACCTCTGGAAATACAACCAGCGGAACACGGTCCATCTTTTTGTGGAGTCTCTACAAAATGGTAGACCTTATCTCGGATTGCGGGTCCCAGGTGACCTGACCCATATAGGTCAGGCTGACCTGTAAAGTGGTAAAAATGGTGTCTGAACTCACCTGAAACCATGGACTTCTGTGCCATTATACACTCTTCCAAGGTCGCTATTTAGGAACATGTCATTCATCTGTAACGCACAACACAATCATCAATTTGCAGGTAAGGTCTTTGGTAGATTATTTACGTTTCCCCCACAATTAAACAAGTCTAACAAAATAAAGAACAACTTTGTCACTTGAAGATAATTCTGAACTTGACAATAGAGAGGGAACCATACTTACCGTTAGCATTAGGATGTATTGAAGTGACTTGTACTCTATCGATGACGAATTGTTGTAATCATCTGTGAACGTTATGTTTACTGTGAGTGAAATATCGATAGCTACTGGACCTGTCTCAAAAAAAAAAATGTAAAAAAAAAAAAATCTTCAGTATTTTTTTATTTATTTATATTTGTTACCCTATTTGAATAAAACGTCATTATAATATTGTACCATATTAAATGATTGCACTTTACAAGCTACCGAGTTGAAATTTACCCAGATTCCGGCTCCCATTGGGGCCTGATCCATTGCTAGGTCAGTATGACTCAGTTTCTGTGTTACACTGACCTGAAACTAAGTTAAACTTAAGCTAAAGCCCAGTCAAGATCCCAATTGTTAATCAGCAAACCAGGTAGATTCTGACCCGGGAATGTGTAGAGTGAGGTCACTTGATACTAATCAGTTTTCCATTGAGTGATAATAAGTAATAATTATTATTTAAAAAAAAATATTTTCAAACATGTTCGGGCTGTGGAAATGTGTGTTTTTTCGTGATTAAATATGAATAGAAAGATGCACAAATCCATTTGATTCTGTAACCATTGACATTTTTAGACAAATGTAATTTTAATGTTGACAAACATTTGCGAACAAACCAATTATTCTTTGAACTTTCCATTTAGAACTTTGACTTACCAAAATTATCTGGTTTTCCGGACGGGGTGTTCATGTAGTTCTCATGGGGAGCCGCTTCAAAAAAGAAATGCACACACCTTGAACCATCTGTAATTCTCAAATCATCAGTATGGAATACTTAAAGCAGGTTTTGATACCACTGTTTATAATAAGTTTCGAGATACAATGTTTCTATCATGCCTACTTGTAATAATAGGCTTAGAGTTTTTCGCTGATAGTTTTACTTTACTTGTTTCTTAATAACTTGCAGTTTGGCTTTCTTTTTACTTTTGATGTTTTATCTTTGAAGCACCTTGATGTCCTCGCATAAGGCGCTCTACAAATATGTTATTATTGTTAATTAATATTATTCATACCATTATTAAGAAAATGAAGAGATTTATACAGTAATATAATCAATACTTATTATTTTTTCTCTGGAATTGCATTTGCGTAGCTTTTAAATACAAATTCTTTCAAACCTGTAAAATACAGCAACGCGAAAACAATGGCTGAAATTGTGAGAATGACCACGCATATCGATAGGATCGCGAGGTACTTCTGACTCGAATTCGCCTTTTCCTGTGTTTGTGCCTCTGCACCGTGTTTCCTCATTCGTTCTTTGCGTGGAGTGCTGTCTGTGATGCTGTCTTGTGATACACTCGGTTGGTCATGAGATTTCTTCTCCAATTCCTGCCTTCTTTGTGGATTTTCTTGATCGTAACCATGGTTATTCATACCCTAAACAAACCAGACAAGAAGTTTGGTGTAGTTTTTTCCCGGTCAATTTTTAGCAAAAGTTAATTCAATCATTAACATGCATTCAAACTCACGTATTTCCCCGTAATTCAATCAAACTAGTATTTACTACTCAAGTTCAATCGGGAAATGGTTATAGTTTTTTTAAAATTAAATAAGCATGGTACTTACCACACTTGGTAGGGCACTGTCACTTTCATTTCGTTGAGTGCTGTCCATTACAACCCGATGTTTATATTCCCAATATCTAATACAACCGCGTCACAGTATCCCTACAGCTTCAGTGTTATGAACACAAACAAGAAGAGTTTACTTGATTGATGTAATTTTCCTTTCAATCTGATTTCATTATCTTTGCAATTATGAAGGTCACTCATATTCAACTCTACATCATGCTTTAAATTCACATGTTGGTGTGAAATGGGGTGTCAAAAGTGGGGTCGCCCCTCTCCACGTTGGCCCTGGTTCGACTATCGGTTAAATGTGACTAGATTTGTGCTTTGGTTCTCGTCTATGCCACGAGGGTTTTGTCTCCGGTCCCCCAGTTTTCTCGCTCCGGATAAAAAACCCAAACACACTTTCTATCGCTGGCTGTACGTGCTCCGTGGTCATATGGGTCGATACGGCTGGCTGCAGCTCGAACACATTGCAGCGGAATCCTTCGCATTTTTTCTTCTCTGTTACGAGTAAGGATGATTGAAAAGCCTCCAAAATTGTTACATTATTATTTTAATGAAGTAAATTATGTATAAAAAAAGCCTGCATTGAATAATTAATACACGCATTTGCGTTTCTTTATTTTGATTACAACTCAATCCTTTGTCCTGCGGGCTTTTCAATGTAAATATACGTTGTAGTATCTCGCAGATACTTGAGGTAATTAAATCCCCAGACATGTAAACAAAATGTGTTAATTAAGCATGTGAACGAAACTTGACTGGTGGTAAAAAAAAAGACCAAAGCAATAACATGGGAACCGAGCTCGATTGGGGGAATAGAGAAAGATACAAAGAGAAAAACTAAGCTGTTAATACAAACGTGGACTCTGCAATTGTGATTAGCATTGTTTTATTATTTTTAAAAATTGTTTTAATGTTAAAACAACAAAAGGCTCTTTGTACACTGTGGCAAAAAAGAAGAAGAAGTAGTATTGTCTGTGTAGACATTAATGTTACTAACTATTGCATGAACATCTGTTAAAACGGCTGCGCCAGTTAAACAGTTTGCGAAGAGGGATTGTGAAAGACAAACATCGGCATTTGTTACGATGCAATAAGACAAAAATATTCTGTAAAATGTGGAGAAAGAGCTTATAATCTCTCGGCTACGGTCATGTTAGTATTTAGTCACAGAATCATTTTTTGTATGCAAAGCATCTTAATGTTTTACATTTTCCTCCTCAGTCTTGCCTTTTCCAATATCTATTTTACGTTTTGTGTTTCTCTTTATTGTGCAATTTTATTGTTTGTGGGGCGAAATGAAATAGTAATAATGTTGTACACAGAGAGGAGAAAGAGAGACAAAGGATGGCGTACTATTTTTTTGTCTGTTTCTTGTCGCCCTTCATTTTCTATTGACCCATACAGCCAAAAGGCCTACCCAATCATGTTTATTGTGGAGTTACTTAGCCGTTGTTTAACGCTGTCATCTCGCCAAAGGTATAAGAGATGTGATTGACATTAATAACAATGAACGATCAAAATATATCTTACCACTACTTTGTTTTCACTCATAAACAGCAAAAATTATTGAAAATGACCGAGTAAAACCCACTCTAGCACACCAAAATCACGGATGCATACCACTTCAAAATTATCATTGAACAAATACGCAAAGTTCTACACGTGTATCTTGTTTATACACGTTTAGGTTATTTTAACAAAATAAATTTTACCACAAGTTTGTATTCGCTCATAAACAGCAACAATTATTGAAAATGACCGATTCAATTCTAAATGTTACAAACTGACCAACTCTTGCACACAAAATTGGGCGCATATACTACTGTAAAAATAATGAATAGTACGTAAGCCTGTACGTAATTTTTTGAAAATAAAACACATAGATGTTCAGATTATTGTACAAACTACGTAGTTGTAATGGAATCATCACCTCCAAGCATGGAGGTTGAAATTAATTTAATGTTTACCTCCATGCTCCAGCTACAAGAAAATACTATTTATTCTTTAGAACAAAGGCTGTAGAACTAAGTTCACTAACACTGCTGGTTGGTAAAATGATGGGCGCATTTGTGCACAACTCTATCGCGTTTGCAAACCAATGATGTCTGTACGCATGCGTGAGTGTAATTAGCATATTACTTCATGTAAAAAGCTAATTATAGAGATACTGCAAATTGAATGGTCTGACGGTGCGTACAGCTTTTATTAGCGTGACGCTTATTTCCAAATCTTTACCTGAGTGGAATGAACCCAAGTTAAATGAAAAAAACAAAAGATCCATGTTTTCGTTTGGGTTTGGAGAGGTCGAAATGTGAATTGAATAATCACTGAAGGTGCGAAACAGAAATGGTTTACAATGATCTTATCCTTAAAGGTTGATCATCGTATAGGATCGGCTTAAATGTACAATATTTGAACTTCGTCAATTTCTTTACAAAACTTCATCAGGGCTTTCCTTGTCATGTAAAAAAAAAACACCCCCAAAGCAAAAAAAAAAAACCCAAAACAACAACAACAACAACAACACACAGTCCACACAGGCATAGTACACACGTGAGATTCGAACTAAGGACT
Source organism: Pisaster brevispinus (assembly GCA_023634235.1). Lineage (NCBI taxonomy): Eukaryota > Metazoa > Echinodermata > Asteroidea > Forcipulatida > Asteriidae > Pisaster > Pisaster brevispinus. Next base: position 2,433,629 of record JAMKCF010000026.1, read on the forward strand.
TTTGCCATTCACAAAACTTGGGAATGTAGGCCTACTTGGTATAAACATCGATTTTTTTGTCAACGTAATGCTCGTTTATGGGAGGCAAAATTATAAAGAAAGACACAATAAAAACAAATGTAAACAATTTGCAGCTAATTACAGTGTCTGCTGAGAAAACACCTACAAACACACGCATGTTTGTGAATCCCGTAAATTGAGAGCTTCTCTTTGTTCTCCAACTGTTTGGACTTAGTTTTTTTTTTAGCGACGTCACAAGAATGGGTGACAGCGGGTACCAATTGCATGTCTGGCCGCAGTAATCACAAACGGACACCAATCCTCAGAAATCTGAGAAACGATTCATGCACAAATCGTATCTAAAGACTAAAATGTTTTGGGATTAAAAATGATCAAAATGGTACTTTTTTGAATGGGCTCCTTCATCGAAATAGTGTATACCATCAACAGCTGCGGTGCTTCTCACCAAGTATGTTTACATGGTCATTAACCTTTGGAGAATTTACCAATATATGGACTCTACCTTTACCAAAAGGGCAAACAAGTGATCTTTATTCGCGATGCAAATTTAGCACCCAATAACATTTAAATTTGTTCAGCTTGGACAAAGCGGTCGCATGGCTTGTAGAAACTCCAATCTGATGGAATTGGATTATAAATACCAATGTACCAGAGACTTGGTGGAGGGGGGTAAGGATCAACGTACTCGACCGTGATTGGAGCCGCCGCCTTCCATTCAAGTACAACGTCAATGTCGTTTCCCTTGAAAGTGATCTTGAAAATTGCCCCAACGGTGTTCACGCCTTTTTCCAACGCTCTTATCCAACTACCACCGATGTTACGTCTATATATGAGAATTTTGTCAGCTCCAATATCTGCACAACAACAAAAACATTATTTGTGATGAAGCACAAAATAATTAAAGGATTTATTAAAATAATGGAATGGCCATTTCGTCGTTCATAAGTTGATTATTGACCCCTTGCACGACGTGGGACGCTCCTCCACATCTTAGGCGTACCAAACATTTTCATTAGAGGGGCAAGCGGGGGCAAAGACGTAATTTTATTTATTTTTTGTTATTAACCAACAGGTACTTGAGCGAAAATCTTCTTAACGGAAATGCTTTATACACTTGTTTACAATTTGTTCTTTTATCATTTAAATGTAGTTTAGATATTTGAACACTTCTGTATTTGTTGTCATCATCAATACAAAAATTAGGCCCCAACTGCAGAGTTTTGAAAAACTAAAAACACTTCTGCTATTGACGGCGTGCGTCAAATCGTCAATACTTTTATGTCATGTGTGGGAGTTTGCTTTGCTACACCTCTCCGTGCTGCAACAAAGCGACTATACAAAACGGAGCTCCCACATATGACGTAACATGAGTGATGACGTAACAGGGTTTTTTCGGGAATCTTTCTGAAAAGCGCAGCTGAATGGTATTCAAAATGATTGTTTTATACACACATACAATCTGTTTAATCCCCTGGGAACTCAATTTCCTTAATGATTGAAAAGATTTAAAATGAATTTCAGCAAAGACCAACTGTTGCCGTTTTTGTCCAAGTAAGTGTTTAATAATTTATTTATAATTCTTCAAAGATTATTTTCGTTCGAACGAAGAATGTTTTCATTCGAACAAAGATTTGTTTCCCTTTTTCCCCCTTCACTATATCCCTTTAATAGCTCCGTAAATAAAACAAAACAAAAAGATAAAAGAAAAAGACATAGATTTATGAATGTCTACTTACACACTTCATAGTCTACAGTTCCCTTCTCGTCAGGAGTCATGTAAAAATACCCGCTCCTTGATATGGTGAGTTCTACCGTCAGTGGCGCGGCCACTGCAGTTTGTAACTTCCAACGAAAATTTCCTGGACTATAAACCTGACAAGGACCCGCCAGTGTCGTTTCTAGGAATAAGAAACAGAACCCCAAAAATGTAGATACTAGCATTTTCGTTTTTTTGTTTCTATATAGCTTTATGGTCGGTTGGTCCGTGGAAAATCACAGTGCTGGCATTGTTTTAAAGATTGTTGTTCTTTTGTTGTTCAAGGTAAACGAGTAAAAAAGAAGAACAAGGAAAAACAAACCAAAACCTAAACAATAAGGAATGCTTAATATTGTAGGGTTACTAGGTAAAGTGCAAAAATACTTGAATGGTTGACAATTTCGAGTTATGAAAACAATATGTCTTTATGAGTATGCTCTCAACGTCGAAAATAAGCAAAATTAACGTACCAATCGTGCAACCAAAATGTTCACGAATCTCCTCGGTGTTGGTGGTGAAAGCAAGTAGGTGGACAGCCTCATCACCGGTGGGTCGGGGTTGTGGCCGGATGTTCAAACCACCCAGACGGAACTCTGTGCACTCGCACGGGTCCTTCACTGCAATTGACCAAATTTGTCGCATTCCAAGAGAAACATACTCCTGACCAATGAAACAGACGAACGCTTCCACTGAAAAAAAAGGTAAAACAAATAAATAGAAAAACCCCACAAACAAACAAACAACACCCCCAACAAACCAACAAACAAACACAGTAACGACGGCGGCGGCTGCGGCGGCAGCAGCAGCAGCGGCAGCGGCAGCAGCAGCACTAGGAACAATAACAACAGCAAACCAATAAACCTTTAAAACAATGACTGCAACACAAAATTCGAGTTCTACCTATTGTTCTCTATGTCAAACAATGATATTTTGTTTGTTATTGCTATACCAACTGGGTGCTTTTGGGACATTTTGTTATAAGACTTCGGTTTTAAAGCAAAGACAAAGAAACGCACAATGTCAAGTTTAACGGCACAGTATGGACTTTCTTCAACATGTTGTTAAAAAAGGGGAAGGGAAATTAACCAAACAACAAAACAAGCAAACAAGCACCCCCAAACCCCAAACAAACCCCCAACAAACCAACAAATATAAAACTAAGCAAACAAACCAAAACGAATCCCCCATAAGCATTGCCGCTGATTTTAGTGCTGATTTTCACCCAGGGAATTCCCACGTTTAGTAAGTCTACTGAAAGTCTCAAGATCGTGCGTTGTTTTGCTATCTTTGTTTTCAGGTTCACACAGCTTCAATCGAGGCAAATTCTTGGTGACAATTATGTTTAACCAGATATTGTTTGTACATCCCAAAGAACACAAAGCGTTGCCGTAAAGGCCTATGAAAACTCGTCCCCAATCTCTGAATTAAAAGCAAGACCAGAAGAGATGCGTTATGCCTTCGCGATTAATGATATGAATTAACCAATTCAGAATACATACCAGTCATGCAAGTTGTTGCCACGCCTAAGAAGATTAGCAAGACCCGGAACCAAGTCATTTTGGCTGGCTATCTTCGGAGCTCTTCTCGCCCGGAACTTTGACGCCGCACAATGTCATAAACAAATGAAACGTCATTCTTATGCTACAAATTTTTATACAGTTCTCTCCTTCATTATTTTGTCATAAAAATCGATTTTGTTTTGAGTAGCTCCTTGCGTTGAGCCTCCGGTGCCATGGAAACCCGTATTAATATAATAAAAAAAGTGATAAAGGAGTGAGAAGGATGGAGAAAATAAATAAATGAAAAATCATTCCACATTACAGGCAATCTTTACAGATGAAAAATCTGTCAATATGCCTTCGAGGAAACGTCAAACGTTTCAAAACACCAATCAAAAACGTTCAAACAAGCCCTTCTGGGTTTAACGGGGCAAATTGCCTTCAAAATCTCTCAAAATGTTGATGCTTGGACTTCTTTTTTCATAACAAAAACTTTTGATTACAAAAACTCAATAAATGCCTCTGGAAATACAACGAGTTGAACATCTATCCGCCATTTTGCGGAGTCAAAAAGTTGGTTAAAATTGCGGCCTGCAGTCTGTCATGAAATACAATTACAAAAAACGCACAACTTCAAGGGATATTGTGAATCAATGCATTCTACTTTTAAAATTATATTTCCAACCATTTCCATTTCAAACAAGCGCTTTTTATAGCCAAAGGCGTCCACTCCAAAGGCAACGTGGCCCCTTAATATCGTCAAGCTTGTCATATGTTGACGTAATAGTTCATGTTGATGATGATTTAGATAATGGTATGGGTAATGGCGAAGAGACAAGTTCATAACCAGCTCCAAAACCACACACATTCCACACACAAATGTTGATAATAAGAGAAGAAGAAATCGTGGACGGTGATAGCGAGCGAAGAAAAACAACTTTGGTAGATTGGGAGCGAGGAAAAGGCCTACAAATAGGCCTTCATTGGGTATTATCTGTGTATATAGGTATTAGCTACACAATCCGGCTTTCAGCAGTTCTTGTCAATATAGTGTACCATAAATAATTAGCCGTGCAATGTGCCACATGATTCAAATGCACTCCTGGATCAAAACTGACCGGAATCCGTGTTCCGTGTTGGGGTCTGACTCATTTCTGGATCAATATGACCCGGAATCCGTGTCAACATGACCCAGGAATGGGTCAAACTGGCACGGTAACCGGATCAAAATATCCCTTTTGTCCAGTTTCCTGGTAAAGCTGACCCATTAGTCAGGTCCCCCGGAACCCAGGATCCAGGGCAATTTTGACTCAGTATTTATTATCATAGTGTGAGGGTTACACCCCCACCCCACGCCAAACGCTTGCATTTAAAAGTCAGCGCTTGACCTGTGTTGACATTGACACGCTTCTTATTCTGGTTGTTGTTTCCCTTTGTTTTGGCTGTCGTATAACAGAAAACGGAAAACCAATCATGTTTAAATGAAGGTATAAGTTTATTGATTGATTCCGCAAGATTCTCTTCAACCCGTAATTATCAACAACTGATCGATACTGAAAAAGACCTCGCATCGACCCAATGGGTTTGTGTGCAAAAGGAAGGCCATGGAAGTTTTAAGTGTTGCTTGCCCACCATGGAGTTTTCTTGCCTATCCAGCTTAGATATGTAAATAGCTGCAATACCGTGTGCGACACATTTTGTTGTTGTCTTTCGCATACATTATTTCGCAGGTCTGAGTAGGTTGTATTCATCTGGAAAGCAATCGTCCGTATAAATGTTTGCAAATGTTTGCAAATTTCTTATTTTTTTTTTAATGTACTTTGTTAAAATACTTTGAAAGGGAGTTTGAACGAATTATTTTTTTATCTATCTTTTATACATTATATATTATAATTGGACGACTTATTTTCATGCTTGAAACGGGCTCACTGAAAATTCGGTGAACAAGATGCAGAGTGATGTAATATCCAAGCTGTGTATTGCCTTTTTGAAGCACCTTACTTTCTGTACAATATTATAACCTGTACACTAGTGAGGTGTCGCCCAGGCACTCAGCATGAATACAGAATAGAGCAACAACTACAAGTAACATTTATCATATCAGAGTCCAGCTTTATTTTGCAAACATCACAAAATTGTATTTACAAATGAACACCAATGCCGGTTATTTGTACTATGACGAAGACGAATTTATTTTTGTTTCCCGCATGTCTTCAGGCTATGTTAATCAGGGCAATTTACACAGGCAACTTGGAGGCAACCAACTGCATGCACTGTATACACAAAGAACAATTCAGCAGCACAAGAGAGAGTCTTCTAGCTGTAACTCACTATCCCCAGGAAAACAACGAGAAAAACTGAAATGTGAATGCGTGTTCTTCATTTGAAAATGCCTGCGAACTGAAAGCCTGCGGGCTGAATGCCTGTAAATTGCCTTGCATGACGTGACCTTGCAAACATTGAACACTAAGGTATAGGGGTTGATAATTTAAGTTGATTTAATGTCAAGCAAAAGACGCTTTTCATTTATCATCAAGGGAAAAGCAATTCATGTCAGGCTCTTTAACATCATTTCAATGCAAGACGTTAAAAAATGAACAGAGCTTTGTTCGAGAAATTGAAGGAAAAAAATAAAATATAGCGGCGTTGCAGAAGTGTTAACTTTCCAAAAATGTGATTTAAGTAAAGATAGTAGCCTATTCAAAACAAACCAACCAGTTTAAACAATACAATACTCTATATTGACTGGAAAGTGTGCAGACTTGGTTATTCCGTGTTGTAATTTGATTTGAGACAATGGTTACGAGTGATACAGTTAACTTCATTTCGAATGAGTTGCGAAAACCATTACAGCTTAGCCGAGTATTTTGTGACCACAACATGAGTTCATCATAACTCTTGCTGTAGATAGCAGTATAAAGGAAAGTGCGTTGTTTGCACCGTCAAGGGTTTGGTCATATTAAAGCTTAACAACAAATGTTTACAAATACAATAAAATATGACAATAACAATAACAATAACAATAACAATAATAATAACAATGACAATAATACTAACAATAACAATAAAAAAAAATAAAAATACAAATAAAATTACTAATTAAGGGGGGGGGGGGTCATGGCCTTTACCAGCTTGCTGCGATAACACTTAAATCAATCGTCATTGTCCAGAGATTGTTTTCATCAACTAGAGCCGGCCTCGGTGAGAACCTGTACGTTTTAGACAGGGTAAGGGTTATTTGTGTTTCGATTCACGCGTGGCTAAAAAAAAAAATTAAGAGAAAGAAACACGGATGGGCGATTGAAAAAAAGAAGAAGACAATTACAGCTGGGTGGCGGGGATAGACAGCATCTTTGCGTAGTATTGATGTCCATGGTAAAGCAATACAAACACGATGCTCATGAACTTCGAATCAATTACATATGCCACAGAACGTAATGCCGCAACCCAATGTGTCTTCCCCTTATAATGTTGCTCGAGAATTGCACTGATCGAGAATATTGCACTGATCGAGAATATTAACCCCTTAACGAAACTGTCGAAGGTGTTGTTTTTGTGTGTTTCATGGTTAAAATTAGTCTGGATTGGCGGTGTTTGTTTTGTTAATGTCGTTGCTGTAGAGAAGAGACAGCTGTATGAAATTCGTAGACTTTCCCAGTCCATCCGAGACAATTGATGTTTGCGCCCTCTAACGGCGCGACTAATAAATTAAAAAAGCGTCTCCAATCTAGTCTGGGTTAAATAAGAGCGTGGGACTGTGACCATTTCTAAAAGTATTGTTACATAAATCACCGAGGTGTCAAGTGTAGTTTGCGATCTTCACTGTTATATCACTGTTCTTGTTTTGGTTTTTTTCATCTAACTCCGTGCATTTCTTGTCGTCTTCGTTTTCGCTCTGTGAAGAATCGCCCTGTTGAAAACAATCACAGTAAAATTCTAATTGGTTTTAAACAAGTTGGGAACAACGTTTAGTTACACGCTTTGTAACGTTTGAGAAACATTGAACTTAAGTTCCGTTGGCGTCAATGTGCATACCAAAACCGCCTAACTTTTGCATTTTGAGTTGAAATATTCATCAGTGTTAACAATGTTTAACATGAATTTGGTTTGCAGTTTAGAAAATTCAGTTTAACTTCACATTTATTTACATACTAAAAATCAACCAATAATAACATAAACCAATCTTACGAGAGTTCAAACCAATTGCTGACAATATTTTTAATTAAAACATGTTTTTCTTTCTGTTTATGAGAAAGTAACCGGTAATACAAACAAATACAAATTGGGGTTGAACGAAGATTTTTTTTAATTTTATATATATATATTTTTTGTATTAAACAAGGTCTTCGGATTATCGTTTACCTTAAAAACAAAGTAAGCGCTCAAGAAGTAGCACATCACAGCAACAAGTTGAAGACCTCCCGTGAGCCCAAAGTAGACGTATCGCAAGCCCGGCCGGTCATACTGCATACATTCCCCTGTCTTCTCGCACGACTCCTGCCAGAACAAACACTGGGATTCAATTGCAGCACCGTAGAGAATCGGAGCTGGTACAAAACCTGTAAGGAGATATAAAGAAGCTATTTGAAAACAAAGTAATAAAGCACATTGACCGGGCAAGTCGTACGAGAAATCGAACATATCAACAGGTTTCCTTCAAATGAAACGAAGACTCTTTACCAAGGTTCTCTAAAGTTGACAAGAAGTTTGGGTACTCGCAATACTTATGGGCTCTTCACAATCTTCCACAGTTTTACGAGCGTACGAACCGTACAACGTTTCGTTACCTGTTTTCCCAACATTAAAAGTGCAGACAAATTTGATTTTGTGTCCACTCTTTTTCTCAGACTCTTGATTTCGTGCTCCATTTCACTGAACGCTATTGTTTGTCCCACAAGCTTCGCTCTTACAACTTCCAGGTCAGACTTGACTTCGACTCAGGGCCCGAGGGGGCCTGATCTCATTACGGGTCAGCCTGAATAGGAATTTGGTTTAAACAAAAATTTAATGTTAACTCAAAGTCTGCCTCATTTTGGCCTCTTCTTTATCATTTTAACATACATTCCGGGTCAAATAGACCCATAAATGGATCAGGTCCCCACGGGATCCGGGTCTGATCTGGAAGTTTTTATAGTGTACATAATAAAAAACTGACTGAACGCGTGGACTTGAAATCAAGTCAATTTGTTTTCCTCATCATCCGTGTATAAGCAGGTAAGTGTTTTAGGGCTGGCAATGACTCACCCAGTATTTTGCTGAGAAATGAAGACAAACCCACAGCCAACTCTCTGTCTTTGGGCAAGACAGATCTAAAAGAAACAACGGCACAATACGATAAATGAACGACACAATACGATAAATGCAGCTGTCACCTTTTGATTAAAGTTACTCTGTCGCTGTTGACAGATTTTGCTACTAGCTCAACTAAATTTAACTAAAACAGGATAAGACTGAACAAAATGATATCATCCCTTTTTACGATGTGGAGTTTGCCATTTTGATGATCGTCAGTAAATCGTTTTAAATTGTTTCTATCAATGTAATTGTTTATGAAGTAACTAAATTAGTGAGCTTGCGGTACAAAGGAGAAAGGTTTTTCAGAGCGGTCATTTCCTCCAAAAGTAACTGGATACAATTACTTCCGGTTATCCAAACCATGCAAATCTTCAGAGTTCACTTTATCAGTTTCAAAAAATAATTAAAACTGTTTGTTTAATTTAATTGATCAAATCGGAGGTAACTGATCAATGTCTGCATAATTAGGCCTGAACATTTGGTGTTCAATATGTGGCATGGTGAACCCCCTCTTTTGTGTTCTGGGATCTCAGGAAACTTTATGGGATTTTAGGGGGATGGGGGTATTGAGGGGCTACTTTTGTACGAGGGGAACACGGTGTGTTAGCTTATGTGATTACTTTTGGGGGTGGGGTGGGGGCGAGGGACATCCTCTGCACGACCATTAACAAAAACAATTTTGTACCTGAACTTTAACATGAACGACGAGTTGTGCGTTGTTGCCTTGATGGCAGAGACGACACAAAATGCCGTAATAAAGAGTATCAATACATCACAGGACGTTGCGCATGCTCCTTTTGTTGCAAAATTGGACGGGGACTCGACGGAGAAGCTTTTTTGAGTTTGGTTGATGCACTTGCAGTCCTGGTACACCTGTTTGTGAATGGTAACAGTCTGTCGTTTTACACAGGGTATTATGGGATATGAGTTGTTTCGTGTGTAAGACGGCTTTTGCTGCTTCATCAATTTTGTTTAGTACTGGTATGTAAAATCAAAGCGCACACGCATGCATAGTGTGTAAAGAAACTATAATAACAATGAATAAAAAACACAACAACAACAACAACGACAACGACACCGACAACGGCAACGACAACGCCAGCGACAGCGACAGCGACTACGACTGCAACAGCACCAGCACCAGCAACAGCAGCAACAACAACAACAACAACAACTACTACAACAACAACAACAACAACAACAATAACAACATCGATAAAAACAACAACAGCAACAACAACAACATTAACATCAAACCCAAACAATACAAAAAACAACAACAGCAACATCCAACTTAGTGACGTAATAATTTGTAATACAATTTTTGTATTCATTTAACAAAAGGTTGTCTTGTTTGAATCGAGGGTGTAATAATGTTAGACTTGAAATACTGTTCCTACCGTGGTATTGTGTGGGTCTGAAGATACCGACTTGCATCCCGCGTAGCACGCCGTTGCGTACGTCACTCCGTCGGCACCACAGACAGGAGAGTAAACGCCCTCTTCGCACATGCAGTCCATGTTACAAGGTGCGTCGATACCCAAGCTGTCATGATCAATTTCCGCAATAAACAAGTAAATGGGGAAATCAGCATTTCAATAACGTTGCCAGTCGGTCTTGGCTATAAATTTGAAATCATTGCAGCGAAAGGTCAAAAGTGGAAAAACAAACAGTAAAAAAAAAAAAAATCTCCAAACGTTAAAAACGTTTGAACCAAGTAGCCGACTCCCGATAAACTCCCTTTTTTCGGGGGGGGGGGTTTACAATATGGCCCTACATTATTACTTGAAAATCTGTGGGTGATCGGATGCAGCGTTAAACAGTAGAGTGCAATTATGGCGGGGTTATCGCTACCCATCTCAAACAACAGTTGAAACAACCCTGGCTTAACCACATATCAAAAGAGACATACCTTGATCCGCCATTCAAATGGCTATTCAGTCCGTACGCCGTCGTCAGCCCAGCAATGCTGTCGTTTTGGCAACCAATGATTGTTAGTAAACCGTATCCAACTACCGTTAAACTGTGCAAAATGAGAGTCAGTATGACAAATCTTCGCTGGCTGCCGGCAACCCTTGTTGTTTAATATGCCACCGACCATTATTCCGATTATAGTACCAGGCATTATCGTGAGACCTGTCAGGAGAAAGTTACCCATAAGATAATCAGGTTGAATGAATATCATTATTTTATACCGATGTGTTGTGTAATGTATTTTTAAAAGCATTACATTCCATTGACATTATTTTCTTCCTCATTAAGTCATTTTAATACCGAATCAATGCTTCTTGAATAATATGCACAAATATATAGAAGTAAACCAATGCTAGTGTTTAAAATATCATTACGAATTAACGTACATTAAAAGATCTGCACTTCGTTAACATAAATATGTATATATATCTGGCGTCACTGTCTCGTTAGTATTTTGTGTCCTTTTCATGTTAAAAGGCTTTTGTGTCTTTGAATAGTGATTTTGCTTCACTCGATGCTGCTATACCAGTTTATACATCTATGTATGACTATGTAGTTGCAACGTGGAATTTAAATTGAACCGTCTCAATGAAATGTATGCGGTGTTGCAAATTGATGTTAGTTTGCATTATTTTTAAAATATTGTATTTCGTCATGACTTGTATTTGAGATAATTATTATGTCTTTGTCTGATTAACGTGGCGGAATAGGTAGTAATGTATCTTATATATGCTACAATTTGCCTCCAAAAGTTGTTTACCCAATAAGACACCAGCTCTTGATGGAAGAACGGTAAACTCATACTGGAGATATTTAGCTATGAACACGGCTGATCCAGAGAATGCCAACACAGAACAACAATAGCCCATTGTTGCAGACATGTAGGTACTGTTGGTTACAAGGCGCCATAACGATCCTAGAAACTCTAGAAAGTCACATTTAATAAAGTTGTCATTAAAATATCATTGTTTAGTAATTTAACACTATTTAAAACTAAATAAAAGGCAGGTCTCAAGACGTGATTTGTTTTTTCGCAAATCATAGATTCACTTCAAAGCAATTTCATAGAGCCAACATAAGAATTGAACTCATCTCTCTATCCTGTAAACTTTAAACGCAGCAAATGACTATTTGGAAACATTAACAGACTTACCCTTGATTAGGACCGATGGTTTCTTGGATAACTTGCTGTTAGCAGATGTTTCCGCCGTTGGCATCCCCATCCCACCTGGCGCCCCGCCCCTCCTCATCCATACCTTGCAGCACTCTGGTACCCCAGTAAAACAGCAGTACGACTTGGGCTTTTCCATCTTCCTCGGGAAAAAGAAGAAGGGGACGGAGCAAACTAACAGAATAAAGCCGTATATGATAAATCCAAGCCACCAGGCCCCCTGCCATTGGGGATCACGTGGGTTAAGAACAAGCTCAGATGCGTCCGTCTTGTAGAAGTCGGTAAATATTGACAGACAGAAGCTACTAATTGAGAACCCGATCAGGGCTGAGACCGTGAACGGAAGAAACGTAAGTGCTGGAAGGAAGCGGTAGAAAAGAAAAATGAAAATAAACAAATAAGTCGGCCATTACTTTATGGATACATGTAGGCCTTTTAGACAGATACATTTAGGGAGAAATGCCGAATTAAATAAGCGATACTTCGAAGTAAGTTGAGGTTGAACCCCGCATAACCCCATAACCCCAGAGGGCCCCCTCCCCCCTCCAAGAAAAAGAGAAAAAAAACTAGACACATTGCGTTTGTGCACAAATGCCAAGCTGTTTCGCAAATAACATTTTCAAATTACTCATCTGAATATGAAAGTCTAATAGTGTGTACATAATCAAGTTAATAATACAATAATTAATGCTTGTGAGATCAAATTCATTGTCTATATATGTTGTAAAACTGTACCCTTAAGGTAATATAACCTGACAAATGATGACGTCATGATGACGTTAATTATTTTTCAGAGCAGTTATGACGTATCAAGCCTGTTTAAAATGGAATTTTGATTATAGCATGTTCCGTTAGCAATTTATGACCTAAAGGAGCAAAAAATGAAGAAAAAAAATCGTGTGATGACGTCATCATGACGTCTTGCATATTAACAAAAACTTGCAATTATCTTGCCATTATCTATTATTTCGCATCATGCGTTATTTGAATGACTTCCGGTAGTCAGAAAAAAAAACGTTAACAAAGATAAGAGCTGTTTTGCTGCGCTACGCAACGAAACAGCTAAGAAAGAGAAAGAGAGAGAGTGAGAGAGAGAGAGAGAGAGAGAGAGAGAGAGAGAGAGAGAGAGAGAGAGAGAGAGAGAGAGAGAGAGAGAGAGAGAGAGAGAGAGAGAGAGAGAGGGAGAGAGAGAGAGAGAGAGAGAGAGAGAGAGAGAGAGAGAACCCCCTCCAAAAAAACAACAACATTGACAACATTGACAACAACAACAACAACACAAATCTCGAGGTTAACCTCGAGTTACCGCCTGTTTAATTTTGCCATCATCTCTTTTTATCAACTTTTACCCCCCCCCCCCAAAAAAAGCACACACACACACACACACAAGTGTGTAAACACCTCCAATCGGGGACCTCCTATTGTCCCTCTTTTGTTTGGACTTTAACTTTTTGGCAACAGCTCCCATTGGTTTTGTACACAATTTCCAACTGGGGACCTTTACCCAACCGGGGACCCTATTGTCCTCTTTTGTTATAGGTCCCCGGTTTGAATGTGAAAACAAACTCACACACACAACCTTACGGATCCGGTTTGTGGGGTACTGCTATTGTTGTTCTATTGTTCCCTTTTCTAAAGAATTCCCTTGTGGGGCCCTATTGTTCCTATTGAAATTGCCTTGTGGGGTCCATTGTTCCATTGTTAAAAGTACCCCGTAAGTTGGCATATGTAAGGGCACACACACATGTGTAAACACCTCCAATCGGGGACCTCCTATTGTCCCTCTTTTGTTTGGACTCTAACTTTTTGGCAACAGCTCCCATTGGTTTTGTACACAATTTCTAACTGGGGACCTTTACCCAACCGGGGACCCTATTGTCCTCTTTTGTTATAGGTCCCCGGTTTGAATGTGAAAACAAACTCACACACACACACACATCAACACAAAAAAAAAACCAAGTAGATAAATACATAAATAAAATTCAGGGTAAGATACAAACTGTCATTATATTTTATGTAATCATTGCCACTAAACATTCAAATGGAATGGATATCCTAATACGAACCTAGGTACATCGGCATCAGATGTTTTTCCACTGCGTCATCCAGATATGTCAAGGCTAGAGGTAGTAGGGAGGAGCCGCCTACTCCACACAAAAGCTGGCCTAGTAAGATAGGCCACGTCTTGGCGAGCTGGGAACCAGACGCCTCGATCTCGGCGCTGGTGCATTCTGCGTAATCAGTGCCGACGTTGCATGTGATATCTGCATTGCAATGGAAACGTTTCTTTTAGAACAGGTGTGCCAGTCCATTTAGCAAATAATTCAACATTCAAAGGGGACCGATAACATTAATCATAAATCTGGGGGTGTCCTGTTGTCAACTTTCTAAGAAACTATAACGAATTGCATATCGAACCGGCTTGGCCTCGGAGAGAAGTTTGTCAACCTCCAATACCGAGGCGGGCTATTATATTGACTGTCACCATTCGAAATAAACCCGGTTATCAGCGGTGTAACCAGATATTCTATTTCATTTAGAGGGGAGGAAGGGGGCGGGGGCAAGGACGTATACATTTTGGGCTATCCAATGTATCTAACTGTTCGATTATGCATTTCCTTGATCTCATGTGTGGGTAAGGAGGACAGGGGTTCGGAGGGGTGGGGTTACCGCCCTACCCACTCTAGTAATAATAATAATAATAATTAAAATTTATATTGCGCCCCTTACATACAAAATGATCAAAGGCGCATAACAAATGTTAAAATGCACAGAATGGAAGAAAAAGACAAAGAATAAAGACTGGTCACCAGGCCAGTGCCCAAACCACAGTATGGGGATACGTCTGTCCCGCCAACAGAGAACTAAAAGTTACTTGTTACAGTTACATATAGGCCTATCCCTGCTGGCATCGGTAATGTTTTGATCTTTTCAGGAGACAGACGCCTCTAACCCTACCTTTGTAAACAAAAATCAAAAATCTAGTGACCCCATTGTACGTTGCATTTATTCCTATATCTCATTCTTCCCTAGTTCGCCATTAAAGCTCTTGGGGAAAACGCTAAATGGCTGTATATTCCGAACATGTTTATTTATTTATTTATTATTATTACTTTTTTTTTTGCAACGAAAGTATTTTAATAGGTTGAAGTGGAATACACCCTTCCCTGGGAACAAGTAAATTACACTTCTGGTTGGCCAAAATGGTAAAAATGGTAAATATGATTCGTAAGTTCATCATAACAAAATTGAAGTGTCAGATTGCCTAAAAGTTCAACTTCTTTCTATATATTTATCTCTCTCTCTCTAGCATTCTTCTTTGTTTGTTTATCTTTAAAAAATTAAATAAATAAATAGATAAATAAATAAATTGAATTAGCTGTTGTAAACTACTTACGAACTAAAATAGTCTGTAAAAAGAACTTCACACATTTAATCATAGCCTCACAGTTCGACCACAGCAGAGTCTTTAATTTCTATTGGATCGAGACTCAAAAAACTTATTCATTGTTTTTAAAAACAGAAGCAAAAGAAAAAGAAGAAAAACATTCAACAAAATAAATATAAATAAAAAATAAAAAACAAAATGAGTGTGACTACCCGAACACCGTCATCGTCAAAGAGCAAATTGGTTCTAAGGAGATATTCCTTCAATTATTTCTACCTCTCGGGGTTCATTTCTCGCCCTGGAAGTGGAACAAAATAAACAAGCCAATGGGATCAAGACTTTTACTAAACAAGATCATTCAGTACATTCCTTGGACTGGGGTTTACTGATGTGGAATGAAGCCCATTTAAAAGAACTTCATTGTTATGCAAATAACATAACGAGTTTGCTCTCATTTTCCCCAAGTACTCATTGTGTGGTGAATACAGCATGGTACAGAATGGACCGTTGCAGAGTGGATTGCAGCTTCTGGCTCTAACATAAGATTTGGACGTCGCGTTTCAGATGAATTTTACTTGCAAACTAAGTAACACTCTTACCACGACCAGTCATGTACATTCAGGAATATTTCGGCAAATATCCTGTCGAAGGCTTGACCAAGATTTGAGTGAGTAGCCGTAGACTGCAGTGAGAAACTTCACGACCAAAAACGAATTCACATCGTTCCAACAACTTCCTGTTGTAATAAGGCTTTGTCAACAACCTATAATTCGGAGTTTGGGCCCTCCGCCGAAACACCTCTGTTTCATCTATTTTTCCGGTTTTTTTTCACAGAATTGTATAGGTTTTGATCAAAACTTCTGTTTATAGATAATCTTTTACTTAACTTTGTCATAATTATGTTATTGTTATATATATTATGTTGTAGCTTATGACTCGACTTAATGTGTAAACCAGTTGGCGTCATCGCGACGTGAACATCTTTGTGCTGATGAGTATGCAGAGATTGCGACTAGAAGGGAGATGAAGATCTATGCATATGTAGTAAGCGTATGTGCTTTGTCTACACATCAGGATGTTCATTGGAGGTCACCAAAGGACCAAGGTAAGGAAAACTTTGCCGCTTTCCGACCTCCACTTTTTAAGTTCGCCTGTGTGGTTCAAATTCATCTTAAAGATAAATCGTGGACTTTTATGATTGTTATATTTTTCACAAATCTCCAGAGCAACTCGCATTAAACAAATATAATCCGGTCATATTTGTGGAGACACCATTTATTAAAACAGGCTTAATGAGTAATTCATATGTTTTCACATGGATAAATACATTCGTACTGCATGCACAATGGAAAACAAATTTCCTGTGATTTCACACTTTTGAGTTGTGATGGTTTTAAAACGAACAATTAACAGCACACTTGTGGAGGTCGGAAACGCAAGTTGACCTTAAAGATATAGACAAGGTGAAGACTGCGAATGGTAAGAGAAGATCTAACCCATTCTCTTGCAGAATCCCTCCCCCTTTCTACCACTCCCCTGCCCCATGATGTTCCGTGATCTTGTTGATGTTGTCCTTGCTTGTATTGCTTTCAAGGTGGCCTCACACTGTCTTGGCATTTCTTGATTTGCATATTGGTCGAAGTCAATGATGCTTTTTAGTTAGCAGACTAGTCGTACTGGAAAGTTTTGTCAGGGTTGATTATACTTCAAGTCGTTAGTTGTAATGTTTGTTTATAATTGCAATGATTCAATAATTATGCCAAATGGCGTTATGTTTAAAGAGAAGAATACCAAATCTAACTAAAACTTCATTCTTAAAAACAAATAAGTAATTCCTTTAAAAAGATGAGTAAATTGTTTGAGTAGATAAAGCAACAAATTAATATATAAAAAAACAATAACAATAAAAGTATTAATAAAAATAAAGAAATGGAAAAAATTCTGCACTTTTCCATTCGCTGCTGTGCTTAGTAGTGCTGGCACAAAACCCAACACCTTAGGTGTTTGTTAGAAGTAGTCATGTGGTCAAATAGTCCAGTCCAATAAACATTCATTTGATGTTTAAAGCTCGATATAGGAGTTCTAAATAGATTATTTAGACCAGCTAAATAAATATTTACAAATTCCTGATATCAGCCTGACATCAATTATGAATGTGAAAAAGTTCATCCGAACATGAATAACATTAAGTCTTTAAAAGTAAAAAATCCAAATAGTCAAACAATCATAAGACAACATAACTGTAACCCCTGTTCATTCTGATCAAAGTTCAATTTGATGTAAGGGGGGGGGGACTCGTAGTGAACCCAATACTTTTCAGCTGTAGTCCCTAAATGCATCATTTTTGATAAACTCTTACAGGGCTCATTGCAAATAACTCATAATCCATTTGTTTGTGAGGTGAGCGCAGCGGAGAAGAAGAAAATGATGGAGAAAGGGGGGGCTGAAAAAGACGAGAGAAGAAAAGCTAAAAGATGGCGGACATGTTAGGTGAACGTTTCATAGGATAGTGTGAACAAACTAACAATCTTCACCTCAGGATCTAACCCTTTCCTCCAAAGCGTTTAACCTTACAAGTTTAACAATTCGGGATGTTGAGGCTAACCGACGCCTTAAAAGACGTTCAAGTCTAGCTAGGTGACTCCCACTACAAGTTCGAATGTTCAAGCATGAAAGTAATTAATGTAGTGATGATGCTGATACTATACATTTTGTAACTATTACGTTTGTTGGACTGTCAACAACTGAAGTCTAGCCGAATGACTTCCTCGCATGATCAGCTGGAACAAGACCATTTCGCAAATACTCGGAACACACGTGTTAGCCGTAGAATGAGGCGCATGCTGGTGTAGCTAGAGACAAAACCTTGTCATTTACTAGACCAGCATGCACTTCATTCCACGGCTAAAGCTTGGCATTTACAGAAATGTGTATGTTTCGCCTTACTGTATGAAGACACACATGAGGGGAGGACCAACTTATCCCGTTTCCGAATTTTCGGCTGGGTTGAATTTGAGGCCGTTATTATGGACTTCATATTATTATTTAATGTATGTTCACGAGACGATCACGCTGCATCCGCAGCCACTTATTCAGATAGGGTCTTAGTGTAATGTTTACTCATTAAGCTTCCCCTGAATCCATTCATATAAATATTGTACAATGAATCTTTGTACTCACGTCGGTTAATTTGATAAAGTTGGCACTCCTGGCCAAGCAGTTGGTTCATCATGGAAAATCAAGTTCATTAAGTTCAAGTACAATACCCTTTGGATTTTGAAGATGTCAGAGTAGTTAGGAATACAAAATCTAAAGATGGTAAAGCTTTTATAAGGAGAAAAACAAAAAAACAAACAAACAAACACCCCAACAAACCAACAAAAAAACAAAAATACAAAAACTGTTGTTTTGTACCTTCTACGTATACAGACCCTCCCTTTGTTCTTCCAGTCTCATTGTATGACGTGATGGGGTCATCGAGACCTGGGTTGTCGTAGATGAACTGAGGCAGTGCCGTCACAAAAGTTCCCACGGCGATTATTATACCTGATATCCCGATGATTCTGGGTCGATGGGACCTACGGTGGGGTGGGGGGTAAAGACCTTCAGTGTTTAGGTAAATATTTGTCACGCTCCGTCCCTGTATGATACGAAAGCCCATGTGGCAACATTACTGTCGACGGATCCACAACTGTTCTTATGGATTCTTAATCCTTTAATACCGATTCACAATCCAGTATAACGGATTCACATTGATTATCAGCGAGCAACACTGTTTTACAGGCAAGCTCTTTAGTGAAAACTGTGAGGTCTTAGTTTGGTTTGGCGGTCAAAACCATACCGACATTTTGTTCGCTTCTTTGAATATTACAGTGCCAAAGTCAGGCCGCTTATAAATGGTTATCGACTGATAAAATTGAAATACATCCAAAATGGATGACACCGTTGTTTTGTACACTGGGTAGGTTATACTATAAACCCGTGTTTTGTGACAAAAAGAACAAGTCTCTAATATACCCTTTGATACCCTTTAAGTCAAATTTTGTCTAAATCCAAAACATTCGATGATGTCACATTTCAAATATATTTTCTGTAGGCTATATTTTTGAAGGAGAATTTCAATTTCAATCCTGAGGTTTCATAACTATTTAATGGCATTGCATTTGACCTTTTCAACGGCCCACAAATTCCTCTTTGTAATGCACACACCCATTTGATTTTGTAGAAACTTTGCTCCTATTTTTACTCTATCAAAATAACAGGAATTGTTCACCATTTGAAGGTGATGTTAGAGACTTGTAATGTTTTCTCCGCTGTCATGAGGACTTTATTCACCTGTTTTTAGCCAGGTTTAGTTTGGTTTTTGTTTTTGATGAGTTTTTCATCGGATTAGTTATGATACTTTTTCGCAAGGTTCACTTACTTTCCTCCCAAGTAGGTAACAAAAAGTACACCACAAAGAGCAGAGATGTCATTCATAGAAAGGATGATACCAGACTCAGAGCTCTTCAACTGGAACCTCTTCTCGATGGTCGAGATGACCCCCGCTACATAGACTCCCGTAGCACCTACCACGTTGACAAAAAGCATACCCACGCACAACACAAAGACGTTCGGGTGGGCAAAAACTTGGAGAAAACGGCAACGAAGACAGCCGAAGCCGCACTGAGTTTGAGACTTACTGGTATTGTCGACGACGGCGTCCTCGAAAACGACGCCATTTTGTTTCTCGTCGAGTCGCGAGTCGTTTTGTGGCTGTAAACGTTTCAATCAAAATATTCGGTTTTGTCATGACTTATTATGGAATATGATAATGCAATTTGTCTTTACTAAATAGAAGAGTCAAGCCATTTCGTTGTGGTGCACTTTTGTGGTTTGGTTGCTCCTTTATTAAGGTAAAATACAAAGTAACCCGCATCAGATGTTACATCAAATCGTACTGAACTAACCCCTTATCCAGGTCTGTTGTAACAACCTTGTATTATCGGAAACCCCGTGGATGCCAGGGTCTGTAGATCAAAGTTTTCATGCGCTTCAGTCTTCTGTGTCATGCAATTGTGACCATTGCGTCGCAACAAACGTTGTAGTTTGGTAAAACACTGCACGGTACACAGTGGTTTACTTATTTGGAGTTAAACTGCCGTGTAAGGAATGAACGCCCGGCCCCCTTAAGCAGTATTTACAGGTGTTTTACAGGATTGGTAGAGCTGACAATATAGTCGCAGACAGTGTTCATGTTGGTGTAACAAACTTGTGGAAATTGGGGCTTATTCCGTTGTATGAGTCAGGAGAAAATGGGAAGAACCATGCACAATTTTCAGCTTGTAAAACACAGGTCGTGTCCGAAACGGCAACTTCGGCTACAGCTACAGCTAGATCAGCGCGTCTGCCAGTGTTGAAGAATAGGCAGACGCGCGCAATCTAGCCGTAGCTGTAGCCGAAGTCGCCGTTTCGGACACGGCCTTTGATAGGTTAATATGACGTAAATCTGCCATCTTTACGGGCAATTTGGAACACGCAGTCATGCGTTTCGCGAGAGCACGGCGTGCAGCACGCACGATTTCACAAAACTCATTGCACGATTGGTTAGTGAACAGCGCGGCTGCGTTAATAATTTGAGCGCTTGACGCGCCTGCAAGCAAAAATGCAATTTGCCCGTAAAGTTGGCGTCCATTGGGAGCTATTTATAGTGCCTTTTAAAAAGACTAGACGAATAAATGAGGTATACTTACAACTTGTGAGTAAGCTGGCATCATGAGGTAGCATCAACTACACCCATTCACTTTACCTTAACTTCTACCCGGGATGTGCCTTGAGCAAATGGGTATAGTTAAAACCCGTTGCGCATGTGGTCCACACACGTCATGTAATCTTTTGGGCGATCCACGCGTTGGCTCCTGTGATTTTATTTGATGAACTGTTTCTTATCTCTTGTTGTGCATGCCTTTAATTTAATTATAAACCAGGCATTGATTATCTTAACAGTTACATGAATCAAAGGTCAGTTGATAAGGAAATTTCAGTAGGATTTCGTAAATCAGCTTTAATAGTGTTTTTCAACCACTAGGCTTTGGGAACGGTTCGAAATACTTCGCCAAATGATCTCTTTTCTTAATCGGGACAAATGAGTATCCTTGATTTTAGCCACTTTGAGAATATGCTCAAAACAACAACGATGAAATATCCATTGTCTGATGAGGTTATTGTACGGAGGGGGGGGGGTGACAATGTGTAGGAGTAGTTATACACATTCAAACCGGGAACCCAGAAAGACAATGGTCCCGGTTGGTTGGATGTCCTCAGTGGGAAAGTATATAATATATATAACATCATTGAAAGTTTTTGAGTGGCTGACAAGGCCTATGCGGGATAGGCAGGTCCCAGCGGCGTTGTCATGACATTTCAATGGGGAAGGGGGGGGGGGGCAGGGGGAATGGGTTTGTCAGTGGTGGGTGTCATTCTTTTATTTTTGAAAGGGAACTCTTCAGGGGGCCACCATCTTCTTATGTTCTCGGCATTTTGTGGCCGCGGCAGCGATCCCGAGCGCGAATCATTCACTACATTAGACTATACAAGCACGCATTTTACTCCTGTTTTTTGACGCTGCCTTTTCTTTATGCGTACCGGAAATGCCAGTAATTGATAATGCTATGCCAAAAGATTGTAGTCTGACATTGTAAATCAAACGAACCTTTGGCCTATGCGTGACCCCTCTCTCGTTGTAGTAGCTGTTGGCCGCCTGTAGTGGTACCATCCAGTACCACTCGTTAATAAATGTTTACAACTACTGTGTACCGCAATGACGTTAGCAACTTCTTGATTGATTAGCTTACACCGTTTGACTTGATGCAAAACAAATAAAAAGACTGACCATTCAGGGTCACAGCTTACACAACCCATTTTTAAAACAAGTAGTATTTGGAACCCATATGCTTTTTTATATAATTCTGCAAACAAGGCACTTAATTTTTGTTTTAATAAAAATCAACAATTTTAATAGTTGTTGGGAAACGTAAATTCCATTAAGTCGTCCGGTTTTTTCTTAAAGAATCATGCAAATCAATCCCCCACGTAATAAAATCGACATTTTCAATTGGTGCTGAAGTTTTTGTTTCTAAGAACAACTTTTTACGTTTCTTGCAAGTTATAATTTGCATTTTTCAGACGTCATGAAAAGGAAATTACCATATATTTTCGTACAATAAGGGATCAGTCATTATTTGTTATAGTGTGACGGTTGTGACTATTATATAACACATTATTTTTAAATGCTTATTTCTATCCGGAGTGCGAATGACAATATCAAAATGACAATGAATATGCTTTGTTGCTTCACACGCAGTTTGATTAAAAAAAAACATTTTGATTTATAATACTTTGAAAAAACAAATCTTATCTCTAAAGCGTAGACTTTAAACTAGCAAACATCATAACCCATTCTTCAAGAAGACATTCAAAATGCTTCCCTCAAGAATGTGATTGAACATAACAATTAATTCAAATACATTTTTTTACAAGAGGTACCGGCATGAAATCCATTTGAAAAAAGAAAGAAAGAAGTAGAATATACTATACGGTAACATTGTTCGTTTGGAATTCAAAAAAATCACTCAATAAGACGCAAAATAGAGATATTATTAAAAGGGCATACATTATGAAAACTTTTGGTCAGAATTGAGCCGGGTTCCGGGTCAATTCTGACCCATATTTAGGTCAGGCTGACCTCAAAACTGGAGACGAAACGGGATTTGAGCTTTGATTCTGCGTCAGGTAGACTTATTTTGGGTAGTTTTGATCCAGACTCCGGGTTATACACTGACCCAAAAGTCTGTCCGTCTCTACGTGGCCCACAATACGGGAAGTTGTTTTGGAGTGTGTGTGCTGGTCAGAGTGTGTGCTGGTTTTGATTGGCTGTTACAGGTAACAAGCCAACATGTGATTGCTTCTTGTTCGTTTTTGAGTGCTTTTAGTAGATGTCTCTGTTAAATTGTCTTATTATAAGAATGTTAAAATATCACTCAGACGACCTTCGACAATGTCACAAACACAAATATCATGATAAGACAACTCAAAAAAGAGCAAAAAAGAAAGTAAAAATAACAAAAACAATCTACACGAACATATTTAAAATAATGTTTTCTAAAAGGAACTCTCCGCTGAAACTCACGTGCCTAAACCGTCTGCAATAAAACAACTAGCTAGATTACTAATCTACGAGATATTATCAAAAGGTCCATTTAAAAAAATTCTTAACGTTTGAATTTTTAAAGTCTGTTTGATAAAAAAAAAAATGCAAATCTTAATCCATAAAATGTCAGTTGTCAATTTACAAAATAGCAATAGTAATACTAAAATAAATAAAAAAATAATAAAACAAAACAATAATACAATTTAATCAAAATAAAAAAGATTGAAATAAATGAAAAGGTAATGACTCTAACTTATAAGAATAATTTTGTTTCTCCGGCTTTATCTGCGTTGCCTAACATTACAATACTTAATAAGTCAGTCCCATTTTCAAAGTGGGCTTTCTGTACAGCATGACAACACTTCATTAGTTTTGGTACAACATCTTGCGGTTAAATCTGAGTTCTTGGAAATTTTGTGTGTGAACTTAAGTCCAAAATCTACGCAAACCGTGGGAAAATACGTGGCGTATCAATGGGTACATAAAATGTGTATTTCGTTGTCATTACTAGATGCTTACAATTGTCTTTATCAACCTGTACAGTATGACATTTACAATTAAAAGAGAGTCTCTGTAAAAAAAAAAAAATGCAACTTGGCCTAAATAAAAAATGTAAAGTTAAAAAAACTTGTACAGTACTCCGGGAAAGCACGCGTTAACCTATCTGTGCCACCTACGAGATATATTCGCAGTTTCAGCGGCTAGTGCCTTTTATTTTAACCCATTTGTGTCACCCTGATTGGAAGTGATTTTCGATGAATGAATTGTGAAAGCAACCGTTTGCGTCCCCGTGTCGCTGTATGCCGTGTTATCTTTGCCTTCAATTTCAGCCTGGAGAAAAGAAACACAAAAATATGATAACAAAAGATTAAAACTTATAGCCCGTCAGTTAGAAGGACATTATTGTTCTCTAAAATGGACTTATTTTGATCTTACATTTTCATGGTAGCCCACATCAAAAACGGTGGTCCTCGATGAGGCCCTGATAACAATTAAAAACACAAATCATTTGTGTTTTAAAACTACTTGCAAAAAGCTCAAGTTTTACTAACATGACAATGGGATCTAGTTTGTAAACGTCTATACACACGAAAACATAAGCATGATCTTCCTTCCAAAAAGTACAAATAACTAAACCAAAAAACAAATAAGGCACTAAGGTCAAAGATGGATAAAACATTCAGATTTTCCCTGAAAATGTTTACTATTCTAAACAACATAAAAAAAATACAATAACAAAATAAAAATCACTCAGAAACTCATGAAGCAAAAAGGTCGGAATACAAGAGATTTAAGAAATTACGGAAATAATTATTCTGGTGATTCAGTAAATGGTAATTGTCTTGGACGTATGAAGTAAAATAAACGTAAATAAATCAGGTGATTACTTGGGTTTCAGTTGGCCCATTCTTCTCTCGTTTCAGCTTGTTCTCAATCATCGTCGCCTTAATTGTCGCAATTATGAAGAAAACCAGACTAAACACCTGTCAAAGGACACACAAAGATAGGTTTAGGCCTTTGCAATTCTTTGCGACCTTTGCAATTCTAGAGCAGTGTCTTACCAACTAGACCACCGAGATTGCCCGGTAGCTAGAGGCAGTTCGAATCCTTTATTTTAGCAGCGGGTTCCGCAACGATTTAATAGATGTTAATTTTTCATCCGGGATAAAGAATATTAATTTTGGTTTTTATCCTTACACCGATGTGTGTTAGCACTGCATACTCAGTACACTGCATACTTTCCGTGTCAATATGACAAGGAATCTATGCTAAAAATGACCCACTTTCCGTGTCAGCCTGACTTAGAAAAAGGTCAGGCCCCCTTGAGCTCGGAATCTGTGTCAATTCTGGCCCACGTGAGTGCTTAAAGTGGCGTTTTGGTGCCACGCAAAGAATTTGCCAGGAGACACAATTTTTCGCATTGCATTATTGGGGAAATGTAAGTACCATTCTGATTAATTAAAAAACACATTGGTAACTGGAAATAAAAAAAACAAAAAAACCTCAAATGGGAGACATAGACATGAAGAGTGCCGTTTACCAACCAATGCATAATTAGTAGATATTAATTTTACATCGGGGATAACGATTTTTATTATTTCTTATTATTTTTTACCCTTACAGCGATGTGTATTGAGGACTCTGTACTCACCTACTAGTACACAGTGCTTATTATACACATCGGTGCTAAGGGTAAAATCCAAATTCTATATAATGCATATTATTGATGTATTTCAATAGATAAGAGGGCGATATTTGATTTGTCGCTTCGTAAAACTAAATCTCTGAACTCAAAATAGGCCAATGTGATTCATTGGTTTTGCTAGTGTAAAAAAAAATTATTACGTATTGTGGCCTGAAACTTGGTGAAGATGTTAATAGCATTTTATAAGCATTTTTTAAAACACATTTTTTCACTTCGAATTCCGGTCTTATACATCATATTGACGAAAACAAAAAAACGGATACAATGTTGACTTTGGTTGTCCCCTTTGTTAATGACTCAAGTGTACAAGTTTTGAGGAATTCTGATGGTGTGACTACAGGTCAAACCAACTGGTAGACATCATTTCTGATTGCACTCACATTTAGTACAAAGAGAAGTCCTAGAAAGGAGAAGCGAAACTTCTGGGCGTTGTAGACTAGACAGTCACCCTGTATTCCGCATTCAATTCGCCCCAGCATGCAGGTACCTTGGATGACGGCTCCCATGTAAAGTGGTGCTGGCAAGAAACCTGTAATTGTAAATTAGATAAATTATCTATTACCTCCATTCTTTATAACACTTCAAGGGTCAATAGAATATACATTGTAAGAAACGAGAGTACGCTGTTTTTGTCCGATCTTATATTTTTTAAAGTTAACCTCAAGATAGTCTGGTACTTGCTTCACTGTGTGTTTGATGTACCTCCTGCAAAAAAAGGAGCGTTTAAAATGATAAAACGAGGCGCACACTTCATACGGTGCTGTGGAAGTGCCATCCAACTTGTTGAGATGATGGGATAATTGACTGCAGGATGATGAAGTCATAAACGTAAGATGACGACATCCCGAGATCGTTCATCTCGGAATGATGACATCTTGAAAGTACGAATGTCGTCTTCCAGATGTGTTTTATCTCGGTGTTTTCGGTGCTCGACTATTTCAGGGTGTTATCGTCTTATGATAAATTATCTAGGGAAAGTGACATCTTACGCTCAGGATGTCGTCACCTTGAGACAGTTTACTCCGGGAAGTCGAGGTCTTCCTTTCATAATGTCAACATGCTACAAAAAAATATATCCGGAAGACGACATCTCATACGTTAGGAAGTCGACACATCCCCAGGAAAATTATCTCAGGATGTCGTCATCTTACGTATATGACGTCATCATTTTTGTAGTAAATGATATCATCATGTCGGGTGGCACTTCCAGACCTCCGTATGTGATACCACAAAATAAAACATTTAACTTATGAATCAATTTACTCACATGGCGGGCTACATTTGCATAGTAAACACTCAACAATTTTTTTGCGTCTAATTGTACTGAAATTAATAACTGTAAAGTACACTAATTATTTTTTTAAACAGCTAATGAAGTCCCCTATGCCTCCTTGTAAGTCTTGTGATTACAATACGAATATTAAAACTGCATAATCACCAAACGCTCTGCTAAAGAGTGTGGCAAGACCCAGTCCAAATGTTTTGTCCCTGCTTTCGACACATCTGCATAAAAAATAAGAAACATTTAACAAAACTCAATACAGATATATTTAAACAAATCAATTTACAAACATAATTTAATAGTGATGTTCATAAAAAAACTACTTCGTTTTTCAAACCAGTTTGTGTGTGTCGAATGATTTTGCATTGTATTTTATATACCACATTCACTGGAATGCTGATTTTAGTGACTGGGTGCGCGCTCACCTCATTTGCATGATAAGCAAAGGATTCTTCGAGAAAGAGCCGAATACTACATTGATGAACAAGACCACACCCACAAAGTAGATCATATTGCAAGGTGGACGGCATTCCCCCTCGACAGCCTGCATAGCCCAATCTTCATGCTCGCCGTCTGACATGCACTTACAGCCAGTATAAAACTGTAGTATTGAGAAAGAGAGAAGTAAAATAGAAAGAAGAAGAAAACATTGTTGATTAAAATGTGTTGACCATTGTTTTTCATTAAGGAACGGAGAGACAATGTGTTAACAGAAATGCGTTTATTTGTTGATACTTAAAGGCATCATTGATTCCAATCTCATTTCTTTAATTGAACATCAAATAATTAGTCTATTTTCATGTAATACACTCTTAATAAAACATTCCTGTTCAAAATCTGGGTTCCGGTTGCCAGAGGAGCTTGACCCATTTCTGGGTCAGTATGACCTGGAATTTGTGCAAAACTGACGCAGAATCAAAGTCAAAATCAATATGTTTAACCAGTTTCCAGGTCAGCCTGAACATAAATGGGTCAGGCCCCTGAGGACCCGAAATCCTGATCAAAACTGACCCCGGAGTTTTTAGAGTGTAGCATTGGGATTATGGTGTTCGTGTGAACAGTATAAATACCGGCATTGTAGTCGTACCGTAATGTTGGTGTTTGGATCGTCCGTTCGGTTCTGCGCTTGGCCGGAGCAGCCGGCGAAACACGGCGTGACGTACGTGAGGCCATCAGCCCCACAAACTGGCTCGTACCTGGCCTTCGAACAGACACAGTCTTTGTTGCAGCTATCTGGTGGCCTTTAGAAGTTTGTGGTTAATAAAAAGTGAAGTTTAAAGACAGAAACATGGGTTACTGACAGGCAAAAGGAATGTTTTCAAGCTACTAATTATGTAAGATTCAAAGCATTGTGATTACCCATATGTAGGTGTCCTTGTGAAATGATCCCTGTCTATAAGACGCAATGGATCTGGGAAGATCAATTAAGGGTTGGTCTATTATTTGGTTTCGGTGCTTTGCACTGCAAACTATAGTCATCTACTTACCAGACACCTAAATACAGTCGGAGCACACTGTACAAAACGTGGTCTGAAACTTTTTCTCATGCGCAGTTGTTCTCAGAGTCAACATGTTCAAATGAAAAACTAGACACTAAGTGTTTGTGAACAAACACAAAGCTGTTCCGATTTGTTGTGCTTTGATTCAATGATCCAGACATTGAAAGTAAGCCTAAGTTCAAGATTGAACGATATGGTTTCACTTCCGGTTGAGCCGGAAGTAAAGGTCAACATTCGTCACGATATCCCAAAACTAATCTCCAATGCCCAAGGAGCCTATAACTAAAAACAGTTTGAAAATCGGTTGTTTAGTTCTTGAGATATGGTCTCACTTCCGGTTGACCTGGAAGTAAAGGTCAACATGGGGTCATGGTTACCTAAGGCTGATCTTTAGTGTCCAAAGAGTCTATAACTGAAAAAAATTTGAAAATCGGTTGTGTAGTTCTTGAGATATGGTCCCACTTCCGGTTGACCCCTAGTAAAGGTCAACATGGGGTCATGGTTACCCAAGGCTGATCTTTGGTGCCCAAGGAGTCTATAACTGAAAAAAGTTTGAAAATCGGTTGTGTAGTTCTTGAGATATGGTCTCACTTCCGGTTGACCCGGAAGTAAAGGTCAACATGGGGTCATGGTTACCCAAGGCTGATCTTTGGTGCCCAAGGAGTCTATAACTGAAAACAGTTTGAAAATCGGTTGTGTAGTTCTTGAGATATGGTCCCACTTCTGGTTGACCCCTAAGTAAAGGTCAACATTTGGGTCACGGTTTCCCAAAGCTAATCTCTAATGCCCAAGGAGTCTATAACTGAAAAATGTTTGAAAATCGGTTGTGTAGTTCTTGAGATATGGTCCCACTTCCGGTTGACCCCTAAATAAAGGTAAACATTGGGTCACGTTTTCCCAAAGCTAATCTCCAATGCCCAAGGAGTCTATAACTGATAAAAGTTTGAAAATCGGCTGTGTACTTCTTGAGATATGGTGCTGCAAAGATTAACTAGTTAAATATTCAAATGTAGCGCCCGGGACAAAATCGTCGAGCGCCCTGGGCAACAGAATCACGACGTACATGAACACATGCACAAGCCACCGTTTCAATACGCTATAGATCGATATTTTTGTATAAATAGTGTGCAGCGACTGGTACCCAGAAGTCGGCTATTTCGTTACGGCATTTCGCGTGTATTTTTCTCTGTGTCGCAGGGCATCCTGACTACATTTTTAGTGGTCTCCACGACTCAATAATGGCTAGCCATTGGTGTCCGATTTGTCACTGAATCGTTAATTATCGTGGAAGTTGTTCTACTTTGATTAAGGGCCGGTCCCACTACGGCGATAACGACAACTGAAACGAGAACGGGAAAGAGAAAATAAATCGCTCCCCGTTATCAAGTATTGCTACAGGTCACACAGCATGCGATAACGTGAACGGAAACAGGGAGCAAAACGATACGTATCGTTCCGATCAATCCTGGAGCGATTTTTTGTAGGCATGAAGGTCCGATTTTTTCCTTTGACCAATCAGAGTCCTACTTTGGTATTACGTCACGCGGCCGGCAACTTTTTACCTCCCAAAAAATAAAACAAAATGGATGACGAAAAACTTATTTTAGAGGTAGAAAAGAACGAAATTCTGTATGATAAGTCAAGCGAAGCCTTCAAAGACGTGCGAAAGAAGCTGGACATTTGGAAGGAGATAGGGGAAAGAATTAAATGCAACGGTAAGCATGTTTGGTTAACATTTTATAAGCTTTTATTTAGCAGTTCAGGCGGGCGCCAAAGCATCGCCCGCCATTTTTAGGCCTAGCCCAAGTCACTCCTAGTCCTACAGCACTGGTACAGTCTCGCCTCCTGCGAGCTAACGTACATTTTATTTTCCCATTATCTTTGGCCTACAGTAAGTAGATACATTAATACAAATAATGTAATTTTCCTAATGTTAATTTCTTAAAGTAAGGTACTAAATAGCACTGGGCAGCATCTAAAGTGACAAAAAGCCGTAGCAAAATGTGGAGCAAAAAATAAATATTGGCCACTGCCGCCGCTTGGTGGCTCAATCAAAACAAAGATGGCAGCACTCTACATGGTTGGTACATGTACTTTCTTCTCAGACGTTACGTGAACTTGAGCCATATTTTGTACACAACTTGTACAAGTTGTAAATACAAAGTATGGCTCAAGTTCACGTAATGTCTGTAACTGTTGGTGGAGGGAAACTCTGGTAAGTGTAACACCTTTACAAACTAAGTAAATAAAAACCATAGAGAAAGAGACAGAGAAGCTAGGCTATTAAAATGTAAATCGTTCGTCATTCATACATGTACATGTACATACAATTACATATAACATTGCAAAATAAAAAGCATGGACTGACTTGCTGAATGGAGCCATACGGCTACAGGGATTACTGTAGTTTCCTTTGGACCTAGATCTAAATAGGAATACTACATAAATAACATGCCCTGGCAGTGTGGAGTCACAAATGTATTGTAAAGAAAATTAAATTTAATTTCCACCGATGAATTCCACCACTGATATTGAGAATTAAAATAGAGTACTCATAAAATGGTTATTAATCTGTATATAAACAACCAACTAGTGTGCTACCTGGGCGTCAACCATTTTGTCAACTCTAAAACTAAGATGGAGTACTAGTGCAATTTAATTTTATTTACAAATTACAAGTAATTTTTAAAACACCTTTTACCTCATTTTGAGGGGATTCAGGACCAGATTTACATTTTTGTTTTGAAAGGCTCAAGGGCAACTCTTGTCATATTAAAAATGAACTTTGGAAAATTTGTGACACCTTAAATTTTAAACAGGCCTTTGTATTGTTTGTAGCTACTACTAGCTGACTAGTAATATATATAGCCCCATTAATAGTGCCAATACTCTGGACTTCCTCCGATCCTTGGCCCTACGCCCATGTACTTCCAGGAGGTGAAATAATTTTTCGAATAGAAACTCACGTTTTTGTGCCGATATTTTTTCCCCAGTTGTCACTTATTGTAGCTCATTTGTGGACAGCACATAAAGACTAAAATAAGCAAACATTAGCAAACATCATGGCAGTCAAATCGTGTCAGTAACGCCTCAGATTTTCTTCATAAATTACACCAAAACGAGAGCAGACATTTTCGTCTTTATATGCTGTCCACAAATGAGCTACAATAAGTGACAACTGGGGTAAAAATATTGGCATAAAAGTGTGAGTTTCTATTCAAAAAATTGTTTCGCCTCCTGGAGGTTGTGGGCGTAGGGCCAAGGATGGGATTTGAGGAAGTCCAGAGTATTTGCACTATTAAAGGGGCTACTACTACTAGTAATACTTCTAGGGCGAAGGACGAATCCTCAATGGAGCTCCAGTTAATCACAGAATTAGAATGATATTGCTAGCATTAGGCTGACAGGATACGTTATCTACTTTGCATGGCCAAAACAGGCGTTTCTCTGCCATGTTACCCCACCAGCTGGCAACATCACATACTTAGTGAAGGTGTTCCTCACATCATATGCTTCTTGGGAGGCATGGTTCCCTGTATTCTGAAGGTCACAAATAGGCCCATGGTGATCTCTTCCCACTTCTAGAGGATGATTGGTTGTGTTGCTTGATGCATTGGTAGAGGTGTGCTTGATGAAGTTATGTAGAATGCACGTAGCCTTTACAACTTTATCGACAGTTAATGGACAAAGTTGAATCCTTCTCTGGTAAATGCGCCATTTTGCTGCCAAAATGCCAAATGCATTTTCGACTACTCGACGTGCTCTTGAAAGCCGGTAGTTGAAGATACGTTTGTTGTCATCCAACTCTTGGCCAGGGAATGGTCGCATGAGGTATGGTTTGAGTGGGAATGCTTCATCTCCAACTATCACGTGAGGCACACTGCCAAGCTCAGGGGCACCAGGGAGGGGTTTTGGAGGGGGGATAGATAACTTTCCTCTTTGCAGAGCCTTCCCCATTGCAGATAAGGCAAATATGCCTCCATCACTCTGTGAACCATATGCTCCAACATCAATCAAGGTGAAGCAATACTCGGCATCAACAAGTGCCATTAAGACAACCGAAAATGTCCCTTTGTAATTGAAGAAGCTTGACCCGGAATTTGGAGGTGCCTGGATGACAACATGCTTTCCGTCTATTGCACCGATGCAGTTTGGGAATTGCCACTGATCTTGGAAGCCTTTGGTTATTGCTATCCATTCTGCCTCCTGTGGAACTGGCATATGCAGGGGCTGTAGATGTCGCCAGATAGAATCACAGACCTCTGGTACTATACTCACGATAGTTGACTTTCCAACTCTGTAACTGAATGAGATTGTCTTGTAGGAGTCGCCAGTTGCAAGGAACCTGACATAAATCAAATCATATTATTAAATCATTTTTTGTTCTGTTAAATTTGCAGGGGAGGCAGCACGTAAAAGATGGACAAACATCAGGGATGCGTTCCACACATTTAGGAAGAAAAAGGCTGCCAAAAGGAGTGGAGACGGTGCATCGTCGGTGAAAAAATACAAATATGCAGACATACTGGCCTTTCTAATCCCTCATCTGAAACACAGAGAGTAAGTTCAGTATAATTTTGTGGAAGTCGCAAAACGCTCAACCCCCTCCCCCCTTCCCCCAAAACCCCCCCCCCCCAAAAAAAAACAAAAAACACACACACACACACACACACAACTGTGTAAACACTTCCAATCGGGGACCTCCTATTGTCCCTCTTTTGTTTGGACTCTAACTTTTTGGCAACAGCTCCCATTGGTTTTGTACACAATTTCCAACTGGGGACCTTTACCCAACCGGGGACCCTATTGTCCTTTTTTGTTATAGGTCCCCGGTTTGAATGTGAAAACAAACTCACGCACACACACAAAACTAAATGTATTGAATTTTTCAATGGTTCAATGTATTGGTTGTTTTTACTATCTGTTTTTATTTACTTAAGCTTCATCTTAAATTTATGTTTTCTTTTATTGCTTTTTTTTCTCTAGAACAACTAGTAATCTACCGGAGGAGATGCAGTTGGATGTTGAGGAAGCAAGTGTATGCAGTGAGGATGGTTTCGAAGCTGCCTCACTACCGACCTCAATTCCTTCAATGTCTTCAGTTCAAGCCTCTAGTACTAGTACCCCAGCCAAGTCATTCACTGCTACACCCAGGAAGAGGGCAAATAGTTCAGAGGTAGATCAGTCCATAATGAATTACTTAAATAAGGCACAAAAGACAGAGGATGACATCGACCACTTCTTCAACTCTATGGCCTACACTGTCAGGCAACTTCCCCCTATTAAAAGGGCAGAAGTAAAATTGCAAATACATCAAATTGTGCACGGTGCTGAACTGGAAGCTCTTTTCCAGACACTCCAACCTCAGCAAAAGTGAATGCAAATATTGAATTAAATTAATACAATTGTAACAGGATTTCCACAGCAACAGAAAAACTCATGTTAAAATTGTAAATAAAGTTCCATGCGTTAGTTATAAAACTACATTATTTGATCTTAATAGAATAGACATTATTTGCAGACGTGAAATTGTTCCAAGTTCCTACACAATTACTCACTTGACAGTAAGTACTTGTTGGCTGGGGTTCATGTGACTTGAAATAAAGACATTGGTGAGGCTCTGCTGGGTAGTGAGGTTTACTTCTTGTAGGTAACAACTTAGGCAGATTAGGATCCATCTTCTACTGCATGCATTTGCTTCTCTAGCATCCAACCGCTCAATGCCAGTGAAATCGTTTTACCAGGTGTTGTTTCATTTTAAAGTATGCATTTCATAACAAACAGTTTCAAACGCTTTTCATAGACCAACTCGCCTGATCCAAGGCAACGTGTCCCTTTAAACTCATCACCATTTGCTGTTGTTTTTCTCGTGTCGTGTTTGTTTCTTGTTTGATGTTTTGTATTAGTAACTTGTGCTTTAAGTGTACATTATGCAATGTAGTGTTCAAATGATTTTTGGATAAAAAAAAGAAAATTTGACTAGAGTGTGATTTAAACCAACGACCTCTAGTTTAACATGCCCAAGCTCTACCAACCTAGCTATCTAGCCCTATGTTGACGGTCTCCATTTGAAGACTGTCTTGGAGACTGTCAACATAGGGCGAGTTAGCTAGGTTGGTAGAGTCCCGGCACGCTAGACTGGAGGTCATGGGTTCAAATCCCACTGTAGTAAGTTTTTCTTTTTTCATCCCCTAATCATTTAAGCATTTACACAGTCAGTTTCCCTTGTGATGTATAACTTGATTATTTATTGTTTACTAATAAATCAAGTATAAATGTTGATAAATATGTAACAAAAAAGAGTTATTGTATGGAAGTCTTCTTTATTTTATCTGTGTGAAAATTGTAATAAATGTTGATTCATCCTTTAATGAATTCAATAAAGTATTTGTTGAGGACAATCAGTATGTTTCTTTTTCCACTTATTAAAAAGTTGTTTTGTATAGGTGTAATAATGTAAAAGATCAGCAAAAGAATTGTGGAGTGGTTACCCCAAAACACTTAAACGGGTGGGGTGGGGGGTGGGGGTCAACTGAGCTCAACCCTGAGATAAACTCGTAATTCCTGCTTTAGTTGCTAGAGAAATTAGAACATAGAGAATAATAGGCTATTCTTTACTTCCCCGACCTCTCAATAATGAACTTTAACATTATACCCCTCATTTTCCATTTGTGTATTCAGACTCCTTGATAGGTCAATGCTCTCTTGTAGACAATAATGACCCTGTCCACCCTCCCTCTACACAGGAAGTCCACCCCTTCCCTCCCATCGGCGACTGAACGTCGATATCAACCCCATGTTCCCAATACTACAGCGGTTCGGTTGCAGATAAACTATTCATGTGAACGGAAGAAAGAGGGCGCTAAACATGATAGGCCTATCTGTTTAATGAGATGTTCAACCAATGAGCGACTTCCATTCTAATAAATATTAAGTTATTAGTAAACTCACCTCAAACACAAAGCTAGCCTCTCCCTTGCTCCAATTGGGGACCGGAGTTGTGTTGTTATCTTTGTCAGGTCAGGCTTGACCAGTGCTAGAATAGTCTCAAATTGGCATTCGGACATCCTGAAGTATTGGAAAAACTTATCTTCATGAGAAGAAAGTTCCCTAACTAGCACACTGTACTCTCCAATTTCTTTATTTTTCAAAATATCATGAACCCACACGCTTCTAGGGGTTCTTCTCCTGCGTCTTCTATTTAACAATAGAAGCAACAGAGCATCATTTTTAGTGGCCATTTTGTCTTCCGGGTATGTTGCTATGGTTGCAACAGGGTCTTGAGGAAAGAAAATCGTATCGGATTTCATTTTATCGTATACAGTCAGAACAAGACCCAAAACGATTTGTCGTTCCCGTTCACGTTTGCGTTGTCGTTATCGCCGTAGTGGGACCGGCCCTTTAGTTTTAATGACCAGGAACATCTCTTATTAAAGGCAATTAACTTTTCAAAACAGTTTATGTAATTTTGGAAACTAATTCGTAATTTTAATTGAAAATATCGTGTTTTTGACTGTCAAAACATTTGCCTTTTCAGCGCCAAGTGTTTTGTACACAGAACAAAAACGCGCCAACAAATGACGTCATTGATGACGTTTTATGAATTTTTTGCCACGCTGCGTAGCTACATAATAAGAAAAGTCTATATTTGAAAACAGTTTGAGGATCAGACATATACTTCTTGAGATATGGTGGGAACAAGATTGCCTAATTAAATATTCATGTCATTGTTACTCAGCTAATTAATTAAGAATTTTAACAACTTTATTTTTATGACAAGTTCATGTACTAAGCTTCAGTTTGATATAAGAATTAAGTGTCCCATTTTTATTATTTAAGAGTTAAGGTTCGTACAAAATCGTGTTCAAATGCTATGGCGATTTTGACAGAAACAAAGAATAATAATAATAATAATAATAATAATAATAATAATAATAATAAAAATAATAATCCCAAGAAAAACAAAACCTGTTCCGACTGCTAAGTCGGAACAGCTAAAAAAGAAAGAAGAAAAATTGGCTTCAAAAATTCGTCGTCAATCTCATACCTTATAGTCCCTTCGGACAGGTTGGCGTATTTTGCGTCAGGACACGAGAGAAAGTAAACGATTGGCATGATGACAGTGCTGATAATGGTGAGAAGAACGAGGAGCCGTCCACATCCTTTGGCGCTGAGATTAAGCCTCTTAATTATGAAACCGCTTGAAAGGTTGCCAATGAGAGCTGACGGCATGATTATAATACCTGTAGAAGTTGGGGTGAAAAAAAGAAACAGAGAAGAGCATGAAGTTTTACAAAGATTGAATACACACCCTTGAAAACTCCCAGGTTGGAACTGATGCGGATATCGTATCCTAAGGGGCCTGTCCTTTTCTGGGTCAGGCTGACCCTGAAATTAGTTTTAAAAATAATAATAGATAAATAAATAATGATTAAATACAAATAAATTAATAAACTACTACAATTAAAAAAATGTTTTAACCCTCGTTTCACGTCTGAGCCGGAAGTTCTTAGAGTGCAGTTCAAGTGTAATGTGATATACCACAAAACTATTTTAGAAGAAGAAAAAAAAATCCACAAAACATACTTCCATAAACACATTACACAAACACATTAAAACACATTGGACTTGGTCATTACCTACCAACAAATAATGCCGAGTTGGCTGCGGGTAAATTGTACTGAAGCTCCAGGTACTTGGCCAAATAGAATCCGAAACATGCAGCAATAGCTAGTTGAGCTATCGTAGATACCATGATCATCATGAACACAAAATTCAAGAGGATTCGCCGGGATGACTCCAAGAAATCTGTTTTGAGAAAAGAAAAACAAAATATTAGAAAAATCAGTAAAGCTGGAGACTCACGGAGCCCGTAGAGGGTTAAAGCTTATTTTGGAATTGTTTCAGCCTCTCCAAAGTTTTATTTCGTTCACTCAAACTGTTATTTCGTCCTCTCGAAATGTTATTTTGTTCCCCTCGAAATAATATTTCGTTCCCCTCGAAATAATATTTCGTTCCCCTCGAAATTAAATTTCGTTCAAGGTTATTTCGAGGGAACGAATTAATATACTAATTCGAAGGAACAAAATGAGATTTTGAGGGAACGAAAAAAAAAAAAAACCAAACAACCAA
This sequence comes from Pisaster brevispinus, assembly GCA_023634235.1. Lineage (NCBI taxonomy): Eukaryota > Metazoa > Echinodermata > Asteroidea > Forcipulatida > Asteriidae > Pisaster > Pisaster brevispinus. The sequence goes on from JAMKCF010000026.1 coordinate 2,471,037, forward strand.
AAACCAAAAACCTGGACCTGGACTTAACCAACTGGGCTAGGACTTAGACTCGGTGTTGAAGTTTGTGACTCGGGATTTGACAACGAAATGCGAATTATTTTGATTAGTTTTAACTATTAATTTCTCGCAACGTATTTCCTTATTAGTTGACTAAGAGTTGTCTTCCATATAGAGAAGGTATTACAAAATAAAACAGTAAACAGGAAGGAAAAAGTGTTTGTCGTTGTTTTATACATTGGGGGGGAAGTAAAGACCAAATATTTTCTCCGTTTGATCTAGATATTGATGTGAAAGTTTTAAGGGGATGACTCACATCAAATTTTAGGTTGTAATTATTTCACGAGCAATTTCTTTTCAAAATTTTATTTATTTATTACTATTGTTATAGTTATTATTATTTGTTTTTGATGAGGCCACTCTTGACTCGGACTTAACAATTGAGTACTCGAATGCAAGACCGTTTTGGGGGAAAAGGATAGTAACAAAGTGCAAATCACAACATTTTATTTGAGTGTTTAGAATACGTACCTTTTATTCCAACATTTCCCATCGGCACATCTTTCTTCGCTACCTTTCCCTTCGCTTTATCATCTTTCACGACTATATCAAGATCCATCTTCTCCGGAAAGAAGAAGAACGGAATGGAAAGGAACATGATAACAATGCCGTTTAGCAGGAATCCCATCCACCAGGCACCCAGCCACTCCTTGGATGTGTCGATCGGTGCTGGCCAGTCCACGTTCAGGAAAAGGAAGCCAAATGCCGTTGCGAAACCAAGCAGTGGAGCTGATGACCCCGCAGACAGAAATACACCTTAGTACGCAGTAGTCAAAAAAAAAAACCCAATTTATCATGTCATAAATAATCGCACATAATGTTTAATTAAGTGGCCTGACGTTTCGACCCTTTCAGAGTCGTTCACAAAGATGATTACAGGAACAGCATGTGTAATTCTCGCGCGTACCGAAAACAAGAAAACAACTCGACGACTATTTTTTCTTCTATAAATCAAATCTTTCCAAATACTATATATAGGAAACACCTGCAGCAATTTGTCATAAATACAATTAAAATTTGTATATAATACAGATAATTTTTTTAAATAAACATTGAAAACAAAATTACAACTTAGGACGAGGATGTTCATTTTTTAAGAACCACATTTGCCAATCACGAGAGAATTACATCGCCGTAATGATAAAATGAACGTCAGTTGGGAACAATTCTTAAATGTTACAAGTAACGGAAACTGAGGTCAAGTCTTATTATCTTTTTGATTTTATTTTGATATGCTAAACTGATTTTAGTCTGCCAGTATGATTTAAACTAAAGTATTCTTAGAAAAAGAATCACGCACACGTAAGACCATCGGTTGGGACTAACTTGATCCCGGAAGTTCAACTACGCACGAGACACAGTATATACGTGTGACCTGATTTGATCTCAAATAAAACATTAGAGCTTGTTTTGTAACCGGTTTTTGGAAGTCAGTACTAAACAGAGAACTCAACTGCACACAACCAGGTTTCATGAATTAAGAGGAATTGTAAATTTTCAGTCGGCTTAGATTTATACTGACCAGTCTGCGACGATTTATGAAATATAGGTCTAGTTCTTTGTTTTGTTTGGGTCTTACCGATGTAGACAGGAGTTGTCGTGCCTTTAACCTGATCATCGAGATACGTAAGAGCTATTGGAAAAAGTGGCCCGTAAGCAAATCCCATCAGGGCCTGGCCTAGGATCATGGCCCACAATTCATCGATCCGGGAGCCAGAGTTGTCGATATCAGTCGCCGTGCAGTTCTCCATCACACGGTCTTTGTCACACACAAAAACACTATCACTGTAAAATAAACGAGCTTAAATGTAAATTGTCGCAACAAAATGTACAAATTTGTTAGCCTTGACTTCGCTTCTCCTCATTTCGATGATTAAAAAGGAAATGAAATAAAAGACAATTTAGCAGTTTATCTTTAGCTATATTTCTTTTTGTGTGTATTGCGACAGTGAAGAAGTGTGATAAAAAAATATTTAAAAAAATAAAAAAATGCACATCTCATGAGAAATATGTGTACTTTAAGGTAGGAAGCAGTTATTGTTGCTAACCAAACGATTCATTTTCTGAAATCAATGTAGGAACAGGTCAAAAATTGGCAACGAGGGGCTGCACTGAGTTTATATTTTGGTATTATGGAGTTCTCAAGAAATGTATCTCAAGCTTAACGTCTCAGTTTAAGATGTGCTCAGGCTTATAATAAAGCTTACTTCGTTGTAATTTTCATGGGTGTGTAATGCGAAATATTTTATTTATTTATTTATTTTTTTGCCAAGAAAATATTTACTTACCCGCTGTGTGTCGCGTTACCCTCACCATCTCTGTAAGCTGGATACATGAAGTGAGGCAAGCCACTTAGAATTCCACCAAGACCAACAAAGAGTCCCAATGTAGCGATGATACGGGGCCGATGAAACTTCTGCCCGATGTACGTCACCATGACGGTCGAGACGAGACTGGCAATGTCACTGGTTGAGATGATTAAGCCGGATACTGATGATTTGAGGCGGTACTGTTTCTCAAGTGTGGTCAGAACGCCCGCGATGAAGACACCGACGCTGATTTGGAACATCAGTAGAAGGGTCACACAGAAGCCAAAGGCTACGGGGCTGTTGAAGAAGCCTCGCCCCATCTCGATGTGTCTGTCGATAGGTTTAAATGGGTGGATTTCCTCGTAGGTTGTTCACGGTATCAACGTCGATAAAAACCTTACAATGATATATAACAAATGTATTTGTATACACAAGTTTAAAGGTATCAATCATATCCTTTGCATCGTTTCGTTTTTTACCCAAATTCTAAGTCTACCGTCTAGGCCTACACCTCAATTAAGTTTTGAAAAAAAAAAATTAATAAATACAAATTGTCAACATCATTTTAATACTGACATGTTTAAAAGAGTTGCTAAAGAACTCTTGCACGTGTAAAAACATCGTTTCAGTCGTATTAATTTTGTCCAGCCATATCGCCTTTCGTTTCGAATAATGATAACAGAATTGCCGATCCAAGCTTTTGATGGGGGATTAGTACTATATTCAAAATTACAATCTTTTTTTCAGTTGAACGACGACTCTCTACATGTTTTTACTTTTACTTTATGTCTACTTACTCTATTTAATTTTCCCAAACCCAAACGAAGAGAGAGAAAATATGAAATACCTGTTGCGAAATGCTTCGTCACTGCCATGCACCGCCTTTATGTAATCGTCGAGTGATCGGTCTTACCAGTGTGGTGATATTTAACCACAGCACAAGGTCCTCGATCTATTGCACCAATTTTCTGTTACAGACCCCGTAATGATCAAAGGTGATGTATCACCAAAAACAATAATATAGTTAAACATACTTTGGAACAGTCCAGGATACTACTGCTATTTCTGATGCTACTACTATAACTACTATACTGCCTTTATACTGTGCGAAATACTATACTATAAGTGCTATGGTGAAGTTTTCCTCGTACACTATTAAGTAAAAACAGACAAAACATCACCAACGAAATAAAGTAAAACAGATAGTAGAAAAATTATGATTGTTTTATTTATTTATTATTATTTTTTTACCATTATGTAGATTTAACACAATTTGTTTGTGCTGATTTACTTAACTAAACAGAGTACCAATGTTATTTATGTTTTCCTCTTTTGTATTTATAAACTTTTAAAGTATGTAGGTGTTTTAATACTACGGTGGTTATGCTTCCATTTAGCTTTTTTTCTTTAACTATTATCATAATTTTTAAACATCTAGTTATGTTTTTTTCCGTATGTTAGCAGCTGATCACAAAACGACCATCCTCATTATTTTCAGGTCCTTTAAAAAAATCTTCATTGCGATCCCTCTCAGAAAAATGAGAGGTATTTAACATGATAAACACATTTCTACGTCACTCACATGACTGTGTATATTCATACTTTGCTATCGAAATCCATTACGAGTATATTAATTATTTGTAAACATTAATCACTAATGTTTTTAACAACGCACACACAAACTGGAAAATTGCTCGAGGGGTTTTTGACTGTGCTTTAAAAAAAAAAAATTCATTGTCATTAATAATGACACGTTGGGGCCCTTTAAACTTCACGACTTGTGTCAAATGTCACTGCCATTACTGGAAATTTTAGATTAAAAAGCACTTCACTAAATGCTGCCTAAAAATATGTTATCTTGTGCAAAGAACAAAGTCTTGTATACCCCTTTGTGTGGGATTTGGAGGAGAAACAAGTTGTACCCCTCGATGACCCTCGACAACCCTTGTTCTGTTCCTGAAAGCAGATGGAGCCCACCGAGCTATTATTAGACCAACACAATGTGGACCCATTTATTCAAAATAGAACAAATACTACAAATTGCATTGGTGTTTGAAGTCAGTGAGTTATACTCTTTTATGAGCCAACCCTAGAGGGGCAAAGGTATATCCGCAATCTGTATGTCCTCTGCCACAAATGTTCATTCCACCAAGTTCTACATGATTACGCAAAGAAGACGGGGAAAAACCCAAACAAACAAACAAAAAACATAAATAGACACTCCTGGTATCTCAGTCCCATGTCACATATTAATAACGATATATAAGATCACTATACCTTCAGGAACTTATACACTATTTAGGTCTAGATAACTTTTTTTTAAATTTTTTTAATTTTTTTTTTTTTTTTTTTTTTTTAAAGCTAGGTTTGATTTTATTTATAAACTGATTATGTCATCAGTCATCTGTTCAATAATTGGTCCTACCATTCATTATACATGCTGGGCCACAGCCAAGGGAGTACCAAGCAGGACTCTATGCTCGGCCTTTAAATTCATTTTTTTTTTTTAACGGGCTGATTCCATCCACTTTTAGTGTAGCTCACATCACGTTCCTGACAAAGGTATCAAACGTGAATGCATTTCACGTTTTTGATAAAAAATACCGTTACAGCATGTTCCTGTTTTCTCAACAAATAGACACTGTATTCAACTGAGACTTTCACATGCGACTTTCATTGATTCTTTCTTGATAACTTTGCCAAAACCTCACAATTTCTGTTGCCCCTCAAACCCCCAACCCCCACCCACCCCCCAAAAAAAGCAACAACAACAACGACCAAACACACAGCCCGACACTCCAACAGACAAACAGACAAACACCCCAACACACCCCCAGCATTAAAACGAACAAACAAACGATGACCCTACTTTTCTTCTGAAGCCTGTGATTGTATTTCACGTTCATAAAGGCCCCTTATATTAACCATTTAAAGGTCTAAAAAATGCCCGTGCGCCTATTGTAATTTTTGCAAGTTCATTTTTCAATGTATACAAGTTGGCATTATTGAAGCCACTGATACTCATGCGTTCGTGAATGCGAAAGCCGAGGAACTGATAACCTTTTGTATCTTCTTAATATTTCTCTGATTGTGAGCAAAAGAATCCTCGACCTATAAAGATGCAAGAGATGAGCTTTGCTGAGGGACGGGGGGAAACCAAATTACAAACAATGAGAGAGTGTGTTTTCTACCCCAGACATTTGCCATCGTGTAAAGGGGGGGGGGGGGGGTAATATCAGGCACAAAATGACCTTCCACATACCAGGCCAAAATCAATGAATGAAATGATGAACTTCTGTGTCATCAAGGGACACGTTTTTATTACATAAAAGTCTCTAAACGTCGTTGTTTTGCAAAAAACGCGAGGAAGAATGTTTCCCGTGGTTTAAAAATGGCACACTTACATCACTTTAGATAAGTATCACACTAAGTAAGTGTAACAAAAAGGTGAGGTTTTCAGGAAGAATCTTTTATTTTCATAATACCATATCATTAGTTAAAATTGAACCAAGTTTGTATTTACCATTCAAACAAATCAAAGCTTAAAATCAAATCAAAATGTACACTTTAAAAGCTTCCTGGTCATAACTGACCCGGGCTCCAAGTCCGGTCGGTGGGGGGAGGGGTGGAGGTGGGAGAGGGTTCACAAATTTCTTCCCCAGGCTGACCTGGGAACTGTTTGAAAAGTGGGATTTGGACTTGGAGTCCGCGTTTAGTTCGACGCAGCTTTGGTTCAGTTTGATTCAGACTCCGGAACATAGGTCTGGCCTCTCGAACCTCAAATCCGGGTCATTTCTGACCCTGTGAATATGAAATATGGATATATTGTTTTATATTATTAAACAAGTCACTTCTCAGCGCAGTGAGGAGCTCGCATACAAGGCGCTATATCCTACGATGGTTTAGTATTATCAATAATAAAGATAAATCATCAAACTAGTGAAATAACAATTAAACCCTAAATATTCAATTACGTTATTTATAAAAAAAAAATAGCAGCATATCAAGGTTGAAAAATCAACTCTGTAAAATAATCAAATTTTATATATTTATGTTTGTTGTTTTTTTAAAGAAAAGATAATCACACTTTTTATCAGATTCGTATGGAAAAGACAATTTAAAATAAGTAACACAAATCTGTGCTACTAAAGACAATCTGAACCACACAAATATACAAAGATTGCATAATTCGTTAACTATGTTATTTGGATCATTTTAACGCACCCAGACATAACAAACATTTATAATGTTAGAAATAACTTGGGTTATTTTACAAAACAAAAAGAATATAAAAGGATACAAAATTGTCGTTTTCACTGGGGTTTCCCTCGCTCGTTCAGACATTTGAACACACAACAATTCAATGTGGGACATCTTTATGTTCGTAAGTTTAGTTACCGTTTTACTTTGTTTGCTGATCTGTTTCAATCTGATTTGTCCGTGTGCTCAGCCAACAGCCCCCCAAAATATTAAGTTAAAGCAAAAATCGTGTTTATGACGCCAGATATGATTTATGCTCAGAAAATCAGCCTTTTATTGGAATCTGGCAATCAGACATGCAGGAATATTCTTTAAAAAAGGGTGATGGAAAAAAAATGGTTTGCCCATTAACGCAAATGAATGCCCGATCAACCCCTACACCCGGTTCTGACGAAATCGAAATACCACTACGACACTTTTTACTTTCAACACATCTTTTGAGACAAAGAATGCTTGGGAACTGACATTGGATGATTCTTTGGTTGACGACCTGTGTTATCTTTTCCTTTAATTCTAGATTGAATGATCCAGGCGTTAAATTGAATACAAACATAGGGAAGTTTTTTTGCGAGAAAACCTGTGTTGGTTTGTTGGCCCTTCTCACTTTGATTTGTTATTTCCACTAGCAATTCATCTCTTTATATGTATTTATGTACTAATGGTGTTGTTGTCTACATTTCAAATCAACTTTGATGGCATTAACACCAAAAGCCTACCGGTATAGGTATGAACGGATGTTATTATTAGTAATATTAAAAATGTTTTTATTGTAGGAAGGGAATACATTTGGAGTAAAGAGGGAAGAATCATGTCAGATACTGAAACAAAAAACTGGAGATCTTTTCAACGGATTGTTTGAATTTAGATTGCAGTAATTGAAATTCGGGGCCACTAAATGCTTAGGTCTGGACTTTGACAGTATTTCAGAGAGGAATTTCGTTTTGTTTACCAAATCCCGTACTTAGCCTTTTCACTGTGGTTGTTACTCATATCATGGAGCAATATTGCTCCATGCTCATATGGAACCCACTGTCCTCAGTTGGACGGTTCTGATCAGAATGCGGTTAGATTGGTCTGCGTGCCGACTTCCATGTCCATGGCATATCCCTTATTTTCTGCCCCTTCAATCTGCCTGACATCCAGTCCGTTCTGAGAGAGAAAGAAGTAAATAATTAAGTAACGTAAATTGGCGTGAGAGGGCTTTCAAGTGATCCGTCTGTCATTTGTGTACAACTGACCGAAGTTGAAAATGCTGGTACCCCGAATAACCCCCTTCTGTGTATGTTTATTTAAAAGAGAGATATTTATTTTTGTTTGTTTGTCTGTCTGTTTGTTTGGGAAATGTTTGTTTGTTTGTTGGGGTTGCTGGGGTGTTTGTTTGTTTGTTTTTCCCCTCCCCCTTTTTTCTATGGTTGGAGTGGCTGTGGGCGGGATGCTTGCGGGGCTGGGCAATTAGGTGTACCATCTTTTATAAAACGTATGTTGCATGCGTTGATATTCTCTCAAAAAACGAGCACCTAAATTACAATAGTGCCGAATGAGTTTCGAATGAGTTTCTAAATTAAACAATAACGGACTTGATCAATTGTACTTCTTATGAATGGATGGGAATCTCATCCATTCATAAAATCCCTATTTCTGTAAAATTGTTGTTATTGCTCAGGGTTTTTCTCGAACAGTAAATTGCTTTAAAGTTAGTTTCATTCACCTTTATTAATCCTCCATTTCGTTTTTCTTTTTCAAGTTTGCTCTCAATGATTGTTGCCTTGTACGTGGCCAACATGTAGCACACCAGACTGAACACCTGTTACAAAAAGAAAACCAAAACAAACGAAGTAGTACAAGCATAGAATATGCATGATTGGTGGTCTTCCAAGGAAAAGTAAAAAAAAAATAAGAAGAAGAAGAAGAAGAAGAAGAAGAAGAAAAAATGTCAAGAATTACTTAAATATCCCACACCACCAAAATTAACCCTTTCGAGACTGGGCAATGGTTTAATCCCAAAATACGGGCTGAGACACAGGACCCAAGATGTCCACCGGATATGAGAGCCTTTTTGAAACCCCACAAAATATTTAAAACCATCACGTGACACATCAATACCACATTCTGGGGGGAAAACAGAAAACCACAAGAAATTTTGCCGAAATAGACAAATCATTGCCCCAAGGTATGACAAAACGGTTGCCCTGAAACAAAACAAAAATTGTTGATTTGCCAGTACGAAATTATATACCGTACCTTTAATAACACACCGTACCTTTAATAAAACAACGCTTCAAATGAGTCATTAATAGTATACTTACAGACAGGCTGAATAGAACAGCCAGGAACATCAGTCGGAACTGCTGCGAATTGTAAACGAGGCAATCTCCAGAAATACCGCATTCAATTCGCTCCAGTATACACGTGCTCTGTATGGCTGCCCCGATGTACAGAGGTGCAGGCAAAAATCCTGGACAGAAAAAATAAGTGATCTGTTCAAACTGTTCTTGACTTGCAGTAAATTGAAATAGATATTTGCTGTGCCAACTGCTAATTGATGACAGAATATTCAAATCCGGGCCTCTGGTAACTGGTCAAGTTCGGTGGTCAAGAGATCAAAACATCTCCTGCTGAAAACGTATAGAAAAGTGTGGGTTCGAGTCCCGACCATTTTGACGACTTGGCGTTTTACCAATTCCCCTAAAGACAAAGGTTTACACACACCAAAAATTGCTTACCTACTGCTCGGCCGAGTAAAGAAGCGATTCCGAGAGCAAACGTTTTGTCCGAGTCGTCGACACACCTATAACAGAAAACAAGAAAAATCAGAAGGGTGTGATAAAATGTTCACAGGCCATGTGTCTACGAACAATTCAAACTTTGTCCAGGATTTAATACGTTTTTGTTTGAAAAAGGTTTGTTCCATTTTGTTAATCATTGGTAATGTTGCAGCTGCTGTTGCTGCTGCTGCTGCTGCGCGTGGTAGGTGCTGGCCAGTATTAATACTTGTCAGTATTAATACTTAATGGTTACAATATCTATGAATGTCAAACTGTTATTGCCCTGTGATGTTGCCAACCACGTGAAGCATTTTCGTATCGAAATAGAATTATTGTTTTTAGTTAAATATAATATTTTAAATAAATAAGTAAATAATTACAACATTAAAACTAAATAAAAATTGAAATAAATTAACAATAATTAACAATAAGAGGAAGAAAAAATAGAAAATAAAAAGAACAGAGTCGTTTGTAATAGCTACTGCCGCAACCAGGTAGAGACAGTTGCCCTGTATGCAGTGGTATTATCGACTATGCAAATTTTGCGCAATCCTCGACGAGGCAGTACGGTATAGGCTGATTTGTGGAATAGCCAGTCCATACATCCAAATGCATCTGCTGACCCAAAAATGGGTCAACTTCTCAAAAAGTTTTTGGAAGATGTCAAAACCCCTTGAAACAGCAACACAAGATTTAAAGGAAATCAAATCAAGTGGAGAGAGGGGCTGCGGGACAATAATTTATGAACGATTTGTGTTCATATGTATACCCATCCCAGCAATCTGGATGATACCGGTGTGGCCGAGCGAAGCCTATTTTGTTTATGAATTAGCATTTGGTTTAGCAGAGTCTGGGTTCGAATCCTGGCCTGGTCAGTGGCGACACTTGTGTACTTGAGCAAGGCACTTAGCACAGTGTATACATTCAAAATAACGCACAATAGGCCTACCTCATTTGTACGATCAGCAACGGGTTCTTCGAACATGAGCCGAGTAAGACATTCAGAAATAAGACGGCTCCAGCGTAGTAGAGCATGTTGCAAGGCTCGCGACATGCCCCTTGTGTAGTCTCCTGTGCCTGCTCGTCCTCTTCATCGCCTGAACTGCATTGACACCCCGTATAGCGCTGTAACCCAGAATAGAAGGGAGACAGAAAACAACAAATCTGTTCAATTAATGCATCTTCTTTTTTTGTTTTCCCCTTATTCTGCCGTTGTACATAGGTTACACAAAGTTGGGATGAAGCCCCATTTTTTTCCCTAAAGCTGTAACAATATGCAAGGCATGTTGCCCAAACTTCGGTGACTCAAATCAGCAGCACTCTCTTTCCTTAAAACTTCCTTAAAATCTCTCACTCAAAACACCTCTGTTGATGATTTGTATCCACAATGTGTCAGTCACACCACTTCTGGCCTATCTGATTCTTTTAACAATTGTACTTGTCTAACGTTTCTTGATACTGGTGTAGTAATCTACATTTTGTGATAATTATAAGCTGGGTCGAGTTATGTAGTCAACTTTTCTACTAGCATTGGATAGAACATCCATCACCAGAAATTATGATTTTCGTGTGACGCATGAACTTGATCCGAACAGTGTTGTTGATCATCGCGCGGCCCTATTTTAGTAAAATCTAAAAACAAAACCACTTGAAAAATTGGTTTTAATTAAAAAACTTCATTAGCTACCCTCTTCATTTGGAATATTATTATCTGATCATGATTTGTTTTCATCTTTTTTTGTAGTTGGTAAGGGTTATCATTTCCCCCTTTTTCTTTTTTCTTTTTTTCCCTCTTTATAATGTTTGAGCACTGTGAAAAATACATTTGCACGCAAAACAAGTCATTATATTATTTTGCATGTACCGCAGATCCCTGTGGTTTGGTAAAAGCAATTTGCAACAGTTAACTCTGTTTTCTAATTGAAGATGCATCCATCACTTTCGCATGATAAAGGTATTCGTTAACGTAAACTTAACTTGTAACTGCTCTCCTGTTGTTTTATTATTGGTTTTTTTTTTAATGGCACATTACCGTTATGTTGACCATCGGATCGTCTGTCTGGATTTCTACAGTCCCATTGCAGCCAGCGAAACATGGCGTAGCATATGTCAGGTCATCGTATCCACACACTGGCACGTATCTGCCCTCAGAGCACCCGCAATCTTGGTTGCAACCGTTGCTTGTACTGGAAAAAAAAAAACATTTATTTGTTTTCTTGTAAAAACTGCAGTGCGATTCTTTTACGGGTTAATCTTACCTCGACAAGGGGAAAGTGATGTGTTTGTCTCGATAAGCAACGTCAGTTTTGTTAACGTTGTCGGCGGCGCGCGGCGATCGCAACACGAATTAATGGAGAAGAGAGATCTTTATCAAGGAATCATAGGTATCAAAACATGAGGCGTTGACTTGCCCAGACCACCCGAGCCAGTCGATGATGCGCCCTCTACCGACGGTCAATAAACACACTATCGTCACCAAACAAGACGAGTAGTGGGGCAGGTAGGGGAAATAATTGGGGAGTATCACATGAGAAAGCTATTCGGTTATAGGCCCATCACATAGTTTTCCTTGGGGGGGGGGACGGTAAATAAAAACACATAATAATAGCAAGTTTGTGTTAATTTTTCAAAATGGCTGTTTCTGTTTGGTTTGTTAATTCTTCCTACCTATGTTTGCTTGGTTTTTTTGTTTCATTTACTTTTTTTTTCGAAGAATATTTCTGTGATCAACTTAAACCTGATTATATTTGTCAAGACATACTATTACTGTGTCCCAAATTCCATCTGTGTATCATTAAATGCACAGTCTCACCAACTACTTGCCGTACTACCGGGTGGGGTGATTGGGGAAATTCACACTGAGCTCCCTTCCACCGGTCGGAAAAATCAGCCCGGTTCCGATGGCTTAAAACGTAAACGAGTAAATTGTATGTTGAGCGATGTCCTCGTTTATGTCGTGTAAAAAGGTGTCGTGGTCATCGCAATTGAAATTTCTCCTGACCAACGAGGCAAGCGCGTGCCGTAGCACTGTATTAAGAATTACAGAACAACAGAAAACCGTTCCATGCAGACCAGGGTTTTAAACCTAATCACTTGAGATTTTAACATGCTCTAATATAAACGAAAATGGTCGAAATTATACAAAGCTTGTAAACTTACTCTATAAGGCCGTTCTCACCGACACCCGCGTATCTTGCATCTGGGCAAGACAGGAAGTACACGATCGGCATAAAGATCGAACCAACAGCTGTGAGAAAAACGAGCAGCCGACCACAACCTCGTGAGCCAAGCTTGAGTCTCTTGACAACAACACCGCTTGAGAGGTTGCCGATGAGGGCAGCAGGCATGATGATTATACCTGTATCAAGTAAGGGCGATAAGGTTTTGTTTTCATTAAAAACGGCTTTTGTTGTTGTTTATTTGTTACCGGATTTTCGCCCAAAGAAATACTTTTTCTCTGAATGGGTTTAGACAGGTTGAGAATATTGTTTCAACAAGAAAAGAAAGAAAAATGTATATACATATATAAAAACATTACAAAAACTGTTGCAGTATGCCATTAGCAATGAACGGAATACAAGCAATATGCAAAATTGTTTAGTCATGGCTGGTGGTGGTGGTGGTGGGGGGGGGGGGGTCCCGACAATGGTTAATTTGTATGTATTGATTAACTGTCATTTTTCATCAACAGGTCTGTTTTTCTTTATCGTTGACGGCATAAGAAGCTGCGGGTACGTTAGACGTAGTAACTTGACAACTTATCCTCTGTTTTGGCAGTAAATTTTAAAATGTGCGTGTGATGGGTCTTCAAACACGGTAGACGGAACTGGTTAAGAAGGCGAAGCTGATGCCGGGATTTCAAAAGGGCTCACAATTAATCAAAATTGAGGTTGTACGACTATAAGACAGGTACAGAGAGCTTATTCCAAATGAAACGTCGAGAGCACATCGAACTATAAAAGTGTTCTTTTACTTGGATCTAGCAGCTTCTCGACAGCAATGAGATATTCAAAGAAATCGTTGAATAATTTGTCACACGATTCAGTGGCATTCATTTCTTGTACATTTTGATTTGGCAAACCAAACTAAACAAAGTGTGATTTTCGTGACTTTTTTTTTCAAGCTAGGCCTTATTAAAATACTTAAGAACTGCATAGTTTTCAGTGCATTATTTTGGAACTGGTATGAAAAAAAGAAGAAGCTAATTACGTTAAATCACAATCCAGGCGTTAAATCTTGTTACACAGGAAATTGACGTTAAGTGTCCTTACCAACTAATAAAGCTGAGAGTGACGGTGGTATGTTGTACTGTATTTCTATGAATTTAGGCATGAAGAACCCGAAACAAGCCGACACCGCCAGCTCCGCAATCGTTCCCAGCGTGATCATCACCCACACGAAATTTTTAAAGATGCGTTTGAAAGAAGAGGCGAAATCTGAAAAAAGAACACAATGTATAGCCAATGAGCAAATGACACACCAGCTGCTTATAAAGGTAATCATAACGGGGGATTCGCACTGACATTCAGTAGGCCTCCACATTGAAACTATCGAATGTATTATTCCACACCCAATAGGCCCATAATAAATACACTTGCAAAACAATGCACACAAAATGTGCAATCTACATAGTCTTGTAACTCGTCAACACAAAGGATATTATGCATTGACGTCATACAGCCGCCATCTTAGAGGTAAATCGATGATGATGGAAAACGCCCAGATTTGTACGCGCGGCGCACATGACTGGCCAATGAACAACGTCTTTTTTTATTAGAGGAGGGCACCCCACTAAAATGACGTCATATACATAAGGTCTGTATGTTAGTTCCAAGACATGACAAAGTGTGTTCTTAAATTTATGTAATTGGACTGAGGTGAGAAGAGCATGTCAGCATGCAGTTTGCTTGTTTACGTTTAAACTTCAAACTTAGTTTTCTGTTTCCCAGCCGGTGCACAAAATTGTAGGAAGAGAGCACATTGTGCATCTCCCAAACCAACCCGTCCGACAGCACGGCAGTTTAAGAAATTATAGTAGTAAACGTGCGGGTACAACAATATAGAACTCTTTTGGGAGAAGTGTTGATATTGAGAAGATCCGGTACGGTCTCGATGTTTCGAACGGTATGACATACTCCGGCTGTTTGCGAAAGCCCATGCTTGAATTCATCCTATAGGCACAATTCCCACACACAAATATTTCTGCACCACACTATTTATCACTCGATGTACATTCACCTTTAACTCCAACTCCTGCAGTCTGCTGTCTCTCTTTCTTCTTCTTCTCCTCCGGTATGTCATTCTCATCAATATCCAGATTCATCTCCTTGGGGAAGAAGAAGAATGGGATGGAGATGAGAAGGATGAGAAAACCGTCGAGGAGGAAACCAATCCACCATGCCCCGATCCACTCCCTCATGAAGTCGAATTTCTCCGGCCAGTTGACGAACAACTGCAAGAATCCAAAGCCCTGAGCAAACCCGATGAGCGGGGCAGTCGAACCAGCAGACAAGAACACACCTAGATGCGATTGAAAAAAAATGAGCATAAAAGGTAAATCGGGAGCAAATTTACACGAACCTGTAAAAAAAAGAGAGTGTTTATTTGGAAAAAATAACAATATGTAGGTTCAAAACAAGTTTCTTATTACTAATAGTTACCAAAGTGATCATTGTGCATTCAGTTAAGGTCAGGTAGGTGGTCTGGCAAAATTGGCTTTCTGGGACTAATAGTGACCGGCGCCCAATTTCACAGCGCTGCTAAACGGTAAGCAAATTTTCGTGCTAACTACAGCAGAACAAATTGCTTATTAAAAGCGTAAGCGTATTTCCACAGGTTTGCAAGACAATTAGGCAGCCATCTTGCGCGTTCACCATGGATTTGCATTGTCATTCATTTTCATATAAACACCGGAAGGTAAGCATGCCTTTTCGTGTGCTTACGGTTAGCAGCGCTATGAAATGGAAATTGCACAGTAAGCACAAAATCGGCCGTTAAGCATCTCTACGAAATTTGGCCCTGCTAAAGCTTCATGTTTAAGCTAGCGGAATATTTCTGTCCCAGATATTTTAGATAAGGAAGTATTTTACCCAAATAAACCTGATTTACCCCCCCAGTTTTTCACCTGCGGGATCATTACACCCCCCCCCCCACAAAAAAAACCCACAAAAACTGTAATAGTTTAAATACAAGACAACATATGATTCTTATTCTATCACCTTGGTTGTATGTCATTGTTTTCTTAATTATTATTATTTGTTCTTCTCTAGTTTCCGAAAAGCCTGCCTCCAAAATACTTTACCTATGTAATAAGGCGTGGTTGTACCTCTGACCTGGTCGTCAAGATAGGTGACAGCCAAGGGGAAGAGGGGTCCATACGCGAAGCCCATCAGGGCTTGGCCAAGGAGGAGCGCCCACATCTCCGTGATCCGTGAGCCCGAGTTAACAATTTCATCAGCCGTGCACGAAGCGTTATCTCTCGTGGCGTCGCACATGAAAACCGGGTTAGTTACCGTGCTAGAGAATAAATACAGAACGACAAGCAGACTTCTTTGCAGGACGTTTTACAATGTCAACATAGAAGACACATCATGGAAAGGGGGTTTGTTTTCTATTTAACCAGTACTGTTCCTTCATGTTAACCTTTCTGTACCTAGAAAGTACAATAACAACTAGTGTTTATAAAGTAGACAAGCATTACATTTGCTGGTGGTACAATCGGGTCTACAATGGACAATGTTGGAGTGAATTGTATATCCCCTTTTCCATTATATAACAATGTAGCCTACCGTACCTGTCGTGTAGTATTGCGAACTGGGGTGTAAAATTGCCACCATGGCTGTTGTCATAATTACCGGCAAAAAAATATATATATCAAAGTTTACACCATAGGGTGTTAAAATAGCACTAATTTCTGCCAACACAATTATAGTGGTGTGATTTTAACACCCCGATGTTAATCTATTCTGTCTTGGGTATGTGATAACACCCATGGTGTCATTATCAACACCACAGTTTTTGCAGTGAAGGATAGTTTTTCGTTTTGTTTTGTTTTGTTCATTTATTTATTTATTAATTTTTTTTCACCAAAGCGTGACCAACTTTTTGTTGATGAACTTTGTTTGACAGGTTGGCTTGATGGTGGGTGTATTCATTGAAATTGATTGTGCTCTTCAATGTCTGATGATGTCCTTTTTTTCGTCGGATGTTACACACGTAATGATACAATGGATTAATTGACTGTCATTGCGTTTTCTCTCGATAATTGTATGGACATTATCACTTGGTTTGTTTTATGTTACCATTTATATTGTTTTACATTTCGCTTTAGTTTGTAGTTTAAAAGATTCTATGCCAGTACTGAAGTTGTTGATTAATTTTGAGTTATTTCGACCGAGGCTATTGTTAATAAACTTATCCTCTTTAGAGACATCGATTCACAGATTTAAAAAATAAAATAAAACAGGGTTGGGATATTTCGTTTAACATACTTATTATCCTGAGGAGCGGCACCGGCGAAAACTTCTCCCTCCCTGTAGGCCGGGTACAAGAAATGCGGTATACCGCTGAGGATTCCTCCCAGACCGGTGATCAGTCCTAGGACCCCGATGATGCGGGGCCGGTGGCTGTGCTGCCCGAGGTAGGTTACGACCATGATGGACACCATGCTGGCGAAGTCACTGGTGGAGATGATGATCCCGGACACGGAGGATGTGAGCCGGTACTGCTTCTCCAGAGTGGTCAAGGCCCCAGCGATGTAAACCCCCACGCTAACTTGGAACACGAGGAAGAGGGTCAGGCAGAAGCCAAACGCTACTGGACTGTTGAAGAAACCCATCGTCAAGAAAGATCCAGGAACGTTTTTCTCAACCGGTTTCAGGCACAGTGCACTTCGTAATGGTGTTTGTTGTGGTTATCTGCGCACAAAAAAAGACACAACTGTTATTGAAATTTTTTAATGAATACCGTGTTTGTACAACCTTCCTCCGTTATAGTAAAACTCGTAATAAAATGAAGTTGGAATAAGCTTCAGCAACCAAACAAGGCAAGCCTATGATTTCTTGAAAATACTGTTGTACTATGCTGAGATGACGTACAGCGAGTACACGATCTCAACCTGATGTTAGCCCGGTTAAAATGTGTCACATTTTACACTTTTCCACGAGAAAAAAAGACTCGACGATCCGTGTACCTCTTCGAGGGATAGTTGAACGACAAGTTACAAAATAAATACCTGTTTTATTTGAATGCCCTACATAAACGAGTATCGTCTTCCTCGCTTAACGAAGCCGAACAGTCGAGTCGTCAAACCTGTATAGTCTGGTTTTTTGTTCGTTTTGTCCCCTTTTTTATTTTTTATTTTTTTAATCTTTTTATTATGGTGCATAGCTTTAGGCACATCGTATGTCAACCAAAATTTAGCCACGCCCACAACCCCTGGATGGTGCCGAGCGTTAGCCACATCGTACGTCATCAGGTGTTAAGCCACGCCCACAACCCATGGAATGGCAACTCACGCGCGGCATTTCTCTCCAGCCTCGGGCAGCCATTGTCGTAGTATGAAGTAAAAAATGGCACTTGCCTGAAAGACCATCTACCATGTTGGTTATAAAGCTACAAATAAATACCGCAAAGGTCAAGCTAAAAGTCCTTAAGAAAATAAGTCAAGTAAGTGAAGGATAGCAAAGACCGGGTATTATTCGAGAATGCACGGGAATAATTTTTTTTACGAGCGAATAAAACATAGTCTGTACTCGGATTTGTTTCTGTTGTATCTGTTGTTACTTAACTGTTTGTGAACATGGAACTTAAAATGGCGTGTGAACCACAAGAGCAAGTATAGCGTATTACTGAGTACCGTATAAGCGTGGGGAATAATATAAATACACAAAGGCCTAGATAATACTACACTTTGAAATGTAACACGGGAAATTCAATTTGCTTAGTGCACCTACAATGCATGCACCTGTCAATTCAATACTACCCTATATCGTAATGTTGGCGTTTTTAAGCAACTTTGCCTTTGTGCCTTAGACAAAACATGTTACTTAAAAAGAAAATGCAGCTTAGAGATCGTCTTTGCTGAGCAAAACTCGGACGTGGAAACCAGTTTCGATAATGTACATTTCATGGCATGTTGGTAGGTAACATAGTCGGACTTCTTTGCTTTAGGCTTAGTTCAACTTGTTTTCTTCTCTGTACTCAATCACTCCAACGCTGTGGTCAACTGGGAAATATATGCCAAGATCAATCTTCCAAATAATGGCGATTTAAACATCTAACATTGCACGTACAACGCGGAGCCCGTTGTTTAAAGTTTGGCCTGAATTTGGATAACACTGTCAATATATTATGACGTAAAACAAACGGATTGAGTCATCGAAAGAAAATTCTGAAAAAAAGAAATATATATATGGAGAGAGGACAATGAAACGAGGACGACGAATCACAGGTGTAAAAAAAATAATACAAATTAAAAACAAAATTGAAAAAAGAGGTGCCCACCCAGTTTACGAACACCTAATTAAAAACCACTCGCATGATCCCGTCGTTCTCCCTCATGGCTCCCATCCCACATCAAACAGTCGCATCAAACATAATAAACACAAGAAAACGAAGTTCCGAGTGGTTTACCCTTAAGAGGGACTGAAGTCGGGAGGTCGGGAGGGGGTGGGGTCAGGCAAACTTTTAAAACTGGGGAGGGGGCCTCCGAACCCTTGCCTACTGCGCACTCACACCAATGAGATCGACAAAAATGTTCAATGTATGGTTCGATACATAAAATAGCCCCCCCCCCCTAATTTATACACCCTTACCCCCACCCAAATGAAAACGTCTGATCACGCTACTGAAGGTTCCGGATATCCTGAATCCGCGCGTTGATCCAGTAGTTTTTTATTTAATTTCCGTCTGAAGAACTGCGACAGTCGACAAAATAGCAAATGAGGACCCCGAAAATTGTATTGGCTTTAAACCGCGATCGAAGTGTTTAAGCCCAGATATGAGCGCGCCAAGACAAGATATGAACCGCTGTGGTCAGTTGAACCTGTTGAGATGTTTACTGGTTGACTGTATGCATTGTGTGTTTATCAAAAATGATATGTTGATAATTAATTTACTCTTCCTCAATTCACTGAAGTGATATGCATTTTTAACCAAATGGCACAGAGTTACCGTTTCGTTAACCCTGAGGAACCCAAGACGTGGTAAACATAAATTTAAAAATTATACATTACTTCATATTTTTTAGTAAGTTAGCTAAAAGAGCAGGTGCGTAAGGTCAGGTGGCAACTGAACCCAACCCACCCCTCCCCTCCCTCTTATTCAGGATAGCTAAGGGGTTTCTTACATGCCTTTCACCTCTTTGGACCCCAGTTTGAATCCCATAGCGGGGCCTTGCACCTGGGTTGGGTTTTCATTCCCTCCTACTGCGTAAGTTCCCCACTATTTGTGGTTCTCCCTCCGACATCTAAAACTTAAATTTCTTCATCTTCTTCTCTACACGCAGGCACCACCAGGCCTTCTGGTCACACTGCTAGTCGCTTCTGAATGTCCCCTTTGGCTCAAGAGAGAAAGATTTAACAATACTAACTGACAGCCACACCAGCTTCGAGTGGTGCTCTCTAGACAGAACAATATTGACCTGTTACCATATCGGAAGATGTGTGGTACTTGGTGTTATTTAATGTTCAAGTACATGTGCACCGTAAAGTATATATTGACATAACAATGTGAGGGGTGTATACAAACCTCAGGGAAATGCGTGACCCCGAACGGAACTCGCCCCATAAACCATTGACTATACAATTTTTGTCATAAGTCAACATGTTAACAGATTTCCAAAGAGAATAAGGAATTGTAAAGAATATACAAAAATAAAATCGTAAATTTAGTTGGGGAAAATGTGCCCCCAGGTCCTTTTGGCTCCGCCGCTGACCGACAGACATAGTACATGAAGTCTCAGTAAGACTTGAAAGTGGTATAGATTGGCAGCAGTTGAAATATTTACTTGACGCAGCTTTTAGTTTTCAGAGAGTACCGTGAAATAGTATTTAAAAAATACTAGAAAAGAAATATTCCCATAATACTTAATTATTGATTATACAAGCAATTCTCTCGCTTTCAACAAGTTCAAAATTGTATGAAATGCACCGGTATTTTTTCGAGCGACGTCACTTAGAATAAAGTTCAAGCTATAAAGAAGAGTTCGTGTCTGTTCACAAAAGAATTGACAAACGTCTTTATAAGTCTAAATCATAAAACTAAGTAACACTGACATGTGTAAATAACAATTTATTTTTATTTGGTATTCAACAATTTTTGCTTTTTATTGCTACTATTGGCCTGCGTCCATGGTAAAAACACATCACACTGTATCTGTTTCCATGATAAATACTATTTTTGTAGCTCCTTGTTTTTTGTTTTTGTTTTGTTTTGTTCTGGTCGGAGATTAAGTTATGTTTGATTAAGTTATGCATGGTGAAATATTTATTCACGTCCGGACAATAGAAAGACGTGTGATCAGAAAGAAACTACACATAATTAAACCCATATTAATTATGTGAATTACTCCTTCCCCTAAGCTATTTGATCTTCTGATAAAATATCATGTTGAGGTCAGATTTTATTGCCATCAATGTTTACTTCTTTTAACAAACCTGATATCAATATACATACAGATTTGTCCTGAGAAAAATATTTGGAAGAAAATTGTCTCCAATACTCCAGACTATTGGACTTGCCAAACCGTATAACAGGACACGTGTGACACAAAATCTCAGAAAAACAAACTCTACAAAACGTATAACCGTTACTGCGTTTTGTTTTGCTTTTGCTGTTTGTCTGTTGTTGTTTTCTCTTTCCCTCGCACCTCTTTCTCTCTTTTCAAGACTATTGGCAACCTTCAATGCAGATTACCCCCATGCCCCAGATTTACGTTCCAAGGTGCGCTTATTGAAATCTAGACAAAAGATGAACTTTTCACAAAACCATAATGGATTGGACGTGTCATGGAATATCATTTTGTGTATCCCACATGCAAATGAACTTTCTAAATACCCACCTGCATCCGCACAATGGTATTGATAATTCTATAAAGACAAGTTTATTTCACGGTTCATCGGTCTCCATGTGAAAAACACCCCGAATAATAAGAATAATACAGACAAGTGTTCAGAATGTTTTGTTTACAAAGTTAACCAAAATGCGAACACGTCAAGAAATAGGTTCAACTCGAATCCATTATAGCACATGGTATGATATTGACGAGCAACACGGTACGCAACATGCTGTGATAAGTTTGGGGGTATATTATGTAGTATTGATACGCCATTTGTCGTGAATGGGATCCTCTTCGTCAACTTTGGTTATCGTAATCAACCCTAAGAAACACAGCGATATGTTGTGTTCCATGATAATGTAAAACGACACAGAACGTCACAAAGCCTCGCCGTCTAGTTTTCAATCAGTACGGCAGGTAGGTGACTGGATTGTGCCTTTGTTGGTGCAGCATGGTTTTTGTACACAGACAGAGTTGTCTATGGAAAGATATTTGCCTATACAGTGTGTATAGGGCAATGGCAGATTTATCCAATTACATGTATAGGTATTGTAACAAGCAATGGCAGCCATTTTGAAAACGTTGAAATTGCTTGGAATTCTAATCTTTTTCTCGAGTAAATTAACAGATGGGTGGTATGATGATTAGTTGAGGACATTGATCCCGTCCATGCGCGTTTATTTCGACTTTGTAATCAAAATAAGAACTGGGCACTGTGATTAAATCTTTTTGCACGTGACAGTATTACGAGTAAGACTTCTCAGTTCACTTGGAAAGAGAAACCAAAAGTACACTTTTTTCTTCTTTGTGTGTGTGGGTGTGTGTGTGTCAATCATAACCAATCATTTGTCATACCTTACACTATACTAAGTCCGTATGTTATTGTTGCTATTTACAAGGGCCATATATTACACTATGTAGATTACATAAAAACGTAATAGAGAGTGGACATAGAAGGCTGAAAAAGCTGAAACAATGTGACTTTTTGTTGTGTGTGTAAGGCTTATACATACAAGCAAGTTTACGGTTTTGTTGTTGATTCGGGGGTTTTTCTCACTTTTTTCACAATCTGATGAAACCAAAGAATTTTACTTTAAGTGTAATTCCCGATGACTGTTATTACGACAATTTTTCTAATCTTTTAAAATTGCTCAAACCCCATTCTTGAGCGCCACGGAGTCACCCCCTTATCCATACTACACACCAAATTTTAATATCCCCATCGAGCCCAACCCCCCTCATTGACCCTAATGCCCTCCCTCTAGCGCCCACCCCCCCCATAAAAAAGGGAAAAAAAACACCCAAAGAAAACAAAACGGTCAATCGACTGCAAAACTGCAGAATCCATGAATAAATCCGTTCGTGTTTGTTCAATGACGATCACATGTTCAGCCCCAGCCACTCTTAAATGAAGTGCGAGTCTTTGATGAACAAAAGGCGAGGTTTGTTTTTGATGACGATTGGTAGGCCCTACTTATGGGTGTTGTTCACCATATCCAAGCACACGGTGAAGTATATTGAGATAGCAATTGAGAAAAAACATGTTGTACACGTTTCTTTCAAACTTACCCTGAATGGAAGCCCTAGAACCTTACATCAACAATGCACACAAGTCAATAAAGCTTACAGTTTCCAATCTTAAAGGGCCTACCTCAACATCAAACAGATAAACCCCACGCAAGTGTACTTGTATAGATATGTATTTGCATCAAACGTAACAAAACCATGTTAAACCCAATTTGGACTATCACAGATTCAACACCTCCGTTGAACAAAACCTCGTTTACCGATTCCCCAACTCACAGCCCTCTACAATACACTCAACGTGAAGTCTCAAGCTTGGTATATGTAGGGATAATTCATGTTGTAATTTACACTTGGCTCGGCAGGGGTGACTTCGTGTTGAAAACTTTTCTATGGTGTCTTACGAATAAAGAGCTGAATACTTTAATGTAAACAGTGGTATTAGAATGTGGGCAACAAATCATACCCTTCAAAGTACCCTTCATTCAGCCTTCGAGAAAGACTCTGCTAGGGTTGAAACGTCAGGCCACTTACTATTTTTTTGCATTTATACCATAGGTCCTTTTGGTTGGTAAGCAGTTTGCAACAGCTAATTCTATTTTTTACCCTTCAAAGTAATGTGAACAAGACTTGTTTGTGGGAACATTTGGTATAGCCTATAGCCCTTTTCGAAATCACGGCTTGGGCTACGGCTTCGTCAGTTGTGATGTCCTTTCTGGTTGGGCTTCAATCAGGTTGACATCAGAGCAGGGCCTATAACTCGTTTTAGTTTAGTAAAAATGCACACATGGCGCAACATTGACTATTCATGACGCAGTTATACTTCCTGACCGCCATGTTGAATTTGTCTGTTTTCACAGCACTTGTATAAGGACCATGCACAAAAACTAAACATACTTCATTGTGATTATCGTTTCATATTGGGTATTATATCTTATCGTGTACGTACACAATACATATTTTGTGCGTACAAGATAACTAGCACATGCGTACACGATACTCCAGACTTATCGTGTACATACACGATAGTTATCACGTACGTACAAGATAACTATCATGTACGTACACGATAAGAGCGGAATTTGTTTATTCATGTGGCGGCACTCCGCTTCTGTAATCGATAACCTTATGTGCAGACGATGTGGTTTATGACGCAGCACAAGTTTACCAAAGAGCAGTGGTACAGCCTTGATTTCATGCAGCACAAATGTGTACTTTGTATGTACACAACTCACTGAAAGAAATCATACATATACTCTCCCCATTCCCCAGTTTTTCTTTAGAATGGTTCTCTCCCTCGATTAAACTTTAAGTGGGTTAGTCAGAATAAGGTTCAAGCTTTTCAAACCGCTCCTTTATTTATTTGTGAAAAAAACATGTCACTGTTAACAAAAGAGTTTGCAAGAAGTGCGCAATGCTGAAAAAATAAAACGTAATGTAGCTGACATGGGCGAGTGGATTTTAATCTGTTTTTTAAGTCCGTATTCATTGTGTCCCCTTTTTGCAATAGTCAACGCTCTTTTTAACTCTGGTCAACGGATTTGCAAATCACGCCGTGTGGGATTTATGGCGTGTTGTTATGAAATATCACGTCACCGTTCGGGGTTTTTGACGTACAACTACAAAGTTAATCTATGGCCACGGAATCTCGACAACACATCATATTATTTAAAAAAAAACAAGATTCGTCTTGGTGAGATAAGTTATCACGGCAAGTCGAATTCATTGTTAAAAAACCCACAAACAAACAAACAAACAAACACCCCCCCCCAAAACCCCCCCCCAAAAAAAAAAAACTAAAAAACAAAACCCCCAAACAAACCCCCCAAAACACCCCAACACCCCAACAAACAAACAAACAAACAAACACCCCAACACCCCAACAAACAAACAAACAAACAAACACCCCAACAAACAAACAAACAAACACCCCAACACCCCATCACCCCAACAAACAAACAAACAAACATTGTCAACAACCTGGCCAGATATCTCGATACTCGGATTAGCGGTCTGACACTCATTGAGCTACATACCTGTACATGACTGATATTGACTAGTAGCCGAACGTGGTATGCTTTACGCTGTTTGCCTCTTGAAAACTTAATAATAAGTCGGCAATAAGTCGCTATATAACATCCAATTATATTGCCGCCATTTGCTAAAGGCAAATATATGTAAACCAATGTTAACATAAAAACATAATCTCGATACCAGTGGGCCTACCATAAGTTTTTCCTGATCATTAGATCCGTCTGAATTACTGCCATGCACTAAAGAAAAAGTTCCCTCCCATTCTTGGTTCTTATTGCGGATCTACTAAATCGAAATAGTCAAACATAATAATACATTGTTAGCGTGAATGCACAAACTATACGCAAACATAACCAAGACATTGGTTCTGAACTGCGCAGTCTCAATAAGTATGATGATCACAAAGAGAATCCTTGACGAATTTAAACCCACTTTCCTTAATTTTGCTGGAACGTAACCAGTCTGACGCCATTTCGGGTTGGTTATAGTGTGTTTAAAACTAGAAGAAGGGGGTGAACTTGACGACTTCTACAAACCAATCGTGCTTTATCCCGCTATAAAGTGACTAGGTACTTCACCTTAGGGGCATGTATGTTTATTATACAAGGTTTACGACTACTGGCGTACTTGACCGACCAGTCATAACAACCACTTGTCCCTTTTTTGTGTACACTGGTCAGTAGAGGGTTCATCTAGTCCCCTTCTGGTTAGAGGTTATATTTTGCTAAGTCATTCCTCTCAGCTGCCCTAACAGCTACTAACAAGTGCTGAGGTGTGTTTTGTATTTGGCTACGTAAAGAAAGTTTTGTTTTGTTTTTTGTCTGAGTGTGCACACTTTCTCTTGGGCCATGGACTATTTAGCCTTTACGTAATAGAACTCAAAGAGGTAAAATATAGAATGGCAATCATTGAACGGTATTTATTTGACTGGCTTTCTCAGTCTATAAAGATCTCTTTTTTAAAAGTTAACATAAACCCAGAACCGATCCAGAGTATAATCTACGTCTGAAATACTGTTAAGTCGACAAGTAGCATTTGAGACCCCTGAAACAGTCGTTTTCATCTAAAATACAGCTGCCTGATTTTGATCAAGTTTTCACAGCTTTGTTGTATGAAAGATAAGCAATGTTTGTTCAAATCTAGAAAAAGGGAGTGATTTTGTTTTCTTCCAAATACCATTAATATGCCTACTATCTCTTTTACTTCATCACTATAGATTAGTCCCGAAAAAGTGTACATTCTGTAGGCCTATGCCTAACCAGCATTTTGACACCAAAGCACGTATACTTCAATATATTTAAGTATACCTAAATTTATCAGTTCGTTCTAAAGGTAATGAGTCGTAACACCACTCTAACTTTTTGCTTTTACCCACAATGTGATGGAAAAAATAAATTTGACCTCTATTCTAAGAGAGTAAGGATAGAATTGGAAGAAAAAGAAAGAAGAAACAAGAAAAGAAAAAAATGTTTAGGTAAATTTTTTTGCAAACTTGACCGCAAATTGAGCTTTAGATTTTAAATATTTTTCTTTTTTATAGATTTAAGAAAGCTATAATAATAAGCTTTCATTTAAGGTGTTGCACACAAAGATCTGCCAAAGAGAAGTAGCTATTGATATAAGAACTAATAGCAAATTATGAAACAGCATCATCTTTCAAAATTTGCTCTGAGAAAAAAAACCCAAAACAAACAAACAAAACACACACACCCCCAAAAATAAATAAAACAACAACAGCCAAACAAACACCCCAACACCCCAACAAACAAACAAACAAACAGCCCAAATGAATTTTCCAAAGCAATACATTATCTTCTTCTTGCTAAATGTGTTCACAAATTTTAAACTGTAAAACATGGCGGCAAAACATGGCGTTTGGAAAGATAACACCGACGCCGTAAACACGTTTTCGAGGCAAAAGTTCTGAGAAGTAGAATTTCAGATTAAAGAAACAAGCAAACAAACAAACCCCAAACCAAGATGAAACTGGTCAAGCCACGTTGCTACGCTGGTTGCTCCGTAAACCAGTCTAACATGCACATTTTAGAAGAATAAAGATTAAACAGCGCGGTGTCCTTGACCTTCAAGCTTCACTCAAATAATGCAGGATCGTACTAGTGTTGAGCAATATTTAACACGAGTAGGCCATGGTTCGCTTTTACAATGAAATATGGAAGATTCTTCAGTGGGCAGCATGCATGGCTTGTCAGTTCATAAGGGGTGCTGGAGCTTTGTTAGTTGTCAGACATAAATGTTTAGCGATCAAAATTCCTAGGCCCTCAAAATAAAGTCAATTTTGTGTGTGTGGACAAATGGGCCTATTTCCAACTGTCTGTGGTTGGGGCGGGGAAGGTAGAAACACCGCCAGTGATATCAAAAAACGCCCCAGCAGCTGTTAAGCTAAATAATATGCCAAAATACATTGGTCCTCTTCTGACATGCTAAAATATTTGTAGCGAGAAATCTTACACAATGGACCGGTGCAAAATGGTAAACGGAGGGAGCACATC
Organism: Pisaster brevispinus; assembly: GCA_023634235.1. Lineage (NCBI taxonomy): Eukaryota > Metazoa > Echinodermata > Asteroidea > Forcipulatida > Asteriidae > Pisaster > Pisaster brevispinus. Next base: position 2,498,554 of record JAMKCF010000026.1, read on the forward strand.
AAGGAAAGATTGCATTGAAACTCTTAAATGAGAGGGCTGAAGTTTTACAGTATAATATATATTATGAAACACAAGGTAAATTAAGGAAGGGGGGGGGAGAGAAAAAACAGACAGGTGTTGTTTAAGGAAATATATCATCGTTCATCATTTATAGTAACCACAAATATTTGTTTAAAGGAAATACAAATAATTGGAGCCGTCACTAGAAAGGAAGCAGGCCTAATCTTCAACCATTTAAAGAGCCAGTGTACAAATCGCATAGCATAGGCATATCTGTTTACAAACTTGACCCCCCTAAAGCACTATTGCAGAATAGAGCGAACAATACAATCTGAACAACTGTTTACATCGAACCTCGTATGCAGTCAGAAAGACATGCACCAATTAGTTTGTATTTTCGATAACTCCCCCCATGGGGTGGCATGCGTGTAAAAACCCTTTGTTAGAGAAAGGCAAGCTCATCCGGGACTAGAAACTCTAAATAGAGTCTGGTATAAGGTTCGCCTCAAGACCATACCAAATAATAACAATTACAAAAATGTATAATAAAAATGGTTGACGTTCTTTCTTAACCAACAAAAATTCTAAAATTATGTGCTTTAAATTTCATCTTAACGTGGTCTGGGCACATCGTCCCCTCCCAAGTTGGAACACCGCAAATAAAGAAGAAATGGTCGTCCAACATCACACGACACAATGAAAACGAGGTTGTAATATTCATTAAAAAAAATAACGCAACAACATGTTAAGAAACATCTAAGTTACAATAACTAATTGTTTTAACGAGGAAAACTAAGAAGAAGAGAACAAAGAAAGTAAACAAACGGTGATTTCGGGGATAAACCGTCGAAACCAAAATATGGCAGCCCACGCTGTCGATAGCAGGTGTCAATTGTTATTACCCCAGGTTGCTTACAACACGTTGTCAAGTATTGATATCTTCCTCTAGTTCATCATGAACTTTAAGGCAATTGCATGACACATTCAATTAAGAAAAAAACATCATCACTGCAAGTGGAGTGGGGGCACGTAGACACCCCTCCACCAACCGTTAAGGGGCGTCGCCCTGTCCCCATGAGAACATCTGCTTTGTGGGTGATAGATATTAACACAAATCCAAACCTAAATTCTTCTCAGCATTTTATATATTATATATTATATATCAAATGAAATCGTCTTCTATCACAATTCACAGTGCTCGATACATCTCTGTAGAGCTAAAACATGAGTGCCTTATGGTACGAAACAGTCTGTCCAGAAGAGAGATATGCAAAAGTTTGTTTAACTCATATTCTGAATCTATTACATATATGTTTATGCATTGCTGAATATGAAGGGGTTAATTGACGCTTGTCAAACCCTGGTACCCGATTCGACGTGGCACGTATGACAAGTCAAATCCAAACTGACAATACTGATTTACTGCAGGTCAAGGGGCAGACAAACATTTCTAGGTCATGCATGTTGAATTTATACAACTCATGGTTGACACAGCGAAATCCAAGAGAATTGATCTATTTGTGCTCCTCGGTTCCATTGTGTCCAAGCTCAGCTGTGGTATATTTTACAGTCAGTTTAATACGCTCGCAACTTAACCATTACACCACAGCATGTCGTACTCATGTCGTAAATACCACAACCTTGGCTTGGGCTCCGACTTAGGCGCCAACTTAGGCTCCGTCTTTTACTTATTCTTACTTGTGCTTTCGGAGCCTAAGCCAGAGGCCAAGCCCCAAGCCGCGGTTTCGACAAGGGTCCTATCTAGCCTTTAGAACAGTGTCTTCTTCGTTATTTTCTTTGTTGATAGGCCAAATAGGTCATGGCATGAAAACCCTATTTGAGAATGTCTGAGAACCTATATTTAAAACTTGTGTTTAAGTGGCCAAGAAGCAAAGAAGGAAGCCTTTACATTGCTTTCCTCATTATAGGTTGAAGATTGAAGAAAATATATTTTACTTCCTATCTGCTGATGCATTAGTGTGCAAAACACACTGAAGAGCAAAGACAAACACTTTCATTATTTCACATGTTAAAAGTATTACGATGTCGTAAATATTTCTTTGTTGGAATCTGTATAGACCATGTAAAGCCTAACCTTTATTTATAAAGACTGATATTGTACATTTCAGTACCTTTCTGTATGGCAGGTGAGAAACTACACTGTATGGGAAATTTTGCATGTTTGTGTAATAACTACCTCATAAACGCAAGAGCTATTTCAAGTTACAGCTGAACGCATCAAAAGTTAATAAACTTAAAAATCAGACAGTTCAATATCCATACAATAGAAGAATTACTGTTTTGTTCCATTGAGCTGTGTACAAATCGTGCATGCAGGAAGTCCAGCCTCTGTGGTTCTCTTGTAAACAGGGGATGTCATAGGTTACATGGTCTATAGAATAATATATAATTTTTGTACCATGACCGGTGGAAGTTTTTTATTTGGAGCGCCCTCTTTGAACCTTATCTCATTTGGATCCTTGAGGGGGATATCACATACGATGCAATCGTCGGGGGTGCACCCACTGATCTCTATTATAATATAGATCAGTGGGTGCACCACAGATCTCCATATCAGTATATAGAGTCAGTGGGGTGCACCCATAGAGTTATATATGTAGGAACTAATAGAGGGCGCACTGGTAATGCTACGTGCACAAAACCTGACGGGACCGCAAGGAGACACGCGCGCCATTTTGTACGAGGGCGACATTAAATACAAAGTACGCGGTGTGCTTGCTAAATACACGAGCGGCCGTTTTAAAGTTGTTTCGTGCGATGAACACACTGTGTCATGATTTATTGTCCAAAGTGAAGGAACATAATTCTAAAATCTCTGATTTTGGGGGATTATATCTAGTAGTATAAACGGTCTTCACGACGGACATTCGTAAATTTCACAGTAAACCCTTTCATTGTTAACCGTTACTATGTTGAACACGCACCAATAATCTAGACACAAATATGTTTGGGTTTTTTACTACTTACAAAAAAGCCACTGCTGCCCTTGTCGGCCGCTGTTACCCTTGTGCGCCCTCTAGTTCCTATACATAACTTTATGGGTGCACCACACTAAATAAACTCCTACAGCAACCGACGCTGAATGCTAAATATTCAAAAATACTATACAAATATTTAAAGTCTCTCAGCCTCTTGAAAATCAACCAAACATATTTTCGGACAACTAAACTTCAGATTGCTTTTTATTTTAAGGCACGTCAGCCGTTTCGATTACAGGCGTAGGCTGACAGAAAGTATAGAAACAATGACACTTTTAAGAAACAAAGAAATAGAGATACAAAGAATCAAGAATTCAAGAAATAAAGAGATACACAAACCAAGAAATAAGTCAGCGCAGACCATGTTTGAATACAGAAGTAAACGTGCAAATTAACAGATAGAAACTAACAACTTGCAACAGTAAGCCCAACCCTTTTCAAATTTCCAAGTGAGTTTGGTCAACGCAAGTTTGGACAAATAAAATTGCATGTCAATAGCAAGGTACATATTTTTCCTTCACCCATTTTAAATTTCAACTCTGAACGTGCAGACACCCAAATACATGATTCGTGGGTGTAAAAGAAAAGGAACGAGAGAAGGGTGCGGGCAAGAGACGGACGAACCCTACTCAACACATAATTAACATGTTCAGAATTTTATGATGAGACAAAACCACATTGGGAACCGTTTTAACTGCCCTTTACCAAACCAATTCTACAAAATTATGGCCAAGGAGTGTTCCTTCCAATTAGGCCCCATCAGGGTATACCCGTTAATAACCCTCACATTAATTTCGCAAACATCAATAGTGACATCATTTCTCACTGCATTGTTTTAATAGAGAAGATTAGATCTATTGTACGGTCTCCGCACTTTACTAGACAGGTTTTGCATTTGGAATGTGATCTATTGCATGATTTTTAGTGCTGACTGCCGTTTTTCTTTGGGGCGGGGGGCATTGTTCTAACTATGTACATGTATATATTTCAGTTTGCATTTTAAGAAACCATGGTTTGATGTCAGGTCAAAGTGTAATTCAGGGGTATAAATAAATTCAGAATGTTTCCCCTTTATGTCTGAATGGTTCACTCATCTTCTGTAGTGACTCCCATATATCAACTAGTGAGATTACACAAAGATGCATGTTGTAAATCATTGGAAGTCACTTAATTAGGCCCTAAATGCATTAAACTAATTTTTCTTAAGAATGGACCATGTACACTCTAAAAAAAAAACTACCTGGTCATTGAGCCGGATTCCAGGTGACATAAGGTCCGACCAAGTTCTTGTAACTGCGTCAACTGACGCTGAATCTGAGCCAAAATCCCCATTTTGTAAAACCAATTTTCGGTTCAGTCTAGCCTCCTAGTATGGAATGTATAGGGATACCAGGTGGGTACCCATTGTTCTCGGATCTGATGGAACTTTTCATTTTTTTATTATTTTTTTTTTACTACAATAACTTGAAGTTGGAGTCCGCAACCTTTGGGACCTACCTCTTTACTTTTGTCCCCAAGGGAGAGAGAGCTAAAGAGATAGGGGAAGGGGAGAGAAGGGGGGGATAGTGCGCAGCATATTTTCTCGTGGTAGTTCCTCTTAGTAGGGGCCATGACTCTTCCATGCTATCATAGCTTTTATTTGTTTTAATCTAGGGGCAACTTCTTGATAAAAGCCAGTGAGTAGTGTGCTTACTTCGTGTAATTTTATCGGACGAATATTGTATTTTTGTAGTCTGCGGAATCAAGTTTTACATATAGTAGTTATTCATATTACTGTTGAAAAATAGTATTAGCTGTTGCAAACTTCTTACCAACCAAAAGGACCTATGGTAAAAACACAAGCAACAGTTAAGTAAAAACAGCTTGACAACACAACACACCTGAGTGAACAGGTATACTGGTGCAACAAAAGGAGTAACATGGAGCTAGATGATAGAGATGAAAGCACACGAAGAAAGCAGTGGATGAACAAAGCGAAGGGGGGCACAACGGTGCAGCAAAGACTCCTATGCAGATCGTAAAAAAAACAAACAAACAAACAAACCACCAACAACAACAACAACATCAACAACATCAACAACATCAAACAAACGAACAAACACCCCAACAAGCAAACAGACAAACATCTAGCCTTCTATATTTCAAAATATTTTTTTTCTTCAAATTATGCTTTGCCCGTCTGTACATTTCCTAAAATTTCCTAAAACTGGTAAACCCTCTAGACATACCGGGTGTATTTCTTTGATTGGCCATTACATCAGTGACTGTTCACCCGTGACAGTAGTATTCACCTGCACTGGGCTAATCTGTATAAGCATAGAGAAAGGACCACAGGGCCGGCGTGATGTCAGAACACCATGGAGAAGCAGCAAACAAGGATACTGTTCGATGAAGCATTGCAGAGTAGGCCCTACATGTATAATAATGTTCAAAGTACATTAGTTTCCGTATTGGATCACAGTGTTGTTTGTTGCGCTCTGTATACAGAAGCATAGGCAGACATCAACACCATGGCAAATAGTGTTAAGAATATACAAAGACGTTTTGGCTTTTATGCAGTGTTCTGTCATTTTTTTGATTGGATGCTTTGGCTAGGGGTGTTGAAGGGACTCGGATTCATGTTACCGACTTTTACAGAGCAGTTTGCAGCTCAGACTTGGCTTATCGGATGGATGATAGCTATAATCGCAGGCGTCATGAATTTATCAGGTGAATTGTTATGAAGTTATGCTACAACGCTTTCACCAATTCTGTTTTCTCTCACCCCCCCCCCTCCTCTCTCTCTCTCTTTCTTCCTCTCTTTTTTCCCTCTTTTTCTGAACTTTCTTTCTTTCTTTATTTGGGCAAACGTTCCCGTTTTCAAAAAGAAAAGGGGACCGTAAAACTCCTAAACTATTCAGCTGATTTTAAACACGCTTGGTGAAATTAACTCGACACCATGTCCTATGTAGGATTGGTCGTACACATTGGGCCAATTGTCATCCGATGGTCGGCAGCGGCACCTGACGAGTATTTACAAGCTGTGCCTTTTTCCTTTAGCTGATCGCATTCTGGTCACAGCCCAACATGGTCCACATATATAGCAACGGGCCCGAACCTCATTTGGGGTAGTCTTGGTCCAAGACGTCAGTGATCGATAATGGATAGTGTATAACGCGCTCGTAGTAGCGCCCTCATACGGCATGATTTAACCAACTTGACTGGCTCTCACTAACGTCTTGGGAATCCTGCAGCGTCGGGTTAACTTTTACTTTGTTTTCTCCCTTGCTTTTCCAAGGGAACCAATCAGCGCGCGATTGTAGAAATAAATTTACATAATTTATTATGTGACCCAGGGTCAAGTTTGTTTTGGTACAACGATGGTGACGGTCGTGACGGTAGTTGTGTGGCATGTTTAACCTTAGCTTTGATATCAAGGCTGTGTAGACAAGTACTCTAGCTAAAACCATAGAGCAAGGATACTAAAACCTCAGCCGCCCGAATGCGATACAACCCCAGTCCCCCGACTGACTCTAAAAAAAATAGCACACCGCACTCTCACCATGCACACACACAGCGCCTGTACACACACACAACCTTACGGATCGGGTTTGTGGGGTACTGCTATTGTTGTTCTATTGTTCCCTTTTCTAAAGAATTCCCTTGTGGGGCCCTATTGTTCCTATTGAAATTGCCTTGCGGGGTCCATTGTTCCATTGTTAAAAGTACCCCGTAAGTTGGCATGTGTAAGGGCACCCACACACGCACCGCTACTGTCCACACACCGCTATCGCCCACAATCCTAGCCCATGAGCAGTACTCGTGTGGTGGGCGATAGCGGTGTGTGGACAATAGCGGTGTGTTTGGGACTGTGGAAACGAGCGTGTGTGCGCTACCTTGGGTGAGAGCGTGGTGTGCTGTTTCACGAAACTGGTTGCGTACTTCGTCAGTGATCTCCGACAAAGACTTAAATTTCAACAACTTTCTGTGACAAGAATCACAAATGTAATGGGATGCAGTCGTACTATAATCACCAACTATATCCTTCGAAATACCGGCAATTTCAAATCTGGTTTTCAAAGAAATATAGCCTTTACATGTTACTAATTCCTTTGAGCAAACTAGACACTATCTGGTGGACCGTCCGCTGCGCAGAGCCGCCATGTTGTTCGAAGATATGAGGATTTGAATATGTAACACACAACCATGACAACGGTCTTATTTACATAAAACGGCGACGCCCACAATGCTACTTGCTCTGCAGGATTCCCAAGACGTTAGTGAGAGCCAGTCAAGTTGGTTAAATCATGCCGTATGAGGGCGCTACTACGAGCGCGTTATACACTATCCATTATCGATCACTGACGTCTTGGACCAAGACTACATTGGGGGTGTACACGGTTTTTGGAAAGTGTTCATCTATCGGTCTTTTGTTTAATGTCTTTGTTTAACGTTTTAAATTTATTTCATAGTGCTGTTATTTGTCCTTTGTGAAAAACATTAAGGCTTAATTTAATCTTAGATATTTTTTTTAATAGGAATCTTTGCTGCACCGTTGAGTTTCATATTTGGTTTGAGGGCTATCGTCGTGGCGAGCGGTTTTATGGCTGGCGTTTCCCTGATTGCATCGTCTTTCGCTTCTGGTATGGTTCAGATCACAGTACTTTTGGCGCTTGGATTTGGTAATAATTGTTTTCTTATCCATGTCAGTAGCGTTTCTCAGATTGTGTATTCCAATTACGATTTTTTTTCTTCCTGTGTGGACACGGGCTTTTCGGCGGTAACTCAAAACGCCAGCACCTTTTGAAATGAAATTTTCACAGGTCACTTTTATTCTAAATATGTATCTACATTTATGTAGGTTTAAAAAAACTGAACAGTTCCAAAAGCCAATTACATAATTACGTTCCCTTTAACCTGCTGCATTATCACTATTTATTTCTCGTCAAAGGAGTTGGCATAAGTATTTCAAGCATCCTGTCTCGGGTTTCGATAGCAGAGAGTTTTGAGAGCAACTATGCTACAGCAAATGGTATCGCACAGGCTGGTTCCCCTTTTGGACTAATCGTAGTGGCTCCTCTGGTACAACTGTTTCTTGAAACATATGGATGGAGAGGTGCGTTACTGTTGTTGGGAGCGATTAGCTTACATCTTGTCGTGTGTGGCGCTCTTTTGCGACAACCATCAACCAAAAAGCACAGTCAGGATTCGTATCGCCTTGTCCCATCTGGCGAAAAGGGTCTTGATAAAGAACATGAAAAGCCACGGCAGAACACTTTGAGAGGAACTTTAATGGCTGTAAAAAGTCGGTTTGGTTTCTCCGTTTGTTTCCGGTTGTCGTTTTGGATAACAACAACATTTTATGTTTGCATTTACCTGTCCGATATCTTCTGGAGTATATACTTTGTAGATCACGTAGAGTTGAAAGGTTTCTCTGGAAAAGACGCCATTGTATTTGCAACAGCAGCGGGCGTAGGGAAACTACTCGCTAAGATCATTATTGGGCTGCTCGTAGATAAAGAAGTTTTGAAGTTGCGACCTGCATTGGTCATACTTGCAACAAGTTGTGCAATTTGCTTAATTACTGATCCGTGGATGAACTCTTACTGGTTGGTTCTGGTAAGTGTCTCTATTTTCATCAGCTGCAATGGTGCAACCAGTTCATTGATTGACGTCTACACCAGGGAGTTAATTGGAACGGAGCTTCTTGCTTCTGCATTCAGTTGGATGGAAGTGGTAAATGGAATCATAGTCTTCTCTGGCGGATTCTTCCCAGGTAGTTCAAATTAATAGTCTTGTTTTAAGGAACCCAAAAGTGTTAGTATTAAATACAGTTTTAAAGAATTAAGATTTTAAAGAATACACCACAAACAAAACCATCATAATCAATCATCGCATGATAATTATAACTCTTTTTGTTCACCAGGTTTGATACACGACACAACTGGAAATTATGACGTGGCTTTTATCATCATGGGCTGTGTTAATGTGCTACCGTTGGTGGCGCTCTTAGTAGAACGTATTCGTCCAAATCAAGATGCTTGATATACCATGCATGTGTGCTCGGATGGCAAGATATAAGTAACCGGATTAATGGTTTTTATATTTAGCAGCACCATTGTCATCGTGCTCTCCTTCACATGGCCGACTATTCACACCATGTGCGTCGTCGTTGCATTGTTGCAAAAAAAAACCTGTTGGTGTTTGAGATTGGTTGGAACTCTTGTCCCAACACTCTTAATAACATTTATAGGTCAGAATTGATCCGGGTCCCGATAAGGTCCTGATCCATTTCTCGGTCAGTATGACCCAGATTCCGTGTCAAAATGGTTCAGAAATAATAATATAATAATAAACAAAATTTATAATGCGCACATATCCACCCCAAGGGATGCTCAAGGCGCCTAACAAGGTAGATACAATAAACATATGAAAAGTACATGAGAAGTTACAGAGAACGAAATAAGTTAAACATGATAAAACATAACTAAACAACGTTAATTACATCAGATTGAGAAATACACTACATCTTAACTAAGGAATTCAGACATTAGATAGGTTTTCAAGGTTTTTTTTGAACAAATTTTGATTGGCTGACATTTTGATTGAATGGGGTAGGGAGTTCCATAACCTGGGTGCAGCAGCTATAAAAGCTCTGTCGCCCCAACTTCTCTTTGTATTTAATTCTGTTAACTTTGTTGAAATGGAGGAACGAAGACCTGCACGAGAACTTGAAGAGATATTGAGAAGAGAGGAAATACATTCAGGGGCATATATTCATACTGACGCAGTATCCGTGTTAACATTCAATTTTTACCATTTCCGGGTCAAACAAATTGTATATCGGTTTTGTTTTACCTTTCCAGTTTTTTTTTATTTTTATTTTTATTTTTTATTTTTTAACCCAGCCCCCCTCTCCAGGAGTATTATTTAAACTAATAAGGAAGATGATTGGTTTACTACTCGAATTGTTAACAATATACTTACCAACTTCAAACGACGACAATGTTATTGTTATTTGACCAATACCGTAACAGGAAGCTCAAATCAGAGATTCCCTGACCCCACCTACCGAAAAAGGTTGGAGACCGACAGTAATGTGGTGTGGCCTATTTTAAGTGTTTCTTGTTTGTATTCACTGGCCAAGCCCCGAGGGACTTGATCATCCAGGATATCACAGACAGGACCATTCCACATATCTTGGATGGGGGGGGGGTCAGTTCCCAAAGTTGTGCATAATTAGTGGTGGGGACTGTATCGAGCCATTCCTTTGTGTATATTAATTTTGACGGTATCATTTGGGGAGGGGAGGGCGAGAGAGCGGGTAAGGCTTCTGAATTATGCCACTTATTTAACCACACTTCTGTAATGTTTAATCATAGAGCAATGTTTGATCTTAAGAAATTGCACGAAACATGCCACCCAGGACACAAGCTTCAAAGTGTATCTTTCTCTTCATGTGTTGTTAACAGTTGTCCAAGTAACATTTAAGTAAGCATTCCAAAACAGAACAAAATATAGTTCAATATTTCAATATGACCACTCATCAACGTGGCAGCGTGGCCAGAGCGTCCGATCTATGTAGCTGGGGCGGGTGTGTGTGGACACACGGAAGGGCATTTGTTGGGTCCTGACAACAATGGAACAATGGACCCCACAATGTAATTACAATAGGAACAATTGGGCCCCCCACAAGGGAATTCTTTAGAAAAGGGAATAATAGAAGAACAATAGCAGGACCCCACATACTGGATCCGTAAGGTCGTGTGCACATGTACAGTATGTCATAGTATATTATGTACACGGCGCGTCACACGACGCGCGGCGCGCAGTAAACAGTCGTTTCGTCCAACTACGTCATCTTGAAAGCCTCTAGAAAAGTGCTCCCGACGGCTTTTGTTTCACTTTCTGCTGCGTGAAGGCAGACGCAAAGCATTTTTTCATAATTTCTTTGGGGTATATTACAATTATAACACCATTACTTCTTTTTTTTGTACTAATAAATATATCATGTTTAAAATGGTGGAATTATTTTGGGTCATTTTGTGCCCTCTTTAATTTCGAGGGTCACACAGTAATCCACGCATGATCGAACACGGTGTCCTGTTGAACTCTGTGGGCGATCCCAACTATAGATGGGACGTCCCAACTTTAACACGCAAGTTGGGACCAGGATAGTTGGGACAATTGTCAAGTTGGGACGGAACATCGACAAGGTTTTAAGTAATGGTTTTGAAACGTTTAAATGGTCGTTATGCAGGTTCCTTTATTCACGGGCGGTAATGAGCCATCGTGATGACTTTGGATCCCCGTAGTGTATGTTTTGGCATTACAGTTTAAAATTATTAAGTTCTTTTATGGTAACCTTGCTTTTTGGTTGCACAACACAGTGACAGTAACTTCACCTGTCGACAACATACGTTACGTGCTTTTTACTTCGCAGTATATAGCTCTTCACCAAACTGTGGCAATTCTTACGGGAGGAATAGTTTATACACAAGGAAAACTCGCCTTCAAAATTCATCGCTTGTTGTCCTTTATTTGCCAATTACGGGTTTTCCTGTAGGCCACACGAGCCAAACCAGACCCAAGGTTCCATATTAACTTAAGGCCGGATGTGCTCTTGCAAAAAACCGATGCCCAACCAGTGGGTAAAATGCAAGTGAAGCGAGCACCATTCCAATTAAGCACCTCGTTGGTTAACATCATCATACGCAAGAGGAGATTCTTATTTTTTCACACTTTTGTATGCAATTTTTATTATTTGTTTGGGGGCGTCAACCGGTTGGTAAAACGCAAGGGGGCGTTATTTAAACAGGTGCCTCGATGGTTGAAATTTGCAATGGCCATACGCTACAGTTATAGATGCTTTGTTTTGCCTTTACGGTCATTGGATTTTCAGTTATTCAAATTTATTTTAGGCTGTAGTTGGGGTCAAATTAGTTTTTAAATAATTACAAACAAGGAGTGATTGTTTTGCAACATGGGTCTCTTTTTCATAACAACAATTATTTGGAATATGAAACCAACTCCAATATATTTAGCGACAACTAAATAGTTGTTGTCTTCTGAATCCAGAGTAAATAACCCTTAGTAAAAATATGGCAAAATAAAGCAAAATATGGCCAATCTAGGGGGCCCCAGGTACTTGAAGTCAAAAACCCCAACAATCCCTCTTCAAAAATAATTTTACGTAACTAGTTGGTGTTCAGTAAAAAATATTCATGAAGCTTGGCGCATGACTACGTCACAGGTCGGGTGCGGTGCACTGAATATAACCAAAACGCAGCGGCAGCTAGAAGCTCGAAGCCTGACACGCACCCAAGGGAGCAGAATTAGATAGAGCTGGATACGTTGACTACATTTTAATATATGTTAATTGTTACTACATTTAGTTGGTTTTCATCATTTCGGGAGGTAAGCAAAACTGTGCTTTAAAATATTATTTTTTACATTTAATATCGTTCATGTTCAGCGAATAATCGGAAGGCTTATGCTTAGGAAAAAAAACCTATAGATGGCAATTCGTATATTGTCTATTTTTATGTTGTAACATTAGTGAATGACCTTATTTTAATGTTTACGGAGCCCCTAAAGGGACAGGTGAAAAAAAAATTGAAAAGGTAAAAAAAAAGTTCAATATTTTTTCGTTCCCTCGAAATATTATTTCGTTCCCTCAAATTAGTATTTCGTTCCCTCGAAATACTAATTCGTTCCCTCGAAATCATTTCGTTCCCTCGAAATACTAATTCGTTCCCTCGAAATACTAATTCGTTCCCTCGAAATCATTTCGTTCCCTCGAAATATTATTTCGTTCCCTCGAAATATTATTTCGTTCCCTCGAATTATTATTTCGAGGGAACGAATTAATTGATTTCGTTCCCTCGAAATCATTTTGTTCCCTCGAAATCATTTCGTTCCCTCGGAGTCATTTCGTTCCCTCGAAATTATTTTGTTACCACGAAATATTATTTCGTTCCCACGAATTCATTTAACTGCTACGGAGTCCATGAAATGCCGTTGCGCGATGTTCAACCTGCCCTGCTTGATTATTGTTAATTAATAATGATATTCAAACGTAATAATTGTTCAACTTTATACAAACATTTCATTTCTGTTATTTAAAGCGTCTTACCTTGAACACGATCAACCCAAATGACATCTGATAGGGGAACACACGTGCAGCCACACAGTTCAGTAGTTCAGTAGTAATGAATTCGAGGGAATGAAATGATTTCAAGGAAACGAAATAAATTAATTCGTTCACTCGAAATAATCTATTTCGTTCCCTCGAAATAATAATTCGAGGGAACGAAATAATATTTCGAGGGAACGAAATAATACTTCGAGGGAACGAAATGATTTCGAGGGAACGAATTAGTATTTCGAGGGAACGAAATGATTTCGAGGTAACAAAATAATATTTCGAGGGAACGAAATAGTATTTCGAGGGAACGAAATACTTATTCGAGGGAACGAAATAATATTTCGAGGGAACGAAATAATATTTCGAGGGAACGAAATAATATTGAACTTTTTTTTTACCTTTTCAATTTTTTTTCACCTGTCCCTTTAGGTACGGAGCCCCTAAAGGGACAGGTGAAAAAAAAATTGAAAAGGTGAAAAAAAAATTCAATATTATTTCGTTCCCTCGAATTATTATTTCGAGGGAATGAAATAGATTATTTCGAGGGAACGAATTAATTTATTTCGTTCCCTCGAAATCATTTCGTCCCCTCAAAATCATTTCGTTCCCTCGAAATCATTTCGTTACCACGAATTATTATTTCGTTCCCTCGAAATCCTTTAACTGCTACGGAGTCCATGAAATGCCGTTTCATTTATCTTAGTATGTAAATTATATTCAGATGAGGCCTTAATAATAGGCAGTAAGGACACATGTAAGAGAAAACAATAGTATTTCGAGGGAACGGAAAACATTTCAATGCTTTCTCTTACATGTCTCCTTACTGGCTCATTATGAAGGCCTCATCTGAATATTATTTGCATACCGAGATAAAGGAAACGGCAACTCATGGACTCCGTAGCAGTTAAATGATTTCGTGGGAACGAAATAATAATTTGTGGTAACGAAATAATAATGAGGGAACGAAATGATTTCGAGGGAACGAAATGATTTCGAGGAACGAAATTTCGAGGGAACGAAATGATTTCGTTCCCTCGAAATAAATTAATTCGTTCCCTCGAAATAATCTATTTCGTTCCCTCAAAATAATAATTAGAGGGAACGAAATAATATTTCGAGGGAACGAAATAATATTTCGAGGGAACAAAATGATTTCGAGGGAACGAATTAGTATTTCGAGGGAACGAAATGATTTCGATGTAACGAAATAATATTTCGAGGTAACGAAATAATATTTTGAGGGAACGAAATAGTATTTCGAGGGAACGAATTAGTATTTCGAGGGAACGAAATAACATTGAACTTTTTTTTACCTTTTCAATTTTTTTTTCACCTGTCCCTTTAGGGGCTCCGTATTTAGGGGCTCCGTAAATGTTAATAAATAACTTAGAAACAACAATAACAGAAGTAAATAAATAAATAGTATAAATTAAAAAAAAAAAAAAAAAGTTTTGTAATGAGATTAAAATGAGATTAAAAATGTACCAAAAATGGTTCTATACGATGAAAGCCTCATAATAAGCTTTTGCCCTGCCCACCCCCGCCAATAAAATAAAATTTCACAGTATAAAACGCTAATTGTCATGAAAAGAGGCGCGCTTTTGCGCGATTTAAAAAAAACGGCTCAAGGATGGGTTTCGTCCCTAAAAGACAATATTGCTTAAAGTTACTTTTAAAACAATGTACGTAAACAATTTCTTTGTCCCTGAAGATCTTCTCCTAACGACAACTCAGTACCGGTATTGAAATCAAAATTGACCATTGAAACTTGGCATAGCGCGAACCTGTAACCACAGACGGCAGTTAAACAATGACATCATAATGTCAAATTACGATAACTCAAAGATCACTATTTCAAAACATCATATTTCATGTTACTACACGATGAATTTTTGCAATCTGATCTAGCCCTCGTCGGAATTATCTTTGACAATTGAAGAAATACTTGTCTTTGATCTTTTGATTGAGGAAAACATAAATTAGGCCTAAGCTCTGCGATCAGCGTGAAATAGAATTTGGACAAACTTTCACCAAATGGATTTACGTTCGTTTGTGACCTTTTTTTTAAATCACACGAACGATGAAGTTATAATTTGACCGTCTGACGGGGAATATTCTTAATAACATTGACTTCAAATTCAAAATGTCGTGAACTAAATTTCATTCTAACCAAACGAAACCCTCTAAATTTTTTCAATCCAACCTGGAGACTGGAGACTGTCAAATATTGCCATGATGATTTATTAAAATTTGATCAAGTTTGATCAAAATTTGCCATAACAGAGCCAGTCACACCCAATCTTGTGTGCAAATAAACATGGGCTTGTTTTTTTTTCCCTTTCTTCTTTTCCTCTTTTTGTTCACAAACATTGGCTTACTTGGAGGGGCTGGTTTTCAGTCATAGTATAATGGGTCTAATTAAAGTTGACAATGGTTGATTAAGGAACGTGCAGAAGATTAATTTTGTAACCACTCGACGGAGAAGAAATTAATAATTTTAGCTGAAAAGGTGGCAACAAACCGCTTCCCAACCGCAATTATGCACGAAACCTGTGGTTTTTGAGGTCACTTTAGTAAAAGAAAATTATAATAAGTGTGAAATAATTTGTTGTTTGTGTAGACCACTTTCACAAACTCAAAAACATATTTTTATTCTAATGGTTTTGTTTTTTATCTGCGTTTCCTTCCTTCTCCCTGAACCTTCTCCCCCCAAAAAAAATTAATTACAGCTTAGTGTGTAGGCCTACTAGATGAAACCACAATTGTGTGGGATGATGACGTCATTGATGACGTCAATACGCCAAACCAACGTTTAACCTTTTGAAAATTCATATCTAGGGGGTTTCCCATTAACCTCACAAACCAAACCAGACTTAAAGTTTGCTTATGACTTGGGGCGGGGTGAGAATTGTAGGTCGTCCAGTTGCAAGAAAACCGAATGCGGTCAACCAGTGGGTGAAACGCAAGTGAAATGAGCATCACTCAAATTAAGAACCTTGATGTTTGAGATTCGCGATCATCATATACTCAACAGACGACGCTTTGTTTTGCTTTTACGGTCAATGGCTTGTTAGTTTTTCTGATTGATTGTGGACTGTAGTGTTAGGGATGAGAAATTTTACATATAAACAAGAAATATTATTTTGCGATATGGGTTTCTTTCCCTGGATTTGTTTCAGATTATTGGTTTTCTCAGTCCAAACATTAAATAGTTATCTACATCTACATCTACATCTATCCAGCTACTTGTCAAATATCGCTGTAATTTCTGAAGGTGAAGCCTTTTCATTGGGAAAGCCCCATACATTCACACACCATTGTGCCTATAGCTTTTTATTCAATGGAAAAGATGTGTCTCCTCGATGGTCTGTTATTTTAACCTTGAACCAAGTGACATTGCTCCAGAAAAAAAAAACACAATGAAAATACAAAATCCGTCTGAATCAAATAGAATTTGGAGATTCAACAAATCACAGCTGCTTATTTAAATCGAAGCAATCGGAATAAGGGTAGAATGTGCCGCGCTCAAAATCTCTGAAAGTAAAAAAAACAAAAAAACAAGTGTTGTTGTTTTTCACTTAATCTTGAGCGTACAGTGCGTTTTTTAGACTGTGAATAAGTTTACCCCTCTGAAATAGAACGTAGATGCTAATCGAATTGGTTGAAAATCTCATTTTATACTACTGCCGAATAAAACAAATCGGGATAAAACACTCTGAAAACAAGCAGTTATTAAGTTCACTTGTGCGAAATTATTTACGAGAGTCAGTTACAAGGTGACTCCTCCATTGCTTATTCTATCAACATGTTGCAACACAGTGTTGATGGGTAATTGATAAAAAATCTACATCAAAATGATAACAAATCTTAACAAATCTATTACACTGATGTAGTCCATTAAATGATAATCCATTGATGCCATCAACAATTTTGACATTACTTTAAGGTGACACAATTAAAATTGCACGGATTCAACATTTTGTGAACCAAATGTCGCCATCTTACTACTAATTAGATATATGTGAAAAAAACCAAGGTTATGGTGAAACGAAGGTGCCAATTTATTTTACGATTTTCTGCACCTATGGTACACCTATACCATGCAATAGTTTTCGTTCAAAGTGCAAACAGCCCAGTTTGGCATTACGCTCCTTAGTTAGCTTTGATACAGACATCCACACAAACCTCGTTAATACTCATGACATCAATGTGTTGACGTCATGATGACGTCATCAGTTGTAGATTTATAATACTGCAATGGTTTGAAATATATAATATCCCCTGGCCTACACAAACTATTTTAACACTTTAAAGATAGGCCTATAATATTACAACAAGGACACGATGTCATCTAAAATGTAGTCATAAATGCAATAGGCCTGATTTATGTTTACCTGATTTTGTTGTATTTTTGTACACCATACTCGTGGGCTACTCGGAGATTCGAGTAATTTTGAATTCGGTGTCCGTTTATTCGAGTACTATAGTGCGACACTTGTTCGTATTCGAAACAATGTGAAGGTTGTTAATTTTCTTCTCATGCACTCTTCTATGAAAATGTAGTGGGTAATGTACATTATTTGTACGTTTTGCTTTAAATTGATCTATGAAATTATCAAAAGAGCAAGCAACAAAAGCAGGGCTTAATGTATCAAAATAAGCGTATACAATCGTGTCGGTGGTGATCAACCATCCCGTTAATGAGTGTATGTGTTGCAGCGCCGTCAGCAGGCCAAAAATGGCCATTAACGAGCAGCAAACATGTGCTCTCTTATAATTGATTGTCAAATGGTAGGATTATGTATCATTCTTATAATATGCCTTAAAATTGGTACCTTTCAAGCCTCACTTAATAGCGTTTGCAATTCTATACCAAGTCGACCAATTTAGAAGCTTGATTGTTATTTTTTCAACTTGTAATCATCATGATTGTACCTTTAATGTAACCTGTTGATGGTATCATATTTTGACGTCAATGTAAATGAACAATACAAGACAAATTAAATGTAGCATTAATTATAAATTGACGACCAACTAGAAAGATATATTATTGTTTGAAAACAAACATTGTTTTCAATAATCTGGGACCAACGCTGGGGCAAATTTTGGTTGCATTTGGTGCTGGGCCAATGCATCACCGATGGGCAAACTGGAATAATGACGAGCCAACAATGAGGGGTGTGGGAAAAAAGGTATTTAACAATTGTACAGGGCAACAGAAGTTTTAGATAATACTCAATATAGCAGACACCAATCTTTATTTTTAGGGCAGCTTCGGCATTGGCTATGGCCGGATAGCTCTCCAACTTTGTTGTTGCCATAGCCGTAGCCAAAGTCGCTTCAAACTTGATTCTGGCACACAGTTTTATGTTGGGATTGCATGCAGGCATTCCCAAACAACTAACCAACCGTGTTTGTTTTACAACAGCTGAAATGTTTTGATCGAGAGGAAGAAAAACATAGTGATGGCATCTTAATATTAAACGCAGCCTCTGTATTTTACGGAAGCGTATTGCCGCCACATGAATAAAAAAATATCTCTCTTATCGTGTACGTACACGATAACTTATCGTGTACGTACACGATACGTCCAAACTTATCGTGTACGTACACGATAAATCCAAACTTATCGTGTACGTACACGATAAGTTTGGAGGTGTTGTCGACCTTTGAAGTACACAATTGAAACTGTTATCTCGGTGAGCATCCCGCAAACCCACCGTTCTTCGGAAAAACCCAAGTATACCAATCAGATGTAATTTCCCTTTAGCAATAAGCTGTTGTTACTGTAAGCAAAGGATAAAAGCCTATTGTTCTTCCTTGAATTAGTGCGCATAATTGTAATCATATGAGAAGTTACCTTGTTGGAAATAGGTGCGCATAATGTACTTGCCAAGTTGCATTATTATATTTTTTTTTACAAATAACTTCTTATCTCATAATGCGCACATTATTGACAATATTGTTGAGGGACTTTGGGTCTAGCTATATTGCAAAGAAAGCATGCAGCCATTCTCAAAAATTCACAATTAGCGACATTAGACACATCTCAATTACGGTTGGACCAACTCATCAACTTCAAGTTCGCCTTTGGAGTCACTTATCTAGAAAACGATTGGATTAGCAACGCATCAACAAGTACTTAATTACACCATCTGCACGTTCAGACTCTGTGTATCCCGAAACGTTGTAAACAAAGCACAGCCGAGCCACCAACCTTTACTATTGGGCCTTGTTTTTTACCATTATTTCGTAAGGTAGCCTAAGTCAAGAGGGAATAAAAACCGCCCTCGGTCATGTCCGGTTCTTAACAATGATGAATGATATTGGGTTGAGTTATTGTCATTATTGACTTAAAGGGAATGTTTGTTTTTTCTTCTTCGTCGTCATCTTCCGAATTTGTGCGCCACGTATTTCGATCGAGCTTCGCAGTAAGTATACATTATTTCTTAGCTTTTAGACCACGTATGGTCCTAGTTCTCTCACTAGATTGTAGATTATTGTTTATTGATTAGGCCAGACCGGCCTCCCCTTAATTGGTGTTTAAAATTTACTGTATTTTGGGGCTCATTTTTACAAAATATCTGCTAAACTTTACTGTTAGGCTCATGGCCAGTCACAAGCAGAAAACATCCATTCAGGGGTTAGACGGGCGTGATCTGAGCACGGCTGCCCCAGAAAATAGCGCTCTTCGTGGCAACGAGCCTTTCAGCTGTGTAACCAGGAACAACAGAGCGGCTTCCAAAGCTTCTGACAACATCCCCATTCAGAAATGCATTGATGCTTTTGTCACTCAGATCCAACCAGAAGATGTCGTTTCTGCCTCTCGTATTTCCCAATGGCCGAATATAGCCATTCAATTTTCTGCTACTGAGAATCTGCGATTCTTTTCTCGAGCTCACTCTACTCAATAAACCTACCACATGCACTCGGCTTACTCTCTCCAATGTGAACCCCGAAATTTCAAATTCTGTTTTTGTTCACACGATCTTTGGTTTTCTGTACGGTGGTGTCTCAGATCTGACCCTTACCCCTTGGCTTCAAAAACAAAGAGCTATCGCACATTTTTTTTTCATTCAGAAGACAAGGCCAGGTACTTCTTGATCAAAATGTTACCATCGCCTATGCTGGCGTAAATTGTGGTGTCTTTCTGTCTGCTGAGTCAGTTAAGTGTTTAACTAATACGGCCACATCAGTCATCCCTGTAAAAAACATCAATAAGTAAATAAATAAGACATCTACCTCCCACTCCCCCGGAAAGACGTCCGCCTCGGATGTTACCAGCCGCGACAGTGCTCCCCCTTCCTCCCCTACCCTCCATCTTCCCCAAATTCCCCTCAGCTGACCCTATACTCTCTCTCTCTCTCTCCATCTGGAGGTCCCCTCTCGCCCCCTCACAAGACGCTTTTCTGCGGTTTATTCAAAGCGAAAACATTTCCCTCCCAACCCAATGATTGCAAGCTAAATGTCATCCAATGATAAAAAAAGGCTACATTCATTTCCACTTTGGCAGGTTTGTTACCTAACTTTACTTTTCATAATGTTTTACTGCTATCCGTTACTAATTGCTGCACTCACAATTATGTACTAGATCGAACTATTTGATGCCAACATTCTGACAAACTTGTATGAATTTATGACCCATTAGCGACACACCTCATTAAGCACACCTCAATTACTGTATGACCAGCTCACCGGTTCCAAGGTTGCCTTTGGAGTCAATTATTTAGATATAAAAATGGTTGGATTGGTGATGCATCCGCTCTTAATTACACCAACTGCACGTTCAGATGGCGTGTATATCCGTCATGGAGGGTTCTCACAATCAGTCTTTCGATCCCGCCGGATTCGATTGTACGGAAACGTATTGCCACCACATGAATAAACAAAAATGTCTCTCTTATCATGTACGTACACGATAGCTTATCGTGTACATACACAATAAGTTCAAATTTATTGTGCGCACACGATAAGTTATCGTGTACGTACACGATGAGAGAGATTTTCTTTATTCATGTGGCGGCATCACGCTTCCGTACGCTTGGAAGTGCAAAGACAATTATAATTCATTTATAACAACCTTTTAGAAGCCTATAGTCAACAAGCATAACTGTATGTACTATACTGGCCAGGCAGTCATAGTGTGGCAATTTGTGCTGTTACCTTTGGTGAGTTCAATCAAATAGGCCTATGCTTTATTTTATTTAGTAAATGTGGAAATGACTTTGCTCCTTATATTTTGATACTGTCATTTAGAAATTTGAGAGACAACTCACCAATAATTATTTATGTTCTTTAGAAGCTCATTTTGATGATTTTGTGCAAGTATTCACAGAACTAGATTTTCCAAATTTTACTTTTGCGACTTTTCATTGTTCTTCCAAATAAGTACATATTTTCACACTCCATGAATTTAGGATTGATTATAGTTCATTCCAAAGTTTATTTATTTACTGTTAAACAATACTAAGCGTTGTTTACTTATGGTTTCTTACAGCTAATCGGTTTCCGGCTTTCCGGATGCGTTTATCAGTCTTAGATACAGCTACCAAGTTTTGCTGTTTTGGAAGTTTTGGAAGTTTGTGATGATGTTGTGTAGCTGTTGTGGATGCATTAAACTGTATTAGCAATCAAGCAAATTGTGCGTTTTATTGAGCGGTTGAACTGGACCACTATAGTTACCAATACTATTTGATGCAAACATTCCGATAACTGTTAAGTGATATTTACCCCAATCTACAAAGAAGAAGGACTTCAAAATAACATAGAACGGACTACTTATATGCATCTTTGCCTTAATTGGATAGCTTTACTTGTTTGAAAGTAAACCAGAGCATGACTTCGGCGACTGATGGCTGAAGTTGTCAAAAGCAACGCACTTCATGGTGTATATTATTTTCAATCTTTCTTTCATTTGCAAGGAACCTCGTTCCCGGTGAATTTGGCAAGCAAGCGATTTGGGTTCTATCAATGAAATAAATATCGGGAATATCAGCGCTGATCGACTTGAGGTGCAGTGATGTAGTGGCTTATCCTGGGTCCAGCAAATACTCCGACTCAAACATGACTCTGCTTCTGCCAACCCTTACTGTCTTACTCGTTCTAGCGCCTACACTAGAGGGTAAGTCTCACTTTTTATATATTTTGTAACGGTTACAAATATTGGCGAATACCAGGCCATACAACTTTTTAACTGCCGATCTGCTGCAAACGAAGAGGCGTGTTAACCTTCCGGTGCTTTACTGTAAGAAAATGAATGACCTAACGACGTAAATCCATAGTGAACGTTGTAATCTTTTGGATTTACCCTTATCCAACCACCGTTGTTTGATGCACTTTATTATTATTCAATAAATTCGCAATTAAGTCATACGGGA
The DNA here is from genome assembly GCA_023634235.1 of Pisaster brevispinus. NCBI lineage: Eukaryota > Metazoa > Echinodermata > Asteroidea > Forcipulatida > Asteriidae > Pisaster > Pisaster brevispinus. Next base: position 2,521,056 of record JAMKCF010000026.1, read on the forward strand.
AACTCAACTCATCTGGTGGGATTCGCATCCACGACTCCGTATTGTGGACTCAAATTATGCCCAAACCTTCAAAAACACGCAGTGTGCCTTGCCTGGGGTAAAGCAAAATCAGTTCAAATTAAGAAACAATAACCCGGCAGGGCAGTTAGCTTTAGATTGATATTGAAAGAAAGAAGCACATCCATTATTTACTTATTATTATTAATAATTGGTTGATACCCACAGTTTATGGATGTGTTTGCTACTTGGGTCAAGAAACAGACCAGGCTGGCAAGCGATATGGGTGGTCCTTAGCCAATCAGAATCCGTGTGATTGCACTGAGTTTCGTTTGGGTGGAGTGAATATGAACCCCCAGATAAAGCCTTACGATGTGACGGTTGGTGGAACTCCTCGTGTGTCTATCAGCAAGGGTCAGATTGATGTCCAGCCTCCCGATTGCAAAGAGGATCAGCAAGGTATGATTTTTGATGTTGTTTTGTAATTTAAACGATCATATAGCAGAAACAGTTATATAGATAACAATATTATTGTATAAATTGGAAATTTTTACTTTAAACTCTGCGTGGCACCATCGCTCACTTGTTGAGTAACAGTTTTTAATTAAAAAGTCGGTACTCCGCCAATTTGTTTTGGTTTTCTTTTAATCTAAAAAATTCCAAGTTCCACAACTACATCTAGCCAAATAGCATGCCAATTGTCTTATTACCATTGGTTTTTTTTCCACTAAACAAATCCTTTAATGTCCAGTTCCCCCGGATATCGTACAGCAATTAATCAGCCGTGCTACTAATATAGCCACTACTGGGTGAGACGAACCATGGTTTTCAGATTGCTTCTTCTCTAGACTCTTGGCTATGCACTGGCTGTTTATTTAGATAGTTGAGTAGAATGATGTTGCAAGGATTGGCTAAACGTTAGACCCTATGGGAAGATGTTGTAACGTTCTTGCTGAGTTGTGTAAACAAAGGGTGTTATTCCAAGAAATTTTCGATTGAGCAGAAGTGGTATAAACTCTACAAAGAGACACATGTGGGCTCATCTCAAAATAAAATTTGCTTGAATTAATTTTATTTAGTAAAAAGGGTCTATATCTAATGCTTTGGGCAATTTAAAAGTGATTGGGTTCTCCACAAAAATGTATTACACGCTAATAACAAACTGTACTCAAGAAGTAAGGGACGGTGTCCGAGTGTAATTTTTTTGATGGTGGCACGCAGGTTTAATGACTCTCTGAAATGACCTCACTTAAACAAAAAGGAGGTAAAAATTATATCCTTAATAATGTTTCTTAAAATTTCTTTTAATTAAAAATGACACTTATTTACTTGTGTTTATAACCAGTGGCATAACCGTGCTGGTAGGGCAGGAGCTCCCCCCCCCCCAATCAGAACCCTTGCCCTCTTGGCCCTTTCCACTCCATAACGAGATGGGAATTAATGCACAAGACGGTACATCAAACGCCTGTAAAAATTTTGTCTTTGCCCGGATTGCCACCACAAGGGAAATGTCTTGTTTCACCCTTGTTTACGGGTAAACACCGGTTGATTGGATCAGTTTGACTAAAGTTGCTTGTAATTATTATGAGACACTGGGATATTTGTAGCAGTAATTTTTTTACCCCTTTGACAACCCATATCTGTTTAATTTCAGCACGGAATGATACCCTGTGCCAAGTTGCCGGATTATTGAAGCATGTGTCGGTCGGCAAGGCTGGGGTATGGGGCGTTGATGATCGTAACCGCATTAAGAGGCGGTGTGGATGCTCCTGGACATTAGTTTCAGGAGAACTGAACCAAATCGATGTGGGTATCAACGTCGTCTGGGGCGTTTCCCCCGATAATGCAATTTACTATCGCGAGGTTTCAGTTTGTAATCTCGATGTTACTTCATGGATCCACGTCAGGGGGTCCTTGAAACATGTCAGTGTGAGCCAAAAGGGGCACGTATGGGGCGTCAATAGTCGTGATCTTATTTATCATCGCATAAATGCGAACGTTAATCAAATTGCTGGTAGTACTTGGACTCGCCTTGATGGGTTTCTAACACAGGTCTCAGTTGGTAGCGGAGGTGTTTGGGGGGTCAACAGCTTTAATAAGATCTTCCATCGATTGGGGACGTACAGTGACCCAGACTCGGACCCAGATGGCTCAGACTGGCAACCCGCGGTGGAACCAAATGACATCTCACTGAAGTATGTTAGTTCAGGTGACGTCATTTACGTTGTCGATGTCAGTGACGCAGTCTACTATCGCGTAGGTACGTCGGCTAAAAATCCAACTGGTATAGTCTGGCAAAAGATTGACGGGAACCTGAAGCAAGTTGACTCAATTTCGAGCGCATTCTGGGGTGTTGACGCTCATAATAATGTTTATACAAACGAGAGTGTATCCTGTGATTAGCTAAACATCATTGGCACCTTTAAATTGCATTTTAGAGCACTGGTTATGTGATATTTTAAAGTTTGAAAACGATTTAACATGGTTTTAAATATGACCCCGATTTTAAAGTTCTTTTGATTTGTCGTGTCGTGGCCGAGCGGATAAGAGCACAGACCGAACTCAAGCTCCGGTGTTTCTGATCGGCGGTCCCGGTCTTGACACTTGTGTCCTTAAGCAAGAAATTTAACCAGTATTTCTTCGTCCTTCGGATGGGACGTAAAGCCGTAGGTCCCGTTTGGTGTGTAATGCACGTAATCCTTTAAGGTGTTACATAAATGGGTCTCATTTAATCAATAGCCTCAAAAACCTGTCAAAAAAAAACTATGAAAAGCGCTATGAGACGCCCGTAGACAGCGCTATACAAAAACTAGTTATAATAATACTTTTTTCAAATACATAATAATTATTGCTGATGATTATATGGTAAAAATTGTCTCGAGTTTGCGTCAAACACAGACCTTATGCATGACACGACTTCATTTGAGTAGGGCGCCCTCGCCTAGAGGTCAAAAGGAGGCTCTTCATTGGCCAATCCTGATGTGCGCCGCGCGTACAAATCTGTGCGTTTCTATTGTTTCGTCATCGGTTGGATGACGTCAATGATAAGGTCCATTAATTAAGGTCTATTAACTTTCAATCGTTTGAAAGGTTGAACCGACATATTTATGGTCATTGCTTTGATGTTTGCCTTCTTTTTGTTTACTGTATAGAGCCGTATGGAAGGTCGGGTATTACACACCTCAGAACATTATTCTTTAAGTTTCTGAAAAACAGCATTACGGTTAATTCCTAGTAGGCCCTATAAGTGTCCCTTCCAAACAAACTCTGTCACCTGAAGTGTTTGCTAAACATAAATGACTTTCTTTTTCTGTCAAGTATTCAAAGTAACAGTTCTTGTTTTCAATTGTAGAAAAATAGGCCCGCCCCCGTCCCCCGTATAGTTCTAATTATACATTGTAAAACTGCAATTACAAATTATTTTACGTGTCTAGTTCTAACACATGCATGTAGGCCTATCACATTTACGTTTAATTCTAATCACACGTTTGTTTTTAGGTAAATACGAATTTATGTATTAATTATAATCACATATTTCAGTATAGTTTTAATTGCACAAGCTACACATGTTAAAGTAGAGCCTAACTGCACATTTTACGGATAGTTATAATTACATATTTATTCTTATATACAATTCTAACTACACATTTACGTATAAATCTAATCACATATTATATCATATTAATATGTACAATTCTAGTCATGTACACTTCTAATTACACATAATGTATAATTCTGGTAACACATTAAATGCATAGTTCTAGCACGTTGCACATGTATAATTCTAACAGTCATACATTCATCTAGTTTGTGTAACTCAAGAGGGCAAGGCCATCTTCGAGAGGGCAAAATAGCCATTTTCGTCATGTCTAATGGAAAAGTTTGAAGTCTGTGTAAATATTTTGAAATGGCAAAATGGCCACGACCAGGGCAATGGAGGCCGTGGCTCCGTGGCCTCCGTGTAATTCCATTCCTGCATTAGGGAAGGTGAAAGCAAGAGGGGATCAATTTTGCTTGGGAAGAAAGTATCGCTTATTATTATATATTATAGCCTAATAGTTGTAGATTTAATTCTGAAGATTTTATTAATTTATTTTATTTGTTTATTATTTTGTTTTCGCACCACAATATTAAATTAGGCTTAAATTGAGTGAAAATGTTTAATCACTTTATGGCACAGTATAAGCTAATAAATAACGCAAAAGATTCAATACCTGTGAAACAGTTACGGAGTATTATAATGCAAAGTTGCAGCCATTTTGTGATGTGCACACACTTGCCCATCAAAGTGGGGAGTATTGGGTACCCTTTCCCAGCTCTATGAAGCCTTCTTAAACCGCGACTCTCTTGAAATTGTAGAATATACCCATGGTTCATTGCGCCAGTAAAACTTTTTATCACGTGACTAAACTTTGGTTAGAAACAACGCAAGCGCAGTTTGTCGTTCCAATGCGACTAGTCTGGTTTCTCACCGAACTCCGTACACATATAAACGAAACCTTATTTCGTAACCAGACTTCTTTGGTAAATTCTCCGAAAACACTCGTACTCTTCCTTCTGCTTGTTAAAAAACTGCTTAAACTTTGCTATTTTTCGACGTTTCAAAGTTTTTCCTAAGCCCAACGGGAGCTTAGGTACCACAGGTATTTCAGATACTTTTGCACTGAGGAAAACTGTCAAACTAGAGTAAAAATTACGATGACAAACCAAGGAGGAGGTCATCATTCGGGGCCGGCCCACCATGCCCATGGTCATGGGGGAGCTGGCCACCATCACCACCACCATCACTCTCATGCAACGCACGCCCAGGTTCTCGCACACCACATGAATCAACACGTTGCACTAAGCAATGAAGTGACCAAGTTCTTGAAGCAAAACATGAATATACCAAAAGGTATGTAATTTCAGTCACCTTTTAACCTACTTACCTTACTTACGTGATGGAATTTCTTTGGTATTTAGAGTTTTTTTAGACATTTTTATCGTGATATTTTTAATTTTTAATATTAGTAGTCTGTGTAGATAGAAGTCACGAGATCATAAAAAATGGGAATTATTTATACCATTTTTGAATGAAGGTTGGATTTTATTTCCTTTTAATCAAATAATTAATATATAAATAAGTAAATAAAAACACCTCTGGAGCCACTAATCAGAACAAGAAAAACTAGTAATATCCATTTAAAAGTATGCATCGATTTGTATTAATAAACAAAAGTGTTCTTTTAAAATTTGTTTTTAATTTGAGAAAATTTTACTTTTTTAAAAACTTTTTGGAAAAACAAATTTTAAAAGGAAAAACACAATGGCTCGAGCATGGATACTGTTGCATGCCGTTATCGATTGCTGTAGTTGCGATAATCGTAACCCTCCATCCTCCAGACGTTCGCAAATTGGAGGGTTTTGACACAGTCCGTGACTAATAACCTACTGTCATAACAATCACTATGCATGTGCAATTTCAACCATTTCTGTCAAAACTAGTGACCAGATTATTTGCAGAATTGTTTACCGCTTTCAAAAATTATGACACACATGAATACAGATTTGATGACCACAAGGACTGTGTCGTAACACTCTGGTCTGCGACCGTCGGGAGGATGGAGGGTTCTGATTATTGCAACTAGGATTGTCATTTTTCAAGCATTCAAAGTAGAAATTGTTTTTGAAAATTATTTATTTACATAGAATTTGGTTATGTGCTACTGTTCTAAGGCATTGTTTGCTTTTGTTTGCTTTTAATGTCATCTGTCCAGCGTTTCGGTGGTTTTCATCTGAGGGATCAAGGCTCAGAAGAAGACCACCAAAACGCTGGACAGATGACATCAAGTCCTCTTGTGTTGATCTGGGCAGCATATCACTGGTCAGAGCAGGACATCTAGCAGTAGCAGTTGACTGAAAAAGCATCATGCTTTATTATAGTAAAAATATCCTTTTTTCAAATATATTAAAATTATACATCAAATTAAAGGTCTGTTCAGGAGAAATTCAATGGTGCCAACGCCACTGTCATAGGTGCTTTTGTTAATGAGTTATGCCTTTCTAAAGACACCATACACGAGACTCTTTTGGTCGCCAACTGAGGTAAAGAGATTGTTAAATTAAGACCCCCCGGACTGCTAAGGCATTTCAGCCCTGTCTCTAACGTGCACTCAAAGGTTAAAAAATGAGATTTTACCGAGTACCGTGATTGAATTAAAACCTCCATAAAAAAAATGCGCGACCTCGCGCAGGAACAAAACCCAACTTTTCTTACTCAAAAATGGACAAGGATTTTACTGATATAGGTTTGACAGCATACCCCGCCGTCGCTGAATGTATAAATTCCTTTAAAATATGAAATTTAGTCAAAATTTGGCCAAAAACGGTAAAAAAATACGTAAAAACCTTATTTATTCACCGATTGAGACGGGGAAAAAAGCACCGTAGACTTTCCAATCCTCTCTCTATCAATAGATGGCAGTATTTTTTGATTAGAAGTCAAGAGAGGGCGGTATAATTGAAAACGGTCAGAGCCAATTTATCTCTCAAAAAAGTTCAAAAATGGCTGCGCTCGCGGTCGTCGCGTCGGGTACCATCTCTAAATTTTTTTGATGTGTGAAAAAGTGAGGTAAAATTTTGCCTTTTTTCAAAAAGATTATGAAAGAAGAGAGTTTTATTGACCTACATGAGTGATTTGAAGCTCAGACAGCATGTTAGTTTGAAGCAACAATAATTTGAAAAACCTCTTTTTTGTGTGCGGCCAGAATAGGAAATGTCAATATCGCGCTACCTCTAACAAAGCTAAAGCATGGCGACTGATACTGTGGATAGGCAGCTATCTCCAAGGCCCCCCTTGGGAGGAAAGCCTTAAGTCAAGTCAAGTCAAGTATCTTATTTTAAAATATTTTTTAGTTAGACTTTCCTCATTGCTTTTTTTAGTTAATGTTTTTATGAGTATGTTTCTGAACTAATTGATTCGTCAAATGATCATGCTGGGTTTGGTCAATGTGTTGAACAAGGATGTGTGTCATATAATAGCTTTCTAAACAATTTCTCTTTAATTGTCTCACTCTCTGTAGCCCTGCCCTATGCTCCTGATCGAATACAGCAGCGCACCAGTACCACCTGTGTACCGGAAACAGAATATGAATGGAACGAACAGTTTTCCCGACGGCAGAATCATCTATCAAAGGGCTTTTTCACCCCACAGCAAGTCACCTATGAACCCATCGGCGATGTTGTGCTGGAGTCACGCCATTTGGTCTTCAAAGTCTTTGCAGACTGCTTACCCCAAAAAGTAATTATTTAAGCACTTTTTAATTGATGGACATTTTTGTTTCACAAAACTTTAACTACATGTACTCGCTTCTTTTATCACTTGCACGTACCGGCTTACGTCTCTTCAACAGATATCACCAGACTTATTAAACACAAAGTTTCCCCATGCGTTCTTGAATCTGCTGCTGATAAGTCACTATCATTTGTTGCTCCCCAGTTATAGAATAGCCACTTGCACATCTGCGCTTAGCAGATTTTCAAGAAAGGGCTTAAATGTCACCTTTTCACACAATGATGGCCCCGACCCCAATTGTTACTGCTCTTTTTAGTTTGTTATTTTGCTTCTCTGATCTTTTTATTTGAGTTTCATCATCAAACCACTGTGAACTTAAAGAAATAGTTGTTTAAACCAATGCATTTTGTGCCATCGGCTTATATTGTGTTGTATTTCTGAGGCTATGATGTCAATGCACCGCTGTACGGCTGCTCTCAACCCAATGATCTGCCTTAAATTGAATATAAAGCAATGTGCGTCTAACCGCAAGCGCCTCGCCTAAAGTGTGGCCCTTCACAGTAACATACAGGTAATTAGTCAATATCTTTGTTCGAGGGTGCCAGTCAGAAGCCATACAACCGTTAGCTGCCGTGTAGGTGTAGCCAAGGATCACACCCAAGTTTACGATACAACCTTGGAAGCGGCAGCCACGGGATCACCTTAAGGGGATGCGACTTTTTAATAATAATTATTAAGTAATAAACCACAAGGGAAACTGACTGGGTAAATTTGTTCTTTTTTTAACAATTTGGTAAAATAGTATACAGAAATGTGACTTTTAAATGAATTGAATTGATAAGAAAGAAATTGTACTCCTTGTGTTTTCAGCTCCATGCAGCAGCTTTCTTTGTTGGCAGTCACAAGTTTGGATTTACACCACCAAAAACAGCCGAGAATCCAGAGTTATCATCAAAGGTAAAACGGTTTCATTTTAGTTGCACCCTTGCCCCTGTAGTAGTTGCCTTTCCCTCTGTGTGCCTTTCCCTCTGTGTGCTCTGGTGCTTCTTGGAGGTGTTTTCTGTTGTGCTTGTTCATCATAGTAGTTTGTACTATGACCACACTTTGCCTAGCAATAAAGATTGACATGCAATTAAGATCAAACTTATGTCTTTTGTAAAACTGAGCCCGCAGGACAACAGTAGAGTCCATAACCCCTTGATGTCAGTGGTTGGTACAGCAGATTTTAACATGCCGTAGGCCTATACTGCAATTCTCTTGTGTTAAAAACTATATTTATACTTGAGAAGTTCTTGAAAACAAAAATACCCCTAGCAATTTGTTCAAGTAATACAATTTCAATTTTGTTTTAATACGAATAATTTAACATTGAAATAGCATTAAAACTTGGGACAAGGATGCTTATTTAGAAACCCCATATGCCAATTTCACCCAAATTTGAGGGTCTATTTCCATGAAAATAATTTGGGCAAAAATCTTAGCTGTTTACAAGTAACCGGAAATGGAGGTCTAGTCTTATTCTCAGGTTTTCTTGGTTGATCTGTTTCATGGCAAAATTTTACTTTCCTTGAAACAAAATTATGTACTTATAACCATAAACAATGTTAAAAGCAGGGTGTACTTTTGGTAATTACTGCACAAGTTCATGACCATAAAAAAATTGGTAAAGAGAACTGGAGAGCTGTTGATATTATTAACAGTGTTATAAATGACCCCTTTTGATGTAATGTAGTATTAGAGAAAAAGGTAATTTTTCCACCCAAAGATGAAACTGAGAAGGGCTTCAAGCAGGAAACCTTTCTCAGGCATCTGAAAGCACACAGTTCTGTGCACCAAGGGTGTTTTTTCTTTCAATTTTTTTCTTGCAACTTCAATAACGAATTTGGGCAAAATTGTCAAAGGTTTGTTATTTTATGCATACATAAAACTGAATAATGGTTGGGATCAACTCGACCCCGTAAGTTATAACATACATGCGAGACTTGAACTTGAACGTATGCAACATCATCTTGTATCTAATGTATCAAAAGGAATTTAAAATAAAAATTTAATTATGAAACCTTTTTGTCAACGCTTTCATTATGTACTATGCATTGTGAGGCAGACCAATTGTTTGGCATTCATAAATACCCAAGACAGTTTCGCTATTCCTATTGGTGGAGAGCATGTCACGTGGGGGTGTTTAAACGGCTGATAAAGACATAGCTGGAGCTGTTTAAAACCAGCTGGCTTCGCGTGTTGGGCGCGCAAGCTCATGTATATACGCCAATTTAATTACGCGGAACGCATTATATAGCTGTTAGTACCAGCGCGTAGTCTACTTTTACACGCGCGCACACACAACCCAACGTGCACCAAACATAATTTTAAAATCATTTTTTGAAAATGTACAAATTTTGAAAATTCGCTACGAAGCAGATTGGGCGCGCAAGCTCATGTACGGCAATTTAATTACGCGTAACGAAATATATAGCTATTATATACCAGCGCGTAGGTTTTTTTTACACGCGCGCAGACACAACCCAACGCGCACCAAACAGAATTTTTGAAACGTTTTTGAAAATGTCAAAACTTTGAAAATTCGCTACGAAGCAGATTGGGCGCGCAAGCTCATGTACGCCAATTTAATTACGCGGAACGCAATATATAGCTATTATATACCAGCGCGTAATCTATTTTTACACACGCGCACACACAACCCAACGCGCACTAAACAGAATTTTTAAAACATTTTTTGAAAATGTACAAACTTCGAAATTTCACTGCGAAGCAGATTGTCACAGATTGTCTATTTAAAAACATTTTTTTGCTTTTTAACAAAAGGGCATTTATGAATGGGAATAAAAGAGTAGCGACTCGTTCTTAAACGGCCGTTTAAAACCTTGCAGGGTCGTGGTCGTTTGATAAAGGCCCTCGCTTTCGGCTCGGGCCTTTATCGCACGGCCACGACCCTGCCGGTTTTAAACGGCCGTTTAAGAACTCGTCGCCACTCTTTTATTCCCTTATTAATAAACCTCCATACGTGGTCTTTGGGGTCTTCAGCTTGTTCTGGGCAGTTAAAATACTGGGATCTACTTGTTCATTCAAACTTTGCTTCTGTTTCTACTTATTTCAACCGTGTCTGTGATTAACATTAAAGGCCTGGAATGCCATGGAGGCCATGGCCTCTGTTGCCCCTCGGCTTGGCCTTGGTGCCCCTTCAAAAGTTTCCCATAGACTGTAAGATTTTCCGATGGAAGTGCCCTTTGCAAAATGAAAATGGCCTTGCCCTTGTCAAGGATGAAATTCCAAGCCCTTATATCAGGCTATTCTTTCGTTTCTTATCAGCCTCAAACTCCAGGAGTAGGAGACAAGACCTTGAGCAGAAGAAAATCCCATCAGCTGAATGAGGACGGAGTTTCCTCTGCGGGGTACACCTACATCAAGAAGTACCTCAAGGAATCGGAAAAGATCCTTGTGGCCGAGAGAGGTGGACAGGCATTTGAAAACTGTGTCAAGAAATTTGAGGTAACATTTATTTCGTTGTATGCACGTCCATCACTGCAATTAGGGCCAATAAAAAAACTGACAGTAGTTTTGAAAACATTGTCATGGCTGAGAAATTTCAGACTTTTATCTGAATTCAGAATTTTGTTATTTTCTTCAGATGAAATGAAATCATGCTCTTGACCTACTTCTCTAGAACCACCTGTTGTCTTGAGTCGGTGACTTATAGACCTAAGTCTGACTTGAAGTAAACACATTTTTGTGACTTAAGATATGATTTAAGTAAATTTGAACTTGGGAAAACTGGACTTGTGACTTGATATCAGCAGAATTGACTGATGACTTGATGAAAGTTGACTTTTACAAATATTACTTGGTTCCAACAGAGACTGTCTAGCACTGAGGGGGGGGGGGGGTGAAGAGTTACATTCACCAATATTTCAAACAAGCCTCCAATAATTTAGATCCTAATTTCAAACTTCTTGGTCTGAAATGAGTCTCATCGCTGTTTAGTTTTTTGATGTCCCTTGATGTTGGTAGTTACTTAAATGTTGACAGGGTGTAAAGCTCTCACATCCTTCTGCCCATGTACTTATTTTTACAGGACGCTAAAAAGCAGAGTAAGAACACTGATACCCAGCAGCAGACGGTAACCTTCCACCCTCCTGCCAACCTGTCTCAGGGAGACGCCGCCTTGGTGCTCTCTTCGTCTCAGTATGGCCAAGCGAGGGCAGCGAGTGGGATGTCCACTGAGTCTATGAGGAGTGACCTCAGCCTGAAGACAAAGTCCAACACCAAACCCATTGATGAGACTGATGTCGAAGAAGAGCTTCTCAGGTGACTATAATAGCCCCACCTCCACCACCCACATCAACCCCAGCATCTGTTTATATCCGCTTTCTGTTATATTAATTTTATATTCTGAGTCTGAAAATGTAGAGAAGATAAATTTAGTCAATTTCAGTGTTTTACTTTTCTAGCATTTATTAACCCTTTCAGTCCCGCACCCGGGATATCCTGGTTTATGTTGCGCGCACTCAGATCCAGCTCCCGGGATATCCCGGATTGCGCAGTCGCCGCACAATAACTCACTATCACGCTCGCACCAAATGCACTATGAAAACAAAAATACAGCACCAACTACAAGATCAAATTCGCCCTCTGTTGGTATAATTTAGAGAGGTATAGCAGACTGGCATCCGGTACTTTTTACACCTTCTGCTCCATGGTTGAGTCTGCGTGAAGTCCGAATCGAAAAAAAAATTGACGTAAAGGTTTTCTTCAAAATGTAGCTCGTCTGTGATTTCCTTTCTTGACTACTGGTGACTTAGCAAATACTATACTATTAATTCAGGTGTGTATATTTAGTAACCAATTCAGAAAAATGTGTTGTTTCGGTTGTTTTTTTGGAAGTATTTTGTATCGTTAGCGGAACTGTACACACATAATGAGTTTGCATTTCCACACATGTGTCACGAACGATGCACGACATGACCGTGTGGCCCTCTGCTTTTTTGCTATTTTTGTTTCCACATTTTCACAGATTCTTTGGCCTTAAAAATTTCCACAGTATATGTCTTTAGAAATGCCACTTATGGATTGATTTTCTAGGAAGTTAAAGGTCAATGAGGTCACAGAGGTCAATGAAACCCATCCAGAAATAAAGACAATTACCCGATGAACATTATCCCAACATATTGTAACAAAATACTTTATGGTAATTATTTAATGATTTTTTTAATGAAAACACTCAATAAATTTATGTGTTTGAAAGGAATACGGGATGGGGGTTAGCTGTGCCCAAAGTATATGGGACTGAAAGGTTTAAGTGAATTTGAAAGTGAGGGAGTGGCTTTTGAGGGCACCAGTGGAACTTTAGAGGTTTACTTTGCAAAATAAAAACTCAATCGGCGGATGGAATTAAATTAGGCTATGCAATGAGTAACGTGTACAGAAATGAAAGAATAGTACATTTAAATGGAATAATTAGTATCCTTAATGAGGGTAACTTTATAATTGCCACATTTATGAGGGAAAAGTGTGATGAGGTTTTCAGCTAGATCTAAACACTGCGAGGTCTGGTTCTCGATAATTTTACTGAGTCAAAGTCGAGTATCGACAATCAGGCCTCGCCCTTCATAAGCTGATTCAGCGCACTTTTATTCCCATTCACATAAATACATTATTTCTGTATTGATTGTCAGGCTGAATTTCCTCCGTAATCACAAAGCCATCACAGAGAAACTGCAGGCAGTCCACCGGATGTTGAATGCACTGCACAATATGAAAACTAAAGACCTACGAACGAGGGTGCCCCTCTCCCATGAAATGGTCAAGTTCCTCTACCGCCATGTTCCCTATGAAAAACCAGCTTTCAGGTACAAGCAGAACTAATTGTATACTCTTCTCTCAAAAAATAGGCCTATGTCAGGGCTCGAATTTCACACCGGACCCACCGCATGCCCAAGGCCAGTGTTTTTAGCGTTGGGCCAGTAAACTTACGACTGCACAAATCCGGCCGTCTTGCTTGATTTTTCAATGGAGTACTTCTCCTTATTTTTAATTTCATATGTTTAATTTGAGTCCAATAAGTGTAGTATTAACTTCTGTTTAGCATGTTCAGTGTGAAAGACTAATGAGATAAATCTTCTCATAGTGCATTTCCACAATAAAACAGTTTGGTTGTGACACTATGTGGATAGTTTTTTTCTTCTTCTCATTTTGATTCTGGTCTTGTAACAAATGTTCTGGTCCAGTAAAAAAAAAATCACACATCAAGCCCTGTGTTCTTGTGGGTTTTTTCCAGAAGTCCGAGCCCTACATGTTTCATGGGCACATACATTGTAAATTAAAAGATTTTGTTTAGCGTTGTATCTTGCAGATCAGTTTAGGTTGATTGGATGTAACACAAGTGTAAAGCTGATTTTAGTGATGTCTTTTCATTATGTTGTATGTCAGAATGACCTGTGATTAGTCAGGTATTTTTCCCCAGATTTCCGGATGTTCAGTCTCTCTTTTCCTTCAACATTTTACCCAGTTCGCTTCAGAATTTAAATCTTTCAATCCCTCTAGATTGTCAACAAAACTCAAGACATGTCTCTAAATTTTCATTGCCCAGGTGGCTAGTGCTCAGGTTCTTCTGTTTCTCGTACCCACTTTAAAGATAGATAAACCCTCACTAACCATACTAAATGTTTAATTCATTTTGGGGAGACAGTTGAGGAGTTTCTTGTCATTCAGACTTAGAATATTTTGAACAACCCTACGAATGAGCATGTCCGCGATCTCTCCCATGAATTGTTCAAGTTTCAGTAGATAAGCGTATCATCAGTAAAGAATTTGTTTTACATTTTTAGTCGACTAGCAAGGACCACTGGACAGCAGATGTCAATAGCTGCCCCGATGGAACTGATCCAATCCTCAGACACTGTCAGCTCCAGTGACTTGCATCCCACCGCTGCCACCAATATGAGCTCCAAGTGGACCTCCAAGTCCCACCTGAGCAACAAATCCAATGCTAGTGTTTTGTCAAAGCCAAATGAATTGCCACCACTGTCACCAACACCTGTGCAATGGAGAAAGTAAGAGCCAGTCGTTTTTGTCTTTAGGGAGAAAACAAAAGTCCTTGAAAAAAACCTGTGCAGTATTCTTGTTCTTGGGTTGTATGAATTCTTTTCTTATTGGAGCTTTTCTTTTAATGTCCTCTCAAGAAGCCATTAAAATATAATTTAATTGTGAAACAAAATCGCGTAATTTTTGTTTAATAATTTGGGTTTGAACAAAACAAAATTGACTGGAGCGGGACTTGAACCAACGACCTCCGGATTAACGTACCGGCGCTCTACCAACTGAGCTTTCCAGCCCTATGTTGGTGGTCTCCCTATTAGTCAATTTCTTTGTTCGGGGGTCAGAAGCCATACAATCGTTTTTCTTTAGTTAAATAACCCAATCAATTGAGCCCAGTCTTAAATGATCCTAGTCAATTAATTTATGTCAAATAATTCAAATGAACCCATTCCAATGAGCACAGTGGAGCCCAAATGAACCCAGTAAAATAAACCTTGTCAAATAATTCTTGAAATAATCCTAGTCAAAAGAACTCAATCAAATGAGCCCAGTCAATAGAACTCAAATGAACCCAGTAAAGTAAACCCCATAGAAAAATTATTATAGTCCAATCAACCCAGTCAAATTAATCCACTCATAAAAACTCAAAATGAACCAAGTCAAATATACCCAGTCAAGAGAACCCAGTCAAATGAGCCCAAAATAGCCCAGTAAAATAAACTAGTCAAATCAACCCAATTCATCTAGCACAGTTATAATGAGCCCAAATAATCAACCTTGTCAAACAATGTCAAATAATCCCATTCAAATGAACCCAATCAATTAGCTCAGGGCCCAGTTTCATAGAGCTGTGCCTAAGCGCAAAAAGTAGCTAAGCATAACAAAATCATGCTTACCAGAATAAGGTTACCAACTAAACTACCGAGTCACATGTACAACTTGTGACTGGTATCCTGCTCATTCCTGCTTAGCAGACAATTGTTAAGCAACATTTCTGCTTAAGCAGCTCTATGAAACTGGACCCAGTTATAAGAACCCAAATTAACCCAGTAAAATACCTTTTGTAGTCGAGCAATTGTTGTCAAATGAACCTAGTCAAATCAACCCAAACAAACGAGCCCAGTTATTAAAAAAAAAAATGGATCAAGTCAAATAATTCATGCCAGATATACCCGGTCAAATGAACCTAAACAAATGAGCCCGGTTGAGCACAAGTAAGCCCTGTAAATCTTTGTAGTCAAATGAACCCAGTCATATAATCTCATCCAGTTATATAAACCCAGTAAAATAAATCTTGTATAGTATTAAATAAACCTAGTCAAAACACCCAATCCACCGAGCTAGTTATAAGAAACCAAATAAACCCAGTCAAAATGAACCCAATCAAATGAGTCTAGTTGAACCCAAATATTATACCTTGTTGTCAAACACTTCTTGTCAAATAAACCCATGCAGTCAAATGAACCAAGTAAACTATGATCTTTGTCACATAAACTCACCTGATTGAACCCAATCAGATGATTCCAAGTTAATGATCTGTGAACCAAGTTAAATAAACCAAGTCAAATAAATTTATTGAAATAAACCAAGTCAATTGTGCCTTTTTTTTCTACTTCCGACCACAAAGTACCTTTTTCTTTCCTTTGGTAGATTTCGTCAGAATCTCCCCTCGTTGCACCACAAGCCGAGGCCATCCGATAAGGAACACAGGCTGGAAACATGGGAAGACTTTTTAGCCGCCCCTACAAGTAATGTGACTAGCAACCAACAGTCACACAGATTCAGTGTCTTCAGCCAAGGTGAGCCTATATCAGCCGTCTTAAGCCCGGTTCATACTTCCTGCGAATGCGAATGCGAAGTGAATATTGACGTCACAAATTCGCAACGAATAATTCGCAGCAGTTGAAATGTGCTCAACTCCTGCGAAACATTCGCTGCGAAAACGGCCGTGTAACGTCAAAATTCTCTTCGCATTCGCATTCGCAGGAAGTATGAACCGGGCTTAAGTCTGACATCATTTCCTCCCGAGGTGGTGCTCACTTCTTAGACGCTGGTTCACGCCACTTACATAACAACAAATCTGATCCTACACTCATAAAATAGAGCACAAACCTACACTTTTCAACATCAGGTGTCATTAACTATTTCATAGTTACCGCTATTTTTGCTGGATTTTGATACTAATTTTGACAGATTTTCATATCTAGCTTCTTTGATCTATGATGATATATTTTCTAGTTGACATACTTTGTTTGATTTGGAATTGAATCTTCTTTGTGTAAACTAAATCGCAGGCCCAGGTCACATCAACCCACACTCATTTGGCTTCAATAAGTGGACCAACGCTCATCATCGTCACCATCCTGACCCTCACCACCATCATCCTCACCACCCTCATCATCACCATCACCATCAGACCACGCATAGACAACCCTACTGGATGAGTGCAGCAGTTTCTAGTGCAGACAAAGGTATGGCCAAGTCCAACATAACGTTGTATACAGGTGCCACCCAAATCATCATCATCAGGCCTAAGAAACACATTTATGTTTCCTGTAACCCGGATTGACCATACAAAAATGTGTCGACCGCAAACAAATGTTTTCAGTAGTTTGAAAAGTTTCCTGACCAACTGCATGCTTCACTACCATACCGCCAGAAATCAGAACTTAACTAAAATATTTTATCAAATCTGATTCTGAAAATATAAGAATCCCTTGATCATATCCCCATCCCGTACATTTTTCACTTTGCACACTCACCTATACCGAGTCCCCCTTTGTTGCCACTTGCGAACATGTTACAGGAAGCAAAAATACATTTTTGTTAGGCCTCCTCACCAATTAGCCCCATAGAGAGATGCTATATTTACTTCATAAAATGTAATATGTTTGGAAGACATTGGACATTTTGGGAAAGCTTTCACCACTAGTAGCTGTTAGGTGTGCATCGTTAACATTACTGGTAAGATTGAAAAGATAATATTTACAAATGTACACTCACATACATTTATTACTTGATATAAAGATGGTCTTGGAGGAAAACTTTCCTTTAAACATTTTTGCCTGAAAATGGTGTTTTTATTTTTGAGAAATGAGAAAAACAATTATTGTTTATCTGTATAAGAGTAAGAAAACAGTGAAAACAGTGGAACTGGGTTTTCCACTATATTAGTTTCTTGACTCCGATGACCTGTATGTTAAGAGGGCACACAAAGCGTGGGAACTGGTCTTTGACAATTACCGATGTTGGCTGATTGCAAAGTTGCATGGACCAAATTTTCCCCTGTAACTAATTAATTAATTTATAGTGTTTAATTACCTACCAACTATCACTGGCGGATTTCTTTCATGCAATAAAGTAATGAAAGCTTTTAACTTTCAAATTGACCCCAAATTGGACAAGGCACCTTTAACAAAAAGACATTTATCAGATGTTAACCCCCCCCCCCCCTTGACACGCAGTGAAGAGGATGGCCCAGTCGTCAGGCAGCAGTTCCCTGATGGATCGAGACTCGGGATCCAGAGACTACCTTAGAGGTACTTAAAGAGAACTTTCAAGAGGTGCAGAAGAAGATGGCTAGAGAGGCAGTCACAGATATAGAGAGGATGGAGAGGTAGGAACTACATTACACATTGAGCCTCCCCCTCTTAGTAACTCCGCCTAACCCCACAGGCCTGGAATTTCATCTGTGAGAGGGCAAGGCCATTTTCAGTTTGCAAAGGGCACGTGTTCCATTGAAAAATTTAAATGTACATGGGGAACTTTTGAAGGGGCACCAAGGCCAAGACCAAGGCAACGTACATGTAAGTCATGGCCTCCTTGCCCTTTGTGAAATTCAACGCCTGTGCCCTGCCTCTCCACATCCAGGGAAGGGCCCATAACACGTTTTTCTTTCTTTATGTCAACGGAAAAAACAAACGAACAAAAACACCCACGATTACTTTTTTGTTATATCCTTTGGTAATTCCAAACCAAGGGATCCTCATAAAAATGGCTGGCACTGTGACCAGTAGTGGGCCTGAAGATACCCCTGTAGAAAAGATGATGAAGAAATGTCAGTTTGGATGGGAAAGGAAAGACCTTGAAAAGGGATACCCAAGCAATCGGGGCCCAAATTCATAGAGCTGGTTAACTGCCAATCGTTGTGCTCACTGTGCGAGTTTCCATTTCATAGCGCTGCCAACTGCAAGTACACGAAAAAGGCATGCTAACCTTCTGTGCTACTGTATGAAAAACAAAATGACGTAACAATGCAAAACCAAGGTGAATGTGCAAGCTGACTGCATAATTTTCTTGCTGACCTGTGAATTATGCTTAAGCTTAAGATTTGTTTTCTATAGTTTGCATGAAGGTTAGCTTTACCGTTTAAAAGCAGTGCTATGCTAGAAAATTCGCCCCTGAATGAAAGTGAAAATTCAAATCGGTTCGGGATTCAAACCTACCGGTCACAGAGGTAAAAGGCAGGGGAATAAACCACTAACCCAATTTGAATGCCTCAGCATGTTACCCTAGCAAAGAAATTTATCAACAAATTAGCCAAGCACAATAATGACTTTGCTCACAGGAATAAGGTTACCAGCCAAAATACAATTCCACATTATGTATCCCTGACTGGTTTCCTGCTATTTTTGTTTTGGCTCAGCAGAAAATTGATCAGCAACATTTTACTGCTGAAGAAGCTCTATGAAATTTGGGCCGGGATTAAGAGGTTTTTCGCTAATCACCAAAAGTACTCCTTACTTTGTCCTCAATGGAGCAGTAACAATATACATTTTGTGTCTGCGTAGAGAGCGCTGCAGAAATTTTCGCCAGAAGTTCTACGCAGCCAATGAGCACCCAGTGATGGAACTTGCCGTGAAGCACATGCGTGAAGCTCCTCAAATCAGCCGCCAACTTGCCATGGCGGAAGACAGCGACTTGAAAGAAATTAAGCCCTCAAAATGGTGAGCAGATAATTATTTGTTTTTTTTTCTAAGATTATTATTTTAAAAAAGTAGTCATTGGCCTGACGTTTTGACCCAAGCAGAGTCTTTCTCTCATTTTAGCCTTCAAGAAAGACTCTGCTAGGGTAAAAATGTCAGGCCACTTACTTCTTTTTGCATTTATACCATTGGTTCTTTTGGTTGGTAAGCAGTTTGCAAACGCTCATTCTATTTTCTCATTTTTAATACCAGTCATATGTTTTTTTTGTATCAGTACAACATTAACTTCAGAAGCCTTCAACAATTTTTATTTAGAATATTTATCTTGACTCCGAATGTCCAGGTATATTGACTTGAAGGCAGAAGCTATAAACATCGCTGGTCCAGATGACCCCACAACCAACGACCTACTGCAGAAACTTGCTAGATGGTCCCTCGAAGATGCCAAGTCCATCCCTAATGCAAAGGTGAGTTTGCAGTTAAGAAAGCCCTGTTTTGAACCAAGACCAGGTTATCTAAAATCCTGGCATCCTTTACCCATAAACCCAGCTGTACCTATACACACCCAAGCCTTGCCTCTTGATGTGATGCTCTTCCCACCCTTAATCTCTTATTAACTAACATGATGCACCCCCATCTTACCCCCCATTTCCTTATCTTACATCCCATATCCGAAAGCCACATCTTATATCTAATACGTCTATACAACCACAACCCCTTATCAACCCAATGCACCCCATCTCACTCCCCCCTCCTTGCACCTCTATCCCACCCCTCGCTTTGAGAAACGTTTGCTATGCCCATACCACCATAAACCCTTTTAAATGCCTGAACCAATGCATCCCACCTATCTCACTCCCCCACCCCTCCTTGCACCTCTCTCTCACCCCTCTGGAAGAAACTTTGCCTCTCGGTTGTGTCCATGCCACTGCAAGCCGTTAATGCCTGACCCAATGCATTCCATTTCTCTCCTCCCCATTGCTTTGCCTTTTGGTTATGTCCATACCGACACACACCCGTAAAAGGGACAGGTTACCTTGGGTTGGGCGATTTGGGCTATAAAAAGAGTTTGATATGAAATGAATACGGTTGGAAAGATGTTTAAAAGTAGAATGATAATCCACACAAACATGCCTCACAATTGTGTGGTTTTCCTTTTACTTCGGGAACTAACGAGGTGTGCCATTTTTAGAACCAACTTTTTTACTCCACAAAATGGCGGACTGTGTTAGTTCACAAAGTAAAAGGAAAAACCATACAATTTCTAGGCCTTTTTGAGTGGATTAATTATTAGGCCTATATTCAATATTCTACTTTTAAAACGTCTTTCCAACCTTATTCATTTCCTAGACAATTTTTATAGCCCAAAGTGCCCAATCCGAAAGCAACATGTCCCTTTATTAGTGCCTATAACCCACTGCACCCCATCTCACTCCTTTCCTCCCCCTTCTTGCACACCTCTCTCTCTCTCTCCCCAAGGAGAAGCTGTGCCTCTTGGTGATGTCAATGCCGGCCAGTGAGCTCCTAACCATTGCTATGCAGCAGGCTGTCCAGTTTGTCTTAGACCATATCTTGTGGGCACCTCATAATAGTTTCTCTCAGTGGCTGCACCATCGGAAGATACCTCTCATAACCCAGACCGCATCCACCATCCATTAAAGCCCAACAAACTGACAAACCACCCAATAAATTTACCAGGGAGTTACTATGTTAGCAATCTGCTTAGTAGGAGCAGGAAGATCGTATCGTCAAGTCAGTGGAAAAATGTCGAACATGTATCTCCTAAAATAACACTTACCTTACATGCAAGTTTGAAACTGTTAAAGCCTTACATGTACAAACTGTACCTCGCTTAAAATAGCCCAGATGTACAGACAAAACAAGTATGGGTCGAAATACAACAGTTTTTGCAAGGAGCATTTTCGTGCCGGATACACGACAATGTTGCAAAGTCGAGTGCAACAGGTTTGCACTGACATGATGATATTACGGTAGTATGTATGACTGCATCCACCATCCATTAAAGCTCACAAAACTACTTGTAACAAACCACCCAATAAATTAGATTTACCCAACACGTTGTGTCAGTGAAAAAATGTTGTACATGTAGCTCCTAAAGTAGCATTTACCTTACGCGCATGAAAGTGTCAATGCTGTAAAAATAGCCCGGATGTACACACAAAACAAGTATGTGCCGAGATACAACGTTTTTGAAAGGAGCATTTTCGTGCCGGATGACAAGACAATGTTGCAAAGTCGAGTACAATAGGTTTGCACTGACGTGATGGTAAAACATTAGTATGCAAGTTTTACACATGTGGCTTAAATCTTCTTTAAAAAAAACATACGCTTACATCATGTACATCCTCAATTTGCTAACCAGTATGCGTTAAGCAAATACTATCAGTTAAAAAAGGACGAAATGATGCAATAAAGTTTTCAAATTGACGGTGGGCTCGATCATTTTATTACAATTTCACGCTTTACAAAATTACGTTCAGTGACCAACCCATTAAAAAAAAATTGTATTTGCAAAGACTACATCATTTCTATTTAACACTGAGCGTTTATTATAAAAGAGGGAAAAAGAAATTACTTTTTACTGTAAAAACTTGTCAAACCTTTAGTTAAACAAACAAAATTAAAAAAAAATGTTTTGAAGTTCCATAGTGGTTCATTTTCAGGGCTCGATTTTTACACTGGATGGAAGGCCCAAGGCCAGTAATTTTACACTTAATGGCAGTCCCAAGGCCAGTGATTTTAGTGCTGGGCCAGTAATCTCACAACTGGACGAGTCCATCAGTCTTGTGTTTTAAATTAAATAATAATACTTCACTGCATAAAAATGTATTTTTTATTTTTTATTTATTTATTTATTTATATATATTTTTTTTAGGTGGGGTCTTGAGCTAAAACCCAGTGGTCTTGTCAAGTTCCCCCTTAAGTTCGGGCCCTGCTTTCACTGTAATAAAGTACATTAAATAGTTGCAAGCCCACACAGCTGACACCGTGATGCACATGTTTGTCAACCCCAGAAGTCAAGGACTTCTCTTTATAATTGTTAATCCATTGTTTGGACTTATTTTTTTTTTTTTAAAGATCTCCATTGGTTTTGTACACTACATTCTGTAACCAGACAAAATATCCAAATCACTTTTGTTAAAGTCATCATTTGGGTTTGTATGTACACCCCTTGCACAGACCAGGCATAGTATTCTACTTTATAGTCTGAGTTATGATTTATTTTGCCCTTGTAGGGAAACAAATCAGAAACATTGATTTTATAGCCATCGCCATATGTACATGTAGGTCAGCAGGCCTTCAACTCAATAAAATGTTCCTATTCCCCCCCCCCCCCCCCAACCAGGACCATCATGCCTGGTAAAGCGACTATGGGCCATTAAGGTACATGAATACTACATTTAATGAATGCAATAGTTAGAATACTTTCATGAGTTGACAGATGGAATGTTGCATTCGACCAGGTGAAACCGAGTTGAAAGGAACATTCCAATCTCTCAATGTATGAAAACATTCTCTCCGTTGCATCGTAAATGCAAAACATTCATTACTTGTTGTTGCTATCCAAGTAGGACTTTGTCATTTGGAGGAAAATTCTAATGTTCATCCACTATGTCAGCAGTGTATAACGAGTGCATGCGCATGTGTGTGGTCGAGAATGTAATATTTAGCAACAAAGGATGGGACGAAAAGGTACAGCTTAGGACGTACTGTATGTTATGGTCTGAATAATGAATGCCGTGTGACCAACAATCCTCCAATCAAATGACCAGGATCCACTTGGGTGTTGTTGTATTATCTCAAATACCAATATTCTACACTGCCTTTAATAAAGTTTTAACAACATAAAGAACATTTTAATATTAATATTTAATTCAGCCAATGGTCAGTCAGTGCATACAGTACAATTAGGCGAGAAAACAAATTCTGCTCAGAATACATAGTACGTGTATTATATTGCAAATGCAATAATACAATCTTAAAGACATGGTTGAGTTCTGGCATGTCTGGTCTCAATTTCAAAGACCCTCGTAAGCAGATTGCTCAACAGAAATAAGCAAAGTACGAGGGGAACCAGTCAAAAAACAGTAAACATTACATAGTAAAATGGCTGATAACCTTTTTATGGTAAGCAAAATTGTTATGCTGAACTACTGACATTAGGCCCTGGTTCTTATCAGGAGATAATAAACTGGTTATTTTTAGAGTAAAAATTGTTGTTGATTGGTACAGTATAATGTAATTTAGCAGATTTTGTTGCCAGTTGTCCTGAGATCTATAATTGCTGGTACTGTATATAATGTTAGTTTAAAGCCCCGTCTCGTGAGGCCAGCTTAGGCAGAAAATATTGCTTAACAAATATCTGCCTGGTAATGACAAGCAGGGAACCAATCACAAACTGTGCACAAGACATTGCATTTTGGTCGGTAACAGCTTTATGGTAAGCAAAATTATTTTATTTAAATAATTTTAATTATTGTTTTTTTAAGTAAATTTGTGCGCATTTTAAAGACTGATTAAAGCAGGAAATTGGGCCCAGTACAATGTGTTTAAACTGAATCATACATGTGCGTTTAAAATGGAAAAACAATTTTCCACGCTTTAAGACTCTTGTTGGACTACATGTAATTGACTCTGGCATAGATAAAAGCACCAGCAGGTCACAAGACAGAACCTTCCAAAAAACTGGTACAGGGTGCACAATTGACAAAAAATGGATTGGTTGGTAACATTTTCCAACTTTGTACAATGTACATGTAGCTCTAACTGGCCACTGTTATGCTGTGTGCATTTGCTTAGAAAAACGAAAGCACTTCATATTGCCCTGTGAAGTGTGACCTGCCAGACTGCAACTAATGCTGCCAACTGACTGTCATTTCAGTCTTAGTTTTGAACTGGAAAGTCAATGTGAAAACAAGAGCTTATTTTTGTTTCAAGCGAGAACTTTTTACAATTTCTCCGGCCCTGCATAAACTATCCTTCCAACTTGGTTACAAAAGGATGAACCATAAGCGCTGAATTCTGCTCTCCCACTCTTTTCAGAGCTACATATGTACCACTTCATCCACAAACAGACAGAGATCAATAACCCAAATAAATTATACAAATATTAACCATTTACAGAATACACATTTAGTATACATGTAGGCCTAAATACTCAACTTATAATTTATTGATTTTTTTCAGAAAAAATTGGAGTTCCTATGGCTCTTTTTGTAAAGCTTTTCAGAGGTAATTCATGTAATTTGAAATATCATGTCAGTTTCAGGCAAACCATACACGTACAGTGTTAATTACACAGCATAATTGCAGGCCAAATTAAAGGCACAACCCACTTTGTATGACTTATGGGGACACTACATGATGTACATTTTACAATAGGTGGCAGTAGACTTGGGCCCAATTGGCGGCTACAGCTACGGCTACGACTGTTGCTAAGGGTGTTGCTTAGGACGTTCTACATTAAGACTATCCTATATTCCTTTATGTATGTACAGTGTAATACACTCATGTACACTTCAAGGCCTGATGACACAGTGATCCAGGCATAGCCACAGCCACCATAGCATTACAAGGTAAATCCATTGTTCATGGAAATGTGAGCATGCTCAGAGACCCATATCATCGAAATCTACCAGGTCCAAAATTATCAAAATTATCAAAAACATTTCACTAAATAGTTGAAACACAAAATATCCTACCTTTATCAAGTTTTTTATTACTGTAAAAAAAAGAGTACACAAATAAATTTATAATCTCTGAGTGAAGCTGTTAATAGCATTAACCTATTTGAGGTGAATTAAAGAAGGGGATACTCATTTGAATAGAATACATGTGAAATAAAATGGTAATTTAAACACTCCAATCAAAAATGAATAATTTTATTCACAATACTTTTCCACAATTTCAACTAACCTTGGTCTGTATTTTGTTTGATTACTATTTTAGTAAGTTAGGAGTTGAAAATATTAACTTCCTGGGAGTGCTGGCTTGGCAGAGTCCCAAATCCATCAAAATAATGATATACATCAGACATGTCAGAATTTGAATCATCACCAACATAATGGCAATGACATCTGGGCCCGATTCCGTTTAAGGGAGCTCTGAAGATTTTCGGGCGAATGAATAACTTGGTACATGTGTCCTGCCTGGTTGTAAGTGTGACGGGATAAGCCACGCCCACTTCACATAAACTGACTCCAACGATTACCTAGGGCTTTTTCTCAACCTGGGCTTAGGCTCGGTCTCCGGCTCAGGGCAATGTTTGAGTGTTTGAACCACCGTGCAACTGCTCCAAAGTTGATAATGGGGCTCAAGCGAGAGCTGGAGCCCAAGCCGAGGTTTGGGAAAAGGCGAAGGCCCATGGATGTATTGAGCTAGAAGGAGAATTTGTATGAGGATTTATGCAAGAAAAGTTTAATGACTCAAGGTCTTCTCAGAATTATAAGAAACTTCTTTGAATGATGAAATGGGTGATAATTACACACAGACGCACATGTATGTCACCTTTGGAGTGATAAGTAGAGTAGCAAAAACTTTGGGTATGCAGCAGATATGTCTCGCACTGACTTACCAACAGGATTAGGGGTAGTCCAAAAGTGTTCAACATTTTAAAGGTCATACAGAGAATCCTACTTTTTAAAAATTTGTCCACACTCGGAAAGTTTGTAGCAGTGCAGCTTTATGTTGCATATTGAAAACTGATTTGATGTGCTAGACTGAATTGCCCTTCCACATCACTGAGTGATTAATGAGTCGGTAGTCAAGCAATCACCAATAAGAATATTCCACTTGCACAGTGCTGCAAAGTTCTTCTTATTGGTATTATTAATGCTAACAAGAAAATATACATATGCTGTTTAATGTGTTTAAGTTACAAGTTACTGCTTGCATGTACATTTGAAATCCTCAGACTATATAGATAATTGCTATCAAAATGGTTCGGGCAAGCTTTTAATGCAACCTCCAGATGAGCAAACCATGGTACCATTGTGCCATCCACACTCATTCAGAATTGTACAGGTGTTCGCCATCTCTTTTGTAACTACAGCAACTATCTATAGACTGTGCAAGTCTTGCGCGTATTTGAATATTGGGATCTGTTAAAGTGCGTGAGTTTGTTTCTTTAACGCGTTAAAGCAATGTACGTGGGTGGGACCACAGTGGTCCCAAAAATGTTCGAATACGCGCGAGACTTGCACAGTCTATACAGTCTGAGGAATTCAAAGTTTGGGTTAACTTGTTACATGGCAAGCCATTGCACCAGACATTATTCAAATCTAACTTTCAAGTGGCTTATTTAACGCATAACCAATATTTTCTATTGACAGCTCAAGAGAAACTAAAACCAGTGGAGCCATCTGTTCTTTGTAGCAGGCTTCCAGATGTCTTGCTGAGAGCCTGTGCTAGGTTCTGTAGTTTCCAACACCCCTCCTCCTGCCAGTCAAACTTGTTAGCTTACTGGGAGCCAGTAACTAGTGGAACCTTCCTGTACTGTGTAACTCAGGGGGTTTTCTCGCTCACTCACGTAAGGGTTTGAAACTAACCTTGACTTGGGTCAAACATCAAGGCTCTCATGTAACATTGACTGCAGTAACCCATACGATGCATTGATGATTCCCCAGGAAATGAGGGCCCGGCTGAAATTGAGCTGTACCCCACGAAACATGGCCCGCCACCTGCATCCCCTCTCATTATACACAATGTTGAATGTCCTCCACAAAGATAGGAATTCACCGTCCACTTTGGATTGCATCCTGGTCTTGATGACGTTGAGTGGGAACCAAATTGTACTCAGCGAGGCCCCCAGGATAGCACCACTCACAAAATCCATGCTAATCTGATGGAGACAAATATTGTGTGGGTTTATAAATAACATGTCTTTCGCTTGAACACAGAAAAGAGTTACTGTCTGCACAGTGAGTACACTGAATTTCGGGAAGCGGTTTTACCCCTAAGGTACCAGCCAACATTGATAATTGTCAGTGACCAGTATCTGCACTTTGTATAGGCCTTCATTATACATGTACATGGAATTACCAACATGTGAAAGTTTAAGCTTAGCTGGTCATCAGAGTCACAAGAAAATAGTACCCAAAAACATTTTTATTTCACTGTTTTCAAAAATAGAGTTTTGGATTCACCACATCAAAACTAATTGTTTTACTCATTTCATAGAAACTTTAGCATAACAAGCAAAAAATATTTAGAGGAAAGTTTCCCCACCTTCACCAACTTTATACCATGTAAAGTATGTGTAAATTTGTGAGCACTTGCACTTTTAATCTAACCAATGTTGTGCGCACCTTTAATCACTTCACATCCCATAATGAGTGTATCCGCCAATTTTTTTCAGTGGACTGGCCTACAGCGGACGGTTTATTACCATCTGAACAAGTTCAGAGTGCCCTCCATTTTTTGCTGGCAGCAAGGAGGTTGACATGAATCTACACAAACAATCCATTGTGTAGCATACACAGGGACACACCTACTATGCTATGCTTCATTTCACTAGTACACAGAGGGACAGAGGTACTGGCATTCATACATCGTAATATTCCTTTTTCTGTGAGTTATTGTGTAATTTCCAATTCAAGAACTTAGAATCATTGTTATACAAATAATATTTAAGGTAATTGGGGAAAAATAGGCAGGCCCTGCTTTAGAACCAAAATAATTTTTTGTTTGTTTTTCAGTTATGAGAAGTCCCTGACTTTGTAGCACCTTCAGGGAAGGAGGGTGGAGTGGGGTTCAATTGTCAGTGTGGATCACCAAACAGTACCTTCTCAGCCCTGGATGCATCCTTGGGTACCAGCTCTTGCAGTTGCTCTCGCACTGTAAAGAAGATTGCGCTGCTGGGTCCGTTGCGTAGTAGGATGGGTGTCAAGCCACGGTAATACTCGTGCAGTCCGTACCCCCGTAGTTGACGGAATACTTGGAAAGTATTGTTAAATTTCTCGCCATGGCGGTGATCTTGGAGGAGAGTCTGGACACGCTCAAAAGGAACTAAAACTGCCTCTGTCGAGCCTGTATAAAAAATAAGTAAAATATCAGGTGATAAATCCCATGAGAAACTGACTTTGTAAATGTTAATTCAGTTTTGGGGGAAACAGAGTTAAACTAACTACTGAACTAGGATGGGATTTGCATCAGCAACCTCCAGACTCCTACTGAAATAAAAACTGGTCCCTGTACTGCATACCAGGTTGTGTGTAAACTTTGGTGTGATCCCTGGTTATACGGCATTTTAAAGTAGAATGGCTTCTGACTGGCACCCCCGAAAAAAGATGTTGACAAAATAGGGTGACCGCCATTGCCAACATTAGGGCTAGATAGCTCAGTTGGTGGAATGCCAAAATAAACAGATGACGCATTTCCACGAAGACCCCTGCAACTTATAGTGTTCCAGTTCCAGCAGGATCCAGTGAAGTGCATCAACAATGTTGAAATGGTATTTCCCCAAATGGCTGATACACGTACAATTCACATAAAACATATCAAAAAAAAAAAAAAAAAATGAATGTAGATCATGAATGCAAACCTTTTCCATAACTTTGTTCACTGACCTGACAGTAAAGCTGCAAAGACTTTAGCAGTTGCCAACGGGCAGTCGATATGACTTATGATGATCCTGGTGTACTGGTCGTAGAGTCCGAACATAAGCGACAAGCCGGACATGCGTTGTAAGAGAGGGGGAAGCACTCCTTTGTACAAGTTTCGAAGGCCTTCTTTCTTCATCTGGCGTATCGCTTTATGCATCCTAATGCTGTGAAGCTGCTGACGGAAGATCACCTTATTGACGGGGAACGTTACGATAATGTTAACAAAGGCGGCCCCCGCACCGGACATGTATTCAACCCAGTCTGGTTGGTTTGTAACGTTCGTGAGAACCTGGCTTCCAGCACTGGAAATGAGGTTAGGCACCGGGAGGGGGCTGTTTGCGAACAGAACCCCGTTCTTGTTATTGTCATTTTGGGTGTCCTTGAGTTGCACATGTTGTGATTCTTTGCCCATGTTATGGGTCGGTTGCGATGTGTTGCATTGGTATCCAGCCTTGATGTCATTTGGTTTTCAGTGACGGCAGAAAGAATACCCAGCAGGGTACCAGGATGATAATTACAGGTGAGAATCCAAATTCCCCTTGGCGTTCCCTTTTTAATGTTAAATGCTTCTGTAAAGGAAAGGAAATAAAAAACAAGTTACAAAAAGTAATTATTGGAAAAATACCCGTCACCGGTAAATTTTTAGTGTACACTATAAAGCTTTTTTACAGATATTGCCCTCCATCCGAACACAAGTAGCCAAAATTGTATAAGGTTTAAAATGCCTTCCAATCCCGATTGTGAAGTGTGGCATGTTTGGGCCAAGGGTCGTCAGAGTGGAAGGCGCGAGGATCCGAGTAACCTCTCATCTCTACCTCGTACCCGGAAGTCTTCCTCGTGCTGTCTTCGTTCTGTAGGAGAATGTCCTGATATTTCCAAATCCTGCATTCAGGCTGGTGACCGAGCTTTTTGTCTGCCCCAAAGCTACGGAATAAACTTTCCACTCATGTTAGAAATTCTACTGGTCTCACTCCTTTTTAAACGGCCCTCAAGACTCATCTTTTCTCTGCTCGCATGTAATCTGGGTTTCTCCAGTATGCTCCTTCCCCCCCCCCCCCAAGATGACAATAAAATACCTACATGAATGTACCTAAACAATTGATATACAATTACCTAAAAAGTAAAATGTGTATTACTGAAGTTGTTATAACAACTATGTAGTAGTAGTAGTACACAAGTTTATACAAAGTTGTATGTTATGTTAGAAATGTAACTTATTATTAAAATATTAATATTATTATTAAGCCTCTAGAGTTTTTATGAATTAAAGGTAAACGATTTATCAACAGTTTTCCTTTTCTTAAAATCTCCTGTGCAAAAATGCTCACCTCGAATCTCGAAAGAGTTCACGATCTTGTCTCGTCGTGGACGTTCTTCAGCAGCACTCTAGAACTAGAGCACATTATGAACTGTTGAGAATAGTTCATTCATCAGCAGTACCACTTTATACGCTCATTTTAACCAAAAGGGAACAGCGTCTGGGTTTCAGGTCAAGGTTTGCGTCTAAGTTGAAGGTGATTTCGACGGGTGACAAACCAGCGTTTTTGCTACTCCGAA
The DNA here is from genome assembly GCA_023634235.1 of Pisaster brevispinus. Lineage (NCBI taxonomy): Eukaryota > Metazoa > Echinodermata > Asteroidea > Forcipulatida > Asteriidae > Pisaster > Pisaster brevispinus. Next base: position 2,551,484 of record JAMKCF010000026.1, read on the forward strand.
TCGCCGCACTCGACCGTCACACTCACCGTCGTCCTGCTGTGCTAGCTGGATAACCGATCAACATTAATTACTAAAATTAGTCAAGGCGCCGTTTGTTTTGGAACATCGTTTTAACACACGTGGGTGCCTACACAACTGAGATGGTCTGCCTTCAAAATGACACAGTCAATTGTTATTCAAGGTAAACAAAATTCTAAAAAATTACCGATAATGTAAACATGTCGTGTGTTTACCGCTGTCTATCAGTATCATTCATAATCATAGTGTACAACTCAATGAAACCATCCATCATGTCCATCCATCCTTTGAGTTCATGCTTTTTTGAGATGGTGTTGACTGTTGTTGGCACCTAGGCTAGACTAGTCAGCTAGCTAAGTTAAGGTATGGAGATGGAGCAATATTTCTCCATGGTTAAGGCCAGGTTAAAGAAAGATGGGCCAATGCCCCAGCCCAATAAATGGGTACGTTTTTGTACAGTACTCGACCAATTAAGATAAGTACACCAATTCACTCATTTGGGTCTCTACCACACACAACCTATATGTACCTGACTACCGGGGGGGGGGGGGCTGAGTGGGTTTGGGACGATTGTCAAGTTGGGGCGGAACATCCACATGGTGTCCCCTCTTCCCCCACCGGCTTGGCAGACTGGGCACTGGTTAATTTAATAATCATGCCAATGACTGAGGACCTGTGGGTAGAGAGATAGAGGGATGGGTGGGGTGGGACTTGGTTGGTGCTGGGGGGGGGCACCATTGAATTTCGGGACAGCAAAGTTGAATCTTAAAACAATAAAAGTTAGAAGTTTGAAGAAGTTGAAAATTAAAGTTTTGTTCATGCCGGTCTAAAACTGTAGTTAGTATAAGTGGATCAGGCAGTCTATGGCAAATGTGTTGCCAAGCTGATTCGGATTTAAAACTTAACACTATAGTGCACTATTTTTAATTAAATAACTAATTTTTTTAACAAATTAAATGTAGCCCTGTAGCAGTTTGAACAGTTGAATATGTGATTTTATTATACCGAAGAGCAAGAGTTGCGACATTTAGTCTAATATTTTAAAATTGTATTCACATAAAAAACTAAAAAGGCCATCACGTTAAAAAGTCTACAGCCGTAAACCAACATCTTCAGTCAAGAATAAGGACTAATCACACTCACAATAGATGCAATCATAAGTGTTTTATAAAATTGTGCTAATTCTGTGTCTGTAGCATTTGCGGTAAACAAACTTTGCTTTCTTCTGTTGCTGCCTGCACTTTCTCACAAAAATTTTTTTTTAACATTAAATTTTTTCTTTCTTCTTTTTACATAGTTGGACAATGTGGAAATCAGGTAAGACAATTTAATTTTGTTTTGTTTTTTGAGACAGAAGTCATTTTATCTATCAACCACTTCATGTTGGATGACGTGTGTACCTGATGACACGCAAACATTTTTTGGGACTGGCCTCCAGAGTAGATGTTTTTTACAAGGCCCTGAACAACTTCGGAGCACCCTCTATTTTTTCCAGTCAGTGGAAGGCTCCTGTACACTGAGGCCATGAAGGCCATGACCTCCATGACCTCTGTTACCTGCCTTGGCCTCGGTGCCCTTCTCATAGACCTTAAGCTTTTTCAGAAAGCCATTTTTTTAGAAACAATACTGTGACACTATAATAGTGGCTTCTTACATAGCGCTCATATCCGTCACTTAGTGACAGTCAAGGCGCTTCAACATTCAAAATTTTCCTGCAAGGTGTGGGGCTACATTTTCGAAGTACGAGACCGTTTTCGTTTACATAGCACCGTGTAATGTTTTTTTATACAAGGTGCTGTGGCGCAATATGCAGCCAACCAATCCAGGAACACCGGGGCGAACCCCTTCACTTTTCGATAAGTGCACTGGGTTCTTTTACGTGTATTACTCAACACACAGGACCAACGGCTTTACGCCCCATCCGAAGGACGAAGAAATAATGGTTAAGTGTCTTGCTTAAGGGCACGAACTTGTCCTGACCGGGACTTGAACCCACACTCTGCTGATCAGAAACACCAGAGCTTGAGTGCGGTGCTCTTATCTGCTCGGCCACGACAGGCCACAACACTATTGCATACATATAGTAAGTTGCAAATCTGTTTACAAATATACAACCAAACAAAACAGTGCAAACCTAGTCCTATAGTGTCTGGCCCATATCTCAAAAGGCTAATAGAAGTGCGTTTGCCAAATGAAAAAGAAACCCGTTTTGAACTTTCTGCATCCGCTGGATTCCCCACTTGACAAAATCCAAAGGTGTTTCCCCCCCCCCCCCCCCCACCCCAAGACTACTGTGTTAATCTCAAACATGGAAATAACCCTGTAAAGTTTTAGTAGAGTTTATGCCTACATTCTTCATAGAAATGCCTTTTGCAAAAGTTGTAGAACTTTCCAACAATCTTCAAGAACAAAGGTGTAGGCCAAAATCTTGAAGTTGTGGTCTGATTTTTCTACTATCACAGATTGGATGCCGGTTCTGGGATCTAGCACTGAGAGAACACGCAGCACACAACAAGAAGGGTGTTTATGATGACTCACTGAGTAGCTTCTTCCTCAACGTGGATTCAAGGTCAGTGGTGCTGCCAGAAGGTTTGCTGACCTTTGCACTTTGAATTGTTATCACTAAAGGGTGTGCAAAACGATGGTAAAGTTGAAAACAAAATAAATAATCACAGATTTGAACTTGCATGGTATAAAGACAGTCGGGGTGGAAAACTTCCCTTGAAATATATGCCAGAAATGTTTTTGAGGAATTGGTAAAACAATTGATCTCCCAAGACCAAAACTTGATGATTGAAAACAGCAAAACCATATATGGTTTGCACTTCTTTTTCATTTGACTCCAATGAGCTTACATGTACATTTTTACAGGCTTGTTATTTCATGTACCTCTGTTGGGTCACATACGATGAGGACTCTTTTTTTTTTGACAATTAGTAATCCAATGCTAAAATTAGTAGACACTAGCCTGTGGTGCTAGCCTGTGGTGCACTGGGTATTTCAAGCCCTTGGGGCTACTGCCCATTGCTAGACTCAGGACAATGGCCCAGTAGGTATTTCAAGCACTGGGGTTTACTGGCCAAATGTTACAATTACTGGACCCTGGCCAGTGTTGCTTTTGGGTTTTTCAAGCCCTAGGTGTTACAAGCGCAAATATAATATACTGGACGCAAGTAGTTGAGTAAATGCACATTTAGATTTTTGGAACCCTTGGGGTTGCTGACCCAGTGCTAAAATTACTTGACATTGGCCAGTGTGCAGTGAATATTTTGAGCCCTAGTTGGTTGCTGGAATCACGTCCAGACCAGTTCTAAAATTACTGGACTCTAAAATTACTGAGCACTGCTAGGAAGTGAGAAACAAAATGATGGGGCAATCCCTCCGAATTGCAGTTCCTTTGTGTGCATTGTTATAAAAGAGGAAATACCTAGTGCAGTATTAAAATTGGTGGTATTTGTTTTCATTCTTTAGGTATGAAAATCCGGTCAGCATTGGGGTTGGTGATGGAAAAAGCAAAGTTCGAACTCTGAAAGCTAGAGTGAGTCGCATACAGGTTTTATATTTATTTGATTTAAATGTATCTTTGTCAAGGACTTTTAAAAAATAATTGTTGGTTGAACAGAGACAAATTGACTAGAGCGGGACTTGAACCTGCGACCTTCAGATTAACGAACTGGCGCTCTACCAACTGAGCCATCTAGCCCTAATGTTGGCGGTCTTCCTAATTTCAGGGGTACCTGTCAGATACCAATCAACCTGTAACGCTGTGTAGCCAGGGATCACACCAAAGATTACGGTACAACCAGGGATGTGGCAGGAGAGGGATCAGATTTAAAGAAAATAATAATAAACAAAATGTTAGGCCTATAAAAAATATGAAAAAAATGTCCTTGGATCTGAGAGATTTATCGCAGCAGATTTGTCATATGACATTACGGGAAAGCCCCATTAAAGAATTTCTGAGTTTTTGCCACAAAACTTGAAAACTATTCATCCCTTTCACACAATAGGTGTGTTTACATTGAATTACTTGGGTCATTAAACTTAATGGGTTAGCAGTTAATCTGCCTGGGGCAGTCAGCAGCCCTACTGGTTTGTGCATGACCCAATAATTTGGAAAAGGAATTACAGGGAGATAACAGGTGTCAGCTGTCAGACAAAAAGGATGTTTCATTTGAGCCTAGTTATTTAATGGAGCTTTCCCGTAATGATTACTTGTCATATAAAAGTGATTTCTTATTTTGTAGGCCGTACTGGTTGATATGGAGGAAGGAGTGGTCAATGAGTTACTCAAGGGTTCGGTCGGTGAGCTGTTCGATCACAGACAACTGATAACTGATGTCTCTGGATGTGGGAATAACTGGTAAGCATGTGAAATTCCATTCCACACTCCATCAAGAATTCTGGCTCTGTTTCCAAGTCCAAAGGGTCCTTAAAGATAAACTTGTTTACTTTGTAATTCAATGCCTGGCTCGGCCTGCACGTGTTTGTCATAGAGCAAGTTCGAGTGCAGACAATGGCTAACTTATGGTCATCTATTTTAACTCAAACCCAGGCTGGTTGACTACTGTGGTTGGCCATTTGGAACCAGCCTCAGGACCATGGTTTTTTCCCTGTTTCTGGTAGCCTTGTTTGATGCTAACCAGTGTAAAGTGCAGAAGGGAACCAGTGACACAATAGTGAAATTGCGGAAGGCAATGAAAGTGTTGAATACCATACCGATGAATGACTAGACTTCCAAGCGAGTCATTCGAGTGAGTGAGTCACTGCAGATGTGCGTTGCTAGTCAGTGGTCAGCCATGGATCGACAAAATGTGCGCACTCGAACTTGCTCATAGAGAGCCCGGCTTTAGCTGGACTCTCTTGTCTTGCCTGACTGCTGCTGGGCCTGGTAGTGGTTATTCCGCTTGGTTTCCTGATATCAACTCCATTGATTGTATTTCATTGGTCATTCTCTGAGCACTTTGCAACTCTATGAAAAGGCCCTATATAAATCTTGTTGGTATTATTCGTACATGTATTATTATTATTAAGATGCATGTCTGGGGTTTGATTCCATGAATCATGTGACATAGCAACTCTCTCTATAGTCTGAGGATTTCAAATTAAAGCGGTAACTTGTGACTAAGGAAGTGATTGTACCAGACATTGTTCAGATGTATCTCCCAAATTGCTCATTGTGAGCAACGTTTCATTTGTATTTGTTTAATTTGTAGGGCGGTTGGCAATAAGGTATATGGTGTTCAGTACAGAGAACACATCTCAGAATGCGTGAGACGAGCTGCAGAGCAGTGTGACTGCTTACAGTGTTTCTTCATCACACACTCTATGGGTGGAGGTAACTAGTTTTCTATCACTCTGTCAGTCAGTCTGTCCATCACACCGTATGTCACCGTGTTGGTCCCCATGTCTTTGAGGGGAACAATTGTGTGCTTTTGTGTATGGACCCAACTCACCTGACGTCATCATCACAATAATCTTGGTTGTGCCATTTTGAGAGTCAATGTCCCGATGTGTTCTTTAGTGTAGTGCGCATTTTCTAAGGTGACACAGCATTTACACGCTTACCATAATGTTTACTGGCAATTTGACCCCCAAAGTGGCAAGTATGGTAAACAGTAGTCACGTGTGTTGTTGCCGCAAGGGGTCAAGGAGTTGACAAGGCGACAAGTCTTTTTCCATAGCCGGCCCCAGGGAATGGAACAAACTCCCTGATCACATCAGAGACTCTCCTTCCGTTCAGACATTGAAAAAACTTCTCATGCACCTTCCTCTTTTCTTTTTCTGTCTAGCTTCTGCTATATGTTCTAGGTTTGCTGTGAAGTACTTTGATCTTGTTAAATGCGCTATATAAATACTAATTACTATTATTATTATATAGTACTGTACATTAAGCTGCAGAACAGTGTGACTGCTACAAAATAATGAGAAGAATAAGTAAGAATGATTTAGATTAGCCTTCCAATTTAGGTAGTTGTAGTAGTAGTACTAGTATGTGTAAGTATGCCTATTACCGCATTTGTCACTTCTAATCAATTTTGCTTATTGTAAAAAGTTGATCAATCCTAAACTTTGTCTTTAAATTTGATCTGTTAAACCATGTCTGGTCAACCTCCTATGCAATGTGTTAATGTTTGTCCCCCCCACTCTCATGTGTGTACTACAGGGACAGGGTCAGGTGTGGGTACATCAATCCTCCCACTACTTCAAGACGATTACCCAGATGTATACAGGTAACCTCTGCAGAAATAATACATTTTTTAATAGACAGTACAAAATCTTCCATCGTTGGGACTTGTTAAAGTGCGCAAGTTTGTTTCCTTCACTTGTTAAGGAAATGTACGTGGGATCAAAGTGGTCCCCAAAAACGTTCAAATACGTGCAAGATTTTCACTGTGTATTATTATTTCATTATTAAATTAAACCCTTTTTCCTAAGAAGAAGTGTGTTTTCAGTAAAGCTAGCTGCAAAAATCATTCGCTATTATTGGGATGGGCATTGATAAATTAATGGAGAACCTTTTGAGCAGTTTTGTAGTCAAGTACTTTTCGGTCGGGCTTTGAGTACTGCCGAGTACGAGGGTGACGCTACCGAGTTTTACTGTATATATCTACATTTATGTAGTATAAAAACAATCGAACGGTTCGAAAAACCAAAGGTTTACTTTGCCTTTAAAGGCTCTGTATTTGTTCTTGTCTAGATTTGTCACCCCTGTGTACCCTTCCATTGAAGATGATGTCATTACGTCACCGTATAACAGTGTCTTAGCCATGCATCAGCTGACAGAATATGCAGACTGCGTCCTCCCGGTGGAAAACCAGGTATTGTAATTGACGTGACAGTCTTTAACTACTTACCTTCAGGATTTCTGAAATGTATCCGTGCTTTCACACAGGATTAATTTTCTGAAACTTTCGGAAAAAATTTGTTTAGTTTGAGAATACCATTGTCACAATGAAACCATTACTTAACTAAGTAAAGCAAATGGTCTCATAAAATGCTCTTTCGAGAAAATGTGGAATGTGTTCATCACCTTGAATCGGCCAAACGTTGGCCATATGCCATGCCCACAAATCAGCTATGGTATGCTGGCATCTCAGACTACCTCACATGCCGAACAGAATGAAAAGCAATGGTGGCAGCCTAACAATCTCTCGTAATCTTCATTTATAAAAAAAAGAGAATGATTACACACCCCCAGAGAGTGGAAGATTTCAAGCATGAATTCGAGGACCCTGTGTATCCTCCCCTGCCAAAATGCTCAAATTGGCTGCCATTTCCTGTTATTCTACCTTTATTTTTTTCGAAGGAAAAACTTGCGATTGCCCTATATAGCCATCTTTCTCATGACATACTCCGACTGTGTGCCAAATTTCATGCTTGCCTCATCAAAGGTACAATTGCATCGCCTACTTTCCCTACTACATGGCATGCTGGAATCTCAGACTTCTTTTTCTAGCTACTAAATTTCAGTTTTGTTTTTCAGGGATACTGACATGCCTGATTAAAAATGTAATCTATCTATTTTTTTAATAATCATCTAAACTACTCTGTCATTAAATCTTTCCAGGCGTTAGCTGAAATCTGTGAGAAGATCAACCAGGCTCTCCCTTCTGACAAGTTTGGCAAGAGGGTTTACGGAGCTACGGGGCAAGCCAAGGCTGGTACTGCCATCTCTTCTTCTGACGCTGGGTCCGGTAAAAAAGGATCCGAGAAACCCTTTGATCAGATGAATAATATCGTAGCCAATCTACTGCTGAATCTAACATCGTAAGTCTGGTACTGTTTTATATTCAGGGGGCTGGGTCAAGTTTCATAAGGCTGTTTACCGCTAAGCAAAGTGTTGTACTTGCTGTATGCATGGCAAATGTATACTCTCCTGCCCAACTGGGCCCAATTTCATAGCGCTGCTCAACATTAAGCAAATTTTCGTGCTAACTATAGCAACAAAATTTGCTTAAGCATAAGCGTATTTCACAGGTTAGCAAGAAAATTAGGCGGCCATCTTGTGCGCTCATCATGAATTTGCATTGTAACATCATTCATTTTCATACAGTAAGCACCGGAAGGTTAGCATGCGTTTTCGTGTGCTTACGGTTAGCAGGGCTATGAAATGGAAATCACACAGTAAGCACAAAATCGGCTGTCAAGAAGCTCTATGAAATTGGGCCCTGGCTCTTGCCACAAAATTCCACAGGCTAAGAATGTGGAGACTGAGTCCACAGCATACAAGCCACTGTCATTAACACCCTCCTGCCCACTGGCCCTCGCCACAATTATTTGTGTATAGATGACAATATCGATCAAAATTAATTTATGTAGTGCAAAAAATTAAAATAAAATAAATAAAAAGCCAGTTAGCTCTATGGAAGTAAGTGTTTGAGTGTTGAATGAACCATTACTTCTTGACATGAAATTCTTGAATTTCCTTATTATGTATGACTTTTTTTTTTCCTTTAAACAGGTCGTCGAGGTTTGAAGGAAGTCTCAATGTAGATTTGAATGAGATAAGCACTAATCTAGTACCCTTTCCAAAGATACACTACCTGGTGGCCAGTCAGACACCGCTGTACTCTCTCCTCGATCTCAAACTCCCACCAAGAAGGTAACTCATTCATCATTTAATTTCTCATTTTGGTTTGTATTCCAAAAGACAAATTGCCTTTTAGAAACCAAATATTTCCACTGTTGGAAAAAATTGTTTTTCTTCAGACAAAGATATGTGGTGTGTCATGGCCGAGTAGTCTGGCGCATCAGGTTCAAGTTCTGATGGTCTTATCTATCGGTAGAGTTTTGCTTCAAATCCTGGTCTTGAAGCTCGTGTTCTTGAGCAAGACACTTAAACATAAGTTGCTATTCTTAAACAAGGATATTGTTGTGTAAAAGTTCTCAGGGAACTATCAAATCAATTGTTGTCTTTGTGCATATTTTGTTTTCTTCTTTTTTTTCAGCTCGGTCCATTAACAGTGGACAGCCATCAGCCTGGTCATTAGCCTGCAGTGAAGACCGGGCTGGTCCTCATACACTATTATTTCCTTCTTATTGTTTGGTTTTTCTATTACCCTTGTTATTCTCACCAACCTGCCGTTATGTAACTTATTCTCCTCCCATATTAATTGTTTGTTCTACATTACTAGACATTGTACATATGTTCTTGTATTTATTATTAGACATTTAGACATTTAGACATTTAGACATTTAGACATTTATCATTTTAGACATTGTATCATGTTCTTGTATTTGTTCACTTTTGCTCAAAATACCCGGCTGTCAGACAAACATTCCACCACTTACGCTATCACTGCATTATTGGCGCACTAAACTGCATAAACTGGTAGTATAGTCAGCACATGTGAGTAAACATAAAACTTGGACATGTATGAGGGCGCATGTCATTGAAATTTGACCCGTGTGTCTGAGATCCAGGTACTTGGCTTCTATTTTTAGTATTCGGCCTACTGCAGAGTTCTAGTGAATTGAATTGAATTTGTTGATATTGACGTAGGTTAGACCAGATGTTCACGGATGCTTTCTCAAGGGAGTACCAGCTTTTAAAGGCAGACCCTAAGAACTCTATGTACCTGGCGTGTGCATTGATGTGTCGAGGCAATGTTCAGATCTCGGACATCAGGAGAAATATCGACAGGTCAGCAAATATTTTTTTTTTTTAGAACTGTGCACATTTGTTCATTTAAAATTGTTGCAATTTACATTGACCACAGGTGTCAGCACTGATGGCCGTATTTCATGGGCTGGCATACGGCTCAATTCTGCGCTTACGGCCCGCAGAATGTGGCCAAATATATGTACAATGACAAACAATAGTGGCAGCCTGTCCATTCTTGTATGGCAGCAGGACAAAGGTCTGGAATCGGGAATTACACAATGATCCCAAGAAAAAGGGATTTTATGGGGCATAACTGCCAATATCTTGTGTCCCTCTTCGTATGGGTGAAACGAAGGTGCATGCCTTTGCACAGTACACAATGGAATATCCGGGTGGATTTTCTCGTCAGCCATCTAGCTGCCAGTAAAAATTGAGGGTGCTCCAAAGTTTTTCTGGTCAGAAAAAACTGTCCGCTGTTGTCCAGTCCAGAAGAAAAAACATGTCGGATATACTTGTAGGGAGGCGATAGAGTAACTTTGTAGAAATCAATATAAGCTGACAATTTCTGCTGGTTCTTTATTGACTTTTTATTCAACCAACTGTGGAAGGGATCGGCAAAACCACCAGCCGCACGGAGACGAGACATGCATAAACAGTCACATGTAAAGGAAAAATAATAATAAAAGAAATAACAATTAGAGCCATTTTATACTGAGAAATGTGGGCCGCAGAGTCCTACTGTGAATAAAGACTTTTGGGATAAACCCTTTTTGGACCTATCAGACTAAACCAGAAATTAGGCAATATTATTTGAGGACATAATTAAACAACTGCATGGGATAACCAAGGTTATTACACTCTAAATGAGTATCCAATCTTATCAGAAAGAAGCTTGATTTGGGTTTCCTACACAAGTTCTCAATACAACACGTAAGGCATGTAAAATCCATTCACAAGAGGGCGCTATTTCTTTGTTTACCAGCCAGCCTGCAGTCTAGGGCATGAATCAGTTTTGTGAGCATGCCTACATACACCAACTTATTATAACTTATTATATACCGGTGGCAGTATATCCTAGTTACACAAGACAGCATTAGATTCACATAAACAAGTCCCTCGTACATGTCACAACAACACAGCGTGTAAGGCCTACATGTTGTATGCGAGGCGCCATCTTGGATTATTTAACTAGTTTTATTATAGACAAAATCCAGCATTCCCTCTAAATATATTTTAATCAAAGTGTATGCAAAGAACAAACATGTTTCATAATACTCATTAAATCTTCCATGAATTCCGGCTGGGCGCTAAAAGGATTAAATTTTACCTGTGGAAGGGATCGGCAAAACCACCAGCCGCACGGAGACGAGACATGCATAAACAGTCCCATCGCCGCGCGGTGGCGCTATTGCCGATTCTCGGGTGGACACACGCAGCCTACCGGTCACCACATACTCGTAATTCGACATGAAGCATTTAATTCCAGAAAATGCTATAATTTCAACATACCTTCTAACATTAAGATCCTAGTCTTAGACCTTTTTGTCAGCATTGACTCTCTCCCCTGTATGTAATAATCCCTTTGGGATAACAGATTTTGTTTGGATTATAATGTCTCATAGGTTACGACCATCGCTGAAGTTTATCCATTGGAATACGGACGGCTGGAAGACTGGTTTGTGTTCAGTTCCTCCCGTGGGGCAGCCGTACTCCCTCTTAGCATTGGGCAACAACACCTGTGTGCGACACACATTCAGCGATCTGAGAGACAGGTTTACTCGACTTTACAAAAGAAAGGTAGAATATTGTCACAAGGCTGTATTTTTAATATTAAGATAATTACCATGTATTTGCGATTGATATTTAACCCCAAGCTCCCCCACGTTGAACCAAAATGGAAGTCAGTTCTGATTGTCTCGTTTTCACCAGGCTCATCTGCACCACTACACAAACGTAGACGGGATGGAAATGACGCTCTTCTCAGAAAGCTTGGAATCTCTGTCATCCCTAATAAATGAATACCAACAACTTGAGAAAACCGTGCCACAGAGTATTCCAAGATTACAGATCGCGTCATGAGACGAGCATGATGATGGTAAGCAGCATTGTTTACTCTGCTCGTCTTCAGGAGAATGCTGGGCTGCTGCTGATGCTGGGGCATAGATGGATGGATGGATGCGCATTTGGCAGGAAGGGTCCTGGTTGTGCTTGACCGGTGATGTGTGAGTGGTTGATGTTTATGCATTGGGGTGGGTCAGTGCTGGTCTGGAAGGGCGGGCTTGAGAAATGACCAGATATTAGATAAAAAGTACTCTCAGGGTGCTTATGATTGATCATATGGGTGTAACCAGTTCTAGAATTACTTTTTTATAGCCACAGTGCCTGTAAATTCAATAAAGTGAACTGATAGTGTGTGATTTTCATGGAACTTTCATGAGGTACAAATTAGTCAATTTCAAAACACAAAAAGACACCAACATATTTTTCAAAGGTTTGGGAGAGCACCACTTAATCTTTCTCGAGAGATAAAGTGGTGTAAAAACTAATGGGAAACTTTAGGAGACCAATGGTAGGTGGCAGCTAGTCTGGATCTGCAACAGTCGTTTTGTTAACTTGGTCGCATACATCGCAACAACAATTTAACGGAGAGAAGATATGTATCAACTAAAGATTATAGAGCGACAAATGCGCAAGATCAAGCTCTATCTGTTGTTGGAATGTGAAATAAGCATGGGGGGCCATTTCAGCAAGCAAATGTTTTGTTGTATCGTTGAAAGCAATGGTCGTTGTCTGCACCAATCTATTGTTGCATCAAAAGAGTTGCTTGTTGAAATGGCGTCCAGTGAACATTGCACATTTCAGCACGATTTCCCCATCTTGGGCCTTTGGTGCTCTACTATCTTTAGTGTCAACATTGAACTAGATTCCTAGACTTGGCAAGTCTCTTTTGAGCCAGTCGATTCTTTGCCCTCTACCGGCGACCAATTTAAAAAAATAGCGTTGCCAATCAAGACTGGGTGGCATAAGACATAGCTGGTAATTTGTCACTACATGTATTACGTAATTCCGAGATTGCACTTGCGGCATATTTGGTCTTTGGGAAACTTTCATGATGCAGTCCTCCCATTTCCAAGCCAAATAGTACCAACTTTAAAGTCTTAATTTATCAAATCTTCTCAAAAGTTGAAGCACAGAGCCCCCAGGTTGTGATACATTGTTATAATTACACAAACTATTATTTGCATTACCCCCAAAATGTTATTATTCAAAAGATTTTGAGGGCCTACGCATGAATTTTGGCCTATTTAGTGGATTCACCTTCTAAAGTCTCTCATTGTTTCTTTTTGTTTAATAGTTACCTCATGACCTCATGCCAAATTGTTACATAGGCAGAGTATAACACCCACAGTGGCCAATGCAGTACCTTTCATATAGTAAAACTATTTTGTTTTTTGTAACAAATTGCAACAAAGTGTACAGTACTCAAGAAATAAAACGTTTATAAACGAATCAATTTTTTTAATGTACTCCCATGATGTTTATTTCTGTACAGAAAAGAAACTGGTATTTAAACATTTGTAACGATGGTTACGATGGTGTAATACTTGATAACAAATGCTTTTAAAATTTGCATTACAATGGTGAAGCTATCTTGATGACATATAAGTCGTCGCCATCTTCAGCAGATCTGCATATTGTTATGGTTAACGCTGTTTGTTTAACACCCAATGACAAGGCATTTTTCTGATGGATACCTCCTGATGAAATCTCTCAATGACCCCTCCCCCCTTTGTATGAAACACTGTCTCTACGACTGTTCTGTAGGCATGCTGCGGATGATGTCACTGTCACCTGAAGTTTAAAGAAAAAATAATTTGTATGTCAATTCATTACATATACAAAGGATACCAAAAAAAACCTTCCCTGAACAAAGATAAAAAAACAAGCAAGTCTCTAATGTTGTGTGCTCTATGGACAGAATACAAATACCTTTTAGACAAAGGGCTGGGGAAAATAAACCAAAACCAATGGCTTGGATTTGTTTTGTGATGTGAGACACTTGCTTGTAACTTATATAGGCTCCCATCGCTAGGGATAAACAATGAAAACTCATCGTGCGTACAGCTACCACTATCGGCCAAAGAGTTTTTCTTCGACTTCAGTGAGGGTTATGTTTGAGCTTGTGGCGTCAATACCCAAGCGGGTCTAAAGAAAGAGGCACTGCCCTCTCCCAACAGCCCCACTCCAAACCCCGCCCCACAAAGATGAAATCAACTAACCTGGATCTGTGATGCAGAGGGTGCACACCCTGAAGTATTTACCACAGGCTGTTCCAAGCTCGATGTTGTTACCGGTGTAGTGGTGGACACCGGTCTTGGCCAGCATGGCGTAGTATTCAATCTCGCTTTTCCTATTAAATGTAGCAAAAGAAACATTTGACACTGTTTTAACATCTTCATTCTCTTACCCCACTATTAAACAAAATGTGAACACAAGTTGCCTGGTTAAGGTTCGTTCGGCAAGGTTCTGTTTAAGCTAAAGCTCTTTGACTAGCCAGCCATGCCACTGATCCTTTGTAGGTGTTTTAACTTGCATTAGCCTGGCGGATCACTCTCGACTCTTTGCATACGACTATATAAAGGGCGCATTATCAGTTTGCCCCACTAGCTGGTTTATCCACTTGAAGTCAACAACATTACAACACTTTATATTTCGATGGCTACAATGCATTCTTGATACTCCTGTGAAAATCTTACAAGCAAAAATTCCAACTGAAGTGAGGCCTACAATTAAAAATTGTTTGCATACATACTAAATTGGTTTACAGACTTTGAATTTCACCTTGTTGAAGAGGGCAAGGCCGTGTTTATTTTGCAAAGGCCACCTCCATTGGAAAATCTTTAAGTTTATGGGAAACTTTTGAAGGGGCACTAAGGCCAAGACCTGGGCAACAGAGGCCATGGCCTCCGTGTAATTCTAGGCTTGGGCCCAAATTTATGGCTCTGCTTACAGTATAAAAGAATCTGTGCTGACGGAAGCAGGAAATTCCGCGTCTACATCAAGCATATTTCACAGGTTAGCGGGGTATTTTTGCTTGTGCGCATGCAATCTCAACGTTAATACTAGGCATTCTTCACTTACACAGATACATGTAGTGCAGAAATTTTGCGCTTGCCCTGTAAGCGAAGAATGGTGGTGATCACTAGCACACACTTCAGCAGTAAGCATAGCCATGAAACTGGGCTACTAAGGTCTTGAGCAATGCAATATGTTACAAGGCAATCTCTGGTAGGGAAAGAGTAAGTTAAGGGAGAACATGGTTGCGATCATCGTAACCCTCCATCATCCCGACGGTCGCAGAACAGAGGATCCTCCCGACAGTTCCAGATCGGAGGATACCCCTCCGGTCTGCGACCGTCGGGAGGAAGGATGGAGGGTTCTGATTCTCACAACTAGTGAGAACGTTGATATGCCTCTCCTACCTGAGTGGGGGTGTGTTGTTGGCCAGGATGACCAGTTTGCCTTTGCCTTGTCTCAGGGCTTTAAGTGTCTGTTTGTAGCCGAGATGATACTTGCCACTCTTCATCACCAGCTGGAGGCGAGTGTTGATGCTCTCCATCTGCTTCTTCTGCTCAGGCAAAGAAAAAAAAACGGCAAGAGTTAACCTTGTCATAAGGGAATGTATACCTTTGGTTTTTTTTTACCATTCGATTGTTGTAATCCTATATAAATGTAGATTTATACAGTAAAAAAACTAACCTGTGAAATGTCATTTCAAAAGGTGGTAGCGTTTTTGAAATATCACCAAAAATCCAGAGCAGGAAAAATAATCCATATAATTTAAGAGGCATTATAATAATAGTGGAAAACACAATCTGAGAAACGTATCCGACAGTAACGTTTCTCACTCTCAGATTCAAATTTTGGATAGTAAAGCATTTTGAGAATAAATTTGATTTCGGAGTAGTGGTACTGGTATAAAAACTATAGAAAAGATAAATCACATTATCAGTTTTCATCCCTTAAAATTTGAATATGTATTTATTATGAGACTGAGACATGTGAGAATTGCCATTGTATTTTGTATTGTCTCTTCCAATTGTGAATTGCAGATTATAGTGTATACCTTATCAGCACTAGCAAGACTAGCGTCAGTATTCAGTAGATCATTCATAGATGACATAAACTTTTTAATTAAAAATGTAAAAATAATTAAAAAAATCGATCTTCGACTTAATTAATTAAAATACTAAATAATTAACACAAAAAAGCAAATTATAACAATTCAATCATTCAGCCATGTCAGCCGTCTTATCCAAATTTTTGTTCAAAACCTAAAATGACAAGTTTTATTCAATAATTAACACCCCCTTACTACACTTCGGGTGCCATTTATATTCTCTAGTCAAGCTAGTTAGGAGTCTAATCCTGCCACTGCCAGCACAGAGGAATCAGAGAGGATGCCATTCAATGTATGATTCACGTCACACACTCGGGGAATGCATGCGGCATGTGCATTGCACACAGTCGGCACGTTGAAATTCGTGTAAACTCAAAAGGTTCTTTACCTGTTTTTTGGACGCCACCATTTTGCGTTTGTGGTTTTCTCAGCTATCTGAAACTGAATATACAGATAAAAAACAATTTCAAATATGGATTTACTCTCTTCAGATGTTGAGAAGATGTAATTTAGCGTTTCAAATAAGCTATTTTAATACCGGGATTTTACTTACCGACTGAGTATTACAACCACGTTAGGAAAGAGACCGAATTACCCAGAGTTCAGTGCGCTTCTCTGTTAAATTGCTTGCAACTTTGGTTAATAATCACGTTTTTTGATGTATTAATAGATACAGTGAAATGTTTTTCTATTAAAAAAAACAACTATAAAAATTTCTTTTGCTGAAAAAGTGAAAAATTGTTTACGGTTTAATCTCATTTTATTTTATTATCAAAATAACTGATTTAAGTGATGACTGGTCAACGATTTATTTTTTTCCCACTGGAAAAGTAACAACATATCTGTGAGCGATTGAACTGCGATTGCGCAGATTCCCGAAAGAGGTCACAGAAATGAAATTGGGGTCAAATACCATCGCGACGGAACGCTGGACTCGTCTGCTAGAAAGTTGTTCAGCATAGTTTGTTTTTTAAAATGCCTTTACAATATTAGAATTGTGGATAATATGATCTGAGCTTCGAGAACAGTCTGTGCTGTGTAGGAAGATAAATATGTTTATTTATTTGAGCAAAAAGGTACGTGTCAAAAGGGAATTATAAAGAGGAGAAAAATGAACAGTATTGATTTGAACTCGTTACGTTAGTCGTACTGCACTGGTGGTGGTGCATTGGTTTGTGAATGGTTTTGCTTTTTGTATGTGTGTGGTGTGGGAGTGTGTCGTAAAAAGAGATATGGTTACTGCATGGATGAAGGAGAATACATGTTATTGTTAGTGTCAGTGTCAGTAGGGATGCTGGTCATCTCGCCCCCTAGCAAGCTCGCCCCCAACAAAGTCGCCCCCCTACCCGGCTCGCCCCGGGTTGTTACAAAGTCGCCCCCTGACAATGTCGCCCCTGACAGTTTCGCCCCCTGACAATGTCGTCCCCTAGCAAAGTCGCCCCCAGATGTTATTTAGTTCGGACAATAATTAAGGCTTCTTATTATGGTAACGGTTTTGAATTGGCCAGACCCAGAAAGATCCACTGTAGCAGCTGTGAAAAAAGATATAGTTAAAATCATTTTCACTATTCAGAAAAGATTCCATTTGATTGAAGTAATGTGCTTGTGAAAGGTCTAAAAAAAATAGGGCCTATATCGTTTTTCATCCCCCCCCCCCAACATTGAAAATCTACTCTATAAATTTAATGTTAAATTTACTACAGGTTTTCCTGGTCATTGTCGGCCACATTTAGTATTTTTTATACAAAAGGTGACTCTTTCGAACCACTAATTTGAATAGACACTTGGGTGGCGTTCCAGACCCCCGGATCGTCCCCAAATGGGGGAGGCTATTTCTAGTTTTGAACTTCAAAAACCCTAATAAAATATGTAGCTTTCCACCGAGTATCCACCATAAAAAAAAATAAAAGGATGAAAAAAATAACGATGTCAATCATTAAATTATCATTAAATCATTGTATTATTTATTTGCAAAAAAAAAAAAATGTCTATTAGTAACAAGTAGGCTAACGATTTTTTAAATGTTATATCTGTAATTCAGTAATTGCTAGATATGTGTACCAAAAATGTCTATAACGTTTATTAGTATTTGTTGGGTGTTATAATTTACGATAAATTGAGCGACGTTAATAAAATCATTGACAAATTTGGGGCATGGAGTTTATTATTTGATGACGTTTTTTTACCCAAGCACAAACTAAACATACAGGCTATAATTAGACTTTACTCAATATTCCTTTCAATACGATTACCACCATAAGAAGCCTTATTCCCGAACTAAATAACATCTGGGGGCGACTTTGCTAGGGGGCGACATTGTCTGGGGGCGACTTTGCTAGGGGGCGGCATTGTTTGGGGGCGACTTTGTAACAACCCGGGGCGAGCCGGTTAGGGGGCGACTTTGAAGGGGGCGACTTTGTTGGGGGCGAGGTTGCTAGGGGGGCGAGATGACCAGCCCCCGTTTAAACCACCTCAATGTGTTCACCTACCTCTTAGCTTGACCTGGGTGTTTTGGGTGATTAAATAAATAACAATTTTACAAGATATTTCAATTCAAAATTTTCAACTTCCTCCGACTTATTTTTCGCGACATGTACTGAGCGCGGCCATTTTGGATTGATTCTTATCGTGCCAATCAATTCATGACGTCACCGGCCAGCCGGGTTGTGGGCGGAGCGAGGTTGCGAACATTGCAATGGTTGCTTTCATAAATTGATTGGCACGATTATAAAGCGTTTATAGAGTGAAATATCATTTTAAAAGACTACTCACGTACTCCAAATGAAGGGTTGAAGATTCTTAGGCAGGTGGGGAATGGAATTCAATTCTGTCTCCATGGATTAGGAAACAAATGTTTGCTACACTCTGCCTGAAATGAGAGTAAGAACCTTCCGAAAACCATTTGGTGTGCGTGAATTGTTAATTCTATCCTTGGGCGACATTAAAATAAATTTGAAATTGTAGTCTCTGTTATTACTTTCTGTACTGACTGGTGTTTGAAAACTTCCGCGCATGGTGCACACACACAGTGTTTATGGCAACCACGAAAGAGGGCGTGTGGTTCAACATTCGTCAGCGCTAAAAGAATAGTTATAAAATACTCGCCACAACCTTGGTTTGGGTAAATGATCATCAGTATAATTTTTTTTAGTGGAGACATGTAATGTTCTACTTTCATGACTTTTCTCTTGTATCGCTGCTGTTTATTTTATAGATTGCTATTCCCAACAACACCAAGCTACGATGTGTATCATGGAACCAGGATCAGGGATTCATTGCGTGTGGCGGGGAGAATGGTCTCCTGAAAGTACTCAAGCTTGAAATACAGACAAGTATGCCTGGAGTTTATATTTAATACACTAGTAATAATAATAGGTATTTAGGCCCTTTAAACATTGTATCATAGCGCCTTAAACTATTACTACATGTACTCCTTCCTGTTCATTGGGCCTTAACAGCCATTCCATTGTATTTGCACTTTATATTATAGTAAAAATGTCAGAATGGGGAGCCTATTGTTTCAGTTTTTACTAATTTTTTTAAAACTTAATTGCCAAATGCTTCTACTTCTAAAACCATACAAAAGGGACAGCTTTCTCTATTAATTGTTTTACTGTTGGAAAAAAAAGTAACTTAAAAGTAAAAAAAAAGAAAGAAAGAAATTCAGATTGTTTAGTTTATAAAACAACGGGTATGTTCAGATGGGATAGAGACAACAAAGAGCCATCAAAGACAAGAAAATTATCTGAAGTTCTTTTGGATGCAGCACTTGATTGCCATCTTGAAGTATCATCATATCTGTTATTTTGGTGGGGTCTTTCCAAAGTAAGATAGTGTTTGGAGAGTATCCTTTTTTTGTGTGTCAGCTCACACTATCAGGGATGAGAAATTTCAAGACAACCAGTACGTACCAGTAATTATCGGATTTCAGACATTTTATGTCTACCTTGTTAAACATACTGTAATTTTGTCCAGAAAAAAAAGAAGAAAAGTCATGCTTATTAATCTCCATCTCTAGCACTGAGGATAATTTTATTACATGTATATATATTAACTTTTCATCAGACATTTCTGAGATAAAGATTTTGTGTTTGCTTTACTCAGTCATACACATCAATGTGTTAGGCACTTTATACTCAGTCCTGTGAAATAATGACTCAGGTGGGACTCAAACCCACAGCCTTTGCCATTCTAGAGTAGATGTCTTACTATTAGACCTCCTACAGTGTATAGGGGGGGCCTAATACTATATTTTAGCAGTGGATACCAAAAGAAAAAAACTTGATGTATTTCTGTTCTTGCCTTCCTTTTTATACCGTTTGAAACAAAACTGATGAAATTAATGTTTTTATTTTTTCCCTCTGTGTGCATATAGGTAAGGATGCCAAAATACGAGGTTTGGCAGCACCCAGCAATCTTTCGATGAATCAAACATTGGAAGGCCATGGAGGTATGCAATCAATCACTAAATCAGTGTGTTAGTTAATCAATCAATCACCAATCAATCCATCAATTAAACAAATTAATAAACCACAATAAAAAAAAATAATAATAATAATAAAAAAAATAATCAAAAAAAATCATCAGTTAACCAACCAATCAAGCAAGCTAGCATACAATCAAGCAATGTTGGAAATCAAACTTTGGAAGACAAGCCTATTATGATATAAATATTATTCCATAACTTTCAAGATTTTAAAGATGATCAATCCGAAAGGTCTGATACTTTGTTCCTGTAATGGCAAGGCAGTTCTTCCTAGTAAACGGGGGAATTTAAAAGTCAACTGGAACAGTTGAAATGGCACCCACCAGGTGCAGGGAGACAATTAGCCATTCATGCATGTGTACAGCCACTTGGTTGGCAAACGTTGTGCACTAGGAAGACGCACAAATGCTGACGAGTGCGTTACGCCACCATCATCCCCATACAAAAAGGCGCAATGTTCTCTCATGTTGAGAACCATTAGGGTTAGTCAGTTAGTGCACATTGGACATTCCACTGGAAAGGTCTGTTGTCTCCGTGCCTCTGTGAAGTATCAGGCCTGATCGTACATTACAACAAAATGATTTAATAATTTGGGTTTGAACAAAGACAAATTGACTGGAGTGGGACTTGAAGCAACGACCTCCGGATAAACGTACCGGCGCTCTACCAACTGAGCTATCCAGCCCTATGTTGGGTTGCCAGTCAGTTTCCCCTGTGGGTTATGACTTGATACAAAATTATTTAAGCCGCAAAACAAATTAGGAACATTGTATCAATAGAACTTGACTTTTTACTCTTTTTAATTACAGCTGCCGTCCAAGTGGTAACATGGAATTCTCAATACCAGAAACTGACTACTAGTGACCAGTTTGGCCTCATCATTGTCTGGATGCTGTACAAAGGTACTTTAGTGATCTGAAATTTCAGATTTTAATTCAGACTTTTTAAAGTCTGCCTGGTAAACAAAAAATGCTGTATTGTTCTCCAAATCAAACAAGCCAGGCTCCTTCATCTACTTCTCTGGCACTGAGCATACTGTTCC
Organism: Pisaster brevispinus; assembly: GCA_023634235.1. Taxonomy (NCBI): domain Eukaryota; kingdom Metazoa; phylum Echinodermata; class Asteroidea; order Forcipulatida; family Asteriidae; genus Pisaster; species Pisaster brevispinus. The sequence goes on from JAMKCF010000026.1 coordinate 2,572,818, forward strand.
CAGAAGCTCCTGGTAAAATAAAGCTCAAAGGGTTATCAAAAGGTGGACATGCCATCAATTCAATTTACCTCTTAAGATCTGAATCCCAGTTTCAGACTTTTTTTGTCAGCAGCGACTCACCCCTGCCTGGATACTTGGATATTAATTAATATTTCTTTCTGTACACAGTGTCCAACTTCATTAACTATTAGGGTGTTCCTCAAGACAACCAATACATACCACACTATGCCACAACAGTGGTGTTTGAGGCACACACATCCTTTATGTCACGTATGTAGAGAGTAGAGCCAATGCCCAAAGTACTTTAATTTTGTGTGTGCGTTATTATTTTGTGTTTTGCATGTATGCAAGGACATTTTCCTCCAATGGCAGGACCAATAAACTGAATTGAATTGAATTGAATTGAAAGTGGCAAACCGGAGAAGCCCCCAGCTGTGCTCAGTTACAATGGAATTTTAGACCACTGTTGGAAGAGATAAGGTTCTCAACTTTGGTCAACTCATGCAGTGGCAATCTGTGGCACTGATCGACCATACAAAGTACAAATACAATGACGAGAATAGTGTGGTATGGTCATGGCTGTGTGCATAACATAATATGGAGATTTTGAGGCATCTTGGAGTATGAACCTATAGGTGGGCTAAGCTTAATATAACTTGCTAAGCATACCATTTTTTTTTGAAAAGAATGTTCTCCCTGTATCAAATTCTGTCAGTTGCTTTTGAAATTATTGTCTTTGAACCGATGTTTCATCACTGCAAAAAAAATGACTCTGTATATAATTTCTTTTCTTTTCTTTTTGTAGGTTCTTGGTTTGAAGAGATGATCAACAACAGGAATAAGTCAGTAGTACGGAGCATGGCATGGACCCCTGATGGCCAGAAGATCTGCATTGTGTATGAAGACGGTGAGTAATTCAACACAGATACGACCCGCAAACTGAAATCATAGACAGGCTTCACCAGTTTGTTTCGGGATTAAAAATAATTTTCCTGTTACCTGAATGGGGTTATTTTCAGTCAGATATACCCACTGGACCACTGGCCAGAGTCCAGTAATTCTAGCATTGGTTCACTAGTCAAGAGTTCACTAGTCTCACCATTGGTCTAATAACCCCCGGGGCTCGAAATGCAATTTTTTCAAAGATGGAAAAGTTTGTCCGGATGAAGTGTAAAACCAGGGGCTGTTTTAAAAGTAGTTTCTGATTTTAAACAATTATTGTCTGAAAAATTGCTTTTAAAAAAAATGTGAAGTTTATTAAAACTAAAGGGGAGTTTTTATTGCTTACGTTCTCTTTTTTAGTTTTGAATTTGTGATCATTTTTTTTGAACAGGTGCTGTGATTGTTGGTTCGGTAGACGGCAACCGCATCTGGGGAAAAGAGATCAAGTCCATGCAGCTGAGTAACGTGGAGTGGTCGTGGGACGGTAGACTTCTCTTATTCGGAATGAGTAACGGCGAGATTCACATCTATGACAGCCAGGGAAACTTCTGTGTGAGTATTTATATCAACCTACAGGAGCCAGGCCCAATTTTACAAAGCCTGCGAGCACAAACACTTACTTAGCACAGCAACAGCTTGTTTGAAAACAGATAAGAGCGGATAAGAGCACCGGACTCAAGCTCTGGTGTTTCCGACTCAGCAGAGTGTGGGTTCGAGTCCCGGTCGTGACACTTGTGTCCTTAAGCAAGACACTTAACCATTATTGCTTCGTCCTTCGGATGGGACGAAAAGCCGTTGGTCCCGTGTGTTGTGTAACGCACGTAAAAGAACCCAGTGCACTTATTGAAAAGAGAAGGGGTCTGCCCCGGTGTTCCTGGTTTGATTGGCTGCATATTGAGCCACAGCACCTTGTAAACCATTACATGGTGCTATGTAAAGGAATAGGTCTCATACTTCAAACGAAGCCCCACATACCTTGCAGGAAAATACTTAATGTTGAAGCGCCTTGAGCGTCACTGAGTGGCGGATATGAGCGCTATATAAGAAGCCGTTATTTTTATTATTATTATCTTTTCAGGCAATTAAGAGCACTTTAAAACGACTCATAGAAAGCACTGTTATAAGTGGTATTATAATTTTGATGTGCATTTTTACAGTTAAAAGATGCAGGCTTGATATCTGTGATCTGTATCATGCCCCAGAGACGCCACCAACTATAACCGTACATGGACTGGTCTCCCATCCTAGCATTGACCACAGCCACACTGGTTTGTTGACCCCTAAATTGAGGACTTTCTCTTTGTCTACTTTCTCTTTTTTCGCAGCGTCCTGAATAGTTTGTTACAGGAGAACAAAGTGAGGATGCCATGGCTTTGTCAAAACACCAGGATCGCTTTCGTTAAAGTCCTCAGTTTCAAGGGCTAGGACACCCCTACCAATTGTGCTTAACTTGGAAGTTAACTTTTGTTGTATCTGTTTTTTTAAATGACATGTTATGCGCATAAAATTTATACAATCAGACTAAACCAACTCATCTGATTTTGTTTTTGTTTTGTTTTTTATTTCACAGAGCAAACTGGTGACCTACTGCCTGACCAATGTTACCGGTGCAGTGAAGATTGCCGGTATTGACTGGTACAATGGGAAGTTTGGCTACGTGGAACCCAGCTGCCCAACACTGGCAATTTGCTTTGACAACGGACGAGCACAAATCATGAAGCACGAAAACGACGAAAGTAAGCGATTGTACAAATAATTTTGACAGTGTGTTTTTATATAACACCCAAGTAGATCCTTGTCATTCGTTTGGAGGATTGTTGGTCATGCTGGAGTCATTATTCAAACCATTACATGACCTACTTCATTAACCGCGGCATTTTGGCACTATTCACGTGCATTTTGGTCCCATCCTTTTTGTACAATTGTAACTTCAGACTACACCACCCGCGTGTAGGCTTTCAGGGAGATTTTCCTGCACTAACTTCAAAATTACAATTATCAGTCAGTAGAAAACTTTAAAAGTAGTTCTTATTTTTTTACAGTAAGTTAAATAAATTTAAAAGCATTCTGATATACATTTGCGGTGAATAATGTCATTGCAAAATTGCTGTAATCGATGAGCACCAATTTCAACAAATTTTTTTATTTTTTAATTAATAAACGAGACAAGTTTAATGAGTGCAAAAATGAATGAGATTTGTTTCTCGCAACTTAAAACAAGTGCGATGATTGTGAATCTGAAATAATGGTTCCTTCTTAAAATCCTTATTTTATCAGTTTTCTCTCACGTGTAACACGTACATAAGACAAACAAACAAACAAACAAATGAACAAACAGCCGGCAACAACCAAACAGTAATGTATTTTCTTGAAACCTGAGGACCTAATTGAAATTTCCTAGGTGTACTGTATTTCTTGAAAACTGTACAGGTAGAATGAAAGATTTATTTCTAAGTCTCATTCAGCCCTGTCCCGCTAACGCGGTCCTTGTATTGCCAACAGATCCAGTCTTGATAGACACCGGTATGTCTGTAGTGCAGATACAGTGGAATCATAGAGGCTCTGCTCTAGCCGTCGCTGGATCCCAGAAGTCAGTCCAGCAGGATAAAGACATCAATGTCGTGCAGTTCTACACACCATTTGGCGAGGTAAATGGTCTCATTTATAACACTGCATGCAAAGATTCAGCCTTGTGATTGGTTCACATCACATCACATGATATGTCTCCTACTAGAAAGCCGCTCGATTGAGATGCACTATACCCACAGCAATAGATACAATTACTATACCTGTAGCAACCAATGTTTTGTACCCATATCAACCAGTGTACTTTACCCATAGCAATGGCAGCTTCTTGGTACCTAGACATTTAGACACCCTTTGCATTTTTTCTCCTGTTGACTCAATTCACCTTACTTCATCATCACAATAATCTTGGTTGCGCCATCTTGGAAGTCAATTTTCTGTGTGTTATACAGTGTAGTGTCAATTTATGCGATGCAACATTTACACGCTTACTATAAATTTTACATGCAATTTTGTCTCCTTAGTAAATTGGTGAGCGTTCCAGACAGTAGCCACTTGTGACCTTTAATTCATGGAGTCAATAGTCTCTTCATTTAGAAAGGTTCTCTCTTTTTTTTTTTAACACTCCAATACTACAGCACTTGCGTACTCTGAAGGTACCAGGGAAGGAGCTGACATCAATCTCCTGGGAAGGAGGTGGTTTACGCATCGCTCTGGCTGTGGACTCCTTCATCTACTTTGCTAACATCAGACCAGACTACAAATGGGGCTACTGTGATAAGACTGTGGTGTATTCATTCTCCAAGCCAGCGCGTACTGAACAGTGTGTGGTGTTTTGGGAGACCACCAGTGGGGAGGTAGGTACTGCTAGGCAGTCTTTTGTTTTTCTTGGCATGTTGTGGTCGAGCGGTTTAACCCACAAGACTCAAGTTCTGGTGTTTCAGATCAGTAGAGTGTGGTCCCGATCTTCCGACCTTGACCCTTGTGTCTTTAGCAAGACACTTGACCATTGTTGCTTTGTCCTTCAGAAAACCAAACTGTTATACTTTGCTTTTGTTGCCCCTGGACCATTAGTGGTTATGCCCTATTTTTATTGAGTAATTGTTATGGCTGAGTAAACATAAAAGTAATAATAATAATGATAATGCAAACATTTAAATCAGAAACTCTCTTTTAGGCCCAAACTCCAAGATGCCTCAAAATCTCCCATTATATGCACAACAATGAAGTAACACATGCCAAAATTTCTTATCATTGTATTTGTATGTACGGTCTTTCAGTGCCCAAGGTTGCCAATCGCAAAAATCGACCAAGGTTTGAGAACTTTATCTCTTACAACAGTGGCCTAAACTCCATAAATTGCAATTGAGCGCAGCTGGTGACTTCTCCAGTTTACCACTCACATTGAAGCACTTTGGGTGATGGCTCTACCCTCTACATGTATAAAACATGTATATCATGTGTGTGTGTGTCTCACAATGCCACTGAGGCATCTTGGGATATGGGTTGGTTGTCTCGGAGAAGGGTATAAATTCATGGCAAGCATGACACACAAAAATGCTGCAGTTTCCGGTTACCCGACCTGCCTAAATTTAATGGAACAACCCTACACTTTTTATTCGGCTTTAAGGGGGGAGGGGGTTAAGGCAACCTCTTTGTTACAGAAAATGTCTCTATTTTGTTTTTTGTTTGCCTTTCGTTTGTCAGCGCTACATCAAGTACGTCCGAAATCTGATATCAGTCACAGCGTATGGTGATCATTGTCTGCTTGCTACGAGGGCAGATGAAAACACAGGACAGGTGAGACTTTTCTTGATTTGTTTGTCTGTTTGTTTGTCTGGTTGCTTGGAATGCTTGGGTGGAGGGGGGGGGCTCTGGTCTTGTCTCTTGTTTATTTGATCATTACTGTGGATGGACATTATGTAGTGGCAGGCATCTAGTGTTGGTGAACGGGACATTCAAACTGTTCCTCAACAATATTCTTGGTAACATTTTCCAGCGAGTTGACCGACCACTTCAAACCATTCACCGGCACAAATGTGCAAGTCGCCGGAATATCGAAAACGAGAACACGATGAACTCAAATTTTTCTTTAAATTCTATTTATACTAAATTCTTGAAAATAAAAATACCCATAGCAATTTGTTATAGAATATCAAATTTTATATGATACAAAATTGTAATAAAAAAAAATGACATGTATATGGGACTCAGACAAGCTTTATATTATTTAAATGGTTAGACAGAAATGGAAAGGTTAACATACATGTTAAGGAAAAAAGACAAAATTTCAAAACACTCTGGTCAAACCCATTACTGAGTTTGTAAAAGACACCCAAACACTCATTTTGCATGTTTATTTATTCCGTGTTTCAATATGCATGTACTTCATACAATATGAGTTATTTATGTTTGCATCGTCATCATCATAAATTTACTAAACAAAAATTCGTCACTTCATTGTTTTTCTTTGATGTTCACCTTGAGCAAGAAATTATCACCAAATATTTTATTTTCAAAATTTACCAAAAGTAGTACGGCATACGTGTAGTTGATGGAATTTAATGTGCTAAATATTGATGACATAATTAAAGCATAGACTTTGACACACATTCAGAGTGTGTCATGAGAAAGATATTATTGGCTGTAGGGCAATTGCACACTTTTCCTTTGAAAAAATATAGGTAGAATAACAAGCAATTTCAAACGTTTCAAAATGGCTGCCGTTGCTTGTTACTCAACCTATATTTTATCAAAGCCCAAATCTGTGATGGCCGGATAACCAAATATCTTTCTCATGATACACATGTAGATGTACTCTGACTGAGTGCTTGGGTCACATTACAGGAAAGCTCCATTAAAGAAAGAGGCTCAAATAAAACATCCTTTTCGTCTAACAGCTCACACCTGTTATCTCCCTGTAATTCCTTTTCCAAACAGTGGACATAATTGGATCATACACAAACCAGTAAGGCTGCTGACTGCCCCAGGCAGATTAACTGCTCATTCATTAAGTTTATTGACCCAAGTAATTCAATGTAAACACCCATAATTGGTGAAAAGGATGAATAGTTTCCGGCCAAAACTCAGAAATTCTTTAATGGAGCTTTCCCATAAGGATATCAAAGGCACAATTCTCCCAAATACTTCCGGTATCTGTCCCACGAAAAGTAACAGACTTTGAAAGTAATCCTTGTCAATTCATTTCCATCATTTTGTCATTTCATTGCAAAAATGTTGTATCTCCTAAAATAGCACTTATGCTTTGCGCAAGTTCATGAAGTTTGAAATTGTCAAAATGTTGTATCCTGCTTATCAAAATAGCCCGGATGTACACACAAAACAAGTACGTGCCGAGATACAACATTTTTGCATGGATCATTTTCCCGCGGTGTCTCACGATTTTTGCAAAATCGAGATATAGCGTTTTTGCACTGACACGACGATTTCATTTTGCCGCAAGTGATTGTTGTTGTTGTTGTTTTTTTGCCAAAAATCTTGTCTCTCCTTGTATGTTCATCTCTTCATAAAGGATCCAGGAGATCTACAGCAGGTATATTTTTTTGTTGATGCTTCATTGCACCTTTTCGCTCCAGTTTGCACCAGTTTGCAACTTAACAATTGGTTTTTGAAGTAATAGTACAGAGGGCTGATATTTTCTAGCAGCTTTATCATGGTGTTGGAAAAATATTAATAAATAACAACAAAGTTCTATTAACCCCTTACGCCCATTTTACACTACAAGTGTTTCCTCGAAAATACCTGGGAAAAATTGGCTTTTCACACTTGAACTGTTAACCTGGGCAACTCCTGGGAAATTTCTGGGAATTTTGTCACAAGTGATTGGCTACCCCTGTTTGGGAGTAGGGGTAAGCAAGATAACCCAGGGGCATACTGGGTGATAATTTTCCCTAGGAAAATAGTGTATCAAGTGTGAAACGAACACAGACGGCATTGGGGTTAAAAAACTCCCTGGGATTTCGTGGGGTTTTACTTCCTTGGAATTAGCTCCGTAATTTAAAAGGAGCTTCAGAGACCGGCCATTTTGTATGATTATCGCCAGACATGGCTCATATTGATGAATTTTTAAACTCAATTTTTAAAAGTAGAATTTTCTGAAAAAATTGAAACCAAAATGTTGTTGATGTCGTTTTTTAATGTACACTTTGGATATGTAAGTGGAGATCAAATGTTTGTGGTCTCTGTGGTCATTTTTTGGTACAAGCTGCTTGCAGCCGCTATAGTCTCTTAACATGCTTAAGGGTTAACTTTAATGCTTCAGTCTTCAGCAGGTCCCTACAAATTTTTGCTGAGATAAAATAAGTTTGGTATGAGTCACTAAAAGGTTCATTAGTCCTTTTCTATGTCTGTTGTCACTGAGAACAGCGGAAAAGGACTGGTGAGTGGGGCGCCCACTATCATCTCACAAATATCCTATTGTTGCACCTTCTAAAGTGTTCGTAAATACATGTAGTTTATTTTGAGAATGTGTACCACATGTTTTGTTTCTAATTTGGTGTTTAAAAGCTTTTGTATTGTTTGATTTCTGACTAGTTCCTGTACTTGGGAAATGTTGGTAATTTTTTTTTTTTTAATCAAGCTGTTTTGTGTGTGGGGGCAGAATGTTACGGTGAATTAACAGTCAAATTAACCTCGGGTGTGCTACTGCCATGTACAGTGTGGTTGTATCACCAATGGTGCTTTTTACCCACCTTGTTCAGTTCGCTTTACAAGGCAATGGATGTCTTTGTTTTTTCTTTCTAAAGCCGTGTTCACATTGGATTAATGTTTTACCGGGACCGTGGTTAACATTCCAATAGGTGAAACTTACCAGCGTCCGCACTTGGATTATTGACGTGGGTAAACTAACCGACACGACCGGTAAAACTAACCGACTAACTTAGGACAGACACAAGAGGGCGCTATTGCCGTGACCTTTGACCGGCATGCATGACAGCGAGAGTGCAACCGAACTTCCGTCCGTGTAAATTACATGTGCGTGGGACATGTAAATACTTACATAATACGTGTAACTACCTGTGGCGCGGCGGGTCGGGGGACCGGATGTGGCTTTTTACCGGGACGGCTTTTACCCAGATCGCGTTCGCACTGGACTTTTCGGCTCGGTTAAACTGACCTGGTCAATTTAACCGGGCAGACGTGGGTCGGTTAAACTACCCATTCAGGTCGGGTAAGTTACCTGGGAGGGAAACTTCCTAGGCTGTTCGCATTGGACTTAAAATGGTTAAGTTACCCATTTGCTCGGTTAGTTTACCCAAAATAAGTCCAGTGCGAACAGGGCTTTAGTGGAAATCATATACTCTTAACCCTTTCGTTACCGAATTGTTTGAACATAAACAACTGCTGGTGACCGCATTGTTTGACCACTCAAGCGTGAAGTACACATTCTTACACAACAGAAAGCTTTCGTTCAAAGGCCATTTTTACAAACTCCATTATCTCCTTGAAGAAATTGTTTTACATCAAAATAAGTAATAAAAAAGTTCTTCCTTATTGAATTCCCTTTTCATATTATAACCTAAAACTCATTGAGATTGGTCCAATAAATGTAAAAGTTCTTGGTCTTTCTTTCCTCAGTGCAATCTGTAATCTCAAACACTTTTTTGTACACAACCATATGGCGCTCCGTAGGTGTTTGTCATTTCGGATTTTCCTATTCCAATTTGAAGAGATTGCATAATAGCAACCTTATTTTATTTTACCACAATTGGAAAGATCTGAGCTCTTTCTTTCCATTGATGGTAAGCTTGGGTATGGAGGGTGAACAAGGAAAAAACTACGACTTTATTACAAATGGCCTTTGTGCTCAGGCTTGAGTGCTTTGTTGTGTGCAAGCTTGGTCGACTAAAGTCGCCAATGGTAAGGAAGAGGGGGTATGAGTGCAGTCGACTAAAGTTGCCTATGGTAAGGAAAGGGTTAAAGCATGGGTATTAAGATTGATAAGACTGGTAAGGTTTACATACACGTAGTATAAAGATGGTCTTGGTAGAAAACTTCCTTTGACAGTTTGTTTACTCGGAATGGTACATATGTATGCATAGTCTTTTGAGATGACTAAACCAGCAATCTCGCAAGTCCAAAATCTGATGTTGGAAAACTGTGGAAAAAAGTGATGGGGTTTTACACTATTTTCTTGTGGCTGCAATGGCCGATTGGTTTTTTAAAACTTTCACAGGTAAAAAAAAAAAAAAAATGTTAGTGTAGGGCCACATACAGTAAAGTGCAGATACTGGTGTTTGGCCGCATGCTTTGTTTAATCAGTGGCACTGACTGTGTTTCACTTGCATTTGATTGTCATTAAATTACATAATTTTTCTATTGGTAAAATATGTTGTAACTGTTGAGTGTGAACCTTTGCCTTTACGACTGCTGTTAAACATGCACAGAAGTGTTGAGTTTGATGTTAAATACTATTTCGGTTCAAGCTGTACTTTGTATAGGGCATTTGCCACTGTTGCTAATCATTAAAGTTTACTCGTGTAGGTATAAACAAGTACCATTTTTGTTGTGTTTTTAACAAAATCTGTTTTTTATCATGATCTACTCACGATCAACGGTTTTCTATCAATCAACCTTTGTCATTAACCAGTCATTTTTCTGTTACTGTTTGTGTTCAGTACGTACTTGTGCTGTGTAACTCCATCGGAACACCTCTGGAGTCCAAGTATATTGATATGGGTGAGTAGAGCTTAGAAACCAATTTTCTTAGTTTTAGCATGTCGTGGCCAAGTGGTCTGGAGTGTTGAACTCAAGTCCTGATGGCTAAAGTCATCATAGTGTGGGTTCGAACCCTGGTCATGACACTTGTGTTCTCGGGCAAGACAGTTAACTGTAATTGCTTCTCATCACAGTAACGGTTTTATCTTATCTTCTATCTTATCTCATCCTGTATGTTTTAGAACCGATTTACGTCGCAGTCACTCGCACCCACGTCGTAGCCGCCTCCAAGGAAGCGTTCTACGTCTGGCAGTTCAAGACCCCCAAGAAGCTTTCGGCTATGGAGGTCAACCAGGCCATGGGACGTAAGAAGGACAGCAGAGAGAGGGTCTACCATATTGATGATACGCCCTCCGGGGCGGGAGAGTCCATGCTGGACTTCAGTAAAGCATTTGCTGTGAGTGTTTGAAATCTAACTTGTTAGTCAATAACGTACCACAGGATTTCTATAGAACACTTTTTCCTCCCATAAGACCGTGTCTAGGGTTTCTCTGGATCCTTAAAAAGTATGAAAAAGTCTTAAATTTAACTATCCAAATTCAAGCCCTGAAAAAGCATTAAAAAGTGTTAGATTCAGTTATTTGAGGTCTTTAAAAAAATGTGATGAAGCGTGTGATGAATTTTCAATCAGCTCGAAGAGAACCAAATATTGCTGCGTGTAAAAAACTAACAAAATGTGAGCAGCTGTAGCTGTTCTCCCCTGCTTTATTCACTTATTTTTGGTCTTAAATTTTGTTAAGTGTAGCATTAAAAGGGTCTTAAAAAGTCTTAAATTTGACTTTTTAAAGTGTGCAGTTACCCTGAATTGACTGATAGTGATACTAACGCACAATAAGTATAGTGTCTAGATTTTGCTTTCAGCAGGATCAAACAATCTTTGTTACATCTCGTTGCATTAGGTGTAAACCATGTAATCTTCGTTTACAAAAAGAGCGACCTTGTACATTTCAGGGCATTTTCCGGCAGGCAAGATACTACACTGATCACATGGGAAATTTTACAATGTTTCGTAAATTCCACATAAATTCAAGAGTTATAAAAATAACTGCTGTACACATTTTTTAGATGTGCCCCCTTTCTTCATTACAAAAGTTTAAAAAGTTGTACATAAACTATTCAGATTTGTGTATTCTTGCATTGAGCTGCGTACAAATTGTGCTGCAAATCCAGGCTTTGTGGCTCCTGTGTAAGCATGTGATATCACAGGTCACATGGTCTATAGTACATTAATGAGTGTTTTCTATGTAATTGATATTTACTAACAGCCTACAGATGACTCAATCTGTTGTGTGTGTGCATCGGATAAAGTACTCATGATCGGTCGCGAGTCAGGGACTCTTAATCGCTACTCGTTACCCCACCTGGCCCTGGTGAACAAGCACACTGTCAACTGTCGCCCACATGCCCTGTCTCTCAACTGCACATCAGCGTGAGTATACTGTCCAATCTGGGCCCAATTTCATGGAGCTGCTTAACGGCCGCTTTTGTGCTTCCTGCGCGGGTTTCCATAGTCCTGCTAACCGTAAGCACACGAAAAGGCATGCTAACCTTCCGGTGCATACATTGGATGAAAATGATTGATGTAACAATGCAAATCAATGGTGAACACGCAAGCTGTCTGCTTAATTTTTCTTGCTAATCTGTGAAACACACTTACGCCCAAGCACATTTTTCTGCTATAGTTAGCATGAAAATTTGCTTACCGTTCAGCAGCTCTATGATATTGGCCCAATTGGCCAAATTGGCCGAATTTCATAGAGCTGCTTAAGCACAAACATTGACTAAGTGCAATAATATTATGCTTACCAGAATAAAGTTACCAGCCAAAGTATCATGTTACATGTACCGTTATGTGACTGGTATCCTGCTCAAATTTGCCAAGCAGAAAATTGTTAAGCATTATTTGCTGTTAAGCAGCTGTATTGAATTTGGCCTCGATGCTGTGGTACTTCCCTATGAATGTAAAGATGATAGGTTTATATATTTATTTATTTATTTATTATTGTTAGCTGTTTCGCAGCAAAGCGCAGCGAAACAGCTCTTGTTTTCGTTAAAGTTTTTTTTATTATTTTTTTTATATTTTTTTATTTATTTTTTATTTTTTTATTTGTCTGTTTCAGTAATAAAAGCCATTGAGATAACGCACGTTCGTTCTATGCGGGTTTTTGCCTAGTTCCTAAAGAGCAATTGCAATGAAACTTTCAGTGATGAAAGGCATTGGTGCAATAATGCCCCTCAAACAATGATGTCATGATGACGTCATCACCTGTCACGTGACGTCATCTTAAAGGTTTATATTTTAAATATTTTAAAAAATGTAACAAATCAGCCACAAGAGACCGTAGGTTTCTGTTTGCGGGATTGTATAGGGATATATTAGGTCTTCATTTTATTCAGTGTGCGTGACCTCACAGGAAGTGCCTCGTTATTCAAAAGTGGAAATAGTTATGAAGTTGCTTTCAACGATGTTATTGTCTGGCGGGTAATTAAAAAAAATTACCGATGACGTCACAATACACAAGAGCGCCCTCTAGCGGCAGGTTGAAAACTGATCAAAATGGACTTTTTGAAGATGTGTGTGGTGAAGTTTTGTGTAATCACTTCTAAATTTACATACATGTTGATCGTCAGGCAGCCATCATATGTGTGAAATTTCAGATCGATGACGTCATCGGGGGTCACGTGACGCGGCATTAAAGGTGCCTTTTTTAATGTTGTATATATCTCCCTAAGTGTTAGTGGGATCATGTTGAAACTTGGTAGGTTGTTGGATATTGGCAAGTTCTTGTAAATTCTGAAATGACGTCATAATGACGTCATCACATGATTTTTTATGATTTTTTGAAAAAGTTATGGCGAAACAGCTCGGCATTTGTGCACAAATGCAATATGTCTAGTTATTTTTGTTTTCTTCTAAAAAATAATAAAACAAAATCCAACATATACATACCACATTACAAGGCATCAAGAACTCAAAATAGTTCTTGAGTCAGAACTTGACATGCCAATAAAGTTGTGGGAAACAAAGAATTATTTTTTTTAAAATGATTTACATCTAAGTCTGATCTGATGTCTTTTTAATAGTCGTTTAGCCATCATTGACATCGCTGGTATCCTGACCCTATTTGACCTCGATACCAAGTGGGTCAACAGCGACGGTCAAGAGGTGGAGGGTCAGAAGCTGGAGTTTGAGCGCAAGGACGTCTGGGATATGAAGTGGGCAGAGGATAACACGGAACTCTTTGCCATGATGGAGAAGACCAGGATGTACATCTTCAGGAATCTTGATCCTGAGGTAAGGCATAGAGGACTGAAATCTAGAATACTTATCCAATTAAAACGCTCCTACCATTCCGACTCTTAAGATGCTTCCTTACTTTTACTTGACTGCATTAATACCTCATGTATCCTTACCTTACCTGCACCCACAGGAGCCCATCCTGAGCTCTGGTTACATCTGTCACTTTGAGAACCTCCAGATTACATCCGTCCTCTTGGATGAGATCTTGAAGGATCCCGAACGTCCGAGTAAGGATAATCTGCTAGGCATGGAGATTAAGGTAAAAACTTCATTAAAGGGTGTGCATAACATAAGATTGAGAAATATAAATGTTCACCTGTTTTTATTTTTATTTTATTATTAATTATGGCCAATAACAGGATGATTATAAAACTAATAGAAATGTTCAGTCTTAGATGTAGAAGGAAAACCCTAAATGGGGAAAACTTACACAATCATGTAGGGACTGAAAACCCAACCTAAATTACATGCAAAGCTCCGGGCTGAGGTAGGACCCGAATCGGGGTCCACAGAGGTGAAAGGCAGGGGAGGAAACCACTGAGCCAACCTGATTCCCAATTTACACATAACTTACAAATGGTCATGGTGGGAAAGCTTCCCTTGAAATCTTTTTGCCTGAAGTGCTAAAGTTTTGTATCAATGGGTAAAACAACGATACCTCAAGAAGTAACTATAAGTACTTAAATAGTAAACTTGCGGGTACAACCATGTATAAAATCTCTTTTGAGGGAGTGTTGGCTCTGAAAAGAGCCGGTGGGGTCTCAACGTTTTGAACAGTATACTCTGCTCATCTTCAGGGAGAATGCTGAAGACGAGCAGAGTGTACTGTTCAAAACGTCGAGACCGCATCGGCTCTTTTCAGAGCCAACACTCCCTCAAAAGAGATTTTATACATGGTTGTACCCGCAAGTTTACTATTTATATATTTATAGTTACTTCTTCTTTTTCACACCATGCAAAGCTTTAAACACCATTTAACGATAACTCAGATGTGACCAGCATGTCAGATCGTAGCGCCGAAACGTCATCTAAAATAAGTGTACTCAGTTGTGTATAGACCTCTTGCACAATACGCAGTGCGCTTGGGAGTCAGAATGTACACAAAGGAATTGACTCCCAAAATGGTGGAAATGGTGGATGCACATTGTACGGAGGTGTGTTCTACGTTGTGCAAGGGGTCAATATAAAGATGATTTTAACCCTTCAACTGTTTCCTATTGCACTACTGTTTTGTATTTATTTTTTTAAAGCATTGTATCGTGTCCCTTTTTTCTGATCTTTTTTTGTCATTGAGTCTAGCACACCAGACTCAAGCTCTGATGTTTCTGATCAGTAGAGTCTGGGTTCGGTCTTGACACTTGTGTCCTTTTAATGCAAGACCCTTAACCATCGTTGTTTGTCCTTGGGATGGGTCATACACGTAACACCGTTGGTCCCGTGTGTTTTGTAATGCACATAAAAGAACCCAGTACACTTATTTCTAAGGGAGGAAGTTTGCCCTGATGTTTCTGGCAGTGGCTGCTGTGTGCGGCTCAAGATGTTATAAATGGGTCTCATAATTAAAAAACTAACATTTTTTATCATATTAAGCGCAGTAGATATCAGAAGAGTTTTTTATGATAAATATTATAATGGGTTATTTACTAACTGCCCACCCCATCACCCATTCTCCTGATGCAGTATTTAAAAACAATAAAATTTCTGTCTTTGCAGTCTCTTCGCGACTCAAGAGATCTTCTGGAGAAAGTTGGTATTGAAGATGCAGCTCAGTTCATTGAGGACAACCCACACCCAAGACTATGGTGAGCAAACTTTACCACATATCGAAACAAACTATTTTTTTGCAAAACCCAAGCCCTAAGTGTTAGGGTTGTCAATGCCAACATTACATGTATCAATGTTGTAGTAGTGTATTTTAATTTAATTAAAATTTACCCAGTCAGATTCCCTTGTGGTTTATCAATTGATGTTTGAAATAAAAAGTTACATCCCCTTAAGTTAATTCCTGTACTACCGCTTACCAAGTTGTATTGTAAACTTTGGTGTGATCCCTGGTTATACGACAGATAGGTTGAATGTCTTCTGACTGGCACCTCTGAACAAAGATATTGACAAAATAGGGAGACCGCAACATTGTGTCTAGATAGCTCAGTTGGTAGAGCACCATCATGTTAATCCGGAGGTCACAGTTTCCGATCCCGTTCTTGTAGATTTGTCTTTGTTCACCCCAAAATTGTAGAGTGTGTTTTAAGTATTACACTTTGGAAATCGCATTTGAACTATGTTTTTATGGATTTTGCACTACATAGTAATAGTATATCAACATTTATATTGCACTTCATGCGTATACGCATAAATGATTAAATATTTTTTATATATAGAGGTTTCCCGACGTATTTCAACAAAAACTCATTCAGTTGAACACTTGGCTCAATCTGTTTTGTTTAGAAGTATGAGTGTTTGCATTCAGCATTCAACACTCAAAAAGAACAACTTAATTTCAACAGTTTGGTATTCACTGGTCATTTATAAGATCGTTCAAATTCATTAAGTCCCAAAGATCATTCAGTTTCGTAAAAGCCAGCAGCCAGAGGCTGGTCAACCATTTAATTTCATCAATTTAGAAAAGAATGGTGAAAATGTTTTTGTTTTTTATGCCTATAATGAAATAGAATAACTAAATCAAAACAAGTTGAGAAGGACAAACTCATGTACATGTACGAAAAAGAAACTCTACTTTTATTGAATTAGGGATACTTGGGTGAATTTGAAAGTGTTTAATTGAAATGGAATGAACTTTTGCTGACATTGACTGGGTAAAACTGTTTTATTATTATAGCAATGTGAAATTTTGTACTCTGATTATCCAGGCGTCTTCTCGCCGAGGCATCCCTAGAGAATTTAGACTTGAAGATGTCGGAGCAGGCGTTTGTTCGCTGCAAGGACTACCAAGGGATCGAGTTTGTCAAACGGCTGGGTAACCTACAGAGTGAGGTGATGAGGAGTGCTGAGGTTGCTGCATACTTCAAGAGATTCGAGGAATCAGAGAGAATGTACATGGACATGGATCGCAGGTTGGTTTAGCGACAGATATTTGTATCAGTTTGTATCGTAACACAGGTCTCTAATATGTATATATTTTTTTGCTGTTTTTTTTCAAACTTGATATTGTAAGGTTCCAAAGTTTTAAAGTGTTTAACTGTTTTATATTGAAAGATTGCACTGTGATTACAAATAGCTCGGTCCTCTATCACACCGCCACTACCCTGCACTGTTTTTAACATGCTTTTAAGACCTCGTCGCCACTCTTTTATCCCCTTAATATTGTAAGGTTCCAAAGTTCTAAAGTGTTTTAGTCATTTATATTCAATGACTGCACTGTGATTAGAAATAGTTTTTTTAATAAAAATAATAATACTTGGTTCTTATGTTGCGCAGATATCCTAGTACATGTAGCTAGATCAAGGCGCTTTACAACATTATTATCCCTGTTCATCAGGCATACTTAGACCATTCCTCTAGCTGCTTTACTGCTAAGGCAATAATCAGGTACAACTATCTCAGGGCTTGTATGTTCTTTGTTTACAGACCTGGGTAGAGAGAAGTTATGGTTAAGTGATTTGATCAAGGACATTGTGTCATGACTGCAAACCCACACTCTGATGATTCAGCCATCAGAACTTGAGTCCGATGTAACAGACTGCTTATTAGCCATGAAGCATTATTGGATAAATATTTAGGGAACACATTAAAGTATGACATGTTTATTCATCAGATTATTAATATTTGCTTGTGTGTCCAGGGATCTAGCCGTCAACCTACGTGTCAAACTTGGCGACTGGTTCCGCGTCGTCCAACTCCTGAAAGCTGGAAGCGGCGGCGGCGACGACACCCAACTCCAGCAGGCCTGGAACGCTATCGGGGACTACTACGCCGACAGACAGAAGTGGGGCAAGGCCGTGACCTACTACGTGCAAGGCAACAACCAAGAGAGACTCGCTGAGTGTTACTACATGCTGGAGGATTTCATCGGATTGCAGAAGCTGGCTGATTCCCTACCGGAGAATCATCGCCTCTTACCGGTAAATCACCCCAGAACTCGACCTGTTTACCACCAGATATTCATGGAGGCTTTCCCAACCTCCTGGCACGTTTTTTTCTCAGGTGTTTTCCTGATTTCAGAATGTTCTCAAAATTTCCTTGAGCATTCAAATTTTCTTTCAACTTAAGCAGTCATCAAAGGGAGAAGGAAATAGTCCACATTGTGTCCAAAGCCATATTTGTTTATTATTTCTGGTCATCATAGAGTCTGTAAGCCTCCTAAATTATAACATCTGGGTTGTTCGGGGTCTAGAATTAGGGGGGAACACAGGCCCGCAGGCCATTTTCAGGTTTGTTCACATTTATCAAATCTCATCCATGAACTTACTTTATACAAAAACCTGTAATTAAAATTGAGCATTCAGGTTGACTTTAGCTCAGCTCAGTGGTTTATTCCCTACCTGTTTCTCCGTGGACCCCGGTTCAATTCTTGGACTGGAAGTGCCTACCAGACTGCATGGGTTTTCTCCCATGTCTAAAATTTGAAAATTCTTCATTGTCTTTTTTCAATAAAGTTGGTGTGATGTTTCCATAGGATGATTTACTGACTATATAATTCAGATTCAAATTCAAGCAATTTATCAGCTTTATTGGTATGTCATTTTGTAGTTCATACTTATTGTACTTGTGAAGGCTGTTTACCAGTGTTCGTAGCACTGAGGTACATGCAAGTGTAAGACGCCAGGTTGCCATGGTTGAATATTGGCCCTGGCTTACGGCCGAGGATACAACTGAATCACGCTGAATGAACAAAGAGGGCTTCCTTGCAAATTTTTTTTGAAAGAGAAAAGAGAACCTCAAATCCCATTGCCAAATATCAGAATATTTGTTGTCTGTCCTTTGTTTAGTCAGGGTTCCATTTTGATAGCACAACTTGGCTTTCTGTAAACTCCATCCGAGAAACTTGCAAAGTCTTGAGCGAGCTGGTTAAGGATAATGAAGTTTCAGTGAGCAGACATTTGAATTCATTCTTTTGTCAGGATTTTTCTTGCATATACTTTTCAGTGGTTTTATCGTTTTCTTCGATGAAACTATTAAATAAAAATAAATTTGTGTATTATCATGAGTTATGTGTTAGTTTTGTAAAGCACTTAGATCTTTAGATCTGTGAATTATCGATAATGTGTATGTAATATGTATGTATGTACGTATGTTTTGACTAGTCTGCTCTCTACTCCGTGTCAGGAAAATGCTTCCTAACATTTGTGATGTTTAAAACCTATCAGGACATTGCAGCTATGTTCGTCACAGTCGGTATGTGCCAAGAGGCCGTGGCTGCCTACCTCAAGTGTCACCAAGTCAAGAAGGCGGTAGACTGCTGTGTGGAGTTGAACCAGTGGGACCAGGCCGTGGAGTTGGCCAAGACCCACAGCATCAAGGAGATAGACAGCCTCTTGGCTCGCTACGCAGCTCACCTCCTGGAGAAAGATAAGAAGCTTCAGGCCATTGAGCTGTATCGTAAAGCTAACCACTTTATTGAGGCGGCCAAACTCATGTTCAGTGTGAGTAATCACATTTGTTTAATACCCGCTGCTAAAATATAGTGTTCGAACTGTCTCTAGCTACCGGGTAAGCTCGGTGGTCTAGTGGTAGGACATCTGCAGTCGTGGGTTCAAATCCCACCTGAGTAATATGCCTGTGAATTTTTTTCACAGTACTTGGGAAAGTACTGAGTATACAGTGCTCAACACACACTGTTGTTTGGGTTACTCAACACACATTGTTGTTTGGGTTACTCAACACACACTGTTGTTTGGGTTAAACACAAATAACATTCTTTATCGTGATGCAAATTTAACGTCTACTAGTATTCAAATCGTGTACACGATGACTAGAGCAAGCTAGTCGAAACGTTGAGCCCAATTAAGAACTCACTCCACGGCAGTGAAGTTAATAGCGTGAAGTCCTCTCGATCCACGAAGCGAAAGTAGTAATCCCGACTGATTTCCTATCTGCCGCCCAGGTAGTAGTTAAAAAGCAGGACAGTTCTTTTCAGAACTAAGTAGTCTCCCGAATTTCCGAAATCTACTCGGCGGCAGTAGAATAAAGCAAGACCTAGTTCACAAACCGAATATACATTGATACCTCACCATGCATTACCTCAAAAGTTATTTATGTATTGAAACCATTGTTGAGTGACATCTTTTTGACAGGCATCATGTTCAGCTTAGTTGGGATTCGAACCCATGGTCTGCCACCAGAACCGAGTCCATTGCATCAGACCAATAGGGGGGCAATACTTTAACAAACACATTGTTAATTGTTTGTCTCCCTGTTTTTTTTTGGTTTTTTTTATGGGAACAGATTGCTGTGGATTACTCCAAGAAGAAAGTGAAGCCGCTCAGAACCAAGAAGATTTATGTTCTTGGTGCTCTACTGGTAAGAATGGACACTTTGTTTATTCTTTGTTTTATCCTCTAGTTATATGACAAATCTAAAATTGGATGTTGTATACAATTAATGTGTTTGCGTTCGTGCAACAGAGAAAATGTGTTGAATGATGGAATAAATTCCATTCAACTCAGCTTTGCCTCGGTGAATGGAACTTACCATTTTGTAACTCATGAAAATATTCTCACCATTGCCCTCATAAACATTAATTTTATACAATTCAACTGCACTGTGTACATGTATATTCGTTTATGTTTTCATTGTTTGACCTCATCAGTGGTGGTGGCCAATGGAAAGGGTCTACCCATTTGTAAATTATGTGTGACTTAAGATATAGCTAAACCAGCGCCATAATTTTCGTCTCCACATCAGTTTTAAAAACACTGATCTCTTGCTTTATAACTGGGTTCAATTTTGTGTCTCTGCTTACCGAGGAATTCTGCACTCCTGGTACCCTGTGATGCATGTCATTCTAAGTGTAAATGCAGAATTTCATGGTAAGCAGTGCCATGAAATTGAGCCCTGAGCCCAATTTCATAAAGCTCATAAATTACATTTCATAAAGCAAATTTCTTAACTTAGCAAGAAATAAGTGGGATACCAGTGGCAACAATGTAATCTTTATGGAATGTCGGCTGTAACCTATATCTGCTAAGCAAGATTTTTATGTGTAGCAAGTTTTTGTGCTTATAGGTTTCATGAAATTGGGCCCAGGTATCTTGATTAACAAATAGTTAACGTCAAACGTGTGTTTTTGGATACAGATTGAGAGCTACCATGAGCAGATGAAGCTGTCGTCCAGATTGAAGGCTAAATCCAAAAAGAAAGCCGAGGTAAATGTTTCCTCAGGAGTCTGGGTTTTTCTCTGAGTCATTGTCAGCTTTACGTTGTAGTTAATTACAAACCCATCTCTTCTGTTCTTTTTCCACTCTATTTATTAATTTATTTTTTTCTTCCTGGTTATAATTTTTTTAACATCCTCTTATCCCACAGTTCATGTGTTCTTGGTAACTTGATACTACTTGATGTTAAACAAAAAAGTTGCATCCCCTTAAAGTTATCCATCTCCTGCCGCTTCCCAGGTTGTATCGTAAACTTGGATGTGATCGCTGGCTATACAATAGCTACAGGTTGAATGGCTTCTGACTGGCACCCCCAAACAAAATCTATTGACAAAATAGGAAGACCACCAACTTAAGGGCTAGATAGCTCAGTTGGTAAAGCATAAGCACGTTAATCCAGCGGATGCAGGTTCAACTCTGCTCTAGTCAATTTGTCTTTGTTCAACCCCAAATTAACTAAAATTTTGTCAGTCAGTTTCCCTTGTAGTTCATTACTTGAACTGTTGAAGATAACTTTAGTTGGAGATGTGAATATCTGTGGATGACTAAACACTGAAATGATTGATTTTGTTTTGAAGGCTGCTTCTGCTCTGGCTGGCTTGCTTGAGGAAGAGGCTATGGCGACGTCAGACACCAAGCTGATAGACAATGCATGGAGGGGAGCGGAGGCTTACCACTTCTTCTTACTCGCCCAGAGGCAGTTGTATCAAGGTATTGCACTAGGGGGAAAGGGGGGACGAAGGAATTACTTTTAGGTGTCTCAGAGTGTTACATTCCTTTATTATGACAGGATCCCTGTATCTACAGAGATAGCTCTTTTTCCAGCCTTGTTCCCAGTAGTGTACGATCTTGCCGCACCATTTTCCCCAGAATGCCTTGCTCAATCATAACCCTGGAAGTGTGACAGCACATAGATCCTACATTCCTACACCCCATCCGAAGGATGAAACAAGAATGGTTAAAAGTCTTGCTTGAGGACCCAAGCGTAAAGACCTGGACTCAAACCCTCACTCTGCTGGTCAGAAACACCAGAGCTTCAGTCTGGTGCTCTTGACCACTCGGCCACGTGATGTCATAATGTGTACATTTAACTACATCTAAACTGCCTTTTCAAATGTTTTTGTCAGACACCTGCAAAACACTGGACTATAGCCTTCACTGATGTGAAAGCTATGGTCCAATTCCATAGAGCTGCTTAAGCAGCAACGATTGCTAAAAGATTTTCTGCTGAGCAAAAACAAGCAGGATACCTGTCACAGATTGTACATGTGGAATGGTATGTCTGCTGGTAACCTTATTCTTGTAAATCATGTTTCTTATGTGCTGAGCTACTTTTTGTGCTTATCAGCAGCTCTATGAAATTGCGCCTCGTGTGAAGGCTTGGATGAAAGATAACAGTTACCTGAATTGAGTGAACTATTTATACTCCAGGCTATGTAGATGCCAGCATGAAGACGGCCCTCCACCTACGAGAATACGATGACGTCCTAGACCCGGTTGATATCTACTCCCTACTAGGGCTGGCGGCTTGTGCCAATCGTGCCTTCGGGACATGCTCAAAGGCCTTCATTAAGCTGGAGTCTACAGATGCATTGAGTTCGTCACAGCAGGAGCAATACGAGGCTCTAGCATTGGAGATATTTACCAAGTAAGTCAGTTCAGTTCAGATTACTTTCACTCAGTCAGTTTGCCTTGAAAATATAATAACGGGTACTTTAGGATTAAACAATAAGGGTTAAGTGGTAGAGGTCTCCTCAAAGCAAGCTTGTTAAGTGGAAAACCCCCGATATTAGTATAAACTAGTTGAGGAATTAGCTTTAGAAGGAACTTACTGGCTTTAATTGAGAATAAATAACAAGCTTACGCACCAGAAGTGACAGGATAAAGACTAACGAGACAGATTAAACGCTCGCTATTTTGGGAAAGTCAAATTGCAAATATAAACTATAGTAAGCATGTAAACGTAGAGTCGCCTAAAATGTGCAATACACTGCAAAACACACTGGGGACGTTGATTTCCAAAATTGCACAAACATGTACGAGATTGTTGTGATGATTATGTTTTAAGGCGCTTCTCCCATGGCGAGGCCTGTCCATTGCACATCCTGAAATGTTGACCTATGCGATTCCCCCAAATGTGGGGAACTCAGGAGTACAATGTCTGATTTCTGATGTCAGGTAATCGAATCGAGTCAATACATTGTTTGTTAGTTTGTAATTACTCTCTGTGGTTGATATTTGTTCACTTTGTTCTTCTTCCAGACACTCTCCCAAGGATTCCAGAATCAATAAATCTGAGTGTCCTAACTGTGACACCATGCTACCCGATTGGTAAGTGTGTTCAGGCTGTGTCTGAATAGCCTACAAAAAAAAATAAGAAAATAGAATTATCAGTTGCAACCTGCTTTACGAACCAAAAGGGCCTATGGTATCAATGCAGAATACTAGTTAGTGGCCTGACGTTTCAACCCTAGCAGAGTCTTTCTCGAATGCTAAATGACAACACAACAACATAAAAAAGTATACTAGTGTGACGGGATTTGTCTAAAAAATTAATTAAGCTGCCAAGATGGAAATCATGCTGTAGTTGTCATGTAACCACGGCTGGTCTTATAGTTGTGTACCGCATTGCTTCAAAGTCAGTGCACCATGATGATTACTGGTGTTGCTTGAACTCGGATTTTACCCAGAATCCTTTGCGCGCCAGTCATGGGCATTGAGACATGCGTGTGGGCTATTGGCAGTTGTAGCTGCAGCTGTTGCTCAGGCTGCTGTTGAGGGCATCCTTTACCTCGATGCATGTTAATGTGGTGATTCAGCTCCATCACAGCCGCTTATTAACAGCCTTATTAGCCATTGGAACTTTCTCAAGTAGCGGCTATCCATTTCAGGCACCCTAACTGCGTAGCCGCAATATTGTAAACAATATGAATAATAATTTGTTCTTAATAATAGCATGTCAATGCGCTTTACATTAGTGCCCTTTTCATTGGGCCAATAATATTCCTGTAATCTTTCTCAGCTACCTGGGGAGTATGCAGCCCTGGGCTGCCATGGCGTTTCGAAGACGTTTTCAAACACAATATCATCATCTACCCTCACAGATACCCATTCATACCCCTGGGTGATGAGAAGCATTTTTAGTTTGCCCAATGATTTAACCACCAGAACTTGAGTCATGACACCCTATTCAATCCAACTTTTCCTAATATAGGACAGACCCCCAGCCTCATTTTGGTTATATGTCTGCTATTATTTTGTAAATTGCCTCAATCCAAAAATATTCATCATCTTCACAGGTCCTCGACGTGTCCCAGCTGCGACGCCAAGTTCCCGACGTGCATTGTGACAGGTCGGCCCATAATGGACAATCTTTTCTGGATGTGTGACACCTGCAAGCACAGGGCCTATGAGACGGAGATCCGGACGGCTACTACATGCCCCCTCTGCCACTCACAAATCTAGCTTTTTTTTCTCTCCTTGGATTTGTTTTGAGACTAGTGGTCACATTCTACAGACAACAGCAGGCCTGATACTTCGTTCTTGAAAGGGCAATGGCACCAAGGCATTTTCTCCTTTGTAAAGGGCATTGCTATCAGGAAATTGTACATTTTTATTGGCATATTTCAAGGGGCACCAAGGCAATGACCAAGGGCATGGAGTCAGTTGCCTCCATGAAGCATGCAGCAGTCTGTGGCGTTTGAATTTTTTAAATATTTATTTTTATTTGTACTATTTGTTTTCTTCAAAAACAAAACTCCAATTTTTTTCTGTCCTTTCAAAAGTATAAATACAAGTGTGTCTCTAAAGTGTGAACCAATTTTCTAACTATATTTTGGTTTTCTTTAACCCTAAGAGTCCAGGGTCGATATAATTTTCAGCATGTGTATTTTCAATGACGAGTAGACCAAATGCATTGGGAATGGGAGGCAAAATATTTACAGCTTCAAGTGCTCTGGTTAAACCTGTGATTCCTGAGGTGATCAATGAAGCATTCTGTGGAGCACAGAGGGAGTTGTAGTTTCAACCTTAGCATGAGTAAAAGCATTTGGTTTGTAACACCTTATACGATACATAACCATAGATTTGTAGGTACCAAGGAGCTGCCGCTGCTATGGGTATAGTACACTGGTTGCCTCGGGTATTGTGAGTTGGTTGCTATTTACTTCTATTCAATTCAAACTCACATTTATCTCCCTACTTGATAAAAAATGTCCAAACAGTACATAGCCAAAACATTCATTTAAAGAAGTAACCCAAAAAGCATTATTTACAAGGAAGAAAATTAAATAAGTATGGAGGTTTAGTACATTGGTTGCTATGGGTATAGTTCGTCTACTAATCCAGTGAAAGTAAGACATATCATGTGGCGTTTTCGGAATCAATCACAAGGCAGACTGTATGCATCAAGTGTTATCGTTACACCACACCCACGTAATCTAAAAAGTGACCTCTGTGAAAGTTTCACATCGTGACCAAAATCAAGTTTGAGTTAACAGTGCTTATTGACCACGCACAGCAGTATGAGGGCAAAACTAAAATGTAACTCTTCATCCCAGATACAATATTTGCATCAATTCAAACTTAATGTTGATTAATTTTGAACAAAATTGGGAATAACTACAAACAATAATTGATAAAATTCACAATTAATCTGTTGTGTAGAACTGTATAAATTATTGTATTCATTCTGTATAAAGTAGGGCAAATTAATCTATTTTCCGTTTTGAGTTTTTGTTTTAGAAGTGTATTAGGAAAGTGCTACCTTTTTTTATTCACCAAAAGGTAATTGTACAAGTTCATTTAATAAAAACACAGAAAATGTATTCACATTTCTGTTTCAGTGTATTTCGTTGTTGAAACCTGATTCTAACAGGCGATCTGAATGGCCAGAACTTCTGTTGAAAAAAAAAATGGTCTGCATAATAATAGACAATAAAAGAGTTAAAACCCTCACACTTGCCCTACAAAACAACCCAATAAATAAAAATTAGAACGCATTTAGTATCAGAATTATTGGCCCATGATTATATAAGCCTGATAAATAATAATTTTCTGAATTTGTAACCATATATAAATTAATGGAATACTTGTTAAAAGAAAAACAAAACAAAGAAATTAAGTAATCACTATTAACGTTAATTCACATGCGTCAATTGGCTGGTTAAAATTATCGACAGAAGTTCTGGCCAATCAGATCGCTTGTAAGAAGTGCTCTTGACAAGTGTCACGTGCATGTAGTAATACAGCACTGCAGTCGGCCGTCCGTATGGACTGTACCCGTTATGCGTGTGGGCGGCAACATGATGACAGCGGTCACTTTTCCACGTGTGCGTCATTTTTACACGAGTTGTGTGAAAACCCCATTGTGTTTTGTCAAAGAAAACCTACAATTATACAAGTTTGTTCACAAGAGCAAAGGTATGTAGCATTTTTGGTGATTTTAATTGCTCTGAATATCAATGTTTGGTCATTTGACGTGGCTGCAGAATTTAACTGGACATCGTTGTAGGGTCATTTATTTAGATTTACACACTCGACATGTCAGAGCTATTGTTGAGTAACATTTTTGTTGTAGTCGACTGCACTGGCATGCGAAAGGAATGACTTCGGTAACACAAGTGGCATTAATCCGACAGTGTTCTATCCCGATTCAGGGTAATGCCTGAATATTTTCTTAGACTAGAGTGAAGCATTTGGGTATTTCTTCGCCATCATAACTTGGGGAGCTCGCCGGAGCTTGCTACAGTTTTATTGCATAATGACCTATATCATGC
Organism: Pisaster brevispinus; assembly: GCA_023634235.1. Taxonomy (NCBI): domain Eukaryota; kingdom Metazoa; phylum Echinodermata; class Asteroidea; order Forcipulatida; family Asteriidae; genus Pisaster; species Pisaster brevispinus. Next base: position 2,599,436 of record JAMKCF010000026.1, read on the forward strand.
TGCCCCGTTTGGCCATGTAACTCACCCAATTCGATCCCATTTGAAAATTATAGCGCAATGATACACATTTAATGCGGCACACGGGTACCCAAGAAATTAGGCCTAACCATAAATGTGTTTTTTTTTTTCAAATAGCCTAATCCGCAATAAATTATAAACAACAACATGGGTTTGCAGAAAATTAAACTATCCGTAATTTGACGCCGAGCGCCCTCAAGCGTCTCTGGCCTCCCTCACGTTGTGTTGTTGTGATTGCTGTAATAAAAACAATATTTGCGCTGCACAAAATTAATTAATTGGCGAGAAGAAGTCATAACTTGAAAACACATGATAATATAGTACGCTGTAGTGTTTATTTTGGGTTGTCAGTGTGACGTCAAAGCGAGCTGGGAGACTTTTTTTAGCGTGTAAAATGCTGCAGTTTACGTAACGGGTCGACCAGATCGAAGGACACAGTGCTAGAATTGTCCATAGTTTTTGCCAATTGATGGGTGATGTGAGTTTACAACACAACCGTCTGTCCATCATCATAACTGTAAAGTCTTTCAATTGTATCATGTGCAAAATTCTTTTGGGTGAAATTCTCGACAATTGAGAGCTCTATCTATCGGAAAATGAGTACATCACAAAATTGAATTTGACATTTTCCTTTCGCTTTGAGTACAAGTCTTCAAGTTAACACGCCCGTGTTCGCTCTGTAGGTTTCGAAATTCTGCAAGGTACGTGACAATTTGAGAACCTTTGAAATAAATTATAATTTTGTTTATTTGTTTTTTCTTAGAATAGCTTCAGTGTTTTAAGTTTTATGACATTTCTAAAGCAAGCGAGTTCTAAAGTTTAACTTTCCTTACTCTAAAGATTTAAACCAATTAGGCCTAAATTCTGAAGTGGTGTTAACCAAACAAGGCCGGTGCAGGGCTTGTTGTAAATTATTGTTAAAGTTAATTATGTAGGCCTAGGCCTACTATGCCTATAAGGCCTAGTGATATTTTGCAGGACGTTTTCGAAACCGAATTGTACTCATCACTTAATAGAGTAAATAACTCAAGATGATTAATACCCCTATCATAAAGCAATGCCTGCAAACTTGTTGTTAATGCAACTTTTGGCCCCGCATGGATGGACAGTTTCATGCAGTAACTACATTCATTACTTCGCAATTTGTTTCATCAGTAGTGGTAATTATTTTCTAGCTTGTGGCAGGCATGACATTTATTCTGGAGAAAAAAAATATCCCTATTAGTATATTCCAATATTGGTTGAAGCTATAGCTATACAGCCAACCGTGAATTAGCTTTGAAAGAAATTGTAGTGTGTTTCATAAAATAAAAAAGAAGAGGAAGAAGGGGAAAAAAGGGTTTTGGGGAGGGGGTGCAAAGATGGACAAATAAATGTGATGTCTAAGCTTTCATGTGCATCCGACTCGTCAAACAATTAAAAATAGCAATAATACAAACATACAAACTTCAATTCTCATTTTATTTAGTTGTTGATGTTTTTCACATTCTGGCAAATAAGTATGACTCACACATGTCTAGCAGTAGCACTTACACACTTGAGGTGTCGCTATGAATGGACACTTGAATGTGAATTCTGTTGATCAATACTTGTTTTGTATTTTATTGTTGCACCTACACAGGGTTGTCCATACTTTTACCTGCAGGTTTTATGACTACTATTGATTGTCCCCATCGCCAGCAAACACTGTAATATTTAACATCCACAAAGGGTGCTTCTATAAATAGCATCCTCAACGTCGTCGTTTATAATGCTTCTATACATGTAGTTGTTTAGCGTCATACTATCGGGGCATCAGGGAAAGGCCGCAAGGTCGTGACGTCGAGTTCCTGCACACTGGCTGCGACAGGACTCTCTTTGAACCCGTCTGACACCTTGGCGTGCACACCTATGGAATCTCCTGCCTCTTATGACAGGTCTCTGCTGGGAATTTTAAAGGTAAGACACTTTTTTCTTCAGCTCATTGCCCAGAAATGTGGTGTTCTGCCTTATAATAGCCTTTGTGCGGTCCACATCCGTGATTCACAGCTCGCGAAATTGTGTTTCTCACGTTGGAAATTCTCTATTTGTACTTTTTGTTCAAAGATTAGCTGCTTAAAGTCGACTGCAGCTCTGAGCTAGGTTACACTGTGTTCACATTGTTGATGCAGTAGAATAATAGGCCTAATGTTCATTGTCATTTTAAAATGTTAATTTGGGTTTTTGTTTGGATGTTTTCCTTTTAGATCTTACACATTTTATTGCACGCACCTGTATGATAAATAAACATTGTTGAGAACGGTCTTACCAACATGATTGGCACATATTTTGGTCAATATTTTAGCTGCTTTATTCGGTCCGTATAGACGATGTGTATGCAATAAATGAGCTTTTAATTAATTACACTGCAGTGCGTGTAAATTAAAACAATGGGTTGACTTGACCTAAATAATACACGGGCATTCAGCATCAAAACTTAATCGACCCCAATGGTGGGAAAGGAGTGTCAAATTGATGCATGATGTGCTTTAATTCAGCACCAAGTTTTGCTATTTTCCCAAAAATTTGAGCAATACCAAGTGAAACATAACTGGAATAGGTAATTTAGATTTTATCAAATTATACATTAACTTTTAAAGTTATGGTCTGCAAATGTTCGCAATAATGTTTAATATTTCACGTCTGACTTTAACAACAAGTATCACTGAATCTATTATGGCTCATGCTTTTTGTGATCAAGGGAGAGAAACTGAAAGTATGTTTTTCGAAGAGAAAAAATACAAGGAAGTATATTTTGGTATCTCCTTTTGAGCCATATGCAGTTGCTAGTTATACAGATATTTTATGTTTAGTTTTATGTTTGTTTTGAACGTGCGTCGGTCGATCATTTTGTTCAATTAGTAGGATTTGAAACGTTGCGTGGTGGAGATTAAATTTATTAAGGTAGAACCGAGTGCACGCCAACAATCTCTCTACACTCGAAACACTTCCGGGTTTTATACCCGTGGGCTCTGACCCATTTCTGGGTCAGTTTGACCCGGATTTTGTGTAAAAATGACACAGAAATGGGTCAATCCGAGTCAAAATTCTGATATTTAACCACTTTCCGGGGGAGCCTGACCTGAAAATTGGTCAGCCTTCTCTGTGACCTGGAATCCGAGTCAATTGTGACCTGGTAGATTTTAGAGTGTACCTCATGGAGGTGATTCTAGAAAAGAACCGAACATGGTGATATTGTACAGCAGACCTGATCTTGTAAGGGCGAAGGAGGCTCTAGGCAGGTGATGGGGTTGTGCCATTGATGATACAAGCATGGAATTTAGACACACCGTCGGAGTATGGTATGGGAAATAATATCTGACTGTAGACCTTTCCACTGTTGATAAACAAACCGCGCTGGTTGGTAGGACGGCCGAATGTTAGAAAAACATTCAATTGTGCTAACAGATCTTGTGACCAAAATAAACAGTTCTGCAAACTTTCAATACTAATAATAATAATAAAAAATAAAGAAATTAAACAAAATACACCCCATGATTGGATACTTTGTTTCCAACAAATTATAAACAGTATTTTTGAATATTTTGTGTAACTGTGTTACAAACTTTGGCTATCTGGTTTTGCTTTGCATTCTGGCTTCCCATAGGTTTTCAGCCTTGGTTGGCAAAATTTCGGGCAGTGACGTTGGAGTGGAAAGGTCTATGTAGGGCCATCACAAATTGTTTATCCTTTGGAGAAAAAAAAAAATATATGTTTAATTAAAAATAAAATAAAAAGCAAATGGCTGCCATTTCGACTTTTTGAAAATTGCTCGTTGTTCTACCTATATTGTTTTTAAGGACACATCTGCGGTGGCCAAGTTTCTTAGTCATGACATACCTTGACTGTTCGTCAAATTTCATCAAAGGCATAATTCCCCCAAATATTGTCCCTGGCTGCCCCACACAAGGCAGTTTTTTTTTGGTGAGGGATATTTTAATTTCTACCGCACTTAGAGGCACCAAGGTAGGCCTAAGTGGCACTAGGCCCAGGCAATGACTCTGCAGGGCATGGGGCACTTGCCTCCGTGAAGTGAATAGTCTGGTGCAGCATTCACGTAATTTTAAAATAAACTTTTCAAAGTTGACTTCTATTTTCAAGCTGGCAAAAATTAAGCAAGAGCAGAAATGTTTTCTATAGAAAGAAAATTGCTGACAAAACAAGGAACTATAAATAAACTAAATAAAACATAAATAAAACATAACTAACTAACTAAATAAATAAATAAATAAATAAATAAATAAATAAATACATAAATAAAATAACAAACAAACGAACACCCCAACACCCCCCAAAACAAACAAACAAACACCCCAACATAAACCAGGTGTTCCATTGCAAATGTATAAATCTTGTTTATAAAACATTTATTTTTGGGAAAGTTAATTAAATCACATCATATGGCTCTCATTATGAAATTCTACCTTTAAAAATGTTGCTATATTACGCTGTCATCAAAGAAAACATATTTCCGGTTCATTTGTTGTTCATTTTGTGCACGTTTGTGTTCTTCTCGACCGATCTAGAAAATTGAAACGCGACACCTCTTACCAGTGGGTGGGCACGGGGGCGTTATTTTAAAAGAAAAATATTTCTCGATATTTATACCGGAAGGTCATTAAGAGTTTGTATTGAGATTAAACATCGTTTTAGAAGAAGTTGTAGTTTTACTTTCGTTTATGGAGAATTGGTGAATGAGACTGACAACTCTATACAGTTTCGCTTCCTCTTCGGAATTTTCATCTTGGAAAACAAATAAATGATCGACATACGCACAGTTGCAGTCACAAATGATGGCCTCTTAAGAACTAGGTAAATTGGAAATCGTCTCCAACAACCCAAGGCTGTACCTCTCCGATCATTTCAATTGAATCCCACTCACGGTCCACACCACGGACTGAATTTCCTATCGAGTGACTATTATGCCCATATTCATTGGTTCATTTCCTGCAGTTTAAACCATCGGAATTGAGATCATTACATCTGCATGGAAGTACGCCCCCACTCGTATAAACCGGTTCCAGTTTTAGAAATCTAGGCAGAAAGTAATGCATGCAGATCGGAAGAGTTTATTTACTATGCAAATGCTAGTGTGGATCCAGTCACGATAAATATACCTTATTTGATAATCTTGTTATCGTGGCCAAGCTTCATTAAGTTTTAAGCACTCGTATTTGCAAAAGAAGAAGAAGAAGAAGGGATAAAAGTAATGAAGGTTGCCGGACAAAGTGTCACAAAATGTACGTTGCGAAAAAACTGGTTAATTTTTTTTTCCAACCAAATGGTATTTACTTGATAACATTCGGCATGATGTGTTTATGTATTAATTTAGTAACTAAATTTATAATTACTGGGTTCCGGGTCCTGTATAAGCTTATGCTTTTTACCTGGATCCCTCGTATCATTTCTGTTATTCTTTAAATATGCTTTGTTAATCTGTTCTGAGATTATGATACGAAATAAACCAAACCAAAACCAAACCAAATAATATTTGCCCAGGAGACAACATTGCTCAGCAATTATTTGTCTCCTTATAACAGCTTTATAAAATGGGGGTCCTGCTTTATGTTACATGCGCTTAACAATAAATTATTTGTGCTGGTTTGCACACGGATCTGTGTGAATAGAACTGTGCCTCTGATATAATATACCAGCATGCACGCACTCAGAGTATGTCATTTGGTTAAAGCTGCTCTATCAAAATCGAGCCCTGGACGATTCAGCGACAGTATGACGGGCTTCATGAAGCCGCGCACAATGACGAGCAAACCCCCAGAAAACCATCCGAGACCACTGAGTAATCAAAACGAATCGATGTGTCCACACTTTGGTGATGTGATGGCACTCGGTGTATATTTGTTCAGACCGCTCCGTGGGACAAGAAATTACCTGAAGAGCGGTTAGGGATACCAGACAATGTGAATAATAAGACTGCACCAATGAAGTTAAGACTGACAGTGAATTGGTCTTGATTTGTTGTCGTGTTGTAAGGGGGAAAATACATTGTGCTCGGCTCTGGTTATACGAGCGTGGGATTTTGTAGTCTGTGGTTCTGAATTTACAAGGTATTTTGGCTGTTAACCAATTATTCCGGTAAGCATTTTTGTTGTGCTTTAGCTAGTTTTTGTGCTAAGATAAAATAAGTTTTGCAATTGATGTTTACTTGCCCATAAAAGGGGTGGGGTTCTTACTGCTTGTTCAAATACAAAAAATAAACTGGTTTTTTTCTCATTCGGAATCTTGTCTTGTTAAAAAAGAGATTTCTAATCCAGTAAACGTTTAAGCTGTAAGCCCTGCGGTGTTGTGGACCCCCCTGTTTATAAGCCTTGGCGTCTCCGCAATCCTTACTAGATTGTAGTCCCACAATACGTAAAGTTTCAAATCCTACTCACGTACATGATTTTACAGCAAACCTTACTAGATTGTTTCGCCACCATGTTGAGTTTCAAATCCTACTCGTGTACACGGAGTTACTGCAAACCTTACTAGATTGTATCGCCACCATGCAAATCTTACATATAGGCCTAACATAATTACTTATGTAGAAGGCTGCTGTCAGCCAAAGGTGTAATGACTAGGACCATTGATATTGTGAGAAAAACTATGAAATCGAAGTGGGCTCAATTTCACAAAACACTAATGAGATCCATCTTAAGCTGATTTGTCAGTGTTGGCATGAGTGGTTTAATTGTAATGTGACAACATTTGCTTATCAATTAAGATTGGTACACAGTTAACGTCAATATTTAAGCTGTTTTCGAATTAGCGGCCACAGTAAGGGATACGACTGTTGCTAAGGGTGTTGCTAGGGATTACCAATACTTCATTATGATTAGCCGTAGCCGCCAGTTCGGACGCGGCCAAAGCTCTTTGTGAAATCGGCCCAGGTGGGTCAGGAGGTGCTCTTCTCCATTTTTTACACACTGCTCTCCAAAATGTCTCATGTCGAGTTAAACCATCGTTTCATTTCAGAATCACTACAACTCAACGAGTGTTTTATGTATGTGTCTCTGCAAACCTTCCTGGAATTTAGGTTCCTCGTCTGGTTAGGCTATACGTCAGGAATTGTTGCCGTGTCCCCCAAAACGGATGTGTTTTGATCGGGGACCAATTGGGTGTGACTGGTTGCAATAATTAGGTTATGGGTTTATCCCGATCGAGGTAGCTTAAAGGTACCTATTCTTCACATTACATTTCTTTAAAGAAACCTTGATTATACAGAAGAATATTTGTATTCTCATCGGGAGAAAATGTTCCAATCGGGGTATAGGTGTATCCCAATCGGGATATGTTATCTTACTCATGTGAGAATGGACCTATTGAGTGCTGTTGACTTGCAGTTCAAGCAGCAGCACGCCAGAGCAATGGCATCGGAGACGATTTTTTAATGTCATCATAAAAAAATGGTTATCTTAGTACAGCTGCAGAATTTCCCGTAGGCGAGGCACATGGACTGATATCTGGTTCTGGCTAGATTACAATCACAATCAAGATAACACCCGCAGGCAATGTTGCGGGTGCCGTTTGTTGCTTCTGTGATATTTTTGTAAAGATCTTTTAAGACTGATATACTATTAATTTGCTGGTATGATTAATTTTTTTTTAACGGAGATGTTTTTGTTAACCTCTATTTCAGACTCTTCCATACACTTCTTGTTTTCCTAAAACGGGTAGTCGTTTGCTCAGTGGTGACAATCCAAGTGCTGCAAAAACTGGGATGTTAAAATTGATACAATGGGTGTTGTCACATATAGATACACAAGAAATCAACATTCACATCATAAGGGTGTTGTAATAACACCAATTTCTGCCAGCACAAATACGTTGGTGTTATTTTATCATGTTGTTATTTGTTTTTGTTCTATCTTGAGTATATCATCTATTTGACATACCCTAGGGTGTAAATTTTAACACCCAAGTTTTTGCAGTGTATAAAGTGGGAGAAAATGTTAGGGTCAGTATAACAGTTATCCGTTTAAAAATGAAATCATAAGCAAGCGTCATGAAGAAAAGTTTCGGCTGAGTAACTCTAGTTTTGTTTTCTCGTCTTGTTCTACGAGGTGAGTTCTTTTATGTGTCGAGCTTGGTGGGACACACATGCTGTACAGATTATTGATTTCCTGTTTCTATTGTCACTGTTGCTGTTGTTTTTGTTTAGTTCGTTTTTCCTTGATATAAAGTTTCTTGGTGTGAATCGGAAAGCAAACAAAGGTACCGAGATAGATCTGCGGATTTTCATGGCTTTGTGTGCTAACCTTCAGAGTTTAATGACCTCAAGATTCTTAAACTGGTGAATCGCATTTGTTTTGCACCATGATGTCTTGAAAGCACATTTTGTTTTGCACCTATTTCTCAATCCAATCTATTTAGTAAACAGGGTTATTGTTTTTAACTATCAGTATCATTTGTGTCATCCTTGCTTTAATGTAAACCCTTGGGTGTTATTTATACAGGGTAGCCCCATCAGCGTGCGAACACCATTCTCCTTGGGGGCTCTGTTGCTTATAAATAATGAGTAATGAAAATGACATAAAACCGAATAAAAACACAAACTATCCACTGTACTACAGACCATGTAACCTGTGACATCGCTTGTTACCGAAACAGCCGCAGAGCCTGAACTCCCCTGCAGACATGATTTGTACACATCCCTATGGACGTAAACATCACATCTTTTATGTTATGGAGATGCACTGCAGTGTCTGATTTTTATCAACGTTTGATATGAAGTTAGGGGGCACATCTCAAACTTGTCCAGCTGGTGTAGAACTCTTGAATTTTGTGTGGAAATTGTTACGCCAAAGGTAACATGATCCATATGACCAGTGTAGTCGTTTGCCTGTCATGATGTCCTGTGATGTACAAGGTGACTCTTTTTGCAAACATGGTTATTTAGATTTTTAATATTTTATTTGATTAGTAGTGCCTGCCATTTTGTGTTTTGATATTGTGGGAACCTTGGCCTTGAACGTTTGAATACCTTTCCTCGGAATATCCCCTGCCCCCCCCCCAAAAAAAAAAAAAATGAGATTGATAAAATGCAAAATCCTTAACCATTAATTATTCGTTGTTTCCTCGAAAACTTGTCTCTTACCTCTTGACATTTTGTTGTAAGACTGGATGTGTTTATTGAAGCTTGAGAATTTGGAGTGAACTAGCTCTTTAAATACCAATGTATGACACCGTGAACTCTTTCACCTTTAAATCGTTGACATTTCTTCCTGGCCATGGTATAAGTCGGGGGAAATGACGCCCATCAATTTATCGTTTTGATGCAGTGATCTGGGAATCAGATGAATTCGATCCATTATACAGAGTTTCCGATTGCCTGTATTCATTTTGCCTGATGTCGATGAGCTTAGTATAATAATGACCTTCGTCAGTGCAGCTCGACAGTCGTTTCTTTTTGTCTGAAACGCACGAGGCTTTCAAAACATCACAATAAAAGGAGAAACTACGAAGACCGTTATAACCCTTCTTTACATTATCAACCCTGCGTCCATAATGGAACAACCCAGCCGCACATCCAGGGTTAGAGCTAGAAACCAAGTCACTCCTATAATTTGACAAATATTTCTCCTTAATGCATGCTATTTATAGCGATGCGCGGTACCCACCTCTTTATACATGGAAACTGCCATCAATTTTGATATTGCCCGCAGTGATGAGGATGATGGTGGTGAGCAAATTGCCCGGCCTACATCTTCTTCTCCTCGGCGATGAGTCACACAGTTCCCTGCTCGCTGTATACTACATGCTTGAAAATCTCTTGCGCCGAAGATACCCACGCTAGTATATAGTGTCACCAACCTGTGTCTCATCTACGGGGATTTGCGGGCAAATTGGAAGCAGACTGTAACATCTTAATGGACGGGTGATCGAGGAGCACGTGTGAGGTGTCATCGCTTTGTGTCCTCCCCTCATCCTCTGGATCATCTGCCTGGATACTATAAGATGATGGAGAACGCTTGAGACGTTTTGATCGGACCATCCTGAAGACGTTTCAGTGGAATGTATCACTGTGTACTGGCTTTTTATCATGTGTTGCTAAGGACAGGATTGGAGCTGTCAAGGTAACAGTAGAACATTAAGTGGTGTGTTTTTGTCAGTATTTTCGTTGCGCAATTTTAAGGTTTTGTGAGTCCATATAAAGCCTTTGGGTTTTGGAAGATTTTATTTTTTCTTTAATCAAATTTCTCACGAATTATAATTTGCCTTAGCTATGTGCTTTTTTTGAACCTTGAAAAAAAAACATCTGAAGAATTTTATATATTTCAGCTGTTTGGTGATTGACAGATTTAAGACGAGTTGCTGCGTAGCGATCAAATCAATCGATGAACAGTATTTCTGTGTAGTTTTATCAGGTGGCTACATTTACATTGCTGCTGAAATTTTGTCATGACTGTTTCGTACTGTCGTTATCCTTGTGTATCAAAATCAATCGGTGGCGTAACCAGACATTTTTATTTTGGATTGAACCATTCATTTTTTGCTTTGTATTTTTAATCTCATATTATATATATTTTTTTTCTTTTGGGGGTGGTGTGTTTATTTTTTCAAGGGGAAGAGGGTGGGGCAAGAGTTCTGAGCGTGCATGGGTGGGTGGGTGGGTGGGGGGGGGGGGGGGGGCGGTGATGCTCCAGCCCGCTGCCCCCTTTGGCGACGCTGCTTTGACCCAGTATTAGTGTTCAGACCATTTTGTTCCAACAGTCTCGGATTGGCTATGTGAATCATGCAGATAAAGAGAGCTGCTTCACACTTCTTTTTTGTAAAACCCTTTTATGTTGTGTGGAGTTGAAGAATCAAAGGCTCTTTTCGAAACTGTGAATTCTGCTTCGGCTCTAAACTCAGCCCCGTCAGTAATTTTGAAAACGTGCACTTTTGGGTACGAAGCTTAACGCAGACAGACAGGCCCCTGCAGCTAGAGGCGAAACCCAATACGTAGTTTCGAAAAGGGACATTATTATAGACCTCTCCCACGATCTTGCCGTCTTATGTTTGGGTCCATGCAACTCAATACTGCCAGAACGAAGCTGGAAGGAAATGACGATGGAACAGGAAACCTTTAACAAAGATAACAAACCGGTTTAAAGGCAGGGTGTATACTTTTGGTAAATACTCCATAAATTAATTACCATAAAAACTTACTTGGCCAAGGGCAGTGGAGAGCTGTTGACATTAAACATCGTCAAAACCCCCTTTGAAGTAATGTAGTTGTAGAGAAAGAGAAAATGTTTTCAACTAACAGTTTGAATCTGAGAAAGCTAGGCCTGCGTGAAGCCTTTCTCAGACATCTGAAAGCACATGATTCTATGCAACAAGGGTGTTGTTTCCTTTATTATTTTCTTGCAACTTCGATGACCATTTGAGCCCAAAATGTTCCTAGGCTTGTTATTTTATGCATAATATAAACATTGTAAAGTGAGGATACTGGTCTTGGACAATTACCAAAGGTATACCCCGCCTGTATACATGTAGAAGGAAACAAATACGTGACATTTAGTGGTGTAGCTTTTCATACGTTTGATGTACTGGTGCGTTTCTAACGTGGATTTGTTGAAATACGTAGACAATGTGTGACTCATGACATCGCATAATAATATGTGCAAAAGGGAGTCAGACGCTTTTGCACGTCAAGCCGGCACATTTATGCGAAATTGTTATTGCGAAATCCTTTATTTTATGTGGAAATTGTGAAACTCCGTAACTTTAGCATAACGTACCTTCCCTGAAAAGGCAAGAAAGTAATTTGGTCAAAATTTTTATTTGGTTATATACCAACAGTTTTAATTGTTTTCGAACACAAAAATCAAAAAACAACATTGGGTTTGCTCTTATTTGAATTAAAGGGTTATTCTTAATATTAAGGTATTTACACGAGTTTAACAGACCGATGCAAAACTTGTTGTAACCATTGTGAATTGTGATATAGTCTAAAATATTGCCGATGAGCATGAGTTGTTCAAAGCTTAGATCATGGTATACTTCTTAATTAAGATGCTGCATAACCACTTTATGTACAGTCTGTTTACGCACTAAAAACTCCTGGGTTAGAACGGACCCGGAACCGGGTCCCGTGGGGCCTGACCTTTTCTGGGCAAAACATGACTCGGAATCTTTGTCACAGATGACCAGGACTTTGTGTCATAAATGACCCGGAATCTGTGCCACAAATGACCCATCAGAGAGGGGTCAACTGAAGCGGAATCCTATTCAAAATATCACATTTTCTGACCAGCTTCTGGGTCAGCCTGACCCAGAAATGGGTCAGACCACCAGGGAACCGGAGTCCTGGTCGATTCTTACCTGGGAGTCTTAAGAGAGTATTTTTTGTGTTATGACTGTAAACAATATACAAGAGGTTTTACTAGAGCCCATCGTACACGCGATGTGCATACCAATTCACACTTATTATTAGCACTAGACCTTTATGCGAGGTTATTCTTGCCAAAACATTATATGTGTTTGATACTATTTTTGAGTGGTTCCCCCTTAATTGTGTTTGCTCAGCTCAGCAACTATGTCTGCATTATGCCTAACAGATATAAGCCACTATACCAGGCTGATGCACTGTAAATCTATACCACAATAATTTACCGCGTCGTCAGAGCCCTGCGTCTTGGATTATCATCATAAGACCGTTGAAGATGGAGGTTGCTCAAGACATCTCGGCAGAAGAAGAAGCAAAAAATCCATTCCCGGGGTCAGAGCACCGTGCCGATGTGACATTGACACTCTCACACTTGCTTCTATTTTTAATGCAACTGAATAGCCAAGGCAGCTCCTATTTTGTCGGGAGACGGCGGTCGGGTCGAGGCATTTCTCTCTCGCCGTCTCAATTTAGTCACAGTCGGAGGATGCGGGACCAATTAAAGGGGGAATTCTACAAACAGATGTTCATTCATTTAGGATTTATTTATCAAGGAAAAAATCATAATTTGACAGCTGTCATTTTGTTATGAAGTATCTTGTAAACTGTCAGGTCGATTCAAGTAATTTTTGTGATAGTTCTTAAAGTTTTTCTTTGCATACCCGAAAGTGCTTGACCTCATAGTATCTTAGTAACATAACAGGTTTTGTGTAAAAGGCCAGAGAAGACTCGTGTTTGTTATACAGAAATAGTAGAGCTGACAAAAGATTTGCAGCCGGTGTTCATGTTTTTTTTGTGATTATCTATACTATAGATAAAACAACACACTTGTGACAAATTTGGGCTTTATCCGTTGTGTGAGTCAGGAGAAATTATAAAAAAAAACATGCACAACTTTCAGCATGAAAACATGTCATTAATTTTGGTTGCGTTTTTTAAGGTTTTCAGGTACAGTATGGTTTCATTTCAGAGGGCCGTATTTCACATAAAAATGGTTCTAGTATGAACTTCATATCAGTGCGCTTTCAGACTAAAACTAAACACCGTGATGTTTTTATCCAATGCTGTGTAATACCTTTAAGCAACAACATACTCTATTTGCGACCTGTGCATGACGACTGTTGTAAGTGTTGTCTAAATTCCCATCTGCACCTCTAACTGGACTGATGATCTGACGTAATACGTTGTTAAGCACTTAATATAGACTTTCTATTGCAACGTCACAGCCCGAGTTCTTGCCAACCAAGGTCGGAAAACTATGGGAAGCCATACAAATGAAAAGGAAAAACCGATACAACAGATTGTATAGCAACGTTACACACATATTCCAAAGTAGTGTTGAACTTATTTGAAACTTGGCAACGAATCATGGGATATATTTTTTGCTATTGAAGGTCTGCAGAAATGTTGAATTTTGTCACAACATCTGATAACACGATTGAATGTTTTACCAACATTCGGCCGTCCATGCCAACCAGCACGGTTTGTTTAGCAACAATAGAAAGGTAGCCTTTGGTGCGGCCATCTTGAAGTTCTCCCATTCAAATCCCTGTTACCAAAACGAAGCCGTAAAGGAAAATAGTCTGGTTCCCTTTCGTACATTAAATATCAGCATCCATTACTGTAATTGGATACCGGGAAGATGACTATAAGATGGCGGCAGCATGATAACAATGGGACTCTATAGGCAAACGGTATGCCTTCTTGTGCGTGGTGTCGACAACCTCGTATTGCCGACAACACAAGCTCTCTCTCTTACTTTTTTTTTGAAGCGTCATGTGCTTATAGCTAACATACATTTTTTTCAGATCCAGAACATGGTGTCGTTTTTAGTGTTATCTCTGTCAGTTCCTGTACCTAAGTGTAGCAATAAATAAACTTCAAAAACGAGTTCATTACACTAAACAAACAACAGCAACAACGGCCACAAAACAACCAATTCTATTTTGATATTTTGTCCGCCGGTTAATTAACTGTAGATGAATAAGGGGGGGTATAAGAGTGCTATTGCCATTGTATATACGTTTAATTATATGTTTGTTTCTTAACGCCCTGTGTAATTTTTTAGCCTTGTAAAGTTTCTTGTTTTTGCGCTTTGTATTCTGTGATTAATTTTCCTTTACCTTGAACACAGTTCAGCCCCAGGGCTGCAATGTTTGATTTTTAATACCCAAGTGTGTACTGGCCACTAAATGTGCACCTCCTGTGTGGTCAATCTCTTTGTCCAGACGAACGTGACCCAACTGTTTTCATTTGTGATAGCAATCGTGGACATTGTCCCTTTTGTTATAAGTCCTCCGTTTAAATGTCACTACAAAGTACAATGTGAACACACTTTTTGCTTTTTATATCCTTGTGGAGACATCTTTTGATCCTTTTTTGTCCCTGTACTGTAATCAACAATCTCCAGAAGAGTATGCACAAAACAATTCCTCGTGGAGCACCCCAGTCTTAAGAATACCTCTATGGAGACCTTTTGTTTCCCCTTGTCTGTTTTGTTCTTGTTCTCCATAAGGCAGTGAATTTTTAAAGCACAATAAAGCTATATTAAAATGTGTTGAGGTACGTATGCCGTCACCATCATATAAAAAAAAATAAAAAAATCAATTCCCCTTAAAATTGTTACGCCTAGTTATTTTAAAACACTGAATTTTTCTCAATTTTTTTGTACAGGTAGAGCCCTGGACGCTGCAACTATAGTTCTACATGAGTGGAGATCATTGAGAACCCGCATAGAAGAATAGATGCAAAACAGACCAAAACGACCGTCAACAACTGCTGTAATTACTGCCGTGAGAGATTGTATTGATCCCAGCCACATGAGGATCTCTCAATCCTGACAAGCAGATCGGGAGCGAAGGCTCCGGGCGTAGCCACCGAACGCAGGAGGAAAATTGTGAAATTACACTGAACGCTGAGCCAGCCGTCACCGATTTGTCTTTTTTTTTCACTCAGGAGTTAATTAAGTGTACGCCGTGTTCTGTCTTGTGCCAACCCCACCGGATGACAATTCATTCGTGCTTCGGAGAAGACAAAAGTCGCCGTGAATACTATTTAGCGGCTTGCGTCATAGCAATGGCTTTATAATCACGAGATCAACCACTTGGCGTGCCTTGATTATGCTGGGAAATTGATGCCAACAAATGCTGGTACACTGACATGATTACGGCGGAAGATTGGAAGCATTCCATCAGTGGGGTGAAACGGACTTATTGATGGATACAGTATCATATAACATCTGATGAGAAGTGTTTGCTCCCATTAATTGCATTCACAAGCACCCTGGTTGTTCTGTGAATGATGTCAACCTAAATTCCATCTTGGTGTGAAAATGATGTGAACATCATGTCTCTCATCGCCAAGGAAGTCTTAGGTTAAGCAGCCGGAATATCATCCAGATCCTTTGAGTGCCGACAGGTCATAATTTGTTGGAAATTTGCAGAGAACTTCTCGGATACTTAACGGCTTAGACCTCGTTGTATCCACGGAGTGTGTTTGAAAAGAGTCAGTCGGAATCACCTTCATATTCGTAATAATCAACACCAGTGTCATCTGCCTTATCTCTGGAACTTACCCGAAGGGCGAGAGAAAAAACCGCTAAGTGCTTCAAATATTTCTCAGGAATGAGGTAAGAAGTTGATTTGTTGACTTCTGTCTTATAAATTACTTACAAAAATATGTATTTATGAATTTTTTTTTTAGAGGGACTTCAATTTCAAATTTAGTTTTATGATGCGCTCTTTTTTTCGATAGAGTTCTTACGACAGTGGAACACTTCACAAGTCTCTAGCCTCACTTTAAAGCGGTGAAAATAATTTCAATGTAAACTTCCAGTGGGAACTTTTGTCAACCTTCCAAAAAACAGCCAATGACGTCACACTTCAAATATAATCATCATTATATTTGTACAGACAAATTCAGTTCATTCCTAGATTTTGATGATATTCGTTCACAAGGAACTGATTTTTTTGAGTGACGGAACAGTTTCTCTTTTGAATGGACAGACCCATTTGGCGTTTATATCCAATGACGTCATGTATCAAACTTCGCTCTGGAGGAGAATACAATCTGAAAAATTACATTTTATGCCATTTTAACCTGAAATGAGAGACTTGTAATGCTTTCCGAATTTCATAAGGACTCTTTCTATTGGGAGAAAGAGTGACCCACAAAACTTAATTTGACCTTGGAGCCCCTCTTTAATTTAGTAAAGTGACAAGACTCCATTTCCCCTTAATGGAAACATGTGAGTTTCTGTTGCAACATCCCCAGGGGATACATGTACACAACGGGAGCATCTGGCACAAAGTTCATGTCTATATCACTTAACATGTTGGCGATTCTCCAGCATAGCAGGGGACGATGGGTTTTGTACAAGGTTGTCGTCGACAGTGGGCCTCCCCATAGGCCTACTGAAACCCAAGCAGCGATATCAACTAACAATGACATTTTGTGCCTGTAATATCCTCGCAAAAATTGGTTTCCTTTTCCCCGAAAACTAACACCCCCATACAAAAACAACATGTTTTTATAAAATGAGTGAATAGGGCCTAAGTAAATAAATAAATAAACACCTCCACGAACACACAAACAAGCAATCAAGCACACCAACAAACAAACAAATAACGAAACAATAAATAATAACATTCTTATTATCCTTTAAAATCAGGAAGACTTATTCAAACTTTTCCCATGTGAATCGAAATTCACTCAATTACTGTAACGAATATTGTCATAAAAAAAGAACAGACCGATTCTCATTACTTAGCACACTATTACGGTGTTTATTCAATCGAAAAATTAATTGATTTATTTGATAATGGTTTGCTTTGATGTCCTTGGTCCTAATTGTTGACATAAGTTGTTAGCCAGACTATGCTGTTATTAACCCATGTAATGATACATCCGTGTATGGCCACAGATGGTAAATTATGTTTCCATGTAAAATGTACCGTAGAATGCGGATATGAGATGTTTGTTTAGTTTTTTGTAATGCTAAAATATGCCATTTGAATAACCACGGCATTTTGTTTGCCACATCATCTCTAAAGTATCAGGCATAAACGAGTATTACATTATATAAATCTGCATTTTTGAGCCCGCTCAAAACACATGGTGAGATAGAAAACATAAATGTCCACAGATATACACATGGTCATGAAGGAAAACTCCCTTGAAATATTTTCCCTTGAAATGTTATAGTTTTTTGAGAAATTAATTAAATAGTCAATCTTGATCTCGCGTGTACGAAATCCCATGTTTAAAAATAGTTAAAACTGTGATGTTTTTTGTTTTTTTTCTCTCTTGACTTCGATGACTGGTCGAGCTTAATTATCGCATTCTGGATATTTGATGTATATGTGGGGTCATTCAAAGTGCGGATACCATCTTTTACACTGACTCATATTGGCTGGGCCGATAATAAAAAAATTAAAAAACGTCATGTATAAGTGTTACGAGCACGAATTTTGCCTTAATAAATTTTACTTTGGTCGAAAGCTAATACAAAGCTATCCTAGTGCCGCCACCTCGTTGTTATCAAGTTAAGCTTGATGCTATCCGTGCCGACGTAGACTAAAAGGTAGCCTTTTCGCGTAATGGGAATACCTTTAGTTGTTAAAAGAAGTTCCTGGTGCTGCAAACTCCAAAAGAGTTGAGATGATATAATGCAGCCAATTAACGTGGTGTTATTATAGTGTACGGTGCATAATTTCGACGCAATATTTAAAAGTGTATCATTGGCTGTTTACCTTTTTAGCTGGATGTTTTTTGTATTGCCCCTATCCATTATGTTTAGTCACAGTTCTTTCACGCCGTATTGCAAATCACTATGAACTGACAAATAACAAGTAATATGTGTTATTTGTGGGCAATAAAATCAAAACCGAACCAATGCTAAACCTGACCCAAACTGCGAGATATTGAGAAGAAGAAGAAAGAAAAAAAATATATATATATATATATTTATATCACCAAAAAGAAGCACAAATTGGGGAAGCTGAATTGAGATTCCTCATGGCATGAGAATGCGCAGCTGTCTTGTGAAAAAAAAAGAAAAAAAAGAGAAAAGCATGATAGCTAAGAGTAGGGGGCACTCGTTGTCATACAGTAAATAGCTGTAAGTGGCATTTGGGTAATGTGTTTGATTCAATTCCAATGTTATCTAGAGACAGACTGTCATCGTTTTGCATTATAAAGACTTACATAACTTTTAAGAACAAGATATGAAAAATGGAAGTTTCTCAAGTAAAATTTTCTGAGAAGTTAATTTTGCTCGGTGACATTCAATTTGATTTAAGCCACCGATTTTACTAAAGTTAATTATCGCAAAAGGACCGTCTCTGTAATGAATTTACTTGTACATCTTTTAAATAAGTAACTTGATTGTAGGCCGAATGTGAAGTTGATAACGGAAAAATGCAATTCACTTTTAAAGTTCCTTTTGGCGTAAACAAAAATATCTTGGACCAGTTATACGGAAATTGATAACGTAGTTTGCGTTATTGGCCCGTAACAAAGGAAGTGAGACGAGTGGTGATAGTCTCATCAAAACACCCCATCCTAGATAGTTCCTTTTAGTTTTTGGCGCGCAGTTGTTGTGTTTAGTTTCAAAACAACTGTTGGCTGAGGAGATTTAGCTCGAGTAAAAAAACTCTGAAATAGATCGGGCATGGCTGGGAGGTTGGGGTTATTTATTGAGCTTTCGTGAGGTAGAAGGTGATACTTTTGGAACCCCCCCTCCCCAAGACAAAACAAAAGAAAGAAAAAACAAAAAGAAGAAGATTTGAATGCATGGTGACAGACATTTATAACTGCACACAGAGCAAAGTCACGTCTTTACTTGCAAATGCTGACTATATAAAAAAAATAGCTAGGTTTTTGGAAGTGTAATGGAATGGGGCTGGGTGGGGGGGGGGGGTGAAAGCATATTCTGCTTGTCGAGGAGGCTTGATCGAAGAGGTCCGCGGTGCGTGTAAAGATGAACGCTCTATACACGGAACAGTGCCTGTACTATAACCCCGAGTAATCGAGACACACTGCTTTTCTAAAGGTAAACACGAAGAGACTTAACATAAAAACATTGAAAAGCACAATACAGCTTAAACATGAGCATTTTGCCAGCGGTTATTTCACTACAACGATGAACACAGTTTGAAGATCATTTCCTCCCGAGACATGTTTTGTTTTTTTCACAGGACTCAAGAAATTGTATACAGTGCTTTACACACATTGGTGTACGGGTAAAACAATAATATTCTTTATCCCCGATTCAGATCTGACATCTATTTAAGATACGATCATCGCAGTGTTTATGTACATGTATTCATAAAAATTTTAAAAACAGAAAATAGGAAAGAAAGTTGAAGAACATATATTCCCATCAACATCAGGAATGCTTCTTCTATCGCCATTTTCAGGAAACGTCTTAAAAAATTCGTCCCCGTAACCCCTGTCTTTGCATCTTTGTTCTTTCGTCTTATTTTGTACAGCACTTTGATCTTTTTGAAAAGGCGCTTTATAAATACCTATTATTATTATTATTATTTTTTTTTTATTAATACAAAATTATATAGAGCAAACTATCCGCAAAGACAACAGTCACTTTAGCTGCATAGGGTTGACTCATCAGATAGCTACATTAAGTAATTAATTTTGACAAGCAGGTTCATAAATTCAGGCCGCATCTGGTCCTGCCGCAACCCAAGTTATTAAGTCTATCATCTCGGACGTTACTCAAACCCCAACGGTCCCTACTTACATTGAGAGCGCTCCCATGACTCGTAAGACTTGCCACTACATTTGCGTCTCAAAGTGAGAACATGCCATCAAATATTTACAGAGGTTTGCCACCGTGGTGTTTCCTCACTACACACATTTCTCCAGAAACATGACTCATGATTTCAGAATAATTAACCAATATAACCTGCGGGGAACTCTACCAATGCCGAGGCAACGATTTGTTAAAATAAACAGTATATTATTTCAAGAAATAAATTGGTCTACTGAAATCAATACTTTAAAGTCTTTTTTTCTTTATTTTATTTTGTTTTTTATCAACTCGGCTGTTTAAAGGTGGCCCTGCAATGTTTTAGCCATAAATTAGAAAATTATTTTCCCGCATAAGCGCAGCGGTAATTCCCAAACAGTTTTAGCAAAAATAATTGTTCAACGCAACCTGTGATAACACTGTGTTTTAACACACCCTGTCAAAATATCACAAAAGCTTGCCCCCAATTCTACAGGGGGTATATGGTAACTTTTTAATCCAGTAATTCGTCAGTAAAAACAAAATAAATAAATAAAATAATAATAATAATAGGCCTAATAATAATAATAACGTTTTAATTGCACATTCCATGTAACACTTGTAAACAAGGTTTTCTCAAACAGGTTTGTCCAAATGTCATTGCAGCTTATGTATAGGTTCATACAATGAAGATTTGGGATAAGAATTACACAATATCTTTCCCGGCTAAATATCTGGCAAAAACTGGGGTGTAAAATTGACACCGTGGGTGTTGTAGCATAGATACCGAAGAGAGAATCAAAATTTACACCATACGGTGTTAAAATAATACTTATTTTTGCCAAAACAAATACATTGGTGTTAGTTTAACTATCTATGGTGTCTTATTTGATTTTTTCTTCGGTATTTATATGTGACAACACCTACGGTGTCAATTTTAACTTCCCAGTTTTTTTGCAGTGTACTTTGATAATTAGCCGGAAAAGAAACATAAGTGTGTAGGCCTAATTCTTTTCCAAAATCGTCCTTGTTAAAGATAGTAATGGTAGTACGCATTCTACAAATTTGTTTTGTCTGAAGTACCCCTCTCCCGCCCCCATCGATTACAATTCAATAAAAGAGTGTCGAAAAAAAGAAGAAAGAAAAAAAAGGATCGTCTGAAAGCGATTTTTTGACATTTCAGCGGTGTCCGTTTCAATGCTACCTCGAGCACTGCTGGATACTGCAGTTGGAGCCCGCTGTAACTTCACGGATTCGACGCTCTTAATGAAAATACCTTGATCTTTCTGTTTTCTCAAATAGACACTGTATAGGCTTATATTCAGCTGAACTTTCACAGGTGACTTTATTGTATCTGTCTTCGGTAATTTCAGCATAACGTTGACAAAAACCGAATGATGACTCTGTTACATGCAAGTGGCTTGTATATCGCAGTATTTAATAAACTGTTTCTCTTCGTGACACTATAAAAAAAATCACATTATTTCACCCTGCCTTACTTTTTGAGTAACAGTTTGATTTTAGCGTGTAATACATTTCTGTGAAGAACCAATTCACCCAATCACTTTTAAATCACCCAATCACTTTTAAATCACCCAAAGCACTAGATATAGACCCTTCTGACTAAATGAAATCAATTCAAGTAAAACTGTATTTTGAGATGAACCCACATGTCTCTTTCTGATCAATCAACCATTTCTTTGAATAACACCCTTTGTTTACACAACTTAGCAAGGCTGAGTAATTGCTGAACAATTCCTATGGGAATTCCTGGAGAGCGGGTCACTGTTGGAATGTGTTAGTGAAAAACAAACCCCGGATAGTGATAAGACATTTGGCATGCTATTTGGCTAGGTGCAGTTGTAGAACTTGGAATTTTTTGGATTTTTTAAAGAAAAAAAAATGGCGGAGTACCGACTTTTTAATTGAAAACTGTTACTCAATAAGTGAGCGATAGTGTCACGGAGGGTTAAATATCAGAGAAGCTCGTCCGCAAACCTACAGGGTGTATTTATAAATTTACAATCCAATAATCATCTAGGGAAAAAAAGACAGAAGTAAAGCACATTTCTGAATTGTGTTTTCCCTTTAATTCTTGTAAGCAACTCATCGTTACAGTTGCAGTGAAAGCTGCCTCGAGTCAAAGAGCAGACTTTTTTAATGACTAATAAATTATACTGTTTTTATGACAAAAACTGTCCATACTCAATATTACATTGACAACATGATGCAAACCAGATGTTGTTAGACAAGGGTTAGCTCAAGATGTATAAAACAAATATTAAAAAACCTTGAACCTCAAGCATGAAATCCTTTGAGGGAGTTCATTTAATTTGGATTCCCAATCATCTTTGCATGCTGTCTACCCACACTTCAATACTGTGTACATAAATCCAATAATAGCATCTGAAATAGCATCTGAAACAGCATGCCACGGCTGTCCTCGCAAGAAAGAAGAAGATGAAGAAGAAAAAAAAAACCCAAAACACACACATTTTGTGGACCGTAAAATCAATTTTTAATTAAAACGTCAATACAAGAAGGTCATTATACTGTGGGTTAAGTTTCATAGTGAACTTAATTCAGCAATTACCGATTGTGTTATTTTTAGTTCAGCCTATCTAATAGTGATTTTTTTATTTATTTTTGTTAGCATGACATCAAATCCACCTGTAATTTCAGAGTCTTGTAAATCAATATTCATTCATAATATTATCTATTCATTTATAACATTAAAGCAAATAAAAGTTGCACAGAGAAATTAAAAAGTTAAAATTAAATGTAATTGGACGTTGCAAGTCCTCAAGCCTGTTATCAGTTCATAAAATATGTAAACTGGACCCACACACACGTTTGTAAATCCCGTGAATCGAGGACTTGTCTTTGTTCTCCCATTGTTTGGACTTCCAAAGACAGGGGTACCCCACGAAGGATTTTTGTGTTCAAAGTCTATGGGGGTAGGTGTACACATTCAAACCGGGACCTATAACAAAAGGGACAATAGGTTCACGGTTGCTATCACAAGGGAAAACATTGTGGTCCACGGTTGCTATCACAAAGGGTTGAACAAAGGAGGGTCCACGTTTGCTGGTGTTTATACACATGTGTGTGAGTTTGTTAATTAAGTACAACTTACGTAAACTGTTTTGCATGTATTCTACGCGGACTTTCCTGTGTTCTGAAAAACGTTTGTATAGACACTCCCACACGCAACACCAAAAAAGAGTGAACAAAATATGAAACGGTTTGTCAACTTTTATCAAAAGCAAAAAAATAAAACCTCAGTAGAAATACCCGGCCAGGTCACGTGATTCTTTTGGCCGAAACCTCCCCTTCCATACACACAGTGCAATGTGTCAAGGGATGTATAATACGGTTTGTGCATGTTAATGGCTCGAATAAAAAGGCCTTCAAAAAGAACCCCCGCCCCCCCCCCCCCCAAAAAAAAAAGAAAAGAAAAGAAAGTGTGTTAGTGTTATTAATATTTGTGGCTGTCGTGGCCGAGCGGTCAAGAGCACTGGATTCAAGCTCTGGTGGTTCTGACAACCAAAGTGTGGGTTTGAGTCCACTTAACCATTGTTGCTCACTGGTGGTCCTTCGGATGGGGGCGTAAAGCCCTTGGTCCCGTGTGCTAAGAGAGGGTGCGCCCCGTTTTGGGGGTAGGCTGGCTGTAGATAGCGCCAAAGCACCTCGTAAACCATTACCTTGTGCTATTATGTAAATAAAATTGGGTCTTATACGTCGAACATAGCTCCGCATAAAAATGTTTTAAAAAGAGTAATGAGTGCTTTGAGACGCCCTTGGGTGTGATAAGAGCTTTATCTTATCGTTATTGTTAGTATTGTTATAATTATTATTTTTGTTGTAAAACAAACAAATTATATATAGGTCTAACCACTAGCATTATTTGATAACATTGTTGTTACCGTCAAGTTCTCCCAAATTTATATTGGTTAAAAGTATTGTGAATTTTGAACTCCCCCCAAAACTAACTTCATTAGCATTTGGGTATCACAAGGACATGGGTTTCTATCTGGGAATAGACCAGCAAATGTTCCCTTGCCCTCACCTATGTTTCTAAAAAGTCGATCATACACATTGTAATGTCCAGACCATTATTCCGATCACCAAGCCCTTTATAGAGCACTTTGCAAACTTAATTACGTCTTCTACTCGCTGGGGCTGAATAAGTCAAATTAGTCTCAAAACCTTGGGGACAATTTTAAAGCCATCTTTTTAAACTAAGACTAATCGAAGACGTCAATAATGCTCGTTAATTCCCTGACGGGTCCCAGTTTCTTCCGGATGAAGTCAAGTAATTTGTTATAGTGTTTCGTTGCTCAAGGACATGCGCGGCTTGAATCAAGCTTTGAGAAGCCTTAACAGCGTTATTGCACTCGCGGTATAAGGTCTCTTAACCTTTTGCTTTATGATTAGAAGCACTTTGATGACAAATCATCTTTGTTTTTTAATTTGTGTATTTCTCCCAGTTTTTGACCTTTTTTTCCTTCGTTTTTTGGGGATATAATAATTGTAAGGTACGTTAAACTGCAACAGTTGGTTTCCGCAGTTTGTTGAATTAATCATTGATTTGATTTAACACAATCACGAAACAGCCACTGGTTGATTAAATGATTGCACTCAAAAATTATATTATCGAGTTATACTCTTGAAACAGTTATTCCGTGATTTGTTAAAAATAGTTCGGAATTGATTTAAATATACACATGAAACAGCCACGGGGTTGGCGATTTCAGCATTAATTCAAAGTTGATCAGTAACCTGCACCAGCTGAGCTTGCCCACAAAGTCTCGATTTCTGTATCAAATTCCCCTTAAAAAAAAAGCATTTCAGGTCGCTGAGTATTGGATTCTGGTCTATATTTACATCAGGTATGTGAGAACGCATAGATTATATTGAGGGGGAGAATTCGGCTTGTAAAATCCAAACATCTCAACTTTTCAAGCACTGTTTTAAAAACGTGTGAGATATATTTTTTCCACTGAAGGAAAAACGATACAAGGAAGAAAACAATTAGACAAACAGAGCTCAAGTTTCGTGAATCTGTCAGGGACACAATGTACTTTAAAGAAGTTAGGTCCGATTTATTGCTGATTTGACCCCGAAATTTGTAATTAAAATTAAAACAGCTATTGTTAGATTCCCTGAAGTTATGATGTATTGCACGAAACAATCCGTCAACAATAATTGACAGGCATGGTTAATCAAAAACTATAAAAATGGGTTAGTGTCGGGATTCCAACATTACCGGTATTCTCGTCACGTCCCTCACCCTAGTACAAACATGTACCTTATATGCATTTTTTTTCGTAGCATGTGCGCAAGATTTTGTACGTTCTCCGTTTTGAAACAGCATCATCTGTAAACTTTCGTTCAGAGAAAACAACCAAACTCTTAAGAAAAAAAATAAGAAAAAAGGTCTTTCGACGAAAATCTGTCCATGCAAATGAAATACCTCTTTGCATTTGCACAGGAACGGGATAACTGGTCAAAATGCCACACTGTGCATAATATCAGTTCCTTGCAACTGGTTTTCCGCCTACAGCTCCTGAGAATTTTTTTTTTCTGAATAGAAGCTCTGGAAGATGGCTATTTTTAAATTGTTTTATTTCATTTTTGTTTTTACATTTGCAGATAACATTGTTATTATAACATGTGTTTATGTTAATTAACAAAGACGTGTGTATGTACACTCATGAATTTCAGATAGCTTATTTGGAATTTAGCTGCATCATGAGTGCCAGTACCGTAAATTTGCAGAAACATTGGGAATAAAAAGAGAGGCGACGGGGGTCTTGACCGGCTGTTTCAAAACCCGCAGGGTCGTGTCCATGCGATAAAAGACCGAGCCGAAGGAGAGGTCCTTTATCGCACGGCCACGACCCTGCAAGGTTTTAAACGGCCGGTTCAGACCGTGAATATTACTTTATTCCCATTCATAAAGTAATTTTAATCTTTCAGGCCTATAGATGTAGATAAATACAATAAAACTAACTCGATTGTTCCGTTTTTGAGATTTCACCGAAAATCCGGAGCGGTTGTTCTCGAAAGTAAGAATAATACGTAATTGAAATACAAAATCTGAGAAACGTTTCATGCATGAAACTTTTTCAGATTGACAATGTTTCATTTCAATTGTTTTTCGAAATCTTATATTACCAACAGCTGCAGTACCTCTTACAAAGTAAGTTTTTATGGTCAATAATTTGTGGAGTAATTACCAAAGGTATACCCTCCCTTTAATAGAGACAAATCAATTTCGCACTCTACTGCCCTGTGAGACGGTGTTGAAAATGAAAACACTGCTTGAAGCAGTTGTTATTGGACAATAGATCCTCCAGAACACGTGAATGTACGATCCCATGGCTGTCGTGGGCGAGTGGTTCAGTTGATCGGACTCGACTTCTGGGCCCGAAAAGTAGCTTAAGCGCTAACAGTAGCTGAGCATATTAACAACATCAGCCAAAATAGCAGTTTACATGATACCATTTCATGAATGGTATCCTGCTTCTGTTTAGCAGGCAATTTCTAAGCAGTGTTTGCTGCTGAAGCAACTCTATGAAATTGTGCACTGGTGGCAAAGTCATCGGGGTGTGGGTTCGATTCCCGGTCACACGTTGTGTCCTTGAGCAAGCCACTTAACTAAAAGTTGTTTCTCTTCACGCGGGGGGTAAATAACGGGAACTTGTGAGGGCAGAGAGATGGTCCTTGTGGTTAATTTACCTTGGTACGCTGCATACTTGGCAGCGCAGGCTGCATACTCCCCAGGGAGTTGAGACGGTTCACGGAATGAAAAGAAAGGCCCAGTGACCGGGGTAATAATGTTCGAGCGCCGTATCAGCGTCACTAAGTGACTGATTTGAGCGCTACATGGCATCCCTACAGCAAAACTTCACACTATAAACTCAGGCGACCCTCCCACATAATAATGATTCTTACACTGCAAAAACTGGGGTGTTAAATTGATTCTTTCTGGTATTTATATGTGACAACACTGACACGGTGTTAATTTCACCAACGATATAGTAATGGGGATAAATAACACCATGTTGGTGTTGTCACATATAGATACCAGAAAGTATCAATTTAACACCCCAGTTTTTGCAGTGTAAGTGTGCTCCTGCGTTCCGGTTCCGGCGAACACTTCACTTTGTGTTAATCAAATTGATTGAAACTAAGGTAGGAATTCATATCATAAGGTGATAAAAAGTTGCATCAACGAAAAAGATCAGTGTTGTTGTGTACCCTCATTGCACCGTTGTATAATATATTAAAATCTGTCCCGAGCCAAAATGTATTTTCCTATCATTCTTTTATTTACAAAACGGCACATATTTTTGTAAGCATAAGTTACGAATAAAGAGACATCCTTCCAATGGATTAAAATATATAAATAAGTAAATAAAAATAGAGCGAGGGGGCGCTGTGCCATAGCGTGGGTAATTTGCACGCCATTGTTCATGCCGTATAAATTCTGCTCTTTTGGAAGTTTTGTTCGTCTTCTTAATTCTTAGGACTATAGATAGATGGCGAGACAGCGACGCCTAGGGAGGCGGCCTCTTTCATCTGAATGCCTCGAAAGATACCCCGTACCTTTTTCAATGTATTTTAGCATGCTTCACTACTAAACCCATTTCACCCCTTTATGAGCATAACCATGGAATATTGCCACAATTACT
Organism: Pisaster brevispinus; assembly: GCA_023634235.1. Taxonomy (NCBI): domain Eukaryota; kingdom Metazoa; phylum Echinodermata; class Asteroidea; order Forcipulatida; family Asteriidae; genus Pisaster; species Pisaster brevispinus. The sequence continues at coordinate 2,627,289 of JAMKCF010000026.1, forward strand.
TGAAAATGATCCACTATTGGTTTCTTGTGCTTCTCTGAGGGATGCCCAGTACAGTCATGAACGGTTGCCATGATAACAAAGTAGCAAGGTGCATGGAAATCAAGAACACGATACGATGCTCCATCTAAGAGATTACATCGGTTATTATAAATTGGCTCCGAATTGAATGATTTATCTCATTAAGACAGAAACAGATCTTTGTGGCTAGGGATCTGGGGATTCTTGGGTTTAGTAGTCTTGCAAAGAATAATATATCAAATTATCAGTCTTAGGGGAAGATGTTTTAGCTCAAAAATTCGTCATTCGGAAAATGTTTGCAATAGGTACTTGTGTATGTTTAGTATTCAGTTTAAATGGCAATCCTATAGATTTTAGCCCTTTTTTTTCCATTCATTCATTTATTTATTCGTTAATTATTTTATTTTTGTTCATTCTTTCTTTCTTAATATATTTATTTACTTATTTAGTTGTTTATCTAGTTATGTATGTATGTTATTATATGTTTTATTTCAGTGAGGATTTGCTGTTGCTTTTAAATATTACACAGTCCTAGACCAATTTAATTGTTTTGGTCTTCCACGTTTTTATGAAGGCATCATAATTTAGTCCGAGGTTGTCCTTTAGCCTAATGCCATTCATGGTATTTTCAATGATTACTCTTTCTTTTTTAAGGAAAGTTTAATTACCCATAACCAGGATGGACGGAAATATCTTCTTTTTTTTTTACTTGCTCAATCATTTTTGCATTTGGCCAGGAAACTAATCTCCAAACTGCAGCCTGCAGCTGATGATAGTGTAGTTGTTAAGTCTGTATTGATCTGCATTCTTTTAAAGATAGCGAAAAATGACACGATGGGCATATATTTTTGTTGTCACGGGTAACACGGATGCAGAATGACGTAATTCGCTGCAGATAACAGTTGCCCAGTATCAACTGACTACGTCAAACTGCATTATCAACAAATCTGTAAGACGGCTACGGCTGGAAACTAAGGCTACGGCTACGACTTAGGCTTGATGGCTATGGTTCGATATGTTTGATCCCATGTAAAGCATAACCAGTTTACATAATAAAACAAAACATACAGTGAGATGTTGAAGGGTTGGGGATTTAATGGGTTCTACGACGTTTTTTTTTTCAAAAGCCGTCACCCCCCCCCCCCACCACTTTTCAACACAGATCTACGCCACTGAATGTTGTTGGTAGTTTGTTGTTGTTGTTGTTTTAAATGACATATAACTTTTTTAATTTGTGGACCAGACATGGTTTTATCAATTCCGTTCGGTTAACGCATATTAACACTTAATGGACTGACGTGTGTTAACAGAGATTGGGTAAGAGGAATAAGTATTTCAAAATTCTACAAAATAGGGGTGGCGAACCATGTCATTAGTGATTCGATAAGTTGAAGTGTATATCATAATTAGATTTCTGGCCTGTGCGTATCACAGTCCTGTCTGATTTGCATCGTCCATGGAATAAACGCAATGAGAAGCTGCTATAGGTCTATTTATCGATTGATGCATTTTGTATCTAATTGAGTGAGAAGTGCTTGCATCATCAACCTGTGAAAATGTCTCGGGGTGTAACTGGGGCCCTTTTCGAAACAAAGGCTTCTGCTTTAGCATCGGCTCCGGCATCGATTCCGCCTCCGGTTCTGGCTCCGTCCGCCTATTTGAAACCCTGCACCGAAAGCGTACGTTTTCAATCAACATACCGAGCCTGGGCTGAAACCGTGGTTTCGAAAAGGCAATGATTGTAAGGGTTGGGGGGGGGGGGGGGGTTGGCAGATTGAGAAACACACAACATGTAGCTTGATGATTGGATCTGGCAGCGTGAAACTTCATGGAATATACGATACGTGTTGCCAGGACGCAATAACGTGTAGACATGACGCAATGACGCATTGGCATGACGCAATATCGCGTTGACATGACGCAACAGTTTGTTGCCATGACGCATTAACGTTTAGCTTTAAAACTCTGTAAATAATGCGTTTAGTGAAGCGTAAAAGTTGCTTCCAGTGCATTATTTTAGCATGACTGGGTTTGGCACCGAGCCTACAAAGTATGACCTTCGTAAAATTGACTTTTACTTTTATAGCCGAAGAAGTATCATAATACCCCCTTTCGCACGGCACGTTCAAGCTACTGTTGCTGCTGCTGCTGCTGCTGCTGTTGTTGTTGTTTATTTTATAATGCTTTCCATCATTATTTTACCAGTATATCATAATCTAATTGATTGATGTAGTGAAACTGCCATGTATACACTTTGCGAAACCAATGTCATCAATTTGAAATGAGATTCTCTGCCCCCACATTGCACTAGTGACAGCGACATGGATCGAGAGTCATTCATGCGTCAAGATGTGTGTCTTTCCCCTATTAAGATATTCTCATTAAAGAAGTTACCGGCCCGTGAAATCCGTTGATTAATGCCCGAAATTATTAGACAAATCGTGCAGAGCTCATCGTATCGTCCTAATGTGGTCTGGGTAACGAGGAGTCTACTTTGCATTACTGCTTCTAAGATGCTTAACTTGGTGGGTGGGGTTTCAAGGTTGAAACGGGGAGACGCTGTACTTCTCAACAGAATAACAAAACCAGCCGTTTGTGTTTTGAACAGTGCAAAAACTCAATTAATTTTACGGTGATTTATGTGTCCAAACACATGCCGTAAAATTTACGAGTGCCGTTTAAAATGCCATTACATAAAAACGTTACAAGTGCTGTCTCTTAAGAGCTGGATATTGGGCGGTTGACCACTTATACATGAACAGAAAAAAAGGTTACCCATAAATTAACGACGGTAACTATTTGGCACCCTAGCCAGGAAGTAAAAGTAATGGAATAGTTGAAGTGTAGTGCGCAATCATGTTATGCCTCGGGCTTGTATAGCGGAGTGTGGTGTCGTACAAGTTGATTCGTGAAAGTTTGAGATGTTTATTTTCAATTTAAAGTGATTTTATGTGAATTTTGAACACGTAATTACGGGGGACTTAGGAACGCTGTCTAAGGTATTCGCGTATTATTATTTTCGAGGAACAGTGGATTAACCCGTTTAGTCTGCTGTCACCTAGCGTCCCAGAAAGTCCAACATTTTCATATTAGGTATTTTGCTGATCATCAAGGATTTACCTCCCTTCGAAGGTTTTCAACAAACACGACACACAACGTGTGTATGTTGTTTTCTGGGTTAGATCCTTGAGCATCTCTGGTTGTTTTTGATTCTCAGTTATCCTGAATATGTTTAACCTTTTTGTATATTGTTCTTATTCAGTCCGTGCTGTATTATTATTGGCTGTTTTTGTGTTGTTTATTTATGATGTTTGTACTTAATAGATTGTATGGTTAAAATCAAGAAGTAGTTAACATTTTGTCATGGATAATTTGGCAGATAGAGGACATATTTGGGGATTTGTGGCTTTGACGATCCAGAAGTGTAATTAGGCACACAGTCAGTGTGTGTCACGAGAAACGTATTTTTGCTATGTGCCATATAGCAGATTCGTATAAAAAATATATATAAAACAAAATAGGTAGAGTATCACGCCATTCACCAAAATGGCTGTCGTTGTCTGTTTTTCTACCTATAGACCTTTCGGTTGTTGATAAGCGAACCGCGCTGGTTGGCAAAGACGGCCGAAAGTTAGCAAAACATTCAATCGTTTTAGGAATCGTTGTGACAAAATTCAACATTTCTGTAAACTTAAAAAAAAAAAAATAAATAAATAAATAAATACATCCCAGGATTGGATGAGTTGTTCTAACAAATTCAACACCATTTTTGAATATTTGTGTAACATTGCTACAAACAGTGGCTATCTGTATTTGCTTTGTATTTATGGCTGTCCATAGTTTTCCAACCTCGGTTGGCAAAGACTCGGGCTGTGACCTTGTAATAGAAAGGTCTGTGTCTCTTTTTCAAATTACTAATCAGCAATGGTTCTACATCAATTTGTTTATGTCATAGGCCGACTCAGACTACGGGTCATTATTTACTCCAACGCTTGTATCATCAAAGTGTACATATCGAGCACATACCTGCTGTAGCATGAATCGTTCACTCGTTGGGGATATTTCTTTTCGTACATGAAGGTGTTTCAGACGGATAAAGCTCACAATACAATCTTTGCTAATTTATAACTTCACAAACCAAAACTAAGATTTTCAGACGGGATATTGCTTTCTCCTCGATCATAACCAGTTATTAAGCATATGCCTTAAAAACAAAATATATGCGAAGTACACTCTTTCAAAAGTCATTTGCTTGTTTTTTCGAAAGCAAACAATAATAACCCGCAGAGAATTATTTGTCACGGGAAATGATTTTTCATATGGAGCTCGTTTGCCATTACCAGTTAATGGATTTCTATTTTTAGGAATCAGAAAATCTAAAAATGGAAAACAAAATCTGATACAATAACATCTACGGTGGCGAGGGACAAACATGCACGGGGTAAATGATATCGTCAACCCTCTTTGTTGAGTTATGGCGTCGTGTTTCCAGAAAAAGAAGAAAAAAATATTCTCGCTGATGCAGAACGCAAACATAATGCTGTCGGATTTTGTTTTTATTTACTGCAAGACGACTAGTAAAATAAATTGACTCATGCTCGTGCTGCGCAGTGTCAGTTTCCTCTCTGAAATATTAATCAGAAATCATATCGGGGGGGGGGGGGGGTCGGCAGAGCAGCTTTTGGCTGTATCCTCTCTATCTGGATAATGGATTTTGAAATCATGAAAGGGGGAAAAGGGGACAGCAGCATCAATAACCACGACTTTCATAACTGCGATTTTTTGTGCGGCAGTTTCGCAACAGCTGATATGCTGATGTCTACAAAACGTCTGCACTCAGTAGCCAATATGTCGTGTTGTTAGTAATGGTTGGTTACACCACAGGATGCCAACCAAAAAATCCATTCTTATTTGACCCGGAATGTTTTGACCCTGAAATATTTCTAATATTTTATGCTGTGTTCAGAGGACGATATGACCATACATTTATTTTAATCCAAGAAGATTTGTAACGTAGCTGTAATGGCAAACTTGGTGACCAGTCTGTTTTAAGGTTAGCAGACTTTATGAAATAAAAGTTTTGCGAATGGGCGCTCCATATAAGCAGGAAACGTCTGGGTACACGTCTGCCCCCGTAGTTGTTAGAATCATTATAACTGGAAGGTTTCTTGATTGATTGTTGCTATTGCTGCTTACGAACAGAGAGAATCAAGTAACAAATTAAAGATGGCGGCTTCCGAAAGCATCCTTCAAATATTCATCAACGTGTAATCTTGTCCCCAGTAAGCGTGACCGTATATCCGGCATGCATATTATATTTGTACAATGCACGTGCTGCAGCGACCTACAAGTAATTTTGTGTCACGCATGGTTTCTTTGTATAGTTTATCTATTTTTTTTTTCTCGTAATGCCTAAAGTTCTCCACAGCATGATGGATCTGCTTAATCTTTTAATCTACTTCACTTTGGGTATTCCGGAAACCTAACATATGAATTGCAACCAGCAGCAGCAACAATAACAACAACAATAGCAGCGGCAGCAGCGGCAGCAGCGGCAGCAGCAGCGGCTACAACAACAGCAGCGGCAGCAGCAAGAGCAGCAGCAGCATCAGCAGCAATAACACCTAACAGCAACATCAGCAACAGAAACAACAACTACTACTTCTAAAATATATATGATATTGTAGCATCTGTTTATTTTTAAAGGACGTCACGAAATGTTAAAAGGTGTTATACGTAACAATGTATGAAGAGTATAATATCCAACATGTCTTGATTGTGTGCTCGGAATTTCAGGAATTACTTAGGGGTTTTGGGGGTTCTTGTACAAGAATAAAATAGTGTGTTAAAAGGATGGGAACATTTTGTAACATTTTGTATTTATTTATTTTACTTTATTTTATTTTATTTATATAGTTATTTATTGATATATTTATATATTTTATATATTTCTATTTCTATTATTTTTATTGATTTATTTATTAATTAATTAATTTATTTATATTTGTTTTATTGTATTCCATTTTTTTCGGAAGGGGATGGGGGGGGGGTACCCTCTGCCCCCATATCTAGCTAGGAAAACGAGGTCTAGAGATATGTAGCCAGGCAAACGATGGCTAGAGATATCTAGCCAGGAAAACGATGGCTAGATGTATCTAGCCAGGAAAACGATGGCTAGAGATATCTAGCCAGGAAAACGATGGCTAGAGACATCTAGCCAGGAAAACGATGGCTAGAGATATCTAGCCAGGAAAACGATGGCTAAAGATATCTAGCCAGGAAAACGATGGCTAGATATATCTAGCCAGGAAAACGATGGCTAGAGATATCTAGCCAGGAAAACGATGGCTAGAGATATCTAGCCAGGAAAACGATGGCTAGAGATATCTAGCCAGGAAAACGATGGCTAAAGATATCTAGCCAGGAAAACGATGGCTAGAGATATCTAGCCAGGAAAACGATGGCTAGAGATATCTAGCTAGGAAAACGATGGCTAGAGATATCTAGCCAGGAAAACGATGGCTAAAGATATCTAGCCATGGAAATTATGGTTAAAGATATCTAACCATCAAAACGATGGTTAGAGATATCTAGCTAGGGAAACGATGGCTAGAGATATCTAGCTAGGAAAACGATAGCTAGAGACATCTAGCAAGGACAATTGTGGTTAAAGATATCTAGCCAGGAAAACGATGGCTAGAGATATGTAGCTATAGGAAAATGATGGCTAGAGATATCTAGCTAGGAAAACGATGGCTAGAGATATCTAGCTAGGAAAACGATGGCTAGAGATATCTAGCCAGGAAAATGATGGCTAGAGATATCTAGCCAGGAAAATGATGGTCAAAGATATCTAACCATCAAAACTATCCAGGGAAACGATGGTCTGTCCATTTATGATAACAACCTTACATACACCGAGTCAGATGTAATTTGGTAGATATTATCTCATCGCCCGTGATTGACACAAACGCCGAGGATTTAAGACGTCATGTTTATTTCATCACTTAATCTAGCAGTTAGATAAATATACGGATCTTGAGCTGTTGAGTAATGCCAAATACCTATGTACACTTAAAGGGTAACCATAATTTAAATATGTTCTTTGACACCACACTTTTAAGGAAAGTGGAATTTTTCGTTTACGAATCTATAGGCCGAAAATGTAACAGTAGATTTGTTCGAATCTTCAGTTTACTGATTCGTTATTACGATTATAAGCGTGTAACAGTTTTTTTAATATTTTTTTTAATGAATCTACAGTTTAGGTTAGTAACGGTAGAAACCATATTTATTCAACTCAAAAACACTTTATTTATTTAAACATACAGTCAATTGAGGAAATTTTGAAGCAATGGCATGGCAGGAAATACAACCAACATTCTGTAAGACAAATAATCAATTTATACGTAAGCCACTTTACAAAATACATCAGAATGACATTAAATAAACAGATGCGACCAATGGTTTTAATGATAGTTTGATTCAGAGAAATGGACTCGTGCATTAATTCAGATTCTTGAATGCAGTTTACCCGAGCCTTGCCTTCAGTGAAATCACTCTCTGCACAAATCTACACTTTCCCGTCCATTCTTCCATCAATTTTACTTCTTAGAGAACTATTGTGGAGTGTCGTGGCCGAGCCCAAGCACTTGTGTTTCACTCATCATTTGAAAAATGAGTGAAACAATTAGCTTTGAACTCACGAGTCAATTACTCAATGTTTGAAAACAATGAAAACATTTAAGTTTTTTCCCCACTGTTTTCCTCGTGACTCCAATGGCCGACTGAGCTTAAACTTTCACAGATATGTTGGGTCACATCCAGTGTGGATATTGGTCTTTGACAATTACCAATTGTACACATGTGCTTTAAGGAAAGGTAAATTACTGAGACTTCCTTGTAAATGTAAGACAACATTTTGCGTTTAAATTGAATGGAAATGCTGTAGGCTAGAATACAAATCACCCTCCATGAACAGCATTGTCTAAACAAACAACTTCCCTTTATTTATAGAAGTAGAGAACCGTTAACACAACAAGTTCAAATCTTATGAAAGCTAGCCACGGGATGTTTTAATTAGTTCCAATATATATTCGAGACAAGCAGATGAATGCGACAGTTTTGCACCCACTTATAAACTTGGATAATGTCATGCAATCAGTTACAATCAGCTTTGGCATTATTGGAAAATATTTAATTTTTCAGTGGAAAAGAACATTTTGGGGCGATTTTGGCGGGAAAATAATAATATTAATAAACAAACAAAAAATAAGTAAACCTTGTTTTACTTTATTTGCGATTTGTATTTAAATCTTAGTCAAACGATTAGATTGTGATTTGTTATTATTTCATTCACATACAATGTGCCATTGAAAAATATGTCTTATAAGTAAACAAACAAAAACCAAGCAATATAGTCTATCTGTCCTTAAAAGAAAATTTAATTTAAAAACTGCCCCCCCCCCACGCTGTGAAATCCCTCTAATACCCAAGCCCGATTACATCTGATAAACTTTCCGATTCACCCGTGCGTGTTTTGCCCCAAGAGGCCAAACTGTCATTTCAAAATTTGCATCCATCACCGTCAATCTGGTGCGATTCAAAGTCAGTACCGTAAACATTCTCATATTTAGCCCGGAGACATTTTAGACACGCAGGATTCAAATCTCAGACTTACAGATCGCTATGAAGATGAACAGTAAGGTTTTTTGCCCGAACTTCTTATTTGTCTCCCCCATCTCTCTCTCTATCTCTCTCTCTCACTCTTCCTTCTTCTTTTCTTTCACATGGTGGATGAAAAGCTAATGTTCTTGTCTCAGTTTCCTCGCACCGTGAGTGCCCGAGGAGCTTTCATTCCAGTCGATCGGTGGCGGGGATTTAGATAAAATTTAACCCATCAACTAACTCGGTTGAAAATGATGTTTTATTTAAGCGGTTGCCAAGACGGTCTAAAGGTTATGGGATCACGTAGACCTATTCTACGCAGCAAAGTAGATGATTCATTTGGAATGCTTTGAAGTTAAGTCTCTTCTAGACCGGTGTTGTTTATCTGGATATGTGTGGGGGTGGAATGCGCGTAGAGCGCCCAGGCCCACATTTAGTATAGTCATCATGCGCTGAGCTTTTTTTTTTAGTGAAACCTGGACTTTCATCCGTTGTACAAAATGAAACAACGCGATGTTCTCCCAATGAAAATGGACACTTCCATTAGAAAACTCAAAATCACCAATTTCACACCGGGGGCACCTCACAGAAACTGAACGCTATTGATTGCACGCATACTTATGCAGTAGGATACCAAATGAAGTGGGGGTATATCTTAGGTTCACAGCTGCAGTAAATTACAACGGCGTGACAGTGACATAGTGGACTATTGATTACAAATCTATCAAAATGGAAACACACGTTTGGTCACAGTGGCGTAACCAGGGGGCGGCGGGGGGGGGGGTTCTTTGGGCTTGACACCCCCCCCCCCCCGAACCCCTTTTTCGTAAGCCCCTTCCTTCACATTGTTCAGTTTTCGCAATTAAAACATCTTTCGTGCACGATCCGTAAACTTGGGCTGTTTGGATGCATCAATGTCTGGTTCAGTTTATCAACTGATAATTAACCGTGTATGAATAGGTTGATGTTTTGCACTCCTTGCCAATGGTTTCTCTTGCTGGCGCTTGCAGTATGGATGTTGTATGAAATAAATAAATACACGAATCAATAATACAAACAAAATACAAAATAAATAATAACATAACATTGAATAAAAGTAAAACATAAATAAATAATAATAAAAAAATAATTCTGGAAAATGAAAGGACAAGGGATTATGCTATGCATATTCCCGGTCTCGCTTGGTCAGTTCTGTGAACAAGGCCTTCCGCACATATAGCACCTGGGTCCACTTTCATATAATGCCAGAAAGCACCGTGGCCTGCATTTTCATTCCGACATATTTTTAGTCGGTAGTATTGATTCAGCTCTAAAACTATAGTAACAGGTTTACAATGGGATGGGTGGGGGAGGGAACAACAGCAGCAACAACAACAACAACAACAAAACCAAAGCTCTATTTTGAAACTTGTCCTGATGTTTGTAAAACACTATCCGATTAACCTGTTGGGGAAATAAATGTATATGTATGTCCATTCCAGATATATCAACGTTTACTCTTATATTCTGTTTGTTATCAGCAACACAAGTAACTTGAATGGCAATATGCCTACATGTAATCGAATAACATTAATTATGTCATTCTGAAAGCTGACGTGATTACAAAGTTCATACCAGTATCAATCCTCCTGCGAAATATCTGAAGCTCTTAAATGCTTTCAAAGTCCACACAATAACATTTAAACATTCTCCAAAAATCACAGCTGTTTATTTCGATCGCCGCAATCGAAATGAGCTCAAATGAATGTGTGCGCTATCACTGACAAAAATTAAACATAAACCCTCATGTATTTTTTTTTTCTTCTGAAATCTGACCACCGATTTAGTAAAAGCAACGACACACTTTTTCTAAAACGCCTTTTTAAACTCCCCCCCCAGATAATACCCTTACAAAATTTGTGTTCTTAGTGATGTGTGAATAATTACAGTGTTTTGTGTGATGTTATAGTGATGTTATGAAGGAGAAAAATAAAGACAGATGGTGTGGGATGTTCGGTAAGGCCGCATAAAAATATCTACTGTGGTAACTGAAATATTCACCATCCACGCAACATGACTTTCTACTCAAACTGGAGTGCACTAAACGCACGCCAAACGGACATTGCACAACGATTGTTTGCACAAAAGAGCACTTATATAAATACTTTACAGCCAAATTTAGAAATTACTTGTTACATGCCATTTATAAAGTCAAATAGGAAACTGCCAGCAGTTTCTGTCTCCATAACAATGTATTTATTCATTTATTGGTGTATTCGTGTACCACTCGTTTATTTTTGGAGACAGCGTTTCAAATTGCATGCATAGCATTACCGAGTTTGCTAGTAGTGCAGATTTTCACAAAAGCTCCATTAAAAAAAAATCTATTGGTACAATCAAAGACAAAATGACTAACAGCTGTAACTGAAAGGGTCGCTTAACAATGATACAAATATAGTTATTTCAAAACTTATACGACTGAGATACCGTTGGTAAAATCCCATTGCGTATTTTAAAGGAATTTGGGCAAGGGAAGTTATACTGATCATTTACACTCTGTTGTTCCTGCAGGCGGAGTTATATGTCCGAATAATTATTTGTACAATACACTTAAACAGCAACAAAATCTTTCAAATTGACAGTCAATAATAAGATGCTGACATGCATAAAAATGTTGTTGTGAATTTTAAAGTTCTTTGAGAAAAGTATTGTATGCTTCCATTTGAAAATTTAACGCAGAGTGTAGTCTTTTATCTGAAAGAGACAAATTTATTTTTGTACTGACCTCTCAGGAAAAAAAAGGATAAGGTTCAAAGTCTAGCCAAGTACATTCGAGCTATGTACGAATGCAGAAGGAACCCGAATCCTCTCAGATGAAACATGGAAAATAAAACAACTCAAGTTTACACAGAGAATGAAATAAACAAAAACGAGCAAAGTGAATTAATTTCATAAAATGTTAAACACAATGTTAAAGGAACCGTGCTTCACTCAATTTGACTATTAGTTTAAAACGCATGCTCCCATGTCTTAATAACTCTTTTTGTCATGATGTCATTTTTCGTTTGTCAGTGGCGTAACTAAGTGGGGGGACACGCCCCCATGCCCCCTCCCCATTTGAAATTTTGCATTCTTTACACTTTAAAGTGTTCGATGCTTTTAAAACCATTTTCCCATTTATACACAGACAATGTTTTTGTTTTTACACTAAAGCCAGATTATCTTATATATATATATTTTAATTACATAAAAAAGGCGCTGAAAAAGATCTTGTTTAAGAAAGGGCAATACTTGCCCAGAAGTGCCCCCCCCCTCCCGAAATGGTACACCCCCTGTCTTTACCCTAAGGCGCTGTTGTTATTAATGTTTATATTGCTGTAACACTTTCCCAGGGTGACTGGGGTACGTTCCTCAAACAAATCAAATCAATTATCCATTATTGTCATTCACCATCTATGTACTCTGAAGACTCGGAAAGCACATTATAAAAAGAAGGATAAATTAATCTAAAATTTACGGCCATCCCGTGCAATAATTACATCGTAAAACTAGTTCAAGGACTTCCCTAAATCAATTTGTCCATTGTAGAACGCCCTATGGATGTTTGTTCAAAATCTCAAGGTTTCTTTCCTATATTATTATTAGTATGATCAAATGTGTTTACTGGAGGTCAAGTGATTGGTTTGCTAAATACACAACAAAAATTCATATCTTTAAAAAAAATGCGACATTTTGCTGCAAGGTGACACGAATTTTGGTTTGTTTCAAAACTGTTTGAGTGCAGTTTGGTTAAATAATAACAATCGCATAACGTTTTTTAAGCCTACACACTTCTCAAAAACATTTGTTTAATAGTGTTGTTTTTGGTTTTGGGACGAGTACGGTTATAGTTCTAGTTTTAAAACATATTATGAATGTATGGTTCATAATTACTTTTAAAATAGCAAATTCGTTTATAACCACTGTAATTACCGGCTAATAAAACAGATCAACAAATTCATCCGAAAATAAGTACTAATTTATAACTGGTATCTAAAAAATATGGGACCTACAAGTCCCTCGGGGATTAGCTGCATGTGTGCCCCTGTGTCTAGTAATTGCTTTCGAAATTAGCGTTTTATGAAAGATTAACGAAGCTTTGAAATCAGTGCTGTGGTACACCTCGGGGATTTGAAATCGCGAGGCAAAAGATGTGGGCGTTGAATCATCACCTGAGATGTTATCTCAGAAAAAAAAACACAAACCAACCAAATCACAATTTCATAACATGTTCCTTTGTGTCCTGCAGATCTGTCGCTCATCTCGATACTCATCATACTATTCAATAGCAATTCCCGTTATTCTTTGGTAGGCAAACTGTGCTACAAACATACGAAATCGCGTAATAGTGTCATTGGTATTTTATTTTTTAAAAGCGGTTATTATTTTTTTTTCAAGAGCAGTTATTATTTATTTTCAAGAGCAGCACAGGTGGTCGATTACCAGTGAGCCCTAAGGCGAGCGTTGCCTGGTTGGGGTGAGTACTTGACAAGGCCTCGTTTCCTAGAGGTCGACATAGGAAGCGCATGTTTTAAAGTAACTTTCGGTAGAGCAGTTACTTATATTTTGATATAGCAATTAAGTTAATTTTTTGCTTTTCCTTTTTTTGAGAGCGAGTAAAAAAAATAACTGTTCACAAAAATAAAAATGAATGCTTTTTAATATAAAAGTAACCACTTTTGAAAATAAAAACTGCTTTGAAAACAAAAACGATTGCTCTCAAAAATAAAAATGACGGCTTTTAAATATAAAAATAACTCCTTTTGAAAATAAAAATCACTGCTCTTGAAAATGAAAATTAAAAGAACTAGACCTACTCTCGAAGTAAAAATATCTGCCACAAAAACAAAAGTCGCACTGTATAGTAAAGGCTTACTGTATAGGATCTACTTTACGAGGATTTACTTTTTACTTTACACTTCAACCTGTTTTTCGGGAGGTATATTATATAGGACAAGGCTAACGATTACTGTTGAATATGTGGTGCAGATTATTTTTAAGGTAACGTTTAATTTTACGGTAGTCTTGAAATCAAGTCGGTAATTGTTGTGCGGTCCAGTTGCGGGGACGGTACACACATCCTCGATCCCAATATGTGTGTGAGTCATCAGTCGCAATTACCGTCTTGAATAACTTGTACCCACTGCAGCTTTGTACACATAATTGGACAGAGCAGTTTGATTGGTTAAGAATCGTGAAGACATGAATATTCATCATACATCTTGCCGCGTATGGAATCTTGCAGCTACCAGGCGCACACTTCATTCTTTGATAGGGGGTTTATTATTGATAGTAACATTTTATGATAATGCATTGGTCAAATTTATCTTTAAAGAAAGTTAAGAAATTGTTACAATAATTAAAATACTTTTCTTTTTACATTGATGTTGGCAAATAAACTGTCATTCAAAAAAAAAGCCAAGAGAAAAGATACATTCCCATGTTTATAATTAATTCTTCCAATTTTGTCAGACGAGCTACCATTGGCCCTCTCTAGGGCAACTTTTGCATATGCAATGTATAATTTACCATGAATGTTCGGCTGGGAACAAGCTACTCAGGTCGTTAGAGCTGACGGACCTTGCCACGCGCTACCTACGACCGTTGCATGAATGTATAATCGCACTGTGACTGTTGCATGAACGACAGGATGTGTGTTTGTAATAGACAGCGCTGGCAGACAAATAGACTCTGACTAACGACTTGTCATCAAGTCTACTTTTACGGTGGCAGTTTGGCAACCAGTATGTCAGGTTTAAAGATAAAAAATAAATGGAGTCATTGTATGTGTCATTCTAAGAAGCCGACAGGGCAAAATATTTTAATTTGAAAAGTTCAATATTCGTGTCATAATGATCATGTCTGATTGGATAAATTATGTTTGAATCACTTAGGGGAAGTTCGTTTGTGTTATATTGTGTTTAAAGTTTATCCACCTCGCCTTCAATGCGATTATTGTTGTTTCATTATTATCATTATTATTATTATTATTAGGGTGTGGGTCTTTCAGCCTATAAAACAAGTCCGTGTGGGGGACGTTATAATAAACAAAAATTGACCCGCCCGTGTTTTACTTGAATTCAAAAGCAGCATTTTACCGGTAAGCCGTATAACCAAACCTTCAGGACAACTGTGTCTGGATTGAATGCAAAAGTGTCCCTGAGAGTAATCCCAACTTTGCCAGCTGTCTTCAATATTATAATTGGAATAGGCTATTTCCAGGGTTTCGTTAATTCAGTTTATAATTTCCCATCAGTACAACACTTATTTTGATAATCCTCTCCCAAACAATTAATAATAAAAAATAATAAACCATTCTTATAAAGCGCATTTTACACGGGGTCCCAATGCGCTGAACAATAAAGAGAGAAAACACTAACATTATAGTATGATGTGATTGGGTAGTTTGTTCCAGAGGGTGAGGGCTGCAGATGAAAACGCTTGCTGACCGTATGACTTTGTCGATATTGAGGAGCAGGCGAGCCGGGATTGTGAGCTGGATCGAAGATTTCTACGAGGTTCATATTTATGGATTAATTGCTGGAGATAAGTAGGAGCGAGACGATGGAGACATTTGTATGTTAGGAGAAGGGTTTTGTACATTATCCTCCTCCTGACTGGGAGCCAGTGCAGATTATGCAGAATAGGTGATATAGGTTGATGGGGTTTCGAGAGGGTGACTAGTCTTGCAGCTGAGTTTTGGATGCGTTGGAGTTTGGCGATTTGTGAGTCTGGTAGCCCTTGAAGTAAACTATTGCAAAAATCTAGTCGACAAGTAATAAATGCATGAACAAGCTTCTCTGTGGTGTGCGGGTCGAGGAATTTGCGGATCTGTCCGATTTTATGAAGGGCAAATGATGCAGACCGACAGATGCTATTGATGTGCGTGTCCATTTGTAGATGAGGTTGCATTGTAACACCCAGGTTTCGTACCTTAGAGACGGGCTGGATGGAAGAGTTGCCGATATGAACAGGGGGGAGTTTAGTATGGCTTCTATGGCAGGATGTTATATGAAGGACCTCTGTTTTGTCTGCATTTATTTATTTATTTATTTTTTTGGCCATAGTGTTCCTAATCCATACGTTAACAACATATTATTAAAAGGGACAGCAAAGGCTTATGTGTCCAATAATTATTATTTATATATATATATAGATGCAATGGCAAAACAAACGATCGATATCAAGAAATTACTTGTCTGATTACGAGTGCACCCAAAAAGCAATTTGCATTAATGTTTTGTTTATTCTCTTTAGTGTAATTGTGCAAGTCCTTTTGCTTCAACAAAACATGATAAACAAAATCACAAAATAAGCAGTATTTTTCACAATAAATACTGCCCTTACAAGCAATCACACGGATCCAAAAGACCAAATATGTGTATGATACAATTGAAAGTGACAGGCATATCTATATCATTTTTATGAAAAAGTGATACACGTATCAATTTTCGTGGTGCAACCAACCTTGCCTTACTTTCATTCAGAATTAATGTAACAATACCGAGGCTGGGTGGCCAAAATAGTCTGATCTTTTAAGACACAATGCGAACCGGTATGTATTATTGTTATTATACATAGGGGATACGACCAAAATCAGGTGGCCACTGGATGATGAAGTTCCGTTCACCGATATTTTCAGTTTTAGCTCAATAAATTAATAAGCCCTTAAACTTTAAATTCTTAAACTCTATAGGGTGCCTGACCCAGGCTGACCCGGATATAGTGGTTAAATTTGATTTCATCTCTGATTCTGCGTCAGTTTGACCCATAACTTGGTCATTTTGACACAAATTCCGGGTCATACTGACCAAGAAAATGGTCAGGCACCGCGAGACCCGGATCCGGGTCAATTCTGACCAGGAAGTTTTAAGAGTGTATTTGAGGCTTTAGAACTGTGGACAATTCAGATGTCCCTTGAAAAGTTTTACATTTAATTAATTCTGTATTGGGGTAAAACGGAACTTCGACCTTTGGATTAGTGTGCCGATGGTGGTCTTAGGTTCAATTCCCGTTCTAGAGTCAGTTTTTCTTTATTCACACCAAAATTGATTCACAATTTACTCAGTCAATTTACTTTGTGGTTCATTACTTGATATATAATTTACTCACATTGTATTTAATTTTGTAAGGGCAGATACAGAGATTTCCCTCTTCTTCATTCTTGTTTTCGTCGCTTCTCCGGGGAGCGCCGAGCATGTTGACTTTATTTAGACTTGCCATTCAGAAGCCGAAGTACATGCATCAAGCCTTCGGAGAATTAGAGGGAGCAAGGTCGTTAACACTTCAGTACCTGTAGAAAATGTCAGTCGCTGCTGTTGTGAATTAATGCTCGTGTACAGCTTTTGTAATGAGAGGAGTGGGAAGGAAAGTGCGGGGGTTGAGAAGAATCAGCACTTGCTATTTTTGGATACGAGGCAAGCCTGGACTTGGTGTTAAAGGTGGAGATTCACATTTGGTAAACATTATAGACGCATCTTTAAGATTTCAAATCAACGGAGACATTAATAGGGAAGTGTGTGTGTCGTTGCCAAGCGGTCTGGTGCACCGGACTCAAGTTCCGGTGTTGAAAGCGTGGGTTCTGTAGACTGGTCCCAGTCGTGGCATTTGTGTTTTAATAATGCTACCCTAATGCCAGGTCGGGTGGATGTACATTAAGTAGTGTGTATGGATGGTAAGGAGCACTCGAGATGGCCCATCAAATCAACGGTTACAAGGTTGACACGCGGTTCCCTGCTGAGGAGTCACTGGTCGTTTTAGATGCCATGAATTGTTGTATCCGGAACGTATTGAGCAACACAGCTCTGGTTGTATCACGTCGAGTGTCATGGCAGCACCCAGAACGCTGCAAACCGACTAATAAATCCCTGCGCATCGGCACCCTAGTTGTAGCTGACCACACAGACTCACTCATCAGTTGATAACTAATTGATGTTTTAGTCAAACATGTTCATTTTGTTGTAAATCCCACTCCTCACACTAATTAAAAACAATAATAATTTCACTTGTATCTGAAAAACTTCGTTCAGCCTGTTCTGCTGTGTAACTACGTTACCCTGGTTTATGCCCTGCAGATGAGTAGTCTACATTGATATCAAGAATCAAAGCTTGAAAGGGTGTGAACAGCATTGGTGAGATCGAAAAAACTAACTGGTCAAAGATTTCCGTAAAACTTACATGGTATAATATTGGTCGTTTCCCTGTAATGATTTTGCTTGAAATACTATAGTTTTGAGAACTGTAAAACATTTAGTTTGTTATTTTATTATGGCTCTGATGACAGACTGATGAGCTTATATTTTAACTTTGACCGAAGTTCACACTCTTTAATGATGACACCCATCTGTTTTCTGTCCTTCTATGTTATGAGTCAGTGTACTGGAACCAAATCGAGGCTGTATGGTAAAAGTAGTCCTGTCTCATTACATTTTAACGATGATTAATTTATTCATTGCCGATTTTGTACACGGAAACAATAACACCGTTGACTACATTTGCTACAGCAAAAGATTTCGGCAACATCATGAAATAATTGCGGTTTACGTCATTGATTGTTTTGATTGCTGTTGTGGCTGTTGCTGTTGCTGTTGCTGCTGCTGCTGCTGTTGCTGCTGCTGCTGCTGTTGCTGCTGCTGCTGCTGCTGCTGCTGCTGCTGCTGCTGCTGCTGCTGCATCAGTTGTTCTTGTTGTTAGTTGTTTTATTCGTGTACATCCCAAGAGACTTGAAAAGAAAACACATAACACAACCAGCACACGTCAACGTGGTATCTATTGTTGTAACGACATTATTTTGATTTCGCGCGATCGTATGATATAACCATTAACATTTCTAGCCAACTCGAGGTAGACGTGAGTATGCTGTTCAGTTGCATCACGTGACGTCAGACCTTTCTCTCTCTTTCTCTCTCTCTCTCTCTCTCTCTTTTCTTTTCGGTGACTGCTGCAGTGGTCAAGTCAATTTCTTAAAAATCACAATTTGTATCAAGGTATATTTGCCGCAGGAATATTTAAACCTCGAATGCAATTTTTGAACAGTATAAACTCAGATATAAATCATCCTCAAAACGCATGCATATTTTCAGAATGCTTTCGTAAGTTTTTTTCATGAGCCCGGAAACAGATAAGTAGGAATAAAATCAGCAACTTCGGATTACCCCCTCCCACACTACGCTACCCACCCACCTCAACAACCCCAAAAGTAAACCGTGTATACGATAAACTTGAATTTATTTATATAATCAACGATGCTACTAGAAACGCCACATTTCCCTATAAAATGATTATTACTTGATAAGTCTATGTTTTTACATGAATTTTTGTTTGAAAAACTAATCTGAAAATGCAGGTACCGGTTTGTAATCTTTGCGTAAAAAAGCTTCTTTAGTACCCATGTTTGTTCAACTGGATTTTTTGTTTAAACCTTTGCTTGGGTTCCGGTTCCGAATCCGGATTCAGGATCCGTCTGATGTACCAATCCACCGTGCAACCCACCCACCCACTCCGAATCCGGATTCAGGATCCGTTTAATGTACCAATCCACCGTGCGACCCACCCACCCACCCCACCCCCAAAAACAGCTACTCAAAAATTGATGACAGAGCCCAAGCTGTAGCAAGAGCACAATCCGAGGTTTGCAATAGGTCCCGAGTTGTTCTTTACAAGTCCATTGCTTACCCCCAACGGCCTCATCACTCAGCTTTTCTTCTCCCGGCATCTGTATAAGCTTTAACTTATATACAGTGTTGTTGGGTTTGTGCAATGTTTTATATTTTACACAGAACTTCCTCTGCATTATTTACGTGTTGTACAAACTGACTGAGTATTTGACAAGTAAAAAAACAAAACAACCAAGTGTTATGAAATTGATAAATTGATAGTAAGTTTATTCTTTAGTTGATGATAAAATGAATCTCAGTTCAGTTTCTAATCCAAAGACACCACATCCTTAGTACGATTTTCCCACTTAATTTCAGATGAGACATTGGCACAACGATGGCAGAGGTAGCTACAAATATCACAGATTTTTCTTCCACGGGGAGGACGGGACGACGGAATGCCTTACCTGACATCTTGGATGTGGGAACGACTGTCTCTGGGGACGAGCTTGTCGTCAGGTTAGACAGTCTTGCACTAGGTAAGTACACTGATCTCTCTCTCTCTCTCTCTCTCTCTCTCTTTCTCTCTCGTACTGACTGGATAGCGGATGCGTGTGTTCGTTGGAAGTCATCAGTGGACGCCATTTTGAAACTTGCATGAGAGCACATTATCAACGTGTGCCGTGCGTGTTTCGATGCAAAAATTCAAAAGAAGTATACAATGAACAAACTAACATGATGGGCATTAACAGTCTTAGGACTAACGAAGAAACTCGTTAAGGATTAAAGGAAAAACCCGTTGCTGAATAAATGAAATCACAGAACTTTTAGGTCAGGGGTTTTGTGCACCTAATTCAAACACGTTTATTTCGACGAGGGAAATCCAAGTGTAATTAAATCAACCTGTGCTGCCATTTCCAGAATAATTTTGTACGACCTCCCGATTCGTGATTTAATTCGAGATCCAAACACGTTTGCAACCATGGTCTGTTAAGTTCTGCTCTTCAGTCTCTACTCTTCAAATTAAACAATCTGGAGCCTGGAAAACCCATTGTACTGTGGTCATCATTGCCAGAGTGCACGATCATTTTACAATGCGACAAAAGCCACCATAAAACAGATCAGATTCCGTACTCGGGTCAGATTAATTTCCCGTGTGGTTACTCAGTCTCGATTCAGGCTTAAAAAAACAAAAATACTCGCATTAGGGGACTAAAGTGAATTACAAGACCCACCCCCCCCTCACTTTTTTGACATTTGTATTTTGTATCCTCTGTCAAATTTTCGCAGATGAGAAAGGCGATACAGCCAGCGGTGGTACAGCTCCTGACGGGGGGCAAGCGTCATCAGACGGCACGTCATCGTCAGCAAAGACGGAACTCTCGGAGAGCGAGGGGTCGTAGCGATGAATTGTTTCATCAGCGACGCTCCTCTTGACCTGAACTCTCCAAACCCACCCAAACGTTCCTCTCCTCTCGAGGTGTATATATTTGTCTTTCTAAAGCTCCTGGGATTTCCTACTGATGAGGAAAATGCTATAGAGTATAATATGCGGACATGATGCAGGCAGTTGTAAAAAAAAAAAAAAAAAAAACCAAAACAGAAGAAAAAAAACAGAAAAAAAGAAAAGAAAAAAAACAGCTGAAGAGTCTGGGTATTTGACTTCTTCGCCATGGATTAGATTCTCAAGGAAACATGACCTTAGTAACATGTATACTGGAGGCAATTTCTCACGTGAATGCAATTCCAGATGAGATCCATCCATTCACTGAGCTGTTGGGATCGTCCAAGATCGCCTCGGGTCCCATTAAGAGACCTTCTGAATATTACCAAATTGGACAACATTCATATGAGTACATAATATTATTTTTATCTTACTGATGTAACCAAGGGATCCTCAAAAGTGGCTAGCGCTGTGACCCGTTGACCTGAAGATAACTGTGTAGAAAGTTAATGAAGAAGAATGATCTTGGAGTAACAGACTGTAAACCCATGTTGAAACAGCCACAGAGCCTGAACTTCCCGTTGGCATAATTTGTTCATAGATCAGTGTGTAAGAACTGAGTTCAGCTTTTGGGGGAATTCCAGTGTTTGGTTTGTTATTTTTGTTAAACTCTCCGGTATCATGAAGAAAAGGTCATTATCCTAAAATTTGTCCAGCTGTTTTACGTTTGTAAATCTTTATTTCATGTTGTAATCGTGAGACAAAATAATGACACTTCGTGCACATACGACCACTGTGAAGTATCTTGCCAACCAGGAAGTGCCATGGAAAACACTAACTTAGGCTACTGGTTTTGTAAATAATTGATCATTGGAAGGGAAAGAAATAAGGTTTCTGAGATGACCATTGCTTTTGTCAGGAGCTTGAACGACGGGTAAAATCGCAGAATCAGTGATTGAAAGTAAACACGTTCACCAATAAGTATGACATTTTTAAAGAGCGGAGTTTTCGGTCGCAGAGTGAAACAAAAAGGTACAGACTGGTACCTTTTTATAGGTCTTTAACAATCATCCGCACAGCTGTTTCGTTGTCCCATTTAAACCAACTTGACTAAACCGAGGGAGGAAGGTCAAAATAGTCTGACCCCTTTGTGAGAAGAGGTGTTGTTATTCCATGTTCAGGAAACAAGACACAGTTATCAAGGTCTGCTGACCATCGGGCAGAGCAAGCGCGTGTATCGCAATGTTCCACGAGCAGAATCCCGAGCTATGCCGCCCCGAATCAGCGATCGATGACCATGAACGCGTGGTCCAACAACACGTTTGACTGTTGCATTCGGTTCAACCGACGACAGCCGGGAGTTCTTCCTATCCTTGCATCCAGACCTCATCATGGAGCAAAGCCCGAAGAATGAAACCCCTTTTGGTCGGGTAGTGGAGAGAGCAATTTCCATATGCGTTGCCATGCATGGCTTCGTTTGAACCCATTAAAGTCAGGGTTGAAAAACCATTAGTAGTGTTATACATAGTTATATATATAACTGTAAATGAGTATTTCTCCACGCCTTGTATTTCTTTACTTCGGAAACCCTCTGTAGATGGGATGGTTCCTTAAAAAAAAATGGTTAGGCCTATATTGTAAGTATATATTTATATAAATGATTTACTCAATGTATTATTTGAAGATTGTTTTACTTGTTGATCCGTAGCTAAAACTATACTTCCGGTGGCCTCTCGCTTCGAGGGTGAGGTTTTGGTAGTCAATTGGTCCTAAATGAAGAAGAGGTCATGGGTTTCAACTTCTACCTGAGCTGAACTGCCTTCAGATTGTTTAAAAAAGGGGCAGACACAAAGCAAGCACAAAGTGTCCTCATCAAGAGTATTACAATGTGTATAGCTAGCTACGTTGGATGCACTTGGTGGTGTTTTCAGCCAAGTGTTTGGATGATGACCGTATGAACGACCCTTTAAGACTCCAACCTTTTAAGTTACTTTTAATAATTATTGTTTATTTGTGGATTAATTGAAAGAAATAGTTATCGTTTATTTTAGTTATTTATTCAGACATTATTTGTGAAACTTCCCTTTTGTAATTTTTTTATTTTTTGAAACTTGTTTTTTCGGGAAAGGGTCCCTCAAATATCTAGACCACACTGTGGCCATCTTTTAAAAGAGAATACTAGTCTTGTTGTGGTTTCATTTAGTTAACCAATTTAAGCAGAAAGTGTTGCTCAATGAAAGACTACATTGCTTAGCAAATTTCAGTAAGGAACCAGTCGCACTTGATGTTCATGACGTTTGGCTGAGATCAATGTTGTTAACGAATAA
Organism: Pisaster brevispinus; assembly: GCA_023634235.1. Taxonomy (NCBI): domain Eukaryota; kingdom Metazoa; phylum Echinodermata; class Asteroidea; order Forcipulatida; family Asteriidae; genus Pisaster; species Pisaster brevispinus. The sequence goes on from JAMKCF010000026.1 coordinate 2,650,358, forward strand.
CATTGTCTCCATGAAGGTGTGCTATTTTTGAAGAGGAGCCATGAAATTGGGTCCACGGAGGGACTGAAAACCCACTCCACATGCGATGCTTTTGGCCTGAGGCAGGAGTCGAATCGGGGTCAGTATAAGGAGAGAAAGGCATGGACAGAAACGACAGAACCAACCTGATTCTCCTGGGTTGATTTAGTTGATGGTTTACTGCCGATTTCGGCTAAGCAAGCGATTTTGTTCGGCAGCTCTACAAACACAATTCACCATCTTGTTTTATCACTACGAGACCTGTCTGCTCCTTTTCAATAATTGCACTTTAAATAACACTTAACATAAACTTAATTGGTGCTTTAAAAAAAATGGGGAAAAATAATAATGACAATGCTTAACAAGAATTAAACATGTTTATTGTGTATAACCCTATTGTGTACTACGTCCAGCGCACTTAAACCATGACTGTTCATAAATATTTAAGTAGAATGTTATTGTTCGTCCCCAATGGGGGCTTACGTGAAATTATTTCCCCGGCGGCCTTTGTGACTGAAATTTTCAGTACTCCGATCGATCTCAATTGTTTACTTTCCATTTGGCCGTTTTAGTCACCTCCATTAAGGCCACTAGTCCAGTGACAACCATTCTAATGTGGCCACCTCCCATAAGTCCCTTGACCGCTTGACTTTGGTTTGGTTCAAGGCCGTTATTTCGTGTTTTTTATTCATCCATCCCATAAAACAAATACATGTATGTGTATTTTCATTGTAATTATGACCTTGATTGTATATAGTGCCGTTGGGTTAACTTTTAATGTTTTCCTTTCTTGCCTCTCGGTTTGATCATAGAGAAAGGACGGTCAAAATAATATTTCATAAAAAAAAAATGCCTTTGTACAAAACTGCACAATAAAATGTTGACCAAGAAGCTTACGTTGCTTTATATTGGGGGTGGGGGGGGGGGGGGGTAAAGTGACATAATGTCACGGGGAGATAAAGGCTGTCTCTATGGACATCTAGCATTTTCTTAAGTGATGACGTTTTGTATAAAACAAAATGGTTCTTTAGACTGAATTAAGCAAACGAAGCTACATATAAATACAAAACCTGTTACTCCGGGGGAAGATGGGACACTTTATTCAAGCCAGGTCCGAGATTCACTAGCAATAATACGCTACGTTGCCCGGTCTCGTGTGGCTAGTTTTACGCGCGGGGACGAGGCCATTTCCAGCATTGCATTCTAAGAAGTCAAGACCTGCAAACCTCAATCGACGAACTCGATATAAAACACTCTCTTCCAACAGAAACCCGAAAACTACTGTCTTGTAGACGTTTGCATTTCCAACCATTATATTGATATGTCTACTTCATCCACCGGCGCTTGTGGTTTGTTCCCCACAGGAACGTGCGCCTTCCAAGTGATGTAATTATAGTATTATTGTATTATATACTCCTCAACAATCATTTAGCCATTTTGAGGTAATGGTGGACCCATTTATGATGATAGGTTTGGGTAAATCTGTCTGTGTACACCAAAAAAAACCAAAAAACAAACAGTGCCATGTTTATAGTGTCCACTATACTCAAAAACGCCAAAGCTGTGCCATCTCTTTAAAATGAATAAGCTAATCGTATTAAGAAATAGGGAACTAGGGAATCCAGGGGCGCTTTCGGCGCCCTCGGCCAGGAATATACATTTGAGCTTCGGTCAATTAGCGTTGTTTGCGAGTTCGGTTCGCAGCCGCAGTGACGTATAGCTGTTTTGATCGATTTGTTGGCTCGATTAGGCTTGGTTTCAAGATGGCGGTTTTTACAAACTGAGGGAAAAAAGTCTTATAAACTCTCATTGAACGCAATTCAATAATGTTAATACCTGTATCTAGACCAAGTTCCATTACGTGAAATTAAAGTAAAGACCGTATATTTTTTTAATATTATTTTTTAAGGGGTGTGCCACGTCACGAAGTGTTTCTGGTTCTCAAATTTACGTTCGAACCTTGTTTCTGGTCAGGATCGCCAAAACACGCCCCTGTGCCCAATTTCATAGACGAGCTGCTTAAGCATAAAAATAAGCTAAGCACAACAAAATTATGCTAACCAGAACCATTATGTCACATGTATTGGGACTGGTATCCTGCTCATTCTTGCTGAGCAGGGACTTGTAAGCTTTCTGCTCAAGCAGCTCCATGAAACTGGGCCCAGGTGTCACGGCAATGAAAGGCAGATGAATGCAAAGAAATGAAAAGGAGTTAAAACTTAGTGTGAAGATCCTCCCGATCCCCTCCAACTTTCAATGAGTCAAGGAGGACACGTGCCTACTATCTTAACTCCAACAAAAAATAAATGTAGAATTTTGAAAACAAAAACGTTAGGGTGTTAGGGCCCGTGTCTTTCAAAAATAATGGCAAGTCCATACTTAAACCTTTTGCAGGAGAAAAATATGTGGGAAAAAAACCCACACAAAATCAGAAGACAGACGAATGGCACACCTGCTATAACAATCAAATAATCGGACTTTAAAGGGGCTGTATCGTCTTCATCAATTGTACATGGAATTATAAAACCTCATTTACCAACATCAAAACAAAAATAACTTAATTCCCATTTTAATCATCAGTGTCACTTATTCTCTTGCATAACACTACTTTCCGTGTGAGAAACACATTGAGTTTGTATTATACAGCCTTTATGTAGGTCAATTATTATTAAAACGTGGCAACTTGCATAGACTTGTCCAAGGCTTCTCCGTTCTGTCATAGATCATTATAAATATTTTCTGTCTCAAAAAACGATACCACAGGTATGTACCAACTCTGATACACGTAGCTTTTTCAACCTTTGATAAATTACAAATAAAGTGTGCAATTTGATTGAATAAAAAAAAGTATGTATATATTGCGAGTTCTTGATGTGCTGTCTGTTAACGTCTTGTCTGCTACATGAACACATTGAATTGTGGTGGTGTGTATATTTTTTCCCAATGGAAAATCGCCAAGTAAAAGCAAAGCAAAGGCGGCGCCAGACTCCCAAACTGTTGGTAGCAAAGAAATGCTATCCACTTTTCGGGGGGGGGGGGTGGGTGGGGTGAGTTTCTGATTTCAAATAAATACAAAAACAAACAGCAATGGCAGTATGTAGAGCGTTTTGTCTAGCAAAGTTTATTTTAAAAACAACATAAGAAAATTAAACAAAACCATATTCAGTCTATCATATTATGTTAGCAAAACTGGCTAAGTGGTGCAGCTGCATTCATTGTAAACATTATCTGGGTTTGACCGTGTTTTACTGACACTTAACGAACTTGTATCGTGCTCGTTTTACATGATTCAAGTAAGTCATGTCTGAAGTTTCACATGGTGTGGATTATGAAGTAACTACTACTAGTCAACCTGTTAAAATCTCTTTTGAGAGGAATTTTGGATCTGAAAAGAGCCGATATTGTGGTCTCGACGTTTCGAACAGTTTACTCTGCTCGTCTTCGTGAAATTCATTATTATTATTTTGGTGTCGAGCTAAATCATTAGACTATAGAGGGGGCACCAATCGTCTGACAAAGAACAATACATGTATTTCCTAAAAAAAAGATTCAGTGATTCTTTCAGTTTTCAAAAGTTGCTGTTGACAATCTGAAAGAGAATCATGCAAAGATGAGAGCACTTTTATTCTTCTTTTATTTCCCAAGTAATGAGTTTATGTCTGGTTGACAGGGGGGGGGGGGGCACTAATTATTTTGTTTTCGTCTACTGTACTGGCCACACCACAGCTGCAACTAAACCCACGGGGAATTTGTTGCAGTATCCGATAGAGAATGTTTGAGGATTAAATTTAATCGGTGAAGGGTGTCCACGAAATTGCAACGAATCTCTCCGATGAATGCCAATGCAGGTTTCTTGCCCCTTTCACTTGATAATTACTACCAATAGAGGGCACTGTTCTGTTTTAAAAATACATCGTTTTCGTTTCAAGAATTGCAGATGCAATTTGAAAACTATAATTGGCTGGTATTGTCTGTTTTCCCCCAAGATTATCAGACCAAGTTTGTGCAACTGTGGCAAACAACAAGTAGGGAAGGTAAGTAAGACAACTGTCTTCTTAAAAAAAAATGTAAATTTAATATTTTTGAACACTTTTGGTCTCTTTTTCAGACATCTGTACTGCAATGATAAGGTAAAAAACAAAATTGAACAACGCAATTGGAAACCAAAAAGGAAAAATGGGAACTTAAAACTAATGTTTAGTCGGCATTATAAACACACCTATTTTAAAGGTGTGATTTTACATAATTTTTTTCCCCCCCACCATCCAAAATTATTTCATAAACTATGGTCTAGTAGCGCAAAAACATGCAAGTTGTTTATTTTAGGCTCACCTACCAAAACATGGGTTTTCAAGCATGGTTGAGACTGATAGGAGTTGAGCCTTTTCTTGGGCCGTCATTACACCCCCCCCCCCTCCAAAATAAGAAAACAATCAAACTTAGACGCAATCATATTTACAAATTCTTGCTTAAACCACGAACTCGGAAACAATTATATTAACACATTTTTCGCTTAAACCTTTCACCTCTGACATTCTACATTTAACATTGATGTAGAAACCAGTGTTTGTAGTCGAGACCTGAGAGTCCGAGCAAGAGACGAAGTCCGAGTCCAAAAAGGGGAGACCCAGACCAAGACAAAACTTCCCTAGGGGAAGACCTCCCCTCCAAGGTATTGAGACCAAGACCGAGACCGAGACCAGGTCTAGAGACCTACATTGATTGATACACTGACATTTGAGTAGAAACAAACCAGCCTTGAATCGTCATGTGATGGCACACTTGCCTACGTATATCTATCTATCTACGATGCTTGTGCTTATGGTGATGCCTATGCTTTGAATGTTTGTGTCTGTGCTTCAAGTCCTCTTTCCTTGACAAGGAGGAACTTCGACTGGAGCTCCCAGATCGAGGCTCTTCATCTTTCTCCACTTTGATGTGGGTCTCTTGGATAGGAGAGGAGGCATCCTCTACGTCCCTCTCCTTCACTCGTTTTGACTGAAAATTCTCAGGACTATCGCGGGATTCCTGAGACCGTGACAGATCCTTCTCGACTTTGATGTGTGGATTCTTTGGGAGTTCACTATCAGGTGAATCTCTCTGATGATTTCTGCGACTGTCCTTTCTACCCGAGTGGGAACGTCCTGGACTCCTCCTTGACCTGCGGTCATATGAATCCTCCTCAAAGCTTCCTCTCTTTGAATGTCGATGTCTAAGAGAGTCTCTAGAGTTTTCCCTTTGTCTGCTGTTTTCTCTTGACCTGGCATGATCAGGACTACGGCTGTTGTCACATGATTTGGCCTGGGTTTGAATCGGTGAGGGATCAGCTCTCTCAGTGGGTTGGACTGAGCTTTCGTCACCTTGTAATGCCTGTCGTATCTCATTCATCTGATTCTCAATCACGTCCCTCATGATCTGTGGAATTGGATTTAATGACAAAGTTTTGGTTACCATAGAGAAAGAAATCTATGATTTCAAATCACAAAGCTGATGTAATGAATCTTAATTTTGCATATAGAATATTGCTTTTTTACCCATACACCAATGTGTGTAACACACTGTACATTCAGTACTCCCCCCCCCCCCCCCCCGAGTCCTGTAAAAAAATTCCATAGGCATATCACTCGGCTTGGATTTGAACCCGACCTTTACTTTTTTAGAGCAGATGTCTTACCACCAGACCACTGAGAATGCTCGGCAGCTAGACGCAGTTCAAATCCTAAATTTTAGCAGCAGGTACCGTAACAACTTAAAAGATGTTAAGGATTCAAACTGCCTCTAGCTACTAAGCTGGCTTGTTAGTCTAGTGGTGAGACATCCCGCTCTAGAATGGCAAAGGTCGAGTATACAGTGCTCAACACATATTGATGTATCCTGATCTTAGGATCTTGATCTTAGGAAGTGAGTTGACATGATGGCATATCCACCTTTTGATAACCCCTGGAGTTATAGACTCAAAGGAGCTTAACTGGGAACAATATTCTCAGCACTAGAGAAAAAAACAACACTTTTTGTTTACAAATCAGAATTCAGATTTGAGTCTGAAATTTCTCATCACTGAAATGTTTCCTCTATGTAGTCCTTTTTTAAGGTGAAGTAAACTGGTTTTCCTTTGAAGTTCGCTGAATTTGGACAAATTTTGTCAAGAAGAAAATAACCGTGAGAAATGTTTATACCTCTGTTTGAGATCGTCTAGTGATGTGAACATTCTTAGCACGGTAACTCTGGCGACGTCGTTTGTAGTCCCTCAACTCAGCCAACACCTCCAGTCTACTCTTCTTTACATGTCCTTCCTCTATAAAATTAAAATTAAACAGAGAGAAATGCTATAATTATTTTATTCTTGGCCGAGCAGTCTAGTGCACCGGTTTCAAGTTCTGTCATTCACAGAGTGTTGGTTTGTGTCCTTGAGCAAGGTACTTTGTCATAGTTGCATTGTCCTTCAGATGGAATGTAATGCCGTAGGCCCCATGTACATGTACTAGGATAAGTATTGCCTGTAGAAGAACCCAGAACACTTATAATGGAAGAGGAGGGGTTTCCCTCAGTGTTTCTGGTTCATTTCAAGCACCCTTGTCTACATTTTTCGTCAGGCTTCCAAGTCACGGTGATTACTTTAGCTTTTGAAGCATCCTTCGTCTTATTCATATCATTTCCAGAAATTTATTATAGTTGCTTTTAAATTTTTTATTACGAATATTGTAGACATAAGTTTTCTTGTCAAGTTTAAAATGTGCGTGGCCTTATAAGATGCTTTTTGTTTCGATTCACAAATGAAGCGTGAGTGTTTTGTACTTCCCACAAACATGGATGTGCCACTTTAACAAACATGCAATTTGAAAATCAGTTTGTGGATTTGCTTCAGCGGAACCATCTGGCTCTCCTGACAATCATCAAGTGGTACAATCTTGTCTGTAATGGAAACTTATTGGGCTGTAAATCATGAAGGATGGCTTAGCTCAGGAGTTTAGAGGCTGAGCAGTCTACAAGTGCACTGAACTCAAGTACTGGTGGTGTTGTCAGAGAGTGGGTTTGGGTCCTGGTCATGGCACTTGAGCAACACACTTGACTGAAACTGAAACCAGAATTGCTTCATAAAGCCGTAGTTCCCATGTGTTGTCTAATGCATGCACATTGTAAAAGAACCCAGTACACTTATCAGTAGGCGAAGGGGTTTACTCTTGTGTTTTTGGCATTGTTGGCTGCAGATTTGAAAAAGTGCTTTTGTTAATAATAGCAGGGTACTATTGCTGCATGAGAATCTCATGTAATCAAACATGTTGGACTGCAGTCGATTGACGTCAGACGTTTTTCAAATTGGTTGTTGGTAATTGGTAGGTCAATCATGGATGCACCTGTTTGGGGGCAGGTAGTAATAGCTAGAATGTAGCATTAGTGAAATAGATGCAACAGCCATAGTTGCTTAAGTACCATAAAAAAGGATCTAATAATTCAAAAGTTATGCTCAAGGCTGGAGATGATAAAGCACTATGGAAGAACTGCTCATGTTATTAATAGTAGGGTACTAGTGCTGCATGAGAATCTCATGTAATCAAGCATGTTGGACTGCAGTTGATTGACATCAGACGTAATTCAAATGGTTGTTGGTAATTGGTAGGTCAATCATGGATGCACCTGTTTGAGGGGGCAGGTAGTAATGACTAGAATTTAGCATCAGTGAAACAGATGCCACAGCCATGGAAAACCAGGTTTTGAAAAATGGTTGCAGTTGTAACAGTGTCCCAAGGAGATCAACCATGTTTAATGGAGTGTCATGGCTGAGCAGTCATACATTATGAACTGAAACTTTGGTGTTTCTGATCAGCAGATATTGTGGGTTCCCGTCCTGGTTTGACATTTGTGTCCTAAAAAATGACACGTAACCATTACTGTCTCGTCCTTCAAATGGGACATAGAGGCGTAGGCACCGCGTTTTGTGTATTGCACGAGAAAATTTGCCAAATTGTCAATCTTTTGTCTTTGTTCCACCCAAAATTAAATTGTAAATGATGACTATGTCGCATGCTATGTCATGTATGTCTATCTCTTAATAAAGTATGTCTGCCAGATTATGGCCAGGTCCTCAGCCTGATAAAGGACTGCGATGCCATCATTAAAGTGAAAGTGTGGGCAGTCGCTATCATATGGCGCATCGTCTAGGGTTCACAACAGTCCCAAAGAATGGATGTTGAATGGGCCAACCTGTTTTCTTAATGATCTCGTACACATACCTTGTTTTTCAATCCTGTGAAATTAGACCATCAATCAAACAATTGTAACACTTATATGGCGCCATAATCCAACAGTCATTTCTCATGGCACTGTACAGTAAGCTGTTGTAAAACAGGTGAGATTTGAGTGACGTCTTGAAAATCAGTATTGTAGGTGATTATCAGATGTTGTAAGGAAGACTGTTCCAGATCCTGGGGGCCGCAATTGCGCTTGCTTCTAGAAATGGAACCCAGGTTTCTAAAATCAGGAAGCTGCTCACCTCTCTTTAGTAGAGTATCAGGATCCAGTTCCAGTTCCTGGAGGGAGACAGCACTCTGTCTGTTTGTAGCTTTGGACTTCTCTATGATCGCCTCATAAATCGCAAGCTTCTCCGCTGAAGTAAATGTCTTATCCATACGCTCCACAGTACGAGGAACCTTCTTGTCAGCCAAGCTTCCTACAAAAATAATTTATAAAAAAATATATAAAAAATTAATCCTTTTACGGCACGTGAAGTTACTCCAAAAACTAATCTGTCAAATATCACACAGTAATACAAAACAAAGCTCAACTATCATGAATCATCCTAGTGTGGGTTCGAGTCCCGGTTGTGATACTTGTGTCCTTGATCAAGGCATCTGATCACAATTACTTATCTTAACACAGGTGTATAAATGGGAACCTGAGGAGAGGGCTGTGACAGTACTGCGTTAGATTAACCCCTCGGTGTTAATTTAAGCAGATTGGGGTCATATGCTCCCAAGGGAGTTGAGAAGTTATAAAGGATAGTCTAAAAGTTTGCCTGATGAACAGGGATAATAATGTTGTGAAGTGACTTGATCTAGCTACTAGGATTGAGCTATAAGAACCAGGTATTATTATTAGTCTTGCTTACAATATCACCATTAAGGAAGACTTCTATGTCAAGTTAGGTTTAGATACCGTATTCTGTTGCACTTTTTGATTGAGAAGGGCATTGTGGTCTTTTCAGACGCCTTCCTATGTAATTACAGGATTCGAATTGGCCCCCTAACACCGGACATGCTCGGTGGTGTAATGGTTAAGACATCTGCTTTAGAATGGCAGGGTTATGGACATTTGATGCTTGATATGGGGTATGGTAAACCCCTTCCTCAATTGTGTCTTCCTTTTGTAATTAGAATCTCAGAAATTCTTAGGAGGATTTTCGGAGGTGGGGGTGGGGGTGGGGGTGGGGGTGGGGGAAGTGCGCTCAAGTCTGGGAACAAAGGGAGCGGGATAGTTGTGGGTTTGAATCCCACTGAGTAGTCTATGGCTTTTCCATGGACTGGGAAAGAACTAAATATACAGTTCTTACCACACGTCAGTTTTTTGTGGGGTAACAAATTGGTATAATCTTTCCCCCGAGTAACACATACAAATCATTTTAAACTCTAAGAATATGTACCACACCAGTGCCAGATTTCAGATTCATGCTTATCGTCACATACTCCCCACCCACCGCCTTACCCCATACCCCCTTGGATCCTTTTTAAAAGCCCATGGAATCCCTAACTTGTGCACATACAAACTTTTTATGTAAGCCAATTACATGTTTTTGCACTCTTGACAAGGTACGCATTATCATATTTAGCGCTTGTTTCACTGTTATCAAATAGAAGTTGCGGTTTTAGAAGTTTACCAACATAAATTGTGGATCGTTTTTGCTCAATTGACAAAAACTTGTAAAATTTTGTTTCACTGTAAAAGCCTAGACACTGATGAACATGAACAAGGGTGACAACAATAAGTGCTGATAACCTATCCCCTCTCTTATCCTTCTTTTAGGATATTTGTCCTCTATCTTCTTCACTTGTAGGTGTACCATAATTGTTAAGAGCTTGAGGCTTTTTTGATATGGCGCTAAAGAAATCTATATATTATTATCGTTGGAAGTTTTTAAAACAAATTCTGAACATTGGTTACAGTTTGGTTTGAACAATAAGCTATCCAAGTTAGATTTAAATAAAGTATGGTCCAATGACATGCTCAGTCACAAGTTACTGCTTCAATTTAATTCCTCAGACTATGGAGACAGTTGCTTTCTCAAATGATTTGGGGCAACCTTTTGTATAGCAACCTCCAGATGAGCAAACCCTGGTACCACTGTGCCATACACATTCATTCAAAGTCGTGTATGGATGTTCGCCATCTGTAACTTAAATTCGCAAAAGCTCCTGAATCATGTGAAGTAACAAATGTCCCGATAGTCTGAGGCATTCAAATTTAAACGGTAACTTGTGATCAAGTTATTGTACCAGACAATAATCTAATCTAACTTACAATTAGCTCATAACATAACCAAAGCACAACTGGACTCGCTGCACAACCAGGGTTTAGGGGCTGCCCAAATATGGCCCATGAGACACAACCTGTAAATGCTCTCAATTAGGTTATATTTTCAAAGAGGATACAATTTAAGGATATTTATGTAGAAGACGACACAGAGTGATATGAGTGAAACCACCTGCCTCAAGTAAATGATCTGGCTCATCACTGAAAGAGAACAAAAAGTCAGTTCACAGGTTCAGTTTCACATCTTGTTTTATTGGGGAGTTGACAGACATTAAAATTGCATCTGGGATAAAGAATATTATTTGGTTGTTACCCATACACCGATGTGTGTAAAACACAGTAAACTCAGTTCTTTCCCATATCCTTTGGAATCCCCCCCCCTTGATGCTTTACAGTGCTTTCCACACATTGTTGTATGGGTTAAAAAAGCTAATAATATTCTTTATCACAAATGCAAGTTTAACATAAATTGTTGCGGTACCCGCTGCTAAAATATAGGATTCTGCCTCTAGCTATCTGGCAATCTCAAAGGGTTTGAATCCCACCGAGCAATATGCCCGAGGATTTTTTGGACAGGACTCCCTGAGTATACAGTGCTTTACACACATTGATGTTTGGGTAAAAACCAAATAACATTAATGTTCTGTGTTCTGTATAAAGATTTCACATGCAAAAATATATATGCGGGCAATTCCATGGTTACTAACGGTCTATAACCAAAGGTAACAGAAATTTATTTCGTCAGGATTCTAGCCACTTCACAATTGCGTCATGGTTAGCTGCAAATTGCGCCACATCCAGTGGCATAACCAGAGTTGGGAGGGGAAAAGAGGTAGGTAAGGGGCTTGAGCCCCTCTTCTCAGTACCCTTGTCCGGTCCTTCCACCCTCCCCCCCCCAAAAAAAAAAGCACTGTATAAAACCTTACGTCAAAAGCAATGCTTGTTACTCAAACCAGTCTGTAAAATTTATAACCCAATCATAATAAATGGAAGGAATAGTTTAGGCCATAGCTACGGCCGAAGTAGCTACGGCCGAAATGCCAAAAAAGTCTCGTTCATCAACAATGTCACTGTAGCTAAGGCCCCAGCCGTAGCCGTAGCCGTAGCCGAAGTCACTTGATTCAGACACATCCTGAGTCTTCAAGTGCTACCACACCACTTGACTTTGTCTACTAGACTAGCACAGCTATTTCTGTAAATGGGGTTGTGAAATGGGCCTCCTAAATCAAACCCAGTGCTATCTCTACTGCTCAACGATTGAACATGTTGATCAGTGGGCACACTGTTCTTACCTGGGACTTGGGATAGAATCTCTTTCTGCATTTCATTATCTGTCAACAAAGAGGTGAAAAAAAGGTCAACTTCCAGACTTGACAGAATTAGCTGAGGTGAGCGACTTTATGCCTCTGGTCTTTGCCTCAGGCTCCTTCGTACGTAGCATTGTTCGAGATGGTAAATTAAAACTTCCCAAATAACTTTTCTTGCTTGGTATTTTCAAAGAGCATGGGTATTTCGACCTGCCATAGAAAGTCAGCTGCCTTGCACAGTGCCTGCAGTGTAGAGCCTACAACCCCACCCACTACTTTGTGCTGATCTCAGTGTACTGTAACATGCATGAGGGTGAACTTATAGAAGGCAAACAACCCATACAGCTATTAAAATGAAAACATTGAACATGTACTTTCTTCGCCAAGATGCAAGCAGGTGCTCAAGCCTCCACAAAGAATGGCTTTTAACCTTGCTTGGGGCGAACTTCCTTTAACAAAAAATAATAATAATAAAGTAAATAACATAAAGAACAAGACTACTTGAAAAGCAAACCTTGAATTATGGCGACAGAAACAAGTCACCTGTTTTTGTGGTCTCCTTCTCTTGTTGACACTTACAATGTAACTTTCACTGAAGTAACAGAGGCCATTGCCTCTTTGCCCTCAGTTAAGTTTCAGTGCCTCATCAAGGTGAACAAAACAAAATATGACTGTAGTTTGACTGCAAATTATCAGGCCTGCATTCCATGTAAAGAAGTACATTTGTGTAACTATCTCTTGTCATTTAATGCTTACCTATCAGCACAGGTACCACAGATGTTGAGTTGGAGTAGAAGAAGTGTGTACTTTGAATATCATTCTGGAAAATAAAATAATACCACTATGCTAATGGACCAAATGTTTTAGAAATCAAAGCAGTTAGGTTCAGTTAGTTATATTTCCCCTAAAATGCCATGCCTGTATTTTGCCAATTTGATGGTAAAATTGTTTTATGCACATAATTATTAAGAAGCATATCTTTATAGGTCAGTAAACTTAATTAATTTAGTTTGAGACATTTACAAAAAAGATTATGTTTTGGGTTTTATTATATAAAATCCAGCACACTCTCGTAAAGAGCCTTAAATACTGCATGGGTCCAGACAGGCTTGGTGCCTGCAACTGACAGTTGCCACTGGGATTTACCTGTTCCTGTCTGGTGTAGCCTTCGGCCACCAGCTGACACGCCTCGGTGTGTTTCTGCAGCGAAGACTCAGGGATGAGGTGATGTGAATTTACTGGACAAACCTTCATCCTCTTTTCACTCTAGGTCAGAAAATTAAATGAGATAAAATCCACTGAACTTTACAGATTGTCACCCTTTATAGGTTTCCAGGCTCTATCAGCATGTCAAGTAAAAGTCTAAAAGTCTGTTCGTATCAAGGAACGAGTCTGACATCTCTGTGCTGGCAGTTTTACCTCTTTAACAACAATCTGTAAAAGTTTATTTTTAACTAAAAAAAGATAACAGGTCAAAGCTTGACTTGTAAATGAAAGGATAATAAATGCTTAAAAATTCTGATCTCGTGCAAAATTTGACTTGAAATAACTCTGAACTGAGATGACATATCTCACCAAGCAGAACCTAAGTGGATATTTTGGGGGCTTACAGACAAGCTCGACAATACTATGTATAGCAACCATAACAATAATAAGTTTATATTTTTATGAAGCCCTTTATTTCTGGGCTTCTGAAAGAGCTTATCATAATTTATTTCTAGACAGGTTGTTTTAAGTTTTTGAATTATGAGACCCATTTATGTAGTTAACACCTTGTAAGGGTTTCCAAGGTGCTGCAGCACATTCAGCAAACACTGCCAGAAACACCAGGGCAAAGCCCTTCTCTTAGCAATAAGTGTAACTGAGCTCTTTTACGTGCATTACACAACACAATGGGCCAAGGCGTTACGTCTCATCCGAAAGACACAGCAACAATGGTTAAGTGTCTTGCTTAAGAACACAAGTGTCAAGACCAGGACTGGAACCCACGCTCTGCTGATTTGAAACACCAGAGCTTGAGTCCAGTGCACTTGACCAATTGGCCACAGCATGCCACACTAGACAAGTAGGAGAGAGGTAAATAAAAGAGTAGTGTAGACGAGGCATCATGCCCACAAATATTGGACTCTTGACTTACAAGAAGATCTTCTCTGTTCCAGTTCAACTGTCCAAGAAAGCAATCCAGTTGGCCCTGGCTTGTCTCAATGAACACAGACAAGTTGTCAATTGTAGCTTGACGAGCTTCAAGCTGATCCTCCGCCATGATGGCTCACCAAATTATTCCTAAGAAAATTATAAAGTTGCACAAGAAGTAAACAAATATAAACAAATAAATAAATAAGCACAAGGCAAAGTTAATAATACATGTACTGGTACTTTTTGGTGACCAATTCAATGAGGAGTACTCTTTAGCTCAAAGAAGTGATGTTTGGGTCCTAAATTATTATCCTATTATCCTATCCTAGCTAGAGTATTATTCTGAGTCGCACTATCTTCGACTACCTGAAATCAATCGATTCTCATGATTATGTCACTGTCCCATAAGAGCACCATTTAAAACAAAGCGAGTGAGAGGAAAAATAATAACACACTTTTTACAAAAGATCAAACAAATGATGGCCCATTTTTGAAATCCCAATGGCAATTTGCATCTCTGTCGGTAGGAATGCACTCTACCCATGTCTACTCTGGCATAAACATTACATGATGTACATTAAATTTAGACTAATGATTAACATCATCCAGTCGAGCAAACAACCATGACAATAGATAATGTTGTAAATTTAAGGTCTCTTTACTAGTCTTTTTCATTTTTATTTTATTAATTTAGTCTTTGTTGTTATTTTATTGCTCTTCATTCAGTTCTAAATTTAAAAAGCAAGTAACGACCGTTATACAATGGAGGTAGAAAGACTGACACCATTACTACAGCATGAAATATTTTTCTAAAAAGTTATTACAATATTTTACATTACACATTACAATAATTACATACGGTACACACCACACAACACATGTTTTCTTCGCCACAATTACAAAGGACGAGTTGACTAACTTACCGGCCTTTTTGGCTCAGTCAAAACAAAAGTGCCTGGATTGTCACCGAAATGGTCACTGTTCAAGCATTGACATGTGTAGGTACAATTTAATCTTGTACTGCCCAAGTTATCAATAAAAGGTAACAAACTGGTTTCAAACTTTCACTGCCTGACTGCTGATTGAAGAACTGGAGGAAATGTAAACACAGAACGACCGCCTAAGGCTCTCCATGTAAAGTGGATGAGCAGCGCCCTCAAGAGGCATGCTGTTCGATGTGTTTTCCAACCCCGCTCAGCAAGAAATGACATTCACTGACATTGGGTTTTTGTGGCGAGTTTAAAAGTACTCACTCGCGTGGCCCCCTCGGCATTTCCACACAGTGTAATAATTATAAGGTTTATCGCGAAATGGAGGCAACATTTGAAGAGGCCCAAAAGCAGTTCATATTGGGCCAGTATATGGTGGCGGAGAAATTGTTCACGGATTTCGTTGAACAATGTAATGCGGAAGTAACTTGTGACGACATCATTGCCTCCTGTGTCAAAACTAACCGAGAGTGAGTGTAGTACTACTGGGTAGTAGTCATGTACTGTAGGTAGACATGGTAGAAATGTAGTGTACTGTAGAGTGTAAGGCCTACTTTTTTAAGACAGAGCATGGAGGTAGAAATAAATTAATTTACACCTCCATGGACAGAGTAACTCACTAACTGTAGCATATTGTTTTTGAGGGCATTGCCATTGTTGGGGGAGGGGGGGGGGCAGTGTAGGCGGGGGTGTCGGTCACTTCGTACCCAAGTCACTTCATACCCAAGTCACTTCGTACCCAAAATATCATACCCAGGTCACTTCGTACCCAAGTCACTTCATACCCAAAATATCATACCCAGGTAGGTCACTTCGTACCCAAGTCACTTCGTACCCAAGTCACTTCATACCCAAAATATCATGCCCAGGTCACTTCGTACCCAGGTCACTTCGTACCCAAGTCACTTAGTACCCAAGTCGTTTCGTACCCAAGTCGTTTCGTACCTCGATTGTCTGTCTGCTGGGGGAGGGGGGGGGCAGTGTAGGCGGGGGTGTCGGTCACTTCGTACCCAAGTCACTTCGTACCCAAGTCACTTCGTACCCAAGTCACTTCGTACCCAAGTCACTTCGTACCCAAAATATCATACCCAGGTCACTTCGTACCCAAGTCGTCTCGTACCCAAGTCGTTTTGTACCCAAGTTGTCTCGTACCCAAGTCGTTTTGTACCCAAAACGTTTCGTACCTCGATTGTCTGCCGGCAGTCAAACTGGACAAAGAACCTTTCATGTATATCACACGTTGTCGGGCGTGCGTGATTTATTATGTTTGTTTGTAATTGCCGGACTCGGGTTTACTAAAAAAAAAGATTAAACTGAGTGGTAATCAGGTAATATAAATATCACCACAACTTTTTTTAAAGCAAATCCATATTAACTAAAATAAAAAAAATTAAATAAAAATCCCACAACGCAGCGTAAAAAATGAATCTTTCTGCTCACCACTCCACTAACAAAATGCATGTTTTCAGATCAAGATATAAAACCCGATGAATAAAAACAAGCTGAAGCTGTCAAGTCTATAAACAATTGCTCAAAATCAAATTAAATTTAATAACTGCCGTTTCAAAATGAAGCGCGTGTGTATTTCTAAAATGCGGTTCTTCGTTATTAAACGAGCGATACACAGAGGTTGGTTTCAACAATCGTACCAAAGAACGCCATATGCGTAAGAATTGACGTGGGTACGAAGTGACTTGGGTACGAAGTGACTTGGGTACGAAGTGACTCGGGTACGAAGTGACTTGATACGAAATGACTCGGGTACGAAGTGACTTGGGTACGAAGTGACCGACATTCGTAGGCGGCACATTATTTCATCATTTGTGTACTACTAGTACTTCGTACTACTAGTTTTACTACCATTTAATACTACTAGGAGTATAAGTAGGTTTTACTCTGCTACATGAAAGTACACTTTTTGTGTGTGGGATAATATAGCATTTATCCTACAAGAAATTATAACCCTCACCCAGGCCTCCACCCCACTTAATACCAATATGGCGCAATAGTTTTATTATGTAGTTTATTAAGCTTTCCACACATGCCAGATAACATTTGTTTTCTTGTCATGTTGTCTTAAGCTTTTTGTTATTTTGTAGTTTAGTATTGAAATAATTGACAAAATTGGCTTATGACCTACTACCATGACTACAGTACATGTGTAGGTGTTTGCAGTTGCATTGAATTGTGAGCTTTACTTAGACTTATGACCCTTTGCTGTACACAAAACAAATTTGCATGTCCACACTTTATTTGCCCTCAAATAAGTTTTATTACAATGTATATCGACAACCCATTTCATAAATTGTGTGTGCTTTTTTTCATTTGCTTGAAATGAAAACCCATCCTCCCCCCTAAAAGACAAAAGTAAATTATGAAAAGTACAAATATTTATCATTAAGCCCATGTGGAATAGTGTCTTCCTTTATGATCATTAATGCTTAATAATTAACTCTTTTTGGAATCAGGAAACTGCTGGCCCAAGCATACAACAACCGTGGCCAGATCAAGTACCTCCGTGTGGACTTTGATGACGCTGTGGAGGACTACACGGCTGCCATTGATGTGGACGACACCTTTGCCGTAGCTTACTACAACAGAGGTCAAATTCATTACAGGCTAGGTACTCCACAAATCCATGGTTTCACAGTCAACCTTATTCATGTACATATTCCTTCTGGGGTCAATTTAGTAAAGACCAATTACATAAAGCCTGTGAGCACCAACACTTGCTAAGCACAGAACAAATATTGCCGAGCAGAAACAGCCCAAGTATGAATTGTTGCCACTGGTTCCCAACTCAATGTTTTTGCTTAGCAAAGAGATTCGCTAAGCAGTACTTTCTGCTGAACAGCTTTATGAACTTGGGCACTGAGCCCAATTGAGTTGCTTCCAGAAAATATTGCTTAAAATCTCTCTGCTGAACATAAAATGAGCAGGATACCAATCACAAATGGTGCATGTTACATGTTACTTTGGCTGCTAACCTTATTCTGGCTCATTATAATTGACATTTGGTATGTTTTCTTGTCCCCCTTATACTTGTTTCATGTAGCAAGATTTCAATCTGGAATTAATGATTTCCAAGAAGCTCTACGGCATCGTCCTGACTTCCCTGACGCTAAGGTGGCCCTTAGGACTGCTCAAGAAGACTTAGAAAGAAGTCAACCTAGCCAGACCAGCCAGCACTCATGACGTAATTACCATGGAAACCTGATCCGAGTAGTCCTTCAAATGAATATGTACGAAGTGGTAATTATATAAATAAGTTTTAAAACAGGTTTTATACAATTGTTCTTGGTTGGAAGAGAGATCATAGTAGGGCTGTTAGGGTGTACCTTATTCTATGAACAAAAAGAAACTTAAACTTTGAACAGAAGACCGCCACTTATAAGATGTTTATATCCTCAGCCAAATGTTACGGAGCTCGGGAAGTGCCATCTAGCTTGTTGAGATCCTGAGTCAATTTACTGCAAGAAGTCGACATCATGTATGTATTAAGATGTCGACTTCTCAAGATAATTTATTTTGGATGCCACATCCTGAAAGTAAAATAAAGGATTATAACCTAATAGACTTTGATAAAGTTGTTGAAGCTGTTGTTTATATATTTGTTTAAGTGTTGTGTTCTTGTTAAATTTGTTTTAATAGTTATCTTTATTTTATTTTAATTTATTAATTGTTGAGTGTACATGTTGAACTTGTGTGTTTGTATCAAGTTTTTTTCAAATATTATATTTTGCCCCAACTTTGTTTCCCGTGATGAGTTTTCGCACCCAACTGCTTGTTATTGTTTGCACAATGTTGAGATCATCATAATATCCAGTGGACCTTAATACTGATGATCTCACACTTTGTTAAAACCACTTTGCAGAAGAGTGGGAAACCATTCCGTCTCTGCTTATATGTCGGAAACGCAGACCCTGTTACATCACTTAAATAGTGCAGTGAACAAACCGTGACGTCATCAGTATAAAGGGTCTATTTGTTGACGTAACTTAATTGTGCACTTGTTTGATTTGTTGTATGACAATATATGTGCTAGTTTTTGCTAGTTGTTGAGACCATGTTTGCATGCCCAACTTGTTGTTATGTGTCCTTACGGTGCACTTACGATCCACAGAATTGTGTTTTGTTTCGAAAATTAGAGACTGAATTTGGTCCCTAAATACTGTTGAAATTCATACTCCGGAAATTCCAAAATGGTCAGGAAGTAGAATAAGGTGGGCAATCGAAACAGGAGAGATTGAAAACAAACTCATCATAAAATGCAAACATATAAAGCACTCCGTTTTAGTGATTGAATGATTGATCATTAATTTTGTTTATTTGAACACTTATACACCAAGTTTATTATCACATGCACTTAAACTTTTTAAGTCGTTATTAATTAAATTTGTGTTTTTTTTCCTTCACATTAATCAGTTCCCCAGACAATGTACTTCCTTATTATGTATCCAACAGAATTGTAAAGAACAAGTACACATTTACTTAAAATACTATCAATTCATCTGTACACGAAACTGTTATTCAGAATGGCTAGAGGAAATTTCGTTTTCATGGTGCTGTGCTGTCATTTTACTTCTTTAATTTTCGAAGCCTTGTGCTTTGAAAGAGAAACTTAACTTGGGTTTATAAATACCAAGTAAAATTCCTACGAATAATAATAAGTATTACGTTTATATCAGCCAATACCATCGATAACATGCACATATTTAATTGGAACAGAAAAATACAAACAATTAAGCTATAACTAAAACACTAAGTTAGTAAACAGTAAACATTTAGATTAGAAACTAACTGTTTGATATCATGCCTTTAAGTTGCATGGCCCGATGTTTGCTGAAAGTTATGATGCTGTTTCAAAACGAAAAAACATACAATTTGTGCATATTATGCCTCGAACAACACACACAATAATGTAACGCAAAATGTTGTGCACATGGCTGATGGACGTGACATGATGTCGGAATCCTGACAACTTTTAAAATATTTTTCAATGGGAGACGCTAGGTGGCAGCAGACTTACCAGGTAAATTGCCATTGTTTACGTAGTTCTGAGCATGCGCACATTACCGAGAACGATGGATTTACCTGTTAAGTCTGCTGTCACCTAGCGTCCCAAAAGTCCCCCAATTAGTATTATTGGCTGCTTATCGTGCAAAGCCTTAAATTAACGCTTGAAGCTTTGTCAAACCTATAAAAAATATGTAATAAATTTAAATTTAAATTTGGGTCAGATCAGATCTGCGAAAAATTGGATCTAGCATCTGTAAATTACATTTATAAGCTTTCTAACCAATATTTTTTAGTCAAGTGATTTGTAAAAGGATTACTAATTAAAGCGACAGTTTTGGCCGGCTGCTATTCAGCACACTGATATAATTTTTTTGAACCAGTATTTCCGGACGTTTATATCCGACACGGAACATCGTGTCTGATCACAGAAATTGACCATTGTGTCCGATCCGTTACATGTATGTCCGAGATTTGGTCCATCGGGTTTATCCGTTTCAAACAACTGCTTGGATCATTTTGTCTTAAACAACCCATCAATAGGAGAATATCCGAACCATGATCATGTCCATCCTATAATGTCCGAGATTTGGACCATCCAGCCTGATCCATGTCGGACGACAAAATTTATTATGTCTGAAATAGACCATCGTGTTCGGTAACAGAAATTGACCATCGTGTCCGGTAACAGAAATTGACCATCATGTCCGATAACAGAAATTGACCATCCTGTCCGATAACAGAAATTGACCATCGTGTTCGATAACAGAAATTGACCATTGTGTTCGAAAACAGAAATTGACCATTGTGTTCGATAACATCGTGTTTTTGACCATCGTGTTTTATTATAGCAGAAATTGACCATCGTGTCCGTTACCAGAAATTGACCATTGTGTTCGATAACAGAAATGGACCATCGTGTTCGATAACAGAAATTGACCATCGTGTTCGATAACAGAAATTGACCATCCTGTCCGATAACAGAAATTGACCATCGTGTTTTATAGCAGAAATTGACCATCTTGTTCGATAACAGATATTGACCATCGTGTTCGATAACAGAAACCGCCATCGTGTTCGATAACAGAAATTGAATATCGTATCCGATAACAGAAATTGACATCATGTTTTATAACAGAAATTGACCATCGTGTCTGATAACAGAAATTGACCATTATGTTCGATAAGTGAAATTTACCATCATGGTCGAAAACAGAAATTGACCATCGTGTTCGATAACATTTTTTTTAACATGTGTTTTTGACCATCGTGTTTTATAGCAGAAATTGACCCTCGTCCGTTACCAGAAATTGACCATTGTGTTCGATAACAGAAATTGACCATCGTATCCGATAACAGAAATTGACCAACGTGTCCGATAACAGAAATTGACCATCGTGTTCGATAACAGATATTGACACCATGTTTTATAGCAGAAATTGACCCTCGTGTCGTTACCAGAAATTGACCATCTTGTTCGATAACAGATATCGACCATCGTGTCTGATAACAGAAATTTACATCATGTTTTATAACAGAAACTGACTATCGTGTCTGATAACAGAAATTGACCATCATGTCCGATAACAGAAATTGACCATCATGTCTGATAACAGAAATTGACCATCGTGTTCGATAACAGAAATTGACCATCATGTCCGATAACAGAAATTGACCATCGTGTCCGATAACAGAAATTGACCATCGTATCTGATAACAGAAATTTACCATCGTGTCCGATAACAGAAATTGACCATCGTGTTCGATAACAGAAATTGACATCATGTTTTACAGCAGAAATTGACCCTCGTGTCGTTACCATAAATTAACCATCTTGTTCGATAACAGATATTGACCATCGTGATTAACAGAAACCGCCGTCGTGTTCGATAACAGAAGTTGACCATCGTGTCTGATAACAGAAATTGACATCATGTTTTATAACAGAAATGACCATCTTGTTTGATAACAGAAATTGACCATGGTGTTCGATAACAGAAATTGCCAATTGTGTCCGACCCATAATGTCCGAGATTTGGACCATTCGGCCCGATCCATGTCAGACGACAACATTTAGTATATGTCTGAAATGGACCGTCGAGTCCGTTAAAAGATACGGACCTACGATAACAAAAATTAACATCGTGTCTGATCTACATCCGAGAATTCGATCATCGGGCCCGATCCATGTCAGACAACGACGTGGATTGTTATGTCCGAAATGGACCATCGTGTCCGATAAAAGATTTGAATCGTCGTGTTCTACCCATTACATGTATGTCCGAGATTTAAGCCATCGGCATGATCGGGCTTGATCCATATCAGACGACAACTTGGATTATTATGTCCAAAAAAGACCATCATGTCTGATAACAGATATAAACCATCGTGTCCGACTGTCCGATAACATAAATTGACCATCATGTCCGACCAGAATAGTTTTATCTAAGACTTCTTTATAGCTTCATAAACCCAGAAAATGAAAACGATCCGTGTCTTTTGGTCTGAGGTGGAGATTTCGGGTTACCCGTTGAAGTGTTTGAAAACTCTTGGGACTGGTCAGTGGTGTTCCTCTGTCTCCTGAAGTGCCTCTTGCCGAGGGCATCTGTTTTACTGCGGTTAGTTCGTGTTGTAAAATCCGATGGATGATGGCTACCGGACTTCCCAAAGCGACGCGGCAAACTGCAAGACCATGTGACGTGCTTTGTTCCTTTACGAAATGTGGATGTTGGCGATTTGCCTTCTGTAGAACTTGCTATGTCACCTGGGAGACTGGAGTATCCTCCGGTCGGGTAAGTAGAACATCTCTCACGGAGGGTAGCGTTCAACTGGACATCGTGCTGTAGCTCCCCCTTCATACTATTGCCGAGAGTGTTCTCGACAGGGAAAGAAACAAGGTTAGAGGAGGAGAATGTCCATCGGTTATCTTTTTTGACCGTTTTCGGAGAGAAAAGACGAGGGAGCGAGGACAGGCTACCAGAGGTCGCTGATGTTGTGTGGTCATCGAAACGATATGTACAAAGGGTTTTATTTTCTGTCTCATTCGGAACAATTGGGTATCTTATTTTTGCGGAAGGATAAAACGAACTCGTGGGCACTCCAGACTCGGACTGGTAATGGTTCATCTGTGGACTTGGTGGTAGAGGAGGAAGTTTAAACGATTCACCTGAGACCAATGTGTTGGGAGTTGGTTTCATGGCAAAGGAAGGTGCATTCGATCTACTTGTTGACTGCGAAGTGTGCGTGTGAGGCGAGTGCGTCAATGAGACAATTCGAGTTAGACAATGGTCTTTGAACTTGCGCATTTTTGGTGAAAAATACTCCGTGTAACGGTCGTAGACGGACTTACTTTTTCTTGGAATGTTGCATTCTTCGGAATGCTCATCATAGTGAACATTTTCATCGCTCGTGGGTAGATATTCAATAAAACGCTTGACATACCAATTGGCATCTTCATCTTCAGAGCTTAGCTCATTTGAGAAATCAGAGTGGGCAGATTCGTACACTGGCGTAACTTCAGGCTGGATAATGTCCTCTCTGCAAGCTCCGTGCGTCTGCTTTGGCTCATCACCCGACTTGGGATCACCAGGGAGTTTCTCGGGGGAGGCCGAGAAGTGGTGACTCTTATTGAGGTTGGTTTGGTCAAGGTAACTTCTACCAGGTGTGGACGAGGAGAAATCGGTACTATCAGTTTTCGCGATCGACTTGAATTTAAAATGTTCAACTTCGGTCCATTTCATAGACTGAACTCGCTGACCATAACCATCTTTGTCTATCCGGAGATGCGAAAGTATCGGGGCGAGCGTCCCAGTCTGCGTTTGACAACAGCAGTCAGGTTGAGTCTGATCGCATTCGATATCATGTGGCTGGCAAAATGTGCTGTCGTAATACATTGTGATGAAAAGTATTGATGCTTCCCTTTGTGTTACTGTAATTTTTTTATTTTAAATATTAGTAAACTTTCCCGTTTGCTGCGAGCGTAACTGTTCCGACTAACAACTTAGTTGTGAGTATGTTGTGATTTACTTTGTCGATATTTTCATAGAGAAAAGGTAAAGTGTTCAAACCTAGTACGTGTACTACAGCCAACGAGTTGTGTCTTCGGACTGACGAGTGCTATTAACGAAATCCGGTTTCTAAACATGCCCTTTGTCTTGTAAGTCTCGTGGAAACAGCCTCGTTATGCATAAAATAACCACTATCTTTTATCTTGTTCTCAATGCATGGCCATCCTAATTGCCTTGGCAACTGCACGTAAAGAAACCCCTAGCGTCTGTTATGAACTTTTCTCCTGTCGGATGATTTGCTGCGTGCAGATTACACAAACACATCTACAAGCTTGAACTAAATATAGATATACCATCTAGGTAATAAAATGCACAGCACAAACGGACTGTTATTAATTATCTTGTTGCGATAGGAGAAACACATTTATGATGCAATCGGCAACAAGTATGCACACTGTAATGAATTTGGAGACGTTTGGTGGCAACAGACTTGTTGGGTAATGGCTGTCTTTCCCTTCGATTCCTTTGCAATATTCAGACTTTCAATACAACATTTTAAGAAAACACAACAATCTTGTTGACATCGAACAAACTGTGCTCAACAGCAGATCAAAACATACAGAAATGTACTCATATAACTGGCAACATTATTTTCCCCATCATATCTCCGCGTGTCTGTGTTACTGGCAATACAGTATTTCATATTTGTTGCCTGGATCAAACATTTTTTGTCGCCGAACCGCCAGCGCCCTCTATCAGCTTCGCGCGGCCTTTTCGCGAGTACTTGCGAAAACGTACCATGAATGGCGGTATAGCAGACACAATTACTGATGGCACAGAATCGATTTTCATCATGTATTCCCCCCTCTGGTTTCTCCATCTGTTTGTTTTCATGACCTTCTGACTATAGGTTTTCAAGTTCTTTTAAAATTTGTTTTGTTGTGAGACGATCTCCGTTTTCTACATGACCTATTTCTGTGTGTCATATTATTCCCGCGTCTTCTAAAACTAGCAGTCCATGTTGAATATTCTATACGAAAATTGTACTACATAAAGTTGTTTGTGTCTGTGTTTGCTTGAGAGCTCAACGGGGAGAAAGGTTGCTGTTGATTTTGCGTGACAGTGAAGCAAGGCCACGAAATGTTGTAGTGCAAGGAAAGCTGGAAGAGTGCCCTACAGTTCACGAAGCCAATCGAGTTCCTTGGGAAGCATTAAGGGCGCCCTCAACGTAATGCAGCCTTCGGTTTATCATCTTTGCAAACTTGTTTAGGGATCAAATTTAGTCAATGCTTACTTCAGTATTGCATAATTTGAGTCAACGACTCGAGTAAAGGTTTTGGCGAGTCAGACTGGACGCAATTCACATTCAGTTAAAGATCGGACTCGCACGCACTTTCAACGTTCATGATTTTAAAAATACAATCATGTGTATGTGTGAACCTAATTCGATTTCTCGATTTTGGTCGGTTTCGTGAAAAGGTAATTTTTTTGATAAGGATATGGTACCAGTTATAGAGACATACCTACGCACAATAAAATAAAGTAAAAAACAAAAAAAAAAGGAAAAAAGAAAAGAAGAACAAAAAAACAGAACGAAAGAAAGGGGGACTGGAAAGAAATGAACGGTAAGCCCAATGTCTTTGTATTTTTATTTTATTATTATAGAATTCTCTCCATGTCACCTGCTTCCAAATGATTCATTTTCAGCATGATAACATCAATTGTACAGTCAAATTACAACATTGATTTTTTAAGTGGTGCAACACTTGTTTTTGGTTGTTGTGTGCAACAATTTGTAAAGGGAACATTTTAAGACAAGCTTTATAAGATAATCTTTCCTTGAATATTTAATCAAAGTACTGTTGAAACAGATATGCAATTACAGAACCCGGGAAACCATGTAAGGTCCATACAGCTTTCAGGGTCACATTATTCAGGAATTTACAATTTGAATATTTAAGTTTGTACTGTTAGAAGTTTCCAGCTGAAGTATCGCAAGTTAGGTGTGTATCACATTTGACATTTCAAACTGTACAATTTTTGGGTATACCTATTGTAGAACTTTGTGTAAATCGACGATCATGCACTCCCTATGTGTCATGATGGTACTTAAAAGAGAGTGCTTCAAATAATCTCTAACCATTAACTTTAATTTGATTACCGTTAGACTTTAAATCTAGCACATACTGGCAGGCCCGCGAGAGCGGGGGTGCTGTGGGTGCTGCAGCACCCCCAACTTTTTTGGATGGGGGTGCTGGTATATACTAAAGCACCCGGAGCTGGAATATTATACTAAAGCACCCAGAGGGATAAATACATACAAAACAGAAATCACAAAAACAAAAGCAAACAGACTAGCAAACAAAAAGCTAACATACATTAAATCACAAATATTTAAGGAACTTAAAAAAAAAATTAAAAAAAAATCACAAAACAAAAGTGATATGCAAAAAAAAGACAGTAAAAATACTTTAATAGATATAAAAAACACCTGTTTTCAAAGTTGAGGCCTACATAAAATACAAATAAATACAAGCCAAAAAAATGATGTAAATAATTCAACAAATTCCCATTGTAAAAAGTAAATACATTTAGATGCACATTGTTTTGAAGTAACTCAAAAATAAACACTAATTTCCCTTGGTAAAATGTTAATAAGGATGAAATTATTTAGCTTTAATGTAATTTTTCGTTCACCATCGTGGCAATGCCAAAAACGTATGACTGTATTGTAAGCAATTGATCAGTGAGCATTTGATGCCAGGGATAATTAAGCCTTCAGAAACTATTGTGTTCATCCTTGTAAAAAATTAACGAGAGGCATTTATTGCTCCCTTGGGTCTTATCACTTCCAAATTTGACATATTCCATTATTCATTGACAATATTAACGAAAGGACGATAAATGTACGTAAACAACTATGCATTGGAAATATTTTTCAATTTGAGCCACATTCTAGTAATTCACTGCAAGAGTCTCGAAATATCTTTTCACCCAACATCGCCTCGTCATTTTGGGGTAGTCATTTTGCAAATTACACTTATAATATTCCTGCCCCCCCCCCCAAAAAAAGGGAGAGATTTATGTGCCAAATCGTGTCTCTGGTTGTACGAAAGAGCATTTTAAGAACGCGGGCCCGGACCTTACACCGTATACGACAATTGTCTTTGAAAAAAACCCAGCACCCCTTTGCAAAAATTTGTTCTCGCGGGCCTGCATACTGGCGATTAATAATAGCAAAAGTTAGCATATAGAAAAACTAACAATTTTAGCCCAACATGTGTCATAAAACACTCAAGATAAAAAAAAAGTATTTCAATTCGTAAAATAGCCACATTGCATTAAACAAAAATGTACACAAAGGAAGCATGAGCATCCTACTACAAACCGGATGTCATTCGGACTTTTAAAAGTTTATCAAGACAAGTTCTCAAAGAACAAATCTACACAGCAAAGTAGATATATGCACATGGTGTTACCGTAAACTAAATTTACATTGACATAATGTTAACTTTTAATTATAAAGACAGTGACGACAGTAACTGCGATGCTGGAGTTTTTGGATTTCGATGTCTTATTGTACTTGGTAAGATGACGAGGCCGAGGGCTGGGTCGTTTTTTAGACAGCTGGCACTCCGACGCTGCCAATGTCGCTCTGCCATGTCCGTTTGTGGTTCCAGTTGACCGAAAGACGTGGATTTCGATGGGTGGCAGCTGTATTGGAACCAGCTCGGCAAGCTTTTGCACCAAGTGGCGAGCTTTCGTCCATAGTTTACATTTGTCGACGGTTCGTCATCTACTGAGTTGATGTCTTCAACAGAAGCACTGCAACGCTGACTAGAATGACGGGTCTGTTGCATGTTTGTACAAGCAAAGCTGGTTCTTGATATACTTGGAAGGGCCAGGGGACTCTTGATGATTGGTTTCGTGCATGAATCATCATGGTGACTGTCTTGTCCGAAGGTAGAGTTCGAGGGGTTTGGAAAAGGTTCATATGATAAACGGGCTCTGTCAACAGTAGTTCTTGGTAAAGTAGGGAGAGTTAAACAGCTTTTTCTTGTATTCAGTTTTGGTACTGTAGAGCTGTCACAAGACACGCCCCGTCTCTGGTCGTTCCTTCTGGAAACACGCTGGGGCTGTGTGGGTGGTGAAGGGCACTGTTCCGTTTTGGGGTTTGTCGTTATCTGATCATTCTTAGACAGGCTACGGGTTTGCCGCTTTGCTCGGTGTCCAAAACTGTCGTTGCTGATCTCACGAAAATGCTGGACCGATGCATTCGACGAAGTTGTTTTTTTCTTTGAGGGTGTGCAGAATTTAGAACCGCTTTCATCTGGTAGACAGTTTAAGAAACGTTTAGAGAAGCAGTTCAAATTTTCGTCATGAGTGGTGGAATCGTGCCTGGAAACCACGTACTGCGCAATTACTGCTTTCTCGGATCTTGTGAGTGGTTGTAGGAGACCGTGTCCCGAGTCCATCTTTTGTGAGGTGGTGAGTCCCATCTCGGGCTGGTTGTGGTCTGTGCTGTCAGGGGAGGACGGAATACAGTTTGAGCAGTTCGAGCGTTGTGGACCGGTCGTCATAATACTGCAAACTCGGCACGTATGTGCTGTGCTGGGTCGCTCCTCTTCACGTTGTTTTTCTCTAGGTATTAGCTTAATAGATCGTTGGTTGAGTAAGTCAGCCATGGCAGTTGGTTTGGACACGCTATTTGTTTGTAACTAGAGAACAAATGTGCACTGGTGGTTCAAAGATGACTGGTAGTTCTATTCGTTCAGATGTTGTCAACTGACTCCTCACTGTCAGAAGTGTTTTATATATCATCTGTTCCCAACCCATACAACGATCACCGATCTCTTTCGTCACCAATCAACGTCAACGTCACGTATGACTTCTGGATTACTCCACGCCCATCTAATGGTGATGTTGTCTGCTATCTTGTCTGTAAGCCTGTTGTTGGTCATGTTTTCAGCCTGATATTAAGAACATCGATGACACGATTAAAACTTGGACAGTCGGCTAATGGCACATTTGGTCCAACAGCAGTCAAGGGGGCGGGGATGCGGGGTAGCCCACCGGTATGGACTGCTGCGTCAAGGCCCTGCATCAGTGCGGAACTGGTTCGATCAGGAGGCACCATTGACCGTAGGAAAGGTACAATTCCGGAAGCTGGATTGTGGGATCAGCGACTAGGACATGCGCGGCAAAATCAATCAAAGAATACTTCGTCTTTCTTCCTCGGGAAGTTTTGCCTTTTGAGTTTAAATGTTTTCACTAAGTTTCAAGATTGAAAATACATTGACAGTTCTGTACTAATGAAGAAGGCAGCTTTATTTTTGGTATTAATTGTCTCTCTACAAGTAGAGCAGTTTCAGAAACATCAGTTTGAACAAAAGTTTTACCTTCAACCGCAATTTTCTTTCCCCAAACAACCAGTTTTGGCTGCGGGGTGCCGTATGTCATTTTCTTGGTGTGACTTTCAAGCAAACTATACGGAGAAATCGATTTTGGTATAATCAAGGCGGCCTTTAGATGACATAAGCGATGAATTGACGTAAGGAAGAATAAGACAAAAACAGTTGAAATTGTTCGCCCACAGGCACGAAGGCATATCAGACACGCATTTAGTTAATGAGCATGGAGATTAAGGCTGTTGTATGATTGCAGCTATTCAGTTACGTCGCCAATTATTCGAAAGAACTGTTCTCTAAGGACACTGCCACATTGGACCGAGAAGACTACATCCCCTTCTTACATACCACTTGAGAAAGAAATAAAACAAAACACAAAGGATAAAACATTTTTGTGCGTGAAAAGTGTTCAAATTATGATGCGCTGCACACACGCAGTTCTGTGTTACATACACTCTGTGGACATTCCTTTGTTTTGTGCACGTAACACAAAACATTCTCTAACCCCCCCACCCCCTCCAACAAAAAAACCCCAACAAAAACCCCAGAAGGATTCTCAAAATGACATCACTGGAGACATCATTTGTTCTTTCCTTTGTCCCTGTACTTAACATTTCCCTTTAGACTTTGTACACAAACATTCTGGTGGAGCACCCCGGCCTTTGGAATTTCGCTATGGAGACCTTTTATTTTCCCTTTTCGTTTTTTTTCCTTGGTCTCCACAAGGCACATTTTGTGGACGTGTGTAACTTCACTAAAAGTGTAACTCCACTAAGTGTGTCAAGTTCTTACATTGTGTGGACTGCTCTCAGGTCCACACTTACGCTTAAACACACAACTGGTAAGCAACAGGAAAGACGCAATAACGCCGCAAGTGGGCATACTTACAGTATAGTAACTTAGGTATACTAGCGAAAAGGGACTTAAGTGAGGGCCCGAGTGAGTTTACAAAAGGAAACGTGTAATACAGAAAAGAAGAAACACAAAGTCGTCAGATGACAACAAGGACGGGTCCGGACCCTTGCATCCATGCCTGAAGGTTAATATAATTTCTTGCTAATTTCTTGCGTAGCATGTCTTTCAAAATAAATATAGATATCCATTTTAATTGGACACCTCAGTGTGAGCAATCTAAGTTTTCTGTGCTTTTTCTCCCGTGTGTTTAGGGCAATTAAGATTTAATGATCCCTTGTGAAACAATCGGACGGGTTCTTGGAAGAGGTGACGTCTAAGACTCTTAAATTTGTTCATCAAAGATCTCAGACAGATTTCTCATCTGGGTGATAAAGTCATGGGACCCTTTTTGCCTTGCTTGTCGGTCGGGATGGAATTAGAGGAATATTAAAATGAGGTGATCACATATCTGGTTGAATTAGTGTGTAATGGGTCCAGCTAGTTTCACCAACCTTTTTTCCCTGTTCTGCTTAGGACATGATCAGAGAGACTTGGGTCTGTGTTCATGGGGTTCCTTGCCAATTGAAACTCTGCGCTTATGACTAACTGAAAAGCACCGAACTCATGGGGTCGCAAACGAAGAGTCCCCTGGGTGGGTATAGGCAGCGCCATACAATCAGACCCATTTGTACAAAAAATACGCGATTAGAAATTTGTATTCCTTTTGGTTTTCTTTAATGATTGAAACTATATTACAAAGTAGCTAATATTTTAGATTTAGGTGGTTCAACCAGCGGCAAATGGTTTGTCGGGGGGGGGGGGGGGTATGCTTTTATTTTGGAAGGAGGACGCTGTAGTGGGCCACCATCCTCTTATGGCATTTTGTGGCCGCGATAGTGATCCCAATTGCGGTCGTTCACTAAATGTTGATGATACCTACGCGCTTTTTCCTCTTTTTTCCCTCGTCTTTTTTTGTTCATTTTGTGAGCACTATCGCGTGTTTTTGTTTTTTGTTTTGTTGTTGTTGTTGTTGTTTTTTTTTTTTGGGGGGGGGAGGGCACGGGTGGGGCACCCCCTCCTTGGCTATGCCGCTGCGTTAAATCCAAAATGTACATGTAGGCTTGTGTGTTACTTTGTTATCTTTGTTTCTGCACTCAACACGTGGCTTAATTTCCAATACAAATATTTGTTCTGTAGGACCCTCCCGTAAAACAGACACTATTATTCGTAAACTATTAAAAGCGTAACACGCTATTTTTTGCTTACATTTTTACGCATTTAACACATTCTGTTTTTCTGTTTTGTAGCTCATGACCGCATTTTGTAAGTCGCTCAAGTAGATTTCGCGACAGAAGTATACAATCTGCATTGAGACAAGTTGAGTCTGTGCAAAAACAACCTTCTTAATTTAAAGAAAAATAAGTAGACCATTGTCTCTTTCCTTGTAACCGTTAATTTGAGCTGAATGTATGTAGTGGATATGGTCACATTCACAACATAATAAAAATGTACTTGGAGATGTATGTAACAATTAAAACACACATTTTCGAGACGAGCTTCTTGTCACGGTCACGTATGTAGTGGGTAGTTTGATTGTTTTGAAGATAATACTTTACATGGTCCTCCCTGTTGTATCACTCATTGGGCAAGATATGTGGACTGCTATAGCTACCAAATGAACGGTCAGACTGACTTTCACAGTCGGAGTAGCAACCCCAGGCCTGGCCTAGCGTCCTTTTCGGGGCGGGCGGCTTTAGGCTGTAGCCGTCGAAGGTAAGGGCGTTGCAGTTTTGCAGTTGAATGTTGAAGGGCTAACAACATCGAAGCTTATCATTGAGCAACTTGCCTACAAGAACAAGGTCTCTGTCATCCTACTGCAGGAAAAACACTGTCAAACAACTGATAGGTAGATCTCCCAGAGTTCACACTAGCGGGATACAAGCTCCACAGACACCACGACCTTGCTACCTTCATCGAACAGGACATACATGTAGCATGGTCAATAACAGGGCAAACACCACACTCTGAGCTTGAATGGCTAGCCATGAAGGTACACAGCACAACCGTCCCAAACGTGTACAGACCACCATTGGTGCACCTGACCTACACTTCCGTATTATCATTTGATGCTCCATGCCCTTATGCCGGCGATTTGAACTGCCAGATTTAAATCTGACTGGGTATTACTCCAGGCAAAACAAAGATGGGGAATGCCTGATTATCTGGGCGTCAGCAAGCAACCTGATTCTGTTCTATAACCCGAAGGAGCCGCACAGCTTCCACTCTCCACACTGGAACACAGGTTCCAATCCCGAACTCGCCTTTGCCGGTAGCCACTGCAGCTAGCCACATCCTACCTGACCGCCGAGTGCTACAGAGAGGTTTCCTCGTAAACATTCTCAACCTTCACTGATCATACCACCACCCCTTGTGTTGCCAACTACAAGTAAACCTGAAGCGCTGAAATTTCCGTAGGGCAGACTGGGGCAATTTCCAAGAAGTCATAAACCAACAATTTCAGTGAGAGGAAAACAGTCTTGGCATCATTCACCTGAATCTGAGAGGCCAAACCAGAGGTGAACGTCCATGTCAACGGCAGACGAACGACTTATCAATCCACCCTTACTTGTGGTGTAAAGCTAGACAGGTCCCTTGCCTAGCGACAACATCTGAAAGGCCTGCGCGACAAGGTCACAGCACGTGAAGCACTAATGTGCCGCCTCGCTGACACAGAATTGGGAGCCTTGGCCTACGCTGCTGCTGAATATTCTGGACCTGTATGGTCTGCTGGGACTGCTCACATGAATCTGGTAGTAGAGAGCCTAAACAACACACTCCGTTTCATCACTGGCTGCCTGCAACAAACCCCAGTGGAACAGCTTCAAGTTCTGGCTGGAATCCCACCAACTGCTTTGAGAAGGAAAACCTATGTGTTTATGTCATTGGCTCGCCGGGCACTTTACCCAGACCACCTGCTCAACCAGGTCATCACTGAAGAAAGTAGATAGACGACCGTGACTCAAATCAAGGCACCCATTCGCACCAGAAACAAAGTCACTGCTTCCACAGGCACGTATCAAGACACCAACATTCCAATAGACTGCTTGCAAATGGACTCGGCAATGGCACCAGTCAACATCGCCCCTAAAGAGCTACTTCACCCAACCTTCAAAGTGTCCTCCTGACTCGGACCTCCCTCTCGGCATTCATGGGTGAAGCACTGCCTGCGTACTGGAGTTGGTCGTCTCACTGAAAGCATGCACTACAGATGGGGCTATACGATGTTGATATTCCCACACAGGATTGGCTTCTTAAATCCAAGCTCCAGATCTAAGCCTGTACACGTTTGGGGCACACGAAAGAACAAAAATCATCCTAAACAACCGCCCAAGTTTGAGTACAAATAATGAATGCAGTTCCCAGAAGTACTTTACCCGCACCCAACGTATTCTGCTTAAAGTTACTCTTATTTTTAGTGAATAGTCTCAATTTACTAAGTGTTTATATTCCCTGAAAATTACATAGTATTACGATATTATTTCTCCGGCATTGTTTACGTCTTGTGCCATGCCCGATTAATTGCTGAAGAAAACTCTTTTATAGTCTCATTAATTCTGCGAAGTCAGTGAAAGTGTCTTACCTGGACCACCTGTGGTTTAGTGATCGCGTAATTAAGTTGCCTGGCTTCGTTGCAATATTTTCCCCTCAAACCTATCCACAAGTTATCCTTGAAAAGTTTTGAGAAGGTGCCTGAAGGGTTTTGTGCGATGTGGTTGATCTCAGAATCTCTGTCTGAATGTGTAGATTCCAAATAACTGTTACCGGACATGGATTTTATAATGTTCTCCAAAGTATTCAAATACGCCAGACTTGCACGGAACCTGGAGCGAAGACCCTTTAGTAAGCTAGACGAAACTTGGGGAATATCGAAGCCGCTCTGTTAAGAACCGTATCCGGTAATGTTTCAAACAAAGATCCGTTCCGAAAAAAACACAATGGGGGTATGCTAAAGATTACCTACTTGGCACAAAATATGCCTTAATTCAGAGAAATTATGGCTCATTATAAAGCAATCTCTACCGAACTGTAGCTATTAAATTCTTAAATAATTACAAAATATGAAAATACGTAAGTTTAAGCTTGCTGATGTAAATACTTCTACTATAATAATGACAATCTCGAATCGTCTGTTTGATTGAAATCTCCAGGATGGATATTGAATTCTACAACAAATATCTGAATGACACAATTCTAAACTTGAATTAAAATGCAAAATTTATAGTCAAAGACTCATGTACGCAAATATAATTTAAACAGCAAACGATTAGCTTGACAGAACACAGCTATTGGATTCGCATGAAATTTTAAAATCACCATCTCCGTCAAATCATCAGACATTGCCAAATTTTACAGCAAATCTTAATGTGACATCATTATTTTAAAAAACAAATCTATATTTTTTTATGAAGAGTAAATTAACTCCTGCATTTTAGCTTTATTAAAGTAACACATCATACAAACAACTTGTGAAAATTTCATCAATACAAGATCACTTACATGGGCGAACAAATAAAAGTAAACAGAAAACTAAATGTAACATTGTCGTCGTATAAAGTAAGCCAATGGTAATAGGCAATGCTCAATCAGCTCCCGAATTTTCGCCCACTCCGGTTCCATCACTAAATTTTCAGTCAACGTTCATAATGGGACAACCTGACCATTGTATGATTGTATAACCTCATTCGCTCAGTCTTCAAAATATTTGTATAAAGTATTCATCACGTAAAATGTTCAATTTGTCTGAAGCAAGTTTCCCCCAATCAAATTCAGAAATAATAAACCTAAATTTTTGGAGAAAGAAAATGCCAGTTTATATTTGCTTAGGTATTTTCTGGCAGTGTATCAGTATTTATTAAGAGTTTAAGGCTCTTTAACTTTATGGGCGTGGCAATGTAGCCACAGCCATGCTTTCGATATTTACTTCGTTAGTCCCCCTCCGGATTCGGAAGTATCCCCGTTCACCCCACATGTCACCCCACGTGTTCTGCACAATCCAGTATTTCTCCCCGGTTTCGGGATCGTCTCCAGAGTAGCCGTAGCCGACTACCAGGACAACGTGATTTGTCGTGAGCCAGGGGTTATACTTATCCGTCAGCTTAGTGTGCTTGTAGATGCCGCTCCTGTGATTTATAGGATGCAAAAAAGAAAGAAGTATGGTTTTAGAGGTGGTTTAACCGATTCGTCCAGCCACCGTAGTTTATAATCGAGCCGTCCAAGTAAGGATGCATTCGCTTATAATCATCCCACGAAACTATCACGGTATCATGATAGAGCATCCACTCTAACTTGAAAGCGAGGCGGATTTAGAACAAGTTATAATAAAAAGTTGTTATCAAAACAGACCCGTGGCTGTACATCGATTTATGAACTGTCACCCAGTTACTACACGCGCGTGAGCGATCTCCGTTGCTGCTAATTAATAAGCACACACGCCCCCATAGCTAGATTAAGGCGCTTTTCAACAGTATCCCTGTTTATCGGGCATACTTTAACAAATCCATACACTTTCTTAACTCTTCCGGGAGCATTATGCAACCCAAAGTTGCTTAATATTAGCACTAAGAGGATAATTTAACGCGAACCCGTGTTAGTTAGGAGAAGCAATTTATGGTTACATTTCTTGCTCAAGGGCACAAGTGCCATGGAACTCACACTCCATGGACTTGGCCAACGTAACTAACGATTGATGCGCGCGACCTCTCGGACACAATACGCACCGACACACCACTTGTAAATAAAATTTCGTTTGTGAATAAAAAGTTATAAATAAATACATTAATTAATTGAAATACAAATCGAAAAACACACAGCTCTGCTGAATGCATGTTATCCAAAATTTCAATGATTTGCCGCCCCTTTACACTTACATATAGTAAAGGAAATCGTCGTACACCTCGAAGCTCACAGCGATCGGGCCGTTCCGAAGTAGCTCGATCTTCATCAAGTCGGCGTTGCAGGCGCCATAAAAACCACCAATGTAACGATAGTCCGAGGTCTTGAAGCGACGGCAGGTCACGGGGCGACAGGGTTCGTTGTACTCCGTGTACGGGAAGCAGGAATCGTCGACGAGACCAAAATCTTGACCATATTTACCTGATCGGAACGTCATCAATTGTATTGACATTATTGGAATGTCTAACTTATTGTGAAACATTTAATTCATTTGTCATTTGTGTTGTGTTTGATGTTTTTGGTTAACATTGAAACTATAATTTTAGGCATGCTGAGACTGCGCAATCGTTTGTGGGCCTATATTACAATTAAAGCTATTGGGTGCGGCTGACAACGAAAATGTGTTTTCGTTAGTGTATGAGGGGCTACGGGGAAGAGCAGAAGCAGTAGCCTATATGCACGTCCGTTTGCCCATGATCGACGTGCCAAGGATTCTGGTGTGAAATCCGACTTCAAGCAACACAGGGGACCGTCCCTGGCGCGCTGATTTTGAAACAATGCGGTACCCAACTAGAAAACCTGGTATAGTTACTTGTAAACTTAAGCACGGCTTCCATCTTGGCTGCTTAATTATTCATTGTAGTCTGTTTCCCACATTATTTGTTTTCTTCCAACGTTTCGATCAGTATGCTCTTTGTATCTTCTGCAATGTTTTTGTCTTTTTTATTATTTAATGATTGAACAATTGTTGTATGCAACTACTTTTTAACCAATTTAAAAATTATATTTGACCATGAACTCTTTCTTTTCTCACTCACCAGCAACAAGATAGGGGAAGCCGCCTTCACACTTCTGCGCATACTCGGAACAGCTGACAATCTCCTGCGGCGATAGGAGCAGTTTGATGGAGTTATTAGTCAGGACCCGGTACCTGGACTCTTGTAGAGCCGTGGAGGCGAAAGCGTAGCATGATCCGCATATACCTTGGTCCCGTACTGGAGGAGTGAAGCCGACTCCGCCCACATTACGCCAATCGAATTCATCAGGTAGGTTGGCACTTTCTGTTGGATATTTGACAAATTGACCAGTTTTTAAATGAAAAAAACAAATTACAGTAAAACAAATTATAACAGTTAAAACAACCAAAACACATAAAACCAAACAAACAATCAAACAAACAAACAAAAACAAAACAAAACATAAAAAACATTATGTTGGCGCTTCTGATCGATTAACTGTGTTGCATTCTTCATGATCCATGATTCAAGACGAAAGATTCAAGATTCATTATCGATGGATAATATAATGGCTAGATGGCTCCGTTGGTTAGAGCGCATGTACGCTAATCTTGGGGTCGCAGGTTCATGTCCCACTCTAGTCGCTTTCTCTTTTTTGATCTCAGTAAATTTAGTCTTAAACAAAATGCACATCGTAAGCAGCATGGTTATGCTACAACAGTAATGAAGAGCATGTGTGGTCTATTTGCATCGCGGTACATCCGTGTACTTATGGCATTTGATGCTTAGGGTGTGTGTGTGTTGGGGGGGGGGGGGTGGGAAGGGGAGCTAGGTCAAACAACAGAATGTTAAGTATCTGGTTTGGAAAGTAGGTTACGATAAAGGCACGGTTCAGTGGGGATTTCCGCGGTTAATAATTAACCGAATTTTCGGGATTATTAGATTCAAAGTAAAGACGCGGGACTCTCTGATGGAACAAATCCAGCAAATATTGCTCTGGGACCTAAATACCGATTTGTGTTTCGTTGTTTATAAACAGGCGCCTGTTTTTTCCTTTCCCGCCATACGCTTGTTTTGTACACTGGTTTAAATTAGTTTAGTTTTATACTCTAGGCACAGGAACTCGCCTAAAATGTACGGCTACATTTAATACTGCGCGCAGGATACTTTGGTGTGTATAAATAGGCATTCCTGTTATGAAAACTGTTTGTGGCGGCAGAAAATCTGGACCGGACCGAACCAAACCTAAAATAGACCCCCATGATAGTCCTACAGGATTTTGACAATATGTTTGGTCGTGGAAATCGGGCTGAGATTTCAACGTCAGGTTGAAAGGAAGTTTCCAATTGCATAGGCAGACTGTGCACAATGAGGGATTAGTTACCAAAGCAAACACGTTATCTTAAAACCTGAACTCTTCATGGTTTAGCACTATTTAAAAAAGAATCAATTCAAAAGCACATAACCTGATTCGACCAGAAGCCACAGTGTCTTATTAGTAAGGCTTTCGGCAAAATGCATCACTTATGAAATGCTCATGATACTACAATGTCAACATGATAGAGCATCCACAGAGGCGGTTTAAGAACGGGGTGTTTCGAACGATATCATGATCATATAAGTGAGGCATTTTTGTTTGAAAGTCTTAACTTAGTAGTAAAGGTGGTTAGACAAATCGGGAGGTCATATTCTTTTATGAGAGTTTTTGATGACTTTTTGGCCGAACAAGTCAAAGAAAATCATAAGTAAATGCACTTTGTTTGCTGGCTGTGCGAAAAACTTGGTAAACAACCGTCTATAGGCTTAATTGATGCTCGGGTAACATGTTCATGCAGCTTTCTGGTGCAGCCATATATTGATAACACGTAGAAGCGTTCGGATAAAAATTACACAATTTATTTTCAATGTGCTTCTACCTTTGACTCATAGGAAAGACGATTGCTTAAGTAAATTTACGATTATAATGAAAGACAGGAGAAGACTGTTTGCAACGAACCTCTCGTAAATTAGAACTTAAAAAATGTAGAGTTTCTTTTATAGTTATCAAACAGGGCCTAGATGTTTCTAATTCATGAGCATATCCAGTACATTTGTTAAAGAACTTTTGTTCAACAAATCTGATGCTTTCACAAGCATTGGGAAAACCAATTATACTGAATGCATGGAACGGAATTTTGCTGTTGTTTTTTTCCCCGTTCAAATCGTCAAATTTGTAAGAGACACATGAAAAGGGGACGGGAGTTTTAAGGTTTGGGAGAAGAGCACATTTAGTCATATCCCGTACTTCTCAAAAGTCATCATTGTACAAGTGGGCTATAATGAAGGTTCTCACCATTGTAATCATGTCATGAGTACAATAGTGAAAAGGGGACATGCGCTACCGTTTCACATACGTAGCGAACAGAAACTCATCTCTTTTAAATGTAATATAAAAACCCACCTTTTTAAAACCGCTTTTTAGTGTGTCTTCTTCTATGGTCACCTTGCCAGTTAGTTTGTATTTTAGCATAGATTAGGGTTAGAGGCGTCTGTCTCCTGAAAAGGTCAAAACATTACCGATGCCAGCAGGGATAGGCCTATGTAATAAGTAACTATTAGTTCTCTGTTGGCGGGACAGACGTATCCCCATACTTTTGTTTGGGCACTGGCCTGGTGACCAGTCTTTTTTCGTTGTCTTTTTCTTCCACTCTGTGCTTTTTAACATGTGTTCTGCGCCCTTGATCATTTTGTATGTAAGGGGCGCAATATAAATTTTAAATATTAAATATTATTATTAGTGAGAAGATGTTCTTGAGTTGAAAGATGGAACGGAGTTTTACCTTCCACGAAAGCAAATATTACCTGGTTGTGTTGTGTAACATAGATCTTTGTCATTGAGCAACCAGATGTATTCGATTGCTTTGTATCGACGACCTGTAGCATTTAACCATTTTACTATGTGGTCATAGAGTGTTTGTAATTGTATATATTTGTGTGTATATACTTATGTTTGTATCTGTGACCCTTTCAGCTACAGCAGTTAATTTTGTCTTTTCATACAAACTATTTTTTTTTATTTAATAGAACGACA
Organism: Pisaster brevispinus; assembly: GCA_023634235.1. Lineage (NCBI taxonomy): Eukaryota > Metazoa > Echinodermata > Asteroidea > Forcipulatida > Asteriidae > Pisaster > Pisaster brevispinus. The sequence goes on from JAMKCF010000026.1 coordinate 2,690,416, forward strand.
TCGCGAGTCTGGTCACTATTAAGTACATTTTTAAAATGAAAAAAATAAAAATAAAAAATAGACGATGAGGATGATACCTCTTCGAAAAAAATTATGAGGAATAAATCAATAAATTACGCTTTAAAAACGTATTGGTCAGACCTGACCTAAATCTAGGTCCCGTGGGGCCTGGGGTCGATTTCACAAAACCCTTCCTAACTTAGGACTAGTCCTAGGCAATGCTAGGAGATAGGACTAGTCCTAAGTTAAGACCAGTTACTGGTCTTAACTTCAGATAAGACTAGTCTTATCTCTTTGTGAAATCAACCCCTGACCCATTTCTCGGTCAGTATGGCCCGGAGTCTTTCTAAAAAATCACCGTGAGATGGGCCAAAACGACGCAGAATCTGGGTAAAAAAAACCGTTTAACTACTTTCTGAGTCAGCCAGACCCGGTAATGGGTCAGGCTCCCTTTGACCCGGAATCTGGTTCATTTCGGACCCGGAAGTATTTAGATTTTGCCTCCCCTTTAGCAAGGTCATAATTTAGGTAACCGATGTGATGGTAAAGTACAGTTTGACGACTGATGGGTTTGAAGACTTTAGTTTCAAGATATTCTTCTCCTTTCATGCTCTTATAAAGACGTCAAAAATGTTCAACTAATTAGCCCGGACAGCAGCTTCACACCTCAGTTCACAACCGTAAGAGCGTGTCTCATTACTAAGAGTAAAGAATTCTCTTAACGAGATCCAACATCTGTTAAAGAGTTCCAAGGCACAAAGGGATTACGCATAGTTTAATGAGCCGGCGATTTCTCAGTAATTCACTTGACGTGTGGAATTCATAATTGTGTATGACTTTTTTAGTTGTTCGTAAATCGTTGTGTCCCTGAAAAAGGGCGAATTGTTCTTCACGCCCTTCTTCAGGCACACACAGAAATTGGCATCATTGTTACATTTTTTGTTGCTAGAATTTACCCAAAATACATTTTTTTTGTCCCATGCATAATTTCACCTTGCTATGGACGACATATGAATGGCAGAAAACCGTTCCAACCTTCGGATCACGCTCAGTTTTTATGAAACACAATTTTGCACATTAAATTCTTACTCACTTTTACTTGTATCTCTCCGTTACATCCTTCTTCTTGGCCAACGACGAATTGATTTTAACTGACATATCAGTGTTAACAGTTACAGCCCCTTAATATTTTAAAGAAATATAATAGAAATCGTAGCATAGCTGTTACAATTATACTTAAGGGTTTTCTTATCACCGGAGTAAATTGGTAGGGCATACACCTGCGATTGTTGCGACAGGTTGTATAGCCGAATGTGCGCTCCCGGGCCTGCATACTCCTAATGAGTTGACAGGTTATGAGGCTTTGAATCTAGGTTTGATTTCGTTTTTGCCAATATTGCCCCTTTTTATGCATGCTGTTCCAATGCGCGAGATCGGCGCGCAAAGGATTTCTGGGTGAATTCCCGAGTCCAAGCAACACCGGCAACCATCTTTTTCGCATGGCCACAACCCTGCAAGTTTTTAAACGAACGTTCAAGACTGAGTCACCATCACACTCGTATTCCCATTCATAATGCCCTTTTCGTTGAAAAGCGTCAAAAAACGTGGGAAAATCTCTCAAGCATTTCTATAAACTTTCAGTTCTTGTCACGTCCTCACGCTCCATTTTGCGAAAGTCGGAAACGATCTGACGCTCAACGGCTGTTCAGACGCGCGCGCACTAATATTTTGTATACCTTGATTACCGGTTCTTATTGATTGCGTCACACGTAAAATAACCTAATACAGTTAAATAAAATAAAAAGTTAGAATAAAATCAAAATCAGACAGTTGTCAAATTATTACATCAATGCGAAGGTTATGTCAGCAACGATTTAGGCGCGGATCTTTAAAAACTAACAAAATAAATAAATACTGTCTTGAGATGCAGAAGTCCTCGTGCGGCACTTATGTACCCTGTCTAATTATGTTCACTTGTGACAGGTATCTGCTTGGTTAGCGAGATAATCATCGCCGCCAATTTGTTCCGGTGACATATAATGACAGAAAGTATTTGCTGTTGTAGGTGGTTGCCTAGTGATGTCCCCGATTGCTTTACTGATGGCAATCAATAAGTAACTAATAGTCTCCGTTTGGGATTCGTCTTTGAGCTATCAGACACTTGAATGGGTGATGAGGCGATTACGTCAGTCAAAGCAAGTATGTAACTTCACGTGCAAATGGGGGTTTTCATTCTATTTGATACTCTTTTTAAGAGTGAAATTTGACACATGACTGTATACATTTCAAAGATGGCTTTTCGCACCAGCCAAAAGATCATTAAAATTTAGGAATGAACAAGCAATCCTTCCTCTTTGCAAAAATGTACAAAGCATAATTTCATTTGAAATAATGACGTCATTGGATTTCGACAAATAATTTACTTGAAGGGTATCAAACAGTGGCATTTTACACCATTTTCACTTGAGGTTATAGACTTGTAATTTTTCAAATTTTCATAAGAACTCTTTATATTTGAAAGTGAGTACATTTGACCTTTGAGCCCCTCTTTAAAGAGTCACCATTGTTCACAAAACGTTTGTTCGTACTGAGGAGGCACTGTGTACATGTATGTAATTCATGTACATTGAATGGAGAATGTGCTGTTGTATTTACCAGTGCTTGTCTAAATAGATATTTCGGTCATGCTTGCTTTTCAACTTGAGAGGGAAGAGTTGAAGTCCTCTGGGAAAGCAGAGCATAGGCGGGTATCATAAAGTAGTGCTGAAGTTTGAATCATGAAATGTACGGCAATGAACTTCCCGGGCAGTTCTGGCTCCGCTTGACCCCCACCCTTTAATATCTAGCAGCAGCGTCTTCTTATTTGGGTCACGCTGATGATTAACCAGCTAGTAAGCATTTATGTTGTTGTTTTCACACAGTTAATGTATTATGTGTGATATGCTGAAGTCTTAATTTCAGTGACGTCAACAGTATGTACATAATGAATTTCGTTTTGGGTCTCTTGTAAGCAAATTTTGAGAAAGCACGTTTGTGTGTGCCGCTGACGTGGTTTTTGTGTGTATACTTTATATTCAATTGGCAGTAATAAGTCCTAGCATTGTAACGTGTTTTTGTGCATTGCATAAAACACAACGACACTTACAGAACAAGTTAGCCTACTACATTCACAATCAACCATATGGCTGGTTGTCTTCTAGTCCCTAACCGAATTTGCAATCAACGAAATGCAGAAGACACACTATATTCTTACGCAATCTCATTATATATTCGATATCCAAGCGATCATTACCGCACAGACAGTAGGATACGGGACTAATTGAAGCCATTGATGAACACGTACTACCAATTCTGTAGGACACGAACAGCATCACAAAACTGCTGCATGCATCATACATCCTCCAGTTTTGTTTTCTTCTGAGATTTGTTTTGGCGAGCCAGACCAGAAACTTCGGTTCGGTTGTATGCCGCAGTTGACGTGACGTGAATTGTTCTAACCAAGCCGTAACCGAGGTGTTGGTAAAGGTTAGGGGGCATTTTCCAAACCTAGGCTCCGGCTCCGAGCTGTAGGTTTGATGATGAAGTACCATACACACTGCACACTGCTCGAAATGATGACGGATCCCGAGCTGGAGCCTGAGTCAAAGCCAAGGCTTTGAAAAGACTCCTTACTTGGTTCCAAGATGGCGGATTTTACAAACTATCGAAAAGTGTCTGTACTGAGTTCTTATAATTCTGGAGTAATAAACCACACGGGAAACCAACTTTTTTTAAATTCATATAGATTTATATTTAAAATTGTTCTGGCTACCAACGCATTTTCGCCTTGCGCACGGCAGTTGTTTCAGATCAGTCAATGAATTTTACATTTTCAACTTGTCACGTTCCTGTCCTTGTACTTTTGGGTCTCAGTTCAGAGTCTAGGTACGGTACATTGATCAGTTGACACCGTCACAGTGGCCACACTTTTCCCGTTATAGGCACCATTGGACTAGTCTCTGCGTCCAGTTAGCTTATTAGGAGCTCATCGGTGCGCGATATTAACTGCTGGATGCCGCTCTCGGAACAGACCTCAACCCGACCGGATATGACTTCAAGCATAGCAGAAATTCAATTAAAAATTCAAAGGGAAATGTAGTGATTGTCATGGTGGAAAAAAATTAATAATAATATCAATGATAATACTAATAAAAATGATTCCGGTTCTTGGTCCAATTTTACGGAACACACTCACCAATTCATGTGAACAACGGCCAGATAGTAAGGACATTCCACTAGTCCGTTCTCGCTTTGATTTGATGTATATTTAGGAATAAAAGTATTGCAAAATAACTGCCCGTTGATTGAAAAAAAGAAATAAACAGTTAATTACAAAGCAAAGAAACAAACGTTTTCCCCGATTTGATTCATATGTCGGCTAAGATAACTATTGTTTTTGGTTTTAAGTGGATCAATTGTACCTTTAAAACTTAATAAACAAATAAATAAAATAAAATAAAATAGAGTACACTCTTACTGCGGTGAGGCAGTTAGGGAAAATATTTAGGCGTTTGATGATACAAACAGTTAGAGTATTTCACGAGAAATGCAACAGGGCCATCGCATATTTGTCTTTTTGAAGAAAAAAATATGTGGAAGAACAAGCAGTTTTCAAACTTGTTAAAATGCTTGTTGTTCTACATAAACAATCTGTGATGGATCTTTAGCCCCAAATCTTTCTCCTGACATACTATGTGTGCAAAATATTTTGCTTGTATCAGTAGGGCACAACCCCCGTCATCTACTCTCCAAAGGACTCCGGGTCCCATTGGGCCTGGCCCATTTTTAGGCCGGTGCTTCCCGGAATCTGTGTAAAAATTACCCAAGTTATGGGTCAAACTGACGCAAGAGTTTGAGTTAAAATCCTACTCTTAACCAATTCCCGGGTCAGCCTGACCTACAAAAGAAAAGAAAAAGGGCCAGGCCCTACGGGATCCGGAAAATGACCCGGGAGTTTTTAGAGTGAACCTGCCGTTACTACTAAACAGCAGTACGGTATGCACTTAGATTGGGGGAGACTTACCAGCTTTCGTGATTTCATTAGGTACCGTTGGTGGAGGGTAAGCATTTTTCCATTTCCTGCCGCCGGCCCTTCTCTGCAGGTCCCCAAATGTGATGTTGTCATAGCGGCTGTACCATCCCGCCTTCCATGAGGTCTGTTCTTTATTAATTTCTAAAGGAAAGAAAATCATCAGATCATTAAGGACCGGGGAAGCATGACTGAAATGAATAAAGATTTCTTTAGCGATACATGATTGTTTTTTTTTTTTCGAACACTATCATTGTAGTATAGCCATGTCCAAAATGCGGCTACGGCTCAGTGCTGACGGCACCCTAGCTTCAACGCATGTTAACCTGGCGATTAAATCGCAGCCACAGTCGCTAAGTAAAAACAAAATAAAACGGCCACCTTTTAAAAATAATGTCATACACAAACGCACTCTGGTCGCAGGCTACCACTTTTGGCTCATAAGCTGGTAGTGTTTGTAGTTTTATTTGTGTAGCCCTTAGGGGGGGGGGGGTTCTTTTTCACAATCTGATACTCACTGTCGATAAACTCAGCATTCTGTTTGTACAGCCTACTCTCGTCCAGTTCCGTTGCCGTGTAGGTCGGCGGGGGCTCCCCCACCCCCGGCCCCGCCACCTTCTCTCCCCGGAAACACGCCCAATCCCTCCCGTCTAAGTTGTGCGCCCAACCTGAAGTGACGTTGCAGTAGCTGATGACATGTTTTCGGGTGATAACTTTGTAGTCGTTGAACCCGAAGAACTTTCTGCCGTGTATGACAACCTCAAACCCTTGGTTGTAAATGAGGGTCCAAAATCCAGTCATACCTTTTTGCAAAGCAGAAAAAAACCAAAAATCAAAGTTAACTAGAAATTCAGATTTGTGTGACATCACAAAACAAGGTGTTCTTGTTGCTGATCCTTGATTTGAGTTCTATTTTGCATGACCTCCTGGTTTTAGATTCATAATCGATGGTGGATGTGCCTAGTTGGCTCTGTTAGTACGTTACCTTTCCCCGATGGATTTATAAATAGTGAATTTTTGTGTTGTTTTTCTCAGAAATGTTGACTTTATCAAACTATAGGTTTTGGAATAACATCATGAGAGTGCCCTGTGTATATTGATGACGTCATCGTTTCAGTTATTTGAACGGGCAAATGGTTCATTGTTATATCATAACATAAACCATGTTGTAACTCCCTATCTTGTAGGATACAGAGCTGATATTAAGGCTGTTTGTTATTCATTTACTTCAACCCCTCGGTTTTTACATGAAGACCAGTTTAAATAGGTGTCTGTTGTCTGTTTGACATTTGCTTTATAGTGTTGTCAAAAACCAATGTCAAAAATCATGTTATGGTTCACGAGTTTTTCAGGTAGGCCCCTATTACAGTTTGAATTCATTTAAAGTTACACTTTATGACGTCATTATGACGTCACTGTTCAGGTTCCGTACCTTGATGTTAAGGTTTAATTGCCTGATGCTGTTAAGAACAGTTTGAAGGAATACAGCTTTGACATTGCGACGTAATGGTCTTTCAGGGACACCGTATTGTTACGTGCTTGTTTGATCGCACGAACAACTTTATGCAACGATCAATTTTGTTCAAATTTCACAATTAAGCTTTTATTGATACAAAAATATCAGAATAATAGTGATTGTTTCGAGAAATTTTGAAATTGAAAATAAAAACAATTTAAAACTTGTCGTCGTTTGTATAATTGTGAATGGTGATGCCATCAGCACTGTTATATTTGAAATGTTTCGAAGAAGATAATGAAACTATGACGAAAATCCATTTCATACTGGCTGTAGGACTGAAATGATGGTTTTCGCTTTAACTTCCGGTTGGAGCTGGAAGGTCAGGTCAAATAGGGGTAACACCTGTGTAGCGTTGGTTCAGTTGTTGATGTATATAGGTTTTACAAACATTTGTGGAGTGTTCGACAATCTCTTTCCAGGCTCTAGTGTTTGAGATGGGCACGTACAAACGTACAAAACATGTACTAGATGGATGGTGCAGTTCAGTTTAACCTACAACATGAACCATGTTTTAGCCCCAAGAGTTTAGCCCCAGTTTTTCTGGTTGATAGGAAACACTCTCACAGCACTTCTCAGCATTTTGAACTATAGATCGTTGTAAAACAGTAATATTAGACCGGATACCCACCCCTAGGGGTTGTACATATTATAGGTTATTTTATCTAAATTAACTTCCCAAACAAAAGGGAAAAGACCGATGGCGTCACCAGACTTGTTCATTTGTCTGGGCAAGCGGGGCAAATACATAGTTTGGCCGGGCTTTTGATGAATCGAACAATTTTTTGTCATTCTCAATTTGAAGGTAAGGTCAGATTGGGGTCAACACTTTGCAGCGTTGGCTTAATATTTGAAGACCTTCACTACGGTGATGTATAAGTTGGCAAAACATAATGCTGGTTACGCCACTGGATATGGCGTTGGCGATTGTTATGCCTCTCGCATGCAAATAAGCTTGTGAGCAACCCTGCCCTGTTAGGATTCGAACCAAGTGACATCCCGGAACAATCATTTCATACTACGGCGATCTGAGCATAACACGATTACTATTAAAGGCAAAGTATACCTTTGGTTTTTGGAACCGTTTGGTTGTTTTAATCCTATATAAATGTAGGCATATAAAAAAAATTGAAATAAATAAAAAAACTAACCTGTGAAAATTTCACTTCAAAAGGTGATCCGATTGTGAGATATCACTGAACAACCGGAGCAAATTTTTCCACGCAGGAAGAATATTCCCTATAGGAATACACGATCTGGAAAGCATTACGGCCGTTACGCTTCTCAGGTTTAAATTTTGGGGAATAAAAGTGATTTATTTTTCCATAACCGCAGTACTTCGAAGTGAACATTTTCTCAAAATACATTTGTACTATCCAATGCTGCTGTACTTCTTACCAAGTAAGTTGTTATTGCCATTAATTTTCAGACTCATTACCAAACGTATACCTTCCCTTTAATAATTCGAATTTAAGTTCTTAAGCGACTCCGCATAGCTCGATTCAAGCAGTATACTTGACATTAAGGTAAACAGAATTGAAACTCTAAAGGAGTTACTCGCAGCAAAGTTGAGGAGCCGGGAGGAAAAGATTCGAGGACAAAATGTAGTTGATCTGAGGAGAATTCCACCAATAATGAGCGTCTGTCGTCGTCATAACTCCGGAGGCTTAACTTCAAGAACATTGTTCTTGTTCTTTTAGTAATAATTGGTATTTTTCTAGCCATTCAATTGTATTATCATCAAGGTCAATAAGTTCTTGACTACCATCAAGGGTTGGTTGTTTGTTGGCGAACTGTTAAAGTTTTTTTTTTAACATTTAGAGAGGAGGGGACCAATTCAAACACTGCAAAGTACAGAACACAATAATGTCCACGTCCAATCAATAAATACAAGTAATAAAAATAATAAAAATAACAGCAATGAGATAGTGAAATGAAAATTTAGGTCTCTTAATTTAGTAAATGTATTGTGTTACTTTAAAAAAAAAGCTGAAACCAAATCAAAATATCCAGTGCATAATCGGAAAGTGTGGTAGCACGACACGATCGGGCCACCCAAAAAGAAAAATGTACGCACTCGAGAATGTCACGACCGTTTGAAACAATTTACAGTCGAAATTCTTATTATCAATGACGCGTTTATCTCCTTTGATTGTAGAAAAAATGAAATAATATTAATAATAATAAATCAAAATGAAAACAATCATATTAATAATTTTAATAAAAAATACCATTGTCAAATACAGCCGTAATAAGCAAAACTGTCTATGAATTGGTGCAATGATACTGCAGATGTTGCAGCCTTCTCCCGGGCATACAATCATCTAATTCCAGACAAGACCCTATAAGGATATTTGTTTAGTAGTCTGGGTGCCATACCTTTCTTGTCGACGGCTACATCCGGGAAATGTAGCGTCACAGTCCATCTAGAGACAGCTTCCCATTTTCGTGAACAGTCGAGTTTGTTCGTATTTCCACCCTGTAAACCAAAGGTGAACCAAATTAATGAACCACTAATGTTGCACTGTGGGAGAGATAGCCGTACCAGCCACTGGGTGATATGTTGACACTCATTTGCACTGACAGCACACGACCAATCTATCAAATTTTCAAAGATCAGTATATAATTCACTTTGTAAGCCTATTACCCAACATTAATAACATCATACATGAAATATAAAAACAACTTTGACAGTTTAAGCCCGATCGGCCATCGGAGTCGCGAGAAAAATTTTTTTTTTTCAAACACCGGATATCAGAATCGCGACGTCAAAACTATTTCATTTCTCAAAAACTAACTTTTCAGAAACAGATATTTCACCGTGACCCTTCTTTATACCATTTTTAACTCATGTGTAAATCTTTGAGCATGTACATTTTTTTCCAATGGTGTGCACACCCTTGGAGTGGAAACTATTTCTTTCAAAAGTACTTTACGCGACAATAATTTTTCTTCTGGTTTCTTTGGTGGTTTGACTTTTAAAAGAAGCCATTTAATAGTTAACCCCCTCGAGCATGTTCATGGGGCGGATAATCAACAAAAGTAATTGGGTTCAGATTATGATGAAGACCTTCTCGCACACGAGGCCTGTATGTTTTACGGGCAGCTTATAGGCAACCAACTGTACTGTATGTAAAAGAACCACATGAAGACGAGCACGTGACATGTTGTACCCTTCAGAACAAGAAATGTTCACATAATGTAGGGACTTGAAACACCATGTGGACTTACACTCGTCCACACAGTGTTTTAACAGTTTTGAAAATTAAGAGTTTCTTTTAAGATTACAGAACAAAGGAATGTCCACAGTGTGAATGCAACGCAGAGCCTGTTTACGGGATTCACAAAGATGCGGGCGTGTGTGTGCCCTTACACATGCCAACTTACGGGGTATTTTTAACAATGGAACAATGGACCCCACAAGGTAATTTCAATAGGAACAATTGGGCCCCACAAGGGAATTCTTTAGAAAAGGGAATAATAGAACAACAATAGCAGTACCCCACAAACCGGATCCGTAAGGTTGTGTGTGTGTGTTGGGGGGGGGGGGGGGGTTAACAAAATGACCCCAGGTGTTTGACAGGGCGAGGACGTTGCTTTCGTGTACAAAACCAGTAACGACGTCGCTAATAAATAAAGAAAAAAACTACTAAGTCCAAATAATGGGAGAATGAAGTCCTCTGTTAATGGGATTCACAACGATTGTTTGTGTGTGTGTGTGTGTGTGTAGAGGGGGTGGGGGGTTGTTCAATCATTCACAATCGCATTTTGTGTCACACACCATTTTTTAGACAGATAGTTAATAAATGTCGTTTAAACATCGACTTGAGCGAAAATTTGTTAATGAAAATGCTATTTAAACGTGCTTATAACGTCTTTGTTGATCATGTTCTGAATTTTTCGCAATCGATCATAAAAGTAGGCCCAACCTCAAGGTTTTTAAAAACTAGCTGCACTTCTGCCGTTGGCAGCATGTGTCAAACTAACAATACGTCGACGTCATTTATGGGATGTTTCGTTGTTGTACCTCCAAGTTGCAGCAAATCTTTCTTAACAGCACCGGCGAAGGGTATTCATAAAGATTGGTCATTTCCAACTAAAATCAGTTCAGTCTCTTGTGAACTCAATTTCCTTAATGATTGAAAACATTTTAAATGAATTTCAGCACTGATCAATTGTTAGTCTTTAACCTAAGTACACTTTATGTTGTTTAACATTACTGAAGCAGTTGACAACTCACACTGGTAATTTACGGATGCTCTCTAGTGTAAATGATTCGTGTATTTACGACATTTGAAGATATTACACTATTACACTGACGTGAGCAGCATACGGACCTGCCGGTTTACAGTTTAAAAAGACAACCAATCGAGACAATCTTCAAGAAGAAAACGGAGGGGGGAAATCCACGTCAATGCTTACCGTGTTCGTGGGGAAGGCAATACATACTGTTAGATAAGGGTTTCTTGTTCTGATATAGGTGTTCCTATTGCAATGCAGTTGCCTGATTACTTTCAAATTGCCTCTGAAGGATGCATCGTGTGAGATAATTGAATAAGGCCTCAATAATTACAGACTTGTTTTTGTTTTGTAATCTAACCAACGACTTACGCAGAAGAAAATGTGCTCGAGCCCTTCTCTCGTAGGCCTTCCTACTCACCTGACGTACATTTTTTAAGGTGGTCTCATGTATAACAACGTTTCTGCCTCTTTTAAAGAAAAACTGCGACGAGACCAATTTTGGTCCGGATTTTGAGTATAAGAGTGCTAGCAAGTGTATTAAGTTAATCTTTGGATCCAAGTTATTGCATTTAAACAAAAATAACAAAACAATCCGGGGGGGGGGGCATTCATTTTTGCGCACAAAATAACTTATTGTTGCTTTTCATCTGACTATCGTACTTGTTTTACGTCACTATGTCTCAGACATTTGCTGCTTTTTTCGTTTGCTTTACATACTTCTGCGTGCGTAGTTGCCATTTGTTGTGAAATGGGGCTGCAAAGAGCAGTGAATCTTTGTGTAATATGCAAAACCACAAACTAATTTTAATTACCAATTTAATGAAGGCCAGCTTGTGTACTAGTCATTGTCAAACTATATATTTTTATTAGCAAAACATACATACCGGTCCGATGTAAAACATCCATTGTCCCTGTATGAGATCGAACGAACAATTCGCCGGAGTATCAGCGAAGGCCAAGGGAGTTGTTCCCCCGTGAAACCCCAGATGAACACCCATGAGAATTGCACAGAGGCCCGCTAAGATATTCCTTGTTGGCCCTTGCCCGGGCATCGTGTTTCGGTGCTGGGCGACTCAAGCCAACTCTGATGAGAAATAATAGCTTTGTTATTTTCGGAGTTGTTGAATATAGCGACATTTAGTAGAAAATCAAGCTAGCGATCACTTAAAAGAAATTCAGAAAGGCGTACTCCCACCGTATCAACAAATTACACTCTAAAAACGACCGGGTCGGAATTTACCCTTATCCGAGTGCCTTGGCGTCTGACGGCATTGGTGGGTCAGTATGACACGAAATCTATTTTAAATTGATCCAGAAATGGTCAAAATTACGCAGAATCTCGATTTAAATCCGAGTTTTAAACCATTTTGAGGGCCAGCTTGACCCAGAAATAGGTCAGGCCACCTGGAACCCTGAATCCTGATCATAAAGTCTGACCAAGAAGCTTCTGGAGCGTATATAGACCTATCTAAATACTTAGTCAACATTTACAAATTACAGCAAACCTTAACAGTAAATAATAGTCAAACTTATTACTGGAGGTAGTGTACCACAACTCAGCTAAACCCTTACACTAACAAAGTAAATCTAGACCCACCAGAATGTAACAAACATTTTCCGGGTCTGATCATTCTTCAGAAGGTTTACTTCCTCTGTCCTCTCGTGTCATTGACCCTTGAAATCGTCTCTTCCTCCACGTTGATGATAATCCGGGCCCGTATTGTCATGCTTTCAAAAAAGTGAGTGTCCCAACAGCCCTATACTCCGACAATACCTTATACTCTGATAACCCCCTTGTGATCTTCACTTCGGGTAAGGGTTAGAATTAGGAAAATACCTTAGGGGTGTCGAAACATAGAGGGTCAAAAGCATAGGGATGTCAATCAACTTATATTCTATACATTACGCCAAAAAAAAATTGATTAAAATAAGTACCTTTTTTTGGCGGGTTTCTTCGTCGAGTACGCTTTCAGGCTCAATACGTGTACACGCAAAACGTTAGCCGCTCGTCGACTACAGCACGTCTCTATGGCTGTTCCGCTGCTGCGTGGGCGTACTTCACGAGTGTGAACGTTATAATAGCAAACCCAAGTGAGACGAACTCGCCGATAGAAATCTGCCGGGTAATAAGCTACTAATCACGTGAATTGTGCTTCATAAAATAATTATGAAGGCAGCGTTGCGAGAGTTTTTCTTTTCAATTTCTTGTAGCGGGAGCTGAGGCGTGAAGGCATGGTCCATGAGTATGTGACGGCAGCCTGAAATTGGCATTGGTTACCCATCATTCGGTGTAGTCGACTGTTTTATGACTTGATGTTATTCCAATTGATCATGTAACTGAAATTTATTTTCTCAAACATTACTGGTGCTTTTTAATTTTGTTAATCTGTCTTTGTTTTGTTGGTGACCAGTGCAAGTCGTGTTTCAAAAACCGTTTACATGTCTTTGTATATGTCTAAGAAAGTAAGCTGTCAAGGTTGTGTAAATACCGTACTTGGTAATTCTGAAAGTATAAATGTTCACAGAGTTTTATTACAGCTAACATGGTTTTAAAGATGGTCATGAGGAAAACTTCTCCTGTAATATTTGTTTTAAATACTACAGTTTTTGAGAAATTATTATAACAGTGTCGCGAGTCGAAAACCCGATGTCTGAAATCAGTATAGTGTAATACGAATACTGTTAATTTGTTCCTTTATAAATAATTATTTGTTTTACGGGAGTACTGGCGTCCTCACTGCCGGATAAATCCCGTAAAAAAGCGATTTATTTTGTTATCTGTCTATTTATTATTTTTGTTGTTTTGCAGTGGTATAGCTGGACTGTCACGCAAACACATTCCAAGTGCCATTGATGTCGTAGTTCCCAATGGCAATAACGAATAGTTCTTATGGTTGCACCAACCTGGTGCAGACTAGAACGACCTCCGGTCTGGTCTACGGGAAATTTAGTGAAGAACACACAATAAACAATCCACAATAAAACAAACGAAATAGAAACATTGTCATCCATCAGAAAATTCATTTGAGAGCTATATCGTCATTGCAACTGATTAGATACTTGCAAACACAATGATTAAATTTCACCGTCTGATTAACATAGTTATTGGTGTTTTCACTCACCGGAAATATTATGACGCTAATTTGGTCGGGCGTTTATCCTGACTGGAGAAGCGTGATTTTTCCCTCGCTATTTTAAGAGCTGGTGTTTGTTGTTGAACAGCAATACACATGTAGAACAGAGTGCTACTGCAAATGTGATTTAAACACACACAAAATATGCTAGGAAAATCATCAGTTTCCCCAAAATTGAACAAGAGGTATATAATGTGGTTTGCATTCAAACACACGGGGATGCATATTTCACTAAGGGTGCTTTAATTCACGTGTAACATTTTAGACTCTGCATCTCTTCGACTTCGTAAGGAACACGGGAAGTGACACGGGACCTTCCCTTTGTATGTAGTTCCAACGAGTATTATTATATGATATCGTTCTAAAAAGATAATATCTCAAGGCTTGCTCTCAGGGGATCTTGGCTGTCTCGTGGCCCGAAGGTAATCTCGTTCCCCGTTATTCATAATCACACTGCATGTGAATTTACATATAGGCCCTAGCATTATATATCACAGACAACTGTGCGAGAACCTTCATGCTGTGTTGACAAATCATGTTCAATTCAACTTTAAATCCGAAGTTTGTTTTAGCCTTGCGAAATTTGCATTCAATTGAGCAGAGATGGGGCTTTCAGAGATTTCTGCGAAAAGCTGCTGCGAACATAAATGTTGTTCGAGATTGTTGAATTTACTTTTTTAAAAACTTAAATCTCATGACGTCAATAAACAATTGCTTACATTATTAAATCGAATTGCACATTTTAATCGTTTTGTTGATCTTCCAATTTCGCGCGAAGTAGAAAATCCAAGACGTATAAATTGGCCGAGAATGTTTTTCTGTTGGCCCATACAGCTCCGTGTCTACCTTGAAATACGTCATGAGTAATTACCATTTCCCGATGAATGTGGCACAAACTGCTCTAACGCGGATGTTCACGTCATGTCTCAGTGTAGGCTTGGACACCATGTAAAACATCTGTCAGGGACGGCATTTTCCCCTTGACATTTTCGTTTTTTTCCCCCTCAGTACCGTTAAAGGTGTCACCCGGTAAATTTGTCTTTAGAACAACTTGGAAATAATGCTATACAAAATGAGATCTGTTCATTCGAAAAGAGCTTTGTAACTTATAAATTAGCTCTATAAATGAAAGCATAATGAACTTTGTAATTCCATACGTAATGAGCTCTATAAAATGCATGTCAATGACTGCTGATGTTTAATGAGCGTGTTTCCAAATCGGCAGTTTTAGATGACAGGACACCCAAGCCCACGTAGAAATGTATATAAATATATTAGAAAGAATACTATTTGATAATAAATTAGATAATTCTCTATTGACAAATAAGAATGCTAAGAGGACGCGCACTGTAGCAACTAGGTTTTGTAGCGGAACACTTTTTAAAAGAACGCCATCAGGTGAATGTCAACTTTTGATGCTTGCAAACAGCCTGGAAACGTGTTCAGGACGGAGACAAACAGAACATTTTAATTATGACTGATTGTGTGGTCTGTCGATGCGTGTGGTTGCGCGGGTGAGCATGTCCGAATAACTGGAGAACACGGAACATTCAAGTTCTTTATCGTTGCGTACTTGTAGTGACATTTAAACCGAGGCCTTATAACAACAGGGATAATAGGTCAGAGATTGCCATCACAACGTAAACTTATAGGGTTAACTTTTGACAAAGACTCGGACGAGGGAGGGCCCACTGTTGGATGCCATTACATACTGCTTTTAATGGAGTTGGTATAGGTATACGTATTCCAACCGGGAGTCCTATAACAAAAGAGAACAGATATATAGTCCACAGTTGGGTGAAGGTTCCCAGTTTGAAAGTACAAAACCAATGGAAGCTGTTGCCAAAATTTACAAAGGAGGGTCAATAGGAGGTCCCCGATTTCAGGTGTTTACACACTAATTTGTGTAGGTCGGAAAGGGGGGGGGTGGCGTGCATGCCCCTGTCACGTACTTTTAAATCATACTGAACCACTTCGTTACGGGTAATAGGCCAATCCAGGCTTCAATCATGCAGTGACTCCGAGATCAATAACCCGTTACGTCTTCTCTTGGGTGTTCCGGTGGCAAGGCCCGACTAACCCGCCTTCTTGATTAAAAGTCCAACTGATGGCGGGGAAAACATTCAGTTGGCGGTTTAATAATTGCTTATTGGATTGTGCAATTAACTGTAGTATGACTACACCCTACTGCTGTTTTGCTTTATTTTATTTTATTTATTAGCCGCGCTTTTTTTTCTAAATTGTACTGTGTCCTCCTCGAAGGAAACTGCTAGTTCCTTGAGGGCCATGTCTTAAGCGCTTCAAGGAAAAGGTACAAATTCAGTTTTAAAGATCAACTTGAAGTTTTCTACGCTGCAATTTTACTGAAATTCGACCGGAAAAACTAGCCCCCTTGTTTTAATTTTTGAACTAGTGGGTTTTTTTTCGCCGTAGGCGGTGCCCTTGTATGTTCGGAATCAATACACCATACTGCAGACTGATGGGAACTGTTTATCTTCGTCTCCATTCGTTTACTGTTGGTTTCTTTGGATCGTTTCTTCACTTTTTCACAATAATGTGTGTAAATTTGTATCATGTCTAACATATGTGCTGTCGGTGGATTCAAGCAACAGCAAAATAAGTCCATAGGTTATTTTTCCGAGGAAAACAGCGATGGTTTTTTTGCAGCTTTCGAAAGGATTTCAAGTTGTCAAAGTGGCCCTTGAATGTTAATTATGAAGAAGGGTTCATGACAAAATAAGTTTTATAAAAGCTGAAAATACTGTTGAGTTGTTCAAAGATCAAGAGTTGTAACTACGGAGCATTGAAAGGGACATAATGGGGAAAACATTCTAAAAACAGAAGTAGTTGGATTTCATTTCGCTCGACATAACTTCGAACGTTCAAATTATTTATTTTGTGCGCTTGGAACAAATTATTGCCAGAGCCCGAAATAAGTTATTGCAAAAGCGCGAAATAAATGATTGCGTTATAATTTATTGCTCTCAAAATCATTTCGAAAGCTGATATGAATTATTGCAAGAGCTCGAAATAATTTATTCTACAAATCTATAAATTAATAGCTCAAAAAAATATTTTTTTTTTTTTTTAAGTTGCAAAATTGATTTGTGCTCTCAAATAATTTCTGTCGAAATCATTTTGAATGTTCAACATAATTTATTTTGTGGGCTTGGAATAATTTATTGCAAAAGCTCGAGATAAATTATTGCGAAATTGATCTGTGCTGTCGAAATCATTTCTCTCGAAATCATTTCGAACGCTCCAAATCATTTATTTTGTGCGCTCGGAATAAACTATTGCCAAAGCTTGAAATTAATTTTTGCAAACCCCTTTAGTGCTTTAAAAATCGTTTCTGTTGAAATCATTTCGAACGCTCCAGATTAATTGATCACTGTAAAAACGTTGGGCGCAATATTTGAAATTAACACATTTTCTTAAAATTTGCGCAAGCCAATTTTGAAATTTGCGCACGCGCAACTTTTTTTGAACTATAGTCAGCCAAACACAAATGAAACTTGCGCGGCTGAGGCTCGAAATTGACACGAACTACACGGTTTGCATTAACTTGTGCTGCCAGTTGTTCGAACCGTGTGGCTCAACTCCGCCAACGTTGGCAAATGCCCCTCCGAGTTTTGACATGTCCCTTTTCTCTGGAACTCCCTTGGTCTCTTGAGGTCATATCTTTCCCGTCAGAAATTGTTGACGGTAAAACCTCTTCTTCATCAACACTGTAATATTCACACAAACCGCTGCTTTCCGACACTTTGATCTGCTTATTTTTCGTTTCAGAAATGCCTTTTTGCATGTAATAACATGTTTGTTTGGGGTTAAAACAAAACCGAGTCCGCAGTGTGATGACGTCACAGTGTTGTTTTGATTCCTAGGCGCTTTGGGGATTTTCGTGAAACTCTGCGTTTTTGCCCAGTGTAACTCTAATTAATTTGTTTTTGTTTTGTTTTATATTGTGACAAAATTTGTGTTGAGTTCCACTCATTTAATTGCAATCATTACGCACCCGTTTACCTTTGTAAAAAAACCAAAAAAAACCCAATATTGTTAATTTCGTTCAAGTTGATCTTTTAGTCAACATTTAATTACAGCAAATCATGAAACAATATCGAAAACAGTATGAGAGACATAAACACTTTAAAAGGAAACCATGGAAGATGAAGAAATCAAACACGAAACACTATTACAATGCCAGAACAGTACATTAAAAAGCAAATACATTAAAGCACGGTAGCCTAACAGGGAGAATAACACCAAGTAGTCAGTTTATAAGGCCAAAACACGGTCGAGTTTGCATTTTTTCCGGTTTTTATCTTTCTGATACCGAGGGCCTTCTGCCATTTGTGGCGGGATTTGCCAGCTTGAGTTCGTTTGATCATTTTCCTTTTCTTTTCTTTTTTCGTTTTCGCCGTTGTTCTTTATGCTTGGTTTAATTTCTGCTAACTCACCTTTGCGCTTCAAATCCCTTAATATCGGGTTGTTTAACTCGAGTGTTTTGTCAAGATACCCGCCGTCTAAAAACTTCCGGGTCCGAACTGAATTGGAATCTGGGCCACAGAGGGCGCTACTCATATGTGGGTCAGTTTAACCAACGATTCTGCGTTAAACTGCCCCAGAGCTATGTCAGACTGAGGCAGAATCTGAGTCAAAATGAAAAAACCCACCAATCAACCAATGCCTGGGTAAGTCTGACCCACATATGGGTCAAGCCCCCCCCCTCCCCCCTTGGACCCAAATACCCGGGTCAATTCGACCCGGGAGCTTTCAGGGACCCGGGAGTTTTCAAGGTGCAGTGTTGGGTAGGCAGTTAACCTGTTTGGCAAATGAAAGAAAGAAAAAAAGAAGCGGGAAAAGAAGACAAAGAAAAGACAGAAAAACAGAAGAAAAAAGAAAAGAAAAGAAGGAACAACCTTGTACAGATAAACTTTGCCAAACGTCTGTCTTTACGGTGAATATGCTATTCATGTACGATGCTTAACTTTCGTAATGTAAGTGTTCCGATTCTTTGTATTTGTTCGCGGTGGTCGACGATTATCCAGCCTTCATTAGAAGAAATCCGAAATGTATCACAGCGAAGGCAGAATCCATTAAATGGACTTACGAAATATGCAATAAACAATTCCTTTGAGTTTGAGGTCATCAGATTTGTTTTTAAGAAGAAATGACTTATACATGTGGTTTCGGCGGGAGGCAGAACCACGCCCCATGAATTGGAACAATAAACCACTGAATGAAGTAAATTTAAGCAATTGTTTGTTTTACCTCGGATAAAGCGTTATTAATGTCTTGTTGGTACAATAGTCTGTCTCTGTGGTGAATATAGTAAGTGTTGTATACTGTTATAGGTCTTCTGCAAGTAGCTCTATTTTCACAGAACTCCTCGCGGTGGTCAAAACATAACCGGAAGAAATTAAGTTTTCACGGTGGCTGCAGGAAGTCAACTTCCGAACTATTTGCTTTCCCTTGTTAGGTGTTCGGGCAATCCGCCCGGAACACCTCTTATTTTTGTTCCGGTTTTTTTTTTTTTAATACTTCTTCTTTTTAGGTGTTCGGACAAAAGTCCGAAGACCTCTTCTTATTCTTCTTCTTCTTATCCCCCGCGATTGTCCGCCAACAAAGACGCACTTTCCAAGCTCACACAACCTTTAAACTTCACACATAGTTAGATATGTATAAGTAAAAGACACCGCCTTAGTGATGTCATGATGGCGTCATCTGGTGTCGAGTTACATTAATTCAAAGTTTAATATTTGAAAAAATCGTAACTCCAAAACTACATAATGGATTTTCACAATCTATACATCATCGGATAGGCCTGGTATGACTCTAAAAATGCTACACTGATGGCGACCTCATTTGACCTTGACTTCCGGTTCAAACCGGAAGTTGAATATTTAAAAAATTCATATCTCAAAAACTACTGATCATTTCATCACAATTTTACATCAGATTGTAGTTCTGTGATCCTTCCGAAACTTTTGCACAGAAATGATGCCAATATGACCTTAACTTCTGGTCCTAAATGGGTGTTACAGCCAAAGTTAGTATTAACCGCAGTTAATTTGTGTATGGAGAAAAGCGCTGTAACTGACTGTCCGCTCCATTATTCATAGGGTTCAAAGTCCACGAAGCCTGTGCGTATAGTCCCACACAACGGAAATGTATCATTGCGTTGCTTATTCTTGTACGTTGTAACAACACGTGTCCCGCACATAAAAAACTCAAACTCATTCAAAGTTCAGCGTGAATTTAGTTCCGCTGTGCTCGTCTGATGGCTTAATGGAAAACAAAGAATAAAAGAGGAGGTTTTACTGAGATGTTCACCTGCTTTAGGGATTTGTATGACTTTGACTAAATGACAAAAACTTCAACTGAAAAAGAACGACATTGGTTTGTTTCTCATCAAACACCGAGACCCACGTCACGTTGATCGACGTGACCATGCCTGCCAAAGGCGCTCTAGGCCCTCTGAGTATGCCCTTCAGACACGGTGATTAATAGGTAAGCTTTTTTTCAAAATCACCGTTAAAAAGAGGGGGCATTCCTTTTTGGTCTACAATAATGTTGATATGTTTCATACATGAACTTGCCTAGTGTTTTTTGATCTGTTTTTTTACTTTCAAAAATCATTATTTTGTCATGGTTTAATTTTCAACTATCGGATTGAATTGATGCTAATCCCAGCTCAGGTATATTATGAATATGTACTGTGTATGGAAAAAACATAAAACGTGTGACCAAAAAGTGTGCAACTTTTTTGGAGTTGATTTTAACGATGTTGTAGTGTGACAAGGGTCTGGTTAAAACAAAATAAGACTTAAGAGCGCCATCTGGCGGCAGGTTAAAACAGTTCAAATTACAGTTTTAATAGAAGCCTTTTGCAGAGTTTTTATACTTGTTTCAACATGGGCTCCACATACTTCACAAAAATGAATATGTTGGTGACCTTGTCTTGACATTTTAACCTGTCTAAACTGGAAGTTCTGTAAAACGCTTTAAAAAACATTATTTAATAGCTATTCATTCTGTTTTCACAATAACAAACTGAACAGCTCACGATCACTCCAGTCAGCTTTACTTGAATCCGAACACCTCGAATTTGTTATCAAACAAATTCTTATGTCTAGTTGTTGTTGTTGTTGTTTCGTTTGTTTGTTTATTTGTTTGTTTGTTTGTTTGTTTGTTTGATATATATAAACATATGTATTAGATTGTTTCGTCGGGAGTCATAACATTGTTTTTTCTAGGAGATGAAGTACGAGCCTGTCAATGTCGTTTTCTTGGCTTAACAGTGATTGTAATCGCAAAACAGTTTTTGTTAAAAACATAAATAAATACATAAAACAATTGACGGGGTTAATAGCGCACAAGAGTGCCCTTTTTCCGGGGTTATCAGGGATATAATGGACTTCTTCTAAAATGCTTTTTATGCGCGCATTAGCCATGGAATGAGGTGCGTGCTGGTTTAGATAATCACAACATTTTGGTCATTCTCAAGACCCAATGATGCGCCTCATTCCAAAAGCTAACGCGCACGTGCACAATTTTTATTGAAGTATATTATCATATGTACGTATATTAATAGAAAGATCACATTTTTTCATATTAAAGACACATTTCAAGATCTCAGAATAAAATTAAGTATAGGTAAGGTCATTCACGTTTTGGTATTGACCTTGAAACAATGTTATTTTTTCATCGGAAAGCCTATGTATTAAGATGGTAATGGACCATACCTTAAATTTCAAAAACTACATTGTTACATAAAGTTCAAACTAGAAATATCATCAAAGCCGAAGGAAAATAGCAGTTATATATCAATCTCGTCACCGTTGCTTAAATCGATTGCCACATTTGCACGAAGCATGCATTTGACTTTCAAAAATATGTAACAGCCGTTGGATGGAAAAGTTCCTGAACTTAGTAGACTGATAATGTTGCGGTCTGATGCGGAAAACGATATACATGTATAGTGACCAGTGTAAATTAATAATGAACGAGTTTACAACAAAGTGAAAAAGTAGAAGGAATAATGAGATTTGATTCACCAAGTCAATACATCTGGGGTTTATGGGGTTAACCAATCACCAATTAATTTTTATTGAGTATTTGTTACAGTTTGACAATGTTCAAAATGCGTTCACACAGAATTGTGTGTGCATCAACCTTGTGCTCATTTTCGGTACCGTATGGAGGCCGAGGGCAAAACAAAACAGGGAAAACAAGAGGTCTCCAGATGGAAATTCTAAAGACCGGTCGTCTTCTGCGTGGGTTTAATTTTTGTCATGTACGTGCTCATTTTCGGTACCTCATGGAGACCAAGGACGAAAAAAAAAAAAGAGACAAAAGGTCTTTTAGTGGAGGCAGAAGTTCCGAAACAATAATTTCTGTTTAATAATCTTTATCGATATATATATTATATTATACCTATTTATTTATACATTTATTTTTCAGAACCACTCCGTCAAGACAGGCAAACAAGCTTTATAAACAGTTATACATTTCATATTTTAGACTATTCCAAAATGCAAGCCTGATTATTATATTCGTACTGAGTGCTAAACCCCGACTGATCTTGTTTTGTCAAATTTATCTTTTCTGGCCAAGTGGACAAATGTCCACTTTGACTTTCTTTTCTTAATCAACTCGCTTTTAAGTCTTTGCATGATCGATCTTTAAAATAGACTAGGTTGAAGGTGCTAAATGATTACCTCTTGTCTCATACAATTGAGAACCAAATGATACGTGAATCTATTTATTACTGCCATCATGTACTGATTAAAAAGAAATTTAACCGTCCTCAAACAAAGGTTTCTATACGCTGCAGCACCCGATCTTTGGTATGTTGTACCCTTCTTTAAATCACCAATCATTGTTGTTTTGCTGTTCAGTTGGAGTATAGTTGTTAGTTAAGTTTGTTGTGAAGCGCTGTGACGCAACGAATCCCCAATTAGTAAAACGTAGACATTTATTACTTAGGCGCCTTTAAACATTCTATTTAAAGCGCCTTACACTTTTATTACCCCCTGCTCATTTGTCCTTAAACAGTCCGGAATTATTAAACAGTGAACCGAAAACTTTTTAATTATTCTTGTGTATATTCGGTTTGTGGTAGCACCATGTGTATGTCTACTTTGCTGTGTAGATTTGTTCTTTGGGAACTAGGTCTTGCTTTTATTCTGCTGCTGCGGTGTAGATTTCGTAAATTCGGGAAACAGTTCTGAAAAGAACTGTCCTGCTATTTAACTAATAAAAGCAAAGTATATATACACATTGTGTTACCGCAAACCAAATATACATTGATACCTCACCATGCAATGCCTAAAATATTATTAATTCTTGTTTAAATGTAAATTGTACAGTGAACAGTAACCAGGAACCAACTTAATTGCCATTGCAAATACAATTTTTAAGATAAGTTGGCAATGTCGATACACTGCAAAAACTGGGGTGTTAAATTGATTCTCTTGGTATCTATATGTGACAACACCGACACGGTGTTAATTTCACCAACGATATAGTAATGGGGATAAATAACACCATGTTGGTGTTGTCACATATAGATACCAGAAAGAATCAATTTAACACCCCAGTTTTTGCAGTGTACCAATAAGAATTCATTTGTAGGACCTCAACATAAACCCATCTTATACAGTCTCTTTTTGCATAAAATGGAAACGCTAAATTAATGTTGATCTATATTAAGATAGGAAAATTAATTTCTCCCTATTAACACAACTGGAAACATTCAGTGACAGTTGAAGGCACTTTGCAGAGCCATAAATTATGTTTTTATTTTCAATAGTTATTTTAAAAGTTATGTACAATTTAATAAACACGAAACTGATACTTCAAGATAATGCACACATTTGCATAACTAACATAAATTATCGTACTCGACACATTTTGGCCTGTTTGATTGGTTGTGAACTCGTCACGTGTTTTTTTTACCAAGCCAGCAGTTTATACGGGACAGACACGCATGGTCATGCATAGAAAGTTTACTGTGTCGTATGAGGTCATCTTTTAACGGTCTTTCCCCTTCACAATGTATACATTGTAATTGAAACTGTCGCTTGCATAAAACCTGGGTCATAATTTGATTACGCCTTTTTGATTACGACGTCACTAGTGACTGCGGAAGCCTCGCGTGACGATCGACGTTGCCTTGTTTCTTGGATACATATAAGTTTGGAATGTCAGTGTTGTGACTATCCTTTCGTGTTAGCGTTGTAAAATGGGTACACTGATGGTCTCTTTAAGCTTCAAAAGGGCATTTTAATTTAAACGGTTACTCTGTTGATGAGATGACTTCTTTTTGTTCTTGATATTAGTAAACATTAGTTTATTACTACAAAACAAAAATAAAGCATATATATTTTTAAGCATGGTGAGATCTATTTTCCTTTCAAATTACGGTATAGTTGCTTTAAAGGGACACCAAACATAAGCCACTTATATACACGTAAATATTTACGTAAATACTCACTATTTCGGCCGTGTAGTATTCGCGACTGCAGAAATCGTGAATGTAAACAACTAATGGTCATTGAAAAGACACAAGATTTAAACACTAAAAATATGTACATAATTATAATTGAAAGGGAAAAACATAAACATTATATATCTAGATCCCCAGAAATCGATTATAATAAGCTCTTATGAATGAAGAAAAATATTAAACACGTAATATTGAGGCAATACATTTCGAATAATCCCCGATGCAAAATTTGAATTTATTAAATGTTCAACTGATGTTTGTACATTGTACAATATACAATATACTTGTTGCATCACGCAAAATACCTCTTAGTCATGCCAGAGGTTCAAATATAACATTACTGGAATATATGTAAATATTTTTTTACCGGATTTTTAAAACTTTGTTTATATATATAATTTGTTGTATAACAAATAACGTACGTTTTTTTTACTCGTCTTGAAGTGTTTTACAGCTACAGTTCATGAAGCACACGAACACACACACGAGCTTGTTTTGTATTTGGTAGCAAGGGCTGCACAATTTAGCGAAGTGAACATTATAAATGTCCAGGATAAAACTACGACCTTGATTCTATTAACAACAACAATAACACCACCACCACCACCACCACCACCACCACCACCACCACCACCACCACCACCACCACCACCACCACCACTACCACCACCACTACCACCACCACCACCACCACCACCACCACAACCAACAGCAACAACGAAACTTGACAGAATAGGAGAAACGTCAGTATATTTATTCAGGTTGTCTGCGTAATGTACCTCAGCCATTACATCATAATATAGCTCCACCCCCGCGTGTTCTGATCTAAAGAGGGCGGTATTACCATTGATCACTGGTCTTATATGCCTGACTATAATTTATCTTAATGTGTTGTTTTTTTATTAGACTTTTATTGTTTTTCTCTCGGAACCGTGGCGCTGGCTTCAACTTTCATAGAGACTTCAACAAGACCATGTAACCTATGAAATCACGTTTTTACAAAAGAACCACAGAGTCTGGACTGCCGTCAGCGGGCGCAATTTGTAAACAGCTCAAAGGAAGAAATAACTCTGATATTTTGTTTAAAGATTGCATTGTCAAAGCAGAAACCCAGGCCCATGTTATTCTTGATGGTTCTTAGTGTAGGCCTGGTTTTCTTTCGAGTCGTACAATAAGAAGATCTGCCCTCTTTGGTTTCAAATAGGGCCCATGTTATTCGTGATGGTTCTTAGTGTAGGTCTGGGTTTCCTTTCGAGTCGTACAATAAGAAGGATTTGCCCACCTTGGGTTCAATTGAAGGGGGTTGGGCTAGGAAACTTTCAGAGGTAGTTTAATGACTAAGTTGTAGAAGAAGAAGAAGAAGAAGAAGAAGAAGTAGGCTTAAGGGGAACGTATACCTTTGGTTTTTGAAACCGTTCGATTGGTTTAACCCTACATAATTGTAGATATATGCAATCAAACTAACCTGTGAAAACTGTAACCCGTAGTAGGAATACACAATCTGAGACAGTAACGTTTCTCAGATTCAAATTTCGGGGAACAAAAACTGATATTTTTTTTACAGCCACATTGCTCCGATTGTGAAATGATTCTCAAAACGCTTTATATTATCAAAAGCTGCGGTACTTCTTACCAAGAAAGTTTGTATTGCCACTAACTTTAAGAGTGACTACCAAACGAATACATTCCCTTTAAAGTAGATGAGGTATAAGTTAAGCTTCTATAAAATGAGAAAGGTAGTCTTGTAACGTCGTCACGTGTTTTTTAATTTGTAATTTTAAAGTCATCAATGTTAACAAACTGGTCAACCCCGCAAATGTCAGTGAAATGAGGAATCCGGCCTATCCTCTGTTGAGAGTAAAGCACAAGCAAGGCTTAAGTCTAAGTGCTGCAGTATTTCCATAATACAGACGGCTGTTTCTAGGCAGAAGGGCAGATAAGTGTCTGTTCTGCCGATTCGCCCCTCAGAAGTTGGAGCACCATCACCTACGGCATTTTTCGATGTGCTTTCTATCGACCTTATGAACATGAAGTCACTGAGCATGACGCCCTCGCGTAGAGGTCAACAGTGGGTTGCTGTGCGCCGTGCGTGTGTTTCTACTGTTTCATCGTCGGTTTACGTCTATAAGAAGACGTCAATGCACAAGGACACATCCCACAGCCTCTGCTGCTTGTTATATGCAGGTTTATACAGTGAAAAGGCACCACATTTTTGACAGGGACTTCTGTGGAGTGTCCATCATGGCCAAAGAGAAGAAAAAAAAAATATAGCAACGACGTACCATTCCATTGCTAAGAAGATCCCTGTGTTATACCCACCGTGTCTGTTTCCATGGCGTTATTACGGTCGTTTTCTCTTCCTCCTGGCGATGAATAGTTCATACGAATACACTGCGTATATCCTGTACCCTTGTTCTGTTTACGCTTGGACCACATTTCTGAGATGGTGTACAGGTAGGGATTGAGCGAGGAGTTGATGGGGAGGATAAAGACCACAGTCCAGGCGTATAGTTCATCTGGTACGGTGATAATTCCGCTCTGGGTGAGAATGCCCATGATTATGATGGGCATCCAGCAGCAGAAGTCCGTACCGACCACCAGAGCCATCCGGGTGGCCAGCTTGACCTCCCGGGAGAAGGTCGCGCTTCGTTGGGACTTTGCGACTGAGGTGCCGTTGCAGGGTTTCCTGGCCATGTTTCCGCGCTGGGCGACGCTGCGTGATGAACGCCGCACTATGACAAAGATTGCCACGTAGCAAATCAGTACCACGGTGAAGCAGAAGAAATTGAGCCCGATGTATAGAAACACAGAGAAGCCCCATGCGGGCTTGGTGCTGGCCACGTATGTCTCGTATACGTAAGTTCCCGTCTGACGGGAGTAGGTCCAAGTCGAGGAGCTATTGACCGCGGTGGTTATAAGCGGCAGGCCGACACAAACGTCCGACAGCCCATAGAAGGACGACGAGGAGCCAGCCATTATTGTCCCGGTCAAGCTCAATGCGAACGCAATGATCCACGCTACGGCGATGTAAACCCGTACGGAGCGTATTTCCAGCTTGAAACGGCTAAACGGGAATGCTATACTTACAAATCTATCCAGACTGATTAGCATAACCAGAAAGACGGATGCCTCAGCTGACAGCATGGACAATAGACCTATTGTCTTGCACCATCCCCCAGATCGCCATGCTTCGGAGTACAGAAAATAGTTCCCGCTGAAATATGAGTCCGCAGCGCCTATGCCGATCATGTACAGACCCATCATAGCGTCTGATATGGCAAGATGGGTTATGAGGAAACTCTGGACGGTCACGTCGCGTCGACGTTTCTTCGTGGCCCGTTTGCCGATGACGAAGATGTTGCCCAGGATGGCGCTGATGCCGAGCAGCCATATTGCAATCCTCAGGACGTAGTTTGGCATAAGACGCTCGCAGGAGGAGAATGACCTGGTCGGCCCCGTACAGGATGCATTCCATGCAGGATCCATTAGACAACATAGACGGTAGTCACTCGTAGAGCTGCATATCAAATCAGAATGTGTGGATGTTTAAATGTTGAAAACAGGTTACATACGACAATTTACAGATACCCTGGGAATGCACAAGACAATAAATACAGATACCCTAGGAATACACGAGACAATTTACAGATATCCTGGAAATATACAAGACAATCTACAGATACCCTGGGAATGCACAAGACATTTAACAGATACCCTTGGAATACAAAAACTAAACATTATCCATTCCATGGAGTTAATATTCGTGATAATAATGAAAAAAATGATTATGTACAATGTGGCGTGTCTCTAATAAATGACACCCCTGTCACCCAACTATGGAGTCAGTTGGCGGTTATCGAGGTGAAGGAATCCTTAAATACCATATTGAAATGGATGCAAGATGAGGTGGCAGGCATTGTTCACAGACTGTCCAAGAAACACCAGGGCAAGCCCCCTTCTGTTAACGATAAATGTACTGCGTTCTTTTACGTGTGTTACACAACACAGGGACCTACTACTGCTTCTCGTCCCATAGTAAGGGAAACACATTGGAGTGGAGGTTAAACGGTGACGAAACCGTAACGGGAAACGCACGTCTCTGACGCCTGGTTCACAGGATGAGCAAACGAGCAACCTTCTTTTGACCTCTTTAGCCGAGGACGCTCTTCTCAAATGACGTCACGTGCTTAAAGGTCTATAATGGTTTTTATGTCTTACTTGTGGACACGAGTGTTAAGACTGGGATTTGAACCCGTCTTACTCTGCTGATCGGAAATAATACCAGGGCCCAACTTCATAGAGCTGCTTAAGCAGAAAATATCGCTTAACAATTTTCTGCTACTAGTTTAGTAGTTTGGCCATGGTAGTTTGGCTGATAAACTTTTTGTTGTAAGCATAATATTTTGTGCTTAGCTAGTTTTTGTGCATAAGCAGTTCTATGAAGGTTACGTAAAGAACCTCTTGGTTTTATTTTTATTTTCAACAAATGGCATGTTTTTCCTTTGACAGTTGACTAAGGCTGTCCGTGAATAGTGCAATTCGATATAATTACCGTAGCAGGGTGTTAACTTACATTGAAGAAAGGTTGTTAATTCCATTCAGCATTCCCAGGCTCGGGGTATCGAGCTTTGCTTGAAGAATATTCCTGATAACAGAGACGAATTATGCAAACAAACAATCAAACTAACAAAAGACAGTAAACACGGTGAAATAAAAAACTTTGGTTCCTCACAAAAAAAATGACCTAATTTGTTGGACGTGCAACAACAGTTTGCGTCCAAAAGGGACGGGATATTAAAGTTGCATGGCGCAATTTTCTTAGAAAGAATTTATTTGTTTCGATATTTGTACCCCCTGCAGCGAGGGACCCGTTTGGTTGCAACGCCCCTGTTATTCGTTGCCACCACATGCTGTAAACATGTTTTCATGTGTAAATAACAGGATGTTGTTGTTGTTGTTGTTTGTTTGGGTTTTTTTGCAAAAAAATAATAGAAAAAAAGATAATAAAAAGAAGGGTTCGATGCATATTAGAAACGTGCACACAGCTGAAACGGACGCATATTAATTGACGACATTTGCTTGTGTGTTGGATTAGAGATTTATACAAAATAAAGTTCGGGATTTGCTTTACTCATACTATTCAGATTAACTGTACTTTCAATAAAAACAAATTGCAATAAATAAAATAAAATAAAACTAATAATAAAAAAAATAGCTCACAGAGTAAGGAGATTGGCGAGTCCTTTGAACGAATCGGGCTCTATGTGCTCCAACGGAACGTATGCCATCTGCCTAAATTGATTGAATAACATGAAACATTGATTAACATTAATGAAATAAAAAATAAACAATTATTTCAGTGCATCGTCAAACATAGTTACAACTGCAATGGAACGGTAGTTGTATATTAATTTTTCAATATGTTTACTAAAAAATGTCTTAAGTCAAGAAAAAAAGAAAAAAAGAAAAAAAAAGACAAGCTTTAGAGTCCAATTGGGTCAGACTTAAGCAGAATTTGAGTTTCATTTAACTTCGGTTGTGTTGCAATAGGAAATAAATTTAGTAGACAAACACACACACATTCAAACAAAAACTCGTTCTGACAGTATTTTTGTTAAACATAGTTTTGATCAAACTGTATCCCTTTTGTTTCGATGTAGGGCCTATAAATTTAGAATATAGCGCCCTCTTTTGCAACGACTCTTATTTTAAAATCAGTCTCGATAATATAGAAAGATGTACTTACAGGGTTCGCAGATTGGGCATTCCAGAAAATGTATTTGCCCTCAGTTCTGAAAAACTGTTGTTACCTAAATCACTGTCAAAAGTGAGAGAAAAATTATGTTATTTCTAAGTGAAGGTCTAACGGCAAGTCTTAAATGTTGCATAAGAAGCTGTAGGTCTCCTCATCGTCAGCAAATCACAAAATAGTCATTAACTCATAAATTGCTTTTTTTTCAAACATTTTTTATTATTGTTTTTTTTATAGTTCTATCCTTACATCAACGCAAATGAACAGGGGGAAAAATCACTTCACTAAAACACTTTGTTCAGCCTGTACAGCCGTGTGAAGACCCCAAACGTGTTTGTTTACAAATCCCTAAGGGGCATAAACTTAAAAAAAAAAATAACAAAAATACAAAAATAAATAAAATTGAATACAAAATAGAAGCTAGCCTGAACAATTTGTATGGTTTTTACCTCATTTTTTGTTTAATGATTGTTTTCTGAAGACCCTTAGAAGATGAGGCAATTTTAAGAAGATGCAAATATTTAATTTTTTTTAGTAGTGCAAACAGCGCAGTTTCCTGTTGGTTTGTGGGCTACAGCTGTACCCTTTAGGTGGTTAGTGATGAAAGCTCGCAGGGTTTTCTAACAAGTGAATCAAAAAGTAAATACCCCACACTGGTCTGTACTTGTTTAGAGTGTGATGTTCGCTTGGACAGTCAACTTTGGATACACCTATGTTGTTTGTTATCAATTCAAGCCCCACGGTTTCTTTGCATTCAGCTGCCACTGACAAATATTGATCCTCATCCTGCCAGAAGGTACTACACCATCCTTTATTTGGAATGAGATACTGAACGAAAGCTGACAAGTCGTCTCAAGCAATTATTGAAAATGCAGACCAGTGCTTAGAAAACGTCCTCTTTTTAAGGAAATGTAAACGTCCCAAGGATCATTCCTGAGAAAACGAAATATTTAAGGACATTTAAAGGCAATTCTCAAATCTTTAGGAAAAACTATAGACGGTTTGAGAACAAAATATTAAGAAAACAAACCAAGTCAAGCATAAAGACATAAAGTAAATTGTGTTTGATTGAAAACTGAGGCCATTTCGGTGCTTTGGAAACAGTTGCTGCTTTAATTACGGATTGATTGGTCCGGTGTTGAGGACACTGTTAGTAAGTCGTTAATGCAAACATCGCAATTTCATTGTTGGCTATACAGCTACCCTTTAGATGGGTATTGTAATTTGATATCATTAAGCTCGAGGAGCCATGACAAGGCCCCAGCATAGGTCTTGACGTTGTAATACTGATATAAATAACTCTAAAAGGCCTCGAAATCAAATGTTTAATTTGGAATATTGATCTTTTTAAGGTTGTTCAAATCTTTGGTGCGCTGGTATGGGGTGGGCGTGGGGGCATTGTTGAAATTACTTCTGACTTACAGATACACGATGTTGTCTAGCCCGTTAAAGGCACCTGGTTCGATTTCTGTGATGTTGTTGTTCACAAGATTCCTGTCATAAAATGGAAACAAACGGTGATAGAAAGAAGAAACACAAATAATATTACACTGGCATTGAAAAACAACTTCAAATACACCCTGTCATTGGGGTTATGCACACTATGCCAACAGAAAAGAAATGAAATTAAAGATCAGGTTTAAACAATATGATTGCTCAATTAAAACTTAGTATGTTAACGAAAGTAATATTTACGAAACAAAGGCTTTAGCTCAGTTTGTACACTTTAACAATAAGTAAACAATAGGTAAATAAATTATAATAAAGAGCAATTTAAACAAGTGGTCATTTAAAGCTAATCATGTTATACATAAATATTGTTGAAAGAACACTTTCAGGTAAGCTTTTGCATTTGGGTAATAGGCAAATAAAGTACACTGAAGATCACCCTTTGAGAATCACAAGTAACAAAATAAAAATTTCCCTCGATCCAAATCAGTTGCCTCATTCTCAGATGGGATTCAAAGTTATGGCTTATAAAGCAAGCATGACAAAACGAAGAGAAAAACAAGTGTTTACATTCATAACAGAAAAACAAAATGAAGGTGTCTCCAGGCTGAATTTAAAATTAGGTGCACAACTGCGTTTATGCAAAGTTATCTATTCTGAGTGTAGGGGGGTAGTTTCGTATAAATGCTTTGAAATGTGATGTTCGCTAGGGCAGTCAACTTTGAACACACACACACACACTTGTTGTTTTGTAATCATTTCCACTTCTGCGGGTTGTTTGCATTCAACTGCAACAGACACATATTGATTCCCTATTATTTAGTCACGTTATAAGAAACCACATTTCCCCCTCTGTCTTCTTTCGTATTACTTGGTCGTAAACCTCTTCAAACAAATGTATCAATAATTTGGAATGAGAAACTGAACGGAAGCTGACAAGTCCTCTTTAGCAAGTCTATTGAACGTGTTGGCAAGTGCTTGGGATCCTTTCTTGTTTTAAGGAAATACGAAAGGCTGAAGGCAATTTTAAGAAAATTCCAAAACCTTGAGGAAACTAAAGACATTTTGAGAGAGAGAGAGAGAGAGAGAGAGAGAGAGAGAGAGAGAGAGAGAGAGAGAGAGAAAATAGAAAAAAAAAAAAAAAAAAAAAATTAAATCCATGTCTAAATAAAAACTGTGTCCTTTTAGGGGTATCTGTGGGGACAGGGGTTGCGCATTCGGTTTGAATAATCTGGTGTCGATGGCATCGTTACACTAAAAATACGTCCCGGTCAGAATTGACTTTGTTCTAAATCACAGTGGGCCTGATAATTTTTTCGATCAGTTTGACCCAGAATCTGTGTCAAGAAACAAACAAACCCATATCAAAAGGACCTCCATGAAATGACAAAACTGTAACAATCCAAGGAAATTGTAGAAAAGTAGAAATAATGTGTAGCCGTCAGTATAAACCAACATTATTACACAAACGCGGTGGCATATTACTCACCCCCCCTTTTTGACAAGGTTGGTGACCCGGTTAATCATTGAACGTTCTTTGTTCTCTCGTTCTAGTATATATTGTTTTATTAATTTTGTACATGAAATTGAAGCAAAAACATTCTTGGCCTTGGGAAAAACAAAATCGGATCAATGGATAGACAAGTTGATTTAACCCCGTGAATCGAGGACTTCTCGTTGTTTTCTGATTGTTAGGACTTTTATATTTAGTACAGTAAGAGTTCCTTTATGTAGAGTTCCGACATTAAAGTGAGGGTATACCTTAGGTAGTTACTCCGAATAGTAATGACCATATAAAGGCTAATAAAGGCTTAGGCCTACCTCGTAAGAAGCACTGCAACTGTTGATAATGTGTACACATTTTTTTTTAAACAAATTCCTTTCAAAGGAATGCGAGACTTTGAGAGACCGCTGCAACCTTTTAAAGGCAACGTATACCTTTGGTTTTTTGGAACCGTTCGATTGTTTTAATTTCATACAACTACATGCAAATGAACACATTTTGCATTTTTGCGAGCGCGTTTTTGCGATATCTCCGAAAATCCGGAGCAAATAGTCCACGCAGGAAGAATACTGCCTAGGAGTACACTATCTGAGAAACATTTCTGACAGTAACGCTTTCCAGATTAAAGTTTTGGGGCATAGCAACTGATATCTTTTTACATAACCACATTATTTCGAAGTGAAAATGTTTCTTAAAATGCTTCAAACCATCGAAAGCTGCTGTAGGTTAGGTTGTTATTACCACTAATTGTAAGAGTGATTACCAAACGTTCACCTTTCCTTTAAAATAACATTGTCTTTTTAAAAGTTGTAAATACATGTATAATAATTAGATTGAAACAATCGAGAAGTTCCAAGAAACAAAAGCGTACTTTGCCTTGAGGAATTGTTGGCCTTTGAGAAAATGGCGCTGACCACTCTCACCAGTTCTTACAACCAACAATTTTGTAGGTGGACAACTGTGTGTTATTTACCTACATGTTTAGGGGTTCGTGCCCAGAGTGTGTGTGTAACAACGAGAGCCCCCTCTATTCCTAATTACTCAATGGGTTTTCTTTTAGCGGAGTTCCCATTGGTTTTGTACACGGAAGCGAAGCTAGGACGCCCTCGCTCTGTCAAAAACAACCTGAACCCTTTTGTTGAAGTCCTTTGTTTCAACGGGTAGAAACGCTCACACACCCCCGGGTAATTGTAATTATCTGTGTTCTAGGAATAAGGACAACATTTTTGATCATTTTGAAAGTAGTCTTGGAAATCACCAATGATTATGTGCAAAGACGCGTTCACAGAACGACTGCTGATTGGCCTATAGGTTCTGCTGTCAAATCGAAATTCGATTTCGACAAGTTTCTGACAGTGATTTAGAAAGAGGGAAAGCCAGTTTTCAAGCCCAACTGTCAGGGGGAGTACAGTCCCTTATGGTGAAACTTTTACTGAGGGAAGGGGACATTGATTGAATGCAATGCTTGGGGCGAGTGCTCGCTGATGACGCTCACGAGAGACTGCATTACTTACGGGGACACTTTACACTACATTGAAGACATTGGTTTTTTTTTCGAAACAACGTATTAGGCTGCGTTCAGTAGGTTTGAAGTCGTGCACTTCTGATGCTCTCAGCTTGGTGGACGGAGCTGATAGAGCCGTGGCTTCGAAAACATCTTCAAATAAGGCAGATGTTTCTTACCTTAGAGGGTGACATATTTACCCTCGGGAAAAGCTCTCTTGGGGGGAGGGGGCACAATTTCTGGACACAAACTGTGTTAAGTTGGGCGGGAAGTTGATGGGACACTGTCAGAGTGTGTCATGAGAAAGATATTGACTATAGGGCCATCTTAGACTTGTCCATTTGTGTACGTAGAATAACATGCAATGCCAGCCATGATAATGTTTTTTTAATTATTGAGCATTTCTCCCGCAAGTTTCACTTATCTGCCCAACTTGTGTTGTCCCCCGACGTGCACGAGGGCTTTCTATCTATTAGAAAATGAGTACATCACAAAACTGTGTTTTACGTTTAGAGCCCCAATTAGATATGCTATGCTTACATAACCTCCAGGGAGTGCAGTCCAATAAAGACGCCAGGCTGAAGCGTAGATATTGAGTTCTCTAGTATAACCCTGTAAACAAAGAAAACAGAAGGGACTGCTCTAATTATAACCGTCAACCTGGTTGCGGTAAACCCACCCTTTCCCAATCATGGAGTGTCGTGGCCAAGCAGTCAAGTGCATGATTCAAGTCCCTGCCTGGACACTTGTGTCCAGGCCGGGTACACTTTTGGTAATTGTCAAATAATAAAAAAATAATAAAAACCTTGTTGCATAAAGCTGTGTGCTTTCAGATGCTCGAGAAAGGTTTCGTGCCTGAAGTCTTTCTCAGATTCAGTTTTGGGGGTGAAAACTACCTCTTTCTTTAAAACATTACCTGTATAGTAACTACCAAAAGTATATCCTACCTTTATTGCTTCGTCCATCGGATGGGACGTATAACCGTTGGTCCCCTGATGTGTTGTGTAATGTATACGTAAAAGAACCCGGTACATTTATCGAAAGTGAGAAGGGGTTAATTGTCCGCTGTTTAAGACATGGCATCATGTACGCTGCGCTGACTTTCCCTCGCGGCACCTTGTAATCCATTACACGGTGGTACACGTTTATCTATAAAATAGTTCTTAATTCCAAATATTGCTCTGCATAACTGTAAAAGATATGGCGTATTTTTAAACGTCATCAACTAAAAAAACACAGACAAGCTTGTAACAAGCATTTTTTGCGCACGTATTTTGCTGACCGTTTTCATACTTCAATACTTGACAGCTGCCTTTGTTTAACATCTATTCACCGTATGTCCAACGATTTAAAATACAATAAATACATAACAACCGAGTGTTATTATTATATTCAATATAATTACAGAGCCTGCTTGTTGGGGTGTTTGTTTGTTTGTTTGTTTGTTTGTTTTTTTTTTTTTTTTTTTTAAACAATAGCTAAAAGTTGGAGAAAGAGTAATCACATGTTCCTTAACTTGTATCTTTCTGTCCCCCCCTCCTTATATCACCTGCGATCCTTTGGCAACTTGGTCTTATATTATTGCTATTATTGTGGGTTAGATGGCGTGCCCGAGATGTCGAAAGCAAACCGGGTTCAGATTTAACTGGTTTAGTCAGGTCAGGTACCGGTCTTTGCAATAAGTTGTCATTTGAGTAGCAACATTTACCATATTTAAAGTCACTTCAGTTCAAAGTGTGACGAGTGAAGTCACCAATGAAAAGCGCAATCCCCGAAGAGTACAGTAGGTCAGTTACCTTTAAATGGTCGCAAACTTAAACTCTTATTTGTTAAATTTGTCCTCGGCATCTTGTTGACGTCTCCAAATCAAAAGGGGACAGAAAAAAAAAATCTACTAAAATCACAAGAGCGTACAGCTTTGGTTCATTATACTACGTCCCAGCGGGTAGAAGACCCACTCCCCCCCCCCCCCCCGAAAAAAAAAATACAAAAAGTTGAATTGACAATTAAACCAAATGAAGGGGGATGACACGAGGGAAGAAAGAAGGAAAAGGAGTAAAAAAAAAAGCTTAATTAACTTAAGTTGATTTGGGATCCTGTGACAGTAGCATTTTGTTCTCCACAGCAGAATTCCGGAGAGAAATCAAGCAATATGCCACCGAATCCCCGCGAGTCATCCAAACGTACACTGCAAAACCTTTGCTGCTTATCCCTTTTCCATAAAAGTACATTTTAATTTGATTGAGCAAAGTTTTGGCCAGACAAACTGTCAAAAGATTCTGATTACGATAAACATTGAAAAAGACTCAACGGTCATTGACTTATCTCATCTTATCGACGATCGTTACTTTTAGATTAAAAGTTACAACTTGGCTGAATTTGGATACCATGGTTAAATTGTTAGATTTTATTTAGTTAGTTATTTTAAACTTTCGTTAAGTTAGGTTAATCTGGCATAGCTATTATCAACGTTGATTTAGCTAAATGATTACAATCTTGGTTAGTTAAACGTGGGTTACTTTAATAAATTAAAGTTAAGTGGTCAACTGTGTTCAGCCTTCGTTATGTTAATCTGAGTATAGTTATTTTCAGCGTTGCTTTAGTTGAAAGGTTACAAACTGTTGAAAGGTTACAACTCTGGTATAGAAATTGTGAGACTATTTAAAGATTTTCATTTTTTTTCATTATTTTTTTAATTTAACATTGTTTAGTTATTAGCGCTGGTTTAACTTGGTATAACCGACAACTAGCACCTACCCACCCCCCCCCCGCCAAAATTTAAAGTCCCTGGTGCTCAACCCATGCTTTTGTTGTTATTATTTTGTATTTCTTATTTGTGAACCAGGTGGTTTATTTATTTATTTTTTTTTCGTTTTCAAGACAAGACGTTAATTGGAAAACAAGTTTGACTAGACCTGTTTTCTGATTTTTTACGGAATTTAGTGTATACGGTTACATATTTCCGTGCAGAAAACACGAATGTTCGGATGAATACAATTATTATTTGGTATTTTCCTGCTCGTTTAGTATTCCTAATTCCTAAAAGATAGATTTCTCGGGGCAGTTGGCTTTGAGATTGAAAACTGATTGCTTTGTGTTTAACTTGTATATATATGTAAATATATAAAATTAGTAAGGGAGATGGCCTCTGCTTTCGATCCAAACCGGACCTTCGTCAGAGGCAACAATTTGATGGATGTATAACTGTTGACTAATGGTTAAATTAAATGTACAATTTTGGATGTGATAACAAAATATATATATATATATATGTAAATATAGTTCGGGTTTGAACAAAGAAAAATTGACTGGAGCGGGACTTGAACCAACGACCTCCGGATTAACGTACCGGCGCTCTACCAACTGAGCTATCCAGCCCTATGTTGGCGGTCTCCCTATTAGTCAATATCTTTGTTCGGGGTGCCAGTCAGAAGCCATACAACCGTTAACTGCCGTGTAGCCAGGGATCACACCCACGTTTACGATTCAACCTGGGAAGCGGCAGCCACGGGATCACCTTAAGGGGATGCGACTTTTTAATATTAAATATCTAGTCATGAACCACAAGGGAAACTGACTGGGAAATTTTATTTAAATAGTTCGGGTTTGAACAAAGAAAAATTGACTGGAGCGGGACTAGATATTGACTAATAGGGAGACCGCCAACATAGAGCTGGATAGCTCAGTTGGTAGAGCGCCGGTACGTTAATCCGGAGGTCGTTGGTTCAAGTCCCGCTCCAGTCAATTTTTCTTTGTTCAAACCCGAACTATTTAAATAAAATTTCCCAGTCAGTTTCCCTTGTGGTTCATGACTAGATATTTAATATTAAAAAGTCGCATCCCCTTAAGGTGATCCCGTGGCTGCCGCTTCCCAGGTTGAATCGTAAACGTGGGTGTGATCCCTGGCTACACGGCAGTTAACGGTTGTATGGCTTCTGACTGGCACCCCGAACAAAGATATTGACTAATAGGGAGACCGCCAACATAGGGCTGGATAGCTCAGTTGGTAGAGCGCCGGTACGTTAATCCGGAGGTCGTTGGTTCAAGTCCCGCTCCAGTCAATTTTTCTTTGTTCAAACCCGAACTATTTAAATAAAATTTCCCAGTCAGTTTCCCTTGTGGTTCATGACTAGATATATATGTAAATATATATGTAAATATATATCCAATGAAATCGTCTTCTATCACAATTCACAGTGCTCGATACATCTCTGTAGAGCTATAACCCTGCAATAAATTCAGAATATGAGTTAAACAAACTTTGGCATATCTCTCTTCTGGACAGACTGTTTCGAAAAAAGGTAAGATGCTATTTGTATTCTATTTTTTGTCATTCTGCTGATAAGTGTGCCTTATGGTACGAAACAGTCCAGAAGAGAGATATGCCAAAGTTTGTTTAACTCATATTCTGAATTTATTGTATGTAAATATATATATATATTTTTTTATCACATCCAAAATTGTATATTTAATTTAACCATTAGTCAACAGTTATACATCCATCAAATTGCAGAATTTATAATATAACAAAAACTAACGTCAAATTTGCTTCTTACATCGTTGTTTACAAATCCATTTACGTCCACATGTGTTTACTGTTCCACGTGGATTTAACTTTTTTTACTTGGTATGCTAATACAAGTAAATTTGAATTACATTGCCAAATTTATCGGTGGTCACGTTTGAGTGAACATGGCACAGGGTAGTGTTAACGGGTTTTTTTCCCCGTGCAAGTTGAGATCGGGTTAGCTCACTAGGGACAGTGCAGTGGTGTATCCAGGAAGGGGGCAGGGGTGGTACCCACCCCCCGGAGCTCCTACCCCATCCTGATTGAGATATAATATAAAAAAAAAAAAATAATAATAACAAATTGGAAATATGAATGGTTTGATACATTTATGGCTCATTCCCCCTTAACTTTATGTGCGAAATGTTATTTTAGCTGGCAACCTTTTTTCTGGTAGGCCTTAAAGCATAGTTTTGTTGTGCTTAGCAAGTTTTTGTGCTGAAGCACCTCTGTGAAAGTGGGTCCAGGAGATTTGTAGTCTATGCTACTAAGTGTCGTCGAAATTAAGAGTATTGCAGGCGGCACTGATTGTGTCTGTGTCAATTTTGTCTTTAACACGAGCAGGGTTCAGTATTTGATGCTCATCAAGCGACAGTTATACTTACAAGTGCTGGAGTGACGTTAATTCCTGAAACGTCCCGGGGTAAATTAACTCCAAATTGTTGCCTGATAACTCACTTTGAAAAAAAGACAGACCAGCACCATTTTCTTGTTAGCAATTAAATAATGAAAACACGCAGTTCTTTGTAGTATAGCAAGTCTTCAAAAGGCCCTTATTGTTTAACCTTCAATGACACATTCGCTCACTTATTGAGTAACAGTTTTTAATTAAAAAGTCGGTACTCTGACATCGTTTTTATTTTTATTATTTTTTTAATCCAAGTTCAACAGCCACACCTAGCCAAATAGCATGCCGATTGTCTTATTACCATCGGTTTTTTTTTTCATTAAATAAATTCATCAAGGACCAGCTCTCCCAGAATTCCCCTAGGAATTGTACACTAATTACTCAGCCTTGAGTGTTATTTCAAGAAGTGGTTGACTGACCAGAAGTGGTATAAACTTTAGTCAATATCGAATGCTTTTGGGCGATTTAAAAGAGATTGGTTTCTCCACAAAAACGTATTACACGCTAATATCAAACTGTTACTCAACAAGTAAGGCATGGTGTCCGAGTGTAATTTTGTTTATGGTGTCACGCAGAGTTTTAATACAGGTGTTAATACCTTTGTTATAAAGAGACCAATATATATATTGCACTTTGGCCCACGTGTTGAATCCCGTCTTGATATCGTTTTCTCCACAATACTATTGCCAGATTTGATGTGTTTCACAAACAATCGAGCAATATTGAGGATTCTTGTGATTGATAATTATATATACAAAGGGGTGCCAGTTTAGATGGATGACCTGCCTGGTGGCATCATCTATTTTCAAAATGCCAAAGGTCGATGTTAGAAAAAGGCACAAGGTGTGCTTTTGGAAGAAAAGTCTTGCATTGTAATGACTGGTTATAAAGTAATAAGGTGTAGGTGTACTTTAAGCTTTATTTCATATAACTATTGAAAACTTTTTTTTAAAAGTCCGGGGTTCTAGTTTCTTTGGAGTCTGACCCACTTTGGGATCAGATTGACCCGGAATCTGTTTCAAAATAACCCATACATTGGTTAATCTGACGCAGAATCTGAGTCAAATTCCCACTTTTTCCCATAGTTTCAAGTTAAGCCTGAGCTAGATATATATATGGGTCAGGCCCTCCTGTGGCGTGGAATCTGACTCAACTGTGACACGTGAGTTTTTAGAATGTTTGGGGAGTAGGCTTATATGGAACACTCAGTGCTGTGTGCTGATCCATTTGAACACGACGTGTCTGTTGCCAGGAAAACCCAAGCTGCATTTGCAAAAAATCTCACAGAAGTGCTATTACAAATGTGTATAGGCTGTAGAAATATTCTTCTTATAAAGAAAAAGAAAGACAGAAAGAAAAACAAAACAAAAAACTTTTATACCTTTAAGCGAAAGACAAAAACAGAAAAGAACAAAAAAACTTACAGCGAGATTAGTGATGTCAAATCTTGGAATGCACCTTGTTCAATATACCTAAGTGGTATATCAGCTATCATCCTGTTCAGGGAAACCGATAAGTCGATATTAAGCAATCAAGTGAAGAAGAAAACAAAAATAAAAGTAAAATAAAATGAGAACGATTATAGACGGGTTATTATTATTATTTGTTGTTGTTGCTATTATTACTATTATTACTATTATTATTATTATTATTTGTTTTTTAACCTGAGTACCTATGCACTGATTGTCACATACAATTTAATTAAACACGGTTGATAATCCTTTAGTACGACAGGGTGTTGTTCAGTCTAACCAGATAGAGGCTTGAAGAAAACAGATTATAAATAGTTCAGTCCCTTATACAAAATGATCCAAGGTTCATTAGTCATTTTCTTTGGTATGCAGTGACTGATTGTGATTTGTCACTCATCCATCTCCACAATGTGCACGACACAGATGAGTTTTTGCAAATGTGGTAAAGCTATAAAATGAATTAAAGCATGTTTCGTTTCTTTCACTGTGATTGTACCAAAAAGCACCGCGAAGCAAAGCATTTTAACCGAAGGCATTCTAAACCGAAGCATATGGCAGCCCTTGCAGTACGCGGATAGTTGGTAATTGTCAGACACTTTCAACTTTATGTGACCCAACGTGCACATGAAATGTCAAACTTGTGAAAGTTGAAGCTCAATCGGTCATCTGAGTCTCGAGAAAGTAGCGAAAAATGTCCCTTATTGTATGTTTTCTATAATTATATTAAACTAGTAGGGAATGTGGCCTTAGCTTGCGATCCACACCGGACCTTCGTTAATAAATATAAATGTAAAGCATT
This sequence comes from Pisaster brevispinus, assembly GCA_023634235.1. NCBI lineage: Eukaryota > Metazoa > Echinodermata > Asteroidea > Forcipulatida > Asteriidae > Pisaster > Pisaster brevispinus. The sequence goes on from JAMKCF010000026.1 coordinate 2,732,562, forward strand.
TCAAGCAAAAATGTTTCAAGGGATGTTTTTCTACAATGATCATCTTTATACCGTGTTAGTTATGTGTAAATCTGTGGACATTTATTATGTCCATTCTAACCAGTGTTGCACACCCTTTAAGCCCAGAGGGGATGTTTTTATCATCGGCGATCAGTGTGCAGTTTCCTTCCAGCCCATTTGTGACTGATTACCGTCGGATCAAAGATCAATTTGTCAGGAATACTACAAGACAAGGTTGTTCATTCGTTTCCTGTCTCAAACGAACGACGTTTTCGACGTTAAGTTACCCGAGAATTAGGATTTATTACACCATGGGGGCACGGGGGAGTGGATGAGTAAATTTATGTTCATCCTGTAAGTTTTTCAAATTAAGCGATCCGACGTTTGAATGAAAACGGTGAAGCTGTGAATTTTCGGCATTCAGGGACTTAATCTCATCGCGCACAATCTCAAACGTGTTTTGCGGCAATCGAAATAAATGAATAAATGAATAAATAAATAAATAAATAAATAAATAAATAAATAAATAAATAAATAAATAAATGAATAAACAGTGGGGAGATTCAAACGCTATTTTCTTTACCCTGATGACTGTGTTACAGAAATTAGTCCTCTCAGGGGATTGTATTGTTACGAACGCTGTAGGCTAGCCAAGGGGTTTTCTGATGGGAACTTTTGTATTTTCTTATTTAAATATCGGCAATAGAAATAAAACTGGTAAAATCAAATGCTTGTCTTTCTCGACTCTGATGAAAGTATTTCAGAAACAATACGTTATCTGAAGTGTTGGTTTGAACGTTATTGGTAACTTTTATATTGGAATAAATCAATTATTATTTCGCGGTCGGCAATCATAGGAAACAATGGCACATTCCATTTATTATGATTTGTTATGTAGAATTGCCTACCATTTACTGTGTCTTATCGTTAATGTCAAACTTTATATTGATGGTTTACTCTTTGTTGTCAAGCTGTTTTTACGAGGCATTGTCTGACAAATTGATAATAAGTTAATAATAAAATTATCATACATTAAACAAACATATTTCACACAAAAACAAATAAAATTGATATAGTTAGTTTTTCTTAAATTTTACTTACAGTTTATTAAGCTGCAATAAACCTCGGAAAGTACCACGACGGAGTGACGTCATACTGTTGTTCAAAATATTCCTAGGGAAAACAATACATAACAAATTTACAAAATTTTCACTATGAAGCCATACGTCCTGCGGAATAACACACTTGATTGTTTTGTCATAGTGGCCCATCTTGCTTTTCTTGCATTCAGCCCAAAGTAACCGACGTTTTGCAGAAGTGATTTTCCCCCTTTTAATCCATTGATATCAAACCGGGCATTGTAACCCTTGTTATGACGGTCAGCCCACAGAGCCTGATGGCAAAGTTGGCGAACGTGTGATTAAGCGTTTACAGTCAATGCATTATTCACTGCCATGGGATATGTTGACGATGTGCAACAAAAACAATAACTAATGTATAGATGTTTGTATATATTTAACCACCCAATTGTTTGTAAATGTGTAACTCTGATTTGCTGTATTTTCCTTTGCTCCTCTTTTTGCTATAAATGGATATGTTTGTGTTTTTGTTCTCGTTTATGCCTCTGACGAAGATCCGGTTTGGATCGAAAACTAAGGCCATCTCCCCTTCTTGTTGTATAGATAAAACAAATAAATAAAACAGAAAGAGATGAGACTATCACAGTAGCCAATCCTTTTCCTTTGTGGACCCTGGCTTGAACCCAACCCTTGACTCAAGCTAAACATGGCAACTGAGTGAGGCAAACACAGGGATTTTTCTCGAGCATTTTATTTTGTGTTTTGTTGTAGTTGTTGTTGTAGTTGTTGTTGTTGTTGTTGTTGTTGCTGCTGCTGCTGCTGCTGCTGCTGCTTGTTGTTGTGTTTGTAATTCAACACTCGTATTGGCGTATTTTTTTGTCACAAACTAGAATCTGCCGGAGCCAAGGACTTATTATTACGTGATTACCGTAAATGGCATGTTCCTAGTTCAGTTGACATCACAGTGTGGTTTACAACACAAACTGTTCAGTTTTTTCTGTTGTCCAGCATATGGAATTTTTTTTCACAGGAGAATTTATTTGACACTTTTGCTTTCTTCAAAAATAGTAGTGTTGCCGCTGAACAATCCCGGGATCAATACAGTAGTAGAAATTGGGGGGGGGGGGTGGGTCGGGGGGGGGGATGAAAAATGAAAAAGAAAAACAATGTTCAATCATTTATTGAACGAACAAATTTAAACTGCTGTATGCATCTTGCTAGACAAATTGCACAGTACAACTATTACAGCTCGAATGTCCGTTTCAATCATAAGCTAACCGCTCCTTCATTTCCCCCTTGTGTTGGTTTACAGTGATGCAATGACTACCTTGTCGCCACACTGTCGATGCTTTCTCCTGCCCACTTCCTCACCCCTCTAACTGTTTTTCAAAGTATCTGGACCACCCAGGTACCGTCTTCGATTACATTCTTTTTATGCTAAATTTCTCAACAATATTGTTCAGAGGAAAGCCGTTCTGTGCGTTAACGCAGCCGATTCAGGGTACTGCATTAGTTGGCAATTTTGACTTAGGGTGATCACTGTCCTATGATCGGACACCCCTAGGTTCCGATCCGACAACCCATGTTCCGATAGCCCTATCCGATACCATGTCGTGATCTACACGTTAGGGTTATGTTGGGAGTTGGGGTTAGGGTTAGGGTGAGGAATTTGCATTTAGAGGGGGTTTCGGAACATAGGGGTACCGTATATACTTACACTTCCCTTTAAAAGAGAACAGGTTTTTGAAAAGAAAACATTCTCTGTTGTTTATATCCCTGTGGATCTCAGTTGAGTTTCCCTCTTGTGTAGGTGCCATTTATGTTTAGTTTTCAGGTCTTATCTAATTACGTTGTTTTTCCCACCCACATCTTATCCTCCGTCTTTTTATAGTGTATGGATAGCGATCAATACTTTGGTTTTGGGGAGCGCAATACCTTCTCAAATGGTACAAACGGATGGTTATAATGCGGTAGCCCCTGCAGGGATATCCAGTATACAATATTGACGTCAACACCCATGACAAATTTCACAATTTGTGCCCAAAGACCCGTGCCTTCAATATTCAAAACTAAGTAAATTTATAGTTATACAACTTGGTTCAAAGTCGTAAACCCAACGATGCGTGAAGTTGCTGAACATTTTCAATTTTAACGCCTCGTTGGGCTTGTAACTTTGGCCCAACTCGTATGTTTTAGTCATGAACATTGGCAATCCATCAATTTTCACTTAATTTTTCAATATTGGCATCAATATTCACTTCAGTTTTCAATATTGGCACCAATATTCACTACGTGCCGTAACAAGTCACACATTTTGTAATTCAAACCGTCTTAAAATCATGAATTTGTTCGATAATCATTGACATCATTATGCACGACTTGAGGAACGATTAATGCATTTTGTCGTCAATGTTTACGTAATTATTTGCAACACAGGGCACAAAGTCGTACGAATTTCCACTATGTTTATTTTGACGCACCAAACTAATGTTATGCATCCAACAACAATAATGGTGGACAATAAAATACAATTTAAAAATAAACAAATTAAATAAAAAAGAGTACTAAGAAACTCGGCGCGATTTCTTCACCACGTACGGTCAAAAACCACGGTAAGTCGTAATTATTCACGACTAGTACACAAGTTGTACAGACTGGCTTCAATCTTCATCACTTGGGGCACAATCGTGAACATTTTTCAAGAACCAAAATAAGTATATAAATCTAACAACGGAGTAAATGACGGAGTAATCAATGTAAAACAAATACTCTTGGCACGTTTTCTTCTCTTACGGTAAAAAAGGGCCAAATTTGAAAAGAAAAAAGATCAGGTTGACTGCCGTGTTTTTAATCATTCTTGTTTGACCTTCTGACACTCGCAGTCAATTTCTCTGGAAATATTTTAATTTAATATATGGCAAAAGCTCGTTGTTCCAATTATTCGCCATAAATGCGAGCTTTGGGTTTCAGCTTGAAGCGAATAAACTCGATTATTGAGTGTTCTTGGCGCCTGCAAAGTATATGTATTAGTTGCACAAAGTCAGAATCGCGAAGGAAAACAACAATTGTTGCAGTTATGAATTTGATAATGTTGCCGTTCAACAATGACAACAAGAAGGGGGGAAGGTTGAGGGGCAGGTGTTTAGAAAAACAATGTGAAAAGCAATGGCTCGCAAACGATTGAATTTCGGGTGGGTTCTGATGGGACGGAATTGTGTTTCTCTCTGTGTATCTTCTGCCTGGGAAGTACAGGAAGCTCGTCAAGTTGTGCTTTGGTTTACTTGAGTGCGAGTGTTGTTTTATTTTATATTTTATTACCTTTGTTGCACAATCATCATTGTACCTCTAATAACTTTACAGATAATTCAGTATTGAAAGGACAGTGAGAAGCTTAAGATTCGGTTGGAGCAACATAAACGTATACATTGTATACAAAATGATAACGGTTCGAGGATGGACGTTCGATTTTTAGCCCCCTGAGCTAACGGAAAATGACAAATTACTTGTTCGACTTCCAATAACGAGGGGAGCTAATAATTATAGACTATCCAACCTAAAATAAACTAAGTAATATTTTGTTTACCTTTACTCTATACTTTAGTATCTTGGTATCATATACATTATGCATACGACGTCACTTGAGTAGGGCACCCTCGCTTTGAGGTCAAAAGGACGTTGGTTCATTGGCCAATGCTTTGCACTCTGTGTATCATAATTATGAGCAGTGGCGTAAACGAACATATTCATTCGCGATGGGTTAAGGGTAGGGTAGGCAAGCTTGTGGAAAGACACAACTTTCGGGAGGTTGAATATTAGATAATGAGAAATCAAATCATTCAATTTTTGATTTTTTTTTTCCAGGGAGCAAGGGTTCTGATCGGGGCGGGATGGGGCTCTCGCCCCGCCCTCTAGTTACGGCGATGCGTATGAGGAACAGGTAACAAACATTCGTCAAGACATTGTGTATTGATTCATTCATTTAACTTACAACGATGTGAGGTTTCTCAAGCTGTCAAACAGTCCAGGCTCAATATCCTGGATGTCATTGTGGCTGATGTTTCTGAGGGATAACAACATAAAATATCGTAAACGTATATTTCAAGTATCGTGTCTGAATCAGTTTGTTATCACGTGATATTGAAAGTTATTTTAATGCCCGAACAAAAACAAAAAACCTGAAACAACATCCAACAAACAAACTAAGGAAATACGCAAACAAACAACCCAATCCCCCTCAAAAAAACCCAACAAAACCCCCAAATATATATATATATATATTTATTAATAAAAATAATAATAATGATAATAATAATAAATAACAAATAAATACTTAAATAACATTAAAGTCATTATATAAAAAAGACCCCCCCCCCCAGATAAGATAGCTCTGTGATACCATGGAGTTACCTCAATGGTGTTACATACCCCTGTGGCCCTTTTTCGTTCTGTACACTAAAGAAAAAGGCATTTTCTTCAACACTCTGGTGAAAACACTTCGTGGGCGTGTGTAAGTCCACATACTGTGCCTTGTAGGACCTCTTTTGCTCCCAGGTCCACACTTCGTATGTAATGCCCACCTTTACACTCAGAGCTTTTGTTGGGGTACTTGAAGCATTGAGCTGTTAGTTACACCGAGACACAGAACCGGCTGTGTTTTACAAATGATCAGGGTTACGTGACTTTGGTTCTACTTAAGCTGTGTTTGAAACAGGAACATTAACTACCGCTGGAAAAAGGTGAAACTTGATTTTGTTTTAGTTACACATAGTTATAAAACACAAATATGG